>CM038146.1:177538215-180139165 GCA_021437245.1 Aegilops speltoides
AACCTAGATCAGGAGTTTCGCCACTTGCAAGCCTCCGTAGCCACCAAAACCCAATCTAGACCCTGTTTTGACACCTGAGGGGGATCCATCACCGGTGGCCATCTTCATCATCCTAGCGCTCCCCATGACGAGGAGGAGTAGTTCACCCTTGGGGCTGAGGGTATGTACCAAGAGCTATGTGTTTGATCTCTCTCTCTCTCTCTCTCTCTCGTGTTCTTGATATGGCACGATCTTGATGTATCGCGAGCTTTGCTATTATAGTTGGATTGTATGATATTTCTCCCCGTCTACTCTCTTGTAATGGATTGAGTTTTCCCTTCGAAGTTATCTTATCGGATTGAGTCTTTAAGGATTTGAGAACACTTGATGTATGTCTTGCATGTGCTTATCTGTGGTGACAATGGGATATTCACGTGATCTACTTGATGTATGTTTTGGTGATCAACTTGTGGGTTGAGTGACCTTGTGAACATATGCATAGGGGTTGGCATACGTTTTCGTCTTGACTCTCCGGTAGAAATTTTGGGGCACTCTTTGAAGTTCTTTGTGTTGGTTGGATAGATGAATCTGAGACTGTGTGATGCATATCGTATAATCATACCCACGGATACTTGAGGTGACATTGGAGTATCTAGGTGACATTAGGGTTTTGGTTGATTTGTGTCTTAAGGTGTTATTCTAGTACGAACTCTAGGATAGATCGAACGGAAAGAATAGCTTCGTGTTATTTTACTATGGACTCTTGAATAGATCAATCAGAAAGGATAACTTTGGGCGCTATTAGTGACTTTGGAGTGACTCTTTGTTGCATGTTGAGGGATTGTTATATGATCTAATTATGTTATTATTGTTGTGAGAACTTGCACTAGGGAAAGTATGAACCCTAGGCCTTGTCTAGAAGCATTGCAATACCGTTTCTGCTCACTTTTATCGCTTGCTACCTTGCTGTTTTATAATTTCAGATTACAAAAACCTATATCTACCATCCATATTGCACTTGTATCACCATCTATTCGCCGAACTAGGGCACCTATACAATTTACCAATATATTGGGTGTGTTGGGGACACAAGAGACTCTTTATTATTTGGTTGCAGGGTTGTTTGAGAGAGACAATCTTCATCCTACGCCTCCCATGGATTGATAAACCTTAGGTATTCCACTTGAAGGAAATTTGCTACTGTCCTACAAACCTCTGCACTTGGAGGACCAACAACGTCTACAAGAAGAAGGTTGTGTAGTAGACAACAGGAAGGGGGCGACAGATGGGAATTGCTGGGTAACCTGAACTTTATTATCTAAGCTAAGGAAGGAAGTCCAAATAGGGTTGGCGGCGGCATGGCAAGTGAAGCGAGCTAGGGTTCGAGTGGGGGAGGGGGCGGTGGGGACTGTGGAGGAGGAGGTTGTTTAAGGATACGCCATGACACTGAATTTTTTAGTAATGGTGTGTGGAGATGGTGGTGGACGAGGGAGGGCGGCGGTTTCAATGCCTCGGCTAATGCAATTTTACTATAAGGTCGGTGCTGGCGGAGTGTGGGTGACGGTTGAAGTACGGTGGCTACTAAAATTTGGGTAAAGGAATTGATGTGGGGTGGGAGTGCCCAAGATCGCGCACGGTCCAATAACAATATGCATGTATAATAATAAGGAAAGGTGGCGGGACCGCCGTTTTTTGCAACGCTCAAGGCGGATAGTTTGTTTTTCTATTTCTGGCTAGCTGGTCTATCACACACGGTTTGTACTAATTTCCAAATAAACTTACCCGCCTTTAGCTTGCAATCGGTGGTGATTTTACAAGACTTGCATAGAACACGGTTGAGCCAAGACCTCCACCCTTTGCTCGTGTTTTGCTAGCTTGTGGTGATTTTACATCGACTTGCATCGCAGCACGCAGTTGAGCCAAGACCTCCACCTTTGCTCGCGCTATGCAGCGCAGTGATTCACAACGCACTTGTATAGCACACGGTTAAAATATTATACCCATGTCCATTGAGCGCCATCGAGTCTATGCAGCAAAAAATGTTAGAGAGGGTCAAGATCGCCACACCAAAGATGTGGCCCAAATATATATGAGTGAAAATGGTGGTCTATGATGTTCAAAATTCCAATGCACAACTTTGACCGCAAGAGGCCCACGGTTGGGCGTGTCTTCAAGATCGATGAGAGGGCTAGAAGTCAAGAACCACCTAGAAGTGGCCAAATATATGTAGGAATATTGGGGATGTTTAAAGTTTAAATACACAATGCATAACTTTGGTGGCACCTGCCAGAACCCGAGCAGCACCCTTGGATATATATATATATATATATGTGTGTATGTGTGTGTGTGTGTGTGTGTGTGTGTGTGTAATCCAAAGATAGCGATCGTTATTTCAGCCCCACGCATACAATGCGGGGTGTTTATGAAAAAAATGTGCTCGATCACTCTTTATCCAACGCCTTGGTCCGCAAGGAGGTGATCGCGCGTCGAACTAGCAAAACCGGACTATATAGCTGTAACACTTTTGCTTGGCCGTGGGATTCTAATATTGGGGCTACTATGTAGCCCCTGGTACCATCGCGTGCATCCGAATACGGGCGCGTATGTACTTGGCCGAGAAATGGCCCTTCGTTAATGCGGAGGAATCCTAGAGATTCCGGTGAGTCTTCGAGTGGTTGACCAGTCTCTCGCTGTATCATGACGGTCGGTGTTCGGCTTTCTCTACCGAGGCGCTCATCCAAAATAACCAGGGCACAATCACAGTAGTTCTCCCTTGGCCACCTTAGCCGATTATAATGGAACGTAAGGCGACAAACCCAGGAGCCGGGCAATCCCAACATTTGACCAAAGACATGATTCGGAGCTGATGCATATAAGGCCAAACTGGTGACGCCGAATGCCCCCGAAGGTATTCGGACTTTCTAACAGATGATGGGCTCAAGAACGCCCATTCATTATAAACCCTGTTTGTCCAGGTGCGTGCATTAATCTGTCATGGCGTAATGCCAAAAACGGCAGTATCCTCTGTGGGTATGGAACCCGTGGGATAATGAAACAACAAGAGGCAATAGAAAAGGTTTACACAGGGGCTTAATCTAAAGAGAAACCTGTTGGACGGGGCCCTGCTGCACGTCTACGCCTTTGTCTCCGTTGTGCGATCACGAGGGGTATCGCACAAACGTTGTCTACGGAAAGAGGGGATCTCATGGAAGAGTGCAACGTAAGTGTGTGATGGATAGTAGAAAATGTAAAACGCTAGCCTACCAATAAGGTTGAGCCGAGAGTGTGGCGCTTTATTATTAGCCCCTGGTGTCCACTATAGGATTACATATACAATGCCCGGTTTATGTGGGCTGCGGACTCGTCTAACCGTGTCCGTGGTCTTAACAACTGGTATAATTTTGTTAGAGGCCGCTTATAGTCTGGCCGCTAGGGCCGTTGCGTATTCCTTTGCGCGCGAAAAGCACTCCGTTGTTCCGCTAACGGTGATGATGCCGCGTGGATCGGGCATCTTGAGTGTAAGGTAGCCATAGTGCGGCAATGCGTTGAAGCGGGCGAAGGCCATTCTTCCAAGCAATGCTTGATAGCTGCTTGGGAAGGGTGCAATGATGAAGACTAGTTCTTCGCTTCTGGAGTTACCTGGAGAGCCGAATGTTACCTCTAGTATGACGGAGCCCTCGTTGTAGGCTTCAACGCCTAGTATCACCCCTTCAAAGGTGGTGTGAATCTTGCTGATTCTGGATGAGTCTATCCCCATCCTACGGATAGTGTCCTCATGTATTAAATTGAGACTGCTACCGCCGTCCATGAGGACGTGAGTGAGATGGTATCCGTCGATTATTGGGTCAAGCACCAAGGCATCTGATCCTTCGCGTCGAATACTAGTCCGACTGTCCAGGTGATCGAAGGTGATCGAGCAAGACATCCAATAGTTAGGTGTGGGTACGATGGGCTCTATATCGCGTGCATCTTTATGGGTGCGTTCGTGTCTTCCCCAGGATGTGCGAGTTGCATGGATCATGTTCAATGTTTTAACCTCTGGAGGGCATGTTTTACATCCCCGGTGTTCGGTTGGCGAGTTCATCCTCGTCTTCACTTGGTGTTTCCTTCCCTTGTGTTCGGCGTTTAGTTTGTCGGCCTGCTCAAGACCCAAAGACTCTCAGGCGTGTGGTTCGCAGTTTGTCGAAGTGCCATGAATTTGGCATAGTCTGTGTAGAACTCTGTTCAGACCGGACGGTCCCTCTTTACTGCCTTTAGGTTGCTTATTTTGCTGGTTAGGTCGAGAGCCTCGGAATCCGGCATTAACCGTTGTGTTGTCTAGGCTCTCTTCCTTGTTTTGGCATTTGTTTTTATTACGCCGTGGCTTCCCGTTGCCATCCCTTACTTCGGATGTGCTAGGGTCGCTGGTGCCTTTGCAGGCGAGCCAGCTATCTTCTCCGCACAAAAGCGGTCATAAGGCTTGTTAGGGCTGCCATTGTCCTCGGCTTTTCTTGGCTGAGGTGTGCAGCGAGCCACTCGTCCCGGATGTTTGTGCTTGAATGCCGCTAAGGCTTGGCATTCGGTAGTCAACAATTTGACTCTTCTTAGTGAGGAATCTGTTCCAAAGCTTGCGGGCGGACTCTCCGGGTTGTTGGATTGTGTGACTTAAATCGTCAGCGTCCGGACGCCGGACATAAGTCCCTTGAAAATTGGCCCTGACAGCGTCCTCTAGTTCCTCCCAGCTCCCGATTGAATTTTCGGGGAGGCTTTTCAACCAATGCCGAGCTGGTCCCTTCAGTTTGAGGGGAAGGTATTTGATGGCATGGAGGTCATCTCCACGAGCCATGTGTATGTGGAGGATAAAGTCCTCAACAGACCCCTGGGTATGTTGTTCCGTCGTATGCCTCTATGTTTACAGCTTTAAAGCCCTGTGGGAATTCATGGTCCAGTACTTCATCAGAAAAGCACAGGGGTGAGCAGCCCTCTCAGATTCTGGGACCTTGTTTGTGGCATGCCGTCGGCAATTGTTGTGTTTGGTGTTTGTTCCGAACTGGTGTTTGGTTGTCATAATTGTTTTGATGACCATAGTCCTTCGCCGGGGTGTCTCCTTTAGATCCGTAGATGGACCTAGCTGCGCCAGCTTTCTTCTCCAGGTGCTCACGTAGATCATGGGCATCTTCGGCAGCTGATTTATTGCGGCTATGAGGTGGTACTCCTGGTCTCCTAGTCGTGTTGTTCTTCGGTGGAACGGCCTCGTCGTTGAATTCTGGCAGTAGCTTGCGTTTTGGGTAGCTCTTTTTATGGCGATCGTCGCCATATCTTTCTTTAGTGTCTAGCACTTTGTTCCATCTGCGATTGAGCGTTTCCTGTGTGGCTTTAAGCCGTTGCTTCTGCTTCCTCAGACTTCTCGCTGTGGCCATAAGCTTTTTATGGAGGTTCTCTCATTCCACGCATTCTTCCGGTACGATGAATGCATCGTCATCTGGACTATCTTCTTGTCCTAGGCCGGATTGGTGAACTCGTCCCTCTGGATCGTTTTCTTCGGGCGTATGGCCTGGACTATGTTCGGCGTGACCTGGTTCGTCCTGCTCCATCGCTGGTTTTGTTTGGTCATTATTGCCATCGAGGTTGACCAGAGTATCCATTCTTCTGGCGCTCTTGCTGATATGTTACTGTTGCCGGATTTGGAACGGCGTCTGCACCGTCGCTTTGGTTTTTGTCCAGGGGTGTTATCTTCCGGATTGCCACCGTCGCCTTCCTTGGGCGTATCCACCATGTATATGTCGTGTGGCGAGGCGTGAATCCGGCACCTCATAGATTCTGAGTCTTCTCCTGCATCGTCGTCCATACCGTCGATGCATTCGGAGTCAAAGTCCAGCACGTCGGTTAAATCATCAACCGTGGCTATGAAGTGGGTGGTGGGTGGGCAACGAATGTCTTCGTCGCCTGCTTCCCACTCGAGCCGGACATAATTCGGCCCGAGATTCTCTGTCAAAGAGAGAGTTTTGAATGAGTCTAGTATGTCGCCGAAGGGCGAGTGCTGAAAGATGTCCGCCGTGGTGAACTCCATCACCGGAGCCCAACCGGGATCGGCGGGCCCGGGGACCCACGGACTGGAGCCTACAACTGGACACGAGTCCAGGGGCCCGGGGTCACCGGTTTCCTCAAAAGTGAGGCTTATGTTCGGCTCCATCGTCGATGAGGGTACGGCCTGCGGGGCGGGGTCCAGCCCTCCGTCCTTAGGCAATGCCACCTGTCCCGGATTTAGGTCCGGGGCTTCTGTCGGGATGACATCCCAAGCAACGTCTGACGACAAGTCTAAGCCATGCTCGCCGCGAATGTTCGGCGCTTCTGGCGCTGGCCCGAATCCGCCGAAGATCAAGTCTCCTCGGGTATCCACTGTGTGATTCAGGTTTCCAAACCCGATTTGAGGGCCAGGGGCATAGCTATCGATCTGCCCCAGGTGGCCAAGCGATTTGGATCGCAGTGCGAAGCCGCCGAACACGAAGATCTGTCCGGGGAGAAAAGTCTCATCCCGGCAGCGCTGTTGATGATGGTTGAAGGAGACATCGAGCCTGATAGCGACGACACAGAGGAACTCTCAATGAAAGCACCAATGTCGGTGTTAAAACCGGCGGATCTCGGGTAGGGGGTCCTGATTTGTGCATCAAGGCTGATGGTAACAAGAAGTAAGGGACACAGGTGTTTACCCAGGTTCGGGCCCTCTCGATGGAGGTAAAACCCTACTTCCTGCTTGATTAATATTGATGATATGGGCAGTACAAGAGTAGATCTACCACGAGATTGTGGAGGCTAAATCCTAGGAGCTAGCGTATGATGGTATGAATGTAATTATGATCGGCCTTCTAAGGACCAACCTCTTCGGTTTATATAGACACCGGAGAGGGCTAGGGTTTACATGGAGTCGGTTACATGGAAGGAAATATAATATCCGGATCGCCAAGCTTGCCTTCCACGCCAAGGAAAGTCCCATCCGTACACGGGCCGAAGTCTTGAGTCTTGTATCTTCACACTTTAATAATCTGGACGTTGTACACAGTCCGGCTGTCCGGATACCCCCTAATCCAGGACTCCCTCATGGGGTAAATAGGAGTGGTCTTCTCCTTCTGAATCCCCCTCAGAACAGTTATCTTCCTCTTGATTACGATCCGAAATGGGTGGAGGGGGGCCGCTTTTGCGCCCACCATGGAACGACGTCTGCATGAAATTTTATTGCCATGCAAGGCTCGTCTCTTTTGCTCTACATGATCAGTTCCATAATGTACAATAACTGGCATGCATAGGAATAAAACATAGTGAGATTATGTAAGGAGTGCATGCACAAATCCAGAGTGATGGTAGCAAACTGCGGATAGACCCAAAACTAATGATAGCAAGCATATAATAGCTTTAGTTAAAAAATACAGATAATGGCTCCTTTAATGTTTGTTTGCACCCAACATGAAACTCATAGTAGACACCAGAGATTAACCAGATAGTAGACAGATAGTACTGATTGCTGCCCCAATATGTACCCCACAACCATTTAAAAACTCAAGTTTCAACATTAGTTTGGACCTGACTCGGAGTCTAATAGGTGAACATGACGATAATGTAGCATGTCATTATATTAAGCGGACGATAACGAAGTGACACGGAAGAGTGCGACCTCTCTTGCGGACCGTGTAGTCCTCAAGGTCATCTGCTCGATTGATCTTTGGTAATGCGATTATCGTGGCTGCGGGTGGAAAGAAGATCTCGAGGCGGCGAAGACAGCTCGAGAGCGGATCCCTGCTGTGGTGAACCCTTCCGTCGTTGGAGCAGTTGAGCTGGGGTGGAACACAGCGCCGCAGGAGCAAGACAAACCACACAAGGTTTTCTTTGACACATATCTATAACAGAAGTAATTGAGTAAGGGCTTGTTTGAATTTGAGGATTCTAACAATGCAGGGATAGGAAATAGACAGGAATAGGATAGGAATGCACGTGCAAAACAGAGAATTTAAAAACACAGGATTTCTGCCAATCTGGGTGTTTGATTCACAACAATTGGAAGATCACATGATGCAAAAAAGCATGGTGAGATTAAGTTAAACCACAAGAAAATGTACGGTTATAATGCTATTATGCTACTATCACTTAGTCTTGTGCTTGATGAATAGGAATATGAAAAGGAGGAGAAGTGGAAATTAGAATTCCTACGGCTTTTCTTTCAAGGAGACACTAAAGGAACAAATCCTACAGTTTTTCTTTGCTCCATTCCTTTGCACCAAATTCATGAAAAGTAGTACCATAGGAAACTTTCCAATTCCTATGTTTTTCATTCAATTTTCCTTTCAAGCACTGACGATTCTAGTAGGCAGGCTTGAGTAAGGATAATCCTACACTAAAAAAATGTTTTTGTTCTACTTCTATTACTTTGGACCCAGGCCACTGCCATACTAGCTCAACTCCCAGGCCCATCGACAAATGCACAGCTCAAATGCACAGAGATAAATAATGATGGCATTCAAGAGAGTCCATCACGGATAGCTAAGTTGCCTGGTACCTCACTGCTTATCATATAGTAGGATAAAATAATCGTATTTCCCGTTACTACGAGTGCTCAGTGGACAATATATATAACATGTAGAGTAAAAAAGAGATGCAACAAGTGTACAACCTCTTTGGCGAAGCCATGTCGATCTCAGCGTGATTGGGTTGGCGGTGAGGATGCTCCGCTGACTTTGCTATCGGAGGAGGAAGAAGATCTTAGGCGCCCGGAGATGGAGCCCGAGGTACGCTCCACTTTGTGATGGTGGGTTTCGTCATTGGAGCAGCTCCGTGAGTTGTACGACGCCGAGGTGAAGCAGGACAAGAGAGACAACAAACAATGTTAACCTGGTGGAATTCTAATAGCATCTCCAATACATGACGTAAAATACATAACCACAAAGTGCTAGATGTAAAATACATCAGCCGCTCATCTCTGAACTTAAGCGTCGAAACTGAACTTAATTGTTAAACTGAACTTAAGCGTTAAACCGAACCTAAGCTGTCAAAACTGAATTTCTTTGTCGAAACTAAATTTTCTTTGTTGAAACTGAACGCACTAGCAAGGTGAGGCTACACGTCGGTCGATCGACTTTTTCATCTCTCGTCATCGATTTTGCAGCTGTTGAATACGGAATCAAGGGCTGCGGTTCATCTTCAACCTCCACCCCGAGCCGCCAGACCACCACCGCCAAACA
Organism: Aegilops speltoides; assembly: GCA_021437245.1. Classification (NCBI taxonomy): domain Eukaryota; kingdom Viridiplantae; phylum Streptophyta; class Magnoliopsida; order Poales; family Poaceae; genus Aegilops; species Aegilops speltoides. Next base: position 177,547,404 of record CM038146.1, read on the forward strand.
GCAGCCCCGCCGCCCAGCGGCGGCGGACTCCCCATCCCGTCCGCCGCCGCCTCGGCCATCCTCTAGCCGCCCCCCCGTGCAGAGCTTTTCTCGGCGTGATCCCCACGCCACCGCCCGCCACCGCCGGTGACTACCGCCCCATCCTAAACCCTAAGATAGATAGTGGGTACCTCTTTGGCGAGCCCCTCCCGTTCGGCTGGTTCTTCCTTCACCCGGCGAGCCCACCCTTGAAAATCGACGACCCAAAAGTCTTGATTGGTGAAGTGAAGCAATCGAGCAGCATCGCAAGCAAGAGCAAAGCGAGAGCAGCAGCAGCGAGCAAGAGCAATAGAAAGAGCGAGACCAGGCGGGGACCGAGAGCAAGAAGCAGAGAAGCGGCGGTCGGCGATAGCTAAAGCAAGCACCAGCTCCTCGATGTGGACGTTGCCGCCGAGGAAGCGACACCGTGGAGGAAGTGGCCGGCGATGCCGCCGTGGATGGAGCCACGCAGTGTCGGCTCGGGACCGAGCGCCGGCAGCACCGTGAGATCGAATCAAGAAGAAAATGTGGCGATTAGTGTACAACCTCTTTGGTGGCACCGATTAGGCCGCAGCTTCATCCGAGGAAACGGTGATGATGATGCTCTTTCGGTGGTGCAGGTGAAGACGGGGGTGTGGGAATGGAGGTGCCGCGAAAGACGAGGGGAACATCGGGGCAGCTCCTTGGAGGTGGAGGACGGGGTGGCTGAATCGGCAGGACAATGAGATCAACGATGGATCCTCATCCGGTACGGTGGATGAGGGACGTCGTGGTGTTGCTGTGGATGATGTCGTCGGGGAAGAGGCTCCGACTGGGTGGCGGACGGAGCAGGGTGTGGGGTTTCGTCGCGGGTTTTCGCGGCCTCGGTGTACGAATGGGTGGGCGGATGGGATGGCAGTGGGGAACCATGGCTTAGAGACCCGCTTGTCCGAAATGTGGGGTAAGTTATGAAAGTACCCCCACACCGATTTGAGGTGATTCTTTCGGTTCAGGGGTACCACGGGCATTTCGCGTGTCGGGATTTCACAGGAGGTGGGAGTTTTCGCGTGCGTTCTAATTTCGGAATAGCAAGGCGCGGGTTGAGATGGAGGGAGTTGTCGGAGCACAACGAGACCAAGATATATCTTAAATATTTCGGGCTAACAAAGTAGCGGGTTGAAGAGGCGGAGTTTAGCGAACGATGAAGATGAGACACTAGCTTCAATTTTCGGCATGACAAGGCGCGGCTTGAAATTTCGGAAGAACAAGCTTAACGTGTACCCAAAAAAAGACAATTTGCACTCAACACGCACAACACACACACAAACACCATTTATACTAGAGTAAGGTACACGTGCATTGCACGCATGAGATTTGGCAACAAAATTATGAATAAATACCACATTATAGCATGCAAACTTTGAGTCATATATGCATGATGTAGATGTTCGTTTAATTCTTATAGTTGATTTCATTCAAAATCAACTAGTTTTTATAAGAAAGCTAATCTATTTTAAGATTCATGGAATTGTGCGTTGTAAGACATAAAGTAAAAACAAATAATGGCAAATCATGTAGAAAAAAATTTGGGCAACTCTGATACGGAAGATTCTAGAACAAATAAGAAGTGCTTGTGTTTTATGTTTGTGCATTATGCTTAAGTTCAACCATGGAGTCTTCTAGATTATACATGTGGCTAAATCTGGTGGAATCTAGATGATATCCAACGGCCAATAGTGCTCAAATTTGCCATCTTTGGACCATCGGATTCGCCTCATCCAACGACCATCTTTTAAAGTTAAAGTTACCCGCACACAATGTAAAAAATATATAATATAATATATATAGGGGTATAGATATAGATATGTGATGCAAAAGCCGCCCATCATCTCCAATTAGAATAGTGTGTCCATGCACGGATGCAGCGTGGGCAAATGATGTACGCCATCGGTATCTCAAATTCAAACCGTCGACCTTGTTCAATGTGTATACATTACAACTTGCTCGCTTCCAAACCACACGCGTAGATCTCCGTTATATTCATGCATGCATGGGTTTCAAACATCGGGATCTCTTATTCAAATATTTGAATTCAACTTTACATTGATTATGACATCACCTATTCTTTTACACCCACAGTAGTCTTCTCTTTATAATTGTACCACTAATTTTCTCTCGTGCATGCATGCACACACACTACCAATCGGCATTATCTCCTTGACGCATGCAATCTTTTTCTTCAGGTTGGTCTCCCATGAAGGCACACACCACACACTTCCCCTCTCCATCATATCGGGCATTCTTTATCTCTCACGCGTGCATGCTTAGCGATCGATGTTCCTCTATGTATGTGTGTATATAGCTAGGTCTTTCATAGTTTTCCACACAAACCGATCAATTGATATATCCAGTGAGGTCTCACCCTCTTTCCCACGTCCACATTGATCAATCTATACCTCTCTATATAGGATTAACATAAATAGCTAATACACCCACATTAATTGTATATCCAATGTCCCCCTCTCATCATCCATGTCTTCCGCTTCATCTCTTAGACAGCGTGCACAATGGCGTAAGACAAGGCGTAAGGGCCCTGCCCCCTAACATCACTATATATCGAGGCTAATATGAATGTGATCATTAGACAATTGCTGCTAAAAAGGTTTAATTTCATGAATTGACCCTCCTCGTAAAGGATTAGCAATGCTTGGCCCCTAGCTCATTTATTTTTCATGGCTCCGCCCATTGCAGGCAACAGCAAGCGTGTTAGCCCCTCTCTCTAAATATCGATCTCGCACTTGTGCATTCCTTCATAGTCTCCCTCCACTCGGCCCTCACACCATCTTCTAGCCCCCACCGGATTTTGCCACATGTACAATCTAGCAGACTCCATGGTTGAACTTAAGCATAATGCACAAACCTCAAAACAATAGTGGTTCTCTTTTGTTCTAGAATCTTCCGTATCATAACTGCCCAAACTTTTTTTCTAGTTGAATTGCCATTATTTGTTTTTACTTTATGCTTTACAACGCACAATTCCATGAATCATAAAATAGATTAAGGGCTTCTTTGATTCAAAGGATTCTCAAAGGAATTTTGGAGGATTCTAATCATTAGGAATTTTTCCTATCTTGGTTGTTTGATTCGTAGGATTGTAAACCATAGGAATTTTTCCATATGATTCATTTGCACTAGTTTTCATAGGAAACATCCCATCCACTCAAACCTCTTTGAAAGAATTCTGCGTTTTTCTATGCACAATCAAACACTCGTACAATCCTGTAGGATTCAAGACGACATTCCACTACAATCCCATGTTTTTCCTATTCATGCGTTCTTAGCTTTTTTATAAAAACTAGTTGATTTTGAATGAGATGAACTATAAGAATTAAACGAAGGGATACATCATGCATATATGACTCAGAGCTTACATGCTATAGTGTGGTATTTATTCATAATTTGGTTGCAAAATCTGATGCGTGCAATGCACATGTACCTTACTAGTACTTCGAGTATGTGCAAAACACGTAAATTAGAATACCAATGCCACGCTACACAGTGTCTCTCATACAGTTCATGAAGCCACGTGGCACATGTGGAGGCATTGTCGTGACCTCCTTGCATGGATTGATCATAGTGATGTGTTGCTGGTTCCAGAAGAATGTACTCGTCCTCCCTGAGCCATACTAGCGGTACATGCACGAAGCGAAGATGTGCACGCACGCCACACACGCACTCATTCCCTCGCACGCACACGCGGGCACACGGGCGGACACAATTTTGTACCAAGATCCACCCCATGTGATAATTGACGCATGTAAAGTCGTTCACTTCATTGATGGTCAATTAATATAGCGCATGCAAATTGAGTGGACCTGAGGGCGGAAGAAAGACATTATTACTCCACTGCACGCATGCGAGTAGTTAAATCGTGGGTTGCTAGTAGTACTTACATTGGTCTCCTTCATATTTTGTGCCAATTTTTGACAGTAACATAATATTTACACATTTGAGCGGTGTAGTACTTGAAATTTATGTTCCGCTAAACTCATCGGGAGCCGTTTCGGGCCTCGAAACCAAAACCATCAATTAATCTTTACCTTGTTCCCATCACATTTGAAAGCCTGCTCACACTCACACCTACTAGTACGTACCAAACCTGAACATGTTCCCACTATGCTGGTATTAGTACTACTAGTGATAATACTTGGGTTATAAAAAGGGGAACTACCTAACCGAAAATTACTCTACCTTTCCTCCTCATAAGTGCTTCTTCTTCGTCCGTCGTTGCCATGGCCGGTGAGCAGAGCTCTAGGCCGAGAACTACTAAGTAATAAGGGAGTGGCAACCAAGGCTGCGGAAAAAAAGAGGGCTCTCCGCCACGCCGAGACCTCGAAAGATCTCTCACGGGCAGGCGATGGCTCCCAGGAGCGCCCTAGCCGCGGAGGCGAACATGCCGAGCCGGCAGAGCTGGAGTCGTTATCCCTCAACGGCATGCCCGATCAGCTCAATAAGCACCTCAATAAGCAGAAGGAGTTCATCCAAGGCTTGACGAAGTTGCTGAAGGAGAGCCTCGACGACATGCCCGCTGAGCTCAATTAGCAGGGGAATTTGACCGCTGGCTTGGTGATGCTGCTGAAGAAGAGCATTGCCTCGGAGAAGAAGGCGACCGCAAAATCCTGCGACTTCGGAGGACAAGGCGAAGCTCTACCACAAGATCGACCTTTTAAAGGAGAAGAACGCCGGCTGGAAGAAGCTGCATGAGAATAGTAGTTCCTCGATGAAGATGTTGCAGGCCCTCGTCATGGAACAGAAGGAGGAGTTGGCGAAGCTCCGCGAGCACACGGCTGCTTGTCAAGGCACGTAATGCGGCCATGGAGCAGATGATGAAGGCTCGCGTCGAGAAATCCGCATCATGGACATAATGAAGAAGATGGCGGAGGAGACGCGCAAGGAGATGGAGGTCGTGGAGGCAATGAAGAAGCAGTTACGACTCCGCGGCGAATTAGATCATTTGGGGTGATAATCTTTCTTCTTTTGCTGCTATGTTTCATCTTTTGCTTCGGTGTTTCACGCCGACGTGTCACGTTCTCTGCGAGGCATGAATAGAACAATGGTTTTGTTTTTGAGGAATGAATAGAACAATGGTAACAATGAGATGACTAGCAAATTAGATCATTTTTATCGCCATATGGCTTTGGGCTGCCGTGCCAGACTCCTCCGTCAAGATACTACTCCAATTGGAAAACTTGATTATACCGCGACGGTTCTTTGCTCCTCCTCGATCAGGTCGTCCGCGCATTTATACGAGCAGTCAAATCACAAGGCCCCGCCTTCCAGCAGTAATGAGCCGTCAAATCACAAAGGCCCTCGCCTCTCGTGAAACCGACCAAGCTAGACTGCCCCGCCCTCTAGCCTTTTAAAAAATGTATACTTTTGTACAACACTAGTATCGATGGATTGCGCCATGGAGCAAAACTTGAAATTAAAAAAAGGTGGTACATATAGAGAGCGCTCATCGCCAAATTATGCATATAGTACTATTAAAAAGGCTAGTCACAATAATGGTGTCCAGCACAACCCACCCCTCAAATAAAACTAAGCACCCTGGAATTCTTTGACAAAACTAAGCAACCTAAAATTCTTTGACAACTAAATTGCTAGCTATATGATGTTGGCCATATATATTGTACGAATGTAATGTGAAGAAACGAGTGGTAGTACTATACCAACTAAAAGATGAAATGTAAGAAATACTAGTATGTACTTACTGAAGAGTTAAAGTAACAAGAAGAATCATAACATAGTTCTGCTGGGGGCTCAGCGTAACACACCCCTCAAACTAAATTATGCACACCTGAAATTAAACTTTGCAACTATTCCGGTAAACACTGCATTAGAACCACCATGAGCAACGACACTGCCACCTTACTCGGAGTCCTCGTCCACGTCCTCGACTTCGTCCTTATCCCTCTGCCTTTCCGCCGATACTTCTTTGCTTGAACCGCCAACTTGGTTGTTGCTCTTCATCCAACCCTTGTAGATATTGAAACAAAGGTAGCCATCCATGCAGCATAGTGGATGTGGTCTATATCTAGTACATTCCGCTGCCATGCATGACGATGAAACGTGTAATGAGATTTCTCCAGTTTACGGTACAAAGGATGAACCATCGCTCCTGCCAGGGTCAGCATTGAGGGCTGACGAGAGGGCACCAGCCGATTCTTCTAGAGGTCGAAGGGGTTGCCTACAACGAGGCCTATCCGATGCAGGACTTCTTTGTCGTTCTTAAAGTCTATAGTAACGAATTTGACTGTTTTGTCCTCGAGGAAGTTCTTAAAATCCTGGAACTCAACGTCGGCATGGCATATGTGGTAGACCAAGCAAACGTTATGTACGCAAACCTGGATCACGGCGGCCTTCTTCCTCTCTTCGTCCTTTAGATGCTTCTCTCGTCCCACGACTGTGGTGTACTCAACATCTAGCCCAGCGACCCACTCATCATGTGAGTTTTCGAACATGCGTCTGAAGCGAGAAAGGCATCCTTTCACCGTCGCGGAGGTATGGGTGTAGATGACGTCGAACTCATCGCCGGTGATGGTTCTAACCTTGTACTCACCGCCGATCGGGGAGATTTGGGACACCATGGATTTGGGAGGAGGGTTAGGATTAGTGGAACTGCCGTAATGTGAATGGACGGGACGACTAGGAGCAAACCGCCGTAGTATTAAAGGACGTGCAGGGACGAGTAGGAGCGAACTGCCAGCGTGCGAACGGCAGGGTAGTGGCTTTCCATTCTCCCATGATACGGGCTTCCGAGAGCCCTTGGATCTGAGATCGAACGGTTGCATGGCGTGATTCTAGACTTATGGGTGAATATCCTATCCTGGAGGGTTATTCTTAAAATTTTCAGCAACTTAGCATGCGATCGCTTGATTCAGATCCAAGGGCTGCCAAGAGCTCGTATCATGGTCGTGTTTACCACGACCGTCGCGTCGCTTTCATGCGTGGTCGCGCCCTTGGACATTTAACATGGTGTGTTAGGCTATCTGATGTTGGCATGTCATACATAGTCATCACTTAGTCACTCATACTACAACAAGGTTGGCTATAAGGTTGGCTATAAGTGTTTTTTACTCCCTTTCTTCGTACTCCCTCCGTCCCATAATATAATAACGTTTTTGACACTAGCTAGTGTAGTGTCAAAAACGTTCTTATATAATGGGACACAGGGAGTACTAGTATTTATTGCATTTGCCAAGGAGTGACCTCTTCCAATGAAATGGTGTTGCTAAGTTTGCTTCATTTAATTAGCTATAGACTCAAAATTGTCTTTTCACCTAGGTACACGTGCTTAGCACCGTTTCTTCCTTGGGTCACCAAACTAGTCTCTCTCTTCTTCATTAACTTGCCACATCAGACTTTATGCCTATGTGGCAAACTTAAGCACCAGAGGAGCAAGTAAGGTGCCGTCCGCTGTACCTAAAGAGTGAAATGCATTGATCGGGTGTTGTTTATTTTGACAAAGTACGTGGGGGTCATCTCATGTGTAACAGGTATCGATAGGTTTCTTCGGATATTATTTCATCTCTAGAGCTCAGAAACATCCGGGTGAAATAGATAAAAAGTATCTTTTGTAAACAAAAGCATTCAACTGTTCAACCTGCATCCAAAACTTGTGAAGAAATAACTCTTATTGTGCTTTGCAGGAAATGGTTCATCATAAGTCTTTCATCGGTACTTTAGTAAAAATTCATACATGGAAGATTCTAGACTAAACCATAAATGGATACACTTTTATTCATGCGCGATACTCCAATAGAGCAAGATCATGCATGGAAGTCTCCACATGCTTAGACAGCGGATTACATTGAGCGAAGACTAATGATTAACATTTAACTTAGTAATGCATATGTCCAGGTGAACCTCCTTGGAGTCCCCATGCACATTGTTGGGGGTCAAATAATACCATGCATCTTCCATGTCCACATCGGCGGGAAGGTCCCAGCTCGGCAGAGTCCAAGTCAGCTTGACGTAGCCATTGTCGCCGCCCACGGACCTCCGAGGGGTAGTAGTAGTGTGCACGCACCCGTAAATCGGCCTCGTGTCAGTGTCAGCGTTAGCGGCGTCGCCCCTGACGCACACTACAGAGATGTGGCGGCGGCCTGCACGGGCCTCGCCGGTGGCCACGATCAAGAGGAAGACGCTGTTGTCCTCCTCCGAGACTAGCAGGCGGCGCTGATCCTCCAGCGACTCCGGTACGGTGAACGGGTAGCACGTCTCGTACTTGATGTTCTTTGACAAGGGCCAGTAGTGATCGCCGCACGCCTGCGTCAGGTGATGCACGATGTCCGCCGGCGAGCCCCAAAACGGCACCGGGCACTCATAGCAGTAGGCGAAGGGCTCCTTGGAGGCATCGACCAGGCCGTCCATGAAATGGGAGTGGCTGTAGGGGACATTTCGCTAGTTGAATATATGAGCAAGTTACTACGAGATTTACTACAAAATAAATCATGACAGCTATAACAGAGATTAAACTAATCATGCGGACTAGCATAGTAGATGAACAGATCGAGTCTAGGACACAGAGTAGAAACATGAATTCTACCACGATTTCGAACAAGAAGGACAGAAACACATACGGTGCAACGGGAGCAGCACCATTGGCGTTGAGGCTGTCGCCCATGTCGTTGAGGAAGAGGTTGCCGAGGTCGGGGAAGAAGTCGTCGTCGGTGAAGTCGTGGCTGCTAGCAGTAGCGAGAGTGCGCTCCCCAAATGTCAACAGCGCCCACCGAATGGAGCACAGGAGGGAGTGGCTGAGGGGCGTTATGTCGCCGAATGGAGCGCAGGAGTAGCCCACGAAGCGATGAGCGGTGCTCCTCCTAGTCTCTATTCTTATCTCTATCTCTACTACTCTTCTTTGTTTTTTATAATATACTAGTTGTAGTTGTCAATCGAATAGTCTTGCACCGCCCCCCCACGCTGGCTGAACACGCCTCGCCTCCATTAAACCCGCATGCAAACCGGAAACCTACTCCGGCCAGCGGGAGAAATTTGCCGATTGCCACGAGAGGGTTATTCGCAAATTTTCAGCAACTTAGCATGCGACCGCTTGATCTCAGATCCAAGGGTTGCCGGCACCCGTATCATGGTCGCACCTACCACGACCGTCAGATCGCACGCGCATGTCGCGCCTTGGAGATTTAACATGGTGCGTTAGCCTATCTGATGTTGGCATGTCATACATAGTCATCACTTAGTCACTCATACTACAACAAGGTTAGCTATAAGGTTAGTCATCACTTAGGAGAAAATTTTACTACTCCCTCCGTTTACTCCTCGTCCCTACTACGTATGTACTTTGGCTAGTACTCCCTCCATTTACTTATACAAGGCCACTATAAAAAAATACATTTTGCATCTATACAAGGCCACAAATAGTAATCGAGCCTTTTCAGTTTATGGCTCAATTTCAAAATCTCTCCAACCAAGGTAGACGGTGAGTGGTCGAATTAATTTCGTAGTTTGCATAGTACACTCGTTTTTCTCAAGAAGTTATGTTTACCGAGGCATTAATTAGAACGAATGCATGAATGACCACTAAATTTCCATGAACATGTACATGCATTGGTTAGTTTCCTCTTGACATCTTTGCTTGCGTCGGGTGATCTAATGCACTCGAAATCCAACATGTAATGGTACTACTACTAGTATAGTAGAATTGAGACTTGTCAAACGGAAAACTAATATTTTGTAGATGAGCCCTATAAACCCTAGTGGGTATGTACTCGTAAAACAGATTTTTCCAAACTAAGTCGCTCCCTTTCATGAATTATGTAGTATACTCCTCCGTCGACGCTCCCTTTCATGAATTTTGCAGATTTCGTCACGACATGTGGGACATATAGCAACCGGTCGACGTGTCAAGCACCAAATAACAAGGCAGAGAACAGCAGGGGGACTCACCCCACTCATCGCCCAAGAGTAGTAATGAGCAATGAGATGTCAAATCACAATGTCGCACCTTCCTGCACGGACGAAGCAACCATTATTTCACACTTCGTTCGACATCATCTCAAACCACGTACTAGTATTGCTTCTGCCTCAAGAGGGACACGCGCATCGCCTTGGTACATCATGACACGTGGGACCGCATGACAGGCCATGCTCCCCCGCCGACCGCTCGGTAAAATCACCTCATCTTTAGTATACTTTCTCCGGATCGGTTTACTACATGGCATGCACGTCGTTCTAGGTTGAGAATTTAGCGGCTATATATATATATATATATATATATATATATATATATATATATATATATATATATATATATGTGTGTGTGTGTGTGTGTGTGTGTGTGTGTGTGTGTGTGTGTGTGTGTGTGTGATGAATAGTACGCTAGCCTTTTAAAAATGTATACTTTTGCACAGTAGTACTATCGATGGATTGCGCCATGGAGCAAAAATTGAAATTTTAAAAAAGGTGGTACATATAGAGAGCTAAATGTCGCCAAATATGCATATAGTACTATTAAAAAGCTAGTACATGCTTAATTGGGGTGCTAAATTCCATTAAAGAAATACTAGTACTAGTATGTACATCTTCAAGAGTTAAAGTAACGAGAAGAAACACAACATAGTTCTGCTGGGGCTCAAAGACAACACACCCCTCAAGTTAAACTAAACACACTGAAATTAAAACTGTGCAACTAATCCGGTTAGACACTGCATTAGAAGTTTAGAACCGCCATGAGCAACGACACTGCCACCTTACTCGGAGTCCTCGTCCACGTCCTCGACTTTGTCCTTGTCCCTCTTCCTCTTGGCCGATACTTCTTTGCTTGAACCGCCAACTTGACTATTTCCCTTCATCCAACCCTTGTAGATATTGAAACAAAGGTAGCCATCCATTGCAGTGTACTGGATGTGGTCTATATCTACTACATTCCGCTGCCATGCATGACGATGAAACGTGCAATGAGGTTTCTCTAGTTTACGGTATGAAGGATGAACCATGGCTCCTGCCAGGGTCAGCATTGAGGGCTGACGAGAGGGCACCAGCCGATTCTTCTGGAGGTCGAAGGGGTTGCCTACAACGAGGCCTATCTGACATAGGACTTCTTTGTTGTTCTTAAAGTCTACAGTAACGAATTTGACTATTTTGTCCTCAAGGAAGTTCTTAAAATCCCGACACTCAACGTCGGTATGGCATATGTGGTAGATCAAGCAAACGTTATGTACGCAAACCTGGATCACGGCGGGCTTCTTCCTCTCTTCGTCCTTTAGATCCTTCTCTCGTCCCATGACTGTGCTGTACTCAACATCTAGCCCAGCGACCCACTCATGATGTGAGTTTTCGAACATGCGTCTGAAGCGAGAAAGGCATCCTTTCACCCTCGCAGAAGTACGGGTGTAGATGACGTCGAACTCATCGCCGGTGATGGTTCTAACCTTGTACTCACCGCCGATCGGGGAGATTTGGGACGCCATGGATATGGGAGGAGGGTAAGGATTAGTGGAACTGCCGTAATGTGAATGGACGGGACGACTAGGAGCGAACCACCGTAGTATTAAAGAACGTGTGGGGACGAGTAGGAGCGAACTGCCAGCGTGCGAACGGCAGGGTAGTGGCTTTCCATTCTCCCATGATACGGGCTTCCGAGAGCACTTGGATCTGAGATCGAACGGTTGAATGGCATGATTCTAGACCTATGGGTGAATATCCTATCCTGGAGGGTTATTCTTAAAATTTTCAGCAACTTAGCATGCGACCGTTTGATCTCAGATCCAAGGGCTGCCAAAGAGTCGTATCATGGTCGTGCCAACCACGACCCTCGCGTCGCTCGCGCGGTCGCGCCCTTGGAGATTTAACACAGTGCCTTAGGCTATCTGATGTTGGCATGTCATACATAGTCATCACTTAGTCACTCATACTACATCAAGGTTGGCTATAAGTTTGGCTACACCAGTGGCCATCTTCATCATCCTAGCGCTCTCCATGACGAGGAGGGAGTAGTTCACCCTTGGGGCTGAGGGTATGTACCAGTAGCTATGTGTTTGATCTCTCTCTCTCTCTCTCTCTCTCTCTCTCTCGTGTTCTTAATATGGCACGATCTTGATGTATCGCGAGCTTTGCTATTATAGTTGGATTGTATGATATTTCTCCCCGTCTACTCTCTTGTAATGGATTGAGTTTTCCCTTCGAAGTTATCTTATCGGATTGAGTCTTTAAGGATTTGAGAACACTTGATGTATGTCTTGCATGTGCTTATCTGTGGTGACAATGGGATATTCACGTGATATACTTGATGTATGTTTTGGTGATCAACTTGTGGGTTGAGTGACCTTGTGAACATATGCATAGGGGTTGGCATACGTTTTCGTCTTGACTCTCCGGTAGAAATTTTGGGGCACTCTTTGAAGTTCTTTGTGTTGGTTGGATAGATGAATCTGAGACTGTGTGATGCATATCGTATAATCATACCCACGGATACTTGAGGTGACATTGGAGTATCTAGGTGACATTAGGGTTTTGGTTGATTTGTGTCTTAAGGTGTTATTCTAGTACGAACTCTAGGATAGATCGAACGGAAAGAATAGCTTCGTGTTATTTTACTATGGACTCTTGAATAGATCAATCAGAAAGGATAACTTTGGGCGCTATTAGTGACTTTGGAGTGACTCTTTGTTGCATGTTGAGGGATTGTTATATGATCTAATTATGTTATTATTGTTGTGAGAACTTGCACTAGGGAAAGTATGAACCCTAGGCCTTGTCTAGAAGCATTGCAATACCGTTTCTGCTCACTTTTATCACTTGCTACCTTGCTGTTTTATAATTTCAGATTACAAAAACCTATATCTACCATCCATATTGCACTTGTATCACCATCTAATCGCCGAACTAGGGCACCTATACAATTTACCAATATATTGGGTGTGTTGGGGACACAAGAGACTCTTTATTATTTGGTTGCAGGGTTGTTTGAGAGAGACAATCTTCATCCTACGCCTCCCATGGATTGATAAACCTTAGGTATTCCACTTGAAGGAAATTTGCTACTATCCTACAAACCTCTGCACTTGGAGGACCAACAACGTCTACAAGAAGAAGGTTGTGTAGTAGACAACAGGAAGGGGGGCGACAGTATGGGAATTGCTGGGTAACCTGAACTTTATTATCTAAGCTAAGGAACGGGAAGTCCAGCAGGGGTTGGCGGCGGCGCTGGCGACGGAAGCGAGCTAGGGTTCGAGTGGGGGAGGGGGGCGGGTGGGGGACTGTGGAGGAGGAGGTTGTTTAAGGATACGCCGCGATTACTGAATTTTTTTAGTAATGGTGTGTGGAGATGGTGGTGGACGAGGGAGGGCGGCGGTTTCAATGCCTCGGCTAATGCAATTTTACTATAAGGTCGGTGCTGGCGGAGTGTGGGTGACGGTTGAAGTACGGTGGCTACTAAAATTTGGGTAAAGGAATTGATGCGGGGTGGGAGTGCCCAAGATCGCGCACGGTCCAATAACAATATGCATGTATAATAATAAGGAAAGGTGGCGGGACCGCCGTTTTTTGCAACGCTCAAGGCGGATAGTTTGTTTTTCTATTTCTGGCTAGCTGGTCTATCACACACGGTTTGTACTAATTTCCAAATAAACTTACCCGCCTTTAGCTTGCACTGGTGGTGATTTTACAGCGCACTTGCATAGAACACGGTTGAGCCAGTACCTCCACCCTTTGCTCGTGCTTGCGCAGTTGTGGTGATTTTACATCGCACTTGCATCGCGCACGGTTGAGCCAGTACCTCCACCTTTGCTCGCGCTTGCGCAGGCGTGGTGATTCACAACGCACTTGTATAGCACACGGTTAAAATATTATACCCATGTCCATTGAGCGTCATCAGAGTCTATGCAGCAAAAAAATGTTAGAGAGGGTCAGAAGACTGCCACACCAGCATGTGGCCCAAATATATATGAGTGAAAAGGGTGGTCTATGATGTTCAAAATTCCAATGCACAACTTTGACCGCGCAGGCCCACGGTTGGGCGTGTCTTCGAAGATCGATGAGAGGGGCTAGAAGTCAAGAACCACCTAGAAGTGGCCAAATATATGTAGGAATATTGGGGATGTTTAAAGTTTAAATACACAATGCATAACTTTGGTGGCACCTGCCTCGCAAACCCGATAAGCACCCTTGGATATATATATATATATATATATATGTGTGTGTGTGTGTGTGTGTGTGTGTGTGTAATCCGAAAGATAGCAGTCGTTGGCTTCAGCCCCCACGCATACAATGCGGGGGTGTTTGCGAAAAAAATGTGCCTGATCACTCTTTATCCAACGTCTTGGTCCGGCAAGGAGGTGATCGCGCGTCGAACTAGCAAAACCGGACTATATAGCTGTAACACTTTTGCTTGGCCGTGGGATTCTAATATTGGGGCTACTATGTAGCCCCTGGTACCATCGCGTGCATCCGAATACGGGCGCGTATGTACTTGGCCGAGAAATGGCCCTTCGTTAATGCGGAGGAATCCTAGAGATTCCGGTGAGTCTTCGAGTGGTTGACCAGTCTCTCGCTGTATCATGACGGTCGGTGTTCGGCTTTCTCTACCGAGGCGCTCATCCAAAATAACCAGGGCACAATCACAGTAGTTCTCCCTTGGCCACCTTAGCCGATTATAATGGAACGTAAGGCGACAAACCCAGGAGCCGGGCAATCCCAACATTTGACCAAAGACATGATTCGGAGCTGATGCATATAAGGCCAAACTGGTGACGCCGAATGCCCCCGAAGGTATTCGGACTTTCTAACAGATGATGGGCTCAAGAACGCCCATTCATTATAAACCCTGTTTGTCCAGGTGCGTGCATTAATCTGTCATGGCGTAATGCCAAAAACGGCAGTATCCTCTGTGGGTATGGAACCCGTGGGATAATGAAACAACAAGAGGCAATAGAAAAGGTTTACACAGGGGCTTAATCTAAAGAGAAACCTGTTGGACGGGGCCCTGCTGCACGTCTACGCCTTTGTCTCCGTTGTGCCGCATCCTGGAGGGGTATCGCACAAACGTTGTCTACGGAAAGAGGGGATCTCATGGAAGAGTGCAACGTAAGTGTGTGATGGATAGTAGAAAATGTAAAACGCTAGCCTACCAATAAGGTTGAGCCGAGAGTGTGGCGCTTTATTATTAGCCCCTGGTGTCCACTATAGGATTACATATACAATGCCCTGGTTTAATGTGGGCTGCCGGACTCGTCTAACCGTGTCCGTGGTCTTAACAACCTGGTATAATTTTGTTAGAGGCCGCTTATAGTCTGGCCGCTAGGGCCGTTGCGTATTCCTTTGCGCGCGAAAAGCACTCCGTTGTTCCGCTAACGGTGATGATGCCGCGTGGATCGGGCATCTTGAGTGTAAGGTAGCCATAGTGCGGCAATGCGTTGAAGCGGGCGAAGGCCATTCTTCCAAGCAATGCTTGATAGCTGCTTGGGAAGGGTGCAATGATGAAGACTAGTTCTTCGCTTCTGGAGTTACCTGGAGAGCCGAATGTTACCTCTAGTATGACGGAGCCCTCGTTGTAGGCTTCAACGCCTAGTATCACCCCTTCAAAGGTGGTGTGAATCTTGCTGATTCTGGATGAGTCTATCCCCATCCTACGGATAGTGTCCTCATGTATTAAATTGAGACTGCTACCGCCGTCCATGAGGACGTGAGTGAGATGGTATCCGTCGATTATTGGGTCAAGCACCAAGGCATCTGATCCTTCGCGTCGAATACTAGTCCGACTGTCCAGGTGATCGAAGGTGATCGAGCAAGACATCCAATAGTTAGGTGTGGGTACGATGGGCTCTATATCGCATGCATCTTTATGGGTGCGTTCGTGTCTTCCCCAGGATGTGCGAGTTGCATGGATCATGTTCAATGTTTTAACCTCTGGAGGGCATGTTTTCTGTCCCCCAGTGTTCGGTTGGCGAGGTTCATCCTCGTCTTCACTTGGTGTTTCCCTTCCCTTGTGTTCGGCGTTTAGTTTGTCGGCCTGCTCGAAGACCCAGCACTCTCTGTGCGTGTGGTTCGCAGGCTTGTCGGGGGTGCCATGAATTTGGCATAGTCTGTGTAGAACTCTGTTCAGACCGGACGGTCCCTCTTTACTGCCTTTAGGTTGCTTATTTTGCTGGTTAGGTCGAGAGCCTCGGAATCCGGCATTAACCGTTGTGTTGTCTGGGCTCTCTTCCTTGTTTTGGCATTTGTTTTTATTACGCCGTGGCTTCCCGTTGCCATCCCTTACTTCGGATGTGCTAGGGTCGCTGGTGCCTTTGCGGGCGAGCCAGCTATCTTCTCCCGCACAAAAGCGGGTCATAAGGCTTGTTAGGGCTGCCATTGTCCTCGGCTTTTCTTGGCTGAGGTGTCTGGCGAGCCACTCGTCCCGGATGCTGTGCTTGAATGCCGCTAAGGCTTCGGCATTCGGGTAGTCAACAATTTGACTCTTCTTAGTGAGGAATCTGTTCCAAAGCTTGCGGGCGGACTCTCCGGGTTGTTGGATTGTGTGACTTAAATCGTCAGCGTCCGGACGCCGGACATAAGTCCCTTGAAAATTGGCCCTGACAGCGTCCTCTAGTTCCTCCCAGCTCCCGATTGAATTTTCGGGGAGGCTTTTCAACCAATGCCGAGCTGGTCCCTTCAGTTTGAGGGGAAGGTATTTGATGGCATGGAGGTCATCTCCACGAGCCATGTGTATGTGGAGGATAAAGTCCTCAATACAGACCCCTGGGTCTGTTGTTCCGTCGTATGCCTCTATGTTTACAGCTTTAAAGCCCTGTGGGAATTCATGGTCCAGTACTTCATCAGTAAAGCACAGGGGTGAGCAGCCCCTCTGTATCTGGACGCGCTGTGGCATGCCGTCGGCAATTGTTGTGTTTGGTGTTTGTTCCGAACTGGTGTTTGGTTGTCATAATTGTTTTGATGACCATAGTCCTTCGCCGGGGTGTCTCCTTTAGATCCGTAGATGGACCTAGCTGCGCCAGCTTTCTTCTCCAGGTGCTCACGTAGATCATGGGCATCTTCGGCAGCTAATTTATTGCGGCTATGAGGTGGTACTCCTGGTCTCCTAGTCGTGTTGTTCTTCGGTGGAACGGCCTCGTCGTTGAATTCTGGCAGTAGCTTGCGTTTTGGGTAGCTCTTTTTATGGCGATCGTCGCCATATCTTTCTTTAGTGTCTAGCACTTTGTTCCATCTGCGATTGGCGTTTCTGTGTGGCTTTAAGCCGTTGCTTCTGCTTCCTCAGACTTCTCGCTGTGGCCATAAGCTTTTTATGGAGGTTCTCTCATTCCATGCATTCTTCCGGTACGATGAATGCATCGTCATCTGGACTATCTTCTTGTCCTAGGCCGGATTGGTGAACTCGTCCCTCTGGATCGTTTTCTTCGGGCGTATGGCCTGGACTATGTTCGGCGTGACCTGGTTCGTCCTGCTCCATCGCTGGTTTTGTTTGGTCATTATTGCCATCGAGGTTGACCAGAGTATCCATTCTTCTAGCGCTCTTGCTGATATGTTACTGTTGCCGGATTTGGAACGGCGTCTCACCGTCGCTTTGGTTTTTGTCCAGGGGTGTTATCTTCCGGATTGCCACCGTCGCCTTCCTTGGGCGTATCCACCATGTATATGTCGTGTGGCGAGGCGTGAATCCGGCACCTCATAGATTCTGAGTCTTCTCCTGCATCGTCGTCCATACCGTCGATGCATTCGGAGTCAAAGTCCAGCACGTCGGTTAAATCATCAACCGTGGCTATGAAGTGGGTGGTGGGCAACGAATGTCTTCGCCGCTTTGCTTCCCACTCGAGCGGACATAATTCGCCCGAGATTCTCTGTCAAAGAGAGAGTTTTGAATGAGTCTAGTATGTCGCCGAAGGGCGAGTGCTAAAAGATGTCCGCCGTGGTGAACTCCATCACCGGAGCCCAACCGGGATCGGCGGGCCCGGGGACCCACGGACTGGAGCCTACAACTGGACACGAGTCCAGGGGCCCGGGGTCACCGGTTTCCTCAAAAGTGAGGCCTATGTTCGGCTCCATCGTCGATGAGGGTACGGCCTGCGGGGCGGGGTCCAGCCCTCCGTCCTTAGGCAATGCCACCTGTCCCGGATTTAGGTCCGGGGCTTCTGTCGGGATGATATCCCAAGCAACGTCTGACGACAAGTCTAAGCCATGCTCGCCGCGAATGTTCGGCGCTTCTGGCGCTGGCCCGAATCCGCCGAAGATCAAGTCTCCTCGGGTATCCACTGTGTGATTCAGGTTTCCAAACCCGATTTGAGGGCCAGGGGCATAGCTATCGATCTGCCCCAGGTGGCCAAGCGATTTGGATCGCAGTGCGAAGCCGCCGAACACGAAGATCTGTCCGGGGAGAAAAGTCTCATCCTGGGCAGCGTCGTTGATGATGGTTGAAGGAGACATCGAGCCTGATAGCGACGACACAGAGGAACTCTCAATGAAAGCACCAATGTCGGTGTTAAAACCGGCGGATCTCGGGTAGGGGGTCTCGATTTGTGCATCAAGGCTGATGGTAACAAGAAGTAAGGGACACAGGTGTTTACCCAGGTTCGGGCCCTCTCGATGGAGGTAAAACCCTACTTCCTGCTTGATTAATATTGATGATATGGGCAGTACAAGAGTAGATCTACCACGAGATTGTGGAGGCTAAATCCTAGGAGCTAGCGTATGATGGTATGAATGTAATTATGATCGGCCTTCTAAGGACCAACCTCTTCGGTTTATATAGACACCGGAGAGGGCTAGGGTTTACATGGAGTCGGTTACATGGAAGGAAATATAATATCCGGATCGCCAAGCTTGCCTTCCACGCCAAGGAAAGTCCCATCCGTACACGGGCCGAAGTCTTGAGTCTTGTATCTTCACACTTTAATAATCTGGACGTTGTACACAGTCCGGCTGTCCGGATACCCCCTAATCCAGGACTCCCTCATGGGGTAAATAGGAGTGGTCTTCTCCTTCTGAATCCCCCTCAGAACAGTTATCTTCCTCTTGATTACGATCCGAAATGGGTGGAGGGGGGCGCTTTGCGCCCACCATGGAACGACGTCTGCATGAAATTTTATTGCCATGCAAGGCTCGTCTCTTTTGCTCTACATGATCAGTTCCATAATGTACAATAACTGGCATGCATAGGAATAAAACATAGTGAGATTATGTAAGGAGTGCATGCACAAATCCAGAGTGATGGTAGCAAACTGCGGATAGACCCAAAACTAATGATAGCAAGCATATAATAGCTTTAGTTAAAAAATACAGATAATGGCTCCTTTAATGTTTGTTTGCACCCAACATGAAACTCATAGTAGACACCAGAGATTAACGGATAGTAGGCGAGATAGTCTTGATTGCTGCCCCAATATGTACCCCACAACCATTTAAAACTCAAGTTTCAACATTAGTTTGGACGACTCGAGTCTAATAGGTGAACATGGCGATAATGTAGCATGTCATTATATTAGCGGCGCATAACGAAGCAGAACACGGAAGAGTGCGACCTCTCTTGCGGACCCGTGTAGTCCTCAAGGTCATCTTTCGATTGATCTTTGGTAATGCATTATCGTGGCTGCGGCAAGGGAAAGAAGATCGAGGCGGCGAAAGACAGCTGGAGAGCGGATCCTGCTGTGGTGAACCCTTCCGTCGTTGGAGCGGTTGAGCTGGGGTGGAACACAGCACAAGCAGAGCAAGACAAACCACACAAGGTTTTCTTTGACACATATCTATAATGAAGTAATTGAGTAAGGGCTTGTTTGAATTTGAGGATTCTAACAATGCAGGATAGGAAATAGACAGAATAGGATAGGAATGCACGTGCAAAACAGAGAATTTAAAAACACAGGATTTCTGCCAATCTGGGTGTTTGATTCACAACAATTGGAAGATCACATGATGCAAAAAAGCATGGTGAGATTAAGTTAAACCACAAGAAAATGTACGGTTATAATGCTATTATGCTACTATCACTTAGTCTTGTGCTTGATGAATAGGAATATGAAAAGGAGGAGAAGTGGAAATTAGAATTCCTACGGCTTTTCTTTCAAGGAGACACTAAAGGAACAAATCCTACAGCTTTTTCTTTGCTCCATTCCTTTGCACCAAATTCATGAAAAGTAGTACCATAGGAAACTTTCCAATTCCTATGTTTTTCATTCACTTTTCCTTTCAAGCAGCAGCGATTCTAGTAGGCAGGCTTGAGTAAGGATAATCCTACACTAAAAAAATGTTTTTGTTCTACTTCTATTACTTTGGACCCAGGCCACTGCCATACTAGCTCAACTCCCAGGCCCATCGACAAATGCACAGCTCAAATGCACAGAGATAAATAATGATGGCATTCAAGAGAGTCCATCACGGATAGCTAAGTTGCCTGGTACCTCACTGCTTATCATATAGTAGGATAAAATAATCGTATTTCCGTTACGAAAGTGCTCGATGGACAATATATATAACATGTAGAGTAAAAAAGAGATGCAACAAGTGTACAACCTCTTTGGCGAAGCCATGTCGATCTCAGCGTGATTGGGTTGGCCGGTGAGGATGCTCCGGCTGACTTTGCTATCGGAGGAGGGGAAGAAGATCTTAGGCGTCTGGAGATGGAGCCCGAGGTACTGCTCCACTGTGATGGTGGGTTTCGTCATTGGAGCAGCTCCGGTGAGTTGTACGACGCTGAGGCTGAAGCAGGACAAGAGAGACAACAAACAATGTTAACCTGAGTGGAATTCTAATAGCATCTCCAATACATGACGTAAAATACATAACCACAAAGTGCTAGATGTAAAATACATCAGCCGCTCATCTCTGAACTTAACTGTCGAAACTGAACTTAATTGTCGAAACTGAACTTAACTGTCGAAACTGAACCTAACTGTCAAAACTGAATTTTGCTGTCGAAACTAAATTTTGCTGTTGAAACTGAACGCACTAGCAAGGTGAGGCTACACGTCGGTCGACTGACTTTTTCATCTCTGGTCAGTCGATTTTGCAGCTGTTGGATACGGAATCAAGGGCCTGCGGTTCATCTTCAACCTCCACCCCGAGCCGCCACCACCACCGCCAAACAGCAGCCCCCGCCGCCATGCGGCAAGCGGGACCCCACCGCCGGTCCGCCGCCGCCGCGGCCATCCCTCTAGCCGCCCCCGTGCGAGCTTTTCTCCGGCGATCCCCACGCCACCGCCCCGCCACCGCCGGTGACTACCGCCCCCATCCTAAACCCTAAGATAGATAGTGGGGTACCTCTTTGGCGAGCCCCCTCCCCGTTGCGGCTGGTTCTTCCTTCACCCCGGCGAGCCCACCCCTTGAAAATCGACTGACCCAAAAGTCTTCAGTTGACTGAAGTGTAGCTAAATCGGAGCAGCATCGCAAGCAAGAGCAAAAGCGAGAGCAGCAGCGCGAGCAAGAGCAATAGAAAGAGCAGACCAGGCAGGGGACCGAGAGCAAGAGCAGAGCAGCAGTGCGAGCGATAGCTAAAGCAGCACCAGCTCCTACTGATGTGGACGTTGCCGCCGAGGAAGCGACACCGTGGAGGAAGTGGCCGGCGATGCCGCCGTGGATGGAGCCACGCAGTGTCGGCTCGGGACCGAGCGCCGGCAGCACCGTGAGATCGAATCAAGAAGAAAATGTGGCGATTAGTGTACAACCTCTTTGGTGGCACCGATTAGGCCGCAGCTTCATCCGAGGAAACGGTGATGATGATGCTCTTTCGGTGGTGCAGGTGAAGACGGGGGTGTGGGAATGGAGGTGCCGCGAAAGACGAGGGGAACATCGGGGCAGCTCCTTGGAGGTGGAGGACGGGGTGGCTGAATCGGCAGGACAATGAGATCAACGATGGATCCTCATCCGGTACGGTGGATGAGGGACGTCGTGGTGTTGCTGTGGATGATGTCGTCGGGGAAGAGGCTCCGACTGGGTGGCGGACGGAGCAGGGTGTGGGGTTTCGTCGCGGGTTTTCGCGGCCTCGGTGTACGAATGGGTGGGCGGATGGGATGGCAGTGGGGAACCATGGCTTAGAGACCCGCTTGTCCGAAATGTGGGGTAAGTTATGAAAGTACCCCCACACCGATTTGAGGTGATTCTTTCGGTTCAGGGGTACCACGGGCATTTCGCGTGTCGGGATTTCACAGGAGGTGGGAGTTTTCGCGTGCGTTCTAATTTCGGAATAGCAAGGCGCGGGTTGAGATGGAGGGAGTTGTCGGAGCACAACGAGACCAAGATATATCTTAAATATTTCGGGCTAACAAGGCGCGGGTTGAAGAGGCGGGAGTTTCGCAGCACGATAGACAGAGACACTAGCTTCAATTTTCGGCATGACAAGGCGCGGCTTGAAATTTCGGAAGAACAAGCTTAACGTGTACCCAAAAAAAGACAATTTGCACTCAACACGCACAACACACACACAAACACCATTTATACTAGAGTAAGGTACACGTGCATTGCACGCATGAGATTTGGCAACAAAATTATGAATAAATACCACATTATAGCATGCAAACTTTGAGTCATATATGCATGATGTAGATGTTCGTTTAATTCTTATAGTTGATTTCATTCAAAATCAACTAGTTTTTATAAGAAAGCTAATCTATTTTAAGATTCATGGAATTGTGCGTTGTAAGACATAAAGTAAAAACAAATAATGGCAAATCATGTAGAAAAAAATTTGGGCAACTCTGATACGGAAGATTCTAGAACAAATAAGAAGTGCTTGTGTTTTATGTTTGTGCATTATGCTTAAGTTCAACCATGGAGTCTTCTAGATTATACATGTGGCTAAATCTGGTGGAATCTAGATGATATCCAACGGCCAATAGTGCTCAAATTTGCCATCTTTGGACCATCGGATTCGCCTCATCCAACGACCATCTTTTAAAGTTAAAGTTACCCGCACACAATGTAAAAAAATATATAATATAATATATATAGGGGTATAGATATAGATATGTGATGCAAAAGCCGCCCATCATCTCCAATTAGAATAGTGTGTCCATGCACAGATGCAACATGGGCAAATGATGTCTGCCATCGGTATCTCAAATTCAAACCAGTCTGACCTTGTTCAATGTGTATACATTACAACTTGCTCGTTTCCAAACCACACCGCGTAGATCTCCGTTATATTCATGCATGCATGGGTTTCAAACATCAGGATCTCTTATTCAAATATTTGAATTCAACTTTACATTGATTATGACATCACCTATTCTTTTACACCCACACAGTAGTCTTCTCTTTATAATTGTACCACTAATTTTCTCTCGTGCATGCATGCACACACACTACCAGTCGGCATTATCTATCGCACGCATGCAATCTTTTTCTTCAGGTTGGTCTCCCATGAAGGCACACACCCACACACTTCCCCCTCTCCATCATATCGGGCATTCTTTATCTCTCACGCGTGCATGCGCAACGATCGATGTTCCTCTATGTATGTGTGTATATAGCTAGGTCTTTCATAGTTTTCCACACAAACCGATCAATTGATATATCCAGTGAGGTCTCACCCTCTTTCCCACGTCCACATTGATCAATCTATACCTCTCTATATAGGATTAACATAAATAGCTAATACACCCACATTAATTGTATATCCAATGTCCCCCTCTCATCATCCATGTCTTCCGCTTCATCTCTTAGACGCGTGCACAATGGCGAAGACAGGGGGCAGTAAGGGCCCCCCCCCTAACATCACTATATATCGAGGCTAATATGAATGTGATCATTAGACAATTGCTGCTAAAAAAGGTTTAATTTCATGAATTGACCCTCCTCGTAAAGGATTAGCAATGCTTGGCCCCTAGCTCATTTATTTTTCATGGCTCCGCCATCTGCGGCAACACGCGCGTGTTAGCCCCTCTCTCTAAATATCGATCTCGCACTTGTGCATTCCTTCATAGTCTCCCTTCACTCGGCCCCTCGCACCATCTTCTAGCCCCCCACCGGATTTTGCCACATGTACAATCTAGCAGACTCCATGGTTGAACTTAAGCATAATGCACAAACCTCAAAACAATAGTGGTTCTCTTTTGTTCTAGAATCTTCCGTATCATAACTGCCCAAACTTTTTTTCTAGTTGAATTGCCATTATTTGTTTTTACTTTATGCTTTACAACGCACAATTCCATGAATCATAAAATAGATTAAGGGCTTCTTTGATTCAAAGGATTCTCAAAGGAATTTTGGAGGATTCTAATCATTAGGAATTTTTCCTATCTTGGTTGTTTGATTCGTAGGATTGTAAACCATAGGAATTTTTCCATATGATTCATTTGCACTAGTTTTCATAGGAAACATCCCATCCACTCAAACCTCTTTGAAAGAATTCTGCGTTTTTTCTATGCACAATCAAACACTCGTACAATCCTGTAGGATTCAAGACGACATTCCACTACAATCCCATGTTTTTCCTATTCATGCGTTCTTAGCTTTTTTATAAAAACTAGTTGATTTTGAATGAGATGAACTATAAGAATTAAACGAAGGGATACATCATGCATATATGACTCAGAGCTTACATGCTATAGTGTGGTATTTATTCATAATTTGGTTGCAAAATCTGATGCGTGCAATGCACATGTACCTTACTAGTACTTGAGTATGTGCAAAACACGTAAATTAGAATACCAATGGCACGCCACACAGTGTCTCTCATACAGTTCATGAAGCCACGTGGCACATGTGGAGGCATTGTCGTGACCTCCTTGCATGGATTGATCATAGTGATGTGTTGCTGGTTCGGAAGAATGTACTCGTCCTCCCCGAGCCATACTAGCGGTACATGCACGAAGCGAAGATGTGCACGCACGCCACACACGCACTCATTCCCTCGCACGCACACGCGGGCACACGGGCGGACACAATTTTGTACCAAGATCCACCCCATGTGATAATTGACGCATGTAAAGTCGTTCACTTCATTGATGGTCAATTAATATAGCGCATGCAAATTGAGTGGACCTGAGGGCGGAAGAAAGACATTATTACTCCACTGCACGCATGCGAGTAGTTAAATCGTGGGTTGCTAGTAGTACTTACATTGGTCTCCTTCATATTTTGTGCCAATTTTTGACAGTAACATAATATTTACACATTTGAGCGGTGTAGTACTTGAAATTTATGTTCCGCTAAACTCATCGGGAGCCGTTTCGGGCCTCGAAACCAAAACCATCAATTAATCTTTACCTTGTTCCCATCACATTTGAAAGCCTGCTCACACTCACACCTACTAGTACGTACCAAACCTGAACATGTTCCCACTATGCTGGTATTAGTACTACTAGTGATAATACTTGGGTTATAAAAAGGGGAACTACCTAACCGAAAATTACTCTACCTTTCCTCCTCATAAGTGCTTCTTCTTCGTCCGTCGTTGCCATGGCCGGTGAGCAGAGCTCTAGGCCGAGAACTACTCGTAACAAGGGAGTGGCAACCAAGGCTGCGGAAAAAAAGAGGGCTCTCCGCCACGCCGAGACCTCGAAAGATCTCTCACGGGCAGGCGATGGCTCCCAGGAGCGCCCTAGCCGCGGAGGCGAACATGCCGAGCCGGCAGAGCTGGAGTCGTTATCCCTCAACGGCATGCCCGATCAGCTCAATAAGCACCTCAATAAGCAGAAGGAGTTCATCCAAGGCTTGACGAAGTTGCTGAAGGAGAGCCTCGACGACATGCCCGCTGAGCTCAATTAGCAGGGGAATTTGACCGCTGGCTTGGTGATGCTGCTGAAGAAGAGCATTGCCTCGGAGAAGAAGGCGACCGGCAAAATCCTGCGACTTCAGGAGGACAAGGAGAAGCTCTACCACAAGATCGACCTTTTAAAGGAGAAGAACGCCGGCTGGAAGAAGCTGCATGAGAATAGTAGTTCCTCGATGAAGATGTTGCAGGCCCTCGTCATGGAACAGAAGGAGGAGTTGGCGAAGCTCCGCATCGAGCACCTGGCTGCTGTCAAGGTACGTAATGCGGCCATGGAACAGATGATGAAGGCTCGCGTCGAGAAATCCCGCATCATGGACATAATGAAGAAGATGGCGGAGGAGACGCGCAAGGAGATGGAGGTCGTGGAGGCAATGAAGAAGCAGTTACGACTCCGCGGCGAATTAGATCATTTGGGGTGATAATCTTTCTTCTTTTGTTGCTATGTTTCATCTTTTGCTTCGGGTGTTTCGCCGCACGTGTCACGTTCTCTGCGAGGCATGAATAGAACAATGGTTTTTGTTTTTTGAGGGAATGAATAGAACAATGGTAACAATGAGATGACTAGCAAATTAGATCATTTTTATCGCCATATGGCACTGGGCTGCCGTGCCAGTACTCCTCCGTCGCGATACTACTCCAGTGGAAAACTTGAGTATACCGACGGTTCTTTGCTCCTCCTCGATCAGGTCGTCGCGCAAGATTTATCTGACGGTCAAATCACAAGGCCCGCCTTCCAGCGATAATGAGTCGTCAAATCACAAAGGCCCTCGCCTCTCGTGAAACCGACCAAGCTAGACTGCCCCGCCCTCTAGCCTTTTAAAAAATGTATACTTTTGTACAACACTAGTATCGATGGATTGCGCCATGGAGCAAAACTTGAAATTAAAAAAAGGTGGTACATATAGAGAGCGCTCATCGCCAAATTATGCATATAGTACTATTAAAAAGGCTAGTCACAATAATGGTGTCCAGCACAACCCACCCCTCAAATAAAACTAAGCACCCTGGAATTCTTTGACAAAACTAAGCAACCTAAAATTCTTTGACAACTAAATTGCTAGCTATATGATGTTGGCCATATATATTGTACGAATGTAATGTGAAGAAGCAGTGGTAGTACTATACCAACTAAAAGATGAAATGTAAGAAATACTAGTATGTACTTCATGAAGAGTTAAAGTAACAAGAAGAATCATAACATAGTTACTCTTTGGGGCTCAGCAGTAACACACCCTCAAACTAAATTATGCACACCTGAAATTAAACTTTGCAACTATTCCGGTAAACACTGCATTAGAACCACCATGAGCAACGACACTGCCACCTTACTCGGAGTCCTCGTCCACGTCCTCGACTTCGTCCTTATCCCTCTGCCTTTCCGCCGATACTTCTTTGCTTGAACCGCCAACTTGGTTGTTGCTCTTCATCCAACCCTTGTAGATATTGAAACAAAGGTAGCCATCCATGCAGCATAGTGGATGTGGTCTATATCTAGTACATTCCGCTGCCATGCATGACGATGAAACGTGTAATGAGATTTCTCCAGTTTACGGTACAAAGGATGAACCATCGCTCCTGCCAGGGTCAGCATTGAGGGCTAACGAGAGGGCACCAGCCGATTCTTCTAGAGGTCGAAGGGGTTGCCTACAACGAGGCCTATCCGATGCAGGACTTCTTTGTCGTTCTTAAAGTCTATAGTAACGAATTTGACTGTTTTGTCCTCGAGGAAGTTCTTAAAATCCTGGAACTCAACGTCGGCATGGCATATGTGGTAGACCAAGCAAACGTTATGTACGCAAACCTGGATCACGGCGGCCTTCTTCCTCTCTTCGTCCTTTAGATGCTTCTCTCGTCCCACGACTGTGGTGTACTCAACATCTAGCCCAGCGACCCACTCATCATGTGAGTTTTCGAACATGCGTCTGAAGCGAGAAAGGCATCCTTTCACCGTCGCGGAGGTATGGGTGTAGATGACGTCGAACTCATCGCCGGTGATGGTTCTAACCTTGTACTCACCGCCGATCGGGAGATTTGGGACACCATGGATTTGGGAGGAGGTTAGGATTAGTGGAACTGCCGTAATGTGAATGGGACGGGACGACTAGGAGCAAACCGCCGTAGTATTAAAGGGCGTGCGAGGACGAGTAGGAAGCGAACTGCCCGGCGTCTGAACGGCGGGGTAGTGGCTTTCCATTCTCCCATGATACGGGCTTCCGAGAGCCCTTGGATCTGAGATCGAACGGTTGCATGGCGTGATTCTAGACTTATGGGTGAATATCCTATCCTGGAGGGTTATTCTTAAAATTTTCAGCAACTTAGCATGCGACCGTTTGATCTCAGATCCAAGGGCTGCCAGCAGCCCGTATCATGGTCGTGCCTACCACGACCGTCGCGTCGCTCGCGTGGTCGCGCCCTTGGACATTTAACATGGTGTGTTAGGCTATCTGATGTTGGCATGTCATACATAGTCATCACTTAGTCACTCATACTACAACAAGGTTGGCTATAAGGTTGGCTATAAGTGTTTTTTACTCCCTTTCTTCGTACTCCCTCCGTCCCATAATATAATAACGTTTTTGACACTAGCTAGTGTAGTGTCAAAAACGTTCTTATATAATGGGACACAGGGAGTACTAGTATTTATTGCATTTGCCAAGGAGTGACCTCTTCCAATGAAATGGTGTTGCTAAGTTTGCTTCATTTAATTAGCTATAGACTCAAAATTGTCTTTTCACCTAGGTACACGTGCTTAGCACCGTTTCTTCCTTGGGTCACCAAACTAGTCTCTCTCTTCTTCATTAACTTGCCACATCAGACTTTATGCCTATGTGGCAAACTTAAGCACCTGTAGGAGCAAGTAAGGTGCCCGTCCGTTGCACGAAAGAGTGAAATGCATTGATCGGGGTGTTGTTTATTTTGACAAAGTACGTGGGGGTCATCTCATGTGTAACAGGTATCGATAGGTTTCTTCGGATATTATTTCATCTCTAGAGCTCAGAAACATCCGGGTGAAATAGATAAAAAGTATCTTTTGTAAACAAAAGCATTCAACTGTTCAACCTGCATCCAAAACTTGTGAAGAAATAACTCTTATTGTGCTTTGCAGGAAATGGTTCATCATAAGTCTTTCACCGGTACTTTAGTAAAAATTCATACATGGAAGATTCTAGACTAAACCATAAATGGATACACTTTTATTCATCGCGATACTCCAATAGAGCAAGATCATGCATGGAAGTCTCCACATGCTTAGACAAGCGGATTACATTGGCGAAGACTAATGATTAGCATTTAACTTAGTAATGCATATGTCCGGTGAACCTCCTTGGAGTCCCCATGCACATTGTTGGGGTCAAATAATACCATGCATCTTCCATGTCCACATCGGCGGAAGGTCCCGGCTCGGCAGAGTCCAAGTCGACAGCGTAGCCATTGTCGCCACCCACGGACCTCAGAGGGGTAGTAGTAGTGTGCACGCACCCGTAAATCGGCCTCGTGTCAGTGTCAGCGTTAGCGGCGTCGCCCCTGACGCACACTACAGAGATGTGGCGGCGGCCTGCACGGGCCTCGCCGGTGGCCACGATCAAGAGGAAGACGCTGTCGTCCTCCTCCGAGACTAGCAGGTGGCGCTGATCCTCCAGCGACTCCGGTACGGTGAACGGGTAGCACGTCTCGTACTTGATGTTCTTTGACAAGGGCCAGTAGTGATCGCCGCACGCCTGCGTCAGGTGATGCACGATGTCCGCCGGCGAGCCCCAAAACGGCACCGGGCACTCATAGCAGTAGGCGAAGGGCTCCTTGGAGGCATCGACCAGGCCATCCATGAAACGGGAGTGGCTGTAGGGGACATTTCGCTAGTTGAATATATGAGCAAGTTACTACGAGATTTACTACAAAATAAATCATGACAGCTATAACAGAGATTAAACTAATCATGCGGACTAGCATAGTAGATGAACAGATCGAGTCTAGGACACAGAGTAGAAACATGAATTCTACCACGATTTCGAACAAGAAGGACAGAAACACATACGGTGCAACGGGAGCAGCACCATTGGCGTTGAGGCTGTCGCCCATGTCGTTGAGGAAGAGGTTGCCGAGGTCGGGGAAGAAGTCGTCGTCGGTGAAGTCGTGGCTGCTAGCAGTAGCGAGAGTGCGCTCCCCAAATGTCAACAGCGCCCACCGAATGGAGCGCAGGAGGGAGTGGCTGTAGGGGACGTTGTGGCCGCCGAATGGAGCGCAGGAGTAGCCCACGAAGCAGTAGATGGTGCTCCTCCCTAGTCTCTATTCTTATCTCTATCTCTACTACTCTTCTTTGTTTTTTATAATATACTAGTTGTAGTTGTCAATCGAATAGTACTGCACCGTCCCCTGCACGCCTGGCTGAACACGCCTCCTCGCCTCCATTAAACCCGCATGCAAACCGGGAAACCTACTCCGGCCCGCGGGAGGAAATTTGCCAGTTGCCACGAGAGGGTTATTCTGCAAATTTTCAGCAACTTAGCATGCGACCGTTTGATCTCAGATCCAAGGGTTGCCAGCACCCCGTATCATGGTCGCACCTACCACGACCGTCGCATCGCACGCGCGGTCGCGCCCTTGGAGATTTAACATGGTGCGTTAGCCTATCTGATGTTGGCATGTCATACATAGTCATCACTTAGTCACTCATACTACAACAAGGTTAGCTATAAGGTTAGTCATCACTTAGGAGAAAATTTTACTACTCCCTCCGTTTACTCCTCGTCCCTACTACGTATGTACTTTGGCTAGTACTCCCTCCATTTACTTATACAAGGCCACTATAAAAAAATACATTTTGCATCTATACAAGGCCACAAATAGTAATCGAGCCTTTTCAGTTTATGGCTCAATTTCAAAATCTCTCCAACCAAGGTAGACGGTGAGTGGTCGAATTAATTTCGTAGTTTGCATAGTACACTCGTTTTTCTCAAGAAGTTATGTTTACCGAGGCATTAATTAGAACGAATGCATGAATGACCACTAAATTTCCATGAACATGTACATGCATTGGTTAGTTTCCTCTTGACACTGCTTGCGTCAGGTGATCTAATGCACCTCGAAATCCAACATGTAATGGTACTACTACTAGTATAGTAGAATTGAGACTTGTCAAACGGAAAAACGAATATTTTGTAGATGAGCCCTATAAACCCTAGTGGGTATGTACTCCGTAAAAACAGATTTTTCCAAACTAAGTCGCTCCCTTTCATGAATTATGTAGTATACTCCTCCGTCGACGCTCCCTTTCATGAATTCTGTACTTCCTGTCGCCGACATGTGGGACATATAGCAACCGGGTCGACGTGTCAAGCACCAAATAACAGTGCAGAACAGCAGGGGGGACTCACCCCACTCGTACCGGCCCAGTAGTAGTAATGAGCAATGAGACGTCAAATCACAATGTCGCACCTTCCCAGACGGACGAAGCAACCATTATTTCACACTTCGGTTCGACATCATCTCAAACCACGTACTAGTATTGCTTCTGCCTCAAGAGGGACACGCGCATCGCCTTGGTACATCATGACACGTGGGACCGCATGACAGGCCCTGCTCCCCCGCCGACCGCTCGGTAAAATCACCTCATTTTTAGTATACTTTCTCCGGATCGGTTTACTACATGGCATGCACGTCGTTCTAGGTTGAGAATTTAACTGGCTATATATATATATATATATATATATATATATGTGTGTGTGTGTGTGTGTGTGTGTGTGTGTGTGTGTGTGATGAATAGTACGCTAGCCTTTTAAAAAATGTATACTTTTGCACAGTAGTACTATCGATGGATTGCGCCATGGAGCAAAAATTGAAATTTTAAAAAAAGGTGGTACATATAGAGAGCGCTCGTCGCCAAATATGCATATAGTACTATTAAAAAAGCTAGTACATGCTTAATTGGGGTGCTAAATTCCATTAAAGAAATACTAGTACTAGTATGTACATACTGAAGAGTTAAAGTAACGAGAAGAAACACAACATAGTTCTGCTGGGGGCTCAGCACAACACACCCCCTCAAGTTAAACTAAACACACCTGAAATTAAACTGTGCAACTAATCCGGTAGACACTGCATTAGAAGTTTATAACCGCCATGAGCAACGACACTGCCACCTTACTCGGAGTCCTCGTCCACGTCCTCGACTTTGTCCTTGTCCCTCTTCCTCTTGGCCGATACTTCTTTGCTTGAACCGCCAACTTGACTATTGCCCTTCATCCAACCCTTGTAGATATTGAAACAAAGGTAGCCATCCATTGCAGCGTACTGGATGTGGTCTATATCTACTACATTCCGCTGCCATGCATGACGATGAAACGTGCAATGAGGTTTCTCTAGTTTACGGTATGAAGGATGAACCATGGCTCCTGCCAGGGTCAGCATTGAGGGCTGACGAGAGGGCACCAGCCGATTCTTCTGGAGGTCGAAGGGGTTGCCTACAACGAGGCCTATCTGACATAGGACTTCTTTGTTGTTCTTAAAGTCTACAGTAACGAATTTGACTGTTTTGTCCTCGAGGAAGTTCTTAAAATCCTGGCACTCAACGTCGGTATGGCATATGTGGTAGACCAAGCAAACGTTATGTACGCAAACCTGGATCACGGCGGGCTTCTTCCTCTCTTCGTCCTTTAGATCCTTCTCTCGTCCCATGGTGTCTTTGTACTCAACATCTAGCCCAGCGACCCACTCATGATGTGAGTTTTGAACATGCGTCTGAAGCGAGAAAGGCATCCTTTCACCCTCGCGAAATGCAGGTGTAGATGACGTCGAACTCATCGCGGTGATGGTTCTAACCTTGTACTCACCGCCGATCGGGGAGATTTGGGACGCCATGGATATGGGAGGAGGTAAGGATTAGTGGAATTGCCGTAATGTGAATGGGACGGACGACTAGGAAGCGAACCGCCGTAGTATTAAAGAACGTGTGGGGACGAGTAGGAGCGAACTGCCAGCGTGCGAACGGCAGGGTAGTGGCTTTCCATTCTCCCATGATACGGGCTTTCGAGAGCACTTGGATCTGAGATCGAACGGTTGAATGGCATGATTCTAGACCTATGGGTGAATATCCTATCCTGGAGGGTTATTCTTAAAATTTTCAGCAACTTAGCATGCGACCGTTTGATCTCAGATCCAAGGGCTGCCAGCAGCCCGTATCATGGTCGCGCCAACCACGACCGTCGCGTCGCTCGCGCGGTCGCGCCCTTGGAGATTTAACACAGTGCCTTAGGCTATCTGATGTTGGCATGTCATACATAGTCATCACTTAGTCACTCATACTACATCAAGGTTGGCTATAAGGTTGGCTATAAGTGTTTTTTACTCCTCTCTATCTCTTTCTTCGTACTACCTCTGTCCCATAATATAAGAACGTTTTTGACACTTGCTAGTGTAGTGTCAAAAACGTTCTTATATAATGGGACACAAGGAGTACTAGTATTTATTGCATTTGCCAAGGAGTGACCTCTTCCAATGAAATGGTGTTGCTAAGTTTGCTTCATTTAATTAGCTATAGACTCAAAATTGTCTTTTCACCTAGGTACACGCGCTTAGCACCGTTTCTTCCTTGGGTCACCAAACTAGTCTCTTTCTTCTGGATTAACTTGCCACATCAGACTTTATGCCTATGTGGCAAGCTTAAGCACCTGTAGGAGCAAGTAAGTACAATAGTGCGCTTTACATGGCATTTTTGCATATGTGGAGGAAAGAGAGGCAACGAAAAAGTGGAGAAGTGGGCTCTCATGCAAGAGCCAGCCTCTACTACTACATGGTGGAGCATTGGGAGAGGCACCTGTATGGAGGTGGTCAGGAATCGGGAGACTCACGTTGGTCGTAGCACCGCAGTTAAAATGATAATGGCAAGTCAAATCACGGGGCCCCACCTGTCCAGCAGTAACTCGCTGTCAAATCACACAGCCCTACGTTTGCAGCAGCCTACTCCCTCGTCTTCTCGTGTCTCTGTCGAACCGACTAGGCGAAACTGTCCCGCCGCCTACCGGGCAGGAAAATCCCCGCCCTCGACTTTTAAATAGTATACAGTATACTAATTTTGTATCCATGGATTGCGCCCGCGCCATGGAGCAAAGCGTCTAGAAAACGGCGGTACACATGTACGAAGTATACAGCACGCCCGTCGCGTTCGCGTCGCACCCCAAACGGTCGTACGGTCTGGCAGCACGCTCTTCGAATGGAACGCGCGTCATATTGCGTTCGCACACGCATGTGGGACGACAATTGAGAACCGACTATAGGCACACTCCCCGGCCCCGCAAGTCGGGTGACTTAATAGAAGAGGGAGATGAGCGATAGTATGAGAGAGGTGTTGTACTACATTGGTGCCTGGATGATCCCCGTAAGACACGGAAGATCAGTTCGTCCATGCATGTGACCAGACTCCAGCAGACACGCCTGGATTGGCTATTGTCTACATATCTTGCAGGCTGTGTTGTACATGGTTGTAGTTGTGGTGAGAAATCTAAAAAAAGGTTTCTTGTCATCTCGCAAAATTATGTGTCATGTGCTTCGGGTCACTGCGAGGATTAAACGGCGACAACTGAGTTGGGCTAGTCATTGGGGGCACATGCACGAACAGTGACTACTCGGCTGCCATCTAGGTCAAGCTGGCTATGTTAATTAGGACATCTATCGACGGACCCCTTTTCTACGAGTTTATCTTTAATTCGAGCTTTGTTCCTCGTCTAGTTTGTCCGTCGGGATTCATGTTGTCTCCTTTGGGCAGTGAGGTTATGATTTCTTGTCATGTGGCATTTTTTCGTGTTATATGTTATATTCGGCGCTTCAGATCAAAATGACGACAACTGCGCCTCCGGGCCATGTGCATGAAGACTTCTGTAGAGTCATTGACGAGGTCAAG
The DNA here is from genome assembly GCA_021437245.1 of Aegilops speltoides. Taxonomy (NCBI): domain Eukaryota; kingdom Viridiplantae; phylum Streptophyta; class Magnoliopsida; order Poales; family Poaceae; genus Aegilops; species Aegilops speltoides. The sequence goes on from CM038146.1 coordinate 177,582,011, forward strand.
CCGGCTCCGGTAGACAAAAGAAAACTAAGTACTACTCCACTATATAGGCAGGAGCCTCCGCGCTTGCTTGCTAGTGTTGCTCTCTTCACATTGTGTTGGCCAGATCTAAACACGACAGCGGTGGTCACACACTCTCTCTCTCTCTGCTCACCGCTGGTCACGGATCCAGCCGGATCCTCTCCGCCGGGGAAGGTGAGAAGTGCAACATTCACGCGGTCGTCCTCGGCGATGGCTCTTACCCACTGTTGGGCGCTTCCCGATCAGCCTGCCTTGCCGTTCTCTCCCAAGCACCGCTGGCAAGTGAGGGCCTCAGACCCCTTCTTCCTCACTACCGTAGTGTGGGCAGATCCGGCCTCCCGCCGCCCACCTAGCGACATTCCAGCGACCATCAGTATAACTTCCTTCGAAGCTGGCCTTGCTCTACTTCCCGAGCTCCTGACGTCGCTGCAGTTGTAACTTTTACTATTTCTCAGGCCCCCTCGAAGATAGGATCTATCGGCTGTTTGAAAACCACCTATTTTTTTTACGTTTAAGAGGTAAAACTAGTTCATGCACTCGAATCTAGTACTACTTGGTTCCAACAAGGAAGAAAGGGGTGGGGGTGGGGAGGATTTGTTACTGAATCTAGGACTTGGTGAAAGAGAAAATAATGGGGCGAAAAGTAGCGAGTGGCTATCCAACTGGTCTCTAGGTCTAATAGGAAATAAAGGAAACGCAGTACAAACTCAATATAAACCCGATCTATTGGTTGAAAAAGGAAAGAAAGTGGGGACTGGGGGACAAGTCAACAGAGTAAGTCCAGCACTAGATATGCTAGCCTCACACGGTATAAGGTAGCTATACCGAACAAAAATGGGACCAACCGGATATCCTGTTACGATGTTTGTTGCCCGAGCCACTCTTATGTAATGCCCTTTGGTAAAATGTAGCATTTCGACTTTGTTAAAAGTAAGGACACATTAAACCAATGTTGTTTCCAATGTAATGCCTCCAGTAATATGAATCAATGGCACTTCTTTACATGTCCTCCTAAAATTTCCCATTAAGATAAGTTGATTCTTTTCGTTAGAAATGCAAGCATCTGGTCCGCCTACTCTCCCGTGCCCAAAGTAATGTAAGTATTTAATGATTGTCATAGTTAATCCTAATGCCCACACTAATATCTAGCAATGCCACTGCTTTAGAAATTGCTACTGTCCTTGTAGGATTGCCATTCAGATAAGGAACATGCTTCTTTTCATTTGATGCATGTTTCATCACTTGTTAGTCACCCTCCTTTCCACCTTTTTTGTGCAAACAGAGTTATACATTTCACGCTCGATCTTAGTTGAACTGAACAAATGATATCCAAATTATAGTTGAGCATTCAAGGAGCTTCACAACCAACCTTGATGTTGCTCAATTTTATTGCAACTAATGAAGAAGAAGGTCTGTGGGTTTCATTTTCTGATGGAAATGGAACCGGGGTTGGAGCCCTTTTCTTAAAAAAGAATTGAAGAAGAAGTTGCTAGCTCACGGGACATTGCTTCATTTTAGGTGAACTGCACCAAAAGGTCCCATGAATTGAATCATCCATGTTGGTGACTGAAAGAGCCAGCTTCAGCATCCTAGTCTAAGCACCCCCGGCCTCCATCCTTGCGACGCACGGTACACCTTGTTTGCCACCTGCTCGACCCTAGTGTCACTGATAAAATGAAGTAATAATACAGTTAAAATAGAGAGAGTGTCATCTCTATCATTTTATTTCCAATGTAGATAAAGAAAGTGCTTCTCTTTGTTAAAGTATGTTTCTTCAACTAGTCCCATTGTTAATGTTTAAGCATTTCTGCAAACTAGGGTGCTTAATTTTAGTTGATATGTACAAAGATAGAGATTTGAATGTCTCAAGGCGCCTCCTTGTACTACTGCTGTACACTGATGTTCATCACTGGCAGAAGGTGTATTTTGGAGACTTGGGACGATGTCCGGTATGAGGCGTACCGTATGAGGCGTCGCAAGGCCCATCTCACCCTCGCAACATGGCATACTATGATACTATCGCAATATTTTATTCTATTTATTTTATGTGTTTCATCAACTAGTGCCACTATAATGTAATCACGCTTTTTCATTATCTGTGCAAACAGGGTTATTCGGCTGCATTTTGGTGGAACTACACAAATGTACGTATGGAACCGGCATATATGCAGAGTGCAAGGTGTGCCAAGTAAAAATTACCGACACCAACCATGTTGCATGCACGCATTGGCATCCACCACCACCAGTGGGATGTGTGGCGCTCTCTGTGGACGGATCTTTCTCAGTAGCAAATCCTCTAACCAAATACTAGTAGCTTATATTGGCAGTTTTCTAGGGAGTACTCTTTTATGAAAGAAGCACCAATCTATTTTTATTTATTTGTACACTGTGTCACAACTTTGACCCAAAGGTCCAGAGCTATTTTAGGGTGATTCGCGTAGTACTCGGAGACTGATTGTAAGCATGATCTTCATTAGCTATCACACTGATTGTAAGCATGAGCAGGTGGAAGATTAGGTTAGTGCAAAGCTTACCTTAAACCCTACCGCCACCGTTGAAACGAGGCGAGCGTCGAGGGAACCATGGAGAACGGCGGGGAAGCGATGTCGCGCCATCCGGCCTCCTCTTGCGGTGGCAGAACGAATACTCCTGTGGCTTCGGCTGGCTCTGACCCTCACGAACGACACACCATACTCGATCGATTCGTTATCCTCTGGGTGCTCGACCTTCGACCTTTACGCCCACCACCTCCGCCTGACTATCACCTCGGGCGAATCTGTCTGCTCCATCACCCATAGGAGATACTCGATGAACTCGGAGGACTGCGGCGTGACTGCCACCGAGGAGTACATGTACATCGCCGCCCTCATCGCCACCGTCTCGCTCTTTCGCATAGATTGCCACATGGCCCGCACCATCCTCGAAATCTCCCACTCATTGTCAAACCAACTAAGGATCTCCTTCAACCAGGCTAACTTTGCCTGATCGCCGCCGGCGATCTGCCTGATTCGCTACTGCATCCTCTCCATAGATGTCGTTCTGAGTGGTCCGGTGCTAGCTTTGGAAGATGGGAGGAGAGACGGTGGTCTTGCAATAGAGAAGAGGCAGAGGAGAGGAGGTGGTTTTGGAATGGAGATGATGAAGAGGAGAGGAGGTGGTTTTGCAATGGAGAGAAGATCAGAAGAGGGAGAGGCGAGATGGTGGTTTTGGAAAGGAGATGATGGAGAGGAGAGGAGGTGGTTTTGGAATGGAGATGATGGAGAGGAGAGGAGGTGGTTTTGGAATGGAGATGATGGAGAGGAGAGGAGGTGGTTTTGCAATGGAGAAGATCAGAAGAGGGAGAGGCAAGCCGGTGGTTTTGGAATGGAGATGGTGGAGAGGAGAGGAGGTGGTTTTGTAATGGAGAAGAGGGAGAGGAGCGTGCGGCAGCGATTTAGGATTAGGCTAGATGGCCGACGCGCTGTGACTAGATCAAAATCAAAATCAATTTACCCTTCAATTAAGAAAGCGATCCCACATTAACTAGTCTCCCTTTTATTCTGGGTCATAATTGACCATGATTTTCGCACATAAAATATATGTTATACGTTGCAAAAATAATATAATTTGAAAGTACATTCAAATACGAACCAAACGATACAATTTTTGGTGACATGCATTCACATTTTGCTTGTCACATACAGTACGTGGTCAAACTTTGACCCAAAATACGCAAAACAACACAAAAATACTTCCAAGACCAGCGCCGCTCTTCCTCTCTTCTCCTCTTAAACCACCGCCGCTCCTGTCCTGTTCCAATCTAAATCCAGTGCCACTCCTCTCCTCTTCCATTTCAAAACCACCGCCCCTCCTCTCCTGTTCCAGTCCAAAACCAGCGTCGCTCCTCTCCCGTTCTAATCCAAAACCAGCGCTGCTCCTCTCCTCTTCCATTCAAAAACCACCGCCGGCGAGTGAAGGTGTTGTGGAGAAGTAGATCGATGGAGGAGTGCAACCGATACGTGAGGATCGCAGACGGCGACCCGGTGAAGCTAGCTAAGGTGTTGGAGATACAGTCTTGGTTTGACAACAAGGACCAACTAGCGGCGACGGCGACATCCATGGCCAAATATCTGCATAGAGCGAAAAGGCAGCGATACTCCCGGAGGGAGTCGCGCCGGAGTACATAGAGCTGCTCCTCTGGGCCATGGAGCAAATTGATTCACCGAATCCAATCGTGAGGGAGCAGTGGTGGGAGTATCAATCCCAGATGGAGCATCCACCAGAGATTGAAGGATCGAGCATCTACAGGGTGCTGTTTGTGAGGGTGTCCTGCCAGAGCGAGCCGGTGGAGTCTTCGTCGAACAAACCCAACTGCAAGAGGAGAAAAGCAGTTAGCCCGACGATGCTTCCCCGCCATCGTCTCCCTTGCCGTTCACATCGTCTCACGGGGCGGCTGTCTGCCGCCGAGGAATAGGACGGGGCTGCCCCCCCCCTCCCCAGCCCAATAGTCGGGCAGGTTGTGAATTGTCAGGAGGAGCTTAGGGTTGTCAGTATTTGCAGGTTGTGAATTGTGTTTTGTGCTGTGTATTTTGAGAGTACTTTCAGATATGAATGTCTTTTGAATTTCAGATTTGCGATCTTGAGCATATGAAGAATTTTATGAATTCTAGAGATCTATTTTTAGCACTTAAAAAATGTAGTTTCATAGGAGTATAAAAGTGCAGACGAGAAGAAACTGCAAGTTTCAGTTTCAGATAAGAAACTACAAGTTTAGTTTCAGATAAGCGCAACTTTCGTGAGGCGAGCATTTATATTAACACGGCCTTTTCAAACAGGGTTAACATCATGTTGGAAGTTTTATTCATGGTCGAAAATGGAACTACCAGCCAGTTAACATCATCTTGATCAACATTCATGCATAGCACATCTTCATATGATGCATCAAAATGCCCACACAATGTCGAAAAGCGAAACATAGAGAAAACGAGGACAAAGTTTTGGCAAGTGTTGGGCGTGGTTTTGGGCTGCCCGTCTAGGCTTTCATTTTTAACATGCGCAGCCACGACCTCGGATGGGAGGGCCTGTTTGTATTTTCTTAGGGCCGTCATGTATCGAGCGGCCTATGGACCTCCCATCCAAGGTTTTATTTTGGCAGCCCAATTTATGTATTTTTTGAAGAAAACGCAGAGGTCTGTTTCTATTTTTCTATATAAGAATAGGAGCATGGTACAACTTATGTTTCCTTCTAACTATACTATATATATTTAAATTATTTTATATGTTATTATATATTATTTTTATTGTCATCATATATTTAACAGATACTTACATATGTAAGAAAACAATATCCCACATCTTATTAACTTATTAAAAAATTTCTTAACAAATAAAATCCTGGATTGTTTTGGCACAAAAATCCTAGTGATTGTGTACAAAAGCTTGGTGAGATTTAAGGACGAATGTAATAATATCACTTATTATTTAAATATATTTATAACAAAATGCTCAGCCCTTTTTCATTTTTTGATAACATTGCTGGCCCAACCCAACATTATAATTAGAATCAGCCCACCAAAATCGTGTATCTAAATAAAGTGCAAATGGCCTGTAATTTTTTAGGAAATAAAATAAATGGTCCGCATGGACGCTAATTAATTGTTCACCCAGCCCAGCTAATGACTATAATTCAAAAAAAGATCAAATTGACTGTAAATTCTACCGCGCAAAAAAAGACTGTAAATTCTGAAAAAATGGGTTGAATACGTGCCACATTTTTGGAGACTGAAATGTGGGCCAATAGGTCGAAGCCAACGCAAGTCGTTGTCAATTTAGTCAACAAATGATTATGACATGTTAGCCGTTGGATTTACATCCAACGACCGACATCCATCTTTAATCTCTCGTCTTCTTCCTCCAGCGCCGCCGGGACCACCTCCCGCCTCCTGCTGCTAGCAGCTCTGCTTAGCACGCTTCGCTATGAAGCGCTACTCCACCATTGGCCAGGCCATCCCTCCACCCCTCCACACATCCTGTTCTTCTCCACCGACTGCCGAACCACACCGCACTAGAACCAGTTAACCCTCGTATGCCTCTCCGTCTGCGACTCTACTCCCGCGTCTTCCCATCTCTGGCTCGTTGCTGTCCGGGGCCTCGCCGTCGTCACCACCTTGGATGCGCTCGGTGCGGCGTGGCCAACGTGGTCAACGAACGACACCATTGGAAGTAGACTGTGCATGGAGAGGCTAGCAGCTGGGTCCACGGCCGCACACAAGGAAATGCCTCCTTATTACGCGCAAAATAATGATTCCTCCACCTGACATCTGGGATCCACCGGAAGGGCCTCTGTATTTCGCGAAAAAACGTGCCCCCCGCTGACTTGTCGGACCCACCAGCTATCTTCGCACGCAAGGAAGTGCCTCCTTATTACGCACAAAAAAATGAATACTCCCCCTGCCAGCTGGAACCCAGCATACTAGGAGGCTGACTTGTGGGCCTACCAAGTTGACGGGGACGGAGGGCTTTGTCAACTTAGTCAATATGAACGATTCTAGCTCCTGTTACCGTACGATGTTCATTCAACGGTTGTAGTGCTTCTTCAACCTCTGGTCTTCTTGCTCCAGCCGCCCAAACTAGCGCCGGTCGTGCCGCATGCTCTTGCCTCCCGTGGCCGGCTGTGATGCCGCGGAGGCCTCACCACCCCCTACTACTCCCACCGCTGGCCAGGTCATCCCTCTACTCACCCACACCCCCTATTATTCTGCGGCGACAGCAGCCTCACACCGCAGCCGAACCAGTGAACCCTCGTACTCCTCTTCGCGTGGGCATCCACTGATGCGTCTTCCCCGGCTCCGAGTCGTCCCCTTCCTAGGCCTTGCCGTTGTCCACTGTCGTGGTGCTCTCGGCGCGGCGTGGTCAACATGGTCAAGGAACGACTTCCATCGGACGTGGACTGTACGTGGAGAGGCTGACAGTTGGGTCCACGGCCGCAGCAAGGAAGTGCCTCCTTATTACGTGAAGAATAATGATTCCTCCACCTGACAGCGGGGACCCACCGGATGGGCCACCGTATTTCATGAAAAAAGTTTCCCCCTGACTGCTGGGACCCACCGGCTACATCTTCGCACGCAAGGAAGTGCATCCATGAAAAAGAATGATTCGCCCCCTGACTGCTGGGACCCACCAGCTACATCTTCGCACGCAAAGGAAGTGCGTCCGAAAAAAAAACGATTCGCCCCTCTCACTGTTGGGACCCACCAGCTACATTTTCGCACGCAAGGAACTGCCTGACAGTCGGGACCCACCTGGTTGAAGCATACGTAGCGTTGTCATTCTGGTCGTGAACGTGTACATACATATATACTGGTCGATGTAGAGGCGCGCACGTGTCGTAGTAGAGGCGCGTACGTGTCGTAGTAGAGGCGCGCACATAGCATGTACATGTACGTACAGCGGCCAGGGTGCAAGAAAGAAAATACGGCCACGTACGTACATACAGGCAGGGTCTCGAACGCCTACTCGTGCATACGTACATGGCTGGGTCGGAACAGAGAAACAGAGTCGTCGTCGTGTTCATGGGGAGGCAACGGAATGCGTCGTGTTCATGGGGAGGCAATGGAATGCATCGTGTTCATGGGGAGGCAACGGAATGCGTCGTGTTCATGGGGAGGCAACGAAATGCGTCATGTTCATTGGGAGGCAACGGAACGCGTGGGAGCCAATCGGCTGGGTAGGAATGCGTGGTCGTCTTCATCGGGAGGGCTTGGACGGAACAGGCAATGGAAACGAGGCTGGCGCATCAAGACAACGGAGAAACGGACCTCCCACGTTCAAGCGGGTCTGTTGATCGGGAGGGTGTGGCGTCGCAAAACGGAGGAAACCGACCTCCTACGGTCGAAACGGGGTCTGTTGATCGGGAGGGCTGTGGCGTACCGCAAAACGGACGAAATGGACCTCCTACGATCAAGCGGGGTCTGTTGATCGGGAGGGTGTGGCATACCGCAAAGCGGACGAAACAGACTTGTGTTGGAGCACTCCGGTAAAGCGGGGTCCTATTCGCCGGGAGGGTGTGGCGTCGCAAAGCAGACTCCACGGATCTTGTTCATCTCCACCGTCGACCTCCTCCAGCCTCAAAGGGCTACCGTCGACCTCCTCCAGCCTCCACGGGCTCCTGTTCATCCAGCCTCCACCGCGCGCTACACCACCAACTACTGTTCAACCACCCCTCCACGGGCACCCCTTGACAGTCTACTGTTCATCCAGCCCTCCACACCACGGGGTCCTGTCCATCCACCCCTCCACGGCCACCCCTCCACCGTCTACTGTTCATCCATCCCTCCACACCACGGGTTCCTGTTCATCCAGAGGCAACGCCACCACTCACTGTTCATTCAACCCCCCCCCTCGCAACGCTCACTGTTCATCCATCGATCGGCTTGATTAGCGGCGATAGCGAAGAATCGCTCCATCGGGTTGATTAACACCATCGATCGATCGCTCGGGTTCAAGAACGCCAGAGTAGCGTAACTGCGGTCTGTCGCCGGGTTGATTAGAGCCCAACGCCTCGGTTCGGGTTGATTAGAGCTAACGCCCGCACACACGCTGCGTGTACGTGTCGCGAGAAAGCAGCGCGATCGCCGCCCCCAACCTCCCACCGTAACCGCAACTCCCCGACATTTTCCTCCCCCTCGCTTCTACCACGGTTTTTTCCGTCATGGACGGCCCAAAGAATGTCATGCAGCTGCGTCTCCGGCCCGCCCAGGACGAAAATCCCATTTTCTATCATGATTTTTTGTCATAGAAGTAGGAGCCCACCACATCTATGATGATACCGGGTTTTGTCACAATTATCGTCATAGAAGTGTCATATGTATGACAGAAAAAAATTTCGTTCGGCCCAAAATGTCACGGATGTGTCTTTGTTTGTAGTGTAGGAGGGCACCCACGAAGGTTCTTCCAAGGTGAAAGAGCCCATCTTTGACATCAGAGAGTGCACCATGGGTTTGTGCTCTTCCAACTGGAAGGATCCCGTCCATGAAACGTGAGGCAACATTCTATCAGCAAATCTTACCTTTTCTAGCTTGCCAACCCGTACCCTTTGTTGTAGTAGCATTTGTCGTGTGGTGCTTTAACTGTGCCGTGTTTATTATTTCAGTTATGCAACAATGTATTGTTCCATAGGTCTATGTGATGTTTAAGTATGAATTGTCCACTTTAGTTTCACGAATGGCTATATTTGGTTGTTTATAGTGAGTAGATGCCTTGTTTATCTGTATTTGGTTGTTAGGTTGGTTGGAGTGAGCATTTTTTCAGCTTATCAACGGATGCCTTGTTTATCTGTATTTGGTTCTTAGTTTGGTTGCAGTGAGTATTTGTCCAGTTATCAAGCAGATGCCTTGTTTATCTGTATTTGGTTGCTAGGTTGCTTTTTTAGCATTTGTCCAGTTATCAAGCAGATACCTTGCTTGTCTGTATTTGGTTGTTAGGTTGCTTTTTTAGCATTTGTCCAGTTATCAAGCATATGCCTTGTTTATCTTTATCTGCTTGTTTGGTTGGTTGCAGTGAGCATTTGTCCAGTTTTCAAGCATATGCCATGTTTATGTGTATTTGCTTGTTAGGTTCGTTGCAGTGAGACTCTGTCCAGTTTTCAATGGCTATATTTGGTTGTTATACTGGTCATTTATGCCTTGTTTATTTCAGTCATTCACAATGTGTTGTTCATTATGTGCAAGTCAGAACTGTGCCGCTCGATTACATCAATACCAGTTTGAACGGCTATATTTGGTTCCAATTATTCCTAGTGTAGTTAACACATGCCCTTTATTTCAGTTTTACACATTTATCCAGTGTGATGTTAAAGCATTACCTATGTTCTATTCATTTTCAACAATAACAGTTTGAATTGCAATATTTGATGGTTGTTAAGCCTACAGCCGGTAACATTGCCTTCCATTTTATATCTTCTTTAATAGCATGCTGAAACCAACACATCCAAGCTATAATTTGGAGATGATGTTGTTTACCTTTGCTATATTTGTTTGATGTTAAGATTGCTGTACTTATCATGCCTTTCCACTACTTATGTAGGACAACAACAGGAGTGGCCACCATTTTCCGCCGAGGTTAGCTTCATCCTAAACATACTCCCGCCGCGTTCCATAATGTAGTGCATATAGATCCAGGCCCGGACACTAGTTAGCTTCTAATATTGACTTGTTGCTTGTAGGTACATATGCCCTTGGCAAGGATCCACGCATCGACCCTTTTTGTGTATGGGCAATGAGATATTGATGAACAAGCATCAAGTGAGGAAACTGATAAAGATTATTAGCAAAAAGATATGAATGGTGGCAAGCAAATTATTTGTTTATGCTCTATCCAACACAATAGTGAGCTGTAGGATGGTAACTACAAACTCTGCAGCCTTCTCTTTTTACTGCCCATAATGAGTTGTTAGACAACAATGTCTGAATCTTTTTCGTTCCTAGTGGTTCCCGAAGTAGTTCACTCAAGATTACCTCATAAACTACATGATTGGTGGATAGGCAATGAAGGTTAAAGTATTTCATCCAGACTACAATGAGCATGGAGAAGTCCTAATGAAGACAGTGAAGGATGGACGGGCAGCCATCACAAGGGGTTGGCCTAGAGTCGTGCGTGCATTATGCATGGAGGAGGGCACAATATGGGCATTCTGCTTCACCTTCTCCAGCAACCAGAATGTCTTTCGCCTCTCTCTTCACAGTCTTTTTGTACAACTGTGGTTCATCATTCTTTACTTGGTGCTTCTGTAGTTCTTCAGTATATGTACCTGTGCATCGAATTATACATTCGTGGTTGAACCTATATTTGTAGTAAGCATGGTTGGATATGAAATAAGTGATTGCCTACTTTCAAATTCAAAACATGTGATTTTTAAATTAGGGATTAATTAAGGATTACACTGCACACGGTTTGCGAAAGCGAAATGTCTGTGATAGACGTGGAGATCAGAAACGTTTCTAGGATCCACTACGTGTGCGATCAATCTCCACTGCGCACACGACATCCTCTTGAAAACTGTTTGCGTTAGGCCACCTTGTGCAAACGTTTACCACATAAAAACTATGTGTGATGGACAGTCTTTGCCACACAGTTCCTTCTATGCACCGTGTGTGATGCATTCAATAACACAAACGATAAAATTGTTAATATCGTGTGCAATGGCAACACTATCACAAATGATTTAACGGGGAAAATTGTGTGTGATTGATAACCCACAAGTATAGGGGATCATTTGTAGCCTCTTTCAATAAGTAAGAGTGTCGAACCCAACGAGGAGCTAAAGGTAGAACAAATATTCCCTCAAGTTCTATCGACCACCGATACAACTCTACGCACGCTTAACATTCGCTTTACCTAAAACAAGTATGAAACTAGAAGGACTTTGTAGGTGTTGTTGGATAGGTTTGCAACATAATAAAGAGCACGCAAATAAAAGCTAGGGGCTGTTTAGGTAAAGAAGCAATAAAGTTAGTATAGCGAGTGTGGAAAAGTGCTGGTAGGAGTTGTGAAATTGTCCCTAAGCAATTGACTACTTTACTAGACCGATAGCAAGTTTTATGTGGGAGAGGCCACTGCTAGCATGTCATCCCTGACTTGGAATTCTATGCACTTATGATTGGAACTATTAGCAAGCATCCGCAACTACTAACGTTCATTAAGGTAAAACCCAACCATAGCATTAAGATATATTGGTCCCCCTTCAATCACGTATGCATCAATTTCTATGCTAGGTTGAAGCTTCTGTCACTCTTGCCCTCCAATACATAGTCCTATCAATATACAACTAACCTTATGTTGTGATCCAGGTGCGCGCTCATATGATGGGCACCAAAGGACAGCAACATAACCACAAGCAAATGAAACTAATCATAGCAATTCACCAATTACCAATAGGACAATGAAAATCTACTCAGACATCATAGGATGGCAACACATCGTTGGATAATAATATGAAGCATAAAGCACCATGTTCAAGTAGAGGGTACAGCGGGTGCGGGAGAGTGGACCGCTGTAGATAGATGGGGGAAGGTGATGGAGATGTTGGTGAAGATGTCGGAGGTGTTGGTGTGGATCGCGGTGATGATGATGGCCCCGGTGGCGTTCCGGTGCCACCAGGAGAGAGGGGGACAGAGCCCCCCTTCTTCTTCTTCTACCTTGACATTCTCCCTAGATGGGAGAAGGGTTTCCCCTTTGGTCCATGGTCTCCATGGTGTGGGAGGGGCGAGAGCCCCTCCGAGATTGAATCTGTCTCTCTGTCTCTCTCTGTTTCTGCGCTCCAGATTCTGGCCTTTCATTTCTTATATTCCCGAAGATCCGTAACTCTGATTGGGATGAAATTTTAACACGATTTCTATCCGGATATTAGCTTTCTTGTGGCGAAAGAAGGGCACCAACCGCCTTACAGGGTGGCCACGAGGGCCCAGGGCGTGCCTGACCCCCTGGGGCGCGCCCCCTGCCTCATGGCCCCCTCGGGCATCGTCTTGCATTGATTCTTCCCAAAAATCATAAAAATTCCAAAAAAAAATCTCCGTCAATTTTTATCCCGTTTGGACTCCGTTTGATATGGGTTTTCTGCGAAACAAAAAACATGCAACAAACAGGAACTGACACTGGGCACTGGATCATTATGTTAGTCCCAAAAAAATAGTATAAAAAGTTGCCAAAAGTATATAAAAGTTGTACAATATTGGCATGTAACAATCAAAAATTATAGATACGACGGAGACGTATCAGTGATGTACCTGTGAACGGAAAAGTTTTCCTTGGAGTGACAGTGTGGATGTACATACGAATGGAAACATTTAGCGGGGACTGAATGTGTGGGATGTACTTGCGACCGGAAACAATTTTGCATGTATAATTGTATTCGTTTAGCTCTATTGTACGTATTTCCGTACTTGCGTGCTCGTCGGTCGCACACGACCTCATTTTGCTGAGCGTGTGTGCCAGGAGGGCATACCCCGACGGTTTCTGGGTCATGTGGAAAGGACCCCCCTATCGCTGTCACTCACTTGGCGACGGTTCCCAACGCCGTCGCAGAAAGGGGTTAAAAACCGTTTGTATAGCACCGACGCGTACCAGTGTGCACTTATGCCGCGATTCAGGAACACCGATCGGCTGAAGGTCAGGAATGATGTCAACACAAAACTCAATGACCTCCTCATTTTCCTGGCCCTTGGAGATGCTTCCTTCTGGCCTAGCACGGTTATGTACATATTTCTTTAAGACTCCCATGAACCTCTCAAAGGGGAACATATTGTGTAGAAATACAGGTCCCAGAACGACAATCTCTTTGCATAGCTGAACTAGGACGTGCGTCATGACATTGAAGAAGGATGGTGGGAACACCAACTCGAAACTGACAAGACATTGCACCAAATCATTCTCTAACCTTGGTATTATTTCTGGATCAATTACCTTCTGAGATATTGCATTGAGGAATTCACATAGCTTCACAATGGCTAATCAAACCTTTTCTGGTAGAAGCCCCCTCAATGCAACCGGAAGCAGTTGCGTCATAATAACGTGGCAGTCATGAGACTTTAGGTTCTGGAACTTTTTCTCTGCCATATTTATTATTCCCTTTATATTCAACGAGAAGCCAGATGGGACCTTCATACTGAGAAGGCATTCAAAGAAGATTTCCTTCCCTTCTTTGGTAAGAGGGTAGCTGGCATGACCCTGATGTATGCCGTCTTTTCTGTGCATACGATATTGGTCCTCCCGTGCCTCCGGTGTATCTTTTGTCTTCCCATACACGCCCAAGAAGCCAAGCAGGGTCACACAAAGATTCTTCATCACGTGCATCACGTTGATTGTAGAGCGGACCTCTAGGCTTTCCAATAGGGTAGGTCCCAAAATATAGATTTCTTCTTCCACATGGGTGCGCGTCCGTCAACGTCATTCGGAAGAGATTGTCCACCAGTATCCTTTCCAAAGATTACCTTTAAATCCTTGACCATATCATGTACATCATTACTAGTATGGTGGCGAGGCTTCGTCCGGTGATCTGCCTCACCTTTGAAATTCTTGCCTTTCTTTCTTACGGGATGCATGCTCGAAAGAAATCGACGATGTCCCAGGTACACATTCTTCTTACAATTATCCAAATATATACTATGGTATCATCCAAACAGTGCATGCATGCGCGGTATCCCTTGTTTGTCTGTCCTGGAAGGTTACTGAGAGTAGGCCAATCATTGATGGTCACAAATAGCAACGCATGTTGGTCAAATTCTTCCTGATCGAGCTCATCCCACGCACCTACACCTTTTCCATTCCACAGCTGTAAGAGTTCGTCAACTAATGGCCTTAGGTACACATCAATATCGTTGTCGGGTTGCTTAGGGCCTTGGATGAGCACTCGCATCATAATGTACTTCCGCTTCATGCACAACCAAGGAGGAAGGTTACACATACATAGAGTCACATGCCAGGTGCTATGATTGCTGCTCTGCTCCCCAAAAGGATTAATGCCATCTGCGCTTAGACCAAACCATACGTTCCTTGCGTCATCTGCAAAGTCCCTCCACTTCCTCTTGATTTTTCTCCACTGCGACGCGTCAGTTGGTACTCTCAACTTCCCATGTTTCTTACGGTCCTCTTTGTGCCATTGCATCAACTTGGCATGCTCTTTATTTTGGAACAAACATTTCATCTGTGGTATTACAGGAGCATACCACATCACCTTGGCAGGGATTTTCTTCCTATGGCACTCGCTATCGACATCACCAGGGTCATCGCGGCTGATCTTATAGCGCAATGCACCGCATACCAGTCATTAGGGCATGCATGTATCTTCTGCACCTCTAATCCTAGAGGGCAGACAACCTTCTTTGCTTCGTATGTACTCTCGGGCAATTCGTTATCCTTTGGAAGCATCTTCTTTAACATTATCAGCAACTTTCCAAATCCCTTGTTAGATACACCATTCTCTGCCTTCTATTGTAGCAATTCTAGTGTGGTGCTTAGCTTTTTCTTGTCAGCTTCACAATTTGGGTACAAATATTTCTTGTGATCCTGTAACATGCGCTGCAACTTCAGCCTCTCCTTTTCAGTTGCACAGTTTCTCTTTGCATCGGTAATGACCCGACCAAGATCATCAGCGGGCTCATCTTATGCCTCTTCTTCAGCTTCTTCCCACATTGCCGGCTCAGCTTCTTCCCCCATTGTTGTACCATCGTATTCAAGGAACCCATCATGGCCAAGATAGCTGTTGTCGTCCTCTTCTTCTTCATTGTCTTCCATCATAACCCCTCTTTCTCTGTGCTTGGTCCAAACATTATAGTGGGGCATGAAACCAGACTCAAACAGGTGGACGTGAATGATTCTTGACTTAGAGTAATTCCGATCATTCTTACAGCCAGCACATGGACAACACATAAAACCATCCGCCCGCTTGTTTGCCTCAGCCGCAAGCAGAAAAGTATGCACGCCATTGATACGTCTCCAACGTATCTATAATTTATGAAGCATTCATGCTATTTTATTATCTATTTTGAATGATTACGGACTTTATTATACACTTTTATATTACTTTTGGGACTAACCTACTAACCGAGGACCAGCCCATATTGCTGTTTTATTGCCTGTTTCAGTATTTCGAAGAAAAGGAATATCAAACGGAGTCCAAACGGAATGAAACCTTTGGGAGCGTGATTTTTGGAAAGGATATGATCCGGGAGACTTGGAGTTCAAGCCAGGGAAGGCTTGAGGAAGCCAGGAGATAGGAGGGTGCGCCCACCCCACTGGGCGCGCCCCCTGTCTCCTGGGCCCCTCGAGGCTCCCCCGACCGACTTCTTTCGCCTATATAAGTCCACGTACCCTAAAAACATCAAAGACGAAGATAGATCGGGAGTTCCGCCGCCACAAGCCACTATAGCCACCAAAAACCTCTCTGGAGCCCGTTCCGGCACCCTGCCGAAGGGGGAACCCATCACCGGTGGCCATCTTCACCATCCCAGCGCTATCCATGACGAGGAGGGAGTAGTTCACCCTCGGGGCTGAGGGTATGTACCAGTAGCTATGTGTTTGATCTCTCTCTCTCTCTCTCTCTCTCTCTCTCTCTCGTGTTCTTTCTATGGCACGATCTTGATGTATCACGAGTTTTGCTATTATAGTTGGATCTTATGATGTTTCTCCCCCTCTACTCTCTTGTGATGAATTGAGTTTTCCCTTCGAAGTTGTCTTATCGGATTGAGTCTTTAAGGATTTGAGAACACTTGATGTATGTCTTGCCGTGCTTATCTGTGGTGACAATGGGATATCACGTGCCACTTGATGTATGTTTTGGTGATCAACTTGCGGGTTCCGCCCATGAACCTATGCATAGGGGTTGGCACACGTTTTCGTCTTGACTCTCCGGTAGAAACTTTGGGGCACTCTTTGAAGTACTTTGTGTTGGTTGAATAGATGAATCTGAGATTGTGTGATGCATATCGTATAATCATGCCCACGGATACTTGAGGTGACAATGAAGTATCTAGGTGACATTAGGGTTTTGGTTGATTTGTGTCTTAAGGTGTTATTCTAGTACGAACTCTTGAATAGATTGATCAGAAAGAATAGCTTTGAGGTGGTTTCGTACCCTACCATAATCTCTTCATCTGTTCTCCGTTATTAGTGGCTTTGGAGTGACTCCTTGTTGCATGTTGAGGGATTGTTATATGATCTATCTATGTTATTATTGTTGAGAGAAGTTGCACTAGTGAAAGTATGAACCCTTTGCCTTGTTTCCTATCATTGCAATACCGTTTACGCTCACTTTTATCATTAGTTACCTTGCTGTTTTTATATTTTCAGATTACAAAAACATATATCTACCATCCATATTACACTTGTATCACCATCTCTTCGCCGAACTAGTGCACCTATACAATTTACCATTGTATTGGGTGTGTTGGGGACACAAGAGACTCTTTGTTATTTGGTTGCAGGGTTGTTTGAGAGAGACCATCTTCATCCTACGCCTCCCACGGATTGATAAACCTTCGGTCATCCACTTGAGGGAAATTTGCTACTGTCCTATAAACCTCTGCACTTGGAGGCCCAACAACGTCTACAAGAAGAAGGTTGCATAGTAGACATCAAGCTCTTTTCTGGCGCCGTTGCCAGGGAGGTGAGTGCTTGAAGGTATATCTTAGATCTTGCAATCGAATCTTTTTGTTTCTTGTTTTATCCCTAGTTTAGTTTATAAAAGAAAACTACAAAAAAATGGAGTTAAGTTTGTCTCATACGCTTCATCTTTTTAATATCTTTCGTGAGTTTGATGAAAAGGAAAATTGTGCTCAAGTCCTAGAAGAAGAAATCTATAGAATGTTTGATAATAAATCTTTGAATGATGAGCATGATTGCAATGTTGTTAGTATGAAATCCTCGAATATCCATAGTACTAATGGTGATTGCACTAGTTATGATGAAAATGTCTCCTATAAGCATGTCGATTTTTGTGGAGCGAATTGGGTTTGCATAGATACACAAAATAGAGAAGATAGATATTGCAAGAGGCATAAGTATTTAGAAACTAAAGGTTTGCAAGAAAGTCTTGATGATTGTGCTGAAGATTCAATATTTTTGGTGCTCCTTGTGAACTTTGCAATGAACGTGGTCATTTAAATCTCCAATGCAAATTGTTTCATGATCGAATCATGTCCAAAAATTGTGATAACTTGATTACCCTTGAGCATCATAAAGAGCTTAGTCTTTTGGGGTATGAAGAAACGAAACGTATAACTGAGGGTATTCCAAAATTTAATCTTGATAGATTTCTTGATTTTGATCTAGAGAAGATTTATATGTATTGTGCGGTGAATTGCATTGAAAATCCTTATATTGCCAATCACCTAAAGAAAAGAAAGCAAATGGAAGATGATGAGAATACTAATGAAAGGGAAGAGACTTCCCAATATCCTCCTATTATTTTTTTATGATGAATCAGGTAACGAGGAGGAGCTTTCTATTCAACCAATCTCGTCAATAAAGAGCTCAAAGAAGAAGGTTGAACCCACACATAATTTGAAGAAGAGAAAGAAAAGAGGGAGCAACAAAGGTAAAAAGGTATCTCTCCCGAATGATGTTGCTCCTACTACTTATTGTGATGATGATAATTGCTATACTATTGGTGTTATTCATATTTTTAATGATGAGAGTGATTATGCTTATGATATGAAAAGGCCCAAGCTTGGGGAAGCTATGTTTGATAAGGATGAAATATTTGAGAATGTATTTGCTGAAATTAATGTTTGTCCCAAGCTTGGGGATGCTATGTTTAATGAAGATGATATTTTTAGCCTCCCAAGTTTTGATATGCGAAGTTTTTATGATGATAGCATGCCTCTTACCTATGATGATTATATTGATGAAAGTGCGTTTGGAAGAGTGTCAACTTTATTTAGTGATGACTCCACTACCTTGGAAGAGGTTCCAATCGATTATGATGAAAACGAAGTTGCTACTTATGATGATTATTGTGATGAAACTTATGCTATAAAAAGTAGTGATGATTATATTTATAAAAATTTTCATGATTATGATTACCCTTTTTCTGAACATTACTCTTTTAATGTGGAAAAAAATTAGTGTTCAAGTCTCTTATGATACTCCACTATTCCGAATGAGAAGAATTTTGCTTATGTAGAGAATAGTAAATTTTCTATGCTTGTAGATCATGAAAAGAATGCTTTAGGTGCTGGTTATATTGTTGAATTCATTCATGATGCTACTGAAAATTATTATGAGGGAGGAATATATGCTTGTAGGAATTGCAATAATGTCAAGTTTCCTCTCTATGTGTTGAAAATCTTGAAGCTATGCTTGTTTTACCTTCCTATGCCAGTTGATTATTGTTCCCATAAGTTGTTTGCTCACAAAATCCTATGCATAGGAAGTGGGTTAGGCTTAAATGTGCTAGTCATAAGCTTCATGATGCTCCCGTTACGTTTCAATTCTTATCTTTTATGTGAGCATCATTGCCATCATCATGCCTAGCTAGAAAGGCATTAAAGAAAAGCGCTTGTTGGGAGACAACCCAATATTTAACTTTACTGTTTTTGTGTGATTCACATGATTATGATACTGTAGTAATCATGTTTTATAGCTTTTGTTTCAATAAAGTGCCAATTAAGACCTTTAGGATAGCTTACGGTGATAGTTGTGTTGATCCTGCTAAGAATCAGAAACTTTTGCACCAAGTAAATTAGTTTTGGTAATTCAGATAAAAGTTCTTCTAATCTGATTATTTTTTATTTGTATTTGTACACAAATTTCTTAGGACTTCCTAATTTGGTAGGATTTTTGGAGCTCCAGAAGTATACGTTTGATACAGATTACTACAGACTGTTCTGTTTTTGACAGATTCTGTTTTTCGTGTGTTGTTTGCTTATTTTGATGCATCTATGGCTAGTATTAAGTGGTTTGAACCATATAAAAGTTATAATACAGTAGATATTACACCAATATGAATTTATAATGAGTTCATTACAGTACCTAAGTGGTGGTTTTCTTTTCTTATACTAATGGAGCTTACGAGTTTTCTGTTGAGTTTTGTGTTGTGAAGTTTTCAAGTTTTGGGCAAAGATTCGATGGACTATGGAATAAGGATTGGCAAGATCCTAAGCTTGGGGATGCCCATGGCACCCCAAGATATTCAAGAATATCGAAAAGCCTAAGCTTGGGGATGCCCCGGAAGGCATCCCCCCTTTCGTCTTTGTTCATCGGTAACTTTACTTGGAGCTATATTTTTATTCACCAAATGATATGTGTTTTGCGTGGAGCGTCATTTTCTTTTATTAGTATTTGCTTGCTGTTATTTATAATAATGTTTTTCATCTTTAGTTTCAATAAAAATGTCAAGGATAGCCTTTACCATGCTTATTTTGCTAGTATACATGTTGCTGTTTGAAAACAGAAAGTTTACCGCTGTTGCAAAAATTCCCTAGAAAATTCAGAGAATGATATAATGATGAAACCTTTTTCATAATGAGCCTTGATAAATTTACTAGTGGGAATTTTCACTCATAATTTTTGGAGTTAGGGAAGTATTGATACTCTTGCATTCTTTACAGACTATACTGTTTTGGCAGATTGCTGTTATGGTTGCATTGTTTGCATATGTTTGCTTGTTTAATGATTCCATTTGAGGATAGGAGTATTAAATATGCAGAGGCATTTAGTATGCAATGTTGAATAATAATTTTAGTTATTTATTACAGTAGAAAATGATAAGATTTTGCATTGGTTTATACTAACCTATCTCACGAGTTCTTGTTGAGTTTGTTGTGGATGAAGCTTTTGAGAAATAGAGAAACCATGATATGAGAGGAATTAAGGAGACACAAAAGTTCAAGCTTGGGGATTCCCAATGCACCCCAAGATAATATTTCAAGAAGTCTCAAGCATCTAAGCTTGGGGATGCCCCGGTAGGCATCCCACCTTTCTTCTTCAACAATTATCGGTTAGTATCGGTTGAGCCTAAGTTTTTGCTTCTTCACATGAGTTGTGCTATCCTTTCAATGTCATTTTGTTTTGCTTTGCTTGCTATTTGAATAAAGTACTTAATATCTGAAATTCCTTAATGAGAGAGAGTCTTCACATATTTACATAATTATTTAGCTACTCATTGATCTTCACTTATATCTTTTAGGAGTAGTTTTTCTTTCACTCGTGTGCTTCACTTATATCCTATGAGTAAATTGTTGAATGAGTTGATTGTCATAAATCTGACATTATATATGTCTCATTTGCTTACCCCATGGGGAGTAATGACTTCACTTGTAAGAAGTAGAGGTTGTAAATTTATTGAAGGTTAGCAAGCATTGTATTGGTCATTTGAACAATTCATGAAAGAATATTGAAGGAAGAGATATTCCACACATAAATATACTATCTTAGACATCTTTTATAATTGTGAGCACTCATTAAGTATGACATGCTAAAGAGTTGATGTTGGACAAGGAAGACAACGTAATGGGTTATGTTTTCGCACATCTCAGTTAAAGTATATTGTCATGGATCATTCAAACATGTTGAGCTTGCCTTCCCCCCTCATGCTAGCCAAAATTCCTTGCACCAAGTAGAGATACTACTTGTGCTTCCAAATATCCTTAAACCCGGTTTTGCCATGAGAGTCCACCATACCTACCTATGGATTGAGTAAGATCCTTCAAGTAAGTTGTCATCGGTGCAAGCAATAAAAATTTCTCTCTAAATATGTATGATCTATTGGTGTGAAGAAAATAGCTTTATACGATCTTGTTATGGAAGCAATAAAAGCGACTGACTGCATAATAAAGGACCATATACAAGTGGCAATATAAAGTGATGTTCTTTCGCATTAAGATTTTGTGCATCCAACCCTAAAAGCGCATGACAACCTCTGCTTCCCTCTGCAAAGGGCCTATCTTTTACTTTATGTCTTTTACTTTATGCAAGAGTCAAGGTGATCTTCACCTTTCCCTTTTTCATTTTATCCTTTGGCAAGCACCTCGTGTTGGAAAGATCCTGATATATATATCCAATTGGATGTAAGTTAGCATGAACTATTATTGTTGACATCACCCAAAGGTGAATACGTTGGGAGGAAACACTATAAGCCCCTATCTTTCTCAGTGTCCGATTAAAACTCCATAACCATTAGTATTGTGTGAGTGTTAGCAATTGTAGAAGACTATATGATAGTTGAGTATGTGGAGTTTGCTAAATCAAAGCTCTGACATAGACCCTTCCTGAAAATAAGATGAATTGCAAATTGTTTGATGACTGAGAATGAAGTTTGCTAGTTTTCAAGAAAGTTTATAGTCTATGCTTTAACATGTGAATTGCTTGTTGCTTGTTCGTGAGAAGTTTTATGAGTTGAACTACTGTTATGACATATAATCATGCTAGGAAAGGTGATTGAAATTATCATTGATCAAACTTGTGCACCTGCTAGCATTCACACTTCATAAGTTCTTTCTTTTATCATTTACCTACTCGAGGATGAGCAGGAATTAAGCTTGGGGATGCTGATACGTCTCCAACATATCTATAATTTATGAAGCATTCATGCTATTTTATTATCTATTTTGAATGATTACAGGCTTTATTATACACTTTTATATTACTTTTGGGACTAACCTACTAACCGGAGGGCCAGCCCATATTGTTGTTTTATTGCCTGTTTCAGTATTTCGAAGAAAAGGAATATCAAACGGAGTCCAAACGGGATAAACCTTCGGGAGCGTGATTTTTGGAAAGGATATGATCCGGGAGACTTGGAGTTCAAGCCAGGGAAAGCTCGAGGAAGCCAAGAGATAGGAGGGCGCGCCCACCCCCCTGGGCGCGCCTATAGCGACCCGACCTCAGATGGTCAAGTCTCTGTGCTCAGGTATCATCCTGGATCGAGAATCTTGACACCACACAAGATTCAAGGATTTATAACAGAGTAGCAATCACACACTTATTACATCGAATGTCTCAGAAGAGAACTTATTACAATAATATGGCTTAAGGCCATCTAATGCGATAACAGCGGAAGGCTTAGAAGATAAAGTGAGTCCATCAACTCCAACGGCATAACTGAGCTGCACGGCAATGACCTACGAACCTTACTCCTCTTCTGAAAAATCTGCAACATAATACGTTGCAGCCCGAGAACGGGTCAGCACATGGAATATGATGGCAATGTAACACAAAAGAGCAATAACAGAATAATGCTACCACTACATGAATATATGGCTGGTGGCAAGCTCTATGGTTACAGTTTTTGCAAAAAGCCAAATTTTCCCTACTACAAAGGAATCAATTTTAATTTAACTATCATGGTGGTTGAAACATCATTTGAGAAGGTAAACCCCAACTCAATGATCCCAATTAAAAGTAATTAACAACCCAGCAAAATTAATTTTTAGAGTGTTGAGATACATGCGAATACTCAAGTACTAGATACTCAGAATTGTCCATAATCGGGACACGGCTAACCATGATTAGATTGTACACTCTGCAGAGGTTTGCGCACTTTTCCCCGCAAGACCCGATCGCCTCCGTTGATTCTCGCACTGCATGGTGTTTGAGAGAAGGATGACCGAGACACAGTCTTTCAGAAGCATTAACTCTCTACTCCGGGCAGACCATACCAAACCTACAAACCCACTACCTGCTGATCCACCTCTTCAAGAGCTTCACGCAACTTACTCAAACTATGCTAGAGCCCATAATAGCTTGCGGCTGCACACGGAAGTTTCTAGCATGAATAGACTCAGTTCCTTTGAGCACTGGTGGCGGTCCATAGGAGAATCACACGGTAACCCCGGATTTCCAAAATAAAACAGTAATCACTGGTAACCCTGGTGCCTCAATCCACCTAGATGTGTATTAAAGTTGCCACCTTAAGTAAACCATTAATTATCAATCTCACATCTGTCATGGATATCACTCAAACCCAATCCACATCTACGAGCATAGCATGGCAATATAAGCATAACGTAGAAGTAACTCCCAAGGGTTTGATAATAAACAGGGCAATAGGTTCTACCTCATCAACTACTTCCCAATACCCACATGTTAAAGGAATCCTAATCATGCAATGTTTGAGGATTGAATCTAATGCATAAAAACTGGGTATGAAAAGAGTATGATCAATGTGTTACTTGCCTTGCTGACGATCCGGGTATCCTAGAGACTCGTAGTAACACGCTTCGCACTCCGGGAATTCTAGCGCAAGCAAACAATAACATACATAAGCAACAATCAAAGATGCACAAGTAGAACTCCAAATAAAAGAGTCTGACCGGAGAGTTCAACTTAAGAACTCCGGTTGGCAAAAAGAATCAAATCAAACAAAGCAACGAAACTCAAACGGCAAAAGAAACAACTTCGTTTTGCTATTCTGGATCTAGGTCAAATTTTACAGAATAAAAATCTTGTTTGAGTTGATTATTCGGAAAGAGGGTTTCGAGATGAAACTCCAGGCGCTTGAATCGCCTTATTCCGATAAACGAGCGAAAAGATAAACAAGTTTGAAAATCAGAACAGAAATCGCGATCAGAATAATCGCGGAATAAAACCGATAAAAAGAAAAACGGCGAACTGCTAAATGGATGAACGTTCGTTAACAGAAACTAAACAGAGAACGCGTTCGTTAAAACGAATGGACGAACGGACGTTCGCTAAACAAATAAACCGAAAAAAATAAACCGATCTAGAAAAAAACGATCTAGGGTTTTCAAAAAAACCGAGGGGTTTATTTAAAAAAAACCGGTGGCGGGTCGGGTACCTCCGGCGGCTCGTCCAGCGGGGCGGCGGCTCCGGCGGGGCTTAGCGACGGTGGCGGGGCTACTGAGGCTGCGGCGGCAACGCTGGGCGACGACGGCGCTCGGACGGCGGCGGATCGGGGCATGCGGCGGTGGTGGTGGCGGGCTGCGGCTTATAAAGGGCGGGCGGGCGGGCGGCTGGCTTGGGCGAGGGGTGCCGGGGTGGAGTCCGGCTCGGACCCGCCCTCGGCGTCCGTCTGCGCGATGGCGCTGCGTGGGGAAAGCGGCGGCTGGCTGGCTGGGCTGCACTGCTTTCGGTGGCCTTGACCCGGTCGGCGCGAGGTTATTTTAAAAAAAAAACATTCCACCGAAGAAAAATTCCTAGAAAAATAAATAAAAACCTAAAAATTCCAAAACAAGTTTTCTCCGTCTAAATAAAATATTTAGAACAAGATGAACTTTTCTTGGCCCCTAGAATGCATTTTTTTTAAATATGCAAAAATTTTCTAGGAGCAATAAAATCCCGAATGACTCAAATAAAATCCCGGAAATGATTTTAACATTTTTCCTCCGATATTTCAATTATTTTGGAGAAGTCATATTATCTCCCCTCATTTATTATTTTAAAATGAAATATTTTCCGGACAGAAAATAATTAAAATCAAATCCTCGTCTTCACTATTTGATAAAAATTTCAAATATGAAAATTGGAAAATCCCCAACTCTCTCCGGAGGTCCTTGAGTTGCTTAGGATTTCGAGGATTGCAAACGAAAAAGAAATGAAATATGATATGCATGGATGATCTATGTATAACATGCCAAATTGGAAATTTGGGATGTTACAAACCTACCCCCCTTAAGATGAATCTCGCCCTCGAGATTCGGGTTGGCTAGAAAATAGGTGCGGATGGCCCTTGCGAATATCCTCCTCTCGCTCCCAGGTGGCTTCCTCCTCACTATGATGACTCCACTGAACTTTGCAAAACTTGATCACCTTGTTGCGAGTGACTCGACTATCAAACTCAAGAATCTTTACTTGCTTCTCCTCATAAGTCAGATTATTATCCAGCTGAATCACCTCCAAAGGTACTGTATCATTCAACGGTATGTCGGACATCTCAGCATGGCACTTCTTCAGCTGTGATACGTGAAATACATCGTGAACTCCTGACAATCCTTCTGGTAACTCCAGCTTGTAGGCAACTTCTCCCATCCGTTCCAAAATACGATACGGTCCTACAAATCTCGGGGCTAACTTTCCCTTAACTCCAAATCGTTTTACTCCCCTCAAGGGTGATACTCGTAAATAGGCTCTGTCTCCAACTTCATATGTTACTTCCTTGCATTTTGAATCTGCGTAACTCTTCTGTCTGGACTGAGCAACCTTTAGCCTGTCTCTGATCAGTTTAACCTTCTCCTCTGATTCCTTGATCAAATCTGGTCCAAACAACTGACGGTCTCCTACCTCATCCCACATCAATGGTGTTCTACACCTACGTCCATACAGAGCTCCGAATGGTGCCATCTTCAAACTGGCCTGGTAACTATTGTTATAGGAAAACTCTGCGTACGGCAAATTGTCATCCCAACTAGATCCATAATCTAGCGCACAGGCTCTCAACATATCCTCCAAAAATCTGATTGACTCTCTCTGTCTGCCCATCTGTGTGCGGGTGAAAAGTTGTACTGAACTCCAATCGGGTTCCCAAAGTCTGGTGTGACTGATGCCAAAACTTTGAAGTAAAATGGGTTCCTCTATCTGATACGATGCTCCTCGGAACTCCATGTAAACATACGATCCTGGTCATATATATCTTGGCCAACTTCGCACTTGTATATGTTGTTTTCACCGGGATGAAATGAGCTACCTTAGTCAATCGATCCACAACTACCCATATAGAATCATATCCTGCCTTGGTTCTGGGTAATCCGGTAATAAAGTCTATACCAAGTTTATCCCACTTCCATTCGGGTATTGGCATAGGCTGTAATAGTCATGCTGGCTTCTGATGTTCTGCCTTCACTCTCTGACATACATCACATATGGCTACATACTCGGCAATATCCTTCTTCATTCCAGTCCACCAGAAACGTTCCTTCAAGTCCAAATACATCTTGGTGTTTCTAGGGTGAATCGAGTATGGTGAGTCATGGGCCTCCTACAGTATCAACTTCCTGATCTCCGAATTGTTGGGCACATAAATTCGGTCCTCAAACCAAAAGGTATCGTGCTCATCCTCGCGAAAACCTTTGGCTTTACCTTCGCCCATCCTCTCTCTTATCTCAGCAATCTCTTTGTCTTCCTTCTGAGCTTCTCGAATCTTATCCAACAGTGTCGACTGAACTTCCATTGTTGCAAGAAAACCTCTTGGAACAATCTCCAATCGTAGTTCCATGATCTCTGCAGCTATCTCCTTTGGCATTCCATTGCTCACAAGAACATTAGCATAACTCTTCCGGCTCAAAGCGTCTGCTACGACATTGGCTTTCCTTGGATGGTAGTGTAGCCTCATGTCATAATCCTTTATAAGTTCCAACCATCTCCTCTGCCTGAGGTTCAACTCCTTTTGTGTGAAAATGTACTTCAAGCTCTTGTGATCCGTGTACACATCACAATGGTTTCCAATAAGATAATGTCTCCAGGTCTTTAGTGCATGCACCACGGCTGCTAACTCCAAATCATGCGTGGCATAGTTCAACTCGTGTGGCCTCAGTTGTCATGAGGCATACGAAACAACTTTTCCTTCCTGCATAAGCACACATCCAAGTCCCAAGCGAGAGGCGTCACAATACACTTGAAACTCCTTATGTATATCGCAATGTCAAGCCTTTGGGGCTGTAGTCAATCGCTCCTTCAGCTCTTGAAAACTTGTCTCGCACTCCTCCGTCCATTTGAACTTAGTATCCTTCTTTAACAATTCAGTCATTGGTTTAGCAATCTTGGAAAAATTCTCAATGAACCTCGATAATATCCTGCCGGTCCAAGAAAATCTGCGGATCTCGCCAATCAAGTGGGTGCCAACCATTCGGTGACCAATCGAACCTCATCGATCCTTTGCTATACCCTCTCCGATATAACATGCCCAAGAAATTCAACTTCCTTCAACCAAAACTCACACTTGCTGAATTTGGCGATAAGCGGTGTTCTCGAGTTTCTCGAGAACCAAACGCAAGTGTTCTGCGTGCTCCTCTTCGTTCTTCGAGTATATCATAATGTCATCAATGAATACCACAACAAACTTGTCCAAATACTCCATGAACACTTTGTTCATCATACTCATGAAATAGGCAGGGGCGTTAGTCAGTCCAAATGACATGACCGTATACTCATATAATCCATACCGTGTGGTAAACGCTGTCTTGGGTATATCCTGCTCTCGGATCTTCAACTGATGGTATCCTGATCTTAGATCAATCTTCGAAAACACCTTAGCTCCTTGTAACTGATCAAATAGATCGTTGATCATTGGTAAGGGATACTTTTTCTTTATCGCTACTTCATTCAGAGCACGGTAGTCAACAACCATCCTTAGGGATTTATCCTTCTTCTCCACCAAAAGTACTGGGGCTCCCCAAGGTGACGAGCTTCTACGAATGTAACCTTTCTCCAACAACTCCTTAATCTGCTTCTTAATTTCCTCCAAATCATTTGCTGGCATCCGATAGGGTCTCTTAGATATCGGTCCTGTTCCTGGCAATAGCTCTATCAAAAACTCAATGTCTCTGTCCGGTGGCATACCAGGTAACTCTTCGGGAAAACATCCGAAAATCCTTTACTACTGTGTACTTCCTCCTGTATAACTCCCGTGAGGCGTTTATTTGGCTCCTCCTAGGCACATGCCTAGATACATACTTAATCCTTTTCCCTCCGGGGTAGTAAGATAAATTGACTTACTAGCACAGTCAATACTTCCTTCATACTTTGACATCCAGTCCATACCTAATATCACATCCAATCCTTGCGACTCCAAGATAATTAGGTCAGATGGAAATACATGCGTGCCAATGATTAGGGGTATCTGGGTGCACCATCTGCTAGCCATGTACTCTGATCCCGGCGAGCTCACTAAGAGGGGTGTCCTAAGGGTTTGGGTTGGCAACTTAAACTTTTCCACAAATCCCCTTGATATGTATGAATGCGATGCACCAAGATCGAAAAGAACAATAGCGGTAAATGGTGAACCAAAACTTACCTATTACCGCGTCTGGCTGCTCTTCAACCTCCTCCACGTTAACGTGGTTCACTTGTCCTTTGTTGAATGGATTGGGCTTCTTCCCTGCGCTCCCGTTTCCATTCCCATTCTTTCCTTCAGAGCAGTCATTGGTGTAGTGTCCTGTCTTCCCGCACTTGTAGCAAACAACTTGGTTTAAGTCCCTCTTTGCGGGTGTGGATGGGTTAGAGCGGTTCTGATTATTGTTGGCTCCATTCCCATTCCCGTTCTTCGCACCATTATGGTTATGCGATCCTCCTCCAGCATGGTTATGTCCTCCATGGTTATGAACAAGTCCTCCTAAGTTCGGGGTCAAACGAGGCTTCTGGTGAGCTCCTGAATTGTATTTTCCTTGTCCATACTTCCTCTTACGATTATCAATCTACTGCTGCTTCCCTTCAATCATCAGGGCCTTATCTACCAACTCCTGGTAGTTGTTGAAGGTTGCTACCATCAACTGCATACTCATCTCATCATTCAGCCCTTCCATAAACTTCTCCCTTGGCGGCATCGTGGCCACATCATCAGGGCATAACGTGACAACTTCCTAAACTCATCCACGTACTGGCCAACAGTACGATTCCCCTGGCGTAGGTTGCGAAACTCACGCTTCTTCATCTGCATAGCTCGGTCGAGACATGGGCGGTCTGAAAAGCCCGCTGGCCGAGCCCATGTGACAGTGTCGATAGGATAGGTGGCTGTGAAATTCTCCCACCATGCTGCTGCAGGTCCATCCAGTTGGTGTGTGGCAAAATGCACCTTCTCAGTATCTGTGCATCCAGCGGCGGTTAACTCCCTTCCAATATGACGTAGCCAATCATCTGCAACTATTGGCTCGATGCTACTGGAGAACACCGGCGGCTGTAACCTTAAGAAACGGGCGAGGTTATCCACTGGCGGCGGGTTGTTGTTGTTGGCATTGTTGTTATTGGCATTGCCTCAGTTCGAACTAACAATCGTGCATCGGGGCATTCTGCTGCTGGATCGGTGGGTGATCTCGGTGGGAAAACAAACTCGGGGTCTCTCCTCGGAGGCATCTGATGGGTTTAGATGGAAGAGATTTAGAATAGAAAAAGATCTAGGGGAGAAGCACTACCCATATGTATATGAGGCAAACACAAGCATTCATTCAATCAAACAAGCAAGGGCATACAAAACGGTCTAAGACTATCGCAAAAGTTCTCACTACTACTAGTTACATGGGGGAAAATACTATTATCATATGGTGGTCATCTAGAAATTTTGATCGATGGAAGACTCCATGATGTCTGCTCCAGCTTCATCTTCGTAGTCATCATCACTTGAATCCGTGTCAGTGTCGTCGATGATGATATAGTTGTCTGGACGTATGAGGTCTTCCTTCAGAACTGGTCCTCCCATAAAGATTCCGATCTTCTCCACTAGGTCGTCATTCTTCTCCAATAGCGTCTTGATTTCCTCCTCATATCCATCGCGTGTGAACTTAAGTTCTTCCTCCAGCTCGATGATCCTGGTCTTTGCCTTCTTCAACTCGATCATGTCTGCGCACATCTGGTTCTCCTGACATCGAATGTGCTGGTTTTGCTCCTGAATAAAGGCTGCGACAGATCTATCCTTCCTGGTGCTGATCATATCCCATTGTTCATCTCGGCGCCCACATATTTGATAGGTGGTATCCTCTAGTTCCTTGTTGTAGATTTCTCCAATGCGTCCCATGGTAATATGAGCTGCCATACTCTTGCCAAGGCTCCAAGTGGGTGCTTCGAAAGAAAATTCTATGGGTTTAGAATTTGGCGAGAACGTCCTTCCTGGAACTCGTACTTGAATCATCCAGCGTTCTTCTTCCAGTAGAGTGGCGTCGTTCGTCCCAGTGAAGCTTGGTATTCCAATATTCAAGTACCTAGTGACTTCCTTCAAGTGGCGTCCAAAAGGTGTGTGTTCATCTGGCTGTGCAAACTTGGTCTTCATCTCCTTCATCCTAAAGAGTGGAAAGAGAAGAGGAGTCAGAAATGAGAACAGAGGTGTGACCTATGGTTTATCTTAGTGGTCGTGTCCTACACTCAGCGTGTGCTCGGATACCATCTTGTAGCGACCCGACCTCAGATGGTCAAGTCTCTGTGCTCAGGTATCATCCATGGATCAGTAATGCTGACACCACACAGTACTTCGAAGGATTTATAACAGAGAAGCAATCACACACTTATTACATCGAATGTCTCAAAAGAGAACTTATTACAATAATATGGCTTAAGGCCATCTAATGCGATAACAGCGGAAGGCTTGGAAAATAAAGTGAGTCCATCAACTCCAACGGCATAACTGAGCTGCACGGCAACGACCTACGAACCTTACTCCTCGTCTGAAAAATCTGCAACATAATACGTTGCAGCCCGAGAACGGGTCAGCACATGGAATATGCTGGCAATGTAACACAAAAGAGCAATAACAGAATAATGCAACCACTACATGCATATATGGCTGGTGGAAAGCTCTATGGTTACAGTTTTTGCGAAAAGCCAATTTTTCCCTACTACAAAGGAATCAATTTAAATTTAACTATCATGGTGGTTGAAACATCATTTGAGAAGGTAAACCCCAACTCAATGATCCCAATTAAAAGTAATTAACAACCCAGCAAAATTAATTTTTAGAGTGTTGAGATACATGCGAATACTTAAGTACTAGATACTCAGAATTGTCCATAACCGGGGACACGGCTAACCATGATTAGATTGTACACTCTCTGAGGTTTGCGACTTTTCCCAATAAGACCCGATCGCCTCCGTTGATTCTCGCCTTTGCATGGTGTTTGAGAGACGGATGACCGAGACACGATCTTTTAGAAGCATTAACTCTCTACTCCGGGCAGACCATACCAAACCTACAAACCCACTACCTGCTGATCCACCTCTTCAAGAGCTTCACGCAACTTACTCAAACTATGCTAGAGCCCATAATAGCTTGCGGCTGCACACGGAAGTTTCTAGCATGAATAGACTCAGTTCCCTTTGAGCCCGGGTGGCGGTCCATAGGAGAATCACACGGTAACCCCGGGATTTCCAAAAATAAAACAGGCAATCAGTGGTAACCCCAGGTGCCTCAGTCCACCCAGATGTGTATTAAAGTTGCCACCTAAAGTAAACCATTAATTATCAATCTCACATATGTCATGGATGTCACTCAAACCCAATCCACGTCTACGAGCATAGCATGGCAATATAAGCATAACGTAGAAGTAACTCCCAAGGGTTTGATAATAAACAGGACAATAGGTTCTACCTCATCAACTACTTCCCAATACCCACATGTTAAAGGCATCCTAATCATGCAATGTTAGAGGATTGAATCTAATGCATAAAAACTGGGTATGAAAAGAGTATGATCAATGTGTTACTTGCCTTGCTGACGATCCGGGTATCCTAGAGACTCGTAGTAACACGCTTCACAGTCCGGGAATTCTAGCGCAAGCAAACAATAACATACATAAGCCACAATCAAAGATGCACAAGTAGAACTCCAAATAAAAGAGTCTGACCGGAGAATTCAACTTAAGAACTCCGGTTGGCAAAAAGAATCAAATCAAACAAAGCAACGAAACTCAAACGGCAAAAGAACCAACTTCGTTTTGCTATTCTGGATCTAGGTCAAATTTTACAGAAGAAAAATCTTGTTTGAATTGATTATTCAGAAAGAGGGTTTCGAGATGAAACTCCAGGTGCTTGAATCGCCTGATTCCGATAAACGAGCAAAAAGATATACAAGTTTGAAAATCAGAACAGAAATCGCCATCAGAATAATCGCGGAATAAATCCGATAAAAAGAAAAACGACGAACTGCTAAACGGACGAACGTTCGTTAACAGAAACTAAACAGAGAACGCGTTCGTTAAAACGAACGGACGTTTGCTAAACAAATAAACCGAAAAAAATAAACCGATCTAGAAAAAACGATCTAGGGTTTTCAAAAAAACCGAGGGGTTTATTTTTAAAAAAAAAAGCGGCGGCGGGTCGGGTACCTCCGGCGGCTCGTCCGGCGGGGCGGCGGCTCGGTGGGGCTCTGGCGGCTCTGGCGGCGGCGCTGCGGCGAGTGGTAGCTCGGCGGCGGATCGGCTCGGGCGGGTGGTGTGGCGGTGGTGTGGCGGCGGGTGCGGCTTATAAAAGGCGGGCGGGCGGTGGCTTGGGCAAGGCGCCGGGTGGAGTCCGGCTCGGACCCGCCCTCGGCGTCGTCAGAGACTGCGCTGCTGGAGGATGGCGGCGGCTGGCTGGGCCGGCCTGCTCGGCTGGGCCTTCGTCCCAGTCGGGCGTGAGGTTTTTTTAAAAAAATCATTCCGCCGAAGAAAAATTCCTAGAAAAATAAATAAAAACCTAAAAATTCCAAAACAAGTTTTCTCCGTCTAAATAAAATATTTATACCAAGATGAACTTTTCTTGGCCCCTAAAATGCAATTTTTTTTAAAATATGCAACATTTTTCTAGGAGCAATAAAATCCCGAATAAGTCAAATAAAATCCAAGAAATGATTTTAACATTTTTCCTCCGATATTTCAATTATTTTGGAGAAAGTCATATTATCTCCCCTAATTTATTATTTTAAAATGAAATATTTTTCGGAGAGAAAATAATTAAAATCAAATCCTCGTCTTCACTATTTGATAAAAATTTCAAATATGAAAATTGGAAAATCCCCAACTCTCTCCGAAGGTCATTGAGTTGCTTAGGATTTCGAGGATTGCAAACGAAAAAGAAATGAAATATGATATGCATGGATGATCTATGTATAACATGCCAAATTGGAAATTTGGGATGTTACAGCGCCCCCTGTCTCCTGGGCCCCTCGAGGCTCCCTCGGCCGACTTCTTTCGCCTATATTAAGTCCACGTACCCTAAAAACATCAAAGACGAAGATAGATCCGGAGTTCCGCGCCGCAAGCCTCTCAGAGCCACCAAAACCTCCCGGAGCCCGCTCGGCACCGAGGGGGAACCCATCACCGATGGCCATCTTCATCATCCCGGCGCTATCCATGACGAGGAGGGAGTAGTTCACCCTCGGGGCTGAGGGTATGTACCAGTAGCTATGTGTTTGATCTCTCTCTCTCGTGTTCTCTCTATGGCACGATCTTGATGTATCGCGAGCCTATTATAGTTGGATCTTATGATGTTTCTCCCCCCTCTACTCTCTTGTGATGAATTGAGTTTTCCCTTTGAAGTTGTCTTATCGGCTTGAGTCTTTAAGGATTTGGGAACACTTGATGTATGTCTTGTCGTGCTTATCTGTGGTGACAATGGGATATCACGTGCCACTTGATGTATGTTTTGGTGATCAACTTGCGATTTCCGCCCATGAACCTATGCATAGGGGTTGGCACACATTTTCGTCTTGACTCTCCGATAGAAACTTTGGGGCACTCTTTGAAGTACTTTGTGTTGGTTGAATAGATGAATCTGAGATTGTGTGATGCATATCGTATAATCATGCCCACAGATACTTGTGGTGAGAATGGAGTATCTAGGTGACATTAGGGTTTTGGTTGATTTGTGTATTAAGGTGTTATTCTAGTACGAACTCTTGAATAGATTGATCCGAAAGAATAGCTTTGAGGTGGTTTCGTACCCTACCATAATCTCTTTGTTTGTTCTCCGCTATTAGTGGCTTTGGAGTGACTCTTTGTTGCATGTTGAGGGATTTTTATATGATCTATCTATGTTATTATTGTTGAGAGAAGTTGCACTAGTGAAAGTATGAACCCTTTGCCTTGTTTCCTATCATTGCAATACCGTTTACGCTCAACTTCATTATTAGTTACCTTGCTGTTTTTATATTTCAGATTACAAAAACCTATATCTACCATCCATATTGCACTTGTATCACCATCTCTTCGCTGAACTAGTGCACCTATACAATTTACCATTGTATTGGGTGTGTTGGGGACACAAGAGACTCTTTGTTATTTGGTTGCAGGGTTGTTTGAGAGAGACCATCTTCATCCTACGCCTCCCATGGATTGATAAACCTTAGGTCATCCACTTGAGGGAAATTTGCTACTATCCTACAAACCTCTGCACTTGGAGGCCCAACAACGTCTACAAAGCTTGCATAGTAGACATCAGCCATTAACAAACTGGGGGGAGCATCAGTCATCGCAGATTAACGAACCGGGACTAAAGGTGTTGGTGTGACCCCAGCCTGACATTAGCCTGCCACCACCTCTTTAGTCCAGGTTTGTGGCACGAACTGGTACTAAAGGTTCAACATGAACCGGGACTAGTGATGCTCGCCCGCCTAGCCAAGCAAACTGGGACTAATTTGTCTCACGTAAAGTAGTTTTTCTACTAGTCATTGAAGCCTTGTCAGATAAATACCTTGGTCTACCACCTATGGTAGGAACAGATAGGAGTGACTGCTTCAGGCACTTTTATGAAAGAATTAAGGAAATACTGAAGGGATGGATGGAGAAGCAACTCTCTTCCGGTGGGAAAGAGATCCTATTAAAATCTGTGGCTCAGGCTATTCTAGTTTTTGCTATGTCTGTCTTCAGTTTACCTAAAGGTCTCTGCAAGGAGATCACTGATCTAATTGCCCAATTCTAGTGGGGTGATGATGAAGAACATAAGAGGATGCATTGGTACACATGGTGGAAACTTTGCTATCCAATAAGAGAGAGAGGTATGGGATTTAGGGATTTATACTCCTTTAATCTGGCAATGTTGTCAAAACAGTGTTGAAGGCTTATTACCAATCTGGACTCCTTATGTGCAAAAGTCTGAAGGCTAAGTACTTTCCCAATGTGAGTTTACTTGAAGCTACACTGAAGAATGGATCATCTTTTACATGGCAAAGTATTATGAAGGGATTTAAAACCTTTAAACTGGGTTATATTTGGAGGATCAGAACAGGAGAAAAGTGAACATATGGAACGATCTGTGGATCCCATCTAGCCCAGACAGAAGGATTATATCAAGTCGAGGCCAAACTGTCCTGTCCACGGTAAGAGATCTCATTGACCCCATGATTGATGCATGGGATGAGGACTTGGTGCATGCTATCTTTAATCCTATGGATGTAAGACGGATCCTACAAATACCCCTGAATGTTGGCGCCTTTGATGATTTCATTGCCTGGAACCTGGACAGCAAAGGTTGCTTCTCGGTCAGAACCGCGTACAAGGTGCAGTGGATTCGATCTTTCCAGGCCCATGCAAATGTAATGGCACGTCCGTGTGGCTCGAGTACACCGGAAGTTTGCAGCACGATGTGGAAACTAAATTTCCCACATAAAGTACATATCTTTTGCTGGCGTGTTCTTGATGGAAATCAATACTCACTAATCGGCATATCGGTACAGATGGAGCTTGCCCAATATATCAACAGGATGCAGAGGATATACGACTACTGCAGGACGCTGCTAACGTGACACTACGATCAGAGACCCTTCGATGAAACTGTGTGCGATGACATTATATGGTGGTGTAAAAAAACCGTGAAAAAAGGTGCAAAACATTTGCGATGGAGGATGCATCAAACACGGTTCAGATTTAGTTGCGTGTGCGATGCAGGGCACACGGTTCAGTTCAATTAACTGTTTACGATGAGGAGGAACAAAAGAAACGGGCAGCCAGATGAAGGTGTGTGTGATATATAACATATGGTTCACTCGGATGAACTGTTTGTGATTAGGCAACACAAAAGAAACAGTCAGCCAGATCAAGGTGTGTGCGATATACGGCATGCGGTTCACTCGAATGAACTGTTTGCGTTGAGACATGAGAACAGAAACGGTTCAACTTAACAAGATGTGTGTGATACGCGGCAAACAGGTCTGTAATTGGAAACGTGTGCGAAGACCAATAACAACACAGACGATTACTACTAACAAGCCGTGTGTGTTGTGAGAAAATGATTGCTGGTATACAATTGTGAGTGATTGATGAAAACATCACCGACGGGTTCCATTGTTTAGTCCGTGTGCGATGTGATTTTCTTTGTCCGCCAACATCTACGCTCTGTCTACAGAGCATCAACATATATACTTAAAAAGGCAGCATGGCGTAACCAAATTATGCAACTACACAAGTGACTACACACATAACATTTCCACACACCAAAGTATGCAATTACATGCATACTAAAGTAGGAGAAACGAAGATCTAATCATCTACTTATTGTTGCGATGACGCTT
This sequence comes from Aegilops speltoides, assembly GCA_021437245.1. Classification (NCBI taxonomy): domain Eukaryota; kingdom Viridiplantae; phylum Streptophyta; class Magnoliopsida; order Poales; family Poaceae; genus Aegilops; species Aegilops speltoides. The sequence goes on from CM038146.1 coordinate 177,618,639, forward strand.
GCCATTGCTCTGCTTCCGAATGGGTCCCTGACCGTTTTGGGGAAGGAGGCACTTCCTCATGTCAACGATCCGCCTGTACATGTCGTAGCTCGTGCATGCCTCCTTGGCCGCGTACACGACGTGAGCTTCGTCGAGTTTCTCCATCCAGGCCGAGTGCCAGGCACGCTTGTCCTTGTTGCACGAATCCTTCATGTCTGTGTAGTAGGGGTCGATGATGGCCTCGGCGAGCTGAACCAGTGAGTCCTTCTCATGCTCCTTGTTTCCCCAGATCTTGTATTGGCCTTGGATGTCGACAAGATTTTGGCAGGTGATGCCCAAATTCTCGAGCACCTTTACATCGTTGGTGATGTCTATCGTAGCGAACATGTAGTGGGGGCTGTTGACAAACCTAGCGAAATGCTTGCAAGGCCTTGTGGCCAGGCAGTAGCGGTAGACAAGAACGTGATGGCGCACACACATCTGGGAGACGGCGACCTTGGGACGAGACCCATCACGAGCGCGGGTGTACTCGAGGTCGAACCCGACCACCTTGTACTTCTCCTCGGCAAGCAACATCTCCATGATGTGGATCGAGTGCTCCACCCAGACCGGGTCGTTGGTGTACACCACCGAGAGGTCCATGGACCTTCTATAGATGTCCACCACGGCACGCATGGTGAACTACTACTCGTCGTCGGCAGTCGCTCGGAGCACCATTGGAGCCGCGTAAGATACCCTCTAAGAATTTCTCGTGGTGGGTGTGCTTCTTACAATGGTGGGGCGCGATCGAAAGGTTGGCCACTATAATAAATGGGGGCCGGCCGGCCTGTAATCGCCACGTCTTGTCACGGTGTTCATAGCAGAGGATTCCAGTGCACGCTTGACAACACCGCACCGCACGCATGGGTTCGAAGAGGCGCCAAATGTATAATTGGTGAGCCTGTTCCCGTGCTACCGTGCAAGCTTCCCGCCCGGTTAGTTTGGCCACACGTCGACTAGAAGAGGGACAAATCATGGGCGTTTATTGACAAAAATCTTTGTAAAAACGAAGTGTGTGGAATGACTTTGGTCATAAGTTTACCCGTGGGTGATAAGGTCAAAGTTACACAGAACGGTGATGATGGACACTCGAGTGCGATAATTAATTCTGTGCTCTACAGGGCACACGGTGGAAGAATCCAACTGTGTGCAATAATGTCGAAGATCGCAGTCGAGTTAGCTATACAGATCATGTGTTGTGAGATCGACAAGGTAAACAGATTCAAAACGGTTAATAAAATCTAAGACTAGTGCATATTAAGGTCAAAATAGTGCTACCAATATACGAGTCTCATATGATGCCATTTCAACGATTGTACCACAAAAGCTCGAAATATTACAAGGTTCGAATTCAATAGTTATATGGCTCAAATCCAAAGATTACAAGGTTCAAACTGATATTAGAAATGAAATTCAGCTCATCAGCTACAAACGCTTGCGCTGATCCGTTGAACATGAATATCAGAGAGGTTCAAACTAATATTACCACTTCTAAGTCCGGTTTCGAAACCTCCCAATTTTTGCAAAGGGGTCAGCCACTGAGAAGTCATGTATGGGGTTGACGCGATGACTTCGATTACTCTGTCATCTGAAGTTCCAAAATGAAATTCAGTATTTTTAGAGCCTATTCCATTCTGCCGCAGGCGCCGGCGCTGATCAACAAACCATTCATTTTTGCGAAATAAATGTAGGGCAAACCTCATTTCCTTTAGCACCCTTGCTCTGAGATCAAAGAACCTGGCGAATATAATCTCCGGTAAGGTCCCTTGGTAGGAGTTCAAAGTAAATTCTGAGAGATGCAGATCTAGGCATTCGACGTGATTGTTATATTGTATCATGTTATCCACCACTGGGCCTAATCTTATCTGCAAAATAAGAAAACGTGTTAGTGCCTACATGCAGTTTTGAACATTACTACAGGTCTATTTGGTTTGCAGGATTTGTAAAATGCACTAACATGCCATCTTTGATCTGACATGATTAACATGGGCATTTGATTACATTCTATAAAAATGTAGCCTTCTTCACAAGAGGTTGGAGTGGATGAAAAGTTCCCTAAGAAAACTAGTACAGATGAATTCAAAGGAGAAATGCTTATTGATTGTAACCATATGGATCAAGCAACCAATATGGGGGGGTGGGGGTGGAACATGTATGTACTGAAATGCTCCAAAATAATCCTTCAGAAATCGTAGTACATTGTCATTGTAAACTTGGAAAAAGGTGTCACAAATTGAACTCCCTTATGGTTAACATTTAACAGGAAAGGAACATCACCTCGATATATAGCTTCTCCAGGCATGGAAAGCATCTCAGAAACTAACAACTTGCTCGAGTGTTGGGGCCGATAGATTCTAGTGCCAAGACCTTCACAGGCGCATTTGAGGTCAAGCTTGTCGGAATCATTTTCGAATGATGCATTTAACAAACATCTTCAAAATTAGAAATAATGTTAATTTGTAGAAGGAGAGGTAGAAGGTGGCTGTTGTACCTGAACGGGTGTGGATCCAATAACAAGTTCAGTGTATTTGTCAGACAAGTAGCCCACCACTGTCAATTTTGGCACGGAAATGACATTGATTCTTGTTCGACCTTTTTGATCAACTACAAGTAATCTCTCAAGTGCAGGTGTGTCCTCAATGACCATACCATGGTACACATCTTGTGATGTCTTCCTGCCACACCAGCAACACACATAAATTGTCCGGAGAGTCATGGAGGTGATGTGGAAGGTACTCAACCCATTGATCGCCTCAAGACGAAGGTACTCGAGTGCAGTACAGCCACGAAGTAGGCGCTCCATGTCATCGATTGAGAGGCAGACAACGACGAGCTCGAGGTGCTTTAGTCGTGGTAGAATAAGAGCGGGCGCGTCATTAAGGGGGGGATGGCAGTTCTTGAACTTGGCGACGCACGGTGTGGGCGCGAGGCCGAGTGCGGATGTTGGCAGCGACCGCATATGCCCATCATCAAAAGTGAGCTCCCCGAGCTGATCTAGGGCGAGGGATCGGAACAAGTCATCAAGCTTGCCTTGGTCCTTGCCGTAGGAACGGAACTTGCCCATTCTAAGGCCTCTGGTTGGACCAAGGTGACTGCCGAGGATCTTCGAGAACGCATCAAAGCTTTTGCGATAGCCATGGCAGAGCTCGTGGGTGTCGATGAGGTCGAGCGGGCTGGAGTTCCATAGGGGCACCACCGCCGGGAAAGGACGGTTGTCCGTGCCCCATATTTGATTGGGAGGAGGGAGATGATGACTGTCAACATATCATCGGGGAGGCTGTTGATGAAGTCTAGGCCTGCTGGAGTCGCTTTCGGTTCTAGCTCGCCCCGCCTCCGCTTGTTGGCAGCCCCGTTCTCCACCTCCGGAGTCTCCTTGTTAGCGGTGCTTTCTGATAGAAATGGGAGCACAGGGAATATTTAGTTAAAACATGGCAATAGAAAAGTGTATTGGTAACTAGAAGTTATTAGGTAGGAATATAGTAAGAAAAGGGAATAACAATTGGTTGCTTAAATACTACACAATTCATTTGACATTGCTGGGTAAGTCAACATGCAGATAGTTGAAAAGAAAACTTACTTCGAACAAAGTTTGGACGGATGATTTTATCGGGGAAGTTAGCATATATCTCATAACCAGGCCCTTTTATGTGCAGTGTAGTTTTAGTGCCAGCTTTCAGTACATAAAAGTTAGAAATTTCTTTCCAAAAGCCAGTGCCAAAATAGGAGTCACCACGCTCATCAAGTCTTACAATAACAACGATTGTAAATCCATGGTTTATGTGTAGTATGACATCCGTGCAGTCTTGATCTATGTAAAGGGAAAGATTGTGCACTACATAATCTGTTGCATAGCAAGGGATGCGCTGCAGGAAATGGTAGGATTGTTAAAGAAAATATGGTAACATGCAAACATGGGCCCAAATTGAAAGATCTGTACAATAGTTGAAATCAAAGGACAAAAATCTATAATTAAACAAATAGGGTAAACATGATGTCATGGAAATATGAGAGTAATCGAAAGAAAATACATCATTAATTTGCCTAATATAGAAAGAAGAGGGGAAAATCCCCTTTGACGTATATGGTGCATGTGGCACCTTTTATCCAAATGTACCAATATTTAGAATATGTTCAGGAAAGTAGGCCATGCCAACCGATTTAGGGTGAGATTGAACATACCGCGCGCATCCTCAAGTGATCTGGTACGGTGAGATGGAATCTCTGGCGGAGGTCGCAAAGTCTTGATGTGTCGGCGCACTGTACATTCTATGAATGAAAGAAAACCCTCATATCAGCTCGAATAAAAATGAATTCACGGTGATTTCCGCCGGGTGATTAAAGGAGGCAGATGAACTGGGATAAGAGATGAGATAATATCTCATTAAATTAGTTACCTTGTCGTCCATGAGAAAGAACCCTCTGTATGGCAGATTTCCCAACCGAACGGAGCTGGGTCGACCGCGAGCAGCATCGAGAAAGTCGATGGCGATAGGCGGCGGCAAGTGGAAGTGACGAAATGCGGTGGGCTTTGCTGGTAGCCTGGCGGCAGCGTCAGGCGCCGAGCTAAGTGTTTACCGCCGCGATAGGCAGTGTCGTGGCATAGACACGGAGGAGCTTGTGCAGGTGTGAATGGGGACTGGAGGGGGTGGCGGGCGGGGTGAGGGCTTTTGTGACATGGAGATGGTGAGGGTTTTCTTTTTTCTATTTTCAATTGGGTGGTGAGGGTTTTCTGTTCCACAAAGAAATGTTAGGCCTGTTGCAGTTAACACACCTTTCCACTTGTTTTGCTTTACTAGCGTGCTTAAACCTGCACACTAAAGTTATCTTTTGGAGATTATTTTGTCTGCCATGTATAATTTTGGTTGATGTTTAGCCTGTTGTTCTTAACATGCTTCTCAATGTACCTACACAGGACAATTGTGCGAATGACTATTGTTTTCCATCGAGGTTAGTTTCATCCAATGGCTTATATCTGCTCACTATTCAGGATATCGGTAGCTGGTACCATATAGGCCGAGGGCTGATAAGGGACTAATTGGTGAATCAGACTTTTAACTAAATATATCTGCAACCCATTTATCGTTAGGTTAACTAGGGTCATATGTAATATATTTGAGGCTACATAGCAACATGCACTGTACTTAATGTCTAAATATACAATCCTAGGCTACATAGCAACAAGGAAGAGTGTTACATTAATGTTCTAATGATGTCTAGATATACGTAGAAGAGCAGCAGCAACAACAACAACAACAACACAGCCCTGTTTGAATACTCAACTTAGCTAGAGGTTAGAGTTAGTTCCTAGCTCATGACTAACCCTGAACTAACTCCATCCAAAGAGTTGTTTGGATGGTAGGGTTAGATTGACAATAAATGCACTAGGAGAACTAGCTTCAATTAGCACCTTTTGGGTTGGATAGTTTTTTTGGGTGGGTTATAGATGCAACTAGCTCAAACTAGCCCTCATGTTTAGATATACTTTAGGCTATTTGAGCCTGAACTAGCTCAAACTAACTGTAACCCATGGATACAACAGCAGTTAATCAGCCGATAATTTGTAAGAATGCACTAAACTCCTTCCTGTCCATAATATAAGATGTTAATTCATCTAATATGTGAGTATATTGGATGTTATAAGATACTCCCTCCGTTCCTAAATATTTGTCTTTTTAGAGATTTCAAACGAACTACCACATACGAATGTATATAGACATATTTTAGAGTGTAAATTCACTCATTTTGCTCCGTATGTAGTGACTTGTTGAAATCGCTAGAAAGACAAATATTTAGGAATGGAGGGAGTATTATAAAAGAGAGTTGTACTACATCATTGTGCAATTGCTTTTTAGCTTATAATATTAACTTTGTGCTTTTAGGTACATATGTCATTGGTATAGATCCGCGCTTTGACCCTTTTTGCGTATGGGGCAATGAGATATCGATGAACCAGCATCAAGTGAGGAAACTGATAAAGATTGTTAATAAAATGGGTCCAAAGATGGCAACTAAACTATTTGTTTACACTTTATCCAAGACAACAGCGAACTGTAACATGGTAAGTAAGAACTCTGCAACCTTCTTTTTACTGCCCATAATGAGTTTTGTTAGATGATAATGTCTGAATCTTTTTCCTTTGTAGTGGTTGCCAAAGCAGTTTACTCAAGATTACCTCTCAAACTACATAATTGGTGGGCATGCAAAGGTTAAACTATCTCTACCAGAACACGATGATTATCTAGATGTTTTCATGAAGACCGTGAAGGATGGGCGGTCGGCCATCACAAGGGGTTGGACTAGAGTCGTGCATGCCTTCTGCATGGAGGAGGGCACAATATGGGCATTCCGCTTCACCTTGTTCAGCAACCAGAATGTATTTCGCCCCTTTATTTACCGTCTTTAATAGTACAAGTATACAACTGTGGTTCATCATTATTTATTTTGTTCTTATGTAATTCTTGAAAATATGTACCTATGAATCAAATAATGCATTGGTTGTTTGAACCTGATGAATATGAATAAAGTTGTAGCATACATTCAAATTCAAATTTAAATCCGGTACAATTTGAAATACCGGCAATTAAATTACGGTGAAATTACGCTCTCTAGGTCGTTACGGCACACACAAACGTTTGCGATATACACCATAATCCGAGACGGTTCACAGATAAGAAACATGTGCAACCATTCACACAGTTGTCGTTTGCAAAGCCTGTGCAATGTCAGACAATATCACAAACGATGTGGGCAAACTAAACGTTTGTGTTAGTTGCCTTATCGTACACGATTTACAACCATGAATTGTTTCTCATGAAGTATGCATCGTAAACGCTGCACCACAGAATAGCGTGTGCAATAGTTGTCGTGTACGACGATGTTACGACGGTCCAACGTTTTGCAGTCCTGTCCGACACTCGTACAACGATTAGCTAATCTTCTTAATTGGTTATCGCATACGGTTTGGGAAAAGCGAATGTGTGTGATTGTACGCTTATCATACACATTCTATAATAGTGAACCATTTGTGATGGGCCGCGCATCGTAAATATAGCACCACAGAATACCTACTACGATGGCAATGCGAACACAAACGAGTAGGAGTACTTTAGGGTCCCAATCCCCGACGGTTTCTGGGTCGTGTGGGAAGGACCCCCCTATCACCGTCACTCACTACGCAACGATTCAAATGCCATCGCGAAAAGAGGTTAAAAATCGTTTGTATAGCACAGACGCGTACTAGTGTATGCCACTTGCTATTTGACTGTTGTCACGCCAAGGAGTTATGGAAAAATTTGGCATCTCAAAAATTGTGGAGGAGGCCAAACAGATTGATAGACCGGGCTGAGTCATCATGGAGCACTTACTTTTAGAGCATGATGTGCAATTGACAATTAAACCAACTCTGAACATCAAACAAGTAATGCTGGTGGGTGCCTGGTATCACGGGTGGGTTAGGCGTTAGCTCACTCATGATGGTACTCCACCACCACCTATGAGATGGCATATGTCAGTATTAGCAATTGCTAATAATTATCACAAGGCCAATATCAAAGAAAGGGCAAATAGGGAACAGAGGTGGTGCAAACCAGAACCCAGATTTGTGAAGGTAAATGTGGATGCTGCTTTCTTTGTGGATGAAGGAGTGGGAGCTACATCAGCTGTAATCAGGGATGCTAATGGGAATTTCCTAGCTGCACAGTGTAGGTATATCACCCATGTGGTCGATGTGGTGACAGCTGAAGCAACGGCTATGCGATATGGTCTTATTTTGGAAAATTCTTTAGGGTCCCCCGGGTGGAGGCTGAATCAGACTCCCAAAATGTAATCAATTTTTGTGATGTTAAGTCCAGGTGGTGGGATGCAGCGGCGGCATTATTTGCGGAGTGTGTGGATGTGGCATCATCGATCGGGAAGGTCGTCTTTAGACATTGTTTTCGTTCGAGTAATCAAGCGACGCACACATAAATTTTGTGTTTGTAATAAGACTTCAATGAGTTGGACAAACGAGCCCCCGGGCTATCTGGTCTCTAATCTCATAGATGATGTATTTCCTTTTTTAGATTAATAAAGCATTGCCATGATGGCCTTTCCTAGAAAAAGCAACAAGCCTTATATCATGAGGCCGTCCTCAGACGGCAAGGCGATCAACAGTGAGGGCTTTCCTGTTGAGAAGAAGCCAAGAAAAAACTTACACTTGAGATCCATCCTAGCCTCCAAACCTTATTAACAGTTAATAATGATCTAAATGCTCTTATATTTCTTTACTGAACGAGTATTTAATACAGTTAAATCAAAGTACTCTAAAATATAAAATACCCTGTATTCTCGCAAAAAAATAAAAAAAATACCCTCTATTGTCGTCTGTCATCCCCCCGATGAACCATCGTACAGTATTTTCTTCTCCCCGCGCAGGGGAGTCGTACGAGCCTGCGAAATAATCCGTGCAAGCATGGCCCCGTATTGACGACTGCTCTGTGAACAGCGACGTGGCTGGCACAGCGGGCAGCCTCGCGTCGATCCTGGACCCCGGGGGTGACTTTGACCCACGCGAGGATGGCTCGTCCACGTAAATATTCTTGGCGTCCTAGCATGCGAAGACCGATCCAGCAGGTTTCTGGAAGAGAAGAGAAACACAGGCCAAAATCACTGTTCTGACCTTGTCAGAAATCTTTAACACAAAATGATCTTTCTCAGAAACTATTTCATAATCTGACCCTTTCTGAAACGCCAAACCTCGTGGTGTTACTAACCAAAGTAGAAACGTCGTACTATTCAGCATTGCTAGCCGGCCACGTGGCAAGTCAAAACGCCAAACTGTACCGCGTTGGTAGAAACGCCAGACCACTTGGCGTTGCTGTTGCACGTCACTACGCCAAAGTCTGTAGCGTTGCCCTCATGGTCCTTCAAAACGCCAATCTCTCATGTCATGTGTCAGCCACCAAGGCACAACATGTAGTACCCATTGTAGACTTTGACTTTCAGGTATGAAAAGCCTGAGTTTCGCAGATACTGTGCCGACCTCTTGCCGTTTCTATACGTGAGAGCAACTCCAACCAGCCGACCCAAAGGGATAGCGATTTTGCCCTTTTTTGTCCGTTTGGGTCGGTCAACCTCTCGCGATTTTTGTACATGAGAGCAACACCCATTTCTGCTTTCGCGTTTGGGTCAGCGCTTGCGCCCATCGCTGATCGGACCCATTTTTCGAGTCCGCACGCGAAAAAATAAATTACGCAAATATTTTGAAGTTAAAATGTTAAATAAACATAAATGCCGGCCATAAAGGCCGGCGAGAGTCCACAAATCCACGTCACATTAATTAAAAACATTTAATTAAACTAAAAACGAGGAGGAGACGTGCTGCTCGAGGTGTCCTCGTCGTGGTGGTGGGGGCCGGTGAGGTCGATGAGCGTCGGCGCCGGGCCTAGCCCAGGGGAACAGAAGGGTGGCTAGATGGGGACGGGAGGCTGGAAGAGAATGAGGGCGCCCCCTTCCCTTCTCGCACACTCGGATTAAAAAAGGCTGCCTGCCGTCAGTGACGATGGGCCCGCGGTTTGCGATCGTCATTAATAAAGAAGCGTGGGTTAGTTGACAGGCTGCCATGTGGGGACGCGGTGGACACCGAAAGGACACGCTGACGCGTCCGCTTTGTATCCGCACTGACGCAATTTACGCACAAATTTAGGCTGAAAATGGGTCCGCGCGGACACGAAGCAGACGCGTTTCGCAAATGGGTCGGCGCGTTGGGCCATCACTTTTGTCCGTGGTAACCCAAACCGACGGTGGCGGACGAAATGGGTCGCCGCGTTGGAGTTGCTCTGGCTACCGCATCACCCGCAGGAACACCGAGAAATAAATGAACCATTATTTTAGTACCTAATTAAATTCTACAATCCGAAAGAGATTAATTTAATATATTTAGCACATGGACTGCAAAATAATAGCAATGCTAACCTCTTCCATGGCCAAACATTATCGGCAAGGCAAGGCAGCAGCCCTCCTACAGCCATATTCTCCTTGATGCCAACGCCACAGCCTTTGGCGTTGTGATGTGCAACAGCAACGCCAGAGGGTCGGGCGTTTCTACCAACGCGGCTCGCGTTGGCGTTTCGACTTGCCATGTGGGCAGCTAGCAACGTTGAATAGTACGGCGTTTCTACTTTGGTCAGTAACGCCACGAGATTTGGCGTTTCAGAAAGGGTCAGATCATGAAATAATTTCTGAGAGAGGTAATTTTGTGTTAAAGATTTCTGACAAGGTCAGAACAGTGATTTTGGCCAGAAACACATGTAGGCTGTTGCATGTTCTTGATCAGCTCCTCAACACCCGCTGCCAGCGCAACCGTGGGGACGGAGCCCAGCCACACACGCCGAGCAACGCCCGCAACCGTCGTGCCTTCCGGCTAAATCCGGCACCCCATCGCCGCCTTTTAAAGCGCGCGCCGCCGCGCCTCTCGTCCCGCTCGCCTGACTCCAGCGAAAAGGAAAAGCTCCTGCACCTACCCACGTTTGCCGCATCCACACCACCCGCCGTGTACAGCATAACCAGCACGGTCATGGCGCGCGTGTCCCTGATGATGCTCGCCGCCGCGGTGCTCGCGTGCGCGCTGCTCGCCACCAGGCATGCGGACGCCGCCGTGGCCGGCGCCGGCGCCGGCGCCGGCGCGGCGGCCCCCGCCCCGGCGGCCTCGCGTGCAACCCGCTCAAGGACAAGACGTGCAAGCTGGGGGAACCCAAGGCGCCGGAGGACACGGAGGAGGAGGGCGGGCTCGGCACGAAGCTGCCGTCCCTGACGTCGGTCCCCATCCCGGGCGCCGGCAAGGTCGACCGCGACGGCGATGGAGACACCGACGAGGACGACGAGCTGCCGTCGTTCGACACCCACATGACCATCCTCGGCCACTGAGAGGATCCAAGCCTGACTTCTAGCGCATGGTTGTAGTATCTTCTTGCATTTGCGTTGCTTGTGTAGTTGTGTTGCTGCCCAGAAGAAAGAAACAGAAAAATGAAAGAGATGAGAGAGTGAGCGTGTCACGATGATCCCCGCTAGCTGATGACGAAATTTGCCGGTTGCTCTTGTTTCTTGTTAATTAATGTCGTTGAAGTTCAGATATCAGTTCTAAATTCTACGTACTCCTATTGTTGGCATTGAATAATGTTTGAGCTTGGTCTACAGACCTTTTTTTTTTCCTCCGCCAAAACGTCCTCTCGTCCCCTCCGTCTTCTTTTCTTGAGTTGGGACCTAGTTGCATCTTCCTCGAGGAATTGTAGAAACTTGTATGCTTTCAACCAAAATTTGCACTATAATTTTGTTGTAACCTAGTTCAATTTTGTACAAACTTGTCTGATTTTAATCAAAAGTCGCATACATTTGTTAGGTTTGAAGTTGTAGGTACAAAAACTGTTGCTTTTTAGTTGAAATGCTAAAATTATGGAGGTGGTTATCACCGATCTGACAACCTAGTCTCAGAGAATTCATCCGAGAGACCTCAAAGAGCAAGCCGGTCTCGGAGGATTCAGTTCGTGAATGAGCACTTAATTAGACTAACTGAAAAGTAGAAAGATGTAGCAGTCTCTTCACAAACAAGAATTAAAATATAAGTAGTACATTTCCTAATGATGTATATATAGGGTCTTCAATGATTTTTCAACAATTCATATGTGTTCAAGTGCATGAATAAGATATACACATAACTAGTTGAATTTATGATGTATCTCTCACAAAGTCTTGTACTACAGTTTGCACTGCAATAGGTATTCTCACTGAGTGGGTGTTTTCATCCGACCATGTCAAACTCCCAAAGGTGTACCCACCTTGCACTCTCTTCCTTGCTGTGAACATCACCGTAAACATCATGCTTTTGCTACCACCTCTTGTAAAACTGATCATAGATGGCTCCACAGTTACGGTTACCCCTGCGGGAGCCTCAACCGTCACTCGGTAAGTTGCTTCAACTGACCCGACATTCATGACAGTGCGCCGGACTGTGATATTGTCTTTGAGGTCTGGCATGGCGATTGATGGGAGGTTAAGATTGCTGATATAGGACTTACAGTCGTCTAACAATTCATCGGTGCAATTTAAGAACTTGTTGTAATCTCTTGCATTCATGTCGTAAACCAAGCCAGGGTCACCGGCCTTATCTGGATCTATATGGCCACCGCCAAAGTCGAATGGGTCAGCTAGTTTCCTCGGGACACCTTCTGCTTGGATCAGCACACCGAAATGATCGACCACGGACGCTGCAACCATGCCACACACACAAGGTTTAGTCATACTACGATGTTTAGAAGAGTTTCTTGCATCGTTCTCATGTGCATACCTGTGGTGATGATGGCAGACTTTATCATGGCAGGGGACCAATCCGGGTGAGCTGACTTAAGCAGTGCAACCACCGCGGATACATGCGGACACGCCATGGATGTCCCGGACATGAACACATAAGTGTTGCCCTTGGCTGCCAAGATGCTGACCCCGGGTGCAGCAACATCCGGCTGTTCATACATAGCGATGTTTAACATCGTTTAACCTACTATATAATGTTGTTTCATGTTATAAAGATGATACCTTGAGTATTCTTGGGAACGCGGCACTATCGGGCCTCTTGATGAGAATGAGGCGATCATCGGCGACAACACTTGGTTCCCAATAACACTCATGGCTGGAGACACCTTCACCACTGGATTTCTATCAAGTCGTATGCCAAATATGAACTTCTTACAAGGAAAAAAATCACGGCCCCTATTTTGTTGGACAATGCGACATATACTCACTTTGTTTTATCCAAATATGCGAGAATTTTGTGCGCGATTTCGAAGTCCACCACTACACATGCCATGTTGCCTTTACACATGGTCAAGATGTCGAGGATGTTGGCATCATATTGTGCAAAGATAAGGCCCTTCGCGCCGGCCTCCATTGTACGATTTATGACAATAGGAAGTGCTAGCCGAGGTGGTGTAATGGCCGCCTCTTCCGGTGCATAGCACAAAAGAATTTTACCGGTGATGTTGCTTGACGCAAGCGACTGCATGCTACAGCTTCATAAAACAAATAAATTGAACATTGTTCATAATCATTGTGATTTTAGACAAAGAACAAAACGGGAAACCAAAATGTGTCAAGTGATGCTATATTTCATTACCTCCTCGCGTAAACAAGGTACTTAAAGTCACTGATGCTCATAGATGCATTGTTGTGAAGAGATTGCCCCTGCATTTGAAGTCAAACACAAAAGAGTTCATCTGAACCTGATGTAGTGTTAAATATGAGAGGAGATAGTGTCGAGGGAGCTCCTATACGGCGGTTTATGCGTCGGTTCAGGCATCTGGCGCTCACTGCTGCACCAGGTGGGCCGGTCCACAAACACGCAACCTCCCCCCCCAAAAAAAGGAAAAAAGTGGCTCCACTGTAGGTCACCTAACCACTAGAGCTACAAGGCGCTACTCAATTATTGTAGGGTGAACTATTTAAGAACAAACAGTAGCCGCGCTTTGAAAAAGGTTCATCAATTTCAAAAAAATCACAAATTTGATTTTTTTTTTATTGATTTTAATAAATGTTCACAAATTTGAAAAAGGTCGATCGATTTTGAAAAATAGTTCATCAATTTTGGAAAAACTTCATCAACTTTTTTAAAATTTTAACAAAATGTAGGAGAAGTTAATTGATTTTGAAAAAAAATCATCGATTTTCAATACAAAATTACAAATTTGAAAAATTTCATCGATTTTGAAAAATGTTCATCAATCCTGAAAAAAGTTCAAAAATGTAAAAATTTCATTGATTTTGAAAAAATCATTAATTTTTTAAAAAAATCATGGATTTAAGAAAATAAAAACAAGAGCAAAAGATAAAAAAAGCAAGATAAAAATAAAAAATGAAAGGGAGAAGTGATCACAACTAGCATCGTGGCCCAGGTGGTTGCTGTAGTTTATCAAGTACAAAGGAGATCCCGGGTTCAACTCACCGCGTGCAGGTTTTTGCGGTTTTAATAGGAAAAAGAGAAGGCTAAACGGGTCGGCCCATCTCCGAGGGGGGTGCGCCGGTTTGCGGTTAACACCTTAATGGGTGCAACTGACGCTGAATAGGAAATGCCTAGTGTCGAGGACATACCAAGTAAACATTTATGAGGGGGGTATAATAACAAATATAAAAATAGTTCTGTTGTTTGTCCGTTAGTTTTGCCACCTTTATTGCATAAATTATGGATAATATTTTTCCTTGCAAAGCTTATAAAGAAGATAAAGGATTATGTTGACATTTCCAAATATATCTTCATATGAAAAAAGAGCCACAATGAACATTCTATATGTTGCTTCCATTAGAGCATCTCCAATTGGACCAAACTAATTTGACCCCCTATTTGTCCGCGGGCACATCTGGACAATGTCTGGGCTTGTCCGAACCGAACCCCTATTTGCCCATGCACACAGTCGTGTCCACAAAATTGTTTGGGCACATGAATATTATTGATTGATTGATTGATTGATTGATTGAGAGAGAGAGAGAGAGGTCTAAAGTGGGTCAGGTTTGACGTATTGGGGTGACCGGGCAACACTCATTTCCTCCCCATATAGAGGTTGGTTTGGGGTTTCGCGAACAACCCAGATATACGAGGATGATTTGGGGTGTCCAATTGGAAAGACTATTTCTTTCTCTGTTCTGTTCGAGCATTGTCTGGGCTGTCAGCTAGAATATATAGGGACAATCTGAGAGGTCTGATTGGAGATGCTCTTAGCAGCTAGTTGCTTAAAATCAGCCTCATTGGATTGATCTACATATCTCCAAAATTTAGATGACATAATTAATATTTCTATGAACATCAATATGTGGAAGTAAACTAAGGTCTTAGATATTTGAAGTTTAACATTCATAGTCACTTGGTAAATTCTTGCAAATACAGATATTCAAAAATGAATAAGTATTATAAAATCATGTAGCGTGAATATTCTTTAATCTTTATAAGTACGCTTTTCGTTCCATAATAAGAATCGCTGATTTAGTACAAATCAGAGACACGTAATATGAAACGAAAGGAGTATATATCTATAGAAGAAGTTTGAAAAATATCGTTAGTTGTGCCGTAGTCATACGTAGAGAAGGATATCTACCCAATCAGTTGCATGTAAAGGATATCGTTAGTTGTGCTTTTACTAGTGCCAATATAATATGTTGGCTTTTATTTTTTCGCTTTTCAAACTATCTGCGATTGGCTATGCATTCCTACTGATGCAGAGGTCGGATGTTACTCATTATGCTTAGTATCTGTTTGATACTATATTTTAAGTTAATAAATCACCCTTTATTCTAAAAAAGTTGTATGAGTTGATGACTAGCTAACACTTTATATATTATACTAGTAGCACCTAAAAGCAAGTGTATTAGTGGGCTTATAGCCTGCTTACATGGTACTTTTGCATATGTGAAGAAGAGAGATATTAAAAAGTAAGGAAAGTGGACTCTTATGCAAAAGCCTAGCTATATACGTACTTCTAGACAAATACAATAAATGCGAAGAAAGAAAAAGAGAGTAGGTAAAAAAATACTGACGTAATAGCTAACCTTAACCCAGACTACTATATAAGTAACTATAAATGATTACTATAGAGGACATGACAGATTTCTATAGCCATCAGTTCGCTATACTATTAGCCATGCGCTAGCAAAAATAATGTTGTAAGGCTCTAGACCTACTAACATATCTATAAATCATGACGCCAACGAATATATAAAATTCATTTTGATAACAATGATTTTCTATTTCCGAGTCGTCTGAGATTTTTAGAGGTCCGATTAAATTATACATACCATGAAGCCTAAAATTGCAAGAAATGAATATTGACAATTTTAGACGTAGAAATATGCATGCATATATTTGCCAAAATCTGAATTTACCCCGGAACCATTAACAGGCATTAAATCATTTATTAGAACCGGTAATAAAAACAGTACTCGATAATAATTAAACCTAAAATTGTTTGTACTACTTACCATCAACTTTTGTTTATTCCCGAGCGATATCAGTGTAGGGAAAGACCGGTCTATGGTGCTCGCAGCCACCGTGGTGACCCAAGGCACCGCATTCCACGCCGTTTGCGGCACAGGTCCGCCGTTCCCGGCAGAGAACACGACGGAGATCCCTCTCTCGACGGCGTGCAGCGTCTCAAAGAGCTCGCTGCCTGCCTGTCCCAGCGAGAGTGACAGGACATCCACGCCGTCGTCTATGGCGTGGTCGAGGGCCGCAAGGACCCCCGCGTGGGAGCCCGATCCACGTGCCCCCCACAACACCTTGTAGATTGCCAGTCTGGCGCGTGGCGCCCCGCCGCGTGCCACCCCGGCGGCAAGGCCTCCGTAGCTCACGTTCGAAACCTGTCCGCCGGCGATCGTCGAGGCGACGTGCGTGCCGTGGCCGCTGAGGTCCCTGGCGACATGTACTCGCCCTTGAGCTCCTCATGGCTCATGTCATCGCTGAACCATCGTGCGCCGATGATCTTTCTGTTGCAACTCGTGGCGTCGAACTGCTGGCCGGCCTGGCATGTGCCTCTCCACCTCGCCGGTACCGGACCGTAGCCGCTGTCGTCAAAGCTTCTTGATTCAGGCCATATCCCTGCAGCATGCATGCACAGGCATGGAGCCGATTGATGATGTCCCCGACTCTCCAACTCCTTTTGTTTTTCATTTCGATGCGGGGATGGTGATTTTAAGCTAGAAATGTGGCTGCAAACCTGAATCGATCACCCCGATGATGACATCTTCACCGTACTTTGCCTTTTGCAGGAGGCCTGAATCCGCTGGCGGTTGGTCGTAGTCAAGGCCGAGGAAGTCCCAGCTCCGAGTCGTGTGCGATTCGTGGTATATGTTGGGCCTCACACTGAGAACATCAGAACATTCTACAGTGGGCGCGTGTTGATTAGTTTCTGTGGATTATGCATGTAAGATGCAATGATAACATGCTGACACTAGTAGAAAAGGG
The DNA here is from genome assembly GCA_021437245.1 of Aegilops speltoides. Classification (NCBI taxonomy): domain Eukaryota; kingdom Viridiplantae; phylum Streptophyta; class Magnoliopsida; order Poales; family Poaceae; genus Aegilops; species Aegilops speltoides. The sequence goes on from CM038146.1 coordinate 177,635,629, forward strand.
GGCAATGGTCCAGGCCGGTCCAGCCCATTAGTCCCGGTTCAATCGAACCGGGACCAATGGGGCATCGGACCAGTTCAAGAGCCCGGGCCGGCCGGGCCACGTGGGCCATTGGTCCCGTTAGTCTGGACCTTTGGTCCCGGTTGGTCGGTGAGCGGGACCAATGGGCCTCGCTCTGCCCACCACCATTGGTCCCGGTTGGTGGCACGAACCGGGACCAAAGGCAACCCTATAGTCCCGGTTCATGCCACCAACCGGGACCAATGGTAGCGCCTATATATACCCCCTCGCGCAAGAGCAGTCCACACTGCTCTGTTTTTCTGGCCGAGGGGGAGAGGGCTTGGTGGTGCTCTAGCTCACCTCATATGCACACAAGGTGTTCGATGGAATGCCCGAGCCACACTACTTAAGGTTTCTCCTCTCCAAGCTCGACCGCCAAGCTCCATTTTCCTCCATATTTGTCTAGGTTTAGCGGTCCGTCACGCCCCGTCCCCGTCTTCAACGTCGTCGATCACCCGCACCGATCTCATCGGCGGCACCACCGTGGTGAGCCTCTTGTTCTTATCTTCTTTCCGAAAGGAAAAATATTCTTATTTGTATGTTTAGATAGATATATACTTGTATAATTTTCTTACTTTTATTATTGCATCTTATATAGTGCGATGGTTTTGGTATCCGCCCCCGTCGGCCCTCGTCCTGTCTATGATTCGGATGTGGTATATATTATCTTTTCATAACTATTGGTTCATTTATTATTTATGACAATTATGCCGACCAACGTGACATAGATTTTATTCATCTAGGAGGTTGTTGAACCGAAATTCCAACCGACCCTATTGTCGAGAGGTTAAATTTAGTTGAAGAAGAAAACAATTTGTTGAAGGAAAAATTAGAAAAATTGAGGAGGAGAAGATGATATTGGAATTGCATGTTGCGGATGTCATCGATGATCACAAGATCAAGATGGATGCAATGCGCTTGAAGATTAGAAAGATTAGAAAATATGCCATTCATACCGAGGCTTGGTATCATTATGTCGTTGGTCGGTTGTTACATTGGTTGCGATTATGATCGCATTTGTTTCGCATTGAAATGTTTTACATAGTTTTAGTGTATGGTTTAATTAATTTAGATGCTCTGCAGAGCTTTATGTTGTTAGATGAGAACTATGTATGTACTTTGGTTTTAATGTGATGATGAACTTCTATTAATTTGGTCACTTAATTAATTATCTATTCATGATCTCTAATGATTTTTGACACACTTAATTATATATAATGCACATGATGAACCGGCAATGGATGTACGGTTCAAGACACACCTCCGAGTACATTAAGGCGTGCATAATTTTCTCGAAGTGGCTGAGGCAAACAAGCGAGAATGGTTTTATGTGTTGTCCATGCCCTATATGTGGGAATCTGAAGTCTTACTCGACCGGAAAATCCTGCACACCCACCGCTTTACAAGGGTTTCATGCCACACTATAATGTTTGGACGAGGCACGGAGAAATAGGGGTTATGATGGAAGACGGCGAAGAAGAAGAGTACGATGACAACTATGTGCCCCTGAATACGGTGATGCTCCGAAGATCAAGAGGAACCAGATGATGTGCCCGATAATGATGATCTCCGCCGGGTCATTGTCGATGCAAGGACGCAATCGAAAGTCAAAAGAGAAGTTGAAGTTCGATCGCATGCTAGAGGACCACAAAAAGGGTTGTACCCCAATTGCGAAGATGGCAACACAAAGCTAGGTACCGTCTTTGGAATTGCTGCGGTGGAAGGCAGAGAATGTCAGTGCTCGATAAAGGATTTGAGAAGCTACTTAAAATATTGAAGAAGAAGCTTCCAAAGGATAACGAATTGCCCGACAATACATACGCAGCAAAGAAGGTCGTATGCCCTCTAGGATTGGAGGTGCGAAGATACATGCATGCCCTAATGATCGTGCATCCTCTACGCGGTGCGTACAAGTATCTGAACGCATGCCCGATATGCGGTGCATTACGGTATAAGATCGCACGAGATGACCACGGTGATGTTTGGCGAGCCCCCGGAAGAGGGTTCTGCGAAGGTGATGTGGTATGCTCCTATAATACCACGGTTGAAACGTCTGCTCGTAAACGGAGAGCATGCCAAGTTGATGCGATGGCACAGTGAGGACCGTAAGAAAGACGGAAGTTGAGAGCACCACGACGGGTCGCGATGGAGAAAAATCGAGAGAAATCTTGGGATGAGTTTGCAAGTGAGCCAAGGAACGTATGGTTTGCTTTAAGCGCGGATGGCATTAATCCTTTCGGGAGCAGAGCAGCAATCACAGACATGGCCCGTGACTCTATGTATGTATAACCTTCCTCCTTGGATGTGCATGAAGCGGAAGTTCATTATGATGCCGTTCTCATCCAAGGCCCTAAGCAACCGGCAATGACATTGATGTGTACCTAAGGCCATTAGTTGAAGAACTTTTACAGGTGTGGAATGGAAACGATGTACGTCGTGGGATGAGCACAAACAAGAGGAATTTAACCTAAAGGCGTTGTTGTTCGTGACCATCAACGATTGGCCCGCTCTCAATAACCTTCAGGATACCACGCGATGCACGCTTTGTTTACTTGACACCGATAGTATATACCGGCAAGCTGCGGGAAGAATGTGTACTGGCCATCGTCGATTTCTTCCGACCAACCATCAATGTCGAAAGAAAGGCAAGCATTTCAAAGGCGAGGCAGATCACCGGAAGAAGCCCGCCATGCGTCGGTGATCACGTACTTGCTATGGTCAATGATTTACACGTAATCTTTGGAAAGGGTCGGCGGACTCGCTGTTCGAGTGACGCCGAGGACACGCACCCATGTGGAAGAAGAAATCTATATTTTGGGACCTACCCTCTTTGGAAAGACCTAGAGGTCCGCTCTTGATCGACGTGATGCACGTGACGAAGAACCTTTGCGTGAACTCTGCTAGGCTTCTTGGGCGTGTATGGGAAGACAAAAGATACAGGTGAGGCACGAGAGGACCTGCAACGTTTGCACGAAAAAAGACGGCATGCCTCCAAAGCGGTATGAAGGTCCCGCCACTATGCTCTTACCAAAAAGAGAAGGAAATCTTCTTTGAATGCTCGCTTAGTATGAAGGTCCCGGCGGCTTCGTCGAATATAAAGGAATAATAAATATGGCAGAGAAAAGTTTCGAACCTAAAGTCTCATGATCGCCACGTGATTATGACGCAATCGCTTCGGTTGCATTGAGGGGCTTCTATCGGAAAACGTCCGATTAGCCATTATGAAGCTATGTGCATTCCTCAATGCAATATCTCGAAGGTGATCGATCCGAAACCATACCAAGGCTAAGGAGTGATGTGGTGCAATGTCTTGTCGGGTTTCGAGCTGGTGTTCCCACCATCCTTCTTCAATATCATGACGCACGTTCTTGTTCATCTAGTTGACGAAATTGTCATTACGGGCCCGTATTTCTACACAATATGTACCCCTTTGAGAGGTTCATGGAGTCCTAAAGAAATATGTCAGTAACGCGCTAGGCCGAAGGAAGCATCTCCATGGGCCATCAAGCAGAGGATGTCATCGGGTTTTGTGTTGACTTCATTCCTGGCCTTAAGAAGATAGGTCTCCCTAAATCGCGGTATGAGGGGAGATCGACCGAAAAAGGCACGCTTGGAAAGGACTCAATAATATGCAGGGACGATATTCTTGGTCTCAAGCCCACTACAGCTTCTCTGAGAACTCTACCTTGGTGACCCGTATGTCGATGAACACAAGAACGATCTGCGCTTCAAACACCGGAGCGGCGACGATTGGATTACATGTGAACGCATCGGGACTTTCAGCAGCTTGGTTGGAAGCACGACGAGGTGACAAGACTGTTTGTGAGGAGCTGTACTTGTTATCGAGGGACCATCTTTGACCGTATTGATTTGGAAAGGATCTGAGATAAATGGGAATACATTTTACACGATTGACCAAGATCAAAAGAGCACCAACCAAAACACCGGTGTCCTTTGATGCAACAACCGAGAGGGAAAGGACACATATTATGGTTACATAGTGGACATATGGGAACTTGACTATGGACATGATTTTAAGGTCCCTTTGTTTAAGTGCAAATGGGTCAATCTGTCAGAGGCGGGTGCAGTGTAGACCCACGAGACGGAATGACAACAATGGATCTGAAAAATCTTGGGTACACCGACGAACCGTTTGTCCTAGCCAATGATGTGGCACAGGTTATCTATGTGAAGGACATGTCCGAGAGACCGAGAAAGAGAAAAGATAAGGAAGCAAATACATCATACGATGAGCCAAAGCGCCACATAGTTCTTTCGGGAAAAAGGGACATCGTGGGAGTGGAGGACAAGATGAGACATGTCTCAAGATTATGAAAAGTTTCATGAAATTCCTCCTTTAAAGTCAAGGCTGACCCCTGACATCCCGATAAACGATGAAGATTATCCATGGTTACGGCGCAATAAGCAAATGACGCAAGCGAAGAAAAAGTGAAGACTTTCTCCGCAACTATTGTTCGTTTATGATACCATTATATTGTGGCGATGAGTATGATACCATTGTTCGTTTTGTACATGCACATGCTATGTGTGGGTCAATTTATGATACCATGCCAACTTTCAACTTTTTCAGAGTTCATTTGAAATGTCTTATGGTTCGCCCTCGTAATAATTAAAAATAGCAACAATAAGTATTTTGTTGTAAGTAGAAACAAAATAAAATAAATAAAGCAAGAAAGAAAACAAAAAATGTGTTTTCAAATTTGAAAAGTAATGGCACTAACAGAAAGTTTATAATTTTCCTAAAACTAAAAGCAAAAAGAATTAAAAATAAAGCAAAAACAAAAGAAAATAAATAATGCAGAAAACAAAGCAAAAAACAACAATAAGTATTTTTTTGTAAGTAGAAACAAAATAAAATAAATAAAGCAAGAAAGAAAACAAAAAATGTTTTCAAATTTGAAAATTAGTAATGGCACTAACAGAAAGTTTATAATTTTCCTAAAACTAGAAGCAAAAAGATTTAAAAATAGAGCAAAAAACAAAAGAAAATAAATAATGCAGAAAACAAAACAAAAAACAACAATAAGTATTTTGTTGTAAGTAGAAACAAAATAAATTAAATAAAGCAAGAAAGAAAATAAAAAAAGTGTTTTCAAATTTGAAAATTAGTAATGGCACTAACAGAAAGTTTATAATTTTCCTAAAACTAGAAGCAAAAAGATTTTAAAAATAGAGCAAAAACAAAAGAAAATAAATAATGCAGAAAACAAAACAAAAAAACAACAATAAGTATTTTGTTGTAAGTAGAAACAAAATAAATTAAATAAAGCAAGAAAAAAATGCCACCTCATTGGGCCGCCACGGACTGAATCGACTTGTATCCCTATTTGGGCAGATTCAGGCCCAGAAGGCCCAAAAGGTCCAACAGCAAAGAAGGAGCAAGTAGGCCCATAAGCTGCAGTAGAAAGGAGTTCAAGAGGCGGCGGTGGGGTTTATAAACCACTCGCGCCCCTCTCAACTAGCGAGTGGGACTAAACTTTGGCCCCGACGCGGGCGCGTGAGGCCTTTGGTCCCGGTTGGTGGCACCAACCGGGACTAAAGGTGAGGCTTTAGTCGGTTAGAGCCACCAACGGGACCAAAGGCGCAGCTTCCGCCCTTTGGGCTGCGAATTGAGGCTTTGGTCCCGATTGGTGGCTCCAACCGACTAAAGGTGGCATTAGTCACGGTTGGTGCCACCAACCGACCAATGCTCCTTGTATATAAGTGGCACTTTGCAGTTTTGCGTTCATCGCCATATTGCCCCGACGACGCCGAACGATCGACGCCGCCAGCTGCCCCGACGCCGCCGCCGCTCCGCCGTCGCCGTCGCCGCGCCGTCGTCGCCGCCGTCCTCCCCGAGCCCGCTTCGCCGTCGTCGCCGCCAGCTCGCTGTTGCTGCCAGCTCGCTGCTGTCGCTGTCGCTGTCCTCCGCGCCCGCGCCCGTCGCCGTCACCGTCGCCGTCGCCCGCCCAGCGCTCCGCCACATTGTGTGAGCCGCGCCACACCGGCTTTTTTTCTTTCATTTTTATTAGTTTTATTTTTTGTTCAATGTATATATATATATATATGTGTATGTATATATGTGGCTATATATATATGCGGCTCTATTTTTTCATTTTATTAGTTTAGTTTTTTTTTCTGTTCATATGAACAATGCATATATGTGTATGTGTATGTATATGTTCATATATGTATATGTTTCATTTTATTAGTTTTTTTTCTGTTCATATATGTGTATGTATATATGCGGCTCTGTTCATATGTGGCTATATATATGCAAAAGATAGATTTTAGAAAAGTTCGGTTTTTTTCTGTTCATAGATTTTTTTGTTGATATTAATTATTGTAGAATATGCAAATGTTGGTATATTCATATGAACAATGCATTAGGCAAAACCTTTGTTTTTTTTTTTGGAATTTTCTATTTGAACATTTTTTAAAACAGGCAATACTAAAAGAATGAGAGGAAAAGGAAAATAAGAAGAGGAAGAAAGGAGAAAAGAGGAGAGGAAGAAGAGGAGAAATAAATAAGAAGAGGAAAAAGAAGAAAAAAAAGGAGAATAAGAAAGGAATAGAGGAGAAAGGAGAAATTCTATTTTTCTTCTTCTCCTCTATTCCTTTCTTCTTCTCCTTTTTTTTCTTCTTTACCTCTTCTTCTTCTTCCTTCTTCCTTCTTCCTCTTTTCTTCCTTTTCTTAATTATTTTCCTTTCTCGAGGGAGAAGAAGAAAAGAAGAGGAGAAGAAGAAAGAAAGGAAAGGAGAAAGAAGAAACTTCAACACGAGGGGTGGTACCGATACCCCTCCCGGTATGTATATGTATGTCGCGTCGTTGTCGATATAATTAACCCCTCTAGATACAACTGCAGCACCCCTCGGCCCTCTCGCTCGACCAAAACTCTCGAGGACACCCAAACCCTAGAGAGAAAGCGATGTTGCAGGTCTCCCACGTACCCCCTCCCCCGCGCTCCTACCCGACAAATTAACTCTCTCGTCGAGGCCACCCAAATTTATCAAGTTAAAAGAGCGTTATCGTCGAGGCCACCCCAAACCCTTGAAGCTTTGTGTCGAGGCGACCCCAAACCCTAGAGAAGCAGCGTCGAGGCCACTAACATGATTCCTTATTGTGATTAGCTAGCTAGTTCTCGTTTGCAAGATGTACCATGTTTGAATAATAATTGACATGTTGTCAATATTTGCGAAACTATGGAGCACTCCGAGACGAAGAAAGCGAAGCGATGTTGGGGAAATAATCGCAAATGAAAGTGATGATGTTGCGTCATTTCTCATCGACACCGTTGGTCGATGGATGAAGAAGAGGGCTATGATTATGATGGCTTCGACTCATTAATGCGGTACAAGAGGAGGACTATGTTCATGATGGCTCGGTGACACAATGGAGGTACAAGACGAAGGAGACCGTGCGAGCCGAGTCACCGAACCGAGTCCGCCGGTATATATATATTAGTTAAGCCCGTCTTGACAAGTTAATTGATGCATCCATTGTTTTGGTATATGTACACATATTAAATCGCTGTCGTCTTTCTTCCTTATAATTTCTAGCCCTCCGGATCAAGCACAACCGGTAAGGAGACGAGGCCCAAGAAAAGTTGAGCTCGGATGAAAAGTTTGAGATCATAGAAATCGCTACCGACAATGAACGGATTGAACCCATCCGGACAAAGGAGGCATTTTACGCTTTCGGTCGCGGGGTTCTTGTTAGGGACAGATCCCGATCAGCATCCAAACAATGGTATAAGCTCTGCTAAGGATGAAGACGCCGAGGTGTCTTATGTCAATGATATGCGAAAGAAGATCTTTGGAATGAGTCAAGGCAAATTTCACCCTACCGCCAGAGGAGGATCCGGAGAAGCCGCTAAAGAGCAATTAATCAAGTCTTGTGCTCTTAAGAAGATGGCTGGCCTAATGAGGAGGTGGAGGAAAGAGCTGAACCAGTTTGTCAAGAAAAAGAGACACCAGAATTCATCGGCAAATATGAGAAGATCAAAGATCATCGCCCGCATTTGTGGCCCACAAGACATCGGAAAAGAGTAAGAAGATGTCGAGACAAACAAGAAAAATGCTGCGAAGAAGACGCTTCACCATCGCACGGGTCGGTGGCTACCTCAAAGCCCGCCTAAGTGGTCCAAGGCTGAGCATGATCTGCTTGAAAAGGGATCGAACCAGAGGCGATGTTGGCCGCCGACCGTTGCGGACTTGGTTCTTCGGGCTGGCGGAACCTTGGACCTATGTGAGGCAAATGTCGATGGGCGGACGAGCAAGCGCAAACACCAGTCAAGAAACTTCGACAATATATTGATCTTTGCGCAGCGAGGGACGTTCATTCCAAAGCAGGAGAAGGACGAGCTCACAATGGCCCTTGAGAATCCCGAGCACCACGGACGGACACGATGCACGCCAGCTCGCTTCGTGGAAGGTTGGTTTTCCGGACGCAGGGGTTACAAAACCCACGAGAGGAGGAAGAAAGTGGAGCATGACCAAATGCAGCGCTGCTTGGAAGGGTAATGGGGCTAGAGGATCGAGAAGAGGACGAGAAGCAGCAGATCGCAACAAACGACATGCCGAAGCTACCCCGCCATCTCGGTATGAAGCAGCGTTGCTTCCACCGAGCTGCTTCAGCCGGAGCATGTCTTGACGGCTCTCGCCAGCTATCCCGTGGATGGTATCACGGAGTCTCAAAATTGCCACATTATGGCGCGATGCATGAATTTGAAGGTCAAGGCGGCTGTTGGCCAAGTTTATCCTAGTGGACCCGCACAACTTATCACCGCCACCGATTCCGAAGGATTTGCTAAGGTGATGGTTGATGAAATAACGGAGGATTTGAGGACCTCGCTTGAGCACCCTACCGGTGAAGGGAGACTAGGCTGGGTTCGCTCTCAAGACTCCATGCCTATGGCGGAAGGAGCTCATCGACCTTCGAAGGCTGGACGCCTCCGCCTCCTCCTCCTCATCCGCGAGTCGGGCACTCCGCCTCCTCCACCGCCTCCTCCTCCGTGAGTGACGATCGAGGCACGCATGGCGGCACTCCGCCTCCTCCACCTCCTCCTCCCGTGAGTGAAGATCAGGGCATGCGTGGCGGCACTCCGCCCCCTTCTCCGGTGCGTGGCGGCACTCCGCCTCCTCCTTCTCCGCCTCGCCAGCAAGTGCGGAAGAGACCCGCCGCCGCCCTGGCTGCTCCGACGCGTCGTAGTCCTTCTCCTCCGCCTCGTAAGCAAGCACGAAAGAAGACAGACGCCGTAGCCGCTCCGTCTGCTCCGGCGTCTAGCAGCACAAGAAGAGAGAGGCAATACAGATACGGTCCACCTCTAAAGCCTGTAGAGAAGTTACCGTACGAGAGGAGCAAGGAGGAAAACGATACGATCGTGCAGACCCAAGTGAAGGAGTTCTTTGAAGGGGTTAAAGCAAAGATACATCCACCTCCGGAGGAGAAGGTCGATCCGGTGAAAGCAAAGTGCACTTTCAATGCCCCGAGGAAACCACCAAAGTCTCCACCGAGAACCAACTATGAGCGCACATTGAGCAGACATATCTCCAAGCCAAGCGGTGGGAACTACTGTCGGTGATAAAAGGTCAAAAGAACAACGGGCAAAGGGGAAAAAATTGCCCAGCTCGGCGAACAAGCACGCAATCGTGCCCCCGCTGAATGTGTCTAATCCTCCGGGGCGGTGGCGGTTATGGCAATCTTGGAGATTACCGCCGACGATGCACTTCCCGATTTCATGGAGGTGGACTTATTCAGACATCTAGATACGGAAACCTCTCGTCAAAGATGAAAAGTCTCGACAACAATGATGCGAAGATTCCATAGTTGGTACATGAAAACCTGCAGAGAGTCCGAGGGGACGAACACTTTGTATCTGAAAATTAAAGAGGAGCACGACCTCGCTTCAAATGATCTGTTGTCTATTCCATTTGAGGAGTTCTTCGAGTTCTTCAATCAAAAGGCCCTCGATAAATTAATGGTCTTTTGCTACTGCTGTAAGTACTATTTCGTCATTAGTCAGTATATATAGCTCGGCTCTTTCATTGCATGTATTTATAATTAATTATCCTCAATATATTATGCAGATTGAAGATCGTCGAGTGCAAAAAAAATGAAATCTATGATATTGGGTTCATTAACACAAATATCATAGATGTTTTCTCGTTAAAAAGCTACCAAGAGGCCGAGGACAACTTGCTACAATCATTGATCAAATATCAAAACAAAGATACCATACTCTTTCCTTACCACGGCCCGTGAGTGTTCTTGTCGTGTGCATATTCGGTTTTCCTTATTACTCGAGCGAGGTTAATGTAATTGATGAGTTATGCATGCGTGTAGGTACCACTATATTCTTCTGGAGATTAAGCGTGAGCGTGGACTAGTAACCGTCTTAGACTCCATATGGAAAGATCCCAGCACCTATGCGGACATGACTGAAATGCTCAGCAAGTAAGTTCAATCGATCATTATCGCACCATATCGGCAACTTTTTGTTCATTTCCTGATATCTCAAGTAATAACAAATATTTTATTTGTCTTGCGGGGTTTGGAAACAGTTCACCGCACAAGCTCCGGACTGCCAAGGAGCTGCGATATACATACCAAAGTAAGTACTCATGGCGCGCATCTCCGTTGATTCTATAGCTATACTTTCATCAATGCCATTTATATAATGCTTCATTATCAGTTTGATTGACCTCTGTTTCTCGTAAAGTGCTTGTGGCAGGAGGAAGGAATGATTTACGTGGATACTACGTGTGCGAGTTCATCCACAACGCGACTTTGAAAAACAAGCGGGGCTACTCTAGAAGACAATATGAAGTGCGTAAGCAATAATATTCACAATTTCATTTTATTACACCATCATTTCTGTTGAGTTTCATTCATATATATGTATTAATTAACCCCCTTCTTCAAATTAATTAGACGTGGCAGATGCGGATGAACTCCTAGAACCAGATCGCATGAAAGCAATTCAAGAGGAATTGGCGGGATTCTTTCTTGAACACGTCATCAAGAAAGCCGAGAATACCATGTGGAACTTGAATTCAAATGCTAGTGGTTTGTAATTAAGAGATCTTATATAGATTGTACATGTATGTAGCTAGTAAAACTTGTTGTTCGACCAATCTCTCGGAGAAGGAGAGGTCGATCGATCACTTCTCTCGGTATGCATGACGAACTTCAGATCAATGGTTCTCTCGATCACTTATGTATATATACTACGAAGCGCCGAGCAAGCACGGACGAAATTAAGAGAGGACACTTCTCTCTATTAATTAGCTAGCTAACACAATATACGAAACACCTAAATTAACCCCCAAAACCCCCCCAACCCCCTCCTTTCAAAAAAAAACAAAAACCTGTGCCATTGGAATGCAGACACGTGGACGCCTTTTGGTCCCGGTTGAGCCACCAACCGGGACCAAAGGCCCTCGACTGGGCTCGGCGCCAGGCCACGTGGACGCACATTGGTCCCGGTTCGTGTTTGAACCGGAACTAATGGGTTGAGGTATTAGTAACGACCCATTAGTCCCGGTTCCCGAACCGGGACTAAAGGCCCTTACGAACCGGGACTGATTGGTGGTTTTCTACTAGTGTGAGGCCATCTTGTGAATAATTATTACTTGCAAGTGTCGCAGCTTGAGATTCGGTGAGCATGGCGGCGAAGCCAGAAAATCCGTGCCTGTAGCTGTAAACTATCGACTTCATGGCTTCGTCCTTGCTGTTGCCAACGGAGAAAAGGTGAGCAAACCATATCAGTTTCGTTGTAATATGTATATTAGGCACCATGAACTACGTCCTAAAACCAGGACACTTGTTATGGAACGGAGGGAGCACTAGCTAATAGTACCTCCCAAAAACATAGGTTAGTATGTCGTGGTGCGACGCGGTGACCATGGATGGATCATCATGTTTCTTCTCCCCCATGTACACTATGTAGAGCTGGAATTCGTCACAAGATGTTTTCAAGAACTCATATCATGACGATCGGGAGTTGCGGAAAGGAAGTCTTTTGAAAGAGGAATCATTCATCTTACTTTGCTCGACGCATCCGATGCCGAAAGAGGCGACATTGCCGCCAGTAGCAGGGTGCAGGCGAAAGCCCTTCTCATATCCATGTCTGATTTAGGGGAAAAGTGTTATGTTTGTCAAGTGAGTGTCCTTTTGTTCTCTCGTGTGTATGTATAAATACAACCCCATCCATGTTCAGCCATGGGGCGCAGATAAACAGTACATAGAAGAACACGTGAGAAAACCTAGACCATGTCCACGATCAGATAACCATGAGACCGAATATGGTATTCAGGATTCTGATGTAGTGACCTCGTCGACGTGTAGTTTCATAACTCATAAGAAAGTTGACAATCGTACGTGAAACGGAATTCTATAGAGTTTGGTAGACTTTTGGCAGAATAATGAAACATTCCACGAGCGACGAATGGTTTGGCTGATTCGTTTCTCTTGTAGACAAGTTTACAGATAGTTTATTTGCGATGACGTACATGCATTTTCTATTTTCTTTAAGGCCGACGTAGGGTACCTTGGACATCCTTCTAAGCGCGTCTTTTGAAGCTATTCCATTGCATCACGGATGACATGAAATGGCCAAGGAAGATGGAATCAACAAAGCAAGAAAATGGTACCATCATTCATATTATAAAGTAGCTAGACCATTTTCCAACAAATGAGAAGCAAGCTTTTAATCAAACCTTGTTCGGTTGTTCCTGAGCTTTCTTGACGAGTAGGCTAGATCATTAGCAATTATGTCAAAAGGACTGGGTGATACGGGATCCCCTTCTAAATCCCCTTAAAAATGGGGAGGCGAACCAAACTGTGGTTAGATGGGTAGGAGGACAGTGGTACCGCAGCCCACCAGGGTTTGAGTACTAAACTTGACGCTGATGCTCGCATTTTTTCTTATATTTATTTCAGCCTTATGGCGATGTGCATTTAATGGGAGGAGACATTCTCGTCGACTATGAAGGCTTATGTGGAGACTTCGTCAATCTCAAAATGATCTGCTAGCTTAATCTCTTGGAGGTGCTCATAGGGATAGGATACGAGCGCGTGCGTTCATAGAGGTGAATGTATGTGCGTATGTATTAGCGTCTGCGTATATATTGTGCTGGAAAAAATAAAGTGAGAAATTAAGGCCCAATCTTTGTCTCCCCTCTCTCTCAAGGATTGCATAACCCAATCACACCATTTTCAGCAAGCACACACCTCGATGTGCTAATGTGTCACTTCTGCATCATTGGCTTCGCAACCTAAACCACAATCCTGAAACTAATGAGAGATATGTACCACACAACCTATGGAGCCACGTCGTCCGTATACTTCATCTTCATGCTTACGCCTCTTCTTTGAAGATGCCTAGTGCATTGAACGTGCATGGAAGTCTTCGTAATCTTTACATTTTGTCCTTTTTTAGAAGTTTGTCCACTTTTGAAATTGTGAACAATTTTTCAAATATATTTTTTAGAATTTAACTTTATAGTGAGCGTACATGTTTTTAAAATTTTGTTCACAAATGACTACGCCTCTTCTATGAATATGCCTAGTGCATTGAATGTACATGGAAGTCTTCGTAAACTTTACATTTTGTATATGAACGTTCATGATTAAAAAAATTGTTCACATTTATTGAAAAATGTTGTTCATATTTTCAAAATCTGTTCAATTTTCAAAATTTATTCATAATTCAAAAAAAAAGTTCACAATTTGAAATGTATTTGCAGTTTTGAAAAATGTCCATATCTTTTAAAACATCGTTCCCATTCTAAACAATTGTTCACATTTTCAAATTTTATTCACAATTCAAAAAATTGTCCGGAATTTGAAATTTGTTCACAATTTTAAAAATGTTCACATTTCAAAAATATTAGTCATATTTTAGAAAGTTTTCACGTTTTTAAAATTTTGTTCACTTTTAAAACTTGTTCACAATTTGTAAAATTGGTCGGAATTATAGTTTTGTTCATAGTTTTCTAAAAGAAATTTTCTAGTTTTAATAGGTTTTCAAAATTTGCCCTCTATCTGTATTAGGTGTAGAGGCTATATACATTCGGTTGAGCGACACTTAATATAGGACAGAGGGAGTAGCTTCTACAACCTTTTTTGTGCGTGAAGAAACCACTAAGAAAACAAAGGATAAATAGAAAATCGGTCACAGGCAAAGTAGGCCAGCCCATTTGTGCTGCCCTTGGGCGAAAGTTCCCTCCTTTGACGCCTATAGGCGGCATACATGTGCTCTCACTCAAGTATTTCGCGCGGACGGTTCTAAAATAAGTATTTCGTGCGGGCCACGCCGACCAACTGGCAGTGGCAGGAGGACGTACTTCCTCCGTTGCATAATATAAAAGTGTTTTTGACACTACATCAGAGTCAAAAATGCTTTTATATTATAAGACGGAAGGAGTAATAAACAGGAAAAGTTGTGATGGGACCCTCACCAGCGTGACTCCGTCGTAACAGTAACACACGGTTAGAGCAAACATTCTCTTGCTCTGTTCAGATCTCTTGTTCAGTACCTTCACAAACGCAAGAAATGAAGAAGGCAAGATCAGTTGCAGACGGCCGGGGTGAAACGATCGAGTACACTTAAACCGGAGCAGGCGATGCGAGGCCGCTGTTCCCGGCCCGGGTGCGACGGCATGCGGAACAACACCGCTGTCCCCGCTTTCTGGCCGCACCCCCCATCGCATCCTCGTTTGGACGTACGTAGGAGAATGATTCGTGAACATGCGTTTGCATTCCACAGCGAGGGATGTGGGAGAGTGCAAGTTGGGCATAAGAAATTGGGGGCGTGCATATGGTTTTGTACGTACGTGCATCCGAGGGTCCATTCGATTTGAGGCGCCGCATATTCGGCGCTCCTGCTCCCGATGGCATTTCGATCGCAGGGGAAAAGATTCTCCGCTCCTCTAATTCCTAACCGAACCGCATCGGTGCGAGATCACTCCCTATATTCTATGCGATCGTGTGTTCATTTGTTAACATGGTCAATTGGTACTTGCATGCATGGTTAATTAATTACACACCAATTGACCATGTATTATTTGCAAGAGAGAGAGAGAGAGAGAGAGAGAGAGAGTACGTCCCTCATCATTCACCTCACTACCTTCTGTCCATGGCCTGTAGCCTGTAGGAATGTATGCGTGCTGCTGCCATGTAGGCATGTGTACATTAGTTGAATGATCTTGTACTCCTATACATCTAGGGTTTTGCGAGGCCGGCAGTTTAGCCCTAGCTAGCAAGCAAGCCAGTGCTACATGACTCCTCCTGCAACCCCCTTTAAAAGCAGCCTAGCTGCTTTACTTTACCTCGCCAGCCCACCACTCCCTACTCCTGCTTCAATCCTTCCATCATGATAAGAAGCTGCGATCGAGCAGATCTATCGTCCCTCCATCTGTCTTGCGTGTGGCTGGCAACGAGATCGCCGGCCGATATCCTTCTTGTGGGAGAGCCATGTCTTCACGATCGTATAAGAGAGAGCTTGATTTGTGAGACGAGATCAGGGAGCTGCGCGCATGGTGGATGGAGAGAGCGATATTGGGGAGGTTCAATCCGATGAACGGGATTTACGCCGTCCGTCGTAAACCTAGCATATCTGATTGAGCCGCGCCAATATCACTTCCTTCAACCATATATCTATACACACACACACGTGTGTACAGGGCTAGCTCTGGAACTCTACACGCAAGGTGCGATCAATAGCGTTTGTCCTTAATTCCTTCTTACTTGTATCTCACTGCTCGTCGACCCCCATTGTATTGTGTTTAATCCACAGCTACGGATAGACTGTTCTTCCGGACATGTTGTCTTAGGTAATGTAATTTCCCCTTACTTATTGGCCCCTGCATGCAAAAATGATCGCATGTTTTCGCGTTTCTACTCATGGCGACGACCATGATATATGATTATTTTTTCGACTCTGCAATTTCTATTATCTTAGATACTTGGATAGAAAAATAGGTCTTCATATGACACAAAGCATTAAAATGGGCTTACTACCTAATTGTCGTGCGTTGCATCCGGGGCAAACATATTTTAGCGAGTTAATACCAATACAAGTGTGTCAACAGAGATGTTGTGAGTGCTTTTTTTTTTTCATATGGCATGTCCCACAGCTACGTCGTCCGATAGTATCTTGCGGCAGAACGTGAAGATGATGAAAAATGAACGAGAGATTTTAGGAGTATTTAGCTGCACTACGTATGCTATAGTCAAAATTACAAAAAATATAACTCTCCATAATTAATGTGACCCTTCTTTTTTTGCGGGTAATTAATGTGACCCTTCAGTCAAATGCTATACTTTTCATAAATTAATGAATATTGTTTTCTGTTTGAAGGGAATGAGTTGGACAAGAAATGAAAAGTGTCGATTTGGTTCAGATAATTTCAGGTCACTCTGGTGGTGTTTGTTTCTCTAGTCCTAGGACTTTTTCTAGTCCTTGGGACTTTTTGAAAAAGACTCTCAAGGAGGTGCTTCTAAGGACTTTTAGCAAAAAGTCTCAAAAAAGTCCCACCCTGTTTGGTTTGCTAGGGACTTTTTCTAGTCCCTATACCAAAAAGTCCCTGGAAACAAACACCCCCTCTATATATGCTGATTTTTGTTTTGTGCGGCATTAGTTGATATTACCAAAAAAATTTATCGAAAACCAAGCGGGGATGAGGGTGTGAGGAGGGAAAACACGAAGAAGGAGGTGAGGCGAACTACCAACTTCCCTTTAATAAAGTAGAGAAACAATCATGATGCATGCTAGAAAATAAAAAATGTTGATGCAGTTCTTGTGATTATCCCGTTGTTCATGTCGTATTTGTGATGAGTTTATACTCCCTCCGGTCCTTTTTACTCTGCATATTAGCTTTTGCCTGAAGTCAAACTTTGTAAAGTTTGATCGAGTTTGTAGAAGAAAATGTCAATGTTTGTAATACCAAAGAAATAGCATTACATGCATTATAGGATAATTTTTCATATTTTATTTATTTGGTATTGAAGATGTTGACATTTTTTAATATAAAGTTGATCAAAGTTCACAAAGTTTGATTTAAGGCAAATCTAAAATGTGGACGAAAAAGGAACGGAGGGAGTTATATGAGATAAGTAAGCAGATTGTGTGCATGAATGCACATGATTAATTACAGGGTGATTTTTATTGCTTTTTAACACTTCCTGATTTATTTCTTGTTAATGTTTGAAGAAACGAGATGAAACAATTAGGATGTGATAATTAAGAGGAGGAGGAGGAGGGGGGGGGAGAGGCAGATGGAAGTAAAAGAAAAACAATGTATTTTTTTAGCAACTAAAAACGATGTATTATTAGGGGAAGCAAATGCTTCGCCATACACATGGAAACTAGGCCAACCAACAGTGGGAGCGCCTACATGACACTTACATGTACAATTCAAGGTGCTTAGAAGGATCTTAGAAAAATAGAGTTGTTTTTACTTAAGCGACGATGCTTATTGCTAGAATACATATGTTTAAGCAGGTACATGTGCTTTAAAAAATCAGGTACAGGTGCTATAGCAATAAGGAATAATGGTTAAGAAAAAAGTTTTTTATTTTTCTAAACATCACTCTAAGTATACATTGCATCATACATGGTCTTATAGCGAGCACTATGCTAACATGCACGGTATTTTAGTTGTTGAATATCTCAGAAATACTTTTATTTTACTAAATACAAATAATCAATTTAATAATGAACTTTTTTCATGTGTTGCAAGAAAATAAATACAATCGTTTTATAACATTGAAAGGATTTTTTTCATGCATATAAAAATTTGTTGATTTATGAAAATGTTCTGATACGTGAAAATAAATACACATGTCTTGTCGAAAATGTATGTATATTTCAAAATAAATTTTCATATAATTAATAATTAAATTTCAAATGTTTATAGAAATACTTTATATACAAAAAGAAATGCTCATACATATCAAAAAGTTGTTCAGCTTTTGAAAAACCAATGTTCGCGTGTTCATAAGAAAATATGTTCATGTATCTCATTAAAATATTCAGCTATCATACCAAAGTTCAAGAAAAAAATATTTTCAAATAAACAAGAAAAAAACCAACGAGAAAGAAACCTCGACGGTATTTTTCCAAAAATAAGTAAATTATCCGTTATAAAAACAGTTTCTTACAAGAGTAAGAAATTACTAACAAGTCTTTCAAGAAATCAACACCGTCTTCCTTCTACATCCACTGACAGCGCATCATGAGTAGAAATCATTGACGCCTCTAAGCCTCCGACTCAACGGAAGAACCTTGTTGGAACATAGGATCTTGTAAAAGCAGCGGCTAGGAACTTGTCGATGTAGGCCAGAAAAAGCCGATGACCTAGAGAAACCGCCATGGAGGAGGGCTAGAAGATAATCTGTAACGCCCTCGATGCGGCTATATCTCCCACGTGTCGAAGCACGACTTAGAGGCATAGCCGCATTGAAAGCAATGTCGCAAGTGAGGTAATCTTCGCACAATCCATGTAATACATAAGGGAAAAGGATACATAGTTGGCTTACAATCGCCACTACACACAATTACATGAATAAAGCATTACATCATCCAGATACAATCAAGGTCCGACTACGGAACCAAAATAAAAGAAGAACCCCAAATGCATAAAGGACCTCGATCGACCCTAACTGGGCTCCACTATCGATCAACTAGAACGAAACAACACAAAGGGCAAGATCTTCATCGAGCTCCTCCTTGAGCTGGGTAGCGCCACCGCTTTCGGTAACATAGGCACCGCAAACTGGTTTTGAAGTATCCGTGAGTCACGAGGACTCAGCAATCTCACACCGCGAGATCAAGACTATTTAAGCTTAAGGGAAGGCTGGTGTCAAAAGGTGAGGCTGCTGCAAGTTTACTAGCATATATGGTGGCTACATCGCAAAAGAGAGCGAGAAGAGAAGCAAGGCGCGGTCGTGAAACTAGTAGCGATCAAGAAGTGATCCCGACTACTTACGTCAAGCATAACTCCAACACCGTGTTCACTCCCGGACTCCACGAGAAGAGACCATCACGGTTACATACACGGTTGATGTATTTTAATTAAGGTCAACTTTGGGTTTTCTACAACCGACATTAACAAATTCCCATCCGCCTCATATCCGGGCACGGCTTTGAAAGATAATACCTGCAGGGTGTCCCAACTTAGCCCATCACAAGCTCTCACGATCATCGAAGGAATAAACCTTCACCCAAGACACACCGATCAGACTCGGTATCCCGGTACATCAAGACATTTCGACAATGGTAAAACTAAACCAGCAAAGCCGCCCGATGTGCCGACAAATCCCGATAGGAGCTGCACATATCTCGTTCTCAGGGCACACCGGATGAGCAGTCCGTACAACTAAAACCAGACCTCAAGTTTCCTTGAGGGGGCGCTGCAAAGCGCTCTAGTTTGGACCAACACTCGAAGGAGCACTGGCCCGGGGGGGTTAAAATAAAGATGACCCTCGGGCTCGCGAAAACCCAAGGGAAAAAGGGTATAGGTGGCAAATGGTAAAACCAAGGTTGGGCCTTGCTGGAGGAGTTTTATTCAAAGCGAACTGTCAAGGGGGTCCCATAAATCACCCGACCGTAAGGAACGCAAAATCAAGGAACATAACACCGGTATGACGGAAACTAGGGTGGCAAGAGTGGAACAAAACACCGGGCATAAGGCCGAGCCTTCCACCCTTTACCAAGTATATAGATGCATTAATTAAAACAATAGATATTGTGATATCCCAAAATATCCGTGTTCCAACAAGGAACAAACTCCATCTTCACCGCAACTAGCAACGCTATAAGAGGGCCGAGCAAAGCGGTAACATAGCCAAACAACGGTTTGCTAGGACATGGATGGTTAGAGGTTGACATGGCAATATGGGTGGCATGATATAGCAAGTGGTAGGTATCGCAGCATAGGCATAGCAAAAGAGCGAGCATCTAGCAAGCAAAGATAGAAGTGATATCAAGGTATGGTCATCTTGCTCGTAAGGTTCTCGAGTTGTCGAAGGCTGGATCCTCGTAGGCGTTCTCAACAGGCTCCTCGCTCACGCACTCGTCTCCGGCTCTACCCAAAGCAAGAACACAAGCAAACGGAACCACAATCAAACAAGGAACATATGCACAAGCAATATGATGCAATACATGACATGCTATGCGAGATGTGATATGCTATGCATATGTATGCTCGGAAGGAAAATGATGAACTGGCATCAGCTTGGCAAACCAAGTATGCCACTGGAAAGATGAGATGATTTCGTTGAAATCGATATGAAGATCGCCGGAATCGGATGCACGGTTTGCAAATGACAAGCAAAACAAGAATGACGCAAATCTGCGTTTAACAGCCCGATGCTACTTAGCACGCAACACAAAACTAGGCTACAGCACCCCAACATAAAAACAAAGCATATGGCAACGAACTACAGGAGATGCTTAACAATAGAGGAGCACTGAGCTACGGCTAAATCACATCATAACATGTTCAAACAAGCATGGAGAAAGTGCTCAAAATATCAGGTTCACAGACTTAGTGAAAATACTAACATGGCAGGAATTAACATCAGGAAGGCATGTTTAGAGCAAGCAAACAACATGCTACAGGAACTTATAATAGCAAAGCAAGGCATGACATGATTCTACTCAAAGCATATTTCAATAGTCCCTTACTGACCATAAGCCAAAAAGGACCTTAAGAAATGATGGCACCCATGTAAACATTGCAAGTTTTATTACAGATTTCAGACTTAGTGAAATATCAGGACATGGCAAAAACAGATTCCTCATGGCATGTTCGTGAGCTCGATGCACTCACTACAGAGCACCTCATGATAAACTAAGCATACACCCATCAAGAAGACATGGCATAGGAGCTATACATGGCAAGAACAACATCATAGCATACACGGATCAACTACACCGACCTCGTGAAAATTGAATCTAATGCAAACAGTCTGCCAGGAAACAATTTCAAGCAATTTTGGAGCAAGAAACGAACATGTTCCAGCAGGCTATAATGGCAACCAAGGGCATGAATGGATAGAGCAAGACATGTATATAAAAACATGTTTATAGAGCATCTCCAGATTATGCATGGATTGATTAGTGGAAGCATGTTAACATGGCATCAAAATATAACAGAATCTGTCAGGAAAACAGCAATAGCAACTACCCTACTTTACAAGCTCAATGCACTCACTACAAGCATCACAAAAATACATGGTCAACACCCCTGGAAAGATGGCATGACAAAGTCCAACATTCATGTAGAGCTCATACTCATAGGATGCACACATCAATCATGGCAAAAATGACAAAAGAGCTCGAGCTGATAAGATTCTGGAACTAACGATCTGAAGCCATCTTCCAACAGCATTTCGGGAATCAAGATGAGCTCAAATGCAAATGACGCAATGGAATGAAATAATGTACCCTTCGAGGCGAACAATTTGACATATTATACGCCCAAAACGGAGCTACGGATGCGGAGATGTGATGCGATAAATATGCAAGAAATTGTAAGAAAACTGGGACTTAGGCAATTTCAGGGTCAACCTGCACGGATTACGAGGCACGACGCGGATCTCGCCGGAGTTCGCCGGAGAAGACGGAGAAGGCCGGAGAGGACGCGGGGAGGCCGGGAGGAGGCGGATCCGGCCGTGCCCGGCCCGGATCCGGCCGGAGGCGAGGCGGGAGGAAGATGGCATGGCGGCGCATGGATCCGGCGCGGATCGGCCGGAAGTCGTGGCCTTGATGCGCCGGTGGGCGCGGTGGCGGCTATTTGAGCGGCAGGCTGCGCTGGGAGGTTGGAGGTGGTTTCGGGCGGCGGCGCGAGGCGCTGGCGGGCGGCGGATGGCGGCGGCGGGCGGTGGTAGCGTGCGTGTGTGGCGCGGCGGGCGGGCGGGCGGTGTGTGTGCGCGGGCGGCGCGGCGGCGGCGGCGGGCGGCGGCGGCGCGACGGCCGCGGCGCGCGTTGACGGGTCGGTGGCGGCGCATACATGTACCAGGCGGCGGCATGGCGGCGGCGGGCGGTGGCGCTACAGACGTGGCGCGACGCGGTTAGCGCGCGGCTGGCGGCGCTGCTGACGTGGCGTCGCGTGATTCGCCGGGGTGAGGTGTCCGGCGGACATGTCCGGCGGCGGGGTGGACATGTCCGGCGCGGGAGGAGGACGAAAGCTAGGGTTTCGGGGAAAAATATCCGCGAATTTGAGAGGGGAGGGGTTATTTATAGGTAGAGGGAGCTAGGAGTGTCCAAATGAGGAGCGGTTTTCGGCCACGCGATCGTGATCGAACGACCGAGAGCATGGAGAGGAGTTTGGTGGGTTTTGGGCCACTTTGGAAGGGGTGTTGGGCTGCAACAAAAGAGGGCTTTCACGGTTACCCGGTTAACCGTTGGAGTACCAAACGAGCTCCAAATGGCACGAAACTTGACAGGCGGTCTACCGGTGCTATACCAAGGCCGCTTGACAAACCTCGGTCCATTCCGAGAAAGTTTAATACCCGCACAAGAGAAGAGGCAAAAAGGGAACGCCGGATGACATAGGAGCGCCGGATTGCAAAACGGACAACGGGGAAAATGCTCGGATGCAAGAGACGAACATGTATGCAAAATGGAATGCACATGATGACATGATAAAATGCACATGATGACATGGCAAAGTGCCACACGCAAGCAAATGACATGGCAACGAAGGCGAAAAACTGGCGGACACCTGGCGCATCGGATCCGGGTCGTTACAACACTCCACCACTACGAGAGGATCTCGTCCCGAGATCTAGGATGACACCGGAGGGAAAAACGGAAGAGGAAGAGAAGAGGTAAAACTAAGTTGCTTCTTTGAGAAATAAGTGAAACCATGAACCTTGAGAGGTTGAGCAATTTAAAAGAAAGAGTACAACAGAGATGAACGAGCTTGCAAAACAATCCGTTAGAAAAGAGGAACAAGGAACATGATGAAAACCAAGAGGTTTAGCGATAAGATAGATATTGAGACCACTCCGGTTAAATGGATAAGCACGAAAAGAACACGACCTCGCAATTCAAGATGATGATTGAAGAGCACAACATCACAATGCCTCCGAAACAAAAGAATGGAAGATAGATCATTGGAATAGAAGAATGGAGAAGAAAATGCCAACATCTGTCACCAACGGAAACAAATGATTGGATTGATATCAACAAGGAGACGAGAAACTTATTTCACCGGAAGGACAAATGAAGAACTTGGGTCATTTATAAGCACCATAAATAGCAACAATCCTTAGGGAAAGCTTTAGGTGAAATATAACCCAAGATAACTCCAATGAAGAGACTGATGGATTTAAAATACCTCATTCTTGACAACAATATGAATCAAGAAACATGAAGGAAATTGTCAAGAGTGGCATAACACCATCTGAAAAGATAAGGTAGAAAGAATCGCACTTTGAAATGCAAGACGTAGAATACTTGAGCTCCTCAAAACGAAACATGTGTTGAGCACCATGTTTAATTTAGAGTATAGCTTGACGGGTCACAACTTCAAGAGAATTTTTGAAGAACAATTGAAGAATGAAAGGAATCCTTGACGAACCGTCATGTAGTGCCTCCATGAAGAACTCCGGTAAACAAAAGGAATGAAAAGAAAGAGAAGTTGAAAACACAAGGTGAAGCCTTGCAATGATTTAGATGGAGCTTCGCGATGATATAACCGAGAGAACTTGGAACTCCGAAAAAAAAGGATGAGCGATTGAAACCAAGAATTTTAAGGACCTCCGGAATAAAGAATTAATCACTTGGATGAACAAGAATAAGAATTATGTTATGCTTATCCTTCACCAATTAAATTGATGACAATCAACGGATTTGGCATACTACTAATTCCCGTAGAAAGGATTAAAAGAGATATATTAAAACTTGAGAAGGTCTTCAACGAACCACCGGTAGGATTGAAACAACAAATGAAATGATATGATGAACAAGGAAGAGAGATCTTGAAAGAACCACCGTAAGAATTGAAAATGAACGTTGCAAAGGCACCATTCACCGGGAAGAATTGGAAAACGAATGAAGATACTTGAGGGGATTTAGATACATGAGAACGAAGACATCATGAACTGATTAGAGGATATTTGAACGAATCACCGGTAAGATTTGGAGAATGATAGCTACACGCTGAGAATAAAGAATTATGACATGATGGCCTTCGGAGGAAATAAATGGAAACAACTCATGAAATGCTCCGGATGGGTGAAAAGAATTATCTCAATCGAAAGCAATTATGAGAGGATGGCATCCAGCTAGGACCATGAATCTTGAAGAGAATGGAGCAAGATTTAAGAGAAACTCTTCTTCGGTCTTCAAATGATGAGAATGACAACGAGAAACACCACCAAGAATTATTGAGGCACACCGGAAGAATCAAAAACGAAGAGGTTGAGCCAACTATGAAAAGAATTTGAAAGATCTTGGAGAAAAGCATTTGACTGATGATAACTCATTCTTACGTCAAACTTGGAGAAGAATTTAGGATAGCTCGGGAAAATAGAAGAGTCGTAAGATCTCGAAAAGACACGTGGGTTAGGGCCCACTCAAAAGAACACCGTTGAAAAGATTTAAAAGAGATGTTGCACGGTTGAATTAAATGACTTGAATGAGATACCAATCTCGAAAGAGCTTGAACGAATGCAGAGTGGAAACACGAATCTTGAGATATCTTGAGCACTCGGAATAACAAATAGCGAGAAGTAGAATGATAATGAGGTGCACCGGTATGAGAAGACATTGAAAAGAGGAAAAAAAGGTATGATCAACAAAACTTGACTTGAATCCACGGAGAAGAGAAAAGAATAAGGAATGACGAACTAGAAGAACATCTTCTTGAGAACCACCGGGTAAGAACATTGACAGAAAACAATGGAGAAACTTCACATGAATAAATGGATACTTGATTAAGAAAACTGTGTCCTTGAAGAAAAGGGGTGGGAGGGTGGGGAAAAAAACAAAGACAACTTGGAACAGATGAAATAAACAACGTTGAGAAAACTTAGAAATGATCTTGCAGATGGGAAAAATGATGGGATCTACTTAAAGAGAAGCACACCGGTTGGAAAGAATTGACATGACAATCTCGATTGTCGAGAAGGATTGGTATTCACATCGGAGTATGAGAACACCATTTCTGAAAGGTATGGAATCAACACTTGACATTGAAGCAACTCGAATACCACAACTCAAAACAAAAACAAAGGACTGGCTTGCAGAATAAGCCGGAACAAACATATGATAGAAATTTCGTCCGAAGTTTTCGTGGTGGGGCCTACACGGGCTCAATCGTACAGCACCATCATGTACAAGGCAGTGCACATGACATACGAAGCGTCCCCGAGTCGGCATAGCCAAGGACTCTTTAAGACACAACGAGACCATCAGAAACCAACCGTGAATAGGCGGACCACTAGACGTCGAACCCCAATTTCATATCATACATCCGTCGGAAAGATATCCTAAGAGCTACTAGAATTCCCACCTATAAAACTCCCGAAACTTTCCGATTATGCAATCTGGTGTTGGGGATACAGGGGAGCAATATATCTCACCCAAACTAACAATCCCTACATCCAGTTGTATCCATCCGTCAACACATAACCAAGAAACCTTCGAAATCGTCTACCTCAACCTTGAAAAGCATCCGTTATACAAGTCATGGCAATACTCCCGTACTCACCACAAGATCTTTGGGTTAGCGGGTTATCTCACCAACCGACCGCATAAAAGAGATTTTCGATGTCGGCGCTAAACTCGGTATTCGAATCGCAACGATAAAATTATGACGACAACACCTCGGAGCTCAACTCCCGGGACACCGCCACAACCCCTAAATGTCGAGGCAACCAAGACAATGTTGTCATCATAAAACCATCGAACGATTCCAAGATACTGCGTGATCCTAAAAAAATATAGTGAAATTTGAGAAGAGAAGAGTCAAAACTCTACGTCGGGATACCTCACCGAAGGTCGAAGGACTGGGAGTAAAAAGAATTCCTAACTCTCCGACATATATAATCCTAAATGACTCAAAACATTTTTCTAGACACAACTCGCCACTAAAAACGATCAAGCGGTGGGGGCTCCTAAGGTCGGGATGGCTCGATTACCAACTTGTAGCGCCTCGATGCGGCTATATCTCCCACGTGTCGAAGCACGACTTAGAGGCATAGCCGCATTGAAAGCAATGTCGCAAGTGAGGTAATCTTCGCACAATCCATGTAATACATAAGGGAAAAGGATACATAGTTGGCTTACAATCGCCACTACACACAATTACATGAATAAAGCATTACATCATCCAGATACAATCAAGGTCCGACTACGGAACCAAAATAAAAGAAGAACCCCAAATGCGACAAAGGACCCTGATCGACCCCAACTGGGCTCCACTACTGATCAACTAGAACGAAACAACACAAAGGGCAAGATCTTCATCGAGCTCCTCCTTGAGCTGGGTAGCGTCACCTGCTCGGTAACATAGGCACCTGCAAACTGGTTTTGGAAGTATCTGGTGAGTCACGAGGACTCAGCAATCTCACACCCGCGAGATCAAGACTATTTAAGCTTAAGGGAAGGCTGGTGTCAAAAAGGTGAGGCTGCTGCAAGCGACTAGCATATATGGTGGCTACATCGCAAAAGAGAGCGAGAAGAGAAGCAAGGCGCGGTCGTGAAACTAGTAGCGATCAAGAAGTGATCCTGACTACTTACGTCAAGCATAACTCCAACACCGTGTTCACTTCCCGGACTCCGCCGAGAAGAGACCATCACGGTTACATACACGGTTGATGTATTTTAATTAAGGTCAACTTTGGGTTTTCTACAACCGGACATTAACAAATTCCCATCTGCCTCATATCCGCGGGCACGGCTTTCGAAAGATAATACCCTGCAGGGGTGTCCCAACTTAGCCCATCACAAGCTCTCACGGTCATCGAAGGAATAAACCTTCACCCAAGACACACCGATCAGACTCGGTATCCCGGTACATCAAGACATTTCGACAATGGTAAAACTAAACCAGCAAAGCCGCCCGATGTGCCGACAAATCCCGATAGGAGCTGCACATATCTCGTTCTCAGGGCACACCGGATGAGCAGTCCGTACAACTAAAACCAGACCTCAAGTTTCCTTGAGGGGCGCCAAAGCGCTCTAGTTTGGACCAACACTCGAAGGAGCACCGCCCGGGGTTAAAATAAAGATGACCCTGCTCGCGAAAACCCAAGGGAAAAAGGGTATAGGTGGCAAATGGTAAAACCAAGGTTGGGCCTTCTGGAGGAGTTTTATTCAAAGCGAACTGTCAAGGGGTCCCATAAATCACCCGACCGTAAGGAACGCAAAATCATGGAACATAACACCGGTATGACGGAAACTAGGGTGGCAAGAGTGGAACAAAACACCGGGCATAAGGCCGAGCCTTCCACCCTTTACCAAGTATATAGATGCATTAATTAAAACAATAGATATTGTGATATCCCAAAATATCCGTGTTCCAACAAGGAACAAACTCCATCTTCACCTGCAACTAGCAACGCTATAAGAGGGGCTGAGCAAAGCGGTAACATAGCCAAACAACGGTTTGCTAGGACATGGATGGTTAGAGGTTGACATGGCAATATGGGTGGCATGATATAGCAAGTGGTAGGTATCGCAGCATAGGCATAGCAAAAGAGCGAGCATCTAGCAAGCAAAGATAGAAGTGATATCGAAGGTATGGTCATCTCGCTGTAAGGTTCTCGAGTTGTCGAAGGTGGATCCTCGAGGCGTTCTCAACAGGCTCCTCGTTCACGCACTCGCCTCCGGCTCTACCCAAAGCAAGAACACAAGCAAACGGAACCACAATCAAACAAGGAACATATGCACAAGCAATATGATGCAATACATGACATGCTATGCGAGATGTGATATGCTATGCATATGTATGCTCCGGAAGGAAAATGATGAACCGGGCATCAGCTTGGCAAACCAAGTATGCCACTGGAAAGATGAGATGATTTCGGTTGAAATCGATATGAAGATCGCCGGAATCGGATGCACGGTTTGCAAATGACAAGCAAAACAAGAATGACGCAAATCTGCGTTTAACAGCCCGATGCTACTTAGCACGCAACACAAAACTAGGCTACAGCACCCCAACATAAAAACAAAGCATATGGCAACGAACTACAGGAGATGCTTAACAATAGAGGAGCACTGAGCTACGGCTAAATCACATCATAACATGTTCAAACAAGCATGGAGAAAGTGCTCAAAATATCAGGTTCACAGACTTAGTGAAAATACTAACATGGCAGGAATTAACATCAGGAAGGCATGTTTAGAGCAAGCAAACAACATGCTACAGGAACTTATAATAGCAAAGCAAGGCATGACATGATTCTACTCAAAGCATATTTCAATAGTCCCTTACTGACCATAAGCCAAAAGGACCTTAAGAAATGATGGCACCCATGTAAACATTGCAAGTTTTATTACAGATTTCAGACTTAGTGAAATATCAGGACATGGCAAAAACAGATTCCTCATGGCATGTTCGTGAGCTCGATGCACTCACTACAGAGCACCTCATGATAAACTAAGCATACACCCATCAAGAAGACATGGCATAGGAGCTATACATGGCAAGAACAACATCATAGCATACACGGATCAACTACACCGACCTCGTGAAAATTGAATCTAATGCAAACAGTCTGCCAGGAAACAATTTCAAGCAATTTTGGAGCAAGAAACGAACATGTTCCAGCGGGCTATAATGGCAACCAAGGGCATGAATGGATAGAGCAAGACATGTATATCAAAACATGTTTATAGAGCATCTCCAGATTATGCATGGATTGATTAGTGGAAGCATGTTAACATGGCATCAAAATATAACAGAATCTGTCAGGAAAACAGCAATAGCAACTACCCTACTTTACAAGCTCAATGCACTCACTACAAGCATCACAAAAATACATGGTCAACACCCCTGGAAAGATGGCATGACAAAGTCCAACATTCATGTAGAGCTCATACTCATAGGATGCACACATCAATCATGGCAAAAATGACAAAAGAGCTCGAGCTGATAAGATTCTGGAACTAACGATCTGAAGCCATCTTCCAACAGCATTTCGGGAATCAAGATGAGCTCAAATGCAAATGATGCAATGGAATGAAATAATGTACCCTTCGAGGCGAACAATTTGACATATTATACGCCCAAAACGGAGCTACGGATGCGGAGATGTGATGCGATAAATATGCAAGAAATTGTAAGAAAACTGGGACTTAGGCAATTTCAGGGTCAACCTGCACGGATTACGAGGCACGACGCGGATCTCGCCGGAGTTCGCCGGAGAAGACGGAGAAGGCCGGAGAGGACGCGGGAGGCGGAGGAGGCGGATCCGGCCGTGTTCGCCCGGATCCGCCGGAGGCGTAGGCTGGCCTGGGAAGAAGCTGGCGGTGGATGGCGCGATCCGGCCGAAGTCGTGATGATGCGCTGGCGGGCGTGGTCTGGCTGCTGGGCATGAGCGGCGGCAGCTGCGCTGGGAGGGAGGAGGTGCGGTTTCGGCGGCGGCGCGAGGCGCTGGCGGCGGCGGATGGCGCGGATGGCGGCGGCTGGGGGCGGTCGCCGGCGGCGTGTGTGTGGGTGGCGGCGTGGTCGTGTGGTGGCGCGGCGGTGGTGTGGCGGCGGCGGCGCGATGCGGCGGCGGCGGTCATGTGGTATGTCCGGCGCGGGCGCTGGCAGGCGAGCGCCATGGTGGCGGCGGGCGGCGGTGACAAGGCAGACGCGCGCGTTGAGGCGCGCGGGCGGCGCGCTGACGTGGCGTCGCGTGATTCGCCGGGTGAGGTGTCCGCGGACATGTCCGGCGGCGGGGTGGATATGTCCGGCGGGGGAGGAGGAAAGCTAGGGTTTCGGGAAAAATATCCGCGAATTTGAGAGTGAGGGTTATTTATAGGTAGAGGAGCTAGAGTGTCCAAATGAGGAGCGGTTTTGCCACGCGATCGTGATCGAACGACCGAGAGCATGGAGAGGAGTTTGGTGGGTTTTGGGCCACTTTGGAAGGGTGTTGGGCTGCAACAAAGAGGGCTTTCACGGTTACGGTTAACCGTTGAGTACCAAACGAGCTCCAAATGGCACGAAACTTGACAGCGGTTCACGGTGCTATACCAAGGCCGCTTGACAAACCTCGGTCCATTCCGAGAAAGTTTAATACCCGCACAAGAGAAGAGGCAAAAAGGGAACGCCGGATGACATAGGAGCGCCGGATTGCAAAACGGACAACGGGGAAAATGCTCGGATGCAAGAGACGAACATGTATGCAAAATGGAATGCACATGATGACATGATAAAATGCACATAATGACATGGCAAAGTGCCACACGCAAGCAAATGACATGGCAACGAAGGCGAAAAACTGGCGGACACCTGGCGCATCGGATCCGGGTCGTTACATAATCCCAGCTCCAGCCAAATAGAGGAGGGAGACAAACCTCACAATCCCACCAACAAAGTCATATCTGGCTGAGCTTCGACGGATGGAGATGAAACTAGAAACCAACAATACGCTATAATACCATTCTCTTTGCATGACGTGGTCGGCGTGAACAAATGCTAATCGCTCTAGACCAAGTGCTTCGAGGAAAGATATGGACATGGGGAAAACTAGGCAGCTATTATTCTCATCGTTGCAGCTGTCCCAACTTTACCAAAGATGAATAACTAGACCATAGCAGACACGGACTGGGACACTCAGACCGGGGGTCCCACCTTTACACCTGTCACCACAACTGCCGACAGAGGCCAAGGGAATCCGTATCAGCATCAACGGGTTGAGGGGTTAAGCTAGACGCCTCCTCTCTAGCAAACCCTAGGAAAACAACTTGTCTCCAATACTCGCAATAAACAAATACATGAGTGTGGCATACGTTGGTACTCTATATGTCTTGTAAAGTAGAATATTCTTGAAGTGGTGAAACACGTTTTTGTCGACAATGAGATGTATATCATTAATCTTAAAGATAGGCAACTATGTCTTCCGTAGACAGCGTGTGTGCTTGTGCCTCCATATAGTTGTTTTTAGGGTACCTTCAAGAAAAACAATGTGGCTGATTGGTTTGATGTCAAACCAAATATTTAACAAAATCTAAAATTTCTAAAATTTGTGATCTTCTTGTAATCTTGGTAAGAAAAGTTGGTAACCAAGCAATCACTAGCACATTTTTGGCAATTTGTTTCTAGGAAATCCAATTTTTGGCATGTGCAAACCAACCATGCTCAATATACAGCCATTCCCCAATTCTGGCCCACTCCCGCTAATCACGGCCCAACCCAAATCCTTGCCACCAACGGTTACCGTTGCGCTATTCCCGACGCCGCAAGGAGGCGCGACCACTCCGCAAACCGCCTCGCCGAGATAAGGGGAGCACGCACCCGCTCTGCCCCGTCGCCGCCACCACCAACCCTGGCAAACCCCTCGCCCTCCGTCGATGCCCCGCGATGCCGTCGGCCGCCACCCGCTCGTCATCCAAGGGCGCCGGCGACATTGAGTTCGCCCTCGACCTCGAGGACATCGCCGCCCGCGCAGCCAAAGCGGACTGCATTGGCGCGCTCGCCTGCGGCCGCGCAAGCTTCTCCTACCACCGCCTCCCCGAGCCGCCCCTCCGCCTCACCGTCCGCAAGCTCGACGATTCCTACTTCGGTGCCAGATCCCGCTCCCTTCCGTTTAATTCCCCCGAATTGTTTGGGCGGTCTGGTTTTGCCCTAGATTGATCCATGCCGCGGCGCGGGGATTGCTAGTATGTGACCTTGCGTGCGTTGCTTCTGATTATGCAGGTGTGCAGGTCGCCAGGTCGGCCGCTGTGTGGGAGCTCAAGGCGGCAATACAAGGCGTGTTCATCGCTCTCTACAATGACATGGAGAATGCTGTCACTTGGTATGCCACATATACAAGGGATCTGTAGTTTAGCAAGTTGTTTGCTTTCAATTGCGCTTGGATGCCATGTGGATAATCCAAAATAGGTGAAGAGAGATTTTTTTTTCTCTGGCATATAATGAATAATGGGCAATTTAGATTGAAATTTACTGTCATCGTTTGTTTGAATTAACATTTGGTGGTGGGAATTTAACATTTAAGGTTATTACTTTGCTTGTTTTAGGCAGCACGTGTGGAGCCACTTCTGCTTATGCTTCAAGGATGAGAAAATGACGGATGACAGGGCAACCTTGCGTGCATTTGGTATAAGAGATGGTGATGAGGTCTGTGCACATTCCTCCTCTGTGATTGGTAGAAATGTGCATTTTAGTGTGGATTAGTTCTGCCCTCTTTGATGAGATCAGTAAGGATGCAAGTCATCCTATTTATGAAACTATGATGTGCTGATGTACCGTTCATTGTTCCGTTTACTCCTTGTTCATACAATAGAGATGCCCCTATTGTTAGGCAATTTACAGTTAAGTTATTTCTATATTTGGTTTGGCACTTTTGCCTATCAGACAACATCTTATTCTCCTGTGTGAGCATAACAATTATTATATACCCTTGATTTTGCTTGACATATTAGTTCCGATGATGTCACTTGTGATCCTCTTGTACCAAATGCTTATTGTAGATAGCTCAGTAATGGTGCTAGAGCTACTAAATTCCAACACCGCCGAGCTATGTACTACTTTTCCTCTTCTCATTCTTGCACATTGAAAATTCCTGAACAAGAATTACTTTCCATTATCTAATAAGTGAGTATAGTAAATGCATGTGTAGTATGATTCTATTTGTGTTCAAGGCCATTTGTAAATCGAGTACACTGTTTCAGCTATTTGCGGAAGTAAGTGTCAAATCCTATTTAATGTCACATTCTGATGTGCCATTTTCTACTTCCACTGATATGCCTCTGAATGCCTTCAATTATATTGTTCTGTCATACAGCTCCATTTCGCCCAGCATCTCTCCGTTGACTACAGCCCTTGCAAGAGTTCAAAAAGTCAAAGGGCAACATCTCACAGAAGGTATGTGAGATCCTAATGCCTCTATAAGGCCCTTTGTCCACTTGATCTGCGTCTTCCTAGAACTCTCATGGATTTTCCATATGCTCACAATCGATGACGTTGCAAGCAATTTCATATGGCAGGTCAAGGACTTCAGTGGAAGGTTTTAGTGTCAGACCACGGAGTTTGATGGATGATCTGATCGAAGAAGATGAGGGCGAGAAGAAGCTTGCCGCTACTAGGCATTCGACCAGTATTCTGGATGAAGATTTTTTTGTTTATGAACACGACGATCAGCACGTGGAGGAAGATCGTAAGAAAGGAAGCTCTATTCGCGGTTGGTTCTCATACTCTAGATTGAGGGGTAACAGGAGAACACACTCAGAGAATATCGAGCAACCCTCTTGCGAAAAGGGCAGTCGACCAAAGCTGGGGAAATGGCTGTCTTCCAAAATGTCGAAGGCCCGGAGTAAATGATACCTAACTGCTACCTATCAGACATCTGCTGCTTTATTTTCTGAATGAAGTCCTGAAAAGCGGCAGACGACCAGTAATTCCCTGCGTGACATAGGATAGGCCATTAGCCTAGGTGACCTAAAAGTTCAGTGTATATATGTGTTTCTTGACTCATTGTTCCTTCCAAATTTGAGGGCCTTATTGTTTAGTGCAATCAGATATTTATCCTCTGTTTTCACTCCTTCCAAATTTGATGGTCTTAAGAATTTACTGTTAATATTTCAGAAAACATTTTGTGGTCTTCTGAGTAACTTGTGCAGCCAGCCGACCAACAATAATTACCCTGTGATCATGAGCATTAAACCTGGCAAAACATTATGTAATCTCCATTGGGATTCTTAATAAATCTTATTGCTGTTAAACTCCATCTGCACATCCCCACAAACGAAAAGATAACATAACACCTTTTTAGGGGAAAGTTCACTACCATCTTACATGTAATCGAACCCCAAAAAAAGTGTGAAAAAGAGGGCCAGGTTGCTAGCCATGAAAGAAGAATATTAACAGTACATTTTTCACAATTAGCAGTACCTATCTTTTCTCTAGAGAGAGACCAACCGAAGCCTATACCTATCGGGAAGAACAAATGAAACAGCCGCAGTACAACATCAGCAGAAACTACTGAAAGAGAGATACCGGTGATATGATACATTTCACAACTTTACATAGAGAACCCACTACTAGTGACCGGCGCCTCGCCTGCTTGGCCCCGCCCTCGCGACGACAAACACCGGCAAGTTGGCCGTCGACAAGCCGCCCCCTCCATGGGCATGATCGCGCAACGGCCTGGAGCACTCCGCCAACAGAGCGCAGGCGCACAAGAGCAGCAACACCAGGGTGATCACCACGCGTAAGCTCGCCATCCTAGCGCCGCGGCGGTTGAAGGTGGTGTCGATACAGGCTAGGCCTTTGTCGGCGGTCGTCGATCGGCAAGAGAGGGTGCTCTGGTTTCAGAAGGAGAGGTTGTATGCGTAAGGTGTTGATCGTGTTGGCCTGGAGGAGGAAGGGAGGAGGACGCTTAAATGGTGGCGAGATGGGAGCACGGGAGGGGAGGAGGTGAGACGTGTGCGGCAAGGACTTTGAATGAGCGCGCGCGCATGGAGGGATGGGGGTTGACAAACGGAGGAAAGGAAGGTGGTAGGTTTGATCTCGTTAGGCTGCAACCACCCCTAGATTCTGAACCAAATCTTTGCTTTTCTGGGCTGCATTTACACGCTCGGTTTGACCGGCTTGCGGCAGCGTGTGTGCTTGCTTGTGGAGAGGGGTTCTTAAAATAGTATCTGAGCTATAGTGAATGGATCCATTTGTATTTGTTTAAGAAGGATGGACTCCGCGTTACAGTATAAAACTTGACAGTTGACACTGCAAAGTGCAAGTTCAGTCCCTATCTCTATCTGGAAATTCAGGTTCTCTATCCGGTACGTAGGTGAAGGCATAGAATGGTTTATGTATACACTTTTCTGAAGAAGAAACTGATTGCTGGCAGGAGATATAGTACTGGAATTTTGCATTGCTATTGCATAGTGGAGCGGTAGAATGGATTCACCGGTGTCAGTTTGTTTCACACTGCAAATTAGGAGAATGTGTAGTAGTAAAACCCACTCAAAGTGAAACCCGAGAGTCTGTCTGTTCCTTGGCCGGGTAGCAAAGCATGCACCGAATAACGTCGGTAATCCTGGTTGGCCAGAGCGTTAACACTTTTTTCCCGGCACTTTTGTGGTGTGTCATCTGTAATTTAATTCTGTCTGTTCATACTGTTGAATGCTGAATCTTTCACCAAAGCGCCCGCGGTCGGTACTGGATTTGGCTATCTGCATATCCATCTGGCCGGCCGGATCGTGCTATTCCTTTCTTGGGATGAGGAGATGTGAAATATTCTTTGCATCTCACGTTAGCGTTACCACGGCTGATTCAGCAACCGCAAGGAACCTCATTTTCTTGTGCGCGCTTTTCTGTTGCTGTCCAACAACATCAGTGGTAGTGCGAGCTGACGCGGTCATCCTCGGGGGAATTTGCACCGACCTGGCCTGACGTTGCATATGCCCTGACCTCACTCATGACGAGCAAAGATTTATGACCCAGCGTGGGGGCGTTCCCATGCAGCACAAGGGCGGGAGGAAGCAGCGGGCAAAGCGAAGGATGATGACTGGATCGCCCTAGCGGCGGCAGCGGCTACCGACGGACGGACATTTTGGGGCGCCCGGGCCCGGCACGCGCTCGCTGCTTTGCAGGACTCCGCGCCGCGTCCGCACGTTGCCCGCGGCTGCGCTTCACACGCGCACTCGTACTGTCCTACGCGCTCCCGTCCCAATCGTGTACTACATGTGGACGCGGCGAGTTGGAAGCAGGGACAGCCGTGGCCACTCCAGCGCAATTCATTCTTTCTTTGCGGTACTAATTCATTCTTTTTCGCCAAATAAATAAATAAATACCCTGCTGCAGGTATACATTTTATGAAGATATTACTTTATTCATGAAAGGATCTATCATAAAAGTTCACTGAAAGTATAAAGCGTCTCTAAGGGCATCTCCAACACCGACCCTCGAACTGATCGTATCCGCCCACACCGCGCTGCCTAGGCGTGTTGTGTCATCCAACGCGGGCCTGTATCGTTCGACCGAGTGGTCCAGACGTGTTTTCTCCCGCAAACCGGAACCAAACGTGGGGTGTTTTGCGGGAGTCTGGACACGCGAAACGTCGCTCTCTGGCCTCCCTGGCCCACCCAAAAGGAAGGCGAAGCCTGCGGTTTTGTAGCATCCCGCACTACTTCCGCGCCAAAATCCCCCACTCTCTTCTTCCATCCCCCGCCGCTCTTCGCCCAATTACCGCTCTTTTCTCCCACCCTCTCCCTTCTTCCGCCACCGACACATGGAACCGCTAGAGAACCTATCGAAGATGGAGGCGGCGGAGGTGTCGGAGGATCTGAGCATCACGCTCGCCTGGAAGATCAGCTCAACTATGCGGCAAACTCGCCGCGTCAAAGCGAAGGTCGCAAATGAGGAGAAGCTCGAGAAGCAGTTGGCTGCCGGTGGGCCTGATGGTGGCGTTGGGCGTGGTGGTCGTGGCGGACGAGGCGACCGTGGCGAATGCCGCCAGATAGGCACGCCCACAGTACAAACGGCGCCGTGGCTGGAGCATTACAAGGCTCCATACTACTAAGCCGCCAAGCAGCTCGGAACCCCCCGGCGGTATGGTGCCTTACATCGTCGACGTTAATGCGGAGCCACTCTTCTCCTTGTATTCTTCGCCGCAGCTCGTACGGGCACGGACAACGAGCGGGTAGCAGTTGGATGCCCACACGTTGTTTGCTGCAATGCCTAGAGCGGGGAAACCGGCGTACGATGACCCGGACACGGAGATGCTCGACATCATCCATGACGGAGGGGAAGGAGGAGGATGGGGCTATGAGGACGGGCAGGTGGAAGACTCGGATCTCACCTAGGCCGGCAACTACCAGTAGTAGCAGTTCTACACACAGACGGCCACACAGCAGTCCTACACCCAGACCGGCGATGGCACACATCGACAACATTAGGCCATCGGACAACAGGAGCCCGAGAAGGAGGAGGACGGCGAGGATGATGATCCGGATGATACAACCGGCGATCCGAAGAAGAAGGGTAGAGGAGAAAGCTTCAACATCAGGGGGGAGGAGCTGTTGTGTGATGCATGGTTGGCCACTAGACTCGATCCTGTGCATTGCATGGAGCAAAAGGGTACAACCTTTTGGAGGAACATTCGCATATGGTTACATAAACATAAGCATTTCGCGCCCTACCCTGACGCGGTCATCCGCAACCGTGAATGAAAGTCGCTCAACCATCGATGGTACACCATCCAAGAGGCCATGTCCAAGTATTGCGAGCACTTGAAGCATCTCATCGCACGGTGGCCTAGCGGTGCACAAATCACCGAGCAATGTTTTATTTAATCACTAGCCAGATATGCATTGTTGACAATGTTTCACTTTGTAGCCTACTCGTGCTTGTTTGGTGTACAAGTGTAACACCTCTGGTTCAATCGTACACTAATCATACACGCAAACGTGTACGATCAAGATCGGGGACACACGGGAAGATATCACAACACAACCCTGAACACAAATAAGTCATACAAGCATCATATTACAAGCCAGGGGTCTCGAGGGCTCGAATACAAGTGCTCGAACACAAACGAGTTAGCGGAAGCAACAATATCTGAGTACAAACATAAGTTAAACAAGGTGTCATAAGATGGCTAGCACAAACAGGGATACAGATCGAGGAGGCACATGCCTCCTGCCTGGGATCCTCCTAAACTACTCCTGGTCATCAGCGGCCTAGACGTAGTAGTAGGCACCCTCGGTGTAGTGGTAGTCGTCGGCGATGGCGTCTGGCTCCTGGGCTCCAACATCTTATTGCAACAATGGGTATAGAGGGGAAAAGAGGTAGCAAAGCAACCGTGAGTACTCATCCAAAGTACTCGTAAGACTTACATCATATCTATACTACATATGCATCGGTATCAACAAAGGGGTGGTATCTGTGGACTAAACTGCAGAATACCATAATAGAGGGACAAAAGCTAGTCCTATCGAAGACTACACTTCTGGCAGCCACCATCTTGAAGCATGTAGAAGAGAGTAGAAAGTACAGTAACAAGTGGCATCACATAGCATAATCCTACCCGACGATCCTCTCCTCGCCGCCCTGTGGAAGAGTGATCACCGGGTTGTATCTGGAACTTGTAAAGGGTGTGTTTCATTAAGTATTCAGTTCTAGTTGTCAGAGGTCGAAGTACAACTCCAAGCCATCCTGTTACCATGGACATGGCTATTCGAATAGATCAATCTTCCCTGCAGGGGTGCACCACACTGCCTCGCTCGATCACTCTGGCCGGGCACACTTTCCTAGGTCATACCTGGCCTCGGAAGATCAACACGTCGGAGCCCTACCTAGGCTCAATAGAGAGGTCAGCACGTCGGTCTAAATCCTAAGCGCGCATGGGTCTTGGGCCCATCGCCCGTTGCACTCCTGCACGTTGTGAGGGAGTCTAGGAACAGTCCTGGCAACCCACACTACAAGGCAGTTGCTTTCTACGGACCACCCGGGTGCGCGCCGCTCAGTCGTTGATGTCTGGAAAGCTTCGGCTGATACAACGATGCCGAGTGCCCATAACTGTCCCCGTGTAGTTGGTTAGTGCGTATAGGCCAAACGACCAACTCAGATCAAATACCCAAATCTTGTTAAGCGTGTTAACTGATGTAACCGCGGACGCCGACTAGGGACCAGGCCCACCTCTCACCTGGGTGTTCTCAACCTGCCCTGTCGCTCCGCCACAAAGTAACACTCGGGGGCCATCGGAACCCAGGCCCACCACTACCTGGATGGAACTGATACGTCTCCAACGTATCTATAATTTTTTATTGTTCCATGTTGTTATATTATCATTCTTGGAATACAATCATTTTATAGCAACTTTATATCATTTTTTGGGACTAACCTATTGACATAGTGCCAAGTGCCAGTTGTTGTTTTCTGCTTGCTTTTTACATCGCAGGAAATCAATACCAAACGGAGTGCAAATGCAACGAAACTTTTTGTGGATTTTTTTGGACCAAAAGACATCCAGTGGGCCAAAGAAGTACTGAAGAGGGGCCCCAAGGTGAGCACAAGACACCTAGGCGCGCCCCCAGGTGGGTCGTACCCACCTCGGTGGCCTCCCGCACCGCCTCTTTGCTCTATAAATACCCCAATATTCCAGAAATCCTAGGGGAGTCGACGAAAATCAATTCCAGCCGCCGCAAGTTTCAGAACCACCAGATCCAATCTAAACACCATCACGGAGGGGTTCATCATCCTCATTGGTGCCTCTCTGATGATGCGTGAGTAGTTCATTGTAGACCTACGGGTCCATAGTTAGTAGCTAGATGGCTTCCTCTCTCTCTTTTGATTCTCAATACAATGGTCTCTTGGAGATCTATTTGATGTAACTCTTTTTGCGGTGTGTTTGTTGGGATCCGATGAACTTTGAGTTTATGATCAGATCTATGTTCTTATCCATCAAAGTTATTTGAGTCTTTTGATCTCTTATATGCATGATTACTTATAGCCTCGTATTTCTTCTTCGAATCTTTGGTTTAGTTAGGACAACTAGATCGATTTTTCTTGCCATGGGAAGATGTGATTTGTGATGGGTTCGATCTTACGGTGCTTGATCCGACAGCGGAGGAACCGACATGTATGTATCATTGCTATTAAGGATAACAAGATGGGGTCTATTTCTGCATAAATAGATCTTGTCTACATCATGTCATCATTCTTATTGCATTACTCCGTTTCTCCATGAACTTAATACACTAGATGCATGCTGGATAGCGGTCGATGTGTGGAGTAATAGTAGTAGATGCAGACAGGAGTCGGTCTACTCATTTTGGACGTGATGCCTATACAATGATCATTGCATGTATATCGTCATGAGTATTTCAAGTTCTATCAATTGCCCAACAGTAATTTGTTACCCACCATATGCTATTTTTCTTGAGAGAAGCCACTAGTGAAATCTACGGCCCCGGGTCACTTCTTTATATTATTTGCCTTCGAGTTATCTTTTTATTCGCTTTTATTTTTAGATATATTAACCAAAAATGCAAAAATACTTTGCTGCACTTTATTTTTTTTGTGATCTATTTATCCAATCTATTACAACTTTCTTCCATGCACTCGCCAATTTCTGGCGCCGTTACCCAAAAGGGATTGACAACCCCTTTAACACGAGGGTTGCGAGTATTTGTTATTTGTGTGCAGGAGCTATTTACGTTGTGTTGCGTGGTTCTCCTACCGGTTCGATAACCTTGGTATCATCACTAAGGGAAATACCTACCGTCGTTGTGATGCATCATCCCTTCCTCTTTGGGGAAATACCGATGTAGTTCTAGCAGACATCAAAAGGAATTTCTGGCGCCGTTGCCGGAGAGACATCATCAACATCAACCAGGTTCCTAATCATAAATCTCATCTCCTTGCAATTTACATTATTTTCCTTTTTCCTCTCGTTTTCCTCTCCCCCACTTCACAAAAATTTGCCGTTTTATTCACGCTCTTTTTCGTTCGCCGTTTTCCCGTCAGATCTGTTTTTGAGTGCAATCTTGTTGTGTAGTCACCATGACTTAAAAGAACACCAAGTTGTGTGATTTCTCAAATACCAACAACAATGATTTTATTAGCACTCCGATTGCTCCTTCCGCCACTAGTGCGGAGTCTTGTGATATTAATACTGCTTTGCTGAATCTTGTTATGAAACATCAATTTTCCGGTACTCCTAATGAGGATGTCGCGTCCCATCTTAACACATTCATAGAATTATGTGATATGCAAAAGAAAAAAGATGTGGACAATGATGTTGCGAAGTTGAAATTATTTCCGTTTTCATTGTGAGATCGCGCAAAAATTTGGCTTTCTTCTTTGCCTCTTAATAGCATTGATTCTTGGAATAAGTGCAAGGATGCTTTTATTACTAAGTATTTTCCGCCCGCAAAAATCATTTCCCTTAGAACCCAAATCATGAATTTCAAGCAACTTGAACATGAGCATGTTGCACAATCTTGGGAAAATATGAAATTGATGCTAAGAAATTGCCCAACTCATGGGTTAAATCTTTGGATGATCATACAAAAATTTTATGCGGGGTTGAATTTTGTTTCTCGTAATCTTTTAGATTCCACCGCGGGGGGTACTTTTATGGAAATTACTTTTGGTGAAGCTACTAAATTGCTTGATAATATTATGGAAAATTATGCACAATGGCATAACGAAAGAGCTCCTACTAGTAAAAAAAGTCAATTCGGTAGAAGAAATAAATTCTTTGAGTGAAAAAGTTGATGCTCTTATGAAGTTGGTTGCTAATAAAACTGCTCCTATTGATTTTAATTATGTGCCTTTGTCTACTTTGATTGAGCAAAATAGTGTTGCCATAGATGTGAATTTTATCTCACGAAACAATTTCAGTAACAATGCTTATAGAGGTAATTTTAATCGTAGGCCTTTCCTAGTAATTCCTCTCATAATTATGGTAATTCCTATGATAATCCTTCTTATAATAATAATAGGAACACCTCTGATCTTGAGAATAATATTAAAGAATTTATCAATAGTCAAAAAGTTTTCAATACTATGATAGAAGAAAAGCTGAATAAAGTTGATGGTATGTCTAGAAGTATTGATAGAATTTCTCATGATGTAGAAACTCTCAAGATGAAAATTTTTGTGACTAAGGTTGAAGAATCAATTAAAGCTCTTTATGTTTCTATGGATGAAAGTAAGAAAAGAACCGCTATGCTTAGAGCTAGAAGAGAATTTTTAGAAAAAGCGTTTTTAGTGATTGCTTTCATAAAAGTGATGAAGATCTTAAAATGATTGGTGTTTCTTCTATTGATTCTTTGTTTAGTAGAATTAAGATTGATGAAAAAGGGACTGAAGAAGAGTCAACTTTAGCTAGAAGGCGTCCCGATAATTCGGAGGGTGAAAATCTTAATGAGAAAATTGATAAAAGTGGGTTTGAAGA
Source organism: Aegilops speltoides (assembly GCA_021437245.1). NCBI lineage: Eukaryota > Viridiplantae > Streptophyta > Magnoliopsida > Poales > Poaceae > Aegilops > Aegilops speltoides. The sequence continues at coordinate 177,677,762 of CM038146.1, forward strand.
GGCCAAAACTTTAACTAGTGATGCACCCACTCTTTTGGATTACAAAGACTTTAATTATGATAGTTGCTCTTTGGTTTATTGTATTTCTTTGTTGCAATCCATGATAAATTCACCCATGCTTATGAACAAAATAAAGCTTTTACTAAACATATTGTTGACGCTATGATGAAAGCTTTTGAAGAAAAGTTGGAATTAGAAGGTTTAATTCCTAGAAAATTACATGATGAATGGGAACCTACCATCAAAGTAAAGATTAAAAATTATGAGTGTTTTGCTTTATGTGACTTGGGTGCTAGTGTTTCTACAATTACAAAATCTTTATGTGATGTGCTTGGTCTTACTTATATTGAAGAATGATCTTTAAATTTGCACTTGGCGGATTCTACTATTAAAAAGCCTATGGAAAGAATTAATGATGTTCTTATTCTTGCAAATAGGAATTACGTGCCCATAGATTTTACTGTTCTTCATATTGATTGCAATCTGTCTTGTCCAATTATACTTGGTAGACCATTTTTATGTACTATTGGTGCCGTGATTGATATGAAAAAAGGCAATATTAAATTTCAGGTTCCACTAAGGAACGGTATGGAACACTTCCCTAGAACAAGAATTAGGCCACCATATGAATCAATCATGAGGGCATCGTATGGATCTAGAACCAAAGATTACAACACTTAAATCCTTCGCATTTTGCCTAGCTAGGGGCGTAAAACGATAGCGCTCGTTGGGAGTGCTTTTTGGTTTTCTTGCTGTTTTCAATAAAATACCCAATTATGCCTCTTATTAGATGTGTTTTTGTGGTTTAATTTAGTGTTTGTGCCAAGCAAAGCCTTTGGGATGATTTGGGTGAGAGTTGATTTGATCTTGCTGAAAAACAGAAACTTTTGCGCTCACGAAAAAATTCCCATTTTTAACAGAAAAGTGCTTTTGAGTTGATTCTTTTTGCAGAAGATTGATATACAAATTTCCCATGTTTTCCTAATTTTTCAGAATTTTTGGAGTTACAGAATTATTCGAAATATCCAGATTGCTACTTGCTGTAGTGTTTTTGCAAGATTCCGTTTTCTTTGCGTTGTGTGCTTGTTTTGATGATTCTATGGTTTTCCTTGAAGAGCTTTTGCCATAGAAAAGTTGGAATACAGTAGATATAATGCAAAAATAAAATATGAATGGGTTTGCAACAATACTTATTGTAGTGATTTGCTTTCTTATACTAACAGATGTCACGAAGGTTTTGTTGAGTTTTGTGTGATTGAAGTTTTCAAGTTTTGGGTGATATTATGATGGATGAAGGAATAAGGCTTAGCAAAAGGCTAAGCTTGGGGATGCCCGAGGCACCCCTAGATAATATTTAAGAAGTATCAAGCAACTAAGCTTGGGGATGCCCCCGAGTGGCATCCCCTCTTTCTTCTAACGACCATCGGTATTTTACTTGGAGCTATATTTTTATTCGTCACATATTATGAGTTTTGCTTGGAGCATCATGTATGATATGAATCTTTGTTTGTTTTGCTTTTTATTTTAAGTCTTGAATCCTTGCTGGACACACCTTTTTGAGAGATCCAAAAATTATGCTATGCTTGCGCCTATGCTTCACTTAAATTTTTAGACCCATGGAATTGCTCTAGTGCTTCACTTATATCTTTTTGAGCACAGTGTGCTTTGTTATTTTTGAAGAAATGCTCTCATGCTTCACTTAGATTTATTTGGGAGTTAGTAATTTTTTTAAGAAATTCTTTCTTGCTTCACTTAGATTATTTTGAGAGAAAGAAATATCATGCTCATGTTCTTCACTTATATTTGTTTGAGCTTATTAAAAGAAACATATGAAATTAGTCCCAAAGTGATAGATATCCAAGGAGGATATAATAAAAACTTTCATGAAGATCATTGGACAAAATATACTTGGTTCTTTGTAATGGTTTTGAGATATGATGATATGATATGTGAGTCATGTTGATGAGTAATTATGATTTAATAAGAATATTAGTGTTAAGGTTTGTGATTTCCTATGCAAGCACGAAAGAAAATAATTATGCAATGAAATTACATCCTACTTGTGGTGCATTATTCGATGTTAGTTATGCTTAATGCTCGCTTATGAGAATTTTCGTTTCTTGGTTGGACGCTTCTCAATCTTTTTGCTAGCCTTCATTTGCACTAAGTATCACTACTTCTGCATTCAAAACCCTTTAAACCAGTTTTGCCATATGAGTCCACTATACCTACCTATATGCGGTATTTCCGTGCCGTTCTAAGAAAATTTGCATGTCCATCTTTAATTTTCAAAATAAATTTCTCTTTTGTGTGCTCGTACCGCTCGCGAGGCGGTGAGGGGTGGCCGATATTTTCCATGCTAGATGTGTTATTCTCATGATGAGTGTTTATTCACTTGTCATTGCACGAGAGTACGGCAAAGGTATTAAGGATGCCCAGTCCTGAAATGAAAAATGAATTTACTTTATGTTGTCAAATAATCAATTCCTTGGAAAGTGTTGGTATGGAGGGCACCCGTGGATACGGTTAGCCATGGAAACTGAAAGTATGGTGGAAAAAAGAATAAACTTTATTTTCTATTTGGGAACCGCCTATGATATATCTAGCATGGAAAGTGTTGGGAACTCTAAGTCGTTCTCGTTGGTGGGAAAAGTATGCCTCCCAAAATGTTTTTATCTCTCAATTTTTGCTTTGAGCTCTGGCACCTCTACAAATCCCTACTTCCCTCCGTGAAGGGTCTTTCTTTTACTTTATGCAATTTTTATTTTTTACTTGAGTCTCCACTTCTCTTATAAAGCACCAACTAAGGGGCACTATGATTGTACTTGAGCATTGGGTATAGCTAGTATTTGAGTGTGTTTCGTGAATGGATCAATGATTGAGCATAATGGGCTAGGGATAACTTGCTTTAGTGTTGATATTTTGAAAGACATGGTTGCTTGTTGATATGCTTGAGTATTAAAGTCTTCATGTCAAAACTAGATGATGCGGAGCATCCTACGGACATCACCATGTCAAGAGCCCATTTGGCAAGTGACACGTACGACAACTACTTCACACACAGTAAGGTGAATCATCTCCTTTACACGTGCTCACTTGACCCCTTCGAGGATGGCATACTACTTGACACTTCTCCCGTGTGCATGCATAGGTATTGTCGGAACTTTACGGACGAGGAGGAGGAGTGCAAGCGCCAAGGAACGACTACACCATCCGCGAGGGAAGCGTGGAAGAGAAGACGGAAGAAAGGAAGAAGAAGAATGGAGCAGGACTGGAGTTGCCCGGATCATCCGGACCCCTAGCCGGACGATCCGGACCGAGCCCGGATGATCCGGACGACCTCCCGGACGATCCGGCTAACGCGTCCGAAGACAACAGAACCTGCTCGACGAAGCCGGATCATCCGGACGGTCGCCGGATCATCCGGACCCCGACACCGGATCATCCGGCCCCCATCCGGATCATCCGGACCACTGCGGCGTGACTTGGGCCGAAGCCCGTGTACCCCTTCACCCCTCACTTACCCCTTCGCCCCTTGGGCTATAAATAGACCTCCTCCACCTCCTTTCTAGGGTTAGCAAAGTGATAGCTCATTCTTAAGTGAGCTTTGCTCCTACCTATCTCTACTCTTGAGAGAGAGAGACCACTACTCCATTGGAGGCCAAGACCTCCATCTAGGAGAAGATCCCCCTGCGGATGCAAGACCCCTCTTTAGGAAAGATCCATCTAGGATATCATCAAGACCCCCTTGTGGGAAGATCCATCTAGGATATCATCAAGACCTCCTCTTGGAGATGAACCTTACCTTGTACCTTTCCCTTTGATTGTTCATGTACCTTGTGGATCTCGTGTGTTTGATTGTCTAGTGGATGTGTGATTGGACTTGTTCTTGAGTGTTTCCCCTTGTGATTTCTCCCCGTTCTTCCCCGTGTTCATCGTGTTCTTCGAGGGATCCCACTCCAAACGTGAAAGATCGATGAATTAGGGTTCCACCCTACATCATATGGTATCATGAGCCACGTTGATCGCGTTTTTGGAGCCCCTACCCCGTGATTTCTAGCTTGATTTTGTTGTTTTCGTCCTAAATCCGAAAATCCCCACCAAAAATAGCCCCCAATTTTTTTTGTGATTTGTTAGTTTTGATGATGTTTTGTTGATTTTGATCCATGGATTTGCTTGGTTTCAAGTGGATCTAGCATTTCCCCAAGTTTCCCCACCTTCCATCCACGAAATCTCATCAATTTCGACCCCAAAATCCTCCATTTCCGCCCCAAAATCGGACTCCACGAGCAAATCCCGAGCAGTTTGACCAGCCCGGATCATCCGGACCATCTCCCGGATCATCCGGACCTCACCCGGATCAGCTGGATGCCCCCCCGGACGTCCGGATAAATCGCGCACCCAGAAAACAGAACCGGCGCTGACGAACCCGGATCATCCGGATTTCCTCCCGGATCATCCGGATCTAGCCCGGATCATCCGGACCTCCTCCCGGATCATCCGGTTTACCCTGAAACTGACACGGACAGATTTTTGTTTCGGCCATAACTAATTCATCCGAACTCCGATTTTGACGTTCTTTAGCTCGTTTTGAAGCTCTTGACATCCCCCATCCCACAAAAATACCACCAACATCATTTGACTCCATCATATTTTCTGAAATTTGGCAAGTTTGCCTAGGCCCTCCACCATATCATCCGCATTACCACCACCGACTTCCGCAACCTAACCCATTTTATTCCCCATTGCATGTGTGGTTGTTTGAGTTGTGATTAGAGTCTCCTAAGGTGTTTCGGCTACTTAGGGACAATTGCTTCTTCATCAACCACCACCTCCACTTCCACATAACCTTGCCCACCATACACTTCCACCACCCCCAACTTAACCCAATAGTTGTTTGAGCTTTTTTGAGTTGTGGCTTATGTCTCCTAAGGTGTTTCGGCTACTTAGGGACGGCAACTTCAACTCCTACACGTGTATAGCCCATCATTCATCCGCATTGCCTAGTGCAACACCACCACCGCTTTCCGCTATCACCATTTTGACATTTGTCATTTGAGATTTTGAGTTTGCGGTTTTTCCGTTTCCTAAGGTGTTTCAGCTACTTAGGGACGAGTCTCCATCATTTTGGTATCTACACCAAGAACACCGCCACTCATCATCGCAAAGGACGGTAACCTCGACGACACCTTTGTATATTCCCTTGCAATTGCATTGTTAACCCCTAGCCCATTTTGCGTTACTTGCCTATCGAGACTAGCCATTTGAGTATTGCCGGCAACGTTACTTGTGCACATTAGTGATCCACCATCCATTGCATACATACCATATCATCTTGGTATCATATCATCCATTGTGCCTCAAGTTTGTTCCCGCATATACACAATTGCTATCTTGGTTTGTGCATTGTGCAAATTGGCCATAGAAAAAAAAAGCTTTTAAGCAAAAAGAGAGCAAAGAGCTCGTGAGCAAGTGCCATAGCATCATACCCCCATTGCAAATAAGAGCCTTACCAACATCTACATCATATAATATCATGCTTGAGAGAAACACCGGGAACCATACATACATAGCATACTTGGGATAGAAGTTTATCCATTTCGCATCTATAGGTTGTGCACAAGTGTCGTATCCGCCTATTGAGCAATCGTGCTAGCGTCTCTCTTGAGTTGTGCAACACGAGCGTTTTCTGTGGATTCCACATTTTGTGCTAATTCCTTGGTTGCACGACCCCATTTATCTATCCATGTGTGTGTTTCCGTGTACCTTTCATTGCTATTGGTCCATTTGTTTCACTTGTGAATTTGTGAATCTCTTTCAACATTATTGACTCTTGCTAACATTTTGCATCAAATTTTTGTGCCACTATCCTCACCGAGCTCTACCATAAGCCTTTACTTGTAGGTGTGAGTGAACAAGTCCGGTACCAATTCCACTATTCTTTCATCTCACATTGAGTGACACGGGATACATCCTCAACTTTGGGAAAAGGTAACTTGGTATTGTTTATCTCATTTCCTACTCACCCCTACTCGAGTCTTGTGATGGATAGGCAAGGCATTTCACTTTCGGTCTACAACAACAACGACGAGTTCGATGCCATGAACAACAACTACGACGCCAAGATGGACAAGCGCATGGAGGAGATAAAGGCCCTCATCAAGTCCTACAAGCGATCTTCCTCATCTTCGAGAAGACGCTCAAGAGCACATCCTTCCAAGCTACCACCTCCGGCAAGATCACATCGGCATCGACACCATCACCAACAAGAACGTGAAGGTCAAGAGCTCAACACCAACAACTGCTCAATGACTTCACCATCTCCCTTGGCATCTTCGCCAAGCGACTTCAAGGCATCTTCGCCTACGGACATATGGCATCTTCGCCAACAAGAACCTCAAGACTACACTCAAGAGAAGTTACCCAAGCTCAAGTCCGCGACTTCCACGAGCTACTACGACCTCGACACCGACCACAAGATTCCTTTCTATGGGACTCAAGAACCCGAGGAGTACCTCGAGTGGGAGCGTTTGATGGACGACTACCTCAAGCTACATCAAGTTCGTCACGAAGATCAAGTGAAGTGCGCCACAAGAAACTTCCACGACTACGCCGACATGGTGGCTTCACACACCTTCGGAGAGCTACGAGATGAGTTGGCCCAAGATGAAGAGATCTTTATGGCGAGAGTTTGTGCCTCCAACCTACACGGAACAACTTCGACGCCAATTGGAGAACACCACCCAAGGATCCAAGTCCATCGACAAGTACTTCAAGGAGATGATGATTGCCTTGCGACGAGCCGGCGTGGACGACCCCATTTCGATGAAGTTCCACTTCATGATGGGATTGCACAACGACATCTCCAAGACCATCTTCCTCGAGAACTACAAGTCCATCGACGACTACTACATTGGTGCTCTCAAGGCGGAACAAGAACTCATGAAGGCCAAGGCTTCTCCACCCCAAGCAAACTTCGCGACGACCAAGCTCTACGACAAGCATGAGGCTAGTACCACCAAGATGTCCAAGCCCGACAAGCTACAAGACGATGCTCCCAAGTGCGACTTCACCGCCATCCCTCTTTGTGGCATTGATGATGCCGAGTCCACTTCGACTCTTTTTCAAGATGGTGCGGCGACGAGTTCGACTAAGGAGACCTTCATGGACCAAGCTTTGGAGGCGAGTGACAAGGTGGCGAGCAAGGATGATGCTTCCATCTTAGGAGGCGAGAGTGATGATGTGCCATCTTCGGCCTTCATCCACGACGAGAGTGATGATGTGCCATCTTCGGCCTTCATCCACGGCGACCACGACAAGATGGTTGAGCATGGGATATTCCCTTCGACCACGGCGACGTATGATGACTTGAGTGACTTGTGCCACCATATTGAGAGTGAGAGTGACTTCACCACTAGCCCCATATATGATGAGTTGCCACAATTCACATGTGAGGAGAGCCACAACCCCCACCACTTGAGTGAGATGAGTGACTCCACCATACGTGAGTTTGAGTGCACCTATTTTGAGGGAGTGAGTGAACCACCACATAGAGAGAGTGAGATAGTTGATAGGTCTCGTGAGGCCATTTGCATTTCTAACAACTTGACCTCTACCTCTATTGTGTCTTCTCGTTTGGTGCTAGGTCCCATTTATGATGATGCACCGATCCTCGATGACTTCGTCCTCCCTTTGGACAAGACGATGGCCATGGTGGATTATGATGCACCGTCCACATGGTTCCATCAAGATGATGATGATGACCACCATTTGGTCCTTCCCACCTCACCTACACCACTTGAGTGGAATGACAAAGGTAACATAGGTGAAGGTGATGCTCTAGTCCCACTAGTGGACATTCTTGACATTGATTACTTGCATGATGTTGATTCACCTATTGCCATGCTTCATGCTAGTATGATTTCCCCATGCGATGATTTTCCCATTTATGATGAGTATGATGATTCTCTTGTGGAGTCTATTAGTTGTGATGCCATGTTACATAGGATTTCTTGTGACAATTCTTTAGGTCACATCATGTTTGATGATCCGCTTGACTTGTCATATGCTATGCATGAGATCTCCCGTATGTCATATTTGCAATCTCATTGTAGTGTCTATGCATATGCCATTAAAATAAACTCAATTTGCACATATGGCATAGATGACAAGCCCATGGTTATTGGCATTTGTTTCTCTTGTGATGACATTGATATGCTCCCTTTGCATCATTTATCTCATATGCCATGCCATGACCACCTAGCTTCGGATATGCATTGCTTTGGATGTTGTCCATTTTCTCCATATGATGTTTCCAATATTGCTCATGAGGAGACCCCCATAGTTTCCTCATACATTTTAGGAGATTTTGCCCCATTCCATCCATTGCATGATCCCAATACTTGTGTGCACCATATGCTCCCCATGAATAAACATGCTTTTGATGTGCCATATACTTGTTTGCTCAATTTGTGTCCCCATCGTGTCATACATAATTACTATTCTTTCATGATGGATGACATGTTCTTATACCATGCATCAAATTTCTTTGAGCGATGCTTATCTTGTGCTAACTCACACGTGCACATACACATCATGATGGATGATGTGTACATTTACCACGCGCACAATTTCTTTGGTTTGTGTCTCTTTTGTGTAGGTACCCATGGATACTTGTCAACCTCGCAATCCCACGAGTTGACAAAACGAGCTCTTGAGAGCAACGACGAATTGGAATCACGTGGACTATCCTTACCACCGTTCCCTTCGCGCAAGGACTACGCGCAACTCCTCTACTTGGCTCTCACACGACTATGGGCCATTTACTACTTCTCACATTATGCTCATTTTACCGTGTTCACTTTGCATGCTATGCTTGCTTCTATGCCTTTGCCATGCAATTGTGACCCTTGTTTGCATCTACCCATGATTCTCAATTATGATATTCCTATGTGTATTTGCATGCTTGGTGGAGATCCTTGTTGCTTTTGCCATGTTTATCATGTGCCCCATTCTATTGATGCTTGTTGTGTTGGGAGAGTCATGATGACCCATTGCTATTCACATATGGCCTCTCGCCAATACATTCATGATATTGTACTCATATCTTGCTTTCATGCTTGTGCCATGACTTGTGAATTATTCATGCCCACTATTTGCACCAATGACATGTTTGCCATGATTCCTCCTAGTATGTTGCATCTTCGCACTACTAGCTTGCTTGATTTGATAGCTATGAATGCTCGCTATATTGCATCACCCATGTTCCACTACTTGCTTTCTTGGGTTGATGACATATATGCCTTGTGTGTTGCATCTAGTTCTTCACATATGCCATGTCCCTTTGCTTATCACATGCTTGACTTGATTGCCTCACACATGATGAAAAATTGCTCTTTCCATTGTGTTGAGTGCCACGATATCTTCACTACACCCTATGCACGTTATGCTTGGATTGTCTTGCACTTGCCCCATGTGTTTAGACATTTCACTATATTTGGTGTTGTGAATGACTCTTATGCCTACCATAGACCGTTCATTGAGCTCTTTATGCATGCTTGCTATGACCTTGAGGTAGATGCTTGTTCACTTATCACATATATTTGCATCTTGACCTCCCATTTGCATGCTTGTTCCCATGATATACTTGATTGTGCTCAATTTATATGCTCAAATGCCATGCCACACTTCTTTGTCAAACCATATGCTATGCTTGATGACAACACTTGTTGGGTGAATCACCTCTTGAATGCTTGGTTTTGCTCTTACGACAACCACATTTGTTTTTCCAAGTGCTTGTTATCTTTGCTACTATTGAAGAAATTACAAGACGGTGCGACATTGGAGGGTGCCCATGTGGAACTACAAGATGACAAATGCTTGTTGATCGTCCACTTCTACACGACGACATCATCTCTTTCCCATGGTGATTTGGATTTCGATCCGAGGTCGAATCTTTCCCAAGGGGGAGGGGATGATGCGGAGCATCCTACGGACATCACCATGTCAAGAGCCCATTTGGCAAGTGACACGTACGACAACTACTTCACACACAGTAAGGTGAATCATCTCCTTTACACGTGCTCACTTGACCCCTTCGAGGATGGCATACTACTTGACACTTCTCCCGTGTGCATGCATAGGTATTGTCAGAACTTTACGGACGAGGAGGAGGAGTGCAAGCGCCAAGGAACGACTACACCATCCGCGAGGGAAGCGTGGAAGAGAAGACGGAAGAAAGGAAGAAGAAGAACGGAGCAGATCGAGTTGCGGATCATCCGGACCCCACCGGACGATCCGGACCGAGCCTCGATGATCCGGACGACCTCCGGACGATCCGCTAACGCTACCAAGACAACAGAACTCGCCGACGCAAGCCGGATCATCCGGACGGTCGCCGGTTCATCCGGACCCCGACACCCGGATCATCCGGGCCCCATCCGGATCATCCGGACCCGCTGCGGCGTGACTTGGGCGAAGCCCGTGTACCCCTTCGCCCCACTTACCCCTTCGCCTTGGGCTATAAATAGACCTCCTCCACCTCCTTTCTAGGGTTAGCAAAGTGATAGCTCATTCTTAAGTGAGCTTTGCTCCTACCTATCTCTACTCTTGAGAGAGAGACCACTACTCCATTGGAGGCCAAGACCTCCATCTAGGAGAAGATCCTTCTGCAGGATGCAAGACCCCTCTTTAGGGAAGATCCATCTAGGATATCATCAAGACCCCCTTGTGGGAAGATCCATCTAGGATATCATCAAGACCTCCTCTTGGAGATGAACCTTACCTTGTACCTTTCCCTTTGATTGTTCATGTACCTTGTGGATCTCGTGTGTTTGATTGTCTAGTGGATGTGTGATTGGACTTGTTCTTGAGTGTTTCCCCTTGTGATTTCTCCCCGTTCTTCCCCGTGTTCATCGTGTTCTTCGAGGGATCCCACTCCAAACGTGAAAGATCGACGAATTAGGGTTCCACCCTACATCACTAGACTATTGCTTTGAACCATATAAAAGTCCAAATGTCCATGCTACAAAGAAAAGAATATGTGATGAACATGTTAGGCAGCATTCCACATCAAAAATTCTGTTTTTATCATTTACCTACTCGAGGACGAGCAAGAACTAAGCTTGGGGATGCTGATACGTCTCCAACGTATCTATAATTTTTGATTGTTCTATGCTATTATATTATCATTCTTGGATGTTTTACAGTCATTTTATATCATTTTTGGTACTAACCTATTTACATAGTGCCCAGTGCCAGTTGCTGTTTTCTGATTGTTTTTTACATCGCAGGGAATCAATACCAAACGGAGTCCAAACATAGTGAAACTTTTTGTGGAGTTTTTCTGGACCAGAAGACAATTGTTGGGCCAAAGAAGTACTAGAGGGGTGCTCCGAGGAGAGCACAACCCACCAGGGTGTGCCTAGGGGCCCAGGTGCACCCAGATGGGTTGTGCCCACCTCGGTGGCCTCCCGCACCGCCTCTTTGCTCTATAAACACCCCAATATTCCAGAAACCCTAGGGGAGTCGAGAAAATCAATTCCAGCCGCCGCAAGTTCCAGAACCACTAGATCCAATCTAAACACCGTCACAGAGGGGTTCATCATCCTCATTGGCGCCTCTCCGATGATGAGTGAGTAGTTCATTGTAGATCTACGGGTCCGTAGTTAGTAGCTAGATGCCTTCCTCTCTCTCCTTTGATTCTCAATACAATGGTATCTTGGAGATCCATATGATGTAACTCTTTTTGCGGTGTGTTTGTTGGGATCCGATGAACTTTGAGTTTATGATCAGATCTATGTTTTTATCCATGAAAGTTATTTGAGTCTTCTTTGATCTCTTATATGCATGATTGCTTATAGCCTTGTATTTCTTCTCCGATATTTGGGTTTTGTTTGGCCAACTTGACTATTTATCTTGCAATGGGAAGAGGTGCTTTGTGATGGATTTGATCTTACGGTGCTTGATCCCAGTGACAGAAGGGGAACCGACACGTATGTATCGTTGCTATTAAGGATAACAAGATGGGGTCTATTTCTACATAAATAGATCTTGTCTACATCATGTCATCGTTCTTATTGCATTACTCCATTTTTCCATGAACTTAATACACTAGATGCATGCTGGATAGCGGTCGATGTGTGGAGTAATAGTAGTAGATGCAGGCAGGAGTCGGTCTACTAATCTTGGACGTGATGCCTATATAATGATGATTGCGTGGATATCGTCATGAGTATTTTAAGTTCTATCAATTTCCCAACAACAAGTTGTTTACCCACCGTATGGTATTTTTCTGGAGAGAAGCGACTGAAATCTACGGTCTTGGGGTCTCTTCTTTATATTATTTGCCTTTGAGATCTATTTTTATTCGCTTTTATTTTCAGATCTATTAAAGTAAAAATACAAAAATACTTTACTGCACTTTATTTTAGTTGTGATCTATTTATCCAATCTATTACAATTTCTCCCGTCCACTCGCCAATTTCTGGCGTCATTACCCGAAAGGGATTGACAACCCCTTTAACACGTCGGGTTGCGAGTATTTGTTATTTGTGTGCAGGAGCTGTTTACGTTGTATTGTGTGGTTTTCCTACTGGTTTGATAACCTTGGTCTCATCACTGAGGGAAATACCTACCGTCGCTGTGCTACATCATCCCTTCCTCTTTGGAGAAATACCGACGTAGTTCTAGCAGACATCACGCAGCCCTACCTAGGCTCAACAGAGAGGTCAGCACGCCGGTCCAAATCCTAAGCCTTTAGGGTCTTGGGCCCATGGTCTGCAGACTCTGCATGTTGCAAGGGCGGCTCAGACGATCCCGAAACCCACACTACAAGGCAGTTGCTTTACGCGGACCACCCACGCGGGCGCCGCTTAGTCGCTGACGCTTGGAAAGCTTCGGTTGATACTATGACGCTGAGTGCCCACAACTATCCCCGTGTAGTTGGTTAGTGCGTATAGGCCAAAAGACCAACTCAGATGAAATACCCAGATCTTGTTAAGCCTGTTAAATGATGTAATCGCGGACGTTGGCCTGGGATAAGGCCCACCTCTCACCTGGGTGGTCTCAACCTGCCCCATCGCTCCGCCACAAAGTAACACTCGGGGGCCGTCGGGAACCCAGGCCCACCACTACCTGGATGGAACCACCTGTCCCTTCAGCCCCCATATCCGAACAATAACATAAGTATGTAATAGTATATAATATATGCTCGTGATCACCTTCCGAAGTGATCATGGCCCAGTAGTATAGCATGGCAGCCGAACAAGAGTGTAGGGCCACTGATGTAATACTAGCAACCTATAGTAAGCATTTATGATTGGAGGTAAAGGTAACAATAGTAGTAGCAAAGACATGCTATGCAGCAGAATAGGTTCATCCGAAGGCAGTAACAGCTGCACTACTGTAATGCAAACAGTGGAGAGAAGGAACATGCGGTATCGAGATGATCAAGTAGGTTGTGCTTGCCTGGAAGCTCGGTCAAGAAGGAGGGGTCGTCAACACCGGGGTCGATCGGGGCTGCAGTGGCGTGAGTCTCGAAGTCTACCGGAGAGAAGAGGGCGAAGAAACAATGAATACAATACAAACAGATGCATGGCGATGCATGACATGACATTAAGCGGTGCTAGGTGTGCCCAAACGCGGTACTAGGCGATATGGGCGAAGGGGGGAAATATCTGGGAAAGTATTTCCGGTGTTCGGCATTTTTGGACAGACAAACCGGAGGGGATGGTTGCATGTTCACTATGCTAGGGATGTGTGGCAGACGAACAGACTGTGTATATAGATTCGTTTCGTCTTTCTAAGCAACTTTCATGTACAAAGTATTTTCATTCGAGTTACTGATATTTACTACTAATTTTCAAAGTTTTAATAATATTCCAAAATTAACAGATTTAAATTAATTAGAAAAAGTAATTACTATGCCAGCATGACATCAACATGATGTCAGCAGGTCCACAGGTTTACCTGGTCAACCCTAGTATGTGGGCCCACTTGTCATTGTCTCAGTTTAACTAAACAGATGATTAAGGTTAATTAACAAGATTAATTAGGTCAATTAACAAGATTAATTGGGTTAATCACTTAATTAATTAATTAACTATTATTTTTCTTACTTTTTTATTTTCTTTTCGTTTAGGGCATGCCCCACTGTCATTGCCCAGGGGCCTTTGCTAGTGCAGGCGATAGGTATTGGGCGCCTGGAGCGTGCGGGCACCAGGGGCGTGCGGGCATAGCAGGGCGGCGCTAGGGTGAGGCCCTGGCCTGAGCGGTGAGAGGCCGCGCGGGGGCGCGGGGCGGCGGTGGCCGGTGAGCAGTTGCACCGGGCGCGCGCGGGGCTGCAGCGGGGCGGAGCAAAAGGAGTCGGGCGCTGGGTGCGTGGGGCGAACCCGGGGCATGGACGGAGGCCTCTAGGGCGCGGCGAGGCCAAAGCGGGGCCGAGAAGGCGCAAGCGTGCGCGAGCAGAGCGGCCGGGGGAGGCGCAGGTCGTGGCCACGGGGAGGCCAGGGCACAAGACATGGAGCGGGACAGGCGTGCTCGGTGAGCGCGGGACGGTGGGCACGACGACAATCTGCATCGGGGGAGGACAGGGAAGCTCGAGGCCTCACCGTTGTTGTAGATGATTAGGGCGGCGAGGCGCGAGGTAGCGAGGCGAGGAGGAGATGAGGAAGGGACAGTCCGGCGAGGGGCAGTCGAAGACAGGGAGGTCGAGGCAGAGATGCTCCGGGCGGCGACGGTGGTGTCGGGGATCGTGGTGGCGACGGTCGTTCGTCCCTAATCTAGATCTGGATCGGGGGAGAGGGGAGGAGAGATGAGGGAGAGTGGGGGGGGGGGGGGGGGGGCGTGTGGGGTGGTTAGCGGCTAGGGTTTGCGGTTAAGGGGGGAGGGCCAGCTGGGCCGGCCTGGCTAGCCCAATGGCCAGTTGGGCCGAGGCCCAGCGAGGGGGGTTGCCCCCTTTCTTTATCTTATTTTTTCTTTTCTTTTCTTTTTCTTTTTGTTTAATTCATTTATTTTCTATTCAGTAGTTTCCTATTTTATTCTCTATGTAATTTTGTTTTATAAAATACACAAACAGTACCTAAATTAGTCTTTCAAAGTACCTCACTGCCACAAAAAGTTCGTTGACTAAACAAAATAGTTTAATATTTGTTCGTTATCTAAAAGCATTTAAATAACAGTTTTGGCCCCTGTTTTATTTATTTTGAGTATTTAAACATTTTGTAAAAATGTGGTTTCTCCACCACAATGACATATGCATTATTTGTCACCTCTAGAAATTTTTAGTTTTAATGTTTGAAAACTTTTACTGTTTGACTTTATTTTAAATTTGAACAAGAATGTAAGCGAGATTAGCAACAATAACTGTGATGACATGGCATCATCAGTAAAGGGTTATTGTAGCTTAATTACCCGGGCGTTACAACAAGAAGTTAGAGAAGAAGTACTTCACCGCCATGCATCGTTGGTTGAAGTTGAATGGACAACAGAAGTGAAATCTTTTCATAGCCAAGACCGCCGCCCAAGCCAATGAGGAAGAAACCGGTGACCCTACCGACCCAACCCAAGAACCACCAAAGAAGTTTAGAAGAAATTTACGGGGAAAGAAGTGGGAGGAGGAGAGGGCAAAGCGAGAAGGTGCGGCGGCCAAGATGGCGGAGAGATTCGAGGACATCTTGGCGAAGAAGGAGGAGGCATGCGTGAAGCGCTCAGACATCAAGGAGGAGAAAAAGACGGAGATGTTCAAATTGTTTATGGAGGCGATGGACAAGAAGTTCAACCTCGAAGAGGGAAGGACCATGAACGAAGAGAGGAAGGCCGCGCTCGAGGAAAAGAAGGTGAAGATCGCCACCTATGCGGAGGACGCCAAGATGTTGACCTTGAATGTGGACTCTTTGGATGCCGACACATTTCAAGAATGATCGTGCAATCCGTCCGCTACTAGATGTTGCAGCAACAGAAAGATCAGTTGGTGGCGGCGGACAATGAGGACGCGGCGGCGGAGGCGGATGCTGTCTACGCGGCAGCGACAATACACCTTGATTGGTTAGCAGATAACTGGGATTGTCGGTTCGGTAGGGCAGAAAATTGCAGGGACCGTCAGACCGATATTCTTTTGGATTCAGGCATGTAAAACTAAGCATACTTGCCTCCTTTTGATTGTGATCAGGCATGCGATCCGGCATTGATGTAATCTAGCGCATTTGTGGATTGGAGTAAATTTGAATTTGTAATTGCCCTTTAATGGCGGCCATATACATGATAGTGTTGGATGACGGCCGCCCGCATACGTGTTCGCGGACTGGCTCCCTATTCGCGAACGCATGCGGGATGAAATTTTTGGGTCGCTGTTGGAGAAGCCCTAACAAAATAGAAATTACATCGAGATTCTGAGACCACCGAGCGAACACTATTGGCGTCAGAACAAGCCGTCGACGCTTCATTGTAAGGACTAGCGCCCTGGAGTCGAAGTCGTCCTCATTGAACACTTGCATAGATCTGAAGCACTTGACAACAAATCTCGTCACATGACGAGAAACCCTAAACTTACCACCCGAAGGAGATGACAAAGAATCTACGCCAGAGCTCCGTCGAGTACATCCAGATGGACGGACTCGAGTAGGATCAAAATCGGAAGACAAACTCGAAGAAGAAGCGTTGTCATCCATCCGAGAGTTACACCTGCGAGGACTAAGTTACCCTAACCTAGAGTACTAACCAGAGCAGAGGCACCGGGATTCTCCTCCACGCCACCGGCCATCGAAGCCGCAGGCAAAGAGGAGACGAATCCACGGGCTCGCTGGTGAAGCATGAAGGAGAGAGTTTGCCCTAGCCGCTTCTCGTTAGGGAAGAAAAACCAGAAAGATTTTCTACACTTCTATTTTCTTATATGAAAATATTACTACTTCAATGCTGCGCATTTCCGTTATTCAGTTAATGGAAAGGGGTACTACTTTAAATTTGAATAAAAGTCGTGACATTATTTTGAAACGAAGGGAGTAGTATATAAATTTACAAAAGACATACAAGGTTTACCTGTATAGTACATACTACTTCGGTACCAAAATGTAAGATGCTTTTGTAGGCTAAAATGTCCTATATTTTGTGTAAACTGTAGTCTAATTTAGACTTCGGGTGGCTGGGGGAAAGCGTTCGAGCTTTAGCGCTGGAAAAGGCGATTGATTTTGCATGGAAAGGAAAGTAGGGCAGTGGCCATGACTCAGGAAGCGAGGAAGGTGCAGGCAGGTCAGGTGATATGCCGCAAAATTCTTCTGGTATAGCGTTTGACCGTGCCCGTGCGGCTTTAGACCTGGGGCGACGACTTTCAGTGGGTTTGTCCGGCCACGTGGCCGGTTGACCGCCGGCAAAGCACCGGTCACGTTTGTCCTGCTTCCTACGGGACAGGTGAACGGCGCTGCCGGCACAAGCATACATACACACCCATCACCCGTGCCGTCCGTACGGAACGCGAGGGATGCACACTTGAAAGATCTAACATGGCGTCGCGGTCGCCGTCGCGTGATGGTTGGTGGCGGTGACGAAATGACGAATTGAACGCCGCGGCGCGATGCTTTGGTTAGTTGTACGTAGTGATTACCGGCGACTTAACCCAGTTTGGACCTTTGAAGACTTCAAGGGTTTGCGCGGTACCATCGCCATGTGACGTTGCTACCCACCCCACCTGAGGGATTCCCTGCGACCAGACCACACGACCAGACCACACGACCAGCATACCGGCAAACGATGCAAGCAAAGCTTCAACTTCCGGCAACAGTAGGCTCATCTTCTCGAGCTGAAGAAACCTGGCGTGCCTTATGGAAGCTGAATGTGCTTTCAAAAATTTGAGTTTTTTGGTGGCGAGTTCTTAAAGGATTTCTACCAAATTACGGCGAGTTGAGACGGCGACATATCAAGGAGTCGCCGCACTGTCCCATGTGTGGACATGAAAGCGAAACTCTGTATCATGCACTCATGGAATGCGACCATGCGGTATGGTTCTGGGAGGCAGCGGAGCGATTTTTTCATATTCGTATCCCAAGACTACACCCGATAACATGGTCCAAGGATTTGCTTGATCATAAACTGTTTAAGCAAGAGGAGGCTGCTATTATGATTACGGTGATGTGGACGGTGTGGCACTCAAGAAACAGATATACACATGGAGAACAAGTGTATCAGCCGTCGCAATCCATGATCATCATAGAAGAAATTGTGCGAGCGCTTGAGTTCCCTGTTAGTGAGAAGAACTAGACGGTTTGCCCCCCACGATGGCAACCACCAGAGGAAGGCTGGGTTAAGATCAATACAGATGGAGCTACCGCCTCGGCACTGGTGCGAGGAGGAACGGGTTATATTGCCCGTGATCATCATGGTTTCTTCCGTAGAGCAGGAGGCTCAAGGTATGACGGTATAATTGATCCACTCACACTTGAACTCCTTGCATGTAGAGATGGGCTTTCCATGACATGTGATATGGGGCTACATCGAGTTGAAGTCGAAACGGATTGCCAGGAGATTATAAGGTTGTGGGAGTCACCGCAGAAATCGTCATGTTACCATCTCTTAAAAGAGATTGAAATGCTTAGTACTTTTTTCCAGGGGTTTAAGCTAGGGTTTGCAAACCGGCGTTGTAATACGGTGGCTCATTAGCTAGACATTCTTTAGAACTTTCTTCTTCTCAGCTTATGTATGAGACAATCTTTGGGTGGCTGGCTGATTTTATACAGTCAGACATGCTAGCGCCAAATGAATAAAGAGCCAACTGGCGTTTTAGCTTAAAAAAAAAGACCACACGGACAAGGCACACACGCGCGGTACGCACAGGACACAAATCCAGTGACATGCCTGGCCGTTGGATCGAAAAACAACAACCTAAATCACGTAGGGCGTGTTTGGTTATCGGCATCGTTTTTTGCCACTTTGCACACTTGTCCCAGTTAGACCTGCCTGAGCATATACTCCCTCCATTTTTATTTACTCTGCATATTAGAGTTGACTGAAGTCAAACTTCATAAAGTTTGACCAAGTTTATAGGAAAAAATATAAATATTTACGATAACAATTTTATAAGATGCGAAAGTACGTTCAATAATGAATCTAATGGTATTGATTTGTAATTGTACATGTTAATATTTTTGTCTATAAATTTTGTCAAAGTTTATAAAGCTTGACTTTGACCAAAACTAATATGCGAAGTAAATAAAAACAGAGGGAGTACAGCCTAAAAACCAACATCTGCATGTTGATTGGTTGCCTGCATCACCTCTAGTCTAAATGTGCTAAAACAAAAGGCTTGTTGTTTGGTTGCGGACTTGTTGAGGGGAAACACAAGTCTGGTTGTTTGGTTACATACATGACAGTTGTGTGGTAACCTCCTACTCGATGTGGTGAGGTTACCGAAGGCACACATGAACTAGTAAGAATTAAACTAGTAGTAACAGAACAATCCTAGGCACAAACATAAGTCTTAACCACGCAGAACAAGTTTTAAATCAACACAGTCGATAAGTTCTAAACGAAACGGAAGTCTTAAAGCAAGAACAACCAAGGATTGGACCACAGGAGCTCAGCCGGTCGCGGCGAAGGCATTGCCGTGCTCCTTGCACTTGGTGATCACCTCCACGCCCTTGTCGTTGAAGACGATCACCTTCATGGTGTCGGGAGATAACAACGTGAACGTCAGCGTGTACCCAATCATGATCTGGTGAACGGCGGCAAAGGTGGCCCAACCCTGATCAAGGGTGACCTTGCCGTCGATCACCCTCGCTGTCACCCTCCATGCGCAGCCAGTGTTCATCTTTAGTTTGAACTCTGTAGAGATGGCGGGGAAGTGCTTTGTCCAGAGGCAATGGCAGACTCTCCAGCTTAGGAGTAAGGATAACCTTGCAGAAGTGGTTCGGTTCAGACTCCTGATGGAAGTGGCCATAGTTCCTCCGCTTGGGGCTTAGGTGATCCAGCACTTGCATTTCGTCCAATGGGGACACAACCTCCTTGCCCTTCTCCGATGGTGGCACGACATCCTTGCCCTTGTCCATCTGCATTATGAACAACACACGGTTCAATGGTTAGCATTCATTCATATCAGCCTAACGCTCCTATATTAACCCACCCTACTAAACCATCACCGCAATCGAACCCCCTCTGTTTCACCACCTCTCTTCGTCCACCTCTTTGTTTCACCACCTCTCCCTTGTCGTGAACTCCAACTCCAACCCCAACCCTTTCCCCTGGGGCATTGGGTGGAGGGCCTTCTTCCTTGGATGCTCACTCGGTGACCGCAAGAAGTTCGAGCACACCATGGAAGTGTGCTCGAACTTCAGCAGCATCGATGACATGCACAAGGAGGGCGATGATGTGATGAAGAAGGCTACGCCGGACGAGCTAAAGACACTAGTTCCGGACCCAGCCAAGGGCACAATGTCAGTGGACATCCTGCGCTGGGCCATGAATCAGGCACACTCCGGCAATGCTTGATGGGCCAAGTACAGTCAGTACAAGGCGCCTCAAGACCAGCGTGCCGCGGCGTACTGGAGTAGTACGTTCGGGTGGCCGGAGTCCAACAACGACGAGGTGGAGATGGTGTCCAGGGCGCCGGGGACATGACCATGCAAGACCCATCGTTCTTGACGAAGAGCATGACGACGAAGCCGATGAGGAAGAAAAGAAGATGACTATGCCCCCTGCTGCTCGACGCGACTCCAGGGTCGCCGCGGCTAGACAATCCAATCCCCGCAACCGATGTAATCAAAAAATAACCTATGAGCCGTAGATGCAGAATCGATTGATGTCAATCCTTCCCGCCTGATGTGTCCAATCCCCTCCATAACTCTTCAATTGTGTGCTCTAATCAAATCTAGCCCGAGTCGAAAACAGTGAATGTACAGAGAGGACAAGGTCTTATCACCATGGCCGATGCGCTCCGGTGGAGGTCTGCAGTCGCTCCGGTGGTTGCCGCCGCCGTCTTGGATCAATTCGCAGTAGAGATCAGGTGCTCACTGCCGCCGGTGTGAGTGGGCACGAGGGGAGAGAGCGGTGAGGAGGGGGAGGTGAGGGTAATTTATGACGGCGCGTCTGGAAACAACGCGATGTCTCGGGACCGCACCCACGCGTGCAACCGCCCACGCCCATGTGCCTAGGGTTGCATCGCTCGGGCCTGGCTGAGAAAAAATGGTCGATTTGAGCGTTCCCAGGGATGCAGGCCTAGAGGTGCTTTAATGTTCGTGCAATGCAGGGCCAACAGTGAATGTGAGTAACCAAACGGGCTTTTTTCTTCCCGTGCGGGTCTGGCTGAGGTATATGCGGGCAACCAAACACGTCTGTACTATGGTAGGAACTACTGTAGATACCTACTGTTCAGCTCCCTACAGCGACGGTCCCTAGCATGGACACTGCTCATGTACTGTGGCGTGGGCACATTGATCTGGCCCAATGAGTTTCAATCAGATGGTTGAAAGAGGGGAGCATGTCACTCGATCTCTATCCGATGATATGCCCATGGGATGTCAGTGGATCTCAGTTCGTGCGTACATTAGCATGGCATCTTCAATGCAGAGCCTTAGAGCAACTCCAACATGTCGACCCAAACATACGGCACTTTTCTCCCTTTTTCGTAAGTTTGGGTCGGTCCGGCAGATACCAACATCCGCTTCCGCAATTGGGTCGGCACATGCACCCAACGTTGACCCGACCTGTTTTCACGGCATGCGAAAAAACATAAAATTTTCGAAAATATAAAAAACATTAATGCCGGCCACAAAGGCCGGCGAGAGTCCACGCGTCCACATTACATTAACTAAAACATTAATTAAAACTAAACTACGAGGCGGTGCGCTACCCTAGGAGCCATCCTCGTCTATGTCGGGGCCGGTGAGGTCGATCAACGTCGGTGCCGGGCCAGCCCATGGG
This sequence comes from Aegilops speltoides, assembly GCA_021437245.1. Taxonomy (NCBI): domain Eukaryota; kingdom Viridiplantae; phylum Streptophyta; class Magnoliopsida; order Poales; family Poaceae; genus Aegilops; species Aegilops speltoides. The sequence goes on from CM038146.1 coordinate 177,699,665, forward strand.
AACATCGTGTTCCAGAGCCTAGTGATGTCGTCCGCCAGGGGCTGTGCCACCGCCAGCTGGGCATGGTGCGCCTCCTCCTCGGCCTCGTGCTGCAGCTGCTCGAGGTACTCGCCCTCGCGGCGCTCCTCGGCCAGCCTTTGTTGGCGCCACTGATCGAGGTAGGCTGCCTCCTGCGCCTCCGTCGCCCACATCCAGATCGGCGGCATGCTGATCCACATGCGCAATACCCCAATCCAGGAGTAGGGATCGATGGGGTCGGCTCCAGCTCGGCCTTGGTTGGAGATGGCGGTGCCAGCACCGGTACCATGCAGTCGCCGGCTGCCAATAACGCCATGGCCTCGGCCATGCGCGCCTCGTACGCCGCCTCCTCCTCCTTCCTGCGTCGCTCCTCCTCCTCGCTCTCCCGGAGGACAACCGCCAGGTCCGCGTCGCAGACGACGAGGGGCGGCGGCGGGGAGCCACATGAGATGTCGTGGACGCCGCACCGCCTGGCCTCCTCATGCTCGAAAGCGTACCAATGCGCCCAATAGGGCGAGTCGATGTCGTAGGCGTGGTCGCAGCGCTGCTCCGGCGTAAGCAGCGCCCACCAGCGCGGCACCTCCTCCGCGTGTGCCCTCACCGACTGCGATGCCGCCGACACTGGGATCCTCTCTGGTTCCAGGTGCCAGTCGTGTGGTAGGATGAGTCGGGCAGGGGAGAGGGACGCGCTTCTCCCAGTGCCACTTCGCGTGGTGCACAAGGACGTTCAGGTGCTGCCTCGGCTAGCGGGAAGACGATGGTGGAGGCAGGGGAAAGGGGTGGTGGGGGCCCTACCCTTGCCATTGTCGGAGAAGAAGCCCATCCTTTGCGGTGACTAGGGTTGCCTCCGATGAGGGAGTAGAGGGTGGCGAGATGAGGAGGGGGGCTTCTGGAAGAGGATGAGGACCCCCCTCCCATACGCTCGGCCTAAAAAACGCCGACCGCCATCGCTGACGTGTGGGTCCGAGGTGGGCGGGTCGTCATAAATTAAGCTGACCAAGCTGACTGCGGGTAGTTGAACGGCCGCCAGGTGGGGACATGGCGGACACCGAGAAGACACGTGAGGCGTCTGCTTCGCGTCCGCATCGATGCATTTCTGCCGCGGATTTGGGCCACGAATGGGTTGGTGCGGACGTGAAGTGGACGTGTTTTGGGTTTGGGTCAGCGTGTTGGGCCTCTAGTTTTGTCCGTGCTGACCCAAGCGGACGCAGGCGGACGATTTGGGTCGCTGCGTTGGAGTTGCTCTTAAAACACAAATGTTCATACCAAGCTGTTAGAATGCCACAAGTCATCCAAATAGGTATCTCATGGGTCCGCAAGCGCTTCTGGTTGTCCGAAATACTGCAAACTGGATGCAAATCAAAGGGAGATTTGCGGGTGTCTGGATCACCGTGTGGTACGCGTCCGACCATCACGTTCCATCCCAAAACCCTCTCCTCCCGAAAAGCTGACGCGACGACGACAAGCCTACTCCGGTGTTGCATTGAAGCCGGCTACCCGTCCATTTGCTTGGTTGCGCCTATTTAAACGGCATGCTATAGCACCCCGGCTCAGAGAAACCGGAACACCTCGTATTCTAGCCCAGAGATCAAGTCTTCTGGAATACGACACTGTTGGGCATAGAACAAATCAGCTCTTAATACAAAGAATACGAATACAAGGGTCTGATGTTACAAAGGTTACATCAGCACAACCACACTACGCCTGCTAAGTTAGCTCTATGCTAGCAGCGGAACAACGATGGCGGTGGTGAACTATGAAGGAAATATGCCCTAGAGGCAATAATAAAGTTGTTATTTTATATTTCCTTATATCATGATAAATGTCTATTATTCATGCTAGAATTGTATTAGCCGAAAACTTGATACTGTTGGAAATATGCCCTAGAGGCAATAATAAAAGTATTATTATATTTCCTTGTTCATGATAATTGTCTTTTATTCATGCTATAACTGTATTATCCGGAAAACATAATACACGTGTGAATACATAGACCACAATATGTCCCTAGTGAGCCTCTAGTTGACTAGCTCGTTGTGATCAACAGATAGTCATGGTTTCCTGGCTATGGACATTGGATGTCGTTGATAACGGGATCACATCATTAGGAGAATGATGTGATGGACAAGACCCAATCCTAAGCATAGCACAAAGATCGTGTAGTTCGTTTGCTAGAGCTTTTCCAATGTCAAGTATCTCTTCCTTAGACCATGAGATCATGTAACTCCCCGATACCATAGGAATGCTTTGGGTGTATCAAACGTCACAACGTAACTGGGTGACTATAAAGGTGCACTACAGGTATTTCCGAAAGTGTTTGTTGGGTTGACACGGATCGAGACTGGGATTTGTCACTCCGTGTAAACGGAGAGGTATCTCTGGGCCCACTCGGTAGGACATCATCATACTGTGCACAATGTGACCAAGGGGTTGATCACGGGATGATGTGTTACGGAACGAGTAAAGAGACTTGCCAGTAACGAGATTGAACAAGGTATCGGTATACCGACGATCGAATCTCGGGCAAGTACAATACCGTTAGACAAAGGGAATTGTATACGGGATCGACTGAGTCCTTGACATCGTGGTTCATCCGATGAGATCATCGTGGAACATGTGGGAGCCAACATGGGTATCCAGATCCGCTGTTGGTTATTGACCGAGAACGTCTCGGTCATGTCTACATGTCTCCGAACCCGTAGGGTCTACACATAAGGTTCGATGATGCTAGGGTTATAAAGGAAGTTTGTATGTGGTTACCGAATGTTGTTGAGTCCGGATGAGATCCCGGACGTCACGAGGAGTTCGGAATGGTCCGGAGGTAAAGATTTATATATAGGAAGTCTGTTTTGGTCACCGGAAAAGTTTGGGATTTTTCGGTATTGTACAGGGAAGGTTCTAGAAGGTTCGGAGTGGGGCCCACCTGCATGGGGGACCCACATGAACGTGGTAGTGGGGGCAAGGCCCCACACCCCTGGTCAAGGCACCAAGATCCCCCTTAGAAGGAATAAGATCATATCCGAAGGATAAGATCAAGATCCCTAAAAGGGGGATAACAATCGATGGGGAAGGAAATGATGGGATTTCTTTCCTCCCACCTTGGCCAACGCCCCAATGGACTTGGAGGGCAAGAAACCAGCCCCTCCACCCCTATATATAGTGGGAGGCGCATGGGAGCTTCACGCGAGTTCGGGCGCAGCCCTCCCTCTCCCAAGTCCTCCTCCTCTCCGCGGTGCTTGGCGAAGCCTCGCAGATTGCCACGCTCCTCCACCACCACCACGCCGTCGTGCTGCTGCTGGATGGAGTCTTCCTCAACCTCTCCTCTCTCCTTGCTGGATCAAGGCATGGGAGACGTCACCGGCTGTACGTGTGTTGAACGCGGAGGTGCCGTCCGTTCGCACTAGGATCTTCGGTGATTTGGATCACGACGAGTACGACTCCTTCAACCCCGTTCTCTTGAACGCTTCCGCTTAGCGATCTACAAGGGTATGTAGATGCACTCTCCTTCCCTCGTTGCTGGTTTCTCCATAGATAGATCTTGGTGACACGAGGAAAATTTTGAATTTCGCCACGCGTTCCCCAACAAATGGCATCATGAGCTAGGTCTATTGCGTAGATTCTTTGCACGAGTAGAACACAAAGCAGTTGTGGGCGTTGATTTTGTTCAATATGCTTACCGTTACTAGTCCAATCTTGTTTCGACGGTATTGTGGGATGAAGCGGCCGGACCGACCTTACACGCATCTTACGTGAGACAGGTTCCACCGATTGACATGCACCGTGCATAAGGTGGCTAGCGGTGCCGCCTCCCACTTTAGTCTGAACGGATTCGATGAAAAGGGTCCTTATGAAGGGTAAATAGCAATTGGCATATCACGTTGTGGTTTTGCGTAGGTAAGAAATGTTCTTGCTAGAAACCCATAGCAGCCACGTAAAACATGCAAACAACAATTAGAGGACGTCTAACTTGTTTTTGCAGGGTATGCTATGTGATGTGATATGGCCAAGAAGAATGTGATGAATGATATGTGATGTATGAGATTGATCATGTTCTTGTAATAGGAATCACGACTTGCATGTCGATGAGTATAACAACCGGCAGGAGCCATAGGAGTTGTCTTAATTTATTGTATGACCTGCGTGTCATTTAACAACGCCATGTAATTACTTTACTTTATTGCTAACCGGTAGCCATAGTAGTAGAAGTAATAAGTTGGCGAGACAACTTCATGGAGACACGATGATGGAGACAATGATGATGGAGATCATGGTGTCATGCCGGTGACGATGATGATCATGGAGCCCCGAAGATGGAGATCAAAAGGAGCAAAATGATATTGGCCATATCATGTCACTATTTGATTGCATGTGATGTTTATCATGTTTATGCATCTTGTTTACTTAGGATGACGGTAGTAAATAAGATGATCCCTTACAAAATTTCAAGAAGTGTTCTCCCCTAACTGTGCACCGTTGCTACAGTTCGTCGCTTCTAAGCACCACGTGATGATCGGGTGTGATGGATTCTTACGTTCACATACAACGGGTGTAAGACAGTTTTACAGCGAAAACACTTAGGGTTAACTTGAGGAGCCTAGCATGTACGGACATGGCCTCGGAACACGGAGACCGAAAGGTCGAGCATGAGTCGTATGGAGGATACGATCAACATGAAGATGTTCATCGATGATGACTAGACCGTCTCACGTGATGATCGGACACGGCCTAGTTGACTTGGATCATGTAATCACTTAGATGACCGGAGGGATGTCTATCGAGTGGGAGTTCATAAGATGAACTTAATTATCCTGAACATAGTCAAAAGATCTTTGCAAATTATGTGTCGAAGCTCGCGCTTTAGTTCCTTTGCTTAGATATGTTCCCGGAGAAAATATAGTTGAAAGTTGTGAGAGCGGTTATGCGGACAAGAGAAAGCTTATGTCCTTAATGCACCTCGATGTCTTTGAACCCCAAACGTCGTTTGTGGATGTTGCGAACATCGGACATACACGTTTTTATAACTACGTGATAGTTCAGTTAAACGGATTAGAGTTGAGGCACCAAAGACGTTTTCAAAACGTCGCGGAACATATGAGATGTTTTCGAGGGCTGAAATTGGGATTTCAGGCTCGTGCCCACGTCAAGAGGTATGAGACCTCCGACGATTTTCTTAGCCGGCAAACTAAGGGAGAAAAGCTCAATCGTTGAGCTTGTGCTCAGATTATCTAAGTGCAACAATCACTTGAATCGAGTGGGAGTTAATCTTCCAGATGAGATAGTGATGTTTCTCCAAAGTCATTACCACCAAGCTGCTAGAGCTTCGTGATGAGCTATAACATATCAGGGATAGATATGATGATCCTTGAGGTATTCACGATGTTTGACACCGCGAAAGTAGAAATCAAGAAGGAGCATCAATTGTTGATGAAACCACTAGTTTCAAGAAGGGCAAGGGCAAGAAGGGATACTTCATGAAACGGCAAATCAGTCTGCTGCTCTAGTGAAGAAACCCAAGGTTGAACCCAAACCCGAGACTAAGTGCTTCGTAATAAGGGAACAACCAACGAGCGGAATTACCCTAGATACTTGGTAGATGAGAAGGCTGGCAAGGTCGATAGAAGTATATTGGATATACATTATGTTAATGTGTACTTTACTAGTACTCCTAGTAGCACCAGTGGTATTAGATACCGGTTCGGTTGCTAAGTGTTAGTAACTCGAAATAAAAGCTACGGAATAAACGGAGACTAGCTAAAAGTGAGCTGACGATATGTGTTGGAAGTGTTTCCAAGGTTGATGTGATCAAGCATCGCACGCTCCCTCTACCATCGAGATTGGTGTTAAAACTAAATAATTGTTATTTGGTGTTTGCGTTGAGCATAGACATGATTGGATTATGTCTATCGCAACACGGTTATTCATTTAAGGAGAATAATGGTTACTCTGTTTATTTGAATAATACCTTCAATGGTCTTGCACCTAAAGGAATGGTTTATTGAATCTCGATCGTAGTGATACACATTTTCATGCCAAAAGGATATAAGATAGTAATGATAGTACCACTTACTTGTGGCCTTCGCCATGTAAGTCATATTGGTGTAAACGCATGAAGAAGCTCCATGTTGATGGATCTTTGGACTCACTCGTTTTGAAAAGTTTGAGACATGCGAACCATGTCTATTGGTGTATACGCATGAAGAAACTCCATGCAGATGGATCGTTTGGACTCACTTGATTTTGAATCACTTGAGATATGCAAATCATACCACATGGGCAAGATGACTAAAAAGCCTCGTTTTTCATAGAAATGGAACAAGATAGCAACTTGTTGGAAGTAACACATTTTGATGTGTGCAGTCCAATGAGTCTTTGAGGCATCTGATGAATATCGTTATGTTCTTACTTCACGATGATTCGAGTAGATGTAGAGTATATTTACTTGATGAAACACAAGTCTGAATTATTGAATGGTTCAAGTAATTTCAGAGTGAAGTTGAAGATCATCGTGACAAGAGGATAAAATGTCTATGATATGATCATAGAGATGAGTATCTGAGTTACGAGCTTTGGCATAATTAAGACATTGTGGAAATTGTTTCACAATTAATACACTGGAACACCATAGTGTGATGGTGTGTCCGAACATCATAGTTTCACCCTATTGGATATGGTGCGTACCATGATGTCTCTTATCGAATTACCACTATCGTTCAGGGGTTAGGCATTAGAGACAACCGCACTCACTTTAATAGGGCACCACGTAATTCCGTTGAGATGACACCGTATGAACTATGGTTTAGAGAAACCTAAGCTGTCATTTCTTAAATGTTTGGGGCTGCGACGCTTATGTGAAAAAGTTTCAGGTTGATAAGCTCGAACCCAAAGCGGATAAAATGCATCTTCATAGGACACCCTTAACAGTTGGGCATACCTCCTAATTCAGATCCGAAAACAATAGGGATTGTTTCTTGAATCGGGTCCTTTCTCGAGAAAAAGTTTGTCTCGAAAAGTTGAGTGAGAGGATGGTGGAGACTTGATGAGGTTATTGAACCATCACTTCAACCAGTGTGTAGCAGGGCACAGGAAGTTGTTCCTGTGGCACCTACACCAACTGAAGTAGAAGCTTATGATAGTGATCATGAAACTTCGGATCAAGTCACTACCGTACCTCGTAGGGTGACAAGGATGCGTACTACTTTAGAGTGGTACAGTAATCCTGTCTTGAAGGTCATGTTGCTAGACAACAATGAACCTACGAGCTATGGAGAAGCGATGGTGGGCCCAAATTCTGACAAATGGTTAGAAGCCATGAAATCTGAGATAGGATCCATGTATCAGAACAAAGCATGGACTTTGGTGGACTTGCCCGATGATCGGCAAGCCATTGAGATAAATGGATCTTTAAGAAGAAGACGGACGTGGACGGTAATGTCACTGTCTATGAAGCTCGACTTGTGGCGAAGAGTTTTTTTCACAAGTTCAAGGAGTTGACTACAATGAGATTTTCTCATCCGTAGCGATGCTTAAGTCCGTCGGAATCATGTTAGCATTAGCTGCATTTATGAAATCTGGCAGATGGATGTCAAAACGAGTTTCCTTACTATTCTTCGTAAGGAAAGGTTGTATGTGATACAATCCGAAAGTTTTTGTCGATCCTAAGGGTGCTAAAAGGTATGCTGGCTCCAGCGATCCTTCTAAGGACTGGAGTAAGCATCTCGGAGTTGGAATGTACTTTGATAAGATGATCAAAGATTTTGGGTTTATACAAATTTATGAGAAACTTGTATTTCCAAAGAAGTGAGTGGGAGCACTATAGAATTTCTGGTGAGTATATGTTATTGACATATTGTTGATCAGAAATGATGTAGAATTTCTGGAAAGCATATAGGGTTATTTGAAAAGTGTTTTTCAATGGAAAACCTGGATTAAGCTACTTGAACATTGAGCATCAAGATCTATGAGGATAGATCAAAAACACTTAATGGTACTTTCAAATGAGCATATACCTTAACATGATCTTGAAGGTGTTCAAGATGGATCAGTCAAAGAAGGAGTTCTTGCCTGACATGTAAGGTATGAAGTTAAGACTTAAAGCTCGACCACGGTAGAAGAGAGAGAAAGGACGAAGGTCGCCCCTATGCTTTATACATAGGCTCTACGGTATGCTATCTTTGTGTATCGCACCGAAGTGTGCCTTGCCATGAGTCAGTCAAGGGGTACAAGAATGATCCAGGAATGGATCATTGGACAGCGGTAAAAATTGTCCTTGGAGTAAATAAGGACATGTTTCTCGATTATGGAGGTGATGAAGAGTTCGGCGTAAAGGATTACATCGACGATGCAAGCTTTAACACCTATCCGAGTGACTCTGAGTAGCAAACCGGATACGTATAGTGGAGCAACCATTTGGAATAGCTCCAAGTGGAGCGTGGAAGCAGCATTTACAGAATGACCTAGAGATTTGTGAAGTACATACGGATCTGAATGTTGCAGACCCGTTGACTAAAACCTCTCTCACAAGCAAAACATGATCAAACCCCAGAACTCATTGAGTCTTAATCACATGATGATGTGAACTAGTTTAATGACACTAGCAAACTCTTTGGATGTTGGTCACATGGCGATGTGACTGTCAATGTTAATCACATGGCGATGTGAACTAGATTATTGACTCTAGTGCAAGTGGGAGACTGTTGGAAATATGCCCTAGAGGCAATAATAAAAGTATTATTATATTTCCTTGTTCATGATAATTGTCTTTTATTCATGCTATAAGCTGTATTATCCGGAAATCGTAATACACGTGTGAATACATAGACCACAATATGTCCCTAGTGAGCCTCTAGTTGACTAGCTCGTTGTGATCAACAGATAGTCATGGTTTCTGACTATGGACATTGGATGTCGTTGATAACGGGATCACATCATTAGGAGAATGATGTGATGGACAAGACAATCCTAAGCATAGCACAAAGATCGTGTAGTTCGTTTGCTAGAGCTTTTCCAATGTCAAGTATCTCTTCCTTAGACCATGAGATCGTGTAACTCCCGATACCGTAGGAATGCTTTGGGTGTATCAAACGTCACAACGAATCGGGTGACTATAAAGGTGCACTACGGTATTTCGAAAGTGTCATTGGGTTGACACGGATTGAGGATAGGATTTGTCACTCCGTAAACGGAGAGGTATCTCTGGGCCCACTCGGTAGGACATCATCATACTGTGCACAATGTGACCAAGGGGTTGATCACGGGATGATGTGTTACGGAATGAGTAAAGAGACTTGCCGGTAACGAGATTGAACAAGGTATCGGTATACCGACGATCGAATCTCGGGCAAGTACAATACCGTTAGACAAAGGGAATTGTATACGGGATCGACTAAGTCCTTGACATCGTGGTTCATCCGATGAGATCATCGTGGAACATGTGGGAGCCAACATGGGTATCCAGATCCCGCTGTTGGTTATTGACCAGAGAACGTCTCGGTCATGTCTACATGTCTCCCGAACCCGTAGGGTCTACACACTTAAGGTTCGATGATGCTAGGGTTATAAAGAAAGTTTGTATGTGGTTACCGAATGTTGTTCGGAGTCCCGGATGAGATCCCGGACGTCACGAGGAGTTCCGGAATGGTCCGGAGGTAAAGATTTATATATAGGAAGTCCTGTTTTGGTCACCGGAAAAGTTTCGGGATTTTTGGTATTGTCTGGGAAGGTTCTAGAAGGTTCGGAGTGGGGCCCACCTGTATGGGGGACCCACATGAACGTGGGTAGTGGGGGCAAGGCCCCACACCCCTGGTCAAGGCGCACCAAGATCCCCCCTTAGAAGGAATAAGATCATATCCCGAAGGGATAAGATCAAGATCCCTAAAAAGGGGGGATAACAATCAGTGGGGAAGGAAATGATGGGATTTCTTTCCTCCCACCTTGGCCAACGCCCCAATGGACTTGGAGGGCAAGAAACCAGCGCCTCCACCCCTATATATAGTGGGGAGGCGCATGGGAGCTTCACCGCAAGTTCTGGCGCAGCCCTCCCCCTCTCCCAAGTCCTCCTCCTCTCCCGCGGTGCTTGGCGAAGCCCTGCAGGATTGCCACGCTCCTCCACCACCACCACGCCGTCGTGCTGCTGCTGGATGGAGTCTTCCTCAACCTCTCCTCTCTCCTTGCTGGATCAAGGCATGGGAGGCGTCACCGGCTGTACGTGTGTTGAGCGCGGAGGTGCCGTCCGTTCGGCACTAGGATCTTCGGTGATTTGGATCACGACGAGTACGACTCCTTCAACCCCGTTCTCTTGAACGCTTCCGCTTAGCGATCTACAAGGGTATGTAGATGCACTCTCCTTCCCCTCGTTGCTGGTTTCTCCATAGATATATCTTGGTGACACGTAGGAAAATTTTGAATTTCTGCTACGTTCCCCAACAGATACATGTGTGGATACATAAACAAAACACTATGTCCCTAGTATGCCTCTACTTGACTAGCTTGTTAATCAAAGATGGTTAAGTTTCCTAACCATAGACACGTGTTGTCATTTGATGAATGGGGTCACATCATTAGGAGAATGATGTGATGGACAAGACCCATCCATTAGCTTAGCATAATGATCGTTCAATTTTATTGCTACTGCTTTCTTAATGTCAAGTACATATTCCTCACACTATGAGATTATGCAACTCCCGAACACTGGAGGAATACCTTGTGTGCTATCAAATGTCACAACGTAACTGGGTGGTTATAAAGATGCTCTACAAGTATCTCCGAAGGTGTTTGTTGGGTTGGCATAGATCGAGATTAGGATTTGTCACTCCGAGTATCGGAGAGGTATCTCTGGGCCCTCTCGGTAATGCACATAATATAAAGCCTTCCAAGAAATGTGACTAATGAGTTAGTTACGGGGTCATGCATTACGGAACGAGTAAAGAGACTTGTCGGCAACGAGATTTAACTAGGTATGAAGATGTCGACGATTGAATCTCGGGCAAGTAACATACCAATGACAAAGGGAATAACGTATGTTGACATTGCGGCTCGACCAATAAAGATCTTCGTAAAATATGTGGGAACCAATATGAGCATCCAGGTTCCGCTATTGGTTATTGATCGGAGAGGTGTCTCAGTCATGTCTACAATGTTCTTGAACCCGTAGGGTCCGCATGCTTAACATTCGAGGATGATATGTATTATATGAGTTATGTGTTTTGGTGACTGAAGGTTGTTCAGAGTCCCGGATGAGATCACAGACATAACGAGGAGTCTCGAAATGGTCAAGAGGTAAAGATTGATATATTGGAAGGTAGTATTCGGACACCGAAAGGGTTCCGGAGTGTATCGGGTACATACCGGAGTACCGGAGGGGTTACCGGAACCCCCGAGGAAAGATATGGGCCATATGGGCCATAGGAGGGAGGCTAACCAGCCCACAAGGGGCTGGTGCGCCCCCCACAAGGGAGGAGGCCGAATTGGAATAGGGAAGGGGGCGCCACCCCCCTTTCCTTCTCCTACCCCCTCTCCTTCCCCCTTTTCCCCTTCGGTGGAAGGAAGGGGGGCGAATAGGACTAGGAGTCCTAGTAGGACTCCCCCACTTGGGGGCGCGCCTAGGCCGGCCTCCTCTCCCTCCCTCCTTTATATACGTGGGGGTGCACCCCTATGAGACACACCAATTACTCTTTGCCGTGTGCAGCGCCCCCTTCCACAGTTTACGCCTCTGGTCATATTCTCGTGGTGCTTAGGCGAAGCCCTGCGCGGATCACAACACCATCACCATCACCACGATGTCGTGCTGATGGAACTAATCTACTTTCTCGACCCTCTGCTGGATCAAGAGCTCGAGGGACGTCATCGCGCTAAACGTGTGCAAAACTTGGAGGTGTCGTACGTTCGGTACTTGATCAGTCAGAACGAGAAGACATTCGACTACATCAACCGCATTAAGCAAACACTTCCGCTTTCGGTCTACGAGGGTACGTGGACACACTCTCCCCCTCTCGTTGCTATGCATCTCCTAGATAGATCTTGTGTGAGCGTAGGAATTTTTTTGAAATTGCATGCTACGTTTCCCAACAGTGGCATCTGAGCCAAAGTCTATGCATAGATGATATGCACGACTAGAACACAAAGAGTTGTGGGCGATGATCATCATACTGCTTACCACCAATGTCTTATTTTGATTCGGCAGTATTGTTGGATGAAGTGGCCTGGACCAACCTTACATGACGGTGTTCATGAGTCCGGTTCCACCTACAGACATGCAACTAGTTTTGCATAAAGGTGGCTGGCGGGTGTCTGTTTCTCGAACTTTAGTTGAATCGAATCTGACTAAGGCCGGTCCTTGTGAAGGTTAAAACAACAAACTTGATAAACCAGCATTCTGGTTTTGTGACTGTAGGTAAGAACGGTTCTTGCTAGAATCCCATAGCAGCCATGTAAAACTTGCAACAACAAAGTAGAGGACGTCTAACTTGTTTTTGCAGGGCATGTTGTGATGTGATATGGTCAAGACATGATGTGGTATACATTGTTGTATGAGATGACCTTGTTTTGTAAAAGTTATCGGCAACTGGCAGGAGCCTTATGGTTGTCGCTTTATTGTATGAAATACAATCACCATGTAATTGCTTTACTTTTATCACTAAGCAGTAGCAATAGTCATAGACACAATAGTTGGCAAGACGACTACGATGCTACGATGGAGAGCAAGGTGTCAAGCCGGTGACGATGGAGATCTTGACGTTGCTTTGGTGATGGCGATCAAAAGCACAAGATGATGATGGCCATGTCATGTCACATATTTTGATTGCATGTGATGTTTATCTTTAAGCATCTTATTTTGCTTAGTATGGCGGTAGCATTATAAGATGATCCCTTACTAAAATTTCAAGGTATAAGTGTTCTCCCCGAGTATGCACCATTGCGAAAGTTCTTCGTGCTGAGACACCACGTGATGATTGGGTGTGATAAGCTCTATGTTCAAATACAACGGGTGCAAGCTAGTTTTGCACATGCGGAATACTCGGGTTAAACTTGACGAGCCTAGCATATACAGATATGGCCTCGGAACACTGGAGACCGAAAGGTCGAAAGTGAATCATATAGTAGATATGATCAACATAGAGATGTTCACCATTGATCACTACTCCATCTCACGTAATGATCAGACATGGTTTAGTTGATTTGGATCACGTATCATTTAGATGACTTGAGGGATGTCTATCTAAGTGGGAGTACTTAAAGTAATATGATTAACTGAACTTAATTTATCATGAACTTAGTCCTGATAGTATTTGCAAATTATGTTGTAGATCAATAGCTCGCGTTGTAGCTTCCCTATGTTTTTTGATATGTTCCTAGAGAAAACTAAGTTGAAAGATGATAGTAGCCATGATGCGGACTGGGTCCGTGATCTGAGGTTTATCCTCATTGCTGCACAAAAGAATTATGTCCTTGATGCACCACTAGGTGACAGACCTATTACAGGAGCAGATGCAGACGTTATGAACATTTGGCTAGCACAATATGATGACTACTTGATAGTTTAGTGCACCATACTTTACGGCTTAGAACCGGGACTTCAAAAACATTTTGAATGCCATGGTGCATACAAGATGTTCCAAGAGGTGAAATTGGTATTTCAGACTCATGCCCGTGTCGGGAGGTATGAGACCTTTGATAAGTACTTCACCTAAAAGATGGAGGAGAATAGCTCAACTAGTGAGCATGTGCTCAGAATGTCTGGGGTACTACAATCGCTTGAATCAAGTGGGAGTTAATCTTCTAGATAAGACTAGTCGAATGCCCGTGCGTTGCCACGGAACAACAAAGATAAGAACATATAGCATCATTAATGGAGGGATGAAGCACAAGTGAATTTTGTTTTTTATCATAACAATGTGGTTATGTAACAAAATTGAGATATACAAAAGATAGTCACTACTTAGCCAACTTTCATAATTAAATACCATCACCGCTCAGTATAACTCTTAATTGTAAAAGATCTATTTACTCTATAATGGATAGGTAGTGCGAAAAGAAGTAGAGAGGGCCTCACCGTTTAAAAGCGGAAACATAGCAACGTTGAAACCGACTTTTTTGGTATTATTAGCATCTTCTATTTTTTATTACCTTCCTCGCATATATATAAGACCAAATCCATTATTTGAAGATTGATTTCAAAAAGAACTACTAATCCTTAACTTTTCAAATGAATCCTTCATCGATGGTTGTGAATGATTGATTCTTCCAATCCCTTTAACCTTGGTTCTGTTGGAGCAAGTGAGAATATCTTATAAATAGAACCATCTGATTTGACTGAGAAAGGAAATAAAATGAGTAATACTGCAAGCATGTGTGTTTTCAGACATGTATGCAAGATCGATAGAAGTAGGGCCTGAATAAATGAACTTCTGTTGTAGCAATACAACTGTAAGGATACATAATCTTGATAATCATAAAACAACCTATCTTTAAATGGGTTCTTTCATTTCTCTTCCACTGTTTCTTTGCCGTTATACCCCCTTGCCATCCGATGTAGGTTTTACTTGGGAGGTGTTTGTTTCACCCGTCATCCCTTTACACCGTAAAGGGGAAGCGTTACTTGCATTTGTTTAGTGCACACCGTAAACACATCCCTCCGTAAACGGGTCAGGCCCAGTTATCAATCGATACCACCCACCCCCCACCGGTAATTGAGCCACCGTTCTCCTCTCCCGCACGACCCTTTCTTTTCCTCCACTCACGACCCCTTCTTCTCCTCCGCGCACGACCTCCATTAAAGATGCTATCTGTTTTTATCTTTGTTGTTCCGTGGCAACGCACGGCATTCACAAGACCCAGCGTCCGTGGCGCTTGATCTCGGGCGGTGGCGGCTCTTGATTTCGCGGACGGACGGCGATCGCAAGATCCGAGCGGTCCGCGGCGCATGATCTCGAGCAGTCGGCGGCGCTTGATCTCGGGGACGGCGGTGGCGTTTGAGATCTTGGTTGGCTGGGGTCAAGGAAGAGCAGGCCATCTACGGAGGATGGGGGCGGCAAAGGCGAGGCCGAGCAATAAGAGCAAAGCGATGGTAATGGATTCCTTTACGAACATGAACCAAACAAACTTGCAAAAACTGATTACACCTCCATAAACGCTGTAATCTGATTACGTTAACGTTGCCTTCACCATTTTCGTAGCCAAACACCTCCTTGGTGTCAATGTGTGAGGTGTCGTCACGTGCCCTGACATGATGTTTTGTATATTTTTTGAAATGCCGATCGCCCAAATTTTCTTTGGAGGCGTTGATGCATGTGTAGCTGATAACCGCAGCGCAACATCTTGCCTATGCCTGCATTCCCTTTTCGTCCACCTCACCCTTGCTGCTGCGACCACGAAATTCAGAGTACAGCCTACAAGTACAAAATTCTTTGAGAACAAAGAGAAGTAGAAGAGCCTGCACACATCAAAATTGATGTGGCAGTCTTTATTGAAGTATGCGGTGGTTTGCAATCACCAAGGTGGACACAACAAAACTACTCAGCGGTTAACACTAACCCAAACAAAAATTCTAGCTTTGCCTAAGTAAATCACCACAGTAAAATTGTGGTCCGTCACTTGAACCTCCAGTCATATAAATAATCTATTCCGTGAAACTGAAATCCGACAGGAAGTGAGTACTTGGTCGATTCTTTGTAAAGAAATAGTTTGTAGTTTTACCTCGTAACCAAAAGGCACAAATGTAGTGCAAATGTAACTCTTGTGACCCTTACATTCCAGCATTCTTTTGATGCTACACGATGGTGCATGTTCAAAGATCAAGCGGTGGGTTCTACATTACCACGAAAAAAATACAAGGCAATAACATCGAGGCAAAAAGAAGTTCGTAATCGATGTAAAGGACATAACAGTTACAAGCACTCTAATACAGCAATTATAATACTATAAACAGAAATGAAAACATCGAGAAGATGGCTGGCCAACCTTCACCTCTTGATCATCACCCATGACAACATGATACATAAGGAGAACACTTTATGGTGGTTACGTGTCTTAAGTGCAAAATAGCGATCATGGGGTGCGAAAGACACCACAAAGATAATTCGATTTATATATGATTCAAACTTAGTAAAGAACAAAGAGGAGTGAAGAAAAATGCGATTGCACAAAATTAAGGCCAAATGACACATTTAATACAGCAGCAAGTGGGAAAATAAATGATGTTCGACAACCCCTTCCAATAGAGATTCATTTGATATGTTCATGCGGTGATTACTTACGGTTATACCAACTAAAGATAGATTTCAAGTGCTACCAACATTTCTATGAAACACGGCCAAAATTAACTCCCTCAAATTCCATTGGAACTTCTATTCCTTTCTACCCGAACCCGAGAATACATTGTTTTTATAGTGTATAGTTAATTAGTTATACTACATAATAAAATGGCCGCATGCCGCCAACGCAAGGTCGAACATTGTCTTCGAACAAATATTAGTACATGGTGTGGTGAAAATTACGACCGATAGTTGTGCCTTTAGCATGTCTTTCTCCTTCATCTTGAGATTATGCTTTCCTCTAGGAAAGCACTTGATGGTCTAGGTTATCAAGCTCATTACTTCTTGTTGTGTTGACAACATAAACGTATTAGCAATCAACTTAATATAATAAGTAGAGATGATACGGATGTTGAAATAAGAGCTTACCTTAAGTCTCGGCTAAGTTGTCACTTGCCACGAGTTTCTCTTCCATCGCATCTTGCAGCGTTTTCAGTTCTTCATCAATAACAATTTCAGTTTTGCTCTATCAAACTTGAAGTTTATTTTGACTAATGACATGTGACTCAAAGACTCGCATTATCTATTATTCAATATTACTAACAAGCATAACTCTAACCCTATAACACAATATTATACGGAGCTATTAGCAAAAATGATAGGAAGGATTTCTCACAAGATAAATAATAGTTTTAAATTTTGTTTCAAAATACATATTGTTTATTCATTGACTACATGCAAGATAAAATAAACAGCCACTGAATAAAGTATGCAATCAGTTAATAATAGTAAAATTCCTTAGCGAAACACAGCTTGGAGATCATCCTGAAGCCAATCTTAGTAAAAAAAAAGTATTACAACATAAATACACATATGAGATTAGAACGGCACCAGACACTGAATAAGTTTGCAATTATGTAATATTAGGGAATGTTTCTTGATTTTTCCCACTAAGATTAGAAGGAAGACAGCCTTGAGAGTATGGATATGGAGATATTTCACTAAGGCTGTAGCACATCACTCCACACAGATAAAATAAAATAAAAGTTAGGAGATGAGCTCACCGTCTGGGCCATGTGGTGCATATTCCTTACCTCACTTATTCGTTTTGCTCTCGCCATCCAAACCAAGCGATGCGATCTGCTCTCACCACGAGGATCCATTGTCTTGTTCTCTGCAACCATCGCTAGCTGGTTCACCTTCATAACTTCGCTCGTAGGCAGCATCACATCAAACACCAAGGAAATAGCAAATATCCTAAACCGACCAACATCATATAAATTAGATTAATTCTCCGACGCTAACACGAAGTCAACCAAATAGACGATAAGGACACAGACATCTCCGATTGCTTTCAAAATTAGAAAAGAAGGGGCAAGGTGATACCAGATTTGGCGTTGGAAATCTTCTTAACCAATACTCAGAGCAGTCATGTTAGGTGGCGTGGGTGCGCTACTTACCTTTGCTTCCACGAGTGGGGAATTCTAGCGAACACCCTACACACACTTGCCGAGACACGAGCGCGCCTCTCCTCGTCTCCTCAACCTCCCCACTTGTGTTCTTTGGCTTACCTTTCCTCCTCCTCCTCCACGGTGTCCGTTGCCGCCTTCACAATTGTAGAAGACGTATCTCTCATCCTCCTAGACCTCCGTCGCCGCATCCATCGCCGTGGTGAGACCACATGACCCCATCCCCAGTCGCATTGGTCCGTTGTCGAGACCTCTCCGTCCAAGTGTGGTGCGGTCCCGACCATGGCCGATGGCGGGCATGGCGAAAGCTCCATGGGCGGGCGATGCCAAATTGATGGGAGTAAAGGAAGCGCCCGTCTGGTCGCCGGAGAGGGCCGTCCGCTGGATAGGGCCGATGGAGAGGGCCTCGTCCGGTGGACATGGGGAAGGAGGCGCCGAGATCCGACGGAGCAGACAGGCGTGGAAGGAGCAAGATGGAGAACGTCGCCGTCGGGTTCTTTCCGTTTTTTTACGTTCTCGAGCGTGGGTTGTTCCCTGCGATTTTTTTGTGCGGGATCGTAAGAGCGGAGGTCGAACCATCACGACGTTCGATCCTGCTTTAATAGTAGAGATAGTGATTGACAGAGTTCTCTAGTCACCATCACCAAGTTATTGGAACTTTTTGATAAACTATAATATGCAAGGGATGACAAAAGCGAATCCCGAGATCTTCATGATGCTGAAATCGACGAAGGTAGAAATCAAGAAAAAGCATCAAGTGTTGATGATTAAACAAGACCACTAGTTTTAAGAAAAGGGCAAAGGGAAAGAAAGGGAACTTCAAGAAGGATGGCAAGCAAGTTTTCACTCCCGTGAAGAAGCCCAAAGTTGGACCTAAGCCTGAAACTAAGTGCTTCTACTGCAAAGGAAATGTTCACTGGAAGCGGAACTACCCCAAATATTTGGCAGATAAGAAGGATGGCAAAGTGAACAAAGGTATATTTGATATACATGTTATTGATGTGTACCTTACTAGTGCTCGTAGTAGCCCCTGGGTATTTGATACCTATTCGGTTGCTAAGATTAGTAACTTGAAACAGGAGTTGCAGAATAAATAGAGACTAGTTGAGGGTGAAGTGACGATGTATGTTGGAACTGGTTCCAAGATTGATATGATCATCATCGCACACTCCCTATACTTTCGGGATTAGTGTTGACCTAATATGATTAGATAATGTTTATTGCAATATGGTTATTCATTTAAGATAGAGAATAATTGTTATTCTGTTTACATGAATAAAACCTTCTATGGTCATACACCCAATGTTAATGGTTTATTGAATCTCGATCATAGTGATACACATATTCATAATATTGATGCCAAAAGATGCAAAGTTGATAATGGTAGTGCAACATACTTGTGGCATTGCCGTTTAGGTCATATCGGTGTAAAGCGCATGAAGAAACTCCATAAAGATGGACTTTTGGAATCACTTGATTATGAATCATTTGATGCTTGCGAACTGTGCCTTATGGGAAAGATGACTAAAACTCCGTTTTCTAGAACAATGGAGCAAGCTAATGACTTATTGGAAATAATACATACCAATGTATGCGGACCAATGAGTGTTGAGGCTCGTGGCGGGTATCGTTATTTTCTGACCTTCATAGATGATTTGAGCAGATATGGGTATATCTACTTAATGAAACACAAGTCTGAAACATTTGGAAAGTTCAACGAGTTTCAGAGTGAAGTGGAGAATCATTGTACCAAGAAAATAAAGTTTCTACGATCTAATCGTGGAGGTGAATATTTGAATTACAAGTTTGGCCTTCATTTAAAACAATGTGGAATAGTTTCGTAGCTCACGCCACCTGGAACACCACAACATAATGGTGTGTCCGAACGTTGTAATCGCACTTTATTATATATGGTGCGATCTATGACGTCCCTTACCGATTTACCACTATCGTTTTGGGGTTATGAATTAGAGACAGCTTCATTCATGTTAAAGAGGGCACCATCAAAATCCGTTGAGACGACATCGTATGAACTGTGATTTGGCAATAAACCTAAGCTGTCGTTTCTTAAAATTTGGGGATGCGATGCTTATGTCAAAAGGCTTCAGCCTCATAAGCTCGAACCCAAATCGGAGAAGTGCGTCTTCATAGGATACCCTAAGGAAACAATTGGGTACACCTTCTACCACAAATCCGAAGGCAAGATCTTTGTTGCTAAGAATGGAACCTTTCTAGAGAAGGAGTTTCTCTCAAAAGAAGTGAGTGGGAGGAAAATAGAACTTGATGAGGTAGTTGTACCTTCTCTCAATTTGGAAAGTAGCTCATCCGAGAAATCCTTTCCCGTGATGACTACACCTACTGGAGAGGAAGCTAATGATAATGATCATGAAACTTCAGATCAAGTTGCTACAGAACCTCGTAGGTCAACCAGACCACGATCTGCACCAGAGTAGTACGGTAATCCTATTCTAGAAGTCATGTTACTTGACCATACGAACCTACGAACTATGAAGAAGCTATGATGAGCCCAGATTTCGATAAATGGCTTGAGGCCATGAAATCTGAGATAGGATCCATGTATGAGAACAAAGTGTGGACTTTGGTGGATTTGCCCGATGATCGACGACCCATAGAGAATAAATGGATCTTCAAGAAGAAGGCTGACGCTGATGGTAATGTTACTATCTATAAAGCTTGACTTGTCGGAAAAGGTTTTCAACAAGTTCAAGGAGTTGACTACGATGAGACTTTCTCACCCGTAGCGATGCTTAAGTCTGTCCGAATCATGTTAGCAATTGCCGCATTTTATGATTATGAAATTTGGCAAATGGATGTCAAAACTGCATTCCTTAATGGATTTCTTAGAGAAGAGTTGTATATGATGCAACCAGAAAGTTTTGTCGATCCTAAAGGTGCTAACAAAGTGTGCAAGCTCCAGCAATCCATTTATGGACTGGTGCAAGCATCTCGGAGTTGGAATATATGCTTTGATGAGGTGATCAAAGCATATGGTTTTATACAGACTTTTGGAGAAGCATGTATTTACAAGAAAGTGAGTGAGAGTAGTACAACTCTTTTGATAAGTATATGTAAATGTCATATTGTTGATCGGAAATGATGTAGAATTTTCTGGAAAGTGTAAAGGAGAGTTTGAAAGGAGTTTTTCAAAGAAAGACCTTGGTGAAGCTACTTACATATTGGGCATCAAGATATATACAGATATATCAAGACGCTTGATAAGATTCTTCAATGAGTACATACCTTGACAAGATTTTGAAGTAGTTCAAAATGGAACAGTCAAAGAAGGAGTTCTTGCCTGTGTTGTAAGGTGTAAAGTTGAGTAGGACTCAAAACCCGACCACAGCAAAAAATAGAAAGAGAATGAAAGTCATTCCCTATGCCTCAGCCATAAGTTCTATAAAGCATGTTATGCTGTGTACCAGACCTATTGTGTACCTTATCATGAGTTTGGCAAGGGGGTACGATAGTGATCCAGGAGTGAATCACTAGACAACGGCCAAAGTTATCGAATATTTCTTGGTTATGGAGGTGACAAAGAGTTTGTCATAAAGAGTTACGTCGATGCAAGCTTTTACACCAATCTGGATGACTCTGAGTCTCATTCTGGATACATGTTGAAAGTGGGAGCAATTAGCTAGAGTAGCTCCATGCAGAGCATTGTAGAAAAAGAAATTTGCAAAATACATACGGATCTGAATGCGGCAGACCGATGACTAAACATCTCTCACAAGCAAAACATGATCACACCTTAGTACTCTTTGGGTGTTAATACATAGCGATGTGAACTAGATATTGACTCTAGTAAACCCTTTGGTTGTTGGTCACATGGTGATGTGAACTATGGGTGTTAATCACATGTAGATGTGAACTATTGGTGTTAAATCACACGGCGGTGTGAACTAGATTATTGACTCTAGTGCAAGTGGGAGGCTGAAGGAAATATGCCTTAGAAGCAATAATAAAGTTGTTATTTTATATTTCCTTATATCATGATAAATGTCTAATATTCATGCTAGAATTGTATTAACCGGAAACTTGATACATGTGTGGATACATAGACAAAACACTGTGTCCCTAGTATGCCTCTACTTGACTAGCTCGTTAATCAAAGATGGTTAAATTTCCTAACCATAGACATGCGTTGTCATTTGATGAACGAGATCACATCAGTAGGAGAATGATGTGATGGACAAGACCCATCCGTTAGATTAGCATAATGATCGTTCAGTTTTATTGCTACTGCTTTCTTAATGTCAAATACATATTATATTCCTCAGACTATGAGATTATGCAACTCCCGGACACCAGAGGAATACCTTGTGTGCTATCAAATGTCACGTAACTGGGTGATTATAAAGATGCTCTACAGGTATCTCCGAAGGTGTTTGTTGGGTTGGCATAGATCAAGATTAGGATTTGTCACTCTGAGTATCGGAGAGGTATCTTTGGGCCTTCTCGGTAATGCACATCATATAATGCCTTGCAAGCAATGTGAATAATGAGTTAGTTACGGGATGATGCATTACAGAAAGAGTAAAGAGACTTGCTGACAATGAGATTGAACTAGGTATGAAGATACCAACGATCGAATCTCGGGCAAGTAACATACCAATGACAAAGGGAATAATGTATGTTGACATTGCGGTTCGACCAATAATGATCTTCGTAGAATATGTGGAACCAATATGAGCATCCAGGTTCCGCTATTGGTTATTGACCGGATAGGTGTCTCGATCATGTCTACATAGTTCTCGAGCCTATAGGGTCCGCACGCTTAACGTTTGATGATGATATGCATTATATGAGTTATGTGTTTTGGTGACCGAAGGTTGTTCGGAGTCCTGGATGAGATCACATACATGACTAGGAGCCTCGAAATGGCCGAGAGGTAAAGATTGATATATTGGAAGGTAGTATTCGGACACCGGAAGGGTTCCGGAGTGTATCGGGTATATACCGGAGTATGGGAGGGGTTACCGGAACACCCCGGGGAAAGATATGGGTCATAGGAGGGAGGCTAACCAGCCCACAAGGGGCTGGTGCACCCCCCACAAGGGAGGAGGCCGAATTGGAATAGGGAAGGGGGCGCCACCCCCCTTCCCTTCTCCTACTCCCTCTCCTTCCGCCTTTCCCCCTCCGGTAGAAGGAAGGGGGCCGAATAGGACTAGGAGTCCTAGTAGGACTCCCCCCCCACTTGGGGGCGCGCGTAGGCCGGCCTCCTCTCCCTCCTTCCTTTATATACAGGGGGGTGCCCCTATGAGACACACCAATTACTCTTAGCCGTGTGCGGTGCCCCCTTCCACAGTTTACGCCTCCGGTCATATTATCGCGGTGCTTAGGCGAAGCCCTGCGTGGATCACATCACCATCAATGTCACCACGCCGTTGTGTTGACGGAAATCATCTACTCCTTCGACCGTCTGCTGGATCAAGAGCTCGAGGGTCGTCATTGCGCTGAACGTGTGCAGAACTCGAAGGTGCCATACGTTCGGTACTCTATCGGTCGGATCGAGAAGACGTTCGACTACATCAACCGCATTGAGCAAACGCTTCCGCTTTCGGTCTACGAGGGTACGTGGACACACTCTTCCCCTCTCGTTGCTATGCATCTCCTAGATAGATCTTGCGTGAGCGTAGGAATTTTTTTGAAACTGCATGCTACGTTTCCCAACAAACTCCACTCCGTAGGGACTCTGGCTGGGACACGATCTAGCTCGCATGTTCGGTGTCCTTGACAAGCAATCAATGATGGAATCGCTTGCAATCTGGCACGACATGCCAGGTAAGTACTTTGAATGTACTCACAGGCTCACAACAACCAAATGCATCAAAGCAAGACAACAACATAACATTAACAGGTTAAGTTATAAACAACTACTATGATGTGGAAGCAACCAGTAATCATGATAGTGTAGTGCTAGAATAACTGATGAATCATCTCTCTCTTGGCTATCCGGCCAAGCAAATATGTCACCTCGATCACCTCATGATCAAAGCCTCCACGTGATCACCGCGTGATCACAAACTGAATGATCATCCTCAAGATCATCCCAATATCCTCATCATCATCCTGCCAAATGGTTACTAATCACTTATATAAGCGATATAAAATGTTGTTGAACGTTGCATGGGAAACAAAAAAATTCCTATGCTCATCAAGATCAATCTAGGAGATGACCATCTACGAGAGGAGAGATTGGATCCACATACCCTTGTAGATTGCTAAGCGGAAGCGTTAAGAAACACGGTTGATGTAGTCGAACATCTTCGCGATCCAATCACGATCCGTCCATGAACTCTCGATCCAAGCGCCGAACGGACGACACCTCCGTGTTCAACACACACGTACGACTTCATGAGACCTTCACCTCCTAGAACTAGCGAGCGATGGTGAAATAGTAGCTCGAGTTCTCCGGCAGCACGACGGCGTGGTGGCAGTGGTGGTGGAGCAATCTGGGAGAGCTTTGCTAAGTAATCCGAGAGAGAGAGGAACTACGAGGGTGAGGAAGGGTAGCGTCGTGGCATGAATGGTTGCGGCTGCCCTCCCTCTCCACCTCTATATATAGGGGGAAGGGAGGAGGGGTGGCATCCTAGGGCCTCCCCTAGGGGGGCGGCGGCCACCAGATGGGGCGCCCCTAGGGAAACCCTAGGGTGGCTTGGCCCCCAAGCCAAGTGGGGCGCCGGCCCTAGGTGGGCTCCCCCACCCCTTGGCCGAATGGGTTGGGGTTTTGGTGGTGCCCATCCCCTTGTGGGCTGGTGTGCCCCCTTCCCTTGGCCCATGAGCCCCCCCCAACACTTGTCGGGCCCCCCGAAACTCTTTTTGGTTCTCTAACGAAAACCTGGTACCTCCTGGAACACTTTCGGAATCTGAATCCCTTCATCCTACATATCAATCTTCACCTCCGGACCATTCTAGGGTTCCTCATCATGTCCATGATCTCATATGGGACTCCGAACAACCTTCGGTCACCAACATAATAACACAAAACTTAGATTGTCGCCAAACGTTAAGTGTGTAGGCCCTGCGGGTTCGAGAACTATGCAGACATGACCGAGACACCTCTACAGTCAATAACCAATAGCAGGACCTGGATGTCCATATTGGTTCCTACAGGTTCTACAAAGATCTTTATCGGTCGAACCTCGATGCCAAGGATTCAGCTAATCTCGTATGGAGTTCCCTTTGTCCATCGGTATGTTACTTGCCCGAGATTCGATCGTCGGTATCTCCGTACCTAGTGATGACCCACAAGTATAGGAGATTGATCGTAGTCCTTTCGGTAAGTAAGAGTGTCAAACCCTACGAGGAGAAGAAGGAAATGACAAGCGGTTTTCAACAAGGTATTCTCTGCAAGCACTAAAATTATCGGTAACAGATAGTTGTGTGATAAGATAATTAGTAACGGGTAACAAGTAACAAATGTAACTAAAGTGCAGCAAGGTGGCCCAATCCTTTTTGTAGCAAAGGACAAGCCTAGACAAACTCTTATATAAAGAAAAGCGCTCCCGAGGACACATGGGAATTACTATCAAGTTAGTTTTCATCATGCTCATATGATTTGCGTTCGTAACTTTGATAATTTGATATGTGGGTGGA
This sequence comes from Aegilops speltoides, assembly GCA_021437245.1. Classification (NCBI taxonomy): domain Eukaryota; kingdom Viridiplantae; phylum Streptophyta; class Magnoliopsida; order Poales; family Poaceae; genus Aegilops; species Aegilops speltoides. The sequence goes on from CM038146.1 coordinate 177,725,016, forward strand.
ATGTTGCTTGGGTGTTGTCCTTACTTGGAAAAGCCTCCACTTATGATTAACCCCTCCCGCAAGCATCCACATCTACGAAAGAAGAATTAAGATAAATCTAACCATAGCATGAAACATATGGATCCAAATCAGCCCCTTATGAAGCAACACATAAGCTAGGGTTTAAGCTTCTGTCACTCTAGCAACCCATCATCTACTTATTACTTCCTAATGCCTCCCCCTAGGCCCAAATAATGGTGAAGTGTCATGCAGTCGACATTCACATAACACCACTAGAGGAAAGACAACATACATCTCATCGAAATATCAAACGGATACCAAATTCACATGATTACTTATAACAAGACTTCTACCATGTCCTCAGGAACAAATGTAACTACTCACAAAGCATATTCATGTTCAAAATCATAGGATTATTTAATAGCATAAAGGATCTGAACATATGATCTTCCATCGAATAAACAAACTAGCATCAACTACGGAGAGTAATCAACACTACTAGCAACCTATAGGTACCAATCTGAGGTTTTGAGACAAAGATCGGATACAAGAGATGAACTACGGTTTGAGAGGAGATGGTGCTGGTGAATATGTTGATGGATATTGACCCCCTCTTGATGAGAGGATCGTTGGTGATGATGATGGCTTTGATTTCCCCCACCGGGAGGGAAGTTTCTCGGCAGAACAGCTCCGCTGGAGCCCTAGATTGGTTCTGCCCAAGTTCCGCCTCGAGATGGTGGCGCTTCGTCCCGAAAACTCTCTCTTGATTTTTTTTCTAGGTCAAAAGACACCATATAGCAGAAGAGGGGAACCGGAGGCCTGACAGGTGGCCCACAAGCCCTAGGGGCGCGCCTAGGGGGTAGGGCGCACCCCCAGGCTTGTGGCCTCCTGGTGGGTCCTCCTCTGGTATTTCTTCGCCCAATATTTGTAATATATTCCAAAATAATTCTTCGTAAATTTTCAGGACTTTTGGAGTTGTACAGAATAGGTCTCTCAGAGTTGCTCCTTCCCGGTCCAGAATTCCAGGTGCAGGCATTCTCCCTCTTCATGTAAATCTTGTAAAATAAGAGAGAAAAGGCATAAGTATTGTACCATAAAGTGAAATAACAGTCCATAATGTAATAAATAATGATATAAAGCATGATGCAAAATGGACGAATCAACTCCCCCAAGCTTAGACCTCTCTTGTCCTCAAGCGAAAGCCGAAATAGATAATCATGTCCATATGTTTAGAGATAGATATGTCGATAAAAATAAAATATGGACATGAAGGCATCATGATGAGCTTTAAAACAACAACATATATTGGCACATAATTTCTTATGCTAAAGTGACAATTCATTCACAAGATAAAGTAGGAATCAAGAACTCTGTTGAGAACCAACAAACTATGATCTCGGTCATTGAAGCAATTACAATTTACCATAACATCAGAAAGAGTCAATATAAGAGCTTGTCTAGAAAATCTGTATACTCAATCATCTTTTAGTCTTTCATAATTGCTAACACTCACGCGGTACTTATGAGATCAATGCTTCTATCGGACATAGAGAAAGATAGGCGCTTATAGTTTCGCCTCCCAACTATTTACCTCAAGGGTAATGTCAGCAATAATAACTCATGTTCACCTACATCCGAGTGGATATATGTGTCTAGATCTTTCCGCAACACACAACGCTTGCCAAGAGAAGAAGGCAAAATAAAGGAAGTGGTGAAGATCACCATGACTCTTGCATAAAGGTAAAAATCTAAAAAGTAAAAGATAGGCCCTTCGTAGAGGGAAGTAGAGGTTGTCATGTGCTTTTTTGGTTGGATGCACAAAATCTTAATGCAAAGGAACGTCACTTTATATTGCCCCTTGTGATAAAGAACTTTATTATGCAGTCAATCGCTTTTATTTCTTCCTTAACACAAGTTCGTATAAAGCTTATTTTCCTCACACTAATAGATCATACATATTTAAGGAGCCATTTTTATTGCTTGCACTAATGACAACTTACTTGAAGGATCTTACTCAATCCATAGGTAGGTATAGTGGACTCTCATGGCAAAACTAGGTTAGGGATGTTTGGATGCACAAGTAGTATTTCTACTTGGTGCAGAAGTTTTGGCTGGTATGAGGTGGAAGCAAGCCTCACATGTTGGAGGATCCATGACAATATAACTTCTATTCGGAAATAAGCAAACATAACTCATTATGTTGTCTTCGTTGTCCAACATCAACTTCTTAGCATATAATATTTTAATAAGTGCTCACAATCATAAAAGATGTCCAAGGTAATATATTTATATGTGAACATCTCTTTCTTTATTACTTCCTTTTAATTGCAACAATGACCAACACTATGTTTGTCCACTCACAACAAGTTTCAATCAACATACTTCTTATATGTGAAGTCACCACTCTCCAAAAGATTATTATATACTGTTTTTACTTCTTTTATTCTTCCTTTTTGTTTTCCCTCAAGATCATAGCAAGAAAGCAAAGCCCAACTCAAAACTATTCTTTATTATATAACCCATGACTCAGTTACATAGATGGATCACAAAGCAAAGCTCAAAGACTAAATCATACTAAAGACTTTTATTCTACTAGACTGAGATATAACCAAAAGGATCAAACTAAGGAAAACAATAATGGTAAAGATGTGATGGTGATACGATATTGGGGCACCTCCCCCAAGCTTGTCACAAGCCAAGGGGTCTGCCATACCCATGTTTTTATGTCTCTTTCTTCGGAGGTGGTGATGATGGAGTTGATGATGATGAAAGAAGCTTATCCTCCATCTTCCAAGGCATAGGTTCACCATCGTAAAAAGTTGAACGAGTCTCTGGGATCCTCAAATCTGCAGCCAAACTCATCCTCTTAAATCTGTATTCATACTCACAGTTTTGGTTTTGCAGGTCATAGATCTGGGCTTGGAGATGCTCGATTTTCTCATGGAGCTTGAAGATGGCCTCTCCGATGTTCTTGGCGTCCAGCTTGTGGTCACGGGTAAATTTCGTGATCATGGAGTGATTGGCGTTGAGTCCGTGTTCCTCCATCCCTTGGCACTTAAAGACTTGTCGCTCCATTGCTTCGAGCCTTGTCTCCACGCTTTCGGTTCTCTTTGGCCCTTGAACATCGCGGATGTGCAGCACCCCCTCATGCATCTCAATGGTTTGAGGGTGTTGCAGCACCTCCGCGAGGTAGGGGTTGATGACCTTCTCAAAGAACTTGTCCTTCGGAGCGCTTGGGACATCATAGCGATGTAGATCAGTCAGAAAAACAGCTCGAAGCAAGAACAGAGATTTTGCCATGATACAGTGGTCAAAACCTTCAGGAGATTATATAATGAATTTTTATCGACCAAAAGGAGTGTACTACAAGAAAACGGATTCCGGGGGGCACACGAGGTGGTCACAAGCCTAGGAGGCGCGCCCAAGGGGGTAGGGCGCGCCCCCACGGCTTGTCGCCTCCTCATGCACTTTCCGGACTACTTCTTATTTTTCTAATTTTTTAAATATTCAAAAACGGAGTAAAATTGCTATTGTAAGAGTGTTGGAGTCAGTTTACTTATTGTATCACATACGTATTCCTTTTCCAAGTCTGAAACATTCTATAGGTATCCCTTATGTACTTCTCCGGTGTTATGGTATTAATAATATTGGTTTCAACATTTATGGGAGTACCTGAGATATAATTTTTGATTCTTTGCTCGTTTACCACCTTTGGGTTATTGCCTTCGGCGTTGTTGATTTTGATGGCGCCGAAACGATAAACCTCCTCGACAATGTAAGGACCTTCCCATTTAGAGAGAAGCTTTCCTGCAAAAAATATTAAACGGGAGTTTTATAGAAATACATGGTCAGCTGCATAGAATTCACGCTTTTGTATACTCCTATCATGCCATCTTTTAACCTTCTCTTTAAACAGTTTGGCATTCTCATAGGATTGGGTTCTCCATTCATCAAGTGAGCTAATGTCAAATAACCTCTTTTCTCCAGCAAGTTTGAAATCATAGTTGAGCTCTTTAATTGCCCAACAAGCTTTATGTTCTAGTTCAAGAGGTAAGTGACATGCTTTCCCATAAACCATTTTATACGGAGACATACCCATAGTTTTTTTTATAACCAGTTGTATAAGCCCATAATGCATCATCAAGATTCTTAGACCAATTCTTTCTAGATCTATTAACAGTCTTTTGCAAGATCAATTTAATTTATCTATTACTTAATTCTAATTGACCACTAGACTGAGGGTGATATGGAGTTGCAATTCGATGGTTAATATCATACTTAGCAAGCAATTTATGGAAAGCACCATGAATAAAGTGTGAACCATCATCAGTCATCAAATATCTGGGGACTCCAAACCTCAGGAAAATAACTTCTTTAAGCATTTTAATAGAAGTGTTATGATCACCACTACTAGTTGGAATAGCTTCTACCCACTTAGTAACGTAATCAACAACAACTAGAATATGTGTATACCCATTAGAGGAAGGAAAAGGTCCCATATAATCAAATCCCCAAACATCAAATGGTTCAATAACAAGTGAAAAATTCATAGGCATTTCCCGACATCTACTAATATTACCTATTCTTTGGCATTCATCACAAGACAATCCAAACTTACGAGCATGCTTCAAAAGAGTAGGCCAATAAAAACTAGATTGTAATACCTTGTGTGCAGTTCTATCACCAGCATGGTGTCCTCCGTAAGCCTTGAAGTGACACTTGCATAGGATCTATTCCTATTCATGCTCAGGTACACAACGTCTAGTAACACCATCTACTCCTTTATAAAGATGTGGGACATCCCAGAAGTAATTTCTTAAATCATAGAAAACCTTTTTCTTTTGTTGGTATGTGAAACTAGGTGGTATAAATTTAGCAACAATGTAATTAGCATACTCAGCATACCATGGAGCACTATGAGAAGCATTTATGACAGCTAATTGTTCATCAGGAAAGCTATCATCAATAGCTTGTGGGTCATCAGGAACATTCTCTAACCTAGACAAGTTATCTGCAACGGGGTTCTCAGCTCCCTTTTTATCAATAATATGCAAATCAAATTCTTGTAGCAAGAGAACTCATCTAATAAGTCTAGGTTTAGCATCTTTCTTTTCAATAAGATATTTAATAGCAGCATGATCGGTGTGAACAGTTACTTTGGAATCAACAATATAAGATCTGAACTTATCACAAGCAAAGACAACCGCTAAAAATTCTTTTTCAGTAGTAGCATAATTTCTTTGAGCACTGTCTAGAGTTTTGCTAGTGTAATGGATAACATTTAATTTCTTATCAACTCTTTGTCCTAGAACAACACCAACATCATAGTCACTAGCATCACACATAATTTCAAAGGGTAGGTTCCAATCAGGTGGTTGAACAATAGGTGCGGAAAATAAGGCTTTATTTAGTATTTCAAAGGCTTCTACACAATCATCATCACAAAAATAGAACATATTTTTGCAAGAGATTAGTGGGAGACCTAGAAATTATAGAGAAGTCCTTAATAAACCTCCTATAGAAACCATCATGACCAAGGAAACTTCTTACACCTTTGATATCTTTAGGACACGACATTTTTTCAATAGCATCAACTTTAGCTTTATCAACTTCAGTACCTCTTTCAGAGATTTTGTTCCACAAGACAATACCCTCATTAACCATAAAGTGGCACTTCTCTCAACTCAAGACAAGATTAGTTTATTCACATCTCTGCAAAACTCGATCAAGGTTGCTTAAGCAATCATCAAAAGAAGTTCCGTAAATGGAAAAATCATCCATGAAAACCTCAACAATATTTTCACAAAAGTCAGAGAATATAGCAATCATACATCTTTGAAAGGTAGCGGGTGCATTGCATAAACCAAAAGGCATACGTATATAAGCAAAGGTACCGAAGGGCAAGTAAAAGTAGTATTTTCTTGACCCCCTTATGACACATGTATTTGAGAAAAACCAGAATAACCATCTAGAAAGTAACAGTGTGTATGTTTGGATAGTATTTCTAGCATTTGATCAATAAAAGGCAGAGGATATTGATCTTTCCTAGTAGCTTTGTTTAATTTTCTAAAATCAATAACCATTCTATAACCTGTAACAATTCTTTGTGGGATCAATTCATTCTTATCATTTGGAACAACAGTAATACCTTCCTTCTTAGGGACACAATGAACGGGACCTACCCATCTACTGTCAACAATATGATAAATTATACCTGCTTCTAGAAGCTTTAATATTTCATTTCTTACCACTTCTTTCATCTTGGGATTTAACCGTCGTTGATGATCAACAACTGGTTTAGCATCAGGCTCCATATTAGTTTTGTGCTGACATAATGTGGGACTAATGTCCTTAAGATCATCAAGAGTATATCCAATAGCGGCACGGTGCTTCTTCAAAGTTTTCAGTAATATCTTTTCCTCATGTTCTGAAAGGTTAGCACTAATAATAACATGATATATCTTTTTCCCATCAAGATAAGCATATTTAAAAGTATCAGGTAATTGTTTAAGATCAAACACGGGATCACCCTTGGGTGGAGGAGGATCCCCAAGAATCTCAACAGGCAAGTTGTGTTTCAAAACAGGCATTTGATTAAAGAATATTTCATCTAATTCCTTCCTTTCATTCATGAACATGTCATTTTCATGGTCTAGCCAATATTGTTCTAAAGGATCAGTAGGAGGCACAACTATAGAAGCAAGACCAATAATTTCATCTCTATTAGGTAATTCTTTTTCATGGGGTTGTCTATGAAATTTGTAGAAGTTAAACTCATGAGACACATCCCTGAAACTTACACTAACAGTTTCTTTCTCGCAATCTATCTTAGCATTGATGGTATTCAAGAAAGGTCTACCAAATATAATGGGACAAAAATCATCTTGTGGGGAACCAAGAACAAGAAAATCAATAGGGTATTTTATTTTCCCACACAAGACTTCAACATCTCTTACGATCCCAATTGGTGATATAGTGTCTCTATTAGCAAGCTTAATAGTACCATCAATATCTTCTATCTCAGTAGGTGCAATATCATTCATAATTTCTTGATATAAAGTAAAGGGAATTGCACTCACACTAGCACCCACATCACATAAGCCATGATAACAATGATCTCCTATTTTAATAGAAACATCAGGCATGCCAACAATAGGTCTATGTTTATCTTTATTATCGGGTCTAGCAATTCTAGCAGCTTCATCACAGAAGTAAATAACATACCCATCAACGTTATCGACCAAGAGATCTTTAACCATAGCAATACTAGGTTCAACTTTAATTTGTTCAGAAGTTGTAGGTGTTCTAGTATAACTCTTACGAACCACGGCCAAAGCATTAGCATGCTCCTTTATCCTAACAGGGAAATGTGGTTTCTCAATATAAGCAGTAGGAATAACAGGATCAACATTATAAGGAACGGTTTCTTCTTTAGCCTTAATGGGTTCTACTATTTTTACTTTAATGGGAGGATGATATTTAAACCACTTCTCCTTAGGGAGATCAACATGAGTAGCAAATGATTCACAGAAAGAAGCTACTATCTCAGAGTCAAGTCCATATTTAGTGCTAAATTCACAAAAAGCATCGGTATTCATAAAAGATTTAACACAATCAAACTTAAGGTTTATACCTGACTCCTTATGTTCATCGAGTTCCCAATCTTTAGAGTTGCGTTTAATTCTTTCCAATAAATCCCAGTTGAATTCAATAGTCTTCTTTATAAAAGAACAAGTACAAGAAGTATCGAGCATGGATTGATCATTATGAGAAAGCCGAGCATAAAAGTTCTGAATAATAATTTCTCTTGAGAGCTCATGATTGGGGCATGAATATAACATTGACTTAAGCCTACCCCAAGCTTGAGCGATACTTTCTCCTTCACGAGGCCAAAAATTATATATGTAGTTCCAATCACGATGAACTAGATGCATAGGATAAAACTTCTGGTGAAATTCCAATTTCGATCGATTGTAGTTCCATGATCCAATATCATCACATAGCCTATACCATGTCAATGCCTTCTCCTTGAAAGATAAAGGGAATACCTTCTTCTTGACTTCATCCTCGAGCAAACCTGCAAGCTTAAATAATCCATAAACTTCATCCACATAGATTAGATGCATACCAGGATGTAATTGTCCATCTCCTGCATAAGGATTAGCTAGCAGTTTCTCTATCATACCCGAAGGAATCTCATAATAAAAAAATTTAGTAGGTTCAGTAGGTTGAGGAGCAACTTCTTTCTCTACCGGTCGAGGTGAAGATACCCCGAACAAACCCCTCAAAGGATGACTCTCCATAGTGACAAGTGATAGTAAATTTCAGCACGTAATATAAATGTTTCCTTACCAAATTCCACTCACCAAAGGCTCTTCACTGCTTGGCAATGGCGCTAGAAAAGAGCCTCGATGACCCACAAATATAGGGGATCTATAGTAGTCCTTTCAATAAGTAAGAGTGTCGAACCCAATGAGGAGCAGAAGGAAATGAGAAGCGGTTTTCAGCAAGGTATACTCTGCAAGCACTGAAATTATCGTTAACAAATAGTTCTGTGATGAGATAATTCGTGACGGGTAACAAGTAACCAATGTAAATAAAGTACAACAAGGTGGACCAATCCTTTTTGTAGCAAAGGACAAGCCTGGACAAACTCTTATATAAAGCAAGCGCTCCCGAGGACACATGGGAATTACTGTCAAGTTAGTTTTCATCATGCACATATGATTCACGTTCGTTACTTTGATAATATGATTGAAGGAAATATGCCCTAGAGGCAATAATAAAGTTATTATTTATTTCCTTATATCATGATAAATGTTTATTATTCATGCTAGAATTGTATTAACCGGAAACATAATACATGTGTGAATACATAGACAAACAGAGTGTCACTAGTATGCCTCTACTTGACTAGCTTGTTAATCAAAGATGGTTATGTTTCCTGACCATGAACAAGGAGTTGTTATTTGATTAACAAGGTCACATCATTAGTTGAATGATCTGATTGACATGACCCATTCCGTTAGCTTAGCACACGATCGTTTAGTATGTTGCTATTGCTTTCTTCATGACTTATACATGTTCCTATAACTATGAGATTATGCAACTCCGTTTACGGAGGAACACTTTGGTACTACCAAGCGTCACAACGTAATCGGGTGATTATAAAGGAGTACTACAGGTGTCTCCAAAGGCGGATGTTGGGTTGGCGTATTTCGAGATTAGGATTTGTCACTCGATTGTCGGAGAGGTATCTCTGGGCCCTCTCGGTAATGCACATCACTTAAGCCTTGCAAGCATTGCAACTAATGAGTTAGTTGTGAGATGATGTATTACTGAGCGAGTAAAGAGACTTGCGGTAACGAGATTGAACTAGGTATTGGATACCGACGATCGAATCTCGGGCAAGTAACATACCGATGACAAAGGAACAACGTATGTTGTTATGCGGTCGACCGATAAAGATCTTCGTAGAATATGTAGGAACCAATATGGGCATCCAGGTCCCGCTGTTGGTTATTGACCGTGAATAGTTCTAGGTCATGTCTACATTGTTCTCGAACCGTAGGGTCCCGCACGCTTAAGGTTTCGATGGCAGTTATTATGAGTTTATGTATTTTGATGTACCGAAGAAGTTGAGTCCGGATGTGATCACGGACATGACGAGGAGTCTCGAAATGGTCGAGACATAAAGATTGATATATTGGAAGCCTATGTTTGGAGTTGAATGGTTCGGGCAAAACAGAATTTTGGGAGTACCGGAGGTTACCGGAACCCCGGGAGGTAAATGGGCCATAGTGGGCCTTAGTGGAAAGGAGAAGGGCCAGCCCTAGGTGGCACAAGGCCCCCCTTCCCTAGTCCTACTAGGACTAGGAAAGGGGCCGCCCCCTCTCTCTTTCCCCCTCAGGAATCCTAGTCCAACTAGGATTGGGGAATCCTACTCCCGGAGGAGTAGGACTCCTTGGCGCCACCCTTGGCCGGCCAGCCCCTCCCCTTGCTCCTTTATATACGGGGCAGGGGGCACCCTAGAACACACAAGTTGATCTTTAGATCGTTCCTTAGCCGTGTCGGTGCCCCCTCCACCATATTCCACCTCGGTCGCACTGTCGCGAAGCTTAAGCGAAGCCTGCGCCGGTGAAACATCAAGATCGCCACCACGCCGTCGTCGTCTTGTGAAACTCTCCCTCGACACTCGGCTGGATCGAGTCTGAGGGGCGTCATCGAGCTGTACGTGTGTCAAGAACTCGGGGCGTCGGATAACGGCGCGGGATCGGTCGGATCGCGAGGAGAACGTCGACTACTTCCTCTATGTTGTGATCGCTTCCGCCCGGGTCTACAAGGGTATGTGGACAACACTCACCCCTCTCGTTGCTATACATCACCATGATCTTGCGTGTGCGTAGGAAATTTTTGAAATTACTCGTTCCCCAACAGTGGCATCCGAGCCTAGGTTTTTATATGGTTTGATGTTTTGCACGAGTAGAACACAAGTGAGTTGTGGGCGATACAAGTCATACTACCTACCAGCATGTCATACTTTGGTTCAGCGGTATTGTGAGATGAAGCGGCCCGGACCGACATTACGCAGACGCTTACGCGAGACTGGTTTCACCGCTGCGAGCACTCGTTGCTTAAAGGTGACTGGTGGGTGCTGTCTCTCTCACTTTAGTTGAACTGAGTGTGGCTCGCCCGGTCCTTGAGAAGGTTAAAACGAGTCTATTTGACGAAGTATCGTTGTGGCTTTGATGCGTAGGTGAGACTGGTTCTTGCTTAAGCCCGTAGCAGCCACGTAAAATTTGCAACAACAAAGTAGAGGACGTCTAACTTGTTTTTGCAGGGCATGTTGTGATGTGATATGGTCAAGACGTGATGCTATATTTTATTGTATGAGATGATCATGTTTTGTAACCGAAGTTATCGGCAACTGGCTGGAGCCATATGGTTGTCGCTTTATTGTATGCAATGCAAACGCCCTGTAATTGCTTTACTTTATCACTAAGCGGTAGCGATAGTCGTAGAAGCAATAGGTGGCGTAGACGACAACGATGCTACGATGGAGATCAAGGTGTCGCGCCGGTGACGATGGTGATCACGACGGTGCTTCGGAGATGGAGATCACAAGCACAAGATGATGGCCATATCATATCACTTATATTGATTGCATGTGATGTTTATCCTTTATGCATCTTATCTTGCTTTGATTGACGGTAGCATTTTAAGATGATCTCTCACTAAAATTATCAAGAAGTGTTCTCCCTGAGCATGCACCGTTGCCAAAGTTCGTCGTGCCCAGACACCACGTGATGATCGGGTGTGATAAGCTCTACGTCCATCTACAACGGGTGCAAGCCAGTTTTGCACATGCGGAATACTCAGGTTAAACTTGACGAGCCTAGCATATGCAGATATGGCCTCGGAACACGGAGACCGAAAGGTCGAGCGTGAATCATATAGTAGATATGATCAACATAAGATGTTCACCATTGAAAACTACTCCATCTCACGTGATGATCGGTTATGGTTTAGTTGATTTGGGTCACGTGATCACTTAGATGACTAGAGAGATGTCATCTAAGTGGGAGTTCTTAAGTAATATGATTAATTGAACTTAAATTTATCATGAACTTAGTCCTGGTAGTATTTTGCAAATTATGTTGTAGATCAATAGCTCGCGTTGTTGCTTTCATATGTTTGTTTTTGATATGTTCCTAGAGAAAATTGTGTTGAAAAATGTTAGTAGCAATGATGCGGATATGATCCGTGATCGAGGTTTATCCTCATTGCTGCACTGAAGAATTATGTCCTTAATGCACCGCTAGGTGATGACCTATTGCAGAGAGCGAGATGAGGCGTTATGAGCGTTTGGCTAGCTCGATATGATGACTACTTGATAGTTTTGTGCACCATGCTTTATGGCTTAGAATCGGGACTTCAAAGATGTTTTGAACATCATGGACCATATGAGATGTTCCAGAATTGAAGTTAAATATTTCAAGCAAATACCGAGTTGAGAGATATGAAGTCTCCAACAAGTTCTATAGCTAAAAGATGGAGGAGAATCGCTCAACTAGTGAGCATGTGCTCAGATTGTCTGGGTACTTCAATCGCTTGAATCAAGTGGGAGTTAATCTTCCAGATAAGATAGTGATTGACAGAATTCTCTAGTCACCATCACCAAGTTACTAGAACTTCGTAATGAACTATAGTATGCAAGGGATGACGAAAATGATTCCCGAGCTCTTCGTGATGTTGAAATCAACGAAGGTAGAAATCAAGAAAGAGCATCAAGTGTTGATGGTTGACAAGATCACTAGTTTCAAGAAAAGGGCAAAGAAAAAAAAAGGGGAACTTCAAGTAGATTGACAAACAAGTTGTCACTCCCACGAAGAAGCCCAAAGCTGAACCAAAGCCTGAAACTGAGTGCTTACACTGCAAAGGAAATGGTCACTGGAAGCGGAACTGCCCTAAATATTTGGTGGATAAGAAGGATGGCAAAGTGAAAAAGGTTATATTTGATATACAGGTGTTTGATGTGTGCTTTACTAGTGTTTATAACAACCCCTCGGTATTTGGTACTGGTTCAGTTGCTAAGAGTAGTAACTCGAAGCGGAGTTGCAGAATAAGCGAAACTAGTTAAGGGTGAAGTGATGATGTGTGTTGAAAATAGTTTCAAGATTGATATGATCATCATCGCACACTCCCTATACTTTCGGGATTAGTGTTGAACCTAAATAAATGTTATTTGGTGTTTGCGTTGAGCATGAATATGATTTGATCGTGTTTATTGCAAAACGGTTATTCATTTAAGTAAGAGAATAAACTGTTGTTCATTTACGTGAATAAAACCTTATATGGTTACGCCCAATGAAAATGGTTCATTGGATCTCGATCGTAGTGATACACATATTCATAATATTGAAACCAAAAGATGCAAAGTTAATAATGATAGTGCAACTTGTTTGTGGTACTTGCCGTTTAGGTCATATTGGTGTAAAGCGCATGAAGAAACTCCATGCTGATGGGATTTTGGAATCACTTCATTATGAATCACTTGATGCTTGCGAACCGTGCCTTTTGGGCAAGATGACTAAAACTCCGTTCTCCGGAACAATGGAACAAGCTCTTGACTTATTGGAAATAATACATACCGATGTATGCGATCCAATGAGTGTTGATGCTCGTGGCAAGTATCGTTATTTTCGACCTTCACAAGATGATTTGAGCAGATATGGGTATATCTACTTGATGAAACATAAGTGCGAAATAGTTGAAAGGTTCAAAGAATTTTAGAGTGAAGTGGAAAAATCATCGTAACAAGAAAATAAAGTTTCGTGATCGATCACGGAGACGAATATTCGATTCTGAGTTTGGTCTTCAATTAAAACAATGTGGAATAGTTTCACAAATTCATGCCACCGAACACCACATCATAATGGTGTGTCCGAACGTCATAACCGTACTTTATTGGATATAGTACAATCTATGATGTTTCTTACCGATTTACCAATATCATTTTGGGATCATGCATTAGAGACAGCTGCATTCACGTTAAATTGGGCACCATCTAAATCCGTTGAGACGACACTATATGAACTGTGGTTTAGCAAGAAACCCAAGTTGTCGTTTCTTAAAGTTTGGAGTTGCGATGCTTATGTGAAAAGTTTCATCCTGATAAGCTCAAACCCAAATCGGAGAAGTGCGTATTCATAGAATACCCAAAGGAAATTGTTGGGTACACCTTCTATCACAGATCCGAAGGCAAGATATTCGTTGCTTAAGATGGATCCTTTCTAGAGAAGGAGTTTCTCTCGAAAGAAGTGAGTGGGAGGAAAGTAGAACTTGATGAGGTAATTGTACCTTCTCTCTTATTGGAAAGTAGTTCATCACAGAAATCTGTTCCTGTGACTACTACACCAATTAGTGAGGAAGCTAATGATGATGATCATGTAACTTCAGATCAAGTTACTACCGAATCTCGTAGATTAACCAGAGTAAGATCCGCACCATAGTGGTACGATAATCCTGTTCTGGAAGTCATGTAACTAGAACATGATGAACCTACAAACTATGAGGAAGCGATGATGAGCCCAGATTCCGCGAAATGGCTTGAGGCCATGAAATCTGAGATGAGATCCATGTATGAGAACAAAGTGTGGACTTTGGTGGCGTTGCCCGATGATCGGCAAGCCATAGAAAATAAATGGATCTTCAAGAGGAAGACGGACGCTGATAGTAGTGTTACTATCTACAAAGCTCGACTTATGCAAAAAGGTTTTGACAAGTTCAAGTTGTTGACTACAATGAGATTTTCTCAAGCAGTAGCGATGCTTAAGTCTGTCCGAATCATGTTAGCAATTGCCACAATTTATGAAATTTGGCAAATGGATGTAAAACTGCATTCTGAATGGGTATCGGGAGGAAGAGTTGTATATGATGCAACCGAAGGTTTTATCGATCCAAAGGAGCTAACAAAGTGTGCAAGCTCCAATGATCCATCTATGGACTGGTGCAAGCATCTCGGAGTTGGAATATACGCTTTGATGAGTTGATCAAAGCATATAGTTTTATCTGAGACTTATGGTGAAGCTTGTATTTACTAGAAAGTGAGTGGGAGCACTACAAACATTTCGATAAGTATATGTGAATGACATATTATAGATCGGAAATAATGTAGAATTATTCGCAAAGCATAAAGGAGTGTTTGAAAGAAGTTTTTCAAAGAAAGACCTCGGTGAAGCTGCTTACATATTGAGCATCAAGATCTATAGAGATAGATCAAGATGCTTGATAAGTTTTTTTCAATGAGTACATACCTTGACAAGATTTTGAAGTAGTTCAAAATGGAGCAGTCAAAGAAAGAGTTCTTGCTGTGTTACAAGGTGTGAAAAATTGAGTAAGACTCAAAACCCGACCACGGCAGAAGATAGAAAGAGAATGAAAGTCATTCACTATGCCTTGGCCATAGGTTCTATAAAGTATGCCATGTTGTATACCAGATCTATTGTATACCCTGACTTTGAGTTTGGCAAGGGAGTACAATAGTGATCTAGGAGTAGATCACTGGACAGCGGTCAAAATTATCCTTAGTGGAATAAGGATATGTTTCTCGATTATGGAAGTGACAAAAGGTTCGTCGTAAAGGGTTACGTCGATGCAAGTTTTGACACTGATCTGGATGACTCTACGTCTCGATCTAGATACATATTGAAAGTGGGAGCAATTAGCTAGAGTAGCTTCGTGCAGAGCATGGTAGACATAGAATAATTGCAAAATACATAACGGATCTAAATGTGAAAGACCCGTTGACTAAGAGTCTCTCACAAGCAAAACATGATCACACCTTAGCACTCTTTGGGTGTTAATCACATAGCGATGTGAACTAGATTACTGAATCTAGTAAACCCTTTGGGTGTTGGTCACATGGCGATGTGAACTATGGCTGTTAATCACATGATGATGTGAACTGTGAATGTTAATCACATGGTGATGTGATCTAGATTATTGACTCTAGTGCAAGTGGGAGACTGAAGGAAATATGCCCTAGAGGCAATAATAAAGTTATTATTTATTTCCTTATATCATGATAAATGTTTATTATTCATGCTAGAATTGTATTAACCGGAAACATAATACATGTGTGAATACATAGACAAAGCAGTGTCACTAGTATGCCTCTACTTGACTAGCTTGTTAATCAAAGATGGTTATGTTTCCGACCATGAACAAGGAGTTGTTATTTGATTAACAAGGTCACATCATTAGTTGAATGATCTGATTGACATGACCCATTCCGTTAGCTTAGCACACGATCGTTTAGTATGTTGCTATTGCTTTCTTCATGACTTATACATGTTCCTATAACTATGAGATTATGCAACTCCGTTTACGGAGGAACACTTTGGTACTACCAAACGTCACAGCGAATCGGGTGATTATAAAGGAGTACTACAGGTGTCTCCAAAGGCGGATGTTGGGTTGGCGTATTCGAGATTAGGATTTGTCACTCGATTGTCGGAGAGGTATCTCTGGGCCCTCTCGGTAATGCACATCACTTAAGCCTTGCAAGCATTGCAACTAATGAGTTAGTTGTGAGATGATGTATTCTGAGCGAGTAAAGAGACTTGCGGTAACGAGATTGAACTAGGTATTGGATACCGACGATCGAATCTCGGGCAAGTAACATACCGATGACAAAGGAACAACGTATGTTGTTATGCGGTCGACCGATAAAGATCTTCGTAGAATATGTAGGAACCAATATGGGCATCCAGGTCCCGCTGTTGGTTATTGACCGTGAATAGTTCTAGGTCATGTCTACATTGTTCTCGAACCGTAGGGTCCCACGCTTAAGGTTTCGATGGCGGTTATTATGAGTTTATGTATTTTGATGTACCGAAGAAGTTGAGTCCGGATGTGATCACGGACATGACGAGGAGTCTCGAAATGGTCGAGACATAAAGATTGATATATTGGAAGCCTATGTTTGGAGTTGGAATGGTTCGGGCAAAAACAGAATTTCTGAGTACTAGGGAGGTTACGAAACCCCGGGAGGTAAATGGGCCATAGTGGGCCTTAGTGGAAAGGAGAAGGGCCAGCCCTAGGTGGGTGGCGCCTCCCCTTCCCTAGTCCTACTAGGACTAGGAAGGGGCCGCCCCCCTCTCTCTCTTCCCCCTCAGGAATCCTAGTCCAACTAGGATTGGGGAATCCTACTCCCGGAGGAGTAGGACTCCTGGCGCGCCACCCTTGGCCGGCCAGCCCCTCCCCTTGCTCCTTTATATACGGGCAGGGGGCACCCTAGAACACACAAGTTGATCTTTAGATCGTTCCTTAGCCGCAGCGGTGCCCTCCTCCACCATATTCCACCTCGGTCGCATGTGTCATGAAGCTTAAGCGAAGCCTGCGCCGGTGAAACATCAAGATCGTCACCACGCCGTCGTCTTGTGAAACTCTCCCTCGACACTCGGCTGGATCGAGTCTGAGGGACGTCATCGAGCTGTACGTGTGTCAAGAACTTCGGGCGTCGGAGTAACGGCGCCGGATCGGTCGGATCGCGAGGAGAACGTCGACTACTTCCTCTACGTTGTGATCGCTTCGCCGGGTCTACAAGGGTATGTGGACAACACTCACCCCTCTCGTTGCTATACATCACCATGATCTTGCGTGTGCGTAGGAAAATTTTTGAAATTACTACGTTCCCCAACAATGATATATGGGTGGACTGGTTCTTGCATGTTGTCCTTACTTGGACAAACCTCCCACTTATGAATAACCCCTCTCGCAAGCATCCGCAACTACAAAAGAAGAATTAAGATAAATCTAACCACAACATGAAACATATGGATCCAAATCAGCCCCTTATGAAGCAACGCATAAACTAGGGTTTAAGCTTCTATCACTCTAGCAACCCAACATCTACTTATTAATTCCCAATGCCTTCCCCTAGGCCCAATCATGGTGAAGTGTCATGTAGTCGACGTTCACATAACACCACTAGAGGCAAGACAACATACATCTCATCAAAATATCGAATGAATACCAAATTCACATGGTTACATATAACAAGACTTATCTCATGTCCTCAGGAACAAACGTAACTACTCACACAGCATATTCATGTTCAAAATCATATGAGTATTTAATAGCATAAAGGATATGAACATATGATCTTTGATACATCCATTTTGCATCATGCTTTTATATCAATATTTATTGCATTATGGGCTGTTATTACATGATATATCACAATACTTATGCCTTTTCTCTCTTATTTTATAAGGTATACATGAAGGGGGAGAATGTCGGCAGTTGGAATTCTGGATTGGAAAAAGAGCAAATATTAGAGACCTATTCTGCACAACTCCAAAAGTCTTGAAACTTCATGGAGATCAGTTTTGGAATAAATAAAAATATTGGGCGAAGAAAGCACCAGAGGGGGCCCACCAGCCAGCCACGAGGGTGGAGGGCGCGCCCTACCCCCTGGAAAGCCCCCTATCTCGTGGGCCCCCTGGCAGCCCCTCGACGCCCATCTTCTGCTATATGGTGTCTTTTGCCCTGGAAAAAATCAGAGAGAAGCTTTCGGGACGAAGTGCCGTCGTCTTGAGGCGGAACCTGGGCAGGACCAATCTAGGGCTCTGGCGGAGCTGTTCTGCCGGGGAAACATCCCTCGGGGAGGGGGAAATCATCGACATCGTTATCACCATTGATCCTCTCATCGAGAGGGGGTCAATCTCCATCAACATCTTCACCAGCACCATCTCCTCTCAAACCTAGTTCATCTCTTGTATCCAATCTTTGTCTCAAAACCTCAGATTGGTACCCGTGGGTTGCTAGTAGTGTTGATTACTCCTTGTAGCTGATGCTAGTTGGTTTATTCGGTGGAAGATCATATGCTCAGATCCTTAATGCTATTCAATACTCCTCTGATTATGAACATGAATATGCTTTGTGAGTAGTTATGTTTGTTCCTGAGGACATGGGAGAAGTCTTGTTATAAGTAATCAAGTGAAATTGTTATTCAATAGATATTTTGATGTAATTTGTTTATTTTTACAAGGAATAAAATTTGTGGATTATTTAAGATTGCAGGTATGCCTAAGGATGTTGTCAAGAAGAAGGTCTTCCCTTTATCTCTGAATGGGAAGGCATTGACATGGTATAGGCTATGTGATGATATTGGATCATGGAACTACAACCGATTGAAATTGGAATTTCATCAGAAGTTTTATCCTATGCATCTGATTCATCGTGATCGGAATTATATATATAATTTTTGGCCTCGTGAAGGAGAAAGTATCGCTCAATCTTGGGGGAGGCTTAAGTCAATGTTATATTCATGCCCCAATCATGAGCTCTCTAGAGAAATCATTATTCAAAATTTTTATGCTCTGCTTTCTCATAATGATCGCTCCATGCTCGATACTTCTTGTACTGGTTCTTTCATGATGAAGACTATTGAATTCAAATGGGATTTATTGGAAAGAATTAAACGCAACTCTGAAGATTGGGAACTCGACGAAGGTAAGGAGTCGGGTATAATCCTTAAGTTTGATTGTGTTAAATCTTTTATGGATACCGATGCTTTTCGTGATTTTAGCACTAAATATGGACTTGACTCTGAGATAGTAGCTTCTTTCTGTGAATCATTTGCTACTCATGTTGATCTCCCTAAGGAGAAGTGGTTTAAATATCATCCTCCCATTAAAGTGAAAGTAGTAGAACCTATTAAAGTTAAAGAAGAAACTATTACTTATAATGTTGATCCTATTGTTCCTACTGCTTATATTGAGAAACCACCTTTCCCTGTTAGAATAAAGGATCATGCTAAAGCTTCAACTGTGGTTCGTAAGAGTTATACTAGAACACCTACACCCCCTGAACAAATTAAAGTTGAACCTAGTATTGATATGGTTAAAGATCTCTTGGTCGATAATATTGATGGGCATGTTATTTATTTCTATGATGAAGCTACTAGAATTGCTAAACCCGATACTAAAGATAAACATAAACCTTTTGTTGTCATGCTTGTTGTTTCTGTTAAAATATGAGATCATTGTTATCATGGCTTACATGATATGGGTGCTAGTGTGAGTGCAATTCCTCATTCCTTATACAAAGAAGTTATGCATGATATTGCACCTGCTGAGATAGAAGATATTGATGTTACTCTTAAGCTTGCCAATAGAGATACTATTTCACCAGTTGGGATTGTCAGAGATGTTGAAGTCTTGTGTGGGAAATTAAAATACCCTACTGATTTTCTTGTTCTTGGTTCCCCAAAGATGGCTTTTGTCCCATTATAATTGATGGACCTTTCTTGAATACTGTTAATGCTAAGATAGACTGTGAAAAGGATATTGTTACTGTTGGTTTAGGGGATATGTCTCATGATTTTTACTTCTCCAAATTCTGTAGACAACCCCATGATAAAGAATTACCTAATAAGGAATTAGTCTTGCTTCTATTGCCGTGCCTCCTAATGATCCTTTAGAATATTTGCTAGACCATCAAAATGAAATGTTTATGAATGAAATAAGAAAATATATGAAGTATTCTTTAAGCAAGGACCTATTTTGAAACACAATTTTCCTGTTGAAATTCTCGGAGATCCTCCTCCACCCAAGGGAGATCCCGTGTTTGAACATAAACAGTTACCTGATACTCTTAAATATGCTTATGTTGATGAAAAGAAGATATATCCTGTTATTATTAGTGCTAACCTTTCAGAGCATGAAGAAGAGAAATTATTGAAAACTCTGAAGAAGCATTGTGCCGCTATTGGATCTACTCTTGATGATCTTAAAGGCATTAGTCCCACTCTATGTCAGCACAAAAACTGGAAAAGGATGCTAAACCAGTTGTTGATCACCAAAGACGGTTAAATCCTAAGATGAAAGAAGTGGTAAGAAATGAAATATTAAAGCTTCTGGAGGCAGGTATAATTTATCATATTGCTGATAGTCATTGGGTAAGTCCAGTTCATTATGTCCCTAAAAAGGGAGGTATTACTGTTGTTGCTAATGATAAGAATGAATTGATCCCATAAAGAATTGTTACAGGGTATAGAATGGTAACTGATTTTTGCAAATTAAATAAAGCTACTAGAAAAGATCATTACCCTGTACCTTTTATTGATCAAATGCTAGAAAGACGATCGAAACATACACATTTTTGCTTCCTAGATGGTTATTCCGGTTTCTCTCAAATACCTGTGTCAAAAGATGATCAGGAAAAGATCACTTTTACTTGTCCTTTCGGTACCTTTGCTTATAGAAGTATGCCTTTTGGTTTATACAATGCACGTGCTACCGTTCAAAGATGTATGACTGCTATATTCTCTGACTTTTATGAAAAGATTGTTGAGGTTTTCATGGATGATTTCTCCGCTTACGGAACTTCTTTTGACGACTACTTAAGCAACCTTGATCGAGTTTTGTAGAGATGCGAAGAAACTAATCTTGTCTTGAATTGGGAGAAGTGCCACTTTATGGTTAATGAAGGTATTGTCTTGGGGCATAAAATTTCTGAAAGGGGTATTGAGTTGATAAAGCTAAACTAGATGCTATTGAAAAGATGACATGTCCTAAAGATATCAAAGGTTTATGATGATGATTGTGTAGAAGCATTTGAAATACTTCCTCGGTCATGGTAGTTTCTATAGGAGGTTTATTAAAGACTTCTCTAAAATTTCTAGGCCTCTCACTAATCTCTTGCAAAAAGATGTTCCTTTTGTTTATGATGATGATTGTGTAGAAGCATTTGAAATACTTAAGAAAGCCTTGATTTCTGCACCTATTGTTCAGCCACCTGATTGGAATTTACCCTTTGAAATTATGTGTGATGCTAGCGATTATGATATTGGTGTTGTTCTAGGGCAAAGAGTTGATAAGAAATTGAATGTTATTCATTATGCCAGTAAGACTCTAGACAGGGCCTAGAGAAATTATGCTACTACTAAAAAAGAATTTTTAGCAGTTGAATTTGCCTGTGATAAGTCCGGATCTTATATTGTTGATTCCAAAGTAACTGTTCACACTGATCATGCTGCTATTAAATATCTTATGGAAGAAAGATACTAAACCTAGACTTATTAGATGGGTTCTCTTGCTACAAGAATTTGATTTGCATATTATTGATAGAAAGGGAGCTGAGAACCCCATTGCAGATAAGTTGTCTAGGTTAGAAAATGTTCTTGATGACCCACTGCCTATTGATGATAGCTTTCCTGATGAACAATTAGCTGTCATAAATGCTTCTCATACTGCTCCATGGTATGCTGATTATGCTAATTATATTGTTGCTAAATTTATACCACCTAGTTTCACATACCAACAAAAGAAAAAGTTTTTCTATGATTTAAGACATTACTTTTGGGTTGACCCACACCTTTATAAAGAAGGAGTAGATTGTGTTATTAGACTTGTGTACCTGAGCATGAATAGGAACATATCCTACACAAGTGTCACTCTGAGGCTTACAAAGGACACCACGCTGGAGATAGAACTTCACATAAGGTATTGCAATCCGGTTTTTATTGGCCTACTCTTTTCAAAGATGCTCGTAAGTTTGTATTGTCTTGTGATGAATGCCAAAGAATTGGTAATATTAGTAGACATCGGTAAATGCCTATGAATTATTCACTTGTTATTGAACCATTTGATGTTTGGGGCTTTGATTATATGGGACCCTTTCCTTCCTCCAATGGGTATACACATATTTTAGTTGTTGTTGATTATGTTACTAAGTGGGTAGAAGCTATTCCAACTAGTAGTGTTGATCAAAACACTTCTATTAAAATGCTTAAAGAAGTTATTTTTCCGAGGTTTGGAGTCACTAGATATTTAACGACTAATGGTGGTTCACATTTTATTCATGGTGCTTTTCGTAAAATGCTTGCTAAGTATGATGTTAATCATGGAATTGCATCTCCATATCATCCTCAGTCTAGTGGTAAAGTAGAATTGAGTAATAGAGAGATTAAACTGATTTTGTAAAAGACTGTTAATAGATCTAGAAAGAATTGGTCCAAGAAACTTGATGATGCATTATGGGCTTATAGAACTACTTATAAAAATCCTATGGGTATGTTTCCGTATAAAATGGTTTATGGAAAGGCATGTCACGTACCTCTCGAACTAGAACATAAGGCATATTGGGCTATTAAAGAGCTCAATTATGATTTCAAACTTGCCGGTGAGAAGAGGTTATTTGGCATTAGCTCGCTTGATGAATGGAGAACCCAAGACTATGAGAATGCCAAGTTGTCGGGGAAAACAAACACCTATGGGGTCACAAGGATCCCTTCTGTGTTCGGCGGGGGGTTAGCTACACGAAGAGCAGGTCGAGTAGTTAGCACACAAGGGATTTTACCCAGGTTCAGATACCCTAGACCTGCTTGTCTGGATATATGTGTTCTTGAGCTTTTGAACTAGCTATGATGCGAGCCCGGTCCAAAAGTTTGAATCCCCTCTCCGTATGCCTTGGGCCTCCTTTTATACGTAAAGGGGTTGCCACAGTGGCACACAGGAGGTGGCAAGCTACAGTGTACAAGCTTATCGCTCGGCACCGCAGGACAAACGCATTTAATGTGCTGCCTACGTGCTTTCTTCCTTTATTGGGGACGGCAATAGAAGCCATCTTGTCCGTCGCCGCCCTTCCTTGCTCCGACACGCGTCCAGGCTGACGAGGCATGCAGCGCCATGCTGGCTAACTAACTCCTGTGTTGGCACGATGGTAGAGCCTCCACGAAGATCTGCATGCCGCCATGCAGGCGCCTACTTAGTTGGCACAATGGTCGTCGTACTAGAGTGGTGGCGAGGTGGCAAATCCTTGCCGGGCGCGGGTCTGGCCGCGGCCCAGTGATCGTCCTCGGCAAGGCTTGTCGGGGGCCTTGGAGTCGTCCCCGACAAGAGTCTTGCCGGGGGTCTTCGTCTTCTGGTCCCACGTGGTCCCGTGGGCTGTCAATCTTTATGAGGATCTGCATGCTACCAAGCATGCGCTCTCAGATCTTGGTTTGAACGTTGTTGATGGTGTCAGATCTCTCAACCTCAAGGGTGATGGGCTTGCTGATGTTGCGCAAGCTGCCCCGATGTAAGGGCATATTTATCCCCAAGTGTTTTGGTGATTGATGACAATGCTTGTGCGGACTAATCGTGTGCCTTGAGTCCCTCAGATACTTCATCATTAGGCACAAGGCGATTGGTGCCCTCAAGACCTATTGAAGCCGGCGTTGTTCTCGTTTCTCTTTGGTGGAGTTGAGTCATAGGAGAGCCGTACTATTAAGAGGGGTCCGCGTCGGAAAGGTAGGGTGGAATCACACGTACACTTGTCCCTC
Source organism: Aegilops speltoides (assembly GCA_021437245.1). NCBI lineage: Eukaryota > Viridiplantae > Streptophyta > Magnoliopsida > Poales > Poaceae > Aegilops > Aegilops speltoides. The sequence goes on from CM038146.1 coordinate 177,748,849, forward strand.
CTTTCCTTGCACTTTGGAGCTACTGTCGTTATCTTGGTTGTGTGGAAAATCGGCGACTCTGCTGTACTTGCGGTAGTACCGCAGTACAAGTGGTAGTACCGCATGGCGTGTCGCGGTAGTACCGCTCCTTCGGTGCGGTAGTACCGCGGCACTGCCTAGTGCCGCTCGGTGCGGTAGTAGGGCGGATGTAATTTTTACATCCGTGCACACCTGATAGTACCGCTTCGCCAGTAGCGGTAGTACTGCATGAGGCCCACGGTAATACCGCTCCCTAGGAGTTGTAGTACCGTGGCCCTTCGACCTAGTACCGCTGTATGCGTGGTAGTAGGCGCGGATGTAATTTTACATCGCGCCGACCACGTAGTAATCAGCGCCTCTCAGCGGTAGTACCGCGTCGGGTTTTGCACCACACTAGTTTTCTGCGGAAGTAAACACGGATGTAATTTATTTCATCGCGCCCTTCCCGTGCCGTGACCCTCTGCCTTGTGGTAGTACCGCCGCGGTAGTATCGCTCCTTCGACGAGCTTGTTCCGCCTATGCGATTGCCACGGTAGTACCGTGGTCATCCACGGTAGTATCTGTGGCGTCGCGGTAGTACCGCTTCCCTGGAGCGGTAGTACCGTGAGTCGCGGGCAGAACATGTGGATAACGGTTGGATTTTTTCCACGACTATATAAGGGTTGTCTTCTACCTCTAGTGGACTACCTCTTCCACCTCTAAGATCCATTGTTGCTCCAAGCTCCATTTTCGCCCGATCTCTCTCCCTAGCCAATCAAACTTGTTGATTTGCTCGGGATTGGGTGACAAGGGCCCGATCTACACTTCCACCAAAGGATATTTGATTCCCCCCACTTATCCCTTGCGGATCTTGTTACTCTTGGGTGTTGAGCACCCTAGACGGTTGAGGTCACCTCGAAGCCATACTCCATTGTGGTGAAGCTTCGTGGTGTTGTTGTTGTTGGGAGCCTCAATTGTTGTGGAGATTGCCCCAACCTTGCTTATAAAGGTTGATCGCCGCCTTCAAGGGCACCAATAGTGGAATCACGGCATCTCGCATCGTGTGAGGGCGTGAGGAGAATCTGATGGCCCTAGTGGCTTCTTGGGGAGCATTGTGCCTCCACACCGCTCTAACTGAGACGTACTTCCCTTAAAAGGAAGGAACTCCGTAACACATCCTCGTCTCCACCGCTCCACTCTTGGTTATTTCGTGCCTTTACTTTCATAAGCTTATTTATTGTTACATCTCTTGTTTGCTTGCGTGCTAGTTGATATTGCATCATATAGGTTGCTCACTTAGTTGCATATCTAGACAACCTATTTGTTGCAAAGTTTAATTTGGTAAAGAAAAGCTTAAAAATTGTTAGTTGCCTATTCACCCCCCTCTAGTCAACCATATCGATCCTTTCAATTGGTATCAGAGCCTCGTCTCTTTATTAAGGACTCTGCCGTCCGAAGAGTATGGTTGACACCAACGATGGTGCGGAGGAACACTCCAGTGTGTATCCCATCTCATCTTCGGCCGAAGGGGGAACCTCGGTCTCTCGTGAGGAGTTCAATGTGGCTTTAGACACATTGAAAACCTCCATGACGGCCGAGGTTAAAAGCATGTTTAATGATTTCCTAGAGGGACTTAAACTATCTACCGTGCCTATGAAAGTGGGTGATCCTACTAACAAGGTGACAGATGCTATCTCCGACAAGGGGGAAGCTAACAATGAAAAGAGTCCTTCTACTAGTGGTAGAAATGGCACCGCATCTTTGCCCATGTGGAACCCCGGTTTATGGAGGCCTATCCCTCCACTCATTTGAATCATGCGGTCCACTCCTAAATATGAGAAACATGAAGATTTTGATAATTGGGTCTATCGCTTTAAGCGTCATTTGAAACATGTGAACACTAACCTTTGGAGAATCATTGAAGAAGGTTTTATCCTCATGACCCAAGCAACTTCACTCCTCGAGAAGCCATGGACAATCAATTCAATGAGAGTGCTCTCTTCATCATCCAAGATGCAATCCTTCCCGAAGATCTCCCTCACCTTTGACCCCATGTCGTGGCTAAAGAAGCATGGAAATGTGTCGAGGGTCTCTATCGTGGAAGTGCTAGCATTCAACGGTCCAACTATGAAGTGGTGCAAGATGAAGCCGATGAGTTTGCAATGAAAGAAGATGAAGAACCTCGTGAGCTCTTTCGAAGAGTGACCAAACTCGCGGTGGCACTTCGAGATCATGGAAGCAAGGACACGGATGACAATTGGATCAAGCGGAAGTTCCTCAAGGCCATGATGCCCTACAACAAAGCCATGTCCTCCGTCATTCGTCAACAACCGGACTCCCACACCATGACCTCAAGTGAAGTGTTGGATGAGTTCGTTGCAATGAGCATCTTGGACAAGACCGCCGACAATGCGGTGCTCCATTCTCAAAGAGCAAAGAAGCCTAACCTTGCTTTGAAGGCCAAGGTTATTGTGGAAGAAGAGGAAGAAGTGGAAGATGAGGAAAGCAACCCCGAAGACACCAAGTTTGACTACCATGAGCACATGGCCCTTGCTTCAAGACAATTTTGGAGCAAGAAGAGCTCAAGACCCAACTTCAACAAGAACAACTCAAGTGGCGTCAAGGGCAAGCAACGAGTTAGAACTTGCTTCAACTGTGGCAATGTGAGCCATTTCGTTGCGGATTGTCCTTACGAGAAGCGGGAAGACAATGGTGGCAAGTTCATTCGGAAAGACAAAGCCAAGTCCTTCCCCAACAAGAACAACTTCGCCAAGAAGACTCCCACTCATGGGTTGGTGGTTCAAGAAGAATACCAAGAGGATGACGATGATGATGAGAATGAAGAAGCAACGGCCATGGCATCCATTGCCATTGCTACTCCCCGGGTGTCTCTCTTCGAATCACCCAACGAAAACATCACCGCTAGATGCCTCATGGCTAAGGCTTCAAACAAGGTAACCCCCAACATCACAACCACCATCATTACTAATCCCTCCGTGGAGGATTGCATTGATGGACATGTTGAGTCTAATGAGGAAGTGAATGAATTTGAGTCTTTTAAGGGAAAGTCCAAGAAGCACTTTGTTGCTCTCTTGGAACAACTTGGTGAGGCCAATGACATGATCGAGGCTCACGAAGAAACCATCTCCAAGATGGAAGGTCATAGTCGTGACTATGCCGATGAGATATCGGATCTCTCTAATGCTCTTGAGGAAGAGCGTGTGCATCGTTTGACTCTTGAGGAGTCACACAATGATGACCATGCTAATTTAAAGAAAGATCTTGATCATGCTCTTGTCATGTCTCGTGTGCTAACCTCCGAGAAGGCTAAACTTGGGGTTGATCATGCTAGACTCAAAGAGGAGTTTGAGATACTTGACAAGGCCCACAAGGTCTTGAAGGGTACTCATGCTACCCTCAAAGAGTCTCATGCTCAACTCCAAGTTAAGCTAATCAAGGAAAAGGCCACCTTTCCTCATATGGTATTAATTGATAATGCATGTGCTACTAACCCTTGTTGTGAGCATGTGCATCTTGTGGAGGAAAATGCCAAGTTGAAGGATCAACTTGAGAAAGGCCTTGTGACTTGCATTCAAGGTGAGAAAAACCTCAACGACCTTTTGAGCAATCAAAAGGAAGTTGTGGCCAAAGAAGGAATTGGGTTTGCACCCAAGTCCAAGAGCAAGAAGAAGAAGAACAACAAGGCCAATCGTCCTCCTCCCCTCAAACAAAGGTTCATGAAAGAGGGAGAGGGTGCTTCCAAGAAGAAGAAGGAGAAAGTGAAGGAAGTTGATGTCCAAAAGGGCAAAAGCATTTCCTCAAACAAAGCCGGTGACTTTAACCCTTCATATGTGTCAGGCGTGCTAGTGATGGACATGTTTATGCTAGATTTGTTGGTTCTTCTTATGAGTACATTGAATGGTCTATTTGGGTTCCCAAGACCCTTGTTACTAACATCAAAGGACCCATTACTAAATGGGTACCTAAAACCAAGCATTGATCTCGTGTAGGTGTTTGCTTCGGTGGGGATCATGGTTGCTCGATAGTGGAGCAACAAATCATATGACCGGAGCAAGGACTTGGTGGTGGACGTGCAAGAGATTCCATCTATGCCCACCAATGTCGAGTGGGGTGATGCATCACATTCTAAGGTATTGGGTCTCGGCAAGGTTGTCATTTCTCATGATCTAACGATCGAGAAAGTCATGCTTGTTGAGTCCCTTGCATTCAATTTACTTTCCGTTCGTCAACTTGCACTCATGGGCTTTGCTACATTCTTTGATATTGATACCGTGGCCCTCTTGTGGAGCAAGACTCTTAAAGTAGCCTTTGTTGGGCATGTCGAGAACGACCTCTATGTGGTTAACTTTTCGGAGCAACCCACTAAGACCGCGACATGCCTAATGGCTAAAGTTGACGTGGGATGGCTTTGGCATCGCCGTTTAGCCCACGCCAATATGAGATCTTTGCAAAGTCTCCTCAAGGGGGACCATGTTCGTGGACTAACAAATGTTAGTTTTGCCAAAGATCGTGCTTGCAGTGCTTGTATCTAAGGAAAGCTTCATGAAAAGGCTCACCCTCCCTCAACCATCATCTACTCAAAGAGACCCTTGGAGCTCCTTCACATGGATCTATTCGGGCCTCCATCTTTTGATAGTCTTGGAGGAAGAATGTATTTCTTGGTGATTGTGGATGATTATTCAAGATACACTTGGGTATACTTCTTCAAGAGGAAGGGTGAGACCCAACAAACCGTCATCAACTTTGCAAATGAAGCTCAACGTCAACATGATGCAAAGATCTTGACAATAAGAAGCGACAACGGCACCGAGTTCAAGAACTACACCTTGGATGAGTTTCTTAGTGATGAGGGATCAAGCATCAATATCGGCACCTTATACCCCTCAACAAAATGGTGTTGCGGAGAGGAAGAACCGGACGTTGATGGATGCGGCAAGGACCATGATGGCGGAGTTCAAGTCTCCGTACAACTTTTGGGCCGAAGCCATCAACACCGCATGTCATGCATCCAATCGGCTCTATCTTCGCAAAGGCTTGAACAAGACTCCTTATGAGATCCTCACCGCAACAAGCCCAACCTCAAGTACTTCGGGTGTTCGGTTGTAAGTGTTTCATTCTCAAGAAAGGTGTTCGGTTGTCTAAATTTGAGGCTAGAGCTCATGAGGGCATATTTGTTGGTTATGCTACAAACTCTCATGCTTACGTGTCCTCAACAAGTCCATCGGACTCATTGAGGAGACGATGTAACGTGGAGTTTGACGAAAATAACGGCTCCCAAGTGGAGCAAAGTGGTACTTGTGATATAGGTGATGAAATTCCTCCCAAGCCATAAGAAGAATGGGTATTGGTCAAATCCTACCCATTGAGGAACCCCTTGTGGCAAGGAGAAGGACAATGCTCTACTCAAGTAGAGCCATCACCTCATCAAGACCCACACTTAGAAGAACAAAGTGAAGGCCCTCAACCTCGTGAACAAGACCAAGGGCAAGATCTACCTCAAGGCGGTGGTGAACCTCTAAATGATGCCCAAGGTCAAGTTCTCCCCCTCGAGCGAGTTCAAGATCAAGAGCAACCTCAAGATCAAGAACAAGCTCAAGACGGCGCTCAAAATGATCAAGTCAACCCTCCTCTTTCCACACCCGAGGAGGAATTAGAGCGTCGTGCCACGAAGATTGCTTCCAAGCTCACCACCCAAGGCCATCTCATGGAAAATGTGGTTGGAAGCCTAAGAAAGGGGGTAAGCACTCGTAGACAATTGGCAAACTATTGTGAACATCACGCGTTTGTCTCTTGTGTCGAACCCTAAAAGGTCTATGAGGCGCTCAAAGACTCGGATTGGCTCAATGCCATGCATGAAGAACTCAACAACTTCGAGTACAACAAGGTGTGGAGATTGGTGCCAAGACCATTCGGGAACCACAATGTCATTGGAACCAAGTGGATCTTCAAGAACAAGCAAGATGCTCATGGGAACATCATTCGCAACAAGGCAAGATTGGTAGCACAAGGCTACTCCCAAGTCGAGGGTATCGACTACGGTGAAACCTTTGCTCCCGTTGCTCGTCTTGAATCCATTCGTTTGTTGATTGCTTATGCTTCCCATCACAACTTTAAGTTGCAACAAATGGATGTGAAAAGTGCTTTTCTTAATGATCCTATTAATGAGTTGGTCTATGTCAAGCAACCCCCCGGGTTCGAGGATCCCTACTTTCCGGATCATGTGTATCAACTCGATAAGGCACTCTATGGCCTTAAACAAGCCCCACGTGCGTGGTATGACCACCTTACCGAGTTGCTACAAGATCGTGGATTTGAAGTAGGGCTAATCGACCCCACTATTTTTACTAAGAAGGTCAACGGGGAGTTGTTTGTATGCCAACTATATGTTGATGATATTATCTTTGGTTCCCCTAACAAAGCTTTCAATGAAGAATTTGCCGCTCTCATGACCTCCAAGTTTAAGATGTCTTCGATGGGAGAGTTGAAGTTCTTCCTTGGTTTCGACATGAAACAAAGAAGAGAAGGAACCTTCATCAACCAAGCCAAATACACTCAAGACATGCTTAAAAGATTCAAGCTAAGTGATGTCAAGCCGGCTACTACACCAATGCCTACCAAGTGCCAACTTGACATCGATCCCAATGGTAAAGCGGTGGATCAAAAGGTATATCGCTCCATGATTGGCTCCTTGCTTTACCTTTGTGCATCTAGACCGGATATCATGTTGAGTGTGGGGATGTGTGCACGTTTTCAAGCCGCACCAAAGGAAGGTCACTTTGTGGCGGTCAAGCGAATCTTTCGATATTTGGCTCATACCCCAAACTTTGGCTTATGGTACCCAAGAGGAGCAAACTTCAAGATTGAAGGTTCCACGGATTCCGATTGGGCGGGAGACAAAGTGGATAGGAAGTCCACTTCCGGAGGGTGCCAATTTCTTGGTTGCTCCTTGGTAAGTTGGTCTTCCAAGAAGCAAAGTTGTGTCTCTCTCGTCCATCGAGCGGAGTATGTGGCGGCGGTAGTTGTTGTGCTCAACTCCTATGGATGAGGCAAACTTTAAAGGAGTACGGTGTCATTTGTGACAAAGTGCCTCTTTGGTGTGATAATGAAAGTGCCATCAAGATTTCTCTCAACCCGGTGCAACACTTCAAGACGAAGCACATTGAGATTCGGTATAACTTCATCCGGGATCACATTAGGCGAGGGGAGATCGAGCTCAAGTATGTCAACACTCATGATAACCTTGCAGATATTTTCACGAAGCCCTTGGATGAAGCAACATTTCACGAGTTAAGGCATGAGCTAAATATCATTGATTTGAGCAATGTGACTTGAACCCGTGCACCCCCCACCACACTCAACTTGTTGTCTAGTTTAGGTGTAGGCATGGACATAGGGGGAGTGTTGTTCTCTCAATGAACTCTCCCTCCCCCCATTATGCATAAATAGATCACCTCTTTCACATTAGCCATTTTGATGGTACTTGTGCTTCAAAGACGAGTTTTGGTCATGGGCCCAAGGATAATTCTTCGTGGTGCCATACCATCCAACTCAAACATAGGTGGCTTCGGCCACCGCCCTCTCTCCTCGAGAGGTTTTGTCACTTAGGGATTTCCTGTTGTTCCCTTGGTATGTGCTTGTTTTTGTGTAGTTTTGGGCTTGTGTCTGTTTTTCTGTGCAAAGGCGTTCTTTTTTCTCTTGTTTGTAACCTTCGGTGTCGTGAGCTCACGGTACTACCGTGGCCAACCACGGTACTACCGCTGATGGGAGCACGGTACTACCGTCCCCAAGCGGCAGTAATTTTTTACTGCCGCCTGGTTGAGCGGTACTACCGCCTAGGCGCAGTACTTCCGCCCGAGCGGTACTACCGCGATGACCCACGGTACTACTGCGCCGGTTCGAGCGCGTGGCGATAAGGCCGGGCAGGGGGAGTTCTAACTCCCCATACCCATTCGTCCTCTTACTCTTCACGTCGTCTCTTCCTCTCCCGTGCTCACGTACGGAGCCGGCGTTCGTCGCCGGATCTCCTCCACCGGCTGCCCTCCCATGATTCCGTCCGGTGGGATCGTTCCCCACCACGTGCTCTTGCTATGGACCAAGGTTTTTCCCCAAATCCTTCTCCTTTTTGATTGAGTTTGGTTCTTTTAGGTTTTGGGGGAGGCTTGTATGTTCTTGAGATTCCTAGACTAAATCTCTGCAAGAGTAGGATGAAGGAGTGTGGTATTGCATAGGATTTACACTTGTATTGTTGTCTTGCGTTAGATCTCGATCACCGTAGCACCGCCATGGCTTCGCGCGTTCTTTTTGATTCAAATCTGTTAGATCGACGCGACGCGGTACTACCGCCCGTCGAGAGCGGTACTATCGCTCGCCGACGGTACTACCGCCCTAGGGCGCAAGATACTACAGCAGACCGCGGCGGTACTAACACTTTACTATCGCTTCACCACGGTACTACCGTGACCCCGCACGTAGTACTACAGCGTCGAGCTGTACTAAGCCTTTAGTACCGCAAACCATGGCAGATCTATCGTGGCTCACATCTATCGCATGCCAACTTTCTCGTTTATCTTCTATGGGTTTCATGTCTGTCTTATGGCCTTTGCATTGATTATTTTCGCCTTTTGTTTTGGTGCTTTGCGTGTGTGTCTCAGGTGGTGGCTCTCGCCGGTCCAATCCCATTCGTGACACTGGCTCCAAGCGTCTGCGCAACCCAGGAGAAGTTCCCGAGGGGTCATCTGCGTCCAAGCGCAATGTCAAGACCACCGCTAGCAAGCACAAGGAGCCCGCCAGGGGTATGGATGAGATAGGCCCTACAGAGTATGTCCGTCTCAGGCAGCTTCACCCTTATGTGACCCCTCGCTCCACTGTCAGAGGGTGTGAACTGTTCTGGAACAAGACCCAAACCCAAATCTATTTGGATGTCATCAAGAATAAGCAGAATACCAATGTGGAAGTGAAGTGGATTGATATGCACCACATGAGGAAGGATAAGTTCTGTGACTACTTTGGGGAGGCTCTGGACTTGGTGGAGCAGTTTGGCATTGAGCATGTGATCTCTTTTCACCTGGACTATGACCCTGAGATCATATGTCAGTTCTTTGCTTCAGTGTACTTTCACTCCAATGAAGAAAGAAGGATGACTGGATGATCAATGGCCGCAAGTCGCGCTACACGGAAGGAGTTCATGGATTTGCTTCAAGTTCTGATGATGGACTTGACACTCCTATGGGTGTTCGCCCTCATGGCAATCTTGACTCTGCCGACAAGGACAAGCTCACCCGTTCATGGTTGAGAAGGCGCCGCCAATAGCAAGACAATTTTGGTTCTCAACCCTTTCGGATATCATGTACCGCATCTTCCGCAACTCCTTGTTCCCACGCATCGGTGACAAAGACAAGGTTCATGCCTATATGGTGGACATGATGCTTATTTGCCAGGAGGCTCGCTCATCTAAGACTCAGCCACTTGATGTCTCTCACATCATGTGGTGTGAGCCTCGGTTTGCTGTGTTCAACCACAAGGTGCCTATTTATGGGCCCTACATTTTCGCTGATTTGAAGACTTGGGAGAAGATGTACCCGAGGAGGAGTTCTGGCTCCAGATGGATTCGCCATGAGCCCATTTGTCTCATGGGTCAAACCTAACTGGCTAACACCGCTACTCGTCCGAGGCGCTTTCTGCTAGGGCTGCTGCTGTTGATGAGGATGTTCTTTGGCGCCGAGGACCGCTCGCTAGGCCCTCTCAGAGTGACTCTAGGCCATCTTGGGCCAAGAAGTTGAAGGATAAGATGAAATCTCTTTTCTGCATGCAAGCTAAGGGCGATCAGGCTCACGTGGAGTCAAGGAGAGTCGTCGCCCGGCACAACAAGGTCTTGCAGCTCTATGGCGAGGATGTGTCTCAAGGGTCTGAGGAGCACATCACTCCCGAGACCGAGTGGATGGAGAAGCAAGGATACAGGTGGACTGATTCTGAGGAGGAGGTCGAGGAGTCCATTCCAGCTGCAGAGGCGTCTGACGAAGAGGCTTGGAACGACTTCTCTGCTTGAGCCACCTCTTGTGTGTGTAGGTGTCCTCTCTGCCTTTTTGGCGTCTCGATGCCAAAGGGGGAGAGAGTGTAGGGATTTGCGAGTTTTCGAGTAGTGTGTTTGTTGCTTTCTCAGTTGAACTCTTTGCTATTTTTCTCGTTTGAACCTTGGTTATCTTACTTCGTATGGTGTAAGACATATGCACTCTATCTATCCTAGCAAGCTTGTATTAGATTGTGCTATCTTCATGCTTTGCTATGCTTATTATCATGTCTTGGTCTCTAAAATATAGGGGGAGTACTGATCCTAGTTTCTGTGCCATGCGGTCCAAAGCATTCATCTAAAGTGCACACATCTAGGGGGAGCCTGTCTATATTTTAGAGAGGTGGGGTTTGCCCTCGCTCTAAATTACCTTATCTTTGTGCAAATCCCGTGTTGTCATCAATCCACCAAAAAGGGGGAGATTGTAAGGGCATATTTATCCCTAAGTGTTTTGGTGATTGATGAAAATGCTTGTGCGGACTAATCGTGTGCCTTGAGTCCCTCAGATACTTCATCATTAGGCACAAGACGATTCGGTGCCCTCAAGACCTATTGAAGCGGCGTTGTTCTCGTTTCTCTTTGGTGGAGTTGAGTCGAGGAGAGCCGTACTATTAATAGGGGTCCGTCGGAAAGGTAGGGTGGAATCACACGTACACTTGTCCCTCCTTTCCTTGCACTTTGGAGCTACCGTCGTTATCTTGGTTGTGTGGAAAAGCGGCGATCATCTGCTGACTTGCGGTAGTACCGAGGTACAAGCGGTAGTACCGCGGCGTGTCACGGTAGTACCGCTCCTTCAGTGCCGTAGTACCGCGGCACCCTAGCCTAGTGCCGCTCCGGTGCGGTAGTAGGGGCGGATGTAATTTTTTACATCCGCGCCACCCACGGTAGTACCGCTCGCCCAGCGCGGTAGTACCGCGGGGGCCCACGGTAGTACCGCTCCCTAGGAGTTGTAGTACCGTGGCCCTTCGACCTAGTACCGCTGTGTCGCGGTAATAGGCGTGGATGTAATTTTTTACATCCGTGCCGACCACGGTAGTACCGCGCCTCTCAAGCGGTAGTACCGCGTCGGGTTTTTGCACCACCCTAGTTTCTGCGGAAGTAGGCACGGATGTAATTTATTTCATCGCGCGCCTTCCGAACCATGACCCTCTGCCTTGCGGCGAGACCGCAAGGGGAGCGGTAGTACCGCGCCCGTGTAATATCGCTCCTTCGACGAGCTTGTTCCGGCTCTGTGCGATTGCCACGTAGTACACATGGCGTCAGGGTAGTACCGCTTCCTTGGAGTGGTAGTACCGTGAGGCGCGGGCAGAACATGTGGATAACGGTTGGATTTTTTCCACGACTATATAAGGGTTGTCTTCTACCTCTAGTGGACTACCTCTTCCACCTCTAAGCTCCATTGTTTCTCCAAGCTCCATTTTCGCCCGATCTCTCTCCCTAGCCAATCAAACTTGTTGATTTGCTCGGGATTGGGTGACAAGGGCCCGATCTACACTTCCACCAAAGGATATTTGATTCCCCCCACTTATCCCTTGCGGATCTTGTTACTCTTGGGTGTTGAGCACCCTAGACGGTTGAGGTCACCTCGAAGCCATACTCTATTGTGGTGAAGCTTCGTGGTGTTGTTGTTGTTGGGAGCCTCCGATTGTTGTGGAGATTGCCCCAACCTTGCTTGTAAAGGTTCGGTCGCCGCCTTCAAGGGCACCAATAGTGGAATCACGGCATCTCGCATCGTGTGAGGCGTGAGGAGAATCTGATGGCCCTAGTGGCTTCTTGGGGAGCATTGTGCCTCCACACCGCTCTAACTGAGACGTACTTCCCCTTAAAAGGAAGGAACTCCGATAACACATCCTCGTCTCCACCGGCTCCACTCTTGGTTATTTTGTGCCTTTACTTTCGCAAGCTTACTTATTGTTACATCTCTTGTTTGCTTGCGTGCTAGTTGATATTGCATCATATAGGTTGCTCACTTAGTTGCATATCTAGACAACCTATTTGTTGCAAAGTTTAATTTGGTAAAGAAAAGCTTAAAAATTGTTAGTTGCCTATTCACCCCCCCCTCTAGTCAACCATATCGATCCTTTCACCCGACAAGGGTGTTGCCGGGGGAGGTCCAGCCTGCCTTCTGTTCCTTGTTCTTTCAGTATCTGTCTTGGCAATCTTTTGTGTTTTATCTTCCTCTGCCTTGCCAACCCCTGTCGCAGGTGTGGCTGTGGCTGCCCGTGCACAAGTAAGGGGTATAGAAGTAACCATACTTTTGTACACCGACAGGAGCCCCCGGGCCTGGGCCATACTTAAGCGCAAGGCATAGTTGGTCCAGGCCCAAAGAGGTGCGCGGGCGGGCGTGGCAGAGGTGAATCGTCGTGATCTTTCTGTCAGTTGCGCTTCGCCACGACCCGCATTGGGTGCGTGACATGGTGGTCGCGTGTGGGATGGGCGTGGCACGCATGCATCACCCTGCAGTAAATGGTAAAGAGGTGGCCCGCGCCTTCCCCATAAAAAGGGAAATTCGCAGGGGCACTGCTCATTTACCCTCTCTGCTTCTCCCAATCTTGGAACCACCATTCCCCTTCTTCTTGCTTGAGTGAAAACCAGAGGTCTTGCTTCTCCTTGCCGCTGTCCCCCTTGCCTCTTCTCAGCCACCATGGCGCCCAAGGCAAGCAAGGGCAAGGGTGCGGCCAAGGCCGCCGAGGGGAGAGAAGTGTCGGAGAACGAGCTAGTGAGGTTGTGGAAGAAACACGCCGTCTTCGTCTCATCGATCGAAGCGCTCACCCTCGGGGATCAGTTCCAGTACCTGTAGGGGAGGGAGACGACGGGGCATCCCGCCACGATGGTCATCCCCGCCCCCTTCGCCAAGCCTGGTCCGAAAACTTATCCTTTCTTCGTTGATTATTTTTCCTACGGCCTCTGCCCCCTTTCTCTGAATTCTTCAGCGACATCATGCACACATTTGGCATGCATGGCTTTCTTCGCCCATCTTTGCGAAGGTTTTGCCGGGGTTCATCCCGACACGGCACTCTTCCGCCACTACTTCACCCCTCATATCCAGCCAGGGGACGCCGTTTCTGGCTGTGTTACTTGGATCCCCAAGGCTTCGAGCAAGGGTGTGTATCCGGAGGAAGGCCAGAAGGACAGTGGGACGAATGGCTAGGCCGGTGGTGCTGGAGTGTGGAGGAGGACCCACGGTCATTCTGCGAGGTTCGCCGGATTCTGCCGGTCCGCGGCAACGACTGGAGCAATCTCTACCCTAATGACAAGAAGCTCATGGTCGCCACCACCAGAATTCACCGCCTCGTCGCTGCCGGCCTCACCCTGGAGATGATTGGGGCTGACTTCATCCGCCGCCATATCACCCCTATGCATCAAAAGGGGAGACCGGCCTGGGATTTCAAGAATGCAGCAGATATCATGAGGCTCCACCCTGGCCTGAAGCATAACTTCACGGTGATGCAGCATGCGTCCATCTACTAGAGGCTCTTTCAGCTTAAAGTCGACGAGGATGGCCATGCTGAGAGGACCGCCAAGGCCGCAAAGACCGGCAAGACCAGCAACCCATTCAGGTTGCCGACGGGGGTGCACCCATTGAGAAACAACTCTCGCCTGACTGACATCATTGCTATGATGCCAGTCTTCAACGCCCATGGCTTGGACCCAACCTGGGACGAGCCAAAGGCACAGTTGGTGCAACAGTTCTTTGACAACTTGTTGGAGGGCTCCATTCGCGTTGAACCAGAGCTCATTTGCCCCACCACCGACGAAGAGGTGGCATATAATGCCACCAGGGCAGATGCGGTAGCACTCGCCGCGGAGGCCGGCAGCTATGGCACCATGGTGGACGAGGCCGAAGAGGCTGAAGAGGAGCGGAGATTCCTTGAGTGGATGGGGCCTGCCGGGGAAAACAGCGGCGCCGCCGGCAGGGCCCTCCTTGCTGAAGAAGCGGCCGAAGAGCCAGCCGAGGAGGCATCCAAGGTGGACGAGCCCTCGGCCCCGAAGAAGAAACGCGTCCTGAGGCGGACCGGCTCCAACAAGCTAGTCTAGTCCAGCAGGACCATGCAATGACAAGAGGCCCAGGCGCAACCTATGCGCCAGACGAGGTGCGCGGCCGCGACGGCGGAGAAGGAAGCCGCGGTGGCAAAGAAAGCCACAGCCGCGATGGAGAAGAAAACCACGGCTGCTGCTTCCTCCTCATCCAAGCACGCAAGGACCCCGTCCCCTTCCCCCGTGGGCTCCACCCCAGTAGCTGACTACGACCTTGGGTCTTTCAGCCCGAGGAGGAAAAGGAGGGCAGAGGAGGAAGACGAGTAAGCACCTTGCGCCCTCGTCCACCCTTTGATCTTCCATTTTGATTGTCTTGGCTTGACTTAATCTTGTCTTCCACAGCGACACAGAGACATTGGCTCATCGGGTGGCGAAGACAGCCAAAGCCTCGTCGGGCGACGAGCCCCCGGCAAGCACCACACGTGCGTCGGGGATGATCTTCATCAGCCGGGAGTCTAGCCCCGAGCGCAGCACCCACGCTAGCCCCCAGCGTAAGTTTGTTACTTGTTTCTTGTTGGAGGGCGTTGGAGCGTGCAGCCTTATCGACGATCTTGCCGGGCCCGCAGGACGAGAGCAGCGGCAGGAGGACCCATTAGGGGCCATCCCCAACACGCTGCCCCCGTCGACCACGCCGACCAGAGGGGTGTCCCCAGCGAGGGCACCTGCCGATGAGCCCGTGCGCATGGAGGAGGAGGTGGCGGGCACAGGCGTCGGCGACCCCGTCCCGACAACGGGTGTTGCCGGGGAGGGGGACGCGTCCTCTCCACTCGTCGCAGGTAAAGTACTTGCCTCCGCTTCTTGTCGTTGTCGCCTTGATTTCTTTTCTTTCCTCTATCTTGAACTCTTTTGATTTTGGCCTTGCCTCATTCCCCTTTTTGGTTTCATCCCCTAGCAAACCAGGCGGACGTCGACGCCATGATCGTGGAGACTGCCAAGGATGCCGAGGCCGAGGCTGCCAACATCGCTGCCAAGGAGGCCGCCAGGGGATCCGCTGAGGAGTCCGGCAAAGGCGCCGCTAAAGAGGCTGCCATGGGGCCTGGCGGGGAGGCCGGCAAGGCTGCCACCGAGGAGGCCGCCACGAGACCTGCCGGGGAGGCCGGCAAGGCCGCCACTGGAGAGTCCACCAAGGATCCTGCCGGGGAGGAGATGGCCAATGACCAGTCCTCCTCCTCCTCAGCCTCTACCCTGAGCAGGTACTTGAAGGTTGGTGATGATCTTTTCGTCAGAATTCCAGGGGCGGCAAGCACCAGAGCACCAACCAAGGGGGAGGTCTTTGATGAGGACATCCTCACCGCCGCCGGGCTCTAGGTTGTTGACGAACCGAGCGTCAGCAGTGGCGGTTCTAAAGAGGATCATCTCCTCCAGGCCATGAGTGCCAACTTCCACAAGCTCCAAGCTCTCCATCGGGCTCGCAAGGAGAAGGTGGACTCCAGGATGGCGGCTGTGGACAAGGCTGAGGCAGACTTCCAAGAGCGCATCACCCAGATGCAGGGCTGGTTTGCTGAGGCCCGACAAGATCTGGGGGCCGCCCAGGATCATCTGGACGAGCATCGGCGCGAGCTCCTCTTGAAGCAGGCTGACATCAAGAAAGCTCAGGAGGAGGCGAAGGCGAAGGCCGCCAAGGACGAGTCTGATCAGACACAGCACCGCATCTCACTCGCGTCCAGGAGGAGGACTTAGTTGCTCAGGAAGCGGCGCTTGCTGCCATGCTTCGCGCCAAGGACGAAGAAATTGAAAAACTTGTCGCGCAGCAGACTCAAGATCTAATGCAGAAGCACAAAGAGGCATTGGATGCTCTGGTCCTCGACCAAGCCGCCAAGCTGAAGGAGGTCGTCGACCGTGCTGAGGCCACAAAGGCCGCCAGGGTTGAGCTAGCCGGCAAGGCGGAAAAGCTGGAGGTGGACCTGGCAAAGCTCGACAAGGAGCTCTCCACGCTCAAGGGTGCCCGTCATCGTCATCCGCTGCGGCCTCAGCCATGCTCGACTTCGACCTCCCCGGGATGCGTGACTGGTCCAGGCGAGTACAGCTCGCCCCCTGGTCACGCTAGTATGCCGCACGCCTCGGGTGGTGGTCTTAATCGATGGTGGTCGTCGTCAGGGCGGGCTACTCCCTTAGCTAGGATCGAGGAGGCGCGGGAGGAAGAAGAAGGCCTGGCAAAGCAGGCCCCACCTCGGACCCCACCCATCATCCTCCTAACCCGTTCCAGCTGGATAAGTGGAGGCGTCATATTTGGAAATGCGCTTTCGTCTACTGAAAACGTAATCTACCTCGTCTGTAGACAGAAATGCGCTTTCCTTCACGGAAAGTGTATTCCCGGATTACGCTTTCAGCCCAGCAGCGACTGCATTCGGCCCAGGACGGCCCATCGCTACCACTATTGCAGGATGCTGCTAACACGACACTACGATCAGAGACCCTTCGACAAAACTGTGTGCCATGCAATAATCACAAACGGTGGTGTAAAAAACCCCGTCAAAAAAGGTGCAAAATGTTTGCGATGATGGATACATCAAACATGGTTCAGATTTTAGTTGTGTGTGCGATGTAGGGCATACAGTTCAGTTCAATTAACTGTTTGCGATGAGGAGGAACAAAAGAAATTGGCAGCCAGATGAAGATGTGTGCGATATACAGCATACGGTTCACTCGAATAAACTATTTGTGATTAGACAACACAAAAGAAACGGTCAACCAGATCAAGGTGTGTGCGATATGCGGCATGCGGTTCACTCGGATGAACTGTTTGCGTTCAGACAAGAGAACAGAAACGGTTCAATATAATAAGATGTGTGTGATACACGACAAATAGGTCTGTAATCAGAAATGTGTGCGGAGGCCGATAATAACACAGACGATTGCTGCTAATAAGACTTGTGTTGTGCGATGGGATTGTATACAGAATAACAACACATACACACACACACACACACACACACACACACACACAAGGACATGGTTGCATAACCAAATTAAACATCCATTTACATAGGTGGCTACTACAACCATGGCATTTGCACACAACAAAGTAAACTATTACATGCATAATTACATATGTGGCTACTACACACATGACATTTCCACAACCAAAGTAAACAATATATTACATGCATGATTAACTAGGATAAACGATCATCTGATCATCATCTACTTCTTGTGACGCTTCGCTGCTTATGGCTCGATCCGGCCTCATCGATTTGGGTAACGAGGCACTTCCTCATGTCAGCAATCCGCCTGTGCATCTCGTAGCATGTGTACACGCTCTTGGCCGCGAACCTGAGGTGAGATTCATCCAGTTGACGCATCCAGGCCCCGTGCCAGGATACGAGGCGTGTTCTATTGGCATCATGCTTCATCTTTTCATAGTACTAGTAAATATGCTTGTGCATTGCAACGGGCTAACATAATGTGTGAGGCATAGGAATTAGGCTATGTAGATGTGGTAGAGCTAGAAAAACTTTCGACAATTCTCGAGCCCTAGCGTTCGTCGACATGTCTTAATGCAATGTATTCTCACCCCATCAAATTGACTGGCGCAATTGTACTCGTTCCTCTATAACTAATTGCCCGTGCATTGCAACGAGATCATACACATAGACTAATTCTCCCCGTGTCTGCATATTTATATATTTCTTCAATTGTATGTGCGTTGCAACGGTTCAACAATAAATCAGTGCATGCCCGCAAACCTGAGAAGCAACTTTCTATAGTTTTCAAACTGTTTATACTTTCAAACTATTTGAAATATCTTGGGTTTCACCCCAATTTTAGTGTTATTACCTGTTCAAACATACAACTTTCTGATCTTTCTTTGCATGCATCGTGGATCACAAGTATGAAAACATCCTAAAGAAACTATCGACTTCATAAAAAATCAATTAATGTTTACATTTGGTAAATAGCATGGGAAGATGGCAAAATTAAAAAAATGAATCATAAAAAATTTCATTGGTCCATTTTAATAAATGAAGGTCTACAGTGCACCATTACAGATTGTAACCTCCTGCACTCACAAACACATCTTGCAAACACATTCCAGTCACAAGTACCTAGGCATCTCCTATTGAAGCATCAGGCCAGATCTGTCCAACTTGTTTCCTCCTTACAAATCCAAGTGGTGATAAATTGTATGTCAGTTTCATTGATGTCGGTCCATCATGCTAGTTGCCCTGAAATTTGTTTCGTTCCCAGATCTCAGACTCGGTAGTAAAGTAATCGAGAATGCATCGGAATGACCTAGCAGGACAAAGCTCAAATGCCTGCACAGTCTTTAGAATTAACACACACGATTGAATCACATATGCTAGCAGAGTCATCAGAACTAAATTATCATATGGATAGTTTCAGTTGTGTATC
Organism: Aegilops speltoides; assembly: GCA_021437245.1. Classification (NCBI taxonomy): domain Eukaryota; kingdom Viridiplantae; phylum Streptophyta; class Magnoliopsida; order Poales; family Poaceae; genus Aegilops; species Aegilops speltoides. The sequence goes on from CM038146.1 coordinate 177,767,324, forward strand.
ACACACGCCCTTCATTCAAGTATGGACCACAAAGCCATAAGTGGAACTTACAGATACCTTTAGTCACCGAAACTGAATTTGTGCTTAGATGAATGAACAAGTCGAAATATAAGGGAGATAGAATAAGGGCCTAAGCTATTATACTTTTTATATAGAAATAAAGCGGAGCGAAAGCCTTTTTCGGTAATAGAAGGGACATAGAATAAGGGCCTAAGCTATTATATGCTCTTCAAGTTTCTATCAGTGTCTTAGATGAATTCTAGATAAGCTTGCAATGTGTATTCTTGAAGACAAACAGTCTGTTACTCTGTTTTTTGTTACATCTATAGACGTCGCTCCATCACAACAAATAATTCCAACTCTGTTTAATTTAGCATGATGAAGAAACATTCATCTATAGTTCTATAACTTTACGTTGTTGGCAAAATCACCACGAAAAAAATTCAGTACGCATAAAAAAATCAGACTGAAACTAATATCTTGTTGATAAAGTGTAATTGTTGATCTACTGACTGTAACTTTGTATACTTTTGCCTCTAACCTTCCTAATGAAGTCATAATCTTCAAGATCATTTACGTTCTAAAACCTATAAAATATTTGGATAATCAGAACCAAGGAAACTCATAGGGAAGCTACAGTTTTGCCATACATATCTTCCATTATATGGTCGTAGATTTATTCACGTCATGGTCTAACTAACAGGCGTGATAAACCCAAACGGCTGATGTTACAAAAAAAAAACTCAGACGGATCATATATGGTCGTAGATTTATTCACGTCATGGTCTAACTAACAGGCGTGATAAACCCAAACGGCTGATATTATAAAAAAAAAACTCAGACGGATCATCGATCCAAACATGACCATACCCTCACTCATGAAAGGGATCTTGCACTAACCCATGGCCTTCAATACGTACCTATACACAAAAATAGCACTGCATGAAGCTAATACCTGCACTTGGAGACATGATATGCAGCAGGGGCATGGATGCGGAGCTCATCCAATCACATATCTTCATTGCTTGGGCTTTTTGCTACAGATTGGTATGTTCCTTTGTGCCTCTAAGATTCACATATCTTATTGGTATGTGAGAATAAAATTGAAAGAACAGACCCGGATAAATGAAAAACGATTTTTCTTGTAAGAAAGAAACAGAGAGTATATTGGACAAACCATGTTGTGCAGAAATATGTCTACATCGTTGGTGATTTTGAGTCTCCCAATTGGATTGTGTAGCACGTACAAATCATTTGAAATTACTGAACAAAACCATGTAAACACCGAAGTGGAAAATGATTGCTCAACTGGTGAGCTCCGAACGTCGCATGAGTTTTACCCTACGAATTTTTCAATATTTTAATTTACGAGAAAAGGAAAGATAATCACAGAAAAGAAAAAGGAAAAAAAACAAAAAGTAAACACAGAGAAAATTAAAATGGGCCGGCCCATTTTTGGGCGTGCTGTGTGAACTTCCAACTATTTGACGTTTCATGCGGAAAATAGGCTTCCTCTAAATTTAAAAAAACGTAATGAAAGATCGAACTCGCGACCTCAAAAACTCGACCATTGACTGCTAGTCACTCCAAGAAATGGGTCCTGCTAACTAATTAATATTTAAGAATATGTTGTAGCATCAGATTCAAGTTTCTTATTTTCTTCTGAATTTTTTTAAAAAAATTAAATTAATATTTATGAATTGCCGAATGTTTTTGGAAACAAGAATAATTTTTGAAACCCGAACAGTTTTAAAAAATACAAACCATTTTGTAAAATTCCATCCATTTTTGGAAAAAGACGAACATCACTTGAAATAGGTAGATTTTTTAAAAAACTATTTAAACATTTTTTGACAACATGATCCTTTTGAAAAAACAAGAACATTTGTTGAATGTGTGAACATTTAGAAAAAGTTCAGAACATATGTGTTTGAACCACAAACATTATTTTCATTTTGTGAACATTTTACAAAAACAAGAATATTTTGTAAATCTGGAATATTTTCTAAAATGCAACTTATTTTGAAAATTTTGATTTTTGTTATTGTGATTCACGAACATTTTTAGAAATGGGAAAATTTTTAGTTTTGAAAATATTTTGGAATGGGAACAAAACTAATTAAAGTTTTAATATTTTACAAGATAGGAAAAAAAATTATATTCTGACTTTTTGTCTAAATATGGCAAAATTGAAATTTTGGATGATTTTTTCAAGATTTTAATTTCCGAGAAAAGGGATAATAATGTAAAATTGGTAGGAGAAAAGAATCATGAAAGAAAAAGACAAAGGAATAGGAAACAATAGAAACAGAACACATAGAAAAAGAAAATGGGCCGGCCCAGTCTTCTGCGTCCTGTGCGCTGCTCTAACTATTTGACACTGCATGCGGCAAATAGGCTTTCGCAGCTGTCTGGGCAGATAAAAATTTGGGCTGGCTTCGCCGGGCCACAGCGTGGCGGCCCATGTACGTCGGTGAACGGATGAAAAAATCGGAGAAGCGCACCTTGCTTTATTAGTAGGTATAGATATATATATATATATATATATATATATATATATATATATATATATATATATATATATATACTAGCTAATTGCCCGTGCGTTGCAGCTGGGTATATACAGAAAGTGCCTAACATATATATTTAGGGTGGCATTTCAACTTTCTTTGAAGGGATCCCTTCTTTTATTGTTATAAACCACTCCTCCTCCTCCTCCTCCTCCTTCTTCTTTGTCCTCATCCTGTCCCCCCCCCCACACACACACACACTTCTTCCTCCTCTTCTTCTTCTTGCCATTAGGATCATGTACCCACAATCTTCGCCTCCCTGATCCTAAATTGCCACATCTGTCAATGGCACATCCGACTGGCACCCGACTTCCACCTGTACCCCACACATATTTTGACTTGGAAACATGTAACTATCTCGTTATATTAACATAAAGAGAACCAGACATGGATAAGTTAGAAGATGCAATAAAGGAAACAATTATTTGCAAAGTTACATGTGTGAGGGGAAGAGGAGTTTATCTCGGCAACTGTTGTGAAAACCAAAGGCTGCATACATCATTAAAATGCATCATGTGTAATAATAATTTAACAAAATATAAGGTATATCAATTTTCATAAAAGTCAAAGGTTGTAGAATAAAATGTCTACATGTGCAATATTTTTTTAACAAAATATGTAAATACTTTTCACAATGGATCCAATGATACAAATTTGGTATTATAGATATTATTTTTTTCTAAGAACATGATAAATATGCACAAGTTAAACTTTTGAAAATAATAATACTATATTTAATTAATAAAATATCATTAATATGTAACAAAATATATACAATTGGAAATTTACAATAAAAGTTTAACCCAATATACAATTGCTCTAAAATTTTGGACAAAGTACCTGCTATGTACACATGACAATGTTTTGGCTGCACCCAGTCATCCATCCAGACCATTATTGGTCAAAGAAGCAAGCCTTCGGAGACGCATTGAGAAGTGCTTCGTTGAAAGAAGCATGTGGAGAACAGTTATCAAGACATCCCATGGTGTACCTGGGTATGAACAGAACAGTTAGCAAATTCAAAAGCACCACAGAAGCATCATCCCTAGCTCATAATCGTTTGCATAAAAGTACTCTGATTTTCAACCGTAAAACAAAGTACACCGATTTCATCATCCACTGCCTATGTTAATTATTAATTCACGCTTCAATGGGGAATCGACTCACGAACGGTTGGTTTCTCAATCGATAACACATGTTTGTCCATCACATGCATGCATGTAATTCCTGGATCATCAGCTGGATACTGTGCAAGATTCGCAGTTTTCCATCACACTCGGCCATCACGTGAAACTACCGACCGCAAACAAGAGATGTACGCCGGTGTCGGCGGATATATCACGATCATGTCGTTGTCATCGAACAGCTCTTGCAGTGTGCGCTGAAACTTGCGGCCACTGTCTTCAGTCGCATCACTGCATAGCCCGTCTTCTTTTGGCCGCCAGGGAATATCACAGATCCGCACCACGGTGCCCCGACAGCCATGGCTGGTTGCTCTCCACCGAGAACTCACCGGAGCGGTGGCCCGACGCCGGCAACTTTGCCGACCTAGACGCGGAGGAGTAGGACGTCGTCTCACAGGCCGCCTGCGGACGGAGTAGCGGCACGACGGCACTATGGAGTCAGGATCCGCGAACACGTCAGCCTTGAGTCCGGCGTCTCCGTCACAGTTGACAATACTAATTTTCTTTTGCTGTAATCCAGAGGGTTGGACGGTCGTACCTTGTTCCTGCCTAATGCCATGTCAATCCTCGGCTCGCTGGTTGAGGACGAAGACGTCGGCGTACGGTAGAGTGCTGAGGATGAGGGAGATGGGATCTGGAGGAGCCTTCTCTTTCGGATGGAGGAGGCGGCGGCTACGCAGCCCTAGGAGTGCGACGTGGGGAAGGAACGAAAAAACAGGAGCAATTAGTACGGAAACAAATCAATGAAAAACCAAGACCGTAGAGAGGTGGAAAACCGGACGGAGGTATATATATACGTTGGATGAAAGAAGAGGAAGGAGATCGGGTTGGATTGGATCAAAGAAAAGGAAGGAGACCTGGTCTGCCGCGGAACCGCATCGAGGTGTTGTGGGGGAGGTCTCCTGTAGTGAGGAAGAGGCAGATCGACTGAAGAAGGAGATCGGGTCTGGCATTTTTGCGAGACCTCCTCGCTGGCGCCTTCAGCGCCCGATCACTTTCCTGGCGCTCACGCGCGCCCCTAGTGGGCCGTGGCCCATTTCCTTAATCGTTGCTCGCTCCTTTGGTAGCTTTTTTTTTCTTACGAGCACTTGTCAGAAAAACCTTGTTGTTTAAAAAATAAAAAAGGGAAAAAGTTCATAAAAATAAAAAAATGTGAACTAAAAATTTGAAAAAAAGTTCATCGACTTTGAAAAAAGTTCATCAGATTTGAAAAAAGTTCATCGAACTTGTAAAAAAGTTCATTGGATTCAAAAGAGTTCATCAAATTTGAAAAAAGTTCATGGGTTTTGTAAAAAGTTCATTGAACTTCTAAAAAGGTTCATCAAACTCAAAAAAGTTCATCGAATTTGAAAAAAAGTTCATGAGTTTTGAAAAAAATCATCTAATTTTAATAAAGTTCACTGAATCTGAAAAAAAGTTCATATTTTTTGAAAAAGGTTGACGGATTTTACGAAACAGCGCATGGAAAAAATAAAAAATGATGAGAAAAATAGAATAACGGTATTGCAGAACGAAATAAAGCAAAGGAAAACGAACTATTGTCACACTAGCGGGGCGAAGTCCTGGTGGTTATCACAGAGCGCTCGTAACAAAAGGGTTGCGGGTTTGAAACCGTAGCTGCTCACATTTTTGCCGTTTGCAACAGGAAAATACAGAATGGCAATTAACTACTGATAAAAACGCACGAAAAATAGTAAACGTAAAGAAAACAATTAATAAACATATGAAGAACTATGAAAGGCTTTGTCCTTTAATATACGGATAAAAACGCACGAAAAATAAAAAACGCAAAGAAAACAATTAATAGATGTATGGAGAACTATGAAAGGCTCAGTCCTCTAATATTAGGTAAAGATCGGTCGATGATGGCCAAGGCGAGTTCAACCAGGGAGTCCTTATTCGTGTTGCCTCAGACCCTGTAGTGCTCAAGGATTTCGACAAGGTTCTTGCAGGCCAAGCCCGTAACCCTGAGCGCTTTTACATCGTCGGTGATTTCGATCGTAACGAATTTGTAGTCGGTGTTGTTGACAAACCTGGCGAAACGGTCGGAAGGCTCTGTGGCCATGCAGTAGTGGTAGATGAGGACATGATGCCGGACACACACAACTGGGCGATAGCAATCTTCCGATCTATGTCGGGACGACCGGCGGTGTACTGGAAGCCGATGCCGACCACCTTGTACTTGTCTCAATCAAGCAACTGCTCAACGGTGTTGATGTAGTCGTCCACCACGGCCGGGTCGATGTTGTACACCACCGAGAGATCCGTCTCCATCGTGTGGGTCTCAACTTTATGCTCGCCGAACTCCATTGGAGCGCCGCCAGACAACCCCTCTCTATGTGTCGTCGTTGGTGTGCTTGCTATGTTGTGGGGCGCGGTCGAAAGGTTGAAGAGACTAAGGTTATAATGGCCGCGAGAATTAAAGGGGAAACCAGTCATCCTGGAATATCGGCACGCCTTGGTGGCAGTTCTAATTTGCAGTGCGTAACTCCATCGTGCCGCACGTAACTGCATCGTGTGGTGACGCGCGCGGCGCAGCCGCATGCATATGGGGCCCCGATGTGATCGTGCGCAGGCCCAACAGCTGGCAGAGCGCGTGCAAAGGGACGCGAGAAGAGCGCTCCGCGGTCGCCTCAACGGCAAGGAACTATATATATGCATATAGCAGTAGAACACGCAAGGAAAAGTTGTCCACAAGCCGAGCGCGCCGACGGACGCGAGCAGAGCGTGCCGCGGTGCCTAACGGCGAGCACAGCGCGCTGCGGCGCCTAACAAAGAGCAGAGCTTGCCGACGGACGCGAGCAAAGGCCGTCACAGTGATACATGGCAAATAAGATGAACTGTGCGAGCAATGTCGGAGACATCAAGCACGAATAAGATTAGAGTTGCGTGTGCGATACCTGGCATACAATTGATCCATCCGAGTTGTTTGTGATGAAATAAGTTGTGTGTGTTGTGGGCAAATGCTTGCTGGTATGTAACCTTAAATTTAACCAACAAAATGTTAATGAATGTTACAAAAATTATATAAGTGGAAACTATGTTCAAATACGAATCCAATGATATAATCTTTGGCGACATGCATTCTTATTTTATTTATTAGTTAAATCCTACTTATAAACCAGGACGGGGGCATAGTAGGTAATTAAATCACAAATGTTTTTTATTAACCATATGTGTACGTGTCCTTTCGTCCTCCTCTCGCATGTCTTGTCACCCATTTGCTGGCCAAGCGGTGGCGAGCCGTTCTCTCAAGAAACGCAAGAGTTCCTTATAAGCTTCGGGTGGCTCGGTAAAATCCCCCCAAATCCCAATGCTTACCAGCCTACTATATAAACCCTCACGGCCCGCAAGTCCAGCATCGCATTTTCCCCTCCCTCCCTGTAGCTTATCTCGTCTGCTTCTCCCACAATCGTCAATGGCACCGGTCCGTCGTTGTCGCTCGACTACTCCGCTATCATCAGAGGACAGTTCCAGCTAGGAGGCTGCACCGCGGCGGCGGCGCAGTCCCCAGCGTAGTGTAGTGCGCGTGGCGTCTCTGTTGGGTGTGCGCGGAACACCCACTACACGCTCCGCCGCCACTGCCCGTCGGCAGCTGTTGCTGGCCGCCGTTGCCGCCACACCATCGCCGAAAGCGAGGCCATTGCCGCTCGCCGTCGCCGCCCGGCGGAGGTGGCTGCCAGGCTACCACCCCACTGCCGGCCACTGTGGACATCACCCGCTCCGCCATCGCGGCCTGAAGGCGGGAGGTGGTGGTCATGGCCGCCACCCCATCATTAGCCACCGTGGCCGCCAGCCCACCGTCGACCGCCGGGATCATCACCCGCTCCACCACCGCCGCCCGAAGGAGGGAGGCAAAGGTGGAGGCCCGCACATGCATCAACGACCTTGCGTGCTACATCGTGTTCCTACGGGAGGAGGAGGAGTGCCTCGTCGAGCATGCAAAGAGCCTTACCGCAGCCATGGCCGCAGCACACACCGACACAGAGGCGAGGAATCAGGAGATCTACGAGTAGTCCAGCCGCTTCGAGAGGGGTCATCTGGAGCGGCAGAGGGCGTTCGAGGTGAGCATCGCTGAAGGTCAGCTGCGACAGACACCGTATTGCAGTTGTCCAGCTCGTTGGTAGGCTCCTCCTCTTCCTCTTACCGAGCACGCTCGGTAGAGGAGAGGCTGCCGGAGTACTAAGCCCCGCCATAGTAGTTGTATTTAGGGGCTATTTTGTTCAGTTCATCTGACTCTAGATGTGATGGAACTGTAGAACGTACTTAAAATTAGCTAGTATATTTAGTTGAACTAGCTATTTCAGTACGTGGTTGGTAACAATTGAGGAAAAGTTTGGTCGGTTCAGCTGTCGCGTTGAACTATTTGTATAAATTAACAACAATTGTTTAATCTATGTATGAAATCTATGCTTAATTACTGAATTTTAGTTGCAAATATTAGATAGTGCTAGTGATTTTTAGTTGCATATTTTGACAAATCACAGTGTTAAAAGGATTGACAAATGGCAATGTTACTAGATCAACAAACGTCAATCTTTCTAGTTTGACAAATGGCAATATACCCAATATGACAGATGCAAAGCTTACCAAATTGTCTATACGTGGTTGCACACGGGTCATCCGAAAAAACCGTTTGCGTTGAAGGGAAGTACAAATCCTTTTGCCAAAAAAATTCTTGGCTTAGCACCGAAGTCTCGCTTTGCATACCTTCAATCTGAACCGTTTGCGTTGAAGAGATGCACAAATCCTACGCGGCGAATTTTCCTTGGCTTACTGCGGAAGACCATAGCTCTCACTTTGCATACAGGTGTTCTATCTAAAACATTTCCATGAAGAGCTGCACAAATCCTGCTCGGCACATTTTCACTTGGCTTACTAGGAAGCTGTCGGTTTACATACGGGTGTTCTATCTAAAACGTTTGCGATGTTAGAATGGCATCTATTTGTTTCAAAATGTCTTTGTTGGCTATTATTCGAGTGCACCTTCTCTCAAAATGGACATGAAAAATACCACAGCATGTTGGGTGCCATTCCATGATAGCACGCCAAGTTTCATGAATTTCAGACGAGTTTTGGATTTACTAGAAATTAAAAACAAAGTATCTCAACGTTTTGTCGACAATCAACAGTGCCCTGGTGTTTGAAATTCATTCTCATTTCTTGCATGGCACCTAAGCATGCACCCAAGGACACAGATTTGTTTTTTCAGCCAATTTATAGGCACTGGAGCATAAGCATGTAGTTCAAATTTGAATTATGCACATAAAATGCCTAGAAAACTCAGTTAATGTATAAAAATGTCCAAACGAACCCCCACAAATTCCAAAATTTAACACAACACTCCTGTTGTTGACACTAGAATTTTTTTGAAAACAATAAGAGGCAATGGAGATTGTTTCGTACCCAAAGGTGGCATGTTCCCTACCAAAACCATCAGACTTGTTGTCAGAAGTTCTGGTTTGTAAGAATCTTATACCCAAACCTGCCCCAAATGGGACAAAAAATTTACAACGGCATGTTGATGCCGCTCCATGATAGCATGCCAAGTTTCATGAATTTCAGACGAGTCTTGGATTTATTAGAATTTAAAAACAAAGTATCCCAACATTTTGCCGGCAATCAACAGTGCCCTGCTGTTTGAAATTCATTCCCATTTCTTGCATGGGACCAAAGCATGCACCCAAGGACACAGATTTGATTTTTCAACCAATTTATATGCACTGGAGCATGTGCATGTAGTTTGAATTATGCACGTAAAATGCCTAGAAAACCCAGTTAATATATAAAAATGTCCAGACGAACCCTGAAAAATTCCAAAATTTAACACAACACTCCTGTTGTTCTATGTTGAGACTAGAAATTTTTTGAAAGCAATAAGAGGCAACGGATATCATTTCGTCCCCAAAGGTGGCACGTTCCCTACCGAAACCATCAGGCTTGTTGTGAGAACTTCTAGTTTGTGAGAAGCTTATACCCATACCTGCCCCAAATGGGACAAAAAAAATTACCACAGCATGTTGATGCCGCTCCATGATAGCATGCCAAGTTTCATGAATTTCACACGAGTTCTGGATTTACTAGAATTTAAAAACCAGGTATCTCAATGTTTGCGGCCGAGTTACGGTGGCAGGGTGTTTGACATTCATTCTTATTTCTTGCATGGGACCTAAACATGCAACCAAGGACACAGATTTGAATTTTCAACCAATTTATATGCATTAAAGCATGTGCTTGTAGTTCAAATTTGAATTATGCACATAAATGAATTAATGTATAAAAATGTCCAAACCAACCCCGAAAAATTCCAAAATTTAACACAACACTCCTGTTGTTCTATGTTGACACTAGAGAAAAAATTGAAATCAAGAAGAGGCAACGGATATCGTTTCGTCCAGAAAGGTGAAACGTTCCCTACCGAAACCATCAGGCTCGTTGTGAGAAGTTCTGGTTTGTGAGAAGCTTATATTCAAACCTGCCCCAAATGGGACAACAAATTTACCATGGCATGTTTACGCTGCTCCATGATAGCATGCCAAGTTTAATGAATTTCAGATGTATTTTGGATTTACTAGATTTAAAACCAGGTATCTCAATGTTTGCGGCCGAGTGACGGTGGCAGGGTGTTTGACATTCATTCTCATTCTTGCATGGGACCTAGGCATGCAACCAAGGACACAGATTTGAATTTTCAACCAATTTATATGCATCAGAGCATGTGCCTGTAGTTCAAATTTTAATTATGCACATAAATGCATTGACAACTCAATTAATGTATAAAAATGTCCAAACGAACCCCGAAAAATTCTGAAATTTAACACAACACTCCTATTGTTCTATGTTGACACTAGAGAGAAAATTGAAATCAAGAAGAGGCAACGGATATCGTTTCGTCCAGAAAGGCAAAATGTTCCCTACCGTAACCATGAGGCTTGTTGTGAGAAGCTCTGGTTTGTGAGAAGCTCATACCCCAACCTGCCCTAAATGGGATAATACTTTTACAACTGTATGTTGATGTCGTTCCATGATAGCATGTCAAGTTTCATGAATTTTAGACGAGTTTTCGATTTGCTAGAATTTTAAAACCATGTATCTCAATGTTAGCGGCCGGGCGACGGTGGCAAAGCTGTTTCAAATTCATTCTCATTTCTTGCATGGAACCTAAGGTTGCAACCAAGGACACACATTTGATTTTTCAACCCGTTTATATGCACTGGAGCATGTGCATGTAGTTCAAATTTCAATTATGCACATGAATGCATAGAAAACTTAGTTAATGTATAAAAATGTCTAAGCAAACCCCAAAAAATCCCAAAAATTACACTGCACTCCTGTTGTTCTAATGTTGACATGAGAAAAAGTTTGAAAGTAAGAGAGGCAACATATATCATTTCGTCCCCCAAAGTGGCACGTTCCCTACCGAAACCATCAGTCTTGTTGTGAGAGAAGCTCTGGTTTGCGAGAAGCTTATACCATAACCTGCCCCAAATGGGACAATATTTTTTTAACCCAGCATGTTGGTGCCTTTCCAGTACTACAATGAAAGAGAAGGCGAGAGGGTTAAAAAATATAATACTAAATTGTAGTACTAAATTGATGGAGTACCGTTAGGGATGCAAATGATGGTTTGTGCATTCCATTTGTAATCTCCCGTACCGTAGGATGGCAACCAGATGAAACAAGTCCCCTGGCTTGTCACCGCAAAGATGCGGCCTACATGGCGCACGGCGTCTTCGAACGTGTAGGGGTACAAATCAGTCGTGGCCAACATGTGCCAGCCTCTGCCATTACTGCCTCTTGTGTTGATGGCAATCCTTATGAAAAACACCGCGATGAGATAGTAATGGCCGTAGCCGAGTCACTTTGTCGGCGAGTCTACAATTGCTATCTTCTTCAATCTCGTGTAGGCATCATGATACGTATTCAAGCCCAGGTAGTCCGGAAGGCCGCACTATTGTGGATGTTGTGCAAAATGATGGTGGTATCCGGCCGGAGGTATGCAATCCAATCTTCGTTGGCACCAACCCAGGCCTATATATAAGACAGTGGGCAGCGGAGAAATTACAGGATGGAATAACTAAGTACTATATTTAGACTATACACTACATGATCAAACTCCATGACTGACCTGCTCAACAACAACAACAACAACAACAACAAAGCCTTTAGTCCCAAGAAAGTTGGGGTAGGCTAGAGGTGAAACCCATAAGATCTCGGCTCATTAGACAAAATCCAACTACGTCTCAACGCCGACAACTCTAGCGGAGTCAACGTGCAACTATGGCCAGGGAGCAGTGGACTGTTCGATGGATTGTCCCATAGAATAACCTTCTCCTCAAGGACGCATGGAAGACCAACAATGATGGCCTTTTCCCAAGCATGTTTAAGCACCGTCTTAAAAAAGTTGGTGCAGGAAGCACCGAGTATTGCAGCGGTGAGGACGTTGGAGCGGCATGCGATTTCTCCCAGAAGATCGTTGTCCAAGGTCTCCCAACCCCGACGTGAAGGAGAACCGCCTGGCAAATCCACGGGAGCAGCGACGAACGGCCTTGGTCTCTTCAGGTGGAGGGGAACTGGCGAGGAGGAGATAAGAGCGTAACCGCAGGGCCTTGTCCCTTCGCTAAGGAAATTATGCGGGCACACAAACGGGTAGTGCCTCGTGCCCTGCGATGGTTAGGCTATTATTTACTACGTAGTACTGTAGCAGTAGTAGTACTACTTTCTCAACTAGTAGTGCGACGTAATGTACTTCTATAGTGCACTAGTTTTGAACTCTTGAATCCCAAGGCCAAGGAGCTACAGTTACAAGTGGAGGGTACTATTGTTCTCTATAACCATCGTTGTACTATCAATGCAGGGAAAGTACACGTGCGTAGTGTGTACTCTCCATGCTCTATTAAAGCGCGTAGCTGGCCTAATCAGCCACTCCTCTCACACACACACACTAGTAGTCTGCTTATCAGCAATGGTTACTGCGGAGGCAGAACATTTTGAGTTCTTTGATACATCGAGACTAGGGTTTTCGCTTCCATTCATGGAGGTGTAATGGATCTCGTCGAACTTTGTTAGTTCCTTCTTTATGAATGAGATGAGGCAAAGCTTTTGCCTCCATTTCAAAACAAAAAAAAATCACGTCAAGAGGAATTTCTTGTATAGAGCCTATAATAGAGCAAAGTCCATGCGTGCAACGTCACAAGCTACAGAGTAGTAGAGTAGCACTTTACGTACAGAGCCATATTGCATAGTTCCCAATGCCACCCAGGCTTTTCTGGCTCCTTGGGCTTAATTGGGAGGCGCTAGTTTAAATATGGTAGCTGATGAGGAAGCTGCAAGCGAGGTTCGGCTGGGGCGAGCACACAAGCGAGAAACTTTGCATGGTGTGAATTGATATATAGGAGTACTACTCTAGTACGTGAGCCATGAGATGATGGGAGGGAAAACCTGTTCACGTGGCTGGGCTATCCAGTGCACCCAGATTGTGGTTCGACATGTCCGTTCGACTTCAAAAGTCGAACTACCGGTGTACAATATTGTCTCGCGACGAGGTTACTATTTCAAAAAAAGGCATCGTGCGTTCGACCGGGATCGACCCCACAAAACGAGCTATACACTCCCACGACCACTATTACTACTTGTTGGAGTACAACGCAACCTAGAATCGCCTTTTGTCGCTAGTACATTGTTCCTTACAAGAAACCACTAATACCAAGAAACTACTACCAGTTACCAACCAGCCCTACCAAGAAACGACTACTCTACAAAGTGTTGTTATAGGCATGTTTCAACCCATGTCGCCCCTTAAGTCAACACCTTCTATTTGATCGGCAAGTTAGGTGTTATGACTAGTGGGACCTACATGTCAGTCTGGACAAAAATCCCCGAGTGACCTCGTACCTCCGGCCCGTCCACCCAGTCATCCTCGGCCATGGGATGCAGCTATCGCCGTCGGCACAAGGCGAGGTCAAAAGCGTTGGCGACGTGGAGCCATCTTGCGAAAGCCCGAATGCCAGCTCTGTCCGGCGCTCGCGGCCGCGAGCTAGCCAAGATAGCACACACCATGCTGGATGCATCCAGCTGCTTGTCTGCAAGGTTTGCTAGCTAGGTTGGCACGGCGGTGCGGCAGCTTGCTCGCGCGTGCTGTGCTAAGGCCAGCCATCTGGCTCGAGCGAAGGCCAGCGCGGCGGCTTGCTCGCGCGTGAGCCACGCTCGGGCCAGCCAGCCAACCCGTGCGGAGGCCAGCGCGCATCCGACCCATCCAGCGAAGCGGTGGCCAGCTCGCTCATCACCGGCACCACCGACGAACACGCTTAAGAACTGTTTGTAGTAATGTTCAGGAAAAATAATGATTTGAGGAGGAAGAACATGATAGAAGGTCAGATGTGGGTCCCTCGTGTCAACGGTAAAACAAAATGTGTTGGTTTAGCTGCCTCGTCGGCATGAACGTGTGGCCCAACCCTAACATAAACGGGTTTAAACAAGCCTAATCGGCACTAGGTAGTAGGTTTTTGGCGCGGATTAAATTTTTTTGGGTATGTTTTTGCTATTTTTTGTACAATAATTTCTTCCTAGGGCTGGTTGAAAGTGGTAATTTTTTGTTAAATACTCTGCATACTGTAAGTAGGAGTGGAAGTTAAGCTTTGGAAGCCAATAAGCACGGCTAGTTACATAGTGCCTATGTGTACGTAATTCAAACTAAATATCAACCATGAGTGACTAATATCTTGATGGAAAACTCGAAACTATGGAAATACTAGCATTTTTTCTGTATGGTTGGAAATACTAGCAATGTTCACGTGCGTTGCAACGGATCATAATTAGAATAATACTTATTCATAAACTTGATAGAAAACACTCTAATTTTGATATACATATATCACTAGAAATATATTATGTTTCCATCAGAATATATTCCTTGGGCTATTTTGGTGAGGTGAGGGAGGGATGTGGTTGGTTTTAAGATACTAATTAAGGGTTTTTATACAAATTGGTAGAGAAGTAGGATGTTGTTGAGAAAAGGCCACAATTTACCTCACAGTAGTTAGATGTAGATCTAATGGTCACAAATGACGGATGGCAGACACACCATCAACACCAACTAAGTCTTATGTAGGAGTAGTAGCAAGATGCCTATGCATTGCACGGAACATCAAGATGCATTTTTTTATAAAACACCTGTTTGATTGACCCATGCGGGAGTAATCCCATGTGTGAAAACTAATGATATCTCGAGAAAGAGGAGAGATAAGGTGAGGAGGAGTGGGCGTGGTGGTGATTGGTGGTCGGACTGAGCGGAGGCATGGGGATGGACGACGCCGGCAGCGACCACCATGCCAGTTTGTTCCATAGGCTTCCTTTTTTAATTTATCAACAATGAGGTAGTGGGAGATAAGGATGAACGAGGGAAGGCCTTGTCTGCAAATGTGGAGAGAGGTGCGGGTATCTTTTAGTTTAGTTTCTGTCCGTCAGATATAGATCAGACGGTCTATATTGCAAGATGGCAGGCATACCATCATCACCAACTCGGGTTTTCTATAAGAAAAGAGATATAAGTATGGAGATACAAACGTATTATCGATACTTGTTTCCATCAACTTGGATCTACATTCTATTCAATGGATGAGCATGTGGGGCCTTAGCACGCTGACTTCTCGACTGTGTAAAACTAAGGTTTTCCCATCGCTGATAACGAGGGGGTGACGGCAGCGCGCTTTCGGCTTGCTCTAGTCCTAGTAATCATACTAGGTGGTCTACGCACGTGTAGATTTATTCTTTTTCATGTCTTGTGTTCGCCGTACTGCCATGACAGTTGATGAATAGACGGTAAGTTATTCACGGGAAAACTGTGTTGCGTGTGTGCGAGAGAGAGAGATAGCGTGCGTGTGTGATATGTGTAGAGACTGAGGCGATGATAAGAGATTCTTTGTGTCTCTGTGTGTGGAGGATAGAGAGAGACATGTGCATGGGGCTTTGTGTTGTGTAACATGGAGACACATAGACATAATCAGGGAGTGAGTGTGTGAGATACACATGCGGACATGCGGAGAGATGTGTGAGTTAGGGAGATGGAGAATTTTGGGGTGCATGTGAGCTAGAGAGAGGGGGATATATACATACCTAGAGCTGGAGAGAATATGCAAGGGTGTGTGTCTTAAAAGAAGGATCAAGACAGATGTGTGTTTGTGCGTGTTTGTGTGTGTTTGTGCGCGCGCGTGTGTGAGAGAGGGAGTGTGTGTATGTGGACAAGAGAACCACTAGTGATGTAAACCTTGTGTAGGGAAGGGGGAATGGTGTGACATGTGTGCCAAAGAGAGACAAAGGCATGTGTAGTAGCGGGATAGCAAGGGTGCGGGCGAGGAGCAGACTATTTGGAAGAGACATCAAGTGTGTGTGGGAGACGGGTGTGCGAGCGAGCGAGAGAGAGAGATAGCAAGGGAGACAGCGAGGAAGTGAGGGGGAGAGAGGGGTCGTTTGCGTGCAGAAGTGGTGTATAGATAGGGAGACAAGGTTGATGTTGTTCGAAAGTGGCATGTGCATGGAGACGCAAGGGAATTGAGTCATCGTGTGTGTGATAGGGACTTAATGAGAGATCTAGAATAGATGGTCAAGAGAATGACGTGTGAGATTGAGAACGATGATACGTTAGGGAGCTACGGAAAGAGTCATGACATATATGTATATAGGGAAGGAGATGGGGCGGGTCTGCATGTGGGAGAGATAGAAAGAGGAGAGTGGTGCACAAGGAGACAAATTATGCTTGTTTGTAGTGGGGGTGGTGAATGAGGTGAGTGTGCGAGAACCACATAACTAGAGAGGTAGATGTTGGGGGTGACATTTTGTGTGATGGGAAAGGTACACTCTATATAGTGCGTATTCTTGGGAAAGAGAGATGCCTGGAGACCTAGAGAGTGGGGGAAGATATGTGTGCATGTCCGAGAGACAAAGTGATAGAGACCTATATTGGGTTCCGAACTTTAGAAGAGAGGGGGGTGTTAATATGCTCTTGTGTTCGTGTCCGGGGGAGAGAACGACTTGTGGAGGGGGGAGGGGGTGGCTGGCTTCAGATAAAGATTGAGGTGTCTATATTTGAAAGACTTTAGCGTAATTGAGATATATATGGTCAATAGTGTGTGCACTCATGGTTGATCTATTTGTTTCATAGTTTGGACTATGAGATAATGATACTTTTGAATATGCATGATATACTTTGAAGTACCAGAATTACAAACTAAGATTGGAATTTTGGAATTTGACTTCATCATTAGCTTTTGTAATTCATTTAAACGGAGGTACATTTTTTAAGCCGGGATTTCGTGATTTAAAATTCATATATCAAACCTAGAGACATACACATACGGGCATGTTCAAACTTTATAATCATCCACTTTATTCATACACATACACATTTTTTGTCATCATATTTAGGATAAACACATTTGGAATTTCATTTGAATTGGACCATATGATGGTATTTGCTTCCACTAGCTCAATGATCCATATTTGAATTGAATGGACAATCTAAGTTTCGAGTTGGAGACACTGATTTTCAAAACTTGCACTTTTTGCGTGCAAAAGAAATAAATTCTCGTCCATGATATCATAGTCGACCGTACAAGAGCAGAACACTTAATTTCAGGCGCCAAAAACTTTCAAACTTCCCGCTCACATCGAAATATCTCACGCCCGAAAGTTTAGCCCCACGATATTCCTGTTTTACCCCCTCCACATGAACGGAAAAGGGCTCCTTTGGTAACTCCATTGTTTTCCCCTCTTTGCCCACAACATTCTTCCCCAGAGCCCCTCACTTCCCCAACCCCCCCAACCACGCCAGGCCACTGAATCTAGTCCTCCACCGCAGCGGTTGACCTCACACCCCGCCGGATCTACCTTCTGCACCTTAGAACCCCCAACTGCCAACTCGCCACTTCACTGGAGCTGCTTTAGCGAGTGGTTTGTCCACCGCTCCAGATCTCCTTAACCGCCATCATGGTCCACCGCACCGGATCTGCTTCACCGGCGCCCTCGTCCACCACAGTGTAGGCCCTTCACTGACTCCCTCGTCCGCCCCATCGCTGGCCCTTCATACAAGCCCTCATCCGCCACCAAAGATCTGCCTCACCGAAAGCATTGTACACCATGCCAATGTGCTTCGCTGACTCCTTCGTCCACTGCACTGGACCCGCTCCATGGACGCCATATTCTACTCCATTGGCCCTGCTTTACTGATGCCGTAGTCTCGTCATGTTATTTTGATTTGTAATCCTTCGGTTTTTCTCTTCTTTATCGTGGAACTATTCACTTACCACAGATGAGTTTTCTTGTATGTCGACAGGCGCGCAACCGAAGCTCCGGAGCCGATTCTGCAACGACGACAGCCGGCCCAAACTCAACTGCAACACGAGCACCATCGACGAGCCTTAGCTATAAAGTATGACAACGATACCCATACGCCACCGAGAATCAGGTACTATTATCCAACGACCGAGGCCTACGTTCACTTTCTTAGCATAAGCACCACACCTTTGAGTTTCAGGGCATCATTCATTTTTTCATGTGGCGCGTTATTCTGCTTGCACCTGTAGGGCCATACTTCTTGCAGTGAACATGTTACATGTGCTAAATTACAAACCAGTGACATATAGTTACAATGCTTTTGTTTTGTCCTAAGTATTACTGTACTTCCTAGATATCACTTCATACTATTTTACTTCTTGCATGCTATATTTATGATAATGGTATTGTTATGATGCCACCTGTTGGTTCCATCAAACTGCTTCATGTTCTCTATGCTTAATTACACATCAGCAAACTAGCATGTGGTTCTGCTGCTTTTTGTTTGTTTTACCCTACATTTTCTGATGCTAGCTATTACATCACTGCTCCGAGCCTCTGTTCATTACTTTTTTGTGCATTCTTGATCTTCCCAAGTTGCATGACTAATTTGATGCTTCTATTAATTATGGAGCTGCCAACCCCATCAAGCAAAATATTTGTTCGTTTGGGGCTGGCACCTCCAACAAGCATAAAAATAGAGTGAAGCACATATATTGTCGTGTAAGGACACATCCTTCTTTCATTAGTTTATATGAACCATTGATGATCAATTTGAACCAGTGCATGCGATTAAAATTAATTTTACCTAAATAGAGTGCAAAATAAACTATAACAACTAGATTTGCAACCACGAGATGTTGACGATATCTTCAAAGAACATTGCAACAGCAGCGAGGCTTCACATCAACATATGGTAAGCCAGTGTGTTTTAGTACATGTGAAATGTAATGCATGTGGGCTGCTTTCTTGGCTTGTGCCCTCAACATGTAATCCTACAAAATTACAAATAGTTCAGTTGTCTGCTTTGCTGTATTGCTTGATTCGAATGTTTGTGTGTTACTTGTTAGGCTATACCTGATTTGGCCAATATGTCAGCAGTGTCTGTTGTACTATCGTAAAGAAATGCATGCCTAGATCATTTGGCTCCTTAACTTTATCTATGAACTTCATCACAAGACTGTCTTCTTAGTTTATATGAGGCCACATTGTTAAGTGCTTTCTCAGATTATTTCAACTGCTTAGATGCCTTGGCAACTTAAATATAGCGGCGGTACACTCCCTTTCAACTAGGGATGTCAACTAGGTCCCGTTTAATCCCGATTAAAGTCCGCTAGTGGTATGATAGTTCAAAAAAGTTTTTGTTTTTTGAGGAAGATGAACTAGCGAGCTAGCAAAAAATAACTAGATGGGACTGCCGGATGTCGTTTATTTTTCACTTACATCCCTAGTTTCATCTTACCATTTTAATTTCTTTTCGGCTGATGCTGCTTCGAACCAATTAAATATACCTTGCCATGCTCGGGAATAATTCGTATGTCGTTTACCATGTAAGCTTACTGCCTGGATCATGTGAGAACTATCTCTTACTTATGTCTAGCAGAAACCTTTCAGGATGCCGTTCACACTAGGACAAAATGTACAACCCCGGAATCTATTTGCGGAAGCAGTGCGCCATCTCCTACGTCTTGAGCTTGCGTTGGTTTTCCTCGAAGAGGAGAGGGTGATGTAGCAATAGTAGCATAAGTATTTCCCTCAGTTTTTGAGAACCAAGGTATCAATCCAGTAGGAGGCTCCTCAAAAGTCCCACGCACCTACACAAACAAACTGAGAACTCGCAACCAACGCAATAAAGGGGTTGTCAATCCCTTCACGGGCAATTGCAAAAGTGAGATCTAATAGAGATAGTAAGATAAGATAAATATATTTTTGGTATTTTATAATATAGATGCAAAAAGTAAAGATGCAAATAAAAGTAGATTGGAAGCAAATATGATAAGAGATAGACCCGGGGGCCATAGGTTTCACTAGTGGCTTCTCTCAAGATAGCATAAGTATTACGGTGGGTGAACAAATTACTGTCGAGCAATTGATAGAAAAGCGAATAATTATGAGATTATCTAGGCATGATCATGTATATAGGCATCACGTCCGCAACAAGTAGACCGACTGCTGCCTGCATCTACTACTATTACTCCACACATCGACCGACTCCTGCCTGCATCTAGAGTATTAAGTTCATAAGAACAGAGTAACGCATTAAGCAAGATGACATGATGTAGAGGGATAAACTCAAGCAATATGATATAAACCCCATCTTGTTCTCCTCGATGGCAACAATACAATAGTGCCTTGCAACCCTTTCTGTCACTGGGTAAGGACACCGCAAGATTGAACCCAAAGCTAAGCACTTCTCCCATGGCAAGAAAGATCAATCTAGTAGGCCAAACAAAATTGATAATTTGAAGAGACTTGCAAAGATAACTCAATCACACATAAAAGAATTTAGAGAAGATTCAAATATTATTCATAGATAAACTTGATCATAAACCCACAATTCATCGGATCTCGACAAACACACCGCAAAAAGAGTTTACATCGAATAGATCTCCACAAGAGAGGGGGAGAACATTGTATTGAGATCCAAAAAGAGAGAAGAAGCCATCTAGCTAATAACTATGGACCCGTAGGTCTGTGGTAAACTACTCATAACTCATCGGAGGGGCAAGGGTGTTGATGTAGAAGCCCTCCGTGGTCGATTCCCCCTCCGGCAGAGTGCCAGCGAAGACGAAGACTCCAAGATGAGATCTCGCGGATACAAAAGGTTACGGTGGTGGAAAATGTGTTTCATATGCCCCTGGATGTTTTCGGGGTACGTAGGCTCATATAGGAGGAAGAAGTACATCGGTGGCCGCCCGAGGGGCCCACGAGACAGGGGGCGCGCCCTATAGGGGGGCGCCCTCCTATCTCGTGGGAGCCTCGGCTGCTTCTTGACTTGCACTCCAAGTCCTCTGGATCTCGTTCGTTCAAAAAATCACGCTCCCGAAGGTTTCATTCCGTTTGGACTCCGTTTGATATTCCTTTTCTTCGAAATACTGAAATAGGCAAAAAAAAACAGCAATATGGGCTGGGCCTCCGGTTAGTAGGTTAGTCCCAAAAATGATATAAATGTGTAAAATAAAGCCCTAAACATCCAAAAGGGGTAATATAATAGCATGGAACAATAAAAAATTATAGATACGTTGGAGACGTATCAAGCATCCCCAAGCTTAATTCCTACTCGTCCTCGAGTAGATAAATGATAAAAAAGAAATTTTTGATGTGGAATGCTACCTAGCATAATTCTCAATGTAATTTTCTTTATTGTGGCATGAATGTTCAGATCCAAATGATACAAAATAAAACTTCATATTAACATGAAAAATGGTGAAACTTCAAGCATACCAATCAAAGTAATCATGTCTTCTCAAAATAACATGGCCAAAGAAAGTTATCCCTACAAAATCATATAGTCTGGCTGTTGCTCTATATTCATCACACAAAGTATTTAATCATGCACAACCCCGATGACAAGCAAAGCAATTGTTTCATACTTTAATAATCTCAAACATTTTCAACTTTCACGCAATACATGAGCGTGAGCCATGGATATAGCACTATATGTGGAATAGAATGGTGGTTGTGGAGAAGACAAAAAGGAGAAGATAGTCTCATATCAACTAGGCGTATCAACGGGCTATGGAGATGCCCATTAATAGATATCAACGTGAGTGAGTAGGGATTGCCATGCAACGGATGCACTAGAGCTATAAATATATGAAAGCTCAACAAAAGAAACTAAGTGGGTGTGCATCCAACTTGCTTGCCCACGAAGACCTAGGGCACTTTGAGGAAGCCCATCATTGGAATATACAAGCCAAGTTCTATAATGAAAAATTCCCACTAGTATATGAAAGTGACAACATATGAGACTCTCTATCATGAAGATCATGGTGCTATTTTGAAGCACAAGTGTGGAAAAAGAGATAGTAGCATTGTCCCTTCTCTCTTTTTCTCTCATTTTATATATTTTTTCTTTTTCTCTTTTTTCCCTTTTTTTTCTTTGGCCTTTTTTTGCCTTTCTCTTTTTTTTCTTGTAAAGTCCGAAGTCTCATCCCGACTTGTGGGGGAATCATAGTCTTCATCATCCTTTCCTCACTAGGACAATGCTCTAATAGTGAAGATCATCACACTTTTATGGATTTACAACTCAAAGCTAGAACAAGATATGACTCTATATGAATGCCTCCAGCGGTGTACGGGGATATGCAATGAATCAAGAGCGACATGTACTAAAATTATGAGGGTGGCCTTGCCACTAATACAACGTCAACTACATGATCATGCAAAGAGCAATATGGCAAAAGTAATGCGTGTCATATGAATGGAACGGTGGAAAGTTGCATGGAAATATATCTCGGAATGGCTATGGAAATGCAATAATAGGTAGGTATGGTGGCTTTTTTGAGGAAGGTAAATGGTGGGTGTATGGTACCGGCGAAAGTTGCGTGGCACAAGAAAGGATAGCAATGATGGAAGGGTGAAAAGGGTGTGTATAATCCATGGACTCAACATTAGTCAAAAGAACTCATGTACTTGTTGCAAAAATCTAGAAGTCATCCAAAACCAAAGCACTACGCGCATGCTCCTAGGGGGATAGATTGGTAGGAAAATACCATCGCTCGTCCCCGACCGCCACTCATAAGGAAGACAATCAATAAATAACATTGTGCTCCAACTTCATCACAAAGCGGTTCACCATACGTGCATGCTACGGGAATCACAAACTTCAACACAAGCATTCTTCAAATCCATAATCACCCAACTAGCTTGAGTTTAATATCACTACCTCCATGTCTCAAAACAATTATCAAGCATCAAATTGATCATAGCATCCAATTCACTTTCTATGATAGTTTTTATTATACCCAACTTGGATGTTCATCATTCTAGGACCAACTTTAAAACCATAGCAAATACCATGATGTTCTAAAAGACTCTCAAAAAGATATAAGTGAAGCATGAGAGACTAGTAATCTCTTCAATATTAAGTCACCACCGTGCTCTAAAAAGAATATAAGTGAAGCACTAGAGCAAAACTATGAAGCTCAAAAGATATAAGTGAAGCACATAGAGTATTCTAGCAAATTATGATCAAATAGGCTTCTCCCAAAAGGTGTGTACAGCAAGGATGATTGTGGTAAACTAAAAAGCAAAGACTAATATAATACACGACTCTCCAAGCAAAACACATATCATGTGGCGAATAAAAATATAGCTCCAAGTAAAGTTACCAATGAACGAAGACGAAAGAGGGGATGCCTTCCCGGGGCATCCCCAAGCTTAGGCTTTTGGCTATCCTTGAATATCTTGGGGTGACTTGGGCATCCCCAAGCTTAGCCTCTTTCCATCCCTTATTCCATAGTCCATAAAAGCTTTACCCAAAACTTGAAAACTTCACAACACAAAACTCAACAGGAAATCTTATAAGCTCCGTTAGTGAAAGAAAACAAAACCACCACATAAGGTACTGTAATGAACTCATTCTTTATTTATTTTGGTGTTAAACCTACTGTATTCCAACTTCTCTATGATTTATAAACTATTCTATTGGCCATAGATGCATTGAAATAAGCAAATAACACACGAAAAACAGAATCTGTCAAAAACAGAACAGTATGTAGCAATCTGTAACTAACGCAAACTTCTGGAACTCTAAATATCTTACCAAAATAGGAAGTCCTAGACAATTTGTTTATTGATCATCAGAAAAAAGAATCAACGCAAAATCACGTTCCTGTGATTTAACAAAATTATATTCGTGCGCGCAAAGTTTCTATTTTTCACCAGAATCAAATCAACTATCATCATAGGTTATCCTATAGGTTCTACTTGGCACAAACACTAATTAAAAGATAAAAACACATCTAAACAGAAGGTAGATGCAAGAATTATTACTAAACAGGAGCAAAAAAACATAAATAAAATTGGGTTGCCTCCCAACTAGCGCTATCGTTTAACGTCCCTAGCTAGGCATAAAAGCAAAGATAGATCTAACGAGTGCCATCTTCGGCACTAAATTCATAAGTAGCCCGCATGATAGATTCATAAGGTAATTTGACTTTCTTTCTTGAAAAGTGCTCCATGCCTTTCTTTAATGGAAATTGGAATCTAATATTCCCTTCCTCCATATCAATAATCGCGCCAATCGTTCTAAGGAAAGGTCTACCAAGAATAATAGGGCAAGAAAGATTGCAATCTATATCAAGAACGATAAAATCCACGGGCACCAAATTTCTATTTGCAACAATAAGAACACCATTGATCCTTCCCATTGGCTTTTTAATGGTAGAATCCACAAGGTACAAATTTAAAGAGCAATCATCAAGATCATGGAAACCTAGAATATCACATAAAGTTTTCGGAATCGTGGAAACACTAGCACCCAAATCACACAAAGCAAAACACTCATGATCTTTAATTCTAATATTTATAGTAGGTTCCCACTCATCATTAAGTTTTCCAGGTATAGAAACTTCCAAATTAAGTTTTTCATCATAAGATTGCATCAAGGCATCAACAATATGTTTGGTAAAAGCTTTATTTTAACTATAAGCATGAGGAGAATTAACAACGGATTGCAACAAAGAAATACAACTTTCTAAAGAACAATTATCATAATCAAATTCCTTGAAATCCGAGATAGTGGGTTCAATGTTATTTGAAGTTGTGGCTTCTCCAATCCCACTTTTACCAAATTTAGTATCAAGATCTAAAAACTCCGAATTCTTGGGACGCCTTCTAGGCAAAGTTGATTCATCATCAGTCCCATAATCATCAAAATTCATATTGCAAAACATAGATCTAATAGGAGACGCATCAATAACTTTAAGATCCTGATCATTATTTTCATGAAAACTAGAAGAACACGCTTTTATAAAGCTATCTTTTTTAGCACGCAAACTAGCGGTTCTTTCCTTGCACTCGTCAATGGAAATTCTCATTACTTTGAGAGACTCATTGATATCATGCTTAGGAGGAGAAGATCTAAGTTTAAGAGAATCAACATCAAGCGAAAGTCTATCAACGTTCCTAGCCAAATCATCAACTTTGAGCAATTTTTCTTCAAGCAAAGCATTAAAATTCTATTGAGAAATCATAAATTCTTTCACACTATTCTCAAAATCAGAGTGCATCTTATTAAATTACCATAAGAATTATTGTAGGAATTTAAATAATTATTAGAGGAATTACTAGGGAACGGTCTAGCATTAAAGTTTCCTCTATAAGCATTGTTTCCAAAACTATTCCTACCAACAAAATTCACATCCATAGATTCATTATTATTCTCAATCAAAGAAGACAAAGGCATATCATTGGGAGCAAGAGGAGTATTTTTAGTAGCAAACAATTTCATAAGTTCATCCATCTTTCCACTCAAAACATTGATTTCTTCTATAGCATGCACTTTTTTACTAGAAGATCTTTCGGTGTGCCATTGAGAATAATTAGCCATAATATTATCAAGAAGTTTTGTAGCATCTCCTAACGTGATTTCCATAAACATGCCTCTCGCGGCCGAATCTAAGAGATTTCTAGAAGCAAAGTTCAAACTGGCATAAAAATTTTGTATGATCATCCATAAATTCAAACCATGAGTAGGGCAATTGCGAAGCATCAATTTCATTCTTTCCCAAGATTGGGCAACATGCTCATGATCAAGTTGTTTAAAATTCATAATATCGTTCCTAAGAGTGATAATCTTAGCGGGAGGAAAATACTTAGAGATAAAAGCATCTTTGCACTTGTTCCAAGAATCAATACTATTTTTAGGCAAATACGAAAACCAAACTTTAGCACGGTCTTTAAGTGAAAACGGAAATAACTTAAATTTGACAATATTGTTATCCGTATCTTTCTTCTTTTACATATCACACAAATCAACAAAATTGTTTAGATGAGTAGCGGCATCTTCACTAGGAAGGCCGGCAAATTGATCTTTCATAACAAGATTCAGCAAAGCAGTATTGATTTCACAAGACTCAACATCATTAAGAGGAGCAATCGGAGTACTAAGGAAATCATTATTATTGGTATTCGAGAAATCACACAATTTGGTATTATCTTGCGCCATGGCAACAAGTAATCCAACACACAAGCAAACAGAAAAAGGCAAGCGAAAAGAGAGGAGGAGATTGGGAAAGAGAGGGCGAATAAAACGATAAGGGTGAAGTGGGGGAGAGGCAAACGAGAGGCAAATGGCAAATAATGTAAATGCGAGGGAGATGGGTTTGTGATGGGTACCTGGTATGTGTTGACTTGAGCGAAGACCTCCCCGGCAACGGCACCAGAAATCCTTCTTGCTACGTCTTGAGCTTGCGTTGGTTTTCCTCGAAGAGGAGAGGGTGATGCACCAATAGTAGTGTAAGTATTTCCCTCAGTTTTTGAGAACCAAAGTATCAATCCAGTAGGAGGCTCCTCAAAAGTCCCACGCACCTACACAAACAAACTGAGAACTCACAACCAACGCAATAAAGGGATTGTCAATCCCTTCACGGCCACTTGTGAAAGTGAGATCTAATAGAGATAGTAAGTTAAGATAAATATATTTTTGGTATTTTATAATATAGATGCAAAAGTAAAGATGCAAATAAAAGTAGATTGGAAGCAAATATGATAAGAGATAGACCGGGGCCATAGGTTTCACTAGTGGCTTCTCTCAAGATAGCATAAGTATTACGGTGGGTGAACAAATTCTTGTCGAGCAATTGATAGAAAAGCGAATCATTATGAGATTATCTAGGCATGATCATGTATATAGGCATCACGTCGCAACAAGTAGACCGATTGCTGCTGCATCTACTACTATTACTCCACACATCGACCGACTCACCACTGCATCTAGAGTATTAAGTTCATAAGAACAGAGTAACGCATTAAGCAAGATGACATGATGTAGAGGGATAAACTCAAGCAATATGATATAAACCCCATCTTGTTATCCTCGATGGCAACAATACAATACGTGCCTTGCAACCCTTTCTGTTACTAGGTAAGGACACCGCAAGATTGAACCCAAAGCTAAGCACTTCTCCCATGGCAAGAAAGATCAATCTAGTAGGCCAAACCAAACTGATAATTCGAAGAGACTTGCAAAGATAAATCAATCACACATAAAAGCATTCAGAGAAGATTCAAATATTATTCATAGATAAACTTGATCATAAACCCACAATTCATCGGATCTCGACAAACACACCACAAAAAGAGTTTACATCGGATAGATCTCCACAAGAGAGGGGGAGAACATTGTATTGAGATCCAAAAAGAGAGAAGAAGCCATCTAGCTAATAACTATGGACCCGTAGGTCTGTTGTAAACTACTCACAACTCATCGGAGGGGCAAGGGTGTTGATGTAGAAGCCCTCCATGGTCGATTCCCCCAAGACAAAGTCGGCGAAGACTCAAGATGAGATCTCGTGGATCTGAAGGTTACGGTGGTGGAAATTGTGTTTTGTCCGCCTCTGGATGTTTTCGAGCACGAGGCTTATATAGGAGGAAGAAATGCGTCGGTGGCGCCGAGGGGCCCATGAGACAGGGGCACGCCCTATAGGGGCGCGCCCTCCTATCTCGTGGGAGCCTCGGCGTCTTCTTGACTTGCACTCCAAGTCCTCTGGATCACGTTCGTTCCAAAATCACGCTCCGAAGAAGGTTTCATTCCGTTTGGACTCCGTTTGATATTCCTTTTCTTGAAATCTGAAATAGGCAAAAAAACAGCAATATGGGCTGGGCCTCCGGTTAGTAGGTTAGTCCCAAAAATGATATAAATGTGTAAAATAAAGCCCATAAACATCCAAAACGGGTAATATAATAGCATGGAACAATCAAAAATTATAGATACGTTGGAGACGTATCACCATCCATGTTACCTGATGGTAGCAGTTCAGAGGCAACACCGCCCGAGCGCAGTCTGAGCACAGATATTACAGTTCTTGAGGCTCTACTAGAGGTAGAAAGAGGTGGTGTGGCTGGCATGAATGATGTACTCTTGATCTTGAGGCTGGAAATTAGGCAATTAGCTGCACGCATTATGCAAGCAACCCAAGAATTGGAGGAACTAAGAATGTTGCATTTAAAGACAGAGGAGTTCGTGCTGCTTCGGCTATCTGAAGCCCAGGGTAATCTAGTTCTTCTTTAGATACCAGCTGAAATTGTCATTAGATTAGTATAATTGCATGTTGTGTCATGTCTCTAAATGGATTATGTTGTAAGACCCCCTATGTTGTCCATGTGTTGTAATGCTCTGAATTTTTTAGGCGAGGTAATCCTTAGTACTTGTATGATTGACATAAGGTGAATTTTTTTTCGTGTGAGCATATTGTATTGGATGAAATAACTGTTTGACTCAAAGTGTATCCAACCTAATGAATTCGAAGATCACGACATTTCTAAATCATATCCATATATAAAGGCGGAATAAAACTTTGTTGTGGTTTTGAAGAAATAAATAACAAAACGTGGAATGATGTATGGATATTCGTAATCGAATACAAATTTTATTAGAATTTAGTTGCCAGGGCCCAGGGTAAACGTGAATGCTAATTCTCCCAAGTTTGAACGAAGCGACAAAACACCCACTATCATTTGTTGGCTGCCCGAAGCAACTGTTCGCGAGATGGAAATTATTGTCTACCCCTGACACTTCACATCCTAATCGACCCGATTTCCACCTCTGTCAATAGGGGTAGACTAGTAACTTCAATCAGACGTGACACAACCGCCTCTGAGCCCATTCAGACACGGTGGGCAGCAAACGTGGGTGGCAAAACACATTTGATTCAAGCTCGTCCGAAAGACCTGTGTCTCTCCCTCCATTTCCCCATTTATACACGGTGGGTGGCAAAACAAACTCTCTTCATCTAAAATCGATGTAGGCAAATATTTTAAATAGGGGAAGATATGTAACTTCCCTCAGACATGACATAACCGCCCTACCTGTCAGCCCTGTTCATACACCGTGGGCGCCAAAACACCCTCTCCACGCCCAAAATCGCTAATAGTGGGGAGATGCGAGATTACCGTCATATCCCCAACTGACGAGATGTCTGAAATTTTAAACTGGGGATAAGTTTGTAACTTTCCCACATTTAGAAAAGCGTGTCCCAAAGTTTGAGATCCCCCCTCCATTTCCCCATTCATACACCGTCAGCGCCACAACAACTCCTCACTCTGGCCAGCCTCCTCCATTCGCCACCCCATCCTCTACCTTGCCGGAGCCGCTACCCCTACCCCGTCATCCACTGCAAGAGATGGACGTCTCTCATCCATGGTGCCGGAGCAGGATCCTTTCATCACATCCTCTCGCTTCATCGGCACCGTCCTCCACCTTGTCGTTGCCGCTCCTACGACCGCCTCGTCTACGGCAACAGGACTTATCCCCCGACCCAACCGTCTGCCGTCTAAAGTCTTCTTCCACACCGTCGACAACCATCGCTCCCACAACACCCTCAACGTATCAGCAGGGGCCTACATGGCGTCGCAATAGAGGTGGTACTCTTTCATATCTGCTTAAGTTATTGATCTCACCCAGAAAATAGATCGTAACTTGTTTACTATACTTTTCTTGTCTGTACTAAATCGTAGTGGCTAGTTGAAAGCAAACATTGGTTGCAAAGTAGCCTTTGTCCAGTTTACACCTTCAGATCCGCCTTGGAACGGTCACTATGCTCGTAAAGCTTATGGTTTTCCCCCTTTATATTCACTGCCATCATCGTAGGTGCTTCGTGTTGTGCTAGCACCGCTCGTCAGGACCTCGACCCATCAAGCGAAACAACATGCCACTCATAATTCCAAAACTTAGTGGTTGAAATATGAATCTGATATGATGCTCATATTATTAAAATAGAGAATGTTTAATTGGTCATCTAATGTTCCTATATTCGTTTTGAAAAGCACGTGCACCACGCGCCACATATAGAGAGACAGCAGGGATTTGCATTTCTCTGTGCGCTCTGGTTCATCATGGGTGGGAAACACACATTGTGTTATCTAACTAGCAAGATGCCCATGCATTTCACGGAACATCAAAATGCATTTGTATGAGTAGTTTATCTTGTGGGAGAAAAGGATGAATGAGGGAAGGCCTTATCTGCAAATGTGGAGAGGAGTGCGGGTAAATTGTGATAGTTTCCTTCCTATCCATTAGATATAGATCAAACGGCCTATATTGCAAGATGGCAGGCACACCATCATCACCAACTCTGTTTTTATAAGGGTAGAGAGATAGAGATAAGAGTATAAGAGTAGAGAAAAAATTAGAGCAATCTGCTTGCTCTTTGTTATCATGTTCCTCTTCTGTTCTTCTTAATAAGTATATTACTTCCTCCGTTCCTAAACTACCTTGGGTGCATGCTTCTGTTGTGGTGGCGTGTGTTTGTATCGGGTGTTGTTCATCATTGCTTTATTTATAAAGCGGGGCGAAAGCCTTTTTCGGTAAAATATGTCTTTTTAGATATTCCAATAAGAACTACATACAGATGTATATAGACATATTTTAGAGCGTACATTCACTCATTTTTCTCTGTATGTAGTCTGCATTCGAATCTCTAAGAGATTTACATTTAAGAACGGAGGGAGTACTACTGTATGTTCCTTGTCGGGAAGTGGAGCAGGGACATTTGCAGTCGACAGGTCTATTGGGTTGCTTCAGATGGATGCTTTCAACGATTCTAGATGGTCTGCCATAATATCCGGGAAATGCTGGGAGCTATGTCGTCTTTGATAGTCTAGACTGATAGTAATAGTATTATGCCTTCAGTTAAATAGAGATGCCCCTTTTGGGGCCGAAGCCTTTCCGAACCCTTTCTTGCCGTACCGGCAATACAATCCCATATGGTCCAGCTAGTTCCACTTTCCTAATTTTACTCTTGATGCTTAGGGTTTTCCCCTTTTATCTACCCTACTATGATCTGCATAGGTGCTTTCTGTCGTACTAGCAGTACTCCACCCTTCAAGCTAAAAAACACATCACTCATAATTCCAAAGCTTAGTTGTTCAAATATGATTGTGATACGATACTGATATTAGTTAACAGACACATTTAATTGGTTAGCTAAAGGTCCCACTTGAGTTTCCAAATGCATGTCGCGACATATAGAGAGACAGCAGAATTGCATTTCTTTGTCACTTGTTGACTATACTTTCTTGTCCATACCAAATCTTAGTTATTATTTTAAAGCAAACATCGGTTGCTAACTACCCTTTGCACGGCTTGCAGCTTCAAATCTGTCATCCCACTACCGCGGTCAACACTATACTCATCATGCTTACGGTTTCCCCATTTTATGATGACCACGATCAGCCTACGTGGTTCGTGTCGTAATAGCACTACTCCACCCATCGAGCTAAACAAGCTTAGTTGTACAAATTCAAATATGATATTCGTAAAACTGAGACATGTTTAATTGGTCAGCTAAATGTTCCTACTTTAGTTTCGAAATGCATATGAGCCACATATGGAGAGACCGGAAGGAATAGTATTTCTCTGTGCGCTCTGGTTCATCATGGGTGGGCAACAGATATTGTATAGAAAGACTTGTAATATCTTCAATCTGCTTGCTCTTCTGCTCTTCTTTAACATGATCATCTTCTCTTCTTTAATAAGTATGTTTCTTGTTGGGAAGAGTTGCGGAGACATTTGCGGTCGATTGTTCAAGTCGAGTTGTTCTCCCTTAGTATATTTTGAATCTGTAAGGTCAGATCGACTTGTTCTTCTTTACTATATGTTGAAGCTATCATCTGCGAAGTATCATCACTTCTAGAGCTCTCATATTTTGAGTAGTAGGCTACATTATAATAATGCACACATCAAATTACAGCATGCATGGCATCTCTCAGAAGAATTGTAGAGATAGCACAAAGGGGTTTACAGGGAGGCAATATTGGATTATAATCACTTCTGCATTACAAAGATAATCTCACTTGTTTTTATGTTTTCATGCATGCCAGATATTGAACATGATCAAAATGGATATGAGAATGGGCACACGAGAGGAATATTATGGAACAATCCACTGGCTAACAAACTTGGCATGGTGGAGGATGGCCTATCTTATTCACCCATCAAGGTGCTTGCTCTAACTTGGCAAGGTTGTATTGGTCGCACATATTTTGCAAATGACCTCTTACATTACTTCTACTTTGTTACACCACCATCTACTTAGTTTAAGCATCATATATGAGTATATGCCATACCTACCCATTTTCTACACCTATTCCATGTGTCATCATACTATGTTTTTCCAGTCAAACGTTGTTCTTTCGTAATAGATGTCCAAAAGGAAGAGGGTGAGTGCAGATCCTCAAGGAGTACAAACTAGGTATTTGGAAAAAGTACTGATACCTATTAAATCAGATAGACCAGCACCCATAGAAAACACAGGCCCAACTGTACACACCTTATCCCTACTCCACTGGCCAAACCCCTATTAGAACTGCAGAGAGCCCAGCGTCAGTGTGACGCCCGGATAATTAAGCTACCGTGAATCGCTGCTAATGATGCCATGTCACCTTGATTACTATTGCCAATCCCACATTAGTTCAAAGCCGATACAAATTCACATTCGAAATAAAGCCAAACAATAAAAGTTTTTGAATATTGAAACTAAAATGTTTGGAGTGAACCAAATAGTGCATATGTAATTATGGTGGAGAAACCTCACCTTTATAAAAAAAATACTATTAGATGAATAATAGAGTAGCGAAAACTATTATCTAAATACTTTTAAATATTAAATAATTACAAAACTATTTTTTGGGTAGCAAGTTATTGTGGCATTAGAATAAGTAGTAATACTATTTTAGGAACTAATTTTATATTTTATAAAACTATGATAAGTAGAAAATAAAACATACCATTATAAAGCATGAATAAAAGAAAAGAGAAACAAAACAACATACCTAATCTTCCCCACTTGGCCCATCTAACTGAAACCAGCCCAACTCCCCCTCTCACCTCCACCTCGTCGTCTACCCCGCCGGCCTACCTCCTCGCCCCTCTCCTCGCCGGACACCATCCACGCACGTTGCAGCCGCACACCATCGCCGCCTCGTCCCGCCACTGCTTCGCCGGAGTCGCCCACCGTCGCCGTCGCCTCCTCGTCCTCCTCCCCGAGCACGCGTCCCTCAACTACAGGGCCCTGTGAGCCCCCTTCCCTTTCTCTCTTCCTCTCTGGCAGATCCGCCGCCGTGCCCGTCCGAGCCTCGCTCTCGACATGCTCACTTCACGCGCGGCACGCCCGTCGCGCTGCGTCTCCTTGTCCCGCGCCGGTTCCCTCTCCCCTCTGTCCCCGCGTGAGCACCACCGCGTCGGCTTGCCTGTCGGCTTGCCGCTGCATGCGCCAACCGCGCCGTCCCGCACCCGTGCACCGCGTCGCCGTGGTTGCGACCTGTGCCCCTCACCGCAACCGATCCGGCGCCCGCTCGCGGCCGTCACCACCTGCATCGTGTCGCTACTCCCTTGACCGCACCGCCACTGTCTCCGCCGCCTACCGCTTCCCCTCCCGTGCACATCGCCTCCGCCACAGCCTCATCGGCGCTCCCTCCGCCCTGGATGGCACTCTCCTCCGCCCCGGCCAGCGCCCGGGGCCAGCCGGGCTGCCCCCGCCTCCGGTGCCCGTTAGCGCCCGGGCGCCCGCTAGTGCCCGTAACCGTGCGCCCGCTTGGCCCTCTGCCTATGACGTTGGGGCCCCACGCCCAAAACAAAAAAGGATTAGTAATAATAATAATAATAATAATAAAATTAATTAATTGATTAATAATTAATCCTGTTTAGTTTAGTTAGCTGATTAGTAGTACTAGTTAGGATAAATAATGGTTAGGTGTAGTTCCTATGACATGTGGACCCTGTAAATTAAAGTAACAAATTAAATTAAAAAGTGCCCAGGTCTATGACACACGGGACCCGCTTATACTATTCCTATGTTGACCAGTCAAATGTTGACTGGGTCAACCTAACCCCCTGGACCCACATGTCAGCCCCTCTAGTACACTTGTGTGTATCCAGAGCTGGGTGCACCTAATATTTCACATTTATTTTCGAATTAATAATAATTCAGAAAAACTTTAAAACTTTGAAAATTCATAGAAATTAGACCGTAGCTCGGATGAAAAAACTTTGTACATGAAAGTTGCTCAGAATGATAAGACAAATCCAAATACGCCGTCCGTTCATCCGCCACACGTCCCTAGCATAGCGAACATGCAACAATCCACCTCCGTTTCATTTGCCCGAAAATGTCAAACACTAGTAATACTTTCCCGGATGTTTTCCCCCTTTGCCAGTATCACCTATCCCTGCGTTAGATCACCCCTGGCACCGCGTATTGCCTTGTTATATTTTGTGATGCTTTGTTTGTTCTGTATTCGTTGTTTCTTCCCCCTCTTCAGTCCAATAGACTACGAGACGGACATCACTGCTGCCTCGTTCAACTACGGTGTTGACGACCCCTCCTTCTTGCTAGAGCAACCAGGCAAGCCCCCCCTTTGATCACCAGATATCGCCTATTCTTCTCTCTACTCCTTGCATTAGAGTAGTGTAGCATGTTACTGTTCGGTTACTCCTATTCTGTTGCATATCCTGTCATTGTTGCTACTGTCATTGATACATTACCCGCAATCCTAAATGCCTAGTATAGGATGCTAGTTTATCATCATTGGCCCTACATTCTTGTCAGTATGCCTTGCTATACTATCGGGCCATGATCACTCGGGAGGTGATCACGGGTATATACTATACATATATACATACTATAAAGATGGTGACTAAAGTCGGGTAAGCTCGATGAGTACCCGCAAGTGATTCCGATGTGGGGGCTGGAAGGACAGGTGGTTCCATCCTGATAGAGGTGGGCCTGGGTTCTCGACGGCCCCCGACTGTTACTATGTGGCGGAGCGACAGGGCAGGTTGAGACCACCTAGGCGAGAGGTGGGCCTGGCCCTGGTCGGCGTCCGCGGTTACTTCATAATAACACGCTTAACGAGATCTTGGTATTTGATGCGAGTCGGCCACCGCCTATACGCACTAACCAACTACGCGGGAAAGATATGGGCACTCGACGTCGTGGTATCAGCCGAAGCCTTCATGACGTCAGCGACTGAGCGGCGCGCGCCGGATTGGAACGTAAGCCTTCTCTTCTATTAAGGGGGCTAGTTCTGCTTCCGGTCGCCCTCGCAACGTGCAGGTGTGCAATGGGCGATGGGCCCAGACCCCTGCGCCATAGGATTTAGAACGGCGTGCTGACCTCTCTGTTGTGCCTAGGTAGGGCTGCGACGTGTTGATCTTCCGAGGCCGGGCATGACCCAGGAAAGTGTGTCCGGCCAAATGGGATCAAGCGTGTTGGGTTATGTGGTGCACCCCTGCAGGGAAGTTTATCTATTCGAATAGCCGTGTCCCTCGGTAAAAGGACGACCCATAGTTGTACCTTGAGCTTATGACAACTAGAACCGGATACTTAATAAAACACACCCAGACAAGCTTCACAGACAACCCGGTGATCGCTTTTCCACAGGGCGACGAGGGGAGGATCGTCGGGTAGGATTATGCTATGCGATGCTACTTGGAGGACTTCAATCTACTATCTTCTACATCTTTGCAAGGCGGAGGCTGCGGAAGCGTAGTCTTTGATAGGACTAGCTATCCCCCTCTTATTCTGGCATTATGCAGTTCAGTCCACCGATATTGCCTCTTTACACATATACCCATGCATATGTAGTGTAGATCCTTGCTTGTGAGTACTTTGGATCAGTACTCACGGTTGCTTTTCTCCCCCTTTCCCCCCTTTCCTTTCTTCCTGGTTGTCCCAACCAGATCTTTGGAAACCAGGGCGACGCGCCACCGTCGGCGGCGACTCTTACTACTGGAGGTGCCTACTACTACGTGCAGGTCGGCGGCGGCGACCGGGAGTAGTTTAGGAGGATCCTGCGAGAGCTGCGCCTCTTTCGTCTGTATCCCGGTTTGTGCTAGCCATCTTATGGCAACTTGTTTAACTTATGTCTGTACTCAGATATTGTTGCTTCCGCTGACTCGTCTATGATCGAGCACTTGTATTCGAGCCCTCGAGGCCCTGGCTTGTATTATGATGCTTGTATGACTTATTTTATTTTTAGAGTTGTGTTGTGATATCTTCCCGTGAGTCCCTGATCTTGATCGTACACGTTTGCGTGTATGATTAGTGTACGATTGAATCGGGGGCATCACAGTCAGGTACTGTCTATGATATCAATTCAAAATTTCAACTCCTAAATTTCTGCATGTGCCTTACCTTCTCTCTTGTATGAAAACTAATTTTGGATGAATCTCCTTGCTCAAAGGATCATAGGATCTCACAACAATACTGAGCACTGCATTGCTCTTGTCAGTACCTCTTGCGCTTTGTCAGCATAGTTACACTCATTATTGTTGTAGCATCACTGTAAATGTCCGCTTCTTTATCCTTCCTTTGCTCGAAATTATAAGATCTATATTTACTCTTAGATAAATGTAGAATTAACACAATGATTATGAAGTTTTGGATTGCTCAAGTAAGTACTTGTTGTCATGCATTCCCTCTGTATCGAATTAATTGTTGCTCAATTGGATGTATTTAGTGAAGGAAATATGCCCTAGAAGCAATAATAAAGTTGTTATTTTATATTTCCTTATTCATGATAAATGTTTATTATTCATGCTAGAATTGTATTAACCGGAAACTTGATACATGTGTGGATACATAGACAAAACACCGTGTCCCTAGTATGCCTCTACTTGACTAGCTCGTTAATCAAAGATGGTTAAGTTTCCTAGCCATAGACATGTGTTGTCATTTGATGAACGGGATCACATCATTAGGAGAATTATGTGATGAACAAGACCCATCCGTTAGCTTAGCATAATGATCGTTCATTTTATTGCTATTGCTTTCTTCATGTCAAAAACATATTCCTCCGACTATGAGATTATGCAACTCCCGGATACCAGAGGAATTCCTTGTGTGCTATCAAACGTCACAACATAATTGGGTGATTATAAAGATGCTCTATATGTATCTCCGAAGGTTTTTGTTGGGTTGACATAGATCGATATTAGGATTTGTCACTCCGAGTATCGGAGAGGTATCTCTAGGCCCTCTCGGTAATGCACATCATAAGAAGCCTTGCAAGCAATGTGACTAATGAGTTAGTTGCGGGATAATGCATTACGGAACAAGTAAAGAGACTTGCCAGTAACGAGATTGAACTAGGTATGAAGATACCCACGATCAAATCTCGAGCAAGTAACATACCGATAATAAAGGGAATAATGTATGTTGTCATAACGGTTCGACCAATAAAGATCTTCGTAGAATATGTGGGAGACAATATGAGCATCCAGGTTCCACTGTTGGTTATTGACCGGAGAGGTGTCTCGGTCATGTATACATAGTACTCCAACCCATAGGATCCGCACGCTTAACGTTCGATGACGATTTGTACCACATGAGTTATGCGATTTGGTGACCGAATGTTGTTCGAATTCCCGAATGAGATCACGAACATGAAGAGGAGTCTCAAAATGGTCGATAGGTAAAGATTGATATATTGGATAATAGTATTCGGACACCGGAAGTGATTCGGAATGTATCGGGTACATATCGGAGTGCCGGGGGGGTTACCGGAACCCCCCAGGGGAAGATATGGGCCTTATGGGCCATAGGAGGGGAGCACACCAGCCCACAAGGGGTGGCACGCCCCCCCCCAAGGAAGGAGGCCGAATTGGAGTAGGAGGAGGGGCGGCGCCCCCCTCTTTTCCTCCTTCCCCCTCTCTTCCCTTCTCCCCCTTCCCGTAAAAGGAAAGGGGGAGGCCGACTTGGACTAGTAGCCCAAGTAGGATTCTCGCCTAGGGCTGCCTCTCTCCCCCTCCCTCCTTTATATACGTGGGGAGGGGGCGCTTAGAACACACGTCAACTATTCTTAGCCATGTGCGGCGCCCCCTCCATAGTTTACGCCTCTGGTCATATTCATGTAGTGCTTAGGCGAAGCCCTGCGCGGATCACTTCACCATCACCATCACCACGCCGTCGTGCTAACGCAACTCTCCCTCGACACATTGCTGGATCAAGAGTTCGATGGACGTCATCGAGTTGAACGTGTGTAGAACTCGGAGGTGTCGTACGTTCTGTACTTGATCGGTCGGAATGAGAAGAAGTTCGACTACATCAACCGCGTTAACAAACGCTTCCGCTTCTGGCCTACGAGGGTACGTGGACACGCTCTCCCCCTCTCGTTGCTATGCATCTCCTAGATAGATCTTGCGTGAGTGTAGGAATTTTTTGTTGAAATTGCATGCTATGTTTCCCAACAATGGTATCAAGAGTCAGGTCTATGCGTAGATGATATGCACGAGTAGAACACAAAGAGTTGTAAGCGGTGATTGTCATATTGCTTACCACCAATGTCTTATTTTGATTCGGCGATATTGTTGAATGAAGCGGCCCGGACCAACCTTACATGACCACGTTCATAAGACCGGTTCCATCGACAGACATGCAACTAGTTTTGCATAAATGTGGCTGGTGGGTGTCTGTTTCTCCAACTTTAGTTGAATCAAATTTGACTGCGGCCGGTCCTTGTTGAAGGTTAAAACAGCAAACTTGATAAATCACCATTGTGGTTTTGTGCAGTAGGTAAGAACGGTTCTTTCTAGAAGCCCATAGCAGCCACGTAAAACTTGCAACAACAAAGTAGAGGACGTCTAACTAGTTTTTGCAGGGCATGTTGTGATGTGATATAGTCGAGACATGATATACGTTGTTGTATGAGATGATCATGTTTTGTAAAATTTATCGGCAACTGGCAGGAGCCTTATGGTTGTCGCTTTATTGTATGAAATGCAAACGCCATGTAATTGCTTTACTTTATCACTAAGCGGTAGCGATAGTTGTAGAAGCAATAGTTGGCGAGACAACCACGATGCTATGATGGAGATCAAGGTGTCGAGCCGGTGATGATGGAGATCATGACGATGCTTTGGAGATGGAGATCAAAAAGCACAAGATGATGATGGCCACATCATGTCACATAATTTGATTGCATGTGATATTTATCTTTATGCATCTTATTTTGCTTAGTACGGCGGTAGCATTATAAGATGATCCCTTAACTAAATTTCAAGGTATAAGTGTTCTCCCCGAGTATGCACCGTTGCAGAAGTTCTTTGTGCTGAGACACCACGTGATGATCGGGTGTGATAGGATCTATGTTCACATAGAACGGGTGCAAGCCAGTTTTGAACATGCGGAATACTCGGGTTAAACTTGACGAGCCTAGCATGTACAGACATGGCCTCAGAACACTGGAGACCGAAAGATCGAACGTGAATCATATAGTAGATATGATCAACATAGAGATGTTCACCATTGATGACTACTCCATCTCACGTGATGATCGGACATGGTTTAGTTGATTTAGATCACGTATCGTTTAGATGAGTTGAGGGATGTCAATCTAAGTATGGAGTTCTTAAGTAATATAATTAATTGAACTTAATTTATCATGAACTTAGTCCTGATAGTTTTTGTATATCTATGTTGTAGAGCAATGGCCCATGCTACCGTTCCTTTGAATTTTAATGCGTTCCTAGAGAAAGCTAAGTTGAAAGATGATGGTAGTAACTACACAGACTGGGTCCATAACTTGAGGATTATCCTCATTGATGCACAGAAGAATTTTTTCCTTGATGCACCGCTAGGTGAAAGGCCTATTGTAGGAGCAGAAGCTGACGTTATGAACGTCTGGCAAGCTCGATCTGATGACTACTCGATAGTTCAGCGTGCCATGCTTTACGGCTTAGAATCGGGACTTCAAAGACATTTTGAACATCATGGACCATATTAGATGTTCCAGGAGTTGAAGTTAATATTTCAAGCAAATGCTCGAGTTGAGAGATATGAATCTCCAACAAGTGCTATAGCTGCAAGATGGAGGAGAACAGTTCTGTCAATGAACACATACTCAGAATGTCTTGATATCATAATCACTTCACTCATCTAGGAGTTAATCTTCCAGATGATTTTGTCATTGACAGAGTTCTTCAATCACTGCCACCAAGCTATAAAGGCTTCGTGATGAACTATAATATGCAAGGGATGGAAAAGACTATTCCCGAGCTCTACGCAATGCTCAAAGCTGCGGAGGTAGAAATCAAGAAGGAGCATCAAGAGTTGATGGTTAACATGACCACTAGTTTCAAGAAAAAGGGCAAGGGAAAGAAGGGGGACTTCAAGAAGAATGGCAAGCAAGTTGTCACTCCCGGGAAGAAACCCAAAGTTGGACCCAAGCTTGAAACTGAG
The DNA here is from genome assembly GCA_021437245.1 of Aegilops speltoides. Lineage (NCBI taxonomy): Eukaryota > Viridiplantae > Streptophyta > Magnoliopsida > Poales > Poaceae > Aegilops > Aegilops speltoides. The sequence goes on from CM038146.1 coordinate 177,807,809, forward strand.
TGCCGGTCTAGCACTTGAATATACTCAAGATGAAGGTGTTGCCGGTCTAGCACTTGTGACAACCAACTCCTATGAGATATTTGAGTCACCAAATGAAGGAATTGGAAGATGCCTCATGGCTAAAAGACCCAAGGTATCACACCCTGAGTATGTTGATTTCAATAGTGATGAAGATGATTTGATAGGTGATGATGATTTACTTGTTGACAACTCTAGTGATGAATACTATGATGAAAATGCTATTAATCATGCTAATCAAGATGAAATGAATGACAATGATAAGAAGGAGATTGAACGTCTAACTAAAGAACTAAACACTCTTAAGTTAGCTCATGACACTACTTTAGAAGATCATCGAGAACTTTTAAAAACTCATGAGAAGCTACGCTTCGAGAAGCTCAATCTTGAGAAAGAACATGGGTTCTTAAATGCCATCAATGATGATCTTTGGAAGAAAAGTTCTTCTTACATTGCCAAGTGTTTACTCTTGTCTACTTACATGCCACAAGTAAAATCTAGCAACAAGAGTAAGAAAGATTCTTCTCCTAGTAGTAACAATAATCATGCTAAATCCAATATTGTTGCTTCTAGTAGTTCTCTTGATTCCACTAAAGATTCTCTTAGCCAGGATACACTTGAGCAAGAAAATAGCTTATTGAAGGGAATTATAGAGAAAGGTGTTTACAAGAGCCTTGCCGGAAGTAAAGAATTTGAGGAAATTGTACGCAAGCAAGGAAGGCATCGAAAGAATCAAGGTGTTGGTTTTCAAAGAAAGTTCAATGCCAATGGAGTTGAGTGGGACAAAGATCAATACCCCAAGACAAAGTTTGTTCCTCAACAAGAGAAGTATGATCCTACTTCCTTCAAGGGGACAAGCTCAAGATGATCTTCCACCACAAGACCAGAAGCTAAAAGGCAAGGACAAGCTTCAAGAGGAGATTGATGCATTTGAAGATGCTCCAAAGGCCTTGGTCAAGTGGGTTCCCAAGTCTACATCAAGTTCTACTTCATCAAGTACATATACAACCCCAAGGATTCCCATCAAGATGATGTGGATCCCAAAGAAGAAGAACTAGAGAGTTCTTGAGGGTGACTCAGCCGACATACTTTACTCATATTCATTTTGGCAAGGACAAGTGTAAACAACTTCCACATCTTGCACTAGTTCAAGGAGTCACAAATCCTCTTGTTGGTAAGACAAGGGACAAGGTAATCTAATGCTTTCATGGACATCATCTTGTGTGTGCTTCACTCTATATCTATGGATATCCTTGTTTGTTCCTTGTGGGACTAACCCATGTAGGTATTGAAAGTGCAACTCACTCCAATGGATTGCTCCAAATGATCTACATCAACAATGAGCATCCACATATTCAACACCTACATGAAGTCATCATCGACAAGACCCAGGGTTAGTTCATCCCTCTTAGGGGGGATATCACATCTAAGGGGAGCTTTACTCTAAGAATTGGGCTAAAGCAACTCTAATGGTGTGAACACAACAAAGCTTTATGTAAAAGTGGTAACCCCACTTGTGCTTAAACGATGAGTATGACTTATGATCAAATGTTGTCATTTGACTCCTAAGTCAATATACTCATATATAGATGACCTAGTCATCGCCAATTGCTTGATAGATGCTAGAGTGATTGTGCATGCTTTGCCACATATTTCATTTGCCATTTTATTGTGTGAGCATGTTGGTTGCATATTTTTCTCATTCGAAGACATTCATTTGTTGTTTTGATTGTTTGGATCTTTTTCCTTTTCCAAATGGATGGACAAGAATGCCTAATAACTCCCTCTAGCTATCTATGCATTTCTCGTCTCAAACTCTATTCATGCTACATCACAAAGTTTGATCAGGCCATATTCGAACCCTCTGGGCGAGGAGCACTCGGAGTCACAGTTTCGTCATAGACTTAAACTTCCAAAACCTAACTATGCATTTCAGTTTGGCCGATTCGGTTACACCGAGTTGCAGTAACTGCTTGCGATTCTGCATCTCGGTGCCGCCGAGTCATTTCACTCGGTCACACTGACAGGGTCGGGATATAAATACCCACGGGTCAAATTTTGGAAATTCCTCCAAAAACCCTTCGCCCGCGCATATCCTGCTCTACCGACTCAGGTCTCCGGATCGTCTCCTTGTCGCCAGCGACCTCCCATCGCTGGTCTCCGCCGCCGTCAACGGAAATCTCCACCGCCATTGCTGCCGTAGAGAGCTCATCGCCAAGTTGGGGTATGAGTTCCATCCTCTGTGCTTTCTCAATCCGATTCTTAGCACAGAGACAATGCCATGCTTCTTGACAAGTTTGAGATCATCCTATCCAGCAAAAACTTCCTTTAGTTTAGATTTGATACAAAGGTTTCCGCTAAACTCATCTTGGACCGACCGAACTTTAGAAATCGGTCTCACTGATTTGGCTTAGGCCATTGCACTTGTGATTTTTGGTCTAACCAAAACTTACAAATCGGTGTGACCAAGTTCAAAACTTTGTGAAAACCTAGCAATATCAGTGTCACCGAACTGTGCCTTGGTCTGACCGAGATCACTAGTTTAGACACAGATTGTTGCTTCGGTGTCACCGAGTTTACAAATCGGTACCTCCGAAATGCTTTCTGTAGAAAACTAAAACTAAGTTTTGACTCAATTATTTTGCAAAAACTCTGCACTTTGTGATGCTCATCCATTGTACCTCATCTACAACTATTCATAGGGTCAGCTTGCAGTGTCAGCCATGTCAGGTCAGAGTGATAGCCAGAACAAGTCTGAGGAACAAGTCAAAATGAGTGAGGGCACTAGTCCCTCTGGCAGCTATGATGAGGGGAGCAGAAGCACTCCGAACAACCTACCTAAGGCAACAACAAGGCAGAGGAAGAAGAAAACCTCAGATTCAGAGGATGAGGATTTTGAAGTTGAGGAGGTGACCTCAAAGAAGAAAGTGCTCAAGAAGGAATATGGTGCTTCTGCTAACACCAAGCCAGGCACGAAGAAGAAAGCTCCTGCCAGAAGAGTGCCAATGTCAAAAGCTAGAGCATCAACACAAGAAACTATGGAATTTACTCTTGAGACAAGAGAAGATGGTGATGGAAAGAAAAGAAAGGAAAGGGTCAGGAAAACTATTGCCAGAGTGATTGGAAAGCAATCTATGGTGAGAGATTCTGCAGAAGAGGTGGAGGAAGAGCAAGATGCACCACCTGCCAAGTCTCAGAATCTGATGGGGGATGCCATCAAGTCTGGGGCTGCTCCTTCAAAGCCCAAGACTGCCCCCAAAGCTCCATTTCAAGATTCCAAGTCTGCACCAAAGTGAAGCACTAGAAACATTCCTGCTGCAGAAAAGAACAAGGCCCTAGTGCCTCAGATTGAAGAAGAATAAGAGGAAGCCCAAGTGCTCAGAAAACTGAAGCCAAAAATTCCTGATCAGGATGACAATCAGCCAGTGGCTGAGAATATGAAGGATAGAAAGGATGCAGGTCTCATATTGTGGAGACAAGCAAATCCCTATGTTGTGAGGATAAGAATTGTTGTGGACTACAGGTTTCACACTAAGGAATAGTGGGACTTCTATGAGACTGTGCTCCTAGATAAGAAGCCCATTGTGTGTGACATGAAGTGGGTGGACTAGAAACACATTGATGCCAATGAAGATCACTTCCCTGGAGTGCATGAGAGCTTCAGACCTAATGGAGTTGACACTTTTGTGGGTTAGAAATTGACCAAGTGGAATGGTGAGCTTATCACACAGTTCTATTCAACAGCTCACTTCTACCCAGATGGCAAGATTGTTTGGATGTCTGAAGGTACTGGGTACCAGTCTTCTGTTGTTGAGTGGGCCAAGCTCATTAATGCCCCTGAATGAGCTGAGAACGATATTGATGTCTATGCTGAGCGCAAGAAGGACCACAACTCCATGGCCAACATGTACAAGGAGATACCGGACAAGGCCTTGGAGACACATAAGCTAGGCTCATTATACTATCTGATGTCAGGACTGGCCACCATGAACACCATTTTTAGGCACACCCTGTTTCCCAAATCAGGAGATCACGGGATGATCAGAGGCCCCTCCATCAACTTGCTTCAACTATTTGATTTGCCCCAGAAGTTTAAAGTGATGAATTTGATTATTGAGACCATCAAGGGAACAGCAGTAGACCAGAAAAGATCATGTGGGTATGCTCTACCCATCCAGATGTTGATTAACTCCAAGATGAGCAAAGGTGTGTATTTGTTGGACAAAGAGCACCTTCCCTTAAGGCCTGAATTTGAGTGCAACACAGTTGTCATGAATGCTGAAGATCCCACATCAGTAGAGGCTCAAGAGAAGAGGGAGAAAGCAAAAGCTGAGAAGGCAGCCAAGATGCCAAGTGTTGAAGAGGATTCACAAGTTTTCCTCAAGTCAACGCAAGATCAACTTGGATATCTTATTCAAGCCACTTTGAGGATTGAGAAAGGATTGGCCACTCTGACTCAGAATCAAGAGAGCCTGGAGAGGATTATTGAAACAAAGTTCTATGATCTTGACTTGAAGGTGACAGAAATGCAAACAGATATTGAGCAGCTCCAAGAAGAAGCTGAAGAGAGGAAAGGGAAAGAAACCACTGATGCTTTTCAGACAGTGCCTAGGGCACAAAGGTTTGCAGCAGTGTCAGTGACAGACACAAGAGCTACTGCGTCAGCACCTGCAGCCATAGCTTCAGTTGCCCCTCCGGTTGCAACTCCACCAGCTCCAACAACTTCAGCAGATGCATTCGTCCTTGGAGTCCTCTCAACGCCACCTCCCGATGATCAAGCTTAGAGACCCGCATAGCAATATGCATTTTCAAGCTTTTTGCTAACTTGTTGCCAAAGGGGGAGAAGTGTATAGATCATAGGCTTCAAGAGAGAGAGAGAGCTTTGCTTCTTTTTGGCTCTTTTTGCTACTTATTTGCTTGCTTGCTTGGTTGATATTTTATGGTTATGTGTGTGAGATACTTGTATGGTCATGTGTTTGATCATATCATACTTAATGTTCGTGCTTGGATGATGATATTATCTATCTCTTACGTATGATCATTCACTTTGCCTTGGTGATGAGTGCATGTTCCTTTTTTTTTATCATTTTGAGCGCTCCACCAAGATGTATGTGACATGGAAGAGTAACCCATGATCCTAATTGTTTGTGCATTTGTATTCAAAAGCAAATTTTAAATAATGCACAAATTTAGGGGGAGCTCTTGCTTATCACATACTTCTCAAAGTGACGATGTATTTCATTCTTATTATCATTTGTCGAAGCTTTGATCTATATGTTGTCATCAATTACCAAAAAGGGGGTGGTTGAAAGTGCCACTAATCCTTGGGTGGTTTTGGTAATTCTTAACAACATATAGCTCATTGAACTAATACTCTTTCAAGATGATCATTTCAGAAAGTTCAATGATTGGCATGGCATGGACTAGAGATGTGGACCCCTCAAAATGCTAATGACGAAGATTGGCAAAGGCTCAAGACTCTTCATTTTCATTTAAGTGATCCAAGATCACGTTGAGTCCATAGTAAAGCCAATACTATTAAAAGGGGATGAGATGTTGCTTAATGGCTTACTTGCTCAAAATGCTTAGTGATATGCTCCAAAAACCCTCAACCACTTTCTCATATCCACATATGTCATAAACCTAAAGTCAAACTCGGCCCCACCGATTTGATCTATCCGGCGCCACCGAGTTCATTTGACATAGCCACTGCCACAAACCCTAATCACTTTGGTCTCACCGACAGGGATCTCGGTCTCACCGAGATGGGATTGCAAACTCTATGTTTCCCTTCATAAAATTTCGGTTTCACTGAAATGAGCGATCTGTCCCACCGAGTTCGCAATGCAAACTCTTTGTTTCCTTTTCGTAACGTTTTGGTCTCACCGAAATGAGCGATCGGTCCCACCGAGTTTGCCTGACCAACTCTCTGTTTCCAATTACATAAATCTGCCCCACCGAGTTCATGTGATCGGTCTCACCAAGATCAAGTTATGCCCTAACCCTAGCACATCGATCCCACCGAGTTGATCATGTCAGTCCCACCAAAAAGCCTAACATTCACATTTGAACTGAATCGGTCTGACCAAGTTTCACCATCCGGTATCACCGAGTTTGGGAATCTGTGTGTAATGGTTAGATTTTGTGTTGAGGCTATATATACCCCTCCACCCACTCTACATTTGTGAGGGGAGCCATTAGAACGTGCCTACACTTTCAGTATTCAATTTCTGAGAGAGAACCACCTACTCATGTGTTGACACCAAGACATTCCAATCCAACCACAGGAATCTTGATCTCCAGCCTTCCCCAAGTTGCTTTCTGATACGTCTCCGTCGTATCTACTTTTCCAAACACTTTTGCCCTTGTTTTGGACTCTAACTTGTATGATTTGAATGGAACTAACCCGGACTGACGCTGTTTTCAGCAGAATTGCCATGATGTTGTTTTATATGCAGAAAATAAAAGTTCTCGGAATGACCTGAAACTCCACGGAACATCTTAGAAAAAACAATAAAAAATCCTCGCCAAAGATGAAGACCAGGGGGGCCCACACCCTGTCCACGAGGGTGGGGGCGCCCCCCTAGGGCGCGCCCCCTACCTCGTGGGCCCCCTGGTGGCCCTCCGACGCCAACTCCAACTCCATGTATTGGCTTTCGGGAAGAAAAAAACAGAGAGAAGAAATCATCGCGTTTTACGATACGGAGCCGCCGCCAAGCCCTAGTCTCTCTCGGGAGGGCTGATCTGGAGTCCGTTCGGGGCTCTGGAGAGGGGGATTCGTCGTCGTCGTCATCATCAACCATCCTCCATCACCAATTTCATGATGCTCACCGTCGTGCGTGGGTAATTCTATCGTAGGCTTGCTGGACGGTGATGGGTTGGATGAGATTTATCATGTAATCGAGTTAGTTTTGTTAGGGTTTGATCCCTAGTATCCACTATGTTCTGAGATTGATGTTGCTATGACTTTGCTATGCTTAATGCTTGTCACTAGGGCCCGAGTGCCATGATTTCAGATCTGAACCTATTATGTTTTCATGAATATATGTGAGTTCTTGATCCTATCTTGCAAGTCTATAGTCACCTACTATGTGTTATGATCCGCAACCCCAAGTGACAATAATCGGGACCACTCCGGTGATGACCATAGTTTGAGGAGTTCATGTATTCACCATGTGCTAATGCTTTGTTCGGTTCTCTATTAAAAGGAGGCCTTAATATCCCTTAGTTTCCAATAGGACCCGCTGCCACGGGAGGGTAGGACAAAAGATGTCATGCAAGTTCTTTTCCATAAGCACGTATGACTATATTCGAATACATGCCTACATTACATTGATGAATTGGAGCTAGTTACATGTCACCCTATGTTATGATGTTACATGACGAACCACATCGGCATAATTATCCATCACTAATCCGGTGCCTCTGAGTTTTCCATATCTTGGTTCTCGCTTATTTACTTTTCCGTTGTTACTGTCACAATCACTACAAAATACCAAAAACATTACTTTTACTATCTTTACTTTTGTTACCATTACCACCACTATCATATTACTTTGCTACTAAACACTTTGCTGCAGATACTAAGTTTCCAGGTGTGGTTGAATTGACAACTCAGCTGCTAATACTTGAGAATATTCTTTTGGTCCCCTTGTGTCGAATCAATAAATTTGGGTTGAATACTCTACCCTCGAAAACTGTTGCGATCCCCTATACTTGTGGGTTATCAAGACCTTTTTCTAGCGCCATAGCCGGGGAGCATAGCTCTATTCTTTGAGTCACTTGGGATTTATATCTGCTGGACACTATGAAGAACTTGAAAGACGATTGAACTACTATTTTGCCCTCAACTACGAGGGGAGGTAAGGAACTGCCATCTAGCTCTGCACTTGATTCACCTTCTGTTATAAGTAAGCTTGCGACACCTAAACCTGTTACTGCTATGAATTCTTATATGTCGCATGTTATTGATGATGCCACTTCTGCTATGCATGATACTTATGATGAAACTACTTCTATGCTTGATAATACTGTGCCCCTTGGTGAATTTCTTGATGAGCAAATTGCTAGGTCTAGAGAAAGAGAAATTATTGAATCTGAATATGATGATGAGAGTGATGATGAAAATATGCCTGCTATTCTTGAGAGTTATCTTTTTGATGCAGAATCTTCTGCAGCTATTTTTGCTTGCCAGGATAGATACGAACTTAAGAGGTTGCTAGTTAAATGGAGTAAAGAATCTCTTAGAGATAGAATGAGACCCGACCCTGCTTTTGCTACTTCACCTATTTGTGTTCCTGATAAGGATTATTATGATTTTTCTGTTGAACCAGATATAATTACTTTGGTTGAATCTGATCCTTTCTGTGGCTATGAATCTGAAACTGTTGTGGCACATCTTACTAAGTTAAATGATATAGCTGCCCTGTTTACTAATAATGAGAGATCGCGCTAACTTTATTTACTCAAAATATTTCCGTTCTCATTAAAGGGTGATGCTAAGATATGGTTTAATTCTCTTGATCCTGGTTGTGTGCATAGTCCCCAGGATATGATTTATTACTTCTCTGCTAAATATTTCCCTGCTCATAAGAAACAAGCTGCTTTGAGGGAAATATACAACTTCATGCAAATTGACGAAGAGAGTCTCCCACAACCTTAGGGGAGGCTTCTCAAGTTACTTAATGCTTTGTCTGATCATCCTCTTAAGAAACCTGAAATACTTGATATCTTTTATAATGGACTAACTGATGCTTCCAGAGATTACCTAGATAGTTGTGCTGGTTCTCTTTTCAGGGAAAGAACACCGGATGAAGCTGAAATTCTATTGAATAACATGTTGACAAATGAAAATAATTGGGCACCTCCTGAGCCAACTCCTGAGCCAGCTCCTGATCCAATTACTGAGCCTATTCCTAAACCAACTCCAAGAAGAGAGGTGTTCTATTTCTCGATCCGAAGATATGCAAGAGGCAAAGAAATCTATGAAAGAAAAAGGTATTAAAGCTGGAGATGTTAAGAATTTACCTCCTATTGAAGAAATACATGGCCTTAATTTACCGCCTGTTGAAGAAGTATATGATCTCAATTCCTTATTCACTGAAGAACCTCCTGATCCCGATATCCCGACACAGGTAGTAAAGGTAAATTCTCTCTATAGATATCCCGACACAGGTAGTAAAGCTGAAGTCCCTCCTACTAAAATTGCTAGTCAGTGCTTGGATGAGTTTGATGACTTTATGTTTTAACAAGATGACTTTAATGCTTATTTTGGTAGACAATTAAAAAAGAATATCTTTATGATTAAACGCTTGGGTGATTATATGGTTGATATTAGAGGTGAACTTAAACTTGTTAGCAAACATGCTTCTATGGTCACCACTCAAGTAGAACAAGTACTTAAAGCTCAGAAAGAAGTGCTTGATGAAATGAATAGTAAGAAAAATGATTATGTTGTTAGAGTGGCTACTAGAACTAGTAGAATGACTCAGGAACCTTTGTATCCTGAAGGCCACCCTAAGAGAATCGAGCAAGATTCTCAGAGAAATAATATTGATGTACCTAGTTCTTCTAAAGGAAGAAAAAGAAAAATGATAGGACTTTGCAAACTTCTAGTGAACCTATTCTTTGAACCACCGAGAATCCAAATGATATCTCTATTTACGATCTTTGAAACACAATCAGGTGATGAACATGAACCTAGTGATAATGTTAATGATAATGTTCATGTTGATGCTCAACCTAGTAATGATAATGATGTAGAAGTTGAACCTGCTATTGATCTTGATAACCCACAATCAAAGAATCAACGTTATGATAAAAGAGAGTTCGTTGCTAGGAAACATGGTAAAGAAAGGGAACCATGGGTTCAGAAACCCATGCCTTTTCCTCCGAAACCATCCAAGAAAAAGGATGATGAGGATTTGAGCGCTTTGCTGAAATGATTAGACCCATCCTTTTGCGTATGCGATTGACTGATGTGCTCAAAACAAATCCTTATGCTAAGTATATGAAGGATATCATTACTAATAAAAGAAAGATACCGGAAGCTGAAATTTCCACCATGCTTGCTAATTATACTTTTAAGGGTGGAGTACCAAAGAAACTTGGAGATCCAGGAGTGCCTACTATACCATGCTCCATTAAGAGAAATTATGTTAAAACTGCTTTATGTGATCTTGGAGCGGTGTTAGTGTTATGCCTCTCTCTTTATATCGTAGACTTGACTTGAATAAGTTGACACCTCTGAAATATCTTTGCAAATGGCTGATAAATCAACTGCTATACATTGCCGGTATTTGTGAGGATGTGCCTGTTGCGGTTGCAAACGTTACTATTTTAACGGACTTTGTTATTCTTGATATTCCCGAGGATGATAGTATGTCTATTATTATTGGAAGACCTTTCCTTAATACTGCAGGGGCTATTATTGATTGCAACAAAGGCAATGTCATTTTTCATGTTAATGGCAATGAGCATACAGTACACTTTCCGAGGAAACAACCTCAACTTTATAGTGTCAACTCTCAAAAATTCCATCGATTATATTTGGAGGTTTTGAATTTCCTCTCCCTACTGTCAAGAAAAAGTATGATATTCTTATTGTTGGGGATTTTCATATCCCCGTTGAGGTAACTTAGTGTTATTCGAAATTTCTCCGGTTCCATGTTATTCAGAATGAGTTTGTTAACAAGACTTGATCAACCTTGTTAGTGCGTTCATTTTGATGATCACGAGATGGATGAAACTAGAAGCACAACCTTCTGTACCCCTTTTATATTTTCTGTTATTTAGTAGAAATAAAGTAAAATAGTATTTTTCTATCTGTTTCCTGACTTATCCGTGCAATATAAAAATATCCCAAAAATAAAAGTCCTCAGAATGCCATGCCAATTTAATATGATTTTTTCGGGAATATTTGAGGATTTACTGTGCAAAAATTACCACGGGAGCTGCCACTGGTCACGAGGTGGAGGGGCGCCCTACCCCTGGGCGCCCCCGCCTCGTGGGCCACGGTGGCCCTCCTCCACTTATCCCTGCACCCATCTTCTTCCTCTGCCTCACACAAACACGAAAAACCAACTCAAGCATGAGTTCTAGCCCCCGCTGCTATGATTTTCGATCTCCTTGCTCAAAGCACCTCTCGCAAAACTGCTTGGGGAGATTGTTCCTTGGTATGTGACTCCTCCATTGGTCCAATTAGTTTTTGTTCTAGTGCTTTATTCATTGCAAATTTATGCTGCATAGGTGACCATGTTCTTGAGCTTGCATGTCAAATTTATATGGTTCCAAGTAGTTCTACTGCTTGATATAGGCTCTAGGCACTTGTGGGAGTTGTTCTATCAATTTTATTGAAGTTGGTTCACTTTTATTTGAAGTTACTAAAAATTTCAGATTATTTCAGAAAATAATGAAGAGACTTTTAAGGGGCTCGTCGAGCCGAAGCTCGAAGGAAAAACAAAAGGAAGAAGAGCAGAAGCCCAAATTTAATTTGCCTCGCACCGCGGAGGTCCGTCCGTGTGAATGGCCTTCCGATGACTTCTTGAGGAGAGCCAGGATTTATGAGGATTTCTATTTATTGATTGAGAATGCTGGCCTCACCGACTTCCTCCGCAACCAACGTCATCAGTATCTCTTACTCACAAATACTTTTGTGCAAAACTTCTACTTTTTCCCTAAGAAATCACCTCCAACAGTAGAGTTTCATTTATATGACGTTGTTAAAGAGATGACATTAGCTGAATTTTGCGAGGTTTGCACAATACCCTTTGAGGGCACCTTGGATGAACCACACCGTAATGAAGTAGAAGCTTTTATTAACACTATCACTGTGGGAGAAACCAGGAAGGTTTCTGATGCAAGGATTACTAGCATACATTTTCTGTTTTACGCTACTTTGCCTTATTTGCTAGTCGTTGCTTGATTGGACCTTGGGGCTGTGGAAACCTTAGTATTCTGATATTATTATTTTGTTCCATGGTTTATACCGCAATAACTCCGTTAGTATGGGTGGAATTGTTGCTAGACGGTTAAGTCTGAACCGTACTAAGGGCCCTATCTTTGGAGGCATTTATGCTTCGCGCTTAGCTGAATATTTTGAAATACCTATTAGGCATGAGGAGAAAGAAGAAACATCATTGCCCCGTGCTTATTTAGATTATAAGAGTATGATAGCGCATGACTTTCTTGTTAAGAGTCGTGAAGGGGAGCTCAAATATAAATTATACTATGATAAACATCACCCTGAGACTATTACTTTGCCTGCTCTCTCGTTGTTTAACTTGTCTGCAGGTCCTCACATTGTTCCGTGGGCGGCCATTCAAACCTATCGTAATCCTGCACCAGCCCCGGAATCAGAACCACAAGATGAGCCTCCACGATAGTCTGTTTATTCTTGGGATCCAAAGGTTGTGCCAGCCAGTGGCAGTCAGAGTCTTCTTCATCATAGTACGACCCCAGCTACACCTACGAGTATCCGCCAGGCTATCCCTAGCAATAGACCAACTTAGGCCAAAAGCCTAAGCTTCGGGGAGTACGTATTTCTCACCGACTTTACATTCATGTTCACACACTAGTTGTCGGTGCTCATACTCTTTCACTGTAATATCCATGCTAGTTTATTTTCTTTTTCCTGCTTTCTTCTTGTGTGTTTAATAAACCTTAAGAAAAAACCAAAAAAATTAGTAGTAGTTTATTTCTTTGCTGTAGTAATTAAAAAGAAAAACCCAAAAATATTTCCCGTTCTTCTTTTTCTTGTTGGGAGCTTTCCCGTGTAAATAGTTTTATTTTCTTTTCTTTCTTTTGGGGGTCGAGAAGACTATATTGAAAATGCTTAGTGGCTCTTATACGCATGATTGTTTATTTAACTTAGAGCCCATATTACTTGTCTTCTCTCTTGAGTTGAATGCTTGCAGATTCCAGCTTAGTCCAATGCACATGCACTCTTATTATTATACACATCGTTTGGTCGTGCAAGTGAAAGGCAATAATGATGATATATGATGGACTTATTGGGATGAGAAAAGCTGGTATGAACTCGACCTCTCTTGTTTTTGTAAATATGATGATTCATCGTTCCTGAGTTAGCTATTATGAAGTAAACATATTTGCAATGACATTTAGAGATTATAGTTGCTTATGCCATGCTTGATTAGCTATGAGTTATAATGGTTTACCTTGCGTGCCAACATGCTACTAGAATGATTATGATGTGGTATGATGGGATGGTATCCTCCTTTAAATGAATTGAGTGACTAGACTTGGCACATGTTCACACATGTAGTTGAATCAAATCAACATAGCCTTCATGATATTTATGTTCATGGTAGATTATATCCTACTCATGCTTGTATTCGGTGTAAATTAATTTTAATGCATGTTTACGACTATTGTCGCTCTCTCGGTTGGTCGCTTCCGGTCTTTTGCTAGCCTTCACTGTACTAAGCGGGAATCTGCTTGTGCATCCAAACTCCTTAAACCCCAAAGTTGTTCCATATGAGTCCACTATACCTTCCTATATACGGTATCTACCTATCGTTCCAAGTAAATTTGTATGTGCCAAACTCTAAACCTTCAAATAAACATTACATTTTGCATGCTCGAATAGCTCATGTGTCAACTAGGGCTGCCCTTATCTTCCGTGTTAGGCGGGTTATTCTCAAGAGAGTGGACTCGCTCCTCATTCACAAGAAAATGGCTGGTCGCCGGGATGCCCGATCCCATGCTTTTATGCAAACTAAATCAAAATAACGCAAACAAAACTCCCCACAGGACCCGTTGAATGTTGGAGGCGGTTGTTTTGAGCAAGCCATGGATTGATGCTTGTGGAGGAGGGGAGTATAAACTTTACCATTCTGTTTGGGAACCGCCTATAATTTGTTTAGCATGGAAGATATCGTCATCTCTTAGTTGTTATGTTGACAATGAAAGTATGCCCCTCAAAATATAATTTATCTCTATTTCAAAATCGAGCTCTGGCACCTCTACAAATCCCTGCTTCCCTCTGCTAAGGGCCTATCCATTTACTTTTATGTTGAGTCATCATCCTTCTTATTAAAAGCACCCGCTGGAGAGCACACTGTCGTTTGCATTCATTATAATTGGTTTATATTGGGTATGACTTGACTGGATCTCTTTTACCATGAATTACAATGTTTAGTCAGTCCTTGATCTTTAAAGGTGCTCTGCATTTATGTTTTGCAGTCTCAGAAAGGGCTAGCGAGATACCATTTTGTTATATCATGTTATGATTATTTTGAGAAAGTGTTGTCATCCGAGTTTTGTTATTATAGCTCGCTAGCTGATTATGCTATTGATATGAGTAATTGTGAGACCTATGTGTTATTGTTAGTATGGTTAGTTCATAATATTTGCTGAAACTTGAATCTGGCTTTTCATGTTATAACAACAAGAGCAAACGAGTTTGTAAAAGTTTTCTTTTTCTCTTCGGTTTGTCAATTGAATTGCTTGAGGACAAGCAAGGGTTTAAGCTTGGGGAGTTGATCGTCTCTGCCGTATCTACTTTTCCAAACACTTTTGCCCTTGTTTTGGACTCTAGCTTGTATGATTTGAATGGAACTAACCGGATGATCTTTGTTTTCAGCAGAATTGCCATGATGTTGTTTTATGTGCAGAAAATAGAAGTTCTCGGAATGACCTGAAACTCTACGGAACATCTTAGAAAAAAAATCCTCGCCAAAGATGAAGACCAGGGGGCCCACACCCTGTCCACGAGGGTGGCGCGCCCCCTACCTCGTGGGCCCCCTGGTGGCCCTCCAACAAACTCCAACTCCATGTATTGGCTTTCAGGGAGAAAAAAATCAGAGAGAAGAAATCATCGCGTTTTACGATATGGAGCCGCCGCCAAGCCCTAATCTCTCTCGGGAGGCTGATCCGAGTCTGTTCGGGGCTCAGGGAGGGGATTCATCGCCGTCGTCATCATCGACCATCCTCCATCACCAATTTCATGATGCTCACCGCCGATGCGTGAGTAATTCCATCGTAGGCTTGCTTTGGGCGGTGATGGGTTGGATGAGATTTATCATGTAATCGAGTTAGTTTTGTTAGGGTTTGATTCCTAGTATCCACTATGTTCTGAGATTGATGTTGCTATGACTTTGCTATGTTTAATGCTTATCACTAGGGCCCGAGTGCCATGATTTCAGATCTGAACCTATTATGTTTTCATGAATATATGTGAGTTCTTGATCCTATCTTGCAAGTCTATAGTCACCTACTATGTGTTATGATCCGGCAACTCCGAAGTGACAATAATCGGGACCACTCTCGGTGATGACCATAGTTTGAGGAGTTCATGTATTCACCATGTGCTAATGCTTTGTTCCGGTTCTCTATTAAAAGGAGGCCTTAATATCCCTTAGTTTCCAATAGGACCCCGCTGCCACGGGAAGGTAGGACAAAAGATGTCAAGCAAGTCTTTTCCATAAGCACGTATGACTATATTCGGAATACATGCCTACATTACATTGATGAATTGGAGCTAGTTCTGTGTCACCCTATGTTATGACTGTTACATGACGAACCACATCCTGCATAATTATCCATCACTAATCCGGTGCCTACGAGTTTTCCATATACTGGTTCTCACTTATTTACTTTTCCGTTGTTACTGTCACAATCACTACAAAATACCAAAAACATTACTTTTACTGTCTTTACTTTTGTTACCATTACCACCACTATCATATTACTTTGCTACTAAACACTTTGCTGCAGATACTAAGTTTCTAGGTGTGGTTGAATTGACAACTCAGCTGCTAATACTTGAGAATATTCTTTGGCTCCCCTTGTGTCGAATCAATAAATTTGGGTTGAATACTCTACCCTCGAAAACTGTTGTGATCCCCTATACTTGTGGGTTATCAGTACTTTCCACTCAAATCATCTTTCCACCATAGCCAAATCTGTGAGAGAGAGTTGAGTGTTGGGGAGACTATCATTTGAAGCACAAGAGCAAGGAGTTCATCATCACCACACCATCTATTAGCTTTTGGAGAGTGGTGTCTCCTAGATTGGTTAGGTGTCACTTGGGAGCCTCCGTCAAGTTTGTGGAGTTGAACCAAGGAGTTTGTAAGGGCAAGGAGATCGCCTACTTCGTGAAGATCTACCCAAGTGAGGCAAGCCCTTTGTGGGCGATGGCCATGGTGGGATAGACAAGGTTGCTTCTTCATGGACCCTTCGTGGGTGGAGCCCTCCGTGGACTCGCGCAGCTGTTACCCTTCGTGGGTTGAAGTCTCCATCAACGTGGATGTACGTTAGCACCACCTATTGGAACCATGCCAAAAATCTCCGTGTCTACATTGTGTTTGCTCCCTCCAAACTCCTCCCCTTTACATTCATATGTAATGATTTACATTCCGCTGCTATACTCTTAGAATTGCATGTGTAGGTTCATTGCTTGACTAGTGCCAAGTTGCTAAAATCTGCCAAGAATTAAAATTGGGAAAAGGCTAGGTTTTTATTTGGTAAAGTAGTCTAATCACCCTCCCCCTCTAGACATACTTTTGATCCTACAACAACCCCAATCTTAGTCAAGCAATTGTTTCACACTTTAAGTGTTCTCATACTTTTTCAACTTTCACGCAATATATGAGCGTGAGCCATGGATATAGCACTATATGTGGAATAGGATATGGTGATTGTGCAGAAGACAAAAAGAAGGAGAAAGTTTCACATCAACTAGGTAAATTAATGGGTTATGAAGATACCCATCAAAGTATATCGATGCAAGTGAGTAGGGATTGCCATGCAACGGATGCACTAGAGCTATACGTGTATGAAAGCTCAAAAAGAAATTAAGTGGGTGTGACGCACGAATAATTAAGCTACACTAATCTCCTGCTAATGATGCCAGGTCATCATTCTTACTGTTACTAATCCTCATTTGATCTGAAGCATAATTCAAATTAATTCAAATTAAAGTCCAAAATTCAAGTTTGTCAAACATGCAAAATAAAATGCTCAAAGTGTGGAAAATAATCCCTTGATATTTGTCATGTTGGAACCAACCTCTTTTGAATTCCCAAAATGCCCCTGAGAGTTAATTTTTGGTCCAGCAGTAAATTAAATGGCCTTTGCAAAATAAATAATTATTTATTTAACTCCAATTGCCTCCAAACTTTATGTGCCACTCCAAAATATTGTGTTGGAATATTGTGCCAAATTTCAAGCTCAACTAAATTCATGTGCATTGGCAACTAAATAGGAATCAGTATCTAAAATTTGAAAAATAGTTTTAAAAATGTGAAAAGGAGAAAAGCCCCCCTCTCAACTGGGCTGACTAGCCCAGCTGCCACCGCACCCTCCTTCGGCCTCAACCCACCAGGCCGGCCCACCCCCTGCCTACACCTAACCCTCCCCTGTGACCTAGCCCTAAAAAATATCTCCCCACGCTCCAACACTCCCCCACGATCCCCATCTCTCCCTGGTCTCTCTCTCGATCCCATCTGGATCGAGCCCGCACGCCCCTCCCCCGCTCGATCTGGGCGCCTGCCCATGCTCAAGGGCCCGGCCCCGTGCCCCTGACGCCCATTCCGGCGCCACCCCGCCACCTCGACGCCGTCGTTGGACCTCGTCGTCGAGGCCTCACCTCGCCCCAAGCTGTACCCGACGCCCGTCCGCGCACCGTCCCGACTCCTCCGCCCTCGATCCAGACTGGGGGCTCGACCCCGCGGCGCTCCAGGCACGCTGCCTCGACCCCGCCACCAACCGATGCCACGCCGTCGTCGGACCTTTCCCCCTCCCTGGATCGTCCCCGTCGCCCCCCCGCCCCAACGGCTCCAACGAGCCTGTTGCCGCTCCCCTACGCTCCGCTGTGAGCGCCGCTCGTCCCCCTTCTCCCTTTTCCCCGTTGTTGTCCGGCGCGCCCTGGCCATGCCCGGCGCGCGTGTCCGCGTCCTTCCTCCCCCTAGCGCCGCGCCATCCCTGCCTGCTGCCCCGCACGCCCCACGCCGACGCATGGCCGCGCCCCATTCCCAGCGCCCTCCGCTGCTCTCCGGCACTGGCTGCCCCTCTCCCCGACCTCACCGGCTGCCGGCGCCCCGTCGCGCCTCGCCTCGCACCCGGGCGGGTTCGGCCTTCGCCCGGGGCAGCGCCCATTACCCGTGCCCGCTCCAGTGGCCTTTGTGCCACTGGCAGCTGGGGCCCCTCCCCTAAAAAAAGAAGGAATGTAAAAAATATTAATAAAAATAATTAACTAATTAGTTAAACACTTAATTAACTTAAGTAATCTTGTTTAACTAAATTAGTTAATTAGATAGCCTAGCTAATTAGCTAATTAACCTAATGTGACAATGACATGTCGGTCCACTTTAACCCTCTTGACCAGTCAACAGTTGACTGGTTAACTGCTGACTGGACCTCCCCTGGCCCACTTGTCATCCTCTGTGTACACTTCTTTGTACACAGAGCTGGGTACCCATAGTAATTTATAATTTATTTTTGAATTATAATAAATTCAAAAGTTTGTTTAAATCTTTGAAAAATCATAGAAAATAAACCGTAGCTCAGATGAAAAACTTTTCTACATGAAAGTTGCTCACAACGACGAGACGAATCCGAATACACGGTCCGTTCATCTGTCACATGCCCCTATAATAGCAAACATGCAACCTTTCTCTTCCGTTTCATCTGTCCAAAAATGCCTAACTCTGGGAAAACTTCCCGGATGTTATCACCCTTCGACGGTATTGTGTAGCACCGCGTTAGAACACGTCTAGCTCTGCATGTTGTCCTGTTATGCTCTTGCTTGCTATGTATTTCTTGTTTTCTCCCTCTTCTCTTTGCTAGACCGTGGTGATTTTACCGCCGATTGTGATCGACTACGTCGACGACGACCCCTCCTTCTCGCCTAACCAACCAGGCAACCCCCCCTTTGATCATACCGATATCGCCCATTCTATACTCTCATGCTTGCATTAGATTTTGCTATTGTTATTGATTGCTCCTATTCTGATGCATAGCCTGCTTTTGTAACTTTCTTTGTTGTACCTTACCCTTATCCTAAATGACTTAGTATAGGTTGGTTAGTGATCCATCGATGACCCCACCTTGTCCTTGTTACCTGCTTCATCTTTGACGACTCGTCAGCGTGATCGAGGAAGCGAGCTGACACCTCACATCACGTCATGCCCTTTTGTTGATCGACTCTCTGAGCTACTATCGAGTGTCGAGGGTGATCCTTCATAACAAACTCGATGATAATTCCGTAGTGTAGGTATTGATGCGTGGTCGCCGAGGGTGATTTCCTCTTTCACCATTCCCGACACGACTCGTTGTTCGACACCTCAAGTGTGAACCTCGAGGTGGTCCTCTTCGTTCACCTTGATGATTAAATTGAGTGGAATCCTTTGGGGTGATTCCTCGGGTTTTCCCTTGATGTTTGGACACACGGTTACCTTGACTTACTTGAGACCATTTTTAGGTCGGGTCGGACACGAGGGTACCGTGACTTGATGTGAAAGTAGGGCGGGCCCATTGAGCACCGCGAGTTTTCCACGTGGCATGGTGGGCGATGCGGGCCCTTGCCGTAAGCCCACGAGACAGGCGGCGGGTCACATTATCGTGAGTCTTTGCTTGTCTCCGTGAGCCCCAATGCACTAACAGTTTGGGTATTTGTTACGAGTTGGCCTCGGCCTTACGCACTAACCACCACGTGAGAATAGATATGGGCCTCGGCGCCGCGATGTCGGCGAAGCTTTGTCGACGTCTAGTTGACATTGTGGCGGGCGGATCGTGCCATCCACTTCACGGGTGGTGTTGGTATCCCTTGCGCACAACGACCCGGTGCAACAGGCGATGGGCCCGGACCGGAGAGCTTAGGATGTAGGCCGCGAGGACCTCTCTGCCGAGCCTAGGTAGGGCTGCGGCGTGTTGAACTTCCGAGGTGGCATTGACCCCGAAAGGTGTGTCGGCGGAATGATCGGCGTGTTGGGTAGCGTGGTGCACCCTGCGGGAAGAAATATATTCGAATACCGTGTCCGCGGTAATGGACGTTCAGACTTATATCCTGATCTTATATAACTAGAAATGGATACTTGAGATATGTGATGGATATGTGGCTCCAAGATTGCTTTCCCGCAGGGAGTCGGGGAAGGATCTCTGGGCGTTGTTGTTACTACATGTTTGTTAAATATTAAAATGCTACTCTTTTCTCTTCTACATGCTGCAAGATGCTTGGAGCTGCTTGAAGATGCTAGTCTTCGATAGGCTAGGCCTTCCCCCTCTATTACGGCATTCTCGATTCGGTCCACAGATACAAACCTTCCATTTGATACCAGTGCATACTTAGTATAGATCTGATGCTTGCGAGTACTTTGGATGAGTACTCACGGTTGCTTTGCTACCCCTTTTCCCCCTTCTTTCTTCTTTACGGTTGATGCAACCGGATGGTGGATCCTCGGGCAGATGCCTTTGTCGACGGATACTACTACGTGGAGGCCGTCGACGACCAGGAGTAGTTAGGAGGTCCCAGGGAGGAGGCCTTGCCTCTTCGATCGTGTTGCTTTTGTGCTAGCCTTCTTAAGGCATCCTTGTTTAACTTATGTTTGTACTCATATATTGTTGCTTTCGCTGGCTCTTGTGTATCAGCTTGTATTCGAGCCCTCGTGGCCCTTGGCTTATATTATAAAGCTTGTATTATTTTATTTGTGTCTAGAGTTGTGTTGTGATATCTTCCCGTGAGTCCCTGATCTTGATCGTACACATTTGCATGTATATTTAGTGTACGATTGAATCGGGTGTCTGAGTTAATTGGTATCGAGTCATTGCTGTAGGATCCCCCTTTCCAACTCCTTGGCCAAAGTCGAGTCTAGTCTTTGAAAAACTGTTTTACTAACATGGCTGTGTGGCTTACGGGCCCACGTTGCCATTGGGTGGTATTAGGATCTTTTACTCCTCGTTTATACTCTGGGATTCTGATTTCTCTTCTATTCGGGTTAAATGGATTTACTAACTATAACTCTATGTTCTCGTAAATACTTCTCCCGGAGAGCCCCCAACTCCAGACGATTGCTTGGTACGCCAGAAGAATCTGATGATACTCTCCGATGTTTTCCCGAGTCCCTTGTGTCCTTCGCCGTTGCGATCCCTACCATCGACAAGTCCTTATGAGTAACTACCTACATTATCGTTCATACCTTCATCCCAAATTGTTCTTGTTATTAAAAGATGCCCCGAATTACTCTCTGTTGTTCTGAGAATCCGTTGAGCCTACTGCCTTGCAGTTCTTTGCCACATGAAAATCCCCTACGGATAATTACTCGCACTCGTCGAGTATCCGTTCATCCACAGTTGTTCATGTGATTCATAAGATACTTTGAAATACCATCCAATCTTCAGAAAATCCTCTCCAACTATTGGTCTGCTAATACTTATCTGCTTGCATTATGGTTACTTCCATATGTCTAGCAATACTCATTAGCATCCTTCGTCATCATAATTTCAAGCATTTGATTTGATTCATTTGCAAATGCTCGCAATCATCAGTCCTATTTAAAATTCTCCCCTTGGTTCAGACGTCACTCCGGACATGAGCTGGTGTTCGGCGAATCAAGCCTTGATTGATTGTCGATCTGTCTATTAAACTTGTCTTTGATCAGAGCCTCTGCTTATGATCCCCCAATTTGGAAACCATAATTCCTTTGCATTTGAGCTTTGAATTAGTCAGTTGTTTCTATAACCTGGCCGCCTTGCATTCTTCTTCTGGTTGAGTACCAATACTCACATCAGATCCATTGTGGACCTCTAGGTCCTTTGTTGGATTTTAGCCGACAAACATCCTTTATATTCAATCACCTTGTGAGCCTTTCCTCGGATACACAATGCCTTTGGTAAATTGTATCACCCACTCTCATCAACCAGACTCTGCTTCTGGGCTTTTATCTACTCGTGAAGTTTGTGGTATATTTTCCTAAGATGCCCCTATGGGTTGAATCTGTGGCTTCCCTAAACTGTGTGAACCCGATGATTATGCAGGTTATATCTACTAGCGTTTCTTTGGATAAATTTTCAATTCTACAACTTTGTCAAAGACGAGAAGTAAATGAAAAGTTGTGCATTAGAGAAGTGGGAGTCGACCTTGAGCCTTGTGTTCATGCCCATGGACCTGATGTGGAGCTTAACATGGAAGCTCTATGTAACGCCCTCGATGCGGCTATATCTCCCACGTGTCGAAGCACGACTTAGAGGCATAACCGCATTGAAAGCAATGTCGCAAGTGAGGTAATCTTCGCACAATCCATGTAATACATAAGGGAAAGAGATACATAGTTGGCTTACAGTCGCCACTTCACACGATACATAATTAAACATCCATCATTCAGTTTACGCTCAAGGTCCGACTACGGAACCAAAATAAAAGAAGAATACCCCACATGCAACACAGATCGATCGCTAACTGGGCTCCACTACTAATCGTCGGAAATGAAACATAGTAACGACCAAGTGCCTCATCAAATTCCCACTTCATTTCGATTCGCCATCTGCTACTGGCATCACCAGTACTGCATCTTTTGGTAGAATCTGTGAGCCACGAGGACTCAGCAATCTCACACCCGAGATCAAGACTATTTAAGCAAGGGAAGGCTGGTGTAAAAAGGAGGGCTGCGACAGCGACTAGCATATATGGTGGCTACGATCGCAAAAGAGAGCGAGAAGAGAAGCAAAGCACGGTCGTGAAGCTAGTAGCGATCAAGAAGTGATCCTAAACAACTGCGTCAAACATAACTCCAACACCGTGTTCACTTCCGGACTCGCGAGAAGAGACCATCACGGTTACATACGGTTGATGTATTTTAATTAAGGTCAACCGGGTTTTCTACAACGGACATTAACAAATTCCCATCGCCTCATAACGCATGCACGGCTTTGAAGATAATACCTGCGGGGTGTCCCAACAGCCCATAACAAGCTCTCGCGATCAGCGAAGAATAAACCTTCACCCAAGACACTCCGATCGGACTTCGGTATCCGGTACATCAAGACATTTCGACAATGGTAAAACTAGACCAGCAAAGCCGCCCGATGTGCCGACAAATCCCGATAGGAGCTGCACATATCTCGTTCTCGGGGCACACCGGATGAGCAAGGCGCGGGTTGGCATAGACCTGGTTGCCCGTGGGCGCGGACATCGCTTCGGGGTGGACCAACACTCGAAGAGCACCGCCCGGGGGCTAAAATAAAGATGACCCTCGGGCTCGCGAAAACCCAAGGGAAAAAGGGGTATAGGTGGCAAATGGTAAAACCAAGGTTGGGCCTTCTTTGGAGGAGTTTTATTCAAAGCGATCCGTCAAGGGGTCCCATAAATCACCCGACCAGCGTAAGGAGCATAAAATCAAGGAACATAACACGGTATGGCGGAAACTAGGGTGGCAAAGTGGAACAAATCACCGGGCATAAGGCCGAGCCTTCCACCCTTTACCAAGTATATAGATGCATTAATTAAAACAATAGATATTGTGATATCCCAAAATATCCGTGTTCAACAAGGAACAAACTTCATCTTCACCGCAACTAGCAACGCTATAAGAGGGTGAGCACATAGCCAATCAGCGGTTTGCTAGGACATGGATGGTTAGAGGTTGACATGGCAATATGGGTGGCATGATATAGCAAGTGGTAGGTATCGCAGCATAGGCATAGCAAAAGAGCGAGCATCTAGCAAGCAAAGATAGAAGTGATATCGAAGGTATGGTCGTCTTGCACGTAAGGTTCTCGAGTTGTCGAAGGCTTGATCTTCGAGGCGTTCTCAAGAGGCTCCTCGTTCACGTACTTGTCTCCGGCTCTACCCAAAGCAAGAACACAAGCAACGGAACCACAATCAAACAAGGAACAATGCACAAGCAATATGATCAAAACATGATGAGCGATGCGAGATGTGATATGCAATGCATATGTGTGCTCGGAAGGAAAATGATGAACCGGGCATCAACTTGGCAAACCAAGTATACCGCTGGAAAGATGAGATGATTTGGTTGAAATCGATATAAAGATCACGGAATCGGATGCACGGTTTGCAAATGACAAGCAAAACAAGAATGACGCGAATCTGCGTTTAACGTACCGATGCTACTTAGCAAGCAACAAGAAACTATGCTCTGACATCCCAACATAAAAACAAAGCATATGGCAGCGATCTACGGAGATGCTTAACAAAAGAGGAACACTGTGCTACGGCTCAATCACATCATAACATGTTCAAACAAGCATGGTGAAAGTGCTAAAATATCAGTTCACAGACTTGGTGAAAATCCTAGCATGCGAAATTAACATCGAGGAAGGCATGTTTAGAGCAAGCAAACAACATGCTACAGGAACTTATAATAGCAAAACAAGGCATGGCATGATTCTACTCAAAGCATATATCAATAGTCCCTTACTGACCATAAGCCAAAAGGACTCTAAGAAATGATGGCACCCATGTAAACATTGCAAGTTTTATTACAGATTTCAGACTTAGCGAGAAAAAACTGGGCATGGCAAAAACAGCTAACGAGTAGGCATGTTCGTGAGCTCGATGCACTCACTACAGAGCATCTCATGATAAACTAAGCATACACCCATCAAGAAGACATGGCATAGGAGCTATACATGGCAAGAACATCATCATAGCATACACGGATCAACTACAACGACCTCGTGAAAATTGAATCTCATGCAAACAGTCTGCCAGGAAACATTTTCAAGCAAAAGTAGAGCACGAAAATGACATGCTAGACTACTCCATAAATGCCAACAAAGGCATGGATGGATAGAGCACATCCATATGTTCAAAACGCCCTTACTGATCATGCTCAAAAAGGGCATAGATCTCTCTGTAACAACATGAACATATGGCATAAAAATAACAAAGAGGACAAGACTTAGTGAAAACACTAAGTTCACGAAATCAACAACATCATCATCCCTACTTTGCATGCTTGTTCTAGTCAACACATAGATCACAAAAATACATGGCAAACACCCCTGGAAAGATGACATGGCAAAGTTCAACTCACATGTAGGACTCAAGTTCATAGGGTGCACACATAAATCATGGCAAAAATGACAAAAGAGCTCGAGCTGATAAGATTCTGGAACTAACGATCTGAAGCCATCTTCCAACAGCATTTAGGGCATCAAGATGAGCTCAAATGCAAATGATGCAATGGAATGAATGATGTACTCTTCGAGATGAACAATTTGACATATTATACGCCCAAAACGGAGCCACGGGTGCGGAGATGTGATGCTATGAAAATGCACGAAATTAAAGACAGATTATGACTTAGTGGAAAACTGGGTCGGGGTAAAAGTCAACCTAGGTTTCTCACGGATCCAGTCTGGCGGAGCTGGGCTCGGGCTCACGGAGAGGGCGCGCCGGAGGGAGGAGGTGACGCAGGCGTCGCCGAGGAGGGCCGGGAGGCCGGCGGCGACCTCGCCGAGTTCGGAGGAGGAGGCGAGGCCGGGCATGGCGCAGGCGGAGGCGGCAAGGCTCGGGAGGCGAGCGACTGCGGCTGCGTGGAGGCGAATGAAGCGGGCGGCGGAGGAGCTCAGGAGGCGGCAGCTGGCGGCGGCGGCGGGCGGCGGCAGGCGGGCGGCCATTTAACGGCATGGGCAGCGGAGATCCGGCCTCAGAAAGCGACGCTGGCCGCGGGTTCAAGGGCGGCGGCAAGGGCGGGCGCCACGGTAGCGGGCGATTCGGCCGCCAAGGATGACGCGTCTGCCCGTCGTCGGACGTGTCCCGGCGCGAGAGGAAATTTTAGGGTTTCATCCGGATTTTGGAGGGTCTATTTATAGAGGTAGAGGGAGCTAGGAGTGTCCAAATGGGGTGTAGTTTTTACCACACGATCGTGATCGAGCGATCGAGAGCATGGAGGTGACTTAGATGGGTTATTGGGGTCTTTTGGAGGGTTGTTGGGCTGCAACTCAAAAGAGGCCTTTCTGAGGGTGCGGTTAACCGTTGGAGTATCAAACGAACTCCAAATGACCGAAACTTGACAGGTGGTCTACGGTGCTATACCAGGCCACTTGGCAAGGCTCGGTCCATTCGAGAATGTTCAACACCCGCACACGGAAAAATGTAAAAGGGGCGCGGGGAACATAGGAGTGCGGATTGCAAAAGCAGACAACGGGAAAATGCTCGGAATCATGAGGCGAACACGTATGCAAATGAGATGCACATGATGACATGATATGAGATGCATGACATGGACAAAATGCAAAAGCGAAAACAAAACCCAACCACGGAGGGAATATCATAGCACATATCCGAAAATGGCAAGAGTTGGAGTTACAAATATGGAAAGTTACATCCGGGTGTTACAACACTCCACTACTACAAGAGGATCTCGCCCCGAGATCTAGGACTGAAAGAACTCCGGATATTCGAGCGGAGGTGATCCTCGCGCCCGGTGGCTTCTCGGTCGGAATGGTGTGACCACTTTACTTTCAGGAATTTGATTGACTTGTTGCGAGTCTTGCGCTCGGTTTCTTCAAGAATAGCAACGGGGTGCTCATGATAAGAGAGATCTTCTTGGAGGTCAATTTCTTCAAAGTTGATAGTGCGTTCAGGAATCTTGAAGCACTTGCGGAGCTGTGACACGTGAAACACATCGTGCACATTTGCAAAGTTGGATGGAAGCTCAAGTTGATAGGCGAGATCGCCTCTTTTGCCAATGATCTTGAAAGGACCCACATATCTAGGGGCAAGCTTCCCTTTGATACCGAAGCGACGAGTACCTTTCATTGGAGACACGCGGAGGTAGACATGGTCTCCGATTTCAAAAGCCACATCACGGTGCTTGTCATATAATAGCCCTTTTGGCGTGATTGCGCGGCTTTAAGATTCTCACGAATGACTTTGCACATTTCTTCGGCTTCTGTGATCAAGTCGTTGCCAAGAAGTTGGCGTTCACCTGTCTCGGACCAGTTGAGAGGAGTACGACATTTTACGCCATAGAGAATTTCGAATGGGGCCTTGCGAACTCGCTTGAAGCTGTTGTTGTAGGAGAACTTCGGCATATGGGAGACACTCTTCCCACTTCATGCCAAAGGAAATGACACAAGCCCCGAGCATATCTTCAAGGATTTGATTGACTCGCTCGACTTGGCCACTAGTTTGAGGATGGAAAGCTGTCTTTGAAACGAATGTTGGTGCCCATGGCGTCTGAAAGGAGTCCCGAACTTAGAAGTGAAGATGCTTCCACGGTGCGAAGAGATCAATTGCGGAATACCGTGCAAGGAGACAATTTCGAGGTGTATAGCTCTGCCGGTGAGCTCTTTGTGATAGATTCTTTGACGGAAGAAAATGAGCCACTTTAGTAAGCTTGTCAATGACAACGAAGATAGCATCATTTCCACGCTTGGACTTAGGAAATCCAGTCACAAAGTCCATCTCGATATGATCAAACTTCCATTCCGGAATAGCAAGAGGTTGGAGGAGACCAGCTGGTCTTTGGTGTTCTGCTTTCACCCTTCTGCAGACATCACATTCATTTACGAATTGAGCAATTTCTCGCTTCATTCGAGTCCACCAATACGACTGCTTGAGGTCATGGTACATCTTCGTACTTCCAGGATGAATGGATAGGAGGGAATTGTGTGCCTCATTCATGATGACTTTTCTCAGATCGCCTTTAGGAACCACAATCCGGTCCTCGAAGAAAAGAGTGTCTTTGTCATCCAAGCGATAGCACTTGTATTTGGAAATGCCCTTGTCAATACCACGTTTCACCTTCTTCACCATGGTATCCAGAAGTTGAGCCTCACGAATTTGACCTTCCAAAGTAGGAGAGACTATGAGGTTGGCAAGAAATCCTTGAGGAACAACTTGAAGATTCAGCTTGCGGAAAGCTTCACAAAGATCCGGTTGGAAGGGCTTGAGAATTAGGCTGTTGCAATAAGCCTTTCTGCTCAAGGCATCTGCAATCACATTCGCCTTGCCAGGAGTATATTCAATACTTGGATTGTACTCTTGAATCATTTCGACCCATCGAGTTTGCCTGAGGTTGAGGTCCCCTGAGATTGTACTCTTAAATTAGTTAATTAGATAGCCTAGCTAATTAGCTAATTAACCTAATGTGACAATGACATGTCGGTCCACTTTAACCCTCTTGACGGTCAGCAGTTGGTAGTTAAGCGCCGACCGACCTCCCGCCCCTTGTCATCCTCTGTGTACATACGTGTACACAGAGCTGGGTACCCATAGTAATTAATAATTTATTTTTGAATTAAAATAAATTCAAAAGTGTGTTTAAATCTTTGAAAAATCATAGAAAATAAACCGTAGCTCGGATGAAAAACTTTTCTACATGAAAGTTGCTCACAACGACGAGACGAATCCGAATACACGGTCCGTTCATCTGTCACATGCCCCTATAATAGCAAACATGCAACCTTTCTCTTCCGCTTCATCTGTCCGAAAATGCCTAACTCTGGGAAAACTTCCCGGATGTTATCACCCTTCGACGGCATTGTGTAGCATCGTGTTAGAACACGTCTAGCTCTGCATGTTGTCCTGTTATGCTCTTGCTTGCTATGTATTTACTGTTTTCTCCCCCCTCTTCTCTTTGCTAGACCCCGTGACGGCTGCCGATGCAGTTGTGATCGACTACGTCGACGACGACCCCTCCTTCTCGCCTAACCAACCAGGCAACCCCCCCTTTGATCATACCGATATCGCCCATTCTATACTCTCATGCTTGCATTAGATTTTGCTATTGTTATTGATTGCTCCTATTCTGATGCATAGCCTGCTTTTGTAACCTGCTGTTGTACCTTACCTGCTTATCCTAAACAGCTTAGTATAGGTTGGTTAGTGATCCATCAGTGACCCCCACCTTGTCCTTGTTACCCCTGCTTCATCTTTGACGACTCGATCAACGTGATCGAGGAACAGAGCCTGACAC
Organism: Aegilops speltoides; assembly: GCA_021437245.1. Taxonomy (NCBI): domain Eukaryota; kingdom Viridiplantae; phylum Streptophyta; class Magnoliopsida; order Poales; family Poaceae; genus Aegilops; species Aegilops speltoides. The sequence goes on from CM038146.1 coordinate 177,836,731, forward strand.
CTCACATCACGTCATGCCCCTTTTGTTGATCGACTCTACAGAGCTACTATCGAGTGTCGAGGGTGATCCTTCATAACAAACTCCTGATGATAATTCCGTAGTGTAGGTATTCGGTCGTGGTCGTCGAGGGTGATTTCCTCTTTCACCATTCCCGATACGACTCTGTCGTTCAACACCTCAAGTGTGAACCTCGAGGGTGGTCCCTCTTACGTTCACCTTGATGATTAAATTGAGTGGAATCCACTGGGGGTGATTCCTCGGGTTTTCCCCTTGATGTTTGGACACACGGTTACCTTGACTTACTTGAGACCATTTTTTAGGTCGGGTCAGACCTGAGGGGTACCCGTGACTTGATGTGAAAGTAGGGCGGGCCCATTGAGCACCCGCGAGTTTTCCACGTGGCATGGTCGGGCAGTCTGGGCCCTTGCCGTAAGTCCACGAGACGGGGCGACGGGGTCACATTATCGTGAGTCTCTGCTTGTCTCCGTGAGCCCCCAATGCACTAACAGGTTTGGGTATTTGTTCTGAGTTGGCCTCTGGCCTTTACGCACTAACCACCACGTGAGAATAGATATGGGCCTCGACGTCGCAGTATCAGCCGAAGCTTTGTCAGACGTCTAGTTCAGCATTGTGGCCGGGCCGGATCGTGCCATCCACTTCACGGGTGGTGTTGGTATCCCCTTGCGCACAACGACCCGGAGTGCAACGGGCGATGGGCCCAGACCCCGGAGAGCTCAGGATGTAGACCGGCGGGGACCTCTCTGCTGAGCCTAGGTAGGGCTGCGACGTGTTGAACTTCCGAGGCCGGCATTGACCCCAGAAAGGTGTGTCCGGCCAGAGTGATCGAGCGTGTTGGGTAACGTGGTGCACCCCTGCAGGGAAGAAATATATTCGAATACCGTGTCCGCGGTAATGGACGTTCAGACTTATATCCTGATCTTATATAACTAGAAATGGATACTTGAGATATGTGATGGATATGTGGCTCCAAGATTGCTTTCCCGCAGGGAGTCAGGGAAGGATCTCTGGGCGTTGTTGTTACTACATGTTTGTTAAATATTAAAATGCTACTCTTTTCTCTTCTACATGCTGCAAGATGCTTGGAGCTGCTTGAAGATGCTAGTCTTCGATAGGCTAGGCCTTCCCCCTCTATTCTGGCATTCTGCAGTTCAGTCCACAGATACAAACCTTCCATTTGATACCAGTGCATACTTAGTATAGATCTGATGCTTGCGAGTACTTTGGATGAGTACTCACGGTTGCTTTGCTACCCCTTTTCCCCCTTCTTTCTTCTTTCTGGTTGATGCAACCAGATGGTGGATCCCTGGAGCCAGATGCCACCGTCGACGGATACTACTACGTGGAGGCCTACGACGACCAGGAGTAGTTAGGAGGTCCCAGGGAGGAGGCCTTGCCTCTTCGATCGTGTTGCTTTTGTTGCTAGCCTTCTTAAGGCATCCTTGTTTAACTTATGTTTGTACTCAGATATTGTTGCTTTCGCTGACTCTTATGTATCAGCTTGTATTCGAGCCCTCGTGGCCCTTGGCTTATATTATAAAGCTTGTATTATTTTATTTGTGTCTAGAGTTGTGTTGTGATATCTTCCCGTGAGTCCCTGATCTTGATCGTACACATTTGCGTGTATATTTAGTGTACGATTGAATTGGGGTGTCACAAGTTGGTATCAGAGTCGACTGCCTGTAGGATCCCCCTTTCCAACTCCTTGGCCAAAGTCGAGTCTAGTCTTTGAAAAACTGTTTTACTAACATGGCTGTGTGGCTTACGGGTGTTGGGGAACGTAGTAATTTCAAAAAAATTTCCTACATACACGCAAGATCATGGTGATGTATAGCAACGAGAGGGAGAGTGTTGTCTACATACCCTCGAGACCAAGCGGAAGCGATCTGGCGTAGAGGAAGTAGTCGACGTTCTCCTCGCGATCCGACCGATCCGGCGCCGTTACTCGGCGCCCGAGTTCTTGACACACGTACAGCTCGATGGCGTCCCTCGTACTCGATCCAGCCGAGTGTCGAGGAGAGTTCCATCAAGACGACGGCGTGGTGACGATCTTGATGTTCTATCGCGCAGGGCTTCGCCTAAGCTTCATGCGACGATATGACCGAGGTGGAATATGGTGGAGGGGGCACCGACACGGCTAAGGAACGATCGTAGATCAAACTTGTGTCTTCTAGGGTGCCCCTTGCCCCTGTGTATATAAAGGAGGGAGGGGGAGGTGCGGCCGCCCAAGGAGGGGCGCGGAGGAGTCCTACTCCCAGGGAGTAGGACTCCCCTTCCTAGTTGGAGTAGGATTGGGGGAGGAGAAGAAGGAAGAGGGCTGCCCCCCTCCTTGTCCTATTCGGACTAGGGGGGGGGGCGCCACCCCCTGGCCGCCCTCCTCTTCTCCCTCGAGGCCCACTAAGGCCCAATAGCCTCCGGGAGGTTCGGTAACCTCCGGTTTTCGGTAAAATCGATTTCACCGGAACCATTCCGAACTCCAAATATAGGCTTCCAATATATCAATCTTTATGTCTCGACCATTTCGAGACTCCTCGTCATGTCCGTGATCACATCCGGGACTCGAACTTCTTGGTACATCAAAATACATAAACTCATAATATAAGCATCGCCATGAAACCTTAAGCGTGCGGACCCTACGGTTCGAGAACAATGTAGACATGACCGAGACACGTCTCCGCTCAATAACCAATAGCGGGACCTGGATGCCCATATTGGTTCCTACATATTCTACGAAGATCTTTATCGGTCAGACCGCATAACAACATACGTTGTTCCCTTTGTCATCGGTATGTTACTTGCCCGAGATTCGATCGTCGGTATCCAATACCTAGTTCAATCTCGTTACTGGCAAGTCTCTTTACTCGTTCCGTAATACATCATCTCACAACTAACTCATTAGTTGCAATGCTTGCAAGGCTTAAGTGATGTGTATTACCGAGAGGGCCCAGAGATACCTCTCCGACAATCGGAGTGACAAAACCTAATCTCAAATACGCCAACCCAACATCTCGCCTTTGGAGACACTGTAGTACTCCTTTATAATCACCCGATTACGTTGTGACGTTTGGTAGCACCAAAGTGTTCCTCCGTAAACGGAGTTGCATAATCTCATAGTTACGGAACATGTATATGTCATGGATAAAAGCGGTAGCAACATACTAAGCGATCGTGTGCTAAGCTAATGGATTGGGTCATGTCAATCGATCATTCTACTAATGATGTGACCTTGTTAATCAAATAACAACTCTTTGTTCATGGTTAGGAAACACAACCATCTTTGATTAACAAGCTAGTCTAGTAGAGGCATACTAGTGACATCTTGTTTGTCTATGCATTCACACATGTATCATGTTTCCGGTTAATACAATTCTAGCATGAATGATAAACATTTATCATGAAATAAGGAAATAAATAATAACTTTATTATTGCCTCTAGGGCATATTTCCTTGATCTCCCACTTGCACTAGAGTCAATAATCTAGATTACATAGTAATGATTCTCACACCCATGGAGTCTTGGTGTTGATCATGTTTTGCTCGTGGAAGAGGCTTAGTCAACGGTCCGCTACATTCAGATCCGTATGTATCTTGCAAATCACTATGTCTCCCACGGACTAAGTCCGGATGGAATTGAAGCGTCTCTTGATGTGCTTGGTCCTCTTGTGAAATCTGGATCCCTTCGCTAAGGCAATTGCTCGAGATTGTCACGAAGATTTTCATTGGACCCGATGCACTAGGTATGACACCTAGATCGGATATGAACTCCTTCATCCGACTCCTTCATTAGCTGCTTCCAAAGCTGCTATGTACTCCGCTTCACATGTAGATCCCCCACGACGCTTTGTTTAGAACTGCACCAACCGACAGCCCTCCGTTTAGTGTAAATCGTATCCGGTCTGCGATTTAGAATCGTCCGGATCGGTGTCAAAGCTTGCATCAACGTAACTGTTCGATGAGCTCTTTGTCACCTCCATATACGAGAAACATATCCTTAGTCCTTTTCGGGTATTTGGGATGTACTTGACCGCTGTCGATGATCCACTCTGGATTACTTTGGTACCTCCTGCTAGGCTTATAGCAAGGCACACATCAGTGTGGTACATAGCATTGCATACATGATAGAGCCTATGGCTGAAGCATAGGAACATCTTTCATTTTCTCTCTATCTTCTGCAGTGGTCGGGCATTGAGTCTTACTCAACTTCACACCTTGTAACACGTGCAAGAACCCTTTCTTTGCTTGATCCATTTTGAACTTCTTCAAAATTTTGTCAAGGTATGTGCTTTGTGAAAGTCCAATTAAGCGTCTTGATCTATCTCTATAGTCTTAATGCCCAATATGTAAGCAGCTTCACCGAGGTCTTTCATTGAAAAACTCTTATTCAAGTATCCCTTTATGCTATCCAGAAATTCTATATCATTTCCGATCAGCAATATGTCATCTACATATAATATCGAAATGCTACTGAGCTCCCACTCACTTTCTTGTAAATACAAGCTTCTCCAAAAGTGCAGTATGAACCCAAATGCTTTGATCACACTATCAAAGCGTTTATTCCAACTCGAGATGCTTGCACCAGTCCATAAATGGATCATTTGGAGCTTGCACACTTTGTTAGCTCCTTTGGATCGATAAAACCTTCGGTTGCATCATGTACAACTCTTCTTCCGTAAATCCATTCAGAATGCAGTCTTTACATCCATTTGCCAAATTTCATAATCATAAAATGCGCAATCGCTAACATGATTCGGACAGACTTAAGCATCGCTTCTGGTGAGAAGGTCTCATCGTAGTCAATCCCTTGAACTTGTCGAAAACCCTTTGCGACAAGTCGAGCTTTGTAAACGATAACATTACCGTCGATGTCGGTCTTCTTCTTGAAGATCCACTTGTTTTCTATTGCTTGCCGACCCTCGGGCAAGTCAACCAAAGTCCATACTTTGTTTTCATACATGGATCCCAACTCAGATTTCATGGCCTCAAGCCATTTTGCAGAATCTGGGCTCACCATCGCTTCTTCATAGTTCGTAGGTTCATCATGATCTAGTAGCATGATTTCCGTAACAGGATTACCGTACCACTCAGTGCGGATCTTACTCTGGTTGATCTACGAGGTTACGTAGCAACTTGATCGAAGTTTCATGATCAACATCATCAACTTCCTCACTACTTGGTGTAGGTGTCTCGAAACCGGTTTCTGCGACAAACTACTTTCAAGTAAGGGAGAAGGTACAATTACCTCATCAAGTTCTACTTTCCTCCCACTCACTTCTTTCGAGAGAAACTCCTTCTCTAGAAAGGATCCATTCTTAACAACAAATGTCTTGCCTTCGGATCTTTGATAGAAGGTGTACCCAACTGTCTCCTTTGGGTATCCTATGAAGACACATTTCTCGATTTGGGTTCGAGCTTATCAGGTTGAAACTTTTCACATAAGCATCGCATCCCCAAACTTTAAGAAGCGACAACTTTGGTTTCTTGCTAAACCACAGTTCATAAGGTGTCGTCTCAGCGGATTTCGACGGTGTTCTATTCAGTGTGAATCGGCCGTCTCTAGAGCATAACCCCAAAGCGATAGCGGTAAATCTGTAAGAGACATCATAGATCGCACCATATCTAGTAAAGTCACGATTCTGACGTTCGGACACACCATTATCTTTGTGGTGTTAGGGTGGCGTGAGTTGCTTGAAACTATTCGCATTGTTTCAAATGTAGACCAAACTCGTAACTCAAATATTCACCTCCACGATCGATCGCAGAAACTTAATTTTCTTGTTACGATGATTTTCAACTTCACTCTGAAATTCTTTGAACTTTTCAAATGTTTGGACTTATGTTTCATTAAGTAGATATACCCATATCTCGCTTAAGTCATCTGTGAAGGTGAGAAAATAACGATATCCGCCACGAGCCTCAACATTCATCGGACCACATACATCTCAGATGTATGATTTCCAACAAATCTGTTGCTCTCTCCATAGTCTGGGAGAGCGGGTTCTAGTCATCTTGCCCATGAGGCACGGTTACATAAGTGCCAAGTGATTCATAATCAAGTGACTCCAAAAGTCCATCAGTATGGAGTTTCTTCATGCGCTTTACTCCGATATGACCTAAACGGCAGTGCCACAAATACGTTGCACTATCATTATCAACTCTGCATCCTTTGGTTTCAACATTATGAATATGTGTATCACTACTATCGAGATTCATCAAAAATAGACCACTCTTTAAGGGTGCATGACCATAAAAGATATTACTCATATAAATAGAACAACCATTATTCTCTCGATTTAAATGAATAACCGTCTCGCATCAAACAAGATCCAGATATAATGTTCATGCTTGCAGCACCAAATAACAATTATTTAGGTCTAAAACTAATCCGAAGGTAGATGTAGAGGTATCGTGCCGACCGCGATCACATCGACTTTGGAACCATTTCCCACGCGCATCGTCACCTCGTCCTTTGCGGTGTTAAGCAATCCGTAGTCCTGCTTTGAGTTGCAAATATTAGCAAGTAACAAGTATCAAATACCAGTGCTCTGCGAGCTCTAGTAAGGTACACATCAATAACATGTATATCACATATACCTTTGTTCACCTTGCCATCCTTCTTATCCGCCAAATACTTGGGGCAGTTCCGCTTCCAAATGACGATCGCTTGCGGTAGAAGCACTCGATTTAGAGGCTTAGGTCCAGACTTGGGTTTCTTCTCTGAGCGACAACTTGCTTGCTGTTCTTCTTGAAGTCCCCTTCTTCTTCCCTTTGCCTTTCTTCTTGAAACTAGTGGTCTTATTGACCATCAACATTTGATGCTCCTTTTTGATTTCTACCTCCGCAGCCTTTAGCATTGCGAAGAGCTCGGTATAGTCTTTACTAACCCTTGCATATTATAGTTCATCACGAAGCCTTTGTAGCTTGGTGGCGTGATTGAAGAATTACATCAATGACACAATCATCAGGAAGATTAACTCCCAATTGTGTCAAGTGATTGTAGTACCCGGACATTACGAGTATGTGCTCACTAATGTAACTATTCTCCTCCATCTTGCAGCTATAGAACTTATTGGAGACTTCATATCTCTCAATCCGGGCATTCTTTGGAATATTAACTTCAACTCTGGAACATCTCATATGCTCCATGGCGTTCAAAACGTCGTTGAAGTCCCGGTTCTAAGCCGTAAAGCATGGCTGCTTGAACTATAGAGTAGTCATCGCTTTGCTCTCGCCAGACGTTCATAACATCCGGTGTTGCTCGGCAGCGAGGTTCGCACCCAGCGGTGCATCCGGGATGTAACTCTTACGTGCAGCAATGAGGATAATCCTCGATTACGGACCCAAATCCGTGTAATTGCTACCATCATCTTTCAACTTTGCTTTCTCAAGGAACGCATTAAAATTCAACGGAACAACAAAGACGAGCCATCTATCTACAATCAAACATAAACAAGCAAGATACTATCGGTACTAAGTTCATGATAAATTTAAGTTCAATTAATCATATTACTTAAGAACTCCCACTTAGGCAGACATCTCTCTAGTCATCTAAGTGATCACGTGATCCAAATCAACTAAACCATAACCGATCATCACGTGAAATGGAGTAGTTTTCAATGGTGAACATCTTATGTTGATCATATCTACTATATGATTCACGCTCGACCTTTCGGTCTCCGTGTTCGAGGCCATATCTCGCATATGCTAGGCTCGTCAAGTATAACCCGAGTATTCTGCGTGTGCAAAACTGGCTTGCACCCGTTGTAGATGGACGAGAGCTTATCACACCCGATCATCATGTGGTGTGCGGGCACGACGAACTTTGGCAACGGTGCATACCGGGAGAACACTTCTTGATAATTTAGTGAGAGATCATCTTATAATGCTACCGTCAATCAAAGCAAGATAAGATGCATAAAAGATAAACATCACATGCAAATCAATATAAGTGATATGATATGGTCATCATCATCTTGTGCTTCGTGATCTCCATCTCTGCGCAGCACCACCATGATCACCATCGTCACCGGCGCGACACCTTGATCTCCATCGTAGCATCGTTGTCGTCTCGCCAAACTTATGCTTCTCGACTATCGCTACCGCTTAGTGATAAAGTAAAGCATTACGTAGCGATTGCATTGCATACAATAAGCGACAACCATATGGCTCCTGCCGATTGCCGATAACCGGTTACAAAACATGATCATCTCATACAATAAAATATAGCATCACGTCTTGACCATATCACATCACAACATGCCTGCAAAAACAAGTTAGGCGTCCTCTACTTTGTTGTTGCAAATTTTACGTGGCTGCTACGGGCTTAAGCAAGAACCAGTCTCACCCACGCATCAAAACCACAGCGATACTTCGTCAAATAGACTCCGTTTAACCTTCTCAAGGACCGGCGTAGCCACACTCAGTTCAACTAAAGTGAGAGAGACAGACACCCGCCAATCACCTTTAAGCAGCGAGTGCTCGTGGCGGTGAAACCAGTCTCGCGTAAGCGTCTGGCGTAATGTCGGTCCGGCCGCTTCATCTCACAATACCGCCGAACCAAAGTATGACATGCTGGTAGGTAGTATGACTTGTATCGCCCACAACTCACTTGTGTTCTACTCGTGCAAAACATCAAACCATAGAAAAACCTGGCTCGATACCCTTTGTTGGGGAACGAGTAATTTCAAAAAATTCCTACGCACACGCAAGATCATGGTGATGTATAGCAACGAGGGGAGAGTGTTGTCTCACGTACCCTCGAGACCCGGCGAAGCGATCTGGCGTAGAGGAAGTAGTCGACGTTCTCCTCGCGATCCGACCGATCCGGCGCCGTTACTCGGCGCCCGAGTTCTTGACACACGTACAGCTCGATGGCGTCCCTCGTACTCGATCCAGCCGAGTGTCGAGGAGAGTTCCGTCGACGACGGCGTGGTGGCGATCTTGATGTTCTACGGCGCGCATGGCCGCCTAAGCTTCATGACGATATGACCGAGGTGGAATATGGTGGAGGGGGCACGCACACGGCTAAGGAACGATCGTAGATCAAACTTGTGTCTTCTAGGGTGCCCCTTGCCCCGTATATAAAGGAGGAGGGGGAGGTGCGGCCGGCCCAAGGGGCGCTGCCGAGGAGTCCTACTCCCACCGGAGTAGGACTCCCCCTTCCTAGTTGGAGTAGGATTGGGGGAGGGAGAAGAAGGAAGGGGCGCCGCCTCCTTGTCCTATTCGGACTAGGGGAGAGGCGCGGCCACCCCCTGGCCGGCCCCTCCTCTTCTCCCTCGAGGCCCACTAAGGCCCAATAGCCTCCGGGAGGTTCGGTAACCCCGGTTTTCAGTAAAATCGATTTCACCCGGAACCATTCGAACTCAAATATAGGCTTCCAATATATCAATCTTTATGTCTCGACCATTTCGAGACTGCTCGTCATGTCCGTGATCACATCCGAGACTCGAACTTCTTGGTACATCAAAATACATAAACTCATAATATAACCGTCATCGAAACCTTAAGCGTGCGGACCCTACGGTTCGAGAACAATGTAGACATGACCGAGACACGTCTCCGGTCAATAACCAATAGCGGGACCTAGATGCCCATATTGGTTCCTACATATTCTCGAAGATCTTTATCGGTCGGACCGCATAACAACATACGTTGTTCCTTTGTCATCGGTATGTTACTTGCCCGAGATTCGATCGTCGGTATCCAATACCTAGTTCAATCTCGTTACCGCAAGTCTCTTTACTCGTTCCGTAATACATCATCTCACAACTAACTCATTAGTTGCAATGCTTGCAAGGCTTAAGTGATGTGTATTACCGAGAGGGCCCAGAGATACCTCTCCGACAATCGGAGTGAAAAACCTAATCTCGAAATCGCCAACCCAACATCTACCTTTGGAGACACCTGTAGTACTCCTTTATAATCACCCGATTCGTTGTGACGTTTGGTAGCACCCAAAGTGTTCCTCCGGTAAACGGGAGTTGCATAATCTCATAGTTACAGGAACATGTATATGTCATGGATAAAAGCAGTAGCAACATACTAAACGATCGTGTGCTAAGCTAATGGATTGGGTCATGTCAATCAGATCATTCTACTAATGATGTGACCTTGTTAATCAAATAACAACTCTTTGTTCATGGTTAGGAAACACAACCATCTTTGATTAACAAGCTAGTCTAGTAGAGGCATACTAGTGACATCTTGTTTGTCTATGCATTCACACATGTATCATGTTTCCGGTTAATTCAATTCTAGCATGAATGATAAACATTTATCATGAAATAAGGAAATAAATAATAACTTTATTATTGCCTCTAGGGCATATTTCCTTCAACGGGCCCACGTTGCCATTGGGTGGTATTAGGATCTTTTACTCCTCGTTTATACTCTGGGATTCTGATTTCTCTTCTATTCGGGTTAAATGGATTTACTAACTATAATTCTATGTTCTCGTAAATACTTCTCCCGGAGAGCCCCCAACTCCAGACGATTGCTTGGTACGCCAGAAGAACCTGATGATACTCTCCGATGTTTTCCCGAGTCCCTTGTGTCCTTCGCCGTTGCGATCCCTACCACCGACAAGTCCTTATGAGTAACTACCTACATTATCGTTCATACCTTCATCCCAAATTGTTCTTGTTATTAAAAGATGCCCCGAATTACTCTCTGTTGTTCTGAGAATCCGTTGAGCCTACTGCCTTGCAGTTCTTTGCCACATGAAAATCCCCTACGGATAATTACTTGCGCTCGCCGAGTATCCGTTCATCCACAGTTGTTCATGTGATTCATAAGATACTTTGAAATACCATCCAATCTTCAGAAAATCCTCTCCAACTATTGGTCTGCTAATACTTATCTGCTTGCATTATGGTTACTTCCATATGTCTAGCAATACTCATTAGCATCCTTCGTCATCATAATTTCAAGCATTTGATTTGATTCGTTTGCAAATGCTCGCAATCATCAGTCCTATTTAAAATTCTCCCCTTGGTTCAGACGTCACTCCGGACATGAGCTGGTGTTCGGCGAATCAAGCCTTGATTGATTGTCGATCTGTCTATTAAACTTGTCTTTGATCAGAGCCTCTGCTCATGATCCCCCAATTTGGAAACCATAATTCCTTTGCATTTGAGCTTTGAATTAGTCAGTTGTTTCTATAACCTGGCCTCCTTGCATTCTTCTTCTGGTTGAGTACCAATACTCACATCAGATCCATTGTGGACCTCTAGGTCCTTTGTTGGATTTTAGCCGACAAACATCCTTTATATTCAATCACCTTGTGAGCCTTTCCTCGGATACACAATGCCTTTGGTAAATTGTATCACCCACTCTCATCAACCAGACTCTGCTTCTGGGCTTTTATCTACTCGTGAAGTTTGTGGTATATTTTCCTAAGATGCCCCTATGGGTTGAATCTGTGGCTTCCCTAAACTGTGTGAACCCGATGATTATGCAGGTTATATCTACTAGCGTTTCTTTGGATAAATTTTCAATTCTACAACTTTGTCAAAGACGAGAAGTAAATGAAAAGTTGTGCATTAGAGAAGTGGGAGTCGACCTTGAGCCTTGTGTTCATGCCCATGGACCTGATGTGGAGCTTAACATGGAAGCTCTAGTTATAATAATAGCCCCCTTGCGATAAGTTCATCTCGTATCCATGTTTGGTCCTTTACAATCGTGGTTCCGACCATATTGTTCTTGTTTGATCCATTTATCGGACAAGTTAAAGTACTTGTCTTTTTCAAATAGTTTCACCTGTTCAACCTCTACATTGATATACCTTCGGTTATTATCCTCTGGTATCTCGAGAATATCACGGAACTACACAACTTCTTATGAGTTCTTGATCAACTATTATTTCTCGCTGATTCGAAATTTTCATTGGTTCGGAGTTGTTAGACACTCGAGAATACAAATAACAGTCTACGGTTTCCTTTCCATTGTTTTGTTTAATCTTTCTTGTAACCTATCTTATCTGAGCAGTGATAATTCCCTGCTTATGTAAACACCTCGGTGTTCAACTCTGTCCGTAAGGCCTTGTTACTATTGCTGATGACATTCCGGTAGCCACCGATGGACGAGAACTTTGCCTATTGGTCCGCCCCGTCTTAACGAGCAGGAAAATGGTTCTCTTCGTCCCTCGCCCTTGTTACCAACGTTGTTGCCGACATAACTGACAAGCTATCCTCTGACCTGCCTTGTTATCATGACCGTACACAACGTTAGCACCCTTCCTGCTTTTAACCCACATGGTGGGCCCATAACCCACAGTTCCACAGGATCGAAACCTGACTCTCCTATACATCCCAGTTTTCCAAAATTGTTCCTCGCGCTTGGCGATGTATGTAAATCACGAGCCACCTGCCTAGTGATCCATTATGGTATCAGAAGCAATACTTATTCACATTGCTCTGAACCCCTTTCACCCTCTGTTTCAGGCAACGAACGATTGCCTACACGCTTGAAACTTCTTATTGCACCCTCTTACCTTGCTCTCGATGAATTTCTTGAATTTCAACTCGAGAGATGCCTCTATGCCTCGTTCACTAAGATAGCCCCCAAGTACCTATCTTGAGTTGAGCTCCGTCCTTCTTGAGTCTTTCCCCCTTACTTCACCCCTTAAATCTTGGGACGAGATTTCTTGTAGTGGAGGAGAATTGTGACGCACGGATAATTAAGCTACAGTAATCTCCTGCTAATGATGCGAGGTCATCATTCTTACTATTACTAATCCTCATTTGATCCGAAGCATAATTCAAATTCAATTCAAATTAAAGTCCAAAATTCAAGTTTGTCAAACATGCAAAATAAAATGTTCAAAGTGTGGCAAATACTCCCTTGATATTTGTCATTTTGGAACCAATCTCTTTTGAATTCTCAAAATGCCCCTGAGAGTTAATTTTTGGTCCAGCAGTAAATTAAATGGCCTTTGCAAAATAAATAGTTATTTATTTAACTCCAATTGCCTCCAAACTTTATGTGCCACTCCAAAATATTGTGTTGGAATATTGTGCCAAATTTCAATCTCAACTAAATTCATTTGCTTTGGCAACTAAATAGGAATCAGTATCTAAAATTTGAAAAATAGTTTTCAAAATGTAAAAGGGAGAAAAGCCCCCCCTCTCAATTGGGCGACTGGCCCAGCTGGCCACCGCGCCCCCCTTGGGCCTCAACCCACCAGGCCGCCCACCAGGCCGGCCCACCCCCTGCTACACTTAATCCTCCCCTGTGACCTAGCCCCTAAAAATATCTCCCCACGCTCCACCACTCCCCCCCACGATCCCCATCTCTCCCTGGTCTCTCTCTCGATCCCATCCGGATCGAGCCCGCACGACCCCTCCCCCGCTCGATCTGGGCGCCTGCCCATGCTCAAGGGCCCAGCCCCGTGCCCCTGTCGCCCATTCCGGCGCTACCCCGCCACCTCGTCACCGTCGCTGGACCTCATCGTCGCCTCCTCACCTCGCCCCCGAGTTGTCCCCGACGCCCGCCCGCCGCTGTCCGGCTCCTCGCCTCGATCGGACCGGGGCTCGACCCCGCGGCGCTCCAGGCACGCTGCCTCGGCTCCGCCACCAACCGACGCCACACCGTCGCCGGGCCTTTCCTCATTTGGATCGTCCCGTGCCGCTTCTAACGGCTCCAACGAGCCCGCTGCCGCTCCCCTACGCTCCACTATGAGTGCCGCTCGTCCCCCCTCCTCCCTTCTCCCTGTTGTCGTCCGGCGCGCCCTGGCCATGCCCAACGCGCGTGTCCGCGTCATCCCTCCCCCTAGTGCCCCACTCCGACGCATGGCGCGCCCACTCTCAGCGCCTCCACGCTGGCCGTGGCCAGCCACCCTCTCACCGACTCACCACTGCTGCGGTGCCTGTCGCGCCCGCCAAGACCAAGGCGGGTTCGGCCTTCGCCCGGGACAGCGCCCGTTAGCCGTGCTCGCTCCAGTGGCCTTTGTGCCACTGGCAGCTAGGGACCCTCCCCTAAAAAAAGAAGAAATAAAAAAAATAATAAAAATAATTAATTAGTTAGTTAAACACGTAATTAACTTAAGTAATCTAGTTTAATTAAATTAGTTAATTAGATAGCTTAGCTAATTAGCTAATTAACCTAATGTGACAATGACATGTGGGTCCACTTTAACCCTCTTAACCAGTCAACAATTGACTGGTCAACTACTGACGGGGCCTCCCCTGTCCCACTTGTCATCCTCTGTGTACACTTCTGTGTACACAGGGCTAGGTACCCATAGCAAGTTATTATTTATTTTCGAATTAAAATAAATTTAGAAGTTTGTTTAAATCTTTGCAAAAACATTTAAAATAAACTGTAGCTCGGATGAAAAACTTTTCTACATGAAAGTTGCTCAGAACGACGAGACGAATCCGAATACGCGATTCGTTCATCTGTCACATGCCCCTGTCATAGCAAACATGCAACCTTTCCCTTCTGTTTTATCTGTCCGAAAACGCCTAACTCTGGGAAAACTTCCCGGATGTTATAACCCTTCGCTGGTACTGTGTAGCACCGCGTTAGAACACGTCTGGCTCTGCCTATTGTCCTGTTATGCTCTTGCTTGCTATGTATTTAGTGTTTTCTCCCCCCTCTTCTCTTCGGTAGACCCCATGACGGCTGCCGATGCCGCTGTGATCGACTACATCGATGACGACCCCTCCTTCTCGCCTGAGCAACCAAGCAAGCACCCCCCCTTTGATCATCCCGATATCACCCATTCTATACTCTCATGCTTGCATTAGATTTTGCTACTGTTATTTATTGCTCCAATTCTGATGCATAGCCTGCTTTTGTAACCTGCTGTTGTACCTTACCTGCTTATCCTAAACTGCTCAGTATAGGTTGGTTAGTGATCCATCAGTGACCCCCACCTTGTCCTTGTTGCCCCTGCTTCATCTTCGACAACTCGATCAACGTGATCGAGGACCAGAGCCCTACACCTCACATCACATCACGCCCCCTTTGTTGATCGACTCTGCAAAGCTACTATCGAGTGCCGAGGCTGATCCCTCATAACGCACTCCTGATGATAATTCTGTAGTGTAGCTATTCGGTCGTGGTCATTGAGGGTGATTTCCTCTTTCACCATTCCCGATACGGCTCTGTCGTTCAACACCTCAAGTGTGAACCTCGAGGGTGGTCCCTCTTACGTTCACCTTGATGATTACATTGAGTGGAATCCACCGGGGGTGATTCCTCGGGTTTTCCCATTGATGTTTGGACACACGGTTACCTTGACTTACTTGAGACCATTGTTGAAGTCGGGTCGGCCCTGATGGTTACCCACGAGTTGATGTGAAAGTCGGGCTGGCCCGTTGAGCACCCGCGAGTTTTCCACGTGGCACGGTCGGGCAGTCTGGGCCCTTGCCGTAAGTCCACGAGACAGGGCGACGGGGTCACATTATCGTGAGTCTCTGCTCGTCTTCGAGTGCCCCCAATGCACTAACAGGTTTGGGCATTTGTTGTGAGTTGGCCTCTGGCCTGTACGCACTAACCACCACGTGAGTATAGATATGGGCCTCAACGTTGTAGTATCAGTCGAAGCTTTGTCAGACATCTAGTTCAGCATTGTGGCCAGGCCGGATCGTGCCATCTACTTCACGGGTGGTGCTGGTATCCCCTTGTGCACAACGACCCGAAGTGCAATGGGCGATAGGCCCAGACCCCAGTGTGCTTAGGATGTAGAACGACGGGGACCTCTCTGCTGAGCCTAGGTAGCGTTGCGACGTGTTGATCTTCCGAGGCCGGGCATTGACCCTAGAAAGGTGTGTCCGGCCAGAGTGATCAAGCGTGTTGGGTAACATGGTGTACCCCTGCAGGGAAGAAATATATTCAAATATCGTGTCTGCGGTAATGGACGTTCAGACTTATATCATGATCTTATATAACTAGAAATGGATACTTGAGATATGTGATGGATATGTGGCTCTGAGATTGCTTTCCCGCAGGGAGTCGGGGAAGGATCTCCGGGCGTTGTTGTTACTGTTGGGTAACGTAGTAATTTCAAAAAATTTCCTACGCACACACAAGATCATGGTGATGTATAGCAACGAGAGGGGAGAGTGTTGTCTACATACCCTTGTAGACCCGGCGAAGCGATCTGGCAACGTAGAGGAAGTAGTCGACGTTCTCCTCGCGATCCGACCGATCCGGCGCCGTTACTCCGACGCCCCGAGTTCTTGACACACGTACAGCTCGATGGCGTCCCTCGTACTCGATCCAGCCGAGTGTCGAGGAGAGTTCGTCAACCGACGGCGTGGTGACGATCTTGATGTTTCACGGCCAGCAGGCTTCGCTTAAGCTTCACGACGGTATGACCGAGGTGGAATATGGTGGAGGGGGGCACCGCACACGGCTAAGGAACGATCCGTAGATCAAACTTGTGTGTACTAGGGTGCCCCCCTGCCCCCGTATATAAAGGAGGGAGGGGGGAGGCCGGCTGGCCTAGAGGGGGCGCGCCGGGAGGAGTCCTACTCCCACCGGGAGTAGGACTCCCCCCCCTTTCCTAGTTGGAATAGGATTGGGGGGAGGGGGAAGAGGAAAGGGGGGCGCCGCCCCCCCTTCCTTGTCCTATTTGGACTGGGGGGAGGGGGCGCGCGGCCACCCCTGGCCGGCCCTTCCTCTTCTCCCTCGAGGCCCACCTAGGCCCATTTACCCCCCGGGGGGTTCCGGTAACCTCCCGGTACTCCGGTAAATTCCTGTTTTCGCCCGGAACCATTCCGAACTCCAAACATAGGCTTCCAATATATCAATCTTTATGTCTCGACCATTTCGAGACTCCTCGTCATGTCCGTGATCATATCCGGGACTCCGAACTTCTTCGGTACATCAAAATACATAAACTCATAATAAGCATCATCGAAACCTTAAGCGTGCGGACCCTACGGTTCGAGAACAATGTAGACATGACCTAGAACTATTCTCGGTCAATAACCAATAGCGGGACCTGGATGCCCATATTGGTTCCTACATATTCTACTGAAGATCTTTGTCGGTCAGACCGCATAACAACATCGTTGTTCCCTTTGTCATCGGTATGTTACTTGCCGAGATTCGATCGTCGGTATCCAATACCTAGTTCAATCTCGTTACGGCAAGTCTCTTTACTCGTTCCGTAATACATCATCTCATAACTAACTCATTAGTTGTAGTGCTTGCAAGGCTTCAGTGATGTGTATTACCGAGAGGGCCCAGAGATACCTCTCCGACAATCGGAGTGACAAAACCTAATCTCGAAATCGCCAACCCAACATACGCCTTTGGAGACACTGTAGTACTCCTTTATAATCACCCGATTCGTTGTGACATTTGGTAGCACCAAAGTGTTCCTCCGTAAACGGAGTTGCATAATCTCATAGTTATAGGAACATGTATATGTCATGGATAAAAGCAGAGCAACATACTAAACGATCGTGTGCTAAGCTAATGGAATGGGTCATGTCAATCGATCATTCTACTAATGATGTGACCTTGTTAATCAAATAACAACTCTTTGTTCATGGTTAGGAAACATAACCATCTTTGATTAACAAGCTAGTCTAGTAGAGGCATACTAGTGACATGTTGTTTGTTTATTCATTCACACATGTATCATGTTTCCGGTTAATACAATTCTAGCATGAATGATAAACATTTATCATGAAATAAGGAAATAAATAATAACTTTATTATTGCCTCTAGGGCATATTTCCTTGAGCCTCCCACTTGCACTAGAGTCAATAATCTAGATTACATAGTAATGATTCTAACACCCATGGAGTCTTGGTGTTGATCATGTTTTGCTCGTGGAAGAGGCTTAGTCAACGGGTCTGCGCAACATTCAGATCCGTATGTATCTTGCAAATCTCTATGTCTCCCACGGACTAAGTCCGGATGGAATTGAAGCGTCTCTTGATGTGCTTGGTCCTCTTGTGAAATCTGGATTCCTTTGCTAAGGCAATTGCTCCAAGATTGTCACGAAGATTTTCATTGGACCCGATGCACTAGGTATGACACCTAGATCGGATATGAACTCCTTCATCCGACTCCTTCATTAGCTGCCCGGCTGCTATGTACTCCGCTTCACATGTAGATCCCTTCACGACGCTTTGTTTAGAACTGCACTAACCGACAGCTCCTCCGCTTAGTGTAAATACGTATCCGTCTGCGATTTAGAATCGTCCGGATCGGTGTCAAAGCTTGCATCAACGTAACTGTTTACGATGAGCTCTTTGTCACCTCCATATCGAGAAACATATCCTTAGTCCTTTTCGTATTTCGGGATGTTCTTGACCGCTGTCCGATGATCCACTCTGGATTACTTTGGTACCTCCTCGCTAGGCTTATAGCAAGGCACACATCAGTGCAGTACACAGATTGCATACATGATAGAGCCTATGGCTGAAGCATAGGAACATCTTTCATTTCTCTCTATCTTCTGCAGTGGTCGGGCATTGAGTCTTACTCAACTTCACACCTTGTAACACAGCAAGAACCCTTTCTTTGCTTGATCCATTTTGAACTTCTTCAAAATTTTGTCAAGGTATGTGCTTTGTGAAAGTCCAATCAAGCGTCTTGATCTATCTCTATAGATCTTAATGCCCAATATGTAAGCAGCTTCACCGAGGTATTTCATTGAAAAACTCTTATTCAAGTATCCCTTTATGCTATCCAGAATTCTATATCATTTCCGATCAGCAATATGTCATCTACATATAATATCGAAATGCTCTGAGCTCCCACTCACTTTCTTGTAAATCTGAGCTTCTCCAAAAGTGCATACAAACCCAAATGCTTTGATCACACTATCAAAGCGTTTATTCCAACTCGAGATGCTTGCACCAGTCCATAGATGGATCATTGGAGCTTGCACACTTTGTTAGCTCCTTTGGATCGATAAAACCTTCGGTTGCATCATATACAACTCTTCTTCCGTAAATCCATTCAGAATGCAGTCTTTACATCCATTTGCCAAATTTCATAATCATAAAATGCGGCAATTGCTAACATGATTGAGACGGACTTAAGCATCGCTACGGGTGAGAAGGTCTCATCGTAGTCAATCCCTTGAACTTGTCGAAAACCTTTTGCAACAAGTCGAGCTTTATAGACGATAATATTACCGTCCGTCGGTCTTCTTCTTGAAGATCCACTTGTTTTCTATTGCTTGCCTACCCTCGGGCAAGTCAACCAAAGTCCATACTTTGTTTTCATACATGGATCCCATCTCAGATTTCATGGCTTCAAGCCATTTTATGGAATCTGGGCTCACCATCGCTTCTTCATAGTTTGTAGGTTCATCATGATCTAGTAGCATGACTTCCGAATAGGATTACCGTACCACTCAGTGCGGATCTTACTCTGGTTGATCTACGAGGTTCAGAGTAACTTGATCTGAAGTTTCATGATCAACATCATCAACTTCCTCACTACTTGGTGTAGGTGTCTCGTAAACCGTTTTCTCGATGATTTAACTACTTTCAAGTAAGGGAGAAGGTACTATTACCTCATCAAGTTCCACTTTCCTCCCACTCACTTCTTTCGAGAGAAACTCCTTCTCTAGAAAGGATCCATTCTTAGCAACGAATGTCTTGCCTTCGGATCTGTGATAGAAGGTGTACCCAACTGTCTCCTTTGGGTATCCTATGAAGACACATTTTCGATTTGGGTTCGAGCTTATCGGGTTGAAGCTTTTTCACATAAGCATCGCATCCCCAAACTTTAGAAACGACAACTTTGGTTTCTTGCCAAACCATAGTTCATAAGGTGTCGTCTCAACGGATTTCGACGGTGTTCTATTCAGGTGAATGCGGCCGTCTCTAGACATAACCCCAAAACGATAGCGGTAAATCTGTAAGAGACATCATAGATCGCACCATATCTAGCAAAGTGCGATTCTGACGTTCGGACACACCATTACTGTTGTGGTGTTAGGGTGGCGTGAGTTGCTAAACTATTCGCATTGTTTCAAATGTAGACCAAACTCGTAACTCAAATATTCACCTCCACGATCGATCGTAGAAATTTAATTTTCTTGTTACGATGATTTTCAACTTCACTCTGAAATTCTTTGAACTTTTCAAATGTTTCAGACTTATGTTTCATTAAGTAGATATACCCATATCCGCTTAAATCATCTGTGAAGGTGAGAAAATAATGATATCCGCCACGAGCCTCAACATTCATCGGACCACATACATACGTATGTATGATTTCCAACAAATCTGTTGCTCTCTCCATAGTACCGAGAAGCGGGTTCGGTCATCTTGCCCATAAGGCACGGTTCATAAGTGCCAAGTGATTCATAATCAAGTGACTCCAAAAGTCCATCAAGATGGAGTTTCTTCATGCGCTTTACACCGATATGACCTAAACGGCAAGTGCCACAAATAAGTTGCACTATCATTATCAACTCTGCATCTTTTGGTTTCAACATTATGAATATGTGTATCACTACTATCGAGATTCATCAAAATAGACCACTTCTCAAGGGTGCATGACCATAAAAGATATTACTCATATAAATAGAACAACCATTATTCTCGATTTAAATGAATAACCGTCTCGCATCAAACAAGATCCAGATATAATGTTCATGCTCAACGCAGCACCAAATAACAATTATTTAGGACTAAAACTAATCCGAAGGTAGATGTAGAGGTAGCGTGCCGACCGCGATCACATCGACTTTGGAACCATTTCCCACGCGCATCGTCACCTCGCCCTTTGCCGGTGTTAAGCAATCCGTAGTCCTGCTTTGAGTTGCAAATATTAGCAGCAGTAACCAGATCAAATACCAGTGCTACTGCGAGCTCTAGTAAGGTACACATCAATAACATGTATATCACATATACCTTTGTTCACCTTGCCATCCTTCTTATCCGCCAAATACTTGGGGCAGTTCCGCTTCAGTGACGGACGCTTGCATGCAGTAGAAGCACTCGGGCCAGGCTTAGGTCCAGACTTGGGTTTCTTCTCTGAGCAAACAACTTGCTTGCTGTTCTTCTTGAAGTTCCTTCTTCTTCCCTTTGCCTTTCTTCTTGAAAATAGTGGTCTTATTGACCATCAACACTTGATGCTCCTTCTTGATTTCTACCTCCGCAGCCTTTAGCATTGCGAAGAGCTCTGTATAGTCTTTACTAACCCTTGCATATTATAGTTCATCACGAAGCCTTTGTAGCTTGGTGGCGGTGATTGGAGAATTTCATCAATTACACAATCATCCGGAAGATTAACTCCCAATTGTGTCAAGTGATTGTAGTACCCGCACATTACGAGTATGTGCTCACTAATGTAACTATTCTCCTCCATCTTGCAGCTATAGAACTTATTGGAGACTTCATATCTCTCAATCCGGGCATTCTTTGGAATATCAACTTCAACTCTGGAACATCTCATATGCTCCATGACGCTCAAAACGTCGTTGAAGTCCCGGTTCTAAGCCGTAAAGCATGGCACATGAACTATAGAGTAGTCATCGCTTTGCTCGCCAGACGTTCTTAACGCCGTCGGGCATCAGATCAAGAAGAGTTCGCACCTAGCGGTGCATCCAGACGTAACTCTTACGTGCAGCAATGAGGATAATCCTCGAGTTACGGACCCGATCCGTGTAATTGCTACCATCATCTTTCAACTTTGATTTCTCAAGGAACGCATTAAAATTCAACGGAACAACAAAGACGAGCCATCTATCTACAATCAAACATAAACAAGCAAGATACTATCGGTACTAAGTTCATGATAAATTTAAGTTCAATTAATCATATTACTTAAGAACTCCCACTTAGAAAGACATCTCTCTAGTCATCCAAGTGATCACGTGATCCAAATCAACTAAACCATAACCGATCATCACGTGAAATGGAGTAGTTTTCAATGGTGAACATCTTATGTTGATCATATCTACTATATGATTCACGCTCGACCTTTCGGTCTCCGTGTTCCGAGGCCATATCTGCATATGCTAGGCTCGCCAAGTATAACCCGAGTATTCTGCGTGTGCAAAATTGGCTTGCACCGTTGTAGATGGACGAGAGCTTATCACACCGATCATCACGTGGTGTCAGGCACGATTTAACTTTGGCGGTGCATACTGGGAGAACACTTCTTGATAATTTAGTGAGAGATCATCTTATAATGCTACCGTCAATCAAAGCAAGATAAGATGCATAAGAGGATAAACATCACATGCAAATCAATATAAGTGATATGATATGGTCATCATCATCTTGTGCTTCATGATCTCCATCTTGCAAAGCACCACCATGATCACCATCGTCACCCGCGCGACACCTTGATCTCCATCGTAGCATCGTTGTCGTCTCGCCAACTTATGCTTCTCGACTATCGCTACCGCTTAGTGATAAAGTAAAGCATTACGTAGCGATTGCATTGCATACAATAAAGCGACAACCATATGGCTCCCGCCGATTGCCGATAACCGGTTACAAAACATGATCATCTCATACAATAAAATATAGCATCACGTCTTGACCATATCACATCACAACATGCCCTGCAAAAACAAGTTAGACGTCCTCTACTTTGTTGTTGCAAATTTTACGTGGCTGCTACGGGCTTAAGCAAGATCCAGTCTCACCCACGCATCAAAACCACAACGATACTTCGTCAAATAGACTCCGTTTAACCTTCTCAAGGACCGGCGTAGCCACACTCAGTTCAACTAAAGTGAGAGAGACAGGCACCCACCAGTCACCTTTAAGCAACGAGTGCTCGTGGCGGTGAAACCAGTCTCGCGTAAGCGTCACGCGTAATGTCGGTCAGGCCGCTTCATCTCACAATACCGCTGAACCAAAGTATGACATCTGGTAGGTAGTATGACTTGTATCGCCCACAACTCACTTGTGTTCTACTCGTGCAAAACATCAAACCATAAAAACCTAGGCTCGATGCCTTTGTTGGGTAACGTAGTAATTTCAAAAATTTCCTCGCACACACAAGATCATGGTGATGTATAGCAACGAGAGGGGAGAGTGTTGTCTACATACCCTTGTAGACCAAGCGGAAGCGATCACAGCGTAGAGGAAGTAGTCGACGTTCTCCTCGCGATCCGACCGATCCCGGCGCCGTTACTCGACGCCCCGAGTTCTTGACACACGTACAGCTCGATGACGCCCTCGTACTCGATCCAGCCGAGTGTCGAGGGAGAGTTCCACAAGACGACGGCGTGGTGACGATCTTGATGTTTCACGGCGCAGGGCTTCGCCTAAGCTTCGCATGACGGTATGACCGAGGTGGAATATGGTGGAGGGGGCACCGACACGGCTAAGGAACGATCCGTAGATCAAACTTGTGTGTACTAGGGTGCCCCCTGCCCCGTATATAAAGGAGGGAGGGGAGGCCGGCTGGCCTAGAGGGCGCGGCAGGGAGGAGTCCTACTCCCAGGAGTAGGACTCCCCCTTCCTAGTTGGAATAGGATTGGGGGAGGGAAGAGGAAAGGGGCGCCCCTTCCTGTCCTATTTGGACTGGGGGGGGGCGCGGCCCCCTGGCCGGCCCTTCCTCTTCTCCCTCGAGGCCCACCTAGGCCCATTTACCCCGGGGTTCCAGTAACCTCCGGTACTCGGTAAATTCTGTTTCACCGAACCATTCCGAACTCCAAACATAGGCTTCCAATATATCAATCTTTATGTCTCGACCATTTCGAGACTCCTCGTCATGTCCGTGATCATATCCGGACTCGAACTTCTTGGTACATCAAAATACATAAACTCATAATAAGCATCATCGAAACCTTAAGCGTGCGGACCCTACGGTTCGAGAACAATGTAGACATGACCTAGAACTATTCTCGGTCAATAACCAATAGCGGACCTGGATGCCCATATTGGTTCCTACATATTCTACGAAGATCTTTGTCGGTCAGACCGCATAACAACATCGTTGTTCCCTTTGTCATCGGTATGTTACTTGCCCGAGATTCGATCGTCGGTATCCAATACCTAGTTCAATCTCGTTACGGCAAGTCTCTTTACTCGTCCGTAATACATCATCTCATAACTAACTCATTAGTTGTAGTGCTTGCAAGGCTTCAAAGTGATGTGTATTACCGAGAGGGCCCAGAGATACCTCTCCGACAATCGGAGTGACAAAACCTAATCTCGAAATACGCCAACCCAACATCCGCCTTTGGAGACACCTGTAGTACTCCTTTATAATCACCCGATTCGTTGTGACGTTTGGTAGCACCCAAAGTGTTCCTCCGTAAACGGAGTTGCATAATCTCATAGTTATAGGAACATGTATATGTCATGGATAAAAGCAGTAGCAACATACTAAGCGATCGTGTGCTAAGCTAATGGAATGGGTCATGTCAATCGATCATTCTACTAATGATGTGACCTTGTTAATCAAATAACAACTCTTTGTTCATGGTTAGGAAACATAACCATCTTTGATTAACAAGCTAGTCTAGTAGAGGCATACTAGTGACATGTTGTTTGTTTATTCATTCACACATGTATCATGTTTCCGGTTAATACAATTCTAGCATGAATGATAAACATTTATCATGAAATAAGGAAATAAATAATAACTTTATTATTGCCTCTAGGGCATATTTCCTTCAGTTACTACATGTTTGTTAATTATTAAAATGCTACTCTTTAATCTTCTACATGCTGCAAGATGCTTGCAGCTGCTTGAAGATGCTAGTCTTTGATAGGCTAGGCCTTCCCCTTCTATTCTTGCATTCTGCAGTTTAGTCCACACATACAAACCTTCCATTTGATACCAGTGCATACTTAGTATAGATCTGATGCTTGCGAGTACTTTGGATGAGTACTCACGGTTGCTTTGCTACTCCTTTTCCCCCTTCTTTCTTATTTCCGGTTGATGCAACCAGATGGTGGATCCCTGGAGCCAGATGCCACCGTCGACGAATACTACTACATGGAGGCCGCCGACGACTAGGAGTAGTTAGGAGGTCCCAGGCAGGAGGCCTTGCCTCTTCGATCGTGTTGCTTTTGTGCTAGCCTTCTTAAGGCACCCTTGTTTAACTTATGTCTGTACTCAGATATTGTTGCTTCTGCTGACTCTAGTGTATCGAGCTTGTATTCGAGCCCTCGAGGCCCCTGGCTTGTAATATAAAGCTTGTATTATTTTATTTTTGTCTAGAGTTGTGTTGTGATATCTTCCCGTGAGTCCCTGATCTTGATTGTGCACATTTGCGTGTATGATTAGTGTACGATTGAATTGGGGGCGTCATAGTGGGTGTGCATCCAACTTGCTTGCTCATGCACACCTAAGGCAATTTGAGGAAGCCCGTCATTGGAATATACAAGCCAAGTTCTATAATGAAAAAAAATCCCATTATTATATGAAAGTGATAAAATAGGAGACTCTCTATTATGAAGATCATGGTGCTACTTTGAATCACAAGTGTGGAAAAGGAGTAACATTGTCCCTTCTCTCATTGTCTCTTTTTTTTGTTTGGGCTTCTTTGGCCTCTCTTTTTTTACTTGGGCTTCTTTGGCCTCTTTTATTTTTATAAAGTCCAGAGACTCATCCCAACTTGTGAGGAAATCATAGCTTCCATCATCCTTTCCTCACATGGGACAATGTTCTAATAATGATGAGCATCACACTTTTATTTACTTACAACCCAAGAACTACAACTCGATGCTAGAACAAAGATATGACTCTATATGAATGCCTCATGCATATGAGAACAATATGACAATGATGGAGCGCATCATAATAAATGAAATGGTGGAAGTTGCATGGCAATATATCTCGAAATGGCTATGGAAAGTCCATAATAGGTAGGTATGGTGGTTGTTTTGAGGAAGGGTATATGGTGGGCGTAACGCACCAGCGAAAGTTGTGTGGTACTAGAGAGGCTGGCGATGGTGGAAGAGTGAGAGCGCATATAATCCATGGACTCAACATTAGTCATAAAGAACTCACATACTCATTGCAAAAGTTTATTAGCCATCGAAACAAAGTACTAATACGCATGCTCCTAGGGGAGAGGTTGGTAGGAGTTAACCATCACGCGCTCCCGACCTCCACACAAAGGATGACAATCAAAAAATAAATCATGCTCCAACTTCATCACATAACGGTTCACCATACGTGCATGCTACGGGAATCACAAACTTTAGCACAAGTATTTCTACCAATCCACAATTACTCACTAGCATGACTCTAATATCACCATCTTTATATCTCAAAACAAATACAAGGAATCAAACTTCTTGAAGGAAATATGCCCTAGAGGCAATAATAAAGTTATTATTTATTTCCTTATATCATGATAAATGTTTATTATTCATGCTAGAATTGTATTAACCGGAAACATAATACATGTGTGAATATATAGACAAACAGAGTGTCACTAGTATGCCTCTACTTGACTAGCTTGTTAATCAAAGATGGTTATGTTTCCTGACCATGAACAAACAGTTGTTATTTGATTAATAAGGTCACATCATTAGTAGAATGATCTGATTGACATGACCCATTCCATTAGCTTAGCACACGATCGTTTAGTATGTTGCTACTGCTTTTATCCATGACTTATACATGTTCCCGTAACTATGAGATTATGCAACTCCCGCTTGCGGAGGAACACTTTGGTGCTACCAAACGTCACAACGAATCGGGTGATTATAAAGGAGTACTACAGGTGTCTCCAAAGGCGATGTTGGGTTGGCGATTTCGAGATTAGGTTTTGTCACTCCGATTGTCTGGAGAGGTATCTCTGGCCCTCTCGGTAATACACATCATCGAAGCCTTGCAAGCACTACAACTAATGAGTTAGTTGTGAGATGATGTATTACGGAACGAGTAAAGAGACTTGCCAGTAACTAGATTGAACTAGGTATTGATACCGACGATCGAATCTCGAGGCAAGTAACATACCGATGACAAAGAGAACAACGATGTTGTTATGCGGTCGACCGACAAAGATCTTCGAGAATATGTAGGAACCAATATGGGCATCCAGGTCCCGCTATTGGTTATTGACCGAGAATAGTTCTAGGTCATGTCTACATTGTTCTCGAACCGTAGGGTCCGTGCACGCTTAAGGTTTCGATGGCAGCTTATTATGAGTTTATGTATTTTGATGTACCGAAGAAGTTCGAGTCCCGGATGTGATCACGGACATGACGAGGAGTCTCAAATGGTCGAGACATAAAGATTGATATATTGGAAGCCTATGTTTGAGTTCGGAATGGTTCCGTGAAAACAGGAATTTTCTGGAGTACCGGAGGTTACGGAACCCTGGGGTAAATGGGCCTCGGTGGGACTCGAGGAGAAGAGGAAGGGCGGCCAGGGGTGGTCACGCCTCTCCCCCCCAGTCCGAATAGGACAGGAGGGGGCGGCGCCCCCTCTTCCCTCCCCCAATCCTATTCCAACTAGGAAGGGGGAGTCCCACTCCCGGTGGGAGTAGGACTCCTCGGCGCCTCCTCTAGGGCCGGCCGGCCTCCCTCCCTCCTTTATATACGGGGCAGGGGGCACCCTAGACACACAAGTTTGATCTACGGATCGCTCCTAAGCCGTGTCACGGTGCCCCTCCACCATATTCCACTCGGTCATACCGTCACAAGCTTAGGCGAAGCCGCACGGTGAAACATCAAGATCGCCACCACGCCGTCAGGTCGACGGAACTCTCCCTCGACACTCGGCTGGATCGAGTACGAGGGACGCCATCGAGCTGTACGTGTGTCAAGAACTCGGGGCGTCGGAGTAACGGCGCCGGATCGGTCGGATCGCGAGGAGAACGCACGACTACTTCCTCTACGCCAGATCGCTTCGCCGGGTCTACAAGGGTATGTAGATAACACTCTCCCCTCTCGCTGCTATACATCACCATGATCTTGTGTGTGCGAGGGAATTTTTTGAAATTACTACGCTCCCCAACAAGGGTATCGAGCCTAGGTTTTTTCTATGGTTTGATGTTTTGCACGAGTAGAACACAAGTGAGTTGTGGGCGATACAAGTCATACTACCTACCAAAGATGTCATACTTTGGTTCAGCGGTATTGTGAGATGAAGCGCCTGACCGACATTACGCCAGACGCTTACGCGAGACTGGTTTCACCGCCACGAGCACTCGCTGCTTAAAGGTGACTGGTGGGTGCCTGCTCTCTCACTTTAGTTGAACTGAGTGTGGCTACGCCCGTCCTTGAGAAGGTTAAAACGGAGTCTATTTGACGAAGTATCGCTGTGGTTTTGATGCGAGGTGAGACTGGTTCTTGCTTAAGCCCGTAGCAGCCACGTAAAATTTGCAACAACAAAGTAGAGGACGCCTAACTTGTTTTTGCAGGCATGTTGTGATGTGATATGGTCAAGACGTGATGCTATATTTTATTGTATGAGATGATCATGTTTTGTAACCGGTTATCGGCAATCGGCAGGAGCCATATGGTTGTCGCTTATTGTATGCAATGCAATCGCTTCGTAATGCTTTACTTTATCACTAAGCGGTAGCGATAGTCGTAGAAGCATAATATTTGGCGAGACGACAACGATGCTACGATGAAGATCAAGGTGTCACGCCGGTGACGATGGTGATCATGGTGGTGCTACAAGATGGAGATCATGAAGCACAAGATGATGATGACCATATCATATCACTTATATTGATTTGCATGTGATGTTTATCCTTTTATGCATCTTATCTTGCTTTGATTGACGGTAGCATTATAAGATGATCTCTCACTAAATTATCAAGAAGTGTTCTCCCGAGTATGCACCGCTGCCAAAGTTCGTCGTGCCGGACACCATGTGATGATCGGTGTGATAAGCTCACGTCCATCTACAACGGGTGCAAGCCAGTTTTGCACACGCGGAATACTCAAGTTAAACTTGACGAGCCAAGCATATGCAGATATGGCCTCGGAACACGGAGACTGAAAGGTCGAGCGTGAATCATATAGTAGATATGATCAACATAAGATGTTCACCATTGAAGACTACTCCATCTCACGTGATGATCGGTTATGGTTTAGTTGATTTGGATCACGTGATCACTTAGATGACTAGAGAGATGTCTGTCTAAGTGGGAGTTCTTAAGTAATATGATTAATTGAACTTTAATTTATCATGAACTTAGTCCCGTAGTATTTTGCAAATTATGTTATAAGATCAATAGCTTGCGTTGTTGCTTTCATATGTTTATTTTGATATGTTCCTAGAGAGAATTGTGTTGAAAATGTTAGTAGCAATGATGCGGATTTGATCCGTGATCGAGGTTTATCCTCATTGTTGCCTGTAAGAATTATGTCCTTAATGCACCGCTAGGTGACAGACCTATTGCAGGAGCAGATGCACGTTATGAACGCTATTAGCTCAAGATGATGACTACTTGATAGTTTTGTGCACCATGCTTTATGGCTTAGAATTGGGACTTCAAAGATGTTTTGAACATCATGGACCATATGAGATGTTCCAGAATTGAAGTTAAATATTTCAAGCAAATACCGAGTTGAGAGATATGAAGTCTCCAACAAGTTCTATAGCTAAAAGATGGAGGAGAATCGCTCAACTAGTGAGCATGTGCTCGATTGTCAGGTACTTCAATCGCTTGAATCAAGTGGGAGTTAATCTTCCAGATAAGATAGTGATTGATGAATTCTCTAGTCACCATCACCAAGTTAGTAGAACTTCGTGATGAACTATAGTATGCAAGGGATGACGAAAATGATTCCCGAGCTCTTCGTGATGTTGAAATCGACGAAGGTAGAAATCAAGAAAGAGCATCAAGTGTTGATGGTTGACAAGATCACTAGTTTCAAGAAAAGGGCAAAGGGAAAGAAAGGGAACTTCAAGTAGATTGACAAGCAAGTTGTCACTCCCACGAAGAAGCCCAAAGCTGAACCAAAGCTCAAACCGAAAGTGCTTACATCGCAAAGGAAATGGTCATCGAAGCGGAACTGCCCTAAATATTTGGTGAATAAGAAGGATGGCAAAGTGAAAAAGGGTATATTTGATATACAGGTGTTTGATGTGTGCTTTACTAGTGTTTATAGCAACCCTCGGTATTTGGTACTGGTTCGGTTGCTAAGAGTAGTAACTCAAACGGAGTTGCGAGAATAAAAATGAAACTAGTTAAGGGTGAAGTGATGATGTGTGTTGAAAGTAGTTTCAAGATTGATATGATCATCATCGCACACTCCCTATACTTTCGGGATTAGTGTTGAACCTAAATAAATGTTATTTGGTGTTTACGTTGAGCATGAATATGATTTGATCATGTTTATTGCAATACGGTTATTCATTTAAGTAATAGAATAAACTGTTGTTCTGTTTACATGAATAAAAACTTATATGGTTACACACCCAATGAAAATGGTTTATTGGATCTCGATCGTAGTGATACACATATTCATAATATTGAAACCAAAAGATGCAAAGTTGATAATGATAGTGCAACTTATTTGTGGTAATCGCCGCTTAGGTCATATCGGTGTAAAGCGCATGAAGAAACTCCATGCCGATGGACTTTTGGAGTCACTTGATTATGAATCACTTGGCACTTATGTAACCGTGCCTTATGGGCAAGATGACCGTAACTCCGTTCTCGGAACAATGGAACAAGCTCTTGACTTATTGGAAATAATACATACCGATGTATGCGATCCAATGAGTGTTGATGCTCGTGGCAAGTATCGTTATTTTCTGACCTTCACAAGATGATTTGAGCAGATATGGGTATATCTACTTGATGAAACATAAGTCTGAAATAGTTGAAAGGTTCAAAGAATTTCAGAGTGAAGTGGAAAAATCATCGTAACAAGAAAATAAAGTTTCTGCGATCTGATCACGGAGACGAATATTTGAGTTACGAGTTTGGTCTTCAATTAAAACAATGCGGAATAGTTTCACAGCTCACGCCACATGGAACACCACAATGTTATGGTGTGTCCAAACATCGTAACCGCACTTTATTGGATAAAGTGCAATCTATGATGTTTCTTACCGATTTACCAATATCGTTTTGGGATTATGCATTAGAGACAGCTGCATTCACGTTAAATTGGGCACCATCTAAATCCGTTGAGACGACACTATATGAACTGTGGTTTAGCAAGAAACCCAAGTTGTCGTTTCTTACAGTTTGGAGTTGCGATGCTTATGTGAAAAGTTTCATCTGATAAGCTCGAACCCAAATCGAGAAGTGCGTCTTCATAGAATACCCAAAGGAAATTGTTGGGTACACCTTCTATCACAGATCCGAAGGCAAGATATTCGTTGCTTAAGATGGATCCTTTCTAGAGAAGGAGTTTCTCTCGAAAGAAGTGAGTGGGAGGAAAGTAGAACTTGATGAGGTAATTGTACCTTCTACTGAATTGGAAAAATAGTTCATCACTGAAATTAGTTCCAGTGATTCCTACACCAATTAGTGAGGAAGCTAATGATGATGATCATGTAACTTCAGATCAAGTTACTACCGAACCTCGTAGGTAAACCAGAGTAAGATCCGCACCAGAGTGGTACGGTAATCCTGTTCTGGAAGTCATGCTACTAGATCATGATGGACCTACGAACTATGAAGAAGCGATGGTGAGCCCAGATTCCGCGAAATGGCTTGAGGCCATGAAATCTGAGATGAGATCCATGTATGAGAACAAAGTGTGGACTTTGGTGGCGTTGCCCGATGATCGGCAAGCCATAGAAAATAAATGGATCTTCAAGAGGAAGACGGACGCTGATAGTAGTGTTACTATCTACAAAGCTCGACTTGTCGCAAAAAGGTTTTTGACAAGTTCAAGGTGTTGACTACGATAAGAGTTCTCACTCGTATCTATGCTTAAGTCTGTCCGAATCATGTTAGCAATTGCCACAATTTATGAAATTTGGCAAATGGATGTAAAAACTGCATTCCTGAATGGTTTTCTGGAGGAAGAGTTGTATATGATGCAACCGAAGTTTTTTTTCGATCCAAAGGAGCTAACAAAGTGTGCAAGCTCCAATGATCCATCTATGGACTGGTGCAAGCATCTCGAGTTGGAATATATGCTTTGATGAGTTGATCAAAGCATATAGTTTTATCTGCACTTATGGTGAAGCCTGTATTTACAAGAAAGTGAGTGGGAGCACTACAGCATTTCTGATAAGTATGTGTATGACATATTGTGGATCAGAAATAATATAGAATTATTCTGTAAAGCACAAAGGAGTGTTTTAAAGAAGTTTTTCAAAGAAAGACCTCGGTGAAGCTGCTTACATATTGAGCATCAAGATCTATAGAGATAGATCAAGATGCTTGATAAGTTTTTTCAATGAGTACATACCTTGACAAGATTTTGAAGTAGTTCAAAATGAAACAGTCAAAGAAAGAGTTCTTGCCTGTGTTACAAGGTGTGAAATTGAGTAAGACTCAAAATCCGACCATAGCAGAAGATAGAAAGAGAATGAAAGTCATTCCCTATGCCTTGGCCATAGGTTCTATAAAATATGCCATGCTGTGTACCAGATCTATTGTATACCCTACATTGAGTTTGGCAAGGAAGTACAATAGTGATCTAGGAGTAGATCACTGGACAGCGGTCAAAATTATCCTTAGTGGAATAAGGATATGTTTCTCGATTATGGAGGTGACAAAAAGGGTTCATCGTAAAGGGTTACGTCGATGCAAGTTTTGACACCGATCCGATGACTCTAAGTCTCTATCTAGATACATATTGAAAGTGGGAGCAATTAGCTAGAGTAGCTCCGTGCAGAGCATTGTAGACATAGAAAATTGCAAAATACATAACGGATCTGAATGTGAAAGACCCGTTGACTAAGATTCTCTCACAAGCAAAACATGATCACACCTTAGTACTCTTTGGGTGTTAATCACATAGCAATGTGAACTAGATTACTGAATCTAGTAAACCCTTTGGATGTTGGTCACATGGCGATGTGAACTATGGGTGTTAATCACATGATGATGTGAACTATCGATGTTAATCACATGGTGATGTGATCTAGATTATTGACTCTAGTGCAAGTGGGAGATGAAGGAAATATGCCCTAGAGGCAATAATAAAGTTATTATTTATTTCCTTATATCATGATAAATGTTTATTATTCATGCTAGAATTGTATTAACCGGAAACATAATACATGTGTGAATATATAGACAAACAGAGTGTCACTAGTATGCCTCTACTTGACTAGCTTGTTAATCAAAGATGGTTATGTTTCGACCATGAACAAAGAGTTGTTATTTGATTAACAAGGTCACATCATTAGTAGAATGATCTCGATTGACATGACCCATTCCATTAGCTTAGCACACGATCGCTTAGTATGTTGCTACCGCTTTTATCCATGACTTATACATGTTCCTGTAACTATGAGATTATGCAACTCCGCTTGCGGAGGAACACTTTGGTGCTACCAAACGTCACAACGAATCGGGTGATTATAAAGGAGTACTACAGGTGTCTCCAAAGGCAGATGTTGGGTTGGCGTATTTCGAGATTAGGTTTTGTCACTCCGATTGTCGGAGAGGTATCTCTGGGCCCTCTCGGTAATACACATCATGAAGCCTTGCAAGCACTACAACTAATGAGTTAGTTGTGAGATGATGTATTACGGAACGAGTAAAGAGACTTGCCGTAACGAGATTGAACTAGGTATTGGATACCGACGATCGAATCTCGGGCAAGTAACATACCGATGACAAAGGGAACAACGATGTTGTTATGCGGTCGACCGACAAAGATCTTCGTAGAATATGTAGGAACCAATATGGGCATCCAGGTCCCGCTATTGGTTATTGACCGAGAATAGTTCTAGGTCATGTCTACATTGTTCTCGAACCGTAGGGTCCGCACGCTTAAGGTTTCGATGGCGGTTATTATGAGTTTATGTATTTTGATGTACCGAAGAAGTTCGAGTCCGGATGTGATCACGGACATGACGAGGAGTCTCGAAATGGTCGAGACATAAAGATTGATATATTGGAAGCCTATGTTTGGAGTTCGGAATGGTTCGGGTGAAAACAGAATTTCTGAGTACCGGAGGTTACGGAACCCCGGGGTAAATGGGCCTCGGTGGGCCTCGAGGGAGAAGAGGAAGGGCCGGCCAGGGGTGGCCGCCCCTTCCCCCAGTCCGAATAGGACAAGGAGGGGGCGGCGCCCTTTCCTCTTCCCTCCCCCAATCCTATTCCAACTAGGAGGGGGGAGTCCTACTCCGGTGGGAGTAGGACTCCCTCCCGCCTCCTCTAGGCGGCCGGCCTCCCCTCCTCCTTTATATACGGGCAGGGGGCACCCTAGGACACACAAGTTTGATCTACGGATCGTTCCTTAGCCGTGCACGGTGCCCCTCCACCATATTCCACCTCGGTCATACCGTCCGAAGCTTAGGCGAAGCCTGCGCCGGTGAAACATCAAGATCGCCACCACGCCGTCGTCAGGTCGACGGAACTCTCCCTCGACACTCGGCTGGATCGAGTACGAGGGACGCCATCGAGCTGTACGTGTGTCAAGAACTCGGGCGTCGAGTAACGGCGCCGGATCGGTCGGATCGCGAGGAGAACGTCGACTACTTCCTCTACGTTGTGATCGCTTCCGCTTCAGTCTACAAGGGTATGTAGACAACACTCTCCCTCTCGTTGGTATACATCACCATGATCTTGTGTGTGCGTAGGAAATTTTTTGAAATTACTACGTTCCCCAACACTTCTCATATTATTCAGTGCTCTTTATATGAAAGTTTTTATTATATCCCTCTTGAATGCCCATCATATTAGGACTAAATTCATAACCTAAGAAACTTACCATGATGTTTAAGACTTTCAAAATAATATAAGTGAAGCATGAGAGTTCAATAATTTCTATAAAATAAAGCCACCGCCGTGCTCTAAAAAGATATATGTGAAGCAGTAGAGCAAACTGCCTAGCTCAAAAGGTATAAGTGAAGCACATTGAGTATTCTAATATATTCACGATTAATGTGTGTCCCTCTCAAAAGGTGTGTGCAGCAAGGATGATTGTGGCAAACTAAAAATCAAATACTCATATCATACAAGATGCTCCAAGCAAAACACATATCATGTGGAGAATAAAAATATAGTGAAAGTGCTAGTATCGACTAGAGGGGGGGTGAATAGGCGATTTTTATGAAAGTCTTCAAAACTTGGAAGTTTCGAAGACAAACAATCGAAATGCCCTAATTGATATGCAGCGGAAGATAAACTACTGTAAGCAAACCATATTCAAGTATGCAATGATGTGAAAGCATAGGACTAATAGCAGCTAAGTAGTAAGGATCGGGATGGAAGATAGTACGAAGCCAATCAACGATAGTAGTCAAGCAATGAAGTCAAACAGGTATGACAGATAGACAATGACTTCACGAAGACAAACTCAATATAAAGGATGAGAAAGGATAGAACCAGTTGCTCGTTGAAGACACAGGATTTGTTGGACCAGTTCCAGTTGCTGTGACAACTGTACGTCTGGTTAGGGAGGCTGAGATTTAACTTAGAAGACTGTGTCTTCGCCTTATTCCCCTTGAGCTAAGGACACCCAGTCCTCGACCAATCACTCTAGTAAGTCTTCAAGGTAGACTTCCAAACCTTCACAGACTTCGTTCACCGGCAATCCACAATGACTCTTGGATGCTCAGAACGCGACGCCTAACCGGTGGAGGATTCACAGTCCTCAAGTGTAATAAGTCTTGTGTCACACGACGAGTAAAGACTTGATGATGCCTAACACTCTTTGGCTCTGGGTGTTTGGGCTTGATCATCGCAAGGATTTCTCTCTCAAAGGCTTCGAGGTGGGTTGCTCTCAAACGACAAAAGCCGTGCACTAACTCCGAGCAGCCACCAATTTATGGTGTAGGGGTGGGCTATTTATAGCCACCGGGCAACCCGACTGATATGTCCGAAATGACCTGGTCACTAAGGAACCGACACGTGTTCCAACGATCGATTTCAAACACACACGGCAACTTTACTTTGGCTACAAGCAAAGCTAACTTATCCACTCGGATAAGATTTGCTCTCATTGTCTTCACTCGAAGACATAGGATTTCGTTGAGCATCACTTCACCATTTCGACTTAGTTCACTTGGACCCCACTTAACAAGACGGTGGTTCCTATGACTCAACAAAGAAGAAAAGGAAACAACGAAATCACACATTTCAAGGCCCATAATCTTCACTCAATGTCTTCTCATGTCATAGTCTTCAATATGAATATCTTCACATACCACCATTGTCTTCAATGTCTTCATACATTTTTAGGGGTCATCTCAGGTAGGTAAACCGAATCAATGAGGGACACTACCTGCGTTATCCTGCAATTCTCACAAACGCATTAGTCCCTCAACCAACTTTGTCGTCAATACTCCAAAACCAACTAGGGGTGGCACTAGATGCACTTACATATAGCCTCAAGTAAATTTACCAATGGATTGAAGACGAAAGAGGGGATGCCATTCGGGGCATCCACAAGCTTAGATGCTTGGTTGTCCTTAAATATTACCTTGGGGTGCCTTGGGCATCCCTAATCTTAGGCTCTTACCACTCCTTATTCCTTGGTCCATCAAATCTTTACATAAAACTTGAAAACTTCACAACACAAAACTCAACAGAAAACTCATAAGCTCTGTTAGTATAATAAAGCAAATCACCACTTTTAGGTATTGTTGTGAACTTATTCTAAATTTATAATGGTGTTATATCTACTGTATTCCAACTTCTCCATGGCTCATACCCCCCCATACTACCCATAGATTCATCAAAATAAGCAAAGAACACAACAAAACAAAATCTATCTAAAATAGAACAGTCTGTAGCAATCTGAAAACTTCATATACTTATGTAATTCCAAAAATTCTGAAAAATTAGGAAAATCTAGGCCATTTGTATATTAATATTGTGTAAAACATTCATATCAAAATCACACTTCCTTGATTTTTTTAAAATTCTGGCAACGAGCATAAAAGTTTCTGTTTTTCAGCAAGATCAAACCAACTATCACCATAGACCATCCCAAAGGTCTTACTTGGCTCAGACACTAATTAAAACATAAAAACACATCTAACAAGAGGCTAGATGATAAATTTATTTTAAAACAGAAAATAAAAAATATTGGGTTGTCTCCCAACAAGCGTTTTTCTTTAAAGCCTTTTAGCTAGGCATCGATAAAAAATATTGGGTTGTCTCCTAACAAGCGTTTTTCTTCAAAGCCTTTTCGCTATTAGTGACTTTGGAGTGACTCTTTGTTGCATGTTGAGCGATAGTTATATGATCCAGTTATGTTATTATTGTTGAGAGAACTTGCACTAGTGAAAGTATGAACCCTAGGCCTTGTTTCCTAGCATTGCAATACCATTTATGCTCACCTTTACCACTTCTTACCTTGCTGTTTTTATAATTTTTCAGATTACAAATACCTATATCTACCATCCATATTGCACTTGGATCACAATCTCTTCGCCGAACTAGTGCACCTATACAATTTACGATTGTATTGGGTGTGTTGGGGACACAAGAGACTCTCTGTTATTGGTTGCAGGGTTGTTTGAGAGAGACCATCTTCATCCTGCGCCTCCCATGGATTGATAAACCTTAGGTCATCCACTTGAGGGAAATTTGCTATTGTCCTACAAACCTTTGCAATTGGAGGCCCAACAACGTCTACAAGGAGAAGGTTGCGTTGTAGACATCAAGCTCCTTTCTGGCGTTGTTGCCGGGGAGATGAGTGCTTGAAGGTATATCTTTAGATCTTGTAATCGAATCTTTTTGTTTCTTGTTTTATCACTAGTTTAATCTATAAAAGAAAAATACAGAAAATGGAATTGAGTTTGTCTCATACGCTTCATCTTTTTAATATCTTTCGTAAGTATGATGAAAAGGAAAATTGTGCTCAAGTGCTAGAAGAAGAAGTCTATAAAATGTTTGGCACTAAATCTTTGAATGATGAGCATGATTGCAATGTTGTTAGTATGAACTCTTTGAATATCCATAGTACTAATGATGATTGCACTAGTCATGATGAAAACGTCTCTTATAAGCATGTCAACTTTTGTGGAGTGCATTGGGTTTGCAAGTACACGCCAAATAGGGAAGATAGATATTGCAAGAGGCATAAGCATTTAGAAACTAAATGGTTTAAAGAAAGGCTAGATGTTTGTGCTAAAAATTTAAAATTTCTTCGTCGTACTTGTGAACTTTGCAATTAATGTGATCATTTAAATCCCCAATGCAAATTGTTTCATGATCGAATCGTGTCCAAAAATTGTGATGACTTGATTTCCCTTGCACATCATAATGAACTTAGTTTGCTTTTGGGTTATGAAGAATTGAAACGTGAAACTAAGAATATTCCAGAATTTGCCTTTGAGAGAGTTCTTGGTTTTGATCTAGAGGAAATTTATATGTATTGTGCGGTGAATTGCATTGAAAATCCTTATATTGCCAATTACATAAAGAAAAGAAAGCAAATAGAAGATGATGAGAATAATAATGAAAGGGAAGAGACTTCCCAATATCCTCCTATTATTTCTTATGATGAATCAGATAAAGAGGAGGAGCTTTCTATTCAACCAATCTCATCAATAAGGAGCTCAAAAAGGAGGGATAAACCCACACATGATGTGAAGAAGAAAAAGAAAAGACAGAGAAGCAAAGGTAAAAAGGTATCCCTCCCAAATAATGTTTCTCCTATTACTCATTGTGATGATGATAATTGCTATACTATTGGTGCTATACATACTATTAATGATGAGAGTGATTATGCTTATGATATGAAAGGCCCAAGCTTGGGGATGCTATGTTTGATGAGAATGACATGTTTGAGAATATATTTGCTAAAATTAATGTTTGTCCCAAGCTTGGGGATGCTACGTTTAACGAAGATGATATTTTTAGCCTCCCAAGTTTTGATATGCAAAGTTGTTATGATGATAGCATGCCTACTACCTATGATGATTATATTGATGAAAGTGGGTTTGGAAGAGTGTCAACTTTAGGAAGTAGTGATCTCACTATTTTGGAGGATGTTGAATCTTATTGCGATGAATATGAGAGTGGATTTGGAGAGGTCATGACTTTATTTAGTGATGATTCCACTATTTTGGAAGAGGTTTCAATTGATTATGATGAGAACAAAGTTGCTACTTATGATGATTATTGTGATGAAACTTATTCTATAAAAAGTAGTGATGATTATATTTATAAAACTTGTCCTGATTATGATTACCCTTTTTCTGAACATTACTCTTTTAATGTGGAAATAATTTATGGTATTCGAGTCTCTTATGATACTCCCACCATCCCTAATGAGAAGAATTTTGCTTATGTGGAGAGTAGTAAATTTTCTATGCAAGTAGATCATGAAAAGAATGCTTTAGGTGCTGTTTATATTTTTGAATTCATTCATGATGCTACTGAAAATTATTATGAGGGAGGAACATATGCTTGGAGGAATTGCAATAATGTCAAGTTTCCTCTCTATGCGTTGAAAATCTTGAAGCTATGCTTGTTTTGCCTTCCTATGCTAGTTGATTATTGTTCCCATAAGTTGTTTTCTCACAAAATCCCTATGCATAGGAAGTGGGTTAGACTTATGTGCTAGTCGTATGCTTCATGATGCTCCCGTTATGTTTCAATTCTTATCTTTTATGTGAGCATCATTGTCATCATCATGCCTAGCTAAAAAGGCATTAAAGAAAAGCGCTTGTTGGAGACAACCCAATATTTACCTTTACTGTTTTTGTGTGTTCACATGATTATGCTACTGTAGTAATCATGTTTTATAGATTTTGTTTCAATAAAGTGTCAAGTAAGACCTTTAGGATAGCTTACGGTGATAGTTGTGTTGATCCTGCTGAAAATCGGAAACTTTTGCACCCAGTAAATTAGTTTTGATAATTTAGAGAAACGTGCTTTTGATCTGATTCTTTTTGATCTGGACTGGGATACAAATTTCTAAGGACTTCCTAATTTGGTGGGATTTTTGGAGTTCTATAAGTATACATTTGATACACATTACTGCAGACTGTTCTCTTTTTGACAGATTCTGTTTTCTATGTGATGTTTGCTTATTTTGATGAATCTATGAGTAGTATCGGAGGGTATAAACCATAGAGAAGTTGGAATGTAGTAGATATTACACCAATATGAATTTAAGATGAGTTCATAACAGTACCTAAGTTTTATTTTCTTATACTAACGGAGCTTACGAGTTTTCTGTTGAGTTTTGTGTTGTGAAGTTTTCAAGCTTTGGGTAAAGATTCGATGGACTATGGAATAAGGAGTGGCAGGAGCCTAAGCTTGGGGATGCCCAAGGCACCCCAAGGTAATATTCAAGGACGACCAAGAGCCTAATCTTGGGGATGCCCCGGAAGGCATCCCCTCTTTCGTCTTCGTCCATCGGTAACTTTACTTGGAGCTATATTTTTATTCACCACATGATATGTGTTTTGCTTGGAGCGTCATTTTGTTTTATTTTGTTTTGCTTGCTGTTTGAATAAAATACCAAGATCTGAAATTCTTAAATGAGAGAGAATCTTCACATAGCTACATAATTATTTAACTACTCATTGATCTTCACTTATATCTTTTGGATTAGTTTGTCATTTACTCGTGTGCTTCACTTATATCCTATGAGTAAATGGTTGAATGAGTTGAATGTCATAAATCTGAAATTATATATGTTTCATATGCTTACCCCATTGGGAGTAGTGACTTCACATCTAAGAAGTAGAGTGGTAAATTTATTGTAGGTTAGCAAACATTGTATTGGTCATTTGAACAATTCATGAAAGAATATTGAAGGAAGAGAGATTTCACATATAAATATACTATCTTAGACATCTTCTATGATTGTGAGCCCCATTAATTATTTTCAAACCTAAGCAAATTAGTTGAAATTGGATAAGGAAGACAACGTAATGAGTTATGCTTGGGTATATTTGTATAGAAGTTATATTGTTATAGATCCTCCAACATGTGGTGCTTGCTTTTTAGAATCCTTTGCTAGCCAAAATATCTGTACTAAGCGGGAATACTGCTTGTGCATCCAAATCCCTTGAACCAAGTTTCATCCGTGAGTGTCCACCATACCTACCTATATGCGGTATTTACCTGTCGTTCCAAGTAAATTTGCATGTGCCAAACTCTAAGCCTTCAAATAATAATCTGTTTTGTATGCCTGAATCGCTCATGTAGCGACTGGGGGCTGTCAGTATCTTCCATGCTAGGTGGATTATTCTCACGATGAGTGGACTCCGCTCATCATTCACGAGAAAAATGGCTAGTAACTGGGATGCCTAGTCCCATGATCAAAAGATCAAAATCAAATCAAAAATAATTGCAAACAAAACTCTCCCAGGATTGATGTTAGTTGGAGGCACCCGTTGTTTCGGGCAAGCCATGGATTGATGATTGTTGGTGGAGGGGAAGTAAAAACTTTACCATTCTGTTCGGGAACCGCCTATAATGTATCTAGTTGGAAGAAACTGGGAACTCTTGGTTGTTATGTTGACAATGAAAGCATACCTCCCAAAATTATTTATCTCTATTTCAAAAACGAGCTCTGGCACCTCTGCAAATCCCTACTTCCCTCTGCGAAGGGCCTATATTTTACTTTTATGCAAGAGTCAGTAGTATTCCTTCTCATTCCAACCTACTATTTAGTTGGCAAGCATCATGTGATGGGGAAATATCTAAGCATATATGGCCATTCAAATATATTTGATCATGAATTATTATTGTTGACAATTATCTATATGATAAGTAAGTTAGGAAGCGAAACATTAAGCCCCTATCTTTCTCTGTTTTCGATCGATGCTATTTGTTCTAAAAATATGCTTTGAG
The DNA here is from genome assembly GCA_021437245.1 of Aegilops speltoides. Lineage (NCBI taxonomy): Eukaryota > Viridiplantae > Streptophyta > Magnoliopsida > Poales > Poaceae > Aegilops > Aegilops speltoides. Next base: position 177,878,519 of record CM038146.1, read on the forward strand.
TGGTAGCAATCATGGAAGATTATATGATAGTTGAGTATGTGGGATTTGCTAAATCAAAGCTCTTACATAGACCCTTCCTGAAAATAAGATGAATTGCTATTGTTTGATGACTGAAAACATAGTTTGCTAGTTTTCAAGAAAGTTTTTGGTCTATGCTTTAACATTTGAATAGCTTGTTACTTGATCATAAGAAGTTTTATGAGATGAGCTACTATTATGACATATAATCATGCTAGAGAAGGTGATTGAAATTATCATTGATCAAACTTATGCACCTGCTAGCATTCACACTTCATAGATTATTTCTTTTATCATTTACCTACTCGAGGACGAGCAGGAATTAAGCTTGGGGATGCTGATACGTATCCAACGTATCTATAATTTACGAAGTATTCATGCTATTATATTATCTATTTTGGATGTTTATGCGCTTTACTAAGCACTTCTATATTATTTTTGGGACTAACCTATTAACTAGAGGCCCAGCCCAAATTGTTGTTTTCTTGCCTATTTCAGTGTTTCAAAGAAAAGGAATATCAAACGGAGTCCAAACGGAATGAAACCTTCGGGAGAGTTATTTTTAGAACGAAAGCAATCCAGGAGAATTGGAGTGCACGTAAGGGAAGCAACGAGGAAGCCACGAGGCAGGGAGGCGCCCCCCCCCCCACCCTTGTGGGGCCCTCGAAGCTCCCCTGACCGACTTCTTTCGCCTATATATGTCCATATACCCTAAAACCTTCGAGGAGCACAATAGATCGGGAGTTCCGCCACCGCAAGCCTCTGTAGCCGCCAAAAACCAATTGGGACCCTGTTCCGGCACCCTACCGAAGGGGGGATCCCTCACCGGTGGCCATCTACATCATCCCGGCGATCTCCATGACGAGGAGGGAGTAGTTCACCCTTGGGGCTGAGGGTATGTACCAGTAGCTATGTGTTTGATCTCTCTCTCTCTCTTGTGTTCTTGAGGTGATACGATCTTGATGTATCACGAGCTTTGCTATTATAGTTGGATCTTATGATGTTTCTCCCCCTCTACTCTCTTGTAGTTTTCCCTTTGAAGTTATCTTATCGGATTGAGTCTTTAAGGATTTGAGAACACTTGATGTATGTCTTGCATGTGCTTATCTGTGGTGACAATGGGATATTCACATGATCTACTTGATGTACGTTTTGGTGATCAACTTGCGGGTTCAGTGACCTTGTGAACTTATGCATAGGGGTTGGCACATGTTTTCGTCTTGACTCTTTGGTAGAAACTTTGGGGCACTGTTTGAAGTACTTTGTGTTGGTTGAATAGATGAATCTGAGATTGTGTGATGCATATCGCATAATCATACCCACGGATACTTGAGGTGACATTGGAGTATCTAGGTGACATTAGGGTTTTGGTTGATTTGTCTCTTAAGGTGTTATTCTAGTATGAACTCCATGATATATCGAATGGAAAGAATAGCTTCGTGTTATTTACTACGGACTCTTGAATAGATCGATCAGAAAGGATAACTTTGAGGTGGTTTCGTACCCTACCATAATCTCTTCGTTTGTTCTCTCCTATTAGTGACTTTGGAGTGACTCTTTGCTGCATGTTGGGGGATAGTTATATGATCCAGTTATGTTATTATTGTTGAGAGAACTTGCACTAGTGAAAGTATGAACCCTAGGCCTTGTTTCCTAGCATTGCAATACCGTTTATGCTCACTTTTACCACTTGTTACCTTGCTGTTTTTATATTTTCAGATTACAAATACCTATATCTACCTTCCATATTGCACTTGTATCACAATCTCTTCACCGAACTAGTGCACCTATACAATTTACCATTGTATTGGGTGTGTTGGGGACACAAGAGACTCTTTGTTATTTGGTTGCAGGGTTGCTTGAGAGAGACCATCTTCATCCTACGCCTCCCACGGATTGATAAACCTTAGGTCATCCACTTGAGGGAAATTTGCTACTGTCCTACAAACCTCTGCACTTGGAGGCCCAACAACGTCTACAAGGAGAAGGTTGCGTAGTAGACATCACTCGCTACCCCTGCTATGTCACTGGTGTGTGAGGACACTGCAAGATTGAACCCATCACAAAGCACCTCTCCCATTGCAAGAAAAACCAATCTAGTTGGCCAAACCAAATCGATAGATCGGAGAGAAATACAAAGCTATCAAATCATGCATATAATAATTCAGAGGAGACTCAAATAATATTCATAGATAATCTGATCATAAATCCACAATTCATCGGATCTCAACAAACACACCACAAAAGAAGAATACATCGGATAGAACTCCAAGAACATCAAGGAGAACTTTGTATTGAAGGTCAAAGAGAGAGAAGAAGCCATATAGCTACTAGCTATGGACCCATAGGTCTGTGGTAAACTACTCAGACATCCTTGGTAGGGGCAGCAAGGTTGATGTAGAGGCCCTCTGTGATCGAATCCCCCTCCGGCAGATCGTCGGAAAGGCCCCAAGATGGGATCTCATGGGAATAGAGGCTTGCGGCGGTGGAAAAGTATTTTTGTGGATGCTTCTGATGTTTGGGGAATATTTGAGAATATATAGAGATGGAATTAGGATTAGAGGACCCTCAAGGGGCCGACAAGCCTAGTGGGCGCCCCCCCCCCCCGGGGCGCGCCCTAGAGGCTTGTGGCCTCCTCGAGACTCTTGTGGCCCTCTCTTCAAGTCACGTAGGTGTCTTCTGGTCCAAGAAAATCATCGCAAAGTTTTATTTCGTTTGAAATCCGTTTGATATTCCTTTCTGAAAAAGTCAAAAACAAGGTAACAACAGCAACTGGCATTGCGCACTAGGTTAATAGGTTAGTGTTGGGGAACGTAGTAATTTCAAAAATTTTCCTACGCACTCACAAGATCATGGTGATGTATAGCAACGAGAGGGGAGAGTGTTGTCTACATACCCTTGTAGACCCGGCGAAGCGATCACTACGTAGAGGAAGTAGTCGACGTTCTCCTCGCGATCCGACCGATCCCGCGCCGTTACTCGACGCCCCGAGTTCTTGACACACGTACAGCTCGATGACGTCCCTCGTACTCGATCCAGCCGAGTGTCGAGGAGAGTTCCACAAGACGACGGCGTGGTGACGATCTTGATGTTTCACCGGCGCAGGCTTCACCTAAGCTTTGCGACGGTATGACCGAGGTGGAATATGGTGGAGGGGGGCACCTGACACGGCTAAGGAACGATCCGTAGATCAAACTTGTGTGTTCTAGGGTGCCCCCTGCCCGTATATAAAGGAGGGAGGGGAGGCCGGCGGCCTAGAGGAGGCGGCGGGAGGAGTCCTACTCCCCGGGAGTAGGACTCCCCCCCTTTCCTAGTTGGAATAGGATTGGGGGAGGGAAGAGGAAAGGGGGGCGCCGCCCCCCCTCCTTGTCCTATTCGGACTGGGGGGGAGGGGGCGCGCGGTCACCCCTGGCCGGCCCTTCCTCTTCTCCCTCGAGGCCCACCTAGGCCCATTTACCCCGGGGTTCCAGTAACCTCCGGTACTCTAGTAATTTCTGTTTCGCCGGAACCATTCGAACTCCAAACATAGGCTTCCAATATATCAATCTTTATGTCTCGACCATTTCGAGACTCCTCGTCATGTCCGTGATCATATCCGGACTCGAACTTCTTCGGTACATCAAAATACATAAACTCATAATAAGCGCCATCGAAACCTTAAGCGTGCGGACCCTACGGTTCGAGAACAATGTAGACATGACCTAGAACTATTCTCGTCAATAACCAATAGCGGGACCTGGATGCCCATATTGGTTCCTACATATTCTACGAAGATCTTTGTCGGTCAGACCGCATAACAACATACGTTGTTCCTTTGTCATCGGTATGTTACTTGCCCAAGATTCGATCGTCGGTATCCAATACCTAGTTCAATCTCGTTACGGCAAGTCTCTTTACTCGCTTCAGTAATACATCATCTCATAACTAACTCATTAGTTGTAGTGCTTGCAAGGCTTGATGATGTGTATTACCGAGAGGGCCCAGAGATACCTCTCCGACAATCGGAGTGACAAAACCTAATCTCAAATACGCCAACCCAACATTTGCCTTTGGAGACACCTGTAGTACTCCTTTATAATCACCCGATTCGTTGTGACGTTTGGTAGCACGCAAAGTGTTCCTCCGGTAAACGGGAGTTGCATAATCTCATAGTTATAGGAACATGTATATGTCATGGATAAAAGCAGTAGCAACATACTAAACGATCGTGTGCTAAGCTAATGGAATGGGTCATGTCAATCAGATCATTCTACTAATGATGTGACCTTGTTAATCAAATAACAACTCTTTGTTCATGGTTAGGAAACATAACCATCTTTGATTAACAAGCTAGTCTAGTAGAGGCATACTAGTGACATGTTGTTTGTTTATTCATTCACACATGTATCATGTTTCGGTTAATACAATTCTAGCATGAATGATAAACATTTATCATGAAATAAGGAAATAAATAATAACTTTATTATTGCCTCTAGGGCATATTTCCTTGATCTCCCACTTGCACTAGAGTCAATAATCTAGATTACATAGTAATGATTCTAACACCCATGGAGTCTTGGTGCTGATCATGTTTTGCTCGTGGAAGAGGCTTAGTCAACGGTGCGCAACATTCAGATCCGTATGTATCTTTCAAATCTCTATGTCTCCCACCGGACTAAGTCCCGTATGGAATTGAAGCGTCTCTTGATGTGCTTGGTCCTCTTGTGAAATCTGGATTCCTTTGCTAAGGCAATTGCTCGAGATTGTCACGAAGATTTTCATTGGACCCGATGCACTAGGTATGACACCTAGATCGGATATGAACTCCTTCATCCAGACTCCTTCATTAGCTGCTTCGAAGCTGCTATGTACTCCGCTTCACATGTAGATCCCGCTACGACGCTTTGTTTAGAACTGCACCAACTGACAGCTCCTCCGTTTAGTGTAAATACGTATCCGGTCTGCGATTTAGAATCGTCCGGATCGGTGTCAAAGCTTGCATCAACGTAACTGCCATTCGATGAGCTCTTTGTCACCTCTATATCGAGAAACATATCCTTAGTCCTTTTCGGTATTTGGGATGTTCTTGACCGCTGTCGATGATCCACTCTGGATTACTTTGGTACCTCCTGCTAGGCTTATAGCAAGGCACACATCAGTCCGGTACACAGCATTGCATACATGATAGAGCCTATGGCTGAAGCATAGGAACATCTTTCATTTCTCTCTATCTTCTGCGGTGGTCGGGCATTGAGTCTTACTCAACTTCACACCTTGTAACACGGCAAGAACCCTTTCTTTGCTTGATCCATTTTGAACTTCTTCAAAATTTTGTCAAGGTATGTGCTTTGTGAAAGTCCAATCAAGCGTCTTGATCTATCTCTATAGATCTTAATGCCCAATATGTAAGCAGCTTCACCGAGGTCTTTCATTGAAAACTCTTATTCAAGTATCCCTTTATGCTATCCAGAATTCTATATCATTTCCGATCAGCAATATGTCATCTACATATAATATCGTAAATGCTACAGAGCTCCCACTCACTTTCTTGTAAATCTGAGCTTCTCCAAAAGTGCATACAAACCCAAATGCTTTGATCACACTATCAAAGCGTTTATTCCAACTCGAGATGCTTGCACCAGTCCATAGATGGATCGCTGGAGCTTGCACACTTTGTTAGCTCCTTTGGATCGATAAAACCTTACGTTGCATCATATACAACTCTTCTTCCGTAAATCCATTCAGAATGCGTCTTTACATCCATTTGCCAAATTTCATACTCATAAAATCGGCAATTGCTAACATGATTCGGACGGACTTAAGCATCGCTACGGGTGAGAAGGTCTCATCGTAGTCAATCCCTTGAACTTGCCGAAAACCTTTTGCAACAAGTCGAGCTTTATAGACAGTAACATTACCGTCAGCGTCGGTCTTCTTCTTGAAGATCCACTTGTTTTCTATTGCTTGCCTACCCTCGGGCAAGTCAACCAAAGTCCATACTTTGTTTTCATACATGGATCCCATCTCAGATTTCATGGCTTCAAGCCATTTTGCGGAATCTGGGCTCACCATCGCTTCTTCATAGTTTGTAGGTTCATCATGATCTAGTAGCATGACTTCCAGAATAGGATTACCGTACCACTCTGGTGCGGATCTTACTCTGGTTGATCTACGAGGTTCTGTAGTAACTTGATCTCAAGTTTCATGATCAACATCATCAACTTCCTCACTACTTGGTGTAGGTGTCTCAGAAACCGTTTTCTGCGACGAACTACTTTCAAGTAAGGGAGAAGGTACTATTACCTCATCAAGTTCCACTTTCCTCCCACTCACTTCTTTCGAGAGAAACTCCTTCTCTAGAAAGGATCCATTCTTAGCAACGAATGTCTTGCCTTCGGATCTGTGATAGAAGGTGTACCCAACTGTCTCCTTTGGGTATCCTATGAAGACACATTTCTCCGATTTGGGTTCGAGCTTATCAGGTTGAAGCTTTTTCACATAAGCATCGCATCCCCAAACTTTTAGAAACGACAACTTTGGTTTCTTGCCAAACCATAGTTCATAAGGTGTCGTCTCAACGGATTTCGACGGTGTTCTATTCAGTGTGAATGCGGCTGTCTCTAGAGCATAACCCCAAAAGCGATAGCGGTAAATCTGTAAGAGACATCATAGATCGCACCATATCTAGTAAAGTGACGATTCGACGTTCGGACACACCATTACGTTGTGGTGTTCCGGGTGGCGTGAGTTGCGAAACTATTCCGCATTGTTTCAAATGTAGACCAAACTCGTAACTCAAATATTCACCTCCACGATCAGATCGTAGAAATTTAATTTTCTTGTTACGATGATTTTCAACTTCACTCTGAAAATCTTTGAACTTTTCAAATGTTTCAGACTTATGTTTCATTAAGTAGATATACCCATATCTGCTTAAATCATCTGTGAAGGTGAGAAAATAACGATATCCGCCACGAGCCTCAACATTCATCGGACCACATACATCTGTATGTATGATTTCCAACAAATCTGTTGCTCTCTCCATAGTACCGAGAAGCGGGTTCGGTCATCTTGCCCATAAGGCACGGTTACATAAGTGCCAAGTGATTCATAATCAAGTGACTCCAAAAGTCCATCAATATGGAGTTTCTTCATGCGCTTTACACCGATATGACCTAAACGGCAAGTGCCACAAATAAGTTGCACTATCATTATCAACTCTGCATCTTTTGGTTTCAACATTATGAATATGTGTATCACTACTATCGAGATTCATCAAAATAGACCACTTCTCAAGGGTGCATGACCATAAAAGATATTACTCATATAAATAGAACAACCATTATTCTCGATTTAAATGAATAACCGTCTCGCATCAAACAAGATCCAGATATAATGTTCATGCTCAACGCAGCACCAAATAACAATTATTTAGGTCTAAAACTAATCCCGAAGGTAGATGTAGAGGTAGCGTGCCGACCGCGATCACATCGACTTTGGAACCATTTCCCACGCGCATCGTCACCTCGTCCTTTGCGGTGTTAAGCAATCCGTAGTCCTGCTTTGAGTTGCAAATATTAGCAATGAACCGATATCAAATACCAGTGCTACTGCGAGCTCTAGTAAGGTACACATCAATAACATGTATATCACATATACCTTTGTTCACCTTGCCATCCTTCTTATCCGCCAAATACTTGGGGCAGTTCCGCTCAAATGACGATCGCTTGCGGTAGAAGCACTCGGTTTGTGCTTAGGTCCAGACTTGGGTTTCTTCTCTGAGCACAACTTGCTTGCTGTTCTTCTTGAAGTTCCTTCTTCTTCCCTTTGCCTTTCTTCTTGAAACTAGTGGTCTTATTGACCATCAACACTTGATGCTCCTTCTTGATTTCTACCTCGCAGCCTTTAGCATTGCGAAGAGCTCGGTATAGTCTTTACTAACCCTTGCATATTATAGTTCATCACGAAGCCTTTGTAGCTTGGTGGCGTGATTGAGAATTCATCAATGACACAATCATCCGGAAGATTAACTCCCAATTGTGTCAAGTGATTGTAGTACCGGACATTCGAGTATGTGCTCACTAATGTAACTATTCTCCTCCATCTTGCAGCTATAGAACTTATTGGAGACTTCATATCTCTCAATCCGGGCATTCTGTTGGAATATCAACTTCAACTCTGGAACATCTCATATGCTCCATGACGTTCAAAACGTCGTTAAAGTCCCGGTTCTAAGCCGTAAAGCATGGCACCTCGAACTATAGAGTAGTCATCGCTTTGCTCGCCAGACGTTCTTAACGTCGTCGGTTGCATCAGAAGAAGGGCTGGCACCTAGCGGTGCATCCGGGGCGTAACTCTTACGTGCAGCAATGAGGATAATCCTCGAGTTCGGACCCGATCCGTGTAATTGCTACCATCATCTTTCAACTTTGCTTTCTCAAGGAACGCATTAAAATTCAACGGAACAACGGCACGAGCCATCTATCTACAATCAAACATAAACAAGCAAGATACTATCAGTACTAAGTTCATGATAAATTTAAGTTCAATTAATCATATTACTTAAGAACTCCCACTCGAAAGACATCTCTAGTCATCCAAGTGATTACGTGATCCAAATCAACTAAACCATAACCGATCATCACGTGAAATGGAGTAGTTTTCAATGGTGAACATCTTATGTTGATCATATCTACTATATGATTCACGCTCGACCTTTCGGTCTCCGTGTTCGAGGCCATATCTGCATATGCTAGGCTCGTCAAGTATAACCCGAGTATTCTGCGTGTGCAAAACTGGCTTGCACCCATTGTAGATGGACGAGAGCTTATCACACCCGATCATCACGTGGTGTGCGGGCACGACGAACTTTGGCAGCGGTGCATACTCGGGAGAACACTTCTTGATAATTTAGTGAGAGATCATCTTATAATGCTACCGTCAATCAAAGCAAGATAAGATGCATAAAAGGATAAACATCACATGCAAATCAATATAAGTGATATGATATGGTCATCATCATCTTGTGCTTCATGATCTCCATCTTGCGGCACCACCATGATCACCATCGTCACCGGCGCGACACCTTGATCTCCATCGTAGCATCGTTGTCATCTCGCCGAACTTATGCTTCTCGACTATCGCTACCGCTTAGTGATAAAGTAAAGCATTACGAAGCGATTGCATTGCATACAATAAAGCGACAACCATATGGCTCTGCCGATTGCCGATAACCGGTTACAAAACATGATCATCTCATACAATAAAATATAGCATCACGTCTTGACCATATCACATCACAACATGCCTGCAAAAACAAGTTAGGCGTCCTCTACTTTGTTGTTGCAAATTTTACGTGGCTGCTACGGGCTTAAGCAAGATCCAGTCTCACCCACGCATCAAAACCACAGCGATATTTCGTCAAATAGACTCGTTTTAACCTTCTCAAGGACCGGGCGTAGCCACACTCGGTTCAACTAAAGTGAGAGAGACAGCACCCACCGGTCACCTTTAAGCAACGAGTGCTCGTGGCGGTGAAACCAGTCTCGCGTAAGCGTCTGGCGTAATGTCGGTGCTGGGCGCTTCATCTCACAATACCGCTGAACCAAAGTATGACATCTTTGGTAGGTAGTATGACTTGTATCGCCCACAACTCACTTGTGTTCTACTCGTGCAAAACATCAAACCATAAAAACCTAGGCTCGGATGCCATTGTTGGGGAGCGTAGTAATTTCAAAAAATTCCCTCGCACACACAAGATCATGGTGATGTATAGCAACGAGAGGGGAGAGTGTTGTCTACATACCCTTGTAGACCCGGCGAAGCGATCACAACGTAGAGGAAGTAGTCGACGTTCTCCTCGCGATCCGACCGATCCGGCGCCGTTACTCCGACGCCCCGAGTTCTTGACACACGACAGCTCGATGGCGTCCCTCGTACTCGATCCAGCCGAGTGTCGAGGGAGAGTTCCGTCAAGACGACGGCGTGGTGACGATCTTGATGTTTCACCGGCAGCAGGCTTCGCCTAAGCTTTATGACAGTATGACCGAGGTGGAATATGGTGGAGGGGGCACGCACACGGCTAAGGAACGATCCGTAGATCAAACTTGTGTGTTCTAGGGTGCCCCCGCCCCAGTATATAAAGGAGGGAGGGGGAGGCCGGCCGGCCTAGAGGAGGCGCGCGGGAGGAGTCCTACTCCCACGGAGTAGGACCCCCCTTCCTAGTTGGAATAGGATTGGGGGAGGGAAGAGGAAGAGGGCGCCCCCCTCCTGTCCTATTCGGACTGGGGGAGGGGCGCCATCACCCGGCCGCCCTTCCTCTTCTCCCTCGAGGCCCACCTAGGCCCATTTACCCCGGGGTTCCGTAACCTCCGGTACTCGGTAAATTCTGTTTTACTTGGAACCATTCGAACTCCAAACATAGGCTTCCAATATATCAATCTTTATGTCTCGACCATTTCGAGACTCCTCGTCATGTCCGTGATCATATCCGGACTCGAACTTCTTGGTACATCAAAATACATAAACTCATAATAACTGTCATCGAAACCTTAAGCGTGCGGACCCTACGGTTCGAGAACAATGTAGACATGACCTAGAACTATTCTCGGTCAATAACCAATAGCGGGACCTGGATGCCCATATTGGTTCCTACATATTCTACGAAGATCTTTGTCGGTCAGACCGCATAACAACATACGTTGTTCCCTTTGTCATCGGTATGTTACTTGCCCGAGATTCGATCGTCGGTATCCAATACCTAGTTCAATCTCGTTACCGGCAAGTCTCTTTACTCGTTCCGTAATACATCATCTCATAACTAACTCATTAGTTGTAGTGCTTGCAAGGCTTCAGTGATGTGTATTACCGAGAGGGCCCAGAGATACCTCTCCGACAATCGGAGTGACAAAACCTAATCTCGAAATACGCCAACCCAACATTTGCCTTTGGAGACACCTGTAGTACTCCTTTATAATCACCCAGTTACGTTGTGACGTTTGGTAGCACCAAAGTGTTCCTCCGTAAACGGAGTTGCATAATCTCATAGTTATAGGAACATGTATATGTCATGGATAAAAGCGGTAGCAACATACTAAGCGATCGTGTGCTAAGCTAATGGAATGGGTCATGTCAATCGATCATTCTACTAATGATGTGACCTTGTTAATCAAATAACAACTCTTTGTTCATGGTTAGGAAACATAACCATCTTTGATTAACAAGCTAGTCTAGTAGAGGCATACTAGTGACATGTTGTTTGTTTATTCATTCACACATGTATCATGTTTCCGGTTAATACAATTCTAGCATGAATGATAAACATTTATCATGAAATAAGGAAATAAATAATAACTTTATTATTGCCTCTAGGGCATATTTCCTTCAGTTAGTCCCAAAAAATGATATAAAATAGCATATTAATGCATATAAAACATCCAAGATAGATAATATAATAGCATGGAACAATCAAAAATTATAGATACATTGGAGACGTATCACCAGTTCGCCCAGAACGAAAACCCCATTTTTTGTGGATTTTTTCTCATAGAAGTAGGAGTCCACCACATCTATGATGATACGTGTTTTTTTCACAATTATTATCATAGGACTGTCATAACCATGACAGGAAAAAAATTCGTTCGGGCCATAATGTCATAGATGTGTCTTTCTTTGTAGTGATGGCATATGTTTGAGAGAAACTTGAGTGAGATGGAGAGCTCTCTCCACCTCTATTTGTAGGGTAAGAAAGGGGTATAGGCTATGAGGAAAACCCCAAAAGGCCCTCAGATATTTTACCACTATTCAAGAGATATTTTCCCCTAATAATATTTCCACTATTTATGAGATCTTTTCATGAAATATTTTTCCACGACCGTTTAATCCAAAAACATCCTAAAGGTCCAGAACATTTCTGGCAGCCCCGAAAACTAATTCTGGACGTGTTCCGGAACATTTTTGGCATGAAGTTTTATCTCCGAAACATTTTCGATTTTCTCTGTGAAACTTTTATGCCATCTCCGAAACTTTTTTGGTAACATTATCTCGGACTCCTTGTTTATTACTTAGCAGATAGAAGACCCTTAAGTGTGTGACCTGTAAGTTCAATGAAGTATAGACATGACCGGAGTCCTTTCCGATCAATGGTCAATAGCGGAACCGCGCACATCCATATTTATCGCTATACCCACATGAATGAATATTCAAATGAACATGTAATTACCAAAATTTGTTTTTGTTGCTTCACGATATGTTACAAATATCCGAGGTGAGATTTAATGGCATTTACGTGAATCAATAACTTGTTCACTATGCCAGTTTCCTTGTTACCGGTTTTATTTTCTTTCCTCGTTCCCGCATTATAGCATCCCCATGATCAAATCACATTATGTTGGAGGAGCAAATCCCAATCTTGAGCTATCAAGTCCCTTGTCATACTTTTCCATGAACCCGAAAGACGTCGTAATAGCCACCCTATTACAGATGGCGTTTAACTAACCCCAAAGTTCAGGAAGCAAGCTTGAAGGAACTCGATACTCTCATGCTCTAAGGAATTATGCAAATGCTAACTTTCTTTGTCTTATAAAACCATTAACTCGTGACAAATGTATCTCATAGCATAACATCAATATGGGCCAATTCAACACAAATGTTGTTCTAACATTGTGTCCTCAAAATTGCCGACATTTTTATTCCCATGATCAGGAAAACGTGAGCATCATGCAATTTTCAGCTAGTCTTAGAGGCACGACTAGGAACATATTTTATGATTTATTATTCCACACATGCACATGAGTTTTCCTCCGATCCTTTACAGATATATGGCCATAAGGACCATTGCAAACAATGATACAAACTTGGAGATAAATAACAACAATTACTATTGCCTCTAGGGCATATCTCCTAGAGGGGTCAAACGTAAGTGCCTTGGAAATATGCTCGGAGCGCATCCTCGAGATCTTTGCAGACTCCAATTGAGTCCTCGAGGAGGTTGTTAAGCCAGTGACGCCCTGATCCTTTGAGCTTCAAGGGTGGGTATTTGATGGCATGTAGATCATCGCCTCCTGCCATATGTACATGCATGAGGAAATCCTCAACCCATACCACTGGGTCCGTTGTACCGTTGTATTGCTCGATATTTATGGGTTTAAACCCCTCTGGGGACTTGTGCTGCATGACCTCGTCTATCAAGTACACGGGGTGAGCAGCTCCAGTGATCCTAGAGGTAGCATGACGTATGTCAGACATGGTCACGTTACGGTCACACATGTAATCGTGCAAGTCACCATTCTTAGCTAACCAAGCTAGGTATCCCACCTGTCCAGCGGGTGGGCGCTTCCTAGATTTTGATCGAGGTGGGGCTTGGGACCTTAACGGCCTCTTAGACTTGGGATCATACCTCGGTGGTACCCTTGTTGGATTGATTCCGCCTCCTCGCCTAGGGGCCTCAGGAATATAATGTCGACCAGTCTCACCCCTGAGGAGGGTGGTTGGGCATCTCGGCCCACTCGCACTTACATAGCATGCTGCCCTTGGCCTCTTCATCGAGCTCGGGCAGCAAATTATTGCGAGGGAACGACTGTTTAGCCCCGGTTTGCTCAAGTTTGTCCTCGAGTGCCTGCTCGGCCCTAAGGAGCTCGACCCATCTGACATTCTGTCCATCCTATTTAGTTCTAAGTTGTTGGGACTTTTGCTTGATACTTTCAGCCGTACTAGCCAGTCTCCTGCGGAATGCGTCAAGCTGAGGTGCCTCGAGGGGCTCCTCAATGACATCATATTCATCGTGGCCGAGGCTTCTCTACTCCTCGGACTCCGCATGATAATCACCATCATCAGGGTCGTCATCATCCTCATTTATCATATCATCATTGTTGTTACTGCTGGCGGCGATGTCATTGCCAACATTCTGGTTGTCCGCGCCGTTCTGAACGGCATTGTTGTTGGTAGTATCATTGTTTCCAGTACCTCCATTGCTTGCATCACTATTAGCGATGCGTTCGTTATGGTGGCCCCCACGTTGGCGCTAGGGGGATTTTCCGCTTTCTCCTCCTCCACGTTTGGGTATCCACCATTTAGACATCGTAGGTGGAGGTAGCTGCCCACTTGCCGATATGAGTGACAGTAGGCGGCGAGGTAGAGTCTGACATCTCATCGATGTCTTCCTCCATGTTAATTGCCTCCTCGAAGGTGTATTCTAGAACGTCGGTTAAATCTTCGACGGTAGCGACTAGGTGGGTTGAGGGCAGGTTTAAAATTCTAACCTCTTCATATTTTTCCTAGATCCGACCATATACCGAGGTTTGATCATCCGAGATTGCGACGCTCTAAATCTGATCTAACAACTCATTCAGAAGTGCCTTATCGGCCTCGCCCATATCTTGATTGAAAGTTGGGCTTAACTGCAGTTTGTCCAAGATCCCATCTGATGTGGCTTTGGGAATTTCGTCGGTCGAACTTAACATCTGAACCGTCGGGGTAATGCTCATCTCTGTGCTCGAAGCTAGATCCGAGGTGTGATATGCGCCGTAATCCTGACCCGACATTGAATCTGGGATCGGTATGTAGGCGCTGGAAGAGTCTTCGAACTGGTCTAACACCCAATCCAAAAACGCAACGTCGCCGCGGGCATCCGCAGCGTACTCCAGATTTCCAAACCTGATGGTATGGTCAGGAGCGAAGTTTTCGCTCTGGCCGAGGTGGCCGGTCGAATCGGCATAAGTGTGACGCTGCTGAAGACAAAAAGCTGACAGGGGAAGAAGGTCTTCCCATAGCCAATGTTGTCGTCGATTCAAAGATGAGCCATCGAGCCGCTTTGACCACAGAGCAGGACTTGCATGAGCCACCAATGTCAGTGTTGAATCCGGCGGATCTCGGGTAGGGGGTCCCGAGCCGTGGACCTTAGCTTGATGGTAATAGGACGAAGAGGGACAGAATATTTTTACCCAGGTTTGGGCCCTCTTGAAGAGTTAAAACCCTACGTCCTACTTTTGTTATATTGATTGTGGATGGGGTACAGAGTACAAGATGGTCTACCTCGAGATCATATGTGTATGTCTCTAACTTAACCCTACAAACTAAACCCCTCGACTTATATTGGCACCGGGGGTACCTAGAGTTACATGTAGGTCGGTTACATCTAAGGATAAACATGCGATGATTCAAACATGTTTTGAAATGTGCGCCAAGTCTTCGGAGGATTCCATCTTGAGTACGTCGTGGGTCATGGTGAACATGGCCCTTTCTTTGGTTGTCTGGGGTCCTTGGGCCGGCCCATGACTGGCAGGCCGACGTGGTTAACACCCTTAGTCCAGGACACCATCGCCAAGAATGGAAGCATTTGGACCTAAACCTATATAGAGAGAGAGGGGGAGAATGTTGAATAATCTAATCCTTCCAGTGGAAGGGTTGGGATTAGAGGAATTTGTATGGAAATTTCAACATAAGGTAAAAAAATTGCTTGTAGTTGATTACTCTAAGGCTACCACCCCCTTGGCGTGCACACCGTCTCCCAAGCAACCAAACACTTGGCCCGAGAGAAGGCGTCATCGTTTGACTACAAGAAGATTCTACGAAGCTTGTGTTGGGCTAGCCGGTGTCACCGCATAACCGCCCTGTTGGAACATCTTTTCTGTTCAAGCATACTAAATCAATAATGTTGCTGAGGACATGACAATGATTGATCTTCTAAATCATCACGGGGAACCTTCACATGCCATCCCAATCACCAAAAAATTGCCCACTTTAGCCGGATTACATAATCATTTTTTTAACCAGATTACATAATCCTCTTGACCTTGAAAGAAACGTTCGAGTATAATATTCTACCGAATTGTAAGATGGATAACCTAATCTTCTTTTTTTTTTGCGTAGAAACCTAACCTACATTTATATGACAAATTATCTTTGTCTTGGCTCAACAAGCAAACTTTTTCCTCTATCGCCACGAGGTGATTTTTTTTTGAAACAAACAAAGAAACGCCACGAGCTGCACAAACGAGTAAACAACGGAACTACTCGGCATACGACCTTTGGTGTCCAATTTCTATTACTAGTGTGAACAATAATACCACGAGCTGCACACAGAGCAATTAAGCATGGTTTTGCCTCTAACACTTGCCAGAAAAAATAGCAACATACTAAATCCTACCGCAAAAGAAAAGAAAATATCGCACTACATGGGTGCTGTGGACTGGACATAGACGGATGGGTCGGAGTCGGACCGTACCATGCCGGAGTGGTTTATAATTGGTGACTTGACGGGTTCATATTTGCTGCCCCATGGATGGATGGACTGGACAGTATCCATCTTCTAGAACGCCAGGGGCGAAACTAGCTGCAGGGCATTGCTTTCTTTTCTCGTGCCGACCGCCCAAATGGCCAAATCCCCAACTACAACCAGAGCGGTGAAAAACAAGGGCCGGCGTCGCGGTCGATCGAGCCGAGAATATCCTGCAGGTATACACCCCATCCATCCAGAAGGTCGACACCGAGGAGATAGCTAGCTAGCCAATGCGCGCAGCGACCGTACGTGCGGTGCGTTCCAGAATCGGCACGCGAGCTCGTAGTCGTCGTCGCTGCCGAAACGGACAAGTGCATACCGCGACTAAGCGTGAGGCAGGTCAGGTATCTCGGCGAGGAGTCGTCGGATCGGGCAAGGAACCTACGTGGTGCTACCGGCCAAACAAGCCCTGGGTTGCGTCATTGCTGACCCGCACGGCCGACCGATCCCCGGCAATTTGGTATTCTTGCATGGCAAAGTTAAAACACTTGGTATTTTGAGATGTGGGAAGTAATAGTATTTTACGAGTACAAATACAGTGTTCTGTTGGGGTGCAGCTCTCCCGCCGGCGCAGTAGGTCAAGTGCTTGTTTATCGGTGAACAGGCGGATGTGTGCCCACAGCATTTACGTGAGACAAGTGCCGGCACAAATTTTCATTTAGGCCCATTTATTCAAGCAAAGATGAATCACATGCATACTCATGTATTTATTGGGAACAGAAAGACCGAAGCACGTCATTTTCGGAGGGTACTACCACAACTCGAGGTTGCCGGTGTTGGTGGTGGCTTGTCTATCATACAAAACCCAATGGCTCACGTGCTCTCGGTAAAAAAAAAAAAGGTGCCTTCAAAAGTGTACTCCTACTCGAGATGTGGTGTAAAACACAACACGCGGTGCACTCGTCGGGAAAAGAAGAAAGAGCATGTGGTGCACAATTAAAGTACATGAAGCTGTGAAGCATGATACTTAAAACTTCCAAAAATGATAAACCATGATATCCTTTGTTAGAGTTGTGTCGAATATAGTGTCTGGAAAGCATAGTTGGACTTCAGTAGTCGGCGGAGCTAAACACATGAGCGTTGGGTTCAGCTGAACCCAACGACTTGTCCTGGCCAAGTGTATACGTACACGTATAGTGTCTACATGAACCCAATAAAAAATAGGGGCTGAACCCATCAACTTGAAATGCAACGCTTGATGAGAAGCCCAAAATCCCACAAAGCCTGTTCGTCACATGCGTATAGGGCAGCCGGCAGCCGCCAGCCGCACAACCTTTTGCTTTTATGTTAGCTCCTCCGCGATCTATTCTCTCGTTCGCATCGATACCCCAGCGATAGAGATGAGACGACAAGGGCAGGTCCGTGGCGTCAAGTCCCCCTAGACAAAATTCGAGGTGTCTATTCGTCACATCTCCTGCATCTCCTCTCTGTTGTGTATACCGTAGCCGGTAGCCATAGTTTTCTAATTGCTCATATGGTGATTCCACGTACTTTCATAGATCTAGGCAATCAAATTTTATTTCCCAAGAAAATATAGCTCATCAGATTGAGATGATGATGCTAGTGCTGCAAGGTCATCCATCAGACGTAGTCAAAGTTCATCAAATGTCTCCGTAAGAAGTCTTTTGGAGACTTTCCATTCAAAGAGAAATTACTTTCCATGAGTAGCATTACGATCTGGCTGATCGGAAGATAATTTTGGAGTACCCAAGAAATACGAGAGGAAACAAGATAAGATTAGGTGCATATATTTTAATGAAGGGGCTTTACATGCCACCACTTAATTATGTTCATCCCCATAGGGATATTGGAGATATGAATGCAGATTTAATCCTGACTAGTGTAATGAAGGAAATTGCGAATTATTTTGCAAAGATGACTTCATCAATCGTCATGACATTCTATTGCCTACTATTTATGTTTTCTTACGAGTTAAAGATGTTCCCTATGAGTTATTTATCTTCTATTTAGATAATTTTGAACTATATTACTGAACACATAAGAGGTAATGTGTTTAGTTTGTTGATCCATGAGGCTACCGATGTGTCTGATGAAGAGCAAATGACAATTCTTGTGAGATACCTTAGCAAGCATGGATTTGTCATTGAATGATTAGTTGAAGTCGAACATGTTAGGGAAACATCTGGAATTTGTCTCAAGGCTAATCTTCAAAAATTATTCACTAATATTTGATTAAGCATAAAATAGGTTAGAGGTTAACATTACGATGAGGCAGGCAACATGCGTGGTGAGTTCAACTGAAAGCAAATATTTTGCAAGATAAGTCACGTTATTATGCACATTATTTTTGTCAACAACTCAAGTTGGTAATTGTGGCAGTATTAAAGAACCATGGTGATATTGAAGATTTTTTTCTACATGATCTCCATTTCATTCAATGTCATCCAACTGGTATGTCTCGCACTCTTTCAATTTTTAATGTAATACAATATGTGATAAGTGATTTCGTATTTCTATTGCTCATATTGTGATTTGGTGCTAAACCCTTGTTGTAAGATGATATAAATTAGACTTTACACTTAAATTATTAGTACAAAATTGTTATAACAAGTCGATGAGTGAACCCAATGGCAAAAATTTCTGGCTCCGCCCCTGCTTGTAGTTGTATCGTGTTTACATAGGATGTGGAGTCGTGTCCTAGTAGGACACTTGTATCCTAAGTCTCTCATATATAGCGGGGTAGACACACGATGTAACAAATGCCAACATAATAGCACCGGAACGCAAGGGAAGCCGGCGGCATGTGCCGGTGTCCAGGGCGACCGGGTGCGGTATTGTAGCGGTGTCACGGGAAGGAGCGCCCGTAGTCAGGCCCCGGGGATGTAGCCATATCGGTGAACCTCGTTAACAAATCTCGGTGTCGTGATCGTGTGATTGCTTGGTCCTCGGATGGTCGACGGTATGCCTCGGATTTATTCTAACAAGTGGTATCATGGTTCGGAGGATCCGCTGAAGTTGATCTAGAGGAAGTGGAAGATATTGTTGGAGTTCTGCAGGAGCGATTGCAGTCGAAGCGATCTAGTAAGAAGCAGAGGTGTTCCAGCGGTTGTGATCATCTCGGAAAAGCAAATCAGATCGAGGCGGCGGCGGCGTAACGTGCGGCAGCAGGAGACTTGCGACCGGACGGATGGCACAAGCGTGGCTAGGCAACCGTGAAAGGTGTAGCGGCGGATGGCTGCGTGGCCCAACATGGATCTGCCTGTGTGTGCTGGTGGGCTGGCCCAGGTGGAGCCGGCAGTGTTCGGGACGAGGCGCAGGCACCTACTTACGCGTGGCTGGTTGCTCAGGAGCGTTGCATGCACTTGATTTGTTTGGAAAAAAAAGGGACCGGGTCTCGGGTGGAGGAGTTGTCTCCTCGTGCGCTAGGCGCTAGCTAGAGGCTTGCACGTGCACGTAAAAAAGGCAGGCAAATCAATCGCGCAAAGAAATTCATCAAGTTGTACATATCCATTGAAGCTAGCAGGGACATCGACAACGCAAAAGCTAGCATTGCGAGTTTTGTGCAAGGGAGCCACCACGTGAAGATCAAAGTTTTTTGGTTGGAATTGCTATTAGTACGTGGAGGCTGTTCACATGCTTGGGGCATCGCGTGCAAAGCTCGGATAATTTTTCGCAGGGTTGACCGTACAAAGAACCATGGCTCCAACGGGTATTAGGTTTGAGGTGGAGAAGTTCAAGGAACTGAAAACCTTGGGTTATGGTAGACACGCATGAAAAATTTGTTGGCACAACAGAGGGATGCTTGAAGGCTTTGCGGGAAGTCATGTCAGCTAAGTTGGAACTATCATGTGATGGATTAGAATTCGCGGAAGATGATTTGGGAGCCTTGAAGCGTGTCGTTGCAGTCGAATAAGTTCGGCTGGGTCGGACTGGACAGTCTGACGGATCGACGTAAGTCGGTTGGTACAGAAGACGGTGGTGGAATCGGCGACGACGACATAGGTGCGTGATGCTGATAGTGACCAACTTCTGGGGCGTGGAAACACGTGGCGCAGGCCCCGAGGGCTTGTGTGGCTTCGACAAGACTATGGCGCGGGGTTGATTCAAGGTGGTGTACACACGGAGCTTGAAGTCGACGGGGCGCAGGGGTGGACTGAGCATCTACCATGGAGTCATGTTGAAGGTGGAGCTGGATTGAGGGGCTACGGCGTAAGTCGACGGGGTCGAAGCCTATTCAGCAAAGGGAAAAAGCGAGTGACACGCAATTCAGACTGGAGCCCAGTGGTCTGATGGAAGCGTGAAACTCCTCATTGATCGGTGATGATCGGTGATACTCTGCAGTGGAGGTTGAGTGGTGTGGGTTTTGCGACCCTTGAGACTCGACCAGGACAGCGGAGGCTCGACGCGATAATAGCGGCGAGGCGTGCAGTTAGCACGGGACATGGAGACGGGCCAGGGCTCTGGTGGTTATATATGTGGTGAGACAACTGCGAATTTGACTCGGGATGACTATAAACAATGGTGAAATTTCTTCAAGTTTCAGACAGGCGGTCAAGGAAGAGCGGTGATGTTGAGTTCAGATAACTCTTATGTGTGACACCCAATATGTGAGTTGTTCACTTTCACGCAGGTCAGTGATCGGTGTGTGATGGCGTTGAACGGATACTCTGGAAGTTGGAAGCACAGACTAGAGCAAAGAGAAACTTAATTTTGCTTGAGTTTTGACTATGGTCAAGAAAAGAAGAGACTACAAGTTGCAGGTGGAGTCACATGGAGTCTTTGGAGTAGCAGCGGTGCTCATGGGACAAGTTCAAGTCCAATGTACATGGAAGTTTGAAGCATTGACAAATTCAAGGTGGTGGAGAATATTCGCCAAGGTGGAGTTTGTTAGAGTTGTGTCGAATATAGTGTACAAGGTAGGTTACAGTTGGACTTGTAGTTGTATCGTGTTTACATAGGATGTGGAGTCGTGTCCTAGTAGGACACTTGTATCCTAAGTCTCTCATATATAGCGGGGGTAGACACACGATGTAACAAATGCCAACATAATAGCACCGGAACGCAGGGGAAGCCGGCGGCATGTGCGGTGTCGTGGCGACTGGTGCGGTATTGTAGCGGTGTCACGGGGAGGAGCGCCCGTAGTCAGGCCCCGGGGATGTAGCCATATCGGTGAACCTCGTTAACAAATCTCGGTGTCGTGATCGTGTGATTGCTTGGTCCTCGGATGGTCGACGGTATGCCTTGGATTTATTCTAACAAGATCCTTTAATGGGATTGTTCATTTTAAGGTTGTTTTGAGTCACACACCCAATCGTCTACCAGGATATCCTTTATTAGGATTGCCCATTTTTAGTTTCCTTGAATCATTGTCAGTGCCCAATATTCCCTACTAGGTCTTATTGTACGAGCGATGTCAAACAAAAGAATCGAAACTCATTGATAGTAATGGAGAGAAAATAAAGCAATGTCCAAAGCTCGGTCACCTATTGTTCATCGATAGAATAAGCTCTCATGCAGCAGTTCCTTCTACTGAACCATGGGAGCCCCTATCACCCAGAAGAGCAAAACTCATTTTCTAAACAGAGTCAGGCGAGCATTAACACAGGCTGGTCCATTAAAAGGACGCTTACTTTGCGAACAAAGTTTAAAATCAACAAGTGTTCTCCGAACGAAGAGAGTATACAATTGAGATGTAATATGATCATTACCAATGGCTCGCAGTTGGTTCTGCGAAACCTGAAGGGTGAAAGGTTATATCTAAGAAAAATAAGAAACCTCTCATTCATGCGTTTATGCTAACGTAAAAGAAAAATAAGATGAGGCAATATAAAGTGCAGCGGCCAATACACACAAAACCTTTTATCAAAAAATTCTAAATGTAAATGATGAAAATGAAATGCCATCCCAATAAGGGCATCTTCAACGCCGACCCGCAAATCTCCGGCATGCGTCCGGACGCGCTGTCCGGACAGCGAAAGTCATCCAACGCAGCTTGTATCAGTTCGCGGGGCGGGCCGGACGCGATTTCTCCCGCAAACCGAAGACAAGTGTGGGGGCTTTGCGATATTCCGAACCGATCCTACGCCCTCTTCTGACCGCCATGACCCACCAAAACCCCTCCTCCCTCGCCCGCGTGCTTTCCCGCCTCGCGCCAGCTGTCCGCATTCACGCTGCTATAGAGCGTCCCACTCAACATTGAAGACGGCTCAGGGCAGACGCGACCTCTCACTGCCACCGCCATTGAAGCGGCGCACCAGCCGAGGGCGCCGCTCGCGACGCGTCTCCGATGTCTGCATCTGTTCAGTGCCGGAGACATGTGACTGGATGGGACGGGACTGATATCTACCACGCCTATTCAATGTTGTTGTCCGTCTGTATGCTGCCATTAAGCAGGCCCGTCGACCAAAAACTCACTCCGACCCCACGCATTGACGCACCCAGACGCCTTGTCTCACTGGAATCGCTATATAAAGGCGGCAACACCCGGCTAACTCCATACCACAACACAAGCCCCTCCCTATCATCCTGCCTTGCACGACATCCGTCATGACTGCAAGCGACGAAGCTATATGAGAGAGCCTTTTCCACGGACATGAAGCATGGCGTGGCCGTCCTGACTGCCGCCTGGCAGAGCCGCCGTGCCAGGCGGATCGAGGCCTGCTAGCCAGCCAGCTCGCCCAAGGTCTCCGACGATGAGGACGAGACCACGATAGAGACTGACTCCAACGACACCACCCCGGCTCCCACGCCTCCTGTGCACGCTGGCTTCACCATGGAGCAGGCGTAGACGCACTACAACGCCGCCACGTCGGACGCCGGGTGCCACCGTCGTATGATAGGTTTAGGGTTGGGTCTTTTTTTTCTAAACGTTCGAAATGTAATGAAAATCCTCCATGTTTGTATAAAATTCGTCATGTTTATATGAAATCCGATCGTCTTTGAACGAATATCGCCTGGTTAGTTTGGAAGGTTGTCTAAATATATACAACTATTATTAGATGACGGCCTCCCGGATCCATGCCTACGAATTGATCTCTCTGTCCACGAACGGATGCAAAAGAAAATTCACGGATTGCCCGTTGGAGATGCCCCAACTCAGTTGCCGAAGCGCACCCCTGGAGTTTAAGCTAGGAGCCAAAGCCCAATGCATTTTAGATGTCCATTTTTATTTTGTTTGAATCATAGTCAACTCCCTATGTTCCCTTGGTCTGCCTTCTTAATTTGTGTTACAACTACCATTAGATGGCCCGATAAGCCATATTTTACCTGTCACATGCACCGAGTTGTCCCCTAAGCAAAAATCTTTTTTTACTCAGGTCAAACTGTTTATGTACAATGATCAGGCCTCCTTTGGTTCATCGGATAGAAAAATCATAGAAATAAAAAAGTCGTATCGAGGCCTGCTTGCCAGGCGGATCGAGGCCTGCTTGCGAGCCAGCTCGTCCGAGGTCTCCGACGATGAGGACGAGACCATGATCGAGACTGGCTCCAACGACACCACCCCGGCTCCCACGCCTCCTGTGCACGCCGGCTTCACCATGGAGCAGGCGTAGACGCACTACAACACCGCCACGTCGGATGTGCAGCTTGCGCCGACGCCTCTGTCGGTGTTCCAGTAGGCGCAGGACGAACAACGGTACAACATGTTTCTCCTGGAGCAGCACCGACTGGAGGAGGGTCGGATCTACGGCGAGCAAGCGAGCAAGGAGGCTGTGGATTGAGGGCCAGATCTACGGCGAGCAAACGAGCAAGGAGGCTGTGGATTGACGGCCAGATCTACGGCGAACCTCCACTTCTTCGCGGAGCAGCGTGCCACCTACGATGTCGTCCGTGCATAAGCCACCACTTGCCAGGAAGCGGTCGCCGCGGAGGCGCAGCTGAAGGCGATCGCCGAGGAGAACAACACCAGCTGCGCCTCCTACGCGCCGCCGATGAACCATCAGCTGGCCCGGTGGGGCGAAGATAGCGTCGGCGCCATTATTTTCATCGTGGACCTCGCGTCAATCAGCGACGGACAGGTCGTGGACTCTTCCGAGGATGAGTAGGCAACGGGAAGCGGTGGTGCCTTGTGTCCCATGTGGGTTAGTCCGTCTCCCGTGTTCTACTCTTACCGCACCTTTACTTCATGAGACTTATCGCCGGTGGTCATGAAGATGGCTGATGGAGGACGACACGGGCTTGGACGCCGGGTGCCACCGTCGTATGCTAGGTTTAGGGTTGGGTCTTTTTTTCCAAACGTTCGAAATGTAATGAAAATCCTCCCTGTTTGTATAAAATCCGTCATGTTTATATGAAATCCGATCGTCTTTGAACGAATTTCGCCTAGTTAGTTTGAAAGGTTGTCTAAATATATACAACTATTATTGGATGACGGCCTCCCGGATCCATGCCCACGAATTGATCTCTCTTTCCACGGACGGATGCGAAAGAAAATTCATGGATTGCCGTTGGAGATGCCCCAACTTAGTTGCCGAAGCGCTCCCGAGGAGTTTGAGCCAGGAGCCAAAGCCCAATGCATTTTAGATGTCCATTTTTATTTTGTTTGAGTCACAGTCAACTCCCTATGTTCCCTAGGTCTGCCTTCTTAATTTTTGTTACAGCTACCATTAGATGGCCCGATAAGCCATATTTTACCCGTCACATGCACTCAGTTGTCCCCCGAGCAAAAACCTTTTTTTTACTCAGGTCAAACTGTTTATGTACAATGATCAGGCCTCATTTGGTTCATCGGATTGGAAAATCATAGAAATAAAAAAGTCGTATCGAGGCCTGCTTGCCAGGCGGATCGAGGCCTAATTGCCAGTCAGCTCGCCTGAGGTCTCCGACGATGACGACGAGACCACGATAGAGACTGGCTCCAACGACACCTTCCCGGCTCCCACGCCTCCTGTGCACGCTGGCTTCACCATGGAGCAGGCGTAGACGCACTACAACGCCGCCACGTCGGATGTGCAGCTTGTGCCGACGCCTCTGTTGGCGTTCCAGTAGGCGCAGGACGAACAACGGTACAACATGTTTCTCCTGAAGCAGCACCGACTGGCGGAGGGCCAGATCTACGGCGAGCAAGCGAGCAAGGAGGCCGTGGATTGAGGGCCAGATCTACGGCGAACCCCGACTTCGTCGTGGAGCAGCGTGCCACCTACGATGCCGTCCGCTCATAAGCCGCCACTTGCCAGGAAGCGGTCGCCGCGGAGGCGCAGCTGCAGGCGATCGCCGAGGAGAACAACACCGGTGGGGCGAAGCTAGCGTCGGTGCCATTATTTTCATCGTGGACCTCACGTCAATCAGCGACGGACAGGTCGCGGACTCTTCCGAGGATGAGTAGCCACGGGAGGCAGCGGTGCCTTGTGTCCCATGTGGGTCAGTCCGTCTCCCGTGTTCTACTCTTACCGCACCTTCACTTCATGGGACTTATCGCCGGTGGTCATGAAGATGGCTGGTGGAGGACGACACGGGCTTGGACGCCGGGTGCCACCGTCGTATGATAGGTTTAGGGTTGGGTCTTTTTTTTCTAAACGTTCGAAATGTAATGAAAATCCTCCGTGTTTGTATAAAATCTGTCATGTTTATATGAAATCCGATTGTCTTTGAACGACTTTCGCCTAGTTAGTTTGAAAGGTTGTCTAAATATATTCAACTATTATTGGATGACGGCCTCCCGGATCCATGCCCACGAATTGATCTCTCTGTCCACGGACGGATGCGAAAGAAAATTCACGGATTGCCGTTGGAGATGCCCCAACTCAGTTGCCGAAGCGCTCCCCGGGAGTTTGAGCCAGGTGCCAAAGCCCAATGCATTTTAGATGTCCATTTTTATTTTGTTTGGATCACAGTGAATGCTCTATGTTCCCTAGGTGTGCCTTCTTAATTTGTGTTACAGCTACCATTAGATGGCCCGATAAGCCATATTTTACCTGTCACATGTCACATGCACCGAGTTGTCACCCGAGCAAAAATCTTTTTTTACTCAGGTCAAACTGTTTATGTACAATGATAAGGCCTTCTTTGGTTCATCGGATAGGAAAATCATAAAAATAAAAAAGTCGTAGGAAATGAGATGACATGCATCTCAAATCCTATGCGTAGGGAAGGAAAGGAGATGTTCTTTGTTTGACATCATATGATTTTTTCCATTAAGTCTAGAGTAATATTTATTTTCTTATAAAATGTGAAGGATAGAAAAAATTCCTTCATAAAAATGAGATTTCATTCCAACAAACCAAAAGGCTTTATAGGAATTTTTAATAAAAATTCTACCCTATGAAATTCCTGCAAAGTCCTGCAAACCAAAATAAAGGAGGCGTGAATATGTGTGCCACACCACCATACTCCGTGGGGAGAGCCACAGAGGCCAACGTGGCCCCTCCTGCTTCGCCCAGACGGCAAACAAAACTCCCAGTGTGTGTGGTATGTACCGCATGCGGTGCGTTCCAGCTCGTAGCCGTCGTCGCTGCCGAAACAGACAAGCATGTACCGCGACGAAGCGTGAGGCAAGTCACGTACCTCGGCAAGGAGTCGTCGGATCGGCCAAGGAATCTCAGTAGCTACCGGCCAAAGCCCTGGGGTGGGGATGCGTCATTGCTGGGCTCACCACGAGATGACCCGCACGGACGCAAAGCCGAGCGAGAGCGATCCCCCGCGATCTGGGCACTTTGCCTTGTGCAAGAAGCGGGCAAAGGCAGCCATGTATAATGTATTGTACTGTAGGAGTATATTCTTTTACGAGTATATGTCTCGTGTTCTCTTTTGGGGTGCAGCTCCCCGCCCGCGCAGTAGCACGGTTGCGAGTTACTCCTATCGGTGAACATGTGTGACCACGTGGCCATATGCCCACCGCATCGACAAGAAACGAGTGGCGGCACACAAAAGATTTGTTGGGCCGATTTATTCTGGCAAAGATGCATTTTTGGAACGGCTAAACCGGCACAAGTCATTTTCGGATAGTATTCCTACGACGCAAAATTGCTGGTGCTGGTGGTAGCTTGTCTATCATACAAAAGCCAATGGTTCACGCGCCCTCGCAAAAAAGGAAAGCCCGCATAAGGGCACTCAAAATGTGGTGCAAAACAGAGTAACCAACATGTGGTGCACAAGTAATGTGCGCAGCCGCTTGATACCCCAAACTTCGCACGAAATGATAAAACCATGATATCCGTTGATGGGGCTGTCCACTTTGAACTTGTTTGCATCGCGCTCAACGCCCAAAATAGTCCTCGCTCTAACCTCACTCTAGCTCTGACTTCTCAAGCCATATTTTAATGGTATTACAGGCATAGATTGCATCACGCGATAACTATTTTATCCTGTCACACGCAGCGAGCTGTCTCCCCGGAGTGTTATTTTATACAGGTCAAATTCTTGCTTACAGCATCTCGTAAAAGGAAAATAATTACCAGCATACGTTGGGAGAGCCACAGAGGCCAATTTGGCCCCTCCTCCTTCGCCCGGACGGCACAGAACTGTCGACGACCCAAGTGTGTGTGTCACGGCACGTCGGACGGCATCGCACACGTCACCGCCGAACCATTTTTTTCGTATAAATGCGGTAGCTAAAGAGTACAGGACGGCCCACATCGTATCAGTCCTTCCCAGTTATCGCACCCATCTGCAGCAGCCAGCTCAGTATCGGGCAAGAAGAGAAGACATTTATTTTCTTCCCCCGCGGGAGATCGATCACAGCCGGACAGCCATGGGCGAGGAGGCCCCGGCCGCGGTCACCGCGGCGGCGGCGACGTCGCCGGCGCCCCACTTGCTCCTCATATGCTTCCCGGGGCAGGGCCACGTCAACCCCATGCTCCGCCTCGCCAAGCGCTTCGCGGCCAAGGGTCTCCTGGTCACCTTCTCCTCCACCTCCTACGTTGGAGGCAAGATCACGGCCTCCTCCGGGGTGGAGGCTGGCGGCGACGGCGTGCCGCTCGGCCGCGGAAGGATCCGTTTCGAGTTCTTGGACGACGATTTCGACGGGAACGACCTCGACGACCTGATGAGGCACCTGGAAACGACCGGCCCGGTGGTGTTCGCGGAGCTGCTGAGGCGCCAGGAAGAGGCGGGACGCCCTGTGACGTGCGTCGTCGGGAACCCGTTCCTCCCGTGGGCGATCGACGTCGCCCACGACGCCGGCATCCCCACGGCAGTGCTGTGGGTGCAGTCGTGCGCCGTGTTCTCGCTCTACTACCACCACGTGCACGGGCTCGTGGAGTTCCCGCCGAGGACGACCTCGACGCCCGGGTCAACCTCCCGGGCCTCCCGGCGCTGTCCGTCGCTGACGTGCCGTCGTTCCTGCTGCCGTCGAACCCCTACAAGCTCCTCACCGACGCGATACTGAAGCAGTTCCGTACCATCCACAAGGCGTCGTGGGTGTTCGTCAACTCCTTCTATGAGCTGGAGCCCGACGTGGTGGACGCGCTCCCGGGCATCTCGCCGCCGCCGCCGCCACTCATCCCCGTGGGCCCGCTCGTGGAGCTGGAGGAGGAGGGCGCCGTGCGCGGCGACATGATCAAGGCCGCGGACGACTGCGTGGGGTGGCTGGACGCGCAGGCGCCGCGCTCCGTCGTGTACGCGTCGCTCGGCAGCGTCGTGGTGCTGTCCGCCGAGGAGCTGGCCGAGATGGCGCACGGGCTCGCGTCCACCGGCCGCCCCTTCCTGTGGGTGGTTCGGCCGGACTGCAGCGCGATGCTTCCTGAGGGGTACCTGGACTCCGTCGCCGGGCGCGGCATGGTGGTGCCGTGGAGCCCGCAGGACCTGGTGCTCGCGCACCCGTCCACGGTGTGCTTCCTCACGCACTGCGGCTGGAACTCCACGTTGGAGACGCTCGCGGCGGGGCTTCCCGTGGTGGCGTTCCCGCAGTGGGGCGACCAGTGCACGGACGCCAAGTACCTCGTGGAGGAGTTCAAGATGGGGGTGCGCATCGGCACGCCGCTGCGGAGGGACGCCGTGCGCGACGCCGTCGAGGACGTCGTGGCCGGGCCGGACGCCGGCGCGATGTTCGAGAAGGCCAGAGCGTGGAGCGCGGCGGCGAGGACGGCCGTGGCGGCCGGCGGGTCGTCGGACCGCCACATACAGGCGTTCGTTGACCAGGTTGTGGCGGGAACCATTGGCGCACGAGCAGATAAGGACCATGTGGCTGCGGAGCAGCAAGGTCTCGATTCATCTTCTCTACGTGGAAACTAAGGATTATTTCGGCCATCTTCAGTGAAGAAATGCGCAGAGATTTCTGAAGTTCAAAAGCGAGGCACGCACAAGACTACTCAACCGAAGCAACTTTGTCCTAGGTAGGCGCCTACGCTGGCACACAGAGTCGGAAGCATCCATGGGTATGAGCAACTGAAGTCCATCGTTGACGCGATGTTGCGAGTCTTGGAGCTCAGCACTGAAGTCTGACGATGCCGCGAGAACCGAAGCTAATACTCCCTTCATTTCAAAAACAAGTGACTCAACTTTATACTAATTTTATATTATAGTTAATATAAAATTGAGTCACTTATTTTAGGATGGAGGAAGTAATAATTATACTAGTCTTCGTAGCATGATATTTTGTTTTCTTTGATCCTCTTGTTATGTTTGTTATCAAGCCAGGCAGGCTATATCTTTTAATTAAGTATGTTCATATGAATGTCAAGAAATTTATTAAGACCCTAATTTTGGCACCATTAAAGCGCTAGCAATCCTCCTCTCCTGCGAAATGCCTGCGCCAGCGAAGACGCCATTGCCCCCAGCGAGCGTGTAAATGCAGCACCGCTGTGTTTTTGATTCGGGGACCACAGTGGAACTACCACAAATGTCATGCAGTATGTACAGTTTAGGGAAAGCGAGTAACATGTGCTATATTGTAGCTAGTTTAGTTTTTTTTTTAAGGAGGTTATCCCCAGGCCTCTACATCAGATCGACACATGTGGCCATAAACATTACATATCAAAATTGGGGAAGAGTTTCACGTCCCCGGCCTCTGCACCAACTAGAGATGTATACGGCCATTTTAGTATGAGTACCAAGATAAACATGGTCCTCAAATTTTTTAAAATAAGTATCAAGATATTGTTTGATGAGTGGTCCCACCACACACCAAACTTGATCCTCAATAAATGGGGAAAATCACTGTGCATCACCTGTCAATTCTAGAAATTGAACTCGGGCCGTTAGGCTGCACAACCGCATGCCCAACTACTCGGTAGCTAGTTTAGTGCTGATGTGTCTATGAACTGGCCACATGGGAGAAGCTTCAGTAATTTTAACAGGACTTGTTGCTTGTCGGATTTCAGGCAAGTTGTTGGTGCCTTACTACAGATGGACATTTGACAACGAACAACTCTCATGCTGAAACTCTTCAGTTACTTCCACCGTCCCATAATGTAAGAGTTTTTTTTTACTCTAGTGTAGTATCGAAAAACATCATACATTATGGGACGAAGGGAGTAATGGAAAACTCAACATGCATAACTCATATAATATTAACTGTGGGGGAAAACAACTTTACAAGTCACTATTTTGGTGCTCTTGTTTTGTAACTGTAGCAAAGCATATAAACCTGCAGGGGGCTTTCTGTGACCCTTATACAACAATTCTTTCAACCATGGTGCAAATGTCAGGAGGTCCAACTAGAGACGGGCATTAGTGATACTATACGCTGGAAGTACACCGCTAATGGATGTTATTTCGCCGCCACCGCTTACCAGATGCAATTCGCTGGGCTGATCAAGTTCGAGATGCCGCGATTAGTTTGAAAGATCTAGGCACCACCCAAGATTAAATTCTTCTCGTGGCTTATCCTGCAAGACCGGATCTGGACGGTTGATAGATTGCTCCGTAGAGGATGGCCAACCTGTGGCCTTTGCCAGCTATGCAAACAAGAGCCAGAAACGACCACTCATCTCATGTTCAAATGCCGCTACACGATTAGAGTTTGAAATCTGGTTTTTCAGTGGTTGGGGATTCACTCACCGACTCCGAGTTGGAGTAACTTCTAATCAATCAAGGAATGGTGGTGTTTAAATGATGGCATGGTTCAGATATAGGAAGGCCAACACCTCGCTACAGATGCTCATCTGCTGGGAGATTTGGAACGAGAGGAATGCTAGGGTGTTCTGCACCAAAGCTTCCCTTCCTTCCCGAGTGGTCGCGACGATCAAAGATGAGGCCAAGACGTGGGTCATCGCCGGGGCTAGATTCTTGGGCAATTTAATTCCGGGAGATTAGCCAAATTTATTTGGACCTGCGTGGTCCTGTAACCTGCAAAAATTTGTTTTACTCCTT
The DNA here is from genome assembly GCA_021437245.1 of Aegilops speltoides. Classification (NCBI taxonomy): domain Eukaryota; kingdom Viridiplantae; phylum Streptophyta; class Magnoliopsida; order Poales; family Poaceae; genus Aegilops; species Aegilops speltoides. The sequence continues at coordinate 177,910,002 of CM038146.1, forward strand.
ATTTAATGAGACGAGGCAAAGCTTTTGCCTCCATTAAAAAAATGTGCTCTGGACATAATTCCGTTAGTGGATTCCCTATAATAACATAGGTGTTTTATATTGGAGAACATCACAATCTTTCCATCACAAGTAAAAAAGCAAATAAATTGTACAGAAAGAAGGCCACATTAGCTTGGGACAGTCAGAGTCAGTACATAGCAAGTTTACAACATTGCTAAATATAGGGTGCTAGAAAAGATGGAGCTTGGGGCAGCCAGACACAATCTAGACAAGTACAACAGGTAAATTTAGCAGTTCATGAGCGGCATATTGGTTTCTCCTTTTTCAAAAGACAAAATGTCAAAAACAGAAAACACCTTACTAAGCTCTTGAATTTGCATAAGAGGAAGAATTGCAACCTAGTTTGTCGCCCTTATCTTCAAGATTTACCAATTCTATAGTATCACACTCCACAATGATGTCCCCAACTGTCGGTGTACTAAGGTAGGGGTACCTCAGTACCCCAACTTGTGCACGGGCAGTCGCAGCTCCCCGCGGCAGGGTTTACCACGTGCTTGCCGGAGACCTTCCTGCTCCACGACAAGCCATTCAAGAACAAAGTATACAAGACAGAGGATCGAGACCCCGGCAAGTGGAGCTTGCCGGGAAGGCCGTCCCAGGCTCAAGGTTGCATCACTCGCGCAAGGCCCTGGCGAGAGGAGCTCGCCGGGAAGACTAGAAGATTACGCCATAGAAGACACGCCTCGGCGCTATACGCGTCCCGGCGAGGGCCCGGGGAGCGACAAGTTACAGAACCCGGCAAGCCCCCGGGCCCGGCAAGATCAAGACCCCGGCAAGGTGCTTGCCGGGAGAGCTGCACTGTGTGCCTGCGCTCCAGCTCATCGGCCTGGCGCGCATACAGGGCCTTTCGAGGACGCGTGGCGGATGGTCGCGACTGGGGACACGGTGGCACTTCACGGTGGTGAATCCATCGCCGTGGCGACGGAGACGCAAGAGGCGGGAGCTTTTGGGGTCGACGGCGACGGGCATTAAATGCCCTTGTCCCCATTGTCAAAGTAGGTGGCAACCCTTTGTTCACGACCGTAGTATGCTGCCTTGTTCCCCTTGTTCCAACTACCACCTCTTTTACATTTTGCCCTTTCTCCCACGTTGACACTGTCGGTGACCCTTGCACTATAAAAGGAGGCCCATGCTGGCGTGGAGGGGTTGAATCTTTGCAACTCTCACGCTCGGGGTAGCCGCCATCTGTAGCTCTTCAAGCTCCCGAGCTCAATACAAACACAAAGCAGCAGAGGAGTCTTATCTCTCCGGAGAGCTCCGGTGGGTAAAATCGCCAGCGTGTTCGCCTCGTCTGCTCTCTGTGCTCCCTCCGCCCTCGTCCGCTCGAGACAAGGGCCCGGCCCCATAGGTGTTCGTGGCGGCAGATCCTCCCCCGACATCTTTGGCGCGCCAGGTAGGGGGCGTCGAGGTTGTGCGGACCTGATCCGGCGTCCGCGCGGGCGCGTTCTTCATCTACCTCTCCAATTTCATCAGCAACATCATCAACAACTGCGCCATGGCCCCGAAGAAGAAGGCTTCGGGGGCTGCAGGCCCGTCTGCGTCTCATCCGCCGCCACCAGAGCTAACGGTGGGCGGAGGAGACGCCGACGGAAGGGTGGTCGCCGCCGAGGACACTCGCGGCGCCACCAGATCCAAGGACAAGACGGATGACCGCGCCTCGGTCTCCGTGGACATACCACGTCCATCTCAGCACACGGTAACTCAGCAGCGCCAAACCACGGGAGGTGGTATCCGCCTGCTGGGGCAAGGACACACTGGAGGCTCGCGGGATGCTCTGGACCATCGTCCGGACACAAGCAAAGCGAAGGCGCCGGGGGAGGACCCTGCTCCTCCTAATTTGTTAGGAGTCCGAGCATATCCGCTCCTCGCACCGCCGCTTCGCTCCGCTCCCCTCCACTCCGCGAAGCGCTCGCAAGGGCGCAAATGCTCCTCAACTTCCCTCGGCGGCGGACAAGGCCGATGATGGAGGGCTACCATCGAGCTGATCGCCGCCAACAACGATTTTTTCGCAGCGGCGGCGGCCTCGCGGCGCGGCAAGCCGAGAAGACGGCGCTAACGGCGACAAAACCGCCGAGGTGCAACCACGTGCACTCCCCGCCGCTGAAGCGAAGACGCCGCCCGCCGGAATAACGCCGACGATGGCTCCACGGCATCGTCGGATCCGCAGGCTCGTCGGGATCAACGCCAGATCCTCGGCGCCGGCGACAAGAAGACGCTTCGGACCACAATCAGCGCCGAGAAACTTCGGCGACAATCGGACGAGCTGGAGCGCTGCCGACGCGCACGCGCCCGGTGAACCAGCGACTTGCCGTACTCGGCGAGCTGCCTGCGTTCACCGCGAGCTGCGCGCGTCGATGGCCCAGCATGAAGAATTTCAAGCGACGACGAGAAATACGACGGCAAGACACACCCTCGGAGTTCCTCGGTGTCTACACCATCGCGTATGCAGCTGCGGGGCGCGACGAAGATTCGGCGAACTATTTCCGCTCGTGCTTAAGCGAGCGTGCGTTCTTGGCTTATGCACTTGCGGAAGGCTCCATTTCTTCTTGGCAGACCTTTGCCATCGGTTTGTTGGCGCCTTCACCGGGCGGCCACAAACCCCACGGCCGAGAGAGATCTCCACATTTTGGCCCGAAGGAAGGAGAATCCTGCGCAAGTATATCCAACGCTTGATCGTGTGCAAAGACAACATCTCGACGTCCACCGCGCGGTTATCGGCGCGTTCCACCGAAACGTCGCGTAACCGCGCATGCGTGAAGAGATGGCAATGACCAAGATTCGGGATGTCGGCGAGCTCTATGCTCTGGTGATAAGTGCGACGCAGCGCGAAGAGGAGGAGACTCCCCGGGGAGGATGCCGGCACAGGAGGAAGCGACAGTGACGACGCCGCCCCGACAAAGAAGAGACGGCGGCGAAACAACCAGAAGAACAAGAAGGAGGTGCTTGCCGCCGAGAAGTCCGGCAAGGAGGCTCCCGCCAAGCAAACACAGGCTGGCGGCTCCGACAAGGAGCCTGCCCCTGTAGCGGCAGCCGACAAGCAGGACGGCTCCGGCAAGCAATACTGCAAAATCCACCGCACCAAGGGCCGCGATCTCTACAACTGCAAGCGCGTCGATGATCTCGTCGAGCAGCAAAAAGCTGAGTACGCGAGGCGCGACAAGGAGAAGGCCCAAGGTGGCGGAGGAGAACCGAGCAAGAAGCGGCTGTTCAATGGCGGGGAGGACACATGGCGGGGCCAAGCGGCGGCAAGATGATCGACCTCCGGGGCGCGACAAGGATGAAGAAGGCGACAGCGAAGACATGGAGGATGAGGATAACAGCGGCGGGGAGTTCGAAGGCCACGGAGGTCTGTGCGTCGGCGGTGGCGCCTCTGCACACCTCCCACCGCCCGGCTAAAGCGGTGGGTGCGTGAGGTGAATGCAGCAGAGCCGCCCGTGGACTCGCGAGCTCCTCAAATGGTCCAGCCACGCCCATCATTTTTGATCTTGAGGATCACCCCGACCGCACCACCGCGGTCGGGTGCTTGCCGATCTGGTCTCGCCCACCATCCGCAACCTCAAGGTCACCAAAATGTTGGTTGACGGCGGGGCAGGCTAAACTTGATCTCCTCTGCTGTGATCAAGAAACTCCAAATACCAGACGGCGAGCTCGAAGAGACCGGTTCTTTCAAGGAATCAACCGGGACGGAGCAAGCCCAAGGAAAGATCACTCTGCCGGTGACCTTTGGCGGGAGCTCAACTTCAGGATCGAAGCGCATCACTTTCGGCGTCGCCGACATTCCGTTGCCATACAATGGAATACTCGGCCGCCCCGCCTCGCCAAGTTCATGGCAGCTTCCCATTATGCTAGCGTACTCAAGATGCGGGGCGATAAGCGTCATCACCGCCCACGGCGACAAGAAGGATGCGCTTATCTGCGCCGACAAGATCTACGGGATGCGGCAGCTGCGGCCGATAAGAATACACTTGCGGCTGAAGCTCCGGGGAAGAAGAGAAGACCAAGTCCGGCAAGTGCTCGGGGCCCACTCCGGCAATCGCACCTCTTGGTCTTCTTGCTTGCCGTCGAGGGCGCCCCGTCGAGCTCCACGGCAAGAGTAAAAAGGAATGGCGCTCCGCCGCAACCAAGAAGGTGTCCGCCAGGAGGGCGGCACGGTGGTACCTTCACCATCGGTGCCACACTCGACGACAAATAGGAAAGCGCTCATTGCCTTCCTGCGGGCGAATGTCGATGTGTTTGCATGGCAACCATCTGACATCCCCGGTGTTCCCAGGAAGGTGATTGAGCACAAGCTTGCTGTTTGCCCTCATCTGTGACCCATCAAGCAAAAAGTGAGGAAGCAAGCCGTGGGCGCCAAGAATTCATCAACGAAGAAATCAAGAAGCTAGAGGCAGCGGGCCTAGTTAGAGGTGTGATCCATCCGACATGGTTAGCAAACCCGATGAGTCGTATGCGCAAGGCCAGCGGGAAATGGAGGCTGTGTATAGACTTCACCGATGTGAATAAAGCATGTCCCAAGGATCCATTCCCTTGCGGCGCATTGACCAGATTGTTGACTCCATTGCGGATGTGAGCTACTATGCTTTCTTGATGCATACTCAGGTTATCACCGGATCTTTATGGCCAAAGAGGATGAAGAGAAGACCGCATTTATCACTCCATGTGGCACTTATTGCTTCATCGCATGCCATTTGGATTGAAGAATGCAGGATCAACATTTGCAAGGGTAGTGTATCTTGCTTTTGAGCCACAGATCCACGTAAATGTAGAGGCTTACATGGATGATATCGTGGTGAAGAGCAAGAGCAAGGATCTGCTGATTCAAGATTTGGAAGAGACATTTCAGAACCTGCGCAAGATCTGTTTTTAAGTTGAACCCGAGAAGTGCGTCTTTGGAGTTCCCTCGGCAAACTTCTCGGGTTCTTTTGTGTCCTGAGGGGATTGAAGCCAACCCGACAAGATTAAAGCCATTGAGCGGATCGAAGCCCGAGGCGAGTCAAAGATGTCGAAAGCTTGCAGGTTGTGTGGCTGCCCTCGGAGGTTCATTTCAAAGTCTGCGCAGAGCGCGCCTACCTTTCTTCAAAATCTTGAAGAAGGCAGGCCCCATGAAGTGGACTCGGAAGCGGAGGCAAAGACTGCAAGATTTGAAGCGATACCTATCCTCCACCCCAATACTTGTCGCACCTAAACCACGGGAGAAGTTGCTGCTGTACCTAGCAGCAACCAACCAAGTGGTTAGTGCTGCGTTAAGTAGCGGAGAGGAGTCCGACGAGGAGGCTACGCCACCGCAAGCGAGGCCGGCGACAAGCGGGGCTGCTCCGGCAAGCTCTGGCCCGACAAGGACAATTCTCTTGAGAGCAGGATGAGGTGCGGAAGAAGATGGTGCAGCGCCCAGTGTATTTTGTAAGTTCCCTTCTCCAGGGGGCTAGATCAAGATACTCTGGTGTGCAAAAGCTGCTTTTCGGCCTCCTCATGGCCTCGAGAAAGCTGCGCCATTACTTCCAAGCACACGAGATAACAGTGGTCACTCGCTTTCCGCTAAAGAGGATATTGCACAACCCAGAAGCAACAGGCAGGATCGTTGAGTGGGCACTGGAGCTGTCGAGCTTTGGACTCAAGTTTGAAAGTACTTCAACCATACAGAGCCGAGCTTTGGCAGAATTTATAGCAGAGTGGACCCCAACGCCCGATGAAGAAGTCCAAGAAACAAGTACACCCGTACAAGAAGCAACAAGTGAATGGGTAATGTACTTTGATGGTGCCTTCTCGCTGCAAGGCGCCGGTGCCGGCGTGGTACTCATCGCGCCCACCGGAGAGCACCTCAAGTATGTTATCCAGATGCACTTCCCAAGGGAGCAAGCGACAAACAACACCGCTGAATCTGAAGGTTTGCTCGCTTGACCCTGGATTGCGGCGAACTTGGGATCGGGAAGTTGATTGTCGGGAGATTCTCGATTGGTGGTCCGCAAGTTAACAAGAGCTATCGAGCCCTTTGATGGAAGCTTATGTCGATGAAGTGAGGAAGCTTGAGGAGCGCTTTGAAGGTTTGCAGATGGAGCACGCCCCGAGAGCTCGAGAATGAAATCGCAGATGGCCTTTCAAAGTGTGCCGATGAAGTTACATGGAACCGAGGACCTTCTTGCTCAAGCCGACTCAACCATCCGTCACGCCATCAATTGGGCAGTCCAAGAAGAGAAAGTTGGTCTCCGCGACTACTTGCGGCGGGTCTCCCCGAGGCCGCCGCCAAAGTCCCCAAGATCAACGACGAAGCCGAGGAACAGTTTGCTCCTGCAGATCCTCAGATCTGTACAGTTGAAGCAAGTGTTCCCGACAAGCCTTGCCCCGGCAAGCTTGCCGGGGGACCTTCAGCTCCGGCAGAGCCAGAGATCCTTGCCGTAGAAGCTGAGGTTCCCACAGCGGCCCTCATGCCTTTAGTCCTTGCCGTTGAGCCCCAAGCTCCGGCATGGGCACAGCAGATCGTCCGTTTTCTGCGAGCTGGAGAACTTCCCGACGACCCAGAAGAAATAGAGAAGATAACCGGACAGTCAAGTATGTACCAGTTCGTGGATAACGAGCTGTCATGTAAGAAAACTCAATGGTGTCGGTGAAGTGCATCTCCGGGGAAGATGGGCCGAAGCATTGGCGAGATACACGGAGGCATATGTGGCCACCACATTGGCGCAAGGGCGCTTGTCGAAAGCTTTCCGGCAAGGGTTCTTTGGCAGAAAGCCCTCCAAGATGCAAGCGCACTAGTAACCAAGTGTGAAGCGTGCGAGTTCCATGCAAAGCAGATCCATCACCAGCTCAAGCTCTCCAAACAATCCCTTTGTCTGGCCCTTCTCGATGCAGGGGCTCGATATCCTCGGCCCCTTCCCGTGTTGTCGGGGCTTTGAGTACTTATGCGTAGCGATCGACAAGTTCACAAAGTGGCGAAGTGGAGCCAGTGAGAAAGGTGACAGACACGATCGGCGGTCAAGTTCTTGGTCGATTGTGTGCGTTTGGGATCCCCAACAGGATTATCGCGACAACGGTACACAATTCACTAATCGCACCTTCATGCAATCGTCCAAGACCTTGGCGCCAAGGTCTGCTTTTCGCTTCATTGCTCACCCGAGGAGCAGCGGTCAAGCGGAGAGGGCCATCTCTGAAGTGCTGCGCGGACTCAAGACAAGAACTTTCGGCAGTTGCTTGAGTGCGGAAGAAATTGGATAGAGGAGCTGCCGCGGCTCTTTGGTCAATCGAGCGACACCAAATCGAGCCACGGACGGACACCCTTTGCTCTAGTCTATGGAGCAGAAGCAGTTCTCCCCACGGAACTCGTATACGGATCTCCTCGAGTGCTCGCTTATGATGAGCTCGAGCAAGAGCAATCGCGGCAAGATGACGCATTGCTCCTTGAGGAAGGACGTCTCAGGCTGCTGTACGAGCTGCTCGATACCAGCAGGCCTTACGCCGCTACCATAGCCGCAAGGTCAAAGCCAGAGTCTCGAGGAAGGCGACCTTGTTCTTGGCGTGTTCAGTCCGCCAAGAATTCCAACAAGTTGGCGCGAAGTGGGAAGGCCCTTATCGGGTGAGACAAGTCACGAGGCCCGTATTTGTCGCCTCGAGACCGAAGAAGGCTTACAAAGTGAGCAACTCGGAACATAGAGCATCTTCGCAAGTTTTACCCATAAAGCGCGGTTGCCGTGATCCGCTCCGGCAACCACCTTTTGTACAAAGCTTTGCCGCCGTTGCATGTAACCCTTTGTACAAAGCGAGGCGCAGACCCGTCTGTGATAAAGTCTCGTGTTTTGCGCTGGTTGCCTTTTCCATGCTTTTCTTTGCCATTTGCATGTGTTATTTGGCATCTCTTGTGCGACACACATATCCGTAAGCAATATGCCGAAAGGCCATATACTTGGTTCCCTCTTCTCTTTTTGCTTCTTAAGCAGAAGAACGCGTTCTCGCGCACAAGTTTGCGGGGAAGGAAATGGAGGATGAACCAAGTGCTGTTCAAGAAAGAGGAGCTTGCCGGAGAACGCACGAGATTAAAGCTAAGTTATCGAATTTGAGCAGTTCGAATTTTAAATTTTAAGTTGCCTTCCTTGAACAACCACACTTTGTATGGAAAACACTGTGCTCGGAGGAACCTACCCGTGGATAGCCGTACCCTTATCTTGTTTTCGAGCACGCTCAGCGATTTAAGTGAGCTCGACAAGTGTCGCGCCCTTGTTTCGTTTTCGAGTCCGCTCAGCAAGCTAAGCGCGTTGCGACTAGCCGCGGCAAGGTTGCTTGCCGGTAAAACCTTGGCCAGCAGGCTGTGTCGAGTTCAGCACTCAGCGCTCGCGGCAAGGGCCCCTTGCCGGCAAGTCTCCTAGAAGCGTAAGGTCGAAGCATACAAAGTTGAGGATCAAAACAAGGGAGATAACACTGCATCTATTGATTAAAATAAAGATAGTATCTGGCAAGAAATAACTTGTCGCGATGACTAATGAGTCCGCAACACCCTATGCAGCAACGAAAAGAGATAAAAATAAAGGAGGCCTAGTCTACGCGGTCGCCCTCCACCACAAATCTTGTTCACTTTGGCAATGATGTGGGCGACCTGCTCCTTGAGCCTCCATGTTCGCGTCGGCCGGCAAGCTGCGAAGAACGTTGGTGAGGTTTATGCGGGATTGCGGTATACAATCTTCGTCGAGACACGCTCCATGGTTCCCGCGCCTGACCGGCGAGTCTCCTCGGCGAGTTGCGAGGATCTTCTTCCGCAAATTTGCAAGGGCGGCGCGATCCCCGAAGAAGAGGCTGAGCTTGGCGCCGTGGCGAGATTTGGATCCGGGAGTAGATGAGATGCTCCGGCTTCAGCGCCCGGCAACTCTCGGTCGATATCGGACGCACAAGACACCAAGTCCTCGGTCCATAACTTCGGCGAGACGGTGGAGTTGCTCGGCTGCTTTGTTGGCGCTGTCCATCAAAGCTCGCTCTCGTGAGCTCCTCCTTCAACTTGGTCTCCGATCCGTGCGGCGTCGGCGAGTCCCTCGGCGAGACTTTCATCTCAAGATCCTCGGCGGAGTCCTTGGCGGCCTTCAACTCGTCGCCTTGCTTGGAAAGACGCGCCTGGAGTTCCGAGTTGATGAGGGTGTCCTTCCCGCGCTCCGTGTTGAGCGCGGCGACCTTCTCCTCGCTCGCTTTCAGCAACTCCTCCAGCTGCGCGACCTTGACGGCAAGCTCCTCCTTGGCGGTCTCCGCGGCAGCATGGGGCGGTTTCGCCTCCTTGATTCCCGCCAAGGGCTGCTCCCGGCGGCAAGGTCTTCCTCGTGGGAGTCGAGGTTGACCTTCCGCCGATAAGTTCTCCTTCGCGGGACAGCTCCACCTGGCGAGCCGTTGTTGCTCTTCGGCCTCGGCCTTCTCCAGCAACCACTCTTCATACTCCCCGGCGAGTCGCTCACGCTTCTCCGCCACCTCGCGGAGAGCAGCCTGGTTGGCGGCGCTGAGCTCCGCCGCGCGCTTCTCCATCTCCTCGGCGGCCTTGGCGGCGAGGGCCTCCCGGGAAGCGAGCTTCGCCTGTCTGGCCCGGTAAAGGGCCAGGAGCTGGTGAAGCAGCTTCTCCTCCTCGGGCCCGTCGCTCCCGCCGGGCCCCTCGACGATCTTCAAGCCCGCGGAGGCGAGGACCTCCCCATCAAAGGCCTCGCCCTCAGAGTCATGACGAAGAACCCCCGGCACTGGATGAAGGCGCCGTTGGGGGCTTTCAAGTAGCAGCCGGACTGCTCCTCTCCGGTGGAGGGTCGGCGACCGCGCGAGCACTTGATGCTCCCGCCGCCTCCGGGCTGGCGGTGCGTCGCCGTCCCCTCCCGGCAGCTGCGTCATGGCCGGGGCGATCTGTGACGCATTTGGCCCGGCGGCTCCCGCCATGTCCTCGGCAACAGGGACGTCGCCGCCGCCGCCTTGCGCGTCCTCCTCCTCAACAATGACGACCTCCGTCTCCATCTGCTCGGGGGGAGGAGGATCTAGAAGAAGAAGAAAAAGCAAAAGAAGTTCAAGCAAATATCCAAAAAGAGACAACGCCAAGAAGACAAAGTTGCAGAACCTACCTTGGCGGACGTCGTCAGCGGCGGGCTCTCTCGCCGGGGAACCCTCCCTTGGCGGAGTGGCCGCCCTCGCCGGGCTGCTCGCTCTTGGCGGGGTACTCGCCCTTGGCGGAGTACCCGCCCTTGGCGGGACGCTCTCCCTTGCCGGGGAGTTCGACCTTGGCGGGGACGGCGGAACCTGCGGCTCCTCGTGGGCGACCTCCGGATGCTCCTGCCGCTGTGGCTCCATCTCTGCACAAGTCAAGACAAGCACGTCAAGATATTGGAACAAGACAAAATCTCCAAGCGCGCCCGGCGAGCGAAAGTTCAAGACCAGGACTTCTGTTGGGGGCTGTCTTTGGGCTGCTCCTCGGAAAGCACTAGGTCCGCAAGCTTGACTCGGCACGTCCCCGATCGCCACAAGCGGCGAAGTCGTCGCGACCGACCACGGGCACCTTGGCCTTCTTCGCCGCCCGCTGGGCCAAGGTCCTAAAATCCACGCAAGAAACAAGATTAGCATCGACAATGATCAAGGCGAAATTTGAGAAGATGAAGATTTCGGATACTTACTCCTGTTCCTCCTCGTCGTCTTCGCTCAGGGCGGAGAAGTCATACTCCGCCTAGGGCGCGTCGGCGAGGAGGCGGGGGCGAACTCCTCGGGCGCTTGGCGGTCCTCGGCGCAGCTTGGCTTCCCCGGGAAGCTTGCGCTGCTCGGCGAGCTGGTTGTTGCCGGGGGGCCTGCGCCTCCGCTTCCGTCGCCGCCTTGCGGAGACGCTTCAGTGGAGAACGCCTAGGGCTTGCCCGGGGCGGGGAGGTCTCCGACGACGAGGAGAGGTCATCGGCGTAGAGATCCGTAGACCCGCCGGCGTCCTCGGCGGCCTCGGCGTCGTCCTCCTCCTCCTCCTCGCCGGCTGGCTCGCTAGATCCAGCGCCCTGCGCTGCGGCCCCTTTCCCTCTGGCGTCTCCGCTCCCTCCGGCGCCTCCGCTCCCTCCGGCAGCGCCACCCCTTGCCGCGGCCTCGGCCGCGATACCAGGGATCCCGGAGTGCCTCAGAGGGACCCGGCAGCGTCGGGAGGAAGTTGCAGCGATCTGCAGATCTCCGCCTCCTCCGCTTGGCGGGGCGTTTCGCAGCTTACGCCTCCTCGGGCGTGTGGCGAACTCTCCTGCCGCTGCGGCGCAGCGGCCTCTTCAACGAGAAGCTATGTACGCAAGCTCTTGGTCGGTGGTGTCCGCGTATGCTCCTTGATGTCATCCTTTTTCTTCGCCACCTCCTCAAGGTTGTCGAAGAAGCCGAGATGACCGATGGATCGGGCGCAATCCACGTCGCTCCACGCCGCGCGAATCGCCACGGGCATCATGGCGAAAGCGATCGAGCTATCTTTGTTGCAGAGGGCACCACTCCCGGGAGATCTGAACCACTCGGATGGGCGGGTCATGTTTAAAGAGTTCCGGACCATCCCCTCAACTCAGCGTCGTGAAGTTGAAGTTCAGCCGGGCGCAGCCTCATTATATCCCTCGCGCCGCCATACTCCCAGCGGCCTTTTCTGTCTTGGAGAAGCGTCTGCGGCGGCGGAGAAATCTGCGCCTACTTACGCAGCGGACAGCTTTGTTGCTCGAAGCGAAGAATCCGGACGAGGTGGCGTTGAGCAGCGTCGTCCGGATCCAGATCGCTCGATCCGGCCGCGACGATAGGAGTTGTGCGGCGGCGCGGTGAAGTCTGCGGCTCGTCTTCAACGACCAGACCGATCTGACGCCACTCTTCCCACTTGCGCGGAGCTCCCGGCAAGTAAGACTCCTTCTTGTGCGGGCGAAAAACCCAAGAAATCCCTCCGGAGAGGCGCCCGCCTCTGCTCTAGGAGTGAAGAAGTGCCTAAACAGCGCCACGTTTGGGTGTATCCTATGAAGTTTTCGCACATGTATGCGAAAACCGCCATTATGAGGATGGCGTTGGGGGTGAAGTCAAGAAGGTGGAAGGCGTATGTGTTCATGATGTCGCGAAGAATTGAGAAAAAGGAGGCAAAGACCGCAGTGGAAGAAGGCTGCGAAGAAATAGTACCCGCCAGGTAGTCGCCCTAGTGGCGGCGGATGAGCTCTGGTCGAGGATGCGCCTTGGTCTTCTTGGCCCGAACAGGTAATATTTGTTCGAGTTCCCGCGACGCCGAGCCGCGCGGAAGACGACGTTCTGCTTCATGATGAGGCGAGCCGCCGCGCTGCTCAATTCTCCTTCTTGGTCTTCTCGCCTTCCCTTCCGGTCTTCGGGCCATGGCGAGGCGGCGGAGGAAGGAGGGCGAAGAGTCGGCGGCGCCGCGCAGACGCAAGAGGCGGCGGAAGAGATCACGGAGGCGGGCGCAAAGGGATCTGGAGGAGGAAGAAGATGCAATGAAAGCGAAGGAGGAACCGCTCGCTGCTTCTCTGTTTTATGGGGAAATGGGGGCGTTCGCTCTTTCCATTAAAAACGTGGCACGTCCCATCCCACGACGCCGCAATCGACGCGTGCTGTTACGGGGAGGATGCGGCAAATGGGGAAGTGGATTCGGCGGCCTTGAACGCGTGTGCCGTCTGCTTGTTTTGGGCTGGCCCTTGGCGCTCGGCACCGTGTGTAGCCCAGCCGGGGGCTCTGTCGGTGTACTAAGGTAGGGGTACCTCGGTACCCCAACTTGTGCACGGGCGATCGCGACTCCCGCGGCGGGGTTTACCACGTGCTTGCCGGAGACCTTCTGCTCACGACAAGCCATTCAAGAACAAAGTATACAAGATGAGGATCGAGACCCGGCAAGTGGAGCTTGCCGGAAGGCCGTCGAGCTCAAGGTTGCATCACTCGCAAGAAGGCCTGGCGAGGAGCTCGCCGGGAAGACTAGAAGATTACGCCATAGAAGACACGCCTCGGCGCTATCGCGTCGGCGAGGCCCGGAGCGACAAGTTCTGAACCGGCAAGCCCGGGCCGGCAAGATCAAGACCCGGCAAGGTGCTTGCGGAGAGCTGCTGTGTGCTGCGCCCGACTCATCGGCCCAGCGCCGCCTACAGGGCCTTTCGGGGCAGCGTGGCGGATGGCTGCGCGACTGGGGACACGGTGGCACTTCACGGTGGTGAATCCATCGCCGTGGCGACGGAGACGCAAGGGCGGGAGCTTTTGGGGTCGACGGCGACGGGCATTAAATGCCCTTGTCCCCATTTGTCAAAGTAGGTGGCAACCCATGTTCACGACCGTAGGCTGCCTTTGTTCCCCCTTTGTTCCAACTACCACCTCTTTTACATTTTTGCCCCTTTCTCCTACGTTGACACCTGTCGGTGACCCCTTGCACTATAAAAGGAGGCCCATGCACAACGTGGAGGGGGTTCGAATCTTTTGCAACTCTCACGCTCGGGGTAGCTGCTACTGTAGCTCTTCAAGCTCCCGAGCTCAATACAAACACAAAGCAGCAGTAGGAGTCTTATCTCTCCGGAGAGCTCCGAAGCTGGGTAAAATCGCCCGCGTGTTCGCCTCGATCTGCTCTCTGTGCTCCCTCCGCCCTCGTACCGCTCAGACAAGGGGCTCCGGCCCCATAGGTGTTCGTGGCGGGCAGATCCTCCCCCGACACCAACCTGAATCTTCAGCAAAGCAGAACACCATCCCGTAACAAATAAAAGCCTCAACAGTGAAGGCATTTGGCATAGTACCATCCCAATTTTAAAAAACACTAGACTTAAAAAGTGATTGTTGTAACCTCGGCCATGCACATCTTCACCTTCCGAGGTACAAGAAAACATGGGTTAATCTCGTTAGTCTATTTTCAAAAATGCTTTAAGGGTTGAATGACTAACATGCCAACAAGCAGCACACACCAAGGATGCCACCTTCAGAGCATTGATGCAATGTGGGTTGTAGCAAAATGAAATTAGGAGCATGAACACCTAGCAATGGTTTCTTCATGTAGAAGTACTAAGAAAATAAAAAAATCTGTTGATTTTCTTCATATACAAGTACTAACACGTACAACAACAAGCAGGTGCTGATTTCTTCAAATACCAAGTAATCATGTGGAAATGTTATTTTCGACTTGGGTTAGAAAGGTACATGGAAATTGTTTATAAATGTGAAGGATCACAACATAGAGCATATCTCGGTTGTCTATTTTCCAGTCTTGCCTTTTGCAACCGAGGACAAACTTTTTCCCTTCTAATTGTAGATCATACATCGATCCGGTGCACATAATAATCATATCCCCAATGCCACTAATTTCAAATGACTATGGGGAACATGACACACACATTGGAAGAACCAAAATACTGTCATAACACATGGATAAAGGAACAAGAGAACGTACCCTTGATCCTTGAACTGTGGCAGACCATCATCTCCTATGGTGTTGTAGCCTCGACATCACATAGCTATAGAACTACAGCACGAGTAATCACAGCTATACAGGTGCAGTTGCACGAGTAATCACAGCTATCACAGGATAATGCGTGGAAGCTATATCTCGCTTATAGGTAGATATATGCTACCCTCGTCATTTTTCTATTTGGCGCTTCAGGCCCCCGTTATAAACGCGCAACACAACCCCCCTCCCCTCTGAGCTGGGTAGGCCCGGTTAGCTCTTTCTCTTTTTTTCTGTTAAAACTACAAGGGTGCGCGCGTGGAGAGTCAAACCAGGCATCTCCTTGTACTTGATAAAGTGCACTAACCACACGGAACACAACGCTTGTTGTAATCACTTCTCCCTTTTCTCTATTATTCTTCTTTATTTTCTTCTTCTTTATCTTTTCCTTTTATTTATCTTACCTTTTTATTTTTCCTTTTTTTATTTCTTAAATTCGTGAACTTTTTTCAAAATTGATGATCTTTTTTAAAAACCAATGAAGCTTTTTTCAAATTTTTGAACATTTTGAAAATCGATGAACTTTCTTGTTTTTATCAATATTTTGAACTTTTTAAAATATTTGATGAACTTTTTTCCAAAACCAATGAACTTTTTTTTAAAATGGATGAACTTTTTTTCAAATCAATGATTATTTTTCAAATGGATGAGTTTTCTTATAAAATCCGTAAAACTTTTTTGACTTCACAAGTTGTCTCATAAGTACTAGAAAACTAGGTGGGTTTTTCTACCAGATCAACAAAAAAAAAACACTAGGTGAGCGAAGCGAGTGGCCAAGCGAGCGAGGGGGGAAGAGGAGCGAATGATGTTGGGTGATGGCTCGCTTGGGAAGCGCGTGAGTGCCACCTCACTTTTCGGCGCTCAAGGCGCCTAATAGGAGCACCCGCTCCCCTTGCCTGAATGTTCTCTTGCTCGTATAGGTATCGTTCCAGCCCGTTTTCCTTTTTTCCATGCGCTGACTACTCGGTTAGGCTTCGATCGAAAGACTCATTCGCTCGGGTTTCACAGTTAGGTGCTTTCTTTTCTATGGGGTTCTTTTGGTTATCTATTTCTGGTCTTTCTACTTTTCTTTTTTCCTTTATTTTTCTTATTTTTTCTGGTTCTCTTTGTTTGTTTCTTGTTTTCATAGTTTCCACTCTTTTTGCATTTGTTTTCTTTGTTTTTCTTTTTCCTTTTCCTTGTATTTTTCGTTTTCTTTGGGGGTTTTCTCGGTTTTCATCTGTTTTTCTTTATTTTTCTTCAATTTTTGTGTTTGTTTCTCGGGTTTTTTCCTGTCTTCTTTGTTTCCTTTCCCTTTTGCCTTTTTGCAATAGTTTTTCTTTTGGCTTCTTGTTTTCTTTTCTCTTTTCTCTTTGGTTTTCAATGTTTCTTTTCTTCTGTTGTGGGTTTCTTTCTTTTCTTTGTATCTTTTTTTGTTTTATAGCTTTCTTTCTTGTTCAACTAACGTCCACTATTTCCATTATACAATGTACATTTTTAGTATACACGTCAAACTTGTATGTTGAGACGTTGAACATTTTTTAAAGACATGACCTACATTTTTTCTTAAATACGAGTTTCGAACACTTTTTTAAATACATAGTCAACATTTTTTAAATAATCGATGATCATTTCTTTAATAACATTTTTTCAAAAATATTGTACATTTTTCTACACATCAAGAATATTTTTTACGTAAATGTTACCGTTTTCTAAATACATATATAAATTTTCTAAAATATATTGGTTTTGATATACACATTTTACTTAATGTATGTTGTATATTCTTCTTATACATCGGGAACATTTTTATGCACATTTTACATTTTTTAAATACATGATGACCGTTTTGTCGTACACATTATATATTTTTTGTATACACGAGGAACATTTTTCATATACACATTTAACATTTTAAATGCTTGAGTAACATTTTTTAAATACTCAATTAATACTTTTCAAATCCTTTATCAATAATTTTTAAACATGATCAACTTTTTTCATACACACTGTGTATTTTTTGTATGCATGAGAAACATTTTTTCTCACATTTAACATTTTTCAAATCCTTGATTAAATTTTTTGTCAGGTATTAAAAACTTGATTAAAAATCATACACCTTGTAGTTTTTCTATACACGAGAAACATTTTTATATGCACGTTTAACATTTCTCAAAAGCTTGATTAACATTTTCAAGTACTTGATTAATAATTTTCAACTTTTCAAGATCAACTTTTTCATACACATTGTATATTGTTTGTATACAATTTACATATTCATGAGAAATAATTTTTCTATACATATTTAGCATTTTTCAAATGATTGATTAACATTTTAAAATGTTTTCGTAAAATGTTTGTTGTGATATATATATATATATATATATATATATATATATATATATATATATATATATATATATATATATATATATATATAATTTTGAAAGTACAAACAAAAGAGAAAAAACAAAGCAAAAAATATGAAAACAAAGAACGTGAAAAAAAACACAGAAAAGACGAGGTTGTGCCCTGTGGCCTTCGGCCTCCTGCACGTTAGGTCTTGTACAATGCTAGGTGCTTAGGGAGCATCCAACACATGACACGTGGCGGCGGCGGCTGAGAGCACGCCAAGTGGTTGGCGTGCTCTTAGCCTACCAAAGTGACTCTTGATGGGCTCTCGCAAAGGGTACCCTTTAATTTTTTTTAGACACTCTCGCCAAGTTTTATTCAAATCTCCAAAATGTTTACGAATAAGAATAACAACTCCCTTGGTTGGCCTAACTATACATGCCTACCAATCGCGAGAGTTAAAATGTGCTTAGCGAGATTGTGAGCCTCGAAGTTCTAGCTCCTAGACTCATGAACAATATTACAAACCGAAAAACAATTATTTCATGTGCTATGCCACCATGCTTAGCTATTGAATTCTGCTTGATGTCGTTCACCGCCGTTTTGCAATCTGACGCAATCTGAATTTGATTGACATAGAGATCTTCTGTAATTGCTTGTCCTTCACGAACAGCTAGAGCTTCCAGCGTGGCCGGGTCTGACATAAATCTAATATTTATCGCTAAAGCTCCCAAAAATTTGCCATCATGATCTCTGCAAACCACCACTACTGCTCCATGCTCTCCCTCTCTTCCTACAACTGCATTAGCATTTATTTTGGCGAATCCTTCAGGTGGGGGCTGCCACACCGATGGCCTCGCAATAGGGCCCTTGATCATCACCGGCGCCTTCCTCTCAATGACCTCAAGATCCTTCAGAAAATAATTGATGATAGAATGTGTGGCAAAAGGAGTTTGAAAAATGTCTTCGTGGATCACTTTCCTTCTTGCTCACCCGATCACCCACAATGTCACTGATGGAAATATGCCCTAGAGGCAATAATAAAGTTGTTATTTTATATTTCCTTATATCATGTTAATTGTTTATTATTCATGCTAGCATTGTATTAACCGGAAACTTGATACATGTGTGGATACATAGACAAAACACCGTGCCCCTAGTAAGCCTCTACTAGACTAGCTCGTTAATCAAACATGGTTAAGTTTCCTAACCATAGACATGTGTTGTCATTTGATGAACGGGATCACATCATTAGGACAATGATGTGATGGACAATACCCATCCGTTAGCTTAGCATAATGATCGTTCAGTTTTATTGCTATAGCTTTCTTCATGACATATACATATTCCTTTGACTATGAGATTATGCAACTCCTGGATACCGTAGGAATGCCTTATGTGCTATCAGACGTCACAATGTAACTAGGTGATTATAAACATACTCTACATGTATCTCCGAAGGTGTTTGTTTGTTTGGCATAGATCGAGATTAGGACCTCTCGATAATGCACATCATGATAAGCCTTGCAAGCAATGTGACTAATGAGTTAGTTACGAGATGATGCATTACAGAACGAGTAAAGAGACTTGCTGGTAACGGGATTGAACTAGGTATGAAGATACCAACGGTCGAATCTCGGGCAAGTAACATACCGATGACAAAGGAATTACGTATGTTGTCACTGCGGTATGGCCGATAAAGATCGTCATCGAATATGTAGGAACCAATATGAGCATCCAGGTTCCGCTGTTGGTTATTGACCGGGGAGGTGTCTCAGTCATGTCCACATAGTTCTCGAACCCGTAGGGTCCGCATGCTTAACATTCGATGATGATTTTGTATTATATGAGTTATGTGATTTGGTGACCGAATGTTGTTCGGAGTCCAGGATGAGGTCAGGGACATGACGAGGAGTCTCCAAATGGTAGAGAGGTAAAGATTCATATATAGGACAATAGTATTTGGAGACCGGAAGTGTTCCGTGGGTACCGGGTATGTATCGGGTCACCGGAAGGGGTTTCGGGCTACCGCCGCAAACTATATCGGCCTTATGGGCCAAGAGGGGAAACACACCAGCCACAAAAGGGCTAGTGTGCCCTCCCCCATGTGGGCTGGCCAAATTGGAGAAGTAAAGGTGAAGAAGGAAAGGAAAAAGGGAATAGGATTCCCCTTCCTCCTCTTCCCTTCCTACTCCGAATAGGAATAGGAAATGGGGGAGGCCGAATTGGGAGGACCCCAAGTAGGATTCCTCCTACTTGGGGCGCCCCCTTGGCTGCCTCTCCTCCCCTCCAACCTATATATATGAGGGGGGGGGGGCACCGCTAGAACACACACCAACAATTGTTAGCCATGTGCGGCGCCCCCTCCACAGTTTACGCCTGCAGTCATATTCACGTAGTGCTTAGGCGAAGCCCTGCGCGGATTACTTCACCATCACCGTAACCACACCGTCGTGCTGACAGAACTCTCCCTCGACACTTTGCTGGATCAAGAGTTCGAGGGACGTCATCGAGCTGAACGTGTGCAGAACTCAGAGGTGTCGTACGTTCGGTGCTTGATCGGTCGGAACGAGAAGAAGTTCGACTACATCAACCGCGTTGTCAAACGCTTCCGCTTTCAGTCTACGAGGGTACGTGGACACAGTCTCCCCCTCTCGTTGCTATGCATCTCCTAGATAGATCTTGCGTGATCGTAGGATTTTTTTTGAAATTGCATGCTACGTTCCCCAACAGTGGCATCCAAGTCAGGTCTATGCGTAGATGATATGCACGAGTAGAACACAAAGAGTTGTGGGTGATAATAGTCATACTACTTACCACCAACGTCTTATTTTGATTCGGTGATATTGTTGGATGAAGCGGCCCAGACCAACCTTACATGACCACGTTCATGAGACCGGTTCCACCGACAGACATGCAACTTGTTTTGCATAAAGGTGGCTGGCGGGTGTCTGTTTCTCCAACTTTAGTTGAATCGAATTTGACTACGGTCGGTCCTTGTTGAAGGTCAAAACAACACACTTGACAAAAAATCATTGTGGTTTTGATGCGTAGGTAAGAACGGTTCTTGCTAGAAGTCCATAACAGCCACGTAAAACTTGCAACAACAAAGTAGATGACGTCTAACTTGTTTTTGCAGGGCATGTTGTGATGTGATATGGTCAAGGCATGATGTGATATACGTTGTTGTATGAGATGATCATGTTTTGTAAAAGTTATCGGCAACTGGCAGGAGCCTTATGGTTGTCGCTTTATTGTATGAAATGCAAATGCCATGTAATTGCTTTACTTTATCACTATCCATTAGCGATAGTTGTAGAAGCAATAGTTGGCGAGATGACCACGACGCTATGGTGGAGATCAAGGTGTCAAGCTGGTGATGATGGAGATCATGATGGTGCTTTGGAGATGGAGATCAAAGGCACAAGATGATGATGGCCATATCATGTCCAGGAGTGCCTCTCGTTTTAGCTTTGTCCTTAGCAAAAATCTTTAAACAGAAGCTACTGAAAATACACCTTTTTTATCCTCTCCCCATGCCCAATAATCCAAAACTCTCCTGGTGCAAAGTGGTATTCTAAGAATAATATCAGCATCGACAGGCAGAAACACTATGTGCACCTTATCTTCCCTCCACATAGCAGACATACATAATTTAATTCCGAGACAAAATGGGGTTTATCATTTAGCAGTGACACAATTGGTCTCATTATTCCAGACTGAGGGATCCAATTTTGTTCCCATATCTTTGTTTCTTCTCATGTCCCAGTTCTCATAATAAGACCCCCCCTGATAAAGCATCCCTTCCAACTAAAATCGCCCTCCAAATTTGCAAGGGGTTCTATCCAAGTTCAGCTTCTAGCAGAGAGATGTTTGGGAAATATTTGGCTTTCAAAACTCTGGCACTTAATGTCATTGGGGCTTGAAGTAACCTCCATGCTTGCCTTGCCAAGAGCGACAAATTAAATAGCTCGATATCCCAAAAATAGAGGCCTCCCAAGTACTTGGGTTTGGAGCACACATCCCATGATATCCAACAAGAGGCTTCCTCTTCCCCCTCTTGCTTCCCCACCAGAACTGTCGGATCAATGATGTGACACTCTCACATATGCCTTTGGGCAGCTTGAAACATGACATCAAATATACAGGGATTGCTTAAGCCAGTGCCTTTATTAGTACCTCTTTCCCTGCATATGAGAGTAATTTCTCCATCCATCCCTTGAAATTTTCCCAAACTCTAGCCATCAAGTTATCTGAATGTACCATTCCTCGAGTGACCCACATCAGTAGCCATTCCTGGATACCTATCAGTCAGTTGTTCATCATGAACTTGGAGAGTATTTTTCATATTATCTTTGATTGCTTGTGGACATCCCTTAATGAAAAATATAGAAGATTTATCATTGTTCACCCTTTGACCACATGCATTACAATAGGTGTTCACCAAGTTTGAAACCACAACTGACCCTTATGGACTTGCCGTGAAAAGCAGTAGGCTATCATCGGTGAAGAGCAAGTGGTTGACAACTGGGGTTGTCAGTGCCACCTGAACTCCTGCTGACGACTGAGTACTGGATTTGTTGGGAAACATAGTAGAAAACAAAATAAAAATCTGCACCTACGATCATCCAAGATGAATATGAAGATGCATTACGGGTTGGGATTACGATCGTTACCGTCACCGAGTTACAGCAGAAGAAGAACATG
This sequence comes from Aegilops speltoides, assembly GCA_021437245.1. Classification (NCBI taxonomy): domain Eukaryota; kingdom Viridiplantae; phylum Streptophyta; class Magnoliopsida; order Poales; family Poaceae; genus Aegilops; species Aegilops speltoides. The sequence goes on from CM038146.1 coordinate 177,931,498, forward strand.
TCGGTGTATATCATACTAGGAGTCCCACAAACCATCCAGGAATGATACCTCAAATCAAAGACCGAAAGCACAACCTCTCTACTTGGTTGCAAGCGTGCAGCCTCTCTACTTGGTTGCAAGCGTGCAACCTTCACGATTTGGCAATGCTTCACTGTCTGGAGCTAATTATAATTGGGGAATTAGATGGACGAGATTAGAACCACACATGGCTTCTAATTATGAGGACAAGAGGATTAGCCAAGCTCTAGTTAGTCAACTGTTGGGGACCGTTGCATGGAAAACAAAAAATTTCTACGCACACGCAAGGTCTATCCAGGGAGATGCATAGCTATGAGGGGGGAGCATCTACATACCCTTGTAGATCTCTAAGCGGAATCATTTATCAACATGGTTGATGTAGTCATACACCTTCACGATCCGTCCCAATCAAGCACCGAACGCATGGCACCTCCGCGTTCAGCACACGTTCAGTTAGATGACGTCCTCACCTTCTCGATCCAACAAGAGAGGCAAAGTAGTATATGAGTTCCGGCAGCACGACGACGTGGTGACGACGGTGGTGAAGAACAATCTCCGCAGGGCTTAGTCAAGCACAACAGAAACTATGATGGAGGATAAACTAGAGGGGGCGGGGTTGCCGGCACACGGCTTGGTGAATCTTGATGTGTTCCAGGTGCTAGCCCTGCCCCTCTATTTATATGTTGAGCCTTGGGGTCGTTTCTTGGAGAAAGAGACTCCTCAAATTTGGTTTAGCCCGCAAGGCAAGAGTCCTTCTCGGACTCCAGGACCAGATGCCAGGGTCCCTGGCGTCTGGCCCCTGGCCTTCGCAAAACTTCTTTTTGCACCTTCCCTAAACCTCGTGGGATTTACCCTTGGACCAAATAAAGTGTTCTCGCACTAGAACATTTTGGGAAACATCCAAAACCCCTTCCGGTGAACTACGGAACCCTTCCGGAGACCAAACACTATTATCCCATATATCAATCTTTACCTCCGGACCATTCGGAGCTCCTTGTCATTTCCATGATCTCATCCGGGACTCCAGACAACATTCGGTCACCAACATACATAACCATATAATACTATAGCATCAACGAACGTTAAGCGTGTGGACCCCACGGGTTCAAGAATGATATAGACATGACCGATACGCTTCTCTGGTCAATAACTAATAGCAGGACCAAGATGCCCATATTGGTTCCTACATGTTCTACGAAGATCTTTATCGGTCGAACCTTTATGACAACATACGTAGTTCCCTTTGTCTGTCAGTATGTTACTTGCTCAAGATTCAATCGTCGGTATCTCCATACCTAGTTCAGTATCGTTATCGACAAGTCTCATTACTTGTTCTATAATACGTAATCTCGTAAATAACTCCTTAGCCACTTTTCTTGCAAGATTCTTGTGATGATGTATTACCGAGAGGTTCGAGATATACCTCTACGTTACACGGAGTGACAAATCCCAATCTTGATCCATGCCAACTCAACAGAAGCCTTCAAAGATACCTATAGAGCATCTTTATGATCACCCAGTTATGTTTTGATGTTTGATAGCACACAATGTATTCTTCCGGTATCTGGGATTTGCATGATCTCATGGTCGAAGGAATATGTATTTGACATTAAGAAAGCAGTAGAAATAAACTGAACGATCATATGCTAAGCTAACGGTTGGGTCTTGTCCATCACATCATTCTCCTAATTATGTGATCCTGTTATCAAATGACAACTCATGTCTATGGTTAGGAAACCTTAACCATCATTGATCAACGAGCTAGTCTAGTAGAGCTCACTAGGGACACGGTATTTGTTTATGTATCCACACATGTATTTAAGTTTCCGGTCAATACAATTATAGCATGAATAATAAACCTTTATCATGATTAAGGAATTATAGTAATAACCATTTTATTATTGCCTCTAGGGCATATTCCATCAGTCTCCCACTTGCACTAGAGTCAATAATCTAGTTCACGTCGCTATGTGATTAACGCGCAAAGAGTTCACTAGAGTCAATAATCTAGTTCACATTGTCACACCAAAAGTTCTAAGGTGTGATTATGTTTTGCTTGTGAGAGAGGTTTTTAGTCAACGGGTCTGCAACATTCAGATATGTTTGTACTTTGCAAATATCTATGTCTACAATGCTCTGCATAGAGCTACTCTAGCTAATTGCTCCCACGTTCAATATGTATCCAGATTGAGACTCAGAGTCATCCGTATCAGTGTCAAAGCTTGCATCCACGTAACCCTTTACGGCGAACTCTTCATCACCCCCATAACCGAGAAACATTTCCTTAGTCCTCTATAGGTACCTAAGGATAATTTTGACCACTATCCAGTGATCCACTCCTGGATCACTGTTGTACCTCCCTGTCAAACTTAGGCCAAGGCACACAACATGTCGGGTACACAACATGGCATACATTATAGAACATATGGTCGAGGCATAGGGAATGACTTTCATTCTCTCTCTATCTTCTGCCATGGTCGGGCTTTGAGTCTTACTCAATTTCACACCTTGCAACACAGGCAATAACCCTTTCTTTGACTAGTCCATATTGAACTTCTTCAGAACTTTGTCAAGGTATGTGCTTTGTGAAAGTCCTATTAAGCGTCTCGATCTATCTCTATAGATCTTGATGCCCAATATATAAGCAGCTTCACCGAGGTCTTTCATTGAAAAATTCTTATTCAAATATCCTTTTATTCTATCTAGAAATTCTATATCATTTCCAATCAGCAATATGTCATCCACATATAATATTAGAAATGCTACAAAGCTCCCACTCACTTTCTTGTAAATATAGGCTTCGTCATAAGTCTGTATAAAACCAAATGCTTTGATCACCTCATCAAAGCGTTTATTCCAACTTCGAGATGCCTGCACCAGTCCATATATGGATCGCTGGAGCCTGCATACTTTGTTAGCACCCTTAGGATCGACAAAACCTTCTGGTTGCATCATATACAACTCTTCTTCAAGAAACCCTCCTCTTGAAGATCCATTTATTCTCAATGGCTTGCCGATCATCGGGAAAGTCCACCAAAGTCCACACTTTGTTCTCATACATGGATCCTATCTCGGATTTCATGGCCTCAAGCCATTTGTCAGAATTTGGGCTCATCATAGCTTCGTCAAAGTTCGTAGGTTCGACGTTCTCTAACAACATGACTTCCAGGACAAGATTACCGTACCACTCTGGTGCGGTACTTGCTCTGGTCAACCTACGAGTTTCGGTAGTAACTTGATCCTAAATTTCATGATCATCATCATTAGCTTCCTCTCTAGTTGTGGTAGGCATTGATGTCACTTGAAACCGTGTCAATATTTCCCCAAAGAGGAAGGGATGATGCAGTACAACTACGGTAGGTATTTCCCTCAGTTATGAAACCAAAGTATCAATCTAGTAGGAGAACCAAGCAACACTATGTAAACGGTACCTGCACACAAAGAACAAATACTTGCAACCCGATGCTTATGAGGGGTTGTCAATCCCTCTAAGGGTAACGGCGCTAGAAATTGTCAAGTTGATGGGATAAAAATTGTGATAGAATGGGATAAAAATTGTGATAGATTGGATAAATAGATCTCGCTAAAATGTGAAACAAAATAAGTAACAAAAAAAGTGCAGTAAGGTATTTTTGGGGTTTCGGAATAATAGATCTAAAAAGAAAAGCAAATAAAAATATATCTCAAAGCAAATATGATAAATAATAAACCCGGGGCCGTAGATTTCATTTGTGGCTTCTCTCAAGAAATAGCACACAGTGGGTAAGCAAATTATTGTTGGGCAATTGATAGAAAATCGAATAGTTATGACGATATCCAAGGCAATGATAAATATATAGGCATCACGTCCAAGATTAGTAGACCTACTCCTGCCTGCATCTACTATTATTACTCCATAGTCCACACATCGACTGCTATCCAGCATGCATCTAGTGTATTAAGTTCATGGAGAAACAGATTAATGCAATAAGAATGATGACATGATGTAGATGAGATCAATTCACATAGGAATAGCCCCCATCTTGTTATCCTTAATAGCAACGATACATGTGTGTCTTGTTGTCCCTTCTGTCACTGGGAAAGAACACCGCACGATCAAACTCATCACAAAGCACCTCTTCCCATGGCAAGAAAAATTGATCTAGTTGGCCTAACTAAACCAAAGATTCGAAGAAGAAATACGAGGATATAAATAATCATGCATATAAGAGATCAAAAGAAGACTCAAATAATATTCATGGATATAGATCTGATCATAAACTCAAAGTTCATCGGATCCCAACAAATACACCGCAAAAAAGATTTACATCAAATAGATCTCCAAGAGACCATTGTATTGAGAATCAAAAGAGAGAGACGAAGCCATCTAGCTACTGACTACGGACCCGTAGGTCTATGATGAACTACTCACACATCATTGGAGAGGCACCAATAAGGATGATGAACCCCTCCATGATGGTGTCTAGATTGGATATCGTGGTTCTGGAACTTGCGGCGGCTGGAATTGTGTTTCATCGACTCCCCTAGGGTTTGTAGAATATTTGGGTATTTATAGGGCGAAGAAGCGGTGCGGGAGGTCACCGAGGGGGCACAACCCTCCTGGGTGCGCCCTGGTGGGTTGTGCCCACCTCGGGCCTCCCCTTTGGTACTTCTTTGGCCGATCTTGTGTCTTCTGGTCCAAAAAAATTCTCCAAAAAGTTTCGCTGCGTTTGGATTCCGTTTGGTACTGATATTCTGCGAAGTAAAAAACAAGCAAAAACAACAACTGGCACTAGGCACTATGTCAATAGGTTAGTCCCAAAAAATGATATAAAGTTGCTATAAAATGATTGTAAATCATCCAAGAATGATAATATAACATCATGGAACAATACAAAAATTATAGATACATTGGAGACGTATCAACATCCCCAAGCTTAATTCCTGCTCGTCCGTGAGTAAGTAAATGATAAAAATAGAATTTTTGATGTGGAATGCTGCCTAACATGTTCATCACATATTCTTTTCTTTTGTAGCATAGACATTTGAACTTTTGTATGGTTCAATGCAATAGTCTAGTTTTGAAATGGAGATTTCAATACTCAAGCATATTAATTAGCAACCATGTCTTTCAAAATATCAGCGCTAAAGAAAGTTATCCCTAGCCCATCATGCTTAATCATTGATCCATTCATGAAACACACTCGCATATTAGCTACATCCAATGCTGAAGTACGATGATAGTGCCCCCTAGTTGGTGCTTTATAAGAGAATATGGAGACTCAAGTAAAAATAAAAATTGCTTTAAGTAAACAGATAGGCCCTTCGTAGAGGGAAGTAGGGATTTGTAGAGGTGCCAGAGCTCAAAGCTAAAATTGAGAGATAAAAAAATGAGAGGCATACTTTACCCATCAACGAAAATGACCGAATAATTCCCAACACTTTCCATGCTAGATATATCATAGGCGGTTCCCAAATAGAAAATGAAGTGTATCCCTTTTCCACCATTCTTTCACAATCCATGGCTAGCCGTATCCACGGGTGCCTTCCATACCAACACTTTCCAAGGAATTTATTATTTGACAACATAAAGTAAAAAAATCATTTCGGGACTAAGCATCCCTATTACCGTCGTACTCTCATGCAATGACAAGTCAAAAAAACACTCATATTGAGAATAACACATCTAGCATGGAAAATATTGGCCACCCCCTGCCGTTTCATGAGCGTTACGAGCACACAAAAAGGAAAATCATTTTGAAAATTAGAGATGGCACATACAAATTTGCTTAGAACGACACGGAAATACCGCATATACACTACTGGAATCAGGATCTTTGTTGTCAGCTAGCTGATGGCAAAGAAGGTCTTTGCCATAAGGTTAAAGAAAACTGACGACAAAGAAGAAGCGGACGACAAAGATATTGTTTGCCCTCTGCTAGCGGACGGCATAGGAGCTTTGCTGTCAGCTAGCAGGCGGCAAAGAGGGAGGGTGGCCCACTAGCGAGAGCCACCTAATGGCCATTTTCTTTGCCGTCCGCGCGCGGACAACAAAGCTTATTTGCCGTGTGCTAGCCGACGACAAAGAAAGTGGCCAAACTAACGTCCCTTAGCTAGGCTCTTTGCCGTGTGCTAGTAGACGGCAAAGAACCATGCCCTAACTAAAAAGCCAACACGCCCGCCCCCGCCGCCCCGGTGACCCCCTCTCTGCCCCGCAGCACACCTGTCACCGCGCCGCCCTCGCCACCCCGGCAACCCCCTCTCCGCCTTGCGCCAACCCCATCATCAAGACCGCCTCTGCCAGGCCACCCGCTCCTCCAGCAAGAACCCCATTGCCACGCTTGCGCTGCCTTGCCCGTGCTCGAGCCGCCGCCCCACACCACCCCCGACACCTGTCTCCTCCACTACCGCAGTCGCCCTGCCGCTCCGGCGCCCCCTCATCCAACCCGGCTGCCCTGGCGCCCCTCTCCTCCACCCCCGCAGTCGCCCCACCGCTCCAGCGACCCCTGCTCCGGTGAGACCTTGTATTTTTTCTATTTTCTAAATTTAGTTTAGGTTTAGTTTAATTCAAGCTTGGTTTAGTTTAGGTTTACTTTAGTTTTTTTTTTCTGTTTTCAAGTTTTGGTTTACATTTAGTTTACTTTAGGTTTAGTTTAGGTTAAGAAGAAAGAAGAAAGATGGAAAAAAAATAATAATAAGAAGAAGAAGAGGAGGAGGAGGAGGAGGAGGAGGAAGAAATCCCTAGTTTTTCTCTTTTGCTGTTGTACTTAGGTGTTGTGCTGCTTTGATAGAATTTGAATTGTAAAAACACATAGCAAATAACATTGTGTGGGGAGCTGTTTTCATACTCCCTCTCTATATAAGAGATATTATGGGCACCTCCGAGATACCTAGCCAACATATATATCAATTTAATTTATCAAATAGGGAGAAAATCCTATGTATAGGTTTTTGTCAAGAGTGTTTGTTAAATATCCTGATTTTCATGTTTTATACAAATATTATAATAACATTTAATGGTCAAAACGGCAATTTTATGTGATATGGAGTGAGGAACTGATCATTTAATGATATTTTTTTACCCCTACGTGAACTGCTGTCCATTTTAATTCCGCAACGTAATTGTCACTTGGCAAAAAATATATTAAATGAATTACGATATTGGTTGAAGTGTGACAGTAGAATACATAAGGTCCATGGCATGTCATGCAAAATTGTAGATGTCTATATTTCAGCAAATTTCAAATAATTTTTCTACCAAAAATAAATGAAAAAATATTGGTTACACTTGAACCTTGTGTTATCTTTGAATATCACCATCAATATCGTTGGTAGTGGTAATGTTTTCTTATTGGTATCACCATCAATTTGGTTTCCATTTTCAGTTTTGTTTATGTCTAAAGAAATCCCTAGTTTTGAAGGGTTCTAGTTGTTGCCATCATATGTCCACAAGTGCATTGCTTTTTGAATGTGAAATGATAACTTGGTTTAGTTGATTATCTTATGCTCAAAACTTCTGTTGTTGTAATGTTGTATGATAATGTGGTAAGGGTAGTAATTGGTCTCTTCTTCTGCTTATCAGAGATATGGGGAGGCCGCCACCACAGGCTGCGCTTTGCCACACCGGAGTATGACTTGGAAGGTTTCGAGTTCTTCATGATCATACTCGAGAATTCCTCCAAGAGGCAGGTATATAAAAGGAGAGATCTCCCCTTCACCCATCTCTGTATCATAACTCTGTTGTTTGCTGCATCACTGCTTGACCCACGTTGCAGAGGTTGCCTGACACTTTTATGAAGATGTTGGACGGCCATCGACCAAAGAATGTGAAGCCGCGACAGGCCGGTAGCAGGCTTCACAGGCTGTGGGACGTGGAGGTGGTGTTCAGGTACGACCACATGTACCTGTGTCGTGGCTGGGAGCAGTTCGTCTGTGCCTACGACTTGTGGCATGGGTACTTCCTTGTCCTTAGGTACGACAGCAATGCCACACTCACCGTGAAGATGTTCAACATGACTATGTGCTGCATGCGCTACCAGGACGACGATGATGCCAGTATGCTCTGCCTCTTCTTCCTCTCCATTTGGCTTTGTCTCACACTGATTGTTAAAAAACTTTGTTGCATTTGGTCAGGCAATGGGAGAAGCAGCAGCGACTCTGGCTACAACAAAAGCAGCAGCGAGGATGATCCGAAATGGAGTGGGAAAGAATAGGAGCACGGTGGGGATGAGGAGGTGCATCCTATTCTGTCGATGACCTCGCGATGGTGGTGGTTGACGATGGCCAAGCGAAGGTGGTGGTTGATGATGGGCAAGCGATGGTGGTGGCTGACGATGGGCAAGAGATGGTGGTGGCTGACGATGACCTAGCGATGGTGCTGCCTGAAGATGGCCTCGCGATGGTGGTGGTGCCTGACAATGACCTCGCGATGGTGGTGGTGCCTGGCAATGACCTCGCGATGGTGGTGGCGCCGGAGATCCCGCAGCTGGGTGACATGACCATGCCAATTGTGGTAGAAGACTACATCCCACTGCCTCGCCACTCTAAGTGCATCAGGATGATGAAGGAGAAGGAGAATAAGGCAGAGTGTGAAGTATGTCAGGTATGTCAGACCTCCAAAATGATCTATACTTAGCTTTGTTTCCTCCGAAATGACCTAAGTTAGCTCTAATATGCTAAGTTATCTCTAATATGCTTAGTTACCTAGGTTTGCTCAATAATGACATATATTTAGCTTACTTATGTAAAAAATGGCACAATTAGCTTACTTAGGTTTGAAATGGCATAACAATCTTGGTAACCTCGTATATGTCATATAGTTAGCTTAGTTTCCTCGAAAATGACATAATAAGCCTAATTAGCTCCAAAATGATCAATTTTACCTAAGTTAGCTCCAAAATGACCTAAGTTAGCTCTAAAATGCTAAATTAGCTCTAATATGCTTAGTTACCTGGGTTAGCTCAAGAAAGACCTATACTTAGCTTACTTATGTCAAAAAATGGCATAATATGCTTAGTTAACTCAAAAATGGCATAATTAGCTAGGTTATCTCCAAAATGACCAATTTTACCTAGGTTAGCTCCAATATGATCCATTTTACCTAGGTTAGCTCCAAAATGACCAAATTTACCTAGGTTAGCTCCAATATGATTCATTTTACCTAGGTTAGCTCCAAAATGACCAAATTTACCTAGGTTAGCTCCAATATGATCCATTTTAGCTAGGTTAGCTCCAAAATGACCTATTTACCTAGCTTAACTCTAAAATGACCTACACACACTTAGCATTTTTACCTAGCTTAGCTAAAAATGGCATTTTTACCTACCTTAGTTAGAAGAAGAAGAAGATAAAGAAGAGGAGGAGAAAAAGAAAGAGAAGATAAATTCTTCTTCTACTTTTTCTTCTTCCTTTTCTTCTTTTTCTTCTAGCTAGTCTTCTTCTTCTCCTTCTTCTTTTTCTTCTTATAGCTTTCATCTTTCCCAATTTGCAGATTTGCTTTAGATGAGGAAGCTTGCATTGATGGAGTGTTCTCTTCTCCTTGTGCTTCCTTTTTATTTATGGAAACTTCTTTTGGATATGTATGTATATATGGATATGTTGTTGGAAACTTGTTTTGGATATGTATGTATATATGGATATGTTGTTGGAAACTTCTTGGAAATCATTGTATGTTGGATGTGTTGTTGGAAACTTGTATGTTTCTTATGTTGTTGGAAACTTATTGTTGGTATGCTTGTTGAAATTATTTTCAAATGTGTGTGTGTGTGTCTATATATATATATATAGGGCTGGACTATTCTGTTACCCATAACAGAATAATATTCTGTTACCCCTGCGCCCTATATAGACGCGCGCGCAGCCCACCAGCTCGAACCGGCCCGATATAAAAGAAAAAAACTCCATCCTGCCTCCCCTGAACCACCCACTTCCCAATCCCATCTCGCCACCATCGCCACCCCTTCCCCCGCCGCCGTGCGCCACCACCCCTCGCGCATGGCGGCCTCTCGTCGTTCAGTAGCGCCGCCTCCTCTTTCCGGCGCGCCACCGACCTCCCCCGTTCCTGCGCGCCGCGGCCGGCCTCCCCCAATCCAGCGCGCCGCCATCCCCGTTCCAACGCGACGCCATGGGCTTTCCCTTCCAGCGCGCCGCCGCGGGACTGCCCCCTTCCAGGGCGCCACCGCTGCCCCCTGGCTTCAATCTGCCGTCGCCGGATCCACCGCTTCCACCTGCCGCCGTCGTCCCCTTGGCTTCACCTGCCGCCGTGGCCTCCCCGCTTCCACCAGCCGTCGTCGGGGTCACCCCCGACACCTCCACCGTTGCCATGCGCGATGCGCCTCCTCCCAAGGGCGCGGTCGCCTCCCAGCGCCTCCTGCCGGCGACGCGACCACTCCCCTCGGCAATGCGCCATGTGTGGCCCATGTTCCGGCGTCGCCCTCTAGGGCCTCAGCGCGCAGGACGTTCAACTCTGCCACCTGAGGCCGTTCACCTCTGCCACCTGAGGCCGTTCAGCACCACCAGTCCCCATCCAAGGCCGCCCCGATGACCCGTGCGTTAACGCCCCTGTCAACTCCGTGGAATTTTGTTTTTTTCAGCTTCAAAAAGAGGTTCATTTCAAAGCTTTGAACACCCAAAAGGTTCATTTCAGAACTTGCAATGTCTCCAGGAATGTTACTACTGAATTGTTTCAGTTTGAGTTCATTTTGAATCCATGTGCCATTTTGCTATCTTTTAAAGTTGTTTATTGTAATGCAGAAAACAGTTTTAATACCAAAAAACAAACCCTAGTAAAAAGTTCATGCTTAGAAAGTTCGTACATTCATACATAGAAACTTAATAAGTTCAGGAAAAAAAATTCAAAACAAAAACATGTTGACTGAGCAATCAGTCCAGAGGAGGAGGTGTAGCCGGTCCACCCGACCACCGACATCTTATTCCACCTCCAAAAAATTTCTTTTTGTTTTCTATTCTTCGTCACAGGTTCACTGCTATTGCCTCGGTGCAAAAAGTGCCAAAAAGATCAGTTCGGACTTACTAAATGTCCATATTGTATTCCCTCCGTAAACTAATATAAGAGCATTTAGAATACTAAAATAGTGATCTAAATGCTCTTACATTAGTTTATAGAGAGAGTACATAATATTTACACTGTCTTAAATTTCTGGAAAACAAGCTTCCGTACAAAGATGTGTGATGCAACAGAGATGGCATATCTGTTTTGCCATGACATGGGTACTAGCAATGCAATAACTTGAAGATGCATTCCTCTGAATGTTCCTAATGGGAGCCTCCTCATTCTGTGAATGTGTGTGTGTCCTCAATAGTATGATCCTCCTCACCAGATTTTATGCAGTATGCACCTTTTTAGTACAAACTTTTAAAAAGTTTCTTTTTGAACTTCTCATAATTAATATACATGAACTTGATTATCTTTTTGACATGTACTGATATCAGCTTCGTTTGATTTTCGTGCGTGTGCTTGTAACACAATCAGTTCACATGTCGAGATACCATAAGTTCAAGTTCACTAGTATTTATAAATGTTGGTTTGTAGTACTAGTATTTACAAATTTCTTATAATTTCCATGGGTCGGAGGCCGTATATATTTCTTATTTCTGTTGCTACGAGTTCAAGTGTTCAAATGCTATAAGGTCGCATGTTATTCTCCAATTAGAAAAATATAAACAATGATGCTACAAGTTCAAGCTTGCCTATGTGTCCTAGTGTGTTCCCCGTTCCTCTTTCCATATAGCGTATTCTGAACATTAGATCCTTTCAAAAAAATGTGTTGCACAAGTTCAAGTATAATTGCTGCAGGAGTTCAAAAATCTGAACAGTTTAAGCTCAACCCGATTTCAAGAACTGATTCCTTCATAAATTGTTTTTATGTTAGTTTGTTGTTATGGATAGTACAGGTGCAAATTATTGTGTAGTACATGTGTCCATTGATGTGTTTGAATCCCTTCAGTTCACTTTGATTCCTACAGGTGGTTCAACGTGTCGAGCGGTAGCAGCGCTTGCTCCCAGTGATTTGCCCGCGCAAGGAGGATACAGGGATGCTACATTGCTGGAGGAGCAGTAGCATGTAGTAGCTAGCTAAAGAAAAGGTATTGTCCTGTAGCTTTGGTCTTACCTAGTATGGATAACATTTTTATGGAAAACTTGCTATTTCCCTAGTGCGCTAACATGATGTGTTGGAATATCAAGTCAGACTGCCAGGTGCCTGCTCCGCCATGCCGCACCACCACTGGCACGTCCACCATGGTTGCTGGCAGCCGTCTAAGTTGAGTGCTGATGGGAGTCCTTTGCATGCTTCAAGGACACTCTCATATCAACCTCTCTCTTTCTTTGCTCCTGCTATTAAAATGCGTAGATGTGCTGCTTTGCTAATTGAGTAGTTGGGAAGATGTGAAAAGAACATGTTCTCTAGGTGTGTGACTATTCCTGTGAGCACAAAGTATTTAAATGTTTATTTTGTGCTTCAGCTTATGCTTTTGGGCAGTACAAATACATCTTCAAAAATAAGTACAAATGCGGTTTATAGAACTCTAATAGTTGTTGGATGCTATTCCAAATGCCAATGATCATGCAAAATGGTTATTGCTAGAATCTAGATGATATGTAATGTAGTTACCATAGTTTCACCCTATTTTTATGGTTAATTATTGTTGCATAAGTCTTTAAAAGAAATGTTCGGTAAATGTTTGTGATCATTGCTTGTAGGTATTCATATGAACTTTAAAATAATGGATTTTCTTGTAGGAGGTTCAAAGATTGTCCTTGAGCAAGTTCAAGAGATTAGTTTGGTGAAAATAATGTGATCTTTTGGTCAGGATTTTGCATGATCCATAGCCATCAGGCGAGCAGTTCAAGGCCTACTACGCGAGTCGTCCATCGCCTTCTACGCATGAGCTTGTTGTTTCTACACCTCTAGCATCGGAGTATCTCCTCCCCTTGCAGCACACACATGCCCGCGGTCGAGTTAGTGTTGTTTCTGATCGCTGGTCGTGACTTACGTTGTCATTGGACAAATAATTTGTTTCTGTAATTCTGTACTGACGGGGCCTTCAACATATATGGTGTTTAGAATTTGTTATGTAACTCTGTACTATCAACCTTCAACATATATGGTGTTGTCAGTATTCTGATCTCTAGGCCAAAATGGTGAACATCTAAACATTAGTTCGATTTAATAAAACTGAGAGGTTCTACTTTTGGTAAATAGCTGAACCTGGGTGCAACAAAGTTCTACCATTAGTCATGGGGATTATCAGTTCACGTGTACTGTTTTTTTGTCAGTTTGTGTGTTTTTTGTTTGTCAGGCTGTGTGCAAGTTTGTAATCGGTTCATGTGTATGTGTGTTGGTAACCATAGCCGTTGCTGCTAGGTATCTATCTGAAAGTTGTAATTCTGTGACGTTGACATCCAAGTTCTACAACTGATCCTTACAAACAAAATCGATGGTCCGTTCTACAAAGGAGAAATGATTGAATTAAAAATATTGATCAGTACAAGTTAAAAATGGTGGTCCGTTCGGAATAAAAGAAATGACAGAAATTCAACTTGTAAAAGTTCAAGCAAAAAGGAACCCCATGCAAGTTGTAAAAAATGTTTAGTTAAAAAATAATAAAAAACATTTTATTTTTGAAAAAATTATCATTCAGTTCGATGATATAAACCATGCAAGTACAGGGGTGACGATATAATAAACTTACAAGCAAAAATATTATCCAAAACAGAGCAAAGTCTAGTTAGTGAAAACTCGCTTAGTACAAACCAATACAAACATCAGTTGAAGTACTTTTTTTTGGAACCTTTCAAAATTACTCTCCTAAGAATACATCAATACAAACGCACAAGTAGATCAGTACAAATACTCTGTTTTTTCTGACGGAAAAACAGCACGATGGGTTTCACCGTAATCCAAATTACTATTCAACAGTTGCGAATTTGAGAAAACATTCAACATGACTAAGTTTCGTATTTTCGATATCTTTCCAACCGTATATTATTTGCCTCATTTCGACAAACTTAAAAAAAATCACGTTCAAAATCATATTTGACCGTATTCGAATTCGTTTTTAAACCGTAACTAACTAGGAAAATATTTCAATACGAAAAAGTTGCGCATTTTCCATAGCTTTCCAACGCCGTATCATTTGCATCAATCCGACAAACCGTTTACAAAAAAACGCAAAAATACATTTTGCCCAGAATTTCACCGCTTTCCAAATTACTTTTAAATCGTATAGAATTAGAAAAAACATTAGATATATGGAAGATGCGGATTTTCACCAGCTTTTCAGCGCCATCTTATTTGCTCAATTCCGACAAACCATTTGAAAATTGAGTCCAAAATACGATTCACGTTTCAGTTTAGAAAAAAAACGATTTTTTTAAAACTGCTCTTAAACCATAATTATTTTGCAAAAACAAATTATAAGATTGTAATGTAAATGTCAAGAGCTTTTCAACAATATATTACACGCCCCGTTTCGACAAAAAAATTTGCAAAAAAATTTGAACTAAAGAAGATGATTTTTAACGGAAACAGAAAGTATCAGTTCAACCGCTCGAATTTCATTAGTTCAACGGGTTGAATACATCAGTTCAAGTAGGTAACAGAATAATATTCTGTTACGCATAACAGAATAGCCTAGATGTATATATATATATATGTGTGTGTGTGTGTGTGTGTGTGTGTGTGTGTGAAATTCTGTCAAATTGAATGAATTTAAGAAAAAACACGGGCTATACAGGCACTTTGCCATCTGCTGGCGGACGGCAAAGAGCTTTGCCATTAGCCAGCAGACGGAAAAGCTGCCACATGGCAAGTACCTGTGCAACCTGGGGGGCACTGGGCTGGCCTATATGGTTTCTTTGTCGTGTGCTGGCAGACGGCAAAGAACTTTGCATCTTTGTCGTCTGCCAGCAGACGGCAAAGCACACCGTTAACCCCTTAACGGCCCTAAGCTGCCACGTGTGCCGTCCAGGTCCTTTGTCTCCCGCTAGCTGAAGGCAAAGACCATTTCATCTTTGCCCTCCGCCAGCAGACGGCAAAGAACCCTTTGCCATAGCTTATTCAACCAGACCTGTTGCCGTCTGCTGGCGGACGGCAAAGGCCTTTGCCATCCTCCAGGCATGCCTTTGTCGTCTGCCATGGCATATGGCAAAGTGCCTGATTCCTATAGTGATAGGTAGTATGGTGGACTCATATGGCAGAACTGGGTTTAAAGGTTTTCAATACACAGGTAGTATTTCTACTTAGTACAAGTGGACGCTAGCAAAAAGATTGAGAAGCAACCAACCAAGAAACGAAAAATCACATAAGCGAGCATTAAGAATAACTAACACCAAATAATGCACCACAAGTAGTATATAATTTCATTGCACAACAATTGACCTTCGTGCTTGCATAGGGAATCACAAACCTTAACACCAATATTCTTACTAAAGCATAATAACTCACCAACATGACTCACATATCACTATCATCATATCTCAAAACTATTACAAAGAATCAAGTTTATTTTGTCCAATGATCTTCATGAAAGTTTTTATAATATCCCTCTTGAATATCTATCACTTTGGGACTAGTTTCATATGTTGCTTTTGATAAGCTCAAACAAATTTAAGTGAAGAACATGAGCATAAAGATTTTCATCTCTCAAAATAATATAAGTGAAGCATGAGAGAATTTCTTAAAAAAATACTAACTCTCAAATAAATCTAAGTGAAGAATGTGAGCATTTCTTCAAAATAATAATGCACATTGTGCTCAAAAAGATATAAGTGAAGCACTAGAGCAATGCCATAGCTCGAAAAATTTAAGTGAAGCATATAGAGCAATTCTAACAAATCATGGCATAATTTTGCTCTCTCAAATAGGTGTGTACATCAAGGATATTTGAACAAACTAAAAAGCAAAACAAGCAAAGACTCATATAATACAAGACGCTCCAAGCAAACCTCAAAATATGCGATGAATAAAAATATAGCTCCAAGTAAAATACAGATGGTCGTTAGAAGAAAGAGGGGATGCCTTCCGGGGTATCCCCAAGCTTAGTTGCTTGGTTCTCCTTGAATATTAAACTGGGGTGCCATGGGCATCCCCAAGCTTAGGCTCTTTTCACTCCTTATTCCTTCATTCATCGGGATCTCACCCAAAACTTCAAAACTTCAATCACACAAAACTCAACAAAACCTTTGCGAGATCCGTTAGTATAAGAAAGCAAATCACTACTCTAAGTACTGTTGCAAACCCATTCATATTTTATTTTTGCATTATACCTACTGTATTCCAACTTTACTATGGCTTATACCCTCCAATACAACCATAGATTCATCAAAATAAGCACATAACGCAAAGAAAATAGAATCTATCAAAAACAGAACAACCTGTAGTAATCTGAAAATTTAGTATACTTCTGTAACTCCAAATGTTCTGAAAATTTTGGAAAACGTAGGCAATTTGTCTATCAATCTTTTATAAAAAAAATTATAATTTTATCACACTTTTGTGAATTTAAACAATTCTATTACTGGCGCACAAAGTTTATGTTTCTCAACAAGATCAAATCAACTATCACCCAATATGATCCCAAAGGCTTTACTTGGCACAAACACTAATTAAAACATAAAAATACAATCATAATAGTAGCATAATTGTGTAAACACTCAAGAACAGAAAGAAAAAAAGGCAAAAATAAAATTTATTCATTGGGTTGCCTCCCAACAAGCGATAGTGTTTTATGCCCCTAGCTAGGCATAATGAATATATTCAAGTATTGTCATCCGTCTTCTTATTTTCATAGATGTGTTCTTCTTAGGAGGTTTTTCAAAAATAACTTGAAACACATTATCCATATAAATTTTAGAATTATGAAGTTGCCCATCTACGTATCACCTTTGATTTTTGGCCACAATCCAAGAATAGTGTTGATTAACATCATTGAAAACTTGTTGGATTATATCTAAAACGGGGATTTCCTTCTTGAGGTTCCCATAAAAAATTGATCATTTCCAAGCAAATGCCTCAACATATAATCACTATTATAAAATATCTCATCTATCACCGATTTTCACGGCTCATACCATAAAAAATAAAAATTTCCCTAGCTTCCCGTACTATGTAATCAAATTCATTTATAAGAACAAGGGTAGGTAACTTTTTAGCTTTAGGATCCTTTATAATGGGTAGCTCATAAAATAATCTTTGCAAAGTAGGATGGGTACGGATAAATCTATTTTCAAGTTTCAGAACTAATGCTGAAAAAGCTTTCGCATAAGATTTAGTTCTTTTAAGTATAGGAGCATCATCAAGAGTTAAATTTCCAACAAAATTGAAAAATTCTTGGAGTTGTTTTACCATAATATTCCCTTGCCCCAAAACTAAAGTTTTAGCATCCAGATTGCTAGATCGTCCAATTTTAAGAGTTAGGCCATCATCTGTTTCTACCATACCAAAATCACTCATGGCGACAAGTTCAAACAAATAAGACATCTGACGAGAAAAAGGCGAACCAAAAAGAGGGCGAATAAAATGGCAAATTTTTGTGAAGTGGACGAGATGAAAATGAGAGGCAAATGGAAAATAATGTAAATTGCAAGGGGATGAGATTTGTGATTAGGAACCTGATAGATGTTGATGATGTCTCCCCGGCAGCGGCGCCAGAAATTGGCGAGTTATCGGGAGACTGTCTTGACTTGATCCTCCCCGGTAACATCGCCAGAAATTCCTTTTGATGTCGCTTGAAACTGCGTCAGTATTTCCCCAAAGAGGAAGGGATGATGCAGTACAACTATGGTAGGTATTTCCCTTAGTTAGGAAACCAAGGTATCAATCCAGTAGGAGAACCAAGCAACACTATGTCAATCGTACCTGCACACAAAGAACAAATACTTGCAACCCGACGCTTATGGGGGGTTGTCAATCCCTGTATGGGTAACGACACCAGAAATTGTCAAGTTGACGGGATAAAAATTGTGATAGATTGGATAAATAGATCTCGATAAAATGCGAAAAAAAATAAGTAACAAAAAAAGTGCAGCAAGATATTTTTGGGTTTTTTGTAATAAGAGATCTGAAAAAAGCAAATAAAAATAGATCTCAAAGAAAATATGATAAAGAATGGACCCGGGGGCCGTAGATTGCACTAGTGGATTCTCTCAAGAAATAGCACACGGTAGGTAAGCAAATTACCATTGGGCAATTGATTGAAAATCGAATAGTTATGATGATATCCAAGGCAATGATCAATATATAGGCATCACATCCAAGATTAGTAGACCGACTCCTGCCTGCATCTACTAATATTACTCCACACATCGACCGCTATCCAACATGCATCTAGTGTATTAAGTTCATGGAGAAACAGAGTAATGTAATAAGAACGATGACATGATGTAGACGAGATCTATTCATGTAGGAATAGCCCCCATCTTGTTATCCTTAATAGCAATGATACATGCATGTCTTGCTGCCCCTTCTGTCACTGGGAAAGAACACCGAACGATTGAACCCATCACAAAGCACCTATTCCCATGGCAAGAAAATCGATCTAGTTGGCCTAAGTAAACCAAAGATTCGAAGAAGAAATACGAGGCTATAAATAATAATGCGTATAAGAGATCAAAAGAAGACTCAAATAATATTCATGGATATAGATCTGATCATAAACTCAAAGTTCATTGGATCCCAACAAACACACCGCAAAAAAGAGTTAGATCAAAAAGATCTCCAAGAGACCATCGTATTGAGAATCAAAAGAGAGAGACGAAGCCATCTAGCTATTGACTACGGACCCGTAGGTCTATGATGAACTACTCACGCATCATCGGAGTGGCACCAATGAGGATGATGAACCCCTATGTGATGGTCTCTAGATTGGATCTCATGGTTCTTGAACTCGTGGCGGCTGGAATTGTGTTTCATTGACTCCCCTAGGGTTTCAGGAATATTTGGGTATTTATAGGGTGAAGAGGCGGTGCCTAAGGTCACCGGGGGGCACAACCCTCTTGGGCGCGCCCTGGTGGGTTGTGCCCACCTCGGGCCTCCCCTCTGGTACTTCTTTGGCCCATCCAAAAAAATTCTCCAAAAAGTTTTGCTGTGTTTGGACTCCATTTGGTACTGATATTCTGCGCAGTAAGAAACAAGCAAAAACAAGAACTGACACTAGGCACTATGTCAATAGGTTAGTCCCAAAAAATGATATAGAGTTGCTACAAAATGTTTGTAAAACATCCAAGAATGATAATATGACAACATGGAACATTCAAAAACTATAGATACGTTGGAGACGTATCAGGCATCACGGGACGATTTTCTCCTATGTACTACTTTCCAATTCGAGAGAAGGTACAATTACCTCATTAAGTTTTACTTTCCTCCCACTCACTTCTTTTGAGAGAAACTCCTTCTCTATAAATGACCCATTCTTAGCAACAAAGATCTTGCCTTCGGATCTGTGGTAGAAGGTGTACCAAATAGTTTCTTTAGGGTATCCTATGAAGACGCACTTCTCCCGATTTGGGTTCGAGCTTCTCAGGCTGAAGCCTTTTGACATAAGTGTCGCATCCCCAAACTTTAAGAAACGACACCTTATCTTTCTTGCCAAACCATAGTTCATACGGTTGATACCTCTCCAACGTATCTATAATTTTTTATTGTTCCATGTTGTTATATTATCATTCATGGATGTTTTACAATCATTTTATAATCATTTTATATCATTTTTTGTTACTAACCTATTGACATAGTGCCCAGTGCCAGTTGTTTTCTGCTTGTTTTTTACATCATAGGAAATCAATACCAAACAGAGTCCAAATGCAGCGAAACTTTTTGTGAAATTTTTATGGACCAGAAGACACCCAATGGGCCGGAGAAGCACCTGGGGGTGTGCTACGTCTTGAGCTTGCGTTGGTTTTCCATGAAGAGGAAAGGGTGATGCAGCAATAGTAGCATAACTATTTGCCTCAGTTTTTGAGAACCAAGGTATCAATCCAGTAGAAAGCTCCTCAAAAGTCCCACGAGGGGCCCACGAGGCTGGGGGCGCGCCCACCTGTAGGGGCCGCGCCGGGCACCCTCGTGGCCGCCTCCTCTGTTGCTTGACGTCCACTGTAAGTCCCCTGGATCGCGTTTGTTCCAAAAAGATCGCTTCCAAAGGTTTCATTTCGTTTGGACTCCGTTTGATATTCCTTTTCTTCGAAACACTGAAATAGGCAAAAAAATTGCAATTCGGGTTGGGCCTCTGGTTAGTAGGTTAGTCCCAAAAATGATATAAAAGTGTAAAGTAAAGCCATAAACATCCAAAACGGGTAATATAATAGCATGGAGCAATTAAAAATAATAGATATGTTGGAGACGTATCAAGCATCCCCAAGCTTAATTCCTGCTCGTCCTTGAGTAGGTAAATGATAAAAAACAGAATTTTTGATGTGGAATGGTACCTAGCATAATTCTCAATGTAATTTTCTTTATTGTGGCATGAATGTTCAGATCCAAATGATTCAAAATAAAAGTTCATATTGACATAACAAATAGTAATACTTCAAGCATACTAATCAAAGCAATCATGTCTTCTCAAAATAACATGGCTAAAGAAAGTTCATCCCTACAAAATCATATAGTTAGGCTACGCTTAATTTTCGTCACACAAAAATGATCTCATGTTGCACTTCCCCGATGACAAGCCAAGCAATTGTTTCGTACTTAAATAATCTCAAACTTATTTCAACTTTCACGCAATACATGAGCGTGAGCCATGGATATATCACTATGGGTGGAATAGAATATGATGATGGAGGTTGCGTGGAGAAGACAAAAAAGAAGAAAGTCTCACATTGACGAGGATAATCAATGGGCTATGGAGATGCCCATTAATTGATGTCAACATGAGGAGTAGGGATTGCCATGCAACGGATGCACTAGAGCAATAAATGTATGAAAGCTCAACAAAAGAAACTAAGTGGGTGTGCATCCAACTTGCTTGCTCACGAAGACCTAGGGCATTTTGAGGAAGCCCATCGTAGGAATATACAAGCCAAGTTCTATAATGAAAAATTCCCACTAGTATATGAAAGTGACAACATAAAAGACTTTCTATATGAAGAACATGGTGCTACTTTGAAGCACAAGTGTGGAAAAGGATAGTAACATTGCCCCCTTTTATTTTCTTTTCTTTTTTTCTTTTTTTGGGCCTTTCTTTTTTTCCTTTTTCTTTTTTTTTCTTTGGCCTTTCTTTTTTTGGCCTTTCTTTTTTATTCTTTTGGCATTTCTTTTTATTTGGGGACAATTCTCTAATAATGATGATAATCACACTTCTATTTATTTACAACTCAAAACCAGAACAAGATATGACTCTATACGAATGCCTCCGGCAGTGTACCGGGATGGGCAATGAATCAATAGTGACATGTATAAAAATTTATGCATGGTGGATTTGCCACAAATACGATGTCAACTACATGACCATGCAAGGCAATATGACAATGATGATGCGTGTCATGATGATGAACGGAACGGTGGAAAGTTGCATGGCAATATATCTCGGAATGGCTATGGAAATGCCATAATAGGTAGGTATGGTGGCTGTTTTGAGGAAGATATAAGGAGGTTTATGTGTGATAGAGCGATCGTATCACGGGTTTGGATGAACCGTGAAGTTTGCACCAACCCTCAAGGTGAGAAAGGGCAATGCACGGCATCAAGAGGCTAGCACCGATGGAAGGGTGAGAGTGCGATAATCCATGGACTCAACATTAGTCATAAAGAACTCATATACTTATTGCAAAAATCTACAAGTCATCAAAAACCAAGCACTACGCGCATGCTCCTAGGGGGATAGATTGGTAGGAAAAGACCATCGCTCGTCCCCGACCGCCACTCATAAGGACGGCAATCTAAGAACACCTCATGTTTCAAATTTGTTACACAACTTTTACCATACGTGCATGCTACGGGACTTGCAAACTTCAACACAAGCATTCTTTAAATTCACAATTACCCAACTAGCATCACTCTAATATCACCACCTCCGTATCTCAAAACAATTATCAAGTATCAAATTGATCATAGCATCCAATTCACTTCCTATGATAGTTTTTATTATACCCAACTTGGATGCTGATCATTTCAAAGTAACTCCAACCCTAGATCCATATTGGGTAATTTGGTTATGAATCTTTTTATCTAGATTTTCAATTAACTCAATAGTGGCAACTTTATTTTCAATAATTTCAAGCCTTTGCATCACATGTTCTAGAGCCAAAATAGTCCCATTTACCAAGAGAGGAGGACGACCAAACAAATCTAACATAGCATTATAAGCATCAAAGTTATGGTTATCCAAAAAATTCCCTCCGGTAATGGTATCAAGAATGCATCTATTCCACGAAGTAATGCCTACATAAAAATTGCGACGAAGAACATAAGTAGAAAGCTTCATGGTAGATCTATTTTGAGCATTGCAAATTCTATGCCAAGCATCTTTTAGATTTTCTCCCTCCCTTTGCTTAAAATTAAGAATTTCATGTTTGGGAGTAATAACGAGGATAGGAGGACAAGCCATGACGACGAGCAAACAAAAGACAAGCGAAAAAGAGAGAGGAGATTGGGAAAGAGAGGGCGAATAAAACAGCAAGGGTGAAGTGGGGGAGAGGAAAACGAGAGGCAAATGGCAAATAATGTAATGTGAGGGAGATGAGTTTGTGATGGGTACTTGGTATGTCTTGACTTGAGCGAAGACCTCCCTGACAACGGCGCCAGAAATCCTTCTTGCTACGTCTTGAGCTTGCGTTGGTTTTCCTTGAAGAGGAAAGGGTGATGCAGCAATAGTAGCGTAAGTATTCCCTCAGTTTTTGAGAATTAAGGTATCAATCCAGTAGGAGGCTCCTCAAAAGTCCCACGCACCTACACAAACAAACAAGAACCTCGCAACCAACGCAATAAAGGGGTTGTCAATCCCTTCACAGCCACTTGCGAAAGTGAGATCTGATAGAGATAATACGATAAGATAAATATTTTTAGTATTTTTATGATATAGATTCAAAAAGTAAAGATGCAAATAAAAGTAGATTGAAAGCTTATATGATAAAAGATAGACCCGGGGGCCATAGGTTTCACTAGTGGCTTCTCTCAAGATAGCATAAGTATTACGGTGGGTGAACAAATTACTGTCGAGCAATTGATAGAAAATCGAATAATTATGAGATTATCTAGGCATGATCATGTATATAGGCATCACGTCCGTGATAAGTAGACTGACTCCTTCCTGCATCTACTACTATTACTCCACACATCGACCGCTATCCATCATGCATCTAGAGTATTAAGTTCATAAATAATTGAGTAACGCATTAAGAAAGATGACATGATGTAGAGGGATAAACTCATGCAATATGATAAAAACCCCATCTTTGTATCCTCGATGGCAACAATACAATACGTGCCTTGCTGCCCTCGCATCCTTTGGGAAAGGACACCACAAGATTGAACCCAAAGCTAAGCACTTGTCCCATTGCAAGAAAGATCAATCTAGTAGGCCAAACCAAACTGATAATTCGAAGAGACTTGCAAAGATAACTTAATCACACATAAAAGAATTCAGAGGAGATTCAAATATTTCTCATAGATAAACTTGATCATAAACCCACAATTCATCGGATCTTGACAAACACACTGCAAAAAGAGTTACATCAAATAGATCTCCAAGAAGATCGAGGAGAACTTTGTATTGAGATTCAAAGAGAGAGAAGAAGCCATCTAGCTAATAACTATGGACCAGAAGGTCTGTGGTAAACTACTCAAAACTCATCGGAGAGGCCTTGGAGATGATGTAGAGGCCCTCCATGGTCAATTCCCCCTCCGGCGGAGCGCCGGCGAAGGCTCCAAGATGGAATCTCACGGATACAGAAGGTTGCGGCGGTGGAAATAGTTTTTCGTGGTGCTCCTGGATGTTTTCGGTGTACGTGGGTATATATAGGAGGAAGAAGTAGGTCGGTGGACGCTCGAGGGGCCCACGAGGGTGGGAGGCGCGCCCACCCCTAGGGGGCGCACCAGGCACCCTCGTGTCCGCCTCGTCTGTTGCTTGACTTCCACTCCAAGTCCCCTGGATTGCGTTTGTTCCAACAAGATAGCTCCCGAAGGTTCCATTCCATTTGGAATCCGTTTGATATTCCTTTTCTTCAAAATACTAAAATAGGAAAAAAAACACCAATTCGGGCTGGGCCTCCGGTTAGTAGATTAATCCCCAAAATGGTATAAAAGTGTAGAGTAAAGCCCATAAACATCCAAAACGGGTAATATAATAGCATGGAACAATAAAAAATTGTAGATACGTTGGAGACGTATCACTCGGTTCTTCAGGATCACCAAGGATGCTACACGAGTCTTCAGCTTCGGACTCAGAGACTGCCTTCGCCTTCAGTGCACGTGATCTTCCGTAGCTCGGTCCATAGAGATCTCTCTTCTCAGCAAGCTGGAACTCATGAGTATTTAGCCTCTCAAGGATATCAGCGGGATCTAGTGACTTGTAATCAGCTCGCTCTTGAATCATTGTGCAAGGGTGTTGAATGAAGAATCAAGTGATCTCAGCAATTTCTTCACCACCTCATGGTCGGTGATGTCAGTGGCACCAAGTGCTTGAAGCTCATTTGGGATGTCAGTGAGGCGATCGAAGGTTTGCTGAACATTTTCGTTGTCGAGTCTTTTGAAGCGGTTAAAGAGATTGTGAAGAACATCAACTCGGGAGTCATGTTGAGTTGAGACTCCTTCGTTGACCTTGGACAGCCTATCCCAAATCAGCTTGGCAGTTTCCAGAGCACTCACTCTGCCGTACTGTCCTTTGCTTAGATGACCACATATGATATTCTTCGCTTGAGAATCGAGTTGCTTGAATCTCTTCACATCAGCAGCATTCACAGACGGAGTGACAGAGGGAACGCCATTTTCCACAACATACTAGAGATTGTTATCAATTGCCTCAAGATGCATGCGCATCTTGTTCTTCCAGTAGGGGTAGTCCGTCCCATCAAAGGTAGGATACCCAGCCGAGACCTTGATCATACCTGCAGTCGACATAACTAAAACTCCAGGCGGTTAAACCAAAATCACATAGAACAAGGGAGTACCTCGCTCTGATACCAATTGAAAGTGCGTTACGTCGACTAGAGGGGGGAATAGGTGATTTTTATGAATTCTTGCAGCAGAATAAGTACTCAGGTATATGTTGGGAAACATAGTAATTTCAAAAAATTTCCTACGCACACGCAAGATCATGGTGATGTATAGCAACGAGAGGGGAGAGTGTTGTCCACATACCCTTGTAGACCCGAAGCGGAAGCGATCACAACGTAGAGGAAGTAGTCGTACGTTCTCCTCGCGATCCGACCGATCCCGGCGCCGTTACTCGACGCCCGAAGTTCTTGACACACGACAGCTCGATGACGCCCTCAGACTCGATCCAGCCGAGTGTCGAGGGAGAGTTCCACAAGACGACGGCGCAGGACGATCTTGATGTTTCACGGCGCAGGCTTCGCCTTAAGCTTCATGACAGTATAACCAAGGTGGAATATGGTGGAGGGGGCACCGACACGGCTAAGGAACGATCTTACGATCAACTTGTGTGTCCCAAGGTGCCCCCTGCCCCAGTATATAAAGGAGCAGGGGGAGGGGCCGCGGCCAGGGAGGCGCTACTGGAGTCCTACTCCTCTGGGAGTAGGATTCCCCCAATCCTAGTTGGACTAGGATTCCTGAGGGGAAAGAGAGAGAGGGGGGCCCCCTCTCCTAGTCCTAATAGGACTAGGGAAGGGGGAGGGCGCACCACCTAGGGCTGGCCCTTCTCCTTTCCACTAAGGCCCATCGAGGCCCATTTACCTCCCGGGGTTCCGTAACCTCCCTAGATAGATTCCGTTTTCGCCGCCGAACCATTCCAACTCCAAACATAGGCTTCCAATATATCAATCTTTATGTCTCGACCATTCCGAGACTCCTCGTCACGTCCGTGATCACATCCGGGACTCGAACTCCTTCGGTACATCAAAATATATAAACTCATAATAACCGCCATCGAAACCTTAAGCGTGCGGACCCTACGGTTCGAGAACAATGTAGACATGACCTAGAACTATTTACGGTCAATAACCAACAGCGGACCTGGATGCCCATATTGGTTCCTACATATTCTACGAAGATCTTTGTCGGTCAGACAAGATAACAACATACGTTGTTCCTTTGTCATCGGTATGTTACTTGCCCGAGATTCGATCGTCGGTATCCAATACCTAGTTCAATCTCGCTACGGCAAGTCTATTTACTCGTTCCGTAATACATCATCTCACAACTAACTCATTAGTTGTAGTGCTTGCAAGGCTTAAGTGATGTGCATTACCGAGAGGGCCCAGAGATACCTCTCCGACAATCGGAGTGACAAAACCTAATCTCGAAATACGCCAACCCAACATTTGCCTTTGGAGACACCTGTAGTACTCCTTTATAATCACCCATTACGCCAGACGCTTGGTAGCACCCAAAGTGTTCCTCCGTAAACGGAGTTGCATAATCTCATAGTTACAGGAACATGTATATGTCATGGATAAAAGCGGTAGCAACATACTAAACGATCGTGTGCTAAGCTAAGGGAATGGGTCATGTCAATCGATCATTCTACTAATGATGTGACCTTGTTAATCAAATAACAACTCCTTGTTCATGGTCGGAAACATAACCATCTTTGATTAACAAGCTAGTCTAGTAGAGGCATACTAGTGACATGTTGTTTTGTCTATGCATTCACACATGTATCATGTTTCCGGTTAATACAATTCTAGCATGAATGATAAACATTTATCATGATATAAGGAAATAAATAATAACTTTATTATTGCCTCTAGGGCATATTTCCTTCAGTCTCCCACTTGCACTAGAGTCAATAATCTAGATCACATCACCATGTGATTAACATCGATAGTTCACATCATCATGTGATTAACACCCATAGTTCACATCGCCATGTGACCAACACCCAAAGGGTTTACTAGATTCAGTAATCTAGTTCACATTACTATGTGATTAATACCCAAAGAGTACTAAAGTGTGATCATGTTTTGCTTGTGAGAGAGTCTTAGTCAACGGGTCTTTCACATTTAGATCCGTTATGTATTTTGCAATTTTTCTCGTGTCTACAATGCTCGCACGAAGCTACTCTAGCTAATTGCTCCCACTTTCAATATGTATCTAGATCGAGACTTAGAGTCATCCGGATCGTTGTCAAAACTTGCATCGACGTAACCCTTTACTTACTAACCTTTTGTCACTTCCATAATCGAGAAACATATCCTTATTCCACTAAGGATAATTTTGACCTGTCCCGTGATCTACTACTAGATCACTATTGTACTCCTTGCCAAACTCAAAGGTAGGGTATACAATAGATCTGGTACACAGATGGCATACTTTATAGAACCTATGGCCAAGGCATAGGGAATGACTTTCATTCTCTTTCTATCTTCTCGCCGTGGTCGGGTTTTGAGTCTTACTCAATTGCACACCTTGTAACACGTGCAAGAACTCTTTCTTTGACTGCTCCATTATGAACTACTTCAAATTCTTGTCAAGGTATGTACTCATTGAAAAACTTATCAAGCATCTTGATCTATCTCTATAGATATTGATGCTCAATATGTAAGCAGCTTCACCGAGGTCTTTCTTTGAAAAACTTCTTTCAAACACTCCTTTATGCTTTGCGAATAATTCTACATTATTTCCGATCTACAATATGTCATTCACATATACTTATCGAAATGTTGTAGTGCTCCCACTCACTTTCTAGTAAATACAAAGCTTCACCATAAGTCAGATAAAACTATATGCTTTGATCAGCTCATCAAAGCGTATATTCCAACTCCGAGATGCTTGCACCAGTCCATAGATGGATCATTGGAGCTTGCACACTTTGTTAGCTCCTTTGGATCGAAAAACCTTCTGGTTGCATCATATACAACTCTTCCTCCGTAAAACCATTCAGAATGCAGTTTTACATCCATTTGCCAAATTTCATAAATTGTGGCAATTGCTAACATGATTCGGACAGACTTAAGCATTGCTACAGCTTGAGAAAATCTCATTGTAGTCAACATCTTGAACTTTGTCGAAAACCTTTTTGCAACAAGTCGAGCTTTGTAGATAGTAACACTACTATCAACGTTCGTCTTCCTCTTGAAGATCCATTTATTTTCTATGGTTTGCCGATCATCGGCAAATCCATCAAAGTCCATACTTTGTTCTCATCCATGGATCATATCTCGATTTCATGGCCTCAAACCATTTTGCGGAATCTGGGCTCATCATCGCTTCCTCATAGTTCGAGGTTCATCATGGTCTAGTTACATGACTTCCGAACAGGATTACCGCATTCACTCGTGCGGATCTCACTCTGGTTTACCTACGAGATTCGGTAGTAACTGATCTGAAGTTACATGATCATTATCATTAGCTTCCTCACTAATTGGTGTAGTAGTCACAGGAACAGATTTCCGTGATGAACTACTTTCCAATAAGGGAGAAGGTACAATTACCTTATCAAGTTCTACTTTCCTCCCACTCACTTCTTTCGAGAGAAACTCCTTCTCTAGAAAGGATCCATCTTAAGCAACGAATATCTTGCCTTCGGATCTGTGATAGAAGGTGTACCCAACAATTTCCTTTGGGTATTCTATGAAGACGCACTTCTCCGATTTGGGTTCGAGCTTATCAGGATGAAACTTTTTCACATAAGCATCGCAGCCCCAAACATTAAGAAACGACAACTTTGGTTTCTTGCTAAACCACAGTTCATATAGTGTCGCCTCAACGGATTTAGATGGTCCCTATTTAACGTGAATGCAGCTGTCTCTAATGCATGATCCCAAAACGATATTGGTAAATCGGTAAGAAACATCATAGATTGCACTATATCCAATAAAGTGTGGTTACGATGTTTGGACACACCATAACATTGTGGTGTTCCAGGTGGCGTGAGCTGTGAAACTATTCCACATTGTTTTAATTGAAGACCAAACTCAGAACTCAAATATTCGTCTCGTGATCGATCACGAAACTTTATTTTCTTGTTACGATGATTTTTCCACTTCACTCTGAAATTCTTTGAACCTTTCAACTATTTCAGACTTATGTTTCATCAAGTAGATATACCCATATCTGCTCAAATCATCTGTGAAGGTCGAAAATAACGATACCCGCCATGAGCCTTAACACTCATTGGATCGCATACATCAAGATGTATTATTTCCAATAAGTCAGTTGCTTGCTCCATCGTTCGGAGAACGGAGTCTTAGTCATCTTGCCCATGAGGCATGGTTCGCAAGCATCAAGTGATTCATAATCAAGTGATTCCAAAATCCCATCAAGATGGAGTTTCTTCATGCGCTTTACACCAATATGACCTAAACGGCAAGCCACAAATAAGTTGCACTATCATTATTAACTTTGCATCTTTTGGTTTCAACATTATTAATATGTGTATCACTACGATCGAGATCCAATGAACCATTTTCATTGGGTGTGTAACCATATAAGGTTTTATTCATGTAAATGTAACAACAGTTTATTCTCTTACTTAAATGAATAACCGTATTGCAATAAACATGATCAAATCATATTCATGCTCAACGCAAACACCAAATAACATTTATTTAGGTTCAACACTAATCCCGAAGTATAGGGAGTGTGCGATGATGATCATATCAATCCTGAAACTACTTTCAACACACATCGTCACTTCACCCTTAACTAGTTTCTCATTTTATTCGCAACTCCCGCTTCGAAGTTACTACTCTTAGTAACCGAACCAGTACCAAATACCGAGGGGTTGCTATAAACACTAGTAAAGTACACATCAATAACATGTATATCAAATATACCTTTGTTTACTTTGCCATCCTTCTTATCCGCCAAATACTTGGGGTAGTTCGCTTCAAAGGACCAGTCCCTTTGCGGTAGAAGCACTTAGTCTCGTGCTTAGGTCCGGACTTGGGCTTCTTCACTTGAGCAACAACTTGCTTGCCGCTCTTCTTGAAGTTCCTTCTATCCCTTTGCCCTTTTCTTGAAACTAGTGGTCTTGTTAATCATCAACACTTGATGTTCTTTCTTGAATTCTACCTTCATCGATTTCATCATCATGAAAAACTCGGAATCATTTTCATCATCCCTTGCATACTATAGTTCATCACGAAGTTCTACTAACTTGGTGATGGTGACTAGAGAATTCATCAATCGATATCTTATCCGGAAGATTAACTCCCACTTGATTCAAGCGATTGAAGTACCTGCATAATCTGAGCACATGCTCACTAGTTGAGCGATTCTCCTCCATCTTTTAGCTATAGAACTTGTTGAAGATTTCATATCTCTCAACTCGGTATTTGCTTGAAATATTAACTTCAATTCTGGAACATCTTATATGGTCCATGATGTTCAAAACATCTTTGAAGTCCCGATTCTAAGCCATAAAGCATGGTGCACAAAACTATCAAGTAGTCATCATATTGAGCTAGCCAAACGCTCATAACGCCTCAGATCCGCTCCTGCAATAGGCCTGTCACCTAGCGGTGCATCCAGACGTAGCTCTTCAGTGCAAAGAATGAGGATGATCTCGTTACGGACCCAATCCGTAATTGCTACCATCATCTTTCAACTTTGCTTTCTCAAGGAACGCATTAAAATTCAACGGAACAACAAAGACGAGCCATCTATCTACAATCAAACATAAACAAGCAAGATACTATCAGTACTAAGTTCATGATAATTTAAGTTCAATTAATCATATTACTTAAGAACTCCCACTTAGAAAAACATCTCTAGTCATCTAAGTGATCACGTGATCCAAATCAACTAAACCATAACCGATCATCACGTGAAATGGAGTAGTTTTCAATGGTGAACATCTTATGTTGATCATATCTACTATATGATTCACGCCGACCTTTCGGTCTCCGTGTTCCGTGGCCATATCTCGCATATGCTAGGCTCGTCAAGTATAACCCGAGTATTCTGCGTGTGCAAAACTGGCTTGCACCCGTTGTAGATGGACGAGAGCTTATCACACCCGATCATCACGTGGTGTCCGGGCACGATTTAACTTTGGCAACGGTGCATACTCGGGAGAACACTTCTTGATAATTTAGTGAGAGATCATCTTATAATGCTACCGCCAATCAAAGCAAGATAAGATGCATAAAAGGATAAACATCACATGCAAATCAATATAAGTGATATGATATGGTTATCATCATCTTGTGCTTCACGATCTCCATCTTGCAGCACCACCATGATCACCATCGCCACGGCGCGACACCTTGATCTCCATCGCAGCATCGTTGTCGCCTTGCCAAACTTATGCTATTACGACTATCGCTACCGCTTAGTGATAAAGTAAAGCATTACAGATGCATTGCATTGCATACAATAAAGCGACAACCATATGGCTCCTGCCGATTGCCGATAACTTCGGTTACAAAACATGATCATCTCATACAATAAAATATAGCATCACGCCTTGACCATATCATATCACAACATGCCCTGCAAAAACAAGTTAGACGCCCTCTACTTTGTTGTTGCAAATTTTACGTGGCTGCTACGGGCTTAAGCAAGAACCAGTCTCACCCACGCATCAAAACCACAACGATATTTCGTCAAATAGACTCCGCTTTTAACCTTCTCAAGGACCGGCATAGCCACACTCGGTTCAACTAAAGTGAGAGAGACAGACACCCACCGGTCACCTTTAAGCAACGAGTGCTCAGAAGCGGTGAAACCAGTCTCGCGTAAGCGTCTGGCGTAATGTCGGTCCGGGCCGCTTCATCTCACAATACCGCTGAACCAAAGTATGACATGCTGGTAGGTAGTATGACTTGTATCGCCCACAACTCACTTGTGTTCTACTCGTGCAAAACATCAAACCATAGAAAAACCTAGGCTCGATACCCATTGTTGGGAAACGAGTAATTTCAAAAATTTTCCCACGCACACGCAAGATCATGGTGATGTATAGCAACGAGAGGGGAGAGTGTTGTCCACATACCCTTGTAGACCCGGGCGAAGCGATCACAACGTAGAGGAAGTAGTCGACGTTCTCCTCGCGATCCGACCGATCCCGCGCCGTTACTCGACGCCCGAGTTCTTGACACACGACAGCTCGATGACGCCCTCGACTCGATCCAGCCGAGTGTCGAGGGAGAGTTCCACAAGACGACGGCGCAGGACGATCTTGATGTTTCACTGCGCAGGCTTCGCTTAAGCTTCATGACGGTATAACCGAGGTGGAATATGGTGGAGGGGGCACCGACACGGCTAAGGAACGATCTTACGATCAACTTGTGTGTCCCAAGGTGCCCCCTGCCTCAGATATAAAGGAGCAAGGGGAGGGGCCGGCGGCCAAGGGAGGCATACGGGAGTCCTACTCCTCCGGGAGTAGGATTCCCCAATCCTAGTTGGACTAGGATTCCCAGAGGGGAAAGAGAGAGAGGGGGGCGGCCCTTCTCCTAGTCCTAATAGGACTAGGGAAGGGGGAGGCGCGCCCACCTAGGGCTGGCCCTTCTCCTTTCCACTAAGGCCCATCGAGGCCCATTTACCTCCCGGGGTTCCGAAACCTCCGGTACTCGATAGAATTCCGTTTGCCTCGAACCATTCCAACTCCAAACATAGGCTTCCAATATATCAATCTTTATGTCTCGACCATTCCGAGACTCCTCGTCACGTCCGTGATCACATCCGGACTCGAACTCCTTGGTACATCAAAATATATAAACTCATAATAAGCGCCATCGAAACCTTAAGCGTGCGGACCCTACGGTTCGAGAACAATGTAGACATGACCTAGAACTATTTACGGTCAATAACCAACAGCGGACCTGGATGCCCATATTGGTTCCTACATATTCTACGAAGATCTTTATCGGTCAGACCGCATAACAACATACGTTGTTCCTTTGTCATCGGTATGTTACTTGCCCGAGATTCGATCGTCGGTATCCAATACCTAGTTCAATCTCGCTACGGCAAGTCTATTTACTCGTTCCGTAATACATCATCTCACAACTAACTCATTAGTTGTAGTGCTTGCAAGGCTTAAGTGATGTGCATTACCGAGAGGGCCCAGAGATACCTCTCCGACAATCGGAGTGACAAAACCTAATCTCAAATACGCCAACCCAACATTTGCCTTTGGAGACACCTGTAGTACTCCTTTATAATCACCCGATTACGTTGTGACGCTTGGTAGCACCAAAGTGTTCCTCCGTAAACGGAGTTGCATAATCTCATAGTTAGGAACATGTATATGTCATGGATAAAAGCAGAGCAACATACTAAACGATCGTGTGCTAAGCTAAGGGAATGGGTCATGTCAATCAGATCATTCTACTAATGATGTGACCTTGTTAATCAAATAACAACTCCTTGTTCATGGTCGGAAACATAACCATCTTTGATTAACAAGCTAGTCTAGTAGAGGCATACTAGTGACATGTTGTTTTGTCTATGCATTCACACATGTATCATGTTTCCGGTTAATACAATTCTAGCATGAATGATAAACATTTATCATGATATAAGGAAATAAATAATAACTTTATTATTGCCTCTAGGGCATATTTCCTTCAGTATAAGCATAACAAAGCAACATCATAGTCATCATGATGAAATGACAAACTAACACAGAGTACAAAAAGCGTAAACACAGGATAAGCAGGATGAAGACAAACTGACTGAAGAAATAAGATTGAGGAATTAGAGAAAATCTTCAGTCAAAGTCTTCAAACAATAATGATCAGTTTCATCAACACATAATTGAGGAAATGAAAGGGTTGAGGAAATAGAACCAGTAGGCTTGATGAAGATAATGATTTGGTAGACCAGTTCCAAATGCTGTGACAGTTGTACGTCTGGTTGGAGCGGCTGAGTATTTAAACTCGAGGACACACAGTCCCGGACACACAGTCCTCGCCGTATTATCCTTGAGCTAAGATCACACAGACCTCGCCCAATAGTAGTTGTAAGTCTTCACAGGTGACTTCCAAACCTTCACAGACTAGGTCACTCGACGATCCACAATTCCTCTTGGATGCTCATACCATGACGCCTAACCATCTGGAGGATACACAGTCCTCAAAGGTAACAAGCGTCGGTTCCACACAGGAACAATCTCTTCAGTGACGCTCAATCACTTTGGGTTTGTAGGTTTGGGTTTTCCTCACTCGATGATTTTCACTCAAAGTCCTCGGAGGATGGGATGCTCTCAAATGACAAGTGTCAGTTTCTCTCAGAGCAGCCAACCAGCTAGTGGTTGTAGGGGGCGGCTATTTATAGCCTAGGGAGCAACCCGACATGATAAGACATAAATGCCCTTCAATGATATGACTGTTAGGTGGTAGGACATTTTGGACAGCTGGCGTGTGGCACAACAACGATCGAATTTGAGGTTTCCTCAGGGCTATCATGTTCCTCATTGTGTAGGCAATCCACACTGGCGAATTCCTAACTCCTCAGTCAGAACAAATTCCTGAGAGAACAGAAGATCTACGTCTCTGTCACTGAAGAAATTGACCCGAAGGTCTGTGATAAACTACTCACAACTCATCGGAAGGGCCTTGGGGATGATGTAGAGGCCCTCCATGGTCGATTCCCCCTCCGGCGGTGAAGGAAATATGCCCTAGAGGCAATAATAAAGTTATTGTTTATTTCCTTATATCATGATAAATGTTTATTATTCATGCTAGAATTATATTAACCGGAAACATAATACATGTGTGAATACATAGACAAACTTAATGTCACTAGTATGCCTCTACTTGACTAGCTCATTAATCAAAGATGGTTATGTTTCCTAACCATAGACATGAGTTGTCATTTGATTAACGAGATCACATCATTAGTAGAATGATGTGATTGACATGACCCATTCTGTTAGCTTAGCACTTGATCGTTTAGTATGTTGCTATTGCTTTCTTCATGACTTATACATGTTCCTACAACTATGAGATTATGCAACTCCCGTTTACCGGAGGAACACTTTGTGTGCTACCAAACGTCTACAACGTAACAGGGTGCTTATAAATGAGCTCTACAGGTGTCTCCAAAGGTACATGTTGAGTTGGCGTATTTCGAGATTTGGTTTTGTCACTCCGATTGTCGGAGAGGTATCTCTGGGCCCTCTCGGTAATGCACATCACTATAAGACTTGCAAGCAATGTAGCTAATGAGTTAGTTACGGAATGATGCATTACGTAACGAGTAAAGAGACTTGCCGGTAATGAGATTGAACTAGGTATTGGGATACTGACGATCGAATCTTGGCCACGTAACATACCGATGACAAAGGGAACAATGTATGTTGTTATGCGGTTTGACCGATAAAGATCTTCGTAGAATATGTAGGAGCCAATATGAGCATCCAGGTTCCGCTATTGGTTATTGACCGGAAACGTGTCTCGCTCATGTCTACATAGTTCTCGAACCCGTAGGGTCCGCATGCTTAAGGTTTCGATGACAATTATATTATGAGTTTATGAGTTTTGATGTACCGAAGGTTGTTCGGAGTCCCGGATGTGATTACGGACATGACGAGGAGTCTCGAAATGGTCGAGACATGAAGATTGATATATTGAAAGCCTATATTTGGATGTCGGAAGTGTTCCGGGTGAAATCAGGATTTTACCGGAGTACCGGGGGGTTACCGGAACACCCCGGGGGCTTAATGGGCCTACATGGGCCTTAGTGGAAATAGAGGGCAGCAACGGGAGTGTGGGGCGCCCCCCCAAGGCCCAAACCGAATTGGTTTAGGGCAAGGGGGGCCGTCCCCCTCTTTCCTTTTCCTCCTCTCCCTTTCCTTCCCCCTTCTCCTAGTCCAACAAGGAAGGAGGGAGTCCTACTCCCGGTGGGAGTAGGACTCCCCATGGCGCGCCCCTCCTAGGCTGGCCGCACCCTCCCCCCTTGCTCCTTTATATACGGGGGCAGGGGGCACCCCATAGAGACAACAATTGATCTCTTGATCTCTTAGCCGTGTGCGGTGCCCCCCTCCACCATAGTCCTCCTTGATAATATTGTAGCGGTGCTTAGGCGAAGCCCTGCGACGGTAGAACATCAAGATCGTCACCACACCGTGGTGCTAACGGAACTCTCCCTCAACACTCGGCTGGATCAGAGTTCAAGGGACGTCATCGAGCTGAACATGTGCTAGAACTCGGAGGTGCCGTAGTTTCGGTGCTTGATCGGTCAGGCCGTGAAGACGTACGACTACATCAACCGCGTTGTTCTAACGCTTCCGCTTTCGGTCTACGAGGTTACGTTGATGACACTCTCCCCTCTCGTTGCTATGCATCACCATGATCTTGTGTGTGCGTAGGAATTTGTTTGAAATTACTATGTTCCCCAACAGTGGCATCCGAGGCAAGTTTTATGCGTAGATGTTATATGCACGAGTAGAACACAAGTGAGTTGTGGGCGATACAAGTCATACAGCTTACTAGCATGTCATACTTTGGTTCAGCGGTATTGTTGGATGAAGCGGCCCGGACCGACATTACGCGTACGCTTACGCGAGACTGGTTCTACCGACGTGCTTTGCACATGTGTGGCTGGCGGGTGTCGGTTTCTCCAACTTTAGTTGAACTGAGTGGCTACGCCGGTCCTTGCGAAGGTTAAAACAGCACTAACTTGACGAACTATCGCTGTGGTTTTGATGCATAGGTAAGAACGGTTCTTGCTCAGCCCGTAGCAGCCACGTAAAATTTGCAACAACAAAGTAGAGGACGCCTAACTTGTTTTTGCAGGCATGTTGTGATGTGATATGGTCAAGACGTGATGCTATATTTTATTGTATGAGATGATCATGTTTTGTAACCGAAGTTATCGGCAATCGGCAGGAGCCATATGGTTGTCACTTTATTGTATGAAATGCAGCGCTTCTATAATTGCTTTTACTTTATCACTAAGCGGTAGCGATAGTCGAGAAGCAATAGATGGCGAAACGACAACGATGCTATGATGGAGATCAAGGTGTCGCGCCGGTGATGATGGTTATCACGACGGTGCTTCGGAGATGGAGATCACAAGCACAAGATGATGATGGCCATATCATATCATGTAACACCCCGAGACCGACGCTCCAGAAGACTTCCAGCTATTCCGAGTTTCGTCATG
The DNA here is from genome assembly GCA_021437245.1 of Aegilops speltoides. Lineage (NCBI taxonomy): Eukaryota > Viridiplantae > Streptophyta > Magnoliopsida > Poales > Poaceae > Aegilops > Aegilops speltoides. The sequence goes on from CM038146.1 coordinate 177,968,688, forward strand.
TGATTTGTTTTGTTCGTTGCATTCATCATGCCATCTCTTGCATTGCATCATGTCATCATGCCATCATATCATTAATTTTTAAAACTCAACTAAATAAATCGTATGGATTTTTCGATCCATTTAAATCGAGGGAATTCACGATGGTGATTTCTCTTTATAATATATCCTCCCGATATTAGTGGAGCTATTATAAAAATATTCCATTCATTTGGAATTAACCAAAACACACTTGGAAAAAAAATCCCCACTCCCTTTCTACTTCAAGTTTGGTCCCCAAACTTTGCCAATATTTCTTTTCCCATTTATCGAGGCTCCTCCTAAATTCCCAACATTTTTGGTCTCTTCTAAATCCTAGTCCTAGTTCAAACCCATTTGAATTAAATTCAAATGAGTTTGAATTTAAATCTTTCAATCATGCCTCTTTCTATTTTCTTGGAACGAGCATATTTTTGCGAGTCCGGGAAAATTGTCCCTATGCACAAATCCTTTCCCTAACCCTCTCTTTCTTTTTCTTCTCTTTATTTGTTTTCTGTTAAAGAAAATATAATAGAGAGAGAAGACAGAGGTAAGCCCAGCCAGGCCTCTGGCCATTTCCTCTCCACCTGGGCCGACCCAACCGGCCTCTCAAGCCCATCCAGCCCCACCGACCGAACCCTAGCGACCCCCATCTCCTCCTCGTCCCCTCAGGCTTGCCCACACACCCCCGCCCCGATCCCCCATCTATCTCCTTGCGCCCGACCCTCTCCCTCTCATCTCCTAGCGCCAAGATGCTTCGCAGACCAGGGGAGAGGAGCTCCCGTGCTTGCGTCCCTCCTCGCGCCAGGAGAGGAGCTCCCTCGCCTTGCCGCCCTTGGCTCGTCGTCGCTCCCTTGTTGCCTCCGGCGCCTGGTGGTGAGCGCCACCGCCAAGTTGCTCCGTCCGCCAGACGCTACCCTTCGCCTGCTGTCGCTAACCTCGCTCGGCCTCGCCTGTCGCCAACCTCGCCTCGGCCTCGCCCGTCGCCTCGCTTCCCTCGCCAAGCCGTCGCTGCTTCCCTCCCCAACGACCGTCGCGGACCAGCGCCGTCCCTCGCTTCCTCTACGGCGACCAGGGGCCACTCGCTGCTGCGTCTCCTCCACCAGCAGCAGGAGGCTGCATCGCCCGACCTGTCCTCGCCATCACGCAGCTGCCGTCCAGCCCCGTCTCCGACCTGGCCTCCTCGACCTCGTTCTCATGGGTCTCCCTGCTGCTCCTCGTGATCCGCCAACACCTCCCGATGCCCTTGTTGCTGCGGCTGGACCTCCACGGTGCCATCGGGGACACCATGGCCTCCACCGAGACCCTGGATTCATCAAGTCATGTACATGTAACCCCAAGTCTGAATGACTACCGTGGGTGTGTGCCTAGTGCCACTTGGATCCGTCAAAATCGCCAAGTACCAAGACGGCCCTCGAAGAGTTCGGTTTCGACAAGTCAGATGATGCTCTTGTACAACTATGTTACCGAGACCAGGACCGGCAAGACCGACTACACGGATGCGCCAAGTACCCCCTTGGATCGTCAAGTTCGACGACCGCGTCAAGTACCTCTACCGTCGCCGAGACCGCAAGTACCACGACGAACATGTACAACTACCGCCGCCCGAACATCTACGAACGGTGTACCTCGACGATCATCGCATGAACGTCTACTTCCACGACTGCTGCAAGAACAACTACTTCCACTACGACCGTCCCGTGAACGACTACTTCCGACGACTCGAACCGCTCCGAAAAAGCACGCTTCAAAGGTATACCACCGAGACGACGCCCGTGAACGAATGCCTGTGTGTGCACCGTGTCCGAATTGTCTTTGCACGTTCCTCTTTTGCCATACCACCGTCCCGTGGGAACCCGGTAGTCGGGATCACCCCCACCATCTTGCATGACTCGCTCGCGCCCACTTCTCGTTTGCATCGGTATCTCCGTGAGCTACCGGAACCGATATGTTGCCGTGGCATCATTTTCGGATTTCGCCGCCGTGGCACCCTTTTCGTTTCGCCGCCGTGGCACCCTTTTTGTTCCGCCATGGTGACCAAATGCCTCGTATCATGCTCATGTCAACATTTTCATAAAATTGCATAAAACTTGCATATGTCATCCGCATCGTAATAACAACAATTAAAATGTTTAAAATTGTTGTTGCATTAAATTGCTAAATAACATGGGGATTTTCCGGAATTGTTGTTTGTTGTTCCGGCCTCATTTAAACGTGCCTAAATTGTTAGTTTAATTATGCTTCACCCCTTGCCATGTTAATCAACATTTAATATTGTTTGCTAGCTTAAACGAGAGCGAACTATATACTTGAATGTGGTGTTTCGTCAATATGCAACTCGTTGCATATTGAGCTCCACTTAATTTGTAGTTTGTTTGTTGCACTTTGCCATGCCATGCCATGCCATGCCTCATTAAACCGGACATGCATCATACTTGGTTGTGCATCATGCCATGATTATGCGATGGTTGTTTACTATATTGTTTGCTTCTTTCCGGGTTGCTTCTCTCGTTAGCTTCGGTTTCGTTCCGGAGTTGTGAGGATTCGTTCGACTACGTCCGTTTGTCTTCTTCATGGACTCGTTCTTCTTCCTTGCGGGATTTCAGGCAAGATGACCGCTACCCTGGATCTCATTACTATCATTGCTATGCTAGTTGCCTCGTTCTTTCGCTATGCTGCGCTACCTATTACCTGTTTGTCCAGCCATCCCATATTGCCATGAACCCCTAACCTTTGACACCTTTCCTATGCAAACCGTTGTTTGGCTATGTTACCGCTTTTGCTCAGCCCCTCTTATAGCGTTGCTAGTTGCGGTGAAGTTGAAGATTTCTCCATGGTGGGCAGTGTTTATGTTGGGATATCACAATATCTCTTATATTATTAATGCATCTATATACTTGGTAAAGGGTGGAAGGCTTGGCCTTATGCCTGGTGTTTTGTTCCACTCTTGCCGCCCTAGTTTCCGTCATACCGGTGTTATGTTCCCGGATTTTGCGTCCCTTACGCGGTCGGGTGATTTATGGGACCCCCGACAGTTCGCTTTGAATAAAACTTGTCCAAAGAAGGCCCAACATTGCCTTTTACCATTTGCCTCACCTATTACCTTTTTTTTTCCTTGGGAGTCGCGCATCCCAGGGGTCATCTTTATTTTAGCCCCCCCGGGCCAGTGCTTGTCTAAGCGTTGGTCCAAACTAGAGCCACTTGCAGCGCCACCTCGGGGAAACTTGAGGGCTGGTTTTAGTTGTACGTACTGCTCATCCGGTCGTGGCCTGAGACGAGATACGCGCGGCTACTATCAGGATGTCGGCACGCCGGGAGGTCTTGCTGGTCTTGTTTTACCATTGTCGAAATGTCTTGATGTACCGGGATTCCGAGTCTGATCGGAGAGTCTCGGGTGAAGGTCTATTCCTTCGATGATCGCGAGAGCCTGTCATGGGCTAAGTTGGGACACCCCTGCAGGGTATAAACTTTCGAGAGCCGTGCCTGCGGTTATAGGCAGATGGGAATTTGTTAATGTCCGGTTGTAGACAACTTGACACTTGATCCGAATTAAAACACATCAACCGAGTGCGTAGCCGTGATGGTCTCTTCTCGGCGGAGTCCGGGAAGTGAACACGGTTTCGTGTTATGATTGGCGAAGTAGGTGTTCGTGATCACCTCTTGATCATTGCTAGCTTCACGTCCGCTCCGCTTGTTCTCTTCTCGCTCTTATTTGCGTTGGTTAGCCACCATACTTGCTTGGTCGCTGCCGCAACCTCACCACTTTACCCCTTCCTTCCCATTAAGCTTTGCTAGTCTTGATACCCATGGTAATGGGATTGTTGAGTCCTCGTGGCTCACCAGATACTTCCAAAACCAGTTTGCGGTACCTATGTTACCGAAAGCGGTGTGACGCAACCAAGCTCAAGGAGGAGCTCGTTGAAGATCTTGCCCTTTGTGTTGTTACGCTCTAGTTGATCAAGAGTGGAGCCCGGTTGGGGTCGATCGGGGACCGTTTGTCGATTTGGGGTTCTTCTTTTATTTTGGTTCCGTAGTCGGACCTTGATTGTATCTGGATGATGTAATGCTTTATTCATGTAATTGTGTGAAGTGGCGGTTGTAAGCCAACTATGTATCTCTTTCCCTTATGTATTACATGGGTTGTGTGAAGATTACCTCACTTGCGACATTGCTTTCAATGCGGTTATGCCTCTAAGTCGTGCTTCGACACGTGGGAGATATAGCCGCATCGAGGGCGCTAGTTGGTAATCAGAGCCTTCCGACCTTAGGAGCCCCATTGCTTGATCGTTTTTAGTGGCCGAGTTGTGTCTAGAAAAATGTTTTGAGTCATTTAGGATTATATATATCGGAGAGTTAGGAATTCTTTTTACTCCCCAGTCCCTTCGACCTTCTGGTGAGGTATCCTGACGTAGAGTTTTGACTCTTCTCTTCTCAAATTTCACTAAAAAATTTTTAGGATCACGCGGGTATCTTGGAATCGTTCCGATGGTTTTATGATGACAACATTGTCTTGGTGCCTCCTGTCATTTAGGGGTTGTGGCAGTGTCCCGGGGAGTTGAGCTCTGAGGTGTTGTCATCATAATTTTATCGTTGCGATTCGAATACCCGAGTTTAGTACGCCGACATCGAAAATCTCTTTTATGCGTCGGTTGGTGAGATAACCCCGCTAACCCAAAGATCGAGGTGAGTACGGGAGTATTGCCATGACTTGTATAACGGATGCTTTTCAAGGTTGAGGTAGACGATTTCAAGGTTTCTTGGTTATGTGTTGACGGATGGATACTGACTAGATGTAGGGATTGTTAGTTTGTGTGAGATATTTATTGCTCCCTGTATCCCCAACACCAGATTGCATAACCGTAAAGTTTCGGAGTTTCATAGGTGGGAATTCAAGTAGCTCTTAGGATATCTTTCCGATGGATGTATGATATGAAATTGGGGTTCGACGCCTAGTGGTCCGCCTATTCACGGTTGGTTTTCTGATGGTCTCGTTGTGTCTTAAAGAGTCCTTGGCTATGCCGACTGGGACACTTCGTATGTCATGTGCCTTGCCTTGTACATGATGGTCTTTGACGATCGAGCCGTGTAGGCCCCACCACAAAAACTTCGGACGAAATCTCTATCATATGTTTGTTCCGGCTTATTCTGCAAGCCAGTCTTTTGTTTTGTTTTGAGTTGTGGTATTCGAGTTGCTTCAATGTCAAGTGTTGAATCCATACCTTTCCTAAACGGTGTTCTCATATTGCTATGTGAGTACTAATCCTTTTGATCATCGAGATGGTCATGTCAATCCTTTTCAACCGGCGTGTTTCTCTTCAAGTGGATCCGATCACTTCAACAATAGCAAGACCAATTATCATTTCTTCTCAACGGTGTTTGTTTCATCCGTTTCCAAGTTGCCTTTGTTTTTCCCGCCCTCCCACCCTTTTTCTTTAAGGACACATATTTCTTAATCAAGTATCCATTTATTCATGTGAAGTCTCTTCACTCTTTTCAATCAATGTTCTTACCCGGTGGTTCTCAAGAAGATGTTCTACTAGTTTGTCATTCCTCATTCCTTTCTCTTCTCCGGTGGATTCAAGTCAAGTTTTGTTGATCATACCTTTTTCCTCATTTCAATGTCTTCTCATACCGTGCACCTCATTATCACTCTACTTCTCGCTATTTGTTATTCCGGAGTGCTCAAGATATCTCGAAGATTCGTGTTTCCACTCTGCATTCGTTCAAGCTCTTTCGAGATCGGTATCTCGTTCAAGTCATTTAATTCAACCGGTGCAACATCTCTTTTAAATCCTTTCAACGATGTTCTTTTGAGTGGGCCCTAACCCACAGGTCTTTTCCCAGGATCTTACCTGACTCTTCTAATTATTCCGGAGCCATTCTCAAATTCTTTTCAGAGTTTGACGTAAGAATGAGTTATCATCAGTCAAATGCTTTTCTCCAAGATCTTTCAAATTCTTTACATTGTTGGCTCAACCTTTTCGGGTTTTTTTTTCATTCTCCCAGAGTATCTCATACAATTCATGGTGGTGTTTCTCCTCGTCATTCTCAGCTTTGAAGACCGAAGAAGAGTTTCTCTTTAATCTTGCTCTATTCTCTTCAATATTCATGGTGCCAGCTTGTTGCCATCCTCTCATAATTGTTTCGATTGTGAGAATTCTTTTTCACCCATCCGGAGCATTTAGGAGTCTTTTCAGTTTTCATTCTTTGAAGCCCATCATCTCAGTATTATTCATTCAAGCTTTCAGCTCTCATTCTCCAAATCATACCGGTGCATCATTCAAGTATTCTCTAATCAGCTCGTGATCTATTCGTTCATTTGTATTTAAATACCCTCATGTATCTTCATTCATTTTGCAATTCTTCCCGGTGATTTGTGCATTTGCTACGTTCAATTTCAATTCTTGTGGTGGTTCTTTCAAGATCTCTCTTCCTTGTTCATCATATCAATTCATTTGTTGTTCCAATCCTACCGGTGGTTCGTTGAAGACCTTCTCAAGTTTACGCCATATCTCTTTAATCCTTTCTACGGGAATAAGTAGTATGCCAAATCCGTTGTTTGTCATCAATCTAAATTGGTGAAGGATACGCATAACATAATTCTTGTTCTTGTTTCATCCAAGTGATTAACTCCTTCTTTCGGAGTTTGTTCATGATGAATAAATTCTCGGTTTCAGTTGTTTCATCTTTTTTTTTCTGGAGTTCCAAGCTCTCATCATCACGAAGATCCATCTAAATCGTTGCAAGGCTTCACCTTGTGTTTTCAACTTCTCTTTCTTTTTATCACCCTTTCTGTTTACCGGAGTTCTGCATGGAGGCTCTACATGGTGGTTCCTCAAGGATTCTTTTCACTCTTCAACTGTTCTTCAAGATTTCTCTCGAAGTTATGATCCGCCAAGTTTTACTTCAAAATAAACATGGTGCTCAACACATGTTTTGTTTTGAGGAGTTCAAGTATTCTTCATCTTGCATTCCGAAGGGCAATTCTTTCTACCTGATCTTTTGAGATGGTGTTAGGTCATTCTTGACAATTTCCTTCATGTGTCATGATTCTTATTGTTGTCAAGAATGAGGTATGTTAAATCCATCAGTCTCTTCATTGGAGTTATCTTGGTATAGATTTCACCTAAAGCCTTCCCTAAGGAATGTTTCTATTATGGTGCTTATCAATGATCCAAGTTTTCTCCTATCCTCTTGGTGAAAGAAGTTTTTCATCGCCTTCGTGCTCTCACTCAAAATCAATGGCTTCCATTAGTGGCAGGTTGTCACCTCATCATTTGCAGATGTTTGCCATAAGCCCACAACAAGCTTGTGCTTCTCGTTGTTGATTTTCAACAACTCCGTTCGATTCTTCTTTGCAAGGATGTTTTCCAAATTCAATTGTGGTAGAAGTTGTCACTTTCTTCTCCGTCCCTTTATCCCAACGATCTAACTTCTATTCTTTCGTTACGGAGGCATTGTGATGTTGCTCTTTTCACCCATCACCTCGTTTTGTGAGCATCGTGTTCTTTTCTTGATTTATCCATTTAACCGGAGTGTTGTGTTCTCATTCAAGTTCTTTCATCTTATCAAGTTTTGCCTCTCTTTTCAACCTTAGTGATGTCTGAAATCCTTTCTTACCCCTTGTGCTATTCTTTCAATTGTTCCGGAGGCAGTGTGTTGTTGAACTCATCTAGTATCCTCTCATTTGTCAAGTTCATGTTCAACTCCTTCCATTTACAGTTGGAGTGCTGCCCAAATTATATCATTCTTCCTCTCTCATCTTGTTTTAACCGGAGTGGTTTCAAATTCTATCTTCTCCATCAAACTCTTGATTCATGTCTTTGCAACCTTCTAGTCCTCGTAATGTTCCTTGTTTCTCTTTTCTAACGGATTGTTTGCAATCTCGTTCATCTCTGTTGTACTCTTTCTTTTAAATTGCTCAACCTCTCAAGGTTCGTGGTTTCACTCGTTTGCCGAAGAAGCAACTTAGTTTTACCTCTCCTCTTCCTCTTCCTTTTCCCTCCGGTGCCATTCTAGATCTCGGGACGAGATCCTCTCATAGTGGTGGAGTGTTGTAACACCCCGAGACCGACGCTCCAGAAGACTTCCAGCTATTCCGAGTTTCGTCATGTGATTTGTTTTGTTCGTTGCATTCATCATGCCATCTCTTGCATTGCATCATGTCATCATGCCATCATATCATTAATTTTTAAAACTCAACTAAATAAATCGTATGGATTTTTCGATCCATTTAAATCGAGGGAATTCACGATGGTGATTTCTCTTTATAATATATCCTCCCGATATTAGTGGAGCTATTATAAAATATTCCATTCATTTGGAATTAACCAAAACACACTTGGAAAAAAATCCCCACTCCCTTTCTACTTCAAGTTTGGTCCCCAAACTTTGCCAATATTTCTTTTCCCATTTATCGAGGCTCCTCCTAAATTCCCAACATTTTTGGTCTCTTCTAAATCCTAGTCCTAGTTCAAACCCATTTGAATTAAATTCAAATGAGTTTGAATTTAAATCTTTCAATCATGCCTCTTTCTATTTTCTTGGAACGAGCATATTTTTGCGAGTCCGGGAAAATTGTCCCTATGCACAAATCCTTTCCCTAACCCTCTCTTTCTTTTTCTTCTCTTTAATTGTTTTCTGCTAAAGAAAATATAATAGAGAGAGAAGACAGAGGTAAGCCCAGCCAGGCCTCTCGCCATTTCCTCTCCACCTTGGCCGACCCAACCGGCCTCTCAAGCCCATCCAGCCCCACCGACCAACCCTAGCGACCCCATCTCCTCCTCGTCCCTCTCAGGCGCACAAGACACACACCTTCCCTGATCCCCCATCTATCTCCTTCGCCCGACCCTCTCCCTCTCATCTCCTAGCGCCAAGATGCCGCACCAGGAGAGGAGCTCCCGTCGCTGTCTCCTCCTCGCGCCAGGAGAGGAGCTCCCTCGCCCTCGCCGCCCTTCACTCGTCGTCGCTCCCTTGTTGTCTCCGGCCCACTGGTGAGCGCCACCGCCTGATTGCTCCGTTCGCCAAGACGCTACCCTTCGCTGCGTCGCTAACCTCGCCTCGGCCTCGCTTATCGCTAACCTCGCCTCGGCCTCGCCTGTCGCCTCTGCTTTCCCTCGCCAAGCGTGCGTTGCTTCTCCCCCAACGACTGTCGCGGACCCGCGCCGCCCCTCGCTTCCTCTACGGCGACCGGGGCCACTCGCCAAGCGTCTCCTCCACCAGCAGCAGGAGGCTGCATCGCCCGACCTGTCCCTCGCCATCACGCAGCTGCCGCCGATCCCGTCTCCGACCTGGCCTCCTCGACCTCAAGCTGCGGTCTCCCTCGCTGCTCCTCGCATCCGCCAACACCTCCCGATGCCCTTGCTGCTGCGGCTGGACCTCCACGGTGCCATCAGGACACCATGGCCTCCACCGAGACCCTGGATTCATCAAGTCATGTACATGTAACCCCAAGTCCGAATGACTACCGTGGGTGTGTGCCTAGTGCCACTTGGATCCGCTCAAAATCGCCAAGTACCAAGACGGCCCTCGAAGAGTTCGGTTTCGACAAGTCGATGATGCTCTTGTACAACTATGTTACCGAGACCAGACCGCAAGACCGACTACACGGATCGCCAAGTACCCCTTGATCGCAAGTTCGACGACCGCGTCAAGTACCTCTACCGTCGCCGAGACCGCAAGTACCACGATTTAACATGTACAACTACCGCCCGAACATCTACGAACGGTGTACCTCGACGATCATCGCATGAACGTCTACTTCCACGATCGCTGCAAGAACAACTACTTCCACTACGACCGCCCCGTGAACGACTACTTCCGACGACTCGAACCGCTCCAAAAAGCACGCTTCAAAGGTATACCACCGAGACGACGCCCGTGAACGAATGCCGTGTGTGCACCGTGTCCGAATTGTCTTTGCGTTCCTCTTTTGCCATACCACCGCCCCGTGGGAACCCGGTAGTCGGGATCACCCCACCATCTTGCATGACTTCGCTCGCGCCCACTTTCGCTTGCATCGGTATCTCCGTGAGCTACGGAACCGATATGTTGCCGTGGCATCATTTTCGGATTTCGCCGCCGTGGCACCCTTTTTCGTTTCGCCGCCGTGGCACCCTTTTTGTTCCGCCATGGTGACCAAATGCCTCGTATCATGCTCATGTCAACATTTTCATAAAATTGCATAAAACTTGCATATGTCATCCGCATCGTAATAACAACAATTAAAATGTTTAAAATTGTTGTTGCATTAAATTGCTAAATAACATGGGGATTTTCCGAATTGTTGTTTGTTGTTCCGCCTCATTTAAACGTGCCTAAATTGTTAGTTTAATTATGCTTCACCCCTTGCCATGTTAATCAACATTTAATATTGTTTGCTAGCTTAAACGAGAGCGAACTATATACTTGAATGTGGTGTTCCGTCAATATGCAACTCGTTGCATATTGAGCTCCACTTAATTTGTAGTTTGTTTGTTGCACTTTGCCATGCCATGCCATGCCATGCCTCATTAAACCGGACATGCATCATACTTGGTTGTGCATCATGCCATGATTATGCGATGGTTGTTTACTATATTGTTTGCTTCTTTCCGGGTTGCTTCTCTCGTTAGCTTCGGTTTCGTTCCGGAGTTGTGAGGATTCGCTCGACTACGTCCGCTTGTCTTCTTCATGGACTCGTTCTTCTTCCTTGCGGGATTTCGTGCAAGATGACCGCTACTCGATCTCATTACTATCATTGCTATGCTAGTTGCCTCGTTTTTCGCTATGCTGCGCTACCTATTACTGCTTGTCCAGCCATCCCATATTGCCATGAACCCCTAACCTTGACACCTTTCCTATGCAAACCGTTGTTTGGCTATGTTACCGCTTTTGCTCAGCCCTCTTATAGCGTTGCTAGTTGCAGTGAAGTTGAAGATTTCTCCATGGTGGGCAGTGTTTATGTTGGGATATCACAATATCTCTTATATTATTAATGCATCTATATACTTGGTAAAGGGTGGAAGGCTTGGCCTTATGCCCGGTGTTTTGTTCCACTCTTGCCGCCCTAGTTTCCGCCATACGGTGTTATGTTCCCGGATTTTGCGCCCCTTACGCGGTCGGGTGATTTATGGGACCCCCGACAGTTCGCTTTGAATAAAACTTGTCCAGAAGGCCCAACATTGCCTTTACCATTTGCCTCACCTATTACCTTTTTTTTTTCCTTGGGAGTCGCGATCCTGTGGGTCATCTTTATTTTAGCCCCCGGCCAGTGCTTGTCTAGCGTTGGTCCAAACTAGAGCCACTTGCAGCGCCACCTCGGGAAACTTGAGGGCTGGTTTTAGTTGTACGCATCGCTCATCCGGTCGTGGCTCGAGACGAGATCTGTGCGGCTACTATCGGGATGTCGCACGCCGGGAGGTCTTGCTGGTCTTGTTTTACCATTGTCGAAATGTCTTGATGTACCGGATTCCGAGTCCGATCGGAGAGTCTCGGGTGAAGGTCTATTCCTTCGATGATCGCGAGAGCCCTGTCATGGGCTGTTGGGACACCCCGCAGGTATAAACTTTCGAGAGCCGTGCCTGCGGTTATAGGCAGATGGGGATTTGTTAATGTCCGGTTGTAGACAACTTGACACTTGATCCGAATTAAAACACATCAACCGAGTGCGTAGCCGTGATGGTCTCTTCTCGGCGGAGTCCGGGAAGTGAACACGGTTTCTGTGTTATGATTGGCGTAAGTAGGTGTTCAGGATCACCTCTTGATCATTGCTAGCTTCACGTCCGTTCCGCTTGTTCTCTTCTCGCTCTTATTTGCGTTGGTTAGCCACCATACTTGCTTGGTCGCTGCTGCAACCTCACCACTTTACCCCTTCCTTCCCATTAAGCTTTGCTAGTCTTGATACCCATGGTAATGGGATTGCTGAGTCCTCGTGGCTCACCAGATACTTCCAAAACCAGTTTGCGGTGCCTATGTTATCGGCGGTGACGCAACCAAGCTCAAGGAGGAGCTCGTTGAAGATCTTGCCCTTTGTGTTGTTACGCTCTAGTTGATCAAGAGTGGAGCCCGGTTGGGGTCGATCGGGGACCGCTTTGTCGATTTGGGGTTCTTCTTTTATTTTGGTTCCGTAGTCGGACCTTGATTGTATCTGGATGATGTAATGCTTTATTCATGTAATTGTGTGAAGTGGCATCGTAAGCCAACTATGTATCTCTTTCCTTATGTATTACATGGGTTGTGTGAAGATTACCTCACTTGCGACATTGCTTTCAATGCGGTTATGCCTCTAAGTCGTGCTTCGACACGTGGGAGATATAGCCGCATCGAGGGCGTTACATATCACTTATATTGATTGCATGTGATGTTTATCCTTTATGCATCTTATCTTGCTTTGATTGACGGTAGCATTTTAAGATGATCTCTCACTAATTATCAAGAAGTGTTCTCCCTGAGTATGCACCGTTGTGAAAGTTCTTCGTGGCTTTGAGACACCACGTGATGATCGGGTGTGATAGGCTCTACGTTCAAATACAACGGGTGCAAAACAGTTTCACATGCGGAATACTCAGGTTAAACTTGACGAGCCTGGCATATATAGATATGGCCTCGGAACACGAAGACCGAAAGGTCAAACGTGAATCATATAGTAGATATGATCAACATAGTGATGTTCACCATTGAAAACTACTCCATCTCACGTGATGATCGGACATGGTTTAGTTGATTTGGATCACGTGATCACTTAGATGACTAGAGAGATGTCTGTCTAAGTGGGAGTTCTTTAGTAATATGATTAATTGAACTTAAATTTATCATGAACTTAGTACCTGATAGTATTTTGCTTGTCTATGTTTGTTGTAGATAGATGGCTCATGCTGTTGTTCCGTTGAATTTTAATGCATTCCTTGAGAAAGCTAGGTTGAAAGATGATGGTAGCAATTACACGGACTGGGTCCGTAACTTGAGGATTATCCTCATTGCTGCATAGAAGAATTACGTCCTGGAAGCACCGCTAGGTGCCAGGCCTACTGCAGATGCAACTGACGATGTTAAGAACGTCTGGCAGAGCAAAGCTGATGACTACTCGATAGTTCAGTGTGCCATGCTTGATGGCTTAGAACCGGGACTTCAACGACGTTTTGAACGTCATGGAGCATATGAGATGTTCTAGGAGTTGAAGTTAATATTTCAAGCAAATGCCTGGATTGAGAGATATGAAGTCTCCAATAAGTTCTATAGCTGCAAGATGGAAGAGAATAGTTCTGTCAGTGAACATATACTCAAAATGTCTAGGTATAATAATCACTTGATTCAACTGGGAGTTAATCTTCCTGATGATAGTGTCATTTATAGAATTCTTCAATCACTGCCACCAAGCTACAAGAGCTTCGTGATGAACTATAATATGCAAGGGATGGAGAAGACTATTCCCGAGCTCTTCGCAATGCTAAAGGCTACGGAGGTAGAAATCAAGAAGGATCATCAAGTGTTGATGGTCAATAAGACCACCAGTTTCAAGAAAAAGGGTAAAGGGAAGAAGAAGGGGAACTTCAAGAAGAACATCAAACAAGTTGCTGCTCAAGAGAAGAAACCCAAATCTGGACCTAAGCATGAGACTGAGTGCTTCTACTACAAGCAGACTGGTCACTCGAAGCGAAACGGCCCCAAGTATTTGGCGGATAAGAAGGATGGCAAGGTGAACAAAGGTATATGTGATATACATGTTATTGATGTGTACCTTACTAATGCTCGCAGTAGCACCTGGGTATTTGATACTGGTTCTATTGCTAATATTTGCAACTCGAAACAGGGACTACGGATTAAGCAAAGTTTGGCTAAGGACGAGGTGACGATGCGCGTGGGAAATGGTTCCAAAGTCGATGTGATCACGGTCGGCACGCTACCTCTACATCGACCTTCGGGATTAATTTTAGACCTGAATAATTGTTATTTGGTGCCAGCATTGAGCATGAACATTATATCTGGATCTTGTTTGATGCGAGACGGTTATTCATTTAAGTCAGAGAATAATGGTTGTTCTATTTATATGAGTAATATCTTTTATGGTCATACACCCTTGAAGAGTGGTCTATTTTTATTAAATCTCGATAGTAGTGATACACATATTCATAATGTTGAAACCAAAAGATGCAGAGTTGATAATGATAGTGCAACTTATTGGTGGCACTGCCGTTTGGGTCATATTGGTGTAAAGCACATGAAGAAACTCCATACTGACGGACTTCTGGAATCACTTGATTATGAATCACTTGGTACTTGCGAACCGTGCCTCATGGGCAAGATGACTAAAACGCCGTTCTCCGGAACTATGGAGCGAGCAACTGATTTGTTGGAAATCATACATACTGATGTATGTGGTCCAATGAATATTGAGGCTCGCGGCAGGTATCGTTATTTTCTCACCTTCACAGATGATTTGAGCAGATATGGGTATATCTACTTGATGAAACAAAAGTCTAAAACATTTGAAAATTTCAAAGAATTTCAGAATGAAGTGGAAAATCATCGTAACAACAAAATAAAGTTTCTACAATCTGATCATGGAGGAGAATATTTGAGTTATGAGTTTGGTTTACATTTGAAACAATGCGGAATAGTTTCGCAACTCACGCCACCCGGAACACCACAACGAAATGGTGTGTCTGAACGTCGTAATCGTACTTTACTAGATATGGTGCGATCTATGATGTCTCTTACTGATTTACCGCTATCATTTTGGGGTTATGCTTTAGAGACAGTCGCATTCACGTTAAATAGGGCACCATCAAAATCCGTCGAGACGACGCCTTATGAACTGTGGTTTGGCAAGAAACCAAAGTTGTCGTTTCTTAAAGTTTGGGGCTGCGATGCTTATGTGAAGAAACTTCAACCAGATAAGCTCGAACCCAAATTGGAGAAATGTGTCTTCATAGGATACCCAAAAGAGACTATTGGGTACACCTTCTATCACAGATCTGAAGGCAAGACTTTTGTTGCTAAATTCGGATCCTTTCTAGAGAAGGAGTTTCTCTCGAAAGAAGTGAGTGGGAGGAAAGTAGAACTTGATGAGGTAACTGTACCCGCTCCCTTATTGGAAAGAAGTTCATCACAAGAACCGGTTCCTGTGACAACTACGCCAATTAGTGAGGAAGCTACTGATATTGATCATGAAACTTCAGATCAAGTTACTACCAAACCTGCAGGTCAACCAAAGTAAGATCCGCACCAGAGTGGTACGGTAATCCTATTCTGGAAGTCAGGTTACTTGACCATGGTGAACCTATGAACTATGAGGAAGCGATGATGAGCCCAGATTCCGCAAAATGGCTTGAGGCCATGAAATCTGAGATGGGATCCATGTATGAGAACAAAGTATGGACTTTGGTTGACTTGCCCGATGATCGGCAAGCCATCGAGAATAAATGGATCTTCAAGAAAAAGACTGACGCTGATGGTAATATAACTGTCTACAAAGCTCGACTTGTTGCGAAAGGTTTTCGACAAGTTCAAGGGGTTGACTACGATGAGACTTTCTCACCCGTAGCGATGCTTAAGTCTTTCCGAATCATGTTAGTAATTGCCACATTTTATGATTATGAAATATGGCAAATGGATGTCAAAACTGCATTCCTGAATGGATTTCTGGAAGAAGAGTTGTATATGATGCAACCAGAAGGTTTTGTTGATCCAAAAGGTGCTAACAAAGTGTGCAAGCTCCAGCGATCCATTTATAGAATGGTGCAAGCCTCTCGGAGTTGGAATAAACGCTTTGATAGTGTGATCAAAGCATATGGTTTTATACAGACTTTTGGAGAAGCCTATATTTACAAGAAAGTGAGTGGGAGCTCTGTAGCATTTCTGATATTGTATGTAGATGACATATTATTAATTGGAAATGATATAGAATTTCTGGATGGCATAAAGGGATACTTGAATAAAAGTTTTTCAATGAAAGACCTCGGTGAAGCTGCTTACATATTGGGCATCAAGATCTATAGAGATAGATCAAGACGCTTAATTGGACTTTCACAAAGCACATACCTTGATAAAGTTTTGTGAAAGTTCAAAATGGATCAGGCAAAGAAAGGGTTCTTGCCTGTATTACAAGGTGTGAAGTTGAGTCAGACTCAATGCCGACCACAGCAGAAGATAGAGGGAAAATGAAACATGTTCCCTATGCTTCAGCCATAGGCTCTATCATGTTTGCAATGCTGTGTACCGACACCGACGATGCTTAGCAATAAGTTTAGCAGGAGGTACCAAAGTAATCCAGAGTGGATCATCGGACAACGGTCAAGAATATCCTGAAATACCGAAAAGGACTAAGGATATGTTTCTCGCTTATGGAGGTGACAAAGAGCTAGTCATAAATGGTTATGTCGATGCAAGCTTTGACACTGATCCGGACGATTCTAAATCGCAAACTGGATACGTGTTTATATTGAACGGTGGAGCTGTCAGTTGGTGCAGTTCTAAACAAAGCGTCGTGGCGGGATCTACATGCGAAGCGGAGTACATAGCTGCTTCGGAAGCAGCAAATGAAGGAGTCTGGATGAAGGAGTTCATTTCCAATCTAGGTGTCATACCTAGTGCATGGGGACCAATGAAGATCTTCCGTGACAATACTGGTGCAATTGCCTTGGCAAAGGAATCCAGATTTCACAAGAGGACCAAGCACATCAAGAGACGCTTCAATTCCATCCGGGACCAAGTCCAGACGGGAGACATAGAGATTTGCAAGATACATACGGATCTGAATGTTGCAGACCCGTTGACTAAGCCTCTTCCACGAGCAAAACATGATCAACACCAAGGCTCCATGGGTGTTAGAATCATTATTGTGTAATCTAGATTATTGACTCTGGTGCAAGCGAGAGACTGAAGGAAATATGCCCTAGAGGCAATAATAAAGTTATTATTTATTTCCTTATATCATGATAAATGTTTATTATTCATGCTAGAATTGTATTAACCGGAAACATAATACATGTGTGAATACATAGACAAACTTAATGTCACTAGTATGCCTCTACTTGACTAGCTCATTAATCAAAGATGGTTATGTTTCCTAACCATAGACATGAGTTTTCATTTGATTAACGACATCACATCATTAGTAGAATGATGTGATTGACATGACTCATTCTGTTAGCTTAGCACTTGATCGTTTAGTATGTTGCTATTGCTTTCTTCATGACTTATACATGTTAGTACAACTATGAGATTATGCAACTCCCATTTACCGGAGGAACACTTTGTGTGCTACCAAACGTCACAACGTAACTGGGTGATTATAAAGTATCTCTACAGGTGTCTCCAAAGGTACATGTTGAGTTGGCGTATTTCGAGATTAGGTTTTGTCACTTCGATTGTCGGAGAGGTATCTCTGGGCCCTCTCGGTAATGCACATCACTATAAGCCTTGCAAGCAATGTAGCTAATGAGTTAGTTACGGAATGATGCATTACGTAACGAGTAAAGAGACTTGCCGGTAACGAGATAGAACTAGGTATTGGGATATCGACGATCGAATCTCGGGCAAGTAACATACCGATGACAAAGGGAACAACGTATGTTGTTATGCGGTTTGACCGATAAAGATCTTCGTAGAATATGTAGGAGCCAATATGAGCATCCAGGTTCCGCTATTGGTTATTGACCGGAAATGTGTCTCGGTCATGTCTACATAGTTCTCGAACCCGTAGGGTCCGTACGCTTAAGGTTTCGATGACGGTTATATTATGAGTTTATGAGTTTTGATGTACCAAAGGTTGTTCGGAGTCCCGGATGTGATTACGGACATGACGAGGAGTCTCGAAATAGTCGAGACATGTAGATTGATATATTGGAAGCCTATATTTGGATGTTGGAAGTGTTCCGGGTGAAATCGGGATTTTACTGGAGTACCGGGGGTTACCGGAACCCCCCGGGGGCTTAATGGGCCTACATGGGCCTTAGTGGAAATAGAGGGAAGCAAGGGGAGTGTGGGGCGCGGCCTCCCAAGGCCCAAACCGAATTGGTTTAGGGCAAGGGGGGCCGGGCCCCTCTTTCCTTTTCCTCCTCTCCCTTTCCTTCCCCCTTCTTCTAGTCCAACCGGTGGCCGCCTTCTCTGTTGCTTGACGTCCACTCCAAGTCCCCTGGATCATGTTTGTCCCAAAAAGATCGCTTCCGAAGGTTTCTTTCCGTTTAGACTCCATTTGATATTCCTTTTCTTCGAAACAGTGAAATAGGCAAAAAAACAGCAATTCGGGCTGGGCCTCCGGTTAGTATGTTAGTCCCAAAAATGATATAAAAGTGTAGAGTAAAGCCCATAAACATCCAAAACGGGTAATATAATAGCATGGAGCAATCAAAACTTATAGATACGTTGGAGACGTATCAAGCATCCCCAAGCTTAATTCCTGCTCGTCCTTGAGTAGGTAAATGATAAAAACAGAATTTTTTATGTGGAATGCTACCTAGCATAATTTTCAATGTAATTTTCTTTATTGTGGCATGAATGTTCAGATCCAAATGATTCAAAATAAAAGTTCATATTGACATAAGAAACAGTAATACTTCAAGCATACTAATCAAAGCAATCATGTCTTCTCAAAATAACATGGCTAAAGAAAGTTCATCCCTACAAAACCATATAGTTAGGCTATGCTTCATTTTCGTCACACAAAAATGCTCTCATGTTGCACACCCCCGATGACAAGCCAAGCAATTGTTTCGTACTTCAATAATCTCAAACTTTTTTCAACTTTCACGCAATACATGAGCGCGAGCCATGGACATAGCACTATGGGTGGAATAGAATATGATGATGGAGGTTGTGTGGAGAAGACAAAAAAGGAAAAAGTCTCACATTGACAAGGATAATCAATGGGCTATGGAGATGCCCATCAATTGATGTCAACATGAGGAGTAGGGATTGCCATGCAACGGATGCACTAGAGCTATAAATGTATGAAAGCTCAACAAAAGAAACTAAGTGGGTGTGCATCCAACTTGCTTGCTCACGAAGACCTAGGGCATTTTGAGGAAGCCCATCGTAGGAATATACAAGCCAAGTTCTATATTGAAAAAATCCCACTAGTATATGAAAGTGACAACATAAAAGACTTTCTATATGAAGAACATGGTGCTACTTTGAAGCACAAGTGTGGAAAAGGATAGTAACATTGCCCCCTTTTATTTTCTTTACTTTTTTTCTTTTTTTTGGGCCTTTCTATTTTTTTATTTTTTCTTTTTTTTCTTTGGCCTTTCTTTTTTTTTGCCTTTTTTCCTTTTGGCCTTTTTTTTATTTGGGGACAATGCTCTAATAATGATGATCATCACACTTCTATTTATTTACAACTCATGAATTACAACTCAAAAACTAGAACAAGATATGACTCTATATGAATGCCTCTGACAGTGTACCGGGATGGGCAATGAATCAAAAGTTACATGTACGAAAATTTATGCATGGTGGCTTTGCCACAAATACGATGTCAACTACATGATCATGCAAGGCAATATGACAATGATGATGCGTGTCATGATGATGAACGGAACGGTGGAAAGTTGCATGGCAATATATCTCGGAATGGCTATGGAAATGCCATAATAGGTAGGTATGGTGGCTGTTTTGTGGAAGATATAAGGAGGTTTATGTGTGATAGAGTGTATCGTATCACGGGGTTTGGATGCACCGGCGAAGCTTGCACCAACTCTCAAGGTGAGAAAGGGCAATGCACGGTATCGAAGAGGCTAGCAATGATGGAATGGTGAGAGTGCGTATAATCCATGGACTCAACATTAGTCATAAAGAACTCATAGACTTATTGCAAAAATCTACAATTCATCAAAAACCAAGCACTACGCGCATGCTCCTAGGGGGATAGATTGGTAGGAAAAGACCATCGCTCGTCCCCGACCGCCACTCATAAGGACGACAATCTAAGAACACCTCATGTTTTAGATTTGTTACACAACTTTTACCATACGTGCATGCTACGGGACTTGCCAGCTTCAATACAAGCATTCTTTAAATTCACAATTACCCAAGTAGCATGACTCTAATATCACCATGTCCATATCTCAAAACAATTATCAAGTATCAAATTGATCATAGCATCCAATTCACTTCCTATGATAGTTTTTATTATACCCAACTTGGATGCCCATCATTCTAGGACCAATTTTATAACCATAGCAAATACCATGTTGTTCTAAGAGACTCTCAAAATAATATAAGTGAAGCATGAGAGATTAAGGGTGCGTTTGGTTCCTGGGCAAAAATCAGTGTTGCCTTGCTAGGCTAGGCTTGCCGTTTGGTCGCGGAAAAATATCCTAGCTTTTGGGGGCAGCTAGCCTGGCTAGGCCAGAAAGTCCTCGCTCCGCGGGGAGAGCCAATTCGGCTCGCCCTCGACGGCAAAGGCGGAACGCGCGAAAAGATCTACGCGGAACTCTCCCGCTGGATAAGCCTGCTGCAACAAATCCCTACATCTTCGTTCTCCACTTCGACCTCCTCCTCCACTTTCCCCCCGATTTTTCCTCATCCCCAACGATATCCCCCGAGGTCTTCAGATTCTCCGTCCGATGCAGAGATAAATCAAGCGAATCCGCCTCATTCCCCTTCACGATAGCTGAAGGCGCCCAGATTCGACAATAAAGCCCACATCCGCCTTGCTCGTCTCTGCGTCCGCCACCCGCCTTTCCTGTGTCGGTGTCCGCCTCCTCTCTTGAATTCTCTGTGTGCGTGTGCTTTTTTCTTGGCAATGGATTAGCTGGTTCAGAATTGATTAGTACTAGAAGCTGCAAATCCTAAGTACTATCTTTCTATACTCCCCGTGGTATTATCCAAGGTTGGATTCTTGTTGGGTGAGCTGGTTTGGGATTAGATTGGTACAGCTAAGGTGATATGAAACTCTAGTATAAAGCCACTGTGGCGTTGGGGTTGGGGAGGATACTGTTGTTGGGAGGCACCCAGCTCTTGGTTTTTATTTTTGGCCGGACTGCAATTGAGTACTAGCTCATAGGAGTGCATGACATGAATTGATTTTACTGAACATGTATGACGAATCTGCACCTGAATCCTTAATTTGCTATGTACTGAATCATGCATACAGAGCTATCTACTTAGCATGTATCTGAACTGATTCATTACTTCTGCATATGTATTTTCTTAACAAACAGAGCCTCCTCTATTTTTGTCTTGTGCCAGCATCTTATTTTCATTTATATGAACAAAGATTTGTCTACAATAGTCCTGGACTATATATACTAACGACACTGTGTTGTGTGAGTCATTAATATTCGATCTTCTTTGTATTTATAGATGGATGACAGTGCGCAAATTAACAGAAAAATTGCGTTCTTCAGTGCTTTTGTAGTGGCATATTGTTCATTGATCATATATCTAAGCAACTCTAGTCACCCTACAAGATACTCATTGTTAGAGAGAAATAAAGAAAGAATGGCATATCTACGGAAACTGTATTGTGGCGAGGAGAAACACTGCATTGGTGAATTGCGCATGGGAAAATCAGTTTTCTTCAAACTTTGTGATAAATTACGCCGTATGGGTCCACTTAAAGATACATGGCATTGTACTGTAGAGGAGCAAGTTGCCATGTTCCTCACTACAGTAGGGCATCATAAGAAAAATATCGACATTAGTTTCCATTTCACAAGGTCAGGTGAGACAGTGAGTCGTTACTTCAACAGAGTTTTATTTGCAATTGGGAAACTTGGGCCAGAAATGCTTAGGCATCGAACACTTGATACACCATAAAAAATTCAAGGCAACCACGATTTGATCCCTATTTTAAGGTATAGTACAATGTCCATCTAGTTACCCGTAAATTTTTAAATAACTTCATAGTGCAGTAGGTGTATTACTAATTAATTGTTACTTGGATGTTTAGGACTGTATTGGTGCTATTGATGGTACACATGTTCCATGTAATGTTCCATCTCGGATAGTCGACAGATTTCGTGGCAGGAAACCATTCCCTACCCAAAATGTTCTTGCGGCAGTTGACTTTGATTTATTGTTCACTTATGTTTGTGCGGGATGGGAGGGTTCGGCACACGATTCAACTGTTTTAAGACATTCTCTTGAGCATCCAAATGGCCTTAGAGTCCCTGAAGGTAGGCCCCTGCATTTGTTACATATGAACGTATAACATATAGAGTGAATGAGTGATTAATTGCTGATATTGTCATGTTAGGTAAATACTATCTTGCGGATGCGGGTTATGCAGCTAGGAAAGGATTCCTACCATCGTTCCGCCAAACTCGATATCATTTGCGTGAATGGAGGGGTAATAATAGACCTCGCACCCAGAATGAGCTTTTCAACTTAAGGCACTCATCCCTTCGTACTACTGCTGAAAGGGCATTTGGAACTTTAAAGAACCGTTTCAAAGTTCTGACAACTAGGCCTTATTATCCCTTTCCTTCACAAGTTCGAGTCGTCATAGCATGTTGTATCCTTCACAACTGGATATTACTAAATGGGGGTCCTGATGAACTAGTCTACAGTGAGCAAAACTGGTTTGAGCAATATCCAAGATCAGCTGGCCGTGTCCAATGGGATTTACGTGAGGAACAAAGGGAGGTGCTTAGAGATAGGGATGCCATGGCAGCCAATATGTGGAGACATAGGCATAATGTTAGATGTGGTTGATTTTTTTCAAACTTTCTGTATGAATTTGTTGATTCTAAGTTGTATTATCACTTAGAAGAACGACTTGTGTGTTTTCTTTCTTCAACTTGTAACCATGATTTCTTTCCCTTGGTACGAGTGCAATGTGATATGCATCTCACAGGTGTTATTCTGTCTATGAATTATAAAATTTAATTGATGCCACAGGGATATGGCGGGTAACAATGTGGTGTGGCAGCCCCAAGTTGTAGATGAAATGCTACGTTACTACAAAGAGAAGATTCAGTCTGAGGGAAAACAATTTGTCTTCAAAGAGACACATCATGAGGAGTGTGCAAAACAAATCAATGCGAAGTTTACCACCGCCTTCACACAAGGGCAAGTTTATCACAAGTTCCATAAGCTGAAAGGTCAGTGGAAGATCATACTAGAGGCGAAGAATTTAAGCGGTGCCAATTTTGATGATGTCAACAAGATAATATTATATGATGATACTGAAGTTGTACGGATGAAGAACGTGAGCATTGCATCTAAATTTTGTCAAATTATATTTCCATCTTGTATTATGTTTTGTCTTTTATAACTAACATTTTCATGCTTCCTCCTCTCTTCCAGAACAAAGACAAGAGGGCAAAATATATCAATGTGCCTATTGCCAACTTTGATGAGATGGAGTTCATATTTCAGGATAAGCATGCTACCGGAGAGTTCACTGTCCTTCAAATACCCTATGATCGTGTTCATGCTCGTGACAAGGATTTTATTGGTGACACCGAGAAGAGTGCGAGATATTGAGGTTGATCCTACAACACAATATGATTCAGATTGTCTTCCTGACGACACCAATAATAAAAGCTCATCTTCGAAGCATCCTAGAGGTGGCAAACGTGATAAAGGTAAGAGGGTGAAGTGTGAGGAGAGTGTAGTCCAAGACATGACGCGGTCTCTACGTGATATGTCGGATACTATGCGTTTCACACACGTGACCAACCCGAATGAGAATTTATTCAAAATAATTGATGACATGGAAGATACCCTCTATTCGTCCGACTTTCACTACAGACATGTTTGGCCACCAATGAACAAGTGGCGTCCATGTTGAAGGGGAGGCCGATGGCTGCTATTCAAGAGTTTGTGCGGCGCTGGGTCCGTGATAACTTTCCTAAACACGTTCATGTTCCTCCTGGCATGTGATTAATTTTACTGTAAAAGTTTAGGATTATTTTGTATGTCTTCCAGCATCGTCTCCTAGGGAAATAATGTCCATGACTCATGCTAGCATGTAATGATGTCAGAGAGGTTTTCATTCCTGAAAAATAACCTTGTTAGTCAGATTAATTCTTTATCAGTCAGTGTGTTTAAAGAGTGTGTCAGTGTGTTTACAGAGTGTGTTAAATTTACAATCATGAAGTTGCGCTGAATTTTTGCATGGCTATTTACAACTTGATCTGCCTGTAGCCATTTCTCCGTTTCACTGATATTTTTTCAATGATATTGTAGTGATGATGCACTTGTTATAAGCTACTTGTATTTGGATACTGTGAAAACGAGCTACCTTGCCCGCAGCACAACCAAACGACTAGCTGATGGCTGTTGCTAGCAAGGGCAATGAACCAAACGTGTTGCTAAGGCAAAGGTAGCCCAGCTGAGCTAAGCTAGCTAGGCTAGCTCAGCTATGGGCAAGCTGGGCAATACAACCAAACGCTCCCTAACAATTTCTACAAAATCAAGCCACCGCCGTGCTCTAAAAGATATAAGTGAAGTACTAGAGCAAAACTATCTAACTCAAAAGATATAAGTGAGGCACATAGCGTATTCTAATAAATTTGGGTTTCTCCCAAAAGGTATGTACAGCAAGGATGATTGTGGTAAACTAAAAAGAAAAGACTAATATCATACAAGACGCTCCAAGCAAAACACATATCATGTGGTGAATAAAAATATAGCTCCAAGTAAAGTTACCGATGAACGAAGACGAAAGAGGGGATGCCTTTCTGGGCATCCCCAAGCTTAGGCTTTTGGTTATCCTTGAATATCTTGGGGTGCCATGGGCATCCCCAATCTTAGTCTCTTTCCACTTCTTATTCCATAGTCCATCAAATCTTTACCCAAAACTTGAAAACTTCATAACACAAAACTCAACAGGAAATCCCATAAGCTTCGTTAGTGCAAGAAAGAAAAACCACCACATAAGGTACTGTAATGAACTCATTTTGTATTTATATTGGTGTTAAACCTACTGTATTCCAACTTCTCTATGGTTCATACCCTACATACTAGCCATAGATGCATCAAAATAAGCAAACAACACACAAAAAACAGAATCTGTCCAAAACAGAACAGTCTGTAGCAATCTGTAACTCTCGAATACTTCTGTAACTCTAAAAATCCTACCAAAATAGGAAGTCCTGGGAAATTTGTCTATTGATCTACAGCAAAAATAATCAACGCAAAATCACGTTTCTGTGAATTACTACAATTATTTTCATGCGCGCAAAATTTCTGTTTTTCAGCAGAATCAAATTAACTATCACCATAGGTTATCCTATAGGTTCTACTTGGCACAAACACTAATTAAAACATGAAAACACATATAAACATAAGGTAGATGAAATATTTATTACTAAACAGAAGCAAAAACAAAAAACAAAAATAAAATTGGGTTGCCTCCCAACTAGCGCTATCGTTTAACGCCCCTAGCTAGGCATAAAAGCAAGGATAGATCTAAGTAGTGCCATCTTTGGCATATAATTCCTCAATAGAGCACATATAATCTTTAGGGGTTTCTCCCTTTTTAGCAATGATTAAGCCCTTAGGAAAGAATTCAAGAAATTCATGTGTAGCAAAAGGTTCCTTAATGATAGAGAGACAATTGGGATGAACACTTATTGATTTGAGATCCGCATTTCCCTTATTAGAAGATTCACCCTTATTTTTAGGAACATAAATAAATTTGGCAGTTTTGGTAGGAGGATTTGGAGTATTTTTCACGGATGAAAAGGCCGACCTAAGTTGGTAATGATATCCTCAAGTTTACCGATTCTCGTAGAATCTAGATCTATTATTTCATTAACTATAGGTTCTTTCTCTTTAAAAAAAATTCAAAGTAACTCCAACCCTAGATCCATATTGGGTAATTTGGTTATGAATCTTTTTATCTAGATTTTCAATTAAATCACTAGTTGCAACTTTATTTTCAATAATTTCAAGCCTTTGCATCACATGTTCTATAGCCAAAATAGTCCCATTTACCAAGAGAGGAGGAGGACCAAATAAATCTAACATAGCATTATAAGCATCAAAGGTATGGCTATCCAAAAAATTCCCTCCGGTAATGGTATCAAGAATGCATCTATTCCACGGAGTAATGCTTACATAAAAATTGCAAAGAAGAATGGAAGTAGAAAGCTTCCTAGTAGATCTATTTTGAGCATTGCAAATTCTATGCCAAGCATCTTTTAGATTTTCTCCCTCCCTTTGCTTAAAATTAAGAATTTCATGTTTGGGAGTAATAACGAGGATAGGAGGACAAGCCATGACAACGAGCAAACAAAAGACAAGCGAAAAAGAGAGAGGAGATTGGGAAAGAGAGGGCGAATAAAACAGCAAGGGTGAAGTGGGGGAGAGGAAAACGAGAGGCAAATGGCAAATAATGTAATGCGAGGGAGATGAGTTTGTGATAGGTACTTGGTATGTCTTGACTTGAGCAAAGACCTCCCCGGCAACGGCGCCAAAAATCCTTCTTGCTACGTCTTGAGCTTGCGTTGGTTTTGCTTGAAGAGGAAAGGGTGATGCAGCAATAGTAGCGTAAGTATTTCCCTCAGTTTTTGAGAACCAAGGTATCAACACAGTAGGAGGCTCCTCAAAAGTCCCATGCACCTACACAAACAAACAAGAACCTCGCAACCAACGCAATAAAGGGGTTGTCAATCCCTTCACGACCACTTGCGAAAGTGAGATCAGATAGAGATAATACGATAAGATAAATATTTTTGGTATTTTTATGATATAGATTGGAAAAGTAAAGATGCAAATAAAAGTAGATTGAAAGCTTATATGATAAAAGATAGACCCGGGGGCCATAGGATTCACTAGTGGCTTCTCGCAAGATAGCATAAGTATTACAGTGGGTGAACAAATTACTGTCAAGCAATTGATAGAAAAGCGAATAATTATGAGATTATCTAGGCATGATCATGTATATAGGAATCACGTCCGTGACAAGTAGACCGACTCCTGTCTGCATCTACTACTATTAC
This sequence comes from Aegilops speltoides, assembly GCA_021437245.1. Lineage (NCBI taxonomy): Eukaryota > Viridiplantae > Streptophyta > Magnoliopsida > Poales > Poaceae > Aegilops > Aegilops speltoides. The sequence continues at coordinate 177,995,579 of CM038146.1, forward strand.
TCCACACATCGACCGATATCCAGCATGCATCTAGTGTATTAAGTTCATAAAGAACAGAGTAATGCATTAAGAAAGATGACATGATGTAGAGGGATAAACTCATGCGATATGATATAAACCCCATCTTTTTATCCTTGATGGCAACAATACAATATGTGCCTTGCTACCCCTGCTATCACTGGGAAAGGACACCACAAGATTGAACCCAAAGCTAAGCACTTCTCCCGTTGCAAGAAAGATCAATCTAGTAGGCCAAACCAAACTAATAATTCGAAGAGACTTGCAAAGATAACTTAATCACACATGAAAGAATTCAGAGGAGATTCAAATATTTCTCATAGATAAACTTGATCATAAATCCACAATTCGTCGGATCTCGACAAACACACCGCAAAAAGAGTTACGTCGAATAGATCTCCAAGAAGATCGAGGAGAACTTTGTATTGAGATTCAAAGAGAGAGAAGAAGCCATCTAGCTAATAACTATGGACCCGAAGGTCTATGATAAACTACTCACAACTCATCAGAAGGGCCTTGGAGATGATGTAGAGGGCCTCCGTGGTCGATTCCCCCTCCGGTGGAGCGCTGGCGAAGGCTCCAGGATGGGACCTCGCGGATACAGAAGGTTACGGCGGTGGAAATAGTTTTTTGTGGTGCTCCTCGACGGTTTCAGGGTACGTGGGTATATATAGGAGGAAGAAGTAGGTTGTTGGATGCTAGAGGGGCCCACGAGGGTGGGGGCGCGCCCACCTGTAGGGGGCGCGTCGGGCACCCTCGTGTCCGCCTCCTCTGTTGCTTGACGTCCACTCCAAGTCCCCTGGATCACATTTGTTCCAAAAAGATCGCTTCCGAAGGTTTCATTCCATTTGGACTCCGTTTGATATTCCTTTTCTTTGAAACACTGAAATAGGCAAAAAAAACAGCAATTCGGGCTGGGCCTCCGATTAGTAGGTTAGTCCCAAAAATGATATAAAAGTGTAAAGTAAAGCCCATAAACATCCAAAACGGGTAATATAATAGCATGGAGCAATCAAAACTTATAGATATGTTGGAGACGTATCAAGGTGCCCCGAAGGGGGGCACAACCCACCAGGGCGCGCCTGGGCCCCCGGGTGCACCCAGGTGGTTTGTGCCCACCTCGGTAACCTCCCACACCATCTCTTTGCTCTATAAATACCCCAATATTCCAGAAACCTTAGGGGAGTCGACGAAAATCAATTCCAGCCGCCGCAAGTTCCAGAACCACCATATCCAATCTAGACACCATCACAGAGGGGTTCATCATCCTCATTGGTGCCTCTCCGATGATGCGTTAGTAGTTCATTGTAGACCTACGGGTCCATAGTTAGTAGCTAGATGGATTCCTCTCTCTCTTTTGATTCTCAATACAATGGTCTCTTGGAGATCCATATGATGTAACTCTTTTTTTTGTGTGTGTTTGTTGGGATCCGATGAACTTTGAGTTTTGTCAGATCTATGTTTTTATCTATGAAAGTTATTTGAGTCTTCTTTGATCTCTTATATACATGATTGCTTATAGCCTCGTATTTCTTCTCCGATTTTTGGGTTTTGTTTGGCCAACTTGATATATTTATCTTGCAATGGGAAGAGGTGCTTTGTGATGGGTTCGATCTTACGATGCTTAATCCTAGTGATAGAAGGGGAACCGACACGTATGTATCGTTGCTATTAAGGATAACAAGATGGGGTCTATTTCTACATAAATAGATCTTGTCTACATCATGTCATCGTTCTTATTGCATTACTCCGTTTCTCCATGAAATTAATACATTAGATGCATGCTAAATAGCAGTCGATGTGTGGAGTAATAGTAGTAGATGCAGGCATGAGTCGGTCTACTAATCTTGGACGTGATGCCTATATAATGATCATTGCCTGGATATCGTCATGATTATTTGAAGTTCTATCAACTGCCCAACAGTAATTTGTTTACCCACCATTTGCTATTTTTCTCGAGATAAGCCACTAGTGTACGGCCCCTGGGTCTCTTCTTTATTATATTTGCCTTCACGATCTATTTTTATTTGCTTTTATTTTCAGATATATATTTCCAAAAAAACCAAAATACCTTGCAGCAATTTATTGTTATTTATTTTATCTCGCATTCCCGCGAGATCTATTTATCCAATCTACTACAATTTTACCTATCTTTTTACTTGTGAGGGATTGACAACCCCTCTCTTGCGTCAGGTTGCAAGTATTTGTTCTTTGTGTGCAGGAGTTGTTTACGTGGTGTTGCGTGGGTCTCCTACTGGTTCGATAACCTTGGTCTCATCACTAAGGGAAATACCTACCGTTGTTGTGCTGCATCATCCCTTCCTCTTTGGGGAAATACCGATGTAATTCTAGCAAACATCAACGGTGACATCTCAACGGATTTAAACGGTGCCCTATTTAATGTGAATGTGGCGGTCTCTAATGCATAACCCCAAAACAATAAAGTCAAATTGGTAAGATACATCATAGAATGCACCATATCTAATAAAGTATGGTTAGGACGTTCGGACACACCATTGTTGTGGTATTCCAGGTGGCGTGAGTTGTGAAACAATTCCACATTGTTTTAAATGAAGGCCAAACTTGTAACTCAAATATTCGCCTCCGCAATTAGATCGTAGAAACTTTATTTTGTTGTTACGATGATTCTCTACTTCACTCTAAAATTCTTTGAACTTTTCAAATGTTTCAGACTTGTGTTTCATCAACTAGATATACCCATACCTACTCAAATCATTTGTGAAGGTTAGAAAATAACGATACCCGTCGCGTTCCTCAACACTCATCGGACCGCATACATCGGTATGTATTATTTCCAATAAGTCATTAGCTCGCTCCATTGTTCCGGAGAACGGAGTTGTAGTCATCTTACCCATGCGGCATGGTTTGCAAGTATCAAATGATTCATAATCAAGTGATTCCAAAGGTCCATTTGCATGGAGTTTCTTCATGCGCTTTACCAATATGACCTAAGCGGCAGTGCCACAAGTATGTTGCACTATCATTATCGACTTTGCATCTTTTGGCATCAATATTATGAATATGTGTATCACTACAATTGAGATTCAACAAGAATATACCATTCATCAAGGGTGCATGGCTATAAAAGATATTACTCATATGAATAGAACAACCATTATTCTCTGACTTAAATGAATAACCGTCTCGCAATAAACAAGATCCAGATATAAGGTTCAGGCTCAAATAACAATTATTGAGGTATAAAACTAATCCCGAAGGTAGATGTAGAGGTAGCGTGCCAATGGAGATCACATCAACCTTGGAACCATTCCCGACACGCATCGCCACCTCGTCCTTAGCCAATCTTTGTTTATTCTGTAGCTCCTATTTCGAGCTACAAATTTGAGCAACTAAAGTAGTATCAAATGTTGGGGAACATAGTAATTTCAAAAAAATTCCTACGCACACGCAAGATCATGGTGATGCATAACAACGAGAGGGGAGAGTGTTGTCCACGTACCCTCGTAGACCAAAAGCAGAAGCGTTAGAACAATGCGGTTGATGTAGTCATACATATTCACGGCCCGACCGATCAAGCACCAAAACTATGGCACCTCCGAGTTCTAGCACACATTCAGCTCGATGACGATCCCCAGACTCTGATCCAGCAGAATGTCGGAGAAGAGTTCCGTCAGCACAACGACATGGTGACAATCTTGATGTTCTACCATCGCAGGGCTTCGCCTAAGCACCACTACAATATTATCGAGGACTATGGTGGAGGGGGGCACCGCACATGGCTAACAGATCCAGAGATCAATTGTTGTCTCTAGAGGTGCCCCCTGCCCCCGTATATAAAGGAGCAAGGGGGGAGGCGGCCGACCAAGGAGGAGGGCGCGCCAAGGGGGGCGTCCTACTCCCACCGGGAGTAGGACTCCTTGTCGGTGTCAAAACCGGCGGATCTCAGGTAGGGGGTCCCGAACTGTGCGTCTAGGCGAATGGTAACTGGAGACAAGGGACACGATGTTTTTACCCAGGTTCGGGCCCTCTCGATGGAGGTAAACCCCTACTCCTGCTTGATTGATATTGATGATATGGGTAGGACAAGAGTGGATCTACCACGAGATCAAGGAGGCTAAACCCTAGAAGCTAGCCTATGGTGTGATTGTTGTAATGGTTGTTGTGTCCTACGGACTAAAGCCTTCCGGTTTATATAGACACTGGAGAGGGCTAGGGTTACACAGAGTCGGTTACAATGGTAGGAGATCTACATATCCGTATTGCCAAGCTTGCCTTCCACGACAAGGAAAGTCCCATCCGGACACGGGACGAAGTCTTCAATCTTGTATCTTCATAGTCTTGGAGTCCGGCGGACGATGATAGTCTGGCTGTCCGGACACCCCCTAGTCCAGGACTCCCTTAGTAGACCCTGAACCTGGCTTCAATGACGATAAGTCCGGCACGCATAATGTTCGGCATTGCAAGGCGGGTTCCTCCTCCGAATATTCCATAGAAGATTGTGAACACCAGGATAGTGTCCAGCTCTGCAAAATAAATTCCACATTCCATCGTAGAGAGAATAATATGTACACAAGTTCGATCTGCTGACGTATTTCGTGGCATGACGTCACGCCACTACCAAGCCTTTACTTGAATCATTTTTTATTATACCACCTCAGCGCGTTTAGCGAAGCAGTTTCCTTGGCATGTCTTGTCGAAGCAGAGATCATGTTCCCCTTATTCCGGGATTCTCATCTATATGGACGTGGGTAACCCAACCGCGCCCGTCGCCACGCCCCCTCTATCGAAGGCGAGACCTGAACAGTCACGAAGACGGCTCTTGGTATTCTTCCTCTTTATAACAGGACCAAGGCTCATTTCTCTTCTTTAATCCTCCATCGGATCTTCTCCTTGCCCCGAGTTTCAACACCCAGAGCCCCAGATTCGAGCGCCTCGGACCTTCAACAATGTCCGGCTCCGACCTTCAGGGCCGGTGGATGCCCTCCTCCGTCACGGAGGAGGACGTGCTAAAGCTGCGAGAGGCCAAGTACCTGTCTTACAAGATTACACACAGGTTGCCCGCCGAAGGGCAGGCCATCCCCACCCCCGAGCCCGGCGAGTACGTCGTCTTTGTGTCCCACCTCCGTCGGGGTTTAGGCTTCCCGATGGATCCTTTTGTGAGAGGGCTCATGTTTTACTATGGGTTGGAATTCCATGACTTGGCTCCGGAGTCCATCCTCCATATGTCCGCATTCATCGTCGTTTGCGAAGCCTTCCTCCGCGTCACCCCCCACTTCGGCCTGTGGCTGAAGACCTTCCATGTGGAGCCGAAGATGATCGGGGGGCGTCAAGCAGAGTGCGGCGGGGCTATCGTAAGCAGGAGGGCCGATGCCCCGTGGCCCGAGGGCTCCTTCCGAGAGGAGCTCGGCTTGTGGCAGCAGGAGTGGTTCTATATCACCGCTCCGAAGGGCAGCAGGCAGAAGCCGCCGCCCGTATTTCGCTCGGGACCTCCTCGACGGTTGATGTCGTGGGTCAACCAAGGGCTCAACTGGGGGCCGTCAAAAGACGTGCCCCTATTGCAGGGCCGGATTCGAGACCTCCAGGCGAGGGAGATCGATCTGGTCGTGGTGATGCAGGTTATGCTAATTAGGCGTCTCCTGCCCTGCAAACACCGTCCTCTCCAGCTATGGGAGTTCAATCCGGAGGGACTACGGATTCTCCAACACTTTGTGGGTACGACACCCGTGGAGATGTACAAGTTGTTCTTCGGATCACAGGCGGCGTGTCCGGAATTTACCGAGGATGCCGGCCTAAGCTGCAATCGCCCGGATACTCAAGTAAGTAGCTTAGTGTTCGGACGTACCGTTTGTTTGCCTTTCTACAATTCGCCTTTTAACCCGTTATCCTTCAACGGGAGTGGATAGCGCAAGCAAAGCTGATCTGGTGTCCGGCCCCCCAGAGACGCGTCGGACCCGTCTGGTCAAGATCTTCGGAGGTTGTGCCTTCAAGAAAGCGAAGGGAAAGTAGAGGAGCTACTTGCCTCGCCCAAGGAGGCTCTTGAAAGAGGGGGATCGAGAATCCTCCTCCAAGGGGAGAAGAGGACCGCATCTGGAGACCCGGAGGCCAAAGCCCCTAAGCGGGGGAAGAAGTCTTCACCAGAGGGTCCTGCGTCCGGGGAGGCCCCGGTCGCACAATCTCCCCTAAAGCATCAGCCCTCCAGCGAGCCGTGAGTAGAAAAAAGGGAGTTTGGTGACGAGAGACATCCCTATTTGTGCTTCTGAGGATAACCGAATTTTTTTACCTTGCAGTTCGGATCTCCGACCTTCTCAGATGAGCTCGTCTTCGGGGGATCTTCGTCCGGAGATGATGGAGAGCGAGACGCCTCCGTCTGCTGCGCCGTCGGATAGGGCGGACGAGCCTGAAATGTAAATCACGGAGGGTATCCCGAGCCAGCAGAGCCGAAGAGTTCGGCGCCGACTAGTGTTCAATCGGGAGCCAAGGATCTGCTTGAGAGGGCGTCCATCTCAGAAGATCACCGTGCATTGATGAGTACGGTGATTGGAAGGATTTCGTCCGCCGAAAGCGGATTGCATAATGCCGTCAGGAGTTTGCTGGCGGGGTTTGAGGTACGTAAAAACGACGCAACCTTTTGACAGTTTTGCACATAAAAGTGCGCCCTGTATAGATAGTAGCCCCTAAGACTCGGTAGGTTGTCGAAAGCGACAGCGTGCCGAGGATCAAAATCGCAGGTATTGAGTGTCGCCTTTCCTATGCATGTGGCGGATAGTCCGGGGGCTCGCCGGACTGATGGAGTTGCTGAATTAATGCGGCAACTCGATGTTGCGGATGCAGACATCGCGCTAGTCAACAAGCGACTTGACGAGTCGCAAGGTAAGTTGTCTCTCCGCAGTCACCTATTAAGGGAGCCAAAGCCCACCTCTTACAATATTTATGCTTGCGCGAGATGGTGCTGCTGCTGTGGAGAGTTTTCGCGTAACTTGCTCAAGCCAAGGAGCAAGCCGAAGAAGTAATGCGGCTGCCTCGAGGCGGCCGAGGAGTTAGAAGGCGAAGGGCTGCACACCGCCGAAGCGAGGAAGAGATGGCCGAACTGGCCGTTAAATTGAAGGATGCTACCGACCGCAATGAGGCTCTTGAAAAGGAGCGCCTATCAGAGCGAGAAGACCTGGGGAAGGCCACCGCCGAAGCCAAGGATGCCCGTTCTGCAATGCGGGCTATAAAGGAGGAGCTGCGTCAGGCCGGAGACATTGTGGCTGGCAAGCCTTTTCTGCTGCGCCGCAGGTTTACGGATCCAAAGTATGCCCAGCTGTGGGGTCCGGAGGATCCATATATGGACTTAGCGACGAGTGCGGCGGATGCCGTTGTGCACTTCCGAAGTCAGAAGGATCACAAGACGGAAGAGTTGTTTTGGTCTCAATTCCATAGTCCGGATCGTTCACTTCGCTGACCGATCGGTTGGCCGAATGGGCTGAGCTGAATAGGTTGTCCGGACTTGCCATGACGGATATCGTGACTCATGTCTGGCCGGATAGGCCCAAGGCGACGAGCTATTTTGGCTTATTGCAGCAATTTCTTGGGGTGGTGCCGCATATCGAGTTGATGAAGCGGTCGGCCTACATAGACGGTGCGCGGATGGCCCTCCCCCGTGTGAAGACACATTGGACGGAGATGGACGCCACCGTTGTTGCGACCCAGGGTTCGGACGAGAGTCGGTTACCCGCCGAGCACTATTTTGGGGAAGTTATGCGTGGTGCTCATGTAATAGAGTCGCAGTGCTCGAAAAATGTCACGTTCAAATGAACGTTTTATTTTGTAAAACAATGGTTATGATGTAATCTCTTTTTATACTTGTGTGTTTCAAGTATTGAAATATCTCCTATGCGGCCGTTTATGTATACGTGTGTATAACCTGAAAGATGGCAGTCTTCGGCTTCAGCCCCCACGCACAAGGTGCGGGGGTGTTCGCAAAAATAGCGCATTTTCACACTTAATCTGACGTCTCGGTCCTTTTAAGGAGGTGGTAGCGTAGCAAACGAGGCAACCGGACTATGATGCTTTATCACTTTCACTTAGACATTGGAGTTCGAGGGTGGGACTACGATATAGCCCCTGGGGGCACCGCGCTCTTCGAATTCGAGGCGTGTATGTGCCTGACCGGGAAACGGTCCTTCGTCAAAGCGGAGGAATTCTAAACATTCCGGTGGTCGATCGAGTGGTTGACCAGTCTCTCGCTGTATCATGACAGTTAGTTTTCGGCTTTCTCTATTGAGGTGCTCGCCTAGTTTAACCGGGGCACAATCGCAGTAGTTCTCCTGGTGCCGCGTTAGCCGATGATACGGAATGTAAGGCAGCAAAACACAGGAGCCGGGCAAACCCAACATTTGACCAAAGACATGATTCGGAGTTGATGCATATAAGGCCTAACTCGAGACGCCGAACACTCCCTAAGGTGTTCGGTCTTTTATAATAATGGGCAGAACAATGCCCTAAGCCCCTAGTGTCCAGGTACGGGCGAGGTCCTCTGACGCGGCCGATGCCAAAACGTCAGTCTCCACTCTGGTTATAATGAGGAACCAGGGGATTATAGCAACAAGAGACAGTAAAAAAGGTTTACGCAGGGTCTTAATCTGAAAAGAATCCTTGCGACGGGTCCCTACTGCATGTCTGCGCCTGTGTCTCCGTTGTGCCGTTATCCTGGACGGGTATGCACGTTGTTCATCTGTAAAAAGAGAGGAACTTAGTTTGAAAGGAAATCGTGCGAAAAAGTGTATGAAAAATATTAATAAATAAATAAAGCGGAGTCTATATTAGCTCATTATTGCTTATACGCACAGCCCCTTGTGAAGGGGTGTGCGGCTAGGGAGCCCCTAGCTTATTTATGCCGGACTCGTCTAGCCGTGTCCGGGGTCTTTGAATGACCCCCGTAATGAAATGATGCCACGTGGACCGGGCATTTTAAGTGTAGGAGACGCATAATGTGATATGGCGTTAAAGCGGACAAAAGCTTCACGTCCCAGTAGTGCTTCATAGCTACTTTTGAATGGGGCGACATGGAAGATTAGCTTTTCGCGTCGGAAGTTGTCCGGTGACCCGAACACAACTTCTAGTAATAAGGAGCCTGTGCACTTGGCGTAAGGGCCTGGCGTCACTCCTTTAAAGGAAGTGCGGCTATGTCGAATTTTAGTAAGGTCTATCCCCAACTTGCGGATTGTGTTCGGATATAGCAGGTTTAAATCGCTGCCGCCGTCCATCAGGACTTGTGTAAGCTGTAGTCCGTCGATTATAGGATCCAATATCAGAGCAGTCCATCCTGCGTTTCGAATGCTTCTGGAATAATCCAGGTGGTCGAAAGTGATTGGTTTTGACATCCAACTTCGAGGTTCCGCTGGGGTGGACCGGGCGGGACCCATATTAGTGGGTGCCGCATTGTTTTTCCGTATTATCACATGAAGTGAGTTTATTGCTTTGACTTCTTGTGGGAAAGTCTTTTGTTTTCCGGTGCTCTACTGGTGGGGTTCATCATCATCCTCGCTTGGTGCGTCAAGCCCCTTGTGTTCGGCGTTGAGTCGGCCGGACTGTTTGAAAACCCAACAATCTCGGTGGGTGTGGTTTGCAGGCCTTCCGGAGGTACTGTGGATTTGACATATCCGATCCAAAATTTTGTTTGTTGGATAGCTCATCACTTTGTTGTCCTTAAGAGGCGGTGTTTTGTTGTTTGGTCATGAGCTTTTGAATCCGCATTGACCGCCGTGTTCTTTGGGCTTTTTCTTTATTCCGCGCCGATCTTTTCGTGCCGTGATTTTCCGTTCCATCTCGATCTCGGATGTACTTGGGTCATTGGTGCTGCATCTTGCTAGCGGTTATCCTCCCCGCAAAAGCGGGTCATGAGGCTTGTTAGCGCGGACATTGTCCTTGGCTTCTCTTGCCGAGGTGTCTGGCGAGCCATTCGTCTCGGACGTTGTGTTTAAAAGCTGCTAAGGCTTGGCGTCAGACAATCGACTATTTGGTTCTTTTTAGTAAGGAACCTGTTCGAATTCTGCTACCGACTCTCCGGGCTGTTGAGTTATATGACTTAGACCGTCTGCATCCGGAGGGCGGACATAAGTCCCTTGAAAATTTGCTCTAAACGCGCCCTCAAGCTCTTCCCAACTTCCAACAGTGTTTTCTGGGAGGCTTTTAAGCCAATGCCGAGCTGGCCCTTTGAGCTTGAGGGGTAGATATTTTATGGCGTGGAGATCATCTCCTCTAGCCATGTGTATGTGTAGTATATAATCCTCTATCCGACTCTGTGGTCTGTTGTTCCGTCGTAAGCCTCTATGTTTATGGGTTTAGACCTGCTGGGAATTCATGATCCAAAGACCTCATTGGTGAAACATAGTGGGTGTCTGGCGCTCAGTATTTGGGTGTACCATCGTCTTGAACACTTGGCGTGTTGTGTTGCTTCTGGGCCCTCTTTTTGGCTCAGTAAATGGACTGGCTGGGCCATCTGTTTTCCCAGGATCATGAGTCGGCTTGTGTGCGGCGCCGCTTGTAATTTTTGGCCTATCATCTGGCCGTCTATCCGGCCAGGCGACCTCTTTATTTTTTGACTGTGGGGGCTCTATGGCCTCCTCGTCAAATTCTGGCAGCAGCTTGCGCTTCGGGTAGCTCTTTGATTGATGGCCATTGCCGTATTTGTCTGCGGTTTTGAGCACTTTTCTCCATCTCATTCTGAGTATGTCTTCCGCTGTTTTGAGCTTCCGTTTTTCCTTCTTCAGACTTCTTGCAGTGGTGACGAGTCTTTTGCGAAGGCTCTTATTCTCCGGTGGTGTGTCCGGTGTGAGGTCGTCTGGACTGTTGGTTTCGCCGGGCATGGATTGATTATCCGATTCGTCCTGTTCGGACGGTTGCTTGGTTGCATGTTCGTCGTCCACTGGTTTGCCCTGCTCTATTGCTGGGTCATTAGGAGCGTTGTTGTAGTCGAGGCGGGACTTAGGGCGGCGTCTGCGTCGCCGTTTTGGTTGTTTATCAGCGGGATTATCCTTTGTCGCGCCCCGTTGGTCCTCGTTATCGCTTCCTTTTGGTGTATCCACCATATATACATTATGCGTTGGGGTGGCGTTCCAATGCTCTGTGAGCGCTGGTTCTTGATCGTCTTCGGCATTGTCGTCCATACCGTCGATGTCTTCGGAGTCGTAGTCTAGCATGTCGGTTAGATCGTCGACAGTGGCTACAAAGTGGGTGGTGGGTGGGCTTTGAATTTCTTCGTCGTCGCATCCCAACCATCTCGCCATAATCCGCCAGGCTCTCCGGATAGCGAGAGATGCTTTAGCGAATTTAAGATGTCGCCAAAGGGTGAGTGCTAAAAGATGTCCGCAGCGGTGAACTCCATGATCGGCGCCCAATCGGATTCGATTGGCAGGGGCGCAGGAGGTTCGGAGTCCGCAGGAGTCCGCACCTCGGAGTCACGAGTTTTATAGGGGACAAGGTCAGTGTTCGGCTCCATCGCCGTGGAAGTCGCAGCTCCCGAGGCGGTGTCCATCCACCCGTCCTCGATCTGCGCAATCGGCTCCGGGCTATGGGTCGGAGCGGATTCGTGTGCGGCCTCCAAGGCACTGTTCGGCCGCAGAGTTAGATCATGCCCATCGCGATAGTGCGGCACGCACGACTGCGGCTCGGGTCCATCGAAGATCAAGTCTCCGTGGATATCCGCCGTGAAGTTTAGGCTTCCAAATCTGACTTGACGGCCAGGGGCGTAGCTTTCGATCTGCTCCAGATGGCCAAGTGAATTGGCCCGCAGTGCGAAGCCGCCGAATACGTAGATCTGTCCGGGGAGAAAAGTCTCACCCTGGACGCGGCTGTTGTTGATTTAAGAAGCCATCAAGCCTATCGGTGACGACACAGAGGAACTCTCAATGAAAGCACTAATGTCGGTGTCAAAACAGGCGGATCTCGGGTAGGGGGTCCCGAACTGTGCGTCTAGGCGAATGGTAACAGGAGACAAGGGACACGATGTTTTTACCCAGGTTCGGGCCCTCTCGATGGAGGTAAAACCCTACTCCTGCTTGATTGATATTGATGATATGGGTAGTACAAGAGTGGATCTACCACGAGATCAAGGAGGCTAAACCCTAGAAGCTAGCCTATGGTGTGATTGTTGTAATGGTTGTTGTGTCCTACGGACTAAAGCCTTCCGGTTTATATAGACACCGGAGAGGGCTAGGGTTACACAGAGTCGGTTACAATGGTAGGAGATCTACATATCCGTATTGCCAAGCTTGCCTTCCACGACAAGGAAAGTCCCATCCGGACACGGGACGAAGTCTTCAATCTTGTATCTTCATAGTCTTGGAGTCCGGCGGACGATGATAGTCCGGCTGTCCGGACACCCCCTAGTCCAGGACTCCCTCACTCCTCCTTTCCTTGTTGGAGTAGGAGAGAATGAAAGAAGGGGAGAGGGAGAAGGAAAAGGGGGCTGCACCCCTTGTCCAACTCGGACCAGAGGGGGGCGCAAGCCTCCTTCCTTTTGGCATCTCTCCTCTATTCCCGTATGGCCCAATAAGGCCCATATACTCCCTGGCGAATTCCCGTAACTCTCCGGTACTCCGAAAAATATCCGAATCACTCGGAGCGTCCAATATATCGATCTTTATGTCTCAACCATTTCGAGACTCCTCATCATGTCCCCGATCTCATCCGGGACTCCGAACTCCTTCGGTACATTAAAACTCATAAAATCATAATATAACTATCATTGAAACCTTAAGCGTGCGGACCCTACGGGTTCGAGAACTATGTAGACATGACCGAGACACGTTTCCGGTCAATAACCAATAGCGGAACCTGGATGCTCATATTGGCTCCTACATATTCTACGAAGATCTTTATTGGTCAAACCGCATAACAACATACGTTGTTCCTTTTGTCATCGATATGTTACTTGCCCGAGATTCGATCGTCGATATATCAATACCTAGTTCAATCTCGTTATCGGCAAGTCTCTTTACTCGTTACGTAATGCATCATCCCCGAACTAACTCATTATTCACATTGCTTTCAAGGCTTATAGTGATGTGCATTACCGAGAGGGCCCAGAGATACCTCTCCGACAATCGGAGTGACAAATCCTAATCTCGAAATACGCCAACCCAACATGTACCTTCGGAGACACCCGTTAGAGCTCTTTATAATCACCCAGTTACGTTGTGACATTTGGTAGCACACAAAGTGTTCCTCCGGTAAACGGGAGTTGCATAATCTCATAGTTGTAGGAACATGTATAAGTCATGAAGAAAGCAATAGCAACATACTAAACGATCAAGCGCTAAGCTAACAGAATGGGTCAAGTCAATCACATCATTCTCCTAATGATGTGATCCCGTTAATCAAATGATAACTCATGTCTATGGTTAGGAAACTTAACCATCTTTGATTAATGAGCTAGTCAAGTAGAGGCATACTAGTGACACTATGTTTGTCTATGTATTCACACATGTATTATGTTTCCGGTTAATACAATTCTAGCATGAATAATAAACATTTATCATGAAATAAGGAAATAAATAATAACTTTATTATTGCCTCTAGGGCATATTTCCTCCAGTCTCCCACTTGCACTAGAGTCAATAATCTAGTTTACATCGCCATGTGATTTAACACCAACATTCATATCTATATATGATTAACACCCATAGTTCACATCGTCATGTGACCAACACCCAAAGGGTTTACTAGAGTCAATAATCTACTTCACATCGCTATGTGATTAACACCCAAAGAGTACTAAGGTGTGATCATGTTTTGCTCGTGAGAGAAGCTTAGTCAACGGGTGCATCACATTTGAGCCGTATGTATTTTGCAAATATTCTATGTCTACAATGCTCTGCACGGATCTACTCTAGCTAATTGCTCCCACTTTTAATATGTATCCAGATTGAGACTTAGAGTCATCTGGATCGGTGTAAAAGCTTGCACCGATGTAACTCTTTACGACGGGCTCTTTTATCACCTCCATAATTGAGAAATATTTCCTTAGTCCTCACTAAGGATATTCTTGACCAATGTCCAGTGATCTACTCCTAGATCACTATTGTATTCCCTTACCAAATTCAGAACAAGGTATACAATAGGTCTAGTACATAGCATAGCATACTTTATAGAACCTATGACTGAGGCATAGGGAATGACTTTCATTCTCTTTTCTATTTTCTGCCATGGTCGGGATTTGAGTCTTACTCAATTTCACACCTTTGCAACACATGCAAGAACTCTTTCTTTGACTGTTCCATTTTGAACTACTTCAAAATCTTGACAAGGTATGTACTTATTGAAAAACTTATCAAGTGTCTTGATCTATCTCAATAGATTTTGATGCTCAGTATGTAAGTAGCTTTACTGAGGTCTTTCTTTTAAAGAACTCCTTTTAAATACTCCTTTATGCTTTCCAAAAAAATTCTACATCATTTCTGATCAACAATATGTTACTCACATATATTTATCAGAAAAGCGGTAGTGCTCCCACTCACTTTATTGTAAATACAAGTTTCATCGCAAGTCTGTGTAAAACTCTATGCTTTGATCAACTTATCAAAGCGTATATTCCAACTCTGAGATGCTTGCACCAGTCCACAGATGGATTGCTGGAGCTTGCACATTTATTTAGCACCTTTAGGATTGACAAAACCTTCTGGTTGCATCATATACAACTCTTCTTTAAGAAAACCATTAAGGAATGCAGTTTTGACATCAATTTGCCAGATTTCATAAAATGTGGCAATTGCTAACATGATTCGGACAGACTTAAGCATCGCTACAGTTGAGAAAATATCATTGTAGTCAACACCTTGAACTTGTCGAAAACCTTTTTGCGACAAGTCGAGCTTTGTAGATAGTAACACTATTATCAGCATCTGTCTTCCTCTTGAAGATCCATTTATACAATATGGCTTGCCGATCATCGGGCAACTCCACCAAAGTCCACACTTTGTTCTCATACATTGATCCCTATATCAGATTTCATGGACTCAAGCCATTTCGCGGAATCTGGGCTCATCATCGCTTCCTCATAGTTCGTAGGTTCATCCTGGTCTAGTAACATGACTTCCAGAACAGGATTACCATACCACTCTGGTGCGGACTGTACTTTGGAAGACATACGAAGTTTTGTAGTAACTTGATCTGAAGTTTCATGATCATCATCATTAGCTTCCTCACTAATTGGTGTAGGAATCACTGGAACTGATTTCTGTGATGACCTACTTTCCAATTCGGGAGAAGGTACAAATTACCTTATCAAGCTCTACTTTCCTCCCACTCACTTCTTTCGAGAGAAACTCCTTCTCTAGAATGGATCCATTCTTAGCAACAAATGTTTTGCCTTTAGATCTATGATAGAAGGTGTACCCAACAGTTTTCTTTGGGTATTCTATGAAGACGCACTTCTCTTATTTGGGTTCAAGCTTATCAGGTTGAAAACCTTTTTTCATATAAGCACCGCAAGTCCAAACTTTAAGAAACGACAGGTTAGGTTTACTGCTAAACCATAGTTCATACGGTGTCATCTCAACGGATTTAGATGGTGCCCTATTAAACGTGAATGTACCTGTCTCTAATGCATAACCCCAAAATGATAGTGGTAATCCGATAAGAGACATCATAGATCGCACCATATCTAGTAAAGTATGATTACAACGTTCGGACACACCATTACATTGTGGTGTTCCAGGTGGCGTGAGTTGCGAAACTATTTCACATTGTTTCAAATGAAGACCAAACTCGTAACTCAAATATTCGTCTCCGCGATCAGATCATAGAAACTTTATTTTTCTTGTTACGATGATTTTCCACTTCACTCTGAAATTCTTTGAACTTTTCAAATGTTTCAGACTTATGTTTCATCAAGTAGATATACCTATATCTGCTCAAATCATCTGTGAAGGTCAGAAAATAACGATACCCGCCATGAGCATCAACACTCATTGGATCACATACATCGGTATGTATTATTTCCAACAAGTCAGTAGCTCGTTCCATTGTTCCGGAGAACGGAGTTTTAGTCATCTTTCCCAAAAGGCACGGTTCGCAAGCATCAAATGATTCATAACCAAGTGATTCCAAAAATCCATCATTATGGAGTTTCTTCATGCGCTTTACACCGATATGACCCAAACGGCAGTGCCACAAATAAGTTGCACTATCATTATTAAATTTGCATCATTTGGCATCAATATTATGAATATGTGTATCACTACGATCGAGATCCAACAAACTATTTTCATTGGGTCTATGACCATTTGAAGGTTTTATTCATGTAAACATAACAACAATTATTCTCTGACTTTAAATGAATAACTGTATTGCAATAAACATGATCAAATCATATTCATGCTCAACGCAAACGCCAAAAAACATTTATTTAGGTTTAACACTAATCCCGAAAGTATAGGAAGTGTGCGATGATGATCATATCAATCTTGGAACTTCTTCCAACACTCATTGTCACTTCCCCTTCAACTAGTCTCTGTTTATTCTGTAACTCCTGTTTCGAGTTACTAATCTTAGCAACCGAACAAGTATCAAATACTCAGGGGCTACTATAAATACTAGTAAGGCACACATCAATAACATGTATATCAAATATACCCTTGTTCACTTTGCCATCCTTCTTATCCACCAAATATTGAGGCATTTCCGCTTCAAAGGACCATTTCCTTTGCGATTGTAAGCACTCGGCCAGGCTTTGGTCCAGCTTTGGTCTTCTTCACGGAGTGACAACTTGTTTGCCATTCTACTTGAAGTTTCCCTTTCTTTCCCCTTGTCCTTTTCTTGAAACTAGTGGTCTTGTCAATCATCAACACTTGATGCTCTTTCTTGATTTTTACCTTTGTCGATTTCAACATCACGAAGAGCTCGGGAATCGTTTTCGTCATCCCTTGCATACTATAGTTCATCACGAAGTTCTAGTAACTTAGTGATGGTGACTAGAGAATTCTGTCAATCACTATCTTATCTGGAAGATTAACTCCCACTTGATTCAAGCGATTGAGTACTCAAACAATCTGAGCACATGCTCACTAGTTGAGCGATTCTCCTCCATCTTTTAGCTATAGAACTTGTTGGAGACTTCATATCTCTCAACTCGGTTATTTGCTGGAAATATTAGCTTCAACTCCTGGAACATCTCATATGGTCCATGACGTTCAAAACGTCTTTGAAGTCGCGATTCTAAGCCGTTTAAGCATGGTGCACTAAACTATCAAGTAGTCATCATTTTGAGCTAGCCAAACGCTCATAACGTCAGATCCGCTCCTGCAATAGGTTTGTCACCTAGCGGTGCATCAAGGACATAATTCTATCTTGTGCAGCAATGAGGATAAACCTCGATCACGGATCCAATCCGCATCATTGCTACTAACATCTTTCAACATAGTTTTCTAGGAACATATCAAAATAAACATATGAAAGCAACAATGCGAGCTATCGATCTACAACATAATTTGCAAAATACTACCAGGACTAAGTTCATGATAAATTTAAGTTCAATTAATCATATTACTCAAGAACTCCCACTTAGACAGACATCTCTCTAGTCATCTAAGTGATCACGTGATCCAAATCAACTAAACCATGTCCGATCATCACGTGAGATGGAGTAGTTTTCAATGGTGAACATCACTATGTTGGTCATATCTACTATATGATTCACGTTCGACCTTTCGGTCTCTGTGTTCCGAGGCCATATCTGTATATGCCAGGCTCGTCAAGTTTAACCTGAGTATTCCGCGTGTGCAACTGTTTTGCACCCGTTGTATTTGAACGTAGAGCCTATCACACCCGATCATCACGTGGTGTCTCAAAGACGAAGAACTTTCATAGCGGTGCATACTCAGGGAGAACACTTCTTGATAATTAGTGAGAGATCATCTTAAAATGCTACCGTCAAACTAAGCAAAATAAGACGTATAAAAGATAAACATCATATGCAATCAAAATATGTGACATGATATGGCCATGATCATCTTGCGCCTTTGATCTCCATCTCCAAAGTACTGTCATGATCTCTATCGTCACTGGCACGACACAATGATCTCCATCATCTTGATCTATATCAATGTGTCATCACATGGTCGTCTCGCCAACTATTGCTCTTGCAACTATTGCTATCGCATAGCGATAAAGTAAAGATATTATTTGGCGCTTGCATCTTATGCAATAAAGAGACCACCATAAGGCTTCTGCCAGTTGCCGATAACTTCAACAAAACATGATCATCTCATACAACAATTTATATCTCATCACGTCTTGACCATATCACATCACAACAAGCCATGCAAAAATAAGTTAGACGTCCTCTACTTTGTTGTTGCAAGTTTTACGTGACTGCTACGGGCTGAGCAAGAACAGTTCTTACCTATGCATCAAAACCACAACAATATTTCGTCACGTTAGTGTTGTTTTAACCTTCACAAGGACCGGGCGTAGCCACACTCGGTTCAACTAAAGTTGGAGAAATAGACACCCGCCAGCCACCTGTGTGCAAAGCACATCGGTAGAACCAGTCTCGTGTAAGCGTACGCGTAATGTCGGTCCGGGCCACTTCATCCAACAATACCGCCGAACCAAAGTATGACATGCTGGTAAGCAGTATGACTTGTATCGCCCACAACTCACTTGTGTTCTACTCGTGCATATAACATCTGCGCATAAAACCTGGCTCTGATACCATTGTTGGGGCACGTAGTAATTTCAAAAAAATTCCTACACACACGCAAGATCATGGTGATGCATAGCAACGAGATGGGAGAGTGTTGTCCACGTACCCTCGTAGACCGAAAGCGGAAGCGTTAGAACAATGCGGTTGATGTAGTCGTACGTCTTCACGGCCCGACCGATCAAGCACCGAAACTACGGCACCTCCGAGTTCTAGTACACATTCAGCTCGATGATGTTTCCTGGACTCCGATCCAGCAGAATGTCGGGGAAGAGTTCCGTTAGCACGACGGCATGGTAACGATCTTGATGTTCTACTATCGCAGGGCTTCGCATAAGCACCGCTACAATATTATCGAGGACTATGGTGGAGGGGGCACCACACACGGCTAAGAGATCCAGAGATCAATCTTGTCTCTAGAGGTGCCCCCCTGCCCCCGTATATAAAGGAGCAAGGGGGAGGCGGCCGGCCAAGGAGGAGGGCACGCCAAGGGGGGAGTCCTACTCCCATCGGGAGTAGGACTCCTCCTTTCCTTGTTAGAGTAGGAGAGAAGGAAAGAAGGGGAGAGGGAGAAGGAAAAGGGGGCTGCACCCCTTGTCCAATTCGGACCAGAGGGGGGGCGCAGGCCTCCTTCCTTTTGGCCTCTCTCCTCTATTCCCGTATGGCCCAATAAGGCCCATATACTCCCCGTCGAATTCCCGTAACTCTCCGGTACTCCGAAAAATACCCGAATCACTCGGAACCTTTTCGAAGTCCGAATATAGTCGTTCAATATATCGATCTTTATGTCTCGACCATTTCGAGACTCCTCGTCATGTCCCCGTTCTCATCCGGGACTCTGAACTCCTTCGGTACATCAAAACTCATAAACTCATAATATAACTGTCATTGAAACCTTAAGCGTGCGGACCCTACGGGTTCGAGAACTATGTAGACATGACCGAGACACATTTCCGGTCAATAACCAATAGCGGAACCTGGATGCTCATATTGGCTCCTACATATTCTATGGAAATCTTTATCGGTCAAACCGCATAACAACATACGTTGTTCCTTTTGTCATCGGTATATTACTTGCCCGAGATTCGATCGTCGGTATCTCAATACCTAGTTCAATCTCGTTACCGGCAAGTCTCTTTACTCGTTACGTAATGCATCATCCCGCAACTAACTCATTATTCACATTGCTTTCAAGGCTTATAGTGATGTGCATTACCGAGAGGGCCCAGAGATACCTCTCCGACAATCGGAGTGACAAATCCTAATCTCGAAATACGCCAACCCAACATGTACCTTCGGAGACACCTGTAGAGCTCCTTTATAATCACCCAGTTACGTTGTGACGTTTGGTAGCACACAAAGTGTTCCTCCGGTAAACGGGAGTTGCATAATCTCATAGTTGTAGGAACATGTATAAGTCATGAAGAAAGCAATAGCAACATACTAAACGATCAAGTGCTAAGCTAACAGAATGGGTCAAGTCAATCACATCATTCTCCTAATGATGTGATCCCGTTAATCAAATGATAACTCATGTCTATGGTTAGGAAATTTAACCATCTTTGATTAATGAGCTAGTCAAGTAGAGGCATACTAGTGACACTATGTTTGTCTATGTATTCACACATGTATTATGTTTCCGGTTAATACAATTCTAGCATGAATAATAAACATTTATCATGAAATAAGGAAATAAATAATAACTTTATTATTGCCTCTAGGGCATATTTCCTTCATCAAATACCCAGGTGCTACTACGAGCATTAGTAAGGTACACATCAATAACATGTATATCAAATATACCTTTGTTCACTTTGCCATCCTTCTTATTTGCCAAGTATTTGGGGCAGTTCTGCTTCTAGTGACCATTTCCCTTGCAGTAGAAGCACTCAGTTTTAGGCTTGGGTCCAACTTTGGGTTTCTTCACGGGAGCAGCAACCTGCTTGCAATTCTTCTTGAACTTCCCTTTTTTTCCCTTGCCCTTTTTCTTGAAACTAGTGGTCTTGATAACCGTCAACACTTGCCTGCTCCTTCTTCATTTCTACATCCGCCGATTTCAGCATCACGAAGAGCTCGGGAATCATTTTCGTCATCCCTTGCATCATATAGTTCATGACGAAGCCTTTGTAGCTTGGTGCCAGTGACTGAATGATACGTCTCCAACGTATCTATATTTTTTGATTGGTCCATGCTATTATATTACCCGTTCTGGATGTTTATGGGCTTTAGTCTACACTTTTATATCATTTTTGGCACTAACCTACTAACCAGAGGCCCAGCCCGAATTGCTGTTTTTTGCCTATTTCAGTGTTTCGAAGGAAACGAATATCAAACGGAGTCCAAACGGAATGAAACCTTCGGGAGCGATCTTTTTGGAACAAACGCAATCCAGGAGACTTGGAGTGGATGTCAAGCAGCGAACGAGGTGGCCACGAGGGTGCCCGGCGCGCCCCCAGGGGTGGGCCCGCCCCCACCCTCGTGGGCCCCTCGAGCGTCAACCGACCTACTTCTTCCTCCTATATATACGCACGTACCCCGAAAACATCCAGGAGCACCACGAAAAACTATTTCCACAGCCGTAACCTTCTGTATCTGCGAGATCCCATCTTGGAGCCTTCATCGGTGCTCCGCCGGAGGGGGAATCGACCACGGAGGGCCTCTACATCATCTCCAAGGCCTCTCCGATGAGTTGTGAGTAGTTTACCACAGACCTTCGGGTCCATAGTTATTAGCCAGATGGCTTCTTCTCTCTCTTTGAATCTCAATACAAAGTTCTCCTCGATCTTCTTGGAGATCTATTCGATGTAACTCTTTTTGAGGTGTGTTTGTCGAGTCCGATGAATTGTGGGTTTATGATCAAGTTGATCTATGAGAAATATTTGAATCTCCTCTGAATTCTTTTATGTGTGATTAGTTATCTTTGCAAGTCTCTTCGAACTATCAGTTTGGTTTGGCCTACTATATTGATCTTTCTTGCAATGGGAGAAGTGCTTAGCTTTGGGTTCAATCTTGCGGTGTCCTTTCCAAAGTGATGTGAGGGCAGCAAGGCACGATTGTATTGTTGCCATCAAGGATAAAAGATGGGGTTTATATCATATTGCATGAGTTTATCCTCTACATCATGTCATCTTTCTTAATCGTTACTCGTTCTTATGAACTTAATACTCTAGATGCGGCAGGAGTTGGTCGATGTGTGGAGTAATAGTAGTAGATGCAGAATCGTTTCGATCTACTTGTCACGGACGTGATGCCTATATACATGATCATGCCTAGATAATCTCATAACTATTCGCTTTTCTATCAATTGCTCGACAGTAATTTGTTCACCCACAGTAATACTTATGCTATCTTGAGAGAAGCCACTAGTGAAACCTATGGCCCCCGGGTCTATCTTTTATCATATAAGTTTTCATCTATCTTTTATTTGCATCTTTTATTTTCTAATCTATATCATAAAAATACCAAAAATATTTATCTTATCTTATTATCTCTATCAGATCTCACTTTTGCAATTACCGTGAAGGGATTGACAACCCCTTTATCGCGTCGGTTGCGAGGTTCTTGTTTGTTTGTGTAGGTGCGTGGGACTTTTGAGGAGCCTCCTACTGGATTGATACCTTGGTTCTCAAAAACTGAGGGAAATACTTACGCTACATTGCTGCATCACCATTTCCTCTTCAAGGGAAAAACCAATGCATGCTCAAGAGGTAGCAAGAAGGACTTCTGGCACCGTTGCCGGTGAGGTCTTCGCTCAAGTCAAGACATACCAAGTACCCATCACAAACTCATCTCCCTCGCATTACATTATTTTCCATTTGCCTCTTGTTTTCCTCTCCCCCACTTCACCCTTGCCATTTTATTCGCCCTCTCTTTCCCAATCTCCTCTCTCTTTCGCTTGCCTTTTTGTTTGCTTGTGTGTTGGATTGCTTGTCACGATGGCGCAAGATAATATCAAATTGTGTGACTTTTCTAATACCAATAATAATGATTTCCTTAGCACTCCGATTGCTCCTATTAATGATGTTGAATCTTGTGAAATCAATGCTGCTTTGTTGAATCTTGTTATGAAAGATCAATTCTCTGGCCTTCCTAGTGAAGATGCCGCTACTCATCTAAACAACTTTGTTGATTTGTGTGATATGCAAAAGAAGAAAGATATGGATAATGATATTGTTAAATTGAAGTTATTTCCGTTTTCACTTAGAGATCGTGCTAAAACTTGGTTTTTGTCTTTGCCTAAGAATAGTATTGATTCATGGAATAAGTGCAAAGATGCTTTTATCTCTAGGTATTTTCCTCCCGCTAAGATCATCTCTCTTAGGAACGATATTATGAATTTTAAACAACTTGATCATGAGCATGTTGCCCAATCTTGGGAAAGAATGAAATTAATGATTCGCAATCGCCCTACTCATGGTTTGAACTTATGGATGATCATACAAAAAAATTATGCCGGATTGAATTTTGCTTCTATAAATCTTTTAGATTCGGCCGCGGGAGGCACTTTTATGGAAATCACCTTAGGAGAAGCTACTAAACTCCTTGATAACATTATGGCTAATTATTCTCAATGTCACACCAAAAGAGCTACTAGTAAAAAAGTGCATGTTATAGAAGAAATTAATGTTTTGAGTGGAAAGATGGATGAACTTATGAAATTTTTTGCTACTAAGAGTGCTCCTATTGATCCTAATAATGTGCCTTTGTCTACTTTGATTGAGAATAATAATTAATCTATGGATGTGAATTTTGTTGGTAGGAATAATTTTGGTAACAATGCTTATAGAGGAAACTTTAATCCTAGACCGTTCCCTAGTAATTATTCTAATAATTATGGTAATTCCTACAACAACTCTTATGGAAATTTTAATAAGATGCCCTCTGATTTTGAGAATAGCGTTAAAGAATTTATGATCTCTCAAAAGAATTTTAATACTTTGCTTGAAGAAAAATTGCTTAAAGTTGATGATTTGGCTAGGAACGTTGATAGGCTTTCGCTTGATGTTGATTCTTTGAAACTTAGATCTGTTCCACCTAAGCATGATATCAATGAGTCTCTCAAAGCCATGAGAATTTCCATTGATGAGTGCAAAGAAAGAACCGCTAGGTTACGTGCTAAGAAAGATTGCTTTGTAAAAGCGTGTTCTTCTAGTTTTCATGAAAATAATGATGAAGATCTAAAAGTTATTGATGTATCCCCTATTAAATCCTTGTTTTGCAATATTAATCTTGATAATGATGGGACTGGAGATGAGTCAACTTTAGTTAAAAGGCGTCCCAATAATTCAGAGTTTTTAGATCTTGATGCTAAATTTGGTAAAAGTGGGATTGGAGAGGTCAAGACTTTAAATAGCATTGAACCCACTATTATGGATTTCAAGGAATTTAATTATGATAACTTTTCTTTAATAGATTGTATTTCCTTGTTGCAATTTGTGTTGAATTCTCCTCATGCTTATAGTCAAAATAAAGCTTTTACCAAACATATTGTTGATGCCTTGATGCAATCTTATGAGGAAAAACTTGAGTTGGAAGTTTCTATACCTAGAAAACTTTATGATGAGTGGGAACCTACTATAAAAATTAAAATTAAAGATCATGAGTGCTATGCTTTGTGTGATTTGGGTGCTAGTGTTTCCATGATTCCGAAAACTTTATGTGATATTCTAGGTTTCCATGATTTTGATGATTGTTCTTTAAACTTGCACCTTGCGGATTCCACCATTAAGAAACCTATGGGAAGGATTAATGATGTTCTTATTATTGCAAATAGGAATTATGTGCTCGTAGATTTTATCGTTCTTGATATAGATTGCAATCTTTCATGTCCTATTATTCTTTGTAGACCTTTCCTTAGAACGATTGGTGCAATTATTGATATGAAGGAAGGGGATATTAGATTCGAATTTCCATTAAGGAAAGGCATGGAACACTTTCCAAGAAAGAAAGTTAAATTACCTTATGAATCTATTATGCGAGCCACTTATGAATTGAATGCCAAAGATGGCACCACTTAGATCTATTCTCGCTTTTATGACTAGCTAGGGGCGTTAAACAATAGCGCTAGTTGGGAGGCAACCCAATTTTATTTTTGTTTCTTGCTTTTTTATTATGTTTAGTAATAAATTTTCCATCTAGCTTCTGTTTAGATGTGTTTTTATGTTTTAATTAGTGTTTTGTGCCAAGTAGAACCTATAGGATAACCTACGGTGATAGTTAATTTGATTCTGCTGAAAAACAGAAACTTTGCACGCACGAAAATAATTTTATTAATTCACAGAAACGTGATTTTGCGTTGATTATTTTTTCTGTAGATAAATAGACAAATTTACCAGGACTTCCTATTTTTGTAGGAGTTTTAGAGCTCCAGAAGTATTCAAAAGTTACAAATTGTTACAGATTGTTCTGTTTTTGACAGATTCTGTTTTTTGTGTGTTGTTTGCTTATTTTTGATGCATCTATGGCTAGTATCGTGGGGTATGAACCATAGAGAAGTTGGAATACAGTAGTTTTAACACCAATATAAATAAAGAATGAGTTCATTACAGTACCTTATGTGGTGGTTTTCTTTCTTGCACTAACGGAGCTTATGAGATTTCCTGTTGAGTTTTGTGTTGTGAAGTTTTAAAGTTTTGGGTAAAGATTTGATGGACTATGGAATAAGGAGTGGCAAGAGCCTAAGCTTGGGGATGCCCATGGCACCCCAATATATTCAAGGATAACCAAAAGCCTAAGCTCGGGGATGACCCGGAAGGCATCCCCTCTTTCGTCTTCGTCTATCGGTAACTTTACTTGGAGCTATATTTTTATTTGCCACATGATATGTGTTTTGCTTGGAGCGTCTTGTATGATATGAGTCTTTTCTTTTTAGATTTCCGCAATCATCCTTGCTGTACACACCTTTTGGCAGAAACCCACATGATTTGGAATTTATTAGAATACTCTATGTGCTTCACTTATATCTTTTGAGCTAGATAGTTTTGCTCTGTGTGCTTCACTTATACTTTCTAGAGCACGGTGGTGGCTTTATTTTGAAGAAATTGTTGATCTCTCATGCTTTACTTATATCATTTTGAGAGTCTTATAGAACAGCATGGTATTTTCTATGGTTATAAAAATTGGTCCTAGAATGATGAGCATCCAAGTTGGGTATAATAAAAACTATCATAAAAAGTGCATTAAACACTATGATCAATTTGATGCTTGATAATTGTTTTGAGATATAAAGGTGGTAATGTTAGAGTCATGCTAGTTGGGTAATTATGAAATTGAGAAATACTTGTGTTGAAGTTGGCAAGTCCCATAGCATGCACGTATGGTAAAAGTTGTGTGAAAATTTGTTGCATGGGGTGCTCTTTTAATTGTCTTCCTTATGAGTGGAGGTCGAGATCGCGCGATAGTTAACTCCTACCAACCCTTCCCCTAGGAGCATGCGTAGTAGTACTTTGCTTCGAGGGCAAGTAGACTTTTGCAATAAGTATATGAGTTCTTTATGACTAATGTGAGTCCATGGATATACGCACACTCACCCTTCCACTTTGCTAGCCTTTATTATGCCGCGCAACCTTCGCCGGTATCATGCACCCATTATATTTACCTTCCTCAAAACAGCCACCATACCTACCTATTATGGCATTTCCATAGCCATTCCGAGATATATTGCCATGCAACTCTCCATTGTTCCGTTTATTATGACACGCTCCATCATTGTCATATTGCTCTTTGCATGATCATGTAGTTGACTTCGTATTTGTGGCAAGTACACCTTCATAATTTTTCATACATGTCACTCTTGATTCATTGCATATCCCGGTACACCGCCGAAGGCATTCACATGGAGTCATATTTTGTTCTAAGTATTGAGTTGTAATTTCTGAGTTGTAAATCAATAATAGTGTGATGATCTTAATTATCACAGCATTGTCCCAAGTGAGGAAAGGATGATGAAGACTATGATTCCCCCACAAACTGGGATGAGACTTCGGACTTTATAAAAAAAGAGGCCAAAGAAGCCCATAAAAATATAATAATAATAAAAGGCCAAAGAAGCCCACCAAATAAAAAAATGAGAGAAAAGACTGAAGGGACAATGCTACTATCTCTTTTCCACACTTTTGCTTCAAAATAGCACCATGATCTTCATGATAGAGAGTCTCCTATGTCGTCACTTTCATATACTAGTGGGAATTTTTCATTATAGAACTTGGCTTGTATATTCCAATGATGGGCTTCCTCAAAATGCCCTAGGTCTTCGTGAGCAAGCAAGTTGGATGCACACCCACTTAGTTTCTTTTGTTGAGCTTTCGTACATTTATAGCTCTAGTGCATCCGTTGCATGGCAATCCCTACTCACTCACATTGATATATATTAATGGGCATCTCCATAGCCCATTGATACGCCTAGTTGATGTGAGACTATATTCTCCCTTTTTGTCTTCACAACCACCACCATATACCACATATAGTGTTATGTCCATGGCTTGCGCTCATGTATTGCGTAAGAGTTGAAAAAGCTGAAGCGCATTAAAAAGTATGAACCAATTGCTTGGCTGAAACCGGGGTTGTGCATGATGGGAGTATTTTGTGTGATGAAAATGAAGCATGGCCTAACTATATGATTTTGTAGGGATAAGCTTTCTTTGGCTATGCTATTTTGATAAGACATGGTTATTTGTTAGTATGCTTCAAGTATTACTATTTTTATGTTTTATAAGCTTTTATATTGAATCATTTGGATCTGAACAATCATGCCCCAATAAAGAAAATTACATTGAGAAATATGCTAGGTAGCATTCCACATCAAAAATTCTGTTTTTATCATTTACCTACTCGAGGACGAGCAGGAATTAAGCTTGGGGATGCTTGATACGTCTCCAACGTATCTATAATTTTTGATTGCTCCATGCTATTATATTACCCGTTTTGGATGTTTATGGGCTTTACTCTACACTTTTATATCATTTTTGGAACTAAAGTACTAACTGGAGGCCCAGCCCGAATTGCTATTTTTTGCCTATTTCAGTGTTTCAAAGGAAAGGAATATCAAACGGAGTCCAAACGGAATGAAACCTTCGGGGGCGATCTTTTTGGAACAAACGCAATCCAGGAGAGTTGGAGTGGACGTCAAGCAGCGAACGAGGCGGCCACAAGGGTGCCCAGAGCGCCCCCCACCCTTGTGGGCCCCTCGAGCGTCAACCGACCTACTTTTTCCTCCCATATATACCCACGTACCCTGAAAACATCTAGGAGCACCATGAAAAACTATTTCCACCGCCGCAACATTCTGTATCCGCGAGATCCCATCTTGGAGCCTTCGCCAGCGTTCCGCCAGAGGGGGAATCGACCACGTAGGGCCTCTACATCATCTCCAAGGGCTCTCCGATGAGTTGTGAGTAGTTTACCACAGACCTTCGGGTCCATAGTTATTAGCTAGATGGCTTCTTCTCTCTCTTTGAATCTCAATACAAAGTTCTCCTCGATCTTCTTGGAGATCTATTCGATGTAACTCTTTTTGAGGTGTGTTTGTCGAGTCCGATGAATTGTGGGTTTATGATCAAGTTGATCTATGAGAAATATTTGAATCTCCTCTGAATTCTTTTATGTGTGATTAGTTATCTTTGCAAGTCTCTTCGAACTATCAGTTTGGTTTGGCCTACTATATTGATCTTTCTTGCAATGGGAGAAGTGCTTAGCTTTGGGTTCAATCTTGCGGTGTCCTTTCCCAGTGACAGCAGGGGCAGCAAGGCACGTATTGTATTGTTGCCATCAAGGATAAAAAGATGGGGTTTATATCATATTGCATGAGTTTATCCCTCTACATCATGTCATCTTTCTTAATGCGTTACTCTGTTCTTATGAACTTAATACTCTAGATGCAGGCAGGAGTTGGTCGATGTGTGGAGTAATAGTAGTAGATGCAGAATCGTTTCGATCTACTTGTCACGGACGTGATGCCTATATACATGATCATGCCTAGATAATCTCATAACTATTTGCTTTTCTATCAATTGCTCGACAGTAATTTGTTCACCCACAGTAATACTTATGCTATCTTGAGAGAAGCCACTAGTGAAACCTATGGCCCCCGGGTCTATCTTTTATCATATAAGTTTTCATCTATCTTTTATTTGCATCTTTTATTTTCTAATCTATATCATAAAAATACCAAAAATATTTATCTTATCTTATTATCTCTATCAGATCTCACTTTTGCAATTACCGTGAAGGGATTGACAACCCCTTTATCGCGTCGGTTGCGAGGTTCTTGTTTGTTTGTGTAGGTGCGTGGGACTTTTGAGGAGCCTCCTACTGGATTGATACCTTGGTTCTCAAAAACTGAGGGAAATACTTACGCTACTTTGCTGCATCACCCTTTCCTCTTCAAGGGAAAAACCAACGCATGCTCAAGAGGTAACACTGAACAACTCTGTCAATAACACTCTCAATTGGAAGATCAATTCCTAGCTGAGTCAAGTGGTTATGATACCCAGACATTTTGAGTATGTGTTCACTGACAAAACTGTTCTCCTCCGTCTTATAGCTATAGAACTTGTTGGAGACTTCATATCTCTCAACCCGGGCATTAGCTTGAAATATCAACTTCAGCTCTTGGAACATCTCATATGCTTCGTGGCATTCAAAACGTCTTTGAATCCCGGTTCTAGGCTGTAAAGCATGGCACACTAGACTATTGAGTAGTCATCAGATCGAACCTACTAGACATTCATAACATCTGAGTAGCTCCTGCAACAGGTCTGTCACCTAGCGGTGCATCAAGGACATAATTCTTCCATGCAGCAATGAGGATAATCCTCAAGTTAGGACCCAGTTTGTGTAGTTGCTACCATCATCTTTCAACTTAGCTTTCTCTAGGAAGGCATTAAAATTCAAAGGAACGGTAGCACGGGCCATTGATCTACAACATAGATATGCAAAAACTATTAAGACTAAGTTCATGATAAACTTTAGTTCAAATAATCAAATTACTAATGAACTCCCACTTAAATCAACACCCCTCAAGTTGTCTAAGTGATACATGATCCAAATCAACTAACCCATGTCCGATGATCACGTGATATGGGGTAGTCTTCAATGGTGAACATCTCTATGTTGATCATATCTACTATATGACTCATGTTTGACCTTTCCGTCTCCAGTGTTCCAAGACCATGTCTGTACATGCTAGGCTCGTCAAGTTTAACCCAAGTATTCTACATGTGCAAAACTGGCTTCACCTGTTGTATGTGAACCTAGAGTCTATCACACCCGATCATCACGAGGTGCTTGACAAAGTTTAGCAATGGTGCATACTCAGGGAGAACACTTTTATCTTGAAATTAAGTGAAGGGATCATCTTATAATGCTACCGTCGTTCTAAGCAAAATAAGATGCATAAAGGATAAACATCACATGCAATCAAAATATGTGACATGATATGGCCATCATTATCTTGTGCTTTTGATCTGCATCTCCAAAGCATCGGCATGATCTCCATCATCACAGGCACGACACTTGATCTCCATCGTAGCGTCGGGGTCGTCTCGTCAACTATTGCTTCTACAACTATTGCTAACACATAGCAATAAAGTAAAGCAATTACACGGCGCTTAGTGATTGAACCCTAAGGCTCCTGCTGGTTGTTGTACTCATCGACATGCAAGTCGTGAACTTATTACAAAACATGATCATCTCATACATCAAGATATATCAAATCACGTCTTGATCATATCACATCACAAATGCATGTTTTATGTGGCTGCTACGGGAAACTAGCAAGAACCGTTCTTACCTACGCAGAACCACAACGATGATGATCAAGTTTGTTGTTTTAACCTTTTGCAAGGACTAGTCGTAGTCAAATTCGATTCAACTAAAGTAGGAGACACAGACACCCGCCAGCCACCTTTATGCAAAACAAGTTGCATGTCAGTCGGGGGAACCATCTCATGTGCATGGACATGTAAGGTTAGTCTGGGCCGCTTCATCCCACAACGTTGGTGGTAAGCAGTATGACCATCACCGCCCACAACTCCTTTGTATTCTACTCCTGCATATCATCTACACATAGACCTGGCTCATGATGCCACTGTTGGGGAACGTTGCATGGAAAACAAAAAAAATTCTACGCACACACAAGATCTATCCATGGAGATACATAGCTATGATAGGGGGAGAGCATCTACATACCCTTGTAGATCGCTAAGCGGAAGCGTTTATCAACGTGGTTGATGTAGTCGTACACCTTCACGATTCGTCCTGATCAAGTACCAAACATATGGCACCTCCGCATTAACATGTTCAGCTCGATGGCATCCTCGCCTTCTCGATCCAGCAAGAGAGGCAAAGTAGTAGATGAGTTCTGGCAGCACGATGGCGTGGTGATGGTAGTGGTGAAGAACAATCTCCGCAGGGCTTCGCCAAGCACAATGGAAACTATGACGGAGGATAAACTAGAGGGGGCGGGGTTGCCGGCACACGGCTTGGTGACTCTTGGTGTGTTCCAGGTGCTAGCCATGCCCCTATATTTATATGTTGAGCCGTGGGGTCATTTCTTGGAGAAAGAGCCTCCTCAAAGTCAGTTTAGCCCGCAAGGCAAGAGTCCTTCTCGAACTCCAGGACTAGAAGCCAGGGTCCTCGGCGTCTGGACCAATCAGCAAGGTCCCTGGCATATAGCCCCTGACCTTCGCAAACTTCCTTTTGCACCTTCCTCAAACCCCGTGGGCTTTACCCTTCGCCCAAATAAAGTGTTCTCGCACCAGAACATTTCGGGGAACATCCGAAACCCCTTCTGGTGAATTCCGGAACCCTTTCGGAGACCAAACACTATTATCCCATATATCAATCTCTACCTCCGGACCATTCCGTAGCTCCTCATCATGTCTGTGACCTCATCCGGGACTCCGAACAACATTCGGTCGCCAACATACATAACTCATATAATACATTATATCGTCAACGAATGTTAAGCGTGCGGACCCTACGGGTTTCAAGAATGATGTAGACATGACCGAGACGCTTCTCTGGTCAATAACCAATAGCGGGACCTGGATGCCCATATTGGTTCCTACATATTCTACGAAGACCTTTATCGGTCGAACCTTTATGACAACATATGTAGTTCCCTTTGTCCGTCGGTATGTTACTTACGCGAGATTCGATCACTCATTCTGTAATACATCATCTCATAACTAACTCCTTCGTCACTTTGCTTGCAAGCTTCTTGTGATGATGTATTACCGAGAGGGCCCAGAGATACCTCTCCGTTACACGGCGTGACAAATCCCAATCTGATCCATGCCAACTCAATATACACCTTCGGAGATACCTGTAGAGCATCTTTATGATCACCCAGTTATGTTGTGACATTTGGTAGCACACAAGGTATTCCTCTGGTATCTGGGAGTTGCATGATCTCATGGTCGAAGGAATAGTATTTGACATTAAGAAAGCAGTAGCAATAAACTAATGATCATATGCTAAGCTAATGGTTGGGTCTTGTCCATCACATCATTCTACCAGTTATGTGATCCCGTTATCAAATGACAACTCATGTCTATGGTTAGGAAACCTTAACCATCTTTGATCAACGAGCTAGTCTAGTAGAGGCTCACTAGGGACACGGTATTTGTTTATGTATCCACACATGTATTTAAGTTTTCGGTTAATTCTAGCATGAATAATAAACCTTTATCATGATTAAGGAAATATAATAATAACCATTTTATTATTGCATCTAGGGCATATTTGCATCATCAACTAGGACCAACTAGAATAAGAACTAGAAGAACTAGAGGAGGCTCTAAAAATTGTATGATCAAAAGAGCAAAATCCTCGTGTATATATAGGTTGGAGGGTGAGGGAGGGATGACACCAAGGGGGGGAATCACCCTTGGGGCGCCGGCCTAGGGAGGAGGAGTTGGACTCTTCCCCTTCCCCAATTCGGCCTCCTTCCTTAGGTAAGGAGGCACTTTCCCACTTGGGCTTTTTTGGCACAAGTTGCCTTCCACCTCTTGGCCTTTTTAGCCCCGTTGATATTTAAATTAAATATAAAATATTCTAAATATTACTAGACCATTATATAGGACAACACTATTCTAATCCTGGGAGTAGAATAACTATTTGGATCACAGCCCACTATATAGGGAGGTCCTCCCGAACTCACTGAGGAAAAAAAGGCCATGCCCGCGCCCACCACTTCCTCCCCGATCCGACCTTCCTGATCCAGCGCCGCCATGCCCGCGCCCACAACTTCCTCCCCGATCCAACCACCCCGATCCAGCATCGTGCCCCCTCCTCCTCCACAACTGCCGGCGTTACCGGCCACCCCGGCCCCTTCGCCGCCTACCGACCCCGACATGCCTCTCACCGCCGACCACCCCGACCACGACGCGCGTCCCGCCGTCGGCCACCCCGGCCCTGTCATCGCCCCCTGACCCCAGCTTGCCTCCTGCCGCCGGCCCTGGATCTCCACGCGTCGTTGCCGCCTGGATCCCAGGATGCCGCCGTCGACCCTGGATCCCACTGTGCCACCGTTTGGCCTAGATCCCACCACCATGCCGCCGGGCAGGGATCTCTCCGCGCGCCGCAGACCACCACATCCTACGGACCAATGCCACCACGAACCACCCGCACCAACTACCCCGCCGCCGGCGCGTTCGGCCCCACAACTATCGTGACCCACCCACCCTGTTGTATCGCTCGACCTCCCTCACCTTGTCCTCCCGATGCCTGCCTTCTAGCCATGTCGCTGGTTCCCCAACCCCATAGCTGTCGTTGACTTTCTTCCCACGACAAATCTGAAATTCATTGTGCCGCCGGCTTTTTCCTCCGGATCCGAGGCTCGCTTCCTCCATGCTACTGCTGCCACTCTTCCTCCACGCTCTCGCCTCCTTGGACTCTGGCCCCCACGCCATAGCCTATGCCTCGAGCCGCCCTCTCCTACTAGTAGTGCACACAAGCTGTTTGTATATCTGCTCAAACAAAAAAGTGTGTTTGTTTGTGCATAGGGTAGTTGATGATTGTGGTGTGTATACACGGGAGAAAAAAGGTTCAGCCTTATCCTTGTGAAATACAGATTTTGATGGTGCAATGCTTGTTGATGTGTTGGTTGTCCATGTAGCATGCAAAGTGTATGTGTTTTTATTGTGCGTAATTTTCGATTTTCAGTAGCATGTGAAGTTCATGTTTCAGAAATTCCTAAGTTCATGTGCACTACATACAGAGGAAAATCATCAATGAGAAAAATGGACCGCCTAGGCCATTTCACCGGAAGCAAAAAATTCATAAAATGTCACGACAAAAAAAGGAAAAAAAGTTCACAAAGATATGTGACAAAAAAGGTCGTTTAATCTACCAGCAAAGAAAAATTAAATCCACACAGGAAGTTCAATATATATATAGAAGTTTTGTGTATGTTTTATCATCTAGGAAGCTAATTTTTTTTAAAAAAATAGAGTAGCTGAAATTTCATTAAAAATATTTTCATTATTTTCCATTACAAATGAATAACACCAAGAAGTCCAGATTGAAAAAACCAAGAAGTTCAATTTAAAAAAAAGTAGAATAGTTCAATGTATATGGAAAACCCAGATTTTCCTCATTACTAAATAATAAACCAAGAAGTTCAAATTTTAAAAAACGGAGCAGTTCAATATTTATTACGAAAACTCATAATTTTCCCGTTACTAACGTAAACCAAGAAGTTCATTTCGAAATAACAAAGAAGTTCATCATTTATTAAAAAAACTCCTATTTTTTCCATTTCTAAAAATACACAAAGAGGTTCAAAAATAAAAAAATGGAGCGGTTTGATGTCAATAAAAATTCAGATATTTTTCCGTTGCTAAAGGGTAGCGTAATTTTTTGCATTTTAATTTTTTAGCAATTCTATTTTTAAAAAGAAAATCAATTATTTCCTATTAAAAACGGAATAGTTTGATGTATACAACAAACTCATATTCTTCTTGTTTCCATGCAAAATTACCGTATGATGTTCAATTTAAAAAAGGTTGTATGATGTTTACGTAAAAAATCAATTTTTTTTCTTTTATAAGAATAAAACTAAGAAGTTCAAACTAAAAAAATAGAGAAGTTCAGAGATTATAAAAACCTTGGATTTACATGCTCATTTAGTGTTTTAGGACTTGGGGCAAAAAAGCAGAGAGCAGTCCAGAGTGATAAACATGGTGTGTGTTTCATATGAGAAAAAAAGAAATAAAAGGTAAACTCTAAAAAAATTGACACGAGAAGTTCAAGTGCTTGGCCAGGGGAAGTTCAAAAATACTTGTCAGAGAGGTTCACCATGTATTTACATGTGCAAAAACGCATAAAAATGTTGTTTTTGTGAATTAAAATAATTCTCTCAATCCATTACAAACTTAAAACAAAAATGCTCTACATTAAAAAGTTTCTCATATTCAACAACTTTCCAAGCTGTATAAATATTCTTATTCCAAAAAATGGTTAAAACAAAATGGTGCATGTTGTTCGACACAAAAGCTTAACCGTATTAGAAAAAGTTATGTCTTTTCAGTAGGTTTGCAAAGGTATATTATTTGTGAAACTCCGATGTATAGGTGGGGAATTATGAACAGAGAAACGTGACATAAGTTCAAGGTGAAAACAACGGGAAGTTCAACTACTACACGGAATGCGTTTTATAAGAGAATAAAAGAATACAAAACTAAAAGCCTAAAAGGTTTGTTGCAAGAAGTTCATGTGCTCCACCCTGCACGGTTCAAAAATTACATTTACGAGACGTCTTGTGACGCCCTCGATTCAATCGTACACTAATCATGCACGCAAATGTGTACGATCAAGATCAAGGACTCACGGGAAGATATCACAACACAACT
The DNA here is from genome assembly GCA_021437245.1 of Aegilops speltoides. Classification (NCBI taxonomy): domain Eukaryota; kingdom Viridiplantae; phylum Streptophyta; class Magnoliopsida; order Poales; family Poaceae; genus Aegilops; species Aegilops speltoides. The sequence continues at coordinate 178,031,117 of CM038146.1, forward strand.
CTAGACACAAATTAAAATAATACAAGCTTTATATTACAAGCCGGGGGCCTCGAGGGCTCGAATACATAAGCTCAAATACACAAGAGTCAGCGAAAGCAACAATATCTGAGTACAGACATAAGTTAGACAAGTTTGCCTTAAGAAGGCTAGCACAAAAGTAGCAACGATCGAAAAGGCAAGGCCTCCTGCCTTGGAGCCTCCTAACTACTCCTGGTCGTCAGCGGTCTCCACGTAGTAGTAGGCATCGACGATGGCATCCGCCCCGGACTCAGACATCTGGTTGCATCAATAGGAAAGAAGAAGAAAGGGGAAAAGGGAAGCAAAGCAACCGTGAGTACTCATCCAAAGTACTCGCAAGCAAGGATCTACACTACATATGCAACATTTTCAAATGAAGGTTGTATATGTGGATCGAAATGCAGAAATGCGAATAGAGAGAAGGCCTAGTCCTATTGAAGACTAGCATCTTACGTAAACCACCATCTTGCAAAGAACCGGAGGGAGTAGAGTAGCATAAAGTAAAGTAGTAGAAGTGTTATCAACCTCGCCGGAGATCCTTTCTCGACTCCTGCGAGAAAAGCATCCCGAGCCATACTATCCAGCTTATCATCACAATCCAATTCTCATCACCATCCGATTCTCATCACAAGTATCCATTCTAGTTGTATCGATCGGGATACAACTCCAAGTGTCCGTTATCAGAGGAAAGGCTATCGATAGTTGTTTTCTTCCTGCAGGGTGCACCAACTTACCTACCACGCCGATTAACTCCGTGGGACACACTTTCTGGGTCATGCCCGCCTCGCCAAACAATACGCCGCAACCCGACCTAGGCTTAATAGAGAGGTCAAGCACGCTGGACTAAACCTATGCCCCAGGGTCATGGGCCATCACCCCGAACTCCGCGACATTGCGTGGGCGGCGGTGGAGCGACCTAGCTACCTCCTTCAACAAGGCGGTGCTTGCGCAGTCCAACCCGGCGGCCGCTCCGTCGCCGACGCCTAATAAGCTTCGGCCGATGCATACGGCGCAGAACGCCCATACTATGCCCACGTGATGGTTAGTGCTATCAGGCCAGAGGCCCCTCGGATCAAATATCCAAATCGTAGTGGATTAGGAGCACGCGGTAACAAGCAGAGACTCATGAAAGATGTGACCCCGTTGCCCCGTCTCGAGGACTTGCGGCAAGGGCTAGGAATGCCCGGCCACGCCTCGTAATTATCTCGCGGGCACCTTCCAGGTCAACCCGACTCCACATCGCTCGCAATTAAGCTCGCGGGTACCCTCGTGGTCGAACCGCCTTTAATAACATGGTTGATGTAAAGTCATAGTAACCATAGTAACTCGTGTGTCCAAACATCAAGGGAAAACCCATGAATCACCCGGTGAATTCCACTAGATGTAATCATCAAGGTGAACGAAGAGGAATCACCCTCGAAGTTCACACTTGAGGGGTTGCACGACGAGTCGGAAGTGGTTAAGGAGGAAATCACCCTCGATGACCACGATCAATGACTACACTATAGAGTTAACTTCGGAAGTCAAGAGGTTCACCCCAGACTCGATAGTAACCCAAGAGTGTCAAGCAACTAAGGGAAGTGATGTGCGGTGTCGGTGTTCGGTCTCCGATCCCATTGATCGGTCTTCGATAATCGGTAGGCAATCGGGTCAAGTGGGGGTCACCGATGGGTCTCTAACCAACCTATACTAAGCAGTTTAGGATAAGCGGGTAGTACAACAAATAGATACAAAAGCGTGCTATGCATCGAATAGGAGCAAACAATTACAAGAGCAAAATCTAATGCAAGCATGAGAGAATGGAATGGGCGATATCGGGATGATCAAAGAGGGGGCTTGCTGGTTGCTCGGCAAGGAGGGGTCGTCGTCGACGTAGTCGATCACGAGGCAAGATCGCCTCGGGTCTACCAGAGAGAAGAGGGGGAAGAAACAGTAAATATAAAGCTAACATAGCATCACAAAGCATATCGTGGCAATAAGCTGCACCGGGTGTGACCTAACGTATGGCTACACGATATAGGTGAAGGGGAAATTCAACCGGGAATGTTTTCCCGGTTCCGGACCTATATCAAACAGATGACTGGAGGGGGAATGTTCCATGTTCAGATAGTTAGAGGCATCTGACAGGTAAACAGACTGCGTGTTCGGATTCGCCTCGTCGTTCTGAGCAACTTTCATGTAGAAAACATTTTCATCCGAGTTACGGATTAAAAGTTACGGATTTTCGAAGTTTAAACCAATTTCTGAATTATTTTAAAAGCAGAAAAGGTTTATTGCGTCGCGATGACGCCAAGATCTGCGTTAGCCTGCCTGACGATCAAACCGACAAAGGGACCCACTGTCGGCCTCTCATCTAACAGAGGCTTAACTAAACTAACAGGGTTAGTTAGGGCGCGTGGGCCCCAGCAGTCAGTGACTAGTTAGTACTGACTAACTAACTAATTTAACTAAAGTTTTAATTAATTGTTTTTATTTAGAAAAATGTTTATTTAACAAAATATGTGATGGGGCCCGCGTGTCGAGACATGTGTGCCAGATAAGCCTGATTGACCACGGCCAACGTGGTCAATCGGGGCTAGGGGCCCACGGCGATGACCTGCAGGCGGGCCCTGTGTGCCACGTCGGCGTCGAGGTTTCACGGACTTCACGAATCGCGCCTGGGGTCATTGGCCCGGACTTGGCGCGTTCGAACGAGGAGACGAAGCCGCGCCGCATGGTGTGGTTGGTTGGACGCGGGGGTGACCGGAACTGCGTCGGCGACGAGTGGAGACGGCGGTGGGGTTCGGGACCTCGTCGGGATCGGCATTGCAGTGCGTGTTTTGGCGAACGAAGGAGCTGGGCGAGGTCTACGGCGCTCCAGGAGCTCGTCGGAGCTACTAGCTCGAGCGGAGGAGCTCGGTGGCGAGCCCTACGACGGCAATGGCGGACGGCGGAGCTCGGCTTGCGGGCGAGCTAGCTACGGTGGAGGCGGAGACGCGCGAGGAGAGGGAAAAGGGGCCGGAGCTCACCTTGGGGCACACGGTGGCCGTTGGGTGACTAGGAGCAGTAGAGACGGCGCCGGAGACGAAGAAGGGCGGCGACGACCGGAGACGTGGACGAAAGGGATCCGGCGCTTCGGTGCTCCCCAACTCCAGCTGAGGCCACCGGTCGATGGAGAGGGCGATGGCGGAGGTCACCGACAAGGTCAGCGGGCGCGGGGTCGCCGGTGGCCGCGACAACGATGGAGGACGGCGGCGAGGGTGCTCGGGCCACAGATCTGGAGGAGAGGAGGGCGGAGCAAGCAAGGGAGAGGGAGCGAGAGTGGCAAGTGGGCGAGTGGGAGGCGAGGGGGCCGAGGCGTCGGGGAGGCGCAAGCCTTATCCCCTCGCCCAGACGTCGCCGGCGAGGCGGTCCGTGGGACGGTGCCCATGGCGCCGCACTGGGAACAGGAGAAGGGCGCAGCAAGGGAGCTGGGCCGGCTGGTTGAGGTGGGCCGAGGCCCATGGGGGGGCACGGTGGCCAGCTGGGCCAGTCGGCCCAGTTGAGGGGGGGCCTTTTCCTTTTTCTTTTGTTTTTTTTTATTTTCCAGCAGCATTTTGCCCTTTTCTTTTAGCCATTAAAGACTTTGCAAAAATTATGCCATTGGCCAAAATAATTTCAAAGAAGTATATTGCACTACCAAAAAAGGGTGGGAGGCTTTTGGAAAAGTTGCCAATTTTATAAATTAAAAAGGGCATTATATTTATTGCTTAGGTCATTGTTTTATGTAGCTTAGGCCACTTAAACCTTTTGCAAAAATGTTGGCTCACCACCAATTTTAGTTGTGGATTATTTGGCACATGTTGAACATTTTGTGTTCATGTCTCGAGCATTTTGAATTTCACATGTAATTTGAATTTGAATTCAAGTGGAATTACAAAGAACATGAGACAACAATGATCGTGCACATGCTTAGCAAAAGATTAACTTAATCCTGTGGGTTATCAGAGCATCATTACACCGGGTGTTACAACTCTCCTCCTCTAAAAGAAATTCTTGTCCCGAGAATTAAGAGGTAGAAGGAACAGTCGGGTATTCAAAGACGGAGGTTATCCTCGCGTTCCCAAGTGGCTTCATCTTTAGAATGATTCGACCATTGCACCTTGAGGAACTTGGTAACCTTCTGGCGGGTTCGACGTTCAGCTTCTTCAAGAAAGCGGATAGGATGCTCTTTGTATGTGAGATCATCTTGAACTTCAATCAATTCCGGATCCACTTCACGTTCCGGATCCTTGAAGCATCGACGAAGTTGCGACACGTGGAAGACATCATGAACATGAGAGAACTGAGGTGGCAACTCAAGTTGATAAGCCACCAGCCCACGTTGGGCCAGAATGCGGAAAGGACCAATGTAGCGTGGAGCTAGCTTGCCCTTGACTCCGAACCGATGAGTGCCTCTCAAAGGAGTGACACGCAGATAAGCTTGTTCAACGGGTTGATAAGTTGAACCCCAGTGTTTCGGTCATAGTTGCTCTTTGGCGGATCGGGCCGCTTTGAGATTATCCGGACAATGCGAACTCGCTCTTGACTTGTTGAATAATGTCCGACCAATGAGTGCTCGTTCCCCAGTTTCTGACCAATTCAGAGGGGTTCGGCACTTACGTCCATAAAGCACTTCAAAGGGTGCCATCTTCAAGCTGGCTTGATAGCTGTTGTTATAAGAGAACTCCGCATAAGGGAGAGATTCTTCCCACTTCTTGCCGAAGAAATAACACAAGCTCAAGCATATCTTCAAGAATTTGATTGACTCGCCGACTTGGCCTTGGGATTGGGGATGATAAGAAGTGCTCCGGGTAATATGAGTTCCCATTGCCTCTTGAAACTATCCCGTAACTTAGAAGTGAAAATATCGCCATGTGCGAATCGATCTCCTTCGGAATGCCGTGGAGTGACACAATTCGGGAGATATACAAGTTTGCTAATTGACTAGCAGTGATAGTCTCCTTGACTGGCAGAAAGTGAGCAACCTTCGAGAATTGGTCGATGACGACAAAGATAGCATCGTTACCTTTCTGAGACTTGGGAAGGCCAAAGGATTTAAGTCCATCTGAATCTTATCCCACTTCCATTCAGGAATAGGAAGCGGTTGCAGAAGTCCAGCCGGTTTCTGATGTTCTGCTTTGACGCGACGACAAACGTCACATTCTTCAATATATCGAGCAATGTCTTGCTTCATCTTAGACCACCAGTACTTCTGACGGATGTCTAGATACATCTTGGTACTTCCCGGATGAATAGAGAGAGGGGTGTCATGTGCTTCTTTCATCACCTTCTCTGTCATAAGCTCGAACCGGGGTACGACAATGCGATCTCTGAAGTATAAGGTTCCATCTTCACCAAGTGAGAAATCTCTGGATTTCTCTAAGGCAAGATCCTTTTTCATCAGATCAACATGAGCATCTTTGGCTTGAGCAGACTTGATTGCTTTAAGAAGAGTTGGTTCCAAGACAAGGTTATTCAGAGAACCCTGTGGAACTAGTTGAAGGTTCAGCTTGCATAGCTCTTCATAAAGGCGGGGTTGAGCTTTGTAGACCGGTGATTATTGCAATAAGACTTACGGCTCGTGGCATCGGCCATTACATTAGCCTTGCTGTGGGTATAAGATATACCGCATTGTAGTCGCAATAGCTTCCATCCACCGCCGCCGACGGAGGTTCAGATCTCGCTGAGTAAATGTGTACTTCAGACTCGATGATCGGTGAAGATCTCACAACGACACGAGAAGATATCATCGCCATAGCTTCAACAAGAAAGATAACCGCTGAAGCTCGAGGTCATGAACTGGGTAGTTCTCTTCATGAGGACGACTTGACGAGAGGCATAAGCAATCACCTGCGCTCTTGCATTAGGACACAACCTAATCCTTGTCGTGAAGCATCGCAATAAATGACAAAGTCCTTGCGAGAATCGGGGAGCAAGCATCGGGCGACGTCACTTGTCCTTGAGTGCTCGGAAACTTTCCCGACATTTATCCGTCTAATCGAACTTAACGCCTTTGTGAAGCAGATTAGTCGCTGGCTTGGCGATCTTGGAGAAGTTCTCAACAAAGCGGCGATAATAGCTGGCTAGGCCGAGAAAGCTTCGACTTGCTTGACAGTCTTGGAGGGGTCCACCAAGAATAGCCCTGAACTCGCCTGGTTGACGGCAATACCATCCTTGGAGATGACATGACCAAGGTAGGTGACTTGGGCAACCGAATTCGCACTTGGAATACTTGGCATAAAGTTGATGCTCTCGAAGCTTCTCTAGAACAAGACGAAGATGTTCAACATGTTCTTCTTTGTTCTTGAATAAACCAGATATCATCCAGATAGACTACGATTTAACTTGTCGAGGTAATCCATGAATATGTAGTTCATCGACGAGAGAATGTAGCCGGGCATTGGTTAAGCCGAAGACATAACGGTGTACTCGTAAGAACCATAACGAGTCACGAATGCGGTCTTTGGAATATCCTCTTCACGAACACGGATCTGGTGGTAACCCGACCTCAAGTCGAGTTTAGAGAATATCGATGAACCAGAAGTTGGTCATCAGATCATTGATCCGAGGAAGGGATATTTGTTCTGAATTGTAGCTTGGTTGATAGGATGGTAGTCTTGGACCAAACGGTTTGTTCCGTCCTTCTTCTTAACGAAGAGAGAAGGTGCTCCCCAAGCAGAGGAACTTGGACGAATGAAACCCTTGCGAAGAGATTTGTCGATTTCTCCTTGATTCAAGGAGTTCATGAGGTGGCATCTTGTAGGGTCGTTTGGCAATAGGAACGGTGCTCGGTTTCAAGTCGATGACGAACTCGACGGCCCGGCAGGGGTATTCTGGAAGTTCTTCCGAAATACGCCTTGGAAGTCGCGAACGATCGAATCTTTTCAATTCCTCAAGAGGTGCTGCGCTCAACGCGCTCAAAGCATAAAGTCGTGCTTCACGTTTTGAACAAGCCGAGCATGGTAGGTTACAATCTCATCGAAGGATGTAGGAGGTGAACGACCTTGGTAGCACAAATGATAGAGGAAATATGCGCTTTCAACCATTCCATTCCTGCATCGAGGTCAATATTGGAAGACTCGAATAATGGGAGAAACATGAAATTCCAACCCTTCAATTTCAACGGGACGTCGCGACCAATCATGGTAGTTCGACACTGACCCGCAGGGGTGCGTACCACTATCGGAGTGTTCATGGGCTCGCATTGAATGTCGTGTGCATATGCAAAATTTTCTGACATGAATGAGTGCGAGGCTCCTGAATCGAATAAAGCGAAGTTTGCATCGAATTAACGAGAAGAGTACCCATCACGATGGCGAGCTGATCTTGAGCTTCATTCAGATCAACATGATTAGCTCGACCACCACCATAAGGTCCGCATTGTTGTTATGGGGTTGATTGTTACGACCAGTTGAAGGCGAGCCACCGATCCCGATTCGAGGGCATTTTCGAGCGTGACCGAAGGCCACATTTGAAGCATAGACCATCATTGGGATTGGGAGCAGAAGCTTGGGGGGTACAGCCCGAAGGGGCTTCCTCTGCGGTGGGGGAGGCAGACGAGGTGCAGCATAGGACTGTCTTGGTGTGGTTGCAGTTGGACGATACATGCTGTGGGGAATCCACATCCGACGCTTCATACCGACGGGTTCAAGATGAGCCAGCGTCGCGACCACGCCTAAGGGATCCTGGTGTTCCGAAGACCGCCTCAACTCGAATAGCCTTGTTCACCAAGGTGGCGAAGTCGGCAAAGTCATGAACGAGCAATGCTAGCTTGATATCGTGGTGAAGTCCATCACGAAACTTCTCTTGCTTACGAGCATCGTTGCAATGTCTTCTTCAAAGATAACGTGACAAGTCCGTAAATTCCCGCTGATAAGCATCTACGCTTTTGTTGCCTTGGGTGAGGTTATGAACTCTCGCTTCTTCCCGCCCATGGTTCCTCGAGGAATGAAACGGCACGAAGGCAGCTTGAAAACCGCCAAGTAATGACCGCTCCAGCAGGTAGGGTACGCTGTGGCTGTCCCACCATTGAGTAGCGTGACCCTTCGTAAAGAAAGATGCGAAGGTGACATAGTCGGCAGGGCAACACTAGCGCACTCCATTTCATACGTGATGTCTCGAGCGACCATCGCATCAAGGGGCTGAGTTGAGCTACGGTAGATTGTCGGATTGAGGCCCATGAAGTCCCGCAGAGTAATCGGGTTGGCTGCTGGTTCATATTCGGGCGAGGAAACTGAGTCATCATTCCTTCCATGAACTGGCGGTTCAGCTCAAACTGTTGCATCATTCCAGTAGAGAATTCAGGCGGTGGTGGATCGTTGCCACCACGGCCACGACCAGCAGGTCTAACCATCCTGCTAACATGTAACTGTTGGGGAACGTAGTAATTTCAAAAAATTTCCTACGCACACGCAAGATCATGGTGATGGCATAGCAACGAGAGGGGAGAGTGTTGTCCACGCACTCGTGAGACCGTAAGCGAAGCGTTAGCACAACGCGTTGATGTAGTCGACGCCTTCACGATCCGACCGATCCAAGTACCGAATGTATGGCACCTCCGAGTTCAGCACACGCTCAGCTCGATGACGCCCCTCGAACTCCGATCCACCGAGTGTCGAGGGAGAGTTCCGTCAAGACGACGACGCAGGACGATCTTGATGTTCTATCGCGCAGGCTTCGCCTAAGCTTTATGCGACGATATGACCGAGGTGGAATATGGTGGAAGGGGCACCGACACGGCTAAGGAACGATCCGTAGATCAACTTGTGTGTCTCACGGGTGCCCCCGCCCCGTGATATAAAGGAGGGAGGGAGGAGGAGGCCGGCCCTAGGAGGAGGGCGCCAAGGAGTCCTACTCCCACGGGAGTAGGATTCTTCTTTCCTAGTCCAACTAGGTCAAGGGGGAAAGAGGGAAGTGGAGAAGGAAGGAAGAGGGGGCGCGCCCCAAACCCTTTGTCCAATTGACTGGGCTTGGGAGGGCGCGCGCCTCCTCTGGCTCCTTCCCACTAAAGCCCATTAAGGCCCAATACTCTTCCCGTATTCCTGTAACTCCCCAGACTCGAAAAATACCGAATCACTCGGAACCTTTCCGAACTCCGAATATAGTCGCCCAATATATCGATCTTTACGCCTCGACCATTTCGAGACTCTCGTCATGTCCCCGATCTCATCCGGGACTTGAACTCCTTCGGTACATCAAAACTCATAAACTCATAATATAACCATCATCGAAACCTTTGCGTGCGGACCCTACGGGTTCGAGAACTATGTAGACATGACCTAGAACTATTCTTGGTCAATAACCAATAGCGGACCTGGATGCCCATATTGGCTCCTACTTATTCTACGAAGATCTTTATCGGTCAAACCGCATAACAACATACGTTGTTCCTTTGTCATCGGTATGTTACTTGCCCGAGATTCGATCGTCAGTATCCAATACCTAGTTCAATCTCGTTATCGGCAAGTCTCTTTACTCGCTCGTAATACATCATCTCACAGCTAACTCATTAGTTGTAATGCTTGCAAGGCTTAAGTGATGTGTATTACCGAGAGGGCCCAGAGATACCTCTCCGACTATCGGAGTGACAAAACCTAATCTCGAAATACGCCAACCCAACATCCGCCTTTGGAGACACCTGTAGTACTCCTTTATAATCACCCGATTACGCTAGGACGTTTGGTAGCACCAAAGTGTTCCTCCGTAAACGGAGTTGCATAATCTCATAGTTATAGGAACATGTATAAGTCATGGATAAAAGCAGAGCAACATACTAAACGATCGTGTGCTAAGCTAATGGAATGGGTCATGTCAATCGGATCATTCAACTAATGATGTGACCTTGTTAATCAAATAACAACTCTTTGTTCATGGTTAGGAAACATAACCATCTTTGATTAACAAGCTAGTCAAGTAGAGGCATACTAGTGACACTGCTTGTCTATATATTCACACATGTATTATGTTTCGTTAATACAATTCCAAAGATGAATAATAAACATTTATCATGATATAAGGAAATAAATAATAACTTTATTATTGCCTCTAGGGCATATTTCCTTCAGTAACAGGGGTAGTTCAGTATCGAGCACTTGCAAAGACAAAGGATCATTCATGATGAAACAGGCATAATGAAGGAGGTACCATGTATTCCACTCCGTAGTCAACACGACAGGGTGTGCACTACTCAAAATGCTATTCTAAGGAATAACTATGGCTTCATCCAACTTCGGGGTGAATGTGGTCACGGGATCCTAATGTTAGTAAATTCGTTTAACCCGAGTAGAAGAGAGTTCAGAGTCCTAGAGTATAGATGAGGAGTAAAAGATGCTAATACCACCCAATGGCGACATGGGCCCGTAAGCCACACAGCCAATGTTAGTAAAAAGTTCTCATGACTAGACTCAACTTCGCCAAAGAGTTGGAAAGGGGCTACCTACAGCAAATGGCTCGATACCAACTTGTGACGCTCGATTCAATCAGACACTAATCATGCACGCAAATGTGTACGATCAAGATCAAGGACTCACGGAAGATATCACAACACAACTCTAGACACAAATTAAAATAATACAAGCTTTATATTACAAGCCGAGGGCCTCGAGGGCTCGAATACATAAGCTCAAATACACAAGAGTCGTGAAGCAACAATATCCGAGTACGTACATAAGTTAGACAAGTTTGCCTTAAGAAGGCTAGCACAAAAGTAGCAACGATCGAAAAGGCAAGGCCTCCCGCCTTGGAGCCTCCTAACTACTCCTCGGTCGTCGGCGGTCTCCACGTAGTAGTAGGCATCGACGATGGCATCCGCTCTGGACTCAGACATCCGTTGCATCAACCGGAAAGAAGAAGAAAGGGGAAAAGGGGAAGCAAAGCAACCGTGAGTACTCATCCAAAGTACTCGCAAGCAAGGATCTACACTACATATGCAACATTTTCAAATGAAGGTTGTATATGTGGATCGGCTCTTGAAATGCGAATAGAGAGAAGGCCTAGTCCTATTGAAGACTAGCATCTTCTGTAAACCACCATCTTCCAGAACCGGAGGGAGTAGAGTAGCATAAAGTAAAGTAGTAGAAGTGTTATCAACCTCGGCCGGAGATCCTTTCTCGACTCCCTGCGAGAAAAGCATCCCAGAGCCATACTATCCAGTTATCATCACAATCCAATTCTCATCACCATCCAGTTCTCATCACAAGTATCCAGTTCTAGTTGTATCGATCGGGATACAACTCCAAGTGTCCGCTATCAGAGGACGGGCTATCGATAGTTGTTTTCTTCCCTGGGTGCACCAACTTACCCACCACGCCGATTAACTCCGCCGGACACACTTTCTGGGTCATGCCCGCCTCGCCAAACAATACGCCGCAACCCGACCTAGGCTTAATAGAGAGGTCAAGCACGCCGGACTAAACCTATGCCCCAGGGTCATGGGCCATCACCCCGAACTCCCGTGACGCTATGCGTGCGGCCGGTGAGCGCGAGACCTAGCTACCTCCTTCAACAAGGCAGGTGCTTGCATAGTCCAACCCGGGCAGCGCCGCTCGTCGCCGACATCTAATAAGCTTCGGTGATGCATACGGCGCAGAACGCCCATACTATGCCCACGTGATGGTTAGTGCTATCGTGCCGAGGCCCTCGGATCAAATATCCAAATCGTAGTGGATTAGGAGCACGCGGTAACAAGCAGAGACTCACGAAAGATGTGACCCCCCATCTCGAGGACTTGCGGCAAGGGCTAGGAATGCCCGGCCACGCCTCGTAATTATCTCGCGGGCACCTTCCAGGTCAACCCGACTCCACATCACTCGCAATTAAGCTCGCGCGGGTACCCCTCAGGGTCGACCCGTCTTTAATAACATGGTTCAGTGTAAAGTCATAGTAACCATAGTAACTGTGTGTCCAAACATCAAGGGGAAAACCCGCGGAATCACCCCCGGTGAATTCCAGTAGATGTAATCATCAAGGTGAACGTACGAGGAATCACCCTCGAAGTTCACACTTGAGGGGTTGCACGACAGAGTCGTATCGGAAGTGGTTAAGGAGGAAATCACCCTCGATGACCATGACCGAATGACTACAGTATAGAGTTAACTTCAGAAGTGCTGAAGAGGTTCACCCTTGGTACTCGATAGTAACCCAGTAGTGTCAAGCAACTAAGGGGAAGTGATGTGCGGTGTTGGGGCCTGGTCTCCGATCCCGTTGATCGGGTCTTCTGATAATCCAAGGCGATCGGGTCAAGTGGGGGTCACGATGGGTCTCTAACCAACCTATACTAAGCAGTTTAGGATAGCGGGTAGTACAACAAATAGATACAAAAGCGGGCTATGCATCGTAATAGGAGCAAACAATTACGAGAGCAAAATCTAATGCAAGCATGAGAGAATGGAATGGGCGATATCGGGATGATCAAAGAGGGGCTTGCCGGTTGCTCGCAAGGAGGGGTCATCGTCGACGTAGTCGATCACGAAGCGGCAAGATCGGTCCCGGGTCTACCAGAGAGAAGAGGGGGAAGAAACAGTAAATATAAAGCAAACATAGCATCACAAAGCATATCGTGGCAATAAGTTGCACCGGGTGTGACCTAACGTATGGCTACACGATATAGGTGAAGGGGAAATTCAACCGGGAATGTTTTCCCGGTTCCGGACCTGTATCAAACAGATGACCGGAGGGGGAATGTTCCATGTTCAAGTAGTTAGAGGCATCTGACAGGTAAACAGACTGCGTGTTCGGATTCGCCTCGTTGTTCTGAGCAACTTTCATGTAGAAAACATTTTCATCCGAGTTACGGATTAAAAGTTACGGATTTTCGATGTTTAAACCAATTTCTGAATTATTTTAAAAGCAGAAAAGGTTTATTGCGTCAAGAAGTGACGCCAAGATCGCGTTAGCTCACGACCATCAAACCGACAGCAGACCCACTGTCGACCTCTCGCTCAACAGAGGCTTAACTAAACTAACAGGGTTAGTTAGGGCGCGTGGGCCCCAGCAGTCAGTGACTAGTTAGTACTGACTAACTAACTAATTTAACTAAAGTTTTAATTAATTGTTTTTATTTAGAAAAATGTTTATTTAACAAAATATGTGATGGGGCCCGCGTGTCAGAGACACTGTGTGCCCAGTCAGCACAGTTGACCACGGTCAACATGGTCAATCGGGCTAGGGGCCACGGCAAGGACCTGCAGGCGGGCCTGTGTGTGCCACGTCGGCGGCGGCGGGTTTCACGGACTACGGAATCGCGCCTGGGTCATTTGGCCCGGACTTGGCGCGTCTCAACGAGGAGACGGGCGCGCCGCATGGTGTGGTTGGTTGGACTTGGGTGACCGGAATCTGCGTCAAGAACGAGTGGAGACGGCGGTGGGGTTCGAGACCTCGTCGGGATCGGCATTGCAAAGGCGTGTTTTGGCGAACGGCGAGTCGGGCGAGGTTCACGGCACTCCAGAGCTCGTCGGAGCTACTAGCTCGAGCGGAGGAGCTCGGTGGCGAGCCCCACGACGGCAATGGCGGACGGCGGAGCTCGGCTTATGGGCGAGCTAGCTACTGGTGGAGGCGAGACGCGAGGAGAGGGAAAAGGGGCCGAGCTCACCTTGGGGCACACGGTGGTCTGCTGGGTGACTAGGAGCAGCAGAGACAGGCACGAGACGAAGAAGGGCGGCGACGACCGGAGACGTGGACGAAAGGGATCCGCGCGGTGCTCCCCTAACTCCACCGAGGCCACCGGCCGATGGAGAGGGCGATGGCGGAGGTCACCGACAAGGTCACGGGGCTGGTCGCGCGGTGGTCGCGACAACGATGGAGGGGCGGCGAGGTGCTCGGGCCACGGATCTGGAGGAGAGGAGGCGGAGCGAGCAAGGGAGAGGGAGCGAGAGTGGCAAGTGGGCGAGTGGGAGGCGAGGGGCCGAGGCGTTGGGAGGCGCAAGCCTTATCCCTCGCCAGACGCGCCGGCGAGGCGGGTCCGGCTGGGACAGTGCCTCAGAGCGGTGGCAGCACTGTGGGAACAGGAAGGGCGCAGCAAGGGAGCCGGGCCGGTTGGTTGAGGTGGGCCGAGGCCCATGGGGAAACACGTGGCTGGTGGGCGGTCGGCCCGATTGGGGGCCTTTTCCTTTTTCTTTTGTTTTTTTTATTTTCCAAAGAAAGATTTGCCCTTTTCTTTTAGCCATTAAAGACTTTGCAAAAAATTATGCCATTGGCCAAAATAATTTCAAAGAAGTATATTGCACTACCAAAAAAGGGTGGGAGGCTTTTGGAAAAGTTGCCAATTTTATAAATTAAAAAGGGCATTATATTTATTGCTTAGGTCATTGTTTTATGTAGCTTAGGCCACTTAAACCTTTTGCAAAAATGTTGGCTCACCACCAATTTTAGTTGTGGATTATTTGGCACATGTTGAACATTCTTGTGTTCATGTCTGAGCATTTTGAATTTCACACAGAATTTGAATTTGAATTCAAGTGGAATTAGAAAGAACATGAGACAACAATGATCAGGCACATGCTTAGCAAAAAGATTAACATAATCCCAGGGGTTACTGTAGCATCATTACACCGGGGTGTTACACGTCTGTCGTTCATTTATATGTTGTTTTAAAAGGCAAAAAACAACGTTGTTTTGCCATTTTAAAAACTGCTCTCAAACGGCAACGAATTTGTAACACATGTCTACATGAAAAACTAGCTCCTATTCGTAAGCTTTCTACCGGTATATTATGTGCCATATTTCGATGAACGGTATATAAAATTTTCATGTGTACCATTTAAAACACGTTTTTATGTATTCAAAAAATTCTTATCTGTTGAAAGACGTTCATAGTGAAAACAACGAGAAGTTCAAGTACTGTAAGGAATGCATTTCAGGTGAGAATAAGTATAGAAAAATAAAAAGCTTAAAAGGTTTGTTGAAAGAAGTTCAAGTGCTCTGTTTGGGTAAGTTCAAAAATTCTTGTGAGAGAGGTTCACCTTGTATTCCCATGTTCGAAAACCCAAAAAGAATTTTTTTTGCGTTTTGAAATGATTCTCTCAATCCACAAAAGCTTAAAAGGTTTGTACAAAAGAAATATCATTTGTGTAACACTGATGAATGGATGAGAAAATTACAAACGAAAATACGTCACAGAAGGTCCACGTGAAAACAGCAGGAAGTTTGACTACTACACTGAATGGATTTCAGATGAAGAACTTTTAAAATCATCGCAAGTATGAAAAAATGATCAACACGGGAAAATTGCGTGTTTACAGCAGCTTTCCATCGGTATATCACTTGCTCAATTTCGGTGAGTGGATGGAGAGCTACGAGCCAAAAAAGCACGTGAAAACAGAGTGAAGTTCAAGTAGACATGCCGAGAAGTTCAAGTTCTTCACGCGGTGCATTTTCGAAGAATCTGTTCCGCGATAAAGGCAGAACGAATGATCTCGACGTTTTTGAAATTACTTTGAGAACGGCTAGGAATCAGAGAAAACCATCAACATGAAAAAGTTCTGCATTTTTTGTAGCTTTTCAACGGTATATTATTTGCCCCATTCCAATAAAGTTTGTGGAAATTATGACCGAAATACATTTTTAGACATTTTCAAAATTGAATTAAAACCGTAAGGAATTGGGAGAAACAATATATACTTAAAAGTTTTGCATTTCCTCAAGCTTTCCAACGCCATATCATTTGTTGCATTTGGACATACGGTTAAAAAATTAGCTTATAAATACGAACTTGGTGGAATTTGTACCATTTTTTAAATTACTTTTAAACCATTCAAAATTAGAAAAAAAATTCAACATGAGAAAGTATGTATTTTCATAAGCTTTCCAGCGCCATATCATTTTCCTCAATTGGATTAGCCGTTTAGAAGTGACATCGAAAATATGAATTCGGCTTTTCGGTTTCCGAAATTTTACGATTTTCCAAATTACTCTTTAACTATAGGGAATTAGAGAAAACTTTCAACATGTGGAAGGAGCAGTTTTGCAGCATCTTTCCAACGCCATATTATTTGCCTCATTCCGATAAACGGTTTAGAAATGCGATCGAAAAGACGATTCGGGTTTTTTGAATGAAGAAAAAACGATTTTCAAAACTGCTCTTAAACCGCTTAGATTTTGCCAAAAATTTAACTTGGGTGTAATATTCGTGTCCATAGCTTTCCAACGGTATATCACAAGCCCCATTTGTGCATTGTTTGCGGAAGTTCAACCTAGCACTGGGGGGAAGTTCATGTCGAACAACTTAGGAAGTAAAATTGCAACAGAGGCATGTTTCATCACGACCCGAGAGCAAATCCGCCAATGAGCGAGATTCCTATTTAAAATGGGCATTTAGTTGCTAAAAACCGTTTGCAAATTACACTTACATCACATAGAACACGACCGAATAGAAACATTTGCGCGTGGAGACACGGTTGCGAAGATAGCTCGAAGGTCGGGTTCGTACTGACAGAACTTCAGGTTGTGTAACTCACGAAGTTCAGGTTGTGATCAGAATAATATACTCACATAGAACACGACCGATCAGAATAATATATATATATATAGGACAACACTATTCTAATCTTGGGATCAAAATAGTTATTTGGATCACAGCGCGCGCTATATAGGAGCGAGGAGATGTTCCCGAACTCTGTCGGAAAAAACCCGGCCGCCCACCACTCACCAACAATCTCCCCCCTTCCCTGACCTCCCGACTCCTTTCCTCCCGTGCATCGCCGCCGGTTCCCCTCCACCTGCTTCCAGTGCACCGCCGCCCCCTCCGTTGGCTTCCACCGCCCCGCCCCAGCCGGCGCCGCCGCCCCCATCCCGGTCCCAAATAGTGACGCCCCGCCTCGCCCCCAACCATCGCCGCCGCCCCCACCTCCTCATAGCGTGCCGCCGCCCCCACGTCCTAACGCGCCCCCTTCCTCTGTCGGCCCCCACCCCGCCACCCAGCACCTCCCGTCGCTGGCCCCTACTCCACCGCCCAGCACCTCCCCGTCTCTGGCTGGAATCCCCCAGTGCGCCTGCCATCGTCGGGGCGCCGCTGTCCACAGCTTCTCCAGCCGGTGACTGATCCACCCTCCGCCTACCCCGTCCCCATTTCTTAGCCGTCGCGACCTTCCCCTGCACCGCGCTGCGACCTGCCTCCCAACGGAAGTTCAACCTATGCATGCATCCCCGTTCTTCTCCGGTCGTCACGGCCGTTCGTCTGTGCTCCACCGAAACGGGCTGCATCTGGTGATTGCATCGCCGGGCTTGTCTGGGAGTTCGTGGCTGGACTTCTCCGGAGGCTTGCGCCGGCGAGCCCCTGCATCTAGAATTATTTATGCCCTGCCACCCAAGCTCTGTCTCGCTGTAGTGTTCTTCAAATAGCATCCACGAATGTCGTTGTTTTGCTGCCCACTAGGTGTTCGTGCAAATGTCAAAGAGGGAGCTGGAACAAAATTCTACAGGTGGTAGTTTAGGATAAACCAAAGATGAAATAGATCACTGTGTAGATTTATTTTTGTTAAAGCTTACGATATTCTTTGGTAGTTCTTATTGTTCGTTGTAATCAATATGTTGATGGCATGCTCGTGCGCTAGCACTTGATATGGCATGCTCGGCCCCTCCTCCGCGGCCAGTGCTCTCCCAGTCCGTGGTCGACACCCATCCTCCTCCGCGGCCAGTGCCCTCGCTCCCCGCGGCCGGCGCGCTCCTTCCCCGTGGCCGACGGGCCTCCAGCTCCATGGCCGGCGCGGTCCCTCCTTGCTGCAGCTTGCCCCTCCTCCATGGATGGCCTGCACCGGCTGCCGGAACTTGTTGAGGTGGTACCCTTCATCCTCGACCTTCAATTACAGGTTACCAACGACGCTACAAAGAGAAAGGTCAGCCTCTGGCCTCTAGAAGTTCAGTTTGTTGACTCTCTGAAGTTTTAAAGTTAGATTATAACCGTGTATATTTTGCAGGGCCCTGCGAAGTTCAGTTTTTTGATTTTCCAAAGTTTAGTTTGTTGATTTTCTGAAGAAATAGGTTGCGACGTGCACGTTCCGACGATGGTACACGGTCCGGACTGTGATTTGTTGTGCTAATGTCTAGTAGCTTGTGAAGCATGATGCTAACAACAAATGTATAGTAGTTTATGAACCATGATGTTAACTGAATTTTTTTGCAGCTCAGCATATTCCTGCTGGAGCTGGTGTCCGTGCAAGAGCCTGCTTCAGGGAGTCCTTCCTCGTTGACACCGCCGGAGGCGCTCACGAAACTGGCGCTGCAGTGCATGACCAATGACCATGCGTCTCCTAACATGTCTTCAGTTGCCGCCAAGGTCTACAAGCTCTTCCTAGAGGTGTAGCATTGCACCGATAAAGTTCCGCATCCTCGCCAACATCTCCATCTCCATGGCCCAAGGTGAATTCAGTTTAATTTCTTGCTAGAGAACTTATGTGGTTGCTCGTCGTAGCATTTGGAAGTGACATGGAATTGTTGGTAGATTAGTTGATTACTCCTGCCATGGCTATCACATGTTTCTGATGCTAACAGAACAGATGAGTGCTGCTCAACACATGTAGGCTGCAAACACCTACCAGGAAGCTTCGGCGCCCTGCTGCTAGCACATGAAGCGCTCGCGTGCGACTCTCCCTCTCTTGTCTTTCTCCCTGTTTGTATTTATGCCTTAACATTGAAAACAATTCAATGTATACACTGTACGTACAATTGCCTGCTAGATGAAGCTCAATGTGCAAAATATACTGTTTTGGTTTCAGTGGACATCACCTACTTCCAGCGTGAGGACGGCACCTCCTTCAGGGCGAGGTGGATTTGGACTTCAGTGGTAGTACGAAGAGCACTTCGGGGGACACAGGGTGAACTCAGAAAAATTCGCTGCCCCTCCCGCTGCTCGTCACCGACTACAACGACGCGACGAGGTCGAGCTTCCCTACCATGGTCGACATGGAGTTCTCCCCTTTGCTCCATCGTGTGTGTCCGCGCAAGAAATTGACCTGCCCCATGGCCTAACAAGTGACCTTCATCCCTGTTAGCTTCTTCTAAGTTGCTCCTGCAACCGTGCAGCGCTCCTAGTGCCCAGCACCGGCATAGAAATGTGAATTCATTCAGTCTATATAAAGGACCAAATAAATTATGTGTTGTCATAAAAAAATGGGTGTGCCTACGTTTTTGTTGTCTCTTTGCCTCTTTGGTCTGAACAGCCTACTGAATTACAAGTTGTTGAAACAAAAAACAAGAAGCATCCTCTCTAGTTAAAGAAGGATGATGCATTTCAATTATCTCAGCACGATTTTCAGTTCCCTCCTTCAAAGTTCAACACATAGAAATGTTGAAGTTCAAATTAAAACAAGCGATCATTTCTTACAGCCAAAAAATGCTTCGTTTTCTATTCCTACGGTCTAAGAAAACAAGCGAGCATTACTTACAGCTGAAAAAAATACTTTCATATTTCAAAAAAAATCTGGTTACAATTTCAAAGAAAAAAACATCATAAAGTTAGTTAAAACATTCTAAATGACAAAGAAGTCCAAAAAAATCGCATGCGTTCCTCTCCCTGTGTGCGTGCAAAAAACTGGTGGTTTTATTTCCTTTTTTGCGTATAAAAAGAAAGAAGTTCAAATATAAGAAATGAAAAGGTTCAAAATTATGTAACACGGTAGAAAGTTCTCATGTACGAAAATCACGTGCAGAAAATAAAAATGTAAATTCCCACATAAGTTCATATATATAAACAAATTGAAGTTCGCATAGTGTAAGAAATGTGCATTTCTTAAAAAGGATGTACTCAAAAGTACATGTGCTCCAATTCCAAAAGTTTGCATGGTTACACAGTGCTCACATATAACACAATGATAATTAAAAAAATCTACAAAACGTGTAACAAAGAAACCAAGAAATGTGATGAAAATTTAGATTTGCTGATAAAAATTCGAATTTTCCTGTTTCTAAAAGAAACCAAGAAGTTTGAATTAAACTAGCAAAGTACTTCAGTCATAATAAAAAATAAATAAAAACCTAGAAGTTCAATTTAGAGTAGCAGATCATTTTGATTTTCACTGTTTCAAGAAAAAACGAGAGAAGTTCAGATTAAGAAAACTAAGAAGTTTGAATTTAAAAACTCAGTTTTTCCTTGCTACTAATAAAATAAAATTGAGAAGTCCAAAATAAAATAACGATGTTGTTCGATGCATATCGAAAACTAGAATTATTTCCTTTTCTATGAAATAAAATTGAGAAGTCCAAAATAAAAGGTAGAGCCGTTCAATATCTATAAAAAACCCTAATATTTTCACGTAACCGAGGGAAGTTCAGATTGAAAACTATTAGAAGTTCACGTATTACACGGTGTGCATTTTATATTAAAAAGAATGAAAAGGCAAAGCCTAAAAGTTTTATTGATAGAAGTTCGAGTTCTCGCCCCGAGAAAGTTCAAAAATTAAAGAATGGAAACGAGGAGTAGGATTTTTTCCGTTACTAAAAGAAATAAAACCAGAAAGTCCATATTAAAAAGATAGAGAAGTTCGATGATTATAGAAAACTCATGCTCTTTATTAAAGAATGGAAACAAGAAGTTCAAAAATTAAATAACAAGAAGTTCATCTTTTAAAAATAGAGCGCTTCAAAATTTCACAAAAGAGACTAAGAAATAAAACTAGGAAGTCCATATTAAAAGACGGAGAAGTTCGATGATTATAGAAAACTCAGATTTTCCTCGTTATTAAAGAATGGAAACAAGAAGTTCAAAAATTAAATAACAAGAAGTTCATCTTTTAAAAATAGAGGGCTTCAAAATTTCACAAAAGAGACTAAGAAATAAAACTAGGAAGTCCATATTAAAAGATGGAGAAGTTCGATGATTATAGAAAACTCAGATTTTCCTCGTTATTAAAGATTGGAAACAAGAAGTTCAAAAATTAAATAACAAGAAGTTCAACTTTTAAAAATAGAGCGCTTCAAAATTCATAAGAAAGGATTAAGAAATTCAGATTAAAATTCATAAAAAATCAGATATTTTCACGTAACCGAGAAAAGTTCAGATTGATAACTGCCAGAAGTTCACGTTCTACACGGTGTGCATTTTGTATTAAAAAAAGAATGAAATAAGCAAAGGCTGAAAGTTTTGTTGCTACAAGTTCAAGTGCTCAGCCCGAGAAAATTCAAAAATTCGTGTGAGAGTGGTTGAACAAAAAAACGTGATAGAAGTTCAAGGTGAAAAGAGCGGGAAGTTCAACTACCACATGGAATGCGTTTCACATAAGAATATGAGAATAGAAAACAAAAGGCTTAAAAGGTTTGTTGCAAGAAGTTCAAGTGCTTTGTCTGGGGAAGTTCAAAAATTCTTGTGAGAGAGGTTCACCTTGTATTTCCATGTTCGAAAACACAAAAAAGAAATTGTTTTTCTGTGTTTTAAAATAATTCTCTCAATCCACAAAGAACTTCAATTACTATTTGAGAGCAATTTGATTTCAAAAAGAAACAAAAAATTCAAATTATAAAATGGAAAAAGTTCAAGTACTACATGGTGTGTGTGTTTGATATGAGAAAAATGAATTAAAAGGCAAGGTATAATTTTTTTTATTATAAGTTCAAGTCCTCGGTCGGGGAAAGTTAAAAAAATTACTGTGAGAGAGATTTGTTCAAAAGGAATATCATTCGTGTAACACTGACAAAATGGATGAGAAAATTACAAACAAAAATACGTCACGGAAGTTCAACGTGGAAACAGCAGGAAGTTCAACTACTATACTGACTGAATTTCAGATGAAAACTTTTAAAATCGCCGCGAGTATGAAAAAATGATCAACACGGGAAAGTTGCGTGTTTGCAGCAGGTTTCCATCGGTATATCACCTGCTCAATTCCGATGAGTGGGATGAAGAGCTACGAGCAGTGGATGAAGATCTATGAGCAAAAAAAAATCACGTGAAAAACAGAGTGAAGTTCAGGTACACGCACCGAGAAGTTCAGGTTCTTCACGCGGTGCATTTTCGAAGAATCTGTTTCGCGATAGAGGCAGAACGAATGATCCCGCCGTTTTCGGATTTACTTAAAAACGGCATGGAATCAGAGAAAACCATCAACATGAAAAAGTTTCGCATTTTCCGTAGCTTTTCAACGGTATATTATTTGCCCAATTCCGACAAAGTTTGTAGAAATTATGGTGAAAATACATTTTTCGCCATTTTTGAAACTGACTTAAAACCGTAAAGAATTGGGAGAAACAATACATACCAAAAAGTTTCGCATTTGTTCAAGCTTTCCAATGCCATATTATTTGCTGCATTTGGACACACGGTTAAAAAACTAGCTCGAAAATACGAACTCGGTAGGTCTTGGACCATTTTCTAAATTACTCTTAAACCATTCAAAATTAGAAAAAAAACTTTCATGATGAAAAAGTAGCGCATTTTCATAAGCTTTCCAACGCCATATTATATGCCTCCATTGGATTAGCCGTTTAGAAATGACATCGAAAAAATGAACTCATCTGTTTGGTTTACGAAATTTTACGTTTTTTTTTAAATTACTCTTTAACCATAGGGAATTAGAAAAAACTTTCAACATGTGGAAGGAGCGGTTTTGCAGCAGCTTTCCAACGCCATATTATATGCCTCATTCCGACGAACGGTTTAGAAATGCGATCGAAAATACGATTCACGTTTTTTGTGCGAAGAAAAAACGATTTTCAAAACTGCTCTTAAACCGCTTATATTTTGCCAAATATATAAGTTGGGTCATGATATTGGTGTCCATAGCTTTCCAACGGTATATCGCAAGCCCCGTTTGGGCAATGTTGGCGGAAGTTCAACCTAGTTCACAGGGAAGTTCAGGTCGAACAACTCAGACAATAAAATCGCAAAAAACGTGAGTTCTTCACGAACCGAGTGCAAAATCCGCCTATGAGCGAGATTCCTATCTAAAACAAGTATTTAGTTGCTAAAAATCGTTTGAAGATTACACTTACATCACATGGAACACGACTAACCGTAAAAACTCGCAGTAGAAGGCACGGTTATAAGATGGCCAAGGTCGGGTTCAATCAGAGAGAAGTTCAGCGTTACATTTAGGCGATTTAGTTGTGATCGAATATTATTCGATCCGTGATCGTAATAGTGTTTATGTATATATATATATATATATATATATATATATATATATATATATATATATATATATAGTAACACTATTCTGATCCTGGGATCAGAATAGTTATTCTGATCACGGCCGGCCCTATAAGGGCCCGATAACATCTTCCCGAAATCCCGAAAACGCAAAACAGAAAACCTGGCCGGTCCATCAAACTCCTCCGACCGGCCCACTCTCCATGTCACGACCTTCTGAACCACCCCTCCTCCCGCACCACCTCTGCCTTATCTTCCCCACAGCCCCCTGCTCCGGCAAGACCTTCGCCACGCCCCAAAGATGCCACCCACCGCCTAATCCTCCCTGGCCCGACGCGCCCTCCCCAAACTACCCGTCGCCGCCGCCTCCCAAACCACCGCCGCTTGCACCCTCCTCGAATCTCTGCCACAAGGCCCCCAAACCACCGCCACCGCCCGCGCCTCCCGGATCCCGCTTAGCCGGATCCTGGCGGCCGCAAGAAGCCTCCACGAATCCCCCGGCACCTCCCTTAGGCGTGCCCTTGATCCCGCTGCCACGCCCAGATCCCGCCGCCATGCCCTGTCCTCATCGCCTTGCCACCACCCCGACGACACCAGATCCGCCGCCGCCACTAACAGCCTCCTCGCCAGCGACCACCGTATCTCGCCATTGGACCCCAACTTTTCTCGCCACCCAGTTCGAACTTCTCCTTGCCTCCCAAATGCCTCTCCGACCTCATCTTCCGCCACGGCATGGATCGAAGCCCATCCATGCCGTGATCTCGCCGCCACGGTCGCATGTCCGCCTCTCCTCGCTTCAAGCGCCGCCACCCACATGGAACCCCTGCTACCATGCGTCGGCGACCATCCATCTCCAATCCTTGCACGCACGCCGTAGCACTTGCATCTTCGATGCTCAAATGCCTACTGGCACTGCCTACATCTTCGTCCTACAAAAAACTCTAGCAGTGTTTAATTCTTCTGATTTCTTGCAGCAGTTCAATGTATATTACACAAGAAGAAACTAATAGTATGTTGCAGATGTTCTCTTTTGTGATTGTCGTAGACTTCCAACAGTTTAGATGTGGGCAAGTCAAACAGAGTTCTTCTTGCTTCTGTTGATCTTCTTGGGTCATCAGGATTGTACACATTGGCAGGTCAAACAGAGTTCTTGTGGCAGGTCGAACAAAGATGCCCGTGGAGCCGTTTCCGCTAGTCGCCATCCCCATCTGCGACACATTATGTTCCTGCTATCACCACAAAAAACAGAGGGCAAACAAGACTCGGGTGCTAATCGCCATCCACCTCCTCAAGCACGTCACTGCTTCCTGCTATGTCCATCGTGCTCGAGCAGCCTCTCGCTCATATTCGTGTATTTCATTTCATAGCTTGGATTTTGTAACTTGTTAAGTTTATCGTGCAGAACCTTCAGAAAAGATACAAAAAAAGTATGTTATGGACCTTGTAACTCCTTCCCCCTTTTCCATTCATGCATGTTCTTTCCCGTGATTTGATGTAAGTAAGTTTGTGTAAACCATATTGTTTACATACACATAAAGAAGTATGTATTTTTTAAAGTAATCTGGAAGTTCAAATATTATTGTATATAGAGTTTAATCATTGTATTTTAGGAAGAATGCATCTTACTGTTAAAAAAGATTAGAGAAAAAGCATTCATCCAAAAAAAGTTAGCAAGACAAATTTTGGGAGGTTCAAAATGTTAAATTCGCACAAAAAAAGAGTGCAGAAAAAGATGGGCGCCGCAAAAAATGATACTAAACAAACAAATAATTTGAAGTTCAAATTTGCGGAGTCGGGTAGTTTAATAAATGAAAATTACAAAACAAAAGACTAGTCTCTAGGTTGCACAGGCCCATGACAAGCTCGTAAATTTAAAATTGTCTTTTATGGTGGAAAATATCCTTTGATTTCCATTTTTACATAGAGAAACACGGAGCAAAAAAGACCACAATAAAAATTGATGCCATTTTCCGTAATTTTACCCGTTTTATGTAGAGAAAGAGTTAGCAAAAAAAATACTAGTCTGCAGGTTGTTTCAACATAGGGTTATTATTCACCAATGCACCGCTTTCTCTCTGGGAGCAGAAAAAGAGAGAAGTTCATCCTGGCAACCCAATGTGGTTCAATTTGTATATTAAAAGAAGATCCTAGAAGTTCAAAATTAAATAACGATGTGGTTCAATTTTTATTTAGTAAGAAAGGATTTCCCTTGAGACTAAATAATCAAGCCACCAAGTTCACATTAATAATAATGAAGCATTTCAATATATTCAAAAAACTCAAGTTCTTCCTGTTTTCTAGAAAAAGAAAAGTATGAAGTTCATTTGAAAAAATTGTTTGTACTTGTTTAAAAACCATATTTTTCTAAGATTGAAACTAAGAGGTGCAAATTAAAATAATAGAGAAGTTCAAAGTTTATAAAAAAACTCAGATTTTTTATCGTTAGAAAAGATAAAATGAAGAAGTTCAATTAAAATAAAAAGAACAACTCAAAAAAGTTTAAATATAAATTTCTTGTTTTTCAATAAACTAGATGTTCAAACTAAAATAATAAAGAGGTTCGATATTTATTAGAAAAATCTAGGATTTACCTTTTTAAGAAAGTCAAATATCCGTTATCATTAAAGTATCAATCATGAAGTTTAAAATGAAAAAAATAGACAAATTCAATGTTTATTTTAAATCGAACACAATTCTTTACTCAAGAAATAACATATGTGAGGTTCAAATTAAAATAACATAGAAGTTCAAAGTATATTAAAACCTAGGATTTAGAAGCTCAAAAAACAAAAACAAAAACAAAAAACAATGCCATTTTGGGCATATCCCCCCCCCCTACTAAAGATCAAAACCAAGAAGTTCAATTTAAAAACACAGAGGAGTTTAATGTATGTAAAAAACAATAAAAAGGCAAAGTCAAAAAGTTTTGTTGCTAGAAGTTCAAGTGCTCGGCCTGAGAAAGTTCAAAAATTCTTGTGAGAGGTTGAACAAAAATACGTGACAGAAGTTCAAGGTGAAAACAGCGGGAAGTTCAAGTAAAGGATAAAATTTCGTTGCTAGAAGTTCAAGTGCTCGGCCCGAGAAAGTTCAAAAATTCTTGTGAGATAGGTTGAACAAAAATACGTGACAGAAGTTCAAGATGAAAACAGCGGGAAGTTCAACTACTACACGAAATGCATTTCAGATAAGAATATAAGCATAGAAAACTAAAAGCTTCAAAGGTTTGTTGTAAGAAGTTCACGTGCTCCTCCAGGTGAAGTTTGAGATCTCTAGTGCAAGACGTCCAACCTTCAACTACATGTTAAAAGAAGTAAAAACGATGTTGTTTTTGCCATTTTTAATACTGCTCTCAAACGGTAACGAATTTGTGACAATTGTCTTGATGAAAAATTTAGTTGCTCGAAGTTCAAGTGACCTGCCCGGGAAAGTTCAAAAAAGGATTTTGCCCGTTACTAACAAATAAAACCAAGAAGTTCAAATTTAAAAAATGGTGAAGTTCGATGTCTATAAGAAATGCAGATTTTTCTCATAATTTTTCCCGTTATGAATGAAAAACACAAGAAAAGTTAGTTGTACGATGTTTATTACAAAATTAGCATTTTTCCTGTTAGAAGTCCGAATTGAAAAAACCAAGAAGTTCAATTTTAAAAAATACAATAGTTCAATGTATATGAAAAAATAGATTTTCCTCGATAATAATTAATAAACCAAGAAGTTCAATTTCAGAAAATGGAGCAGTTCAATATTTATCACAAAAACTTCAATTTTTCCAATTGCTAACGAATAAACAAAGAAGTTCAGTTCGAAATAACAAAGAATTTGTATAATGTTTATTACGAAACTAAGATTTTTTCAGTATAAAAATCAAATGCAATTCTTTACTCAAAATATAAAAAGGTGAAATTCAAATTGAAATAACAGAGAAGTTCGAAGTTTATTAAAAACTAGGATTTACCTATTGAAAAATAAAAAAACACAATGCCATTTTTTGCACTTTTAAAAACAACTCATAAATGAAAGAATGGTTGATAGAAGTTCAATTGCTCAGTGAGGAAAAGTTCAAAAAATTCTTGTGAGAGAGGTTCACTGTGTATTTAGATATCCAAAATACATAAAAGAATATGTTTTTCTGTGTGTTTTAAAATAATTCTCTCAAACCAGATAGAAGTTCAAAAGTGATAACAACCGGAAGTTCACGTACTACATGGTGTGTATTTCATACAAGAAAAATACAAATAAAGTGAAACAGAGTGAAGTTCAAACAGACATGCCCCAGAAGTTCAACTACTTCACGCAGTGCGAAAAACAACATGTCAAAAAATAGCACGTCAAAAACAGAGTGAAGTTCAAACAGAAATGCCCGAGAAGTTCAACTACTTCATGCAGTGCATTTCCATTCGCGATGAAGGCAGAAATCATGATCTTGTCATTTTCTAATTTACTTCAGAATGATAGGAATATCATTTGTGTAAGTTCAAGTCCTCGGTCCGAGAAAGTTAAAGAAATATTGTGAGAGAGGTTTGTACAAAAAAATATCATTTGTGTAACACTGACGAAAATGGATGGGAAAATTACAAACAAAAATATGTCACAGAAGTCCAATGTGAAAACAGCAGGAAGTTCAACCACTACACTGAATGAATTTCACAAGAAAAACTTTTAAAACCGTCGCAAGTATGACAAAATGATCAACACGGAAAAGTTGCGTGTTCATAGCAGCTTCCCATCGGTATATCACTTGCTTAATTCTGGTGAGTGAATGAAGAGCTACGAGCAAAAAAAAGCATGTGAAAAATAGAGTGAAGTTCAGGCAGAACTACCACAGAAGTTCAAGTACTTCACGCAATGCATTTTCGACGAATATGTTTCGCGATAAAGGCAGAACGAGTGATCTCGCCATTTCTGAAATTACTTGAAAATTGCTAGGATTCAGAGAAAACCATCAACATGAAAAAGTTTTGCATTTTTCGTAGCTTTTTAACAGTATATTATTTGCCCCGTTCCGACGAAGTTTGTAGAAATTACGGTAAAAATACGTTTTTAGCTATTTTCGAAATCAACGTAAAACCATAATGAATTTGGAGAAACAATATATACCAAAACGTTTCGCATTTGTTCAGGCTTTCCAACGCCATATCATTTGCTACGTTCACACGTATGATCAAAAAAATATATCGAAAATACAAAATTGGCACAAATTATACCGTTTTCTAAATTACTCTTAAACTATTCAAAATTAGAAAAAAACTTTCAACATGAGAAAAAAGCGCATTTTCATAAGCTTTCCAATGCCATATCATTTGTCTCAATTGGATAAGGCGTTTAGAAATGGTAACACAAATACGAAGTCGGTTGTTCGGTTTGCGAAATTTTACGATTTTACACATTACTCTTTAACCATAGGGAATTAGAAAAAACTTTCGGCATGTGGAAGGAGCGGTTTTACAGGAGCTTTCCAACGCCATATTATTTGCCTCATTCCGATAAACGGTTTAGAAATGTGATCGAAAATACGGTTCACGTTTTTTGTATGAAGAAAAAACGGTTTTCAAACTGCTCTTAAACCACTTACATTTTGCCCAAATTTGAAGTTGGGTCATGATACTCGTGTCCTTAGCTTTCCAACGGTATTGTGACGCCCGGATAATTAAGCTACAATAACCCTCCGCTAATGATGCCACGTCACCTCGATTACTGTTGCTAATCTCGCGTTAGTTAGAAACCGATTTGAAATCAAATTCAAAATCAAGCAAACAATAAAAAATTTCAAATATCAAAACAAAAATGTTCGGGCTATGTCAATTATTGCATCGGTAATTATGGTGAAGTAAACACATATTTCATAAAATGCCTAAATACTTTTAAATGAATTAATACAGAAAATAAATAAGAAAAGAAAATACAAAAGCAAAAGACAAAAAAGGCCCTCACAATGGGGCTCGACGGCTCACCATCGCCAGCCGCCCACTGCCCAAACGGCCGACCGCTTCGCTTTATCCCCACGAGGGGGAAAACCCTAACCCACCCCATCGCCCCACTTCCCCCCCCCCCCGATGCCACCTCTCCCCCCTCCCGATCTAGATTGGATCGGGATCGAACCACCCCGCTTCCCTGACGACGCCCGCTTCGCCGGACCTCCACCCCGTCGAACGCCGCCCCCTGCCTCCTCCCAGGCACCCCCCACTCGACTGGATCGAGGAGGGGCTAGATCCCGCGCCGCCCCAACGCGCCTCGACGCCGACGCCCATCCACTGCGTCTTTGCCCATCATTGCCGGACTGCCGCCGCCTCGTTCTCTCCCTCGTCGGACATCCCCGACCTTCGTCGAGCCCGCTGCCTTTGACCCCACGAATCGCGGTGAGGCCCGGTCTCTCCTCCTCTCTCTGCACATGTCGTCTGCGAGCTCGCCACCGTCGATTGCGGCCACGCCCACCACGCCTGTTCTCGCTCAGACTTCCGCCTCCGCAGCCTCAGACTCGCCAAGACCCTAGTCACAGGCCGTGTCGTGGCTGCTTACTATCACATAGCCATCGCGGGCTGCCGCTTCTGCACTGCCCGCCCGCCTCTCCCGCGACCACCTCCGCCGCCTCCTTGGCGGCGGCTTGTCACGGCGCCACCAAGATCGGGCCAATGGCCTCGCTCATGGTCGGGTGCTCAGAGCGCCTGCTCGGCCACCCCACACACCCAATACCATAGGCCCTAGGGGGCCTATGACAAGGGGGCCCTACCCCAGAGCGATTAACAAAAGAGAAAGAATAAAAAGAATAAAAAATGTTAGAATAAATAAATCAATAATTAATTAGATAATTAATTAATTAAGTTAATTAATCCTGGTTAACTCATCTAATTAAAATAAATTAGCCTAATCATTTAGTTAGTCTATTTAACCGGTTTTGTTAACCTGAGTCTATGACCAGTGGGACCCACGTGTCAGATTGACGATCACCCCCCCTCTGCTGATCACGACGCCATCTTGATGCAATAATACTAATTTTGAATTAATTTAATAATAATTATTTAGAAAATGATTTAAAACTTTAAAATTAATATAAAATAAACCGTAGCTCGGATGGAAAAACTTAGTACATGAAAGTTGCTCGAACGAGCGAGACGAATCCGGACACGCAGATGTTCGTCCGCCACACATCCCTAGCATAGCAAACACGCAACTTTCCTCCGGTTCATTTGTCCAAAACGTGAAACACCGGGATACTTTCCTGATGTTTTCTTTCACGGCATACCACCTAGTGCCACGTTAGGGCACACCTAGCACCGCCTATTGCCATGTTACGCTTTGTGATGCTTTGATTGCTCGTTATTTATTGTGTTCCTCTCCGTTACTTCTTTCCGATAGACCCCGAGATCGCCGGCGATCCCGCTCGACCACGATGTTGACGACCCTCCTTGCCGTGAGCAACCAGCAAGCCCCCCTTGATCACCAGATATCACCTATTCTCCTCTATCCGCTTGCATCGAGTAGTGTAGCATGTTACCGCTTCCGTTAATCCTATTCTGATGCAAAGCCTGACATTGTTGCTACATCTGTTGATACCTTACCTGCAATCCTAAATACTTAGTATAGGATGCTAGTTTATCATCATTGGCCCTACATTCTTGTCAGTCTGCCTTGCTATACTATTGGGCCGTGATCACTCGGGAGGTGATCACGGGTATATACTATACATATATACATACCGCAGATGGTGACTAAAGTCGGGTCCGCTCAAGAGTACCCGCAAGTGATTCACTTGATTGAAATGAAGGACCTTTGTCCCGACGGCCCTCTGTGTGGATCTTTGTGGCGGAGCGACAGGGCAGGTTGAGACCACCTAGGTGAGAGGTGGGCCTGGCCTTGGTCGGTGTCCGCGGTTACATCAATTAACATGCTTAACGAGATCTTGGTATTTGATCTGAGTCTGGCCATTTGGTCTATACGCACTAACCAACAATGTGGGAAAGATATGGGCACTCGACGTCGTGGTATCAGCCGAAGCCTTCTAGACGCGGCCGACGAAGCGCTGCCGGATTGGGACGTAAGCCTCGCTCTTGTATTAAGAGGGCTAGTTCGCTTTGCCGCCCGCAACGCAGTGTGTGCAATGGGCGATGGACCTGCACCCTGCGCCATAGGAGTTAGACCGCGGTCGACCTCTCTGTTACGCCTAGGTGGGGCTGCGACATGTTCATCTTCTGAGGCCGGGCATGACCCAGGAAAGTGTGTTCGCCAAATGGGATCGGCGCCTTGGGTTATGTGGTGCACCCCTGCAGGAAGTTTATCTATTCAATAGCCGTGTCCCTCGGTAAAAGGACGACCCGGAGTTGTACCTTGACCTTATGACAACTAGAACCGGATACTTAATAAAACACACCCAGACAAGTTCCACAGACAACCCGGTGATCGCTTTTCCACAGGACGACGAGGGAGGATCGCCGGGTAGGATTATGCTATGCGATGATACTTGGAGGACTTCAATCTACTCTCTTCTACATGTCTGAAGACGGAGGCTGCTAGAAGCATAGTCTTCGATAGGACTAGCTATCCTCTCTTATTACGGCATTCTCGCAGATTCACCCATCGATATGGCCTCCTTACACATATACCCATGCATATGTAGTGTAGCTCCTTGCTTGTAGTACTTTGGATGAGTACTCACGGTTGCTTTCTCCCCTTTTTCCCCTTTCCTTTCTTTCTAGTTGTCGCAACCAGATGTCGGAGTCCAGAGCCGACGCCACTGCTGACGCACGACTCCTACTACTACTGGAGGTGCCTACTACTACGTGCGGCCCGATGACGACGACTCAGAGTAGTTTAGGAGGATCCTGTGCAGAGGCCTGCGCCTCTTCGATCTCAGATCCCGCTTTGTGCTAGCCTTCTTAAGGCGACTTGTTTAACTTATGTCCGTACTCAGATATTGTTGCTTCACGACTGCCTATGATCGAGCACTTGCATTCGAGCCCTCGAGGCCCCTGGCTTGTATTATGATGCTTGTATGATTTATTTTATTTGTAGAGTTGTGTTGTGATATCTTCCCGTGAGTCCCTGATCTTGATCGTACACGTTTGCGTGTATGATTAGTGTACGATCGAATCGGGGGCGTCACAAGTTGGTATCAGAGCCGACTGCCTGTAGGAATCCCCCTTTCCAACTCCTTGGCCGAAGTTGAGTCTAGTCATTGCAAATTTTTTTGCTAACATGGTTGT
The DNA here is from genome assembly GCA_021437245.1 of Aegilops speltoides. Taxonomy (NCBI): domain Eukaryota; kingdom Viridiplantae; phylum Streptophyta; class Magnoliopsida; order Poales; family Poaceae; genus Aegilops; species Aegilops speltoides. The sequence goes on from CM038146.1 coordinate 178,063,403, forward strand.
GTGGCTTACGGGCCCACATTGCCATTTGGGTGGTGTTAGGATCTTTTATTCCTCTCCTTTACTCTGGGACTCTAAACTCTCTTCTATTCGGGTTAAATGATTTTGCTAAAATCTAACTTTAGGTTCTCGAAAATAATTCCTCCCGGAGAGCCCGTTCAGGCCAGATGATCGCCTGTTGCAATAGAAGATTCTGAAGACACTCTCTGATGCTTTCCCGAGACCCTTGTGCCCTTCGCCGTTGCGATCCCTACCACCGATAAATCTTTATGGATAACTACATACTTTTGTCGTTCATAACTTCATCCCCAATTGCCCTTGTTATTACAAGGTGCCCTCAAATACTCTCCGATGTTCCAAGCATCCTTTATGCTTACTACCCCGCAGTTCCTTGCCGCATGAATATCCTTACGAATAATTCTTCACCCTTATCGAGGAACTGTTGATTACTAGTTGATCATATGATCCACAAGGTACATTGAAATACTATCCAGTCTTTCGATGATCCATTGTCAACTATTGCTCTGCAAATACTTGTCTGCTTGCATTATGGATGCTTCCCATATGTCTGGCAATATTCATTAGTCTCCTTTGACATCGTCATTTTGATCCTATTGATTCAACATGAGTGCGAATGCACGCAATCATCGGTTGATCCTTTTAAATTATCTTTCTGGCTCAGACGCCATTTTAAACATGAGCTGGATCTTGACCGATCAAATTGCCATCGATTGTACCCCTAAGACTACTCAACTTATCCATCCCTATTCAGAGCATTGCTTCTGATCACTTCTCTTGGAATTCATAATTCCTTTGCAATTGAGCTTTGAAGTAGTCAGTTAATTCTACAAATTGATCTCCTTGCATTCTCTCCTCTTCTGGTTGAGTACCGATGCTCACATCAGCTCCGTTATGGACCGTCGGGTCCTTTGATGAATTATCATCCAACAGTGTCCTTCGTATCCAAAAATCTCGAGAAGTTCTTTCCCTGATACATAATACCATTGATAAATCTTATTCTCTGTTTTGGCCAACCATGCTCTGCTCTCGAGCTGGCGATGTTTACTATGAAGTTTGTGGTATATGTTCCTATGATGCCCCGATGGGTTGAACCAATACTTTACCTAATCTATGTGAGCCCGAAAGATTTCACAGGCCATACTCTTCTGGTATTTTGCTAGATAAAATTTCAACATCACAACTTCTTCGAAAATGGGAAGTGAATGAAAGGTTATGCATTACAGAAGTGGGAGTCGACCTTGAACTTGGCGTTCATGCCCATGGACACAATGTAGATCCTATCATGGAAGCTTCTCGTAATAATAACTAATTCCTTGATATAATATCCTTTGGTATCGGTGAAGTTGATCCTTTGCAATTGTGGTTCTGACCATATGTTCTTCTTTGATCCCATTTCTCGGGCAAGTTGAGCACTTGTCTTCCGTCGATCAATACACCAGTCCAACTTTTACTTTGATCTTTTGTCGAGTATTACACCCTGGTATCTCGAGATTATCACGGAACTGCATAACTTCTTATGAGTTCTCCATCAAGTACTACATTCTCACTGATTCCAATTTTTTCATGGGCTCTAAGTCATTAAACACTCAAGGGCACCGATAATCGAATCGAGTCCGCGACCGTGATTCAACAACTCTTAGTAATCTTCATTGCTTACGAGTTTGTACTCGATCGTGTCATTCCGGATGATTGACTACATCATCATCGCAGTTGATCGCTTGACCATTGTACCTATGTCCTTCATCCTCGGGACACAATCCCGACAGTGCTCTAAGCTTACATTGAACTTTCACCATCATATTGTTTGTCTTGAGAGACAACTCTAAATTCTGAGATGACATCTTATCTATGGTTATAATAGCCTTTTGCTTCACCATTCCCTTGGCTTGATGCCGTCGCCGAGCGATTGCATCTTCATGAAACCTCTCGACAAATGTGTCGTGACCATCGTCAACATTTTAACTTCTTCCGAGACGTACATTGAGTTCCTAATGAGAAATTCCGTTCTTGCCCCCTCGATGAATTGAGTTAACATCGACAACATTATTGATCTCCCTCCCAACACAAAACTTGTTCTAGTTTTGTGTTGTACCTTGAGTTCCTTGCTACCCAGCATTGTTCTTTTTTACCTTGGAGAATTACCGCCTTTTATGTCAAGAATGTCGTGGGAATTTCACCACCTCTTAAGAATTCTTGGTATAGTGATACTTCTCACCATCACCATTCTTTCATGGTCCTCGTGTTGATTCCAACCGGGGTACCAACAAGTGAACGGTGCTGTTTGGATCTTGCACTTCTAGCAACCCTATTGCTTTGAAGTTAATGGTTGGCTGTTCATTCTTAGACTATTGATTATTAAATCACCATTCTGACATTGGTCGTGCAACCCAACCCATATTTCGGGTGCACCTTTCAACCAATGTTTAAATTGGGTATGTTTTCCTCGAGCATATCCCCTTGTATCATTTCATCTGACAAATGTTATCTCCATAATTGTGGAAATCCACCTGTTTGCAAATCTGGATGAATTTTCGCTGAGTCCATCAGCCACCTCCTCTTCCTCTCCTTGGTTTAATGACGAACTCTTGTTTCGGAACTCGCTTCCATAGTACAATTCCCGAGAATCTTACAATGACATCTCGACAATTTGTGTTGCACCTTTCTTCTCAGGCATCCTGAGTCCGAGGCATCCTGGCACCAATCAGATCTGAATCTCGGTCAGATATGATGATTGGGACATATTTCCAAGAGTTATAACATTGGTCTTTACATGACATGGTAAGATGATGTCATGCCTAGCACACCTGGCTGGGGAAACCATTGTTATAATACCCCCTCTTTTCAGTAAGGTTAGCCATTCTTCCATAAGGAAATTGTAAGAGTTATTCTATAAGATGTTCCTGATGGATCCTTTGTGAATACAAAGTCTGACCTTTGCTTGCAAACCATGTCAGTGCTATCTCGAAGCATGTCCATGGTACTCCGATTTTCAATAAAAACATTTGAAGCCCAATGCTAAATGTTTCCTGCTCGATTATCCAAACACCGCTGTATGGGTAATGTCATGAAAATTCTCTCCCCTACCTAAAGAGTCTACTACATTAATCCTGTCATGGATATCATGCTCTGCTCGTCCTTCCGAAGGTTATACCTTTGAAATATGTGTTTAAACACATTTTCCTTTCCATTGTTCTGTTTAATCTGATAATCATATTTTTCTTTCCATTTGTTGGGTTAACGTTTCTTGTGATCCATATGATCTAAGCAGTAATATTCTCCTACTTAGGTGAACACCTTGGTTTACAAATCTGTCAGTGTGACCCTGTTACTATTGCTGACGACATCCTGGTAACCCCTGATGGATGAGAACTTTGCCTATTGGTCTGCCTCGTTCATCGAGCAGGAAAATGGTTCTCTTCATCCCTCGCCCTTGGTACCAACGTTGTTGCCAACTTAATCGACAGCTATCCTCGCCATGCCTTGCTACCATAACCGTGCAATATGTCGGCGTCCTTCCTACTTTTGAACCACATGGTGGGCCCATAACCCGCAGTTCCACAGGATCAAAACCTGACTCTCCTGCACCCCCCTGTTCCCAAGATTGTCCCTCGCGTCTGGCCTCGTATGTAATTCACGAGACATCTTCCGAGGGATCATCAAATCTGTTACCGGACACAATACTTATTCCCGATTGCTTTGAGCCCCTTTCACGCCTGTTTGGGCATCGAACGCTTTCGCCTTTCGCTCAAACTTCCCATGAAACCTCATTACTTTGCTCTCGACATTTTCTTAAGTTTCAATTCGAGAGTTACGTTCTACCACCTTCCCCGATGTTATCGACCAGATAGTCAACCCTGTAGAGGTTCGTTCTCTCGGAATACCCCCCTTATTCTTTCGTAAGTACGATGGAACCCCCGAAGAAAGCATGCCGACTTCATCTTGATGACTTGAAGTAGAAAAATGAAGACATCAATATAATGGATCGACCACTTCGAGAAGAGCAACCAAGACTGAGAAGATTCGTTAGAATTTCGTAACCAGACCTTTCCCCCGTTTTCCACCTCTTAAATCTCGGGACGAGATTTCTTGTAGTGGAGGAGAATTGTGACGCCTGGATAATTAAGCTACAGTAACCCTCCGCTAATGATGCCACGTCACCTCGATTACTGTTGCTAATCTCGCGTTAGTTAGAAACCGATTTGAATTCAAATTCAAAATCAAGCAAACAATAAAAAATTTCAAATATCAAAACAGAAATGTTTGGGCTATGTCAATTATTGCATCGGTAATTACGGTGAAGTAAACACATATTTCATAAAATGCCTAAATACTTTTAAATGAATTAAAACAGAAAATAAATAAGAAAAGAAAATACAAAAGCAAAAGACAAAAAGGCCCCCTCACAATGGGGCTCGACGCCCACTCACCGGCCAGTCGGCCCACTGCCCAGCCGGCCGACCGCTACCGCTTATCCCCACAAGGGGGAAAACCCTAACCCACCCCATCGCCCCACTCCCCCCCAACGCCACCTCTCCCCCTCCCGATCCAGATTGGATCGGGATCGAACCATCCCGCTCCCCTGACGACGCCTGCTTCGCCGGACCTCCACCCCGTCGAACGCCGCCCCCTGCCTCCTCCCAGGCGCCCCCACTCGACTGGATCGAGGAGGGGCTAGATCCCGCGCCGCCCCAACGCGCCTCGACGCCGACGCCCATCCACTGCGTCTTTGCCCATCGTTGCCGGAGTGCCGCCGCCTCGTCCTCTCCCTCGTCGGACCTCCCCGACCTTCGTCGAGCCCGCTGCCTTTGACCCCACGAATCGTGGTGAGGCCCGGTCTCTCCTCCTCTCTCTGCACGTGTCGTCCGCAAGCTCGCCGTCGTCGATTGCGGCCACGCCCAGCCACGCCGTTCCCCGTTCGCACTTCCGCTGCCGCAGCCCCATACTCGCCAAGGTGCCACAGCTGCTGCGTGCCGTGTCGTGGTGCCTACTACTATGCAGCCCATTGTGGGCTGCTGCCTGCACTGCCCGCCCGCTCTCTCGCTGCATGCCTCCTCACGCCTCCCTTGGCCGGTGCCTTGGCCGTCGGCGCCCAGCCGCATCGGGCCAATGGCCTCTGCCTGTGGTCAGGTGCCCGTAGCGCCCGTTCGGGCCACCCCACACCCAGCGCCCATAGGCCCTAGGGGGCCTATGACAAGGGGGGCCCTACCCCAGAACGATTAAAAAAAGAGAGAGAGAATAAAAAGAAAAAAATGTTAGAATAAATAAACCAATAATTAATTAGATAATTAATTAATTAAGTTAATTAATCCTGGTTAACTCATCTAATTAAAATAAATTAGCCTAATCATTTAGTTAGTCTATTTAACCGGTTTAGTTAACCTGAGTCTATGACCAGTGGGACCCACGTGTCAGATTGACCAGTCAACCCCTCTGTTGACTGTTGACGTCATGCTGATGCAATAATACTAATTTTGAATTAATTTAATAATAATTATTTAGAAAATGATTTAAAACTTTAAAAATTAATATAAAATAAACCGTAGCTCGGATGGAAAAACTTAGTACATGAAAGTTGCTCAGATCGACGAGACGAATCCGGATACGCAGCATGTTCGTCCGCCACACATCCCTAGCATAGCAAACACGCAACTTTCCCCTCCGGTTCATTTGTCCGAAAACGTGAAACACCGGGGATACTTTCCCGGATGTTTCCCCCTTTCGCCGGTACCACCTAGTGCCACGTTAGGGCACACCTAGCACCGCCTATTGCCATGTTACACTTTGTGATGCTTTGATTGCTCTGTTATTTATTGTGTTCCCTCTCCATTACTTCTTTCCGATAGACCCCAAGACTGCCGGCGATCCCCAGTTCGACTACGATGTTGATGACCCCTCCTTGCCAGAGCAACCAGGCAAGCCCCCCCCCCCCCTTGATCACCAGATATCACCTATTCTCCTCTATACTGCTTGCATTAGAGTAGTGTAGCATGTTACTGCTTTCCGTTAATCCTATTCTGATGCATAGCCTGACATTGTTGCTACATCTGTTGATACCTTACCTGCAATCCTAAATACTTAGTATAGGATGCTAGTTTATCATCATTGGCCCTACATTCTTGTCAGTCTGCCTTGCTATACTATTGGGCCGTGATCACTCGGGAGGTGATCACGGGTATATACTATACATATATACATACTGCAGATGGTGACTAAAGTCGGGTCCGCTCAAAGAGTACCCGCGAGTGATTCACGGATTGGGGGCTGAAAGGACCTTTGTCCTGACGGCCCTCTGTGTGGATCTTTGTGGCAGAGCGGCAGGGCAGGTTGAGACCACCTAGGCGAGAGGTGGGCCTGGCCTCTGTCGGTGTCCGCGGTTACATCAATTAACACGCTTAACGAGATCTTGGTATTTGATCTGAGTCTGGCCATTTGGTCTATACGCACTAACCAACTACGTGGGAAAGATAGGGCACTCGACGTCGTGGTATCGGTAGAAGCCTTCTAGACGCGATCGATCGAGCGGCGCTACCGGATTGGAACGTAAGCCCGCTCTTGTATTAAGGGGCTAGTTTTGCTTTCGCCGCCCAACGCAGCGTCTTGGTGTGCAATGGGCGATGGGCCGAGACCCCTGCGCCATAGGAGTTAGACCGGCGTGCTGACCTCTCTGTTAGGCCTAGGTGGGGCTGCGACGTGTTGATCTTCTGAGGCCAGGCATGACCAAGGAAAGTGTGTCCGGCCAAATGGGATCGAGCGTGTTGGGTTATGTGGTGCACCCCTGCAGGGAAGTTTATCTATTCGAATAGCCGTGTCCCTCGGTAAAAGGACAACCCGGAGTTGTACCTTGACCTTATGACAACTAGAACCGGATACTTAATAAAACACACCCATACAAGTTCCACAGACAACCCGGTGATCGCTTTTCCACAGGGCGACGAGGGGAGGATCGCCGGGTAGGATTATGCTATGCGACGCTACTTGGAGGACTTCAATCTACTCTCTTCTACATCTTTGCAAGACGGAGGTGCTGAAGCATAGTCTTCGATAGGACTAGCTATCCCTCTCTTATTCTGGCATTCTGCAGTTCAGTCCACTGATATGGCCTCCTTACACATATACCCATGCATATGTAGTGTAGCTCCTTGCTTGCGTAGTACTTTGGATGAGTACTCACGGTTGCTTTCTCTCCCTTTTCCCCTTTCCTTTCTTTACGGTTGTCGCAACCAGATGTTGGAGTCCAGAGCGACGCCACCGTCGACGCAGCGACTCCTACTACTACTGGAGGTGCCTACTACTACGTGCAGCCCACCGACGACAACCAGAGTAGTTTAGGAGGATCTCGAGCAGGAGGCATGCGCCTCTTCGATCAGATCCCGGTTTGTGCTAGCCTTCTTAAGGCGACTTGTTTAACTTATGTCTCGTATTTCAGATATTGTTGCTTCACGACTTGTCTATGATCGAGCACTTGTATTCGAGCCCTCGAGGCCCCTGGCTTGTATTATGATGCTTGTATGACTTATTTTATTTGTAGAGTTGTGTTGTGATATCTTCCCGTGAGTCCCTGATCTTGATCGTACATGTTTGCCTGTATGATTAGTGTACGATCTAATCGGGGGCGTCACAGGTATATCGCAAGCCCCATTTGGGCATTGTTGATGGAAGTTCAACCTAGCACTATGAGAAGTTCAGGTCGAACAAATCAGGCAGTAAAATTGCAAAAAAACGCAATTTCATCACGACCCAAGAGCAAAATCCGCCAGCGAGCGAGTTTTCTATTTAAAACTGGTATTTAGTTGCTAAAAAACTTTTCTAGATTACAGTAACATCATATAGAACACTACTAACCAGAATAATTCGCGGGGGAAGCCACGGTTGCAAAGATAGCCCGAAGGTCGAATCGTACAGAGGGAAGTTCAGACGCGTGTACAAACAAAAATACGTCACAGAAGTTCAACGTGAAAATAGCATGAAGTTCAACTACTATCTTTGAATGAATTTCGGATGAAAAACTTTAAAATCGTTGTAGTATGAAAAATGATCAACACGGGAAAGTTGCGTGTTTACAGCAGCTTTCCATCGGTATATCACTTGCTCAATTCCGGTGAGTGGATGGAATGCTAGGAGCAGTGGATAGAGATATACGAGAAAAAAAGCACGTGAAAAACAGAGTGAAGTTTAAGTACACGTGCCGAGAAGTTCAGGTTCTTCACGCGGTGCATTTTCGAAGAATCAATTTTGCGATAAAGGCAAAACGAATGATCTCGCCATTTTCGCAATTACTTGAAAACGGCTACGAATCAGAGAAAACCATCAACATGAAAAAAGTTTTGCATTTTTCGTAGCTTTTCAGCGGTATATTATTTGCCCCATTCCGATAAAGTATGTAGAAATTATGCCAAAAATACGTTTTTATTCATTTTCCAATTTGACATAAAACTGTAAGTAATTAGGAAAAACAATATATACAAAAAAGTTTCACATTTGCTCAAGCTTTCCAGCGCCATATCATTCGTTGTATTCGGACGTACGGTTAAAAAAGTAGCTCAAAAATACAAACTCGGTGGAACTTGTACCATTTTCTGAATTACTTTTAAACCGTTCCAAATTAGAAAAGAACTTTTAACATGAAAAATTAGCGCATTTTCACAAGCTTTCCAATGCCATATCATTTGCCTCAAATGGATTAGCCGTTTAGAAATTACATTGAAAATACGAACTCAGCTGTTCGGTTTGTGAAATTTTACAATTTTCAAAATTACTCTTTATCGATAGGGAATTAGAGAAAACTTTCAACATGTTGAAGGAGCGGTTTTGCAACAGCTTTCCAACGCTATATTATTTACCTCATTCCGATAAATGGTTTAGAAATGCGATCGAAAATACGATTCACGTTTTTTGTATGAAGAAAAAACGGTTTTCAAAACTGCTCTTAAACCGCTTACATTTTGCCAAAAAATTAACTTGGATCATGATATTGGTGTCCATAGCTTTCCAACGGTATATCGCAAGCCCCATTTGGACACTTTTTAGCTGAAGTTCAACCTAGTACTCGAGGAAGGTCAGGCGCGTTACTCGGGAAGTTCATGTTGTGATCAAAATATTATTCTGATCCCGTGATCAGAATAGTGTTTATGTATGTATGTGTGTGTGTGTGTCTATATATATATGCCGCTCAATCGACCCACTGATTTCCCTCGACTTGGTAGTAAAATTCCATGCAGAACTAGTTATAGAACCAAATTGGTTACCATCAACATGCAACTATGTCCCGCCTCCCCATGTACTCACTCCACATGCTAGTAAAAGGTCAGTGATAAAAATAGTAATGAGATTAAAATGGTCACAATCAGCAGGCATATGTGCGCGGCCTCGCATATGACCCTCCTAGTAAAATTGCTGCTAACCATAGTAACAACATTAAAATGCTTACCGGGAGCATGCACAAGGCCCTTCACGTCTAATTTATCTAGTAAAATTCCTACTAAATATAGTAACATAGCTTCATGCTAGTAATACTACTATGTAATCTCGAGTTAAAAGTTCATGCATCTCGAATTATTATTTTCTAGCAATCTAGTTCCCCCACCTTGTCCAAAAATAAGTATTGAATAGTAATTTTGTTACCACTCGAAACAAACCAATTACTATTAGTATCTGCTAGCTAGATAGTAACTGCATTACTATTACCTACTCTAGGTTTACTGCCTAATGGAACAAAGCTATTAGCTACTAGCTAGGTAGCAATTGCATTACCACTACCTTCTCATAGGTTTACTACCAAACCGTAGAAACATCTGACCCAGGCCATTGGTTTTGTTACTACTAATTGTGTTACTGTATCCCGTATGAACCATTACTGGAATATCATCATGTATTTATGTTTAGTTCCAGGTACATATGCTTTGTAATAATGTCCTTACTACTAAGTGTTCTACTTTTACGTTCAGGTAGGCATGGCTCCATGTGGTATGGGTGGAGGGATGGTTGCCTAATTAAGCGCACCTGCGGCCGGCGCGTAGGATAAACTAATCTGTGCTCAGGCTTACGTCAGCATTGCTATTTTATTATTTTAAATATGTACGTATACTATATCTAAGATATTTCAAAACAAGTTACATGAAAAAATTGCATATGAGCCCATAGTTTTTGTTATATTTGTGAAATACGTACATATTTGTACGTAAAAAAGAGCATACTCAAAAAATGGTACATACTACCTAAAAATTTGTATATATACTACCTTATCATTGTTATATACTACATACTACACGTACATACTCTCGGTTTCGACAGATACTACATATAACATACAAAACGCAAGTGGTGATAACTACCACTGCTTGGTGTCCTCGAAACGCTTCCGAATCTTCTCGAAACTATTGCGGATATTCATGAAATAATCCACAAATATATTCTCATGAATCCCATCCTACTAACACTCAGCTGATCATGACTGCCTTAAACTTGTGACCCGTAGGTTCGGTAACTCACATACATGGACGAAACCGTTCGTTTAGTGACCGACACCGGGACCGTGGACGTCCATATTGGGCCCTGTGAGTATACGAATGATATTCGAGTGAACCTTTGGTTATATCTGATGTTACCTTTGCTTCATGATATTTCAAAAAACCCGGGTTGCATCAGTATCCTCCTGAGTCATCACAATGCTCACTATGCTGAAATCCTCGTTACCGGTTTTGTACTTCTTTCTCGTCATTGTATTCTGGCATTCCCGTGACGAAGTCATGTGTGTCTCGACAGACAAAGATTGATGATGTCACACCGAGAGAGCCCTAAGAATCTCTTCATTGTCGGAGGAGCAAATCCCACTCTCGAGCTAGCCGGTCACTTGTCAAACTTTCCGATGAATCTGTAAGTTGTCGTTATGATCACCGTGTTACAGGTGTCAGTTGAGCAACCCCAAAGCCCATCGTACGGTAAGAAGTTACCATAATACTCCTCATGGTCCAAGGAGCAATATCACATGTTTAACACTCTGTGTTATTACAATTGAATGCAAATGAGACTAACTCAATTCATAACAAATAAGATTGGGTCGACTCATTATGATCGTTCTTCTAACGTTATAATCACCAACAACACTTGAGCTAGTCCTAGAGGCGAGACTAGGAACCTTTTATTTACCGTTTATCATTTCATACGTGCATATGAGTTTTCCACTGAATTACATATTCCAGGATCACATCAGTTATAGCATAGAATATAAAGTTTATAATTATGAATATGGAAATATAATAATACAAATATTATTGCCTCTAGGGCATATTTCCAGCAAGATTTTAGTAAGCACGAGAGGCCCTCTGCTGCAATCAAGAAAAGGTAAGGGGAGATTGGATCTCCGTGTCGAATGCCCGTTGTGGGTTTAAATTGGTCCAGCTTCTCGCCATTAAAAAGCACTGAAAAAGAAACTAACATGATCATGCTCATAACCACATTGATCCAAGACCTTGCAAAACCAAGTTTATCCATAATTGCCTCCAGATAAGTCCACTCAAACCTCTCATAGGCCTTCATCATATCGAGCTTTAGAGCGCAGTGAATATTACTCTTAGTGTTATTTCCCTTCATAAAATGTAGACACTCATAAAACCATAATGAAGTTATCAGTTATAAGTCTACCAGGAACAAAAGTTGATTGCTCTTCTGAGACTATTTCTGGAAGGATTAGCTTCAATCTATTTGTAATCACCTTCAAAGCAATTTTATACAAAATATTGCACAAGCGGGTGTGTTAAGGATTGCTCACTATGATAAACACTGTGATGGGGGGAGGGGAGAATTAGCACAAGAGCCCACATTTGACGGGTCGCTTCGTGCGAGACAGTAGCACATATTCCTATAAGGGAGCAGGCGGTGGGTCGGCCCAGTAGCGTTTCTTCATGCTAATGGCATGATGATGTCCTGCACATTTTTTTTACTTTTGTTTATATTTAGAAAATAAAACAACTATATAAGAAAACATTTTAGTTAATTTTCTAAAAGTGTTAATCGCACATTTAAATAACATTCATGCAGTGTAGAAAAAATGTTCAATAAACCCTTTAGAAAATGCCCCAACATAAGATTTTATAAGGCACTTTTGATCATTAAACCAGTGATCTAAAATGTCTTATAGAAGTTTATAGAGGGAGTATTTGTACCATACAAAAAAAATTATGTGACATTTCAAAAAATATTGACGTGTTTAAAAAATGAATGTGACATTTCGTTAAAAATGTTATACGATGTTAAAAAATGTTCATATAATTACAAATATTTCGTACCATAGAAAACAATGTATATTACATTTAAAATTGTCCATGTGCTTCAAAAATATGTTTATGAAGATCATAAAAATGATAATACAATGTAAAAATCAAATAAATAAAATAAGTTTTATCATTAAAACATTCAACGTGTATTTTAGAAATGTTTAAAATGTATTAAAATATTCATAAATATGTATTGAAAAATATTATAGTCATGTATTTTAAATATTTAATGTGTATAAAATTTATTTTGGATGCAATGTACAATGTGTATGAAAAACATTACACATCAAAACATATATCTAAGAAAAATGAAATTCATGTAAAACATGGCAAATTTCTTTTATAACATGAAAACTTTAACTAAAATACCATATCATTTTTTAATATGCATTTGCCATCGCAAATTTGTCCATGTATCTTGTTTTTTACTGTTCATTCCATTTTAATATGCAATTATTGCCATGGCAATTTTAGAACATAAAGTTTTGCCAAGGAAATTCTACAAAATCGCCATGTTTATCAGAAATCTTATGTTAGAATATTTTGAGACATGTTTATTTTTAGAAATAACATATTTCACGGGCACGACTATGTCTCTATTCGTGCGACGCAGTAGCTCCGCTTCCTCACATAAAGCAGGTAGTGTGCCGGCCCAGTAGCAATTCGTGAGGATGTCATGATGATGGCATGCACATTTTTCTCCTTTTTACCTTTTTATATTAAAAATATTAAAATATATATTTCAAAAAAAACATACTAAAAAAATCTGAAATTTGCCATCAACTAGAGAACGAAAATTCTAAATTTACCATGATATGTTTTTACAGTCACAATGAATTAGGAATCGTTTTCAATTTCATGTACCATGTCATTTTTGCATTGCTTGACCATGGCAATTTTACTTTCAAATACATGACAAATTTATTTTTCATAGCTATGGAAAATTAGTTTCCTTCCTGGACCATGGCTAATATATTTTAAGTTTAATTGCATATACATGGCAACTTTATTTTTTCATAGCATGGCAAATTTATTTTCAGAATCATGGTAATTAGTATTGACATGGACCCATGGGTAATTATTTATACCATGGCAAATCTATTAATGAGACCATGGTAATTTTATTTTAGACCATGTCATTTTCATTAGTTAGATGATTTGTTGTTTACAATTATGTCATGTTTTTACACAGCAAATTCTATATTTATTTAAATGGTTACATGTTTTTTGAGAAAAGATCTTTCCCAATTTTGTCAAGTTCCCATGGAAAATTATAAAATTGATATTTTTTGTGTTCATGGAACAAAATTTCATAATTTTAAATCCATTTTTCCCAAGAAAATCCTATCTTTTAAAAGTGAATATGCAAGTGTATAATTAGCATAACACAAAAATGCGGATTTTCCTTTTTTGAACACAGTATAAATGCAAGCGCTCATATAAACACGCATACACTCACCCGTATGAACGCGCGCACACACACACTCACCCTACCCCTATGAGCAACTCCAAAAGACTGAGCCGGCATGTCATCTTGATATTTTACGAAGTCACTGTAGGCGCCTCGTAGTCGACGGGAACGTCTCCTCCTTGGTCCTCTATCTACCCTTTGCCAACAAAATCATGCACAAAAAACTACATTGCGATGGTGTACAAATATTTGGCCCGTTTTTCAAATTTTTGGCATGTGTGTTAGAGAGGAAAAATCATGAATTTTAGCCATGGCAAAGTTTTTTCATGTAACCATGTGATTTTTTTTTGTTATATATCATTACAATTTGCATGCTATTTCCACCCCTTACATTTTTTTCTTTTCTTTAAACCAATAGCACTTTCATTCGTCATGGGAAATTTACCATGTATGTGATGTCAACAAATTATAATTTTAAGGCCTACTACTAACCGTTCTCAAATCTGACTTTTTTAGGTGGCCCAATTTTTTTATTAGGCCTATGGGGTTTTCATTATTACTGTTAGTTTTTCTATGGGGTTTGTCTGAGAGGAAATGGAAGAACTAGGATTCGGTCCCTGGTCTCCAGGCAGATCTCGGGTACTGCTGGCCACTCCACCTAGGTCCTTCTCGTGGTAAGTTGTAGGGCGCGTCCTACCTGAGGTTATTCGAGCTGTTTTTTTTCTCTTTTTTTTCTTCACTTTTTCATTCTTTCTTGCATTTTGTTTTTTCCTTTTTTTTCTGTTTTCTTGCATTTTGTTTCTTCTCCATTTTTTCCTTTGGTTTTATTTTTTTCTCCATTTGTTATTTTCTTTTGTTTTTTATTATGTTTGATTTTGTTTTCACTCTACATTTTCGTATGTGTCAATTTTTTTAAAAAATGTTCAACATTTTTTGTATACACGTTCAACATTGTCCGAACACTTATTCACCATTTTTCAAATACTTCTTTAGCATTTTAATACTTATTACAACATTTCTTAAATAATAGTTCAACAATTTTCAAATACTCTTTCAATTTTTAATACTAGCACACATGCCCGTGCGTTGCAACGGGAAAGAAAATTAATTTCTCCATCAAAACACCCATTAGCGTAGCACAGTGGGGTAGGGAGACACATGTCGAGATATAGAAGAAATACACGTCATGCTTTAATGTCTATTATTATTGTTGTGGTGCATGCATGCCTGGCCATTGAATAAGTACGAATGGTTAGCTGTATTGATCACTTTCTCTTTGACGCTGAGAAGCAACCTACATTTTGATGTTTAGGATGCAGTGATACCTCAATTCCACCATAAATTAAACCTCAGGTTTGACGCATTGGTGTCGTAGAAAGACAATATCTTTTCAATGGGAGACGACGTTCGCATCGATAATGAGGCGTTTGTGGTGATTTGATCAATCTCAGGACTCGCCAGCTCAGGTCTCTCAGAGGAGCCCATAAGGAGGGCATGATATACGTGTGTCCATTTATAGTGGTAAGTGTATGTACGTGCTTGTGACTTATGAATGTCTACATTTGTATTGTGTTTATAAAAAAATTATTTTAATCTTTGCATGCATCAATTTAATGTGTTTGTGCATTGCACCGAAAGGAAAAAATTGTTGCATGTTTCTAGTTACACATTTATGTTGCCACTTTTAATATTCACCACTGTTGTAGACGATGGTAGGATTTTTGGTGTCCATAGTTAAAAAAATTATGACACCGCATTCATGTCCTCCGATGGTGCCTCTTTTAGCTTCACACTATCATCAGATGGAGTGAGGTTTTTTTAACAATATTTGTCAATATTCAAATGCAATATTTTGAATTATTTGGACTTGGTCCAAACACAAGCATTTTATGATAAGGTATTCTTTAAAAAAAAGATACACACATCTCGTGCCCCACATCAAGCTTCCTCCAACACCTTCATAGATTTACGCTTCTTTTGTAGCTTCGATATATGTCGAGCAGGTACACGCAAATTTTCAGCTCAATGAGAAAAATTTGAGGATATTTCCTTTTCTTTTCTCTATTTTCTTTTTTCGAAAAGTGGGATTATGTTCAGCAATGTGCGATGGGCGTACTGTTGGCGCAGCAGCAGCCTTCCACCAGCCCAAATAGTGCGGCCCGCCCCATCGGGCACCTCCGCCTGCTCCTCTCACAAGACCGTGTCGCCGACCATGTTGCCTTCCTCGCTCGACCACCCGCCGCCGAGGCCTTGTTCGATCTCGGCGCCTCCTTTGCGGCTCCTCTCCTCTCTCAGACGCGTCGCCGCCATCGCCCTCCCAACCTCGCTCGATTTAGCGCGGCTCCTTTTGGCCTCCCACAGGCGAGCCGCTCTTTCCCCGCCGCATGGGTCGTTTCCCTTTCCTTCCATGGCCTTTCTCTTCCTTGCGCCCCTTCTCTGTACCTTCTCCGACCACCAGCGCCCATGCACTCCGCCCCCTCTGCCGCTTCGGCGCGTCAATCCGTTCCCATTTGCTACTTCCACACTATTTTGGGAGTTTTTTCGGTCCCTTGGAGGAAAGATTACTAATGCGGCTGGTTGATCCTCACGGGAATTGTCATACATATGAACCGGTAAAAATAGATATAAATTAGCGAGGCGGGACTATATTAACATTGAAAATTTGGTATTCGTGAGGGATGTGAGGAACCTGCCTGTGCGGAGGCAGCGTGGGTCAACGCCCAATACAGGCCGAATCCATTCGGTGGAGGCCCAACGAACAAAACTATTTGTGTAAAAATACCGCGACGTGGACGTGGTTCCCTGAATTAGTACCACCTTGCATATATGTTTTAAATTCAAAGTGAAAGCGTAAACTTACGGGAGGAAAGCGTATTGTGACGGTGAACCCGGAGACCCAATCCGTGCTTTATTATTAGGGAGAGATTTAACATTTTTCAATTACATGTTTAATACTTTTAAACTTATTCAACATTTTTAAATACTTATTCAACATTTTTCAAATAGTCATTCACTATTTCTTAAATACTTGCAACATTTTTTAAATACTTGTTCAACATATATATATTAATGTATAAACAAGAGTATAAAAATAAAGCAAAAAATGGATTGTTCAACATTTTCTAAATACTTGTTCAACATATACATATATTAAATATAAACAAGAGTACAACAATAAAGCAAAAAAGAGAAGAAAAAAAGCCCGCGCGGCCGGGCTGGCCCATCTGGGGCTTCCCCCGAAGGGAGGGTTCGCGGCAGCTCCTATTTTGCGCGCGGGTCGCGCGATAGCGACACAGTGCGCGCCAGCTCCTATTTTCTTTTTATTCCTTTCGTTTTTACTTCTTTTTCTTTTTCCTTTTTATTTTCCTTTTTATTTTCTGTTTACCTTTTTATTTTTTTATTCTTTACTTTTGTCACTTTTCTTCGATTTTCCTTTTCAAATTCGTGAACATTTTTAGTTCATCAAATTCAAAAAATGTTCAAAATTTTAAATAATGTTCATCGGATTTAAAAAATGTTCATCAATATTCGTTTTTTTCATCAAACTCAAAATATGTTCGTCAAAATTTATTTTTCTTCACTGCTTTCAAAAACGACAAAGCTAAAATCCGAACTATAGGATTTTAGCGATAGGTCCAAACGATTCGGTCGTCGCTCGATCAGCATCGCAGCGCTTCGTTCGCTCGTTCCGTTCTCCCGTAGCGTCAAGGCTATTTTTTATAGATCATCTGACGTTTGATCCCGCATCGCATGCTTTTTTTTCACCTAGGAAGCTCATTCCCTTCCTTCTGCTGCCCTCATTTTTTGCTGGATCGCTCAGTCCGGTTTTTCCTGCCATATATCTGGATCCGTTAATCCCGCATGAGCGCTAAGTTCGCTAAAAAAAGAAGAAGTGGGGATTCGAACCCATGATCAGATCAGGTAAGGTGTACCTCAGTAACCAACATAAGACTGGTTGTAATGATGAGTATCATATACTAGTATCATGTATGTGATACTAGTATATGGTACTACGTCCGTAATGCATAGTATCATAAGTTAGTATCTTAGGTTGACTTATTAATTGTCATGCATTGTCATGCATAGTATCATAAGTTAGTATCTTAGGTTTCTTTGGAAAATATAACTTTGATAACTTTTGTGTAAAAGACATTGTAATATCGGCCCGTATACCTGATAACTTGCGTACAAACATCACGGTAACTTTGACCCGCGTGAAAAGAAGTTGTTGGAAAACATACCCCCTATAATTTCTGCATAAAAAACATAGTGATTTACGCACCACAGACCTCATCTTAGGTGGCCAACGGGGCGGACTGGGATCGGCCCGGCTCGGCACAGCCTAAACAGGCCAGGCCCGACATGAGCAGCAATTTTCTGTTTATAAGTAGGGTGTGTCGTGTCTGCTTGTGGACCTCACCTTACGGCTAGAAAGTGGTATTTGCAGACCTGATAATTAACTTAAAAACATCATGATAATTTTTTACCTAGGGAAAAAGTAGTCGAAACATATCTCTGATAACTTTAGTGTAAACACCATAATAATTTACGTGCTGCAAGGGTGATAGCTTACATAGCCCAGGCATGGTACCTTTTGACTTGAAAAAAATTTCATCGAAACATACTAACATGGGATCTAGTTTCGAAGATCTCGTCGTGATGAATTTTTTCTGTGAAAATGGATTATCAATCAGAGCTACGGTTTGAGCAACAAAACATTTTAAAATTTTCAATTTGGTGGAATCTCCACTAACATCAGCAGATTTGTCTTATATGTATGCATGCAATTATTAGATGAAAGAATGGAATGCACTTCGGTTATGTACTAAAAAACAACAACAGACTATTACTAGATGGATTGATCGTATATGTCGTTAAATCTCGATCGGTCGGAAGTTAGCAAAGTCCTTTCAAAAATTGTTCGTCAAATTCAAAATTTGTTCATTGAATTAATAATTTATTCATCATTTTTCTAAATGTTCTTGAATACAAATTTTGTTCATCAAATTCGAAAAATTCATCAAATACAAGATATTGTTCATTTGCATTAGAAAATGGTCATTAAAATTTGTTCATCAAAATAAAAAATGTTCATTAGAATTATAAAATGTTCATTGTTTTTAAATCATAAAAAAAATTTAATTCAAGAAATATTTTTATTTTAATAATTCACAGTTTTTAACAAATTTAGAACTTTCTGTAATCCCGGATTATTTAAATATAAAAAACAGAAAAATAAAACAAGAAAAAAACGAAAACGAAAAAAATAAACAGGGAGCACCTCGCCCCGCGCATGGGCCGGCTCAACAGGGCGCGCGGGGTGCTAGAGAGTGCGCGACTAGTGGAAAACCCTATTCGCCACTCTCTTCGGGGAATTGTCGGGATTTCGCACAGGGCAAGTATGCGAGCGACCAAACATGGGCCAGCCCATTTGATGGGCGGCCAACGGTTTTGGGAACCTTTTTTTTTCTGTGATGTTTCCTTTCGGGTGTCTCGGTTTTCTTTTATTTTTTCTTTTTTGTTTATTCGTTTTTTTGCTTCTTTTTATGTTTCTATTTTTCTTTTCTTTTTATTTTTTCCTCTTTTACTTTTTTCTTTTCAAAATAAGTTAAGAAATTATAAAAAACATTTTTTTCCAAAATTTGTTCCAATTTCACAAAATGTTCCTATTTTCAGTTTTTGTCCGGAAATAGATAAAATGTTCAAAATTTTAAAACATTTAGAATATGAAAAGTTGTTAATTTATTGTCAAAAAATGTTCAAAGAATTCGAATTTTTATAATTTGATAAATTTGTTCAACATTTGATAAACTATTTTATTTTTAAATTTTGTTCACAATTTCTAAAAATTGTTCAAGAATTTCAAAAACTTTTCCCGTTTTAAAATTTTGTTCACAAATTAAAGAAGTTCATATTTTTAAAATTTGTTCACAAATTTTAGAAATGTTCGGGATTTCAATAATCGTTCTTGTTTTCGAAGCTTGTTCATGTTTTTAATGTTTATTCACAAATTCACATATTTTTGGGGTATTTAAAAAATGTTTGCATTTTACTAAAAAATGTTCATGTTTTCAAAATTTGTTCACATTTTTTCATAAATATGTTCATCCTTCAAAGAATTTACACAGTTTCAACATTTTGTTCGCAATTTCAAAAAATGTTCCAATGTTTCAAATTTGTTTACAATTCCGAAAAAGCATACCAATACATATTTTGTACGGATTTTTGAAAAAATTGTTCATATTTTTTAACTTTTTTTCTGAATTTATAAACTGGTCTTGTTTGAATTTTTTTTCCAAAATTATAAACTATTCATAATCTCAGAAAATATTTGGTAATTTCAAAAAATGTTCGCATTTTTTCGTTCTGTTTTTTATAAAAATTGGATTTACAAAAATGGTTCACTTTTCAAAAAAGACTTTGGAATATAAAAATGGCATTTCAAAAATGTTCGCAATTAAAAAAGGCTTTACAAATGTTCTCCAAGTCTCAACGACTACTATGTGTTCTTATAGAATTTTGCGCCTATATTTCCAGTACATTATGTCTGGTGTATTGGTTATCCGCTTGTGGTTTGTATCCTGCGTAGTGCTTGTGGTAGGAACTCCCGCGACTAGGGACGCCTGAGCAGCTTCCGCTGAAGGATTCACACAAAACAGGCCGGCCCATTCCGACGAGCGGACGTAAAAGGTAAATGCCACGAAAAATGCAGCGTTCGATGGACTGGAACCCGGGACCGCGACCCATCGATATATAGCCGCGTTGGTCGCCACTACACTAGCGACTGACTATGTGTTAAATTACAGCGCTCAAAGATAGGTATTATGTACAACGGTAGATCCGTCTTTTAATCATTACTTCAAGAAATGAATAACGTTTTCTCAAACAAATTTTAAAATGTGAGTTTTACAAAATAATGTGAATAATTATCGACCACGAACAAAATTTGAAAATCCAAACATTTGTTGATTTTTATAAGTTTCCAATATACATTGAATTGTTTTATAAAAATACACTGAACAATTTTTAACTGCACAGTGTACAATTGGTGATATATGATGCACAAATTTCAAATATACATTGAACATTTTTGTAATATACATCGAACCATTTTTAACTACACGTTGAACAATTTTGTAATATACACTAAACAAATATTAAATACATATTGAACATTTTGTGATGAACAATTTTTTTAAAAGGTGAACAAAATTTTGAATCCATGAATAATTTTTTAAATCATAAACAAAATTTGGGATTTCAACCATTTTCTTGAAAACAAAGTATAAAAGTAAAATGAAAGAGGATAAAACGAAAGAAAAGAAACAGAAACAGAAAAAAGAAACAAAAAGGTTAAAAGAAGGAACAGGAAAAAAGGGAAAAACTAGCAAAAGAAAAAACGGTTCAGAAACCTACTAGAAGGTTCCAAAACCAGGTCTCGCTCGAAGTGCGCCGGCCCGTGCACCTCGTTCGTTCGCTTCGCTTCAGCGAAGCAGCGACGAATGGACGCACACGGGCGTCATATCGGATCTGCTGGGGCGCCTAAATAGGGGCTCCGGGGGTTGGCCCTCATCTCACCTAACGCGAGGAATAGGCACGCCCCAATTTCCACCGCGAAAGAAATCGCTCTATCGGTCACCCCACCCCTAAGGAACGTTAAGTTCGATCTAGGGGGTCCTGGGATCCAACGTCATGTAGATATCCGTGTCTAGTAAAAAAAAACTTTGCTGCTGTCCCTGTGGTTAAAAGTCAACCCTCTTCGGCTCCCGAACAGAAATCTGCTGGCCAAGATACTTAACTTGGAATGAGGCCGACATGGCCGGCATGAACGTTAAAATGTCATCTAAGTCAAGATGCACTCTGCAAGTTCATTACCCATCACAGTCTGCTGCAACTAGGCGACGACGTACCTTAACAACTTCCCTTCGTGTTTGAAAACAAGCGACTAGCCCAAGCGCCCCAAGAAAAGTCGAGGTGTTTCTGATGGCGCGCAAGCAATCTCTCTCTCACGGGAGCCGTGACGCTGATGCACTACTACTACTCGGTCCGGTCGCTGATTGCAGTGTCCGCCGTAGTTGTTGCTGTCTGTCTCACGGAGTCAAAACTCCAAGGAAAACCTACCAGGCAAAAACCCCGTTCACCTACCGCGCTTCCAAGTTCCGAGTCCAACAACCCCCCGGCCCCGGGCATCGCTTTCCCCGCTAATCCACTTCAGCCTGCCACGCTACTTTCGTGCGAACTGCGCACGGCCCCTCGCTTTCCCTCGCGCGCGGATCTTCTACCCGGACGGTGAACCGGGCTGGCTTTTCAACGCCCCGGAACTGGGACGTTGCTACTTGCTAGGCACCTAACCCCAACAGCCAACATCACAATTGGGTATAGCACCTGACCTGGTCGACCTACCGCAGGTGCATGGGCGGCTTGTTTTCTCGAGACTCTTGTTTGTCACGAAGAAATCAGAATAACCATGTACCGTAACCGTAGAAGCAAAGAGCTTGGGTCACTCTTTGCTTGTTTATAAGATCGTCTATGTATGCCGCCAACTCATGGTCTACGTGCAGAAAAATACTATTGCTGTTTAAACAGACAGTGAAAACCGGATATTTGCGACGGCAGGTGGGACGTAGCTGGGTCGCACACTCACACGTGCCATCCAAACATGATTTTTCTTTCCTCTTATGATGGCAATTACCATCCAAACGTGCACGTACGTCGACAGTGATCGTAGAGCAATGTTTGCATGGGCATCTGCAACGTTTTAGCACCACGAACCTTAGACTTTTTAAATCTGGAAAATCATCTTAGAGCAACTCCAACACACCTACTCAAACGAACACGCGCTTTGCCCAGTTTTGTCCTCTTGGGTTGGCCGCCCGTTCGGCATCCGTCCTGTTTTTTAATTTGGATCAGCAGTGCGCTTAACGCACCGACCCATATTTGCTCGCGTGACCGGCTTATCGCCGTTTTTTTTAACAAATATATACACAGTTTGCATAGTTTCACAAGCAAGCAAATATAGTATAGTTTCACAACCCAAATAAACATATCATAATTTACAAGCTGGATAAAAAATAAATTGTCTCAAATATATTTAAAAAATATAAATCTATTGGTTGCCAACATGAGCCCACATATACTCAATCAAATCATCTTGCGGCTGAATGTGAGTTTCCCAATCACGCATTTGATGATGAAATTGCGTGAACTGTGCAAACGTTGTCGCTCCTCCTCCATGCCCAGACACAACATTGTCACTCTAGAACTGAAACCCTTGATCGTAGATATGTTTCAGACGCTCATCCTCTACGATCATATTGTGCATGGTCATACAAGCAGTCATCACTTCCCATAACTTCTTGGTGCTTCAAATTCTAGCAGGATACCACGATGCCTCATCGAGATTGCAGAACACCAAAGACACGCTCAACATCCTTCCTATCACCCTCTTGCTCTTGGGCAAATCTTTTTCCTCTTCTCTCCGACAGGGTTGGAAATTGTCTTCATAATAGTGGTCCACTGATGATAGATATCGTCGGCTACGTAGTATCCTTTGTTGTAGTTGTGGCCGTTGATGTTAACATTCACTGGCAGGCTGTTGCCTTCGGCAAGCCTTGCAAACACCGGCGAGCGTTGAAGCATGTTGATATCATTGTGTGATCCGGTCATGCCAAAGAAAAAGTGCCAGGTCCAGAGATCTTGTGAGGCCACGGCCTGAAGTATGACAGTGCAAGCCCTGACATGATCCCTATACTGCCCTTGCCAAACAGAAGGGCAGTTTTTTCACTCCCAGTGCATGTAGTCTATGCTGCCAAACATCCCTAGGAAGCCCCTGCTGGCATTGATCGCCAACAAGCGGGTTGTATCTTCAATAGTCGGCTCTCTCAAGTACTCAGGGCCAAACACTGCAATCACAGCCTTGCAGATCCTGTACATGGACTCTAGGCACGTAGACTCGCTCATACGGACATCCTCATCAATGAGATCACCGGACACTCCGTATGCAAGCATCCGGATAGCTGCAGTGCATTTTCGATAAAATGAGAAGCCAATCTTTCCAAGGGCATCCTTCTTGCACTCGAAATCCATATCATATCCGACCACCCCATCTCGAATACGGTTGAAAACATGCCTAGCCATGGAAACGCTGCTGGAATTGGTGATGTTTGAACAGCGGGTTGGCTGTCTCAAAGTAGTCCTTCCAAAGAAGAAAATGGTCACCCTGTCGGTTGCGATTCAACGTCGGAGTGTGCCCCGGAACAACGGCCGCTGCCTACTAAGGTGGTC
Source organism: Aegilops speltoides (assembly GCA_021437245.1). Classification (NCBI taxonomy): domain Eukaryota; kingdom Viridiplantae; phylum Streptophyta; class Magnoliopsida; order Poales; family Poaceae; genus Aegilops; species Aegilops speltoides. The sequence continues at coordinate 178,087,388 of CM038146.1, forward strand.
ATGGACCAACACAACAACCACCATCTCATCATCATCGGATGAGGAATCGTCGGAGTCGCAGAGGAAATTGTGGGAAAAGAACTCGTCGGCAGAGTCCATTTTGTACCTTAGGGGCAAACTTTCGAACAAGTTGCAGGCGTTGTCGAAGAAGCTGGCCGGCAAAGAGACGCGCACCTCCCCTGGACCAGATAGCTGGCCTGGCGGCGTCCGACGAGCGTTGTGGCGTCAGGCGAGCGCGGCGGCGTCAGACGAAGGAGCTGGCCGGGCCGCAGGGGGGGGGAGGAGGGCGACTTCGTGCTCGCGGCGACGTTGGGGTGGGGTGGGAAGCTGCGGTGGCCCGGTGGTAAGGCGGTGGCGGCGGCGAGCCGGAGGTCGCGGCATGCGTGGGAGGTGTGCGGGCGCGGACTGCTGGCAGGGACACCGGAACTGGGCGGCGGCGGTGACCGGGTGGAGCGGGCGAGGGCTTGCTGTCGATAGGGATGGAAGAGAATGGCCAATGTGACACCGACTGGTGAGCCAGGGGGAGGAGTAGGCGCGGCGCGCGCGTCCGCTTTGTGTCTGCGCCGACGTAAATGAGGCTCAAATTTAGGCTAGAATGGGTCTGCCAGCGGACGAAAAACGGACGTGTATCCGTTTGAGTCGGCGCATTGGGCCGATTTTTCTGTCCGCAGACCCAAACGGACACGCGCGGACGAAATGGGTCGGCACGTTGGAGTTGCTCTTAGTATCTTCTGAAAATAAGTTTAAACCCGATTGATGAAGGACATTCAACACCCTAACCGCGCAAAGTTTTTTTTTGCCTATTTGGAAATATATAAAGTTTTATTAAAACATACTCCCTCCATTCCAAAATAAATGTTGTTGTGCAAGTGGCTACTACGAGAGAGTACAAAGTTTTGTTCGGATGAGTATCCTTTGTAAGGGCATCTCAAAGCGGACCCTCAAACCTCTCGCATCCGTCCGGACAACACGGTACGGACATGTTGTGCCATCCAATGCGGGCCTATGTCAGTTCACCGAGTGGTCCGGACCATGTTTTTCCGGCAATATATCTTTCGAACTAAAGGTCCAAATTATGTTTCATTTACATATTTGTATACCTTTCTTAAAGGACTTCAAAACAAGATCATTCTTGAATACATTCTGAAAAAATTAAATTTACCAAGCCTCAAATATTAAAACTTGGTAAGAAAGAATGATAATTACATGATTTAGGATTTAGGGTTTAGTTAAATTAAAATTTAATATTATGAATGGAGCTGATTTGTGTGGAACTTTAAACTTGGCAGAGACTTAATATTATGAATTTCTTAAGGTGTATGGTTAGGGTTTAGGGTCTATGATTTAGACTTAGGGCTTAGGCTTTAAGGTTTAGTCACATTAAAACTTAATATCATGATTTGATCTAATTTATATGAAACTTGGTAAAACTTGGCTTAAACTTAATTTTAAGAATTTGTCATAATCTTTTGTTCTTACAAAATTTTAATATTTGAAACTTGGTGAAATATTATCACTTTTCAAAACGTATTTTAAGAGTGGCAACAAAAATATGCACATGAAACATACATTAGATTTATCAGTTCAAAAGATATAATGCATTCAAAATGGTAAGTCAAATGAAAAGGATGGGAGAGTGAAAGCATGTTGCGGTTGGTGGAGCATGCAATCTCTGACAAAAGCAGGCATGCGGTCGGTGGGACTCCACAAAGTAATCAAGGGCTAAGGGCATGTACAATGGTCGATAAGGTAGTCTTATCTTAAATCTTGCATGTAATTTAGAGATGACAAAAAAACATGTCTACAATGGATCATCTCTTAGCATTATCTTCAAAAACTAGTTATTCCTAAAAACATGGTGAGACATATTGTGTTAAGAGGTCATCTCTTGCCTTCTCTTAATTAAGAGAAGACAAGCTTTCTCTTATGATTTCTCTCTGCTCCACCTCATCATTTATCCTACGTGGCATCGCTAAGATAGAACCATTGTACCTAAGCCATGCACGGGATCAACCACCTCCACAAAGTGTGTGTGCGGGACGCTGTGTGCTACAAACCCTCTCTCTTTATTTTCCTAGTGATCGATTGTTTGGATTCATGAGATACCAAGACTCTCACGACCAAATGCATAGATTTGGACCATTTACAAAATCATCTGCTCTCGACATTTACAAATTGTCTATTATCAAGATCGACAGATTAGATGTAGTTTCTCCTAGAATTAATGTGGTTCCTCATATGGTGTCTTGAATCCAACTAGTAAATATAATAAATAAATGCCCATGCATTACAACAGGTATTCTAGTAGGTTAGCCCGTGTTTTACCTGCTATTTAACTATTAACAAGATTGTGTAAAAAATAAAATTTGATTAAGCATTTATTGACTTATCAAAGAAGACATGCTTCTTTTTTTAAGCATTATTGACTTACGAAATGAGATGTGATTTTATTTGGCAAGCCAATAAAATATGTAGTCGTTGATTTTTTATAAAAATGATGAAAATTCAGAAGCACGAGGAAAAAACAAAAATGAAGAGGGAAGGGGAGACATGCATAAAAAGGTTGTACAAAGGGGCAAGCAAAATGCTAGGAGGTGAAATAGGATCCTTACATATTGACGGAGCTAAATCTGGCAGATCTCGAGTAGGGGGTCCCAAAGTAATCGTCTAGATGTGATGGGAATAAGGATACGAGGTTTTACCCAAATTCAGGCTCTCCGAAGAGATTGTGACGCCCGGATAATCATGCTACAGTAATCCCATGTTAACGATGCCACGTCACCACAGTTACTGTTGTTAAATCTCGCGTTAATTCGAAACCGCTTCAAAATTCAAATTTAAATTAATGGCAAACAACAAAAGTTTTTTAAAGTTAAAACAAAAATGTTCGGGCGGTGCCATATTTTGCTTAAGTAAATATGGTGTAATAAACACATTTTTATAAAGTGCCTAGATAATTTAAAATGATTTAAAATAGAAAAGAAAATAAATAAAAGGAAAAGACTAAACATGATTAAAACAAAAACAAAACAAAGTAAAAGGACCCCCCTAGCTGGGCCTTGGCCCGGCGAGGCTCTTATCGCCCGCCAGCCGCCCAACCGCGCCCGCTACTACTCCCCACCGGGAGCCAGAAACCCTAGCCCCTCTCCCCCACTACCCCGACCCCCACTCTCTCTCGCTCGCTCCTCCACTCCCCCCCCCCCGATTTCTAGATCGGGGCAAACCGCCCCCTCCCCCAGTCGGCCCGCTCGTTCCACTTCCCCTCTTCGGGATCGGGGGCGTTCGCCGCCGCCACCGCGAGTTTCCCCTCCATCGTCGCGTCTCCTTCGCCCGTCGCCGTCTTCTCTGCTCCGTCGATGCCGCCAACCGCCGGCACCGAAGGCCGCCCCACTCCACGACCTCATCTTCCTCCGCACCTCTGCTTCATCCTCGCGCCTGTCGGCCCGTCCGGCCACCAGACCTCGCCGGCAGGGTCCCGCCGGCCCCGCCCCGAGTGGATCTGGATCGGGGGCAACCGATGCCCCCGACCCGTCACGCGCCACCGCCTCGCCGACCGACGCCGGCGTCCGGGCGCCTTCGCGGACCTCCCGCGGCTGCTTCTCCGCCAGATCGTCTTCGTCCTCCTCCTCGCCCCGTTGCCTGGACCCTCGTGCCCGTGAGCACCTCTCTCCTCCTTCCACTGGGTTCCGCTCGGCGATCGCGGCCATAGCTGTCGTCGGCGACGCTGGCCTTCGCCTCCCGCCGCGTGCCTCGCCTCACCTTCCCTCCCTGTGAGCTGCTTCGGCCAGCCCCACCACTACCTCCACCACCGCGCCACCCGTGGCCCTCCGTCGCCTCTCTCGGCGGCGTCGTGGCGCCGGCGGTCCATGGCCTCGCCCGAGCAGCCTCTGGGCTCGCCTCGCGCCAGCGCCCAGCGCCCTAGATTAGCAAGACGCCCGCAAGCCCTTGCGCTTCGCTTAGGCCCCTAGGGCGATGACGATCGAGGCCCAACCCCCCGAGCGATTTTATATAAAAAAGAATAAAAAATGATAATAAGTAATTAAAATTATTAATTAATCAATTAGTTAATTAAATTAATTAACTTAATTAATTAGGTTTAAATAAACTAATTAAAAATCTATTACCCTAATAACCTAGTTAGGCTAAATTAACTAGTTAGTTAATGTAACAGCCAATGACAGGGGGCCCCACCCCTTGTTGACGATCAAACGTTGGTGGTCAATCTGGGACCCCAGCCCACTGTCGACCTCTGGTACACTTACGTACGCAGAGCTGGGTGCACCTAGCATTTAGCTATTTAATTTCGAATTAATAATGATTTCGGAATATTGCTAAAACTTGGAAAAATCATAATAAATAAACCGTAGCTCGGATGGAAAAACTTTGTACATGAAACTTGCTCAGAACGACGAGACGAATCCGGATACGCAACCCGTTTATCCACCACACATCCCTAGCATAGTGAACCTACAACATTTCACCTCCAGTTCATCTATCCGAAAACGTGAAACACCGGGGATACTTTCCCGGATGTTTCCCCCCTTCATCGGTATCACCTCCTACTGCGTTAGGTCACCTCTAGCACCGCGTATTGCCATGCTATGCTTTGTGATACTTTGATTGCTCTGTTATTTATTGTGTTTCCCCTCCGTTACTTCTTTCCGGTAGACCCCGAGGCTGCCGACGACCCCTAGTTCGACTACGGTGTTGACGATCCCTCCTTGCCAGAGCAACCAGGCAAGCCCCCCCCCTTGATCACCAGATATCGCCTATTCTCCTCTATACTGCTTGCATTAGAGTAGTGTAGCATGTTACTGCTTTCCGTTGATCCTATTACATTGCAGATAGCTTTGTCATTGTTGCTCACGATCATTGATACCTTACCGCAATCCTAAATGCTTAGTATAGGATGCTAGTTTATCACCATTGGCCCTACATTCTTGTCGATCGCCTTGCTATACTATTGGGCCGTGATCACTCGGGAGGTGATCACGGGTATATACTATACATATATATATAATACAGATGGTGACTAAAGTCGGGTCCGCTCGAAGAGTACCCGCAAGTGATTCGATGAGAAATTTGAAAGGACGGTGGCTCCATCCGGTTGAGGTGGGCTGGGTTACCGACGGCCCCCCGATTACTTTGTATGGCGGGCAAGAATGTCACACCAATATGCGACCCTATCCAAAAGGAACTCGAAGGTCCCACCAAGGATAGACCCGCATATTGAGACGCTTTTGCAAGGTGGATATCATTACATCAACATTACATAATAGATGGGGATATATACAAAAGGCATACAATGCCACACGAATACAACATCACAACATACAAGAACAACATCCGACTATGGATGATACATAAACGAAACTCAAACAATATCCACCTCGCTATCCCAGCTGCCGACCGAACCTATCCCCGATCGAAGAAGAAGCGGAAGAAGAACTCCAAAACAAGCAAACATCGCTCTCGCGTCATGATCATCGCATAAACCTGCACGCAATTGTTGTTGTAGTAATCATGGAGCCACGAGGACTCGGCAATCCCATTACCATGGGTATCAAGACTAGCAAAGCTTAATGGGAAAGGAAGGGGTAAAGTGGTGAGGTTGCAAAGACAACTAAGCATGATATGGTGGCTAACATACGCAAATGAGGCGAGAAGAGGAACAAAGGGCGGTCGTGAAGCTAGCAATGATCAAGAGGTGACCACGAACACCTACTTACGCCAAACATAACACGAAACCGTGTTCACTTCCGGACTCCGCCGAGAAGAGACCATCACGGCTACACGCGGTTGATGCGTTTTAATTCGGATCTGGTGTCAAGTTATCTACAACCGGACATTAACAAATTCCCATCTGCCACATAACGCGGGCACGGCTCGAGAGTTTAATACCTGCGGGGTGTCCCAACTTAGCCCATGACAAGCTCTCGCGATCAACGAAGAATAGACCTTCTCCCAGGAAGACCCGGTCAGTCTTGGAATCCCGGTTTACAAGACATTTCGACAATGGTAAAACAAGACCAGCAAGACCTCCGATTGTGCCGACAATCCCGATAGGAGCTGCACATATCTCGTTCTCAGGGCACACCGGATGAGCAAGACGACGGGTTGGCATAGACCCTGGTTGCCCAGAGGGCGCCGGACATCGCTTCGGTTTGGACCAACACTTAGACAAGCATTGGCCCGGGGTCTAAAATAAAGATGACCCTCGAGAGAGCGACTCCCAAGGAAAAGTAGGTGGTGGTGAGGCAAATGGTAAAACCAAGGTTGGGCCTTCTTTGGACAAGTTTTATTCAAAGCGAACTGTCGGGAGGGTCCCATAAATCACCCGACAGCGTAAGGAGCATAAAATCCGGGAACATAATACCGGTATGACGGAAACTAGGGCGGCAAGAGTGGAACAAAACACCAGGCATAAGGCCGAGCCTTCCACCCTTTACCAAGTGTATAGATGCATTAAATAATATAAGAGATATTGTGATATCCCAACCAAATCCTGTCCACCATGGAGAAATCTTCAACTTCACCTGCAGCTAGCAACGCTATAAGAGGGGCTGAGCAAAAGCGGTAACATAGCCAATCAACGGTTTGCTAGGAAGGGTGTCAAAGATTAGAGGTTCATGGCAATTTGGGAGGCTTGATGAGCAACAGATAGGTAACGCAGCAAAGCGATAGAACGAAGCAACTAGCATAGCAATGATAGTAGTGAGATCCAGGGTAGCGGTCATCTTGCCTGAAATCCCGCTAGGAAGAAGAACGAGTCCATGAAGAAGACGAGCGGGAGTAGTCGAACGAATCCTCACAATCGCAACATTACTGGAGCTAAGAAGCAACACCGGAAAGAAACAAACAACATGGTAAATGCACAAGCATAAACATGGCATGATGCACAAACAAGTATGATGCATGTCCGGTTTAATGAGGCATGACATGGCAAAGTGCAACAAACAATACTACAAGTTAAGTGGAGCTCAATATGCAACGAGTTGCATATTGACGAAACACCACATTCAATCATTTAGTTCGCTCTCGTTTATGCTACTCATCAATTTTAAATGTTGTTAAACAAGGCAAGGGGTGAGGCATAAGAAAAACTACCTCTCTAGACAAGTTTAAATGAGGCCGGAACAACAAACAACAATTCCGGGAAAATCCTCATATGCATATTTTAGTTTTTGTACTGTTCTGCCTAAACAATATTTTAATGTTGTTAAACAGGGAAATAAAGTGGACCATGATAAACTTGGCATTTTTCCACCCCATTTACATATATAGTTTAATTAATTTGGAGCTACGGTTATTTAGTTATGAAATAAAGCATTTTAGCATGGCATTATGCAAAACAAATGCAAACCAGCAGTTTAAACATGTTAAACATGGATGAAAGTGGCATATTATTAATCTACACAAAATTCTAAGCATTTTACATATATAAATCGTTTTAATCCGATGCACGGTTGTGGAGTTATTATATGCATGAAGACTAGGGACTTTTCTGCAAAACTGGTAAATCCTGGGATAAGGCTAAATTCGCAGGACCAGGAAAAAAAACATATCGGACCGAATCTGACTGGCCCGATAGCAGTATGGGCGCTGGAGGCTCACCATGGGCCATGGCCCGGAACTGATGGAGAGGCCAAGCAGGCCGGCTCGCTCACTGGATCGGGTCGAGGCTGACCCGGGCGCGGTCAATGCACGGCTGCACCGAGCGAGATGGACAACAGGGAGGCACTGAAGCGGGCGCGGTCATCAGCTTGCCAGAAAATGAACAGCGGCGGCCTTTGGGCGGGAAAGCGGCAGCGAGGTCCGCGAGGCAGGGACTCGGCGGGGCGGCACGAGGACTTAGCGGCGGCGAGGCAAGCGGCGGCGGCGCGCGCTGTAGGATCTGGCGAGGCGAGGACTTGAGGCGCAGGGACGGCAACAAGCACGGGATCTGGGTCGGGAAGGGTCGTGGCTGGAGGAGTCGGCGGACTGGAGGAAGCCGTCGGCGAGCTTAGCTCTGCGGACACAGTGGTTCGGGGACTTGGCGGCGGAGGAGGCGTAAACGCAGCAATGGTGGCGCCAAGCCCTGTCCATGGCGGCAGAGAGGGAGCAGAGAGATTAGAGACAGAGAGGAAAAGAGAGACGGTCAAGGGAGTGGCTACACCGGCCTGGTTTGGTCGCCGGTGGCACTCGGCGGAAGGAAGGTCCGGTGAAGGAGAAGAAGACGGCGGGGGCGGAGCTCTCCGGTGGCTTGCGTGCTCGGGGACGGGAGGACACAGGAGGCGGCGAAGCTTTGGATCAGGAGCTCCTCTCTCGATCGTGCAGCAAGACGGGGACGTTGCGGGCAATCCGCGGGCGAGGTGGGTCGAGGGAGTGCTGGTTGGGTTTGCTGCAGAGACAAGGAGAAGGTGATGGCTTGCTGGAATCTGGTGGCGGCGGAAATCAAGGGAGCTGGTCAGAGCGATCCGGTTGACGGGGATTTTGGATCGGGAGGATCCCGAGGGAGACATGAGAGGGGTGGTTGGCTAGCGGCGGCGCGATGGGAATTGGTGGATTGGACAGGTAGGGCTAGGGTTTAGGCTGATTAAATAGGTAGGTGGACTAGCTTAAGGGCAAAATGGACCGTCCGATCAAAGATCGAACGATCGAGAAAAATAGACTAGGAGAGTCCAAATAATAAAACGGAGATGTTTCAGGGATGTTGGGGGATGATTCGGACTCATCGGTCATGACCGTCCGGTTCGGGTTCGAAGCAGGTTTCGGACGCGCGCGAGGGGAGGTGGTGGTTTTGCAGATAGGCTCAAATGGTCGGACAACAAATGATCGGTTGGTCTCGAAAGGGATGACAAAGGCAAGGGGGAAACGCGGCAACTACGAGCGGATGCAAGATTTATGAAAACGATGCCAATGCAATGCGAATGATGACATGAGACGAGATGCATGGCATGAACAAAAATGCAAAACAAAAGACAAAAACCCAACCACGAAGGAAATATCATATCACATCTCTGGAAAAGGCAAGAGTTGGAGTTACGAATGCGGAAAGTTGCATCCGGGGTGTTATAGACAGGGCAGGTTGAGACCACCTAGGAGACAGGTGGGCCTGGCCCTGTTCGGCGTTCGCGAATACTTAACACGCTTAACGAGATCTGGGTATTTGATCTGAGTCTGGCCATTTGGTCTATACGCACTAACCATCTACGCGGGAGTAGTTATGGGTATCCCGACGTCGTGGTATCAGCCGAAGCCTTCTTGACGTCAGCGACGAAGCGGCGCTCGCCGGATTGGACCGCGTAACGTGACTTCCTTTGTAATGGAGGTTGCTAGGTCTGCTTCCGGCCGCCCTCGCAACGTGCAGGTGTGCAATGGGCGATGGGCCCGGACCCCTGCGCGCATAGGATTTAGACCGGCGTGTTGACCTCTCTGTTGTGCCTAGGTGGGGCTGCGACGTGTTGATCTTCCGAGGCCGGGCATGACCCAGAAAGTGTGTCCGCCCAATGGGATCGGCGTGTTGGGTTATGTGGTGCACCCTGCAGGAAGTTTATCTATTGAATAGCCGTGTCCCTCGGTAAAAGGACGACCGGAGTTGTACCTTGACCTTATGACAACTAGAACCGGATACTTAATAAAACACACCGGACAAGTTCCACAGACAACCCGGTGATCGCTTTTCCGCAGGCGATGAGGGAGGATCGCCGGGTAGGATTATGCTATGCGATGCTCTTGGAGATGCTACTTGGAGATGCTACTTGGAGGACTTCAATCTACTCTCTTCTACATGCTGCAAGGCGGAGGCTGCGAAGCGTAGTCTTCGATAGGACTAGCTATCCCCTCTTATTCGGCATTCTGCATTCGGTCCACCGATATTGCCTCCTTACACATATACCCATGCATAAGTAGTGTAGCTCCTTGCTTGCGAGTACTTTGGATGAGTACTCACGATTGCTTTCTCCCCTTTTCCCCTTTCCTTTCTTTACGGTTGTCGCAACCAGATCTTTGGAGCCCAGAGCGACGCCACCGTCGGCGGCGACTACTACACTGGAGGTGCCTACTACTACGTGCAGCCCAGCGGCGACCGGGGAGTAGTTTAGGAGGATCGAGGCGGGAGGCTGCGCCTCTTCGATCAGATCCCGGTTTGTGCTAGCCTTCTTAAGGCATACTTGTTTAACTTATGTCGTACTCAGATATTGTTGCTTCCACTGACTTCGTCTATGATCGAGCACTTGTATTCGAGCCCTCGAGGCCCCGGCTTGTATTATGATGCTTGTATGACTTATTTATGTTTTAGAGTTGTGTTGTGATATCTTCCCGTGAGTCCCTGATCTTGATCGTACACATTTGCGTGCATGATTAGTGTACGATTGAATCGGGGGCGTCACAAGTTGGTATCAGAGCCGACTGCCTGTAGGAATCCCCCTTCCACACTCCTTGGCCAAAGTCGAGTCTAGACATTGCAAAACTTTTACTAACATGGCTGTGCGGCCCATGGGCCCACGTCTCCATTGGGTGGTATTAGGATCTTTTACTCCTCGATCTTTACTCCAGGATTCTGAACTCTCTTCTATTCGGTTTAAACGATTTTTACTAAAATCTATCTTTAGGTTCTCGAAAATACTTTCTCCCAGAGAGCCCCTTCAGTACAGATGATCGCCGGCTGCACCAGAAGATTTCGAAGATACTCTCCGATTTTTTTCTCGAGACCTTGTGCCCGTTGCTTTTGCAATTCCCTTCCATCGAAATATCCCTATGGATAAATACTTACACATGTCGTGCTTACTTTTATTCCCAATCGATCTTGTTATTACAGGATACCTCGAAATTCTCTCTAATGTTCCGAGAATACTTTGTGCCTACTGCCTTGCAGTTCTTTGCTACACGAATACCACTACGGATAATTTCTCGCACTTACCAAGTATCCACTCATCCCCAGTTGATTCATGTATGTCACCAATCCTCGAAATATCATTCGATCTTCCCAAAATCTTGAGCATCCTATTGCTCTCGAAATTCTTGATTGCTTGCATTATGGTTAATCCCATAAGTCTAGTAATCTTGTTGACATCCATTGTCATTGTCATTTTGAGTCCGTTGATTCGATTTGTTGCGAATGCTCGCAATCCTCAATCAGATCCTAGAACTCATCCTTCCGGCTCAGACGTCGTTTAAATCATGAGATGGTTCTCGCCAATTAAATTGTCGTCGATTGTGCCCCTAAGTCTATTGAACTTATCCATCCTTGATCAGAGCGTTTAAATCATTGTCATTGTCATTTTGAGTCCGTTGATTCGATTTGTTGCGAATGCTCGCAATCCTCAATCAGATCCTAGAACTCATCCTTCCGGCTCAGACGTCGTTTAAATCATGAGATGGTTCTCGCCAATTAAATTGTCGTCGATTGTGCCCCTAAGTCTATTGAACTTATCCATCCTTGATCAGAGCGTCTGCGTCTGATCCTTCGCTTTGTAAATCATAATTCCTTAGCAATTGAGCTCTAAGTTATTCAGTTGTTTCTATATTCCAATGTCTTTGCCTTGCTTCTTCCTCTGGTTGTGTGTCGATACTCACCCCAGATCCTTTGTTGGATTTTACCCGACAGCGTCCTTCATATTCAATAACTTTGTGAGTCCTTCCCCTGATACATAATGTCTTTGGTAAATTGTATCCTCTGCTTTGTCAACCATGCTCTACTTCCAGCTAGAGTTATTTACCCCCTGAAGTTGATGGTATACGTTCCTAAGATGCCTTGATGGGTTGGACCTATGCCTTCCTTAATATGTGTGAACGCGAAAATTTTCACGAGTCATACTCTTCTAGTGTTTTGCTAGATAAAATTTAAACATTACAACTTCTTCAAAAAAAATGAGAAGTGAATGGAAGGTTATGCATTGAGGAAGTGGGAGTCGACCTTGAACCTTTGTGTTCATGCCCATGGACACGATGTAGATCCTATCATGGAAGCTTCTTGTAATAATAACTATTCCCTTGGTATAAGTTCATCTTATATCTGGGATCTGGTCTTTTGCAATCGTGGTCCTGACCATGTTCACCTTTACATACCATTTCTCATGCAAGTTTAAGCACTGGTCTTCTGCAGAGCAATACCCCAGTCCAACCTCTACTTTGATCTGTCATCGAGTATTACCCCCTTGTATCTCGAGATTATCATGGAACTGCATAACCTCTTATGAGTTCTTCATCAAGTGCTACCTTCCCACTGATTCCAATTTTTCACGGGCTCGAGTTATTAAACACTCAAAGAAACCAATAAGCTGAACCGAGTCCGCTTTACGGTTCAACAACTCTTTAGTAATCTTCTTTGCTTACGAGTTTATGCGCGATCACGTCTTCCCTAGCCTGATCGGCTATATCATTACCGTGCTAAATTTTAAGCTGTGCTACGGTCCTTCTTCCCGGAGCACAAAAATTTTCGACGATGAGCTAAGCTTACGTCGATCTTCCTCGTCATATCAGTTCGCCTTGAACAACAATCTTGATTACAAGTTTGTGTCCTACCCATGGTTCCAATAACCTTCCGCTACCTCATTCCTTTGACTTGATGTCGTCGCTGATTGATTACATCTTCATGAAATCTCTCAACAAATGTGTCGTGATCATCATCAACCTTATGAGCTCCTCCAGGATATCTATTGAATTCATGATGAGAAATACCGTCCTTGCCCCTCGATGGTTTGTGTTATCATCGACCACTTTATTGCCTTCCGTTCAACACAAACTTATTCGTGTTTTGTGTTATACCTGGAGACCCTTACTATCCAACATCTGTTCTTCTTTGCCTTGGAGTATTACCATCTTTTATGTCAAGGATGTCGTGAGAAATTCACCACCCTTAAGAATTCTTGATGCCAGTGATACTTATTAACATCACCATTCTTTTCTTGGTCTCCGTGATATTTCTAACCGGAATACCGACAGATGGTCTGTGATGTGTAAATTCTAAACTTCGAGCAACCCTCTTGCTTTGAAGTTATTTGTCTATAGTTTCATTCTACGACTATGGCTTATTGAATCACCATTCTGACATTGGTCGTGCAACCCAACCCATATTTTGGGCGCACCTTTCAACCAACGTTTAATTGTGTATGTTTTCCTCGAGCATACTTCCTTATATCATTTGATCTGACAAATGTTATCTCCTTGTTCACTTAATTGTGGAGATCCATCTTTTGGAAATCTCGATGAATTGCCGTTGAGTTCACCAGACACCTCCTTGTCCTCTCCTTGGGTTAATGATGAACTCTTGTTAACGGAAATCACTTCATAGTTCATTTCCCGAGAATCTTACATTGTCATCTCGTCAATTGTGTTGCACCTTTTCTTCTCAGGCATACTAAGTCGGAGGTATCCTAACACCAGTCGGATCTGAACCTCGGCCAGATATGATGGTTGGAACATATTTCCAAGCGTTATAACATCAGTCTTTATATGACTCGGTAAGGTGATGTCATGCCTAGCACACCTGGCCGAAGGGCCTATTGTTATAGTTTCCCTTTTTAACAAGGTTAACCAATTTCCATGAGGAACTTGAATGCCTTGTTTAATAAGTTATCCTGATGGATCCTTTGTGTATCCAAAGTCCGGCCTTTGCTTGAAGACCATGTCAATGCTATCTCGAAGCAAGTCTGTGCTACTCCGATCTTCAATAAGAACATTTGAAGCCCAATGCTAAATGTTTCTTGCTCAATTATCCAAACACCGTTGTATGGGTAATGTCAAGAAATTTCTCTCCCCTTACCTAAAGGGTTTTCTACATTATCTCCTGTCGTGGATATTTTTCTCTGCTTGTTCTTGGGAAGGATATACTCCTGAAATATGTGTTTAAACACACTTTTCCTTTCCATTGTTCTGTTTAATCTGATAATCACATTTTCCTTTCCATTCTTTTGCTTAACCTTTCCTGTAATCTGACTTAACTGAGCAGAGATAGTTCCCTGCTTAGGTAAGCACCTTGTTGTACCACTCTGTCTGTAAGACCCTGTTACTATTGTTGATGACTATCGGTGTCAAAACCGGCGGATCTCGGGTAGGGGGTCCCGAACTGTGCGTCTAGGTGGATGGTAACAAGAGACGAGGGACACAATGTTTTACCTGAGTTCGAGCCCTCTCGATGGAGGTAAAACCCTACGTCCTGCTTGATTAATATTGATGATATGGGTAGTACAAGAGTAGATCTACCATGAGATCAAGGAGGCTAAACCCTAGAAGCTAGCCTATGGTATGATTGTTGAGATGTATGTTGTCCTATGGACTAAAGCCCTCCGGTTTATATAGACACCGGAGAGGCTAGGGTTACACAGAGTCGGTTACAATGGTAGGAGATCCACATATCCGTATTGCCAAGCTTGCCTTCCACAACAAGGAAAGTACCTTCCGGACACGAGCCGGAGTCTTCAATCTTCTATCTTCGTAGTATTGGAGTCCGGCGGATATTGATAGTCCGGCTGTCCGGACACCCCCTAGTCCAGGACTCCCTCAGTAGCCCCCGAACCAGGCTTCAATGACGATAAATCCAGCGTGTTTATAGTCTTCGGCGTTGCAAGGCGGGTTCTCCCTTCAAATTCCACGTATCAGCTGAATAGTGTCCGGCTTCATCTTGAATACTGTGCTCCTCGGCTTCTACGCCAAATAATGGCCCTCTTCCACGCGTCGCACGAATGCGAAAAGCCAGGGTGTCTTTTGCATTTTACCCCCTAATTGTGCGAGTCGTCCGCCTATAAAAGAGGCAAGAATCCAGATCCAAACCGCACCGTCTTCCTCCCGCGTATACTCCATCGAAGCGCCTCTGGCCTAGAAATCCATTCCACCATGTATCATCAACGCGGCTCTTCTTCACGCGCTCCCAGCCCACCGCCGGGGAATTGGAGGAGGTGCTCCATTTCGCACAATGAGCTAGTGAAGCTCCAAACGGAGGGGTTTCTCCCTCCGGCCTTCATGGTTCCAGTCCGGGCCGGACTGGTTACTTATCAAGGTGGGAGGCAGGCGGAGGACACTCCAAGCCCCAATAAGGAGGAGCGAGTGTGCTTTGTCCCCTATCTGATAAGGGGACTCGGATTTCCAATACATCCGTTCCTCCGCGGGCTCCTGAAGTTCTACGGACTCCAGCTCCACCATCTCACGCCCGCCTCTGTGCTGCACATCGCGGGCTACGTAGCTCTTTGTGAGCTATTCCTGGGCATCGAGCCCCATTTTGCTTTGTGGAAGAGGCTGTTTTGCCTCGTGCCCCGTTCTCATGAGGGGTCCATATATCAAGTGGGCGGCGCCTTGAAATATGGCGATCGCCGGGCTGGATACCTATCCGGCACTCCCAAGAAAGCGTCCAAGGCTGGCCCTCGGAGTGGTTTTATATTGAGGCGCCCGCTGCGAGATCCGATCCGGATCGGCCTCCGGAGTTTAATCTTGCTCCCTTGAAGAAACGCCTCGGTGGCGCCCATGAGCCCCGATTGGAGGAAGACAAGAGCGTTCATTACTTGATGGGCGGATAAGATTAATGGCTCATTCGGCTTGACCATGATTGGAGTCATGGCGACATGCATCAGCGAGGGTACAGCCAGCATGTCTGAGGCCACCCTATGTGGGATTTCAGCAGGCGACGCCGCCACCGCACGGCCGCAAAGGGCGGATTCGCCAAGGATCTAGCAAAGATCTGTCGGCTGTATAAGGGGAGAAGGAGGATTTCCTTCAGACGAACCCTTTAAGCGGGTTTTCCATGATCAACCCGGAGGATGGGTAAGTGAATACCTTGAAGGGCTCAACCCAAGCTTTGAAGTTTAAGCTTCTTATATTATGTCTTGGCGCAGGATCTACGCCGGATGTGGAGGACATGGTGAGTCCGCTCCGCAACTTTGAGGATCCGGAGGATCCACAGGTCCGCCTCCGAAGAGGACCGGACATCGAGTGGAGCTGATCGGCGGGGTGTATCACCAGCTCAGCATAGACAATGCTCGGTGGCCATTATGGCGGACTACCCGGACTAAGTCCGGCTCCCAGTGACCATGACCGAAGTCCGGACACCTATTTCTTCCTGTCCATCTCTAACCAAGCGATGGTATTTGCAGAGCGCTTTTCTGGCGAGAAGCGAACTGCACTTCTTGACCCTGAGGCCAGTCCGGACCAGCGGCGGAAAAAAAGGCGCTGCTGCGGACGAAAACGTCGCCGCAAAGTTATAGCTCGTATTCAAATTTTCAGAGCAACGTTTCGAGGAAACGCTTAAGAGCTCATGATCTCTGTAGGAGAAAAAGCGCTCGCCGAACTGCGAGCGCGGGAATTGCCGATCCGACCAACACCAACCAGGCTCCAGTGCCCGGACTAGAGGGGGAGGCAGGCGCAAGACGCGAGCCGGATCCTTCTCCAACGGAGGATACCGATGGTATGCGCCACCAAGTGCGAGGTGGAGCGCCATGAACCATAGGCGCCGCCCGGACGGCGTTTTGTGAAGCGTGCTTTTCCCGAGGCATTGGATGCCTTTAACGAGGATCGCATCTCCGTGCCGCTCAAGATGGTTTTACGAGCCACGGAGCGGTATGTGAAAGACACGGGTAAGGGAATTTCAATGGTTATATACCGAGTAGCCCGAGACTTAAAGTAGTTTATGTAAACTGATTTAAGGATCATTTGAAAATCTGCGCTTCGAGAAGAACGCATGGCTGTCCGGGAGCTGCAAGATTGCAAGGCCCAAGCGGAGGCCGCACTTGCTGCCGCAGGAGGAGCATAAAGACCCCTCCTGGTAACACATTTTATTAATAAACATAAGCGGTATGCGGCGTGCGCGAAGTCTAATAATGACATTGCAGGTGCCGCGGACAAGATCCGGATAGGCAAGCATTGCTGCGCCCGACTAAAGGCGGCGAGAGTGTCTTGAATAGGGTTCAGCAGAAAGGAACAAACTCGAGGATGCCAGCGCCAAGCTCGGAGAAGAGCTGAAAGCGTTCGAGCCGAGCTGTCCGGCTCCGTTAAGGAGAATCAGCGGCTTCGTCGCGGCATTTATAGTAAGTGCTTGGCGGACTCCTTTGAAAAGAAGAGTTCGGAGGAAGTACTGACATGCTTGGTCTTGTAGGTATACTCACGGTGTCGTCCTGCAGAGGAGATGCCCATATCAACGGGTGATCAACTTCCCGAACTGTTGCAACTGCTCGAACGAGTTCGACAGGCAATGAGCGGCGTCGTTCGGGCTTTATGGCCAGCCTTCACCCCACCCGAGGGCCTCAGGGAGCTTGCGAAGAAGCTGCAGGGAGTGCGGCAGCACTTCCGTTTGTGGAAGATTTCGGCTTGCCGTCAGGGTGCCAGGGAGGCTTGGGCCGTGGTGAAGACGCGGTACAAGAAGGCGGATCCCAACCACATGGCCGAAGTTGGACCTGTGGGGCCCGATGGGAAGGAGATCCCTGTGAGTTTAATGTATAGCCAAGTAGAGTTGGCTGCGAAATTTTCCCAACGGGACTGTAAACTAGACAGCCTGTTAGACGGGATTGAGGAGGAATACCATCAATAAATTTGACAATGTATGTTATCCTGTAAAGTGACATGTGAAAATGCCTTCTAGCGGATTGTAGATCGTTTGTCTTTGCCGACCTTTTAAGCCGACCTCGGGACCCTAGAGTCCGAAGTGTGTCCGAATACCTTGTTGGTTAAGAAACAACCGTGGTATGCATGGAGACCAGGCGTAGGGGTCATTAGTGCTTTATCAGACAAGTGCCCAACTAGTTATGTTATATTACATGGTTAGTAAGAAACATCTTCGGGAGAATAGTTCCGTTAAGGGTTCCTTTATTTGGGAGGCATGCCCTAAGGTGCATTCCGGACTGCAAAAGCGATAAAACATCTGGGGGCAAATAGATAAATAGGTAAAAGTTCATCTTTTAAATCACCGACCGAATATTCCCTTAAAACGCTAGCTTTCGGCTTCACCCGGTCTGAGGTACACATCGGGTGACCCGCGATAATAATCGCAGAAGGTGCTCCTTTACCTCCTAGCCGAACAATCGGGAGCGTGAGGGGTAAGCACAGGAGCCAGGCAACCCAGCTTGGCCAAAACTTAAGTCATATCGATGCATATAATGGCGAGTAAAAGGTACATGTGGAAGCGTGACACATGTGTTGGGTATGAAACTGTAGGATCGAAAGTATGTCTAGATGGGGGGTGATTAGACTACTTGTCAATATAAAAATTCTGCCTTTTGACAAAGAACAGTTTTTGGCAGATTCACAATTATGATCAAGTCAAGCATCACCCTACACATGCAATTCTAGAGTATAGGCAGCGGAAAGTAAATTGCACATGTAGTAAAGAGAGGTGGAGAAGAGCAAATGCAATTTTGGAGACGCGGTGATTTTTCTCGTGGTTCTGATAGGTGGTGCTATCGTACTTCCACGTTGATGGAGACTTCAACCCACAGAGGGTAGCGGCTGCTTGAGTCCACGGAGGCTCCACCCACGAAGGGTCCACGAAGAAGCAACCTTGTCTATTCCATCATGGCCTCGCCCACGGAGGGCTAGCCTTACTCGGGGTAGATCTTCACAGTAGGCGATCTCCTTGCCCTTACAAACTTCTTGGTTCAACTCCACATCTCGGCGACGGAGGCTCCCAAGCGACACCTAACCAATCTAGGAGGCACCACCCTCCAAAAGGTAATAGATGTTGTAGATGATGATGAACTCCTTGCTCTTGTGCTTCAAATGATAATCTCCCCAACACTCAACTCTCCTCACTGATTTGGCTGTGGTGGAAGAAAGGATTGAGTGGAAAGCAACTTGGGAAGACTAGAGATCAAGCTTCATATGGTGGGAGTGGAGCAACTTGATCTCAACACAAGGGTAGGTAGTTCTCTTCTCAGAAATGTAAGGTAGGAGTGGTAGTTCTTTCGATGGCTCTCTCCACGAATGAAGAGGGGTGGAGGGGTATAAATAGCCTCCACACAAAATCCAACCCTTACACACATTTGAGCAATCTCGGTGGGACGAAGTGGACAACTCGGTGAGACCGATAGTTCAAATAATGTGAGCGTTGGGATTTTCGGTGGGACCGAATATACAATCTCGGTTAGTCCGATTCGTGCAATGACAAGAGCATGCCAGTTTGGTGGGACCGACTTCATCATCTCGGTGACACCGATTTGATGTGAAGATTCTGAAGCTTGGCAACTCATGTTTCGGTGAGACCGAGTTCGAATCGAAAATCCGAGTTTACTAGGGTTTGGCTTATGGTGAGGTGGTTCATCTCGGTGTGGTGAATATGGAATATCGGTGGGACCGAGACTACTTATGAGTGTATATGGCGGTGAAAGTTTCGATAGTTTAGGAGATGTATCACTAAGCACTTGAGCAACGGATCATCATCATAACCTCATCCCCTTTTAATAGTATTGGCTTTTCCTATGGACTCAATGTGATCTTGGATCACTAAACCAAAAATGGAGTCTTGAGCTTTTGCCAATGCTTGCCTTAGCATTTTGGGGGTCCACTTCTTGAGTCCTTGCCATACCCATATCCTTGAACTCTCTGAAATGATTCTCAAGTAACTATTAGTTCAATGATATATATGTTGTTATTAATTACCAAAACCACCGGGGATTAGTTGCACTTTCAATCTCCCCTTTTGGTAATTGATGACAACATATAGATCAAACTTCGACAAAGGATATAATCAATGAATAATATAAATCGCTTTGAGAAGTATGTGATAAGCAAGAGCTCCCCTAAATTTGTGCATTATTTAAGATTTGCGTTTGAATGCAAATGCACAATCGATTAGGATCATGGGTCACTCTTCCATGTCACATACATCTTGGTGGAGCGCACAAAATGATAAGAATGAACAGCATGCACCCAATCACCAAGACATGAGTAAATGGTCATACGAGATAGGAATGGCATATGATAAGCATTAAGCACACATTAAAGCATAGTATGACCAAGCACTCATTAAGGTAGAATCAAGCGAAGTATCAAACACTTTGAATGTCTCGAAAACCAAAAGTATCTCAAAGAAACCGCAAAAGAACGAAAGAGCAAAAGCGCAAAGACAACAACACTCTCTCTCGAAGCCCTATGATCTATACAATTTCTCCCCTTTGGCAACAAGTTACCAAAAGTTCGAAAAAGCATAGAGCTAAGCGTCCTTGTGGACTCTTTGGCGGCTCCGTGCAGGTTGATGTCGGAGTGGATATGACAACATCGGCGAAGACTTGGTGATGTCTGTCTTTGGAGGAGTGGACTTTGGGCTGGAGCTGGAGTAGGAGCAAGCTGCTTTGGGCGTAGGGAGTCTTTGAAGCTGTAGTCTGGTGTCGATCCTTTGGAATAGCAGGTGATCGGGATCCTTTGGGAATCGGAGCGATCTGTTGATGAGAATCTGGACTAAGTCATCCTGCAACTCATGCATAAGTTCGCCTTGTCTGCTTTGCTTCCTCAATATACGCCTCGAGCTTGTTGGCGGTCACTTGTACTTGATCGACTTCACGTCGGGCGTAGATCTTCTCGTCAACAATCCTCTCTAAGCTCTCTGAGACTGTTCAATCTGGCGAGCGTTGTTCAATCCTTTGAGTAGCTTCAAGAATTTGCTCTCGAAACTCTTTGATTTAGCTGCTGCTGCTCTTTGCTTCCTTGTCGACTTTGGCTTTCTTAGCAGCTGCGATCTTGGCTTGACCTTCAACGGATGTCGGATCCTCCTCATCCATCACAACAACATTGTCTTCATGCTCTGGCTGCAGCGGTAAATGTTCTCTATCCAACAAGAATGTGCCCGTGCCAAACTTGGCATTGATAAGCATCTGAATCTGCGGGGCAAATCCACATGACCTTTTACGGTCATTGCAGTCCTCTTAATGGTCTCTACCATCAAGTCCATCACCTTGAAAGGTGCTCTCTCATCAAGTATGTGCAGCATGTTGATAGAGTATCCTCGATCATGCGATCATCTCGATTTGGGCATCAAGGTATGCCTCAAAATGGTATTAGTGGTAGGTAAGCCTGCACGGAGATGGTAGGCGAGGCGAGCTTCCAGATTCCCAAATCCTCTGCTGGAATCTCTTTGTACATGTTTTCATGGATTCATGATTCTTCTTTGGAATCCCATATACATCAATATCATCTTCTCGTTGCCTTTGGAGCATTCAGAATTTCTGCCCATTCTTCAACGAAGAAGAAAACCTTTGACCTTGATCATCCACATAATCTTTCCATCGGGGTAGAAGTGAG
The DNA here is from genome assembly GCA_021437245.1 of Aegilops speltoides. Lineage (NCBI taxonomy): Eukaryota > Viridiplantae > Streptophyta > Magnoliopsida > Poales > Poaceae > Aegilops > Aegilops speltoides. Next base: position 178,108,583 of record CM038146.1, read on the forward strand.
TTGTGGCATAAAATTGCATTATCATCTCATCGTTCCAAGCTGGTCAATTTCGACCTACAAAATCTGCAACTCCACATGCGGTGAAACTTTCATGCACATGTGGAAAGAAATCTCTGTGCTCTTATTTGTCAATGTACTTCCGGTCAACATATCTCGGTATCTGCGACTATGGGCTTCTTGTCCATCAAGACGGTCTCATAGAAGTCCTCTTTGCTCTACGGTGTGAAATCTGGGATCTCTGGCAGTTCTTCTCCTCACGGCATATGGGTCAGTTTGTCTCCATAGCTTTGAGACCTTTATCTTTCCTTGCCTTCATATCCTCGGCTCGAGGATGAGCATCATTATGGAGTGGCAGTTTTGGGCGAAGTTTCAGCAAAACTGGTCCTTCATCGTCGAGACTCACTGGTGGCACATCATCCTTGTTCTTTTAGAATACTGGAATGTTTCGACGGTCCTCTTAGGCTTGGCGGCGAGCTTTCTTTGGAGCTGCCTTAGCTGGAGCAGATTTCTTGGGCTTTGATGTGGCTCCGGCCTTAATGGCATCACCCATGAGCTTGGCTTACGAGGAGGAGGCTGGGGTGCTTCCTCATCCTCATCCTCTCTTGCTGCATCATGCACTATCCTCTTTCTCTTGGTGGTTTTCTTCACTTTGCTTGCAGTTGCCTCTCCCAAATTCAGCTTCTTAGCAGCAGTTGATGCTTGACTTTCTTTGGTGCCCTTCTTAGATTGTTGATCTTGTTGCTCTTTGGCAACAACCTTCCTTTAGGCTTTGAGGTCACCTCTTCCTCAACAACAAAATCTGAATCCTCATCATCTGAATTCCTCTTCTTTCTAGCTCTGGTGGCTGCGGGAGGCATGCCACTTGGTGTACTCCTCTCACCATCATCGGATGAGCTACTAGGATCGGGACTAGTGCACGCCTCTGGAATGTCTACAATGGGTGTCTCGACCTGTTCTCACCATCCTTGGCATCGACATGGTGACAACCTGTGAATAGATAAGGTGTAGGCAGAGAAGAAGAGTCATCACAAAATGCAGAAGTTTTGCAAAAAATGAGTTCAAATTCTAGTATTAAGTTTTCACGAAGTCATTTGGTCGGGACCGAGTTTAAGGTTGGTGAATCCGAAGTGTTAAACAGAGCTTGGCACACCACTTTCGGTTTGACGAAGTGGGTTTCGATCTGCCGAAAACACTAGGGTTTCACATAATTTTCATTTCGGTCACACCGATTTTGCACAACTTCGGTTGGACCGAAGGGTGCGATGCAATGGCCATAGGCCAAATCGGTCATACCGAAAATATAAAATCGGTCTCACCGAGATGTGTTCATGGAAACCTAACCTAAAACTTTTACTCGAATCTAGTTCAAACGAACCAATCTGGTGTCTGGAGAATTTCAATCGTGGCAAGATACTAGGCAATCAAGCGTGCATTGAGTCGGAGATGGGAGCACGAGTGGGATCAAAACTCACCCTAACTTGGTGGAGTTTTTCTCTGGCGGCAACGGCTCGGAGGAGATGGCCGTTGACGGCGGCGGAGACATCGGCGAGGCGCCTGAGCGGCAACGGCGGCGATCCGGAGACCAAGGCGGCGGCGGCAAAGGGTGTGGGGCTAAAGCGTTTGAAGGAGGAATCGCGCGGCCCTCGAAATATATACCCCTTATTTGTCGGTGGGACCGAGTTGTAAAACTTCGGTGGCACCGAGATGGATAACTGCTAAGCGATTATGCACTTGATCACGCCGAAAATCACAACTTCGGTTTCACGAGATGAAAACCTAGATCGTCTAAATGCTTTCGGTTCGACCGAGTTTGAGTGAGTTGGTCGACCGAAATCAATTAGAAGGTTTTGGAAATTAGCCCTTGACGGATCGGTGGCTCAGTGCTCCTCACCGGAGGGTCCGAAAATGACTTGTTCAAAATTTGTGATGTAAGCATGAATAGAATTTGAGACAAGAAAGCATAGATAGCTAGGGGAGGTACTTAGGCATTCTTGTCCATCCATTTGGTCAAAAAACTCAAAACGACCAGAACAACAAATGGATGTCCTCGAATGGATAAAATCATGCATCCAACATGCTCACACAATAAGATAGCAAATGAAATATGTGTCAAACATGCACAACCAAAACTCTAGCAACTAGCACACAATTTGTCGATGACTAGGTCATCTTTATATGAGTATATTGACTTAGGATCCAAATGAGAACATTTGATCATAGGTCATACTCATCGTTTAAGCACAAGTGGGGTTACCACTTTTACATAAAGCATTGATGTGTTCACATCATTTGAAGATGCTTTAGCTCAATTTTTAGAGCAAAGCTCCCCCTAGATGTGAGAACCCTTTTAAAGGGTCAAACTAACCTTGGGTTGTCGTAGAAGACTTCATGTAGATGTTGAAGATGTGGATGCTCAATGTTGATGGAGATCATCAAGAGTTGGGAGCTATCCTTTGGATTGGGCACTTTCAATACCTACATGGGTTAGTCCCACAAGGAACAAACAAGGATATCCATGGACATAGATTGAAGTTCACAATAGATGATGTCCATGAAAGCAATGATTACCTTGTCCCTTGACTTACCAACAAGAGGGTTTGTGACTCCATGAACTAGTGCACAATGTGGAAGTTGATTGCACAAGTTTTTGCCAAAATGAATGTGAGTGAAGTATGTTGGCGGAGTCACCCTCAAGAACTTTCTAGTTCTTCTTCTTCGGGATCCACATCATCTTGATGGGAATCCTTGGGGTTGTAGTTGAGCTTGTGAAGTAGAACTTGGCGTTTCCTTGGGAACCCACTTGACCATGGCTTGAGGTGCTTCAACAAATGCATCAATCTCCTCTTGAAGCTTGTCCTTGCCTTTTAGCTTGTGGTCTTGTGGTGGAAGGTCATCTTGAGCTTGTTCCACCTTGGAAGAAGTAGGATCATACTTCTCCTTTTGAGGAACAAACTGTGGAGTAGGATATTGACCTTCTTCCCACTCAACGCCTTCGGCGTTGAACTTTCGCTCAAAACCAATTCCTTGATTCTTCCGGTGCCTTCCTTGCTTGCGAACAATTTCCTCAAAGTTCTTGCTTCGGCAAGGCTCTTGTAGACACCTTTCTCTATGATCCCTTTCAATAAACTATTCTCTTGCTCAAGTGTAACTTGGCTTGAAACATTGTTAGTGGAATCAAGAGAACTACTAGAAGCAACAACATTGGATTTAGCATGGTTATTATTCTGCTAGAGGAAGAATTTTCTTATGCTTGTCATGCTTAGTCTTAATGGGTGGCAAGAAATTAGACAAGAGAAGTCGTTTGGCAAGATATGAAGAACTCTTCTTTCAAAGATCGTCATTGATTGCTTTTAGAAACTCATGTTCTTGCTCTAGAGTGAGCTTCTCGAAGCGTAGCTTCTCATGAGATCTTAGGAGCTCTCTATGATCTTCTTGAGTTGTTTCATGAGCTAAATTAAGAGTGTTTAGTTCTTTAGTTAGACGCTCAATCTCCTTCATAGCATTGTCATTTGACTCTTCTCGACTATAAAGACTACTAGCATGTTCATCGTTACTAGGCTCACTGGATTTATCATGCAAGAGCTCATCTTCACCAAGCAAGTCATCCTCATCACTATCGAAGTCAAAGAATTCAGGGTGTGATACCTTGGGGCCTTTAGCCATGAAGCATCTTCCAATTCCCTCATTTGGTGAATCAAATATGTCGTAGGAGTTGGAGTTGGAGGATACGAGAGCAAGACTAGCAACACCTTCATCTTGACTGTAGTCGGAGTCGGAGTGATAGCTTCCTTCGGATTGATTGTCGGAGTCAGAGCCGGAGACCCATTCACCTACATGAGCTTGATGTTTTCTTCTTGTGTAGCTCCTTGATGACTTGTCTTTCCTCTCCGAATCCTTGCTTCTCCGAGAGGGTCTTCGTTCATAACGATCATCTCTGCTCCTTCTCTCTTTCCGAGGTGACTCATCTCTTGACCTTCTTCTTCTTGGAGATTCTTCTCTTCTCTTGTGGGGAGCCGTACACTCATTTGAGTAGTGTCGGGTCTTCCACAATTGTAGTGATTCGATCACGACTAGAAGATCTCTTTTCATCATATGATCTAGACTTTGAGCTTCTCTCTTTGCCTCTATTCTTATAGAATTTGTTGAAGTTCTTGACCATTAGGCTTATCTCTTCATTGGAAACTAACTTGTCACTTGAGGTTGTGGGAGCATCACTTGTAGCTTTGTAAGCACCACTTGAATTGTTGTGAAGCTCTTCCTTATCCTTAAGTGTCATCTCATGAGCAACAATTCTTCCAATGACTTGGTTGGCTTGAGAGTCTTGTAGTTTGGCATCATTTGGATCAAAGTGCACACGGTGTCATACTTTCCATCCAAAGCTCGAGAATCTTCTTGATGATGAATCGGTCGGTCATTTCTTCGCTTCCTAAGCGGCAATCTCATTTGTGATGAGAGCAAGCCTAGAGTACATTTCAGCGACTCCTTCACCATCCTTCATCTTGAACTTGTCAAGTTGACCTTGAAGAATATCTAGCTTTGATTCCTTCACGGACTCGGTACCTTCGTGCATTTCAACCAAAGTATCCCAAATCTCTTTTGCATTCTCAAGACGGCTGATTTTGTTGAACTCCTCGGGACACAAGGCATTGAAGAGAATGTCACAAGCTTGAGCATTGTTTTGCAACATCCGCAATTCTTCCGGTGTAGCTTCGCGATCCGGAACTTCTCCTTCCTCGAAGAATTCACCTTGCATACCAACACAAATAATGCCCCATGCGGCTGGTTTATGACCAAGAATATGCATTTTCATTTTATGCTTCCAACTAGCAAAATTTGTACCATCAAAGTAAGGACCTCTAGGAAAATTACCCTCACTAGACGCCATACTCTCCTAGGTTGTGAAACCAAGCTTATGGAGTCCAATGCAATGGAAACCAATACAATGGAGACCAAAGCTCTGATACCACTTGTAGGATCGAAAGTATGTCTAGAGGGGGGGTGATTAGACTACTTGTCAATATAAAAATTCTGCCTTTTGACAAAGAACAGTTTTTGGCAGATTCACAATTATGATCAAGTCAAGCATCACCCTACACATGCAATTCTAGAGTATAGGCAGCGGAAAGTAAATTGCACATGTAGTAAAGAGAGGTGGAGAAGAGCAAGCGCAATTTTGGAGACGCGGTGATTTTTCTCGTGGTTCCGATAGGTGGTGCTATCGTACTTCCACGTTGATGGAGACTTCAACCCACGGAGGGTAACGGCTGCATGAGTCCATGGAGGCTCCACCCACGAAGGGTCCACGAAGAAGCAACCTTGTCTATTCCATCATGGCCACGCCCACGGAGGGCTAGCCTTACTCGGGTAGATCTTCACAGTAGGCGATCTCCTTGCCCTTACAAACTTCTTGGTTCAACTCCACATCTCGACGACGGAGGCTCCCAAGCGACACCTAACCAATCTAGGAGGCACCACCCTCAAAAGGTAATAGATGTTGTAGATGATGATGAACTCCTTGCTCTTGTGCTTCAAATGATAATCTCCCCAACACTCAACTCTCCTCACTGATTTGGCTGTGGTGGAAGAAAGGATTGAGTGGAAAGCAACTTGGGAAGACTAGAGATCAAGCTTCATATGGTGGGAGTGGAGCAACTTGATCTCAACACAAGGGTAGGTAGTTCTCTTCTCAGAAATGTAAGGTAGGAGTGGTAGTTCTTTCGATGGCTCTCTCCACGAATGAAGAGGGGTGGAGGGTATAAATAGCCTCCACACAAAATCCAACCCTTACACACATTTGAGCAATCTCGGTGGGACGAAGTGGACAACTCGGTGAGACCGATAGTTCAAATAATGTGAGCGTTGGGATTTTCGGTGGGACCGAATATACAATCTCGGTTAGTCCGATTCGTGCAATGACAAGAGCATGCCAGTTTGGTGGGACCGACTTCATCATCTCGGTGACACCGATTTGATGATGAAGGATTCTGAAGCTTGGCAACTCATGTTTCATGAGACCGAGTTCGAATCGAAAATCCGAGTTTACTAGGGTTTGGCTTATGGTGAGGTGGTTCATCTCGGTGTGGTGAATATGGAATATCGGTGGGACCGAGACTACTTATGAGTGTATATGGCGGTGAAAGTTCTTGATAGTTTAGGAGATGTATCACTAAGCACTTGAGCAACAGATCATCATCATAACCTCATCCCTTTTAATAGTATTGGCTTTTCCTATGGACTCAATGTGATCTTGGATCACTAAACCAAAAATGGAGTCTTGAGCTTTTGCCAATGCTTGCCTTAGCATTTTGGGGGTCCACTTCTTGATCCTTGCCATACCCATATCACTGAACTCTCTGAAATGATTCTCAAGTAACTATTAGTTCAATGATATATATGTTGTTATTAATTACCAAAACCACCCAGGGATTAGTTGCACTTTCAGAAACCCGTATAATTAAGCTTCTATAAAAGAAGCCCCCAGAAATAATGAGTGCGGATGGCACATCATATGTATGCAAAGAATGCGGAAATATGCCCGTAAGGGCTTTCGAATAAAAAAGGAAAAGAGAAACAAAACGACAGCCGAAGTGTAAAAGTTTGGACGGGGGAAGGGGACAAACTCTTAGTCCGACGCTAGGCATAGAATCGTCGGAGGCGGGCTGCGTTCCATGGGTTCGGCTCGAGTCGGTTGTCCGACGCATTTTGTAGACGGTATGCTCCGCCGGTCAGTACTTGATCGATAATGAAGGGGCCCTCCCATTTAGGCTTGAGCTTGTCCTTTTTCTTGTCCGGCAGGCGTAGAACTAGTTCGCCAACGTTGTAAGTCTTGGCCCGTACTTCTGCGCTTTGATATCTTGAACTGTTCTTCGATAGAATGCGAGCGAGCTTCGCGACGTCGCGTTCTTCCTCAATGTGTCCAAGCTGTCCTGCCGATCTAGCTCGGCCTCTCTTTCCTCATACATGCGCTTTTCGAGGTGAGTCATGAATAATGTCACAGGCAAGAGCGCCTCTGCGCCGTATCCGTAAAAATGGTGTGAATCTGGTAGTACAGTTAGGCGTTGTCCGCAGCCCCAGTCTGGTCGAGCTCCTCGACCCATTGTGCGTCGGATTTAGTGAGCGACCTCACTAGTGCGGGTTTAATGCCGCTCATTATTAGACCATTTGCTCTTTCCACTTGACCGTTGGTTTGGGGGTGATAGGCGGCGCATAGTCGAGCTTGATGCCCATATTTTTGCACCATGACTTAACCTCATCGGCGGTGAAATTCGTGCGTTGTCGGTGATGATCTTTGTGGGGACTCCGTAGCGGTGTACCACCTCTGATATAAAGTCTATCACTGGTCCGGACTCTACCGTTTTGACCGGTTTGGCCTCTATCCATTTGGTGAACTTATCCACCATGACCAATAGGTACTTTTTCTTGTGGGTTCCCCCTTTAAGGGGTCCAACCATGTCAAGCCCCCGGACATGACGGCGGGTAATGGGTATGGTTTTGAGGCGGTGGGTGGCATATGGCTCGATTAGCAAAGAGGCGACAACCAACGCATCGCTGGACCAAGTCTGTCGTCCGCCCGAGCCGTCGGCCAATAAAATCCTGTACGGAATGCCTTTCCTACAAGGGCCCGGGCTGCTGCGTGGTGTCCGCCTAGTCCGGCATGAATTTCAGCCAGGAGGTTTCGTCCTTCCTCTTCGAAGATACACCTTTGAAGGACTCCGGTAGCACTTTTCTTATAAAGTTCTCCCTCATGAACCTTGTAGGCCTTTGATCGCCGGACTATGCAGCGGGCCTCATTTTGGTCTTCGGGAAGTTCCTGCCTAAGTAAGTAGGCTAGGAAAGGTTCATCCTGTGGCGATTCTGCCATTATAGCGTGGGCGGAGGGTGTTATGTCATCTGCCGACTCACGGTTGGTGCGGTTTTCTCCGGTTTGTCTTTGCCGTACTCCTCTTCCCATAATACGGATGGCTTGAAAAGCCGTTCCAGAAGATATTTGGAGGACAGCATCACGTTTCGCACCGATCGTGCGGGGCGTCGGCCGCTTGGTTATTATCTCGGGCTATGTGATGGAATTCAAGTCCTTCAAACCGGGCTGACATTTTTAGGACAGCGTTGCGATATGCTGCCATTTTCGGATCCTTGGCGTCGAAGTCTCCGTTTATTTGGGATATTGCAAGGTTTGAGTCCCCGCGCACCTCTAGGCGTTGAATGCCCATGGAGACCGCCATCCGGAGACCATGTAACAAGGCCTCGTATTCGGCTGCATTGTTGGAGTCCGTGTACATTATTTGAAGTACATACTGGACTATATCTCCGGTGGGGGACGTCAGTACGATGCCAGCCCCCAGTCCGGCCAACATTTTAGAACCGTCGAAATGCATAGTCCAATTGGAGTATGCGCCGTACTCTTTAGGGAGTTCGGCTTCTGTCCATTCGGCGACGAAGTCAGCCAAGACTTGTGACTTTATAGCTCGTCGAGGTTTGTAAGTGATGTCGAATGGTAAGAGCTCTATGGCCCACTTTGCTATCCTGCCCGTTGCGTCGCGGTTATTCATAATGTCATTGAGTGGTACTTCAGAGGCCACTGTTATCGAACACTCTTGAAAGTAGTGCCGGAGCTTCCGAGACGGCATGAACACCGCATATGCTATCTTCGATAGTGCGGTAACGGATTTGCAGGGGTTAACACGGTGGATACATAATACACTGGTTTTTGAAGAGGGAATTTATGCCCTTATACATCGCTCGTTCGACGACGAGGACCGCGCTTACAACTTGATGTGTTGCTGCAATGTATAACAACATTGGTTCGCCCGAGTGGGCGCCACCAGACCGGTTGTTGCCGGTATGGCTTTTATTTCTTCGAGTCGGCGGTGGCGGCATCCGTCCACTCGAAGTGTTCGTGCGCTGAGGAGGCGATAAAGGGCAGCGCCTTTTCTCCTAGGCGGAGATAAAGCGGCTTAAAGCTGCCACGCATCCTGTTAATTTTGTATTTGTTTGAGGTCCTTTGGAATATCCAAGCGTGACCTGGCTCGGATTTTGGCGGATATGCTTCAATTCCTCTACGGATACGATGAAGCCCGGCCGCTTTCCGGCGGGCACGCCAAAACGCATTTTTCCGGATTCACTTGATATCATATGCTCGAGGTTGTCGAATGTGAGCCTCAAATCGTCTACTAAAGTTTCGACATGTTTTGTTTTGGCGACCACGTCGTCTCGTGATGCCACGATTGTTTTGCCGATCTGGGTGGCGGACATGTTTGAATCATGCGCTGATATGTTGCGCCGGCGTTTTTGAGTCCGAAGGGCATCGTGTTGAAGCAGAATGGTCCATATGGAGTGATAAATGCCGTTGCGGCTTGATCTGCTTCGGCCATCTTGATTTGGTGATAGCCAGAGTATGCGTCCAGGAAGCACAATGAATCGTGCCCTGCTGTGGCGTCGATAATTTGATCGATGCGGGGGAGAGGGAAAGGATCCTTTGGGCAAGCCTTATTGAGGTCTTTAAAGTCGACACAGAGGCGCCAGGATTTATCCTTCTTTAGTACCATCACCAGATTTGCTAGCCAGTCCGGATGTTTGATATCTCTAATGAATCCGGCTTCCAATAGTTTGGCTAGCTCTTCTCCCATTGCCTGTCTTTTGGGTTGGAAAATCGCCAAGAGCCTGTTTGGTGGCTTAAATCCTTTAGGATGTTTAGGCTGTGTTACGCCAACTGCGAGGATTCGGGCATGTCCGAAGGATGCCAGGCGAAGATATCCCAATTTTCCCGAAGGAATTCGCGCAGTGCGGCGTCAACTTCGGGGTTCAACTGTGCCCCGATGGAGTCCGTCTTTGTTGGGTCCGTTGGGTGGACCTGGAATTTTATTATCTCATCTGCTGGTTTGAAGGAGGTGGACTTGGATCTTTTATCAAGTATCACATCGTCCCTGTTCACCGTGAGAGCGCTTGTGTGGTGAGTTCCTCTGCCGCTAAGGCTTCGGATAGTGCCTCGAGGGCTAGTGCGGCTGTCTTGTTTTCGGCGCGGAGTGCTATGTCCGGATCACTAGTGAGAGTGATTATTCCGCTGGGCCCAGGCATTTTGAGCTTCATGTACCCGTAATGAGGTATTGCTTGAAAGATTGTGAATGCCTCTCGTCCTAATATGGCGTGATACCCACTGCTGAACGGGGCCACCTGGAACATGACTTCTTCGGATCTATAATTGTCCGGAGAACCGAACACCACATCGAGTGTGATTTTTCCAGTGCAGCGCGCTTTCCGGCTAGGGATTATTCCTCTAAAGGTTGTGCTGCTTCGCTCAATACGGCTCCAATCAATTTCCATTTTTCGCAGAGTTTCCTCGTAAATGAGGTTTAATCCGTTGTCGCCGTCCATGAGGACTTTTGTCAGTCGAAAGCCGTCCACTATGGGACTAAGTACCAGTGCAGCTGGTGCTCTGGTTGTTCGGAATTTAGGCTCATCGCTGGCATTAAAAGTAATAGCCGTGTCGCTCCATGGGTTTGCTGTTGCTACTTGGTAGACTTCGGCGAGTCCGCGGATTGTTCGCTTTCGCATATTGTTTGATGTAAAAGTCTCGAATACTGTTGACACCGTGCTGGTATTGTTGGAGTGGTTTCCCGGAGCTAGAAGTTCCTCGCCACTTTTGGCCACCTGCCGTAATATCCAACATGCTCTAAGGCTGTGTGTTGGGGCGGCTCCCTCTGCACTATGAAGTTTCTGAGGTCCATTGAGCCATCCCTCGATCGGTTCCGTTTCCCTTACCGGGTTTTTGTTTTTTTGTTTTTGCATCTGGGGCGTGATTGTAAGGCGCCCTTTTGCTACGGACTGGGTTTGGGGCCGGATTATCCCAAAATTGATTTTCGGTTTTCCGGAAACTTTCCGTCGCACAGTACTTTCGTACTATGGCCGCCAGATCGGTGAAGCGCGTAATTCTGCGACGATCAATGGCGTTCGAGATTCCCTTGTCCGTGCAGTTATTGCGTAAGATTGAGATTGCGTTTTCCTCTCGGCATCCTTTATCCTGTCCATAACCGGGAGGAATCGCCCGATAATGATGTCTTTGTTTCGAAGGCTCTTGCCGTATTAGAGATAGATCGCATATGTCGGGCGGGTGGGTGGAATAAAATCCGGATCCTGCCCGTCTTGGGGCTCAAAGGCGAGGGCTTCGAATTGAAGCTTGGTTTCTTGGAGACAATCCAGCGAGTCCGGGGCGATGCATGATTTTAAGTTCAACGCTCGATCAAAGTCCGTTCCTCCGCGGGAATCTGGCATGGAGGGTTCGGTAATCCGGACATAAATTGTTTTCAACACTGGCGAAGAATTGCCGTATTGCTCCTCTACCACTGCGACGTGGTGGGTGGCCTGGGGAGAGTTAATCTCTCTCAGATCGGTTTTAAGCCCAATCTAATTGTAGTCCGTAGCGACTCCCAGGGCGGCGATGCGATCCAAGAGCTTGTTAACAGACGAGAGCTCTATTGGATCTAACTGTTCGGTAGCTTTAGGGCTGACGCGAAGATTACTTCCGACGACTTGAGAAGTCATTCCGAAGCGGCGGCCGGACAGGCGGTCATGAGAAAGCCACCAAGCCGGATGGTTTCGCCGGCGGCCAAGGCCCCTCCGGCGAACACTCCGTCTTTGAAGACGGGTGGAGACATCCGCTCTATCGGTGACGACACAGAGGAACTCTCAATGAAAGCACCAATGTCGGTGTCAAAACCGGCGGATCTCGGGTAGGGGGTCCCGAACTGTGCGTCTAGGTGGATGGTAACAAGAGACGAGGGACACAATGTTTTTACCCAGGTTCAGGCCCTCTCGATGGAGGTAAAACCCTACGTCCTGCTTGATTAATATTGATGATATGGGTAGTACAAGAGTAGATCTACCACGAGATCAAGGAGGCTAAACCCTAGAAGCTAGGCTATGGTATGATTGTTGAGATGTATGTTGTCCTACGGACTAAAGCCCTCCGGTTTATATAGACACCGGAGAGGCTAGGGTTACACAGAGTCGGTTACAATGGTAGGAGATCCACATATCCGTATTGCCAAGCTTGCCTTCCACACCAAGGAAAGTACCTTCCGGACACGAGCCGGAGTCTTCAATCTTCTATCTTCGTAGTATTGGAGTCCGGCGGATATTGATAGTCCGGCTGTCCGGACACCCCCTAGTCCAGGACTCCCTCAATGACATTCCGGTAACCACCGATGGGTGAGAACTTTGCCAATTGGTTCGCCTCGTTCAACGAGCAGGAAAATGGTTTCTCTTTGTTCCTCGTCCTTGGTACCGACATTGTTGCTGACATAGCTGACAAGCTACCCACTGACATGCCTCCCTGTCACGGCTGTGCAAGATGTCACCAACTTTCCTATTTTCAACCCAGATGGTGGGCCCATAACCCATAGATCCACTGGATCAAAACCTGACTCTTCTTCACAACCCGGATTCTAATGTATCCTTTGCACCTGGCTTCGTGTGTGATTCACGAGCTAAATGCTATACCATTATTCATCCTGGGATCAAACACCATGTTATTCTCGTTGTTCAAACCCCCATTCCAGCTTCTATCTAGTCATCGAATGATTGCCTACCCATTTGAAACTTTGGTACCAACGTATATTGCACTCAACGAATTCACTGAAATACAACTCGTGGGGTACCTCGTGTATTTCCCATTGAGTTCACCTTCAGACGCCCATCTTACTGGAGATGTGTTCTTCCCGAGTTTTTCCCCTTGATCGCGTTCGTAGGATGATAGAGATCCCGGAGAAAGGATGAAGACTTCATCATGATGCCTTGAAACAGAGAATGAAGACATCAACAAAATGGATCGACCTCTTCGAGAAGAGCAACCAAGACCGAGGACGCCCGTTAGAATTGCGTGTTGGGGAACGTAGTAATTTCAAAAAAATTCCTACGCACACGCAAGATCATGGTGATGGCATAGCAACGAGAGGGGAGAGTATTCGTCCACGTACCCTCGTAGGCCGTAAGCGGAAGCGTTATGACAACGCGGTTGATGTAGTCGTACGTCTTCACGATCCGACCGATCCAAGCACCGAGCGACGGCACCTCCGAGTTCAGACACGTTCAGCTCGATGGCGATCCCGGGCTCCGATCCAGCAAAGCATCGGGGATGAGTTCGTCAAGACGACGGCGTGGTGGCGATGATGATGTTCTACCGGTAGCGAGGCTTCGCCTAAACTCATGACGATATGACCGAGGTGGAATATGGTGGAGGGGGGCACCGCACACGGCTAAGGAACGATCCGTAGATCAACTTGTGTGTCTATGGGGTGCCCCCTACCCCCGTATATAAAGGAGTGGAGGAGGGGAGGGCCGGCCCTCTTCTATGGCGCGCCCTAGGGGAGTCCTACTCCCACCGAGAGTAGGATTCCCCCTTTCCTAGTCAACCAGAGTCCTTCCATGTATTAGGAGTAGGAGACAAGGAAGGGAAGAGAGAAGGAAGGAAAGGGTGCGGCCCTCCCCTAGTCCAATTCGGACTAGGCCATGGGGCGGCCTGCCCTAGGCAGCCCTCTCTCTTCCCTTGAGGCCCAATAAGGCCCAATACTTCTCCCGGCGAATTCAGTAACTCTCCGGTGATTGAAAAATACCGAATCACTCGGAACCTTTCCGAACTCCGAATATAGCCGTCAATATATCGATATTTACGTCTCGACCATTTGAGACTCCTCGTCATGTCCCCGATCTCATCAGGGACTCGAACTCCTTCGGTACATCAAAACTCATAAACTCATAATATAACTATCGCCGAAACCTTAAGCGTGCGGACCCTACGGGTTCGAGAACTATGTAGACATGACCTAGAACTATTCTCGGTCAATAACCAATAGCGGGACACGGATGCCCATATTGGCTCCTACATATTCTACGAAGATCTTTATCGGTCAAACCGCATAACAACATACGTTGTTCCCTTTGTCATCGGTATGTTACTTGCCGAGATTCGATCGTCGGTATCCAATACCTAGTTCAATCTCGTCATGGGCAAGTCTCTTTACTCGCTCACGTAATGCATCATCCGTAACCAACTCATTGGTTACATTGCTTGCAAGGCTTATAATGATGTGCATTACCGAGAGGGACCGAGAGATACCTCTCGACAATCGGAGTGACAAAACCTAATCTCAAAATCGCCAACTCAACATGTACCTTCGGAGACACTGTAGTACTCCTTTATAATCACCCGATTCACGTTGTGACGTTTGGTAGTACCCAAAGTGTTCCTCCGTTAAGCGGGGTTGCATAATCTCATAGTTACGGGAACATGTATAAGTCATGAAGAAAGCAATAGCAACATACTAAGCGATCAAGTGCTAAGCTAACGGAATGGGTCAAGTCAATCACATCATTCTCCTAATGATGTGATCCCGTTAATCAAATGACAACTCTTTTGTCCATGGCTAGGAAACATAACCATCTTTGATAAACGAGCTAGTCAAGTAGAGGCATACTAGTGACACTATGTTTGTCTATGTATTCACACATGTATTATGTTTCCGGTTAATACAATTCTAGCATGAATAATAAACATTTATCATGAAATAAGGAAATAGATAATAACTTTATTATTGCCTCTAGGGCATATTTCCTTCATTGCGTAACCAGAACTTTCCTCCTTACTCCCCTCTTAAATCTCGGGACGAGATTTCTTGTAGTGGAGGAGAATTGTGACGCCCGGATAATCATACTACAGTAATCCCATGTTAACGATGCCACGTCACCACAGTTATTGTTGTTAAATCTCGCGTTAATTCGAAACCGCTTCAAAATTCAAATTTAAATTAATGGCAAACAACAAAAGTTTTTTAAAGTTAAAACAAAAATGTTCGGGCGGTGCCATATTTTGCTTAAGTAAATATGGTGTAATAAACACATTTTTATAAAGTGCCTAGATAATTTAAAATGATTTAAAATAGGAAAGAAAATAAATAAAAGGAAAAGACTAAACATGATTAAAACAAAAACAAAACAAAGTAAAAGGACCCCCCTAGCTGGGCCTTGACCCAAAGAAGCTATCAGCCGCCAGCCGGCTCAACCGCGCCACTATTACTCCCACCGGAGCCGAAACCCTAGCCCTCTCCCCACTACCCGACCCCCACTCTCTCTCGCTCGCTCCTCCACTCCCCCCCCCCGATTTCTAGATCGGGGCAAACCGCCCCCTCCCCCAGTCGGCCCGCTCATTCCACTTCCCCTCTTCGGGATCGGGGGCGTTCGCCGCCGCCACCGCGAGTTTCCCCTCCATCGTCACGTCTCCTTCGCCCGTCGTCGTCTTCCCTGCTCCGTCGAGGCCGCCAACCGCCGGCACCGAAGGCCGCCCCACTCCACGGCCTCATCTTCCTCCGCACCTCTGCTTCATCCTCGCGCCTGCCGGCCCGTCCGGCCACCGGACCTCGTTGGCAGGGTCCCGCCGGCCCCGCCCCGAGTGGATCTGGATCGGGGGCAACCGATGCCCCCGACCCGTCACGCGCCATCGCCCCACCACCCCCAACGCCGACGTCCCGGAGCGCCTTCGCCGGACCTCCCCGCCGGCCTGCTTCCCCTCCGCCGCATCGTCTTCGTCCTCCTCGCCCCCCGTTGCCCTGGACCCTACGCGCCCCCCGTGAGCACATCTCCTCCTCCTTCCCCTGGGTTACCGCTCGATGACCGCGGCCATAGCCGTCGTGCGCACGCGCGCTCGCACTCCCGCCGCGTGCCTCGCCTCACCTTCCCTCCCTGTGAGCTGCTTCGGCCAGCCCCGCCACTACCTCCACCACCGCGCCACCCGCGGCCCTCCGTCGCCTCTCCTGGCCGGCGTCGTGGGCGCCGGCGGTCCATGGCCTCGCCCGAGCAGCCTCTGGGCTCGCCTCGCGCCAGGCGCCCCTGCGCCCGTTAGCCCTTGTGCCCGCTTAGGCCCCTAGGGCCAATGACAGTCGGGGCCCAAACCACCCCCCCCCCCAGAACGATTTTATATAAAAAAAGAATAAAAAAATGATAATAAGTAATTAAAATTATTAATTAATCAATTAGTTAATTAAATTAATTAACTTAATTAATTAGGTTTAAATAAACTAATTAAAATCTATTACCCTAATAACCTAGTTAGGCTAAATTAACTAGTTAGTTAATGTAACAGCCAATGACAGGGGCCCCACCCCTTGTTGACCAGTCAAACGTTGACTGGTCAACTAGGACCCCTGGCCCACCTGTCAGCCTCTGGTACACTTCTGTGTACGCAGAGCTGGGTGCACCTAGCATTTAGCTATTTAATTTCGAATTAATAATGATTTCGGAATATTGCTAAAACTTGGAAAAATCATAATAAATAAACCGTAGCTCGGATGGAAAAACTTTGTACATGAAACTTGCTCAGAACGACGAGACAAATCCGGATATGCAACCCGTTTGTCCACCACACATCCCTAGCATAGTGAACCTGCAACATTTCACCTCCGGTTCATCTGTCCGAAAACGCGAAACACCGGGGATACTTTCCCGGATGTTTCCCCCCTTCATCGGTATCACCTCCTACTGCGTTAGGTCACCTCTAGCACCGCGTATTGCCATGCTATGCTTTGTGATACTTTGATTGCTATGTTATTTATTGTGTTTCCCCTCCGTTACTTCTTTCCGGTAGACCCCGAGGCTGCCGACGACCCCCAGTTCGACTACGGTGTTGACGATCCTCCTTGCGAGCAACCAGCAAGCCCCCTTGATCACGAGATATCGCCTATTCTCCTCTATCTTGCTTGCATTAGAGTAGTATAGCATATTACCGCTTCCGTTGATCCTATTACATTTGCATAGCCTGTCATTGTTGCTCTGATCATTGATACCTTACCGCAATCCTAAATGCTTAGTATAGGATGCTAGTTTATCACCATTGGCCCTACATTCTTGTCGACCGCCTTGCTATACTATTGGGCCGTGATCACTCGGGAGGTGATCACGGTATATACTATATATATATATATATATATATATATATATATATATATATATATATATATATATATATATATATATATATATATATATATATATATATAGATGGTGACTAAAGTCGGGTCCGCTCAAGAGTACCCATAAGTGATTTCGATGAGGGGCTGAAAGGACGGTGGCTCCATCCCGGTAGAGGTGGGCACGGGTTCCCGACGGCCCCGATTGTTACTTTGTGGCGGAGGCGGCAGGCAGGTTGAGACTACCTAGGAGGCAGGTGGGCCTGGCCCTGTTCGGCGTTCGCGAATACTTAACACGCTTAACGAGATCTGGGTATTTGATCTGAGTCTGGCCATTTGGTCTATACGCACCAACCATATACGCGGGAGTACTTATGGGTATCCCGACGTCGTGGTATCAGCCGAAGCCTTCTTGACGTCAGCGAAGGAGCGGCGCGCGCCGGATTGGACCGCGTAGCGTGACTTCCTTTGTAATGGAGGTGTCTAGGTCTGCTTCCGGCCGCCCTCGCAATGTGCAGGTGTGCAATGGGTGATGGGCCCGGACCCCTGCGCGCATAGGATTTAGACCGGCGTGTTGACCTCTCTGTTGTGCCTAGGTGGGGCTGCGATGTGTTGATCTTCCGAGGCCGGGCATGACCCAGGAAAGTGTGTCCGGCCAAATGGGATCGAGCGTGTTGGGTTATGTGGTGCACCCCTGCAGGGAAGTTTATCTATTCGAATAGCCGTGTCCCTCGGTAAAAGGATGACCCGGAGTTGTACCTTGACCTTATGACAACTAAAACCGGATACTTAATAAAACACACCCAGACAAGTTCCACAGACAACCCGGTGATCGCTTTTCCACAGGGCGACGAGGGGAGGATTGCCGGGTAGGATTATTGCTATGCGATGCTACTGGAGATGCTACTTGGAGATGCTACTTGGAGATGCTACTTGGAGGACTTCAATCTACTCTCTTCTACATCTTTGCAAGGCGGAGGCTGCGAAGCGTAGTCTTTGATAGGACTAGCTATCCCCTCTTATTACGGCATTCTGCAGTTCAGTCCACCGATATTGCCTCCTTACACATATACCCATGCATAAGTAGTGTAGCTCCTTGCTTGCGAGTACTTTGGATGAGTACTCACGGTTGCTTTCTCCCCCCTTTTCCCCCTTTCCTTTCTTTCTGGTTGTCGCAACCAGATGCTGGAGCCCAGGAGCCAGACGCCACCGTCGGCAGCGACTACTACTGGAGGTGCCTACTACTACGTGCAGCCCAGCGGCGACGACGGGAGTAGTTTAGGAGGATCGAGGCGGGAGGCCTGCGCCTCTTCGATCTGTATCCCGGTTTGTGCTAGCCTTCTTAAGGCATACTTGTTTAACTTATATGCGTACTCAGATATTGTTGCTTCCGCTGACTCGTCTATGATCGAGCACTTGTATTCGAGCCCTTGAGGCCCCTGGCTTGTATTATGATGCTTGTATGACTTATTTATGTTTTAGAGTTGTGTTGTGATATCTTCCCGTGAGTCCCTGATCTTGATCGTACACATTTGCGTGCATGATTAGTGTACGATTGAATCGGGGGCGTCACAGAGATAATGCAGATCTCGGGTAGGGGGTCCCGAAGTAAGCGTCTAGATGTGATGGTAATAAGAACATGAGATTTTACCTAGGTTCGTACTCCCAGAAGAGATAATACCCTACGTCCTTCTTGTGATTATTGCTTTGGATTGGAGTATAAAGTACAGATTATTTAGTCCTAGTCGGCTACAATGGTGGAGGAGGGTCCTTCTCTTGTACGTAAAGGCTTCTCGTAGTTTGCCATGGGACGCCCAAAGTGGCCCAAGATGAAAACGACCTAGGGGTCCTCGGCTAGGCCTGCTAGACTAGGAGTCCACATGGTGAGAGGCCAGCTAGCCGGGACACCATCACATATTTTCTAGATATATAATTATACCAGATATTTACCAGTGCGTTGCAACGGGTGCATACATATTCTAGTAGGCTAGATTGTGATCTACATGCCTGTATTTATTTGACCATGTACAAAAATAATAATATGATTACTTATTTGCTAAACACTTGTTTAATAAGCACTTACTGGCTTAAAAATTAGTACCTATTATGTAAATAAGAGCTTGAGCAGCTGAAGCGGTTTTTTACTTTTTAGACAAAACCGATGGAAAAATAAGATATATATGGAAGGAAAAAATAAAAACATAGGAGAAATAGGGGGTGGGAGGATACTTAAGATTGGACAAAAGAGAAGCGAACAAGAGAACCATATGGTTCTTTTTTCTAAAACAAGATAGTTGCTCGTGCATTGCATGATGATATCAATATTTTAGTATGTTAGCACATGATTTTACATAATCATGTTAATATTACTTCATAAATATGTGTTTGCGAAATATAATATCCAGCCCCAGATTTACTTTTCCCAAATAAAGTGTAGAATTTTATTTGGTAAGCATCTATTGGCTTATAAAAAACATAATTTCATTTCATCTCTACTCCTAATGAAGCAGTTGGTAGGTCATCTCGTCGCTTCGTACCCCCCCTCGGATTGAAGGCCAGCCTCCCACACAAATTCTTTCCAGCGTGAACCAATCAAACAATCAATCGATAGTTTCCATATAAAAGAAAACATCAATTGAACAATCAAGGCTTTCCAGATACTACACCAATCAAGACTTTTCATACCAAACATTCTCCTAGACGAACAATCAAGACTTTCCAGATACAACACCAATCAACCATACAACAGAAAACAACAATTGAGACTTTTCATATACCAAACTTTTTCATGTATGACACAGATTTAGTCACAGTTCAAAATTTTCTTCTGGGCGGGTGGCAAGCTCTCGTTTTTTCTCGTCCATTTTTTGTCATCCCACCTCTCATTGGTTTTATCTCTTTACATACAAATCTCTAAGGCAAAGTACTCCACTGACCGATACACAATCCCCCTGGGTTTTCTTACGTCCCCGCTCCTCCGCCGAGTTCCTCCCAAGGAAAAAATTAATAGGCAATCCCTCCTTCCAAGTGAAGCACGTCTTGACCAAGGAAATAAATCGGGTTGCAATCCCCTCTGATCCCATCGATTAACTACAGATGGATCCCTACTCGCGCCGTGATCTTGATCTCGTGGCCCGCCCATGCCGTGTCGACCTCTCCGCACCCGCCAACGCGCCACCAACCTCTGCAATCTCACGGCTATGCTCGCCTTGTCCTCATCGGAGTTATGGCCGGAGGCCACGTGGACCATGCCCCTGCCACCAACGGTGACGGGTCCTTCCCGTTCCTCTACCGCCTCGTGGCCGAGTCCTCCTCTCACAAAATTGAAATCCCCATCTTCATCAAGCCAAACAGGATGGCCATCGAGGCTCTGGATGTGGTCGACGCAGATGAGGAGTCGAACAATTCATAGAGCCGCACTAGGTATAGCTACTCTACTTCTTCAGTCAACAACAAGGCCATTTTGTTTATGAAGGTTGCAACTGACAAGGGTTTGTGGGGGTGATGTATGGAGATGTGTTGGCATATGATCAAGTACATAACCTGATTATAAGTGATTGTTTAGCACAACTTTTGTTAGACTAAATAATTTACTGGGTTGATTTCCTGGGACCTAAGAATTTAGACTACCATTTTTCTTGTCTACAGGCCGATACTTCTACACGTAGCTAGACTCCCCTCCCAAGATCTCACTCCAGCCACCACAGGGCCCTCCTACTGCGAGCATCTCTCGACTTGAGCTGCAATGTCCATCCCCATCTCACCTTAGTCAAGGTACAATTTTGGCTATGTTCTTAAACCACTGTTCTTTTCATGTACTACTAATGTATCTTACTAGGAGTGGTAGCATCAGATAGTCTTTCCTATCTATGCTCTGAAATCTGAAAGAGCATGCTAATTATGAGAACATAAATAAAGACACAACATAAAAAGGAAAAGTCAAAAGTCGTTGCAAATTTATCAGCCATCTCAGTGCGTAGACAGAAACTACCAATACAACTTTCAACCACCCTGAAGTAAAACAAGTTGACAATTATAGATAGGTTGCATCTATTTGCTCTCATGCATGGGAGGGAATATTGCAACGTAATATGTAGCACCAAACATTCGGAGTTCTGAGATGTCAAGTTTTAATAACATCAAGGGCACATATTTTCATGGAATGCAGCTGGTTTAAGTGGTGGTCATTCTGAGACAGCATAAGCTGGCCCTTGTTCTTTTTTGTTTGAACCAGATTTGTTGGTTCCAAAATTTGTAGGCATGTGTTGTGTTGTATTGATGTTCCTCTTGTTTTGTTTCCATTATAGGGACACCTGATGATGTATCAAAATCAGCCTTACAAAATAAAGGAGCGCCCAAGACGATGAGTTTCATCTTGGCTTGGATGATGTTGATTCAGTAGTGGCCTCTAATATTTCAGGTTAGCTCAAACTGTTATGTTTCTTCTTGGGGTATCTCATATTTGTTGATTCTTCATTAGATTCCTCTGCTCTTGCAGGGTGTTTCCTATTGTGTTGGGTTTGTTGTGATTTAGGTACAGCTACACAAAGGCCACGAGCCATGCGTGTGGCATGCACGCTAGGTAATTTCGATGCAGTTTGGTATTTTACTTCATTAACGCAAGAGGAAAGTAACTTGATAGTTTTAAATAAAAATGGTTTCCAAAAGAGTTGGTCATGGTCCAGTATTTTTAGGATAACTTATTTGTTCTTGCAAAAACTTGAAAGATATGGCTAGAGCATAAACGTACAAATAAGTTTGGTACATAGTTCAGTTACATGAGCATAAATTGATTTTTCATATTGCAATTCTTTTACCTTATATTCACTTCTACGTTGATATTGATGGCACTACTTTGTTGGGAATTAGGTCACCAAGGGAGAAATGTGTACTATAGTAATCAATTAGGAGATTAAACTTTTGTGACCTATAAAGGTTAGTATCAACAAGAGTATACTGCATATATTGTGCCATTGATGTGCATATTTTATCCTATTTTTCTGCAATGATATTGATATGCTTTAATATTTGTTTGGAATAGTTTTTTTACTTGAAAAATTGGACGTTCACTTTTGTTGGCTGTCAGAACTTGAATGTTAAGCCCAACAAGCTGTAGGCCAAGATGACAAAGCAAAAGAAGCAGCTCTCTCCCGACGCCTAAAATACGGAACTCCCTTCTCGTGTAACTTTAATTTGTTGTGAACCGTGTGTAACTTTAGCCATTTAGGTTTAACGTGTCAAGTACAGTGGTGTTAGTTCCTTGATGTGAAATGTCTGATGTTTTTGGGTGTTCACCAATGAGAATGGAAATGTGTAACAAAATTTGGTCATTACATAGTTGCAAGTGCTGAAAAGTCTTTTGGATACTGAATTAACTAATGCATGGAATTGCAGAGTTGATCGCACAAGGAAGGAAAAAAGTAGAGAGGGCTTATGGGCTGAAGCACAAAATAGTGGAAATTCACGATGTTGTCTCTATCAGTGTTCGAACATTCAGAATATGTCTCCATGTTGCAACGCACGGGAAATTACCAAGGAAATAAATCGGGTCGCAATCACATCTGATCAAGATTTGGGATGGGCTATTGTAATTTTGTCTGAGTTTCTAGGTGTTTTCCACATGATTTTGTTTCAAGTTAGGATAATGAAATGGCAATAATATGTCTCTTTTGTAAGCAACAATACTCACGTCATCAGGTGTAGACATATCAACGATTTTCTCTCTCAGATATCTTGCAAATGGGACATCAATGCAAGATATCTTATGACTGTTTGAGCAGAATATTTTTCCTACTTTAGATAATGTGGAAAATTTCATTTAAGATATGACTTTGCACGAATTTGCATGAGTAAGTGGTTCATATGTTTTTCATCAAATCATATAATTTTTTGGTTAGGGTAGAAGGATAAATACATTGGTTGGTTACTTCAAGAGTTAATAACGGACATGGCAGCGTATCAAAACTTCAACATCTCTAACAATCCCAATATGTTTGATGGTATCCCTATTAGCAAGCTTAATAGTAACATCAATGTCTTCTAATTCAACAGGTGCAATGTCGTGCATAATTTCTTTATAAAGATCATAAGGTATCGCACTAGCACTAGCACCCATATCACACAAGCCATGATAACAATGATCTCCTATTTTAACAGTAATAATAGGCATGCCTACAACAGGTCTACGTGTCTTAGTATCAGGTCTAGCAATATTAGCAGTCTCACCCAAGAAAGAAATAGCATGCCCATCTAAATCCTCATTCAAAAGATCTTTAACCATAGCAATACTAGGTTCAACATTAATTTGCTCAGGAGGTGTATAGGTCCTAGTATTATTCTTACGAACAACGGTCGAAGCTTTAGCATGATCTTTTATCCTAACAGGAAAAGAAGGTTTTTCAACATAAGCAGTAGGAATAATAGGATCACTATATGTAATAGTCTTTTCTTCGACTGTAATAGGTGCAACTACCTTCACTTCAACGGGAGGATTATATTTGAACCACTTCTCTTTAGGGAGATCGACGTGAGTAGCAAAAAATTCACAAAAAGTAGCTACTATCTCAGAGTCAAGTCCATACTCAGAGCTAAATCCACGGAAAGCATCAATATCCATAAAAGATTTAACACAATCGAACTTAGGTGTCATACCTGACTCCTTACCATCATCGGAACCCCAATCTTCAGAGTTGCGTTTAATTCTTTCCAATAAGTCCCATTTGAAATCAATAGTCTTAAGCATATAAGAACCAGCACAGGAAGTATCGAGCAGGTTGCGATTATCGAGAGAAAGCCGAGCATAAAAATTCTGAATAATCATTTCCCGAGAGAGCTCATGATTGGGGCATGAATACAACATTGACTTAAGCCTCCCCCAAGCTTGAGCGATGCTTTCTCCTTCGCGAGGCCGGAAATTATATATGTAATTACGGTCACGATGAACAAGATGCATAGGATAAAACTTCTGGTGAAATTCCAACTTCAATCGCTTATAATTCCAAGATCTCGTATCATCACATAGCCTATACCATGTCATTGCATCTCCCTTCAAAGATAAAGGGAAGACCTTCCTTTTGACAACATCATCGGGGATACCTGCAAGCTTAAATAATCCACAAACTTCATCCACAAAGATAAGGTGTAAATCGGGATGCAATGTTCCGTCTCCTACAAAAGGATTAGCTAACAGTTTTTCTATCATACCCGAAGGAATCTCAAAGTGAATATTTTCATAAAGTTCAATAGGTTGAGGAGCATCTCTTTGATCTTCTGGTTGGGGTGAAGATACCCCAAACAAGCCCCTCAAAGGATTAGTTTCCATAGTAACAAGTAACAGAAAATTTCAGCACACTATATAAATGTTTCCTTACCAAGTTCCACTCACCAAAAGCGCTACACTCCCCGGCAACGGTGCCAGAAAAGAGTCTTGATGACCCACAAGTGTAGGGTATCTATCGTAGTCCTTTCGATAAGTAAAAGTGTCGAACCCAACGAGGAGCAGAAGGAAATGATAAGCGGTTTTCAGTAAGGTTTTCTCTGCAAGCACTGAAATATTAGGTGATAGATAGTTTTGTAATAAGATAAATAGTAACGAGCAAAAATAAAATAAAGTAAATAAAGTGCAGCAAGGTGGCCCAATCCTTTATGTAGCAAAGGATAAGCCTGGACAAATTCTAATAATGAAGAAGGAGCTCCCGAGGACACATTGGGAATTATCGTCAAGCTAGTTTTCATCACGTTCATAAGATTTGCGTTCGGTACTTTGATAATTTGATATGTGGATGGACCGGTACTTGGGTACTGCCCTAACTTGGACAAGTATCCCACTTATGATTAACCCCTATTGCAAGCATCCGCAACTACAAAAAGGAGTATTAAGGTAAACCTAACCACAACATTAAACATATGGGTCCATATCAACCCCTAACGAAGCAACGCATAAACTAGGGTTTAAGCTTCTGTCACTCTAGCAACCCATCATCTACTTATTACTTCCCCATGCCTTCCTCTAGGCCCAAATAATGGTGAAGTGTCATGTAGTTGGTGTTCACATAACACCACTAGAGGAAAAGACAACATAATCTCATCAAAATATCAAACGAATACCAAATTCACATGACTACTAATAGCAAGACTTCACCCATGTCCCCAGGAACAAACGTAACTACTCACAAAGCATATTCATGTTCATAATCAGAGGAGTAATAATATGCATAAAGGATCTGAACATATGATCTTCCACGAAGTAAACCAATTAGCATCAACTATAGGAGTAATCAACACTACTAGCAACCCACAGGTACCAATTTGTGGTTTTTGATACAAGATTGGATACAAGAGATGAACTAGGGTTTTGAGAGGAGATGGTGCTGGTGAAGATGTTGATGGAGATTGACCCCCTCCCAATGAGAGGATCGTTGGTGATAGCGTTGGTGATGATTTCCCCTCTCGGAGGAAGTGTCCCCGCGAACAGCTCCGCCAGAGCCCTAGATTGATTCCACCAAGGTTCCGCCTCGTGGCGGCGGAGTTTCGTCCGTAAGCTTGCCCACGATTTTTCGAGGTAAAAGTGATGATATACGGAAGATGGACGCGGAGGCCACGGAGGCCCGGGAGATAGGGGACGCGCCCTATAGGGGGGGCGCGCCCCTATCTCCTGGACAGGGTGTGGGCCCCCTGGCCTATTTCTTTCGCTCATAAATTCTTATTAAATCCAAAAAGTTGTTTCGTGGAGTTTCATGACTTTTGGAGTTATGCAGAATAGGTTTCCAACGTTTGCTCCTTTTCGGCCGAATTCCATTTGCGGCATCCCCCCTCTTCATGGTAAACCTTGTAAAATAAGAGAGAATAGCCATAAGTATTGAGATATAATGTGTAATAACAGCCCATAATGCAACAAATATTGATATAAAAGCATGATGCAAAATGGACGTATCAGCGGCACAGCCTTCCCGAACAAAGCCGCGATCACCCTGATATGCTGCTCGCGCAGAGGCGAGTCGAATAGGCTCTGTAGCTCCTGCACTGCTGACTCATCAGCCACCAAGTCGCTTGGAACTAGACCGAGAGCACGTAGCAGGACATTATCCGCCGGCTTTGGCTTGGCAGTGCTGGCGCTGACACTTCTCTTTGCAGCCCTGGTTGTCCGCTTGGGGGTGAAAGGCTCTACCTCGGGGCAGAGAGAGGAGGCTTGCACCTCACGGAGGAGCGGGGGTGCCAGTTTCTTCATGACGTTGTTGCATAAGGCCTTGAGCGTGTCAAAGGCTATAGATTCTTGAGCCGTCATCCCTCCCCCTACAGCCTCATTGTCCACGGACGTCTTCATGCACTGCTCCACAATGGTGGTGTTGCCCTCCCAAACAGCGCGGGTGGGAGCATCTCGTCTTGAGGAACCACGGCTAAGTCCCGCACCGCTTCGAGTTCCAGCCCACGCACAGCAGGGGCATGCAACCCGCCAGCCCCACAAGCAGCCTCATGTGCATGATTCCCATTAATCCCCTCGGGTGGGGCCCCGTGCATGACCTCCTGAGTGGTGGGGTCAGGTGGCATTGTATTCCCAACTGCGCCCAACTGATACCAGGACATGAAAAACCACGACAGAATGTTATGTTCGTTACAAAGTAGGAGAGATAGCTCGTAATTTTACCTGCCTATATTACGGTGTAAATAGGTGTTTACTAAATATAATACCTGCCCGTCATTTACTTGCCTAAATAAAATCTACAATTTTATTTGGCAAGCATTTATTGGCTTATCACAGAAACTATAATTTTATTTTGTAAATCACTAAAAGATAGGGCAGCCAAGGCCATGGGTTTTCATGTAAAATCAATGAAAAATAATAGATATAGATGGGACTTAAAAAAACAAATAGAGAAAGATGAACTTACTTTTTTTAGAACACAATACAGACGCAGACGCTTATATATACGCACATACACTCATCTATATGAACACACATGCAGACTGTACCCCTTTGAGCACCTCCAAGAGACTGAGTCGGCATATCGTCTTCAGATTGACAAAGTCACGTCTCCTCCCTCTGAACACACATTGTCGAAAATTGTAAAATAAATTTAGAAATGATGCGAGTACCAGGACTTGAACCCTCGTTGACTGGGGATAACACTGCCCTCCTAACCATCCAAGGTTGGTTCACGATGAATGTATTTAAGGATGGATGAATAAGGTGGTGGAAAACAGAAAAATTACATTCTTTAGGATATGAGAGATTTCTAGAGTAGAGATGGTAGAGAATAAGATGAAAACACACACAAATATACTGCTCTCTTCGTCTCATAATATAAGAGCGTATTTTATACTAGTACTAAATATTTGCACAATAAGGTCTTCCTTGTTTCGTACTAGTATTGCACATTTATTTGTTTCTGAAATCATGTGAATCTTCTTTAATTTTAGAGAAAAAAGGTCATGCGAATCAAACAAGCACGGAATTAACCTCTGTGCTGCGTCAACTGTGGTTGGCATCTGTAAACTATCGAACGGCAAGCGTGACAAGCATTTAAATAAAAGAAGCAAAAAAGAAAAGAAAAAGAGAGAGGCAGAACTATAGCCACAGAAGATCGTTCCGTGGTGTCCTTCCTGGCAAGTGGGAACCCACCCCACCAACTCTCGCCATCGGCGGCCGTGTTTGGCACGCCGTCACGGCTTGCTCTCCCTATATAGCTCCTCAACCCGTCCACCCATCCCGTACCACTATAGAGCATCCGGGCAAGCAAGTGCAAGTCACTCCGTTCCCTCCCAAATCCACCCATCCCTCACCCGCGTCTCCTCCGGTTGCTGCACGAGAATGGGCAGCGTCGACGCCTCCGAGACGACGGTCACCGGGTGGGCCGCCAGGGACGCCACCGGCCACCTCTCCCCCTACACATACACCCTCAGGTACGTACGATCGCCCGTCCGAATCGACCCTCTGGATCTACCCGCATCCTCTGCTCTCGGTGTTTTCTTGGGTGGAATCTGTTCCTCGTCTTCCATGTTGTGCGGCATGTATGTAATCGCATCGACCATATGCCGATATGCGATGAGGTTTTGAAGGGTAGCCCAAAAGAATCTGATGCGTAGAGCTCTGACAGATTGATCTCGACAGTGGTTTCCGCTTTCCAACCCACCAACTGAGCAGCAACCGCATGATGAACGCACTGCGCTTTTGCCGTTACGCTTTATGCACCACTTCGGTTCGGAGGACCCGCGTCTGATAGCCGATGCTTTTTGCCTGCGTGTTTGTTGTGTGTACGGTGCATGTTCTTGCTCCTCGGTAGGAGTAGGACTGCCGTCTGTCTATACGGTGCAAGTTGTCCAGTTGCGCGTGTAAATGAGTAGAGTACGTGTATTTATAAGATCTTTGTCACGTTTTGATGTTTCTTCGTTGACATATCCTTGTTTCCATATTACTACTATGTATGGCGTCTGGTCTAAAAATTGCACCAACTGTTTGCAACAATACATACTTCTTTGGACTACAGTTTTTTCAAGCCAAAATTATGCAGCTTTAGGTGACAATGATTTACGAAGTTCACCCGCAAAAAAAAATTGATTTACGAAGTTAAAACATTTTATTTCTGTTTTGGTAATTCACAATCACTTGAAATTATGAGTTTCCACATTTTGGGTTCTGCTCATCCATGTGAATTTTGACACCTGTAAAATAGATGATCCAGTGTTTTGCACCAAGTCCAGTTACAATGACAGCATCCATATACGCCAATATTTCCTCTATAAAAAAATATAAAAGCGTTTGGATCACCACTTAATGATCTAAATGCTCTTATATTTCTTTACGGACGGACTACCACTTTATGGCTCAGGGTTCGTCTATTTGCACGTGCCTGCTCTGTATTTGCACTTGCAGAAATACACAGCACTAGACACGAGTACAGTACCTTTTTTTTTTTGAGAAGGTACAGTACTTGTTGAAATTAACTAGTCAGTTTCGGGAGTGACGAATGCTCTGAATAGTCAGCCAATTTCTCGTGTCGTCTTGTACCGAGGAATCTTGTGTTTTGCCATGGAATAACTGAGTAAGGATCTTCTTCAAGACAAGAATCTTGTGTAAGCATCTCTCTTACCTTTGTGTTTTGCCATGCTGTGGCAACAGGAAAACCGGCCCTGAAGATGTGGTGTTGAAGGTTAAATACTGCGGCATCTGCCACACAGACGTCCACCAGGTTAAGAACGACCTCGGCGCTTCCAAGTACCCCATGGTCCCAGGGTAAGCAACCACAACTACCTACGACTAAAATAGATGTAATTTCCTTGATGAATCCGAAATTAAAATGAAGATAAACCCTGCTAGTACTACTTAGTTTGCAACACAAAGTCCATCTGAGAAGAGAATGGCAACAGAATCATGCGTGAAGGTGGGGCATGCAGTAGGAATTTGGTGGGTGGTGCCGTCAGACTTCGAGAAGCAACGGAGCGTAATGGTAGTATCATAGCTAGTATCATGCATGCCAACTAGTCAATTTTGATGAGGTGGCATAGCATTAAATGAAGAAAGAGAGGGTGTAATATCATATCATGATACCGTATCATATTAAATGCTATGCTACTTTGTGTCATGCATGGCAATAAATAGAATCTGACGTGATACTAATATATGATACTATGCATTAGGGAGGTAGTATCATACACTAGTATCATATGCATGATACTAGTATATGATACTCCCCATTACAACCAGCCTGAGATAGAGCGTGCGTCACTTTTAGCATTACTTTATTACTACCATAGTAGGTAGAGACGTAGACACTAAATATGCGCCATCCGTTCGGAGAGAAAAATGCGTAAAAGAGACTCCATCAACTATCATCATCACCTTCTAGTCCGGATTAATAATGTTTCTTGGTGGCTGACAAAATGATATGCAGGCATGAGGTGGTTGGCGAGGTGGTGGAGGTCGGGCCGGAGGTGAGCAAGTTCCGCGCCGGCGACGTGGTCGGCGTCGGGGTGATCGTGGGGTGCTGCCGCGACTGCCGGCCGTGCAAGGCCAACGTCGAGCAGTACTGCAACAAGAAGATCTGGTCGTACAACGACGTCTACACCGACGGCAAGCCCACACAGGGCGGCTTCGCCTCCGCCATGGTCGTCGATCAGAAGTAAGTTCTACTACTACTACTACTACTACTATTCTTGCTACCAAAGCCATTGCACCCATCAGTGTCATCCGTTAGATCTACCGAAAAGGACATATGGTAGTAGGACTTTTTCGATGTGGTTGGTTCAAATCACAATCACAGTCGAGAAATTGTTGTGGTGGAAAGAAAGCATGGGAGGCTGCTATCTGAAACTTAGAAAGGTGTGGTGCGTGCGGAGAGTCAGATAAGGGTTGGTGTGCATGCCGTGCTTCGGCTACTTTTCCTTGTGGAATTGTGAGCAACCAGCAGCTGTGCGATGAGAAAAGGAAGTACTAGTAGTAGGTTTTCGCTTCTTTGAAGCAGGCTATAGCGTGCTCATGATTCGTCAGCCGTCACCTGCTCCGCGGTTGTTGGGAGAATCGCTTGGCTTCTTCTACCCATGCAGTTTGGTCCATAGCGACGTTGCTTTGACACCGATTGTAATGACACCTTCATGAGTTGGTATACGTACCATTCTAAGAGTATCTACCATGTCAAAGTCTGCTCATCAGTTCAGTTCAGTATCGTCCGTCCAAGTTGGTGACCAACACTTACGTCGGCGTGATGCAGCGATATTGGCATTGGAAATTGGAATCAGTCACGCACACACATATATATATATATTTATGAAAATTAAGTTGGGTTGCATTTTCTCGCGTGCAGGTTCGTGGTGAAGATCCCCGCCGGGCTGGCGCCGGAGCAGGCGGCGCCGCTGCTGTGCGCGGGGGTGACGGTGTACAGCCCGCTGAAGCACTTCGGGCTCATGACCCCGGGCCTCCGCGGCGGGATCCTGGGCCTGGGCGGCGTGGGCCACATGGGCGTGAAGGTGGCCAAGTCCATGGGCCACCACGTGACGGTGATCAGCTCGTCCAACAAGAAGCGGGCCGAGGCCATGGACGACCTGGGCGCCGACGCCTACCTCGTCAGCTCCGACGCCGACCAGATGGCCGCCTCCGCCGACTCGCTGGACTACATCATCGACACCGTGCCCGCGAAACACCCGCTGGAGCCCTACCTGGCGCTGCTCAAGATGGACGGCAAGCTGGTGCTGATGGGCGTGATCGCGGAGCCGCTCAGCTTCGTGTCCCCCATGGTGATGCTGGGGAGGAAGACCATCACGGGGAGCTTCATCGGGAGCATGGACGAGACGGAGGAGGTGCTCCAGTTCTGCGTCGACAAGGGGCTCACCTCGCAGATCGAGGTCGTCAAGATGGACTACGTCAACCAGGCGTTCGAGAGGCTCGAGCGCAACGACGTGCGCTACCGCTTCGTCGTCGACGTCGGCGGGAGCAACATCGAGGACGCCGCCTGATCGACGGCCGGGAAAAAGAGAGAGAGAAAGAGCTAGACTGAGCGGCGAGTGCAATGACAGTATCATGTGTGCCCGTGGCATTTCCTGAACTTGATGCAGTACATGTTTGTGACCTGTTTCCATTTTCTATCAGAGCGCGCGCGTTCGTTTCCGTGGAGATGCATGTTTTCGTATGAAATCCGGCCTCAATGATGATTTCTTCCTGTTATAAATGGTGGTTTCTTCCTGTTGAGCGCGCACATTTTACTTACTGTTAGTATTCCAGTTACTAAGGTGTTTTCGAAAAAACCATAAATTTCAAAAATGTTCATAAAAGTTGTAAAAAAGTTCATAAATTTGAAAACTGATCGTGCATTTGAAAAAAAAATCATGAATAATTGAAAAAAGTTCATGAATCTGGAAATGTTCAAAAATATCCAAAATTTGTTTGTGACTAAGAAAAAATCACATAATTTGAAATAAAGTTCACGAACAATAGTAAAAAATTCACAAAATTGCAAAGGCACAAATTATTTTTAAGTTCATCAATAAGACTAAACTTCATAAAATTTGAAAAAAATTTCACTAAAGTTGAAATTTTTCCCAAATTTGGAAAACATTCAGCAAAATAGAAACAATATTCGTGGATTGGAAAATAGTTGAAAAAATATCAAGAATTTGGAACAGAGTTCAAAAAATTTGAAAGAAGTTCAAGAATCTGAAAATTCTAACAGAAAATAAAATGATTTCGTGAAATTGAGAATTGTTTGTGATTTTCAAAAAAATTCACAGCAGTTCAATTTTTTTTAGAAAAAGTCAAAACAGAAAATAAAAAATGACAACGAAGAAAAAATCATTGGAAAACAAAATCCACGAAAAAATCTCCTCCGAATAAACCAGGGAGAGACAATGGGACATAATAATACCCGTAAAAAAGACAATGGGATATGGCCCACTTACATTTGCGCCAGATCTGGCCTATTTATCCTCCATACCGAGACGTAACTTAGTCTTGCAACTAGGAGCAAGGGAGTGGGTGGTCCAATTTTGAACCACCTTTGTATTGAGTTTTTATTTTTCTTTTATTTATCGGTTTGTTCCTTTCGTTCTTTTATTTCTTCTTTTTTTTCAACACCTGTCTACTTTTTCATACACATCGTACATTTTTCTTACATATCAGCAATAATTTTTATACATATTCAAAACTTTAAAATGTATGCTTACAATTTTTCTTTCAAAATATAGGATTTCATGCCCAATTTTTCATACACATTGCACTTTTTTGAATATACCTCGAACATCTGTTATACACATTTTAGCTTATTCAAATAAATGATAAGTATTTTCAAAAATATGTTTTATATTTATTTTCAAATGAGCGTTAACCATTTTTCATATGCTGAAACATTTTTTTTTTGAATGATAGGAAACTCGTTTTCAAACTATGCAATCATTTTCTTGTATTGTATATAACATTTATTTAAAAATGTCATGAACATTTATTTTTGACACACATGAAGTTTTTTAATGTAATTTTTTTTGAATTACATGAAATAGTTTTAGATAAGATGATGTTTTATAGATAATGTATAAAAAATGAAAATCACACACAGTTTTTTAAAATATGTGAGCATTTCTTCTAATGTTGTCTAATTTTTTTGAATTAAGCTAACAATTGTTTCACACTGCATCAACATTTTTCAAATTCTAGGGATTTTAAGAAATCAAGTAATTGGAATATATTTAGATTTTTTCTTTCAAAAAGTATGAACAAAAGAAAAGAGAAAACGAACTAACCTCCAAATAGTAAGGGCATGTACAATGGTTGATAAGATAGTCTTATCTTAAGTCTTGCATGTAATTTATAAATGATAAAAAAGCATGTCTACAATGGGTCATATCTTAGCCTTATTAAATAACTAGTTTTTCCTAAAAACGTGGTGAGACATATTGTGCTAAGAGATCATCTCTTGTCTTCTCCTATTTAAGAGAAGACAAGCCTTTTCTTATGATTTCTTTTTTCTCCACCTCATCATTTATCCTATGTGGCATTGCTAACATAGAACCATTGTACATGCCCTAAGTTGGACCGGGCCAATAGTAGCGACGGGGAGGGCGCATGTGCAAATACATAAAAATCCTAAACGACACCTTCTGCGCCCGTTTCTCCAGGCCACTGTGCTAGAATGGATGTTCTACTATTTTTTTTTTTGAGGAAAAGCCATCATGGCGGTTTATATTTCATGTGGGAACAGGGCTACATCATTTGAAATTACATCAAGCAGAAAGTCCGGAGCCTCGTTCTGCCAAACAATAGTTCTCGAGTGCTCCGACTTTGTAGCCAAAAGATCAGCCGCCATATTGGCCTCCCTAGGACTATGACAGAAAGAAATAGAAATAAAATTTCGGCATAAAAAGGTGCATTCCTCATAGATGGCTGCAGCTGGCCCCAAAGAGTTCCCTCCATGTTGCATGATCTCAATCACCTCCATACAATCAGCACGGACCTCCACCTTGTTGCATCCAATATTGTTCGCGAGGATTAGCCTGTCCTTGAGTCCTCTTGCCTCCGCCGTTGCCGCATCCTCGACGAATGGGATATGAGACGCCGATGCTGCAATGAACCCTCCCATGGGGTCGCGAATGATTGCACCTGTGCCACCCGTACCACTGTCCGCATCGAAAGAGGCATCCACATTTAGACTGACAAAACCATCAGCTGGTTTTAGCCACCGTTGCTTCTGGAAACGCCTTCCTCTTTGCTTCTTTGCTCTCATGAAGTTCTTAGTCAAGGTGACGATCGCCTGGGCCGATCGGGCTGGTTCCTGGATGGCCTCCCCGTGAGTAATTCTCCGGCGTTCCCAGCAGATATACCAAACGGCCACCGCTAGGAGCTCCTTCCGAGAAACATCCGGGAGCATCGGGACTGTATCATTTGGCATCAACAGCAGGTCACCAAGAACCGACGCTCCTTCCCTCTCCGTTTCACACAGCTTGTTGATAGTGGAACTCAAGCCAAGTTTTGCCCAGATCTCCTGCACCCTGGGATAGCGGAAAAAGGCATGTCGTATACGCTCGCAATCTGTCCCACACAATGGGCAATCCGATACTGTGATCATATGCCGATTTGCCAAGACACCCCGGCAGGGGATTGCTCCATACAAAGCTCGCCACACATGTACTTTGATTTTTGCCGGTACTCGAAGCTTCCAAAGAATGCGCCAAACTGGACTAGTACTTGAAGACAATATTGAATGTGTTTGCCTCAACTTTCGTCCGTGTTGATGGTCCCACTCCATATGGTAAGCCGTTTTTACCGAAAAAATCCCGGTTTTATTGTAGTGCCATGAGACAAAGTCCTCCATCATCCCCGTTGCAAGGGGAATATTCAGAATTCGGTTAGCATCTATGGGCCAGAAAATATGTCTAATAAGATCTTCATCCCAACTCCGATTCTCCATGTCTATCAGCTCAGAAACTTTGGTTAGGATGATATTACCTCGGGGTGTCATAACCTTTCTGCTCGGGCTGCTAGTCACCCAAGGATCATCCCAAATGTTTATCTGTGTGCCATCACCCACTCTCCAGATGTAGCCTTTCTTGAAGGTTTGAAGGCCACTCCATAAGCTCTGCCAAGTATATGAACTCCCTTTCTTTAGAGGGCAATTCAGCAAATCACCATCCGAAAAGTATTTTGCCTTTAAAACTCTTGCACATAACGAATCTGGCTCGGCTAGAAGCCTCCAACTTTGCTTCGCTAGTAAAGCTAAGTTAAAACAGTGTAAATCTCTGAATCCCATACCTCCATTACTGTTGGGCACACACATCTTCCACCAAGCGAACCAATGCATGTGCTTATTCTGCTCCTCATCCCCCCACCAATATTGTGACATAGCAGTCGTTATTGCATTGCAAATTTGTTTTGGGAGCTTAAAAACTAGCATGGCATATGAAGGAATGGATTGAATAATTGCTTTCAGTAACACCTCTTTACCTCCAAAGGAGAGCAACTTCTCCTTCCAACCCCTGATTCTATCAAGGATTCTGTCCACTAGATGTTGAAAGCAGTCCGATCTCTCAACCCCAATAATCGGGGGCAATCCTAGGTATTTATCAGTAAGTGCCTCTACCATGATGTTCAGTGTAGAACACACCTCCGCCCGTACTTCTACCGTAGTACACGGGCTGAAAAAGATGCTAGATTTGGCCTCGCTCAGCAATTGCCCCGAGGCATTACAGTAATCGTCCAAAGCTCGCCGGAGGCTGACCGCATTGCCATTATCAGCACGCATCAAAATGAGGGAGTCATCTGCGAAGAGCAGGTGAGAGACCGCCGGTGCATCCCTACAGACTTTCACTCCCACCAGTTCGCCAATATCCTCCTCATGAGTAAGTAAGCTTGAGAGGCCTTCCGCACAGATCAGGAACAACTAAGGTGACAGGGGATCCCCTTGTCGAAGACCTCGCGACGGAGCAAATATATCAGTGAGAGAATTATTAAAACGCACTTGGTACTTCACTGACCTGACACACTCCATAATAAGATCAACCCAAACTGGTGTGAAGCCCAACCGGAGCATGATTCTCTCCAGAAAAATCCACTCAACCCTATCATAGGCTTTGTGCATATCAAGTTTTACCGCACATATTCCAAATTTGCCCGTTCTCTTCCTCTTGATGGCATGATAAGATTCAAATGCCACTAGGAAGTTGTCAGTTATCAAACGCCCGGGAACAAAGGCACTTTGATTTGGAGAAATAATCTCAGGTAACAAAACTTTTAGTCTGTTGGAGAGAAGTTTTGATATCACCTTGTAAACAACGTTGCATAAGCTTATCAGACGGAACTGTGTGATCACCTCTGGGTTCTCCACTTTCGGAATAAGAACTATTGTAGTATTGTTCCATCCTTCCGGGATTTTCCTGTTATTTACTGCCAACAGGACTTCATCAATTAGATCCTCACCAATGATGTGCCAAAACCTTTTGTAAAAAATAGCATGTAGCCCATCGGGCCCTGGAGCTTTTAGATCACCAATGTTGAACATCACCCCTTTAACTTCTTCCCTGGAGTAGGGTTTTAACAGTTCCTCGTTCATAGCCTCTGAGACTCGAGGTTTTACCTTATCCAATACACTTTGGTTTGGGTTTTGCACTTCGGATGAAAACAGACCACCAAAGTAGTCCGCCACATGGGCCTTAAGTTGATCTTCATCCTCAATCCAGTCCCCTGAAACTCCTCTCAGATTTTTGATTAAATTCCTCTTGCGTCTCCCCGTGGCTGCACGGTGGAAGAAATCCGTGTTTTGGTCGCCACGACAGAGCCAATCAGCTCTTCCTCTCTGCATCCAGTAAATTTCTTCTTGTTCAAGAAGTTTTTCAATTTGCATATGCAGTTCATGTTGTCGAGCCACTGCCTCATCTGACAACGGTCCCGAGAGTACCTCATTCAGTTCACTCTGTAGTTTCCTTAGTCGGGTTCGTGGGCCTTTTAGAGTCTCCTTGTCCCATGTGTGCAGGGCTGCATGAATCTCCCCTGTCACTAGCGAGTAAGGCTCGTTCCCTCTAGTTTTCGCTCTATCCCAGGCCGTCTGAACAATCACTTCCACATCTTCCTCCGCAAGCCACCTCGCTTCAAATTTCCTAGGTCCCGGAGGACCCCTTGGTTGGAGGCCAGCCTGATAATCCGTATCTATCAAAACCGGACGGTGGTCTGACTTGTTAAACGGTTCATTTGAGACCCCATAAGCTGGAAAAAAGTTAGCCCAGGAGCTACTAGCAGCAGCTCTGTCAAGTCGCTCCCGAATCTTGCCTTTGCGCCAGGTATAGATGTCACCAGTGTATCCCAAGTCATCAAGCCCACAATCGCTCAAGGTACTACTGAAAGACTGCATGCAGCGTTGGGGCCGTGTCGCGCCCCCATCTTTCTCATGAGAGTGCAAGATTTCATTAAAATCCCCTGCCACTAACCATGGCATATCAACCAAAGCGTGGAGTCCACGCAAGTATTCCAATGACAGATGTTTGCGGTCACTGCTTGGCTCCCCATAGAACCCTGTGAAACGCCATTCCTCTGGTGTCGCCTCCTTAATCCTTATGTCGATGTAATTTTCATGGACCGTCTGCGAGGAGACACCCAAACTAGATTGCTAGAGCATGAGCAATCCACCACTCCTGCCATCACTTTCTGAAACTTCCATCTCATCAAACCCCAACCTTCTCCTTAGTCTCCCTGCCTTAGCCAAATCCAGGTGTGTTTCAGACAGGAACAACACATCTGGTTTTACTCGCTCCTGGATCCCCAGGAGCGCTCGAACTGCCGCAGGCTTACGCATCCCACGGCAGTTCCACACTAGAATTTTCATTGCGACCGGTCGAGCCCTTTCTCAGAGCTCGCCGATAAGTTGTGGCTGGCATCCATCACAGCTTGGTTGTCTTTCTTAGATCTCTTTGAGTCATGCGATGAGGTATCCTCCTCTTCATCCTCCCTCTCAGTGCTCTGTTTGCCCTGTGAGTGGATCACCAAAGCCTGCGACGTGGCGGGCAGGCCTTCATGGTTTTGGCCTAACATCACCACTGCAGAATTAGTTGGGACCGTGTTGGCCTCCTCATAAGTGAGCCTCTTGCGACCAGAGACCGTATCAACCATCGTCCCACTGCGAGATTTGATAGGGCTTGAGGCCGTGTCCTTCAAATCCTCATCTTCCGGGCCATTAGGCTTCATCAGGCCCCCTTCCGTGCTTCTGTCCTTCTGCCTCCCCCTCGGGTTTTGGCCTGACTGTCTCCTCTCCCCCGGGCGAGGTGCTAATATGAACTCCCCCCACTCCATAGACTGTAGATCATGCTTCCCATTCCCATGCTCAAGGTAAGTATGGCCCATATGTCCACACACATAGCAGAAGACTGGCATCTTCTCATATAGTACAGAGTAGTAAACTTTCTTCCCATCCTTCGTAATTGAGACATATCTCATCAAAGGTTCATGAATATCAAGCTTAACTCTGGCCCTAACTATCCTTCCCTCTCCCCACCTAGGATTTAGCATAACTTTCTCCACAGATCCTACCTTTCGAGCCAAAGATCGTACTAAGTTTTCTTTCCTGTATAGCGGAGGAAGATCAACTATTTGGATCCACACAGCTAATTTATCCAGCACAACTTCATCATATCGAGTGTAACCATCATACTTCTCTATTATCACTCCATGATCGCGGAACAACCACGGTCCTTCCTCAGTTACCCTCTTCCAATCACCCAAACAATTCACCGTCAGGGAGAATAGATTCTCACCTAATGGTTTGAACGTGACATCCTGCGCCAGGCTCCAGGCTAGCCTCATCGTGTCATAGAACGATCCCCTACTGAATGGCTTGTTTGTGTGCACTGTCGCCAACGCCATGAACTCCGCTTCCTCAATCTCATCTGGAAACTCCTCAAAAATCAGATCATCCTCTTCCCGCTCCTGCAGCTTGAGCTTTCCGATCATCTCCTCCACCCCGAGCGGTTTCCTTCCCGGGGCCGCACTTCCGGCCGTAGATTGTGATCCCGATCCCGCCATGTCCAAAACCCTAGCGTGATGCGATTTCTGATCCACCGAAACCCTAGCAACCCGCAGCAAGGACCAAGGCCGGGTAGATAGCGAGGCTATCCCCTTAATCAGCCCGAATACCTAGCCGGGGAGGATCAGGAGTGGTGGTAGAGTCCGGATCAGCCTCACGGTGTCGCCACCGGAGGTACTCAAAACCCTAGACGGGAGCCGTCAGGGTACCTTTTTGTTTTTTGATTGGATTGGACTGGACTATTTTTGTTTTGTTTATAGAACTCAAAAAATTGGATGGCTAGTGCCGGCGATTGCCTATTTTAATGTACGCTACAACGACGAACCTGCCACCTCACGTGATGTGTTTGCTCACAGCTTTTTCCTTCTTTTCTACTTTCATTTTCCTTTTTTGTTTTTCTTGAAACGGGTTTCTTCCCTTTTTATTTTTATTTTTATTTTGTTTTTTCTAGGAACAGTTCGGTTTGGTTTTTCTACGTAATGCGTGAGCTTTTTAAAAATTTGTGAACTTCTTTCAAGTTTGTCGCGAATTATTTTTTCAAAATCATTGAACTTTTTTAGTGAGAAAAAAATCCATATTCGATGAACTTTTTTCAAATTTGCAGATCTTTTTCCCAAATTTGATTAGCTTTTTCCAAATTCTGTTCAAATTTGTTGACA
The DNA here is from genome assembly GCA_021437245.1 of Aegilops speltoides. Lineage (NCBI taxonomy): Eukaryota > Viridiplantae > Streptophyta > Magnoliopsida > Poales > Poaceae > Aegilops > Aegilops speltoides. Next base: position 178,148,177 of record CM038146.1, read on the forward strand.
TTTTTTAGTTTTCCTATTTTTTTAAAAATTTGTGAACTATTTTCAAATTTGTGAATTTTGTGAATTTAGTTTTCCTAATCGTTGAATGAAAGCGATGAAGGTGTGCGCTAGCGACCGATTTTTGCTTTGCCTCGTGATGGGCGGGCCCATACAAGCTGTGGCGTGGTTGCTAGAAACACCAATACATGGCGTCCTCCCGGCGGCGCAACTCGATCACGCCTCGGCAGCGTGCTCGAATCATAGCCCAATTGAATTTAAGTTTGTCGAAGAGCTCATGAACAATAAAGGCACTAAACCCTTTAAGTACGAGATTGTTGGGAAACGTAGTAATTTCAAAAATTTCCTACGCACACGCAAGATCATGGTGATGCATAGCAACGAGAGGGGAGAGTGTTGTCCACGTACCCTCGTAGACCGTAAGCGGAAGCGTTATGACAACGCGGTTGATGTATTTGTACGTCTTCACGATCCGACCGATCCAAGTACCGAACGTACGACACCTCCGAGTTCAGCACACGTTCAGCTCGATGACGATCCCCGGACTCTGATCCAGCAGGGTGTCGGGGATGAGTTCCGTCAGCACGACGGCGTGGTGACGATGATGATGTTCTACCGACGCAGGGCTTCGCCTAAGCACCGCAACGATATGACCAAGGTGGAATATGGTGGAGGGGGGCACCGCACACGGCTAAGGAATGATCACGAAGATCAACTTGTGTGTCTATGGGGTGCCCCCTGCCCCCGTATATAAAGGAGTGGAGGAGAGGGAGGGTCGGCCCTCTCTATGGCGCGCCCTAGGGGAGTCCTACTCCCACCGGGAGTAGGATTCCCCCTTTCCTAGTAGAACTAGGAGCCCTTCCATGTAGTAGGAGTAGGAGAGAAGGAAAGGGAAGAGAGAAGGGAAGGAAGGAGGGGGCGCAGCCCCTCCACCTAGTCCAATTCGGACTAGGCCTTGGGGGGCGCACGGCGTGCCCTAGGCAGCCCCTCTCTCTTTCCCGTATGGCCCAATAAGGCCCAATACCTCTCCCGGCGAATTCCCGTAACTCTCCGGTACTCCCCAAAATACCCGAATCACTCGGAACCTTTCTGAAGTCCGAATATAGTCGTCCAATATATCAATCTTTACGTCTCGACCATTTCGAGACTCCTCATCATGTCCCCGATCTCATCCGGGACTCCGAACTCCTTCGGTACATCAAAACTCATAAACTCATAATAAAACTGTCATCGAAACCTTAAGCGTGCGGACCCTACGGGTTTGAGAACTATGTAGACATCACCGAGACACGTCTCCAGTCAATAACCAATAGCGGAGCCTGGATGCTCATATTGGTTCCCACATATTCTATGAAGATCTTTATCGGTCAAACCGCATAACAACATACGTTGTTCCCTTTGTCATCGGCATGTTACTTGCCCGAGATTCGATCGTCGGTATCTCAATACCTAGTTCAATCTCGTTACCGGCAAGTCTCTTTACTCGTTCCGTAATGCATCATCCCGCAAATAACGCATTAGTCACATTGCTTGCAAGGCTTATAGTGATGTGCATTACCGAGTGGGCCCAGAGATACCTCTCCGACAATTGGAGTGACAAATCCTAATCTCAAAATACGCCAACTCAACATGTACCTTCAGAGATACCTGTAGAGCTCCTTTATAATCACCCAGTTATGTTGTGACGTTTGGTAGCACACAAAGTGTTCCTCTGGTAAATGGGTGTTGCATAATCTCATAGTCATAGGAACATGTATAAGTCATGAAGAAAGCAATAGCAGCATACTAAACGATCAAGTGCTAAGCTAACGGAATGGGTCAAGTCAATCACATCATTCTCCTAATGATGTGATCCCGTTAATCAAATGACAACTCATGTCTATGGTTAGGAAACATAACCATCTTTAATTAATGAGCTAGTCAAGTAGAGGCGGAAACATAACCATCTTTAATTAACGAGCTAGTCAAGTAGAGGCATACTAGTGGCATTCTGTTTGTCTATGTATTCACACATGTATTATGTTTCCGATTAATACAATTCTAGCATGAATAATAAACATTTATCATGAAATAAGGAAATAAATAATAACTTTATTATTGCCTCTAGGGCATATTTCCTTCAGTCTCCCACTTGCACTAGAGTCAATAATCTAGTTCATATCACCATGTGATTTAACACCAATAGTTCACATCACCATGTGATTAACACCCATAGTTCACATCGTCATGTGATCAACACCCAAAGGGTTTACTAGAGTCAATAATCTAGTTCATATCGCTATGTGATTAACACCCAAAGAGTACTAAGGTATGATCATGTTTTGCTTGTGAGAGAAGTTTAGTCAACGGGTCTGTCACATTCAGAGCCGTATGTATTTTGCAAATATTCTATGTCTACAATGCTCTGCACGGAGCTACTCTAGCTAATTGCTCCCACTTTCAATATGTATCCAGATTAAGACTTAGAGTCATCTGGATTAGTGCCAAAACTTGTATCGACGTAACCCTTTACGATGAACTTTTGTCACTTCCATAATCGAGAAACATATCCTTATTCCACTAAGGATAATTTTGACCAACGTCCAGTGATCTACTCCTAGATCACTATTGTACTCCCTTGCCAAACCAGGGCAGAGTATACAATAGGTCTGGTCCATAGCATGACATACTTTTATAGAACCTATGACTGATGCATAGGGAATGACTTTCATTCTCTTTCTATTTTCTGCCGTGGTCGGGATTTGAGTCTTACTCAGTTTCATACCTTTGCAACACAGGCAAGAACTCTTTCTTTTGACTGTTCCATTTTGAACTACTTCAAAATCTTGTCAAGGTATGTACTCATTGAAAATCTTATCAAGCGTCTTGATCTATCTCAATAGATCTTGATGCTCAATATGTAAGTAGCTTTACTGAGGTCTTTCTTTTAAAGAACTACTTTCAAATACTTCTTTATGCTTTCCAAAAAAATTCTACATCATTTCTGATCAACAATATGTCACTCACATATACTTACCAGAAAGGTTGTAGTGCTCCCACTCACTTTATTGTAAATACAGGCTTCATTGCAAGTCCGTATAAAACTATATGTTTTGATCAACTTATCAAAGCGTATATTCCAACTCTGAGATGCTTGCACCAGTCCATAGATGGATTGCTGGAGCTTGCACATTTTGTTAGCACCTTTACAATTGACAAAACCTCCTGGTTGCATCATATACAACTCTTCTTTAAGAAAACCATTAAGAAATGCAATTTTGACATCCATTTGCCAGATTTCATAAAATGTGGCAATTGCTAACATGATTCGGACAGATTTAAGCATCACTACAGTTGAGAAAATCTCATTGTAGTCAACACCTTGAACTTGTCAAAAACCTTTTTGCGACAAGTCGAGCTTTGTAGATAGTAACACTACTATCAACGTCCGTCTTCCTCTTGAAGATCCATTTATTTTCTATGGCTTGCCGATCATCGGGCAAGTCCACCAAAGTCCACACTTTGTTCTCATACATGGGTCCTATCTCAGATTTCATGGCCTCCAGCCATTTCGCGGAATCGGGGCTCATCATCGCTTCCTCATAGTTTGTAGGTTTATCATGGTCTAGCAACATGACTTTCAGAACAGGATTACCATACCACTCTGGTGCGGCCCGTACTCTGGAAGACCTACGAGGTTCTGTAGTAACTTGATCTGAAGTTTCATGATCATCATCATTAGCTTCCTCACTAATTGGTGTAGGAATCACTGGAACTAATTTCAGTGATGAACTATTTTCCAATTCGGGAGAAGGTACAGTTACCTCATCAAGTTCTACTTTCCCCCCCACTCACTTCTTTCGAGAGAAACTCCTTCTCTAGAAAGGATCCATTTTTAACAACGAATATCTTGCCTTCGGATCTGTGATAGAAGGTGTACCCAACAGTTTCCGCTGGGTATTCTATGAAGACGCACTTCTCCGATTTGGGTTTGAGCTTATCAGGATCAAACTTTTTCACATAAGCATCGCAGCCCCAAACTTTAAGAAATGACAACTTGGGTTTCTTGCTAAACCACAGTTCATATGGTGTCTTCTCAACGGATTTAGATGGTGCCCTTTTAACGTGAATGCAGCTGTCTCTAATGCATAACCCCAAAACGATAATGGTAAATCAATAAGAGACATCATAGATCGCACCATATCAATAAAGTGCGGTTACGATGTTCGGACACACCATAACGTTGTGGTGTTCCAGGTGGCATGAGCTATGAAACTATTCCACATTGTTTTAATTGAAGACCAAACTCGTAACTCAAATATTCGCTCTCGCGATCGATCGCGAAACTTTATTTTCTTGTTACGATGATTTTTCCACTTCACTCTGAAATTCTTTGAACCTTTCAATTATTTCAGACTTATGTTTTCATCAAGTAGATATACCCATATCTGCTCAAATCATTTTGTGAAGGTCAGAAAATAATGATACTTGCCACGAGCATCAACACTCATTGGATCGCATACATTGGTATGTATTATTTCCAATAAGTCAGTAGCTTGTTCCATTGTTCCGCAGAACGGAGTTTTACTCATCTTGCCCAAAAGGCACAGTTCGCAAGCATCAAATGATTCATAACCAAGTGATTCCGAAAATCCATCTTTATGGAGTTTCTTCATGCGCTTTACACCGATATGACCCAAACGGCAGTGCCACAAATAAGTTGCACTATCATTATTAACTTTGCATCTTTTGGCATCAATATTATGAATATGTGTATCACTACGATCGAGATCCAACAAACTATATTCATTGGATGTATGACCATTTGAAGGTTTTATTCATGTAAACAGAACAACAATTATTCTTTGACTTTAAATGAATAACCGTATTGCAATAAACATGATCAAATTATATTCATGCTCAACGCAAACACCAAATAACATTTATTTAGGTTTAACACTAATCCCGAAAGTATAGGGAGTGTGCAATGATGATCATATCAATCTTGGAACTACTTCCAACACTCATCGTCACTTCCCCTTCAACTAGTCTCTGTTTATTCTGTAAATCCTATTTCGAGTTACTAATCTTAGCAACCGAACAAGTATCAAATACTCAGGGGCTACTATAAACACTAGTAAGGCACACAACAATAACCTGTATATCAAATATACCTGTAGGATCGAAGAAGGTGAGAGTGTCTAGAGGGGGGGTGATTAGACTACTCGACAAGATAAAAATCATGCCTTTTGACAAAGACAAGTTTTTGGCAGATTTTGCATATCACACAAGTCAAGTAGCTTACTACACATGCAATTCTAGAGTATGGGCAGCGGAAAGTAAATTGCACAAGTAGTAAAGAGAAGTGGAGAAGATCAAACGCAATTTGGAGACACGGAGATTTTTCTCGTGGTTCCGATAGGTGGTGCTATCGTCAATCCACGTTGATGGAGACTTCAACCCACGGAGGGTAACGGCTGCGAGAGTCCACGGAGGGCTCCACCCACGAAGGGTCCACGAAGAAGCAACCTTGTCTATGCCATCATGGCATACGCCCACGGAGGGCTAGCCTTACTCGGGGTAGATCTTCACGAAGTAGGCGATCTCCTTGCCCTTACAAACTTCTTGGTTCAACTCCACATCTTGACGGAGGCTCCCAAGCGACACCTAACCAATCTAGGAGGCACCACCCTCCAAAAGGTAATAGATGGTGTTGATGATGATGAACTCCTTGCTCTTGTGCTTCAAATGATAATCTCCTCAACACTCAACTCTCCTCTCTGATTTGGCTGTGGTGGAAGAAAGGATTGAGTGGAAAGCAACTTGGGAAGGCTAGAGATCAAGCTTCATATGGTGGGAGTGGAGCAACTTGATCTCAACACAAGGGTAGGTAGTTCTCTTCTCGTAAATGTAAGGTAGGAGTGGTAGTACTTTCGATGGCTCTCTCCACGAATGAAGAGGGGTGGAGGGTATTTATAGCCTCCACACAAAATCCAACCGTTACACACATTTGACCAATCTCGGTCAGACCGAGGTTGACAACTCGGTGAGACCGAAAGTTCAAATCATGTGAACGTTGGGATTTTCGGTGGGACCGAAAATACAATCTCGGTGAGTCCGATTCTTCCAAAGACAGAGCTTGCCAATCTCGGTGGGACCGACTTCATCATCTCGGTGACACCGATTTGATGACGAAGGTTCTGAAGCTTGGCAACTCAAGTTTCGTGAGACCGAGTTCGAATCGGAAAATCCGAAATTTCTAGGGTTTGGCTATATGGCTGAGGTGGTTCATCTCGGTGTGACTGAGTTTAGGAAATCGGTGGGACCGAGATTACTTATGAGTGTATTATGGAAGTGAGAGTTGCTGATAGTTTAGGAGATGTATCACTAAGCACTTTGAGAAACCAGATCATCAACATGACCTCATCCCCTTTTAATAGTATTGGCTTTCCTATGGACTCAATGTGATCTTGAATCACTAAACCAAAAATGGAGTCTTGAGCTTTTGCCAATGCTTGCCTTAGCATTTTGAGGGTCCACCTCTCCATCCTTTTGCCATGCCAATGTGATTGACCTTCTGAAACATACTTGATAAAAGTATTAGTCCAACCACAAAGTATGTTGTCATTAATTACCAAAACCACCCAGGGAGCAAATGTGCTTTCAATCTCCCCCTTTTTGGTAATTGATGGCAACACACAAAACAAGACATCAAAGCTTAAAAGAAAGACAGAATTATCACTAAAGCTTTGAGAAACATGTAGTACACAGGCTCCCCCTAGAAGTGTGCAAGATTTTCATAGATTATGGTTTTGGACTACCACAAGCACACAAGAGAGAAAAGCAAGATGTGCTACATGCAGCTTGGCTATATGCATCAGAGCAGATGAAAAGAAGTGAGTGATAATGCATATGTGCAAGGTGATTTCTTGCAAACAAGTATTCACAAGCAAGTCACCATCATGCACATTCTGCAAGGTGCATATACTTACCTTGAGGTTCCTTGGCATTGTACCTGAAGAAATAAACTTGGGAAAACAAGGTTAGATAACACAAGAGTATTTCTTCATCCAACAGCAAGAACATCAAGAGTACCAAGCCAGGGATGACATGTATAAAGAGTGTCTCATATTGAGTACAAGCTTGAATCAGCAAACATGTCTCCCAAAACTAAAAAGATTTTCAATGAACTCTGAGAGATTTTGCTTTCCATAAGATATCAATTGTGAAGGTTCCTCTCCCTTTGAGTTGTCTCAGATCAAGGAATTTGATGGAAAAGCAAAATCAAAAGAATGATGCCAAATGTAATATCCAATGTGGAACACGGCAAAGCTTTGATGTGATTCTCTCCCCCTTGAGATAAGATTGCTCTTCTTCTCCCCCTAAATCTTCTCTTCTCCCCTTATCTCCCTCTAAATCTTCTCCCCCTTTGACATCAAGTGCCGAAAAGGACAGCAGACTAGGAAGGTCAGGAAAGATGGAAGAAAGAAGTGGGATCCTTAAGAATCACAACTGGGCAAAAAGAAACATGCATAGAGAATCATTGATTGGAGCTGCAGAAGATGATATCCTGAAAGAAAATCGGTGACACCGAATCAGATGGATCGGTGGGTCCGAAAGTCTGGGACTTAGGGCAGATCCTTTTTCGGTCAGACCGAATTTTTTAAGTCGGTGACGCCAAGTTTAATTCCAAGAAAATATAGAAATAATTCAGCTCACTTTGCAAGGAATGTTTCAAAGGATTTTGCAATGAATTTGTAAATGATTTTCAGGGAATTGATTAGAGCCAAAAAGATATTCACAAAAACAGAAGAAATAGAAATGAAAAAGATTGCTAGATGAAGTTTTTTTTAAAGAAAAACACAATGAGAGAACATAAGAGAAAACAAAAACAAAACACTCCAAAACATATGTACTTCATCTAGATAGGGGTCGGCGACTAGGTCACCTATGTTTGAGTATTTTGACTTAGGAGTCAAATGAGAACATTTGATCATAGGTCATACTCATCGTTTAAGCTCAAAATGGGGTTGCCATTTTTCTATTAAGCATTTGATGTGATCACATCTTATGAAGCTGCTTGTACTCATGTCTTTGAGCAAAGCTCCTTAAAGATGTGAAGAACATACCTTGGGCTTGTTGTTGCTTTGCTCATGTAGGTGAACTTGATGTAGGTGTTCATAGAATGTGAAGTTGGAGCACCATTTCCAATTGTGTAGTTCTTCTTCCTACATGGGTTAGGCAAGCAAGGAAATACTCAAGAATATCCAAGATGACAAGAGTGAAATACTAGATGTATAAGGTGTCAAAAAGGATATGGGAATTTTGTTCCTTGAACTCAACATCCCAAAGGGCTAGATACTTGGTCAATGACAAGATTACTCATGATTTGAGTGTGTGTGGTAATCTTGTGGAATGTAGATCATCCAAGTACCTGCAAGGAGTTAGATGCAATACAAGGAGGCAAATGTGTCCAAGACATATGATCATCATCATAAGAGAAATATCAAGGATTAGTCAAGTAGGCTCATGCCTTGCATGCATCAATGGAGTTTTCACTCCAAGTTTGAAGCATCAATGATGTTCAACTCACTCCTTAAGCGACAAAACACCTTCTCATCAAGGGGTTTTGTAAAGATATCAGCAAGTTGTTTGTCAGTACGAACATGCTTAAGATTGATGTCACCCTTGGCAATGTGATCACGAATAAAATGGTGACGAACTTCAATATGTTTCGTTCGAGAGTGTTGCACAGGATTGTGTCCAATCTTAATCGCACTCTCATTGTCACAAAGCAAGGGAACATGTCTCACATGTATCCCATAATCCTTAAGCGTTTGTGTCATCCATAGCAACTGAGCACAACATGAACCAGCAGCAATATATTCGCTTGGCGGTGGATAATGATACGAATTTTGTTTCTTGGAGGACCAAGATACAAGGGATCGACCAAGGAATTGACATGTACCGAAGTTGACTTTCTATCAACCTGTCTCGGCATAGTCCGAGTCGGAATAGCCAACAAGATCGAAGAGGCCCTCTTAGGATACCAAATGCCAAAGTTTGGTGTGTGTATCAAATATCTCACAATTCCTTTAACAGCTTTAAGATGACATTCTTTAGGGGCTGCTTGATATCGAGCACACATGCATACACTCAACATTATGTCAGGACGAGAAGCACAGAGATATAGTAGAGAACCAATCATGGATCGGTAAACCTTTTGATCAACAGGTTCTCCATCTTTTGTCAAGTCATTATGTCCACTTGTAGGCATGGGGGTTCTCATACCTTTGCTTTCTTGCATGTTGAACTTCTTGAAGAGATCCTTGGTGTACTTTGTTTGTGAGACAAAGGTACCCTCCTTAGATTGCTTGATTTGCAACCCAAGGAAGAATTTGAGTTCACTCATCATGGACATCTCATACTTCTCCGACATGAGCTTTCCAAACTTCTCGCTAAAATGAGGGTTAGTTGAACCAAAGATAATATCATCAACATATATTTGGCACACAAATAGTTCACCATCAACCCTTTTCGTGAATAGCGTTGAGTCTATTTTTCCAATATCAAATCCTTTTTCAAGAAGAAAGCTAGTCAAGCATTTGTACCAAGCTCTAGGAGCTTGTTTAAGTCCATAAAGAGCTTTGTGCAACTTGTAAACATGATTAGGCTTTTTAGGATTCACAAATCCGGGAGGTTGTTTCACAAATACTTCCTCCTCAATTTCACCATTTAGGAAAGCACTTTTAATGTCCATTTGATAGAGAGTAATATCATGGTGGTTGGCATAAGCAAGAAGAATGCGAATGGACTCAAGTCTAGCAACGGGGGCATAGGTCTCACCATAGTCCATACCTTCGACTTGTGTGTAACCTTGAGCTACGAGACGAGCCTTGTTGCGGATGACTTGTCCATCTTCATCTTGCTTATTCCGAAACACCCATTTGGTTCCAATGACGTTTTGATCATCCTTGGGCTTCTCTAGCAAAGTCCATACATTGTTCCTCTCGAAGTTGTGTAGCTCTTCGTGCATAGCGTTCACCCAATCCGGGTCTTCTAGTGCTTCTTCTACCTTCATAGGTTCAAGACTAGAGATAAATGAGTAATGCTCACAAAAGTTAGCTAAGCGAGTTTTAGAGCGAGTAATTCTCCCGGAGTCGATGTCGTTCATCATTTGTTCCACGGGATGATTCTTCTTGACTCTTGCTCGGACTCGGGATAGCTTTTGTTGAGGTTGTGGCTGAGCTTCCTCATCATCCTCATCTTCCTCTTCTTCTTCATTGTTGTTGGTGTTGTCTTGAGGTGGTGGAGAAGGAGGTTGTGGTGGATCTTCTTGTTGCACTTCCTCATCTTGGTGAGTTCCACTTGTGGAGGCCTCCATGTTGCCTTGAGGTTCATCTTGCCGTGAGGTAGGGGGCTCCACATATGTAGATGAGGTACTCTCCTTCACTTCAATGGGACGGATCTTTCTAGTAGATAAATCTTGAATGGCTTCCGATGGGTCCTTGTCTCCTACATCAATAGGCATTTGCTCTACTTGCGAGCCATTAGATTCATCAAACTTCACATCTATCGTCTCTTCAACCTTTCGGGTGAAATTATTGTAGACACGGTAGGTGTGGGAGTTTGATCCATAACCGAGGAAAAAGCCTTCATGAGTTTTAGGAGCAAATTTAGACCGACGATGCTTATCAAGGATATAGCATTTTGAACCAAAGACACGAAAGTATCCCACTTGGGGTTTGTTACCGGTGAGGAGCTCGTATGAAGTCTTGCCGAGAAGCTTATGAAGATAAAGCCTGTTGATAGCATGACAAGCTGTCTCGACGGCTTCTCCCCAAAAGTGCTTCGGTGTCTTGTATTCATCAAGCATCGTTCTCGCCATCTCTATGAGCGTTCGGTTCTTCCTCTCAACAACTCCATTTTGTTGAGGTGTGTAAGTAGCCGAGAACTCATGTAGAATCCCTTCCTCATCGAGAAAAGAGTCTACATGGGCGTTCTTGAACTCCGTTCCATTGTCACTCCGAACTTTCTTGATCTTCACCTCAAATTGATTTTGGGCCTTTCTGAAAAAGGTTTTGAAGATTCTCTGAACCTGCGATTTGTCATCAAGGAAAAATACCCACGTAAATCTGGAATAATCATCAACTATAACTAGACCAAAGGAGTTACCACCAAGGCTTTTGTAAGCATTGGGACCGAAGAGATCCATATGAAGAAGTTCAAGCGGTCTCCTTGTGGTCATGATGTTCTTCACGGGATGACTTCCACCTACTTGTTTTCCTGCCTGACAAGCACCACAAAGTCTATCTTTGTCAAAGAGAACATCTTTAACACCAAGAATATGATCACCTTTGATTAGCTTGTCTAGATTACGCATACCAACATGTCCAAGCCTTCTATGCCATAACCAACCTTTAGCGGATTTAGCAATGAAGCAAGTTCTAGGTTGAGCTTTCTTAGTGAAATCAACAATATATAGATCACCTCTACGGATACCGGTAAATACCATGTTATGATTGTCACGACGAAAGACTTGGCAATCTACTTTGGTGAATAGCACATTGAATCCAAAGTCAGCTAGTCTAGACACGGAAAGTAAATTGTATCCAAGTGATTCAACAAGCATGACATTTTGAATAGAGCTATCATGAGATATGGCCACCTTACCAAGGCCAAGTACCTTACCCTTGGAGTTGTCTCCAAAAGTCACATACTTGCGTGGACCATCGTTCTTTGCAAGCTCTCGAAACATGTCTTCGTCTCCGGTCATGTGATCGGTGCATCCACTATCAAGAATCCACTCTTTTCCACCGGATATGTAGTCTCTCAGATTTGCCATAAGATTGAGACTCTTCATGATCTTGTCTAGCTCGGTGTCCGAATCGGAGTAATCATCATCATGCTCATGCTCATCATCATATTGACCCATAGATTGTTCATCATCAATACCTAGGTCAATTTGACAACGACTTGCATTAGTTTTGTCAATGTGACAATAATCATCGGAATGCAATACAAGAGCATTTCTAATTAGATCATTGATAAGACAAGGATCGCCCTTCTTTTTCATAAGATCACGAAGCTCAAAGAAGCATTTATCAAAGTTGGGATCATTAGGGCGCATCATATCAAATTCGATAGTCTTGTATAGAATTTCATCAAGACCTCTCAAAGAGTAGTCCGGATAAAGTTCTTCCAAGAACTTCCACATAGCATAGGCGCACTCAAAGTTTGTGACAAGCTTAAGCAAGTTATCGGGCAAACCTCTAATGATAAGATTTACAGTTCTAAGGTTACGAAGCAAATCAAGCTCTTCATCCATGGTAGGGTGCAAGGGGTCAAATGGAGGCACATATGGGGATTCAACATATTTGCGCAAGTTATACATCTTAAAGATAATAAGCATTTCAATCCTCCACGAGTTATAGGACACTCCATCAAGAATAGGCACTCTATGGCTAACACTCCCAAACGTAGACACGTCCATCTTCCTCCAATGGTGTGTAAACCAAAGCAATGGAGACCAACGCTCTGATACCAATTGTAGGATCGAAGAAGGTGAGAGTGTCTAGAGGGGGGGTGATTAGACTACTCGACAAGATAAATATCATGCCTTTTGACAAAGACAAGTTTTTGGCAGATTTTGCATATCACACAAGTCAAGTAGCTTACTACACATGCAATTCTAGAGTATGGGCAGCGGAAAGTAAATTGCACAAGTAGTAAAGAGAAGTGGAGAAGATCAAACGCAATTTGGAGACATGGAGATTTTTCTCGTGGTTCCGATAGGTGGTGCTATCGTCAATCCACGTTGATGGAGACTTCAACCCACGGAGGGTAACGGCTGCGAGAGTCCACGGAGGGCTCCACCCACGAAGGGTCCACGAAGAAGCAACCTTGTCTATGCCATCATGGCATACGCCCACGGAGGGCTAGCCTTACTCGGGGTAGATCTTCACGAAGTAGGCGATCTCCTTGCCCTTACAAACTTCTTGGTTCAACTCCACATCTTGACGGAGGCTCCCAAGCGACACCTAACCAATCTAGGAGGCACCACCCTCCAAAAGGTAATAGATGGTGTCGATGATGATGAACTCCTTGCTCTTGTGCTTCAAATGATAATCTCCCAAACACTCAACTCTCCTCACTGATTTGGCTGTGGTGGAAGAAAGGATTGAGTGGAAAGCAACTTGGGAAGGCTAGAGATCAAGCTTCATATGGTGGGAGTGGAGCAACTTGATCTCAACACAAGGGTAGGTAGTTCTCTTCTCAGAAATGTAAGGTAGGAGTGGTAGTACTTTCGATGGCTCTCTCCACGAATGAAGAGGGGTGGAGGGTATTTATAGCCTCCACACAAAATCCAACTGTTACACACATTTGACCAATCTCGGTCGGACGAAGTTGACAACTCGGTGAGACCGAAAGTTCAAATCATGTGAGCGTTGGGATTTTCGTGGGACCGAAAATACAATCTCGGTGAGTCCGATTCTTCCAAAGACTAGAGCTTGCCAATCTCGGTGGGACCTACTTCATCATCTCGGTGACACCGATTTGATGAAGATTCTGAAGCTTGGCAACTCAAGTTTCGTGAGACCGAGTTCAGAATCGGAAAAATCCAAAATTTCTAGGGTTTGGCTATATGGCTGAGGTGGTTCATCTCGGTGTGACTGAGTTTAGGAAATCGGTGGGACCAAGATGACTTATGAGTGTATTATGGAAGTGAGAGTTGCTGATAGTTTAGGAGATGTATCACTAAGCACTTTGAGCAACCAGATCATCAACATGACCTCATCCCCTTTTAATAGTATTGGCTTTCCTATGGACTCAATGTGATCTTGAATCACTAAACCAAAAATGGAGTCTTGAGCTTTTGCCAATGCTTGCCTTAGCATTTTGAGGGGTCCACCTCTCCAGTCCTTTTGCCATGCCAATGTGATTGACCTTCCTGAAACATACTTGATAAAAGTATTAGTCCAACCACAAAGTATGTTGTCATTAATTACCAAAACCACCCAGGGAGCAAATGTGCTTTCAATACCCTTGTTCACTTTGCCATCCTTCTTATCCACCAAATATTCAGGGCATTTTCGCTTCCAGTGACCATTTCCTTTCTGATGTAAGCACTTTCGGTTTCAGTGCTTTGGTCCAGCTTTGGTCTTCTTCACGGAGTGACAACTTGTTTGCCATTCTACTTGAAGTTTCCCTTTCTTTCCCTTTGCCCTTTTCTTGAAACTAGTGGTCTTGTCAATCATCAACACTTGATGCTCTTTCTTGATTTCTACCTTCGTCGATTTCAACATCACGAAGAGCTCGGGAATCATTTTCGTCATCCCTTGCATACTATAGTTCATCACGAAGTTCTAGTAACTTAGTGATGGTGACTAGAGAATTCATCAATCACTATCTTATCCGGAAGATTAACTCCCACTTGATTCAAGCGATTGAAGTACCCAGACAATCTGAGCACATGCTCACTAGTTGAGCGATTCTCCTCCATCTTTTAGCTATAGAACTTGTTGGAGACTACATATCTCTCAACTCGGGTATTTGATTGAAATATTAACTATAATTCCTGGAACATCTCATATGGTCCATGACGTTCAAAACGTCTTTGAAGTCCCGATTCTAAGCCGTTAAGCATGGTGCACTAAACTATCAAGTAGTCACCATTTTGAGCTAGCCAAACGTTTATAACGTCTGCATCTGCTCCTGCAATAGGTTTGTCACCTAGCGGTGCATCAAGGACATAATTCTTCTATGCAGCAATGAGGATAAACCTCAGATCACGGATCCAATCCGCATCATTGCTACTAACATCTTTCAACACAGTTTTCTCTAGGAACATATCAAAATAAACATATGAAAGCAACAACGCAAACTATTGATCTACAACATAATTTGCAAAATACTACCAGGACTAAGTTCATGATAAATTTAAGTTCAATTAATCATATTACTTAAGAACTCCCACTTATACAGACATCTCTCTAGTCATCTAAGTGATCACGTGATCCAAATCAACTAAACCATGTCCGATCATCACGTGAGATGGAGTAGTTTTCAATGGTGAACATCACTATGTTGATCATATCTACTATATGATTCACGTTTGACCTTTCGGTCCCCGTGTTCGAGGCCATATCTCAGATATGCTAGGCTCGTCAAGTTTAACTTTGAGTATTCGCGTGTGCAACTGTTTTTGCGCTCATTGTATTTGAAGGTAGAGCCTATCGCACCCGATCATCACGTGGTGTCTCAGCACGAAGAACTTTCGCAATGGTGCATACTCAGGGAGAACACTTCTTGATAATTTAGTGAGAGATCATCTTAAAATGCTACCATCAATCAAAGCAAGATAAGATGCATAAAGGATAAACATCACATGCAATCAATATAAGTGATTTGATATGGCCATCATCATCTTGTGCTTGTGATCTCCATCTCCGAAGCACCATCGTGATCACCATTGTCACCGGCGCGACACCTTGATCTCCATCATAGCATCGTTGTCGTTACGCCATCTATTGCTTCTACGACTATCGCTACCGCTTAGTGACAAAGTAAAGCAATTACATGGCGTTTGCATTTCATACAATAAAGCGACAACCATATGGCTCCTACCAGTTGCGGATAACTTTGGTTACAAACATGATCATCTCATACAATAAAATATAGCATCATGTCTTGACCATATCACATCACAACATGCCCTGCAAAACAAGTTAGACGTCCTCTACTTTGTTGTTGCAAATTTTACGTGGCTGCTATGGGCTGAGCAAGAACCGTTCTTACCTACGCATCAAAACCACAACGATAGTTCGTCAAGTTAGTGCTGTTTTAACCTTCGCAAGGACCGAGCATAGCCACACTCGGTTCAACTAAAGTTGGAGAAACAAACACCCGCTAGTCACCTGTGTGCAAAGCACGGCAGTAAAACCTGTCTCGCGTAAGCGTACGCATAATGTCGGTCCGGGCCGCTTCATCCAACAATACCGCTGAACCAAAGTATGACATGCTGGTAAGCAGTATGACTTGTATCGCCCACAACTCACTTGTGTTCTACTCGTGCATATAACATCAACGCATAAAACCTAGGCTCGGATGCCACTGTTGGGAAACGTAGTAATTTCAAAAATTTCCTACGCACACGCAAGATCATGGTGATGCATAGCAACGAGAGGGGAGAGTGTTGTCTACGTACCCTCGTAGACCGTAAGCGGAAGCGTTATGACAACGCGGTTGATGTATTCGTACGTCTTAACGATCCGACAGATCCAAGTACCGAACATACGGCACCTCCGAGTTCAGCACACGTTCAGCTCGATGACGATCCCCGGACTCTGATCCAGCAGGGTGTCGGGGATGAGTTCCGTCAGCACGACGGCGTGGTGACGATGATGATGTTCTACCAACGCAGGGCTTCGCCTAAGCACAGCAACGATATGACCGAGGTGGAATATGGTGGAGGGGGGCACCGCACACGGCTAAGGAACGATCACGAAGATCAACTTGTGTGTCTATGGGGTGCCCCTGCCCCCGTATATAAAGGAGTGGAGGAGGGGGAGGGCCGACCCTCTTTATGGCGCGCCCTAGGGGAGTCCTACTCCCACCGGGAGTAGGATTCCCCCTTTCCTAGTAGAACTAGGAGCCCTTCCATGTAGTAGGAGTAGGAGAGAAGGAAAGGGAAGAGAGAAGGGAAGGAAGGAGGGGGCGCAACCCCTCCCCTTAGTCCAATTCGGACTAGGCCTTGGGGGGCGCGCGGCGTGCCCTAGGCAGCCCCTCTCTCTTTCCCGTATGGCCCAATAAGGCCCAATACTTCTCCCGGCGAATTCCCGTAACTCTTCGGTATTCCGAAAAATACCCGAATCACTCGGAACCTTTTCGAAGTCTGAATATAGTCATCAAATATATCGATCTTTACGTCTCGAACATTTCGAGACTCCTCGTCATGTCCCCGATCTCATCTGGGACTCTGAACTCCTTCGGTACATCAAAACTCATAAACTCATAATAAAACTGTCATCGAAACCTTAAGCGTGCGGACCCTACGGGTTCGACAACTATGTAGACATGACCGAGACACGTCTCCAGTCAATAACCAATAGCGGAACCTGGATGCTCATATTGGTTCCAACATATTCTACGAAGATCTTTATCGGTCAAACCGCATAACAACATACGTTGTTCCCTTTGTCATCGGCATGTTACTTGCCCGAGATTCGATCGTCGGTATCTCAATACCTAGTTCAATCTCATTACCGGCAAGTCTCTTTACTCATTCCGTAATGCATCATCCCGCAAATAACTCATTCGTCACATTGCTTGCAAGGCTTATAGTGATGTGCATTACCGAGTGGGCCCAGAGATACCTCTCCGACAATCGGAGTGACAAATCCTAATCTCAAAATACGCCAACTCAACATGTACCTTCAGAGATACCTGTAGAGCTCCTTTATAATCACCCAGTTACGTTGTGATGTTTGGTAGCACACAAAGTGTTCCTCCAGTAAACAGGAGTTGCATAATCTCATAGTCATAGGAACATGTATAACTCATGAAGAAAGCAATAGCAACATACTAAACGATCAAGTGCTAAGCTAACGGAATGGGTCAAGTTAATAACATCATTCTCATAATGATGTGATCCTGTTAATCAAATGACAACTCATGTCTATGGTTAGGAAACATAACCATCTTTAATTAATGAGCTAGTCAAGTAGAGGCATACTAGTGACATTCTGTTTGTCTATGTATTCACACATGTATTATGTTTCCGGTTAATACAATTCTAGCATGAATAATAAACATTTATCATGAAATAAGGAAATAAATAATAACTTTATTATTGCCTCTAGGGCATATTTCCTTCAGAGATGATGTGGGAAACGCACCCAAAGCTGAAAACATGTGTTGAGATTGTTTGGCAGAAGAACCCGGATGCAAGTTCAGTCATGGAGGTGCAAAAAAAGTTGTGGGAGTTGTCACGTGACCGCTCTAGTTGGGATCGTCTGACTTTTGGGAATGTGTAAAGGGAAATAAAACTTCTCATGCATGAATTGGAAATACTAGGAAGCTTACCTGGCCGAGTTGGTCCGTCACACCAAGAGGTAAAAATTGTTGAGGAACTTGTGGAATTATACCACCGTGAAGAGATAATGTGGAAGCAACGGTCGTGTGTGGAATGACAGAACTGTGAAGATAAAAGCATATGATATCTCCACTTGAGAGCCACTATGAGGAGAAGGAAAAACCTCATAAATTCACAGCAAAATTGCAATGGTGATGTGATCAACAACATAAATGAGCTCAAGGAGATGGCAACATAGTTTTACAAAGATCTACTCACGGTAATACTAATATGCAGGAGGTGTTGGATGCGGTTCCAGTTAAGGTGACAACAACAATGGACACTTCTTTAAACGCCACATATACTAATGGTAAGGTTAAAACTTCGCTATTCCAAATATTCCCTATGAAAGCTCCGGGCCCATATGGCTACCCAACTCACTTCTCTTAGAAACACTAGGATATCTGTGGAGATGAGGTAAGAAGGGCAGTATTGTGCACTGTGGAAGGCGTAAATAGTGGGAGTGCATCAATAATACTTACCTGGTCTTGATCCAAAAGGTAAAGAACCCCTCTCCGTTAACCCAGTTCCGTCCCATCAGCCTATTCAATGTCCTATACAAATTTTCATCTAAAGTTTTTACTAACCGGTTGAAAGAGATTCTCCTAGATACTCCACCTGTTTCAAAATATAGTGCTTCCTCTGTTCCCGTGCTTCAACATTGACCATAAATTTAACCAACAAGACCGACTACGGCGAGAGCAAAAGTTATACCAGTGAATTCGTATTCAAAACAAGTTTTCAATTATATATATTTTTCTCCCGCCGCAATCGGTCTCGTTGGTTAAATTTATAATCAATGTTGGACCTCGGGAAGCACGGGCGCACTATATTTTGGAATGGTGGGAGTATTATTTATGCATAGCGGTCTGCCTTTCTCAGAGAGAGACTTATTACTGATAACATCATAGTTGCTTATGAGTGCTTGCATTTTATGAAACAAAATAAAAGCTCTAAAACACGGCCACTGCACTCTGAGTTGGATATGATGAAAGCATATGATAGGGTGGAGTGGACATATTTTGAGGTTGTGATGCTCAAGCTTGGATTTTCTGAGAGGTAAGTTTCAATTGTGATGAGCATGGTAAAATCTGTCTCATACGCAGTTCTTTTTAGTGGCCAAAAACATGTTGATTTCAAGCCTACAACAGGTATTCGACAGGGAGACCAAATATCACCCTACAATTTTCTGTCAGTACTTAGTAGTAGCAGGCCTTTCTGGCCTCCTCAAAAGAGATCAGTCGTTGCATTTGAGTGGGATTCAAGTGGCATCTTCAGCGCCACGAGTTAACCACTTTTTATTTGTTGACGATAGTCTGTTGTTCTTCAAGGAAAATGTGATGAGAGTGTCAAACCTACTGCACTCCTATTGTCAGGCTTAGGGGCAAAGGACCAATACCAACAAGTCTTTGATTTATTTCAGCAAAGGAACACCAGATAATGTGAGACAAGAAGTTAAAGGGGTCCTCAACATCCATTCAGAGACCTTGAGCTCTTCAACCTAGCTCTGTTGGCTCGACAATCATGGCGCCTTCTCACCGTCCCTGAATCACTTTGTGCAAGGTTGCTCTACTGTCCAAACAATTACATTCTCAGTGTCGAACTGGATCTCACTAGTCTCAAGTATGGAAGTCTATCCTGGGCGTCTTGGTGACGACACAACCATGTGGGTTTGAACTCAAATTTGGATCCCAAGAGATGCATCGATGAGGCCAACTGCTTGTGTGGCCAGTGATCCTCCTACCTTTGTCAACGACCTGATCGAGGGCACTTCGGTTGTGTGGAGAGATGATAAGTGTAAAACCCTGTAAAGTACGAGCTACAGTAACCCTTGGGGTTAAGCTAATCATTTTGCTAAACAACTGCTTGATCATCTTGGTCTCATATCTCTTTTCAAATTGGGAAATTTTTGTTTTTGCCACTCTAGATTTTGCCAATTTTCCTTATGCCACTCTAGATTTTGACATTTCACTTTTGCCACTCACAATTTTTGACAATTATGACAATTGCCATTCTGTGGCAAAAGCAAAATAATTTTATTTCATTTTTGCCACTCTTAGCTTTTGACAATTATCACAGTTGCCACTCTGAAAAATTTGCTTTTAGCACGGGAAAGGCAATTGCAATAATTGTCAAAAACTAAGAGTGGCAAAAGCGAAGTGTCAAAATCTAGAGTGGCATAAGGAAAATTGGCAAAATCTAGAGTGGCAAAATCAAAAATTTCCCTTCCAAATTCCCCTCTGAATTCAAATTCAAATAACAAGTGAAATACAAACATGAAACTAAAATGTTCATCATGTGGAAAATATTACATAACTAATTATCGCGGTGAAACAACATTTCTATAAAGTGGTTAAATGCCCTAAAATAATTAAATAGTGGCCTAAACAATAATTTAATTGCTTTTTAAATTATAAAAATATTAAACTATTTTATTTTGGAGCCAAACTAATTGTGGCACTGGCCTATTTTAATATACTAACTTAGGTGGAAGTTTTGTATTTTATAAAGCCAAAATGTTTTGAAAAGATTATGGAAAGCAGAAAGTAAGAAAAAGAAAAAACAGAAGAAGAAAGCTGAAAAGGAAAAAAAGGAGCCCCTGGCCACCCCCTGGGCCTCGGCCCACCACCAGCCAGCCAGCCAGCCCACTTTCCCCAGGGTCGCCTTCTCCCTGCTGTTCATCGGGCGCGCCCGGGGTCGCCACCGAGCCGCCTCGCCATTGACAGCGAGGGGGATAAGGACCCCCCCGGCCTCCTCGGTCCTCTCCCTCGCGCTCACCCACTCCCCTCGCCCTCTCCGCCCACTCCTCGCCATAGATCCCCTTTCACTCCGCCCTCACTGAGCGCCTCTATCGCCACCGCCTCCTCACCGCGCGACCACCGGCGCCCCCGCTGTCGGTGTCAAAACCGGCAAATCTCGGGTAGGTTGTCCCGAACTCTGCGTCTAAGGATCAAAGGTAACAGGAGGCAGGGGACATGATGTTTACCCAGGTTTGGGCCCTCTTAATGGAGGTAATACCCTACTTCCTGCTTGATTGACTTTGATGAGTATAGGGGTTACAAGAGTTGATCTACCTCGAGATCGTAATGGCTAAATCCTAGATGTCTAGCGTGTATGATTGTGATTGCCTCTACGGACTAAACCCTCCGGTTTATATGGACACCAGAGGAGACTAGGGTTATAAAAAGTCGGTTTAACAGAGGAAGGAAACTATACATCCGGACGCTAAGCTTGCCGTCCACGCAAAGGAGAGTCCCATCTGAACACGGGAGAAGGCCTTCGGTTCTGTATCTTCACGGCCCGTCAGTCCGACCCATATCACATACGCTGGCTCTTCGAGAACCCCATAATCTAGGACTCCCTCAGTAGCCCCCGAACTTTCCTTAATGACGACGTTGTGTCCGGCTTCATGTCTTCGAATTTGCAAGGCGAATTCCCCATTGTACTTGAGGGAGTCCTGGACTAGGGGGTGTCCGGATAGCCGGACTATCATCGTCCGCTGGACTCCAAGACTACGAAGATACAAGATTGAAGACTCCGTCCCGTGTCCGGATGGGACTTTCCTTGGCGTGGAAGGCAAGCTTGGCGATACGGATATGTAGATCTCCTACCATTGTAACCGACTCTGTGTAACCCTAGCCCTCTTCGGTGTCTATATAAACCGGAGGGCTTTAGTCCGTAGGACATAACATACATTACAACAATCATACCATAGGCCAGCTTCTAGGGTTTAGCCTCCTTGATCTCGTGGTAGATCCACTCTTGTACTACCCATATCATCAATATTAATCAAGCGGGGCGTAGGGTTTTACCTCCATCGAGAGGGCCCGAACACGGGTAAAAACATCGTGTCCCTCGTCTCTGTTACCATCCACCTAGACGCATAGTTCGGGACCCCTACCGAGATCCGCCGGTTTTGACACCGACATTGGTGCTTTCATTGAGAGTTCCTCGTGTCGTCACCGATAGGCTTGATGGCATCTTCAACCAACAACGCTGTCTGTGGTGAGACTTTTCTCCCGGACAGATCTTCAGATTCGGCGGCCAAGATGCTGGGCTAATTTGCTTGGCCATCTAGAGCAGATCAAAAGCTATGCCCCTGGCCGTTAGGTCAGATTCGGAAGCTTAAACTTCACGGCCGATGTCCACGGAGACTTGATCTTCGACGGACCCGAGCCACAGCCAAGCGCGCCGCACTGTTACGATGGGCATGATCTAGCTCTGCCGCCGAACAGTGCCTTGGTGGCCGCACACGAATCCGCTCCGGCCATTAGTCCAGAGCCGATCGCCCGGATAGAGGATCGGTGGATAGACACCGCCTCAGGGGCTTTAACTTCCACGGCGATGGAGCCGAACACTAACCTTGTCCTCTGCGAAACTCGTGATTTCAAGGCGCCGGACTCCTTGCCGGACTCCGAACCTCCCACACCCCTACCAATCGAATCGGATTGGGCGTCGGTTATGGAATTCACCACCGCGGACATCTTCCAATACTCGCCTTTTGGCGATATCCTGAATTCACTAAAGCATCTCTCGTTATCAGGAGAGCCCTGGCCGGACTATGGCCAGGATGGTTGGGATGCGGACGACGAAGAAATTCAGAGCCCACCCACCACCCACTTTGTAGCCACTGTCGACGATCTAACCGACATGCTAGACTATGACTCCGAATACATCGACGGAATGGACGGCGATGCCGGAGACGAACAAGAAACAGAGCCTATAAGGCACGGGAGGACCACCTCGTCACATGACATATACATGGTGGATACCCCAAAGGAGAGCGATAACGAGGACCAACGGGCCGCGGCAGAAGATAACCCTGCCAATAAACAACCAAAACGGCGGCGCAGACGCCGCCCTAAGTCCCGCCTCGATGACAACAACGCTCCAAAGGAGCCCGTAATACAGCAGGGCTCACAAGCGGACGATGAACATGCAGATAAGCAACCGTCCGAACATGACGAGTCAGATAATCAGTCCAGGCCCGGTGAAAACGACAGTCCGGACGACCTCATGCCGGACACGCCGCCGGAGAGCAAAAACCTTCGGAAAAGACTCGTCAACACTGCAAGAAGCCTGAAGAAGGAAAAGCGGAAGCCCAAAACTGCGGAAGACACACTCAGAATGAGATGGAGCAAAGTGCTCAAAACCGCAGATAAATACGGCAATGGCCACCAATCCAAGAGCTACCTGAAGCGCAAGCTGCTACCAGAATTTGACGAGGAGGCCATAGAGCCTCCACCGTCAAAAAATAAAGAGGCTGCCTGGTTGGATAGGCGGCGGATGATAGGCCAAATTTTGAAAGCGGCGCGCAAGACATAAACCAACTAAGACAGATGGCCCAGCCAGTCCATCTACGGGCCAAAGAAGAAGGCCCCAGAAGCAAGGCAACACGACAAGTGTAGAAGATAGTGGCACACCCAAATACAGGGCGCCGCACACCCACTATGTTTCACCAATGAGGTCTTTGGACCATGAATTCCCAGCGGATTTAAACCCATAAACATAGAGGCTTACGATGGAACAACAGACCACGAGTGCGGATAGAAGATTATATACTACATATACACATGGCGGAGGAGATGATCTCCACGCCATAAAATACCTACCCTCAAGCTCAAAGGGCCAGCCCATCATTGGCTCAAAAGCCTCCCGTAAAATCTTGTGGGAAGTTGGGAAGAGCTCGAGGAAGCGTTTAGAGCAAATTTTCAAGGGACTTATGTCCGCCCTCCAGACGCAGATGATCTAAGTCATATAACTCAACAGCCCGGAGAGTCAGCGCGGAAATTCTGGAACAGTTTTCTTACCAAAAAGAACCAAATAGTCGACTGTCCGGACGCCGAAGCCTTAGCAGCTTTTAAGCACAATGTCGGAGACGAATGGCTTGCCAGGCACCTCGGTCAAGAGAAACCGAGGACAATGTCCGGACTAACAAACCTCATGACCCACTTCTGTGCGGGAGAGGACAGCTGGCTAGCAAGATGCAGCACCAACGACCCAAGTACATCCGAGATAAGGGATGGAAACAGAAAATCACGACGCAGAAAAGAACAGCGTCGGAATAAAGAGAAAAGCCCAAAGAGCATGGCAGTCAACGCCGGATTCAAACGCTCGCGGCCGAATAACAAAACAACACCTCTTAAGGATGACATCGGCGATCTGTCTAACTTAAATAAGATTCTGGGTCGGATATGTCAAATCCATAGTACCCCCGGAAGGCCTGCAAACCATACCCATCGGGATTGTTGGGTTTTTAAACAGTCCGGCCGACTAAACGCCGAACACAAGGGGCTCGACGCATCAAGCGAAGACGATAAACTCCACCAGCAGAGCACCGGAAAACAAAAGACTTTCCCACAAGAAGTCAAAGCAGTAAACTCACTTCATGTGAGAATACGGAAAAATAGCGCGGCACTTCCTAAAAAGAGCCTCGCACGGTCCAACCCAACAGGATATAGAGATTGGATATCAAAGCCAATCACTTTCGACCACCTGGACTATTCCAGAAGCGTTCGAAACGCGGGACGGACTCCCCTGATATTGAATCCCATAATAGACGGACTGCAATTTACTTCAGTCCTAATGGACGGAGGCAGCGACTTAAACCTGCTGTATTCAAACACAATCCGTAAGATGGGTGTCGGTGTCAAAACCGGCGGATCTCGGGTAGGGGGTCCGAACTGTGCGCCTAGGCGGATGGTAACAGGAGACGAGGGACACGATGTTTTTACCCAGGTTCGGGCCCTCTCGATGGAGGTAAAACCCTACGCCCTGCTTGATTAATATTGATGATATGGGTAGTACAAGAGTAGATCTACCACGAGATCAAGGAGGCTAAACCCTAGAAGCTAGCCTATGGTATGATTGTTGTAATGTATGTTGTCCTACGGACTAAAGCCATCCGGTTTATATAGACACCGGAGGAGGCTAGGGTTACATAGAGTCGGTTACAATGGTAGGAGATCTATGTATCCGTATTGCCAAGCTTGCCTTCCACGCCAAGGAAAGTCTCATCCGGACACGAGCCAGAGTCTTCAATCTTGTATCTTCGTAGTCTTGGAGTCCGGCGGATAACGATAGTCCGGCTGTCCGGACACCCCTAGTCCAGACTCCTCGGTAGCCTCGAACCAGTCTTCAATGGCGCTAAGTCCCGTAGCATAACGTTCGGCATTGCAAGGCGGGTTCCTCCTTGAATAATCCAGAGAAGATCATGAACACCAGGATAGTGTCCGGCTCTGCAAAATAAATTCCACATTCCACCGTAGAGAGAATAAAATATACACTAGCTCAATCTGCTGTTATGCGGCGTGACATCACACCGCTACCAAGCCTTTATTTGAATCGTTTTTTACTATACCACCTCAGCACGTTTAGCGAAGCGGTTTCCTTGGCACGTCTTGTCGAAGCAGAGATCGTGTTCCCCTTATTTTGAGATCCTCATCAATATGGACGTGGGTAACCCAACCGCGCCATTGATGGTGGCGCTTGGGAGATAA
The DNA here is from genome assembly GCA_021437245.1 of Aegilops speltoides. Classification (NCBI taxonomy): domain Eukaryota; kingdom Viridiplantae; phylum Streptophyta; class Magnoliopsida; order Poales; family Poaceae; genus Aegilops; species Aegilops speltoides. The sequence continues at coordinate 178,173,785 of CM038146.1, forward strand.
GCGAGTTTTACCAGGCCGGTGGGGGACGCATAGTTTTCGTCCGCCTATATATAAGGGATAAGGATTCACCTTCTCACCTACGCCTTCTTCCTCCTTTGCTTATCCATCTCCGCGCACTCAAGCTCCAACGCCCAAGCTTGCGCATCTCGCCTCGACCTTCTCTGAATATGTCCGGAGCGGGAGGTAAATGGTTAGCCTCCACCGCTAAGGAGGAGGACATCACCAAGCTGCACTGGCCGGATATCTTTCGGCGATATCGCGATCGGCTGCCCGACGAGGGGCAGCTCATCCCTACCCCCGGGCCTCATGAGAGGGTCGTCTTCCTCCCTCACTTCCTCCGCGGACTTGGCTTTCCGCTCCATCCATTCGTCCGGGGGCTCATGTTTTACTACGGCCTGGATTTCCACGATCTGGCGCCGAACTTCATCCTCAACATTTCGGCGTTTATCGTCGTGTGCAAGGCCTTCCTCTGCATCCGGCCCCACTTCGGCCTGTGGCTCAAGACCTTCAACGTCAAGCCGAAGGTTGTGAAGGGCACGCAAGCGGAATGTGGAGGCGCCATGTTGGGCAAATTGCCCAACGTCCTTTCGCTCGAAGGGGCCTTTGTGGACTCCGTCAAGGGGTGGCAATCGGGGTGGTTCTACATCACCGAGCCGCGCAAGCCCATATGGGGGGCGGCCCCCGAGTTTAGATCTGGCATCCCCAAGCAGCTCACCTCCTGGAAAGAGAAGGGCTTGCAGTGGGGCAATCCGGTGGAGGTGACGGGACTCCGAACCTGCATCCAGAAGATGGTGAGCAATGGGCTCAGGCTCGTCGACGTGGTCCAAGTCATGCTCATCCGGCAGATCCTCCCATGCCAAGAACGGGCATTCAATTTGTGGGAGTTCAATCCGGAACAGCACCAGGCGCTAAGCGGGCTCTTCGATACAACATACGAAGGTGCCTGGAGGGTGCTATTCAAGGGCGCCGAAGCCCCCGCATCCACGACGGAAGATCGTGGATTCAGCTCGCAGTATCCAACTGATGAGGTAAGTGATTCAACCCCATCACGGGACACTTGTGATAATTAAATTGACTCTTAGTGGGGTTTCATTCTGCCTCTTCCTTCTACAGGAATGGATGGAGAAGGCCAAGCTGCTTATCAGCCCGGCTCCCATGCCAGAAGACCCAGTGGACGCCCGCTAAGCAGGGCTGCTGGTTTCGGCACCGCGCGTGGTGCCGGAGAAGAAGGCCAAGAAGGTGGCAGCGGGGACTCGAAGAGTTCCCGCAATCAGCGTTGACGACGCGGACTCCTCCCGAAGGCGAGGAGGAGAGTATTCTCTCCGGAGGAGGAGAGAAGAAGAGGAAGGCTTCCCGATCGGGGAGGCGAAGGGTCAAGAGGGGAGAACTATCCCCGGACAGTTCGCCAACACCGGCATTGGCGAGGATGAGTGGCCTCAAGGGCGGGCGTCCAACAAGATCGTAAGTATCCGGATCATTTATATGCCGTATCTTTTATGTCATGTAGTATCCTTCTAACGCCGCATTCTGCCCGTAGTCCGGCCGATGACGATTGATGGATTCATGTACCTAGGGTAGGGTCATAGGCCTGATCTAAGTGCCCTACCCAAAGCATACCACTCGCCAGTGTCGACTCCTGATTCAACAGTTTCAAGGAAAACAGTCTAAGGACAAGGAGAAGGAGTCGGATAAGGCCGAAGACAAGGAGGACAGTGAGGAGGGATATCCGCATGTCAACTCCACTCTGATGATCTTCGCGGACGTGGAAAGCAAAAGTCGACTGAAAGTCATCAACCGTGAGGTGAATATGGTTGCCCCAGCAAAAGCAAGTTATCTGAGATGGTCCCAAAGACCCATCACATTCGACCAATCTGATCACTCGACTCATATTGCCACCCCTGGGAGGCAAGCTTTGGTGGTCGATCTAGTTGTCGAAGGCACTCGACTGACAAAGGTGCTGATGGACGGTGGAAGTGGACTGAACTTGTTGTATGCAGACACACTGAAAGGAATGGGCATTCCGATGTCCCGACTGAGCACCAGCAACATGAGCTTCCACGGAGTTATACCAGGGAAGAAAGCCGAGTCACTCGGCCAAATAGCTCTGGACGTGGTGTTTGGCGATTCAAAACATTTTCGCAAAGAGAAGTTGATGTTTGAGGTCGTGGATTTTCAGAGTGCGTACCATGCCATTTTGGTGAGGCCAGCCTATGCACGGTTCATGGCTCGACCATGTTACGTGTACCTCAAACTGAAATGCCAGGTCCGAAAGGAGTGATCACTGTCACCGGTGATCGGAAAAAGGCAGAAGAGTGCTTTCAGAAGGGCTCGAAGATTGCCGATTCCCACGTGACAGCGGTCGAGTTCGAAGAGTACAAGCAAAGTGCAGATCCGAGTGATTTTTTGCGATCCAAGAAACCCGCCACGAATCGCATTTCATCGTATGGTGAGGCGAAGCTGTTCACATTCACCCGACCGACCCCAATGCAGCCCGACCCACATCTCCACAACACTCGACCGAAATAGGAAGAAGCGCTCATCCGGTTCCTCCGTGAGAAGCTGGGACATTTTGCATGGAAGCCGGTGACATGCGAGGTGTTCTGGGGACTGGTGAGCATCGCCTCAGAGTTGACTCATCAGCAAAACCTGTCAAAGAGCATCTTCGGCGGTCCGCCGTCCAGAAGAGAAAGGCTATTGGTGAGGAAGTGGCTCGACTGTTGGCGGCCGGATTTATCCGAGAGATATACCACTCCGAGTGGCTCGTTAATGTCGTCATGGTTCCTAAGAAGGACAAGTCGCTCCGCATGTGCATTGATTTCAAGCACATCAATCGGGCCTGCCCGAAAGATCATTTTCCTCTCCCTCGCATAGATCAAATTGTTGACTCGACCGCGGGATGTGAGAGGTTGTCTTTTCTAGACGCATATTCCGGGTATCATCAGATCCGTCTGTATGGACCCGATGAGATAAAAACAGCTTTCATCACTCCATTCGGGTGCTTCTGCTATATCACCATGCCATTCGGCCTCAAGAATGCGGAGCCACATTTATGCGAATGATTGAAGTGTCCGCTCCTCAAATCGGTCGGAATGTGGAAGCGTATATGGATGATATCGTTGTCAAGTCACGAAAAGGTTACGACCTGCTCGTGACCTCGCGAAACATTTGCCAACCTCAGAAGGTATGATATCAAGCTCAATCCATCAAAGTGCACATTCGGAGTTCCTGGTGGAAAGTTACTCGGTTTTCTCGTTTCCGGGCGAGGGATCGATGCTAATCTAGAGAAGATCGGTACTATTCTCCGAATGAAACGCATACTGCTTGAGTGCACGATGTCGAGCTTCTTGGATGCTTGGCGCATTAAGTCGATTCATCTCACGACTCGGTGAAAAGGCATTGCCTCTTTACCGATCGATGAAGAAGGCGGAACAAGTTCGAGTGGACTCGAAGTCGATGCAGCGTTTGCCGAGCTAAAAGCTCGCTATCCACCCAGCCGGTGCTTGCTGCTCCAATCAGCAAAGAGCCTCTGTTGCTTTATATCGCAGCCACAGGACAAGTCGTCGATCACGAGGCTTACGGTCGGCGGGAAGAGGAGGAAAAGCCTTCAAAGTTCAGCGCCCGGTGTATTATTTGTCCAAGTCTTGACTCCATCCAGCGAGATATCCTCATTATCGAAGCTTGTGTATAGAATATACATGACCACGAAGAAGGTTGCTCATTATTTCTCGATCATTCCATCACGATCGTCGACGCCCACTATCGTGAGATTCACTGTGAGAGATGCAAGCTGGTCGAGTGGCGAAATGGGCGATTGAACTTCTTCCCTTGATATCAAGTTTGAGGCAAAAAAGCCATTAAGTCCGAGCAATAGCAGATTTCCTCGCCGAGTGGATTGAACAATGACAGCCGATGAAGTTCACTCGAAGCATTGGACCATGTTCTTTGATGGCTCTAAGATGCTGAATGGTTCCGGTGCTGGGGTTGTTCTGGTTTCCCCCAGTGGAGATAAGCTTAGGTATGTGCTCCAGATTCACTTTGATTCCTCCAACAATGAGGCAGAGTACGAGGCCCTTTTATATGGATTGCGCATGGCCATCTCACTCGGCGTCCGTCGCTTGATGGTTTATGGCGATTCAGATTTAGTGGTCAACCAAGTGATGAAGGAGTGGGACGTAAGAAGCCCAGCCATGATTGGATCTTGCAATGCGATGAGGAAGCTGGAAAAGAAGTTTGAGGGTTAGAGCTCCATCACATCCCCGATGAAAAATCAGGCAGCAGATGATCCGCAAAGATAGGTTCCAAAAGAGAAGCCATTCAGTGGTGTGGTCTTGGAGCATATACACACTCCGTCAGTCAAAGAAGATCCTTTCATAGAAGAAGCTCCACAGCCCAAGAGTGCCACAGATCCGACTGAGGTTGAGGTCCCAGCAGTGGTCGACTTGGTCATGGAGGTCTTAGTGGTCACTCCCGACTGGACAATTCCCTATATCGCATATATCCTGAGAAAAGAGCTCCCAGAAGATGAGGAAGAGGCTCGGCAGATCGTCCATCGATCCAAAGCCTTTACCGTTATCAAAGGACAGTTATATAGGGAGAGCGCGACTGGAGTTGGTCAAAAATGCATAACGCCAGAAGAAGGTCGAATCATTCTCAATGATATCCACTCGGGGACCTGTGGTCACCATGCGTCCTCTCGGACCATCGTAGCCAAAGCATACCGAGCCGGATTTTACTGGCCAAGGGCGAATGAGATGGCGAAGGAAATAGTGGACAAGTGCGAAGGATGTCAGTTCTACTCCAATATGTCACACAAACCTGCGTCGGCTCTGAAGACCATTCCACTCGTCTGGCCTTTCGCAGTATGGGGGTTGGACATGGTCAGTCCCTTGAGAACAGGTCGAAGTGGTTTCACGCATGTCTTGGTAGCGATCGACAAGTTCACCAAGTGGATTGAGGCTAAACCAATCAAGAATCTTGGCGCCGGTCTCTGTTACCTTCATCAGGAGCTGATGTTCAGATATGGAGTCCGCACATCATCATTACGGATAATGGGTGAACTTTGACTTGGAAGAATTCAGAGATTTACGCAACTCTCAAGGCACATGAGTCGACTACGCTTGATCGCCCATCCATGATCGAATGGACAAGCGAACAAGCCAATGGCTTAATCCTCAAGGGTTTGAAGCCCGGTGATCGTGATCTCAAGCATGCGGCTGGAGCATGGGTCGACGAACTCCCTTCGGTGCTTTGGGGATTGCGGACCACACCCAATCGGTCGACCGGAAGAACTCCATTCTTCTTGGTCTATGGAGCTGAAGCAGTCTTGCCGAGTGATCTTCTTCACAATGCTCCTCGAGTTGAACTCTACAACAAGCGAAGCTGAGCAAGCGCGTCAGGACGCAGTCGACCTTCTAGAGGAAGAAAGGGAGATGGCTCTGATCCGATCGACCATCTACCAACAGGATTTGCGTCGCTTTCACGCCAGAAATGTGAGAGGTCGAGCCTTCCAGGAGGGAGATCTAGTTCTCCGAGTGGATCAGCAGAAACAACATAAGCTCGCTCCTTCTTGGGAAGGACCCTTCATCGTCACCAAGGTTCTCCACAACGGGGCATACCGTCTTTACAATGTCGAACACAATATCGCGAGCCCGAGCTTGGAATGCGGATTTGCTCCGCCCATTTTACATAAAGTTTTTCACTTTCGGATGAGTTGTAATCAAGTATACATAGTTCATGGATTTGAAATAATAGTGTCATAATTCCTTCATAATTTTTGTCACTTTTTATTTTTGTCCAGTAAAATTTTCCCCCCAGTGGGTGGCTTAGCCGCGAATCCGTTTCGCCTAAGTTTGTAAAAATCCTACCGAGTGGTAAGCCAGACTTCCACTCGGAGGCTTAGCCGCGAATCCGTTTCGCCTAAGTTATAAAAAATCCTACCGAGTGAAGAGCAAAACTCTCACTCGGGAGCTTAGCTGCAGCCCAGTGCTCGCCTAAGATATAAAAATCCTACCGAGTGAAGAGCAAACCTCTCACTCGGGGGCTTAGATACAGCCCAGCGCTCGTCTAAGATATAAAAATCCTACCGAGTGAAGAGCAAACCTCTCACTCGGGGGCTTAGCTGCAGCCCAGTGCTCGCCTAAGTTATAAAAAATCCTACCGAGTCGTAAGCCAGACTTCCACTCGGGGGCTTAGCTGCAGCCCAGTGCTCGCCTAAGATATAAAAATCCTACCGAGTGAGGAGCAAACCTCTCACTCGGAGGCTTAGTTGCAGTCCAAGTACTCGCCTAAGTACAATGTGTGCTCGCAAGGAAGACGAGGTGCAGTTCGACTGCGACCCTCTCCTCTGAGCTACGCCATAAGTACAATGTGTGCTCGCAAGGAGGACGAGGTGCAGTTCGACTGCGACCCTCTCCTCTGAGTTACGCCATAAGTACAATGTGTGCTCATAAGGAGGGACGAGGTGCAGGTCGTGTGACCCTCTCCTCGAGCTCGCCATAAGTACAATGTGCGCTCGTGAGGAGGACGAGGTGCAGGTCGACTGCGATCCTCTCCTCTGAGCTTCGCCACAAATACAACGTAAAAATCCTACCGAGTGAAGAGCAAACCTCTCACTCGGGGGCTTAGCTGCAGCCCAGTGCTCGCCTAAGATATAAAAATCCTACCGAGTGAAGAGCAAAACTCTCACTCGGGAGCTTAGCTGCAGCCCAGTGCTCGCCTAAGATATAAAAATCCTACCGAGTGAAGAGCAAACCTCTCACTCGGGGGCTTAGATACAGCCCAGCGCTCGTCTAAGATATAAAAATCCTACCGAGTGAAGAGCAAACCTCTCACTCGGGGGCTTAGCTGCAGCCCAGTGCTCGCCTAAGATATAAAAATCCTACCGAGTGAGGAGCAAACCTGTCACTCGGGGGCTTAGCTGCAGCCCAGTGCTCGCCTAAGATATAAAAACCCTACCGAGTGAAGAGCAAACCTCTCACTCGGAGGCTTAGCTGCAGCCCAGTGCTCGCCTATGGAATAAGTCGACTGCAGAGAGCATCTTGCTGTGAACCTGCAAAGGACATTTCGAGCCAAAAGCAATCATATTCAAACATCAAATCCAAGTTTAGATCGATACCTAAAGGAACCGAAAGTGCTCAGGCGCTAAGCCTGTTAAGGTTTATCGGTTACAACTCCACTCGGCATACCGAGGCAAATTTAAAGTGTCGGGCTTAAAAGAAGCTTTTTACCCCTCCTGTGGAGGGCTAGAAGGAGCAACGAACTCATCAAGGTCGATTCCGTCTGCGATCCGAGTGGCAGCAGCGATAAAGGTTTCCATGAAGGACCTGAAGTCGTGTTTCTTGGTGTTGGCCACCGGAGAGCCGCCACTTGTCTTCTCGCGTCTTTGCGGTGGACTCGGGCGGACACGAGCAACATCTGCACCGCAACGAGCCGAGGACTTCTTCCACTCCTGCACTCGGTCGGGGACTGCGTTCGATCGAGCCATCGGCGACTCGAGGTCATTCTCGAGTGTCACCACTGGAATGAGCTTCGAGTCGATGCGAGACGTGGCGACCTTCAGTCTTGCAAGATAGTCCACGACAGGCGCAACACGGGACTCGATCGGAAGACATTCATGGAAACTTCATCATTCTTTGGAGAATTGACGGGTCAAGGTTTGGTTCCAAGCGGCTAGTCTCTTCTTCAAAGTTTGACGGAATTCTACAAGGACAAACACCGAGTCAAGGCGGTGGTGAATGGAAGCATCACAGTTGAAAATGATTGTCGAGTATAAAGGGTTACCTTGAGCATAAGGAACAACTTCTTGGCAAGTCCATTCAGGAAGGCCTCGGTCATTTTCTTCCGATCAAGTGATTAATCTTGTCGGTCAGGGCAGTCTTGTCAGTCTTCAGTCGGTTGACTTCCTTGTTGGCAATCCCAAGAGCAGCTTTCAGATTAGTATTCTCTTCTTCGAGCTTGGTGACTGAAGTTAACTTCTCGTCAGCAAGCTTGATCTTCTCAGCTAGCTCAAGGTCTTTTTCTTACGGGCCTCCTTCACCTTGCACGCAAATTCTGTAAAGGTCAGATTTTGAAACAAGTGAAGGGAAAAAGGAGTAAATCGAGGTCTCACCGAACATACCTTTGGTCTCCTCCTTCGCCTTCGTCGATTCTCTGAACCAGCTTGAGATCCAGCTCGAGCTGAATGTGCTTACATTCAAGCTCGGTATAGCGAGCCGCAAGGTCACAGGATTTCTGTGAAGAACCAATCGACAAAATATCAAAGATAATTCACTTCCGAGTGGATAAGAGAAAATCATACATTTCTAAGACTACAGCCGAATACAAGCATTCGGTCATAGTCTCGGGGACTACACCCAGTGGGTGCACTCAGCGTGCCCCACTAGTTCTATTGAAGATGAGTCGACGGTCGACCCAAAAAAAAAGAGAGGCGTATTCTTGATCGTAATCGATCGCCGATCGACCACGATCTCGGGGACTACACCTGGGTGCACTCAGCGTGCCCCACGGTTTGAAATCCATTCGCCTTAGTCGAATGACGTAAAGACTTTACTTATAAAGCCTAAGGCCATTGCCAGTGATGACCTTAGCCTTGGGGACTACACCCAGCGGGTGCACTCAGCGTGCCCCCGCTAACACGGAGTTTTAATCAACACACCCAGTGGGTGACTACTATGGATTCCGGAAAGAGAAGTTTTGATAGCATATCCTAACAGAACAAGCGATGGTTGACTGACCTGAACATTGCTTTGAAGGGCGGAGCTGGCGTCGTAAGCTGCTTGGCTCGCGTCCCGGATGATCTTCATCTGCTCCATCATGGCCCCTGCTTGGCGTATCGCTTCCTTGGCAGCGCTGGCTTGGTCCTCTGGGACGTGGTGCATCGTGAAGAGAGAAGGTTGTGCGGCACTCGACGAAGTGGGATGAGCACTCGTCAACGGCACCGCGAAAGACACGGTGTGTCGAGTGGTGTTCTCCCCCTCCGTGATCAGAGTTTCGAGCGCCGTCACATCCTGGACCACCTTGCCGGCAGACGCCTTCCGGCTCCTCCTATGCTTCAGCGGTTCCTCATCCTCATCATCATCATCGGGAAGGGTGATAACGACATTGGATAGAGCTACAGAAAAGAATCAGAACTAGAGATCATGAGTCAGTCGACTAAAGATGGAATTAAGAGTATAGTACCAGGATTTGAGGTTGCTGCGTCCTCCATCTCATGGTCGTCAGCCTTGCCTGAGGTCTCAGAAGTTGCAGCACTGCAATTCCAAAGAATCAGTTGACTAATTCAAGTATCAACCAGAGATAAAGCTTGTACAAAACAAGAAGACATAAGCAGCATGTTTACCCTGATATGGTGGGGATGGACACCTTCATCTTCGGCAGGAGCTTGGTCGGTTTTGACGGAGCCACCTTCGACTGCTTCGGCGCCTTTTCGATCGGTATTTGGAGAAGTGGTCCGAGGGCGTTTGGTCGACTGCGAGGCAGTCGCAACCCCCTTGCCACGTTCAGTCGCAGGGTCATGGACAAGTTTCGACCGCCTTTCCGAGCGCGGTGGAGCAACCTCCTCCTCCTCCTCTTCTTCGTCCTCATCATCGTCGTCGTCATCATCGTCGTCTTCGGCAGCGTCCGAGTCCCACTCCTCCTGGCTCTCGCCCCCGCTCGCTTCTCCTTCTTCAGTCGGAGCCCGAGCTCCATTGGGCATTGAGTACAGCTCGGTGAGGGCCTGAAAGACGTCAAGACAGAGATCAATCGACCAACTTGCGTATGGAACAGAAATAAATATGACAAGAATACAATGGAAGGTAGAGCAAACATACCTTGTCTAGAGCGCTGTGGTGGTCAAGTGGAGAAATTCTTCTAGATCCGCGGGGATTATCCTTGTTCCCAGTGACCGCGGCCATCCACTTTTCCACTGTGGCGTCGTCGACTCCTTCCGGGTGGATCCGAGTCTCGTCTTGATTCATGATACAACCACATGGTGGCTCTCGGCTGAAGGGCTGGATCGCCGCCTAAGAAAAACCTCCAACAGGTCCATGCCGTAACTCCGTCTCGGACCAACTGCACCACGCGATCCATCAACATCTTCACGTCAGCTCTCTCCTCCGGAATCACCTTCAGAGAGGAGGGCTTGTTCACTCGGTCCATGGTAAATTGAGGGAGTCCACTCGACCGCTTGGCGTCGACTCATTCTGGAAGTAGAACCAAGTCATTGCCGACCTCCGACCGTCTCGGGAAACGTCATGGCTGGGAAGGTGCTCTTGTTCCTCACTTGGATCCCTGAGCCCCACACATTTGGACAACTTGGGTTCTTTCATCGCCTGGACTCGCCTTCTTCACGGTCTGAGAACGACACGTGAATATGTGCTTGAACAAGCCCCAGTGCGGTCGACAGCCCAGAAAATTCTCACACATGGAGACAAACGCAGCAAGATATGCGATGGAGTTCGGGGTGAAGTGGTGGAGTTGGGCTCCAAAGAAGTTCAAAAAACCACGGAAGAAAACACTCGGTGGGAAAGAAAATCCCGCGGTCGACATGGGTGGCCAGAAGCACGCACTCACCCTCTTCCGGCTGGGGCTGCCACTCTTTCCCCGGAAGCCTTGCGACGCCGTGGGGGATCAGCCCGTCGTTGGCCATGTCGAGGAGATCCTTCTCCGTGATGGTCGACTCGATCCAATCTCCCTGGACCCAGCCCTTCGGCAGGCGAGATCTAGACGAAGACCCGCTGCAACTGGTGGATCTCCCCTTCGCCTTCTCCACCGCCGACGCCTTCTTTGCGTGCTCCAGCACCGCCGTCTTCTCCTTGACCATGGCTGCCGGCGAGATGCGCGAAGAAGAAGCTTTGCGGAGGCGAAAGCGGGCGCGTTGGGCGGAGACGAGGAGAGCAGAGAGGAAATGATGAGGCACTATTCAGAAAACCCTCGCTAGCCGCATTTATAAGATCCCTTCCGAGTGGATGACGGGTGGGCCCGGTCAGTCTAATCATATCCCGAAACAGTTGCATTGACGTGATACGTGGCGGAAAAAGCGGCGCGGAGATCGAGGCGTCTATGTCCTATCCATCCGGCGCCGATCCATTTCCGCCAAGGCTTCCCCAAATTTCGTATCCCGTAGAATCCGCGAACGGCAAATCGATCTGTCAGACGCGGGATTTCCTGCGATCCGTCGCTCGGGAACCGGCAAAGTCCAAAAGATCACTCGATGAAAGACAAGAATGGATCGAGTCGACTGAAGAAAAGTTGCTCGTTATCAACAAAGAAGGTCTTGATCCAGAACAATGCATAGCGAGTATGCAAAAGTCAATCGGAAACAGCATCAACTCCTTCCTCACTCAAGCCTCAATCCATTCGGGGGCTAATGATGGATTCATGTACCTAGGGTAGGGTCATAGGCCTGATCTAAGTGCCCTACCCAAGGATACCCTTAGAAGAGATCACCTTCCAGTCGACCTACGAGGAACCCACTCGACTGGCTTGAAGGACTCGGCCATGAAGACTCACTCGACCACCAGAAGGTCAAGAGGCATTCTACACTACAACGGCCTGTAATTGAATAGACTTTATGGTAGTTAAGACACTTTATGTGGGCGTTACGATGAACGCCTGCACTTAATGTACTTTAAACCCTTCATTACATTGGGCTGGTAGGGGTCTGGCGCACTCTATATAAGCCACCCCCCTCCTGAGCGTAAGGGTTCGCACCCCTGTAACACATATACACATAATCCACTCAACCGCCTCAGGGCTCCGAGACGTAGGGCTTTTACTTCCTCCGAGAAGGGCCTGAACTCGTATATCGCTTGTGTTTACAACCTCTCCATAGCTAGGACCTTGCCTCTCCATACCTACCCCCACTCTACTGTCAGACTTAGAACCACGACAACGATCTCCCCGACTCATCGAGCGGGTCATTGGCCTCGTCGGATGTGAATTCCATCCCGACGGCCTCTACCCCACGCGCCGATGAGGACGCCGAGGTGGGATCCCAGAGAGGGACCCATCAGGAGGAGGCTCCGGAGGCGCCGTTAGGCAGCCTCCCGGACTTTGTGCCGGACTCTACATCGAAACCCGCAGTGGTTCCAGAGTCGGGCAAGCGGCCCCTTCGAAAGAAGGGCAAGACCGTGACGCCGGCGGCCTCCGTCCAACCAGAGGTGCTGGATAACTTGTTGGAGGCGCTTAAAAACGCTTCCATCGAGGAAGAACACCGCACTATCATGAGTGCGGTGATTCAAAAGGTTCAGCTCGCCAAAAGCAGGCTGACCGAAGCCTGCAGCTGCCTTTTAACAGGCTTTGAGGTAAGAAGTTAAAACCATGTAATGTAATACCGCATAGACAAGTAGCCTCGATGCTCGGTTTGGTGTTGGAAAGAAAAGCGGTGAGGATCTAACAACATATCGCAGGTTGCTAAAAAATATGTCAATATGGTTTGCGAGCTGCGCCGCTGGTCTCTCGCCACATTAACGGCGGAGGTCGATGTGTCAAGCGGGATCTCGAGCAGTCCGGCGAGAGCTCGCCATGCGAAGAAGCATCTCGAGGACAAAGAAGGTGAGTAACACCACTTTGAATAGGTACCTTCTGAGAAAAGGATTTTGGTTGCAATAAAATTAACAAGGATAATATGTTTATTGCGGGGCCACTAACGAGGTGGCAGCCAGGAAGGATCTTGTGTCCGCGTCAACGCAATCTTGCCGCTGAACGGGATGAGCGAGAAAAGCAAGAGGCACGGTGGCGGAAGTTCGGCAAGAGCTCCGGGCTCTCATGGAAAAGCATGAGAGTTTGGAGCGTGACTCAAGATTCGAGAGTCCGAGCTTGCGCTGCTCTCGAAAGTGCCAAGTCCGCCAAGGCCGAGGCCCATAAGGCCCTTCAGGAGGTTGAAGATATAAAGAAAATAGCGGCGGGTAAGGCATTTTTCATGCAGAGCAAGCATGTTAATGTAAATTACCTGATACTTACCCGCATTCGGAGCTCTCCAGGGGCGTTTGCAGATCTGCCTCGTAGTGCGTCCGATGCCGCCGCATTTTATCGTGGCGAGGAGGGGAGCTCGACGGAAAAAGTCTTCGGTGCGAGTATCTTTGAGGCGGACACCGGTGCCCCAAGCGACCAGGTGAAGCGGTGGTCGAACTCCACAAGGTAGTGAAGAGGCCATGAAGGGCCTTATAGTCCGGTGTGGCTGGACAGCCATGCTGGGAGCTACTTTGGCCTCGTCAGGGCGGCTGGTGGATGCATGCCCCTGGGTGGATGTCATCAAGCGCTCCACCTGTATTGAAGGCGCTCGTCGGGCTCTTGCCCGCACAAAGGTGCAATGGGGCAGGTTGGATGCGGAGAAGATTCTCACGGACCCACCGCCGCCGGGCAAGGAGTATCGCACGCCCGAGATGTATTATAAAACTGTCCTGAAGGGAGCCCGCAATATTGCGAATGAGTGCCCCCGAAATGTAATTTTTGAGTGAATTTGCTATGTATTATCCTGCGCGCTGAAACTTTGTTCATGTGCGCGTTAAGCAACGCTTGTTTAATTTAAAATATTACCTTCTATGTGGCCGTTTATAAAATCTGAGAGATGGCAAGTCGTTGGCTTCACCCCCAAGCCACAGTCTTTGGGGTGTTGGGGATAAACTTGAGCACTCTTGTTCCCATTGTTGGGTCCATCGAGGAGGCGCCAACACAACGAACAAGGCAACCAGACTTATAATGCTTGAACACTCTCACTTAGCCATAGAATTCTATAATTTTAAATTTAGTGAAGCCCCGGTATTCGAAGACCGAATCCGGGCGCTATCCACGCCTTCATCGGACATTGTCCGAACTTCGCTTCAGCGGCGTGAGTCTTTAGGACCCTAAAAACCTCTCGAACCGCGACCAGTCTCTCGCCTTATCATGCCGATCGGTTTAGCATTCTCCATTGAGGCGCCGCCGGCTCAACCGGGCGCAATCGCAGTGGTTCTCCAGTGCCACCTTAGCCGACGGAGCGGGCGTAAGGCACCAAAACGTGGGGCAGGCAAACCCAACTATTGACCCAAGACATGATTCGAGCTGATTCATATAATGCTATAAGTTCGTGTCGCACTTGTGAAAGTGTTCGGACTTATCACACCATAGGATGGGGATCATAAGCCCCCGGTGTATTAGGCCGTACCAAAATATACGGGCGCAAGATGTCATATAATGAGCATATATATATAAAAGGTAATGCAACTGTGATCAACAAGGTGCTGCATTATTTATGAAAGAGGGTGCGCTAGTAGAGCGGTGATACAAATAGTGCGATAAGCAAGGGATTTGGACTAAATAAACATGTCCCCCTCGAGGATGAGCTGCAGACTTGGTGTATATAATCGAATTTAATGCTCGTAATTGAGACCACCGAGTGTTAAATCGCGGCCTTCTTTAGTCCCCTGATTGTTGCATCATGAGTTCGGCAGGTTCGCCACGGACAGGCTTCAGTTATGAGTCCTGTGTACATAAAAGAAGAAGAAAAATAAAATAAAAAGGGGGGCACACTTGCAGCCCGGGTGTGGTCGAACCGCACTCTGGGTCCGTTCGATCGTGCCCCCTCCCTGCCCATGGTATCTCCAAGGCGTAATGATGTCTGCGAGTGTTATTCTTGCGATCATGCGTGAGGCGAGGGTTGGGGCGCATTACTCTGGCGTTCGATCGCGCCAGTGGTCTTGGTTGGCATTGCTCGGGCGCTTTGTTGTATCCGGCCTTTTAACTGCGGACTTGAGAATTGCCTTAGAAGGCTGCTCAGATACCGCGCGAGCAGCCAGTATGTTCCTTCGTTCGGAGGGCGTTCCGTATTCCCATTGACCGTGATGACTCCACGAGGGCTGGCATCTTGAGCTTTAGGTATGCATAATGCGGCACCGCGTTGAATTTTGCAAACGCGGTTCGTCCGAAAGCGAGCGTGATAGCCGCTGCTAAGCGGGACTATGTCGAAGATTAACTCTTCGCTCGGAAATTATCCGGGATCGAAGACCACTTCGGTGTGGTGAGCCTGTCGATTGGCCTCCACTCCTGGTATGGCACCTTTAAAGGTTGTCTTTGTAGGCTTAATCCTTGATGGGTCTATGCCCATTTTACGCCGATATCTGATAAAGCAGGTTCAGCACGCCGCCGTCCATCGAGGACTCGTGAGGTGAAATCCATCGACGATTGGGTCTAAAACCAATGCGGCGAATCCGCCATGGCGTATGCTGGTCGGATGGTCTCTTCGATCGAAAGTGATCAGACAAGAGGACCATGGATTGAACTTTGGGGCGACTGGCTTCATTGCATAGACGTCCCTTAGTGCGCGTTTCCTCTCCCTCTTGGGTATGTGGGTCGCATATATCATATTCACCATCCGTACTTGTGGGGGAAAACCCTTCTGTCCTCTGTTGTTCGGCGGTCGGGTCTCTTCCTCGTCGTCGCTATTTAGCCCCTTGTCATTGTTTTCGGCAATTAACTTGCCGGCCTGCTTGAACACCCAGCAATCTCTATTGGTGTGGTTAGCTGGCTTTTCAGAGGTGCCATGTATCCGCATAAGCGGTCGAGTATTCGGTCCAGTTAGGACGGACCCGAGTGGTTCTTTTGAATGGCTTCTTCCACGACGGGTTTAGAGCCTCGAATCCGGCATTGACCGCCGTATCCTCCTTATCGCCGCCGTTAACGCGGCGCTTGTTTTGTTTCAACGTGACTGCCGTTGTTGTCCTTGGTATCCGGACTGCCGAATTTTTGCGGAGGTTGTTGCTACGGGCTAGCCAGCTGTCCTCTCCGCGCAAAAGCGGGTCATTAACGATGTGAGGGCTGCCACGAGTTTCGCTTTTCCGCCCTAGGTGCGGGCTAGCCATTCGTCCCGGATGTTATGTTTGAAGGCTGCAAGGGCCTCTGCATCCGGACGGTCGGCGATTTGTTTTTTCTATGTCAAGAACCGTCTCGAAATTGTCAGTCGATTAAATCGGGCTGCTGAATGATGTGGCTTAGGTCATCGGCGTCTGGTGGTCGCTTATACGTGCCTCGGAAGTTGTCGAGAATGCGGCTTCGGTCTTCCCAGACCCAATCGACTCTGCGGGCAAGCTGTTTAGCCAATGCCGAGCTGGTCCTTTAAGCTTGAGTGGGAGATACTTGATGGCATGGAGATCATCGCCGCGGGCCATATGGATGTGGAGAAGATAGTCTTGATCCAAACCGCTGGGTCTGTTGTGCCATCGTAAGATTCGATGTTCTGGGTTTAAACCCTTCGGGATCGATGATCCATTACTTCGTCGATGAAGCATAGAGGTGTGCGGTGCCTCAGTATTGAGCAATGTCGCGACGCAGCTCGAGAGAGCGCTGTCTGCTGTGTTCGCCCGGCCGGGTTATTGTATCCGCGCGACGGTATCCGTCGTGGGTCGAGGGAGGCCCACGTGATCCGTAGATGGATCTGGATTGCCTTGCTTTGTCCTCAATATGTCTCGCATGTCGGTAGCGTTCCCTCTTGGCCGTACTTTTGGAGCGATGCCGGGTACGGTCTTGGCTGGGGGGCTGGATGCCTCTCATCCACGACCACGGGGTGGTCGGTCGACCATATCGTCTTGTTGGTGATGGAGGTATGTATGCTTCCTCCTCTAATCGGGGAGCAACTTGCGTCTTAGGTAACTTTTGGAGGCGTTCGAGTTTATACTCTTGACGCGAGGACCTCGGTCCATCGATCGGCCAGCAGTCTTGATCAGCTTGAGCTGTTGCTGCTTTTCATTAGGCTGTTTCTTTGTGGCGATAAGCTGCGCTTGAAGCGCTCTTGTTCGACGGATCCTCAGTGCAGCGAATTCATCATCGTTGAGGCTTGCTTCGTCTTGGAGGGAGGCATATAGTTATGATCCTCAACCTCTTCGCCCCGCCGCCTCTCATGAGGGCTTGCTTCGCATCCTCCGCTGTTGAGTCTTCTTTGGAGGGGATTGTCTTCGACACTCTTTGGAGTATTATTATCTCTGTGCGGAATCTCCATTCTTCTTTGTGGCGGGATTTAGAGCGGCGCCCGACGCCGGCGTTTGGGCTGCTTCTTTAGAGAGTCTGCCTCCGCTGCTTCTTCGCCATCCCCGTCTTTTGGGGTGTCCACCATATATATGTCGTATGACGAGGTGGTCTTCCAGTGCCCTGTAGGCGCTGGCTCCTGTTCGTCTCCGGCATCGTCGTCCATAGCGTCGATGTCGTCGGAGTCATAGTCTAGCAAGTCAGTTAGATCATCGACAGTGGCTACAAAGTGGGTGGTGGATGGGCTCTGAATTTCTTCGTCGTCCGTAACCCAGCCATCCTGGCCATAGTCCGGCCAGGACTCTCCTGATAACGAGAGATGTTTTAGTGAATTCAGTATATCGCCAAAAGGCGAGTATTGAAAGATGTCCGCGGTGGTGAATTCCATAACCGGCGCCCAATCCGGATCGATTGGTAGGGGCGCGGGAGGTTCGGGTCCGCGAGTCCGCGCCTCGGAATCATGAGTTTCGCGAGGGACAAGATCGTGTTCGCTCCATCGCCGTGGATGTTGAAGCCCCTGGTGGCGTCTATCCACCGCCCTCGATCTGGGCGATCGGCTCGGGCTAATGGCGAAGCGGATCCGTGTCGCCACCAAGGCTTTGTTCGCGGCAGAGCTAGATCATGCCCATCGTCATAGTGCGGCGCTGGTCAGGCTCGAGTCCGTCAAGATCAAGTCTCCGCGGACATCGGCCGTGAAGTTCAAGCTTCCAAATCGACTGACGGCCAGGGCGTAGCTTCGATCTGCTCCGGATGGCCAAGTGAATTGCCGCGAGCGCGAAGCCGCCAAATCTGAAGATCTGTCCGGGAGAAAAGTCTCACCACGACAGCGTCGTTGGTTGAAGATGCCATCAAGCCTATCGGTGGCGCACACGGAGGAACTCTCAATGAAAGCACCAATGTCGGTGTCAAAACCGGCGGATCTCGGGTAGGGGGTCCGAACTGTGCGTCTAGGCGGATGGTAACAGGAGACGAGGGACACGATGTTTTTACCCAGGTTCGGGACCTCTCGATGGAGGTAAAACCGTACGTCCTGCTTGATTAATATTGATGATATGGGTAGTACAAGAGTAGATCTACCACGAGAACAAGGAGGCTAAACCCTAGAAGCTAGCCTATGGTATGATTGTTGTAATGTATGTTGTCCTACGGACTAAAGCCATCCGGTTTATATAGACACCGGAGGAGGCTAGGGTTACATAGAGTCGGTTACAATGGTAGGATATCTACGTATCCGTATTGCCAAGCTTGCCTTCCACGCCAAGGAAAGTCCCATCCGGACACGAGCCGGAGTCTTCAATCTTGTATCTTCGTAGTCTTGGAGTCCGGCGGATAATGATAGTCCGGCTGTCCGGACACCCCCTAGTCTAGGACTCCCTCAATGGGGATAGACCCTACCAAAATTCGACACAGCCGCACTTCCTTCAAAGGAGTGACGCCAGGCCCTTACGCCAAGTGCACAGGCTACATATTAATAGAAGTCGTGTTCGGATCACCGAACAATTTTCGACGCGAAAAATTAATTTTTCACATCATCCCATTTGAAAGTGGATATCAAGCACTCTTGGGACGAAAGGCTTTTGTCCGCTTCAACGCCATACCGCATTACGCGTCTCTTACACTCAAGATGCCGGTCGCGTGGCGTCATTTGATCGAGGGTCACTTAAAGACCCGGACTCGGATAAACGAATCCGGCTTGGCGAGCTAGGGCTCCCTAGCTGCATACCTCTTCACAGGGGGCTGCGCGCATAAACATCCGCGGGCTCATACAAACCCCGCTTTAATTATTTATATTTCTTCTTTTTATATTTTTCGCACGAACCGCTTTCAAACTAAGCATTCCTCTACGCATTTAACGAGCAGCGTGCATACCCGTCCAGATAACGGCATAACGGAGACACAGCGCAGACGCAGCGAGGACCCGTTAGAGGATTCTTTTGATTAAGACCTGCGTAAACCTTTTATTGTCTCTTGTTGTTATTCTCCTTGGTTTCTTCCTATAGCCAAAGCGGAGCTCGACGTTTTGGCATCGGCGCGTCGAAGACCATGCCCGTGCACTGGAGACTAGGGGCTTAGGGCGTGTTCGCCCATTATTATAAAGACCGAACACCTTAGGGAGTGTTCGGCGTCTCGAGTTAGGCATTATATGCATCAGCTCGAATCATGTCTTTGGTCAAATGTTGGGTTTGCCCGGCTCCGTGTTTTGCTGCCTTACATTCCGTATCATCGGCTAACGCGCACCGGAGAACTCTGCGATTGTGCCCCAGTTAAATTGGGCGAGCACCTCGTAGAGAAAGCCAAAACCGATTGTCATGATACAACGAGAGACTGGTCGACCACTCGATCGACTCATGGAATGTTTAGAATTCCCGCTTGACGAAGGACCGTTTCGGTCGAGCAAACACGCGCGCCCAATTGGAGAAGTGCGGTGCCACCGGGGCTATATCGTAGCCCCACCCTCGAGCTCCACTGGCTAAGTGAAAGTGATAAAGCATTATAGTCCGGATTGCCTCGTTCGCTATGCTACCACCTCCTCAAACATGACCAAGACGTCGGATTAAGTGTGAAAATGCGCTATTTTTGCGAACACCCCCGCACCCTGTGCGTGGGGGCTGAAGCCGAAGACTGCAATCTTTCAAGTTATACAAATGTATACGTAAACGGCCGCACAGGAGAAGTTTTACTACTTGGGACGGACAAGTATAAAAAGCAGTTATAGCATAATCATCGTTTTTACAAGCTAAAACGTTCATTTGAATGTGACATTTTTCGAGCACTGCGACTCTATTACACGAGCGCCACGCATAACTTCCCCGAAATAGTGCTCGGCGGGGAGCCGGCTTTCATCCGAACCCTGGGCGGCAACAGCGGTGGCATCCATCTCCGGACAATGCGCCTTCACACGGGCAAGAGCCATCCGCGCGCCCTCGATGCAGGCCGACCGCTTCATCTCCTTTATATGCGGCACCGCTCCAAGGAATTACTGCAGTAAGCCGAAGTAGCTCATCGCCTTGGGCCTCTCTGGCCAGACATGGGCCACGATGTCAGTCATGGCAAGTCCGGATAATCTATTCAGCTCGGCCCATTCGGCCAACCGGTCTGTCAACGGAAGTGAGCGATCCGGACTATGGAGTTGAGACCAATATAGCTCTTCCGTCTTGTGATCCTTCTGGCTCCGGAAGTGCTCAACGGCATCAGCCGCACTCGCCGCTAAGTCCATATACGGATCCTCCGGACTCCACAGCCGCTCAAATTGAGCATACTTTTGATCCATAAACCGGCGACGCAGCAGAAAAGGCTTGCCAGCCACGATATCTCCGGACTGGCGCAGTTCCTCCTTCATGGCCCGCATTGCGGGCGGGCATCCTTGGCTTTGGCGGTGGCCTTCTTCAGTCTTCCGCCCGATAAGCGCTCCTTTTCAAGAGCCTCATTGCGATCGGCAGCATCTTTCAATTCGCCACCTCGCCTGCTTAGGCGGTGTGCGCCTTTCGACTTTCAACTCCTCGGCGCCCTCGAGGCAGCGCGTCACTCCGCCGGGCTTGCTCCTTAGCTCGAGCAAGTTCGCCCAAGGCTCTCCACAGCAAGCACCGTCGAACAACAGCATAAAATTTATCGAGGAGGCTTCACCCCTTAATAAAGCGACTGCGGAGAACTCATTTACCTTGCGACTCGTCAAGTCGCCGGTTGACAAGTGCGATGTCCGCATCTGCCACGTCAAGTTGCCGATTTAACTCGGCAAACTCACTAGTACGGCTAGCCCTCGGACTATCCGCCACCTGCATAGGAACGGCGGAATTCATTACTTTCGATTTCGATCCTCGGCACGCTGTCATTTTTGACAACCTATCGAGTCTCAGGGGCTACTATGTATACAGGGCGCATTTTCATGTGCAAGACTGTCAATAGACAAAGAGATGCGTCATTCTCGCGTACCTCAAACCCCGCCAGCAAACTCATAGCGGCATTGCGCAATCCGCTTTCGACGGACGAAATCCTTCCAATCACCATACGCATCAACGCATGGTGATCTTCTGAGATGGATGCCCTCTCAAACAGATTCTTCAGTTCTCCCGGCCGGATACTAGTGGGTGCCGAACTCTCTGGCCCCTCCGGACTCGGGGATACCCTCCGTGACGATACTTGAGCTCGCTTTGCCTTATCTCGACGGCGCTGCAGACGGAGGCGTTCGCTCTCCATCATCTCGAAAGAAGGTCCCGAAGATGAACTCATCTCGAGAAGGCTGCAGATCCGAGCGCAAGATAAATATTTGGTTACCCACGAAGCACAAATGAAGGTATTTCCTTACTAATTAACTCCCTTTTCATACTTACGGCTCATTGGAGGCTGATCCTTTGGCAATGATTGTGCGTCAGGATTCTCTCCGGACGCGGACCAGTGAAGATCTCTTCCCACGTTTAGGGCTTTGGCCTCCGGATCTTCGGAGGCGGTCCTCTTCTCCCCTTGGAAGGAGGGGTTTTTGATTCCCCTCTCTTCAGACGCCCCTTTGGGTGAAATATTAGCTCCTCTATTTTCCCCATCGCTCCCTTCTGAGGGCGCGACCTCCAACATTCTGACCAGCACGGGCTCCAGTGCGGTCTCTGGGAGGGGGGCCGGACACCTTATCAGCCTCGATTGTGCTACCCACTCCTGTAAAGAGTAATGGGTCAGGAGGTGGACTCTAGAAAAGAAGATAAACATAGCGTCCGGACTTTGAGCTATTTACCTGAGTATCCGGGCGATTGCGGCTTAGGCCTGCGTCCCCGGCCAATTCCGGGCACGCTACCTGCGGTCCGAAAAACAACTTGTACATCTCCACGGGTGTCGCACCCATGAAGTGTTGGATAATCCGAGGTCCCTCCGGGTTGAACTCCCATAGATGGAGAGGACGACGTTTGCAGGGCAGAAGATGCCTGATTAGCATAACCTGCATCACCACAATCAGATTGATCTCCCTCGCCTGGAGGTCTCGTATCCGGCCCTGCAATAAAGGCACGTCTTTGGACGGCCCCCAACTGAGCCCTTGGTTGACCCATGACATCAGTCGACATGGAGGTCCCAGGCGGAAGGAAGGCGGCGGCTTTTGCTTGCTGCCCTTCGAAGCGGTGATATAGAACCACTCCTGTTGCCACAGTCCGAGTTCCTCTTGGAAGGAACCCTCGGGCCATGGGGCATCGGCCTTTTTGCTTATGGCCGCCCCGCCAAGACTCGCTTGACGCCCCGATCATCTTGGCTCCACATTGAAGGTCTTCACCACAAGCGAAGTGGGGAGGACGGAGGAAGGCTTCGCAGACGATAATGAATGCGGAGATATGGAGGATGGACTCCAGAGCCAAGTCGTGAAAGTACAGCCCATAGTAGAACATGAGCCCTCTCACGAAGGGATCCGTCGGGAAGCCTAAACCCCGACGGAGGTGGGATATGAAGACAACGAACTCACCGGGCTCGGGGGCAGGCGCGGCCTGCCCTTGGGCGGGCAACCTGTGCGAAACCTCGTAGGCCAGGTACTTGGCCTCGCGTAACTTCAATATGTCCTCCTCCGTGACGGAGGAGGGCATCCACCGGCCCTGGAGGTCGGAGCCGGACATGATTGAGAATCCGAAGCGCTCGAATCTGAGGCTCTGGGTGTTGGAACTAGGAGCGAGGAGGAGATTCGATGCGAGATTGAAGAACAAGAACAAGCCTTGGTTCTCTTATAAAGGGGAAAAATACCAAGAGCCGTCTCCGTAACCGTTTGGGATTCACCTTCGATAGAGGAGGCGTGGCGACGGGAACGGTTGGGTTACCCACGCACCTATTGATGAGAATCCGGAATAAGGGAACACGATCTCTGCTCGACAAGGCGTGCCAGGAAACCGCTTCGCTAAGCGTCTTGAGGTGGTATAGTAAAAATGATTCAAGCAGTGGCTTGGTAGCGGTGTGATGTCACGCCGCATAATACGTCGCCAGATTGAACTGGTGTACATTTTATTCTCTCTACGGTGGAATGTGGAATTTATTTTGCGAGCCGAACACTATCCTGGTGTTCATGATCTTCTCTGGATTATTCAAGGAGGAACCCGCCTTGCAATGCCGAACATTATCGCGCCGGACTAATCGTCATTGAAGCCTGGTTCGAGGCTACTTGAGGAGTCTGGACTAGGGGTGTCCGGACAGCCGGACTATCATCGTCCCGCGGACTCCAAGACTATGAAGATACAAGATTGAAGACTCCATCCCGTGTCCGGATGGGACTTTCCTTGGCGTGGAAGGCAAGCTTGGCGATACGGATATGTAGATCTCCTACCATTGTAACCGACTCTGTGTAACCCTAGCCCTCTCCGATGTCTATATAAACCGGAGGGCTTTAGTCCGTAGGACATAACATACATTACAACAATCATACCATAGGCTAGCTTCTAGGGTTTAGCCTCCTTGATCTCGTGGTAGATCCACTCTTGTACTACCCATATCATCAATATTAATCAAGCAGGACGTAGGGTTTTACCTCCATCGAGAGGGCCCGAACCTGGGTAAAAACATCGTGTCCCTCGTCTCCTGTTACCATCCGCCTAGACGCACAGTTCGGGCCCCCCTACCCCAGATCCGCCGGTTTTGACACCGACAGTACTCCATATAGTTCGGCCTTCACATTTAAATATTGTACTCTTCAGCTTCTGTGCCGCCGTCGCCTCGGCTTCCACGTGTCAGACGAATACAAAGGGTCTAAGCGTTTTTACAAATAACCCATTGACCACGTAGGGAAGGTTCTTATTTAAAGAGAATGAATCTCATATGCCATTCCCCACCAGACGAAAAATCCTTAGTGCTTGCCATAGGAAACCAACCAAAGATGGCCAATGCTCCTTGTTCTTCCTCGCGCCCCCACAACCCTCAAGAAGGCGACTGGGAGAGTTTCTCGGTGTCCCACGCCCAATTGACCAAGCTTCAGGCGCATGGATACCTCCCTCCATCGTACCTAGTCCCTGTTCGGGCGGGATTAACTACCTTCAACGCCGAAGCCCTGGGGGAGAACTTCCCCAGTCCCAATAAAGGGGAGCGGGTGTGCTTCATTTCATTCCTGCTGAGGGGCATGGGATTTCCTATCCACCCTTTCCTCAGAGGTCTTATAGAGTATCACGGTCTCCAACTGCACAACCTCACGTCGGGCTCCATTCTACATATCGCGGGCCTTGTTGCTCTTTGCGAGCTGTTCCTAGGCTGTGAGGCCTATTTCGATTTATGGAGGAAATATTTCTGCCTCGTCCCCTGCTCCCAGAAGGGATCCATATTCGAGGTGGGCGGTACCAAAGTATGGCGTATAGGTGGAACATGATACCTGTCCGGTGCTACCTCTTGAGCACTGTGTTGGATTTCCCCGAAGAGGAGAGGATGATGTAGCAAAGTAGCGTAAGTATTACCCTCAGTTTTTGAGAACAAAGGTATCAATCCAGTAGGAGACCACGCACAAGTCCCTCGTACCTACACAAAAAGATAGCTCCTCGCAACCAACGCGATTAGGGGTTATCAATCCCTTCACGGTCACTTACGAGAGTGAGATCTGATAGAGATGATAAATAATATTTTTGGTATTTTTGGTATATAGATGCAAAGTGAAAAGTAAAAGGCAAAGTAAAAACAAAGCAAGTAATAAAGTAATGGATATTGATATGATGAAAATAGACCCGGGGGCCATAGGTTTCACTAGTGGCTTCTCTCAAGAGCATAGATATTCTACGGTGGGTGAACAAATTACTGTTGAGCAATTGACTGAATTGAGCATAGTTATGAGTATATCTAGGTATGATCATGTATATAGGCATCACGTCCAAGACAAGTAGATCGAAACGATTCTGCATCTACTACTATTACTCCACTCATCGACCGCTATCCAGCATGCATCTAGAGTGTTAAGTTAAAAACAGAGTAACACCTTAAGCAAGATGACATGATGTAGAGGGATAAATTCATGCAATATGACAAAAAAACCCATCTTGTTATCCTCGATGGCAACAATACAATAAGTGCCTTGCTGCCCCTTCTGTCACTGGGAAAGGACACCGCAAGATTGAACCAAAAGCTAAGCACTTCTCCCGTTGCAAGAACTACCAATCTAGTTGGCCAAACCAAAAGTATAATTCGAAGAGACTTGCAAAGATAACTCAATCATACATAAAACAATTCAAAGAAGATTCAAATATTGTTCATAGATAAGCTGGATCACAAACCCACAATTCATCGCTCTCAACAAACACACCGCAAAAAGAAGATTACATCGAATAGATCTCCACGAGAGAGGGGGAGAACATTGTATTGAGATTCAAACAGAAAGAAGAAGCCATCTAGCTACTAGCTATGGACCCGAAGGTCTGAAGTAAACTACTCACACTTCATCGGAGGGGCTATGGTGTTGATGTAGAAGCCCTCCGTGGTGGATGCCCCCTCCGGCGGAGCTCCAGAACAGGCCCCAAGATGGGATCTCATGGATACAGAAGGTTGTAGTGGTGGAATTAGGTTTTTGGCTCCTGTTCTGATCGTTTGGGGATACGTAGGTATATATAGGAGGAAGGAGTACGTCGGTGGAGCAACAGGGGGGCCACGAGGCAGGGGGGCGCGCCCTAGGGGGGCCACCCTCGTGACCACCTCTGTTACTTCTTGGAATAGGGTCCACGTCTCCTGGATCGCGTTCGGTGAGAAAATCACGGTCCCGAAGGTTTCATTCCGTTTGGACTCCGTTTGATATTCCGTTTCTTCGAAACACCGAAATAGGCAAAAAAAAAAACAGCAATTCTGGGCTGGGCCTCCGGTTAATAGGTTAGTCCCAAAAATAATATAAAAGTGGAAAATGAAGCCCAATATAGTCCAAAACAGTAGATAAAGTAGCATGGAGCAATAAAAAATTATAGATACATTGGAGACGTATCAAGCATCCCCAAGCTTAATTCCTACTCGTCCTCGAGGAGGTAAATGATAAAAAAAAGAATTTTTGATGTGGAGTGATACTTTGGCATAATTTCAATGTAAATCTTCTTAATTGTGGCATGAATATTCAAATCCGAAAGATTCAAGACAAAAGTTCATATTGACATAAAAATAATAATACTTCAAGCATACTAATCAAAGCAATCATGTCTTCTCAAAATAGCATGGTAAAAGAAAGTTCATCCCTACAAAATCATATAGTTAGGCTATGCTTCATTTTCGTCACACAAAGGTGTTCCCAACTTCTATACCCCTGATGACAAGCCAAGCAATTGTTTCATACTTAAATAATCTCAAACTTTTTCATCCTTCACGCAATACATGAGCGTGAGCCATGGATATAGTACTATGGGTGGAATAGAATATGATGATGGGGATTGTGTAGAGAAAACAAAAAAGGAGAAAGTCTCACATTGACGAGGATAATCAACGGGCTATGGAGATGCCCATTAATTGATGTCAACGTGAGGAGTAGGGATTGCCATGCAACGGATGCACTAGAGCTATGAATGCTCAACAAAAAGAAAACTAGTGGGTGTGCATCCAACTCGCTTGCTCATGAAGACCTAGGGCATTTGAGGAAGCCCATCGTAGGAATATACAAGCCAAGTTCTATAATGAAAAATTCCCACTAGTATAAAAAGACAACTTATGAGACTCACTACATGAAGAACAAGGTGTTACTTTTAAGCACAATATATGAGACTCAGTACATGAAGAACAAGGTGCTACATTGAAGCACAAGTGTGGAAAAAGAGATAGTAGCATTGCCCTTTTTTTATTTTCTTTTTTGGGCCTTTTTTGCCTTTATCTTTTTTTTTCTTTTTTTTTGTTTGGGCAATGCTCTAATAATGATGATCATCACACTTCTATTGATTACAACATAAGGATTACAACTCGAAACTTAGAACAAGATATGACTCTATATGAATGCTTCCGGCGGTGTACCGGGATGGTGCAATGAATCAAGAGTGACATGTATGAAAAATAATGCATGGTGGCTTTGCCACAAATATGATGTCAACTACATGATCATGCAATGGCAATATGACAAAAGTAATGTATGTCATGATGATGATGATGGAAGTTGCATGGCAATATATCTCGGAATGTCTATGGAAATGCCATGATAGGTAGGTATGGTGGCTGTTTTGAGGAAGATATAAGGAGGTTTATGTGTGACAGAGCGTATCGTATCACGGGGTTTGGATGCACCGGCAAAGTTTGCACCAACTCTCAAGGTGAGAAAGGGCAATGCACGGTACCAAAGAGGCTAGCAAAGGCGGAAAGGTGAGAGTGCGTATAATCCATGGACTCAACATTAGTCAAAAGAACTCATATACTTATTGCAAAAATTTAGAAGTCATCAAAAATCAAGCACTAAACACATGCTCCTAGGGGGATAGATTGGTAGGAAAAGACCATCGCTCGTCCCCGACCGCCACTCATAAGGATGCACAAGCCAGGTACACTTCATGTTTCAAATTTGTTACACAACTTTAACCATACGTGCATGCTACGGGACTTGCAAACTTCAACACAAGCATTTCTCAAATTCACAATTACTCAACTAGCACGACTTTGATATTATCACCTCCATATCTCAAAACAATTATCAAGCATCAAACTTATCTTAGTATTCAATTCACTCAAGAGAAAGTTTCACATATCTTGAACACCAAGTATATTAATATTAAGCAAATTACCATGCTATTAACGACTCTCAAAATAATCTAGGTGAAGCATGAGAGATCAATAGTTTCTTTAAAACAAATCCACCACCGTGCTCTAAAAGATCTAAGTGAAGTACTAGAGCAAAAATTATCACGCTCAAAAGATATAAGTGAAGCACTATGAGCACAACTATCAAGCTCAAAAGATATAAGTGAAGCACATAGAGTATTCTAGCAAATTCCAATTCATGTATGGCTCTCTCAAAATGTGTGTACAGCAAGGATGATTGTGGTAAACTAACAAGCAAAGACGCAAATAATACAAGACGCTCCAAGCAAAACACATATCATGTGGTGAATAAAAATATAGCTCCAAGTAAATTACCGATGGAAGTGGACGAAAGAGGGGATGCCTTCCGGGGCATCCCCAAGCTTTGACTTTTTGGTGTCCTTAGATTATCTTGGGGGTGCCATGGGCATCCCCAAGCTTAGGCTCTTGCCACTCCTTGTTCCATAATCCATCAAAAGAATTCACCCAAAACTTGAAAACTTCACAACACAAAACTCAATAGAAATCTCGTGAGCTCCGTTAGAGAAAGAAAACAAAGAACTACTTAAGCTACTGTAATGAACTCATTCTTTATTTGTATTTGTGTTAAAACTACTGTATTCCAACTTGTCTATGGATTATAAACTATTTTACTAGCCATAGATTCATCAAAATAAGCAAACAACACACGCAAAACAGAATCAGTCAAAAACAGAACAGTCTGTAGCAATCTGTAACTAACGCGAACTTCTGGAACTCTAAAAATCCTACCAAAATAGTAAGTCCTGAAAAATTTGTTTATTGAACAGCAGCAAAAAGAATCAACGCAAAAGCAAGTTCCTGTATTTAACAAAATTATATTCGTGCGTGCAAAGTTTCTGTTTTTCAGCAGAATCAAATCAACTATCATCGTAGGTTATCCTATAGGTTCTACTTGGCACAAACACTAATTAAAAGATAAAACCACATACAAAAAGAGGCTAGATGTATTATTTATTCCTAAACAGAAACAAGAACAAAAAAACACAAATAAAATTGGGTTGCCTCCCAACAAGCGCTATCATTTAACGCCCCTAGCTAGGCATAAAAGCAAGGATAGATCTAGGTACTGCCATCTTTGGTAGGCAATCCATAAGTGGCTCTCATGATAGATTCATATGGTAATTTTATTTTCTTTCTAGGGAAGTGTTACATGCCCTTATTTAAGGGAAATTGGAATCTAATATTCCCTTCCTTCATATCAATAATTGCACCAATCGTTCTAAGGAAAGGTCTACCAAGAATAATAGGACATCAAGGATTGCAATCTATATCAAGAACGATAAAATCTACGGGCACACAATTCCTATTTGCAACAATAAGAACATCATTAATTCTTCCCATAGGCTTTTTAATAGTGGAATCCGCAAGATGCAAGTTTAGAGAGCAATTATCAAATTCACGGAAATCTAGCAAATCACACAAAGTTTTGGGAATAGTAGAGACACTAGCACCCAAATCACACAAACCATGAAACTCATAATCTTTAATTTTAATTTTATTAGTAGGTTCCCACTCATCATAGAGTTTTCTAGGGATAGAAACTTTCAATTCAAGTTTTTCTTCATAAGATTGCATCAAGGCATCAACAATGTGTTCGGTAAAGGCCTTATTTTGACTATAAGCATGAGGATAATCTAGCACGGATTACAACAAGGAAATACAACCAATTAAAGAGCAACTTTCATAATTAAATTCCTTGAGATCCAAAATAGTGGGTTTAGCAACATCTAGGTTTTTATTTCTTTCAATCCCACTTTCATCAATTTCATCATCAAGATCTAGAAACTCCGAATTCTTAGAACGCCTTCTAGGTAAAGGAAGATCATATTCAGTTTCATCAAGATTCATATTGCAAAACAAAGATTTAATGGGGGACACATCAGTAATTTTTAGATCTTCATCTTGATTTTCATAGGAATTCGGTTTAGCGTCCATCTTATTGACTAAGGTAGCTTGCATATCCGAAATTTCAGCGGTCATCTTTTCAAGACGAGCAATTTGGGCGCTTATACCATCAAATTCTTTGGACATATCATCGAGTTCTTTATTCATATAACTCATAATTTTTTTTGTTCCTTAAGCTCGTTTCTAAAGAAATTATTATGCTCAAATTGCAAAACCATAAAATTTCTGACATTGCTTTCGATCTCCTCTAGCCTTTTAAGGTGAAGGTCACCAAATCTAGGTAGAGCCATCGCAACAAGCAAGCAAACTGACACGCGAGCAAACAAACGGACGAGGAAAAGGGCAAACAGGAAAGAAAGGAGGAGATTGGGAAAGAGAGGGCGAATAAAACGACAAGGGTGAAGTGGGGGAGAGGAAAATGAGAGGCAAATGGCAAATAATGTAATGCGAGAGATAGGGATTGTGATGGGTACTTGGTATAGCTGACTTGCTTGCGTGAGCCTCCCCGGCAACGGCGCCAGATATTCTTCTTGCTACCTCTTGAGCACTGCGTTGGATTTCCCCGAAGAGGAGAGGATGATGCAACAAAGTAGCGTAAGTATTTCCCTCAATTTTTGAGAACCAAGGTATCAATCCAGTACGAGACCACATACAAGTCCCTCGTACCTACACAAAACGATAGCTCCTCGCAACCAACACGATTAGGGGTTGTCAATCCCTTCACGGTCACTTACGAGAGTGAGATCTGATAGAGATGATAAATAATATTTTTGGTATTTTTGGTATATAGATGCAAAGTGAAAAGTAAAAGGCAAAGTAAAAACAAAGCAAGTAATAAAGTAATGGAGATTGATATGATGAGAATAGACCCGGGGGCCATAGGTTTAACTAGTGGCTTCTCTCAAGAGCATAGATATTCTACGGTGGGTGAACAAATTACTGTTGAGCAATTGACCGAATTGAGCATAGTTTTGAGTATATCTAGGTATGATCATGTATATAGGCATCACGTCCAAGACAAGTAGATCAAAACGATTCTGCATCTACTACTATTACTTCACTCATCGACCGCTATCCAGCATGCATCTAGAGTATTAAGTTAAAAACAGAATAACGCCTTAAGCAAGATGACATGATGTAGAGGGATAAATTCATGCAATATGATAAAAACCCATCTTGTTATCCTCGATGGCAACAATACAATACGTGCCTTGCTGCCCCTTCTGTCACTGGGAAAGGACACCGCAAGATGAACCCAAAGCTAAGCACTTCTCCCATTGCAAGAACTACCAATCTAGTTAGCCAAACCAAAAGGATATTTCGAAGAGACTTGCAAAGATAACTCAATCATACATAAAAGAATTCAGAGAAGATTCAAATATTGTTCATAGATAAGCTGGATCACAAACCCACAATTCATCGGTCTCAACAAACACACCGCAAAAAGAAGATTACATCGAATAGATCTCCACGAGAGAGGGGGAGAACATTGCATTGAGATCCAAAAAGAGAGAAGAAGCCATCTAGCTACTAGCTATGGACCCGAAGGTCTGAAGTAAACTACTCACACTTCATCAGAGGGGCTATGGTGTTGATGTAGAAGCCCTCCATGGTGGATGCCCCCTTCGGCAGAGCTCTAGAACAGGCCCCAAGATGGGATCTCGTGGATACAGAAGGTTGCGGTGGTGGGATTAGGTTTTTGGCTCCTGTTCTGATCGTTTGGGGATACATAGGTATATATAGGAGGAAGGAGTACGTTGGTGGAGCAACAGGGGGGCCACGAGGCAGGGGGCGCGCCCTAGGGGGGGCCCACCCTCGTGACCACCTCTGTTACTTCTTGGAGTAGGGTCCAAGTCTCCTGGATCACGTTCGGTGAGAAAATCACGTTCCCGAAGGTTTCATTCCGTTTGGACTCCGTTTGATATTCCGTTTCTTCGAAACACTGAAATAGGCAAAAAAAACAGCAATTCTGGGCCGGGCCTCTGGTTAATAGGTTAGTCCCAAAAATAATATAAAAGTGGAAAATAAAGCCCAATATAGTCCAAAATAGTAGATAAAGTACCATGGAGCAATCAAAAATTATAGATACGTTGGAGATGTATCATCCGGCACTCCGAAGAAGGCATCCGAAGAGTGCCCCTCGGAGTGGTTCTACATCGAAGACATTGTCCTTCCGGACCCAATCCAGCAAGGACTTCTCGAATTTTCATCCGCTCCTTTATAGAAGCGCGCCTGTTGGCGTCCCTGAAGCTATGAAGAAGAAGATAGTGCGGAAGTTAAGAGGCTAGTGAACAAGATCAGAATACTTGCCCACTGAGGACTATCTATAGTCGAGGTAATAGTGATTTCAATAACGCAATGCGTTCAACCGCTTCAATCTAGAGGGCTTCCCATGTGGCATTACAACGGGCAGGACGACGCCTCACGTTGTGGGCGCAAGGGTCTGGCTAATTTCGCCACGCTGGCCGCCACGTTAGCTGACATTTTAAAGGGGAAAAGGAAGATTTCGCTCGCCTGAAGTGTCGAGAAGGTTTCTCCATGTATATCCCCATTGACTGGGTGAGTCTTTGAATATAGGCCTTACTCAATCTTTTTCCTTAACTATGCTTTCTAGTCGAACTTAATCTGACTACCTTTAACAGGAATGGAGAAAGGCCGTCGCGGGGATCTACAATCCCGCTCCGTAGCTGGAGGACCATAATCGAGACCTTGATCCTGGATTCGAAGAGGATCCGGATATATTTGTAGATTTTAAAGATGGAGTCTTCTATCAGACGAGCTACGACGGCACGGAAGTGGCCATTATAGCCGATTACCCTGGCCTTCTTCCTTCCTCCCATTTAAGTACCCAGGAGACATCTCCTCAAAAAGAGTTTTCCCACTGTGACTCACCCACCGCAATACATCATGCTCCCAAGGGGCGACGCTCGCACCATCGTACTGCAGCAAAGGTGTCCTCTAAGAAGACGACGCTTGCACAGGACGTGTCTCTGAAAAGAAAGGCTAACGACGATACAGCTGGGCCCTCTCCTTCATCGAAGAGGTATAATCCTTTAACACACACTCAGTGGATAGATCGGGCGGTGACGTTTCCTGCTGTGCCATATTGCAGGAGGACTGTACATTGGACTGTATCCGAAGACCTGACCGGCCATGCACAGACTAATCCGGACCCGAATCCTGCCACGAGAACTAGAGGGGATGCGGGTGCAACACCGGATTGTCATCTCCCAGAGAATTCGGATAATGTATCTGTCACGAACACCGAAGTGGAGAGTGCGATGAATCATCGGTGGCGGAGAGCGGCTATGCGTGACCCAAATTTCATCGAAGAGGCATTCAATGCCTTCAGTTCAACGGATGCTTACATCCGAGCTGCTCGGGATGGACTTGCTGGAGCCACTCACCAGCTTTCAAAGGATATGCGGGTAAGTACTATTTCTGTAGATTCAATAATCATATGCCAGTAGCCCCCGAGTCTTGAAGCAGTTGGCCCAACTATTTTAAGAGTCATTACATTGTTAGGTACTCACGGAGAGGAATAACACATTATTGAAGGAGCTAGAAGAATGCCGAACTAAGCTGACTGCTGCCACCGCCGAACTGGAAAATTTGAAGAAATCCAAGAAGGAACCTGATGGTAAGTACAGCAGCAGCTCGGAAATAAGATTTCGTGCTTACAATGAGGTTGCTTAACTATGCTTTTGTCTCGTTGGTAGGCTCAACAGATCTGTCGGATTTCGGGTTCCGGCAGACCCTTGAGGTTCAAACTCTGGGGTGCGCGCGGAGATTCAACCCTCTGCCTGCCCGTTCCTCGCCGAATCGCTAGGAACTAAACTACTAAACAGAACAACACAAGAGATACGAGATTTATACTGTTTCAGGCCACCATTGTGGTGTAAGACCCTACTCTAGTGTGTGGTGTGGTGGATTGCCTCTTGGGCTAATGATGAACAATACAAGGAAGAATAGCCTCGCGAGGGTCTGTTCTTGGCTGGTGCTACTTGGTTCTGGGTCTTGGATTCTTGGTGCTCGATCTCTAGATCAGGCTTCTAGCTCTGGTCTCACTGCTCTATATCTCTACCCTGGGGGTGGCTAGTCCTATTTATAGGCAAAGGCCCTGGGCCTCTTCCGAAATATTGAGCGGGAAGGGCGCCAACAATTGGCCATTTTGAAGGGGAATAGCGGGTACACTTGTCCTGACTAAAGTTGGTCCTCGCCTGTCAAAGGCTCTGGTGTTGACGCCTGCTTGGGCTCCACAATGACTTCCTTCCGGCCGTTGTGCTTGTCTTGGTCTTGTTGCACTAAAATGGATGCCTTTGCTTGATGCTCTCGCCTGCGCTTGCTCCCTTTGCACCAAAGAGGAAAGGAGGACATCTGCTGGCTGGGCGCCGACCGGGCGCCCTTGGTAAATCATGGCTTGCGTCATGGGCACCTCGCGAGGTACCCCGCCTTGAACTCTACGCCTCCTCGTGAGCTAGCCTGACGAGGCCATGCCCGAGGAAGCTCCTTGTCGTTCGCCCCGCGAGGCTTGGCCCCTCGTGAGGGTCTTGAGCTTGTGTTCATGAAGATGGGATGCGCTGGGCCTCCCTCGAGCCACGCCGCAGGCCGCATGCAGGCAAGTCTGGGGACCCCCGTTCCCAGAACGCCGACAAGACCTACTGGAGGAGAGGCTAAGGGCTGCTCAAGCGGACAAACAACATGCCGAAGGGCAAGAAGCCGCTGGTCAACGTGTGTTAACA
Source organism: Aegilops speltoides (assembly GCA_021437245.1). NCBI lineage: Eukaryota > Viridiplantae > Streptophyta > Magnoliopsida > Poales > Poaceae > Aegilops > Aegilops speltoides. The sequence goes on from CM038146.1 coordinate 178,208,128, forward strand.
TGGACCATTAATGAGAAGAACAAACTACAGGATGCAAATATCAAGCAAGCCGAAGAACTGAAGGATTTAAGAGCCCAATTATCGGATGCTTTGAAGGAGAACAGGAAGCTGAAAGGCGGCATATTTAGTATGCTCTTTAGCCTATCTGTCACACGGTCTCCTGTTTGAAAAGTTTACAAGTTTACTTCTGTAGGTGTGCTAACCGGACGTCCCGAAGGGGAAGTGTCTGGATTCCAAGGCGGCCTGCTTCAAGAGCTGTCCAAAGTGCACGAGCGAGCTCGGAAAGCTTTGAGGAACATGGCTAAGGCTTTATGGCCATCCGATCCACCTCCAGGAAGTATGGATGAGCTTGCGAATTTATTCAAGGGAGCTCGTCCCCGTTTGGAGCTATGGAAGATATCAACATGTCGGGAAGGCGCCCGAGAAGCCTGGGCCATGGTGAAAACGCGGTATACCAAACTTGATCCGAATCATATGGCCCTGGTCGGACCTCGGGGACTAAATGGACAAGAAATTCATGTTAGCTTAGTGTACGACCAAGTGAAAATAGTTGCTAAGTTTTCTCAACAGTATTATAAACTAGACAACCTGCTAGAGGGTCTAGAGAAAGATGAAGTTTTTGAGTCCAAGTAGCAGTGTACTTTATCAACAAACTTAGCTCCATCCTTATTGTAAAACGATTGTCATTGCGGACTTTCCGCTTCGACCTCCAGAACCCGAGGTTTGGAGTGTTTCCGGATATTATACCATTGAGAAACACCAAGGTATGTTCGGAAACTAGGTAGTCCGGTCATAGTTGCTTAAACAGACAAGTTGTATTCGGGGAGTTATGTTATATTACATTTGATCGTAAGAAACATCTTCCAAAGAGAATAGTTCCGTTAAGGGTTCCTTTCCCTAGGCCATCATGCGTTTTTGCACATGCATAAGCTGTGATGCGAGAAATCAAAGTACGCATTATAATTTGGGGGCGTATATTGCAGCGAGGGCAGTTCGTCTCTTGTCCGCCGACCAATTATTCCCTTAAGAATGCTAGCTTTCGGCTTCACCCGTCTCATGTACACGTCCAGATAACCAGTCGCAGAGGTGCTCCCTCTATGCCCTAGATGAACAAGCGGGAACGTAGGACATAAGCACAGGAGCCAGGCAACCCAGCTTGGCAAAAACTTAAGTCATAGAGGTGCATATAATGGCGAAGACAAGACACATATGAGTAGACAACACACATATACGGTGAGCTTGACGCTCCAAAATAATAATAATCATAATAAGCTTCTGCGAAAAGAAGCCCCCAGGTATTATGGGGTATGTACATTTAATGATGTATATCCCTTGAGTGTGCGGTTTATTCAAACACTGGTAGAAGTCGTACAAAGACGAAAAGGAGATAAAAAGGGTGAGAGGGAGAAAAGAAAGACGAAAAAGTTTTAGGCGTAGAATCTTCGGAGCCGAGCAGCGTTCCATGGGTTTGGTTCCAAACGATTATCCGAAGCGTTGCGAAGGCGATAGGCTCCTCCAGTGAGAACTTCATCTATAATGAAGGGACCCTCCCATTTGGGCTTGATCTTGTCCTTTTTCTTCTCTGGTAGGCGTAGGACGAGTTCACCGACATTATAAGTCTTTGCACGTACCTCCCTATTTTGATATCACTGAGCTTGCTGTTGGTAAAATGCGGAATGGGCCTTCGCAACGTCGCGCTCCTCTTCCAAGCCATCCAGATCGTCCTGCCGGTCGAGCTCGGCCTCTCTCTCTCTCTCTCTTCATACATGCGCACTCGAGGTGAGTCATGAATAATGCCGCAAGGCAATACTACCTCGGCACCGTACACCATGAAAAAAGGTGTCTATCCGGTCATGCGATTGGGCGTGGTACGCAGGCCCCAGAGTACAGAATCGAGTTCTTCAACCCAGTGCTTGTCTGATTGTCGCAGAGATCGTACTAGTCTAGGTTTGATGCCGGTCATTATCAAGCCGCTAGCCCGTTCGACCTGACCGTTTGTCTGAGGGTGATATACGGAGGCGTAATCGAGCTTGATGCCCAAATTAGCGCACCAAGTTTTCACCTCACCGACCGTAAAGTTAGAACCGTTGTCAGTAATAATACTGTGCGGGACACCATAACGGTGTACAACAACGGATATGAAGTCTATATCTGGTCCGGCTTCGGCCATTTTGACTGGTTTGGCTTCTATCCACTTAGTGAACTTGTCTACCATGACCAGCAAATATTTCTTCGTATGGCTTCCCCCTTTAAGGGGTCCGACCATGTCTAGCCCCTAGACCGCAAGAGACCAAGTAATGGGGATTCTTTGTAAGGCCGTGGGCAGCATATGGCTTTGATTGGCCAAAAGCTGACATCCAACACAGCGCTGTATGAGGTCCTGTGCGTCTGCTTGGGCGTGGGCCAAAAGAAACCCGTACAGAAGGCCTTACTTACAAGGGCCGAGTTGCAGCGTGATGGCCACCAAGACTGGCGAGTATTTCAGCCAAGAGCTACCATCCTTCTTCCTCGGAGATACACCTTTGGAGTACTCCGGTGGTACTTTTCTTGTACAGTTCCCCCTCATGGACTTTGTAGGCCTTCGAGCGCCAAACAATACGACGGGCCTCCGTCTGATCATCAGGGAGATCCTTCCTAGTAAGGTAGGCGAGGAAAGTTTCAATCCACGGGGCAATTATAGCCATGATTTCATGGACCGATGGTGTTATTTCGGTGCCCGAACCCCCGACGATATCAGAACTGTGTTCGGAATCTGGGGGTATGATCGATTCTGGAACGGTGTTGCCGCTATCGTCCTGCCACACAACGGATGGCTTGAAGAGCCTCTTCACAAAGGTGTTAGGCGGGATGGGGTCGCGCTTGGCGCACATGCGGGCAAGTATGTCTGCAGCTTGATTACTCTCATGAGCCACATGAAGAAACTTGAGCCCTTCAAACCGAGCTGGTATTTTGAGTATGGCGTTGCGGTAAGCCGCCATCTTCAAATATTTTGTGTCATATTCTCTGTTTATCTGATATATTGCGAGGTTTGAGTCCCTGTGTACTTCGAGGCGTTGTATGCCCATGGAGACGGCCATCCGGAGATCGTGCAATAGGGCCTCTTATTCGGCTCCATTGTTAGAGTCTGTATACAGTATTTGGAGCACGTAACGGACTGTGTCTCCTAAGGTAGATGTCAAGACGACACCAGCCCACAAATCGGCTAGCATTTTAGAGCCGTCGAAGTGCATCACCCAGTTGGAATATGTGCCGTATTCTTTAGGGAGTTCGGCCTCTGTCCATTCGGCGACGAAGTCAGCCAACACCTGAGATTTGATAGCTTGGCGTGGCTTGTAAATTATTTCAAATGGTAAGAGCTCAATGGCCCATTTGGCAATCCGGCCTATGGCGTCCCGATTGTTTATAATATTGTTAAGTGGTACTTCGGAAGCCACCGTGATCGAGCACTCTTGAAAGTAGTGCCGTAGCTTGCGGGATGCCATAAAGACCGCGTATGATATCTTTTGATAATGCGGGTATCGTGATTTGCATGGTCTAAGGACTGTCAATACATAATATACTGGTTTTTTAAGTGGAAATTCATGTCCCTCCTCATCTCGTTTGACGACGAGCACCGCGCTCACCACCTGGTGAGTTGCAGATATGTAGAGCAGCATCGGTTCGCCGACATTTGGTGCGGCCAGGATCGGATTACTTGTTAGCAGAGCTTTTATTTCTTCCATTCCAGCTGTGGCAGCGTCCACACGAAGTGGTCAGTGCGGCGGAGCAAGCGATATAACGGCAACACATTTTCTCCTAGTCTGGAGATAAAACGGCTTAAAGCTGCCACGCACCCAGCTAATTTTTGGACCTGCTTGAGGTCTGTTGGTGTTGCCAACTATGACAGGGCTCGGATTTTAGCGGGGTTTGCTTCGATTCCTCTATTAGAGACAGTGAACCCAAGCAGCTTTCTGGCTGGAACGCCGAAAATGCATTTTTCTGGATTGAGCCGTATGTCATATGCTCGGAGGTTGTCGAATGTAAGGCGTAAGTCATCCACCGATGAATCGACATGTTTGGTTTTGATGACTACATCATCTACAATGCCTCCACAGTTTTGTCGATCTGTTTTTCCAGGCATGTTTGAATCATGCGTTGGTAGGTTGCACCAGCGTTCTTGAGCCCGAAAGGCATAGTGTTGAAGCAAAAGGGCCCATACGGAGTGATGAATGCCGTTGCGGCTTGGTCGGATTCTTTCATTTTAATTTGATGGTATCCGGAGTAAGCATCGAGGAAGCACAAGGAATCGTGTCCTGCGGTTGCTTCAATAATCTGGTCGATTCGAGGTAGTGGGAGGGGTCCTTAGGGCAAGCCTTATTAAGGTCTTTGAAATCGAAACACAGGCGCCAGGATTTATCCTTCTTAGGTACCATGACCAGGTTTGCTAGCCAGTCCGGTTGTTTGATCTCTCTTATAAACCCGGCTTTGAGTAGCTTGGCTAGCTCCCCCCATAGCCTGTCGTTTGGGTTCAGAGAATCGGTGCAGAGTTTGCTTGACGGGTTTGTATCCTTTCAGTATATTGAGACTATGCTCGGCCAGTCTTCGTGGGATACCTGGCATATCCGAAGGATGCCAGGCAAAAATGTCCCAATTCTCACACAGAAATGCGCGTAATGTGGCATCCATCGTCGGATCCAGCTGTGCCCCAATGGAAGCTGTTTTCTTGGGGTCCGTCGGGTGGACTTGAAATTTGACTATTTCGTCTGCTGGCTTGAAGGAAGTAGATTTGGGTCTCTTATCGAGGATTACATTGTCCCTATCTATGGTAGAATGTAGAGTGGTCAATTCTTCCGCCGCGAGGGCCTCGGATAATGCCTCAAGGGGCAGAGAGGCTGTTTTGTTTTCAGCGCGGAGGGCTATGTCCGGATCACTGCTGATGGTGATAATTCCATTGGGCCCGGGCATTTTGAGCTTCATATACCCGTAATGGGGTACGGCTTGGAAGCGCGTGAATGCTTCTCGCCCCAGCAAGGCATGATACCCGCTGTTGAAAGGTGCCACATGGAAGAGTAACTCTTCAGACCTGTAGTTCTCCGGCCTGCCGAATACCACGTCGAGTTTGATTTTTCCCGAGCATCTGGCTTCCCGACTAGGGATAATACCGCGAAAAGTTGTGTTACTTTGCTCAATGTGACTCATGTCCATTTGCATTTTATTGAGCGTGTCCTCGTAGATGAGGTTCAGTCTGCTACCGCCGTCCATTAGTACGTTAGTGAGCCAGAAGCCGTCTATGACTGGGTTTAGGACCAAAGTGGCTGGTGCCCGAACTGACCGGACTCTTGGTTCGTCATCGACGTTTAAAGTAATTGCCGCGTCGTTCCAAGGATTTACTGCTGCCACATAGCAGACTTCGGCTAGGTCGCGGAGCACCATTTTGCGCCGATAATTTGAAGAAAAGGTCTTGAAGACCGTGAATACTTTGGGATCATTGTACTCCGAAGAGTAGTTCTCTGGAGTGTTGTTAGTGAGGATATCCTCACCGCTCTTGGCCACCTGCTTGAGTATCCAACATGCTCGAAGGCTATGCGTTGGTTCATTGTTTGGCGTCATGTGAATTTGACAGGGCTTGTCGAGCCATTCCTCGAGGACAGTTCTATGCCCCATAAAGCGTTTGATTTTCTTGTCCGAGGGATAATGTGAAGGAAATATGCCCTAGAGGCAATAATAAAGTTATTATTTATTTTCTCATATCATGATAAATGTTTATTATTCATGCTAGAATTGTATTACCAGGAAACATAATACATGTGTGAATACATAGACAAACATAGTGTCACTAGTATGCCTCAACTTGACTAGCTCATAAATCAAAGATGGTTAAGTTTCCTAACCATAGACATGAGTTATCATTTGATTAATGGGATCACATCATTAGGAGAATGATGTGATTGACTTGACCCATTCTGTTAGCTTAGTACTTGATCGTTTAGTATGTTGCTATTGCTTTCTTCATGACTTATACATGTTCCTATGACTATGAGATTATGTAACTCCCGCTTACCGGAGGAATACTTTGTGTATTACCAAACGTCACAACGTAACTGGGTGATTATAAAGGTGCTCTACAGGTGTCTCCAAAGGTACTTGTTGAGTTGATGTATTTCGAGATTAGGATGTGTCACTTCGATTGTCGGAGAGGTATCTCTGGGCCCTCTCGGTAATGCACATCACTATAAGCCTTGCAAGCAATGTAGCTAATGAGTTAGTTATGAGATGATGCATTACGTAACGAGTAAAGAGACTTGCCGGTAACGAGATTGAACTAGGTATTGAGATACCGACGATCGAATCTCGGGAAAGTAACATACCAATGACAAAGGTAACAACGTATGTTGTTATGCGGTTTGACCGATAAAGATCTTCGTAGAATGTGTAGGAGCCAATATGAGCATCCAGGTTCCGCTATTGGTTATTGACCGAAGACGTGTCTCGGTCATGTTTACATAGTTCTCGAACCCGTAAGGTCCGCACGCTTAAAGTAAGATGACAATTATATTATGAGTTTATGTGTTTTGATGTACCGAAGGTAGTTCGGAGTCCCGGATGTGATCACGGACATGACGAGGAGTCTTGAAATGGTCGAGATATGAAGATCGATATATTGGACGACTATATTTGGACACCGGAAAAGTTCCGGGTGAGATTTGGACAATACCGGAGGTCCGGGAGGTTATCGGAACCCCCCGGGAGGTATATGGGCCTTAATGGGCCTTAGTGGAAAGGAGGGGAAAGGAGCAAGGGAGGGGGCGCCCCCCCAAGTCCAATCCGAATTGGGAGGGGGGCCGGCCCCCCTTTCCTTCCTCCCTCCTTCCTCTTCCTTCCCTCTCCCTCTCCTAATAGGAAAGGGGGGAGTCCTACTACCGGTGGGAGTTGGACTCCCCCCCTAGGGCGCGCCACCCCCTTGGCCGGCCCCCTCCTCCACTCCTTTATTTACGGGGGAGGGGGCACCCCATAGAAACAACAATTGATCATTGATCCTTAGCCGTGTGCGGTGCCCCCCTCCACCATAGTCCTCCTCAATAATATCGTAGCGGTGCTTAGGCGAAGCCCTGCGATGGTAGAACATCATCATCATCACCACGCCGTCGTGCTGACGGAACTCTCCCTCGACACTCAACTGGATCGGAGTTCGAGGGACGTCATCGAGCTGAACGTGTGCAAGAACTCGGAGGTGCCGTGTTTTCGGTGCTTGATCGGTCGGGCCGTGAAGATGTACGACTACATCAACCGCGTTGTGCTAACGCTTCCGCTTTCTTTCTATGAGGGTACGTGGACACACTCTCCCCTCTCGTTGCTATGCATCACCATGATCTTGCGTCTGCGTAGGATAATTTTTGAAATTACTACGTTCCCCAACAGTGGTATCCGAGCCTAGGTTTTATGCGTTGATGTTATATGCACGAGTAGAACACAAGTGAGTTGTGGGCGATACAAGTCATACTGCTTACCAGCATGTCATACTTTGGTTCAGCGGTATTATTGGATGAAGTGGCCCGGACCGGCATTACGCGTACGCTTACGCGAGACTGGTTCTACCGACGTGCTTTGCACACAGGTGGCTGGCGGGTGTCAATTTCTCCAACTTTAGTTGAACCGAGTGTGGCTACGCCCGGTCCTTGAGAAGGTTAAAACAACACTAACTTGACGAACAATCGTTGTGGTTTTGATGCGTAGGTAAGAACGGTTCTTGCTCAGCCCGTAGCAGCCACGTAAAACTTGCAACAACAAAGTAGAGGACGTCTAACTTGTTTTTGCAGGGCATGTTGTGAAGTTATAAGGTCAAGACGTGATGCTATATTTTATTGTATGAGATGATCATGTTTTGTAACCGAGTTATCGACAACTGGCAGGAGCCATATGGTTGTCGCTTTATTGTATGCAATGCAATCGCCCTGTAATTGCTTTACTTTATCACTAAGCGGTAGCGATAGTCGTATAAGCAATAGTTGGCGAGACGACAATGATGCTACGATGGAGATCAAGGTGTCACGCCGGTGACGATGGTGATCATGACGGTGCTTCGAAGATGGAGATCACAAGCACAAGATGATGATGGCCATATCATATCACTTATATTGATTGCATGTGATGTTTATCTTTTATGCATCTTATCTTGCTTTGATACACGGTAGAATTATAAGATCATCTCTCACTAAATTTCGAGATAAAAGTGTTCTCCCTAAGTATGCACCGTTGCCAAAGTTCGTCGTGCCCAGAAACCACGTGATGATCGGGTGTGATAAGCTCTATGTCCATCTACAACGGGTGCAAGCCAGTTTTGCACACGTAGAACACTCAGGTTAAACTTGACGAGCCTAGCATATGCAGATATGGCCTCGGACACTGAGACCGAAAGGTCGAGCGTGAATCATATAGTAGATATGATCAACATAGTGATGTTCACCATTGAAAACTACTCCATTTCACTGATGATCGGTTATGGTTTAGTTGATTTGGATCACATGATCACTTAGATGATTAGAGGGATGTCTATCTAAGTGGGAGTTCTTAAGTAATATGATTAATTGAACTTAAATTTATCATGAACATAGTACCTGATAGTATTTTGCTTGTCTATTTTTGTTGTAGACAGATGGCTCGTGCTGTTGTTCCGTTGAATTTTAAGGCGTTCCTTGAGAAAGCAAAGTTGAAAGATGATGGTAGCAATTACACGGACTGGGTCCATAACATGAGGATTATCCTCATTACTGCACAGAAGAATTACATCCTGGAAGCAATGCTAGGTGCCAAACCTGCTGCAGGAGCAACACCAGATGTTATGAACGTCTGGCAGAGCAAAGCTGATGACTACTTGATTATTCAGTGTGCCATGGTTTACGGCTTAGAACCAGGACTTCCACGACGTTTTGAACGTCATGGAGCATATGAGATGTTCCAGGAGTTGAAGTTAATATTTCAAGCAAATGCCCAGATTGAGAGATATGAAGTCTCCAATAATTTCTACAGCTGCAAGATGGAGGAGAATAGTTCTGTTAGTGAGCATATACTCAGAATGTCTGGGTATAATAATCACTTGATTCAACTGGGAGTTAATCTTCTGGATGATAGCGTCATTGACAGAATTCTTCAATCAATGCCACCAAGCTACAAGAGCTTTGTGATGAACTATAATATGCAAGGGATGGATAAGACAAGTCCCAAGCTCTTCGTAGTGCTAAAGGCTGCGGAGGTAGAAATCAAGAAGGAGAATCAAGTGTTGATGGTCAATAAGACCACCAGTTTCAAGAAGAAGGGCAAAGGGAAAAACAAGGGGAACTTCAAGAAGAACAGCAAACAAGTTGCTGCTCAAGAGAAGAAACCCAAGTCTGGACCTAAGCCTGAGACAAAGTGCTTCTACTGCAAGCAGACTAGTCACTGGAAGCGGAACTGCCCCAAGTATTTGGCGGATAAGAAGGATGGTAAGGTGAACAAAGGTATATGTGATATACATGTTATTGATGTGTACCTTACGTAACTCGCAGCACACACTGGTATTTGATATTGGTTACATTGCTAATATTTGCAACTCAAAACAGGGACTACGGATTAAGCGGACACTGGCTAAGGACGAGGTGACAATGCATGCTACCTCTACATCTACCTTCGGGATTAGTTTTAGACCTAAATAATTGTTATTTGGTGCCAGTGTTGAGCATGAACATTATATCTGGATCTTGTTTGATGCGAGACGGTTATTCATTTAAATCTGAGAATAATGGTTGTTCTATTTATATGAGTAATATCTTTTATGGTCATGCACCCATAAAGAGTGGTCTAGTTTTGATGAATCTCGATAGTAGTGATACACAAATGTTGAAGCCAAAAGATGCAGAGTTGATAATGATAGTGCAACTTATTTGTGGCACTACCGTTTAGGTCATATTGGTGTAAAGTGCATGAAGAAACTCCATACTGATGGACTTTTGGAATCACTTGATTATGAATCACAAGGTACTTGCGAACCATGCCTCATGGGCAAGATGACTAAAATGCCGTTCTCCAGAACTATGGAGTGAGCAACTGATTTGTTGGAAATCATACATACTGATGTATGTGGTCCAATGAATGTTGAGGCTCGCGGCGGATATCGTTATTTTCTCACCTTCATAGATAATTTGAGCAGATATGGGTATATCTACTTGATGAAACATAAGTCTGAAACATTTGAAAAGTTCAAAGAATTTCAGAGTGAAGTTGAAAATCACCATAACAAGAAAATAAAATTTCTACGATCTGATCATGGAGGAGAATATTTGAGTTACGAGTTTGGTTTACATTTGAAGCAATGCGGAATAGTTTCACAACTCACGCCACCCAGAACACCACAGCGTAATGGTGTGTCCTAACGTCGTAATCGTACTTTACTAGATATGGTGCGATCTATGATGTCTCTTACTAATTTACCGCTATCGTTTTGGGGTTATGCTTTAGAGACAGCCGCATTCACGTTAAATAGGGTACCATCAAAATCCGTTGAGACGACGCCTTATGAACTGTGGTTAGGCAAGAAACCAAAGTTGTCGTTTCTTAAAGTTTGGGGTTGGGATGCTTATGTGAAAAAACTTCAACCTGATAAGCTCGAACCCAAATAGGAGAAATGTGTCTTCATAGGATACCCAAAGAAAACTGTTGGGTACACCTTCTATCACAGATCCGAAGGCAAGACATTTGTTGCTAAGAATGGATCCTTTCTAGAGAAGGAGTTTCTCTCGAAAGAAGTGAGTGGGAGGAAAGTAGAACTTGATGAGGTAACTGTACCTGCTCCTTTATTGGAAAATAGTTCATCACAGAAACCGGTTCCTGTGATGACTACACCAATAAGTAAGGAAGCTGATGATGTTGATCATAAAACTTCAAATCAAGTTACTACAGAACCTCGTAGGTCAACCAGAGTAAGATCCGCACCGGAGTGGTATGGTAATCCTGAATGGATTTCTGGAAGAAGAGTTGTATATGATGCAACCAGAAGGTTTTGTCGATCCAAAGGATGCTAACAAAGTGTGCAAGCTCCAGCGATCCATTTATGGACTAGTGCAAGCTTCTCGGAGTTGGAATAAACGCTTTAATAGTGTGATCAAAGCATATGGTTTTATACAGACTTTTGGAGAAGCCTGTATTTACAAGAAAGTGAGTGGGAGCTCTGTATCATTTCTAATATTATATGTGGACGACATATTATTGATTGGAAATGATATAGAATTTCTAGATAGCATAAAAGGATACTTGAATAAAAGTTTTTCGATGAAAGACCTCGGTGAAGCTGCTTACATATTGGGCATCAAGATCTATAGAGATAGATCAAGACGCTTAATTGGAATTTCACAAAGTACATACCTTGATAAAGTTTTGAAAAAGTTCAAAATGGATCAAGCAAAGAAAGGGTTCTTGCCTGTAATACAAGGTGTGAAATTGAGTCAGACTCAATGCCCGACCACTTCAGAAGATAGAGAGAAAATGAAAGAAGCTCCCTATCCTTCATGCATAGGCTCTATCATGTATGCAATGCTGTATACCAGACCTGATGTGTGCCTTGCTATTAGTTTAGTAGGGAGGTACCCAATCCAGAGTGGATCGCTGGACAGCAGTCAAGAACATCCTGAAATACCTGAAAAGGACTAATGATATGTTTCTCGTTTATGGAGTTGACAAAGAGCTAGTCGTAAATGGTTATACCGATGCAAGCTTTGACACCGATCCGGACGATTCTAAATCGCAAACCGGATATGTGTTTATATTGAACGATGGAGCTGTCAGTTGGTGCAGTTCTAAACAAAGCGTCGTAGCGGGATCTACATGTGAAGCGGAGTACATAGCTGCTTTGGAAGCAACAAATGAAGGAGTCTGGATGAGGGAGTTCATATCCGATCTAGGTGTCGTACCTAGTGCATCAGGTCCAATGAAAATCTTTTGTGACAATACTGGTGCAATTGCCTTGGCAAAGGAATCCAGATTTCACAAGAGAACCAAGCACATCAAGAGACGCTTCAACTCCATCCGAGACCAAGTCCAGGTGGGAGACATAGAGATTTGCAAGATACATATGGATCTGAATGTTGCAGACCCGTTGACTAAGCCTCTTCCACGAGCAAAACATGATCAGCACCAAGGCTCCATGGGGGTTAGAATCATTACTGTGTAATCCAGATTATTGACACTAGTGCAAGTGGGAGACTGAAGTGAAGGAAATATGCCGTAGAGGCAATAATAAAGTTATTATTTATTTCCTTATATCATGATAAATGTTTATTATTCATGCTAGAATTGTATTAACCGGAAACATAATACATGTGTGAATACATAGACAAACAGAGTGTCACTAGTATGCCTCTACTTAACTAGCTCGTGAATCAAAGATGGTTAAGTTTCCTAACCATAGACATGAGTTTTCATTTGATTAACGGGATCACATCATTAGGAGAATGATGTGATTGACTTGAGCCATTCCGTTAGCTTAGCACTTGATCGTTTAGTATGTTGCTATTGCTTTCTTCATGACTTATACATGTTCCTACAACTATGAGATTATGCAACTCCCGTTTACCGGAGGAACACTTTGTGTGCTACCAAACGTCACAACGTAACTGGGTGATTATAAAGGAGCTCTAAAGGTGTCTCCAAAGGTACATGTTGAGTTGGCGTATTTCGAGATTAGGTTTTGTCACTCCGATATTCGGAGAGGTATATCTGGGCCCTCTCGGTAATGCACATCACTATAAGCCCTTGCAAGCAATGTAACTAATGAGTTAGTTACGGAATGATGCATTACATAACGAGTAAATAGACTTGCCGGTAACGAGATTGAACTAGGTATTGAGATAGCGACGATCGAATCTCAGGCAAGTAACATACCGATGACAAAGGGAATAACGTATGTTGTTATGCGGTTTGACCGATAAAGATCTTCATAGAATATGTAGGATCCAATATGAGCATTGAGGTTCCGCTATTGGTTAATTACCGGAAACGTGTTTCGGTCATGTCTACATAGTTCTCGAACCCGTAGGGTCCGCATGCTTAAGGTTCCGATGGCAGTTTTATTATGAGTTTATGAGTTTTGATGTCCCGAAAGAGTTCGAAGTCCCGGATGAGATCGGGGACATGACGAGGAGTCTCGAAATGGTCGAGACGTAAAGATCGATATATTGGACGACTATATTAGTACATCGGAAAGGTTTTGTGTGGTTCGGGTATTTTTTGGAGTACCGGGGAGTTACAGGAATACGGGGGAAGAAGTATATGGGCCTTATTGGGCTTTAGGGGAGAGAGAGAGAGGCAGACCGCGCGCCCCCCAATGACTAGTCCGAATTCGACTAGGGGGAGGGGCGGCGCCCCATCCTTCCTTCTCTTCCCTCTCCCCCTTCCTTGTCTCCTACTCCTTCTACATGGAAGGGCGCGCCATAGGGGTCGGCCCTCTCCCCCTCCTCCACTCATTTATATACGGGGGCAGGGGGTACCCCATAGACACAACAATTGATCTCTTGATCTCTTAGCCATGTGTGGTGCCCCCCTCCACCATAGTCCTTGATAACATTGTAGCAGTGCTTAGGCGAAGCCCTGCGACCATTTTGGGCGCAAGCATAGGCAACACAGGACTGATGACGGGGTGGGGCGCGCAGTGAACTGGTTTTCTAAAAAGATTGGAAGATCCGGCCAAAGAAGGTGACTTCCCTGTTCATTCGTTCCCATGGTTCGGTCCTTCCCAGTAAAACGCGGCATGTTCGAATGATGATCGCTTTTACGCGAGAAAGGGGGACCACCCTCTAAGCCTAAGTATTCCTCAATGACCGATAGCGTATAGGTACCGTGAGGGAAAGGTGAAAAGAACCCCAATCGGGGAGTGCAATAGAGAACCTGAGATCCGATGCAAACAATCAGTCGAAGGAGTGGAGCGCGGGCGCACTCACTCTAACCGTGTGCCTTTCGCATGATGGGTCAGCGAGGAAATGGGAAGAGCGGCTTAAGCCATTAGGTGTAGGCGCTTTCCAGAGGTGGAAAATTTACGTTCTTCCTACTTGAGCCGAAACCGATCGACCTAGCCATGAGCAGGTTGAAGAGAGCTCTAACATGCCTTGGAGGACCGAATCCACGTATGTGGCAAAATACGGGGATGACTTGTGGCTAGGGGTGAAAGGCCAACCAAGATCGGATATAGCTGGTTTTCCGTGAAATCTATTTCAGTAGAGCGTATGATGTCGATGGCCCGAGGTAGAGCACTCAATGGGCTAGGGTGGCCCCCATTTCTCTTTACCAACCCTGTGGAAACTCCGAATACAGCCGTCATCCTTAGTACGCATGCATCGATTGGGTGCTAAGATCCAAAGTCGAGAGGGAAACAGCCCAGATCGTACGCTCAAGATTGTGACCACGCCGTCGTGCTGACGGAACTCTTCCCCGACATTCTGCTGGATCGGAGTATGGGGATCGTCATCGAGCTGAACGTGTGCTAGAACTCGGAGGTGCCATAGTTTCGGTGCTTGATCGGTCGGGCCGTGAAGACGTACGACTACATCAACCGCGTTGTTCTAACGCTTCCGCTTTCGGTCTACGAGGATACGTGGACAACACTCTCCCCTCTCGTTGCTATGCATCACCATGATCTTGCGTGTGCGTAGGAAATTGTTTGAAATTACTACGTTCCCCAACATGAAGGAAATATGCCCTAGAGGCAATAATAAAGTTATTATTTATTTCCTGATATCATGATAAATGTTTATTATTCATGCTAGAATTGTATTACTCGGAAACATAATACATGTGTGAATACATAGACAAACATAGTGTCACTAGTATGCCTCTACTTGACTAGCTCGTAAATCAAAGATGGTTAAGTTTCCTAACCATAGACATGAGTTGTCATTTGATTAACGGGATCACATCATTAGGAGAATGATGTGATCGACTTGACCCATTCCATTAGCTTAGCACTTGATCGTTTAATATGTTGCTATTGCTTTCTTCATGACTTATACATGTTCCTATGACTATGAGATTATGTAACTCCAGCTTACCGGAGGAACACTTTGTGTGCTACCAAACATCACAACGTAACTGGGTGATTATAAAGGTGCTCTACAGGTGTCTCCAAAGGTACTTGTTGAGTTGACGTATTTCGAGATTAGGATTTGTCACTCCGATTGTCGGAGAGGTATCTCTGGGCCCTCTTGGTAATGCACATCACTATAAGCCTTGCAAGCAATGTAGCTAATGAGTTAGTTACGAGATGATGCATTACGTAACGAGTAAACAGACTAGCCAGTAACGAGATTGAACTAGGTATTGAGGTACCGACGATCGAAACTCGGGCAAGTAATATACCGATGCCAAAGGGAACAACGTATGTTGTTATGCGGTTTGACCGATAAAGATCTTCATAGAATATGTAGGAGCCGATATGACCATCCATGTTCCGCTATTGGTTATTGACCGG
Organism: Aegilops speltoides; assembly: GCA_021437245.1. Lineage (NCBI taxonomy): Eukaryota > Viridiplantae > Streptophyta > Magnoliopsida > Poales > Poaceae > Aegilops > Aegilops speltoides. The sequence continues at coordinate 178,223,594 of CM038146.1, forward strand.
AGACGTGTCTCGGTCATGTCTACATAGTTCTCGAACCCGTAGGGTCCGCACGCTTAAAGTAAGATGACAGTTATATTATGAGTTTATGTGCTTTGATGTACCGAAGGTAGTTCAGAGTCCCGGATGTGATCACGGACATGACGAGGAGTCTCGAAATGGTCGAGACATGAAGATCGATATATTGGGCGACTATATTTGGACACCGGAAAGGTTTCGGGTGAGATTGGGACAATACCGGAGCTCCGAGAGGTTATCGGAACCCTATATGGTCCTTAGTGGAAAGGAGGGGAAAGGAGCAAGGGAGGGGGCGCGCCCCCCAAGCCCAATCCGAATTGGGAGGGGGGCGGGCCCCCCTTTCCTTTCTCCCTCCTTCCTCTTCCTTCCCTCTCCCTCTCCTAATAGGAAAGGGGGGAGTCCTACTCCCGGTGGGAGTTGGACTCCCCCCTAGGGCGCGCCACCCCCTTGGCCGCCCCCTCCTCCACTCCATTATATACGAGAGAGGGGGCACCCCATAGAAACAACAATTGATCATTGATATCTTAGCCGTGTGCGGTGCCCCCCTCCACCATTGTCCTCCTCGATAATATCGTAGTGGTGCTTAGGCGAAGCCCTGCGACGGTAGAACATCATCATCGTCACCACACCGTCGTGCTGACAGAACTCTCCCTCGACACTCGGCTGGATCGGAGTTCGAGGGACGTCATCGAGCTGAACGTGTGCAAGAACTCGGAGGTGTCGTGTTTTCGGTGCTTGTTCGGTCGGGCCATGAAGACGTACGACTACATCAACCGCGTTGTGCTAACGCTTCTGCTTTCGGTCTACGAGGGTACGTGGACACACTCTCCCCTCTCGTTGCTATGCATCACCATGATCTTGCATGTGCGTAGGATAATTTTTGAAATTGATATGTTCCCCAACATAATTATTAGGTGCACCGCAAGGGTGGATCCTCTTTGCCCGTCCGGGAGATGGCTTAAAGGCATGTGGTTCAAATTGGGCTGTCTAGGTTTTCCAGGCGCTTTCCATTGCGCAGTACTTCTGTACTATGTGTGCCAATCTGCAAAGTGCAGTACGCGATGGCGGTTGAGGGCATTAAGGATTCCCTCATCCGTGCAATTGTTGCAAAATACCGAGATCGCTCATCGTCACATCAATCCTTGATCTTGTTTTTAACAAGTAGGAATCTAGCCCAAAAGTGGTGGACTGTTTCCTGAGGCTGCTGCCGCCATATATTAAGTCGCATATGTCCGAAGGATCGGAGTTGCTTGGAGAATATTGCTTGTGGTGGGTGGGCAGGTTACTATCCTTTTACCACACTTGTGCTTGAGAGTAGCACCAAGTTCTTCATATAGAGAGTCTCCTATATTGTCACTTTCATATACTAGTGGGAATTTTCATTATAGAACTTGGCTTGTATATTCCAATGATGGGCTTCCTCAAATGCCCGAGGTCTTCATGAGCAAGCAAGTTGGATGCACACCCACTTAGTTTTCAGTTTGAGCTTTCATACACTTATAGCTCTTAGTGCATCCGTTGCATGACAATCCCTACTCCTCACATTGACATCAATTGATGGGCATCTCCATAGCCCGTTGGTTAGCCACGTCGATGTGAGACTTTCTCCCTTTTTGTCTTCTCCACATAAACCTCCATCATCATACTCTACTCCACCCATAGTGCTATGTCCATGGCTCGCACTTATGTATTGCGTGAGGGTTGAAAAAGCTGAAGCGCGTTAAAAAGTATGAACCAATTGCTTGGCTGAAACCGGGGTTGTGCATGATGGGAGTATTTTGTGTGGTGAAAATGAAGCATGGCCTAACTATATGATTTTGTAGGGATAGTGTTCTTTAGCATTGATATTTTGAAAGACATGATTGTTTGTTGGGATGCCCTAAGTATTATTGCTTTTATGTCAAATGATAGACTATTGCCTTGAATCACTCGTGTCTTAATATTCATGCCATGATTAGACATATGATCAAGATTATGCTAGGTAGCATTCCACATCAAAAATTATCTTTTTTATCATTTACCTACTCGAGGACGAGCAGGAATTAAGCTTGGGGATGCTGATACGTCTCCGTCGCATCTATAATTTTTTATTGTTCCATGCCAATATTACTCAACTTTCATATACTTTTGGCAACTTTTTATACTATTTTTGGGACTAACATATTGATCCAGTGCCTAGTGCCTGTTCCTGTTTGTTGCATGTTTTATGTTTCGCAGAAACCCAATATCAAACGGAGTCCAAACGGGATAAAAATAGACGGAGAATTATTTTGGAATATTTATGATTTTTGGTAAGTAAAATCAACGGGAGACGGTGCCCGAGGGGGCCATGAGACACTGGGCGCGCCCTAGGGAGGCAAGTCTTGGAGTGTCTTTTCCATTTAGTTTTCACTTTTTTTTATGCACCATGCTGGTATGTGATAGTCGTTGGTTGATTTATAGAATGCTCATTGCACTTCACTTAAATCTTTTGAGTATGGCTTTATAGAATGCTTCATGTGCTTCACTTATATCATTTGAAGTTTGGATTGCCTGTTTCTCTTCACATAGAAAACCGCCATTTCTAGAATGCTCTTTTGCTTCACTTATATTTGTTAGAGCGTCGGCATATCTTTTGTAGAAAGAATTAAACTCTCTTGCTTCACTTATATCTATTTATAGAGATGACAGGAATTGGTCATTCACATGGTTAGTCATGAAATCCTATATAAACTTGTAGATCGCTGAATATGATATGTTTGATTCCTTCCAATAGTTTTGCGATATAGAGATGATAATATGTGGGAGGTTCTCATAGATGGTTGTGTTTAGTAAGGATATTGGTGTTAAGGTTTGTCATTCCCGTAGCATGCACATATGGTAAAAGTTGTGTGACAAATTTGTTGCATGGGGTGCTCTTTTAATTGTCTTCCTTATGTGTGGAGGTCGGGATCGCGTGATGGTTAACTCCTACCAACCCTTCCCCTAGGAGCATGTGTAGTAGTAATTTGCTTCGAGGGCAAGTAGACTTTTGCAATAAGTATATGAGTTCTTTATGACTAATGTGAGTCCATGGATTATACACACTCTTACCTTTTCGCTATTTGCTAGCCTCTACGGTACCGTGCATTGCCCTTTCTCACCTCGAGAGTTGGTGCAAACTTCGCCGGTGCATCCAAACCCTATGATATGATACGCTCTATCACACATAAGCCTCCTTATATCTTCCTCAAAACAGCCAGCATACCTACCTATCATGGCATTTCGATAGCCATTCCGAGATATATTTCCATGCAACTTCCATCATCATCATATACATGACTTGAGCATTCATTGTCATATTGCTTTGCATGATCGTAAGATAGCTAGCATGATGTTTTCATGGCTTGTCCGTTTTTTGATGTCATTGCTACGCTAGATCATTGCACATCCTGGTACACCGCCGGAGGCATTCATATAGAGTCATATCTTTGTTCTAGATATCGAGTTGTAATGTTGAATTGTAAGTAAATAAAAGTGTGATGATCATCATTATTAGAGCATTGCCCTAGTGAGGAAAGGATGATGGAGACTATGATTCCCCCACAAGTCGGGATGAGTCTCCGGACTTTATGAAAAAATAAAAGAGGCCAAAGAAGCCCAAATAAAGAAAAGAGGCCAAAGAAGCCCACCAATAATAATAATAAAAAAAGAAATAAATGAGAGAAAAAGAGAGAAGGGGCAATGTTACTATACTTTTACCACACTTGTACTTCAGAGTAGCACCATGTTCTTCATATAGAGAATCTCCTATATTGTCACTTTCATATACTAGTGGGAATTTTCATTATAGAAATTGGCTTGTATATTACGATGATGGGCTTCCTCAAATGCCCGAGGTCTTGATGAGCAAGCAAGTTGGATGCACACCCACTTAGTTTTCAGTTTAAGCTTGCATACACTTATAGCTCTTAGTGCATCCGTTGCATCGCAATCCCTACTCCTCACATTGACATCAATTGATGGGCATCTCCATAGCCCGTTGATTAGTCGCGTCGATGTGAGACTTTCTCCCTTTTTGTCTTCTCCACGTAAACCTCCATCATCATACTCTACTCCACCCATAGTGCTATGTCCATGGCTTGCGCTCATGTATTGCGTGAGGGTTGAAAAAGCTGAAGCGCGTTAAAAAGTATGAACCAATTGCTTGGCTAAAACCGGGGTTGTGCATGATGGGAGTATTTTGGGTGATGAAAATGAAGCATGGCCTAACTATATGATTTTGTAGAGATAGCATTCATTAGCATTGATATTTTGAAAGACATGATTGTTTATTGGGATGCCCTAAGTATTATTTCTTTTATGTCAAATGATAGAATATTGCCTTGAATCACTCGTGTCTTAATATTCATGCCATGATTAGACATATGATCAAGATTATGCTAGGTAGCATTCCACATCAAAAATTATCTTTTTTATCATTTACCTACTCGAGGAAGAGCAGGAATTAAGCTTGGGGATGCTGATACGTCTCCATCGTATCTATATTTTTTGATTGTTCCATGCCAATATTATTCAACTTTCATATACTTTTGGCAACTTTTTATACTATTTTTGGGACTAACATATTGATCCAGTGCCCAGTGCCAGTTCCTGTTTGTTGCATGTTTCATGTTTCGCAGAAACCCAATATCAAACGGAGTCCAAACGGGATAAAAACGGACGGAGAATTATTTTAGAACATTTATGATTTTTGGGAAGTAAAATCAATGTGTGACGGTGCCCGAGGGGGCCATGAGACAGGGGGCGCGCCCAAAGGAGGCAGGCGCGGCCTGGACTCTCCTGGGCACCCCTTAAGGCGGTTGACGCTCTTCCTTTGCCGCAAGAAAGCTAATTTTATTAGAAAGATCTGGGCGAAAGATTCACCCCAATCGGAGTTAAAGATCTCCAGATATAAAAGAAACGGTGAAGGGGCAGAATCTGGGAACGCAGAAACAGAGAGAGACAGAGAGATAGATCCAATCTCGGAGGGGCTCTCGCCCCTCCCACGCCATGGGAGACAAGGACCAGAGGGGAAATGTAACATCCCAAATTTTCAATTTGGAATGTTATACATAGAGCATCATTGCATATCATATTTTATTTGCATTTTTGCCTTGATCCTAGAAATTCTACGCAACTCAAGGACCCACGGAGAGAGTTGGGGATTTCGTTATTTTCATATTTGAGTTTTTCTCAAATTTTGAAAATAGGATCATTTGATTTTATTTATTTTATCTTCAATTATTTCAATTGTAAAAATATGAGAGAGGGAATAAAATGAATTTCCCAAAATAAAGAAACAATGAGGATTTAATAAAAAAATCAAATAAGATTTAGTTTGGTGTTTTTTGCTATTTTAATTTAATTTAGGAAAAATTGCACGATTTTGAAAAATGCATTTTAGGACCAAAAAATGTTCATCTTGTTCTAAATATTTTATTTGGATGATGAAAATTTATTTTGGTATTTTGATTTAATTTTCTACATTTTTATAGTTCGGTGTACTTTTTTTTTAAAAAAAAAACTCCCCGCGCCCGACTGGGCCGAAGCCCAGCCGAGCCGCCGCCGCCCGACCCCTTCCCCAAGTCGGAGCCGCCGCTCCCCATAAATACCCACCCTGCCCCCATAATACCCACCCCGGGCCCCCGAGCCCTCGAGCCGAGCCGCCGCCACAGACTCCCCCCCACGAGCCGAGCCGCCTGTCGCCTCGTGTCGCGCTGCGCCGCCAGCTGCTGCCGCCGCCGCCGCCCGCACCACCTCACCTCGCCGCCGAGCCGCTGCCCTCGCCAGCCCCGCCGGAGCCACCCCGCCCTACCGGAGGACCTCGCCGGAGGTACCGCCCGAGCCGCCGCCGATGCCGGATTTTTTTGAAAAAAAACCACTTCATTTTTTTAAGAAAACCCTAGATTTTTTTATTTTATTAGATCGGTTTTTTTCGGTTTATTTATTTAACGAGCGTTCGCTCGTTCGTTTGTTTTAACTGACGTATCCATTGGTTAGATCCAGATAACGACCGTTCATTCGTTAATTTGTTCGTCATTTTTCTCTTTCTTGGATTTATTCCGCGATTTTTCTGATCGCGATTTTTGATCCGATTTTCGTTTTAGTTTATCTTTTCGCTCGTTTATCAGAATCAGGCGATTCAAGCGCCTAGAGTTTCGTCTCGAAACCCTCTTTCCGAATAATCTACTCAAACAAGTTTTTGCTTCTGTAAAATTTGACTTAGGTCCAGAACAGTAAACGAAGCTTGTTTCTTTCGCCGTTTGAGTTTTGTTTCTTCGTTCGATTCAGTTCTTTTTGCAAATCGGAGTTCTTAAGTTGAACTTTCTGGTTAGATCTCTTATTCGAGTTTTTCCCGTGCAATAGATGAGTACTCATTGTATGTTTGTTTACTTGTTTGTTTGCGATAGAGTAACCGAATTGCGCCACTTGCTACTTCAAATCCCTAGGTTTCGCGGATCATCAGCAAGGCAAGTAACACTTTGATCATACTTCTTTATTACCCAGTTTTTATGCATTAGATCAATACTCAAACATTGCATGATTAGGATCTAATTAATATGTGGTTTTTGGGAAGTAGATGAGGTAGTACCTATTACCAGTTTTTATTATCAAACCCTTGGGAGTTACTTCTACGTTTGCTTATTATGCCATGCTATGCTAGTAGACGTGGATTGGGTGAGTGAATTTCCATGACAGATGTGAGATTGTTAATTAATGGTGGCAACTTTAATACACATCTGGGTGGATTGAGGCACTTGGGTATTCCAGGATTGCCTGTTTGTTTTTGGACCGCCACCCAGGCTCAAAGGGATCATAAGATTATTCACGCTAGAAACTTCCGTGTGCAGCCACATGCTAATATGGGCTCTAGCATAGTTGATTACGTCGTGCGAACTCTTACAGTGGTAGACTAGCAGATGTAGGGGAAAGTAGGTGTATAGGTCTACCCATCGTAAGGTGCTAGCGCTTCTGAAAGACTATGTCTCGGTCATCCGTTTCTCAAACACCATGTAGTGCGAGAAAACCAACGGAGGAGATCGAGTCTTGTGGGGAAAAGTGCGCAAACCTCTGCAGAGTGTATAAACTAATCATGATTAGCCGTGTCCCCGGTTATGGACATCTTGAGTATCTAGTACCTGAATTATCATGTGAATCTCATCATGTTACTTTTATTAATTTTGTTGGGTTTGTTTAATGATGATGTTACTTAATTGGGATTGAGAATGCTGTCAACCATTCTCAATGTTTAACAACCACCATGATAGTGAAATAAATTCATTCCTTTGCAGTAGGGAAAAATTGGCTTTATGCAAAACTGTAACCATAGAGCATTCCACCAAGCCATATATGCATGTAGTATAGCTTTATTCTTTCATTACTCTCTATGTGTTACTTTGCCAAAGATATTCCATGTGTGAATTGTTTTTGGGCTGCAACGTTCATGTTGCAGACTTTTCAGACGACGAGTAAGATGCCTTAGGATCGTGGTTCTATACTCAGTGATGCCGTTGGAGTTGATGGACTCACTTTATCTTCCAAGCCTTCCGTTGCTATCGTCATTAGATGGCCTTAAGCCATATTTATTGTAATAAGTTCTCTTTGGAGACATTCGATGTAATGTGATTGCTACTCTGTTATAAATCCTTCAAGTACTGTGCGTGTCATCATTACTGATCAAGGGATGACACTGATGCACAGAGATCAGACTGTTTGAGGTCTGGTCGCTACAAGATGGTATCAGAGCACACGTTGACTGTAGGACACGACCACTAAGCAAAAGCCATAGATCACTACTCTCTCTTCTCATTCTAACTCCTCATCTTTTCTATTCTTCTAGGATGGCGGATGCAAGGAACAAGTTCATGCAACCGGATGAAGATACACCCTTTGGACGACACCTGAAGGAAGTTACCATGTACCTGAAGATCAGAGTACCAAGCTTCACCGGAACCTACAACGCCACTTCACCTGAAGAGGAGCGCTGGATGATTCAAGTTCAAGTTCCAGGAAGGACGTTCATGCCAGTCACTGAGCCCATATAGTTTTCCTTTGATGCACCAACCTATAGTTTAGAGAAGAGCATGGTAGCTCACATCACCATGGGACGTATTGGAGAAGTTTATCACAAGGAGCTTAAGGATACTACCTACTAGATTTGTGGGCGCCGAGATGAGCAATGGGAGATGATCAACACCAGGAAAGACAGATCAATTGTAGCTTTCATCCAGGAGTTAAACCAACACATTCGACGCCAGGAGAACCAGATGTGTGCAGGCATGATGGATCTAAAGAAGTCCATGACCAAGATCACGGAACTGGAGGAAGAACTCAAGTCTACACGCGATGGATATGAGGAGGAAGTAGCAACGCTAGTCGAGAAGAATGATGATTTGAAGAAGAAGCTAAGATTGTTCATGGGATTTCCAGCGACTGGAGAAGACGAAGATTGCACTTGTGCAGAGAATTACATCATCATCGACGACACCGACTCGGACCCAGACGATAGTGATGATGACTATGTTGACGAAGCTGGAGCAGGTATCATGGAGTCTTCATCGGAGCAGTTTTTCTAGTAGAATTTCCCTCCATGTATCTAGTATAGTTCGAGCACTTTTGTAATGATAGATAGACCGTTGTATGCCCTTGCTTGCTTGAATGAAGTGTTTTGATTGCTATTTTTCTCATGTGCATATGGGTAGTGTTTTCCCTCTAGACCTCATTCTATTCTATATTCTCTTCTTTTCTAAACCCCAGATGCCTCCGAGACGCGACAACAGATTTGCTTTCCCACCAGAGCTCACTCAGTTGATCCAGCAGCAGAATGCATTGATGCAGATACTAGTCCAGAATCAGAATCAGGGGAACAACAACAACAACAACAACAATCCACCACCACCACCACATGTTGATCACTTAACCCGTTTCCTTAGGCTGAATCCGCCGGTGTTTTCCAGTAGCACCGAGCCGATTGTTGCAGATGATTGGCTTCGCAAGATAGCCCGGGAATTAACCACTGCTGGATGCACGGATGCGGAGAAAGTGCGATTTGCCGCACATCAGCTTGAGGGACCCGCAGCATCATGGTGGGAGAATTTCACAGCCACCTATCCAGTAGACACTGTCACATGGGATTAGTTCCAGCAGGCTTTTTGTACTGCTCATGTTTCAGCAGGATTTATGGCCATGAAGAAGCGTGAGTTTCGCAACTTGCGCCAGGGAGGAAGAACAGTTGGCCAGTATGTGGATGACTTTAGTAAGTTAGCACGTTATGCCCCAGATGACGTCGCTACTGATGCAGCTAAGCAAGCGAAATTTCTAGAAGGACTGAATGATGAGCTGAGTATGCATTTGATCGTAGCAAGTTTCAACAATTATCAGGAGTTGGTAGACCGTGCTCTTATGATTGAGGGGAAGCAGCAGCAAATTGAAAACCGCAAGAGGAAGTATGGGCAAGGGAAGTACAATTCTGGAGCTCAGCAGAAGCCACGTTTTACCCTGAAGTCGGGAGGACAGCTCCAGCATACCCATGGAGGAGGTAGTTCACACAATCACAGTGGTTCAAAGAATGGTAACCGGAATGGAGGAAGTAGTAGCCAGAACCATACCAACCCCTCAACACCAGCCAAGAGAGATCCGAGTCAAGTCACTTGTTTTAAATGCCAGAAGACCAGACATTACGCCAATGAATGTCCTGAAGGCCAGACTGGGAATGGCAATGGAAGCTCTGGGAAGAAGCCGAGCCCATTCAACAGAGGACAAGTGAACCACATTAGCGTGGAGGAGGTTGAAACCCAGCCAGATGCAGTAATAGGTAAGTTTTTGGTTAAGTCATTTACTGCACTCGTTCTTTTTGATACTGGTGCATCGCATTCATACATATCAAGGGGATTTGTGGATAAATATAGACTGCCCACCAAGGTTCTAGGAACACCCATGCTAGTAACCTCACCAGGAGCAGAGTATATGGCCAGTCGAGGATGTTTTCAAGTGCCGTTGAGTATAGGCAAGCATGTTTTCCCCTCAGACTTAATCATTTTGGAATCTCAAGTTTTGGATGTGATATTGGGTATGGATTGGCTATCGATGTATGGAGGAAACATTGATTGCGCCAGTAAGTCGATTTTGCTTACTACCCCAGAAGGGAAAAGGATAAGGTATGTATCAAGGCATGAGCCAAGGAGGATGCACGTAAATTCCTTATCAGGAGTTGTGCAGGAGGAAATACCAGTAGTGAAGGATTTTCCTGATGTATTTCCAGAAGAGTTGCCCGGCATGCCACCGGACAAAGACATTGAGTTTTTGATTGAGCTTTTTCCAGGCACAGGGCCGATATCCAAGAGACCATACAGGATGCCAGCAAAAGAGTTGGAGGAGATTAAAAATCAGATTAAGGAGTTACTGGATAAAGCTTATATTCGCCCCAGTTCTTCTCCTTTGGGATCACCAGTACTCCTAGTGGAGAAGAAGGACGGATCGTTAAGAATGGTTGTAGATTATCGAGGATTAAATGCAGTAACCATCAAAAACAAGTACCCACTGCCGATGATAAATGATCTGTTTGATCGACTGCAAGGAGCAAAGGTATTTTCCAAGATCGATTTGCGATCAGGATACCATCAACTGAAGATTCGAGAACAGGATATACCCAAGACGGCTTTTACCACCAGGTATGGGCTGTACGAGTATACCATTATGTCATTTGGTCTGACTAACGCACCTGCCTATTTCATGAACATGATGAACAAAGTATTTATGGAGTTCCTGGATAAGTTCGTCGTGGTGTTCATTGATGATATCTTGGTCTACTCGAAGAACGAAGAGGAGCATAAGGAGCATTTGCGTTTGGTATTGGAGAAGCTCAGAGAACACCAGTTATATGCCAAGTTTAGCAAATGTAAGTTCTGGTTGAAGGAAGTTGGATTCCTCGGACATGTTATATCCGGAGAGGGTATAGCAATAGACCCCACCAAGGTTGTCACTGTGACTAATTGGATAGCACCAACGACAGTTGGCGAGATCAGAAGTTTTCTTGGACAGGCAGGATACTACCGGAGATTCATTGAGAACATTTCAAGCTTTGGAAAGCCCATGACGGAGTTGTTGAATAAGGATACCAAGTTCATTTGGACTGAGAAATGTGAGGCCACTTTTCAAGAATTGAAGAAACGTTTGGTTACCTCGCCCGTGTTGATCTTGCCGGATCAGACCAAGGATTACGAGGTGTATTGCGATGCTTCACGTCGAGGACTTGGAGCAGTGCTTATGCTGGAAGGAAGAGTTGTCTCGTATGCGTCACGACAGCTTAAACCTCATGAGTTGAATTATGCCACACATGATTTGGAGTTAGCAGCCGTAGTGCATGCATTGAAGACATGGAGACATTTTCTTATCGGAAATCATTGTGAAGTGTACACGGATCACAGGAGTTTGAAGTACACTTTCACACAAAAGGAGTTAAATCTCAGGCAAAGGAGATGGTTGGGACTCATCAAGGATTACGATATGAGATTGCAGTATCACCCCGGAAAGGCTAACGTAGTAGCCGACGCGTTGAGCCGTAAGAGCCATGTTGATACACTCATGACCGCAGGACTGCCAAAGGAGTTAGCCGAGGACTTTTGTGAACTATGTTTGAAGATAGTTCTGAGAGGCTATGTAGCAACATTGTTAATTCAGTCGACTTTGATGGATAAGATCAGAGAAGCTCAGAAGACCGACAAGGGGATTGCTGAGATAAAGGAGAAGTTGAACAAGGAAAAGCCAAGGGATTTCGGGAGGATGAGCACGATACCCTATGGTTTGAGGACCGCGTTTATGTGCCCAATGACCCAGAGATCAGGAAGTTGATTTTGCAAGAGGCCCATGATTCGCCATATTCAATTCACCCAGGGAATACCAATATGTACTTGGATTTGAAGGAGACTTTCTGGTGGACCGGCATGAAGAAGGATATTGCCGAGTATGTAGCAGTTTGTGATGTATGTCAGAGAGTAAAAGCAGAGCATCAGAAACTAGCAGGGTTGTTGCAACCATTGCTGATACCCGAATGGAAGTGGGATAAACTAGGCATGGATTTTATTACGGGATTGCCCAGGACTCGTTCAGGCTATGACTCGATTTGGGTGGTAGTCGATCGTTTGACGAAGGTAGCTCATTTCATTCCAGTGAAGACTACTTACACCAGTGCCAAGTTGGCCAAGATTTACATGACCAGGATCATATGTCTGCATGGAGTTCCAAGGAGCATTGTATCAGATAGAGGAACTCAGTTGTCGCGGCCGATGGGTGGCGCGGCACCTATGGGGCCGGGGCCCCTTTGTGTGTTCCGTACGGGGGCGGAGGCTGCGCGGAGAGCAGATCGAGGCGATGCACGCGGGATTTTACCCAGCCGGACGCGATGGTCGCAGAAACCCTACTGCTGCATTGTGTTGTATTTGATCTTGCTCCAGAATGCGAGCAAACGGTGGAGTGGTGTGTGAAACCGGCCGAATCCCAGGCGCTAGAGTTGCCAGGGGTTCGAACCTTCACGCGAGAGTGGCGAATGATCCCTCGCGAGAGTAGCCAGCCGTGGAACCTCCTCTACGTTGTGCATGGGCCTCCTTTTATAGGGCAAGGGGTCACCGACAGGTGTCAACGTGAGGTAGAGGGGTAAAAACGTAAAAGTGGTGGTAGTTGGAACAAAGGGAACAAGCAGTAGCTACAATGGATTCTACCTACTTTTGATGAGGGGGACAAGAGCATTAAATGCCCGTCGCCGCCGCCCCAAAAGCTCCCGCCATTGCGTCTCCTTTTCGCCACGGGCGCGGCCACCACCGTGGAGTGCCACGCATTCCTCATGCAGCGCAGCCACCGCCACGTCTCGGAGAAGGCCGGAGGCGACGTGGGCAGATGAGCTGGAGGCGGGCACGAGTATAGCTCTCCCGGCAAGCACCTTGCCGGGCCTTGATCTTGCCGGGCCCGGGGCTTGTCGGCTTTGTGACTTGCCGCCCCGGGTCCTCGCCCGGAAGCGCGCGCCGAGGCGTGTCTTCGTGATGTGATCTTTAGTCCCCGACGAGCTCCTCTCGCCGGGATCTGCAGGAGTAATGTAGCCTTGAGCTCGAATGGCCTTCCGGCAAGCTCCTCTTGCCGGGTCTTGAGCTTCGCCTTGTACACTTTGTTCTTGAATGGCTTGGTGTGGAGCGGAGATGGTCTCCGGCAAGCATTTGGTGGATCTGGCTGTGGGGAACTGGGACTGCCCGTGCACAAGTTGGGGTACTGAGGTACCCCTACCTTAGTACACCGACAGGAGCCCCCGGGCCTGGGCCATACACGGTGCCGAGCGCTGTTGGGCCAGGCCCAAAATAGTGCACGGTCCGCGAAGCCCATGGCCCGTCGAATCTGCTGCTGCATTTGTCGCCTCCCCTCCCGCAACGGCACGCGTCGATTGCGGCGCCGTGGGAGACGTGGGCGGCGCATGCAGTCTTTAAGGCACCCACCCCGTGATCGTGGCGCAGAGCGGGGTCGCTTCACCCGTCGCTCCGGCTCCGCTTTTTCGCCACGCGGCCCTCATGCATGGGGGTCGTGGGCGGTGAAGGTGGGAGACCGAGCCGTCACGGGGCGGAGAGGGCGAGTCGGCCCCGCTCCTCTCGCCTCCTTGCTTTCCGATTGGTCGAGCGGGGCGGTTGAGCCCCCACCTCGCCTCTTTAAAAGGGGCGGAAGGGAAGCACAATGGCCACACTCATCCACTTCTCCTTTCATCTTCATCTTCTGCTCTTCTCGCCACCATGGAAGGAGGGAACCCCGGCTCTTCGACGGTGGCGGCGCGGGTTGCTTCCCGGCAGCGCACCATTCCCCATCCTGCTCCCGTGGCGGCGGAGCCGGCCACGAGAGGAAGAGGGCGGGGCATGGTCGAGGCCGAGGGCGTGGCCGAGGCGGTCGAGGAGAGGCGGTCGTGGTGAGGAGCCTCCCCGCCTCCTCCGGCGTCTCGACCACGGCGCGGTCCACACGGAGATGACCCCTAGGAGTTCTTCATCAAGCTTCGCCGGGCGCCTCGTCGTCGCCTCCGGTTGCCGGCCCCGTTCGCGGACGCAATGGGGCCGGATCCGCCCGACGTGATGGAGCTACGCATGAGGGGCTGCGGGATCAGCGGCACTCGGGTGAGTGTCGTGTCCCCAGCCCCCGGCGTGATGTTCTTCGACCGAGGGTGGAAGACGTTCGCCCGGATCCATAGCTTGACGGCGGGGTTCACCCTCCATTTCAAGTTCCGGATGGTAACCTCCTCGCCGCCAAGGTCTTGGCGACTATGGAACCCGGTGCGCTGCTGTGTGGACAGCTCCTCGGATAGCGAAGGCTCCTCCCGAGCGAAAGTGACGAGGAGGAGAGCGACAGCGGCGGCGAGGGGATGGCGGGCCCGACTAGGCGTCGGACACCGCTGCTCATAGGCCACCGCAACCCCATCTTCTGGGTTGCGGCCTCTGAACTCCCCGGGCCGCCTCCTTGGGCGGTTGGCGTGAGGCAGCAGAAGAGGAAGAGGGGTGGCGGCAAGGCCGTTCGTCGCCGAAAGCACGAGGGCGAGTAGCCCTCGAGAGCGCGGCTTGACGCCCCACTACCCGTCTTCAAGCTCGCCTCCGACGCCTGCCTCCGCCAAGCTCCTGGCCGGCCCCGGGTGTTCTCTTGGGGTCTTCGCGCCCATGGCTCTCCAGGCTTCAGGACTTGTCGCTGGCTCCCGGCATGCGTTCCCCATGCCCGCCACCTTGCGCAACTCTGCGGGCGCGGCGCCACCGCCACGCCTTCTAGGCGCCTTCGCCCTTCCCCGACAAGCTCTTCTTGTGGGGTCTCCTCTCCGGCAAGCTTATCTTGCGGGGCTCTTGACCTACCTCCCTGAACTCTGAACAGAGAAACAGGAGAGGGATCACGGCACCTTATCTTTTCAAATTGTAAGCCCTCGGGCATTTAGCTGCATTTAAGAACTTGTAATCCTCTCTATCATGTTTTTCATCCTCTATGGACTTGTACTAAATTGGATGTTTTTAATGAAAAGAGGGAATGCTTGCGGACCGAGTCTTTTACTTGACTGCGTGCCTTGTGTGTTCTTACGCTATCGGGAGCTTGCCGGGCGTAACACGCTTAGCGATCATGGGACAGCCCGCTGGTGGTGTCACTTCGGCAAGCAACCTTGTCGGGCCGATTATGACGTCTACCTTGCCGAGCAGGCTCGAAGCAAGATAGAGGTGCAGCGCACACTTGGGTTTGTTGAGCGGACTCGAAACAAACCAAGCACGCAATCGGGTCACGACTCGGTTCCTCCACGCACGGTTTTTACAAGACACGATCGCTCAAAGACGCAGATCCCGCATCTCCGGTCCATGAGAGGATGCATGATGAGGATGAAAACTTATCTGAATCGAGCCCCGCAACACTAGCTTGCCGGAGACGAATCTCGATGCTCGCAGCCCCAGCCGAGGCTGGCTCGCCGAAGAAGAACCTTGGCATCCGCAGCCCGGCGGCGACTCGACTCGCCGGGCCCCAGGCGCGGGTGCGATCTTTTGGTTCCTTCTTGTTGCTGCAATTTTAGCCATGAAAATAGTTGAGGTAGATATGCAATTGCTCAACGCACATGTATGTGCATGGGTATATAAATCTTGACTAGGCAATGCGATGCCGGGCTTTGTCCTTCGTATGTTTGTACTCTACGCTCTTGGGGAGCTTGCCGGGGCGAACACGCTTAGCGACCGCGGGACAGCCCGCTGGTGGTGTCGCTTCCGGCAAGCAACCTTGTCGGGCCATTCGACGCTTAACTTGTCGAAAGCGTGGCTCGAAGCAAGATAAGGGTGCTGCAGCACACTTGTGTTTGTTGAGCGGACTCGAAACAAAACAAATGCACGAATCGGGCCACGACTTGGCTCCTCTTGCGCCCAAGTCTCTCATACGGACGACATTTCACGGCATGACTCGCCACGTTATACCCTCGCCCTACATCCTTTGTGTGCTTTCACCCCACGCCTCTAGGTAACTTGCGGTGCTCAACACGCTTGCTGAGTGCGGAATGTCGACCAGCCCGCTTGGCTGGTGTCGCCCCGCAAGCAACCTTGCCGTGTCTAGCCGCGACGCACTTAACTTGCTCGAGCAGGCTCGAACGAACGAGGCGCCGGCTGGTCGCGGCTTACTCTTAACTCGCTGAGCGTGTTGAAGCGAAGTAAGGGTGCGACCATCCACAAGCGAGCTCCTCCGCGCATGTGTTTCGCGTACAAAGGATTTAAAGCGCGAGGGATATAACATAGAAAAGCGTGAAGTTAGCGGGTGCTCTGCACGAAAGCTCGAGCTACTTAGCTTTTCTTTTTCTTTGCGCTCGCTGGTGGAGCCCAACGGTGTGTCCATGGCGGCGGCGCGGCACTCCGGGGAGGCGCGTTTGCCGGGACGAACACCAAAGCTGTCCTCGCCGGGCTTACCGCGCCCCGAGGAGGTACGCTTGTCGGATGGAGCACCAGAGCCGTCCTTGCCGGACTTAGAGCTCGATGGCGCGTCTTTCGACGACATCGTAGCACTCCAGGGATAGGCGCTTGCCGGGGCCGAGGGGAGCGGGAGCGAGCGGTGCGAGGGGCCGGATATACTCGGGTCCCTAACAGTGTTAGGGGGAGCAGAACCCTGCCTCGACCTCTTTCGCTTTACTCATGCATGGACAGCAGTCCGGAGCGTCCCGCGAGCCCCCTGCTTGCTCTTGCCCCAGATGGCGGATACCACCTCTCGTGGTATGGCGCCGCTGGGCCGCTATATGCTGGAGTGGACGTGGATCTACGGAGGCCGATGCGTGGTCCTCCGTCCTGTCCCTGGATCTGGTGGCACCGCGAGCGCCTTCGCCGGTGTCCACCCTTCCACCGGCGTTTCCTCCGCCCGCCGCCGGCTCCGGTGGCGGCGGGAAGACGGAGATGGGTCCGCGACCCTCGAAGCTCTCGCTTGGGGCCATGGCGCAGCTTGTCGGCGAAGCTGCTGATGAAGTGGAGAGGTTGATGAAGAGTCTTTGGCGCTTAACGCCGGATCAGTTCGACAACCTCGACGCCCTACGGGCGCGCCAGAGATGTCGCGCCGATGGGTGGCGCGGCACCTATGGGGCCGGGCCCTTTGTGTGTTGATGCACGGGGCGGAGGCTGCGCGGAGAGCGGATCGAGGCGATGCACGCTGGGATTTTACCCAGCCGGCCGCGATGGTCGCAGAAACCCTCCGCTGCATTGTGTTGTATTTGATCTTGCTCGAATGCGAGCAAACGGTGGAGTGGTGTGTGAAACCGCCGAATCCCAGCGCTAGAGTTGCTGTGGGTTCAACCTTCACGAGAGTGGCAAATGATCCTCGCGAGAGTAGCCAGCCGTGGAACCTCCTCTCACGTTGTGCATGGGCCTCCTTTTATAGGGCAAGGGTCACCGGCAGTGTCAACGTGAGGTAGAGGGTAAAACGTAAAAGTGGTGGTAGTTGGAGCGGTGCGGGAACAAAGTAGTAGCTACAAAGGATTCTACCTACTTTTGACAGAGGGGACAAGAGCATTAAATGCCCGTCGCCGTCGCCCCAAAAGCTCCCGCCATTGCGTCTCCTTTTCGCCACGGCGGCGGCCACCACCGTGGAGTGCCACCGCATTCCTCATGTAGCGCAGCCACCGCCACGCGTCTCGAGAAGGCTGGAGGCGACGCGTGGGCAGATGAGCTGGAGGCGGGCACGAGCATAGCTCTCCCGGCAAGCACCTTGCCGGGCCTTGATCTTGCGGCCCGGGCTTGTCGGGCTTTGTGACTTGCCGCTCCCGGGTCCTCGCCCGGAAGCAAGGCGCCGAGGCGTGTCTTCTGTGATGTGATCTTCTAGTCCCCCCGACGAGCTCCTCTCGCCGGGGATCTGCAGGAGTAATGTAGCCTTGAGCCTGGAATGGCCTTCCCGGCAAGCTCCTCTTGCCGGGGTCTTGAGCTTCTGCCTTTTACACTTTGTTCTTGAATGGCTTGGTGTGGAGCGGAGATGGTCTCCGGCAAGCATTTGGTGGATCTGGCTGTGGGGAACTGGGACTGCCCGTGCACAAGTTGGGGTACTGAGGTACCCCTACCTTAGTACACCGACATCAGTTCACCTCAAAGTTCTGGAATCAGTTGCACAAAACCTCGGGTACCAGGCTAGAGTTCAGTACCGCTTTTCATCCGCAGACAGATGGACAGACCGAGAGAGTCAATCAGATTTTAGAGGATATGCTGAGAGCTTGTGCGCTAAATTATGGATCTAGTTGGGATGACAATTTGCCGTATGCGGAGTTCTCTTACAACAACAGTTATCAATCCAGCTTGAAGATGGCCCCTTTCGAAGCCTTATACGGAAGGAGGTGCAGAACCCCGTTGTCTTGGGATGAAGTTGGAGACCATCAGTTGTTTGGACCAGATTTGATTAAGGAGTCTGAACGGAAAGTAAAATTGATTCGAGATAGGCTCAAGGTATCCCAGTCCCGGCAGAAAAGCTATGCTGATGCAAAGCGCAAGGAGACAGTTTATGAAGTCGGAGATAGAGTTTATCTTCGTGTATCTCCACTTCGAGGAGTCAAGCGTTTTGGTGTTAAAGGAAAGTTAGCGCCACGTTTTGTGGGACCATACAAAATTTTGGAACGTATGGGAGAGGTTGCCTACAAGTTGGAATTGCCTGAGGGATTGTCAGGAGTTCACGACGTGTTCCACGTTTCCCAGCTGAAGAAGTGCCACGCAGAGATGGCTGATATCCGCTGAGAGATACAGTGCCACTAGAGGCGATTCAGTTGGACAGTGATTTGACCTATGAGGAGAAACCAATTAAGATTCTTGAGTATGCCAGCCGAGTCAACCACAGCAGGGTTATCAAGTTTTGTAAAGTTCAGTGGAGCCACCACACCGAGGAGGAAGCCACCTGGCAACGAGAGGAAGATTTGCTGAAGGACCACCCTCACCTATTTTCTAGCCAACCCGAATCTCGAGGGCGAGATTCATCTTAAGGGGGGTAGGTTTGTAACATCCCAAATTTTCAATTTGGAATGTTATACATAGATCATCATTGCATATCATATTTTATTTGCATTTTTGCCTTGATCCTAGAAATTCTACGCAACTCAAGGACCCACGGAGAGAGTTGGGGATTTCGTTATTTTCATATTTGAGTTTTTCTCAAATTTTGAAAATAGGATCATTTGATTTTATTTATTTTATCTTCAATTATTTCAATTGTAAAAATATGAGAGAGGGAATAAAATGACTTTCCCAAAATAAAGAAATAATGAGGATTAAATAAAAAAATCAAATAAGATTTATTTTGGTGTTTTTTTGCTATTTTATTGAATTTAGGAAAAATTGCACGATTTTCAAAAATGCATCTTAGGACCAAAAAAATGTTCATCTTGTTCTAAATATTTTATTTGGATGATGAAAATTTATTTTGGTATTGTTAGATTTTTATTAAATTTTCTAGATTTTCTTTTAGTTCGGTGTAAATTTTTTTTAAAAAAAAACTCCCCGCGCCCGACTAGGCCGAAGCCCAGCCGAGCCATGCCGGCCCGCCCGTGCCACCGCCTTCCCCGCCGTGCCGCTGCCGGACTCGGGAGTCCAAGCCACCGTCGCCACCGCCCGACCCCTTCCCCAAGTCGGAGCCGCCGCCCCCATAATACCCACCCGGGCCCTCGAGCCCCGAGCCGAGCCGCCAAGACTCCCCGCCCGAGCTAAGCCGCCCGCCGCCTCATGTCGCCGCCGCCGTCGCCTCAAAGCCGCCGCCGCCCAAGACCACCTCGCCCCGCCATCCTCCCGGAGCCGCCCCGCCCGCCGAGGACCTCGCCGAGGAGAGTACCGCCGAGCCGCCGACGCCGGATTTTGTTGAAAAAAACCACTTCGGTTTTTTTAAGAAAACACTAGATTTTTTATTTTATTTGATCGTTTTTTTCAGTTTATTTATTTAATGAGCGTTCGCTCGTTCGTTCGTTTTAACGGACGTATCCATCGGTTAGATCCAAATAACGAACGTTTCTTCGTTAATCTGTTCGTCGTTTTTCTTTTTCTCGGATTTATTCCGCGATTTTTCTGATCGCGATTTCTGATCCGATTTTCGTTTTAGTTTATTTTTTCGCTCGTTTATCGGAATCAGGCGATTCAAGCGCCTAGAGTTTCGTCTCGAAACCCGCTTTCCGAATAATCTACTCAAACAAGTTTTTGCTTCTGTAATAGTAAACGAAGCTTGTTTCTTTCGCCGCTTGAGTTTTGTTTCTTCGTTTGATTCGGTTCTTTTTGCAAACCGGAGTTCTTAAGTTGAAGTTTCTGGTTAGATCTCTTATTCGAGTTTTTTCCCATGCATTAGATGAGTACTCATTGTATGTTAGTTTGCTTGTTTGTTTGCGATAGAGTACCCGAATTGCGCCGCTTGCTACTTCGAATCCCTAGGTTTCGCGGATCATCAGCAAGGCAAGTAACACTTTGATCATACTTCTTTATTACCCAGTTTTTATGCATTAGATCAATCCTCAAACATTGCATGATTAGGATCTAATTAATATGTGGGTTTTGGGAAGTAGATGAGGTAGTACCTATTACCAGTTTTTATTATCAAACCCTTGGGAGTTACTTCTACGTTTGCTTATTATGCCATGCTATGCTAGTAGACGTGGATTGGGTGAGTGAATTTCCATGACAGATCTGAGATTGTTAATTAATGGTGGCAACTTTAATACACATCTGGGTGGATTGAGGCACTTGGGTATTCCAGGATTGCCTGTTTGTTTTTGGACCGCCACCCAGGCTCAAAGGGATCATAAGATTATTCATGCTAGAAACTTCCGTGTGCAGCCACATGCTATTATGGGCTCTAGCATAGTTGATTACGTCGTGCGAACTCTTACAGTGGTAGACTAGCAGATGTAGGGGAAAGTAGGTGTACAGGTCTACCCATCGTAAGGTGCTAGCGCTTCTGAAAGACTATGTCTCGGTTATCCGTTTCTCAAACACCATGTAGTGCGAGAAAACCAACGGAGGAGATCGAGTCTTGTGGGGAAATGTCCGCAAACCTCTGCAGAGTGTATAAACTAATCATGATTAGCCGTGTCCCCGGTTATGGACTTCTTGAGTATATAGTACTTGGATTATCATGTGAATCTCATCATGTTACTTTAATTAATTTTGTTGGGTTTGTTTAATGATGATGTTACTTAATTGGGATTGAGAATGCTGTCAACCATTCTCAATGTTTAACAACCACCATGATAGTTAAATAAATTTATTCCTTTGCAGTAGGGAAAAATTGGCTTTATGCAAAACTGTAACCATAGAGCATTCCACCAAGCCATATATGCATGTAGTATAGCTTTATTCTTTCATTACTCTCTATGTGTTACTTTGCTAGCATATTCCATGTGCTGACCCATTTTCGGGCTGCAACGTTCATGTTGCAGACTTTTCAGACGATGAGTAAGATGCCTTAGGATCGTGGTTCTATACTCAGTGATGCCTTTGGAGTTGATGGACTCATTTTATCTTCCAAGCCTTCCGTTGTTATCGTTATTAGATGGCCTTAAGCCATATGTATTGTAATAAGTTCTCTTTGGAGACATTCGATGTAATAAGTGTGTGATTGCTACTCTGTTATAAATCCTTCAAGTACTATGTGTGTCAGCATTACTGATCCAGGGATGACACTAATGCACAGAGATCGGACTGTTTGAGGTCTGGTCGCTACAAGAACCCTTCTCCCATCTAGGGAGAAGGTCAAGGAAGAAGAAGAAGAAGGGGCTCTTCCCCTTTTTTCGGGCGCCGCCGAGACCGCCGGGGCCATCATCATCACCGCGATCTTCACCAACACCTCCATCATCTTCACCAACATCTCCATCACCTTCCCCCATCTATATTCAGCGGTCCACTCTCCCGCAACCTGCTGTACCCTCTACTTAAACATGGTGCTTTATGCTTCATATTATTATCCAATGATGTGTTGACATCCTATGATGTCTGAGTAGATTTTCGTTATCCTATCGGTGATTGATGAATTGCTATGATTGATTTAATTTCCTTGTGGTTATGTTGCTGTCCTATTGGGCCCTCTGTGTCGCGCAAGCATGAGGGATCCCCGCTGTAGGGTGTTGCAATATGTTCATGATTCACTTATACTGGGTTGCTAGAGTGACAGAAGCTTAAACCCGAGTAAGAGGATTGTGGCGTATGGGATAAAGGGGACTTGATTCTTCAATGCTATGGTTGGGTTTTACCTTAATGATCTTTAGTAGTTGCGGATTCTTGCTAGAGTTCTAATCATAAGTGCATATGATCCAAGAAGACAAAGTATGTTAGCTTATGCTTCTCCCACATAAAACTTGCTATCGGTCTAGTAACAAAGTCAATTGCTTAGGGACAATTTCACAACTCCTACCACCACTTTTCCACACTCACTATATTTACTTTATTGCATCTTTATCTAAACAGCCCCTACTTTTTATTTACGTGCTCTTTATTATCTTGCAAACCTATCCAACATTACCTACAAAGTACTTCTAGTTTCATACTTGTTCTAGGTAAAGTTTAACGTCAGCGCGTGAGAGTTGTATCAGTGGTCGATAGAACTTGAGGGAATATTTATTCTACCTTTAGCTCCTCGTTGGGTTCGACACTCTTACTTATCGAAAACTATTGCGATCCCCTATACTTGTGGGTTACCACCTTACGCCTTCCTCGACCACCATCTGGAGCTGGGGAGACTCCACGTACTTAGCTTCGAGCTTGCCCCCTCATCAGGCACCGCCGTCCGCCGCGGTTGATCCAGCTGGCCTCCGCACTTCTAAGTTGTAAACGGCCACAGTGAGCATCCGCCTCCTCTCCCTCCCTCAGGCTACCCGTGCTACCCCTAGCTAGCTGCTCCTCGGTCGTGCCATCGACGCATCCCAGTTGCCGCCACGGCCGGCACTTGTCGCGGTCCCTGCGCTCCTCCTCATACACTGAACGCGTTGCAGTGCTCCTGGAAAGCCAGGGAGACGCGTGCGAGCATCACCTTGCCTCGGGCGAGCTCCTATGCTCGAGCCTGAGTGCGAGCCGCTCTGTTCGCTGCAGACGTCGTTGCAGCTCCGGCTCTGGGGCTCCCTGCGACGGCCCACTGCCACCGCTAGCCTTGACGCAGTCCCAGCTACCCCGTAGCACCCTCCAGCGTGTTCCCCCGCTGCCCCAGCTCCGTCCCCGACTGGCCCCATCTGCGGCCACCGCCTCCACTCGCCGCCGGCGATGCATCCGACCACCTCTGGTGCCCCCACCGATGCCGTTGATGTGGCTCCGTCCCCTCTTTCGAACGAGCTGCCCCGCGCACCAAACGGTGGTCCATAGCGCGATCCCGGCCAAGTCCCGCATTGAACCACCACTGGAGAGGCTCGCCGGTGCAGCTCCGCCGTCGCTGCCGACGAGGCCGACCTAGGGCTGATACGTCTCCAATGTATCTCTAATTTTTATTGTTCCATGTTGTTATATTATCATTCTTGGATGTTTTACAATCATTTTATAGCAACTTTATATCTTTTTTGGGACTAACTATTGACATAGTGCCTAGTGTCAGTTGCTGTTTTTTGCTTGTTTTTTTACTTCACGGAAAATCAATACCAAACAGAGTCCAAACACAATGAAACTTTTTGGTGATTTTTTCTGGACCAGAAGACAAACGATGGGACAAGAAAGTACCTCAGGGGGGCACCGAGTGGAGCAAAACCCACCAGGGAGTGCTTGGGGGGCCAGGCGCACCCAGGTGGGTTGTGACCACCTCGGCCGCCTCCCGCACCGCCACTTTGCTCTATAAATACCCCAATATTCCAGAAACCCTAGGAGAGTCGACGAAATCAATTCCAGCGCCGCAGGTTCCAGAAACCATAGATCCAATCTAGACACCATCACGGAGGGGTTCATCATCCTCATTGGTGCCTCTCGGATGATGCGTGAGTAGTTCATTGTAGACCTACGGGTCCGTAGTTAGTAGCTAGATGGCTTCCTCTCTCTCTTTTGATTCTCAATACAATGGTCTCTTGGAGATCTATTTGATGTAACTTTTTTTGCGGTGTGTTTGTCGGGATCTGATGAAGTTTGAGTTTATGAGCAGATCTATGTTTTTATCCATGGAAGTTATTTTAGTCTTATGATCTCTTATGTGCATGATTACTTATAGCCTTGTATTTCTTCGAATCTTTGGTTTACTTAGGCCGACTAGATCGATTTTTCTTGCCATGGGAAGAGGTGCTTTGTGATGGGTTCGATCTTATGGTGCTTGATCCCAGTGACAGAAGGGAAAAACGACACATATGTATCATTGCCATTAAGGATCAAGATGGGGTCTAATTCCTACATGAATAGATCTTGTCTACATCATGACATTGTTCTTATTGCATTACTCCGTTTTCCATGAACTTAATACACTAGATGCATGCTGGATAGCGGTCGATGTGTGGAGTAATAGTTGTAGATGCAGGCAGGAGTCAGGCTACTAATCTTGGACGTGATGCCTATATAATGATCATTGCCTAGATATCATCATTATTATTTGAAGTTCTATCAATTTCCCAACAGTAATTTGTTTACCCACCGTATGCTTATTTTCTTGAGAGAAGCCACTAGTGAAATATACGACCCTCGGGTCTATTTTCTCATCATATACTTTCACATCTATATTGCTATTTGCCTTTTTATTTATTTCCAACTTTTAATTTCAGATCTATATTTTCAAAAACCCAAAAATACCTCGCTGAATTTTATTTGCTTTTATTTGCATCTACCAATATCCCCTTAACTTGACAATTTTTGGCACTGTTAGCCGAAAGGGATTGACAACCCCTTTAACATGCCGGGTTGCAGGTATTTGTTCTTTGTGTGCAAGTACCATTTACGTAGTGTTGCGTGGTTCTCCTACTGGTTTGATAACCTTGGTCTCATCACTTAGGGAAATACATACCGTTGTTGTGCTGCATCACCCCTCTTCCTCTTTGGGGAAATAGCACATAGTTCAAGTCAACATCAAAAGGAATTTCTGGCACCGTTGCCGGGAGACATCATCAACATCTACCAGGTTCCTAATCACAAATCTCATCTCTTTGCAATTTACATTATTTGTCATTTGCCTCTCATTTTCCTCTTCCACACTTCACAAAAAAAATTCGTTTTATTCGCCCTCTTTTTCATTCATTGTTTTCTGGTCAGATATGTTTTTGTGTGCGATTTTGTTTGTCACCTTCGCCATTATGGATAGTTCTTCTTCTATTGCGTGCACCCAAGAAACGAGGTTCTTAACTTTAAGCAAAGGGGAGGGTAGAATTTAAAAGATGCTTGGTATAGGATTTGCAATGCTCATAATAGATCTATTCATAAGCAATCCACTGTTGTTCTTCTTTGTTGTTTTTATGTGGGCATCACCAATTGGTATGGATTCGTCCTTGATACGATTACTGGTGGAAATTTCTTGATGTGCCCCTCTCTTGATGCTTTTAATGCTATGGGCAATTTAGTAGGTTCACCACCTCTTATGATTAATGAAACAACTTTGACCCTCAAGCATGTTATGGAAAGGCTAGATGCTATTGAAAAGAAAATGCTTCCGAAGAACACACTGAGTACTTGGATAAAAAGATGCATAATTTTGCTTGTAAATTTGGGTCAAAAGCGGTAGAATTTCTTAAGTTGTGAAAAGAAAAGGGGACCATAATTCATGAAAGAATTAAAGAAAGCCCGTCTCGGATCGATAAATTGGAAGAAATATTTAGTAATCTAAGCACAGCTTCCGCTTCCTCTAAAGCCATTGAAAAACTCCCGTAAAAAATAGCAAGATTACTCAAGCCACTAAAAACAAGGATCCAACCTCTAATAGTAACAAATATCTTAAAATGATTAGTATTCACTCAGATTTTGTTGAAGTTATAAGAGATCCTATTAATAAAAACAATTTATTAAATTTCATGCCTAGAAATTTTGCTATTTTACTTGCTAAATCTTCAAAGAAATTTGATTGTGAGATTTAAGAGTTGGAAGCCAAAGATGACAATACTTAGATCTATGCATTATGCCTAGCTAGGGGCATAAAACGATAGCGCTTCTTGGGAGGCAACCAATGAATAAAATTTATTTTTTGTATTTTTATTTCCATTCTTGAGTGTTTGCACAATTATGCCTCTGTTATGCTTGTATTTTTTGTGTTTTAGTTAGTGTTTGTGCCAAACGAAGCCTTTGGGATCATGTTGGGTGATAGTCGATGTGATCTTGTTGAAAACCATAAACTTTTCCACCCAGTAAAATACTTTTCATAAATCGTAGAAACGTGACTTTGCTCTGGATCTTTTACACAAGATTGATATACAAATTTCCCACGTTGTCCTAAATTTTCATATTTTTTGGAGTTACGGAAGTATAAGAATTTCCCTGATTACTATAGACTATTCTGTTTTTGACAGATTCTGTTTTCTTTGTGTTGTGTGCTTATTTTGATGAATCTATGGTTTGTATTGGAGGGTAGAAGCTATAGTAAAGTTGGAATACAGTAGATATAATGCAAAAATAAACTATGAATGGGTTTGCAATAGTACTTATAGTAGTGATTTGCTTTGTTATACTAACGGATCTCAGGAAGGTTTTGTTGAGTTTTGTGTGATTCAAGTTTTCAAGTTTTGGATGAGATCACGATGGATGGAGGAATAAGGAGTAAGACGGGCCTAACATTGGGAGGCCAATGGAATACCAAGCTATTATCTAAAAGAGAAGCAAGCAACTAAGCTTGGGGATGCCCCGGTTGGCATCCCCTCTTTCTTCAAACGATCATCAGTATTTTACTTGAAACTATATTTTTATTCGTCACATATCATGAGTTTTGCTTGGAGCGTCTTGTATGATATGAGTCTTTTCTTGTTTTGCATTTTATTTTGTGTCAGCTATCCTTGCTGGACACACCTATTTGAGGGAGCAAAAATTATGCTATGACTTGTTAGAATTGCTCTCTATGCTTCAGTTAAATCTTTATGAGCTATGGAATTGCTCTAGTGCTTCACTTATATCTTTTTGAGCATGGTGTGCTTTATTATTTTTGAATAAATGCTCTCATGCTTCACTTAGATTTATTTGGGACTTAGTAATAATTTTAAGAAATTCTCTCATGCTTCACTTAAATTATTTTGAGAGAAGAAAATTTTTATTCTCATTATCTTCACTTAGATTTGTTTGAGCTATCAAAAGCAACATATGAAATTAGTCCGAAAGTGATAAATATTCAAGAGGGATAAAATAAAAAAATTCATGAAGATCATTGGACAAAATAAACTTGATTCCTTGTAATAGTTTTGCGATATGTTGATATAATATGTGAGTCATGTTGATGAGTAATTATGCTTTAGTAAGAATATTGGTGTTAAGGTTTGTGATTCCCTATGCAAGCAAAAAAGTCAATAGTTATGCAATGAAATTACATCCTACTTGTGGTGCATTATTCGGTGTTAGTTATGCTTAATGCTCGCTTATGAGATTTTTCGTTTCTTGGTTGGATGCTTCTCAATCTTTTGCTAGCCTTCACTTGCACTAAGTATGATCACTACTCGTGCATCCAAAATCCTTAAACTAGTTTTGCCATATGAGTCCACTATACCTACCTATATGCGGTATTTCTGTGCCATTCTAAGCAAATTTGTATGTGCCATCCCTAATTTGCAAAATAATTTTCTCTTTTGTGTGCTCGTACCGCTCATGAAACGGTAGGGGGTGGCTGATATTTTTCCATGCTAGATGTGTTATTCTCAAGATGAGTGTTTATTCACTTGTCATTACATGACAGTACAGCAAAGGTACTAGGGATACCCAACCCCGAAATGAAAAATGAATTTACTTTATGTTGTCAAATAATAAATTCCTTGGAAAGTGTTGGTATGGACGGCACCCGTGGATTCGGTTAGCAGTCGGATGTGGATGTATGGTGGAAAATGAATAAACTTTATTTTCTGTTTGGGAACCTCCTATGATATATCTAGCATGGAAAGTATTGGGAACTACTAGATCATTTTCATTTATAGGAAAGGCATGCCACCCAAAATGTTTTTATCTCTATCTTTTTCGCTTTGAGGTCTGGCACCGCTACAAATCGCTACAAACCTCCTATGATATATCTACGAAGTGTCTTTCTATTTTACTTTATGCAAAAAAATAGTCTGCATCTTCTCCTATAAAGCACCAACTAATTAAGGGGCACTATGATCATACTTGAGCATTGGGTGTAGCTAATAGCGAGTGTGTTTCTTGAATGGATCAATCATTGAGCATAATGGGCTAGGGATAACTTGCTTTATTGTTGATATTTCGAAAGACATGGTTGTTTGTTGATATGCTTGAGTATTGAAATCTTCATGTCAAAACTAGACTATTGCTTTGAATCATATAGAAGTCCAAATGTCCATGCTACAAAAAAAAAGAATATGTGATGAACATTTTAGGCAGCGTTCCACATCAAAAATAATGTTTTTATCATTTACCTACTCGAGGACGAGCAGGAGTTAAGCTTGGGGATGTTGATATGTCTTCAACATATCTATAATTTTTTATTGTTCCATGTTGTTATATTATCATTCTTGGACGTTTTACAATCATTTTATAGCAACTTTATATCATTTTTGGGACTAACCTATTGACATAGTGCCTAGTGCGAGTTGCTGTTTTTTGCTTGTTTTTTGACTTCGTAGAAAATCAATACCAAACAGAGTCCAAACGCAGTCAAACTTTTTTTGTGATTTTTTTGGAACAGAAGACACACGATGGGCCAGGAAAGTACCTAAGGGGGGCTCCGAGGGGAGCACAACCCACCAGGGTGCGCCCAGGTGGGTTGTGCCCACTGTCGGTGTCAAGACCGGCGGATCTCGGGTAGGGGGTCCCGAACTGTGCGTCTAGGCGGATGGTAACAGGAGACAAGGGACACGATGTTTTTACCCAGGTTTGGGCGCTCTCGATGGAGGTAAAACCCTACTCCTGCTTGATTAATATTGATGATATGGGTAGTACAAGAGTATATCTACCACGAGATCAAGGAGGATAAACCCTAGAAGCTAGCCTATGGTATGATTGTTGTTCGTCCTACAGACTAAAACCCTCCGGTTTATATAGACACCGGAGAGGGCTAGGGTTACACAGAGTCGGTTACAATGGTAGGAGATCTACATATCCGTATTGCCAAGCTTGCCTTCCACGCCAAGGAAAGTCCCATCCGGACACGGGACGAAGTCTTCAATCCTGTATTTTCATAGTCTTGGAGTCCTGCCAATGATGATAGTTCGGCTATCCGGACACCCCCTAGTCCAGGACTCCCTCAGTAGCCCCTGAACCAGGCTTCAATGATGATGAGTCTGGCGCGCATATTGTCTTCGGCATTGCAAGGCGGGTTCCTCCTTCGAATAATTCATAGAAGATTGTGAACACCAGGATAGTGTCGGGCTCTGCAAAATAAATTCCACATACCACCGCAGAGAGAATAATATTTACACAAGTTCAATCTGCTGACGTATTTCGTGGCGTGATGTCACACCACGGCCAAGCCTTTACTCGAATCGTTTTTATTATTCCACCTCAGCGCGTTTAGCGAAGCGGTTTCCTTCGCACGTCTTGTCGAAGCAAAGATCGTGTCCCCTTATTCCGGTATTCTCATCAATACAGACGTGGGTAACCCAACCGTGCCCGTTGGCATGCCCCCTCCATCGAAGGCGAGTCCCAAACGGTTACGGGGATGGCTCTTGGTATTCAACCCCTTTATAACGAGACCAAGGCCTGTTCCTTTTCTTCAATATCCAATCAAATCCGCCCCTCGCCCCGAGTTCCAACACCCAAGGCTCCAGATTCAGGTGCTTCGGACCTTCAACAATGTCTGGCTCTGACCTACAGGGCCGGTGGATGCCCTCTTCCATCATGGAAGAAGATGTGCTAAAGCTGAGAGACGCCAGGTATCTAACCGGCGAAATTTCGCATAGGCTGCCCGCCCAAGGGCAAGTCATTCCTACTCCCGAGCCTGGTGAGAGCGTGGTGTGCGTGTCTCACTTCCGTCGGGGTTTAGGCTTCCCAATGGACCCCTT
This sequence comes from Aegilops speltoides, assembly GCA_021437245.1. Lineage (NCBI taxonomy): Eukaryota > Viridiplantae > Streptophyta > Magnoliopsida > Poales > Poaceae > Aegilops > Aegilops speltoides. Next base: position 178,253,655 of record CM038146.1, read on the forward strand.
CGTGAGGGGGCTCATGTTTTATTATGGGCTGGAATTCCATGACTTGGATCCGGAGTCCATCCTCCACATCTCATCGTTCATTGTTGTATGCGAAGCCTTCCTTCACACCACTCCTCACTTCGGATTGTGGCTCAAGACCTTCAACGTGGAGCCGAAGGTGATTGAGGAGCGGCAGGCAGAGTGCGGAGGGGCAGTTATAAGCAAGAGAGCTGACGCTCCGTGGCCCGAGGGCTGTTTTCAAAAGGAGCTCGGTTTGTGGCAACATGAGTGGTTCTACATCACCGCTCCCAGGGGCACTAGATGGGTGGCGCCGCCTGTCTTTCGCTCGGGCCCTCCACAACGGCTGACATCATGGGTCAACAAAGGGCTTGACTGGGGGCCGTCCAACGACGTGCCATTATTGCAGGGCCACATTCGAGACCTCCAAGAGAGGGAGATCAATCTGGTTGTAGTGGCGCAGGTCATGCTGATTCGGCGCCTTCTGCCCTGCAAACGTCGCCCCCTCTGCCTGTGGGAATTCAATCCGGAGGGACCACGAGCTCTTCAACACTTCATGGGTGCGACGCCCGTGGAGATGTATAAATTGTTCTTCGGATCACAATAGATGTGTCCGGACTTGACCGAGGACGCAGGCCTGAGCTGCAATCGCCCGGATACTCAAGTAAGTAGTCATGTGTCCGGACATACTGTCCGTTCATTTATCATAGACTTGCCCTTTAACCAGCTATCCCTTGAACATGAGTGGATAGCAAAAGCAAAATTGATACGGTGTCCGGCCCCCTCCCTGAGACCACACCGGATCCCGTGTTAGTCAAGATGCTGGAGGCTGAGCCTTCGGAAGAGGGAGAAGGGGAAAGCAAGAAAACTACCGCCTCTGCTAAAGAGGCTCTCAAGAAAGGGGGTGTCGAGAATCCCTCCCTCCAGGGGGAGAAGAGGACCGCTTCCAAAGATTCGGAGGCCAAGGCCTCAAAGCGGGGGAAGAAATCTTCACCAGAGGGTCCTGCGCCAGGAGAAGCCTCGGCCGCACTATTTCCCCAAGGGAATCAGCCCTCCAGCGAGCCGTAAGTAAAAAGGGGAGTTTTGTAATAAGGGACATCCCTCTTTCTATTTCTGAAGATAACTGAAGTTTTACCTTGTAGTTCAGATCTCAGCCCTTCTCAGTAGAGCTCATCTTCGGGGGATCTTTGTCCGGAGATGATGGAGAGCGAAACGCCTCCATCTGCCACACCGTCAGGCGGGGCGGACGACCCTGAGGTGTCGTCGCAGAGGGTCTCCCCGAGTCCGGCGGGGCCGGAGAGTTCGGCACCAATTGGTGCACGGCCGGAGGAGCTGAAGGATCTGCTCGGGCGGGCGTCTATCTCAGAAGATCATCGTACGTTAATGAGTACGGTGACTGAAAAGATTTCATCCGCTGAGAGCGGGTTGCATGAGGCCGTCAGAAGTTTACTGACGGGGTTTGAGGTACGCGAAAATGATATACCTTTTGACTGTTTTGCACATAGAATGCGTCCTGTATGGATAGTAGCCCCTGAGACTCGGTACGTTGTCAAAAGCGACAGCGTGCCGAGGATCATAATCTAAGTTATAAGATGTCGCCCCTCCTATTCAGGTGGCGGAGCATTCGGTGGCCAGCCGGACTGATAGAGTTGCCGAACTGAAGCGGCAACTTGACGTTGCAGATGCGGACATCGCGCTAGTCAATAAACGACTTGACGAGTCATAAGGTATGTGGCCTCTCTGCGGACACCTGGTAAGGGAGACTGACGCCCGTGCCTTACAACATGTATGCTTGATGCAGATGGCGCCGCTGCTATGGAGGACCTTCGGGCGGAGCTTGCCCGAGCCAAGGAGTAAGCCAGAGAAAGTAATGCGGCTGCCTTGAAGGCGGTCGAAGAGCTAAAAGCCGAACAGGCTACTCACTGCCGAAGCAGGGAGGAAATGGCCGAAATGGCCGTGAAGCTGAAGGATGCTACCGACCGCTATGAGTTTCTTGAAGGAGAACGCCGAGCGGAGCAAGAGGACCTGAAGAAGGCCACCGCTGAAGCCAAGGATGCCCGCACCGCGATGAGAGCTATAAAGGAGGAGCTACGTCAGGCTGGGGATATTGCGGCTGGAAAGCCCTTTCTGCTGCGTAGGAGGTTCACGGATCCAAAGTATGCTCAGTTGGGTCAGTTGTGGGGTGTGGAGGATGCTTATCTGAATTTGGCGGCGAGTGCGGCGGACGCAGTCGCACACTTCCGAGGCCAAAAGGATCACGGAATGGAAGAGCTTAGTCCGGAGCGTCCACTTCCATTAACCGATTGGTTAGCTGAGTGGGCTAAGCTGAATAGGTTGTCCGGACTTGCCATGAAGGATGTTGTGGCTCATCTGTGGCCGAAAAGGCCCGAGCCGAAGAGTTATTTTGGCTTGGTGCAGCAGTTCCTTGATGCGGTGCCGCATATCAAGGCGATGAAGCGGTCGGCATGCATAGAGGGTGCACGGATGGCTCTCGCCCGTGTCAAAACATACTGGGCAGAGATGGACGCCACCGACGTTGCATCCCGGGATTCGGACAGAAGTCGATTACCGGCCGAGCACTATTTTGAGGAAGTCCTGCAGGGCGCTTGTTTAATAGAGTCGCAGTGCTCGAAAAATGTTATATTCAAATGACATGTATGATTTGTGAAACCATGTTTCAAATATATAATATAAGGGCTTTTTATACTTGGGCGTTCAAGTGTTGAAATACCTCCTGTGCGGCCGTTAACGTATATGTGTATATAACCTGAAAGATGATAGTCTTCGGCTTCAGCCCCCACGCACATAGTGCTGGGGTGTTCGCAAAAAAAGCGCATTTTCACACTTAATCCAACGTCTTGGTCCTGTGAAGGAGGTGATAGCGTAGCAAACTAGGCAACCGGACTATAATGCTTTATCACTTTCACTTAGCCATAGGAGTTCGATGGTGGGGCTACTATATAGCCCCTAGGGGCACTGCGCTCTCCGAATTTTGGGGCGCGTATGTGCCTGACCGGGAAATGGTCCTTCGTTAAAGCGGAGGAATTCTAAACATTCCGGTGGTCGATCAAGTGGTTGACCAGTCTCTCGCTATATCATGACAGTCAGTTTTTTGCTTTCTCTACTGAGTTGCTCACCCGGGCGAACCGGGGCACAATCGTAGTAGTTCTCCTGGTGCCGCTTTAGCCGATAGGGCGGAACATAAGGCAGCAAAACACAGGAGCCGGGCAAACCCAACATTTGACCAAAGACATGATTCGGAGCTGATGCATATAAGGCCTAACTCGAGACGCCGAACACTCCCTAAGGTATTCGGTCTTTATGAAAACGGGCAGAACAATGCCCTAAGCCCCTAGTGTCCAGGTACGCGCGAAAACTTCTGACGCGGCCGATGCCAAAACGCCAGCCTCCTCCTCGGTTATGGTAAGAAACCGGGGGATGTGTATCAACAAGAGACAGTAAAAAAAGGTTTACGCAGGGTCTTAATCTGAAAAGAATCCTTGCAACGGGTCCCTACTACACGTCTGCGCATGTGTCTCTGTTGTGCCGTATCCTGGACAGGTGTAGCACGTTGTTCATCTGTAAAAGAGAAGAACTTAGTTTAAAAAAAGATCGTGCGAAAAATGTATTTTTAAAATAAACAGAGTATGATTCAAAAATGAATAAAATTGAGCTTTATTGGCTCTTATTGTACATGCGTGCAACCCCTTGTAGGGGGGGGGGTACGCGGCTTGGTAAGCCCTTTGTTTATTTATGCCGGACTCGCCTAACCGTGTCTGGGGTCTCAATGACCTGTTTAGGTGCTTCGATCAGCAAGGCCGGATGAATGCGTGGCTGTCAAGGCAGTCTCACGTTCTTCCATATTTGAGGAACACACGAAGTTTCCTTTTAATGAGATGATGCCACGTGGACCGGGCATTTTAAGTGTAAGAGATGCATAATGCGGTATTGCGTTAAAGCGGGTGAAAGCTTCGCGTCCCAATAGTGCTTGGTAGCTACTTTTAAATGGGGCGATGTGGAAGACTAACTTTTCGCGACGGAAGTTGTCGGATGAGCCGAACACAACTTCTAGTAGTAGACAACCCGTACAATAGGCATATGGGCCTGGCATCACTCCTTTAAAGGAAGTGTTGCTATGGTGAATTTTGGTTGGGTCTATCCCCATTCTGTGGATTGTGTCCTGGTATAGCAGGTTTAGATCATTGCCGTTGTCCATTAGGACTTGTGTAAATTGTAGTCCGTCGATTATAGGATCCAATATCAAAGCAGTCCATCCTGCGTTTCGGATACTTCCGGAGTAATCCTGATGGTCAAAAGTTATTGGTTTTGACATCCAGTTTCGGGACTCCGCTGGGGTGGACCGTGCGGTACGTAATTTTGTGGGCGCCGCTCTATTTTTCCTTGTTATCACTTGAAGTGAATTCACTGTTTTGACCTCTTGTGGGAAATTCTTTTGTTTTCTGGTGCTCTGCTTTTGGGGTTCGTCATCGTCCTCACTTGGTGTGTCGAGCCCCTTGTGTTCGGCGTTAAGTTGGCCGGACTGCTTGAAGACCCAACAATCTCTGTGGGTATGGTTTGCAGGCTTCCCCGGGGTACTGTGGATTTGACATATCCTGCGCAAGATTTTGTTTAGGTTGGATAGCTCGTTGCTGTTGTCCTTGAGAGGCAGTGTTTTGTTGTTCTGCCGAGAGCTTTTGAACCCGGCGTTGATTTTCGTGCTCTTTGGGCCATTTTCCTTAGTCCGGCGCTGGTCCTTTCTGCGTCGTGGTTTCCCATTTCCATCCCTAACCTCGGATGTACTTGGGTCGCTGGTGCTACATCTTGCCAGCCAGCTATCCTCTCCCGCGCAAAAGCGGGTCATGAGTCTTGTTAGTGCGGCCATTTTTCTTGGCTTTTCCTGGCCGAGGTGTCTGGCGAGCCATTCGTCTCGGATGGTATGTTTGAAGGCTGCTAATGCTTCGGCGTCCGGGCAGTCGACTATTTGGTTCTTTTTGGTGAGGAACCTGTTCTAGAATTTGCGGGCTGACTCTTCGGGCTGTTGTCTTATGTGACTTAAATCGTCTGCATCCGGAGGGCGGACATAAGTCCCCTGAAAATTTGCCCGAAACGCATCCTCGAGGTCTTCCCAACTTCCGATGGTATTTTCTGGGAGGCTTTTGAGCCAATGCCGGGCTGGCCCTTTGAGTTTGAGGGGTAAGTATTTTATGGCGTGGATGTCATCTCCTCTAGCCATATGTATGTGCGGGATGTAATCCTCAATCCAGACTCCGGGTTCTATTGTTCCGTCGTATGCCTCTATATTTACGGGCTTGAATCCCGCTAGAAATTCATGATCCAGCACCTCATCGGTGAAACATAGGAGGTGTACGGTGCCCCTGTATTTGGGTGTGCCGTGATTTTCGAATACTCGACGTGTTGTGTTGCTTTCTGGAGCTTGCTTTCTTGGCCCATAGATGGATCTGACCGGGCCATCCTTTTTGCGCGGATCCTTATGTGGGTCACGTGCCGGCTTGTGTGCAGCGCCGCTTGCCGCTCTTTGTTTATCATGTGGTCGTCTATCCGACCGGGCGGACTCTTTGTTATTTGATTGTGGGGGCTCTACGGCCTCCTCGTCAAATTCGGGCAATAGTTTGCGCTTCGGGTAGCTCTTTGCTTGGCGACTATCGCCGTATTTGTCTGCGGTTTTGAGTACTTTGCTCCATCTCATTCTGAGTACGTCTTCTGCTGTTTTGAGCTTCCTCTTCTGCTTCTTCAGACTTTGTGCAGTGGCGACGAGCCTTTTGTGGAGGTTCTTCTGCTCCGACGATGTGTCCGGCGTGAGCTCATCCGGACTATTGTTTTCGCCGGGGATGGGTTGTTTATCCAATTCATCCTGTTCGGATGGTTGCTTGGTGGCATGTTCGTCGTCCACTGTTTCGCCCTGCTCTATGGCTGGGTCTGTATGGGTGCTGTCGTTGTCGAGGCGGGACTTTGGGCGGCACTTGCGTTGCCGTTTCGGCTGTTTTTCGGGGGAATTATCCTTCGCAGCATCCCGTTGTTCCTCGTTATTGCTTCCTTTTGGTGTATCCACCATATATACATCGTGAGTTGAGGTGGCTTTCCAGTGCCCTGTGGGCGCTGGTTCTTGGTCATCTCCGGCATCGTCATCCATACCGTCGATATCTACGGAGTCGAAGTCTAGCATGTCGGTTAAGTCGTCGATAGTGGCTACAAAGTGGGTGGTGGGTGGGCTTTGAATTTCTTCATCATCCGCATCCCAACCGTCCTGACCGTAATCCGGCCAGGGCTCTCCTGATAAAGAGAGATACTTTAGCGAATTCAGGATGTCGCCAAAAGGTGAGTGCTGAGAGATGTCCGCAGAGGTGAACTCCATGATCGGCACCCAATCGGATTCGATTGGTAGGGGCGCGGGAGGTTCGGAGTCCGGCGAGGAGTCCGCACTCGAGTCACGAAGCCATAAGGGACAGGTCGGTATTCGCTCCATCGCCAGAGAGGTAGCAGCCCCCGAGGCGGTGTCTAGCCACCCATCCTCGACCGGCGCAGTCGGCTCCGAGTTAAGGGTCGGAGCGGACTCTTGTGCGGCCTCCAGGGCACTGTCCGGCAGCAGAGCTAAATCATGCCCATCGTGACAGTGCGGCGCGCTCGGCTGCGGCTTGAATTCGTCGAAGATCAAGTCTCCGCGGATGTCGGCCATATAGTTCAAACTTCCAAATCTAACCTGATGGCTAGGGGCGTAGCTTTCGATCTGCTCCAGATGGCCTAGCAAACTGGCCCGCAGTGCAAAGCCACCGAATACGAAGATCTGTCCGGGGAGAAAAGTCTCACCCTGGATCGCGTCGTTGCTGATGATCGAAGGAGCCATTAGGCCTATGGGTGACGACACAGAGGAACTTTCAATGAAAGCACCAATGTCGGTGTCAAAACCGGCGGATCTCGGGTAGGGGGTCCCGAACTGTGCGTCTAGGCGGATGGTAACAGGATACAAGGGACACGATGTTTTTACCCAGGTTCGGGCCCTCTCGATGGAGGTAAAACCCTACTCCTGCTTGATTAATATTGATGATATGGGTAGTACAAGAGTAGATCACCACGAGATCAAGGAGGCTAAACCCTAGAAGCTAGCCTATGGTATGATTGTTGTTCATCCTATAGACTAAAACCCTCCGGTTTATATAGACACAAGAGAGGGCTAGCGTTACACAGAGTCGGTTACAATGGTAGCAGATCTACATATCCGTATTGCTAAGCTTGCCTTCCACGCCAAGGAAAGTCCTATCCGGACACGGGACGAAGTCTTCAATCTTGTATTTTTATAGTCTTGGAGTCCTGCCAATGATGATAGTTCGGCTATCCGGACACCCCCTAGTCCAGGACACCCTCACCCACCTCGGCCGCCTCCCGCGCCGTCTCTTTGCTCTATAAATACCCCAATATTCCAGAAACCCTAGGGGAGTCGACGAAAATCAATTCCAGCCGCCGCAAGTTCTAGAAACCACAGATCCATACTAGACACCATCACGGAGGGGTTCATGATCCACATTGGTGCCTCTCAGATTGTGCGTGGGTAGTTCATTGTAGACCTACGGGTCCGTAGTTAGTAGCTAGATAACTTTCTCTTTCTCCTTTGATTCTCAATAGAATGGTCTCTTCGAGACCTATTTGATGTAACTCTTTTTTGCGGTGTGTTTGTTGGGATCCGATCAAATTTGAGTTTATGATCAGATCTATGTTTTTATCCATGGAAGTTATTTTAGTCTTTTGATCTCTTATATGCATGATTACTTATAGCCTCGTATTTCTTCTTCGAATCTTTGGTTTAGTTAGGCCGACAAGATCGATTTTTCTTGCCATGGGAAGAGGTGCTTTGTGATGGGTTTGATCTTACGATGCTTGATCCTAGTGACAGAAGGGGAAACGACACGTATGTATCGTTGCCATTAATGATAACAAGATGGGGTCTAATTCCTAAATGAATAGATCTTGTCTAAATCATGCCATCGTTCTTATTGCATTACTCCATTTTTCCATGAACTTAATACACTAGATGCATGCTGGATAGTGGTCCATATGTGGAGTAATAGTAGTAGATGCAGGCAGGAGTCGGTCTACAAATTTTGGACGTGATGCCTATATAATGATTATTGCCTCGATATCGTCATAATTATTTGAAGTACTATCAATTTCCCAACAGTAATTTGTTTACCCATCGTATGCTATTTTTCTTGAGAGAAGCCACTAGTGAAATCTACAGCCCCCAGGTCTATTTTTCCATCATATACTTCCACATCTATATTGCTATTTGCCTTTTTATTTATTTGCAACTTTTATTTTCAAATCTATATTTCAAAAACCCAAAAATACCTCACGGAATTTTATTTTCTTTTATTTGCATCTATCAATCTATTACAATTTTATCCCGTCAACTTGACAATTTCTGGCACCATTACCCGAAAGGGATTGACAACCCCTTTAACATGTCGGGTTGCAAGTATTTGTTCTTTGTGTGGAAGTACTGTTTACATAGTGTTGCATGGTTCTCCTACTGGTTCGATATCCTTGGTCTCATCACTGAGGGAAATACCTATCGTTGTTGTGTGCTACCTCATGAGCTTGCGTTCGTTTTTCCCTTGAAGAGGAAAGGGTGACGCAGCAAAGTAGAGTAAGTATTTCCGTCAGTTTGAGAACCAAGGTATCAATCCAGTAGGAGACAACGCACAAGTCACCAAATACCTGCACAAACAACCAACAAACTTGCACCCAACGGGATATAGGGGTTGTCAATCCCTTCACGGTTACATGCAAAAGTGAGATCTGATAGAGATAGATAAACGGTAAAGTAAATGTTTTTGGTATTTTTGGTTTATAGATCGGAAAGTAAAAGATTGCAAAATAGTAGATCAGAAACTAGTATGATGAAAAATAGAACTTATATGACGGAAAAGAGACCCGGGGGCCATAGGTTTCACTAGTGGCTTCTCTCAAGATAGCAAATATTATGGTGGGTGAACAAATTACTATCGAGTAATTGATAGAAGAGCGCATAATTATGACGATATCTAAGGCAATGATCATGAATATAGGCATCACATCCGTGTCAAGTAGACCGAAACGATTCTACATCTATACTATTACTCCACACATCGACCGCTATCCAGCATGCATCTAGAGTATTAAGTTCATAAAGAACGGAGTAACGCATTAGGTAAGATGACATGATGTAGAGGAATTAACTCAAGCAATATGATGAAAACCCAATCTTTTTATCCTCGATGGCACCAATACAATATGTGCCTTGCTGCCCCTACTATCACAGGGAAAGGACACCACAAGATTGAACCCAAAACTAAGCACCTCTCCCATTGCAAGAAAAAACAATCTAGTATGCCAAACTAAACTGATGATTCGAAGATACTTGCAAATATATCAAATCATGCATATAAGAATTTAGAGAAGACTCGAATAATATTCATAGATAATCTGGTCATAAATCCACAGTTTATCGGATCTCGGCAAACACACCACAAAAGAATATTACATCGAATAGATCTCCAAGAACATTGAGGAGAACGTGGTATTGAGAATCAAAGAGAGAGAAGAAGCCATCTAGCTACTAGCTATGGACCCGTAGGTCTATGGTAAACTACTCACGCTTCATTGGAAGGGTAATGGTGTTGATGTAGAAGCCCTCCATGATCGAATCCCCCTCCAATAGGACGCCGGAGAAGGCCCCTAGATGGGATATCATGGGTACAAAAGGTTGCGGCGGTGGGAAAGTGTTTTCGTGGCTCCCCCTGATGTTTTTGGGGTATAAGAGTATATATAGGCAAAGGAACTATGTCGGGAGAGCTCTGAGGGGCCCACGAGGTAGGGGGCGCGCCCTCCACCCTCGTGGCCGCCTTGTTGAGTCTCCGACTTCATCTCCAAGTCTCCTGGTTTGCCTCTGGCCCAAGAAAGATTATCGCGAAAGTTTCATTCCGTTTGGACTCCGTTTGGTATTACTTTTCTGCGAAACTCTATAACAGGCAAAAAACAGAAACATGCACTGGGCTCTAGATTAATAGGTTAGTCCGAAAAAATAATATAAAATAACATATTAATTCATATAAAACATCCAAAATAGATAATATAATAGCATGGAACAATGAAAAATTATAGATACGTTGGAGATGTATCAAGCATCCCCAAGCTTAATTCATGCTCGTCCTCGAGTAGGTGATGATAAAAACAAAAATTTTGATGTGGAATGATACCTAACATATTTATCCATGTAATTTTCTTCATTGTGGCATGAATGTACAGATCCACAAGATTCAAAACAAAAGTTTAGTATTGACATAGAAACAGTAATACTTCAAGCATACTAATAAAGCAATCAAGTCTTCTGAAAATAACATGGCCAAAGAAAGCTATCCCTACAAAATCATATAATCTGGCTATGCTCCACTTTCATCACACAAAATATTCAAATCATGCACAACCCCGATGACAAGCCAAGCAATTTGTTTCATACTTTTGATGTTCTCAAACCTTTTCAACTGTCACGCAATACATGAGTGTGAGCCATGGACATAGCACTATAGGTGGAATAAAATATGGTGGTTGTAGAGAAGACAAAAAGAGGGATATAGTCTCACATCAAATAGGCATATCAACGGGCTATGGAGATGCACATCAATAGATATTAAGGTAAGTGAGTAGGGATTGCCATGCAACGGATGCACTAGAGCTATAAGTGTACGAAAGCTCAAAAAGAAACTAAGTGGGTGCGCATCCAACTTGCTTGCTCATGAAGACCTAGGGCATTTGAGGAAACCCATCATTGGAATATACAAGCCAAGTTCTATAATGAAAAATTCCCACTAGTATATAAAAGTGATAAAACAAGAGACTCTCTGTCATGAAGATCATGGTGCTACTTTGAAGCACAAGTGTGGGAAAAGGATAGTAACATTGCCCCTTCTCTCTTTTTCTCTCATTTTTTTCCTTTTCTTTTTTTATTTTTCTCTTTTTTTCTTGGCTTCTTTGGCCGCCTTTTCTCTCTCTTTTTTTCTTTATTTCCTCACATGGGACAATGCTCTAATAATGATGATCATCGCACTTCTATTTACTTACAACTAGAAAAATTACAACTCAATGCTTAGAACAAAATATGACTCTATGTGAATGCCTCCGGTGGTGTACTGGGATGTGCAGTGAATCAAGAGTGACATGTATGAAAGAATTATGAAAGGTGGCTTTGCCACAAATACGATGTCAACTACATGATCAAAGCAATACGACAACGATGAAGCGTGTCATAATAAACGGAGCGGTGGAAAGTTGCATCGCAATATATCTCAGAATGGGTATGGAAATGCCATAATAGGTAGGTACGGTGGTTGTCTTGGGGAAGGTATATGGTGGGTGTATGGTACTGGCAAAAGTTGCGCGGCACAACGGAGGCTAGCAATGGTGGAAGGGTGAGAGTGCGTATAATCCATGGACTCTACATTAGTCATAAAGAACTCACATACTTATTGCAAAAATCTATTAGTTATTGAAACGAAGTACTATGCGCATGCTCCTAGGGGGATAGATTGGTAGGAAAAGACCATCGCTCGTCCCTGACCGCCACTCATAAGGAAGACAATCAATAAATACTTCATGCTCCAACTTCGTTACGCAACGGTTCACCATACGTGCATGCTGATGAAGTCATGTACCTAGGGTAGGGTCATGGACCTGTCCAAAGTACCCTCCCCAAGGACATCTTTAGAAGAAGCTGCCTTCCAGTCGACCAAGAGGGATTCCACTCGACGGACTTGAAGACAGTCGACCATGAAGACTCACTCGACCACCAGGAGATCAAGAGTCACTCTGTATCTAAACGGTCTGTAATTAAGTAGTCTTTATGGCCATGATGACACTTTGTGTAAGGCGTTACAGGTAACGCCTGACCTTAATGTAATTTAACCCTCTGCTGCGTGGGCTGGCGGGGGTCCTGGCAGACACTATATAAGCCACCCCCTCCACTGGCAGAAGGGTTCGCACCCCTGTAACTCATACACTTATAATCCAGTCGACCGCCTCCGGGCTCCGAGACGTAGGGCTGTTACTTCTTCCGAGAAGGGCCTAAACTCGTAAATCTTTTGTGTATACAACTACTCCATAGCTAGGATCTTGCCTCTTCATACCTACCCTCCTATTCTACTGTCAGTCTCAGTACGACAACAGTTGGCGCCCACCTTGGGGCAGGTGTCTTAGCGACTTTTTGGAGAAGTTGCAATTGTTCCGACTGCCTTCATCATGGTTTCTGGCGGAGTTTTGGCTGAGGGCCGCGAGATCCGTCTCGGTGCGCTCACGTTCATCGCCGACGACTCTGCTTGGCTCCAGGAGGCTCCGCTTGACATTGACGCTCCCCGTCCGCGGGGCGATGCATTTTCGTGCATGTATCCACGGCGTCCTGCTGCGGCAACCGTCGGCTACGTATCGGTCGACTCCTGTGTCGTCCTCCCTCCCTGTCTCCCACCAGCGCAAGCGCTCTGGTCGGTCGAGGCTTCAGCGGTGGGTGAGACACGCATGGCTCGCCAATCGCCACCACCCAAGTCGCGCAATCGAGCACGATTTAATCTCTATGGCCTGCTCGATCTGCCGACCGGCTCAGAGAGATCGTGATCCGAAAAGCGACAAAGAATGATCCAACGGCGGAGGTCCTGATGGTCAATGGGCCTCATAGCCCTCCCGGCTTCCCCCACGCTGACGGGATGGACGGTGGAGGCGATCCCACTCAGGTCCATGAGGAATATCAGCCCGATCCGCTCACTTCTCTGCAAAGGGAAGATCAACTCCGCCGGAACATGGATGCTCGTGATACTCCCATTGCGGGGAAACTCTCAAGCTCGTGCCTTGAAGAGGCACGCTATTAACAGCTGAACGCACTCGACCGAGAACCTCCAGCGAGCACTCGATTTAACGAGCGTGGTAACGAAAGTACCGACTCGGTCGACATCAACTTTTTCCGCAACCAACTCAGGTATATCGAACCCCGATTCAGAATCTAGCAGCTGCAGCCCGTATAGCAGAGTCGATTCAGCCCTCTCAGTCGGAGGCTGGCAGAGGCTTGATGCAGATCCGGGATTTGCTCCGGGCAGCAGGAGATCAGAATTCAGCTGTGTCACAGTCACGCAATAGGATTCACAGTCGACCCGTCGCTGCGAATACAGTCCAGTCGGCTCATAGCCCAAGATCGCCTCTGCAGTGCGAGGGACGTGGAGGTCAACGTGACCAGTATGATGACCGATTCGATCGTGATGATCGGTGTCGAGTGCCCACTCCTCCTCCAAGGGGTGGGTCTTACGCCCATCGGCAGCAAGATGACAGGCGCCAACTCAGTATTGGGCGGAGAGCTCCAGTCGACCCCAGGGAACCAGGCTTTGACGCGAGATCCATCATCGTGCAAGGTTTGGTCGATCGGAACAAAGCTCATCGAGGTGGCCACGACAGAGATGCGCCCACTAGCAGCCGAGTTCATGTTTCAGGTCCAGAATGTTTTAGCAGAGCCATCAGAGCCGCAGTGATACCTCCCAACTTCAAGTTGGCGACTGGAGTAAGTAAGTTCACTGGTGAGTCCAAGCCCGAAACCTGGCTAGAGGACTACGGAGTGGCTGTACAGATTGGAGGTGGCAATGATGAAGTGGCTATGAAGCACTTACCACTCATGTTGGAGGGTTCGGCCAGGGTCTGGTTGAATCAGTTAGCTCCTAGCAGCATTTACACTTGGGATGATCTTTCCCGAGTGTTCGTCAGGACATTTGAGGGAACTTGCAAACGACCAGCAGGACTGACAGAGCTGCAGGTCTGCGTGCAAAAGTCGAATGAGACCCTGAGAGATTACATCCAGAGATGGATCACTTTGCATCATACCGTGGAGAATGTATCTGATCATCAATCGGTCTGTGCCTTCAAGGATGGTGTGAAGAACAGAGAGTTAAGTTTGAAGTTTGGTCGGACCGGGGATATGACCCTGAGTCGAATGATGGAGATTGCCACCAATACGCCAATGGTGAAGAAGAGGATCGACTCTGGGGTGGCAAGTACAAGCCGAGTCAGTTGGAAAAAGGAAACTCCAGTCGGAAGCAGAAGCGGAAAGCCGAGCCAGCTGCTCCTGGAGAGGCTCCGGCAGTGACTCAGGGCAAATTCAAAGGGAAGCCCAAAGGATCATGGAATCTCAAGAAGGTAAAGGATAAAGAAGGAAACGACGTGATGGATCTGCTGTGTCACATCCACACGAAGAAAGACGAAGAGGGTAACTTCATCTACCCGAAACATACCACTCGCTAGTGCCGGCTCTTAATCCAGCAGTTTCAAGGAAAACAGCCCAGGGACAAGGAAAAGGAGTCGGACAAGGCTGAGGACAAAGAGGACAGTGATGGAGGATACCCCCATATCAATTCCACCCTGATGATTTTTGCTGATGTGGAGAGCAAAAGTCGATTGAAAGTTATCAACCGAGAGGTAAATATGGTCGCTTCGGTGACACCAAGTTATTTGAAATGGTCTCAAACCGCCATTACGTTTGACCAGTCTGATCATCCGACTCACATAGCCACCCTTGGGAGGCAAGCTTTGGTGGTCGACCTAGTCGTCGAAGGCACTCAACTGACCAAGGTACTAATGGATCGGGGTAGTGGACTGAATATATTGTATGCGGAGACGCTAAAGGGAATGGGCATTCCGATGTCCAGACTCAGCTCCAACAACATGAGTTTTCATGGAGTCATTCCTGGAAAGAAGGCTGAGTCACTCGGCCAAATAGCTGTAGATGTGGTGTTCGGCGACTCGAAGCATTTCCGCAAAGAGAAGCTGACATTTGAAGTTGTGGATTTCCAGAGCGCTTACCACGCTATTTTGGGGAGACCAGCTTATGCATGGTTCATGGCTCGACCATGTTACGTGTACCTCAAAGTGAAGATGCCCGGCCTCAAAGGCGTGATCACCATCACTGGTAATCGAAAAAAGGCAGAAGAGTGCTTTCAGAAGGGCTCAAAGATTGCCGATGCTCATATAACAGTGGATGAGTTGCAGGAATATCAGAAAAATGCAGATCCGAGTGATTTATTGCAGGCTAAGAAGCCCGCCACGGAGTCAGCGTTCCAGTCGTCTGGTGAGACGAAGCCCGTTAACATTCACCCGACCGACCCCAGTGCTGCTCTGACTCATATCTCCACAACACTTGACGCTAAATAAGAAGAAGCGCTCATCCAGTTCCTCCGTGAGAACTGGGACATCTTTGCATGGAAGCCTGCTGACATGCCGGGTGTTCCCAGGGGGCTGGCTGAGCATCGTTTAAGAGTCGACTCAAAAGGAAAACCTGTCAAAGAACATCTTCGACGGTCCGCCGTCCAGAAGAGAATGGCCATTGGCGAGGAGGTGGCTCGACTCTTGGCATCGATTTCAAGCATATCAATCGGGCCTGCCCGAAAGATCATTTTCCTCTCCCTCGCATCGACCAAATTGTCGAGTCGACCGCGGGATGCGAGAATTATCTTTTTTAGACGCCTATTCCGGGTACCACCGGATCCGTCTGTATGGACCCGACGAGATCAAAACAGCTTTCATCACTCCATTCGGGTGCTTTTGCTATGTCACCATGCCATTCGGTCTCAAGAATGCCGGAGCCACGTTCATGAGGATGATTCAGAAGTGTTTACTCACTCAAATCAGTCGGAATGTGGAAGCGTACATGGACGATATTGTGGTCAAGTCACTAAAGGGTTCCGACCTATTGACTGACCTCGCTGAAACATTTGCCAATCTCAGGAGGTATGATATCAAGCTTAATCCATCAAAGTGCACATTCGGAGTTCCTGGTGGAAACTTACTCGGTTTCTCGCTTCGTAATGAGGAATCGACGCTAACCCGAAAAAGTTGGCACCATACTCCAATGAAATGCCTGTCGTGTGCACGATGTCCAGAAGCTTACTGGATGCTTGGCCGCGTTAAGTCGATTCATCTCTCGCCTCGGTGAAAAGGCATTGCCTCTTTACCGACTGATGAAGAAGGCAGACAAGTTCGAGTGGACTCCAGAAGCTGATGCAGCGTTTGACGAGCTAAAAGCTCTCTCCACCCAGCCGGTGCTTGCTGCTCCAATCAGCAAAGAGCCTCTGTTGCTTTACATTGCAGCCACAGGACAAGTCGTCAGTACAGTACTTACGGTCGAGCGGGAAGAAGAAGGGAAAGCCTTCAAAGTTCAGTGCCCAGTGTATTATCTTTCCGATGTTTTGACCCCATCGAAGCAAAGATACCCTCATTATCAGAAGCTTGTGTATGGGATCTACATGACCATGAAGAAGGTTGCTCATTATTTCTCTTATCATTCCATTACAGTCGTCAGCGACACCCCACTATCAGAGATTCTGCACAACAGAGATGCAACTGGTCGAGTGGTGAAATGGGCGATTGAACTCCTTCCCCTTGATATCAAGTTTGAGGCAACGAAAGCCATTAAGTCCCAAGCAATAGCAGATTTCCTTGCCGAGTGGATTGAACAACAGCAGCCGACTCAAGTTCACTCGGAGCATTGGACCATGTTCTTTGATGGCTCTAAGATGTTAAATGGTTCCGGTGCTGGGGTAGTGTTGGTTTCCCCCCGAGGAGATAAGCTCAGATATGTGCTCCAGATCCACTTTGATTCCTCCAATAATGAAGCAGAATACGAGGCACTTTTATATGGGTTGCGCATGGCCATTTCACTCGGCATCCGTCGCCTTATGGTTTGTGGCGACTCAGATTTGGTGGTCAATCAGGTGATGAAGGAGTGGGACGTTAGAAGCCCAGCCATGACTGGATACTGCAATGCAATGAGAAAGCTTGAGAAGAAATTTGAAGGGTTAGAGCTCCATCATATACCCCGACTGAAGAATCAAGCGGCTGATGATTTGGCGAAGGTAGGTTCAAAGAGGGAAGCCATTCCCAGCGATGTATTCTTGGAACATATCCATACTCCATCAGTTAAAGAAGATCCTTTTACCGAAGAAGCTCCGCAGCCTAAAAGTATCACGGATCCGACTGAAGTTGAAGTTCCAGCGGTGGTCGACCTGATCATGGAAGCATTGGTGATCACTCCCGATTGGACAGTGCCGTATATCACGTATATCTTAAGAAAAGAGCTCCCAAAGGATGAAGAAGAGGCTCGACAGATCATCCGCCGATCTAAAGCCTTTACTGTGATAAGAGGACAGTTTTACAGATAAAGCGCGACTGGAGTCGGTCAGAAATGCATAACGCCAGAAGAAGGTCGAATAATCCTTGACGACATCCACTCGGGGACCTGTGGCCATATGCGTCCTCTCGGACCATTGTAGCCAAAGCATACCGAGCCGGATTTTACTGGCCAAGAGCGAATGAAATGGCAAAGGAGATAGTCGACAAGTGTGAGGGATGTCAATTTTACTCCAATATGTCACACAAGCCTGCCTCAGCTTTAAAGACCATACCACTCGTCTGGCCCTTCGCTGTATGGGGATTGGATATGGTTGGACCCTTGAGAACAGGCAGAAGCCGTTTCACCCATGTGCTGGTAGCAGTCGACAAGTTCACCAAGTGGATTGAAGCTAAACCCATCAAGAACCTTGATGCCGGCACTGCTGTCAGCTTCATCAGAGAGTTGATATTCAGATATGGAGTCCCACACAGCATCATCACCGACAACGGGTCAAACTTCGATTCCGAGGAATTCAGAGAGTTCTGCACATCTCAGGGCACACGAGTCGACTATGCTTCGGTCACTCATCCTCAGTCGAATGGACAGGCAGAACGAGCCAACGGCTTGATTCTGAAAGGGTTGAAACCCCGATTGATGCGTGATCTCAAGCATGCAGCTGGTGCATGGGTCGACGAGCTTCCGTCGGTACTCTGGGGGTTAAGGACCACGCCTAACCGGTCGACTGGAAGAACTCCGTTCTTCTTAGTCTACGGAGCCGAAGCGGTTTTGCCGAGTGACCTGCTTCACAACGCCCCCCGAGTCGAGCTTTACACCGTAGCTGAAGCAGAACAAGCCCGGCAGGACGCAGTCGACCTTCTAGAGGAAGAAAGGGATATGGCTTTGATCCGATCGACCATTTACCAGCAGAACTTGCGTCGCTTCCACGCCAAAAACTTGAGGAGTCGAGCCTTCCAGGAAGGAGATTTCGTCCTCTAAGTGGATCAGCAGAAACCACACAAGCTCGCTCCTTCTTGGGAAGGCCCCTTCATCGTCAGCAAGGTTCTCCACAATGGAGCGTACCGTCTTTACAATATCGAGATCCAAATCGACGAGCCCCGAGCTTGGATCGCGGAGCTGCTCCGCCCCTTTTACACTTAAATATGCACTCGGAAATGTAATAAAAGTACTTATGTAGTTCATTTTTCAAAGACAAAAGTGTTATAATTTTCCCAGTGATTGTTGTTACTTTTGTTTATTCAATAAAATCCCCTCCAGTCTCCCACTCGGGGCTTAGCTGCAGCATAGCGCTCGCCTAAGTCCAAGTATAATGTGCAGTCCGCAAGGAAGACGAGGTGCAGGTCGACTGCTACTTCTCCTTCCGAGCTACGCCACAAGAATAATGTGCGCTCCGCAAGGAAGACAAGGTGCAGGTCGACTGTTACTTCTCCTTCCGAGCTACGCCACAAGTATAATGTGCGCTCCGCAAGGAAGACGAGGTGCAGGTCGAATGATGCCTACTTCCTTGAAAAAACACCACAAAAATCCTACCGAGTGGAGAGCTAACCTCCCACTCGGGGGCTTAGCTGCAGCCCAGTGCTCGCCTAAGTTTTTGAAAATCCTATCGAGTGGAGAGCTAACCTCCCACTCAGGGGCTTAGCTGCAGCCCAGTGCTCGCCTAAGTTTTTGAAAATCCTATCGAGTGGAGAGCTAACCTCCCACTCGGGGGCTTAGCTGCAGCCCAGTGCTCGCCTAAGTTTTTGAAAATCCTACCGAGTGAAGAGCAAGCCTCTCACTCGGAGGCTTAGCTGCAGCCCAGTGCTCGCCTAAGTTTTTGAAAATCCTACCGAGTGGAGACCAAACCTCTCACTCGGGGGCTTAGCTGCAGCTCAGTGCTCGCCTAAGAATGTTGAGGAACAAGTCGATTGCAATAAGTGTTTCATCCTAGCCTGCAAAAGACACCTCAAACCAGATGCCGACATATTCAACGTCGAATTCAAGTTCAGATAACGCCTTACGGAACCATAAGTGCTCAGGCGCTAAGCCCGTTAAGGTTTATCGGTTACAAAAACCACTCGGCATACCGAGGCAAATTTAAAGTATCAAGCTCAGAAGTTTTTTACCCCTCATGCGGAGGGCTGGAAGGCGCAACGAACTCATCCAGGTCGATTCCATCTGCGATCCGAGTGGCAGCAGCGATCAAGGTCTCCATGAAGGATCAGACATCGTGCTTCTTGGTATTGGCCACCTTGAGGGCTACCAGCTTGTCCTCTCGCGCTTCCTTGCAATGAACACGGGCCAGAGACAGAGCAACATCCGCACCGCACCTGACAGAAGACTTCTTCCATTCTTGCACTGGACTTGGAACATCGTTCAGTCGAGTCATCAGAGACTCGAGGTCGCTCTGAAACGTCTCTCCTGGCCAGAGTGTTGTGTCGGTGCGAGAAGTTGCGACCTTCAGCCTTGCAAGATAATCAACAACGGCAGCAACTCGAGACTCAAGTCGGAGCACATTCATGGCGACTTCGTCCTTCACAGGAGAGTTGATGGGATCTAGGTTCGTCTCCAGTCGACCAGTCTCCTCCTCAAAATTCTGGCAGAACTCTGCAAGCACGACCCCAAAGTCAAGACAGCAGTCTGATGGTGAGATCATAGTTAAAATGTTTGTTTGATACAAAAGATTACCTTCAAGCATGAGGAACAGCTTCCTGGCGAGTCCTCCCAGATAGGCTTCCAGATAATTCTTCTTTCCCACCAACTCACTGGCCTTGTCCTCAAGGCAATCTTGTCACTCTTCAGTCGACTGACCTCCTTGTTGGCCGCATCAAGAGCAGCTTTCAGATTGGTATTTTCCTCTTCAAGCTTGGTGATTGAAGCCAGCTTCTCATCTGCGAGCTTGGTCTTCTCTAAAGCCGCTTTCTGTGCCTCAGCCAAGTCAAGGTCTTTCTTCTTCAGAGCATGCCTTAGTTTGTCTGCAAAGTCACAGTGAGATCAGACTTAGAAATAGACAAGAGGCAAAAGCAGTTGTCGAGGTTCTCACCAAACATACCTTTTGCCTCCTCCTTTGCCTTCGTGAAGTTCTCTTGAACAAGTTTCAGATCAAGTTCGAGCTGGATATGCTTGTTCTCTAACTCAGTATAACGAGCTGAAAGCTCGCAAGATTTCTGTGAAGAATCCATCGACAGATGTCAAAGACAGATCACTTCCGAGTGACTAAGGAAAAAGGGTAACATTTCTAAGACTACAACCGAATATAAACATTCGACCGTAGTCTCGAGGACTACACCCAGTGGGTGCACTCAGCGTGCCCCCACTAGTTCTATCAGTTAGAGTCGATCAATCGACCAACAAAGACAGAAAGGCTAACCGCCAGCAGATAGCCACAAAAAAAAGAGAGAGGTGTTCTTCAGACTGTAGTCAACTACCAGCTGTCGACCACAGTCTCGGGGACTACACCCAGTGGGTGCACTCAGCGTGCCCCCACCGGTCTATGATTCCATTCGACCTGATCGAGTAAAGAAAAAGCTTAAGGCATAAAGACTATAGTCGATCGCCAGATCCACCATAGCCTTGGGGACTACACCCAGTGGGTGCACTCAGCGTGCCCCCACTAATCCAGAATTTCAATCGACGCACCCAGTGGGTGTATGACAGATGCTAAGATTTTCAGAAAGAAGGATTTTCAGATATCATATCCTAACAGAACAAGCGGTGACCGACTAACCTGAACATTGCTCTGAAGAGCTGAGCTGGCGTCATAAGCCACCTGACTGGCGTCTCGGATCGCCTTCACTTGCTCCATCATGACCCCCGCCTGGCGTATTGCTTCTTTAGCAGTGCTTGCTTGGTCTTCTAGGACGTGGTGGGTCGAGAAAAGTGAAGGCTGAGCAGCACTCGACGACGAAGGGCGAGCACTTGTCAGCGGCACCGCAAAGGATATGGTAGGCCGAGTGACGCTGTCCCCCTCCACAACCAATGTCTCGGGTGCTGAGACGTCCCGAGTCGCCTTGCCAGCGGACGCTTTCCTATTCCTCCTCTGCCTCAGTGGTTCCTTGTCATCGTTGTCAGGAAGGTCAATAACGACGTTAGGTGGAGCTGCAAAAAAGAGTCAAAGTTAAAGACAAAGGTCCAACCGACTGAAGACGGAACTACAAAGTCATACCAGGTTTTGAGGTGACAGCATCTTCCATTTCGTGATCTTCGGGTCTGGTCGAGGTATCAGAAGTAGCAGCACTGCAATTCCAGAAGTCAGTCAGTCAATTCACAAATCGACCAAGAATAAATCCATGCGAAACAAGAATACTCAAGTTACACCATTACCCTGAGATAGTGGGGATCACCATCTTCATCTTCGGCAAGACCTTCGTCGGCTTCGACGGCGCCACTCGAGATTGCTTTGGAGCTTTCTCAATCGGCACCGGAGAAGTCGTCCGAGGACGCTTGGTCGACTGCACGACAGGCACTACCCCCTTGACATGCTCAGCTGCAGGGTCATGGACAAGCTTCGAGCGTCTTTCAGAACGGGGAGGTGCAACTTCCTCCTCCTCCTCCTCTTCCTCCTCCTCTTCCTCCTCTTCAGAGTCATCATCTTCATCGTCGTCATCTCCATCCGAATCCCACTCCTCCGGGCTTTCGCCCCCACTTCGTTCCTCCTCCTCAGTCGGTGCCTGCGCCCCATTGGGCATCGAGTACAACTCGGTGGTGGCCTGACAGACAACAAAACAAGACAAAGATCAATTGACCAATTTGCAGTGAAACAGAATGAATAAAACATGACCACAACCAGGGATAAGTGGGCATACCGTGTCCGGTTGGTACGTGTGGTCGAGTGGTGGGATCCTCCTAGCCCCACGAGGGTTATCCTTATTCCCTGTGATGGCAGTCATCCACCTCTCCAGCGTGGCGTCGCTGACCGCCTCTGGATGGACCCGAGTGGTATCTTCAGTACCACAGTACAGCCACATCGGGTGTCCTCGGTATTGGAGTGGTTGAATACGCCGTCGAAGGAAAACCTCCAGAAGGTCCATGCCAGTCACTCCGTCCCGAATAAGCTGGACTATGCGCTCCATCAACATTTTGACCTGAGCCTTCTCCTCCGGAAGCACCTTCAGAGAAGATGGCTTGTTCACTCGGTCCATGGAGAACGGAGGGAGACCAGTCGACTGCCCCGGTGTCGAACTCATCTTGGCAGTAGAACCAGGTCGACTGCCACCCTCTAACCGACTCGGGAAGGGTCATAGCTGGAAAGGCACTCTTACTCCTCACTTGGATCCCAAGAGCCCCACACATTTGGATAACCTTGGTCCTCTCATCATCCGGACTCACCTTTTTCACCGTCTGAGAGCGACAAGTGAATATGTGCTTAAAGAGACCCCAGTGCGGCCGACAACCCAGGAAGTTTTCGCACAGAGACACGAAAGCGGTGAGGTAGGCGATGGAATTGGGAGTGAAATGGTGGAGTTGTGCCCCAAAGAAGTTCAGAAACCCTCGGAAGAAAAGATTCAGTGGCAGAGAGAATCCGCGATCTACATGAGTGGCTAAGAGAACACACTCACCCTCCAGTGGCTGCGGTTGCCACTCGGTCCCCGAAAGTCTCGCTGACCCATGGGAGATCAGTCCCTCATTGGCCAGATCGTCGAGATCCTTCTGGGTGATGGTCGAGCGGATCCAATCTCCTTGGACCCAAACTTGTGGCAGGCAAGACCGCAATGAAGATCCACCCCGACTGGTCGCTCTCCCCTTTGCTTTCGCTGTCGCCGTAGCCTTCTTCGCTCGCTCCAAGGCCACCGTCTTCTCCTTCACCATCATCGCCGGTGAGGCGTGCGAGGAGTGGATGGGCGGAGGAAAAAGCGGGCGTAGCGGGCGAGGTGGAGGAAGGTGGAGAGGGGAATGGAGACGCACTGTTCAAAAAACCCCGTCCGGCACCTTATATAAGGACACTTCCGAGTGGCTGACAGGTAGGCCCGGGCGATCCTGTCAAATCCCGAAACAGTTGCGTGCATGATACATGGCGAAAAAGGTGGCGGGAAATCAAGGCGTCTTCGTCTTATCCCATCCGAGTACCGCGGTCCTCTCCGCTTCGCGCGCTTCCCAAAATTCGGATCCCACTAAATCCGCTAACAGCAGAGCAAACTATCAGACGGTAGATTTCCTACGATCCGTCGCTCGGAAGTCCACCAAGTTCAAAAGTTCACTCGACAGAGGAAAATAATGGATCAAGGCGACTGAAAGAAAAGTTGATGTCATTGCTAAAAAGTCATTGATCCAGAATGAGACATACTCAGAACACAAAAACAGGTCGGAAAGATTATCAACTCCTTCCTCACTCAAACCTCGATCCATTCGGGGGCTAATGATGAAGTCATGTACCTAGGGTAGGGTCATGGACATGTCCAAAGTACCCTCCCCAAGGACATCTTTATAAGAAGCTTCCTTCCAGTCGACCAAGAGGGATTCCACTTGACGGACTTGAAGACAGTCGACCATGAAGACTCACTCGACCACCAGGAGATCAAGAGTCACTCTGTATCTAAACGGTCTGTAATTAAGTAGTCTTTATGGCCATGATGACACTTTATGTAAGGCGTTACAGGTAACGCCTGACCTTAATGTACTTTAACCCTCTGTTGCGTGGGCTGGCGGGGGTCCTCGCAGACACTATATAAGCCACCCCCCTCCACTGGCAGAAGGGTTCGCACCGCTGTAACTCATACACTTATAGTCCAGTCGACCGCCTCCGGGCTCCGAGACGTAGGGCTGTTACTTCTTCCGAGAAGGGCCTAAACTCGTAAATCTCTTGTGTATACAACTACTCCATAGCTAGGATCTTGCCTCTTCATACCTACCCCCCTATTCTACTGTCAGTCTTAGTACCACGACACATGCTACGGAACTCACAAACCTCAACACAAGTATTTCTAAAATTCACAATTACTCCACTAGCATGACTCTAATATCATCATCTTCATATCTCAAAACAATCATAAAGAATCAACTTCTCATAGTATTCAATGCACTATATATGAAAGTTTTTATTATATCCCTCTTGGATGCCTATCATATTAGGACTAAATTTATAACCAAAGAAAATTACCATGCTGTTCTAAAAGACTCTCAAAATAATATAAGTGAAGCATGAGTGTTCATAAATTTCTATAAAATAAAGCCACCACCGTGCTCTAAAAAGATATAAGTGAAGTACTAGAGCAATATTGCCTAGCTCAAAAGATATAAGTGAAGCACGTAGAGTATTCTAATAAATCACGATTCATGCATATCTCTCCCAAAAGGTGTGTACAGCAAGGATGATGGTGGAAAACTAAAAAGCAAAGACTCAAATCATACAGGACGCTCCAAGCAAAACACATATCATGTGGTGAATAAAAATATAGCCTCAAGTAAAGTTACCCATAGACGAAGACGAAAGAGGGGATGCCTTCCGGGGCATCCCCAAGCTTAGGCATTTGGTTGTACTTGAATATTACCTTGGGGTGCCTTGGGCATCCCCAAGCTTAGGCTCTTGCCACTCCTTATTCTATAGTCCATCAAATCCTTACCCAAAACTTGAAGAATTCACAACACAAAACTCAACAGAAAATCTCATGAGCTCCGTTAGTATAAGAAAATAAAATGCCACTTTAAGGTACTGTTGCAAACTCATTCTTTATTTTTATTGGTGTAATATCTATTGTATTTCAACTTTTCTATGGTTCATATCCCCCGATACTACCCATAGATTCATCAAAATAAGCAAACAACACGCAAAAAACAGAATCTGTCAAAAACAGAACAGTCTGTACCAATCTATAACTCTTGAATACTTCTGTAACTTCAAAACTTCTGACAAGTAAACCTGAGAAATATGTGTACCAATACAAAGCAAAAAGAATCAGATCACAATCATGTTTCTGTGAATTAAAATTATTTTCCTGGGCACAAAAGTTTCTGATTTTCAGCAGGATCAACACAACTATCACTGTAAGCTATCCTAAAGGTTTAACTTGGCACGAACACTAATTAAAACATAAAACAACATCTAACCAGAGGCTAGATGAATTATTTATTACTAAACAGGGACAAAAATCAAAGAACAAAAATGAAATTGGATTGCCTCCCAACAAGCGCCATTGTTTAACACCCTTAGCTAGGCATAAAAACGTGAATAGATTTAAGTGTTGCCATCTTTGGTATGGAATTCTTCAATTGCACACGTATAATCCTTTGGAGGTTCTTGGGTTTTATCAATAATCAAATTCCTAGGCAAGAAATCAAGAAATTCATTCGTAGCAAAAGGTTCCTCAATAATATCGAGAAAATTGGGGTGAACACTAATGGTTTTAAGAACTTCGTTTTCCTTACTAGAAGATTCACCCTTGTTCTTAGGAACGTACGTAAACTTGGAATTTTTAGTAGAGGGAAGATTTTGAGTAGTTTTAACGGAAGAAAAAGCAGAACCCAAGTTGGTAATAATATCCTCTAGTTGGCCAATTCTAGCGGAATCTTGACCTATATTTTCATTAACTATAGGTTCCTTTTCTTTAAGATTCTTTAAAGTAACTCCTACCTTAGATCCATGTTGAGAAATATGTTTATTATTCTTTTTATCCAAATTTTCAATCAACTCAATGGTAGATATTTTATTCTCAATAATATCAAGGCTTTCCATCACATGTTCCAAAGTTAAAACAGTTCCATTGATCAAAAGAGGTGGTGGGCCTAACAAATATATCATAGCATTATAAGAATCACAAGTATGGCTCCCCAAGAAATTGCCCCCGGTAATAGTATCCAGAACATATCTATTCCAAGGAGTAACGCCCACAAAAAAATTGCAAAGAAGAATGGCAATATGTTGCTTTCGAGTAGATCTATTTTGAGCATTGCAAATTCTATACCAAGCATCTTTAAAATTTTCTCCCTCCCTTTGTTTAAAACTGAGGACTTCATTATCGGGAGTATTTACAATGATAGGAGGACTAGCCATGAGAGCGAATCAAGCGAACTAACACACGAGAACACAAGAAGCAATCGAAGAAGATGAACGGAAGAGGGGCTAAGAAAATGGCAAATCTTTTCGAAAATTGTTTTAGATATGGGGGAGAGGAAAATGAGAGGTTAATGGCAAATAATGTAATGCAAGAGATGAGAGTTTATGATGGGTACTTGGTATGTCTTGACTTGGCATCGATCTGCCCGGCAACGGCACCAGAAATTGGCAAGTTGATAGGAGAAAAATCTTGACTTGACTTGGCATAAATCTCCCCGGCAACGGTGCCAGAAATTCTTCCGGCTACCTCTTGAGCTTGCGTTGGCTTTTCCCTTGAAGAGGAAAGGGTGATGAAATAAAGTAGAGTAAGTATTTCCCTCAGTTTGAGAACAAAGGTATCAATCCAGTAGGAGACAACGCACAAGTCACCAAATACCTGCACAAAAAAATCAACAAAACACGATAAAGGGGTTGTTAATCCCTTCACGGTTACTTGCAAGAGTGAGATCTGATAGAGATAGATAAACGGTAAAGTAAATATTTTTGGTATTTTTGGTTTATAGATTGGGAAGTAAAAGATTGTAAAATAGTAGATTGGAAACTAGTACGATGGAAAATGAACTTATATGATGGAAAAGAGACCCCGGGGCCATAGGTTTCACTAGTGGCTTCTCTCAAGATAGCAAACATTATGGTGGGTGAACAAATTACTGCCGTGCAATTGATAGAAGAGCGCATAATTATGACGATATCTAAGGCAATGATCATGAATTTAGGCATCACGTCCGTCTCAAGTAGACCGAAACGATTCGGCATCTACTACTATTACTCCACACATCGACCGCTATCCAGCATGCATCTGGAGTATTAAATTGATACTTGCAAAGATATCAAATCATGCATACAAGATTCAGAGAAGACTCAAATAATATTTATAGATAATCTGATCATAAATCCACAATTCATCAAATCTCGGTAAACACACCACAAAAGAATATTACATCGAGTAGATCTCCAAGAACAACGAGGAGAACATGGTACTGAGAATCAAAGAGAGAGAAGAAGCCATCTAGCTACTAGCTATGGACCCGTAGATCTATGGTAAACTACTCACGCTTCATTGGAAGGTTAATGGTGTTGATGTAGAAGCCCTCCATGATCGAATCCCCCTCCGGCAGGATGCCAGAAAAGGCCCCTAGATGGGATCTCATGGGAACAGAAGGTTGCGGCGATGGAAAAGTGTTTTCGTGGCTCCCCCTGAATAATGAGCTTAAGGAGTAGAAAAGTTTTATGGAATACATGAATAAAGAGCTTGATGATATGTCTAAGGAATTTTATTGTTTGAAATCTCAATTTGCGCACCTTGAAAATTTAGTAGGCCAAATTTTTGATAAACAAGCTACTTTAGTAAATACGATGGCAGCTAAACCGGAGTCTGAAAATAATGATGAAGATCTTAAGATGATTGATGTGACTCCTATTGAATCCTTGTTTTCCAATATAAATCAAGATAAAGATGGGATTGGAGATGAGTCAACTTTAGTTAAAAGGCGTCCGGATGGTTCAGAGTTTTTAGATCTTGATGCAAAAATTGATAAAAGTGGGATTGGAGAGGTCAAAACTTTAAGTACCGATGAACCCACTCTTTAGGATTTCAAGGAATTTAATTATGATAAATGTTCTTTAATAGATTGTATTTCCTTGTTGCAATCCATGTTGAATTCTCCTCATGCTTATAATCAAAACAAAGCTTTTACTAAACATATCGTTGATGCTATGATGCAATCTTTTGAAGAAAACCTTTAATTGGAAGTTTGTATCCCTAGAAAACTTTATGATGAGTGGGAACCTACTATTAAGATTAAGATTGAAAATTATGAGTTCCGTGCTTTTTGTAATTTGGGTGCTAACATTTCCACGATTCCAAAAACTTTATGTGATGTACTAGGTTTCCGTGAATATGATGATTGTTCCTTAAATTTGCACCTTGCGGATTCCACTATTAAGAACCTATGGGAAGTATTAATGATGTTATTATTGTTGCAAATAGGAATTATGTGCCCGTAGATTTTATTGTTCTTGATATAGATTGCAATCCTACATGTCCTATTATTCTTGGGTAGACCTTTTCTTAGAACGTTGGTGCAATTATTGATATGAAAGAAGGAAACATTAGATTTCACTTTTCGTTATGGAAGGGCATGGAACACTATCATAGAAACAAATTTAACTTGCCATATGAATCAATTATGAGAGCTACTTATGGATTGCATACCAAAGATGACAATACCTAGATCTATTTGTGTTTTTATGCCTAGCTAAGAGCGTTAAACAATAGCGCTTGTTGGGAGGCAACCCAATTTAATTTTTGTTCTTTGATTTTTGGTTCTGTTTTGCAATAAAAAATTCATCCAGCCTCTGGTTAGATGTGTTTTTGGGTTTTAATTAGTGTGTGTGCCAAGTAAGACCTTTTGGATGGCTTACGGTGATAGTTGTTTTGATCTTGCTGAAAAAGAGAAACTTTTATGCCTAGGGATATAATTTTGCTTTTTTACAGAATTGTGATTTTGACCTGATTTTTTTTGCAAAAGATTGGTATACAAATTACCCAGGCTGTCCTAATTTATTAGAATTTTTGGAGTTACAGAAGTAATCTAGAGTTACAAATTGCTACAGACTATTTTGTTTTTGACAGATTCTGTTTTCTATGTGTTGTTTGCTTATTTTGATGAATCTATGGGTAGTATCGGGGGGGGGGGGGGGTATGAACCATGGAAAAGTTGGAATAAAATATAAATTAAACCAATATAAATAAAGAATTAGTTCACAACAGTACCAAAAGTGGTGATTTATTTTCTTGTACTAACGGATCTCAAAAGATTTTCTGTTGAGTTTTGTGTTGTGAAGTTTTCAAGTTTTGGGTAAGGATTTGATGGACTATGGAATGAGGAGTGGCAAGAGCCTAATCTTGGGGATTCCCAAGGTACCCAAAGGTAATATTCAAGGACAACCAAGAGCCTAAGCTTGGGGATGCCCCTGAAGGCATCCCCTCTTTCGTCTTTGTCTATCGGTAACTTTACTTAAGGCTATATTTTTATTCACCACATGATATGTGTTTTGTTTGTAGAGTCTTGTATGATATGAGTCTTTACTTTTTAGTTTGCCTCAATCATCCTTTCTATACACAAATTTTAAGAGGGACACGCATGAATCGTGATTTATTAGAATACTCTATGTGCTTCACTTACATCTTTTGAGCTAGGCAATTTTGCTCTAGTGCTTCACTTATATCTTTTTAGAGCACAGCGGTGGCCTTATTTTATAGAAATTGTTGAACTCTCATGCTTCACTTATATTATTTTTAGAGTTTCTCTAAACAGCGTGGTAATTTGCTTTGGTTATAAATTTAGTCCTAATATGATAGGTGATACGTCTTCAACATATCTATAATTTTTTATTGTTCCATGCTATTATATTATTTGTTTTGGATGTTGTATATGAATTAATATGTTATTTTATATTATTTTTGAGACTAACCTATTAACCTAGAGCCCAGTGCCAGTTCTTGTTATTTTCCATGTTTTTGAGTTTCACAGAAAAGGAATACCAAATGGAGTCCTAACGGAATGAAACCTTCGTGATGATTTTTCTTGGACCAGAAGACAACCAGGAGACTAGGAGATGAAGTCGGAGGAGCGACGAGGCGGCCACAAGGATGGAGGGCGCGCCCCCCACCCTCGTGGGCCCCTCATGACCCTCCTAACCTAATTATTTCGCCTATATATTTCCATATATCCCCAAACCACTAGAGGCATCCACGAAAACACTTTTCCGCCGCCGCAACCTTCTGTACCCGTGAGATCTCATCTAGGGGCCTTTTCCAGCGTCCTGCCGAAGGGGGATTCAATCACGGAGGGCTTCTACATCAACTCTATTGCCCGTCCGATGAACCGTGAGTAGTTTTATAGAAAAGGAATAACAAACGGAGTCCAATCGACTTGCCAATTTGTGTGTATTTTTTATGCACCGAAACAAGCCCCCGAAGTTAAAGAGTCGGGCCAGAAGAGTCCCGAGTCATCCACGAGGGTGGAGGGCACGCCCTACCCCCTGGGCGCGCCCCCTACCTCGTGGTGACTCGGAGACCCCCCTGACTTGTTCCCGACGCCAAAAAATCCTATAAATATAGAAACCCCCGAAAAGAAACCTAGATCGGGAGTTCCACTGCCGCAAGCCTCTGTACCCACCAAGAACCAATCGGGACCCTGTTCCGGCACCCTGCCGGAGGGGGGGATCCAACACCGGTGGCCATCTTCATCAGCCCGGCGCTCTCCATGACGATGAGGGAGTAGTTCACCCTCGGGGCTGATTATGTACCAGTAGCTATGTGTTTGATCTCTCTCTCGTGTTCTTGATTTGGCATGATCATGATGTATCACGAGCTTTGCTATTATAGTTGGATCTTATGATGTTTCTCCCCCTCTACTTTCTTGTAATGGATTGAGTTTTCCCTTTGAAGTTATCTTTTCTGATTGAGTCTTTAAGGATTTGAGAACACTTGATGTATGTCTTGCGTGGGATACCTGTGGTGACAATGGGGTATTCCATTGGTTCACTTGATGTATGTTTTGGTGATCAACATGCGGGTTCTGTGACCTTGCGAATCTATGCATAGGGGTTGGCACACATTTTCGTCTTGACTCTCCGGTAGAAACTTTGGGGCACTCTTTGAAGTTCTTTGTGTTGGTTGAATAGATGAATCTGTGATTGTGTGATGCATATCGTATAATCATACCCACGGATACTTGTGGTGACACTGGAGTATCTAGGTGACATTAGTGTTTTGGTTGATTTGTGTCTTAAGGTGTTATTTTACTATGTACTCCAGGGCTGTTTGTGACACTTATAGGAATAGCCCAATGGATTGATCGGAAAGAATAATTTTCAGGTGGTTTCGTACCCTACAATAATCTCTTCGTTTGTTCTCTGCTATTAGTGACTTTGAAGTGACTCTTTGTTACACGTTGAGGGATTGTTATATGATCTAATTATGTTATCATTGTTGAGAGAACTAACACTAGTGAAAGTATGAACCCTAGGTCTTGTTTCGAAGCATTGCAATACCGTTTTCACTCACTTTTGTTACTTGCTACCTTGCTGTTTTTATAATTTCAGATTACAAATACCCATTTCTACCATCCATAATGCACTTGTATCACCATCTCTTCGCCGAACTAGTGCACCTATACAATTTAGCATTGTATTGGGTGTGTTGGGGACACAAGAGACTCTTTGTTATTTGGTTGCATGGTTGTTTGAGAGAGACCATCTTCATCCTACGCCTCCCACGGATTGATAAACCTTAGGTCATCCAAACCTCTGCACTTGGAGGCCCAACAACGTCTACAAGAAGAAGGTTGTGTAGTAGAGATCAAGCTCTTTCCTGGCGCCGTTGCCGGGGAGGTTAGCGCTTGAAGGTATATCTTTAGATCTTGCAATCGAATCTTTTAGTTTCTTGTTTTATCACTTGTTTAGTTTATAAAAGAAAACTACAAAAAAATGCTATTGAGGTTGCCTCATATGCTTCATCTTTTTAATGTCTTTCGTGAGTATGATGGAAAGGAAAATTATGCCAAAGTGTTAGAATAAGAATGCATTAAAATGTTTGGCACTAAATTTTTGTATGATGAGCATAATTGCAATGTTCTTAGTATGAATTCCTTGAATATCTATGATGCTAGTGATATGCAAAGCCACAAGCTTGGGGAAGCTATGTTTGATGAAGATGATTTTTTTGTCCCCAAGTTTTGGTGAGCAAATTTATTATGATGAAAGCATGCCTCCTATGTATGATGATTATATTGATGAAAGTGGGTTTGGAAGAGTGTCAACTTTAGGAAGTAATGATCCCACTATTTTTTTGGGTGTTGAATCTTATTGTGATAATTATGAAAGTGGATTTGGAGAGGTCATGACTTTATTTAGTGATGAATCCACTATTTCGGAAGAGGTTCCAGTTGATTATGAGAACAAAGTTGCTATCTATGATGATTATTGTGATGACATGTATGCTATAAAGAATAATGATAACCATGAAACTTGTCATCATGATTTTAGTTTTCAATATGCATCACATGATAGTTATTTCGTTGAGTTTGCTCCCACTACTATTGATGAGAATAAATTTGCTTATGTGGTGAGTAGTAAAATTTCTATGCTTGTAGATCATGAAAATAATGCTTTATGTGATAGTTATATTGTTGAATTCATTCATGATTCTACTGAAAATTACAATGAGGGGGGAACATATGCTCATAAGAATTGCAGTAATATCAAGTTTCCTCTCTATGTGCTTAAAGTTTTGAAATTATGCTTGCTTTACCTTCCTATGCTAGTTGATTCTTGCTCCCATAAATTGTTTGCTAACAAAATTCCTATTCATAGGAAGTGGGTTAGACTTAAATGTGTTAGTCATATGCTTCATGATGCTCTCTTTAAAGTTCAATTCTTCACTTTTATGTGAGCATCATTGAAATCATCATGCCTAGCTAAAAAGGCATTAAAGAAAAGCGCTTGTTGGGAGACAACCCAATGTTTACCCCTACTGTTTTTGTGTGTCCACATGATTAAGCTACTGTAGTAATCATGTTTTATAGCTTTTGTTTCAATAAAGTGCCAAGTAAAGCCTTTAGGATAGCTTCTGTTGATAGTTGTGTTAATTATGCTGAAAATCAGAAACTTTTGCGCTCAGTAAATAATTTCCAGAATCTTATTGAAACGTACTTTTGACCTGATTCTTTTTGCTATGGATTGGTGCAAAAAAATTTCAGGTGGATCTAATTGTTTCAGAATTTTTGGAGTTACAGAAGTATTCGAGAGTTACAGATTACTACAGACTTTTTTGTTTTTTTACAGATTCTGTTTTCTATGTGTTGTTTCCTTATTTTGATGAATCTATGAGTAGTATCAGAGGGTATGAACCATAGGGAAGTTGGAATACAGTAGATATTACACCAATATGAATTTAGAATGAGTTCACAATAGTACCTAAGTGGTGATTTTATTATCTTATACTAATGGAGCTTACGAGTTTTCTGTTGAGTTTGTGTTGTGAAGTTTTCAAGTTCTCGGTAAAGATTCGATGGACTATGAAATAAGGAGTGGCAAGAGCCTATTGGGGATTACCAAGGCACCTCAAGGTAATATTCAAGGACAATAAATAACCTAAGCTTGGGGATGCCCCGAATGGCATCCCCTCTTTCGTATTCGTTCATTGGTAACTTTACTTGGAGCTATATTTTTATTCACCACATGATATGTGTTTTGCTTGGAGCGTCATTTTGTTTTATTTTGTTTTGCTTGATATTTGAATAATATCCCAAGATCTGAAATTCTTAAATGTTAGAGAGTCTTCACATAGTTGCACAATTATTCGGCTACTCATTGATCTTCACTTATATCTTTTGGAGTAGTTTGTCGTTTGCTCTATTGCTTCATTTATATCTTTTAGAGCACGATGATGGTTTTATTTTGAAGAAATAGATGAACTCTCATGCTTCACTTATATTATTTTGAGAGCACTAAACAACATGGTAATTTGCTTTGGTTATGAATTTAGTCCTAATATGATGGGCAACCAAGAGGGATATAATAAAAACTTTCATATGAAGTGCATTAAATACTATGAGAAGTTTGATTTTTCATGATTGTTTTGAGATATGAAGATGGTGATATTAGAGTCATGCTAGTAGAGTAGTTGTGAATTTGAGAGATACTTGTGTTAAAGTTTGTGCTTCCCGTAGCATACACGTATGGTGAACCGTTATGTGATGAAGTTGGAGCATGATTTATTTATTGGTAATCTTCCTTATGAGTGGCGGTCAGGGACGAGCGATGGTCTTTTCCTACCAATCTATCCCCCTAGGAGCATGCGCGTAGTACTTCGTTTCAGTAACTAATAGATTTCTGCAATAAGTATGTGAGTTCTTTATGACTAATGTTGAGTCCATGGATTATATGCACTCTCACCCTTCCACCATTGCTAGCCTCTCTTATGTCGCGCAATTTTCGCCCATACCATACACCCACCATATACCTTCCTCAAAACAGCCACCATGCCTAACTATTATGGTTTTTCTATAGCCATTCCAAGATATATTGCCATGCAAATTTCCACCATTCTGTTTATTATGACATGCTTCATCATTGTCATATTGCTTTGCATGATCATGTAGTTGACATCGTATTTGGGGCAAAGCCACCGTTCATAATTCTTTCACACATGTCACTCTTGATTCATTGCACACCCCGGTACACCGCCAGAGGCAATCATATAGAGTCATATTTTGTTATAACTATCGTGTTGTAATTCTTGAGTTGTAAGTAAATAAAAGTGTGATGATCTTCGTTATTAGAGCATTGTCCCAGTGAGGAAAGGATGATGGAGACTATGATTCCCCCACAAGTCGGGATGAGACTCCGGACAAAAAATAAAATAAAATAAAAAGAGGCCAGAAAAAAGAGGAGACCCAAAAAATGAGAGAAAAAGTGAGAAGGGGCAATGCTACTATCCTTTTGCCACACTTGTGCTTCAAAGTAGCACCATGATCTTCATGATAGAGAGTCTCCTATTTTTTCACTTTCATATACTAGTGGGAATTTTCATTATAGAACTTGTCTTGTATATTCCAATGATGGGCTTCCTCAAAACACCCTAGGTCTTCGTGAGCAGGCGAGTTGGATGCACACCCACTTAGTTTCTTTTTGAGCTTTCATAAACTTATAGCTCTAGTGCATCCTTTGCATGGCAATCTCTACTCACTCACATTGATATCTATTGATGGGCATCTCCATAGCCCGTTGATACGCCTAGTTGATGTGAGACTATCTCCTTCTTTTTGTCTTCTCTACAACCACCATATTCTATTCCACTTATAGTGCTATATCTATGGCTCACGTTCATATATTGCTTGAAAGTTGAAAAGATTTGAGAACATCAAAAGTATGAAACAATTCCTTGGCTTGTCATTGGGGTTGTGCATGATTTAAATATTTTGTGTGATGAAGTTAGAGCATAGCCAGAATATATGATTTGGTAGGGACAACTTTCTTTGGCCATGTTATTTTGAGAAGTCATGATTGCTTTATTAATATGCTTGAAGTATAATTGTTTTTATGTCAATATAAACTTTTATTTTGAATCTTATGGATCTGAATATTCTTGCCACAATAAAGAAGATTACATTGATAAATATGTTAGGTAGCATTCCACATCAAAAATTCTATTTTTATCATTTACCTACTCGCACTACAAAAAAACACTTCTATGATGATACGTGTTTGTCACAGTAGGTCATGTTTTTTGTCATGCATGTACATCCATGACGATTTTATGACCGAATCAAGATAGGCATACCTGTGCTGTCGTAGAAGTGTTCCATGACATTATCAAAATTATCATCACGGAAGTGTCCACTTCCATGACGATAAATCGCGCGTCAGAGAAGTGCTTTCGTCAAGGGTGACCGACACATGGCATCCACCGTAACGGAATGCCTTTAAGCTATCATGTCCGGTTTTGGATCCGATAACCCGTTAACAGCCCAGACCAATGGGGATTTTCCATGTGTAAAATCATCATTGGCTGGAGGAAACACGTGTCAGCTCCGCGTTGGCACAGGTGTCACTCATCTAATGGGCGAGATGCGCCTATGATATGTTGACACTTGGACCAGCCCATAAAGTTTAAATGGGCCGGCCCAACTAAAGGCCCACAAGATTTTGCAGACCATAATGGGCCGGCCCAGCTAAAGGCCCACGAGATTTTGCGGATCATAATGTGCTGGCCCAGCTAAAGGCCCACAAGATTTTGCAGGCCCTAATGGGCCGGCCCAGGTAAAGGCCCACAAGATTTTTGTGTGCCATAATGGGCCGGCCCAGGTAAAGGCCCACAAGATTTTGAGGACCCTAGTAGGCCGGCCCATTAACTGGCTCCCATGTTTTGGGCCAAATGCCGGCCCATATTTGATCCAGTCCATTAATGGCCTGGCATGTTCCGGGCCTAATAATGGCCCATATGAGATCCGGCCCGTTAAAAGCCTACCACGTTCTGGGCCAAATTACGGCACAGATCAGGTCCGGCCCTTTAAGAGGCTTTGGGCTAAATTATGGCCCATATCAGATTCGACCCGTCAACTGCGACCCGTCAACTGGACGCTATGCTTTTGGGCCCACTTGCTAAAGGCCCATTTAGTAATTCGGCCTGATATTAGTTTCGGCCTGTTAAGGGCATGTTTAACATTTCGACCCTATATTAATTTCGGCCTGTTAAAAGCCCGTCATATAGTTGGGCCTAACTATGGCCTGGTTTGCATCCAGCCTGCTCGCAGTCGATAATCTGATTGGGCCAAATAAGGACCGAGACAATTTTGGCCTGTTAAAAGCATGTGATTTGATTCGCACAATCATGGGCTGGGGTCCATTTCGGGTTGCTACCGGCCCGTGAGCTGTTCGGCACGTTTCAGGAAGCCCATTGAGTTTTCTTGCGAAAAGAGGGCCGGCGGTTACCCGGCCTATTAAAGGCCCGAATCTACTAGTGGGACAGTTTACTTTTGGCCTTTTAACGGACCAAGATGACGGGGCCCATGATGCGGGTCATACATCGTGATTGCATGACGGCCCGATTATGTACCGTAATTTTACGGTTTGGCCGGTTTACTGCGAAGACAGGATATATATATAGTAAAATAACTGCAGCATCGTAAATAAGAAAAAACCTAGACTATACAATAAAGAAATGACGGCATATTACATCCACTGGGCATCAAAGTTTGCCACTATGATAATAAAGCACAAGCAGACAGCAGATTACATACACTGGGCATCAAAGATTGCCACCAGTGCAAATAAACACACTGACAAAATAATATACAAAACCGATAGCACATCAATAGAGTTCAAGAAAGGTTAGCCTGCTAGGGAGCTGCAGCGCAAGCAGCTGAGCAAGCTGATGAGACTGCGCTTGTTTAACACTTATATCTTCCTCACTATGAAAGATAAACAAACAGACAGACGATAGGTTTTGCACATAAAAGTATCAGTGCTGACAATTCATCACATTTCTTACTGACGAATAAAGTGACACAGTTTAAAATTGCATTAACACAATATATTATTGTTCAGGTCAAGACATGGCAGGAAATGACATTGTGAAGGAGTTGGCAACTTCATGACACCACTGGATTAAAGATCAAGAACTCATAAGTATCAATGGTTAGTGTGCTGTCAATTTATCCCATTTCAGATAGGCAAATAAAGAGATGGTTTAAATAATAGTAGAATGATATAACATTGTTCATAGGTAAGCCATTCCAGAATATGACATTGTGCTGTAGTGGGTAGGTTCACCACACCACTGGATTACAGATGAAGAACAGAAGCATACATGCAGTGCAAAAGAAGATCACTTGCTCTGTATAGTTTAATTTACATGGTATGAAGAAGGAACTTGGTTGTACAACTGAAAACTTAAATTGAGAAGGAAAAACTTTTGTTTATGAACTACATAATAAACTTTAAACATGCAATTTGATGCCAACACCAAAAATAAACAGCTGTTGCAATCATGCCTAACCAAATATACACAACAAAGTTTGAAGGCTTGAGAAGGACAAACATACATTATTGGTGAAGACAGGCTCTATAAAGCCCTTGTCCATGCTGATGGGGGGGATTCAAGAAGTTTACCACAGAATCTTCTTCATAAGCATTGCCTTTATTCTACATTTTGTTAAGAGTAAATATAGATGTGATAATATACGAAAAATGGAGAATATTTAAGATGATGAAGAGTGATGCTACATAACCAAGTAGCTATAAATGTAAGTGCAGCGATACAGGCAAAAGGTACAGCCAAGAGCAATGCACAACTAAACTTGTTCAGTACCATCGGTGTTATCCAACCTTATGGTAAGAGTAAATATAGATCTGATGTGTAGAAAATGTAGGGCAAAGGAAAATAAGCTGTAGAGTGATGGTACATGAACAACTACCTGTCAATATAAGTACACTGATAAAGGACAATGCAGAGCTAAAAAAATTCATTGGCATTGGATATATTCTACACTAATGTAACCATTCATACAGATCAGATAATTTGAAGCGAACAATTGATAAGCAAGCTATCATGCATACTGCTGTCACATAATGAACCAGGTATATATGCAAGTATAGTGAGACAGGACAATAGGTACTAACAAGAGCAAAGTAGAGGGCAACATATTTGCGATATCCTATCGTTCTTTTCAAACCAGAATTCTTCTTCGAGCACATTTCCTGCAAAAAAGATCTGTAAGGCACATGCGGAAAAATAGAAGTTCAAATTGTCATGTGATTTCATAGATAGTACCTCATCCTGGGAACAAGACTAGTGCATAACAAGGTTTTTCCATTCAATGTCTTCTAAATTTAGCACAGGAGACTTCACCGGAAATTCGTTTATAGACTTGCCATCAAAGTGTGATTTCCTCAGGTAACACCGATACTGTTGCAATGCTTCCTTGAAAAGCATAAGCAAGCTTTGCTCGTCATGACTATCCAGATTGACTCTCGCCTAGTTACAACAATGTAATGTAAATCATTGATGTGTTCAGTCAGCAGAAAATAGGAAAATAATAACCATGAATAATAGCACTTACATGTAAGTTGGACAAGAAGATGTGAAAATGGTGTTTGTCTTCACAATAATCTTCCCATGATGGGAATATATGCACGTAGTCCCTAACAACATTGAAAGCGTTGTCTTTTAAACTGGGAATAACTAGAATGGGGTTCCAATCTGTAGGAATTGGCCGTCTCTGCAGTTGGGATAGGTCTTCGGCCGGTGGACCTGCTGTACTTTTTACTGGAGTGGGATTTTTCTGTGGTACGGCTGGTGCTATGGCAAATGAAGTCGGTATACCATTTGCTGGAGTGCATGTCCTGTGTGGTGGGGCTAGTGGTGTGGCCAGTGAAGTATGGGTACAATCTGCTGGAATCGGTCCTACGTTTTGTGTCACTGGTTGTACAGCCAATATAAGTGGGGTGTTGTCTGATTTCTCCGGCACCACCATGTTTTTCAAGGACTTTTTTGGTGCTCCTTCAGTTCGCAATCACCCTCTTCCTTTTGATGTCGATGCACAAGAACAACATTTGAGTGAAAAAACATGGTATGATGACAGATGGAATATGTATTGATAATGGATGGGCATGGCATCTCGACATATATGATGAGTAAACTAAGCAGATGGC
Organism: Aegilops speltoides; assembly: GCA_021437245.1. Taxonomy (NCBI): domain Eukaryota; kingdom Viridiplantae; phylum Streptophyta; class Magnoliopsida; order Poales; family Poaceae; genus Aegilops; species Aegilops speltoides. The sequence continues at coordinate 178,293,101 of CM038146.1, forward strand.
GGTGCAACAAAGTATAAGAAATGCAAGACAACATATGCAAGATACGCGCAATCAAAAAAACCTTGCCAAATTAGAACAGGCACCTTGATGGGTGAACAGGACAGGCCATCTGCATTTGACTCCTCGAGGTTAGAATAGTCATTAGGATCATATTCTGAACAAGAATCAACATGTGGGGAGCGTATGAGTTTCATTGCATCCAGAATGGCACTCAATGCCTTGGTGCCAATTTTGTAAGTGATTGCAGTGTTTAGCTTCAAGAGTGGACTACTGCTAGTGCAACACAAAGCAGCTACACAGATCATAGTGTAGATATAACGGGAAAACCGTAAGCATCAGAGTAAAATCAGCAAGTAGAACTTGCTGAAATATATGTGCTAGTACTGCCGGTACGGCTAGAAAGGCTTCGGATACCAGTTCTCTTTAACTAAAGGTGCGGTACTGTTAATATCAGTGTAACTCTCAAAGGCGACACAGCTCCCCGCATTTCCTTGCTATTCTTATAGGATTCAAGTGGGCAGGCCACTACAAATCCTATTCCTATGTTTACAAAATTCTACGAATCAAAGAGGCTCAAAGTGTCCACCGCAACCGACCGTATAGACCTCTACACTGCAAATGTCCCTGCTCATCTTCAGTACAAGGAACATACTGTACTACTATCATACTCCCTCCGTTCCAAAATATAAGTCTTGGTAGAGATTTCCACTATGGATCACATACAGATGTATCCAGATACATTTTAGAGTGTAGATTCACTCATTTTGCTCCGTATGTAGTCCATGGTGGAACCTATACAAAGACTTGTATTTAGGAACGGAGAGAGTACATATTAAAGAAGAATGGTAGAGGAACATGGTAAAGAAGAGCAAGCAGATTTTGGATAATAAAATGTTGGTTGCGCAGTGCCCACACATGATGAACCAGAGCGCATTAAGAATGCAACTCCCTGCTGTCTCTCGACCATTTCAAGCGGTTGGATGAAGATCCTACGTCTCCTAACCCTTCCTCTTCCTTGTCTCTGATTCTTCCCATACAGAACACCGCATGGGCCGCCGGCCGGACCACCGGCCCCCACCGCCTGTGTTCCTTCGCCACCCCCACCCCCACCCGCACCACCACGTGCATCGAGTTTTCTTCGTTCGGCGAGGCCCCACCACCGCCCCCCCCCCCCCCACAACCACCCGAGCCCCTTCGTTCGCACCGGCGAACTCCGGCGAGCTCTGAAAATCGACTGACCCAATTTTGAAATTTAGTCTACTGTGATTTAACTACTGTGGATTATAAAAGGGGAAAACCATAAGCATTGGGAGTATAGTGTTGAGCGTGCCATGGTGGATCTGAAGGTGCAAACCGGACAAAGGCAACTTCGCAACCAAGACAAGAAATCAGAGTAAAGCAGTGGCGATCTATTTTCTTGATGCGGTAAATAAGTTGAACAGATACGAAAGAGTACCGCCTCTGGTGCGGCGCCATGTATGCATCTGCTGAGAATTTGACGGTGCTGCGGTAGCAATGGCTGTCGGAGGCATGGAAGTAGATCTAGGAGGGTAGATGGTGGCGACAGGGCGCGGTGGATGAGATGGTCGTAGAAGTAGTGCCGGCAAGGTGCACGATGGCGGGGATGAAGTGAGAGGAGGAGATGCAAGGATCCCGGTCCGAAGCCGTGGATGAGAGAGGTCGATCTCTTGTAATAGACGGCGGCGTCGGGGTATCAGCTCCGACATGGTGGAGGAGGACGGCGATGGATGGGGTGGCGGACGGAGGAAGCTGGGGTGGAGAGGGTGTTTTGGCACCCACGGAGTACAAATGGGGAAAAGGGAGGTAGAGAGGAAGGGGGAACCATGTATTCAGGGCGCGCTTGTCTCAAAGGCGAGGAATTTACAAACTTAGCCCCCGTTTCAAATTTCCTACATCACAACAATATTGGTCGGTTGGGAATAGGACGGTAATCTCGTATACACCGAATATTTGCCGATGAGAGTTTGTTTTTGGCGCCCACCGTGTATGAATCGGGGAGGGAGTCGATTTCGGCCGAGGACACACAATGTTTTAGCGCCCACCGTGTATGAATCCGGGTGAGAGGCGGTTATGTCACGTTTGGGTGAAATTGCAAACCTACCCCTATCAAAACCTATAGAAATCCAGCAGATAGGCTTTGCGTGGCAGGGATGGGTAGTAGTAATTTCCATCTCGCCGATTTTGGTTTCGGGCGGTTACTGCGACTTTCCCCACTTTGTTCAAATTTTGCAGAGTGCATGTTTACCGTGCCAACTCAATTTGAATCCCGTTTGTATTCTGTTTTTTCAGGCGGGATCCATTTTCGATTGGAATTACATTCTATATACATCATTTTTTATATATACGTTCAAAAGCACAACAAAGAATTCTACTCCTTTGTATGTATAATATGATTTACAAATACAATGATTTCAAAATCATAAGGTTGAATTCAAAAAATTTAAACCAAATTATGTTCTACTAAAATGTATGGATCAGTAATATCTACAAATTAAATAATATAGATGCACGTGAATTCTTATGAGTATGCATGTTTGATAGATCAATTTTGGTTCAAGTATGGATTACATGTATCATCATCTCGAATTCAAATATTTGAATCCCTTTTATGTTCACTCCTTTCACACCCATCTCTCTTATGCATACTCCTTCATGTAGCTATCACTCTCTTTTCTCCAGCTCACCCGCATGCTCACTTCATGTTTCTCCTATCCTTGCAAACATGGTCTCACGACGTCTCCCTTGAGAAGTGTCACACTCTCCCTATCATTATACATTATACTGTTTTCATTATCTCTCACGTCTCTACTGTTCTCTAGTATCACTCGGTACCTAAGCTTTCTTTTTCACCGCCACACACACAGTCTCCACTCGTCTTTCACTTTGTCTTTCTCTCTATGGGATTATCTCACACACCATATATGTCTCTAGATATGACTCATGCCACTAAAATTACTCTCTCTCTCTCTCTCTCTCTCTCTCTCTCCTGTAGACACAACATTTGTTGCGGTCTCCTTTTCGTCTCCATCCCAAACTAACATTATTCATTTGTTTACCGATCAGACAGCCCCCCTCTCTCTCTCTCACACACACACACACAACTCCTGCTTCCACTCCCCTTCCCGACTACCGTCTCTCTCTCTCTCTCTCACACACACACACAAAACTCTCGCTTTCGCACCCCGACTCGTATTTCTCTCACGAACATTTATCGACTAGCCTCTAGATAGGTTTATACACCCGCACACTCGTGCTTCCACTATCGCATACATGTCTATGTAGATTTTTCTTCCCTTCTTGAGACACGCCCTCTCGATCGTGCACACACACACTATCGCCTCATTTTAAGCTGATACCTCTCGCACACACACTCTTTGTTTCTTTGTCACACATGCACTCTGTCCTCCTCCACTCTCCCTCTCTCTCACACACACATGGGCTTTTTGCAACAACTAGCAAGATGCCCATGCGTTGCACGGAACATCAAGATGCATTTTGCTACGTCTTGAGCTTGCGTTGGTTTTCCTTGAAGAGGAAAGGGTGATGCAGCAATAGTAGCGTAAGTATTTCCCTCAGTTTTTGAGAACCAAGGTATCAATCCAGTAGGAGGCTCCTCAAAAGTCCCACGCACCTACACAAACAAACAAAGAACTCACAACCAACGCAATAAAGGGGTTGTCAATCCCTTCACGGCCACTTGCGAAAGTGAGATCTAATAGAGATAGTATGATAAGATAAATATATTTTTGGTATTTTATAATATAGATGCAAAAAGTAAAGATGCATATAAAAGTAGATTGAAAGCAAATATGATAAGAGATAGACCCGGGGGCCATAGGTTTCACTAGAGGCTTCTCTCAAGATACCATAAGTATTACGGTGGGTGAACAAATTACTGTCGAGCAATTGATAGAAAGGCGAATAATTATGAGATTATCTAGGCATGATCATGTATATAGGCATCACGTCCATGACAAGTAGACCGACTCCTGCCTGCATCTACTACTATTACTCCACACACTGACCGACTCCTACCTGCACCTAGAGTATTGAGTTCATAAGAACAGAGTAACGCCTTAAGCAAGATGACATGATGTAGAGGGATAAACTCATGCAATATGATATAAACCCCATCTTTTTATCCTCGATGGCAACAATACAATATGTGCCTTGCAACCCTTTCTGTCACTGGGTAAGGACACTGCAAGATTGAACCCAAAGCTAAGCACTTCTCCCATGGCAAGAAAGATCAATCAAGTAGGCCAAACCAAACTGATAATTCGAAGAGACTTGCAAAGATAACTCAATCATACATAAAAGAATTCGTAGGAGATTCAAATATTTCTCATAGATAAACTTGATCATAAACCCACAATTCATCGGATAACAACAAACACACCGCAAAAAGAGTTTACATCGAATAGATCTCCACAAGAGAGGGGGAGAACATTGTATTGAGATCCAAAAAGAGAGAAGAAGCCATCTAGCTAATAACTATGGACCCGAAGGTCTGTGGTAAACTACTCACAACTCATCGGAGGGGCTATGGTGTTGATGTAGAATCCCTCCATGGTCGATTCCCCCTCCGGTGAAGCATCGGCGAAGGCTCCAAGATGGGATCTCGCGGATACAGAAGGTTATGGCGGTGGAAATTGTGTTTCGTTGGCTCCCTGGATGTTTTCGGGGTACGTAGGCTTATATAGGAGGAAGAAGTACGTCCATGGATCACGTTCGTTCCAAAAATCACGCTCCTGAAGGTTTCATTCCGTTTGGACTCCGTTTGATATTCCTTTTCTTTGAAATACTGAAATAGGCAAAAAAACAGCAATACGGGTTGGGCCTCCGGTTAGTAGGTTAGTCCCAAAAATGGTATAAATGTGTAAAATAAAGCCCATAAACATCCAAAGGGGTATTATAATAGCATGGAACAATCAAAAATTATAGATACGTTGGAGACGTATCAAGCATCCCCAAGCTTAATTCTTGCTCGTCCTCGAGTAGGTAAATGATAAAAACAGAATTTTTGATGTGGAATGCTACCTAGCATAATTCTCCATGTAATTTTCTTTATTGGGGCATGAATATTCAGATCCAAATGATGCAAAATAAAAGTTCATATTGACATAAGAAATAGTGATACTTAAAGCATACTAATCAAAGTAATCATGTCTTCTCAAAATAACATGGCCAAAGAAAGTTATCCCTACAAAATCATATAGTCTGGCTGTTGCTACAAAGTATTTAATCATGCACAACCCCGATGAGAAGCTAAGCAATTGTTTCATACTTTAATAATCTCAAACTTTTTCAACTTTCACGCAATATATGAGCGTGAGCCATGGACATAGCACTATATGTGGAATAGAATGGTGGTTGTGGAGAAGACAAAAAAGGAGAAGATAGTCTCACATCAACTAGGCGTATCAATGGGCTACGGAGATGCCCATTAATAGATATCAATGTGAGTGAGTAGGGATTGCCATGCAACGGATGCACTAGAGCTATAAATATATTAAAGCTCAACAAAAGGAACTAAGTGGGTGTGCATCCAACTCGCTTGCTCACGAAGACCTAGGGCATTTTGAGGAAGCCCATCATTGGAATATACAAGCCAAGTTCTATAATGAAAAATTCCCACTAGTACATGAAAGTGACAACATATGAGACTCTCTATCATGAAGATCATGGTGCTACTTTAAAGCACAAGTGTGGAAAAAGAGATAGTAGCATTGTCCCTTTTCTCTTTTTCTCTCATTTTCATTTTTATTCTTTTTTCTTTTTCTTTCTCTTTTTTTGGCCTTTCTTTTTTCGGCCTTTTTTTCTTTTTTATTGTAAAGTCCGAAGTCTCATCCCGACTTGTGGGGGAATCATAGTCTCCATCATCCTTACCTCACTAGGACAATGCTCTAATAATGAAGATCATCACACTTTTATTGATTTACAACTCAAGAATTACAACTCAAAGCTAGAACAAGATATGACTCTATATGAATGCCTCCGTGATGTACAGGATATGCAATGAATCAAGAGCGACATGTATGAAAATTATGAAGGTGGCCTTGCCACAAATACAATGTTAACTACATGATCATGCAAAGAGCAATATGACAAAAGTAATGCGTGTCATATGAATGGAACGGTGGAAAGTTGCATAGCAATATATCTCAGAATGGCTTTGGAAATGCCATAATAGGTAGGTATGGTGGCTGTTTTGAGGAAGGTATATGGTGGGTGTATGGTACCGGCGAAAGTTGCGCGGCACAAGAGAGCCTAGCAATGGTGGAAGGGTGAGGGTGCGTATAATCCATGGACTCGACATTAGTCAAAAGAACTCATATACTTGTTGCAAAAATCTACAAGTCATCAAAAACAAAGTACTACGCGCGTGCTCCTAGGGGGATAGATTGGTAGGAAAAGACCATCGCTCGTCCCCGACCGCCACTCATAAGGAAGACAATCAATAAATAAAATTGTGCTCCAACTTCATCACAAAGCGGTTGACCATACGTGCATGCTACGGGAATCACAAACCTCAACACAAGTATTTTTCATAATCACCTCAACTAGCATGATTTTAATATCACTACCTCCATATCTCAAAACATTTATCAAGTATCAAATTGATCATAGCATCCAATTCACTTTCTATGATAGTTTTTATTATACCCAATTTGGATGATCATCATTCTAGGACCAAATTTGTAACCATAGAAAATACCATGCCATTCTAAAAGACTCTCAAAATAATATAAGTGAAGCATGATAGACTAGCAATTTCTTCAAAATTAATCCACCGACGTGCTCTAAAAGATATAAGTGAAGCACTAGAGAAAAAACTATCAAGCTCAAAAGATATAAGTGAAGCACATACAGTATTCTAGCAAATTCTAATCAAGTAGGTTCTCCCAAAAGGTGCGTACAGCAAGGATGACTGTGGTAAACTAAAAAGCAAAGAATAATATAATACACGACGCTCCAAGCAAAACACATATCATGTGGCGAATAAAAATATAGCTCCAAGTAAAGTTACCAATGAGCGAAGGCGCAAGAGGATGCCTTCCGGGCATCCCCAAGCTTAGGCTTTTGGCTATCCTTCAATATCTTGGGGTGCCATGGGCATCCCCAAGCTTAGGCTCTTGCCACTCCTTATTCCATAGTCCATAAAAGCTTTACCCAAAACTTGAAAACTTCACAACACAAAACTCAACAGGAAATCTTATAAGCTCCGTTAGTGAAAGAAAATAAAACCACCACATAAGGTACTGTAATGAACTCATTCTTTATTTATTTTGGTGTTAAACCTACTGTATTCCAAATTCTCTATGGTTTATAAACTATTTTACTAGCCATAGATGCATCAAAATAAGCAAACAGCACACGAAAAACAGAATCTGTCAAAAACAGAATAGTCTATAGCAATCTGTAACTAACGCAAACTTCTGCAACACTAAAAATCCTACCAAAATAGGAAGTCCTGGAAAATTTGTCTATTGATCAGAAGCAAAACGAATCAACGCCAAATCATGTTTCTGTGTTTAACAAAACTAAATTCGTGCATGCAAATTTTCTGTTTTTCAACAGAATTAAATCAACTATCATCATAGGTTATCCTATAGGTTCTACTTGGCACAAACATTAATTAAAAGATAAAAACACATCTAAACAGAAGGTAGCAAAATTTATTACAAAACAGGAACAAAAACAAAAAACACAAAGAAAATTGGGTTGCCTCCAAACTAGCGCTATCGTTTAACGCCCCTAGCTAGGCATAAAAGTGAAGATAGATCTAAGTAGTGCCGTCTTTGGCACTAAATTCATAAGTAGCTCGCATGATAGATTCATAAGGTAATTTGACTTTCTTTCTTGGAAAGTTCTCCATGCCTTTCATTAATGGAAATTGTAATCTAATATTCCCTTCCTTCATATCTATAATCGCGCCAATCGTTCTAAGGAAAGGTCTACCAAGAATAATAGGGCAAGAAAGATTGGAATCTATATCAAGAACGATAAAATCTACGGGCACCAAATTTCTATTTGCAACAATGAGAACATCATTGATCCTTCCCATTGGATTTTTAATGGTGGAATCCGCAAGGTGCAAATTTAAAGAGCAATCATCAAGATCATGGAAACCTAGAATATCGCATAAAGTTTTCGAAATCATTGAAACACTAGCACCCAAAGCACACAAAGAAAAACACTCATGATCTTTAATTCTAATCTTTATAGTAGTTTCCCACTCATCATTAAGTTTTCTAGGTATAGAAACTTCCAAATTAAGTTTTTCATCATAAGATTGCATCAAGGCATCAACGATTTGTTTGGTAAAATCTTTATTTTGACTATAAGCATGAGGAGAATTAACAACGCATTGCAACAAGGAAATACAACCTTCTAAAGAACAATTATCATAATCAAATTCCTTGAAATCCGAGATAGTGGGTTCAATACCATTTAAAGTCATGACCTCTTCAATCACACTTTTACCAAATTTAGCATCAAGATCTAAAAACTCCAAATTTTTGGGACGCCTTCTAGGTAAAGTTGACTCATCCTCAGTCCCATAATTATCAAGATTCATATTGCAAAACAAAGATCTAATAGGAGACGCATCAATAACTTTAAGATCTTCATCATTATTTTCATGGAAACTAGAAGAATTATTAAAATTACCATAAGAATTATTGTAGGAATTTCCATAATTATTAGAGGAATTACTAGGGAACGGTCTAGCATTAAAGTTTCCTCTATAAGCATTGTTTCCAAAACTATTCCTACCAACAAAATTCACATCCACAGATTCATCATTATTCTCAATCAAAGTAGACAAAGGCATATCATTGGGATCAAGAGGAGTATTCTTAGTAGCAAACAATTTGATAAGTTCATCCATCTTTCCACTCAAAACATTGATTTCTTCTATAGCATGCACTTTTTTACTAGAAGATCTTTCGGTGTGCCATTGAGAATAATTAGGCATAATATTATCAAGAAGTTTTGTAGCATCTCCTAACATGATTTCTATAAACGTGCCTCCCGCGGCTGAATCTAAGAGATTTCTAGAAGCATAGTTCAAACCGGCATAAAATTTTTGTATGATCATCCATAAATTCAAACCATGAGTAGGGCAATTGCGAATCATCAATTTCATTCTTTCCCAAGATTGGGCAACATGCTCATGATTAAGTTGTTTAAAATTCATAATATCGTTCCTAAGAGTGATAATCTTCGCGGGAGGAAAATACTTAGAGATAAAAGCATCTTTGCACCTGTTCCAAGAATCAGTACTATTTTTAGGCAAAGACGAAAACCAAACTTTAGCACGATCTCTAAGTGAAAACGGAAATAACTTCAATTGAACAATATCGTTATCCGTATCTTTCTTCTTTTGCATATCACACAAATCAACAAAGTTGTTTAGATGAGTAGCGGCATCTTCTCTAGGAAGGCCGGCAAATTGATCTTTCATAACAAGATTCAGCAAAGCAGTATTGATTTCACAAGACTAAACATCATTAAGAGGAGCAATCGGAGTACTAAGGAAATCATTATTATTGGTATTCGAGAAATCACACAATTTGGTATTATCTTGCGCCATGGCAACAAGTAATCCAACACACAAGCAAACAGAAAAAGTCAAACGAAAGAGAGAGGAGGAGATTGGGAAAGAGAGGGCGAATAAAACGGCAAGGGTGAAGTGGGGGAGAGGAAAACGAGAGGCAAATGGCAAATAACGTAAATGCGAGGGAGATGAGTTTGTGATGGGTACTTGGTATGTCTTCACTTGAGCGAAGACCTCCCCGGCAACGGTGCCAGAAATCTCACATTGGCGGGAGATCGAATCTTGACTTGACTTGGTGGAAGCTTCCCCGACAACGGCGCCAGAAATCCTTCTCGCGACGTCTTGAGCTTGCGTTGGTTTTCCTTGAAGAGGAAAGGGTGATGCAGCGATAGTAGCGTAAGTATTTCCCTCAGTTTTTGAGAACCAAGGTATCAATCCAGTAGGAGGCTCCTCAATAGTCCCACGCACCTACACAAACAAACAAAGAACTCACAACCAACGCAATAAAGGGGTTGTCAATCCCTTCACGGCCACTTGCGAAAGTGAGATCTAATAGATAGTATGATAAGATAAATATATTTTTGGTATTTTATAATATGGATGCAAAACGTAAAGATGCATATAAAAGTAGATTGAAAGCAAATATGATAAGAGATAGACCCGGGGGCCCTAGGTTTCACTAGAGGCTTCTCTCAAGATAGCATAAGTATCACGGTGGGTGAACAAATTACTGTTGAGCAATTGATAGAAAAGTGAATAATTATGAGATTATCTAGGCATGATCATGTATATAGGCATCACGTCCGTGACAAGTAGACCAACTCCTGCCTGCATCTACTACTATTACGCACACATCGACCGACTCCCTGCCTGCATCTAGAGTATTAAGTTCATAAGAACAGAGTAACGCCTTAAGCAAGATGACATGATGTAGAGGGATAAACTCATGCAATATGATATAAACCCCATCTTTTTATCCTCGATGGCAACAATACAATACGTGCCTTGCAACCCTTTCTGTTACTGGGTAAGGATACCGGAAGATTGAACCCAAAGCTAAGCACTTCTTCCATGGCAAGAAAGATCAATCTAGTAGGCCAAACCAAACTGATAATTCGAAGAGACTTGCAAAGATAACTCAATCATACATAAAAGAATTCATAGGAGATTCAAATATTTCTCATAGATAAACTTGATCATAAACCCACAATTCATCAGATCTCGACAAACACACCGCAAAAAGAGTTTACATCGAATAGATCTCCACAAGAGAGGGGGAGAACATTGTATTGAGATCCAAAAAGAGAGAAGAAGCCATCTAGCTAATAACTATGGACCCAAAGGTCTGTGGTAAACTACTCACAACTCATCGGAGGGGCTATTGTGTTGATGTAGAAGCCCTCCATGGTCGATTCCCCCTCCGGCGGAGCGCCCGCAAATGCTCCAAGATGGGATCTCGCGGATACAGAAGGTTACGGCGGTGGAAATTGTGTTTCGTTGGCTCCCTGGGTGTTTTCGGGGTATGTAGGCTTATATAGGAGGAAGAAGTACGTCGGTGGCCACCCAAGGGGCCCACGAGACAGGGGGCACGCCCTATAGGGGTGGGCGCGCCCTACCCTCTCGTGGTCGCCTCAGCTGCTTCTTGACTTGCACTCCAAGTCCTCTGGATCACGTTTGTTCCAAAAATCACGCTCCCGAAGGTTTCGTTCCGTTTGGACTCCGTTTGATATTCCTTTTCTTTGAAATACTGAAATAGGCAAAAAAAACAGCAATACGGGTTGGGCCTCCGGTTAGTAGGTTAGTCCCAAAATTGATATAAATGTGTAAAATAAAGCCCATAAACATCCAAAAGGGGTAATATAATAGCATGGAACAATCAAAAATTATAGATACGTTGGAGACGTATCACATTTGTATGAGTAGTTTATCTTGTAGGGGAAAAGGATGAACGAGGGAAGGCCTTATTTGCAAATGTGGAGCGGGGTGTGGGTATCTTTTTGCAAAATTGACATAGTTGCCTTCCTATTCGTCAAATATAGATCGGACGGCCTATATTGCAGGATGGCAGGCACATGATCATCACCGACTATGCTTTTTATAAGAGTAGGGATAAAAAGCAGAGTTGGTGATGATGGCTGGCCTGCCATCCTGCAATGTAGGTCATCCGATTTATATCTGACGGATAGGAAGGAAAATATGGCAATTTACCCGCACTCCTCACCACATTTGCAGATAAGGCATTCCCTCGTTCATCCTTTTCTCCCACAAGATCTTGATGTTCTGTGCAACGCACAGGCATCTTGCTAGTAAGAATAGAAATTAGACATACACCACTTCTCGAATCTTGAAACCAACAACATTCCTCCCTTATCTCAACAAAACCGCTAAAGGAATATATTTTGAGTGAAACATAACATATTTTTAGTGATATATGTATTTCAAAACTAGACATTTTTTCTATCAAATCAGTGAATATGTATTAATCTACTTTGATCGTGTGGCAACGCATTGGCACATTGCTAGTAGTTATTATAATTTTTTGGACACCGGACAAACGGTGGAGTACATATATGAAGAGAAGAGGCGCACGCACGCAGTCGGTATCTCGCTGTCTCGCACACATGAGTGTTACGTAAAGGCAACGTTAACAAATAAACCCTAAAACCCTAAGTGCACGATTGCTGCGTTCGCGGGTACCGGGTACGTGGTGGAGCACCTTTGTTGGAATAGTCAACTCGCGTGATAATTTGATCCGTAGGAGTTGATGGTCGGGACCACGGGTGAATGACTTGGAGGCGGTGGCTCGCCAGTTGCCACAGATCGAGTAGCCACGTTTAAAATATCTTTTCTAGCGGTGTTAAGAGTTCCGATTTTCAATGGCGCGTTATAAGTATTAAGTAGTTTTTAGAGAGATTGGTATGGAGTGAAAATGGAATTCATAGTACTATGTACCTCCTTGGCGTATGGTTGTATGGGTTTATGTTGCGAGATGTTGAACCTGTTAGTTCTAGGGCAAATACTATGGTTTAGATTTAGATGCTGGTTTTCAATAATGAAAATCGGAAGGGGGAAACCCTTCTTTGATTAAAAAAACTAGTACCTCCATTCTGGTTTACTAGTCCCCATCGTATTTTGGATCAAATTTTGTCCACGAATTTTACTTGTAAAATGTGAATGGAAAACTTGATTTTGTTATACCCAAACAAAAAAGAACTGGAGGGAGTGATTGCTCTAACACGGACATGACCTCTCATAGCGCAGGCATTGAACCGGCGTGCTGGCCAAGAGGGCCCCACTCGCTGCAGGACCGGCTGAGCACGCCTCCTCGCCGCGTGCAACCAGCTTCAGACTGCCCCGCCTGCCTTCATTGAATCCGCGTGTGTGCCGGCAACACGTCCTTCCGCGAGCCGTCCGGCATTTTAGAACACAAAAATGAGTAAAATATAATTAATTTACGCATGGTCCTGACTTGTTGTGCTCGCACTAGTAGCAGGAACTAGTAGAGGTTTTTATTTATTTATAACTCTCCTCACATTTCTTTGGCTTTGAAATGAATCATGGTTCTGGACATTATGTATGAATGTGCAGATATCTGTGAACATGAGTTTGATGTGGAAGTTGAACTTGGAATGTCGGGCTTCCGCGTGAACTATACCATGTCCAATGATTCGTCTGTTATTGTTTGGGAAGTAATTGCTATTATTACATGACCCGAAAAAATATATTTTGTGCCACATCAGTGGATGCACGGACATCACAACAGGCATGCTGACCGGATAAACATTTGAACCTAGCTATCATGAAGGAAATTTTGTATTGACAACAGTTTTAGATAGCAGGAGATGCCTTGCCTGCTCTTCCTCTGCTAGCTTATTTCTTTCTTCTTCCATCTCTTCTTTGGCTTCGGTCAAGAGAGCATCTGATTGCTCTTTTCGCTTCTTCAGGAACTCAGCTACATTCTCAAGGGCTGCTGCAGGCTTTCTTTCAGCCTTTAGTAGAGCCACGAGGACACGAACAGCTGACGACTCCACCTGGCTTGTGTGTAATCCAGCATCATCTGGGAATTTGCACCTTGTGTCTAATCCAGCATCATTAGGGAACTGGCACCTTGTGTGTAATCCAGCCTCATTTTGGAAACATGATCTTGAGGCTGACCATACTTCCCTCCTCGTAGGAACTGCATCCTGACATGAAGTTACTTCTTTTTTAAATCAATACTCAGAGCAACCCAGATCCATTTAGTAGAAGCCAGATAAACAGAACTCGGAGAAGTGAATTCAAAAGGAAAAAATATAACAATAGACTACCAGGTGAGAACACCCGCTTCCTACATCAAGCTAAAAACGAAAGCATTAGGACAATTAAGACTCTTCTTATTACACATCGAAGAACACGAGGCTTAAGAGAAACAGAAACTACAACATATACACATCGAAGAACATGAGGCTAAATGAAAGTAATTGAAAGGGTGTTCTTACCAAAGCTCGTTTTACAGGTTCGGTGCAGCTCCTCTTTAACTTGCCACGCTCCTTGAAGATGTCCCCAATATCCCGTGTTTTGTCTTCATTGCTACTCTGCATGTTCGCACTCGTGGTTTTAAAATCTCAAGATGACAAGAAAAATATACTACTAGTAATGCTCGTGCATCTTGTGGGCAACATTAAAGCACTCGTCTGCCATCTTAGAGCATCTCCAATAGAATCGCAACACGCGGCGCTTTAAAAAGCGTTTACAGTGCTGAGATTGAGTAGAGAGACTAGAGAGTAGAGGATAGTTCTCAACATTGATAGATAAAAAATAGATAATTCAACTACTCCTCATCGTCCGACTCCTCCTTGATGATGTCCTCCTCCGACGTCTGACTGTAGGTGTGAAGATACCGATTGTCGTCGGATTCCCAGTGCGACACTACTCCTAGGCTCATGTTGAATCGAGCGTCCGCTTTTCTACTACGCTTGTCCTCGCGATAGGCGGCTTTCTCAACCCTCCTCTTATCCCTCTCCGCCCTCCTTTGCCGTAGAACTCGCGCTCGTTGATGATGTCATGTGGGAAGCGTTGGCGCCACAGCTCCATGGCTTCCTCGTCCATCTCGCCGATGCCGAGACGGTGCTCCCGCCTCCGGTTGTCGCAACGATCCTCGTCGGTGCTAAACCGCGGCAGAGGCGCGAGCTCCTGCGCTCGCTCCCGCGTCATCACGTTGGGGAAGTTCAATGTTCTATGAGGCCACCGGAGGCACCACGCCACAGCGTTGTACGCCCGGGCGGCCTCATTGGTGGTGTCGAAATTGCCGAGGCCGAGGTGCATCCCGCAGAACCGGATCTCGGCGAAGAAGCCGCCGGAGGGGCGCGCACGGACGCCGCGGTATCCCCAGGTTTCCCGGCGACGCAGCGGCATGGTGGCGCGGCGGCGGTGAGGCAAGAAAGATCGGGGAGAGAGCGGTGGCGAGGCACAGAGCAGGGAGAGAGCGGTGGCGAGGCATAGAGCGGTGGGAGGGCGTTGGATTTTATAAAGCGCGCCGGATGCCGCACGCCAAAACTAGCGCACGCCCGGCCGCTTTTTCTCGCGCGCGCGTGATCCTTTCCCGACGTCTCTGCTATCTCTACTCTCTTCTCTACTGTTATATTTATTTTATATTTAATATTTATCTCTACTTCTCTACTGTCTACTTTTTTTCTCTATACTTTTTAAAAATACACTCTTATAAAAAACAGAGTTGGTGATGATGGTGTGCCTGCCATCCTGCAATATAGGCCGTCTGATTTATAAAAACTATGGCAATTTTGCAAAAAGGTACCCACACACCTCTCCACATTTGCAAATAAGGCCTTACCTCATTCATCCTTTTCTCTCACAAGATAAACTAGTCATACAAATGCATCTTGATGTTACGTGCAACGCACGGGCATCTTGCTAGTCTTATAAAAAACAGAGTTGGTGATGATGGTGTGCCTGCCATCCTGCAATATAGGGCGTCCGATTTATATCTGACAGATAGGAAGGAAACAATGGGAATTTTGCAAAAAGATACCCATACCCCTCTCCAGATTTGCAAATAAGGCCTTCCCTCGTTCATCCTTTTCTCCCACAAGATAAACTACTCATACAAATGCATCTTGATGCGTGCAACGGCATCTTGCTAGTTCTAAAATCCTTTCCATCATTTGCCACACTACTGGTTGCAGATGAAAAACCTACCCAAGCACAGTGTGATACAGGAGCGACGCACAATTACAAGCTGATATTCTGTTGGACAATGGAGGCTATAACCAATTACTTTTGCGGGAACAATGACACCCAGGAAATTTTAAGGGTAGGTACGAACAAAACTGGAACTGCACATGTACTCCTAAGTGATTCAATACACACATTACCAATTGAGGAGGAGAACGATGGTCGCGGCGGCCTCTGTGAGTCATGGTCGGCAATGGGAGTCAGTTCATCGTCCACGACGGTGGTGCTTCTGCGCTTGGCATCGGCTTCTGAGAAGCAGATCCGAGACCGTGAAGACGGTGCCGGGGAAGAGGCTCCGTGTACGACGACGATGGTGGACCGGCTCCATTGCGGCGTACGAGGTCGTCAATGAGGCAGATGTGCTATGGTGGACGAGTGCGCCCATGTAGAAGGGGAGGAGCACGAAGGCTGTGGTGCCATGGAGAAGTCTATTTTGCGGAGGGGATAGAAAATGGGGAGTATTCAGGTGTACTACTCTGGGTGTCGGGGTGGGGTTGGCTAGGTAAGGTGAACCTGAAGTTACGAAAACAGCCCCCTACCAAGTGTCATCCGTAGGCTTGTTCCGAAGGCTATGATGGTAACTTCCCACTGCTTGAATCAGGGTCGCGGGAGATTTTCCCGAAGACCTCAAAATTTTGTGACACTGAACTCCCCGTGTGGTGTGTTGAGTGATTCGGCTAAGCAACTAGCGAGTAGTACTAGTAAACTCTGCATATTAGGTTTGACCGAAGTCAAACTTCCTAAAGTTTGACCAAATTTATAGAAAAATATAAACATTTACCATAACAAATATGTATGATGTGAAAGCACATTCAATAATGAATCTAATGGTATTTATTTGTTATTGTATATGTTAATATTTTTTGTTATAAGCTTTTTGAGAGTTTACAAAACTTGACTTTGACCAATGCTAATACACGGACTTAAATAAAAACGGAGGGAGTACACATTTGTTTTCTTAGTTTGTAGTGACCTAATCATTTGTTGAAATTGTGAAATAAATATATTAGGCTACTGACTTCGAATGTAATGGTCTATACAATTCAATAGTTACAATCATTGTTGAATTTCAAGATGTATACAAGGTCTATAGTACTTCACAACATGCTCAAACTCACATAATCCCAATCAAATGAGAATCTAAATGCATTTCATAGTTATTACTTTGTAGGATGCAACAAAGCCAACCATAACTCTACATCAGCCATTATAGAAGCAACACTTTGAACATATCCCAATGTGTGAATGAAACGTGCAGAGAGAGATTGCGAAGATGGAGCAGATAGGGCGGGAAAGATTTTATGTATGTGGACGAGAGAGTAGGAGACAAACCTAACAAGACACATAGAGAGATATAGAGAGAGAAAGAGAGAGGAAGAAGTTAGGTCTGTGAGAAAGATGGAGACATGTAATATACGTGAGATGTGTGTGCATCCGGATTCTGTATACGTGGAAGGAAAAGAGACAACAAGTTTGATGAGAGAGCTGGAAAAACATGGACGAGAGGGGAAGGATCTCGTGGGTTGAGGGATTGATAATTTTGTGCGGGTGAGAGAGAGATTGGTAATTTTGTGCGAGAGAGAGAGAGGGTGGGCGAGGAGTCAGTCAGTCGTCGTCACATCATCATGCTTCCAAATGGCCCCGCATTCTCTAGCGCGGTGTGGTCGCCGTCTTCGACCTCCTCGATGCCCTCTTTGAAGATTGAGGTGTTGTGCATGCTAGGGTGCAAAGAAGCACAAGCGAGAGTGGTCGCCATATAACCTTGGATGGGGATGAATTGTGTGCTCGGGGGATGGTGTGTGTGTGTGTGTGTGTGTGTGTGTTGTGTTGTGTGTGTGTGTGTGTGTGTGTGTCAGATATTGAGAGAAAACAAACCTAAGGAGAGAAATGGGTATTCATGAAGAGATTGTGCGGGCCTTGAGGTGGGCAGGGGCCGGGTGGGGGTGTCAAAATGTGCACGTTGATGCATGTGTTACATGCGATCATGCGAGGGACGGATGAATCGAGAGAGATGGTTGTTGTGTTATGGATGCTCCTCTCTCTCTCTCTCTCACACACCCACACACACACACACACACAAGTAAACTAGAAGACCGTTCTCTCATGTATACACAACGTATCGGCATCTGTCTATGTCTCACTCATCCATGATCATTTGCGCATTCACACCTCTCTATGTCTGTATCACACGCACACCGTCTCCACATTGCCCTTCGGCCACAACACACATATGGACGCATACACACGTTCTCTCTCAGTCACACACACAAAATCAGTATTAAAAAAACAGGGGGCACCTAAAACATCCAAATCCAAATAAACACGAACTGGAGCTAAATTCAAATATATGGAAATATTGTAGCATCAAGAACTTTTCTAGGAAAAAAAGTTGAGTAATATTCGGTGGATGTCCTTTGAGCGCAACACGGTGACGCACCATTCGATCGACCGCGCGGCCACGGTTCACGCGCTTGCACAGGATTCTCTATCGTGGTTGTGGTACTAACTAATAAAAGTGTTGCCTAAGTCTAATGTTTACGTGTACTAGTACGGTTTTCCTTTAAGTTTGACCAACCCTATATAAAACTAAAGTAAGCTCCCATACACGCACTCATCAATATGTCGCCGCCACCGTTGCGCATGTCGGCGCCCGCCTGCTCCGGCCAACAATTTCTCGCCCATCACCGCCGTGTCGCCGCCATCCCTGCGCCATGAAGCCGAAGGCTCGCCCGCTCAAGTCGTCTGCAATCCCTCCTCGTGATGCCGCCGTGCTGCCAAGCACGCGAGCAGCTGGTGGAGCCGCATCTATGCACGACGCGTATGAAGAGGAGGACGAGCGCGTGCTCCAGCACCCCAGCGAGGAGGAACTAGCGTGTCATTGTCGTCTCCGCCCGCGCGGAGGAGGCGCACATGGTGGCTGTTGCGGCGGAAGCCGGTCGCGCGCGCGTCGAGCCCACAAACCGGGTGCGGACGCGGAATCTACCTTCGTGACCTTGAATGCCACGTGGATCCTGCAATCTGAAGGAGCAATTTGGGTCAGTCGACTCTTGTGAGCCGTTTGATGCAGCATGGATGGCTAGAAGGGATTCTTCCACCTCTTCTGTCGTCTTCTTCCTTCGCTCCGTCGAACTTCTTTCACAAATCGACTGACCCAAATTATACTACTAGTACAAACATATTAAGTACAGTAGGAACATGAAGATACGAGCAGTAGTACCAACTGAAAGAACAACAGTAGTAAGACATAGTACTAGTACTATTGTACGTACTAAAGAGTTCAAATAATGAGAGAGAACATAAACATAGTTCTGCTGGGGCCTCAGCACAACACACCCTTCAAAATAACCTAAGCAACTAGTCCTCTTGACACTGCAGTAGAACCAGCATGAGCGATGTCACTACCACCTACTCGGAGTCCGAGTCCACGTCCCTCTTCCTCTTCCTCTTCGCTGACGCTTCTTTGCTTGAACCGTACACTGGGCTCTACTTCTTCATCGAACCCTTGTAGATATTTAAACAAAGGTAGGCATCCATTGCTGCATACAGGATGTGATCTTCATCTAATGTCTTCGACTACCATCCATGATGAAACTCGTGATGAGGTTTCTTCAGTTTAGCGTACGAAGGATCAATCATGGCTGCTACCAGGGTCAGTATTGAAGGCTGAGAGGAGGACACCAGGCTTGCCTTCTGGAGATCGAAGGGCTGGCCTACAACGAGACCTATCCGACGCAGGACATCCCTATCGTTCCTAAAGTCTACAGTAACGAATTTCACTCTTTCGTCCTTGAGGAAGTTCTTAAAATCCTGGCACTCAACGTCGGCATGGCATATGTTGTAGACCAAGCAAACGTTATGTACACAAACCTGGATCACGGCGAGCTTCTTCCTCTCTGCCTCCTTTAGAGTCTTCTCTCTTTCTAGGACTGTGGTGTACTCAACATCTAGCCTAGCGACCCACTCATCGGTTGAACCGTTGAACGTGCGTAGGAAGCGAGCAAGCCATGCTTTCACCATCACGGATCCACGTGTGTAGATGATGATGAACTCATCATCGGTGAGGGCTCTAACCTGGTACTCAGCAGCGACCATGGAGATTTGGGAGGCCATGGATTTTGGAGGAGGGTTAGGAGAAGTTGAACTGTTGTACCCCGCAAAAATAATCTGGGAGCGAACTAATGTGAAAGGACGGGACGACTAGGAACGAACTATTGTAAGGTAGAAGACGGGGACAAGTAGGGCATGCGAACAGCGTGGAGTTGCTGGCTTTCCTGGTGGATAAACGGCTGCAAGCCCCCAAAGAGTTCTCGAGAACTATGCGGGACCCACTAGATGTCATGTCTACTAGACCCATATCGTAGGCCTGATGGCATAGCTTCTGCCTGTTTGCACGCCATGCCGGCGTGTGGATGTAACTTCACTTAATTCCGTCAACCGTCGCGCCTCCCACGACCTTTGCCTCCCTCGCGCGGTCGCGCCCTTTGAGACTTCGACCGGCTATAAATGAGCAATTTTTTTGCCTACTCCGCATGCATGATACTCCCTCTGGTCCTTTTTACTTCCGTCAACCGTTTGCAAAGTGTTTAACCAAATTTATACTAAAAATATCAATATCTACAATACTGATTATAATCAGTATAAGAACTATGTTTTATAATGAGTATAAAAATATTGATTTGACATTATGAATGTTGATACATTTTTCTATAAGTTTGGTCAAAGTAGAGGTACATTGACTTCAGACAAAACTTAAATGCACAATGCAGACTAGTTCCTCCGTCCAGGTGCGTGCCATGTCCTATCTTGTCATCACAACAAGGTTAGCTATTAGAGTACTACTACCTTACTTCTAGTTTAAAGGGCTCGATTCAAAATTTTCACCTACTCTTAGCAAGATAGAGGCGGTGGAATAGTTTTTCTAGTCTGCAAAAGTACTCAACTAATGTTGTCGTTCTTCACAAAAAAAATGTGTTTACCAATGCATGCATGAACACTAGTTACTCTAACCCCCTCTCTTCTTTAATTCTTTGCCACATCAGCATGTTTGCTATTCCTGTGTGCATGATACCAGCTAAGATACCACCATTATGGCCAGCCTTAATCATCGCATGCAATAATTTAGTGCACCTTGAAATATGAACATGTGTGGGGCGTGAGTGTTTTTAATGACTTGAGACTATACCTAGCCCGGCATGCAAGATGACTTATTATGCACCGTTCCCCAAACCTGCAGGAAGCCCATTCGTCTCCAAATCTTTTCCTCTCCATTTGTGGAAACAATATGCCTGCCAGACTCTCCTTCTCCCTCCGGCGGTCCCACCACTCCACCCCATGTGGAAAAAATCTGCATGCATGACTCTCCTCCCCCCACGCTCGTCCAATCCGTTGTGACCAACAATATTTCCACCCCTTCCCTCCCCTGTAATTTACTCCAACAAATATGCCCACGTAGCTATTATGTTAATCACGCAACATATCTTCTAGGACGCTGCTTTAGTTACTTAACTGTAGGTGCATTGGGTCACTGACATATGGGCCCAACAAGGGTCTGGCCCACATGTCAGTGATGCAACTGGACCTGCGGTTAAGTCAGTGCAGCTCAGTCCATATCTTACGTAGGTTTACCATTGCTCGGTATAAATACTGCACCTCCCACGGCATTCGTAAGAACGCTCATGTTCATCGCTATCTCCTCCCCCTCCCTCTCACGTCGACCACCATGGTTTCGCCCCTCCCAAGCCCTAGGCGCCCCTCGCTGCACCACCTGGACGGTCATGTGTCGCCGTTCCGTTCCTCGCCGCCACTAGTCGAGGAGGACGCGTCGGTGTTCCACTCCTTGACGCGACACGTCAAGGCGGACGCATCGGCGTTCCCAATCTTGCCAGCACGCGCGTCGGAGGACGCGTTGGCTCCCCGCTACGAGGTGAACGCTGCGCCGCCCGTCGAGCCCCCCAGCCTTGAGGAGCTTTGGAAAGAAATGGATGTCGCCATGTGGGAGGCTTTGCCTCCGGCAGAGCACGCCAAAATAGAGGCGGAGAAGAAGGCCGGGGAAGAGAATCGCGTCGCGGGGCAAGCTACCTGGCAGGTCTATGTCGCATCCGAGAGAGTCAGGCAATTGGCTCTTTGGCAGAAGGCTCATGCAAGGGCCGTGAGGAAGGCGGAGGACGCCCGTGCCAAAGCCCTGAGTGCAGTCGGGCCCAAGCGCCTCATCTACGCTTGGCGGTTGTACGTGGACCGAGTGCACGCTTCCAGCGAGGAGAAGTACCTGCTGGCACCGGATCACCATACCGGTGAGATCGCGCTCGCCTGCCGGCAAGCCGCCAATCAGCACCTCATGAGTTGCGAGGCTGGGGAAGAGGTGTTGTGTCGGCGTGCTGGGAAACGGCTGCGCACCAGGGTACTCGTGGCGCGCCTCAAGCGCTCCTACGAGCGCCGTGGATTTTAGTAGGAGTATAATTTAGTTTCGTAAGGTGATCTCATTAGTTTTGGGACGCAAATGATAAATCCCGAACATTCGGGAATAATTAGGGTCCTTAATTAAGTATGTAATAGGGAAAGTTTGGAAACCTTGTGTATCTGTACGCATTTTGTAAGTAGGTGCATATAGCACAAACTTTAGTACTATATACTATCGCACTACATGTCTCTCTCTATATATGCTTGCAGACTGTGCTACTCCCTCTGTCCAGGTGAATAAGTCATCTTTGGTTGTGCATCGTGACCAAGGAGGGAAGACTTTATACACCTAGACGGAGGGAGTACTACTATTACTTATGTACGGGCAAATGCACGTTTTAACATTATGATGCGGTCTTTGTAAAAGTAGAAAAACAACACTAGTCAAGCTTGTGAAACGATTCAATGCAAAACAAATGCAAAAATGCTCGTTTGATTGTTTACTTTTAGCTTCCTTCTCTGTGGTTATTTCTCTGTCGTACTTTGTACGGAGTATCTCACTGGTCGGAAAGGCATGCAAATTCCCAAACCTCTTCCTATACCATGTATCGAATTTTTTGCCTAACAAGTTGTGCCGTGCAATTGGAATTCCAACTTGAGTACTAGTACTACTAGTAGGAGTACCAGGGGCCAGTTCGTTTAGGCTTCTAGATTAGTAGTAATCCCATTACTACTAGCTCCGTCCTGGTTTATTGGTCCCCATTGTAATCTGTGTCAAATTTTGATCATAAATTTACCTAATGAAATGTTTGTGATGTCACATGCACTAACATTTTATCAGTTAGATCTTTGGTCAAAATTTACCACAAATTAAAATGGTGACGAATAAACCAGGACGGAGGTACTCCCTCCATTTTTGTATACAAGGTCACTATAAAAAATACATTTTGCATCTATACAAGGCCACCAACAGTAATCGAGACAAATATTAATGATGCTTCCTCGTACTAGTAACCCATGGCTTAATTACTAGCATGCATGTAGTGCATGATAATGACAAACTCATCTACTTCCTCTCTCATGCCACTCAATTTCTTCTAATGTGCATGCACCCTATTAATTAACCCGGTAAACGAGAAAATAAATTGACTTGTAAAGCACACATTGATTTTTATCTTGGTACCTGTAATTTGAGTTTGTGGCCTTGTATATAAAAATGAAGGGAGTACTAGTAGTAGTTTAGAAGTCCAAATAAATGAGTGAGGCGCCTTAATGTTACTCTCCTTGTGACTAGTCTTATGGGAAAAATTTGGGAAGAGGCGGCTTATTTTTAAGCCGCCAAAAGAACAGCCCTAGGAGTAGTAGCTAGGGATACTAGGAGTAGTAGCTAGGGATCGAGTGTAAGAGATGAACCGGAGAAAGTAAATGCAGAGAGATGAAATGCAAAAAAGACGGAGGGATGTGATGGTTGCTTGTCCGTTTATTTTACCAGGACACTTATTACTGGCAGTGGTTGGGTTTTGTGATATGACGGCTTTACTGACGCGCCACGAGCGGGGTGAGACTCCCGTGCAGCGCCGCCCTCTACACTTGTACTACATCGGTCGTGGTTTATTAGTCCCCCATTGAATTTGACTGAAGATTTAACAGAAAAAATGTTAGTGCATGTCAACAAAAACTATATCGTTGGATTCGTATTTGAACACAGTTTTCAATGATATAATTTTAGGTGACATGCATCAGCATTTATCGTACTATATATAATGTTAGTTCAATTTTTGGTCGTACTAATCTATAGTAGTAAGGTGCCCGTGCGTTGCATGGAAGAGTGAAATGCATTGGTCAGGGAGTTGTTTATTTTGACAAAGGATGTGGGGGTCATCTCATGTGTAACGGGTATCGATAGGTTTCTTCGGATATTATTTCATCTCTAGAGCTCACAAACATCCGGGTGAAATAGATAAAAATGTATCTTTTGCAAACAAAAGCGTTCAACTGTTCAACCTGCATCCAAAACTTGTGAAGAAATAACACTTATTGTGCTTTGCAAGAAATGATCTTTAACAATTAGTTTTTGAGTATCAATTGTTATACATGTTGGCTACAGATGACATGGCACTTTCTTGTAGTCAACCGTTGGCTATACTATTAAGTATTAACCATGACCTTATACACCTAGACGGAGGGATTAAATCAGGATGACTTGGAAGGGGCAAAGGAGATGTAAGTAATGGTTCATAGTAAGTCTTTCACCAGTACTGTAGTAAAAGTTCATACATGGAAGATTCTAGACTAAACCATAAACGGATACACTTTTATTCATGCGCGATACTCGAATAGAGCAAGATCATGCATGGAAGTCTCCACATGCTTAAACAGCGGATTACTTTGAGTGAAGACTAATGATCAACATTTAACTTGATATCTGTATGTCCAGGTGAACCTCCTTGGAGTCCCCATGCACCGCGTTGGCGGGTAAATCAGACCATGGGTTTTCCATGTCCACATCGGCGGGAAGGTCCTAGCTCCGCAGAGTCCAAGTCAGTTTGATGTAGCCGGTTTCGCCGCCCACGTGACCCGAAGGGGTAGTAACACTGAGCACGCACCCGTACATCGGCCTCGTGTCAGTGTCAGCGTCAGCGGCGTTGCCCCTGACGCACACTATAGAGACGGGGCGGCGGCCTGCACGGGCCTCACCGATGCCCACGATCAAGAGGAATACGCTGCCGTCCTCCTCCGAGACGAGCAGGCGGCGGTGATCCTCCAGTGACTCCGGCATGGTGAACGGGTAGCACGTCTCGTACTTGATGTTCTCCGCCAAGGGCCGGTAGTGAACGCTGCACGCATCCGTGAGGTGATGCACCATGTCCGCCGGCGAGCCCCAAAATGGCATCGGGCACTCATAGTAGTAGACGAAGGGCTCCTTGGAGGCATCGACCAGGCCGTCCATGAAACGGGAGTGGCTGTAGGGGATGATGTGCCAGTTGAATATATGAGCAAGTTACTACGAGATTTAATCCGAATAAGCACAAAATAAATCATGACGGCTATAACAAAGATGAAACTAATCATGTGGACTAGCATAGTAGTAGGATATAGAGTAGAAACATGAATTCTACCATGATTTCGAACAGGAAGGACAGAAACACATACAGTGCAACGGGAGCAACATCGTTGGCTTTGAGGTTGTCGCCCATGTCGTGAGGAAGAGGTTGCTGAGGTCGAGGAAGAAGTCGTCGTCGGTGAAGTCGTGGCTGCCAATAGTCGCGAGAGTGCGCTCCCCAAATTTCAACAGCGCCCGCCGAATGGAGCGCTGGAGGGAGTGGTTGTAGGGGACGTTGCGGCCGCCGAATGGAGTGCAGGAGTAGCACACGAAGCATTAGATGGTGTCCTTACTAGAACTGCCTAGTCTCTACTCTTATAGAAAACCGAGTTGGTGATGATGGTGTGCCTGCCATCTTGTAATATAGACTGTCCGATCTATATCTGACGGATAGAAAGCAAACTATGACAATTTTACAAAAGATACCCACACCTCTCTCCACATTTACAGATAAGGCCTTGCCTCGTTCATCCTTATCTCCCACAACCTCGTGCTCCTCCCTAAGTCTCTATCTCTACTCTTATATCTATGTCTACTACTCTTCTTTGTTTTTTTATAACAAATCAAATAGTACTGCGTCATCCGCTGCACGCCCGGCTGAACACGCCTCCTCGCCTCCATCATCACCAACTGAGTCTTTTATAGGAGTAGGAGTAGAGAAAAGGAGATGATGGTGTGCCGAGTAATGCACGGGCATCTTGCTATTTTTTGCATATAATTCCAAACACCTCGTAGACATGGTCTTTGACCATTTTACAACTATGTTAGTATCATTGCTTTTTTTGACGGGATGTTAGTATCATTGTTAGTGGTCAGCCGGTGCAAGTTATTGCCCCGTGTGTTTTAACCTATTTTTAGTAATGATATCTGCCGATTGTTTGGCACGAGCTCAATCCTGGCGAATCCCACGTAACCATCAAATTTCCATCCGACGGTGGCCTGTTTTTAAGCCATACACACGTACTGCAACTGCATCGCGGGCATTTGCAACTGCCATGTCTCCCAGTGAACGTTTGCTGGGGATTGGAGTTAGCACGGTTCGTAGTCGTTCCACACTCGGGCATTGAAGTTTGTAACTATTTTAGATTAGAATATACTACTCCTCCTGTGCTAGTAGTAGAGCAGAGTCCTACTTTACTACTCTACTCAAGCAAGTTAGGACATAGTAGTAGGTACTGTAGGGAGTATCAGTACTGTGATCACTCAAGCAAGTTCTCTGGCATCGATATGACCCTACACTGCTGGTATGTGTCTCGTAAGTCAAGCGGCGTGTTGTAGTCATCATCACATGTCCAC
Organism: Aegilops speltoides; assembly: GCA_021437245.1. Classification (NCBI taxonomy): domain Eukaryota; kingdom Viridiplantae; phylum Streptophyta; class Magnoliopsida; order Poales; family Poaceae; genus Aegilops; species Aegilops speltoides. The sequence continues at coordinate 178,319,710 of CM038146.1, forward strand.
TTCCCGTAGCACATATTCGCTTCTCCATCTTTATCCGCACATAATCTCGTCCAATCTTCCATCCCCGCTAAGGCGCCTCCCCCCTCATCCTAAACACAAGCACTAACAATGGCAGAACCGAGCAGCGTCCGCCGAAAGAGTGGCTGGAATTCGCTCCCCACAGAGGTAATCAAGCTCATTGTTTCGCGTGTGGACAATCTCAGTACCATGCCGCTCGCCACGTGCTCGTCGGGGCTGTACCGTTTACTCAAAGCCCTCAGGACGGAGATTTTTAAGCCAGCTCCTTGCTTGTTGATGTCGCCTGATCTTCAGAAACGGCATGTCACGCAGCATAACGATCGTAGGGTGGCGAGCATCAACCCCCTTGACTGCGATCTGATCCTTGTCGCCCTCAACTACATTACGGTATGTACTGGGTCGGCATGAACACGTCTTGGATGGTGCTCGTCGACGGTCGTGGCAGCTGGATGCTCGTGGAGGTCTACACCCGGCGATTGATCCCCTTCCTCGATTAACCTTTGCCTTTGCTTTGGCACATGCCCGAATACTCAAAATCTTACAGTAGCCAACATGATACCAAGTTTGATTTGCTCAAGGCTGTAATCTGCCAAGTGCCCACAGGATCTGTGAATTATAAAGAGTTCAAGCTAATTGCGTTCTTCAACCACGGTCTCACCTATCTGACAGGTCACTGCGGTAAGTGGATAAATTTGCACGTCCATCGCAGCATCATACATCGTCCATGGTTCTCTGATGCCATTGAACATAAGGGCTTCATTTATGTTGTCGACTCCTTCTATGGCTAGATGTGTTGCTATCCTACTCCAGTCATCGCTACAAACGGCTCTTACAGCAGTATGTTACTTTCCTATGATATCATGATGGCTTGCTTATATTACTGTGAACATTTACTGAAAAATATTCCTGCTCTAAAATGCAATTCTTAAGATTGACTACATCAAGAACCCTTTTTTAATTGACTCCAACTTGATATGATGTTGTACGCCGCCTGGTGTCCCTACCCTTCCTAATCCTAGAACCTTTCAAAGAAAAGCGGCATGGCGATTGCGGTGGTTCTGGCTCGATCGACTGACGGCGAACAATTGATGATCGTTCGCGACGCATCGGATGTGTTGTTTCACGGAATACAATCACGATCCTTTGCAAGGTCTTTGAGCGGGATCCCAGCTTCTCTCGGGCCTTGAGAATTTTTGTTGGAGGCTGGTAAGTAACCTTGGTACACGCTCTCTGTTTGTCGGACTGAATTATCGATTAACGAGGAGATAACCGGCGACAAGGATCATGATGGCGCGGTTTCGTTCATCGAGCAAAGCTGTGTGTACACAGCATACCATGCGTCTCTGCATGCACCATACCCTGATATGTGCCGCCATGCTCTGCAGCCCAAAGTAGGAGAGAGGGTCGCAAGTATCAGACTTCGATCTGCTGGCTGGAGTTTCCCCCGTCAGGCACCCATCTGGTTCAAGCCGTCAGCCAATATCCACAGCTTAATAAATAGTAACGTCTAACTGAGCCAGTTAGTTAGATGCATATAACTACTAGAAAAAGGGCTATAGATGGGATAGACAGTAATGGCGCACTGTACATGTGGTGCGCCATTACTAAATACTAATGGCGCACCATGTGTTGGTGCACCATTAGTGTGCAAATACTAATGGCGCACCACATCCCACGGTGCGCCATTAGTAAAAAAAATATTTTTTTCAAAACTACTAATGGCGCACCGTGGGGGTGGTGCGCCATTACTAGTTGACATAGTAATGGCGCACCACACCCACGGTGCGCCATTAGTAGTTTGAAAAAAAAGTAAAAATAAAAATAAAAAAATTTGTTAGTAATGGTGCACCTGTGGACAGTGCGCCATTACTAGTTTTAACTAGTAATGGCGCACTGTCCACTAGTCCGCCATTACTAAGTTTTTTTAAAAAAAATTCAAAAAAAAATCAAATTTTTTTTAGTTTTTTTAAACTAGTAATGGCGCACCGTGGGTGTGGTGCGCCATTACTAGTTAAACTAGTAATGGCGCACCACCCACAGTGCGCCAATACTAACAGCCCAACACCGAATGCACCTCCCCCCCGTGGACCGTCTTTTCAGTTTTAAAAAAAATGATGGAAATGTCAAAAAAATAAAAGAAAATAAGTTTCCCATGTGATATGTGGTCTAGTTGTCGGGAAAATTTACAAACATGAATTTCGACTTTATTTGCAAGATCTCTCTGGAAATTTGTAAAATGGGCATAACTTTTGCATACGAACTCGGATTAAAAAGTTTTTATATGAAAAATCATCTACTCGAAAAGTTACTTCCGAATTTAACTGGGGGAACCCCGTTAAACGTTTTCAAAATCCCCAAAAATCTAACCGAATAAAAGATACGGGGCTTTCAAGATCTAGAGGCAAAAAAATTCAAAAAAATTCAAACTTACTAGTGGCGCACGGTGGATGTGGTGCGCCACTAGTAACAGAAAAAATTGGTTTTGATTTTTTTTTGATTTTTTTTCAAAAAAGGATACGTAATATGACCGGGAAGTTTGAAATATTTTTCAAAATTTCATCATAGTCATGAACATGAACAAAGTCCTAGACATCAACAAGGTATAATAGGATTGATATGCTAGATATATCAACAAGTGCTTGTGAAGTGAGTTATTGCTGGGGTTGAATAGAACTCTGAAGTTAAGCGTGCTTGGGTTGGAGTAGTGTGAGGATGGGTGACCTTTCGGGAAGTTTGACCACGGAGTGCGATTTGACTTGAGATTAAGCATATTGACCCGAGATTAAGAAAAAAATAAAAAAAATAAAAAAATTTGAAAAAAATATTATTACTAATGGCGCACTTCTATGTGGTGCGCCATTACTAAGTCAGATAGTAATGGCGCACCACCAGTGGTGCGCCATTAGTAAAAAATACTAGTGGCATGCTACTAATGGCGCACCAGTAGTGCGCCATTAGTAGGCAAAACTGGTGTGCCATTAGTAAGCCTTTTTCTAGTAGTGATACACTAGGTGTAGTAGGATCTTTATTTAGTTTGATGCATACACTTGTTCTTTTTTGGTAGCCCTTTTGTAATAATGGCTGATGTTTGGTTTGAAAGAGAGAGTTGCGTCTTCACTCTTCTGGCATGCTTACCGCTTCTATTGCACCCCAAGCCCTGGTTGCTGCTGCTGCTTTCAATGGAGAATCATTAGTATATTTCGTCTGTTGGTTGAATAAATGTGTTGTTGGAATGACAAACACAATGTTTTGGAAGTCGTTGCACAGTTCGATCCTTAGTGCCCCGTACTGTACGTAACGCATGCTATTTTTCGTACGGAACACATTTTTCACTTGTTGATAAAATGCAACCCACTGATGAAGGCCCAATAGAGGAGCCCATAATTAACTGGAAGGGAGGCTCTCACATGAATCCGGCCCAGGTACATGCTCATGGTCCCCTAAACATAAATAAGTAAATAAATAAAGCTAAATGCTCATGCACCAGTCCTTTAAATTCATGATTTAATAGGAGGATATTATTTCCTATGATAGGGTCGTTACATTCAGTCGATATTATTCTTAGGCAAAGATAGCGACCAGTATTCTTTCTCCAAGCATTTTCTTCCTGCAACCAGCGGACCCATGCAAATCATAGTCAACGTCGTAAATAGTTCCGGTCCATTTTTATTTTTCAATAACAATGTCCAAGCCAGCTGTAACGCCCGGGTAATCAAGCTACAGTAACTCTCGGGTAATGATGCCACGTCACCTCGATTATTGTCGATAATCTCGCGTTAGTTCAGAGCTGGTTCAAATTCAAATTCAAAATCAAATCAAACGGTAAAAGTTTCCAAACTTCAAAACTAAAATGTTTGAGTTATGCCAAATAAAGCAAAGGTAATTTTGGTGAAGAGACCACACTTTAAAAAATTGTTTAAATATTATAAAATGTATAAAAGCATGGCGAGAACAATTATTTAAATGCTTTTAAATAATAAACAATTACAAACTAATTTATTTTAGGTGCCAAGTTGATTGTGGTGGTGGCATATTGGTTAACACTAATTTAGGTGCAACTAATGTATTTTATAAAACTAGTGTATTTAAAATGTAAAATTAAAAGCAGAAAAAAAAAAAAAAAAAAAGAGAAAAGTGCCCCCATTGGGCTTGGCCCACCAGGCCGCCTACCCGGCGCCGCCCACCCCACAACCCCCGGCCTATATGGCCTCACCCATGAAACCCTAGCCCCACGCACCACTCCCCTCCCGTCGCCCCACGTTCCCCACTCCCACTCCCCTTCCCCGATCCAGGTGGATCGGGCGCTGACGCCGCCGCCGCCGAGGCGCCGAACCCAGCGCCCTTGGCGCCGCCGTCCGTCCTGCCGGCTCCGTCGCTCGCCCCGACCACAGTGACTGCGCCGCCCACGCCGACACCGGCGCCTTCCCAGCGCCCCCCACCACCGAGGCCTCGCCTCCTCCAGCCCGCCGTCGCGACGCCCTCCGCCTCAGCACCAACCCGCGACGCCGCCCGCCGCCACAGATCCGTCACCGTCGCTTGAACGCCCCTCGCCGAAGCGTCCTCGCGGATCTCCTCCTCGTCTCCGTCGGTCGTCCCGTCCTCCTCCTCAGCGGCCGACCCGAGCCTCGCCGCCTCCGCTTCCCTCAACGCCCGGTGAGGCCCTAGCCTCTGCCTCCCTCTCCTTTCCTCTTCGCGAACCCGACCACTGCGCCCCACTGCGCCCGCCACCCTCGCCTCGCCTGGCGCCCTCCCATGCGTGCCGCGATGCCACACGCGCTCACTCGCGACCCCATCCATCGTGGCCTCGCCCGCTGATGCTTCTTGCCGCTGCTGCCGCTGCGGCGCCTTCCCTTCGCCGGCCGCGCCCTAACGCGTCGTCCGCGACCCGCCCTTGTCCGTCGATGCGTGGCGCGCCCGGCTAGCCGCGCCTGGGTCCGACGCCTGGCGTTTGCCCCGGTGCCCATGCCCGCATTCGTTAGCCCGTTAGCCCCTGGGGCCTATGACAGATGGGCCCCATGCCAATAACGTTTTAATAAAAAAAAAGGGAAAATAAAATAAAAATAATTAATTAATTAATTAGTGGATTAATTAAGTTAATTAATCATGTTTAATTAACTTGCTAGTTTAATTAAACAATAATTATTTTAGCTAATCCCTAATTAAACTAATCGAGTATGACGGTGGGTCCCCTTTGGACCCACGTCGTCAGTTGACGATCAACTCGTTGACTGCCGGCGTCATCTTGACGTCATCTTGACGTCGGCGATGCCTTGATACTCGATAATGTTGAATTTAAATAATTAAATAAATCCTAAAAATGAATAAAATCTTTTAAAATTAATATAAAATAAACCGTAGCTCGGATGGAAAAACTTTGTACATGAAAGTTGCTCAGAACGACGAGACGAATCCGGATATGCAGCCCGTTCGTCCGCCACACATCCCTAGCATAGCAAACATGGAACTTTTCCCCTCCGGTCCGTCTGTCCGAAAACGCGAAACACCGGGAATACCTTCCCGGATGTTTCCCCCTTTCGCCGGTATCACCTACTACCGTGTTAGGGCACACCTAGCACCGCGTATTGCCATGTTACGCTTTGTGATGCTTTGATTGCTCTGTTATTTATTATGTTCCTCTCGTTACTTCTTTCGGTGAGACCCGTGGCGATCTTGATGCCCACGTGGTCGACTACGTCACCGGCGACCCCTCCTTCTTGTGCGAGCAACCAGGCAAGCCCCCTTGATCACCGGATATCGCCTATTCTTCTCTATCTTGCTTGCATTAGAGTAGTGTAGCATATTCTTGTTTGATTACTCCTATTACATTGCATAGCTTTGTCATTGTTGCTACAATCATTGATACCTTACCCGATCCTAAATGCTTAGTATAGGATGCTAGTTTATCATCATTGGCCCTACATTCTTGTCGACCGCCTTGCTATACTATCGGGCCGTGATCACTTGGGAGGTGATCACGGTATATACTATACATACATACATACTATACAGATGGTGACTAAAGTCGGGTCATTTCGAGGAGTACCATAAGTGATTACGATGAAATTTGAAAGGACGGTGGCTCCATCCCCAGAGAGGTGGGCACGGGTTCCCGACGGCCCCATTCGTTACTTTGTTGCGGAGGCGGCAGGCGAGGTTGAGACCACCTAGGAGGCAGTGGGCTGGCCTGATCGGCGTTCGTGGATACTTAACACGCTTAACGAGATCTTGGTATTTGATCGAGTCGGCCATTTGGTCTATACGCACTAACCATCTACGTGGGAGTAGTTATGGGTATCCCGGCGTCGTGGTATCGGCCGAAGCCTTCTTGGCGTCGGACGACGAGCGGCGGCCGGATTGGACTGCGTTAACGCAACTTCCTTTGTAATGGAGGTTGCTAGGTGCATTTCGGCCGCCCTACATAGCGTCTTGAGTGTGCTCGAGGCGATGGGCCCGGACCCTGCGCGCTTAGGTTTAGACCGGCGTGTTTGACCTCTCGGTTGTGCCTAGGTGGGGCTGCGGCGTGTTGATCTTCGAGGCGGGCATGACCCAGGAAAGTGTGTCGGCCAAATGGGATCAAGCGTGTTGGGTTATGTGGTGCACCCTGCAGGAAGTTAATCTATTGAATAGCCGTGATCTTGATAACAGGACGACTTGGAGTTGTACCTTGACCTTATGACAACTAGAACCGGATACTTAATAAAACACACCTTCCAAGTTCCACAGACAACCCGGTGATCGCTCTCTAATGAGGGCTACGAGGAGAGGATTGCGGGTAGGATTATGCTATGCGATGCTCTTGGAGATGCTACTTGGTGATGCTACTTGGAGATGCTACTTGGAGGATTTCGGTCTACTCTCTTCTACTGCTGCAAGGCGGAGGCTGCGAGCGTAGTCTTCGATAGGATTAGCTATCCCCTCTTATTACGGCATTCGCGATTCGGTCCATCGATATGGCCCTTTACTCATATACCCATGCATATGTAGTGTAGCTCCTTGCTTGCGAGTACTTTGGATGAGTACTCACGGTTGCTTTCTCCCCCTTTTCCCCTTTCCTTTCTTTACGGTTGTCGCAACCAGATCTTTGGAATCGAGGCGACGCCACCGTCGATGGCGACTACTACCCGGAGGTGCCTACTACTACGTGCAAGGCTGGCGGCGACGAGGAGTAGTTTAGGAGGATCGAGGCGGGAGGCTGCGCCTCTTCGTCTGTATCCCGGTTTGTGCTAGCCTTCTTAAGGCAAACTTGTTTAACTTATGTGCGTACTCAGATATTGTTGCTTCGCTGACTTCGTCTATGATCGAGCACTTGTATTCGAGCCCTCGAGGCCCTGGCTTGTATTATGATGCTTGTATGACTTATTTTACTTTTAGAGTTGTGTTGTGATATCTTCCGTGAGTCCACGATCTTGATCATTACGTTTGCGTGCATGATTAGTGTACGATTAAATCGGGGGCGTCACAAGTTGGTATCAGAGCCGACTGCCTGTAGGAATCCCCCTTCCAACTCCTTGGCCGAAGTCGAGTCTAGACTTTACAAAACTTTTACTAACATGGCTGTGCGGCCCATGGGCCCACGTCGCCATTGGGTGGTAGTAGGATCTTTTATTCCTCATCTTTACTCTGGGACTCTGAGCTCTCTTCTATTCGGGTTAAATGATTTTGCAAAAAACAAAACTAACTTTAGGTTCTCATAAGTACTTCCTCCGGAGAGCCCCTTGTTACCGATGACCTTTCTTTGCACGGAAGATTCGAAGATACTCTACGATGTGCTCTCGAGACTATGTGCCATCGCTTTTGCAATTCACTTCCATCGATAAATACCTCTGGATAACTACTTACACCTATCGTTCATATTTTCATCCCTAGTTGCTCTTGTTATTACAAGATGTCCTGAAATACTCTTGATATTCGAGAATTCTTTATGCTTATCGCCTGCAGTTCCTTGCTGCATGAATACCCCTACGGATAATTACTCGCGCTTGCCGAATATCCGTTTGTCCAAAGTTGTTCATGTGTTTCACAAAAATACATTCAAATACTACCCGATCTTCCGAAAATCCTGAGCAGCCTATTGCTCTTGAAATTCTTGCTTACTTGCATTATGGTTAATCCCATAAGCCTCGTAGTCTTATTGACATTCCTTGTCATTATCATTTTGAGTCTGTTGACTCAATATGTTTGTGAATACACGCAATCATCATTAATCCTTATAAATTACCTTTCCGATTGAGCTGCCATTCTTTTAACTGGAATTGGTTCTCGACCAATCCAATTGCCGTTGATTGTAACCTAAGGCTATTCAACTTATCCATCCCTAATCAGAGCATTACTTGATCCTTGATTTGGATTCATAATCCCTTTGCATTTATTCTTCGAATTAGTCAGATGATTCTATAACCTGATGCATTTGCATTCTTTCCTTTTCTAGTTGAGTAGCGATACTCACATCAGATCCTTTGTGGACAGTCAGGTCCTTTGTTGGATTATTATCCGACAGTGTCCTTCATATTCAAATAACCTTGTGAGCCTTTCCACGGATACATAATGCCTTTGGTAAATTGTATCCTCTGCTTTCTCAACCATGCTCTGCCTTCGAGCTTGAGTTAATTACTTCTAAAGATTCTGGTATATGATTCTAAGATGCCCCGATGGGTTGAACCTATGCCTTCCTCAATATGTGTGAACTCGAAAGTTTTCACGAGTCGTACTCTTCTGGTATTTTGCCAGATAAAATTTCAACACTACAACTTCATTGAACACGAGAAGTGAATGAAAGGTTGTGCATTGGAGAAGTGGGAGTCGACCTTGAACTTGGTGTTCATGCCCATGGACACGATGTACATCTTCTCATCGAAGCTTCTTTTAAAAAAATAATTATTCCCTTGGTATAAGATCATCTTATATCTGGGATCTGGCCTTTTTGCAATCGTGGTTCCGACCATGTTCTCCTTTAAATACCATTTCTCGTGCAAGTTTAAGCACTTGTCTTCTGCAGAGCAATCCCCCAGTCCAACCTCTACTTTGATCTGTCATTGAGTATTACCCCCTGATATCTCGAGATTATCATGGGCGCATAACTTTTATGAGTTCATCAAGTACTACCTCCTCACTGATTCAAATTTTTCACAGGCTCTGAGTTATTAAAAAACTCAAAGACACCGATAACTGAATCGAGTTCGCATTGCGATTCAACAAGTATTTGAACCCTTCACTGCTTACAAATTTATTAATCCTTCGAGTCATTCCTAGCCTGATCGGCTATATCATTATCCAGCTAATTTTAACTGTGCTACCTGGTCCTTCTTCCCGAAGCACAATTTTCGACGATGAACTAACCTTACGTTGATCCTCATCGTCATATTATTTCGCCTTGAACAACAAGCTTGGTTTTGAGTTTGTGTCGTACCCATGGTTCCAATAACCTCTTGCTTCATCATTCTTTTGACTTGATGTGATCGCGGATCGATTACATCTTCAGGCAATCTCTCGACAAATGTGTCGTGATCATTATCAACATTCTGAGCTCTCCCAGAATATCAATCAAATTCATGATGAGAATTTCCATCCTTGCCCCTCGATGATTTGTGTTGTCATCGACTACTTCCTTGCCTTCTTTCCAACACAAACTTGTTCGTGTTGTGGCTATACCTTGAGTTCCTCGTTAACCGACTTATGTTATGTTCTACCTTGAAGTATTACCATCTTCTATGTCAAGAATGTCGTGAGAATTTCACCACCTCTTGAGAATTCTTGGTATGGTGATACTTCTCACCCTCACCATTCTTTCTTGGTACACGTGTTGTTTCTAACCGGAATACCGGCAATTGAACTATGATGTGTGAATTCAAAACTTCTAGCAACCCTATTGCTTTGGAGGGAATGGTCGAGTTTCATTCTAATTCTTATGTTCGTCAAGTCACCTTTCCAACATTGATCGTGCAACCCAGCTCATATTTTGGGTGCACCTTTCAACCAATGTTTAATTGTGTATGTCTTTCCTCGAGCATACAACATTATATCATTTGAATTGATAAGTGTCATCTTCTTGTTCACATTATTGTGGAAAGCCATCCGTATAGGATTCTCGATGAATTGTCACTGAGCCCATCAGCCACCTTCTCATCCCCTTATTGGTTTAAGGATAAACTATTGCTTCAAGAATCCGCTCCCATAGTTCATTTCCTGAGAATCTTGAAATGTCATTTTGTCTATTTGTGTTGCACCTTTTCTTCTCGGACATCCTGAGTCTGAGGTATCATGACACCAATCGGATCTGAATCTTGGTCAGATATGATGGTTGGGACAACTTTCCAGGAGTTATGATGTTGGTCTTTTGATGACCCGGTAACATGATGTCATGCCTAGCACCCCCGCCTGGGTGGAGGACCTATCGTTATAATTTCTTTTGCAAGGATAACCACTCTTCCTGGAGGAAATTGTAAGACCTATTTTATAAGCTGTTCCTGATGGATCCAATGAGTATCTAAAGTCCGACCTTCGTTTGAATACCATGTCAATGCTATCTCAAAAGCTTGTCTGTGGTACTCCAATTTTCAACAAGAACATTTGAAGCCCAATGCTAAATGTTTCCTGCTCAATGATCCAAACACCGTTGTATGGGTAAACGTCATGAAATTTCTCTCCCCTCAGCTAGAGGATTTTCTACATAATATCCTGTCATGGATATCATGCTCTGCTTCCCTTGGGAAGGATATACCCCTGAAATATGTGTTTAGACACATTGTCCTTTCCATTGTTCTATTCAAACTGATGATCACCTTCTCCTTTCCATTGTTTTGATCAACATTACTGGTGATCTATATGATCTAAGCAGTAATATTCTCCTGCTTATGTGAACACCTTGGTGTACAACCGTGGCAGTAAGACCCTGTTACTATTGTTGAAAACATTCTGGTAACCACCGATGGATAAGAACTTTGCCTATTGGTCCGCCTCGTTCAACAAGCAGGAATTGGTTCTCTTCGTCCCTCGCCCTTGGTATCGATGTTGTTGCCGACATAACTGATAGGCTACCCTCTGACATGCCTTACTATCATGACCTGCAAGATGTCGGCCCCCCTCCTACTTTTGAACCACATGGTGGGCCCATAACCCACAGTTCCACCCCCTGTTCCCAAGGTTGCTCCTCGCGTGTGGCCTCGTATGAAATTCACGAGCCATCTTCTGAGGGATCATCAAATCTGATGCCGGACGCAATACTTATTCTTGATTGCTTTGAGCCCTTTCACGCCTTGTTTAAGGCATCAAACGATTGTCTGCCTGCTTGAAACTTCACATGATACCTCCTTACCTTGCTCTCGATATTTTCTTAAGTTTAAATTCGAGAGTTACTTCCGCCATCTTCCTCGATGTTACCGACCAGATAGTCGACCTTGTAGAGGTCCGTACTCCCGGAATGCCCACCCTTTATCCTTCCGTAAGTACGATGAAGATCCCGAAGAAAGGATGTGTACTACATCATGATGGCTCAAAGAGAAGGCGAAGACATCAACATAATGGATCGACCGCTTCGAGAAGAGCAACCAAGACCGAGAACGCTTGTTAGAATTATCGTAACCCAATCCCTCCCCCCTTACCCCCTCTTAAATCTCGGGACGAGATTTCTTATCTTGGAGGAGATTTGTAACGCCGGGTAATCAAGCTCTGATAACTCTCGGGTAATGATGCCATGTCACCTCGATTATTGTCGATAATCTCGCGTTAGTTGAGCTGGTTCAAATTCAAATTCAAAATCAAATCAAGCGGTAAAGTTTCCAAACTTCAAAACTAAAATGTTTGAGTTATGCCAAATAAAGCAAAGGTAATTTTGGTGAAGAGACCACACTTTAAAAATTGTTTAAATATTATAAAATGTATAAAAAGCATGGCGAGAACAATTATTTAAATGCTTTTAAATAATAAACAATTACAAACTAATTTATTTTAGGTGCCAAGTTGATTGTGGTGGTGGCATATTGGTTAACACTAATTTAGGTGCAACTAATGTATTTTATAAAACTAGTGTATTTAAAATGTAAAATTAAAACAGAAAAGAAAAAAAACAAAAGAGAGAAAAGTGCCCCCCCCGCTGGGCTTCGGCCCACCAGGCCGCTACCCGGCCGGCCCACCCCACAACCCCCCTGGCCTATATGGCCTCACCCATGAAACCCTAGCCCCCACGCACCACTCCCCCTTCCGTCGCCCCACGTTCCCCACTCCCCACCCCTTCCCGATCCAGGTGGATCGGCGCTCGCTGCCGCCGCCGCGGAGGCGCTCAACCCGCCCGCTTGGCGCTTCGTCCGTCCTGCCGGCTCCCGTCGCTCGCCCCCCGACCCTGGTGACTGCGCCGCCCGCGCCCTGACACCGGCGCCTTCCCCGGCGCCACCCCACCACCGAGGCCTCGCCTCCTCCCGAAGCCCCTTCGTCGCGACGCCCTCCCGCCTCTGCACCAACCCCGGCGAACGCCGCCCCGTCGCCCACAGATCCCGTCACCGTCGCTTGGAACGCCCCTCGCCGGAAGCGTCCTCGCCGGATCTCCTCCTCGTCTCCGTCGGTCGTCCCCGTCCTCCTCCTCAACGGCCGACCCCGAGCCTCGCCGCCTCCGCTTCCCTCCAACGCCAGTGAGGCCCTAGCCTCTGCCTCCCTCTCCTTTCCTCTTCGCCGAACCCGACCACTGCGCCCCACAGCTGCGCCCGGCCACCCTCGCCTCGCCCTGGCGCCCTCCCATGCGTGCCCGCGATGCCACACGCGCTCACTCGCGACCCCATCCATCGTGGCCTCGCCCGTGATGCTCTGCTGCCGCTGCCGTCTGCGGCGCCTTCCCTTCGCTGCCGCGCCAAGGCCAAGGCGTGCGTCCGCCAAGACCCGCCCTTGTCCGTCGATGCCGTGGCGCTGCCCGGCTAGCGCGCGCTGGGTCCGACGCGCTGGCGTTTGCCGGTGCCCATGCCGCGTTCGTTAGCCGTTAGCCCACAGGGCCTATGATGAGATGGGCCCCATGCCAATAACGTTTTAATAAAAAAAAAGGGAAAATAAAATAAAAATAATTAATTAATTAATTAGTGGATTAATTAAGTTAATTAATCATGTTTAATTAACTTGCTAGTTTAATTAAACAATAATTATTTTAGCTAATCCCTAATTAAACTAATCAGAGTATGACAGGTGGGTCCCACTGGACCCACACGTCAGGTTGACCAGTCAACTCTGTTGACTGCTGACGTCATCTTGACGTCGCGATGCCTTTATCGCTCGATAATGTTGAATTTAAATAATTAAATAAATCCTAAAATGAATAAAATCTTTTAAAATTAATATAAAATAAACCGTAGCTCGGATGGAAAAACTTTGTACATGAAAGTTGCTCGAGCGGCGAGGCGAATCCGGATATGCAGCCGTTAAATCGCCACACATCCCTAACATAGCAAACATGGAACTTTTCCTCCGGTCCGCTGCGTAAAAGCTAAACACCGGAATACCTTCCCGGATGTTTCCCCCTTTCGCCGGTATCACCTACTACCGTGTTAGGGCACACCTAGCACCGCGTATTGCCATGTTACGCTTTGTGATGCTTTGATTGCTCTGTTATTTATTATGTTCCCTCTCCGTTACTTCTTTCCGGTAGACCCCGTGACGATGCTGATGCCCCTGTGGTCGACTACGTCACCGACGACCCCTCCTTCTTGTCTGAGCAACCAGGCAAGCCCCCCCTTGATCACCAGATATCGCCTATTCTTCTCTATACTGCTTGCATTAGAGTAGTGTAGCATATTCTTGTTTGATTACTCCTATTACATTGCATAGCCTTTGTCATTGTTGCTACAATCATTGATACCTTACCCATGATCCTAAATGCTTAGTATAGGATGCTAGTTTATCATCATTGGCCCTACATTCTTGTCGATCGCCTTGCTATACTATCGGGCCGTGATCACTTGGGAGGTGATCACGGTATATACTATACATACATACATACTATACAGATGGTGACTAAAGTCGGGTCACTCGAGGAGTACCCGCAAGTGATTACGATGAAATTTGAAAGGACGGTGGCTCCATCCGGTGAGAGGTGGGCTGGGTTCCCGACGGCCCCGATCGTTACTTTGTTATGAGGCGGCAGGCAGGTTGAGACCACCTAGGAGGCAGTGGGCTGGCCTGTTCGGCGTTCGTGGATACTTAACACGCTTAACGAGATCTTGGTATTTGATCGAGTCCGCCATTTGGTCTATACGCACTAACCATCTCGTGGGAGTAGTTATGGGTATCCCGACGTCGTGGTATCGGCCAAGCCTTCTTGGCGTCGGACGACGGGCGGCGCGCCGGATTGGATCTGCGTTAACGCAACTTCCTTTGTAATGGAGGTTGCTAGGAGTGCATTTCGGCCGCCCTACATAGCGTGCGGTGTGCTCGAGGCGATGGGCCCGGACCCTGGCGCTTAGGTTTAGACCGGCGTGTTTGACCTCTCGGTTGTGCCTAGGTGGGGCTGCGGCGTGTTGATCTTCGAGGCGGGCATGACCGAGAAAGTGTGTCGGCCAAATGGGATCAAGCGTGTTGGGTTATGTGGTGCACCTGCAGGAAGTTAATCTATTGAATAGCCGTGATCTTGGTAACAGGGCGACTTGGAGTTGTACCTTGACCTTATGACAACTAGAACCGGATACTTAATAAAACACACCCTTCCAAGTTCCACGACAACCCGGTGATCGCTCTCTATGAGGCTACGAGGAGAGGATTGCGGGTAGGATTATGCGATGCTCTTGGAGATGCTACTTGGTGATGCTACTTGGAGATGCTACTTGGAGGATTTGGTCTACTCTCTTCTACTCTTTGCAAGGCGGAGGCTGCGAGCGTAGTCTTCGATAGGATTAGCTATCCCCTCTTATTACGGCATTCTGCGATTCGGTCCTCGATATGGCCCTTTACTCATATACCCATGCATATGTAGTGTAGCTCCTTGCTTTGCAGTACTTTGGATGAGTACTCACGGTTGCTTTCTCCCCTTTTTCCCCTTTCCTTTCTTTACGGTTGTCGCAACCAGATCTTTGGAATCCGAGGCAGGCGCCACCGTCGATGGCGACTACTACCTCGGAGGTGCCTACTACTACGTGCAAGGCTGGCGGCGACGACCGGGAGTAGTTTAGGAGGATCGAGGCGGGAGGCCTGCGCCTCTTCGTCTGATCCCGGTTTGTGCTAGCCTTCTTAAGGCAAACTTGTTTAACTTATATACGTACTCAGATATTGTTGCTTCCGCTGACTCGTCTATGATCGAGCACTTGTATTCGAGCCCTCGAGGCCCCTGGCTTGTATTATGATGCTTGTATGACTTATTTTACTTTTAGAGTTGTGTTGTGATATCTTCCCGTGAGTCCCTGATCTTGATCGTACACGTTTGCGTGCATGATTAGTGTACGATTAAATCGGGGGCGTCACACCAGCCCAGCGCGTTGGCGACAGCACTTTATCCTCCGCCTTGGTGCGCTCGCCGCGGCGCCGCCGTCCGGCCTTGTCAACATTTTTTTTGAAATGGTCCCTGCGAACATAGTGAATTGGGAGAGAACTGTAGTTGTGAGTATGACAGTACGGACCCACCAGGTCCACTCCCGAACACAAGCAAGCACCTCTTTTACTACTCAGATGCACCCCTCATTTTTTTACTCTAATCCACCCTGCTGATATCTGGGACCCACATCATTTTTAATGTATAGTCAATTAATGATTGTCGGTGTCAAAACCGGCGGATCTCGGGTAGGGGGTCCCGAACTGTGCGTCTAGGCGGATGGTAACAGGAGACAAGGGGCACGATGTTTTACCTGAGTTGGGCCCTCTCGATGGAGGTAAAACCCTACTCACCTTGATTAATATTGATGATATGGGTAGTACAAGAGTGGATCTACCACGAGATCAAGGAGGCTAAACCCTAGAAGCTAGCCTATGGTATGATTGTTGTAATGGTTGTCCGTCCTATGGACTAAAACCCTCCAGTTTATATAGACAACGGAGAGGGCTAGGGTTACACAGAGGCGGTTACAATGGTAGGAGATCTACATATCTGTATTGCCAAGCTTGCCTTCCACGACAAGGAAAGTCCCATCCGGACACGGGGCGAAGTCTTCAATCTTGTATCTCCATAGTCTTGCAATCCGGCCGATGATGATAGTCCGGCTATCCGGACACCCCCCTAGTCCAGGACTCCCTCAATGATAGAATTGCACAACTTTCTTTTTGAGCAGTAATTCGGAGGAGTGGGCTATAAACTAGGTTGTGCGGTCTTTGTGGCCCGTCTAACAACATGACCAGCCCAGCAGGTTTTTCTTTGGGAAAATAGGTAGCCCAGTATTTCTTTTTGAAGAATACCCAAGCTAGGCCTATTTGTTTTCTTCGACTTACTGGGCTGCAAATCTTTCAAGACGAGGAGGGATGCATTCCAACCTTGGCCAAAGAGTATGGTCAGTGTCTGTTAAAAGTAATATCAAAGGGGTTGAAAATTCCAAAAAAATTATAGCAAATGGGATATTAGTTTCTTTTTTTGTTTTTGTTCTTCACTGATATTTTATAGTATTTCATTGGATTTAACATGAAATAGTGCTAATTTATTTTTAAATTTGTTTTAGTATGGCTACTATTTTTTGGATTAAGAATATTTTGTTCCCTAGTAAAAATTTGCGAATTTTCAAAATTTCGCTTTATATTTAGTTAATTTTTTAACCACAGCATTGACGGAAAATGGGCAAACAATTCTAAAAATGGAAAAAGGGCTGCAATAAATTCCATATGGTTAGAAAATGAGTAAAAATTATAAAAATAATAGCAAATGGGCTGTACACGCTACGGATTTCGAGGCTGACTTGTTTATGCAAGGCTTTATCAGTCAACACACGATTCTAGTAGCAGTGACTGTTGGATGTCCATCCAACGGCCGACGTGCTTCTTCAATCTCTGAGCTTCCTACTCCAGCCGCCTAAACTATATTGGCGAGACTACTGCTCCCTCCTCTTGTGGTTCATTGTGATGCGCTTGAGCTTCCCGGCCCATCCTACTCCCTTCGCTGGCCTGGCCGCACGCAATCAGCTCCCTCCTTATTATGTGAAAAAAATTGATTCCTCCCACTGAAATCTGGGGCGCACCGGTTGGGAGGCTGACATGTGGGCCTACTAAGTTGACGCGTACGCAGGGCTTGTCAACTTAGTCAACAAACGATTGTTGCAGCATTAACCGTTGGATTTGAATCAAATGGTCCTGCTGCTTCTTCAAGTGCTGCTCTTCTTGCACCAGCCGCCCAAACCAGCGCGGCGAGAGGCGCCTACTCCACGCCTTGATGGCGGCTGTCTTGCCGTTGAGGCCTCACCGCCCCCTACTACTCCCACCGCTAGCCATGCCCTGCAGCAACGGCAGCCTCACACCGCAGCCGAACTAGTGAACCCTCGTACTCCTCTCCGCATGGGCATCCACTGTCGCGTCTTCCCCGGCTCTGCGTCGTCCCCTTCCTAGGCCTCGCCGTCGTCCACCGCCCTGGTGCTCTCGGCACGGCATAGTCAACGTGGTCATGGAACAACTTCCATCGGACGTGGAGTGCACGTGGAGAGGATGAGAGCTGGGTCCACGGCTGCACACAAGGAAATGCCTCCTTATTACGCACAAAATAATGGTTCCTTCAGCTGACATCAGGGACCCACCGGAAGGGCCTCTGTATTTCACGAAAAAAAACGTTCCCCCCGCTGACAGGTCGGACCCACCAGCTATATCTTCGCACGCAAGGAAGTGCCTCCTTATTACGCACACAAAAAATGAATACCCCCCTGCTAGCTGGGACCCACCATAGTGGGTGGCTGACTTGTGGGCCTACTAAGTTGATGGGGACGAAGGGCTTTGTCAACTTACTCAATACTCCAGTGACCATATGATGTCCATCCAACGGCCATGGTGCTTCTTCAACATCTGGTCTTCTTGTTCCAGCCGCCCAAAGCAGCGCCGGTCGTGCCGCTTGCTCCTGCCTCCCGTGGCTAGCTGTGCTGCCGCGGAGGCCTCACCACCCCCATATTAATCCCACCGCTGGTAGAACATCCCTCTACTCACCCACACCCCCTATTATTCTGCAGCGACGATAGCCTCACACCGCAGCCGAACCAGTGAACCCTCGTACTCCTCTCCGCGTGGGCATGCACTGCCGCGTCTTCCCTGGCTCCGCGTCGTCCCCTTCCTAGGCCTCGCCGTCGTCCACCGCCGTGGTGCTCTCATCACGGCGTGGTAAACGTGGTCAAGGAACGACTTCCATCGGACGTGGACTATACGTGGAGAGGCTGACAGCTGGGTCCACAACCGCGGCAAGGAAGTGCCTCCTTATTACGCGAAAAATAAAAATACCTCCACCTGACAGCAGGGACCCACCAGACGGGCCACTGTATTTTCCGAAAAAAATGTTTCCCCCCTGACTGCTGGGACCCACCAGCTACATCTTTGCACGCAAGGGAGTGCGTCCGGGCAAAAAAACAATTCACCCCCCTGACTACTGGGACCCACCAACTACATCTTCGCACGCAAGGAAGTGCCTGTCAGTCGGGACCCACCTAGTCAAAGCGTATGTAGCGTTTTCATTCTGGTCGCGAACATGTACGTACATACTAGTCGATGTAGAGGCGTGCATGTGTCGTAGTAGAGGCCCGCACGTGTCGTAGTAGAGGTGCGCACGTAGCATGTACACGTACATAAAACGGCCAGGGTGCAAGAAAGTAAATACCACGTACGTACATACGAGCGGGGTCTCGAACGCCTACTCGCGCATACGTACGGCCAGGGCTCGTGTACATGGCTGGGTTGGAACGGAGAAACAGCGTTGTCATCATGTTCATGGGGAGCCAACCGGCTGGGTCGGAACGGAATGCGGCGTCGTGTTCATCGGGAGGGCTTGGACGGAATAGGCAATGGAAATGAGGCCTGGCGTACAGCAGAACGGAGGAAACGGCCATGTGTTCGACCGACCACGTTCAAAACGGGATCCTGTTCATCGGGAGGGGTCTAGCGTACCGCAAAAGCGGAGAAGCGGACTTGTGTTGGACCTCCTACGGTTGAAAGCAGGTCCTGTTGATCGGGAGGGTGTGGCGTGCCGCAAAGCGGAGAAGCGGACTTGTGTTGGGCGCTTCTGATCAAGCGAGGTCTGTTCGCCGGGAGGGTGTGGCGTACTGCAAAACGGGACTCCACGGGATACTGTTCATCTCCACCGTCGACCTCCTCCAGCCTCCACGGGCTATTGTTCATCTACCATCGACCTCCTCCAATCTCCACCTGTGATTGTTCATCCACGGGCTCCTGTTCATCCAGCCTCCACCGCGCGCTACTCCACCGGCTACTGTTCAACCACCTCTCTCCACGGGCTCCTGTTCAACCACCCTCCACGGCCTACCGTTCATCCACCCCTCCATCGTCTACTATTCATCCAGCCCACCACGGGGTCGTCCTGTTCATCCAGCCCTCCACGAGGTCCTGTTCATCCAGCCCCAACCGGCTCGATCAATCGGGGTCCTGTTCATCCAGAGGCAACGCCACGGGGTCCTGTTCATCCACCCCACCGCTCACTTTTCATCCAACCCCCCTGCAACGCTCACTGTTCATCCAGAGGCAGCATCAATCGGCTTCAGTTAGCAGCAGTAGCGAAGGAATCGCTCGATCGGGTTCACTTAACAGCTATCGATCGATCCCTCGGGTTCAGTAACGCATAGCCTGCATTGCAATCGCTCGGGTTCAGTTAGAGCCCAACGCCTCGCTCGGGTTCAGTTAGAGCCAATGCCTCGCACTGCAGCAGCGTACATGTATGGCGAAACGTGCATCGCCTCATTTCGACCACCCATCGTAGCAGGAACTCGCTGAAATTTTCCTCGCCCTCGCTTCTACCACGGTTTTTTCATCATGGATGGCCCAAAGAATGTCATGCAGCTGTGTCTCTGGTCCCGCCCAGGACTAAAATCCCATTTTCTATCATGATTTTTGTCATAGAAGTAGGAGCCCACCACATCTATGATGATACCGGGTTTTGTCACAATTATCGTCATAGAAGTGTCATAAGTATGACAGAAAAAAATTCGTTCGGCCCAAAATGTCACGGATGTGTCTTTTTTTTGTAGTGTCGAGGACGAGCAGGAATTAAGCTTGGGGATGCTTGATACGTCTCAACCGTATCTATAATTTTTTATTGTTTCATGCTATTATATTATCCATCTTGAATGTTTTATATGCTATTTTTTATTATTTTTGGGACTAACCTATTAACCTAGAGCCCAGTGCCAGTTTCTACCTTTTCCTTGTTTTTGAGTTTTACAGAAAAAGAATACCAAACGGAGTCCAATTGACTAGCCAATTTTTGGGGATTTTTTATGGACCAAAAGAAGCCCCCGAAGTAGAAGAGTTGGGCCAGAAGAGTCCCGAGCCATCCATGAGCGTGGCGGGCGCGCCCCCCCACCTCGTGGATAACTCGGAGACCCCCTGACTTGTTCCCGATGCCAAAAATTCCTATAAATACATAAACCCCCGAAATGAAACCTACATCGGGAGTTCTGCCGCCACAAGCCTCAGTAGCCACCAAAAACCAATCGAGACCCTGTTCCGGCACCCTGCCGGAGGGGGGGTCCATCACCCATGGCCATCTTCATCATCCCGGCGCTCTCCATGACGAGGAGGGAGTAGTTCACCCTCGGGGCTGAGGGTATGTAACAGTAGTTATGTGTTTGATATCTCTCTCTCTCTCTCTCTCTCTCTCTTGTTCTTGATTTGGCACGATCTTGATGTACCGCGACCTTTGCTATTATATTTGGATCTTATGATGTTTCTCCCCCTCTACTTTCTTGTGATGGATTGAGTTTTCCCTTTGAAGTTATCTTTTCGGATTGAGTCTTTAAGGATTTGAGAACACTTGATGTATGTCTTGCGTGGGATACCTGTGGTGACAATGGAATTCTATTGATTCACTTGATGCATGTTTAGGTGATTAACTTGCGGGTTCTGTGACCTTGGGAATCTATGCATAGGGGTTGGCACACGTTTTCATCTTGACTCTTTGGTAGAAACTTTGGGGCACTCTTTGAAGTTCTTTGTGTTAGTTGAATAGATGAATCTGAGATTGTGTGATGCATATCGTATAATCATACCCATGGATAGTTGTGGTGACATTGGAGTATCTAGGTGACATTAGGGTTTTGGTTGATTTGTGTCATAAGGTGTTATTTTACTATGAACTCTAGGGCTATTTGTGACACTTATAGGAATAGCCCAATGGATTGATCGGAAAGGATAATTTTGAGGTGGTTTCATACCCTACAATAATCTCTTCGTTTGTTCTCCGCTATTAGTGACTTTGGAGTGACTCTTTGTTGCACGTTGAGGGATTGTTATATGATCTAATTATGTTATCATTGTTGAGAGAACTTGCACTAGTGAAAGTATGAACCCTAGGCCTTGTTTCGAAGCATTGCAATACCGTTTTCGCTCATTTTGTTACTTGCTACCTTGCTGTTTTTATAATTTCAGATTACAAATACCTAGATCTACCATCCATATTGCACTTGTATAACCATCTCTTCGCCGAACCAGTGCACCTATAAAATTTACCATTGTATTGGGTGTGTTGGCGACACAAGAAACTCTTTGTTATTTGGTTGCAGGGTTGTTTGAGAGAGACCATCTTCATCCTACGCCTCCCACGGATTGAAAACCTTAGGTCATCCACTTGAGGGAAATTTTCTACTGTCCTACAAACCTCTGCACTTGGAGGCCCAACAACGTCTACAAGAAGAAGGTTGTGTAGTAGATATCATTTGCCGAGATCCGATGAATGGCGGATTTATGATCAGCTTATCTATGAATATTATTTCAATTTTATTGTCATGCAACTTTCCACCGTTCCGTTTATTATGACATGCTTCATCATTGTCATATTGCTTTGCACGATCATGTAGTTGACATCGTATTTGTGGCGAAGCCACCTTTCATAATTCTTTCATACATGTCACTCTTGATTCATTGCACATTCCGGTACACCGCAGGAGGCATTTATATAGAGTCATATTTTGTTCTAAGTATCGAGTTGTAATTTTTGAGTTGTAAGTAAACAAAAGTGTGATGATTTTGATTATCAGAGCATTGTCCCAATGAGGAAAGGATGATGGAGACAATGATTCCCCACAAGTCGGGATGAGACTCCGGACGAAAAAAAAAGAAAAGAGGCCAAAAAATTGAGAAAGGCCCAAACAAAGAAAATGAATGAGAGAAAAATAGAGAAGGGGCAATGTTATTATCCTTTACCACACTTGTGCTTCAAAGTAGCACCCTGATCTTCATGATAAAGAGTCTCCTATTTTGTCACTTTCATATATTAGTGGAATTTATTATTATATAACTTGGCTTGTATATTCCAATGATGGGCTTCCTCAAATTGCCCTAGGTCTTTGTGAGCAAGCTAGTTGGATGCACACCCACTTAGTTTTCTTTTGAGCTTTCATAAACTTATAGCTCTAGTGCATCCGTTGCATGGCAATCCCCACCCACTCACATTGATATATATCGATGGGTATCTCCATAGCCTGTCACCTAGTTGATGTGAGACTATCTCCTTCTTTTTGTCTTCTCCACAACCACCATATTCTATTCCACCTATAGTGTTATGTCCATGGCTCATGCTCATCTATTGCGTGAAGATTATTTGTGTGATGAAGATGGAGCATAGCCAGACTATATGATTTTGTAGGGATAAGCTTTCTTTGGCCATGCTATTTTGAGAAGACATAATTGCCTTGTTAGTATGCTTGAAGTATTATTGTTTTTATGTCAATATTAAACTTGTGTTTTGAATCTTATGGATCTGAATATTCATGCCACGATAAAGAAAATTATATGGATAGATATGTTAGGTAGCATTCCAAATCAAAAATTCTGTTTTTATCATTTACCTACTCTAGGACGAGCGGGAATTAAGCTTGGGGATGCTTGATACTTCTCCAACGTATTTATAATTTTTTATTGTTCCATGCTATTATATTATCTGTTTTGGATGTTTTATATGCATTAATATGCTATTTTATAATATTTTTAGGACTAAGCTATTAACCTAGAGCCTAGTGTCAGTTCCTGTTTTTTCCTTGTTTTTGAGTTTCGCAGAAAAGGAATACCAAACAGATTCCAAATGGAATGAAACCTTCGTGATTATTTTACTTGGACCAGAAGACAATCAGGAGACTTGGAGATGAAGTCGGAGGAGCCACGAGGTGGCCACAATGACGGAGGGTGCGCCCAGGGGGTAGGGCACGCCCCCACCCTTGTGGGCCGCCCGTGACCCTCCTTACCTAATTCTTCAGCCTATATATTCCCATATATCCCCAAAGCACTAGAGGCATCCACGAAAACACTTTTTCGCCGCCGCAACCTTCTGTACCAGTGAGATCCCATCTAGGTGCCATTTTCGGCGTCCTGCCGGAGGGTGATTCGATCATGGAGCGCTTCTACATCAACTCTATTTTCCTTTTGATGAAGCGTGAGTAGTTTACCTCAGACCTACGGGTCCATATCTAGTAGCTAGATGGCATATTCTCTCTCTTTGATTCTCAATACCATGTTCTCCTCGATGTTCTTGGAGATCTATTCGATCTAATACTTTTGTGGTGTGTTTGCCGAGATCCGATGAATTGTGGATTTATGATAAGCTTATCTATGAATATTATTTGAATCTTCTCTGAATTCTTATTTGCATGATTTGGTATCTTTGTAATTCTCTTCGAACTATCGGTTTGGTTTGGCCAACTAGATTGACTTTTCTTGCAGTGGGAGAAGTGCTTAGCTTTGGGTTCAATCTTGCGGTGTCCTTTCCCAGTGACAGTAGGGGCAGTAAGGCATGTATTGTATTGTTGCCATCGAGGATAAAAAGATGGGGTTTTCTTCATATTGCTTGAGTTAATTCCTCTACATCATGTCATCTTACTTAATGTGTTACTTTGTTCTTTATGAACTTATACTCTAGATGCATGCTGGATAGCGGTCGATGTGTGGAGTAATAGTAGTAGATGTAGAATCATTTCGGTCTACTTGACATGGACGTGATGCCTACATTCATGATCATTACCTTAGATATCATCATAACTTTGCGCTTTTCTATCAGTTGCTCGGCAGTAATGTCACGTCCAATATGTGACCCTATCCTAAAGGAACTCGAAGGTCCCACCAAGGATAGAAGCGCATATTAGAGACGCTTTTGCAAGGTGGATATCATTACATCATACCATTACATAATAGTTGGGGATACATACAAGAGGCATACAATGCCATGCGAATACAACATCTTACATAAGAGTATCATCCGACTGCGGATGAAACACAGACAGAAACTCAAACGACATCCACCCTGCTAGCCCAGGCTGCCGACCAGGAACCTATCCCCTGAACGACGAAGCAGAAGAAGAACTCAAAACAAGCAAGCATCGCTCTCGCATCATGATCATTGCATAACCTGTACCTGCAATGTTGTTGTAGTAATCTGTGAGCCACGAGGACTCAGCAATCCCATTACCATGGGTATCAAGACTAGCAAAGCTTAATGGGTAAGGAAAGGATAAGTGGTGAGGTTGCAGCAGCGACTAAGCATATATGGTGGCTAACATACGCAAATAAGAGCGAGAAGAGAAGCAACGCAATGTCGAGAAGCTAGAAGTGATCAAGGGGTGATCCTGAAACTACTTGCGTTCAAACATAACACAAACCGTGTTCACTTCTCGACCCACTCAAAAAGAGACCATCACGGTTACATACACGGTTGGGTATTTTAAGTCGAATCTGGTGTCAAGTTCTCTACAACCGGATATTAACAAATTCCCATCTGCCACATAACCGCGGGCACGGCTCTCAAAAGTTTAAACCCTGCAGGGGTGTCCCAACTAAGCCCATTATAAGCTCTCATGACCAACGAAGGATATTCCTTCTATCGGGAAGACTCGATCAGTCTCGGAATCCCGGTTACAAGACATTTCGACAATGGTAAAACAAGACCAGCAAGACTGCCCGAATGTGCCGACAAATCCCGATAGGAGCTGCACATATCTCGTTCTCAGGGCACACTGGATGAGCCAGACGTCGGGTTGGCATAGACCCTGGTTGCCCAGGGGGCGCCGGACATCGCTTGGTTCGGACCAACACTCGGAGGAACACTGGCCCGGGGGGGCTAAAATAAAGATGACCCTCGGGAGGGCGACTCCCTAGGGAAAAATATAGGTCCTGGGTAGGCAAATGGAAAACCAAAGTTGGGCCTTGCTGGAGGAGTTTTATTCAAAGCGAACTGTCAAGGGGGTCCCATACACCCGATAGCATAAGGAACGCAAAATCAAGGAACATAACACCGGTATGACGGAAACTAAGGCGACAAGAGTGGAACAAAACACCAGGCATAAGGCTGAGCCTTCCACCCTTTACCAAGTATATAGATGCATTAATTAAATAAGAGATATTGTGATATCCCAACGTAATCCTGTCCATCATGGAGCAATCTTTGACTTCACTTGCAACTAACAATGCTATAAGAGGGGCTGAGCAAAGCGGTAACATAGCCAAGCAATGGTTTGCTAGGAAGGGTGAAAAGGTTAGAGGCTGACATGGCAGTTTGGGAGGCTTGATCAACAAGAGATAGGTAGCGCGGCATAGCGATAGAACTAAGCAACTAGCATAGCAATGATAGTAGTGAGATCCTGGATAACAATCATCTTGCCTGAAATCCCGCTAGGAAGAAGAACGAGTCCATGAAGAAGACGAACGGATGAAGCCGAACCAAGCGTAGACGAACGAATCCTCACGATCGCAACGAAACAGGAACTAACAAGAAGGAGCACAACCGGAAAGAAGCAAACACACGGTAAACACACAACACATAAAAATGACATGATGCACAACCAATCATGATGCATGACAAAGTCTACATGAAGCTACTCATGGCAAGAGATGATGCATACAAGAGCAACACATCAAAGAAAGTTTAAATGAGGCCGGAAACAACATATAACAATTCTGGTAAGTCCTCATAAGCCAAATTTCAAAATTGGTCCAGAACTGAATAAACCTTACGTTCAAGTTGTTAAATAACAATTTAAGATGCACCAAGATGATCTACACGAAATTCTAGTCAAGTTACATATAAAGTTCCTTTAGTTCGGAGCTACGGCCTAGAAGATATGAGCAAAACAAGTTAAACATGGCATTGATGCAAAATGCATACAAACATCACGCAAACACATTCAAAACATGGATGCAACAAGGTAATATGAAACTATATGCAAAATTAAGCAAGTTTCATATAGAGCACACTCAAAATGGAGCAACGGTTCAACACATACACATGAAACAAGTTTAAAGGACAATTTGTCCAAAACAACAACTAAGCATCTAGCAAGCATCAAAACAATATACTACAACACCTCAACATGAAAACAAAAGGCATGGACATGATGTACAGGTAAAGCACGACAAAACATGAACACTTAGCTATCTCCAGAAATCATTAGGACATGCTCAAAAGGACATGGCAAGATTGCAAATATTAACAGTTTCACAGACTTGGTAGATTCACTGGACATGACAGAAATAGCATTAGGTTGCAATGTTTAGAGCTAGCAAACTAGAAGTTACAGCAACCTAATACTAAAGACAAATAACAAAACTCCCTTACTGAACTAATTCCAAAGATCAACAGAAAAGATGGTAGGATCCATGCAAACATGGCAAGTGATATGACAGATTCGGACAGTGAATAACAGTACATGGCAGAAACAACGATAAGTAGGCATGTTGGTGAACTTGTAAAGCTCACCACAGAGCAATACATGGCATGACAAGGTTACCAACAGTAAGAATAAACATTTATGGAGCTAACATGGCGATAGCATAGTCATAGGGTGCATGGATCACTAGCAAAATACATGGCAAAACTGAACTTAATGTTAACAGGCTGATAGCAACATTATTTAGCAATTTGAGAGCAAGATCACAACAAGCTACAACAGGCTATAAATTCAACCAAGGGCCTGGATGGATAGAGCATGACATGTATAACAATACATCCTTAGTGAACATCTCCAGATTATGCATAGAATGACTTGTAGCAGCAGGTTTACAAAGCATCATGATATAACAGATTCAGCCTAGCAAAATAGTAACAACAAGTACCCTACTTCACGAGCTTGATGCACTCACTACAAGACTCACAAAAATAAATGGATTGCAACAATGTAAAGAAGGCATGAATATGCTCGTAAAACATGTAGACATCATGCTCAAAGGATGCACACACAAAATGCAACGAAAATGACAAATCAGCAAGTTACAGCAGTTTTCAGTAGTTAACAGCAACATACACTTTTGCAACATGGATTAATATATCAAGATGAACTCAAACAGGCATGGCACAGTGGAACAAAATGAAGAGCAACTCACAACGAACATTTTGATATATCATGCACGCACAACGGAGCAGTATGCAAGAAGTTATGGCATCACCAACATGCACACATATGATGAGGATTTCGGGACGGCAGTTTTCTGGAAAAAAACAGATGAGCGCGGAATATATTCGACGCACTGGGCGAGCGATAGGACGGCGGGGCGCTTACCTCGCGGGCTTCGGCCCAAGACGGGGAGCTGAGGCAGGCCGGCTGGAGCTGCGATGGGCCGGGGCGCTGGGCCCTGGGGAGGCCGGGCAAATGAGGGGGCCGCTGAAGCGCATCGTCCCCGTCCTATGCCCGAGTGGGAACAGGGGCGGCAGCGGTCAACGCCGACACGGGAGGGCACGCTGGGGCGGCGGCGAGGCAGGGGAACCAGTGAGGAGCATGCGATCCGACAGATCCGGAGGAGGGCAAGGCCGTGGAACCCATTCCCGTGCTTGGCGGCGCCGGAGGCCAACAAGAACTTCGGCGGCGGCGATGGCATCCATGGTGGCGGCGGTGCCCTGTGAGGGAGAGAGAGAAGGTGAGCGGGCGAGGAGAAGAAGGACAGGAAGGAGAGGGGCGGCGAGGCCTGGCCTGGGGTCGTCACGGCGGGGCTCCAATTGTCGGACAGCACACGGTGGCGGCGAGGAAGATCGAGCAGTCCCGATCCAGGCGGGGAAGGAGCGGGGTGGTTCGCGTGGCCGCTCGGGCCCACATCGGCCTGGGGCAGGCCGCAGACGGGCTTGGCGGGCCGGCGGTGGAGGGAAGCGGGGCTGGGGCGACGTGGCGCCTTCCGGTTGGCCCGGGGCGTTGGCTGCGGCGGCGGAGGCCAGTGGGGGTGTCGGTGTCAAAACCGGCGGATCTCGGTTAGGGGGTCCCGATCTGTGCGTCTAAGGCTGATGGTAACAGTAAGCAAGGGACATGATGTTTTACCCAGGTTCGGGCCCTCTCGATGGAGGTAAAACCCTACTTCCTACTTGATTGATATTGATGATATGAGTATTACAAGAGTTGATCTACCACGAGATCGTAGAGGCTAAACCCTAGAAGCTAGCCTATGATGATTATGATTGTCCCTATACGGACCAAACCCTCCGGTTTATATAGACACCGGATGGGGCTAGGGTTTACACAGAGTCAGTTACAAAGAAGGAGATCTAATATCCGGATCGCCAAGCTTGTCTTCCACGCAAAGGAGAGTCCCATCCGGACATGGGACGAAGTCTTAAGTCTTGTATCTTCACGGTCCATGAGTCCGGCCAAAGCATATATCTGGCTGTCCGGATACCCCCTAGTCCAGGACTCCCTCAGTAGCCCCTGAACCAGGCTTCAATGACGATGAGTCCGGCGCGTAGATTGTCTTCGGCATTGCAAGGCGGGTTCCTTCTTCGAATACTCCAAAGTAATTACCGAACACTTAAATCGTGTTCGGATCTGCAAGATGATCTTCACATACCACCGTAGAGAGAACGATATTCCACAAATGTAATCTGCTGACATCTTTGGATAGCATGACATAGCACCATGGACGAGTCATTATTGAACCATCTGTCTACTACCAATCACCGCACACGTTGCGAGGCGGTTTCGTCAAAGAAGAGATCGTGTTCCCCTTATTGCGGGGCTTTCATTAATACGGGCACGGGTAGCCCAACCGCACCGCTAATCACGGCGAGTGGGGAACGAGCGGGTTCCACTAGGCAAGTGGGGAGGTGCAAAAGCTTTTACCAACTCTATAAAGAGATAAGGTCTCTTCCTCTTTACCCACACCTTTCCCTTCCGCTAGTCCATTCCCCTTTGCTCGAGCCCCAGCGCCCAAGCACTCTTCTTCTCCAGTGAAGAGAGGTTCTCCGAAGATGTTCGGATCCGGAGCAGGAGGCAAATGGATGGCCTCTACCGTCCAGGAGAGGGATATCAAAAAGCTCCGAGAGGCCGGATACCTGGCCAAGAAAATCGGCCACCGTCTTCCGCCGGCGGGATAGATCGTCCCCACTCCGGAGCCCCATGAGAGGGTCGTGTTTCTTACTCATTTTGTCCGCAGGCTCGGGTTTCCCCTTCACCCATTCGTTCGCGGCATCATGTATTATTACGGGATTGATTTTCATGATCTGTCCCCCAATTCTTTCCTTAACATCTCGACGTCGTGTGTGAGGCCTTTCTCCGTATTTCGCCCCACTTCGGCTTATGGCTGAAGATCTTCAACGTGAAGCCCAAGGTGGTGAATGGCGAGCATGCCGAGTGCGGCGGCGCCATGGTGAGTAAGATGCCCAAGGTCACATGGCCGACGTGCGCCTTCAATGATTCTGTCAAGGAGTGGCAGCAGCAGTGGTTCTATATCACCGAACCACGCGGTAAAAAGTGGGCCGCTTCTCCTGAATTCAGATCCAGAGCCCCACTGCGGCTCACGTCCTAGCCCGAGAAGGGCCTGAACCGGTCCTCATCCGACGAGCTGTCAGTGCTCCAAACACGCGTCCAGAGCGTGGTCGATAAGGATGTCAAACTCGTCAACGTAGTCCAGGTGATGTTAGTTTGCCTGGTTCTCCCTTGCCAGCGTCGAGCCTGCAATTTGTGGGAATACGACCCAGCCGAGCACCAAACCCTACAGGAGCTCTACGGCTCCTCCCACAAGGATATCTGGAAGGTGCTCTTCAAGTCCGGCAAACCATGGCCGGGCTCCAACGAGGACCGCGGGTATGAACTATCCCGCTCTGCAAGTCCGGTAAGTCATTGCTATGCTCTGTCCATCCATGTTTTAGCTAGCATGTCCCAAGGGAGACGCTTTTATCATGCTTTCTACAATAATCCCAGGAATGGAGGAAAAAGGTGGGGCGGATATACTGTCCGGCCCTGCTGCCGGAGGAACCGGCAGGACCTCTTCTGACGAAGATGCTGGTCCCAGCGCCTTACGAGGCGCCGAAGAAAGAGGCCTCCAAGAAGGTCAAGAAGACCCGGAGCGGCCTACGTCGCCGCGATGCTTCGAACACAAAATCTGAAGACTCCAGCGACCATCCCTCCTTAGAAGACGAAGAGGACGAGGAGGAAGACGAGTCCTCCACAGGGGGAGGGAAGAAAAGGACGGCTTCCTCATCCCTGGAGGCCGTATCGCCAAAGAGGGGGAAAGGTTCCCTCCCATAGGCGTCCACCACGGCTGCCAATAGAAGCCCGGAGTGGGATCCCAGGGCCCAGCCCTTGGTAAAATCATGAGTACACGAAATCCGAACACACCTACGTGCCCGAGGTCATTAGGATGTAGTAGTTTAACTGTCGCCATACTTTGTGCAGCCCGACGAGGTCCCACGCCGGACAGTCCTCATCGGAGGATTCGCTGAGCTCAGATGCCCTGGAGAGCGAGACGCCACCAAAGGCCCCTTCCCTGAAGCCCAGGCGCGACACCGAGGTGTCATCTCAGCGAGACCCGGACCAAGCAGGGCATATCTCAGGGGCCGGATACACGGGAGCAGCGGTTCCCATGCTTGTCGACGGCGGGGCGATCTTAGATTCGGCCCGTAGCCGGACACGGTCCTGGAGACCTTTAAAGCTCCAGGATCGGGCGAGCAGCCACCTTTCACGGGGGGAGACCCGCCCGCTCCGCTAGCAACCTCTCTCCAAGCAGAGTTGCCGGGCGGCCTATCGACAGCGCTAAAGAGTGCATCCATCGTCGATGAACATCACGCCCTCATGGGTGCGGTGATTAAAAAGATTCAGTCCGCTGAGAGCAGACTGAATGAACCCTGCCTTAGCCTTCTAAAAGGCTTTGAGGTATGTTTTTAGAAACCATTGAAGATTGTCATAGTATGAGTAGTAGCCCCTGATGCACTGTTCGGTGAAAGAGAGAGAGCCGGACAGGGGTTCAAAGTTCCGCTTCGCAGGAGACTCAGTAAATGACATATATCCCTTTGTTTGAAAACAGGCGTTTGTAGCGACGACCGCCTCTCATAATGCAGAGGTGTCTGGACTAAAGCAGAGTCTGGAACGGGCCGAAGAAGAACTTGGCCGCGTGAAGAAGCGGTTGGAGGACAAGCAAGGTATGTTGAAACTTTGTCCTAAATTCAGCACGAATGAGTAGTTGTGCCTAATGAAAATATTTGTATTGTGTGCTTTAAGAGCTAGTGCCGAAATTGAGGCATTGAAGAAGGTTGTGGCCGAAGCCGACAAGAAGGCCGCCGCAGAGTAGGATCTTCGTGAGAAGCATGAGTCTAGGGTCATTGAAGCTGAGCGTGAGCTCCAGGAGGCCGTGAAGAAGAGCGAGACCTTAGAGCAGAGTCTAGCAGGGAAAGAGTCCGAACTCGCCCAAGCTCTCCAAGCCGCAGATGATGCTCGGGAAGAAGCCCGAGGTGCTCTGAAGGACATTCAGGAGGCACGGAGGGTTGCGGCTGGTAAGGCTTTTGGTATTTAAAGTAATTTTTTCATAGTAATGGAAGGAACTCTAAGCATCAAACTGAATTCTTGTTTCTCTAGGGACGTTTGCAGACCTGCCGCGCAGCATATCCGATGCTGCCCAATTCAACCGGGCTGAGGAGAAGAAGTCTGCGGAGAAGCATTTCTGGTCACAGTATTTGGCGCCGAATTATCCGGTGCCCTTTATCGATCAGCTGAAGCAGCTGGTCAAACTGCACCAGGCGGCCGAACTAGCCATGAAGGACTTAGTTATCTGGCTGTGGCCCGCGAAGCCAATTCCAAGCAATTACTTCGGACTCGTGAAGCGGATTGTTGGTGCTTGCCCTCGGCTCGAAGTCATTAAGCGATCGGTCTGTATAGAGGGTGCACGCATGGCGTTTGCCCGTGTGAAGGTGCACTGGGGGAAGCTTGATGCTTAAAAGCTGATGACTGAGGGACCACCGGAGGGTAAGGAGCATCGCAAGCCCGAATTATACTATGAAGGTGTCCTGAAAGGAGCTCGCCTTGTGGCGGAATAGTGTACCAAAGACACTATATTTACCTGAAGGCAGTCATGCCGTCCTTTGTAATGCGGGATAATGGCACTTTTTTTTATTTATTGCCTATTATATGAACGTTTTTTCTTCCTGTGCGGCCGTTTAGTGTATATAAGACCTGAGAGTTGGCCAGTCGTTGGCTTTTGCCCCCATGTAAAAAGTACGGGGGTGTTCGGGACATACCTGAACACTCTTTATCCCATTGTTGGGTCCTTTGAGGAGGTGTTCATCACCAGAACTAGGCAATCAGACTATAGGGCTTTATCACTCTCACTTAGCCATAGGAATTCGAGTATGGTAGGCGCAGCCCCTGGTGTTCGGAAGACCGAACGAGGGGCTCTAACGGCGCCTGATCAAAAAACCGATCCGTCGCACTATGCATTTATTATAGCATTGTGCGGAATAAATCTTTAAAGATTTTACAACCTCTCAAACAGTTGACCAGCTCTCGCCGTATCATGACAGTCAGTTTTCGGCTTTCTCTACTGAGGTGCTCGTTTGAAAGAACCGGGACACAATCGTAGTAGTTCTCCCAGCGCTACCTTGGCCAATAGAGCGGAACGTAATGTACCAAAACATGGGAGCCGGGCAAACCCAACTAATGACCCAAGACATGATTCGGAGCTGATGCATATAGTGCTATAAGTTCGAGGTGCCGAGCGACCGAAAAGGTGGCCGGACTTTTGTTGCCATATTATGAGTACTATGAAGCCCCTGGCATAGTGGGGCATAACACGGTGTATGGGTGTCGTTTATGGCGAAAAAGGCGTCAGCGAGGAACGACGGCCGGTAAGTGTTATTTAAGTCTACGTATTGTAGTAGAGTGACATGCATATGAGTACAGTTTATGCTTATGAAAAGGGGTGTGTTGGCGGAACCTGTCGTGGACGGACTAGAGGAGGTTATGTGTGGATCCGAAGTGTATCCGTACTGTCTCCTTGGGGGTACTTATGTGTTCCCGCCTTGTGCGTCCGAGCTGATCCCATGTCGCTAGTCCTGTTCTGCGCAAAAGTTAGTCTGTAAAGACAAATGCTTAAAGGCAGTTGCATGCCATATGGTGGTTGAACCGCGGGTGCCTGATCGGGGCCTGGTCGAGCCAGGTTATAATGCCGTAAAGTAGCTCGGACTCCTCAATTGGTGTCCGGGTGGTTGGCTGCCGAATCGAAGTTCGATAAACGGGCACAACTCGCTATATCAGTGGCGGTGTAATTTCCATTATTAGGGTGGAGTGCGGCCTTGCCCATAATTGTGACCATGCCACATGGATTTGGCCTGGTGTTGTACCGCATTGAGTCTAGCCAATGCGGTTAGTCCCGATAGTATATGGTAGTTACTGTATAAGGGGACAATGCCGAAGATTTACTCTTTGGCATGGTATTTGTTTGGTGATCCGAAGTCAACCTCCAGGGTGATGGGCTTGTAAAAGTTGGCCTTTGCACCTGGGACGACATCTTTTAGAAGATGTTATTAATGGGTTTGATCCTCGAGCGGTCAATACCTATCTGGTGATAGTAAGTGCAATTAAATTGCTATGGTTGGTATTGTCCAGACGGTCGATGTGATCAAAGATGGTCGGCCGATTTTTGTACTGCGGGGGATCTTCCTTTGACCTCGCCATGTTTGGTGGTATGGGCTTCTCGTTGTTTGAGATTTCCTTTCATTGTTTCTGGCACCCGACCGGCCGTTTTGTTTTGAGGATCCGGCATTCTCTATTGGTATGCTTGGCCGCCACTCTAGGGGTACCATGAATTTCACATGGTTGGTCGAGTACGCTGCTCAGGCCGGATGGGCTAGAGTTATTCTGTTTCCGCAGACCGGACTGGGGGTCGCAGAATTCGGCACCAACTCCCTTGTCTTGATCGTCATCATTATTTTTGTGACGCTTATATCTATTTCGTCGAGGTTTGTGGATGCTGCCTCGCGTCTGCGTATTACCCCGGGCCATGGTATATTAGCGTCGGGGTGTGGGCTTTAGGTCCTCCTTCTTGGGTTGAGGTAGCGAATTGTGCTTTGTGTACCTTTTGGCGGGGCGGTCGAGTCCGTAATCCTTGGTTCCAGGACCTTGGTCCATCTGTCTGTGAGCAAATCTTGGTCAGCTTTGAGCTGCTGTTGCTTCTTTCGCAGGCTTTTCGCCGTGGCCATGAGCTGTCGCTTAAAGCGAACATGTTCCGTGGGATCCTCAGGCACGCCGAATTCATCGTTGCCGAGGCTCTCCTCGTCTTCAGAGGGGGGCATGTAGTTGTCCTCCTCCAAGTATCCGCCTGTCGCCTGTCCGGCCTGCTTGAAGGCCGGCTGATCGGGATTGTATTCATCTTCGGCACCATCCGGATTGTTTTTTACTCCTGTGTCGGTATTGTTGTGGCGGGGCTTGGGGCGGCGCTGATGACGTTCATACTTTGCCTTCTTCCTTGAGGGGTTGTCCTCCATTGCCTCATCGTCATTGGTTTCTTTCGGAGTGTCCACCATATATATATCATATGAGGATGTGGCTTTCTAGCGCCCCGTGAGCGGTGGTTCCTGGTCTTCTCCTACATCGTCGTCCACATCGTCGATGTCTTCAGAGTCGAAGTCGAGCACGTCAGTCAAATCATCGATCGTGGCAATGAAGTGGGTGGTGGGTGGGCAACGAATTCCCTCGTCGCCTGCTTACCACTCGAGCCGGACATAGTTCGGCCAAGAATCTCCTGACAAATGGAGAGACTTTAATGAATTCAGTATGTCGCCAAAGGGCGAGTACTGTAAGATATCCGTAGCGGCGAACTTCATTACCGGAGCCCAGCCAGAATCGGCGGGCTCGGGGGTGCGCGGTCTGGGGCCTACAACCGGACACAAGTCCAGGGGTCCAGAGACACAGGCTTCCTTGGGGGTAAAGTCTGTGTTCGGCTCTACCGCCTATGAGTGTGCGGCCTCTGGGGCGGGGTCCATCCACCCGTCCTCGGACGACGCAACCTGCCCCAGGTTTAGGTCCGAGGCTCCTGCGGGTGCGATATCCCGAGTATTGTCAGACAGCAGGTCTATATCGTGCTCATCGTGACTGCTCGGCGCTCCTGGCGTAGGCCTGAATCCGTCGAAGATCAAGTCTCCACGGATATCGGCCGTGTAATTCTAGTTTCCTAACCTGACCTAATGGCCAGGGGCGTAGCTATCGATCTGCTCCAGATGGCCAAGCGGATTGGCCCGCAGTGCGAAGCCGCCAAACGCGAAGATCTGTCCGGGGAGAAAAGTCTCACCATGGACCACATTGTTGTTGATGATTGAAAGAGCCATCGAGCCTTGCAGTGGCGACATAGAGGAACTCTCAATGAAAGCACCAATGTCGGTGTCAAAATCAGTGGATCACGGGTAGGGGGTCCCGATCTGTGCGTCTAAGGCTGATGGTAACAGGAAGCAAGGGACACGATGTTTTACCCAGGTTCGGGCCCTCTTGATGGAGGTAAAACCCTACTTCCTGCTTGATTGATATTGATGATATGAGTATTACAAGAGTTGATCTACCACGAGATCGTAGAGGCTAAACCCTAGAAGCTAGCCTATGATGATTATGATTGTCCCTATATGGACCAAACCCTCCGGTTTATATAGACACCGGAGGGGGCTAGGGTTTACACAGAGTTGGTTACAAAGAAGGAGATCTAATATCCGGATTGCCAAGCTTGTCTTCCACGCAAAGGAGAGTCCCATCCAGACACGGGATGAAGTCTTGAGTCTTGTATCTTCACGGTCCATGAGTCTCGGCCAAAGCATATAGTCCGGTTGTCCGGATACCCCTTAGTCCAGGACTCCCTCAGGGGGCGCACCACATGGCGGCGGTGGGCTTGGCCAGCACGAAAAACGAGGCCGAGGGCTGCGGGAGCGGTGGCGCTAGCGAATGGGAAAGCGCCAAGTGGCGGGACGGTGGCTGGGGTGCACCGGATCTGGAGGGGAAGGTGTATATAAAGGGTAGGGGCTAGAGTTTGAGGGTTTTTGAGGGGTTTTCGGGCATCGGATCTCGATCCGACGGTCCGGGGCGGAGGGTTTTTTTGGTGAGGCCTAGGAGGGCTATGTAGAGGGGGTTGGGCTGAGAGGATAGAGGAGAAAGCAGCCCGCCATGGGTTTCCGGAGACCGAAAACATCCGACGTTTGACCGGCGAAAATGCCGGTATAAGGTTAACGGTTGGGCTTTCAAACGGACTCCGAATGCGACGAAATTTGGTAGGAGATCTGTCTACACTATAATAAGACCGCACGCCAACTTTCATCCCATTCCGAGAACATTTTTATGCCACTTATAAAATAATATTTCGAAGGTGCCGCGGGTGTGTGCGAGTGTGGTTGGACTCAGTACGGACAACAGAGAGAACTGGGAGGACCCGGACGGATGCAAGTTTTGAAAAACATGCAGATGAAATACAAATGTGAAAGTGCGTAATATGGACTAGAGGGGGGGTGAATAGGCGATTTTTATGAAATTCTTCACTGAGGAATTTGCCGGTGAGGAAATTCCTTAGCGAAGAACTATTTGCAGTGGAATATGTACTCAGAGGTAAACATAACAGATTACACACATAGTCAGCATGATGAAATGAAGACTAGAACAGAGTACGTGAAGCGTAAACACAGGATAACAAGATGAAGACAAGCAGATGAAGAAATTGGCGAGGAATTTGTGAAAGTCTTGATCAAAGTCTTCAAGCACGATATGAACAACATGCAACATGAGAATGAGGAAATGGATGAGTTGAGGAAATAGAACCGGTCAGTTGGTGAAGACAATGATTTGGTAAACCAGTTCCAACTGCTGTCTCGGTTATGCGTCGGTTGGAGCGGGTGAGTATTTAAACTCGAGGACACATAGTCCGGACACCCGATCTTTGAGCCGCAACTCGGGACACCCGTCCTCACCGTATTCTCCTTGAACTAAGACCACGCAGCCTCGTCCAATCACTCGTGGTAAGTCTTGGTGACTTCCAAACCTTCATGCAGACTTGGTCACTCGGCGATTCACAATTCCTCTTGGATGCTCTAGACCTTGGCGCCTAACCGTCTGGAAGAAGCACATCTTCAAAGGTAACAAGCGTCGGATCCACGCAGATCAATTTCTTGATGATGCTCAATCACTTGGGGTTTTAATGGGTTTGGTTTTGGGATTTTCCTCACTTGATGATTTTCGCTCAAAGTCCTCGGAGGATGGGTTGCTCTCAAATGAAAAGTGTCAAGTTCTCTCGAGCAGCCAACCAACTAGTGGTTGTAGGGGCGGCTATTTATAGCCTAGGGAGCAGCCCGACATGATAAGACATAAATGCCCTTCAATGATATGACCGTTAGGTGGATAAGATATTTTGGTCCGCGCCAAGAAGACAAAGAACGGTCGGAAATTTGACTTTCAAAGTCCTCGGGGCTATCATGTTCCTCTTTGTGTAGGTAATTCACCTTTGGCGAATTCCTAACTCTCGTCGAGCAAAGTCATCGGTGACTGGAAGAACTGCGTCTCATCCATGAAGAATTTGATGAATCGTATGAGATTTCAATGGCTTCACTAGAAGGGATTGGTAGGTGTAGGATTTTGAGTTGAGCATCACATGGAAATTTTTCCTTAGTGTTTCCTCGACCCCTTTAACAAAGTACGGTGTTTCCTATGACTCAAGAAAGAGAAAATGAAACTACGAAAACAAAAGTCTTCACGCTTCATATTCCTCGAATGAATATCAAGTCTTCGTGGTCACACCAATTTCTTCACTTTCAAAGTCTTCAGAAAGTCTTCAGAATATCAAAGTCTTCAGTTGAAGAACTTCATTTTTGGGGGTCGACTTTCTCTGTAAATATCAAACTCCTCATAGACTTATAGACCTGTGTACACTCACAAACGCATCAGTTACTTAACCTATAAGTCTTCAATACAACAAAATCACTAAGGGGCACTAGATGCACTTACAAGATGATGACATGGCAAAATGCAACACGCAAGCAAATGACATGGCAACAACGACGAATTACTGGAAGACACCTAGCGCATCGGATTCGGGGCGTTACAAGTAATTTTTTCACCCATCGTATTATTTGTTATCTTGAGAGAAGCCTCTAGTGAAACCTATGGCCCCCGGGTCTATTTTCCATCATATAAGTTTCTAATCTACAATATTAGTTTCCAATATACTATTTTGTGATCTTTTACTTTCCGATCTATAAATCAAAAATAGCAAAAATATTTACTTTATCGTTTACCTATCTCTATCATATCTCACTTTTGCAAGTAACCGTGAAGGGATTGACAACCCCTTTCTCACATTGGGTGCAAGTTGTTTGATTGTTTGTGCGGGTATTTGGTGATTTGTGCATTGTCTCCTACTGGATTGATACCTTGGTTCTCAAACTGAGGGAAATACTTATCTCTACTTTGCTGCATCACCCTTTCCTCTTTAAGGGAAAAACCAATTCAAGCTCAAGAAGTAGCAATAGGCATCCAAGAGGGATATAATAAAAACTTTCATATAAAGTGCATTGAATACTATGAGAAGTTTGATTCCTTATGATTGTTTTGAGATATGAGGATGGTGATATTAGAGTCATGCTAGTGAGTAATTGTGTATTGTAGAAATACTTGTGTTGAGGTTTGTGATTCCCGTAGCATGCACGTATGGTGAACCATTATGTAACGAAGTTGGAGCATGATTTGTTTATTGATTGTCTTCTTTACGAGTGGCGGTCGGGGACGAGCGATAGTCTTTTCCTACCAATCTATCCCCCTAGGAGCATGCGCATAGTGCTTTGTTTCAATAGCTAATAGATTTTCGCAATAAGTATATGAGTTCTTTATGACTAATGTTGAGTCCATGGATTATACGCACTCTCACCCTTCCACCATTGCTAGCCTCTCTAGTACCGGCAACTTTAGCCGGTACCATACACCCAGCATATATCTTCCTCAAAACAGCCACCATACCTACCTATTATGGCGTTTCCGTAGCCATTCCGAGATATATTGCCATACAACTTTCCGCTGTTCCGTTTATTATGACACGCTTCATCATTGTCATATTTCTTTGTATGATCATGTAGTTGACATAGTATTTGTGGCAAAGCCACCGTTCATAATTTTCATACATGTCACTCTTGAGTCATTGCACATCCCGGTACACCGCCGGAGGCATCATATAGAGTCATATTTTGTTCTAAGTATCGAGTTGTAATTCTTGAGTTGTAAGTAAATAAAAGTGTGATGATCATCATTATTAGAACATTGTCCCATGCGAGGAAATAAAAAAGACCAATGAAACCTAAATAAAAGAAGGAGGCCAAAGAAGCCATTGAAAAAAATGAGAGAAAAAAGAGAGAAGGGACAATGTTACTATCCTTTTTCCACACTTGTGCTTCAAAGTAGCACCATGATCTTCATGATAGAGTGTCTCATATTTTGTCACTTTCATATACTAGTGGAAAATTTCATTATAGAACTTGGCTTGTATATTCCAATGATGGGCTTACTCAAAAGCCCTAGGTCTTCATGAGCAAGCAAGTTGGATGCACACCCACTTAGTTTCTTTTTGAGCTTTCATAAACATATAGCTCTAGTGCATCCGTTGCATGGCAATCCTTACTCACTCACATTGATATCTATTGATGGGCGTCTCCATAGCCCGTTGATACGCCTAGTTGATGTGAGATTATCTCCTTCTTTTTTGTCTTCTCCACGACCACCATATTCTATTCCACCTTTAGTGTTATGTCCATGGCTCACACTCATGTATTGCGTGAAAGTTGAAAAGGCTTGAGAACATCAAAAGTATGAAACAAATTGATTGGCTTGTCATCGGGGTTGTGCATGATTTGAATATTTTGTGTGATGAAAATGGAGCATAGCCAGACTATATGATTTTTTAGGGATAGCTTTCTTTGGCCATGTTATTTAGAGAAGACATGATTGCTTTATTACTATGCTTGAAGTATTATCGTTTTTATGTCAATATTAAACTTTTGTTTTGAATCTTGTGGATCTGAACATTCACGCCACAATGAACAAAATTACATGGATAAATATGTTAGGTAGAATTCCACATCAAAAATTCTATTTTTATCATTTACCTACTCGAGGACGAGCAGGAATTAAGCTTGGGGATGCTTGATACGTCTCCAACATATCTATAATTTTTTATTGTTACATGCTATTATATTATCTATTTTGGATGTTTTGTATGCATTATGTGTTGGGGAACATAGTAATTTCAAAAAAATCCTACGCACACACAAGATCATGGTGATGCATAGCAACGAGAGGGGAGAGTGTTGTCCACGTACCCTCGTAGACCGAAAGCGGAAGCGTTAGAACAATGCGGTTGATGTAGTCGTACGTCTTCACGGCACGACCGATCAAGCACTGAAACTACGGCACCTCCGAGTTCTAGCACACGTTCAGCTCGATCATGATCCCCGTACTCCGATCCAGCAGAATGTCGGGGAAGAGTTCCATCAGCACGACGGCGTGGTGACGATTTTGATGTCCTACCGTCGCAGGGCTTCGCCTAAGAACCGCTATAATATTATCAAGAACTATGGTGGAGGGGGGCACCGCACACGGCTAAGAGATCAAGAGATCAATTGTTGTGTCTATGGGGTGCCCCCCTCCCCCGTATATAAAGGAGTGGAGGAGGGGGCCGGCCAAGGGGGGGTGGCGCGCCCTAGGGGGGAGTCCAACCCCAACCGGGAGTAGGACTCCCCCCTTTCCTATTAGGAGAGGGAGAGGGAAGGAAGAGGGGGGGCAAGAAGAAAAGGGGGGCCGGTCCCCCTCCCAATTTTGATTGGGCTTGGGGGGCGCGCCCCCTCCTTTGCTTCTTCTCCCTCCTTTCGAGTAAGGCTCAATAAGGCCCATATACCTCCCGGGGGGTTCTGATAACCTCCCGGAGCTCAGGTATTGTCCCAATCTCACTCGGAACCTTTCCAGTGTCCAAATATAGTTGTCATATATATCGATCTTTATGTCTCAACCATTTTGAGACTCCTCGTCATGTACGTGATCACATCCGGGACTCCGAACAACCTTCGGTACATCAAAACTCATAAACTCATAATAAAACTGTCAACGAAA
The DNA here is from genome assembly GCA_021437245.1 of Aegilops speltoides. Lineage (NCBI taxonomy): Eukaryota > Viridiplantae > Streptophyta > Magnoliopsida > Poales > Poaceae > Aegilops > Aegilops speltoides. The sequence goes on from CM038146.1 coordinate 178,361,154, forward strand.
CCTTAAGCATGCGGACCCTACGGGTTCGAGAACTATGTAGACATGACCTAGAACTGTTTCTGGTCAATAACCAATAGCGGAACCTGGATGCTCATATTGGCTCCTACATATTCTATGAAGAGCTTTATCGGTCAAACCGCATAACAACATACATTGTTCCCTTTGTCATCGGTATGTTACTTGCCCGAGATTCGATCGTCGGTATCTCAATACCTATTTCAATCTCGTTACCGGGAAGTCTCTTTATTCATAATGTAATGCATTATTCCGTAACTAACTCATTAGCTACATTGCTTGCAAGGCTTATAGTGATGTGCATTACCGAGAGGGCCCAGAGATACCTCTCCGACAATCGGATTGACAAAACCTAATCTCGAAATACGCCAACTCAACATGTACCTTTGGAGACACCTGTAGAGCTCCTTTATAATCACCCAGTTACGTTGTGACGTTTGGTAGCACATAAAGTGTTCCTCCGGTAAACGGGAGTTGCATAATCTCATAGTTGTAGGAACTTGTATAAGTCATGAAGAAAGCAATAGCAACATGTTAAACGATCAAGTGCTAAGCTAACGGAATGGGTCAAGTCAATCACATCATTCTCCTAATGATGTGATCCCATTAATCGAATGACAACACATGTCCATGGTTAGGAAACATAACCATCTTTGATTAATGAGCAAGTCAAGTAGAGGCATACTAGTGACATTAAGTTTGTCTATGTATTCACACATGTATCATGTTTCCGGTTAATACAATTCTAGCATGAATAATAAACATTTATCATGATATGAGGAAATAAATAATAAATTTATTATTGCCTCTAGGGCATATTTCCTTCAGTCTCCCACTTGCACTAGAGTCAATAATCTAGATTACACAATAATGATTCTAACACCCATGGAGTCTTGGTGCTGATCATGTTTTGCTCGTGGAAGAGGCTTAGTCAATGGGTCTGCAACATTCAGATCCGTATGTATCTTGCAAATCTCTATGTCTCCCACCTGGACTTGGTTCCGGATGGAATTGAAGCGTCTCTTGATGTGATTGGTCCTCTTGTGAAATCTGGATTCCTTTGCCAAGGCAATTGCACCAGTATTGTCACAGAAAATCTTCATTGGTCCCGATGCACTAGGTATGACACCTAGATCAAAAATGAACTCTTTCATCCAGACTCCTTCATTTGCTGCTTCCGAAGCAGCTATGTACTCCGCTTCGCATGTAGATCCCGCCACGACGCTTTGTTTAGAACTGCACCACCTGACAGCTCCACCGTTCAATAAAAACACGTATCCGGTTTGCGATTTAGAATCGTCTGCATCAGTGTCAAAGCTTGCATCGACGTAACCATTTACGACTAGCTTTTTGTCACCTCCATAAACAAGAATAAACATATCCTTAGTCCTTTTCAGGTATTTCAGGATATTCTTGACTGCTGTCCAGTGATCCACTCCTGGACTACTTTGGTACCTCCATGCCAAGCTTATTGCTAAGCATACGTCAGGTCTGGTACACAGCATTGCATACATGATAGAGCCTATGGCTAAAGCATAGGGTGTTGGGGAACGTAGTAATTTCAAAAAAAAAATCCTACACACACGCAAGATCATGGTGATGCAAAGCAACGAGAGGGGAGAGTGTTGTCTACGTACCCTCGTAGACCGAAGCGGAAGCGTTGACGCAACGTAGAGGAAGTAGTCGTACGTCCTCCCAGTCCAACCGATCCATGCACCGTTACTCCGGCACCTCCGAGTTCTTGACACACGTACAGCTCGATGACGCACCCCGATCTCCGATCCAGCAGAGGCGCGGGGAGGAGTTCCGTCAGCACGACGGCGTGGTGACGATCTTGATGTTCTCTGTCGCAGGCTTCGCTAAGCACCGCTACAATATGACCGAGGTGTAATATCGTGGAGGGGGGCACCGCACAGCTAAGGAACAATCTCAATGATCAACTTGTGTGTCTATGGGGTGCCCCTACCCCGTATATAAAGGAGTGGAGGAGGAGAGGCGGGCCTCTCTATGGCGCGCCCTAGGGGAGTCCTACTCCCACCGGGAGTAGGATTCCCCTTTCCTAGTCCAACTAGGAACCCTTCCATATAGTAGGAGTAGGAGAAGGAAAGGGAAGAGAGAAGGAGAAGGAAGGAAGGGGCGCCTCCCTAGTCCAATTCGGACTAGTCAAAGGGAGGGTGCGGCCACCCTTTAACCCTCTCTCTCTTTTCCCGTATGGCCCAATGAGGCCCAATACGAATTCCGTAACTCTCGGTACTCGAAAAATACCGAATCACTCGGAACCTTTCCGAACTCCGAATATAGTCGTCCAATATATCGATCTTTACGTCTCGACCATTTCGAGACTCCTCGTCATGTCCCCGATCTCATCCGGGACTCGAACTCCTTCGGTACATCAAAACTCATAAACTCATAATATAAGCATCATCGAAACCTTAAGCGTGCGGACCCTACGGTTCGAGAACAATGTAGACATGACCGAGACACGTCTCGGTCAATAACCAATAGCGGGACCTGGATGCCCATATTGGTTCCTACATATTCTACGAAGATCTTTATCGGTTAGACCGCATAACAACATCGTTGTTCCTTTGTCATCGGTATGTTACTTGCCCGAGATTCGATCGTCGGTATCAATACCTAGTTCAATCTCGTTACCGGCAAGTCTCTTTACTCGTTCCGTAATACATCATCTCTAACTAACTCATTAGTTGCAATGCTTGCAAGGCTTAAGTGATGTGTATTACCGAGAGGGCCCAGAGATACCTCTCCGAGCATTCGGAGTGACAAATCCTAATCTCGAAATCGCCAACTCAACAAGTACCTTCGGAGACACTGTAGAGCACCTTTATAATCACCCAGTTACGTTGTGACGTTTGGTTGCACACAAAGTGTTCCTCCGGTAAACGGGAGTTCCATAATCTCATAGTCATAGGAACATGTATAAGTCATGAAGGAAGCAATAGCAACATACTAAACGATCGTGTGCTAAGCTAACGGAATGGGTCATGTCAATTAGATCATTCAACTAATGATGTGACCTTGTTAATCAAATAACAACTCTTTGTTCATGGTTAGGAAACATAACCATCTTTGATTAACAAGCTAGTCAAGTAGAGGCATACTAGTGACACTCTGTTTGTCTATATATTCACACATGTATTATGTTTCCGGTTAATACAATTTCTAGCATGAATAATAAACATTTATCATGATATGAGGAAATAAATAATAACTTTATTATTGCCACTAGGGCATATTTCCTTCAGTCTCCCACTTGCACTAGAGTCAATAATCTAGATCACATCACAATGTGATTAACATCGATAGTTCACATCATCATGCGATTAACACCCATAGTTCACATCGCCATGTGACCAACACCCAAAGGGTTTACTAGATTCAGTAATCTAGTTCACATTGCTATGTGATTAACACCCAAAGAGTACTAAGGTGTGATCATGTTTTGCTTGTGAGAAAATCTTAGTCAAAGGGTCTGTCACATTCAGAGCCGTATGTATTTTGCAAATATTCTATGTATACAATGCTCTGCACGGAGCTACTCTAGCTAATTGCTCCCACTTTCAATATGTATCCAGATTAAGACTTAGAGTCATCTGGATCAGTGTCAAAACTTGCATCGACGTAACCCTTTACGACGGACCTTTTGTCACTTCCATAATCGAGAAACATATCCTTATTCCACTAAGGATAATTTTGACCAATGTCCAGTGATCTACTCCTAGATCACTATTGTACTCCTTGCCAAACTCGGTTGCAGGGTATCAATAGATTCTGGTACACAGCATGGCATACTTTATAGAACCTATGGCCAAGGCATAGGGAATGACTTTCATTCTCTTTCTATCTTTTGCCGTGGTCAGGTTTTGAGTCTTACTCAATTTCACACCTTGTAAAACAGGCAAGAACTCTTTCTTTGACTGTTCCATTTTGAACTACTTCAAAATCTTGTCAAGGTATGTACTCATTGAAAAAACTTATCAAGTGTTTTGATCTATCTCTATAGATCTTGATGCTCAATATGTAAGTAGCTTTACCGAGGTCTTTATTTTAAAGAACTCCTTCCAAACACTCCTTTATGCTTTGCAGAATAATTCTACATTATTTCCGATCATCAATATGTCATTCACATATACTTATCAGAAATGCTGTAGCTCCCACTCACTTTCTTGTAAATCTGAGGCTTCACCGCAAGTCTCAGTATAAACTATATCTTTGATCAACTTATCAAAGCGTATATTCCAACTCAAGATGCTTGCACCAGTCCATAGATGCACATTTTGTTAACACCTTTAGGATCGACAAAACCTCTTGGTTGCATCACATACAACTCTTCTTTAATAACTCCATTAAGGAATGCAGTTTTGTTTATCCATTTGCCGATTTCATAAAATGCGGAAATTGCTAACATGATTCGGACAGACTTTTAATCATCGATCTGAGTGAGAAAATCTCATTGTATTCAACATCTTGAACTTTGTCAAAACCTTTTTCGACAAGTCTAGCTTTGTAGATAGTAACACTACTATCAGCGTCCGTCTTCCTCTTGAAGATCCATTTATTTTCTATGGCTTGCCGATCATCGAGCAACTCCACCAAAGTCCACACTTTGTTCTCATACATGGATATCATCTCAGATTTCATGGCCTCAAGCCATTTCGTGGAATCTGGGCTCATCATCGCTTCCTCATAGTTCGTAGGTTCATCATGGTCTAGTTACATGACTTGAGCAGGATTACCGTACCACTCAGTGCGGATCTCACTCTGGTTTACCTCGAGATTCGGTAGTAACTTGATCTGAAGTTACATGATCATCATCATTAGCTTCCTCACTAATTGGTGTAGTAGTCACAGGAACATATTTCTGTGATGAACTACTTTCCAATAAGGGAGAAGGTACAATTACCTCATCAAGTTCTACTTTCCTCCCACTCACTTCTTTCAAGAGAAACTCCTTCTCTAGAAAGGATCCATTTATTAGCAACGAATGTTTTGCCTTTGGATCTTTGATAGAAGGTGTATCCAACAATTTCCTTTGGGTATTCTATGAAGACGCACTTCTCCGATTTGGGTTTGAGCTTATCAGGATGAAACTTTTTCATATAAGCATCGCAGCCCCAAACTTTAAGAAATGACAACTTTGGTTTCTTGCTAAACCACAGTTCATATAGTGTCGTCTCAACGGATTCAGATGGTGCCCTATTTAACATGAATGCAGCTGTCTCTAATGCATGATCCCAAAACGATATTGGTAAATCGGTAAGAAACATCATAGATTGTACTATATCCAATAAAGTACGGTTATGACATTCGGACACACCATTATGATGTGGTGTTCCAGGTGGCATGAATTTGTGAAACTATTCCACATTGTTTTAATTGAAGACCAAACTCATAACTCAAATATTTGTCTCCGCGATCGGATCGTAGAAACGTTATTTTCTTGTCACGATGATTTTCCACTTCACTCTGAAATTCTTTGAACCTTTCAACTATTTCGGACTTATGTTTCATCAAGTAGATATACCCATATCTGCTCAAATCATCTGTGAAGGTCGAAAATAACGATACCCGCCATGACCTTAACACTCATTGGATCGCATACATCGGTATGTATTATTTCCAATAAGTCGGTTGCTCGCTCCATTGTTCGGAGAACGGAGTTTTAGTCATCTTGCCCATGAGGCATGTTTCATAAGCATCAAGTGATTCATAATCAAGTGATTCCAAAATCCCATCGGCATGGAGTTTCTTCATCGCTTTACACCAATATGACCTAAGCGGCGAGTGCCACAAATAAGTTGCACTATCATTATTAACTTTGCATCTTTTGGTTTCAATATTATGAATATGTGTATCACTACGATCGAGATCCAATGAACCTTTTTCATTGGGTGTGTAACCATATAAGGTTTTATTCATGTAAACAGAACAACAATTTATTCTCTTACTTAAATGAATAACCGTATTGCAATAAACATGATCAAATCATATTCATGCTCAACGCAAACACCAAATAACATTTATTTAGTTTCAACACTAATCCCGAAAGTATAGAGAGTGTGCGATGATGATCATATCAATCTTGAAACTACTTTCAACACACATCGTCACTTCACCCTTAACTAGTTTACATTATACGCAACTCCGTTTGAGTTACTACTCTTAGCATGGCGAACCAGTACCAAATACCAAGGGTTTGCTATAAACACTAGTAAAGTACACATCAATAACATGTATATCAAAATATACCTTTGTTCACTTTGCCATCCTTCTTATCCGCCAAATACTTGGGGTAGTTCTGCCTCTAGTGACCAGTCCCTTTGCAGTAGAAGCACTTAGTCTCAGGCTTAGGTCCAGACTTGGGCTTCTTCACTTGAGCAGCAACTTGCTTGCCGTTCTTCTTGAAGTTCCCTTCTATCCCTTTGCCCTTTTCTTGAAACTAGTGGTCTTGTTAACCATCAACACTTGATGTTCTTTCTTGATTTCTACCTTCATCGATTTCATCATCATGAAAAAAACCGGGAATCATTTTCATCATCCCTTGCATACTATAGTTCATCACGAAGTTCTACTAACTTGGTGATGGTAACTAGAGAATTCATCAATCACTATCTTATCCGGAAGATTAACTCCCACTTGATTCAGCGATTGTAGTACCGGACAATCGAGCACATGCTCACTAGTTGAGCGATTCTCCTCCATCTTTTAGCTATAGAACTTGTTGGAGACTTCATATCTCTCAACTCGGTATTTGCTTGAAATATTAACTTCAATTCTGGAACATCTCATATGGTCCATGATGTTCAAAACATCTTTGAAGTCCCGATTCTAAGCCATAAAGCATGGTGCACAAAACTATCAAGTAGTCATCATATTGAGCTAGCCAAGCGTTCATAACGTCGCATACGCTCTGCAATAGGTCCGTCACCTAGCGGTGCATTAAGGACATAATTCTTACGTGCAAAGCAATGAGGATAAACCTCGGATCACGGATCCAATCCGCATCATTGCTACTAACATCTTTCAACACAATTTTCTCTAGGAACATATCAAAATAAACATATGAAAGCAACAACGCAAGCTATTGATCTACAACATAATTTGCAAAATACTACCGGGACTAAGTTCATGATAAATTTAAGTTCAATTAATCATATTACTTAAGAACTCACACTTAGCAGACATCTCTCTAGTCATCTAAGTGATCACGTGATCCAAATCAACTAAACCATAACCGATCATCACGTGAGATGGAGTAGTTTTCAATGGTGAACATCACTATGTTGATCATATCTACTATATGATTCACGCTCGACCTTTCGGTCTCCGTGTTCCGAGGCCATATCTGCATATGCTAGGCTCGTCAAGTTTAACCTGAGTATTCCGCGTGTGCAAAACTGGCTTGCACCCGTTGTTGATGGACGTAGAGCTTATCACACCCGATCATCACGTGGTGTCTGGCACGACGAACTTTGGCAATGGTGCATACTCAGGGAGAACACTTCTTGATAATTAGTGAGAGATCATCTTAAAAAAGCTACCGTCAATCAAAGCTAGAATAAGATGTATAACAGATAAACATCATATGCAATCAAAATATGTGACATGATATGGCCATCATCATCTTGTGCCTTTGATCTCCTTCTCCAAAGCATCATCATGATTTCCATCGTCACCGGCATGACACCATGATCTCCATCATCTTGATCTATATCAATGTGTCGTCACATGGTCGTCTCGCCAACTATTTGCTCTTGCAACTATTGCTATCGCATAGCGATAAAGTAAAGCAATTATTTGGCACTTGCATCTTATGCAACAAAGAGACAACCATAGGGCTTCTGCCAGTTGCCGATAACTTCAACAAAACATGATCATCTCATACAACAACTTATATCTCATCACGTCTTGACCATATCACATCACAACATGCCCTGCAAAAACAAGTTAGGCGTCCTCTACTTTGTTGTTGCAAATTTTACGTGGCTGCTACGGGCTGAGCAAGAACCGTTCTTACCTAGCATCAAAACCACAGCGATAGTTTGTCAAATAGACTCCATTTTAACCTTCACAAGGACCGGGCGTATACACTCGGTTCAACTAAAGTTGGAGAAAGCAGACACCCGCTAGTCACCGTGTGCAAAGCACGGTGGTAAAACCAGTCTCGCGTAAGCGTCTGGCGTAATGTCGGTTCGGGCCGCTTCATCCAACAATACCGCTGAACCAAAGTATGACATCTTTGGTAGGCGGTATGACTTATATCGTCCACAACTCACTTGTGTTCTACTCGTGCATATAACATCAAATCATAAAACCTAGGCTCGATACCCTTTGTTGGGGAACGTAGTAATTTCAAAAAATTCCTACGCACACGCAAGATCATGGTGATGCATAGCAACGAGAGGGGAGAGTGTTGTCTACGTACCCTTGTAGACCGAAGCGGAAGCGTTGACGCAACGTAGAGGAAGTAGTCGTACGTCCTCCCGGTCCAACCGATCCAAGCACCGTTACTCCGGCACCTCCGAGTTCTTGACACACGTCAGCTCGATGGCGCACCCGATCTCCGATCCAGCAGAGGCGGGGAGGAGTTCCGTCAAGACGACGGCGTGGTGGCGATCTTGATGTTCTCTGTCGCGCAGGCTTCGCCTAAGCACCGCTACAATATGACCGAGGTGTAATATCGTGGAGGGGGCACCGCACACGGCTAAGGAACGATCTCAATGATCAACTTGTATGTCTATGGGGTGCCCCTACCCCCGTATATAAAGGAGTGGAGGAGGGAGAGGGCCAGCCCTCTATGGCGCGCCCTAGGGGAGTCCTACTCCCACCGGGAGTAGGATTCCCCCTTTCCTAGTCCAACTAGGAACCCTTCCATATAGTAGGAGTAGGAGAGAAGGAAAGGGAAGAGAGAAGGAGAAGGAAGGAAGGCGCCTCCCTAGTCCAATTCGGACTAGCCAAAGGGAGGTGCGCCACCCTTTAAACCCTCTCTCTCTTTTCCGTATGGCCCAATGAGGCCCAATACGAATTCTCAGTAACTCTCGGTACTCTCAAAAATACCGAATCACTCGGAACCTTTCCGAACTCCAAATATAGTCGTCCAATATATCCATCTTTACGTCTCGACCATTTCGAGACTCCTCGTCATGTCTCCGATCTCATCAGGGACTCCGAACTCCTTGGTACATCAAAACTCATAAACTCATAATATAAGCATCATCGAAACCTTAAGCGTGCGGACCCTACGGTTCGAGAACAATGTAGACATGACCGAGAAACGTCTCGGTCAATAACCAATAGCGGGACCTGGATGCCCATATTGGTTCCTACATATTCTCGAAGATCTTTATCGGTCAGACCGCATAACAACATCGTTGTTCCTTTGTCATGGGTATGTTACTTGCCCGAGATTCGATCGTCGGTATCAATACCTAGTTCAATCTCGTTACGGCAAGTCTCTTTACTCGTTCCGTAATACATCATCTCGCAACTAACTCATTAGTTGCAATGCTTGCAAGGCTTAAGTGATGTGTATTACCGAGAGGGCCCAGAGATACCTCTCCGACATTGGAGTGACAAATCCTAATCTCGAAATCGCCAACTCAACAAGTACCTTCGGAGACACCTGTAGAGCACCTTTATAATCACCCGATTCGTTGTGACGTTTGGTAGCACACAAAGTGTTCCTCCGTAAGCGGAGTTGCATAATCTCATAGTCATAGGAACATGTATAAGTCATGAAGGAAGCAATAGCAACATACTAAACGATCGTGTGCTAAGCTAACGGAATGGGTCATGTCAATCAGATCATTCAACTAATGATGTGATCTTGTTAATCAAATAACAACTCCTTGTTCATGGTTAGGAAACATAACCATCTTTGATTAACAAGCTAGTCAAGTAGAGGCATACTAGTGACACTCTGTTTGTCTATATATTCACACATGTATTATGTTTCCGGTTAATACAATTTCTAGCATGAATAATAAACATTTATCATGATATGAGGAAATAAATAATAACTTTATTATTGCCACTAGGGCATATTTCCTTCAGTCTCCCACTTGCACTAGAGTCAATAATCTAGATCACATCACAATGTGATTAACATCGATAGTTCACATCATCATGCGATTAACACCCATAGTTCACATCGCCATGTGATCAACACCCAAAGGGTTTACTAGATTGATAATCTAGTTCACATCGCTATGTGATTAACACCCAAAGAGTACTAAGGTGTGATCATGTTTTGCTTGTGAGAAAATCTTAGTCAACGGGTCTACGTCACATTTGAGCCGTATGTATTTTGCAAATATTCTATGTATACAATGCTCGCACGGAGCTACTCTAGCTAATTGCTCCCACTTTCAATATGTATCCAGATTAAGACTTAGAGTCATACGGATCGATTGTCAAAACTTGCATCGACGTAACTTTTTACGACGGACCTTTTGTCACTTCCATAATCGAGAAACATATCCTTATTCCACTAAGGATAATTTTGACCAATGTCGAAAGTGATCTACTCCTAGATCACTATTGTACTCCTTGCCAAACTCGGTCAGGGGTATACAATAGATCTGGTACACAGCATGGCATACTTTATAGAACCTATGGCCAAGGCATAGGGAATGACTTTCATTCTCTTTCTATCTTTTGCCGTGGTCGGGTTTTGAGTCTTACTCAATTTCACACCTTGTAACACAGGCAAGAACTCTTTCTTTGACTGTTCCATTTTGAACTACTTCAAAATCTTGTCAGGGTATGTACTCATTGAAAAAACTTATCAAGCGTTTTGATCTACGGTGAGAAAGTCTCATCGTAGTCAACCCCTTGAACTTGTCGAAAACCTTTCGCAACAAGTCAAGCTTTGTAGACAGTTACACTACCATCAGCGTCAGCCTTCTTGAAGATCCATTTATTCTCGATGGCTTGCCGATCATTGGGCAAGTCAACCAAAGTCCATACTTTGTTCTCATACATGGATCCCATCTCAGATTTCATGGCCTCAAGCCATTTTGCAGAATCTGGGCTCATCATCACTTCCTCATAGTTCGTAGGTTCGTCATAGTCAAGTAACATGACTTCCAGAATAGGATTACCGTACCACTCTGGTGCGGATCTTACTCTGGTTGACCTACGAGGTTCGGTAGTAACTTGATCTAAAGTTTCATGATCAATATCATTAGCTTCCTCAGTGATTGGTGTAGTTGTCAAAGGAACCAGTTCTTGTGATGAACTACTTTCCAATAAGGGAGCGGGTATAGTTACCCCATCAAGTTCTACTTTCCTCCCACTCACTTCTTTCGAGAGAAACTCCTTCTCTAGAAAGGATCCGAATTTAGCAACAAAAATCTTGCCCTCAGATTTGTGATAGAAGGTGTACCCAATAGTTTCTTTTGGGTATCCTATGAAGACACATTTCTCTGATTTTGGTTCAAGCTTATCTGGTTGAAGTTTCTTCACATAAGCATCGCAGCCCCAAACTTTAAGAAACGACAACTTTGGTTTCTTGCCAAACCACAGTTCATAAGGCGTCGTCTCAACGGATTTTGATGGTGCCCTATTTAACGTGAATGCGGCCATTTCTAAAGCATAACCCCATGATAGCGGTAAATCAGTAAGAGACATCATAGATTGCACCATATCTAGTAAAGTACGATTACGATGTTCGGACACACCATTTCGTTGTGGTGTTCCGGGTGGTGTAAGTTGCGAAACTATTCCGCATTGTTTCAAATGTAAACCAAACTCGTAACTCAAATATTCTCCTCCACGATCAGATCGTAGAAATTTTATTTTCCTGTTACGATGATTTTCCACTTCACTCTGAAATTCTTTGAACTTCTCAAATGTTTCAAACTTGTGTTTCATCAAGTAGATATACCCATATCTGCTCAAATCATCTATGAAGGTGAGAAAATAAGGATACCCGCCGCGAGCCTCAATATTCATCGGACCGCATACATCAGTATGTATGATTTCCAACAAATCAGTTGCTCGCTCCATAGTTCCGAAGAACGGAGTTTTAGTCATCTTGCCCATGAGGCACGGTTCGCAAGTACCAAGTGATTCATAATCAAGTGATTCCAGAAGTCCATCAGTATTGAGTTTCTTCATGCGCTTTACATCAATATGACCCAAACGGCAGTGCCACAAATAAGTTGCACCATCATTATCAACTCTGCATCTTTTGGCTTCAACATTATGAATATGTGTATCACTACTATCGAGATTTAATAAAAATATACCACTCTTCAAGGGTGCATGACCATAAAAGATATTACTCATATAAATAGAACAACCATTATTCTCAGATTTAAATGGGTAACCGTCTCGCATCAAACAAGATCCAGATATAATGTTCATGCTTAACGCTGGCACCAAATAACAATTATTTAGGTCTAAAACTAATCCCGAAGGTAGATGTAGAGGTAGCGTGCCGACCGCGATCACATCGACTTTGGAACCATTTCCCACATGCATCGTCACCTCGTCCTTAGCCAATCTTCGCTAATCCGTAGTCCCCTGCTTTGAGTTGCAAATATTAGCAGCAGTAACCAGTATCAAATACTCGGTGCTCTGCGAGCATTAGTAAGGTACACATCAATAACATGTATATCACATATACCTTTGTTCACCTTGCCATCCTTCTTATCCGCCAAATACTTGGGGCAGTTCCGCTCCAAATGAGCGATCGCTTGCGAGAGAAGCACTCGATTTTAGGCTTAGGTCCGACTTGGGTTTCTTCTCTTGAGCAGCAACTTGTTTGCTGTTCTTCTTGAAGTTCCCCTTCTTCTTCCCTTTACCCTTTTTCTTGAAACTGGTTGTCTTATTGACCATCAACACTTGATGCTCCTTCTTGATTTCTACCTCCGCAGCTTTTAGCATTGCGAAGAGCTCGGGAATAGTCTTGTCCATCCCTTGCATATTATAGTTCATCACGAAGCTCTTGTAGCTTGGTGGCAGTGATTGAAGAATTTTGTCAATGACACTATCATCAGGAAGATTAACTCCCGGTTGAATCAAGTGATTATTATACCCAGACATTTTGAGTATATGTTCCTTGTGTAACTATTCTCCTCCATCTTACAGCTACAGAACTTATTGGAGACTTCATATCTCTCAGTCCGGGCATTTGCTTGAAATATTAAATTCAACTCCTGGAACATCTCATATGCTCATAGACGTTCAAAACGTCGTTGAAGAACCGGTTCCAAGCCGTAAAGCATGGCACACTGAACTATCAAGTAGTCATCAGCTTTGCTCTGCCAGACGTTCTTAACATCGTCAGTTGCATCTGCAGCAGGTCTGGCACCCAGTGGTGCTTCCAGGACATAATTCTTCTGTCCAGCAATGAGGATAATCCTCAAGTTACGGACCCAGTCCGTGTAATTGCTACCATCATCTTTCAACTTAGCTTTCTCAAGGAACGCATTAAAATTCAAAGGAACAATAGCACGAGCCATCTATCTACAACAAACATAGACAAGCAAAATACTATCAGGTACTAAGTTCTTGATAAATTTAAGTTCTAATCATATTACTAAAGAACTCCCACTTAGGCAGAGATCTCTCTAGTCATCTAAGTGATCACGTGATCCAAATCAACTAAACCATGTCCGATCATCACGTGAGATGGAGTAGTTTCAATGGTGAACATCACTATGTTGATCATATCTACTATATGATTCACGTTTGACCTTTCGGTCTCCGTGTTCCGAGGCCATATCTGTATATGCTAGGCTCGTCAAGTTTAACCTAAGTATTCCGCATGTGCAACTGTTTTGCACCCGTTGTATTTGAACATAGAGCCTATCACACCCGATCATCACGTGGTGTCTCAAGGACGAAGAACTTTATAGCGGTGCATACTCGGGGAGAACATTTCTTGATAATTAGTGAGAGATCATCTTAAAATGCTACCATCAATCAAAGCAAGATAAGATGCATAAAGGATAAACATCACATGCAATCAATATAAGTGATATGATATGGCCATCATCATCTTGTGCTTGTGATCTCCATCTCGAAAGCACCGTCGTGATCACCATCGTCACCGGCGACGACACCTTGATCTCCATCGTAGCATCGTTGTCGTTCGCCATCTATTGCTTCTCGACTATCTCTACCGCTTAGTGATAAAGTAAAGCAATTACGTATGCGTTGCATTTCATACAATAAAGCGATACCATATGGCTCTGCCAGTTGCCGATAACTTCGGTTACAAAAGATGATCATCTCATACAATAAAATATAGCATCGCGACTTGACCATATCACATCACAACATGCCCTGCAAAAACAAGTTAGACGTCATGTACTTTGTTGTTGCAAATTTTACGTGGCTGCTACGGGCTGAGCAAGAACCGTTATTACCTACGCATCAAAACCACAACGATAGTTCGTCAAGTTAGTGCTGTTTTAACCTTCGCAAGGACCGGGTGTAGCCACACTCAGTTCAACTAAAGTTGGAGAAACAGACACCCGCTAGTCACCTGTGTGGAAAGCACGGCGGTTAAACCAGTCTCGCGTAAGCGTATGCGTAAGGTCGGTCCGGGCCGCTTCATCCAACAATACCGCTGAACCCAAGTATGACATGCTGGTAAGCAGTATGACTTGTATCGCCCACAACTCACTTGTGGTCTACTCGTGCATATAACATCTACGCATAAAACCAGGCTCGGATGCCACTATTGGGGAACGTAGTAATTTCAGAAAAATTCCTACGCACACGCAAGATCATGGTGATGCATAGCAACGAGAGGGGAGAGTGTTGTCCACGTACCCATGTAGACTGAAAGCGGAAGCGTTAGAACAACGCGGTTGATGTAGTCGTACGTCTTCACGTCCCGACCGATCAAGCACCGAAACTACGGCACCTCCGAGTTCTAGCACACGTTCAGATCGATGACGATCCCCGTACTCCGATCCAGCAGAATGTCGGGGAAGAGTTCCGTCAGCACGACAGCTTGGTGACGATCTTGATGTTCTGCCGTCGCAGGGCTTCGCCTAAGCACCGCTACAATATTATCAAGGACTATGGTGGAGGGGGGCACCGCACACGGCTAAGAGATCAAGAGATCAATTGTTGTGTCTATGGGGTGCCCCCCTCCCCCATATAAAAAGGAGTGGAGGAGGGGGCGGCCAAGGGGGTGGCGTGCCCTAGGGGGGAGTCCAACCCCAACAGGAGTAGGACTCCCCTTTCCTATTAGGAGAGGAGAGGGAAGGAAGAGGGGAAGGAAGAAGAAAGGGGCGGCCCCCTCCCAGTCGGATTGGGCTTGGGGGGGCGCGCCCCCTCCTTTGCTTCTTCTCCCTCCTTTCCACTAAGTCCCAATAAGGCCCATATACCTCCCGGGGGGTTCCGATAACCTCCCGGAGCTCCGGTATAGTCCCAATCTCACCTGAAACCTTTCCGGTGTCCAAATATAGTCGTCCAACGATCTTTATGTCTCGACCATTTCGACACTCCTCGTCATGTCCGTGATCACATCCGGGACTCCGAACAACCTTCACTACATCAAACTCATAAACTCATAATAAAACTGTCAATGAAACCTTAAGCGTGCGGACCCTACAGGTTCGAGAACTATGTAGACATGACTTAGAACTGTTTCTGGTCAATAACCAATAGCGGAACCTGGATGCTCATATTGGCTCCTACATATTCTACGAAGATCTTTATCAGTCAAACCGCATAACAACATACATTGTTCCCTTTGTCATCGGTATGTTACTTGCCCGAGATTCGATCGTCGGTATCTCAATACCTATTTCAATCTCGTTACCGGGAAGTCTCTTTATTCATAACGTAATGCATTATTCCGTAACTAACTCATTAGCTACATTGCTTGCAAGGCTTATAGTGATGTGCATTACCGAGAGGGCCCAGAGATACCTCTCCGACAATCGGATTGACAAAACCTAATCTCAAAATACGCCAACTCAACATGTACCTTTGGAGACACCTGTAGAGCTCCTTTATAATCACCCAGTTACGTTGTGACATTTGGTAGCAGACAAAGTGTTCCTCCGGTAAACGGGAGTTGCATAATCTCATAATTGTAGGAACTTGTATAAGTCATGAAGAAAGCAATAGCACCATACTAAATGATCAAGTGCTAAGCTAACGGAATGGTTCAAGTCAATCACATCATTCTCCTAATGATGTGATCCCGTTAATCAAATGATAACACATGTCTATGGTTAGGAAACATAACCATCATTGATTAATGAGCTAGTCAAGTAGAGGCATACTAGTGACATTAAGTTTGTCTATGTATTTACACATGTATCATGTTTCCGGTTAATACAATTCTAGCATGAATAATAAAAATTTATCATGATATGAGGAAATAAATAATAACTTTATTATTGCCTCTAGGGCATATTTCCTTCATTATGCTATTTTATATTATTTTTGGGACTAACCTGTTAACCTAGAGCCAAGTGCCAGTTTTTGATTTTTCCTTGTTTTTGAGCCTCGCAGAAAAGGAATGCCAAATGGAGTCCAAACAGAATAAAACCTTTGCGGTGATTTTTCTTGGACCAGAAGACACCTGTTCGACTTGGACTCCAAGTCAGAAGACCTTGGAGTAGACAACAAGCCACAGGGGTGAGCCCCCCTGCCTTGTGGCCTACTCTAACACCCAGTGACCTAATTCTTCGTCCTATATATTCACAAATATTCTGAAACCACCAGAGGCATCCACGAAAACACTTTTCCACCGCCGCAACCTTCCATCCCCATGAGATCCCATCTAGGGGGCTTTTCCGGCATCCTGCCGGAGGGGATTCGATCATGGAGGGCTTCTACATCAACTCTATTGCCCTTCCGATGAAGCGTGAGTAGTTTACCACTTACATACGGGTCCATAGCTAGTAGCTAGATGTCTTCTTCTGTCTCTTTGATTATCAATACCATGTTCTCCTCGATGTTCTTGGAGATCTATCCGATGTAATATTCTTTTGCGGTGTGTTTGTCGGGATCAAATGAATTGGGGATTTATGATCTGCTTATCTATGAATATTATTTGAATCTTCTCTGAATTTTTATATGCATCATTTGATATCTTTGTAATTCTCTTCGAACTATCTGTTTAGTTTGGCCAACTAGATTGGTTTTTCATGCAATGGGAGAAGTGCTTAGCTTCGGGTTCAATCTTGCGGTGTCCTTTCCCAGTGATAATAGGGGCAGCAAGGCACGTATTGTATCGTTGCCATCAAGGATAAAAGATGGGGTTTACATTATATTGCTTGAGTTTATTCCTCTACATCATGTCATCTTACGTAAATCATTAGTCTGTTCTTCATGAACTTAATACTCTAGATGCAGGAAGGAGTCAGTCGATGTGTGGAGTAATAGTAGTAGATGCAGGCAGGAGTCGATCTACTTGACACGTGTGATGCCTATATTTCATAATCATTGCCTTGGATATAGTCATAACTTTGGCTTTTCTATCAATTGCTCGACAGTAATTTGTTCACCCACCATATTATTTGCCTTCATGAGAGAAGCCTCTAGTGAAACCTATGGCCCCGGGTCTATTTTCCATCATATTATTTTCCGATCTACTATTTTCCATCATATTAGTTTCTGGTCCACTGTTTTGCAATCTTTTACTTTCATATCTATAAACCAAAAAAACAAAAATGTTTAACCTTTTGTTTATCTATCTCTATCAGATCTCACTTTTGCAAGTGACCATGAAGGGATTGACAACCCCTTTATCGCGTTGGGTGCAAGTTTTTTGATTGTTTGTGCAGGTATTGGTGGCTTGTGTGTTGTCTACTACTGGATTGATACATTGGTTCTCTAACTGAGGAAATACTTGTCTCTACTTTGCTGCATCACCGTTTCCTCTTCAATGGAAAAACCAATGCAAGCTCAAGAAGTAGCAGGAGCTGAGGCTGACCTAGGGAAGCCCATAGCCGTCGCGCACCCTGACGGGGTCTCTCCCGGGCACGTGGGGTTTTGGGTCTACAAAATAGCCCGTCGGATTGTTTGCATACCGCGCTTCCGGACGGGTCTCCTTCGACGTGAGCTGCGATGCATCACCCCCAACATCGAGGGTACACGGTGACGTGTTCGTGTGAGAACACCTTGTTAGTTAATTAGTTGATTAGTTTAATTTTATAACTTTGTTACTCCCACTGTCAATGACAGGTGGGACCCAGCTGTCAGGTTTGACCTGAGTCAGGTGGGTTGACAGCTGACGTCATGATGACGTCAGGCTGGCGTAATAATTATATTTTCAAATTAATTTATTTAATAGTAATTTTGGAAAATGTTTAAAATTTGAAATTGATATAAAATAATATATAATTCAGATGAAAATAATTTATAGATGAAAGTTTCTCAGAAAAATCCAATGAATCCGAATATGCAATCCGTTCGCCTATCACATGCCCCTAGCATGATGAACATGGGACCTTTCCCCCTCTTTCATCTATCTAGAAAATGCCTAACACTGGGAAAACATTTCCATACCTTTTCCTTTTGCGTCTGCAACGTGTAGTACTGCGTTAGATCACCTCTAGCACTGCATATCGTCATGTCAAGCTTAGTGATGCATCTGTTTACATTATATTTATTGTTTCCTCCCTGTCTTCTCTCCAGTAGACACCGAGACGGACGTTGCTCCTGACGCCGGCTACACCCCTCAGCAGAGCTTCCAGGCAAGCAAACCCCCCTTGACCATTCCGATATCGCCCATTCCCTTTTCTCTTATGCTTACATTAGAACTGCCACTGCTTTTGTATGATCCTGTTCTGATGCATAACCTCATTTTGTAACCTGCAATTGTTACCTTACCTGCTTAACCTAAACTGCTTAGTATAGGTTGGTTAGGGATCCACCAGTGACCCCTCACGTTGTCCTAGTTGCCCTTGCTTTATGTCGATGACTCGATGAACGTGATCGACGTCCGGAGCCCGACATAGCACATCACACCCCCTTAGTTGCTCGACCCTGCAGAGTTACCATGAAGTGCCGAGGGTGATGCCTCATATAGCACTTCTAATGAGATCCCTGTAGTGTAGCTAATCGTTCATGGTCTATGGAGGGTGATTCCTCCTTCACCACTTCCAATAACTACTCTGTCGAGCAACCCCTCAAGTGTGAACCATCGAGGGTGATTCCTCCAAGTTCACCTTGACGTTTACATCAAGTGGAATCCATCGAGGGCGATTCCTCGGGTTTTCCCCTTGCTGTTCAGACACACGGTTACTTTGACTTTACCCCAGAACCATGATGAAGTCAGGTCGGCCGCGAGAGGTACCCGCGAGAGAAATGTGAAGTCGGGTTGACCGTGAGTGTACCCGTGAATTGATGTGTAGTCGGGTTGACCTGGAGGGTACCCGCGAGTTTTCCATGCGGCACGGTCGGGCATTCTTAGCGCTTGTCGTAAGTCCGTGAGACGGGGCAACGGGACCACATACCGTGGATCATTGATCGTTACCGTTAGCTCATAAGACACTAACGATTTGGATATGTGATTCGACTAGGCCTATGGCATTTTCGCATTGACCACCACGCAGGAATAAGTATGGACACGTTGTGTCATATGTGTCAGCCGAAAGATCTTCGGATGTCAGCAACTGAGCGGCGCGCCTGGGTGGCCCGCATAAGCACCTGCCTTGTATAAGGAGGTTGCCAGGACTAACACCGGTCGCGTTCGCATTGTGCAGGAGTGCAAAGGGCGATGGGCCCAAGACCTCTGCGCTTAGGAGGTAGACCGGTGTGTTGGCCTCTCTATTGAGCCTAGGTAGGACTACGGTGTGTTGATCGGTCGAAGCCAGTCATGACCTAATGGTGTGTCCGGCCGGAGTTGATCGAGTGTGTTGGGTAAGTTTATGCACCCCTGCGGGGAAGTATATCTATTCGAATACCCGTGTCCACGTAACAGACTTTTGGAGTTGTATCCCGATCGATACAATTAGAATTGGATGCTAAGGCATGGAATGGATATGATGGCTCCGGGATTGCTTTCTCCTGGGGAGTAGAGAAAGGATCTCTGGGCACTAATGCTACAACTTTCTTGCGGGGAGTCGAGAAAGGATCTTTGTGCGCTAATGATACAACATACTTGCTAAATATAATATGCTACTCTGTACTCTTCTAAAAGTTGCAAGATGCTTGAAAGTGCGTTATATCGACTAGAGGGGGGGTGAATAGGCGATTTTTATGAAATTATTCACTGAGGAATTTGCCGGTGAGGAAATTCCTTAGCGAAGAACTATTTGCAGCGGAATATGTACTCAGAGGTAAACATAACAGATTACTCACATAGTCAGCATGATGAAATGAAGACTAGAACAGAGTACAGGAAGCGTAAACACAGGATAACAAGATGAAGACAAACAAAATGAAGAAATTGAGCGAGGAATTTGTGAAAGTCTTGATCAAAGTCTTCAAGCACAGATATGAACAACATACAACATGTAATGAGGAAATGGATGAGTTGAGGAAATAGAACCGATCGGTTGGTGAAGACAATGATTTGGTAGACCAGTTCAACTGCTGTCTCGGTTATACGTCTGGTTGGAGCGGCCGAGTATTTAAACTCGAGGACACACAGTCCGGACACCCGATCTCGAGCCGCAACTCGGGACACCCATCCTCACCGTATTCTCCTTGAACTAAGACCACGCAGGCCTCGTCCAATCACTCGTGGTAAGTCTTCAGGTGACTTCCAAACCTTCACAGACTTGGTCACTCGGTGATCCACAATTCCTCTTGGATGATCTAGACCTTGACGCCTAACCGTCTGGAAGAAGCACAGTCTTCAAAGGTAACAAGCGTCGGATCCACGTAGGATCAATTTCTTCAGTGATGCTCAATCACTTGGGGTTTTGTGGGGGTTTGGTTTTGGGATTTTCCTCACTTGATGATTTTCGCTCAAAGTCCTCAGAGGATGGGTTGCTCTCAAATGACAAGTGTCAAGTTCTCTCGGAGCAGCCAACCAGCTAGTGGTTGTAGGGGGCGGCTATTTATAGCCTAGGGAGCAGCCTGACATGATAAGACATAAATGCCCTTTAATGATATGACCGTTAGGTGGATAAGATATTTTGGTCGCCGTAGCAAAGACAAAGAACGGTCGAAATTTGACTTTCAAAGTCCTCGGGGCTATCATGTTCCTCATGTGTAGGCAATCCGCCTTTGGCGAATTCCTAACTCCTCGGTCGAGCAAAGTCATCAAGTGACGGTAAGAACTGCGTCTCACATCAAGAATTTGATCGAAGCTGTATGAGATTTCAATGGCTTCACTCAAGTGATTGGTAGGTGTAGGATTTTGAGTTGAGCATCACATGGAAATTTTTCCTTAGTATTTCCTCGACCCCTTTAACAAAGACGGTGTTTCCTATGACTCAAGAAAGAGAAAATGAAACTACGAAAACAAAAGTCTTCACGCTTCATATTCCTTGAATGAATATCAAGTCTTCATGGTCACACCAATTTCTTCACTTTCAAAGTCTTGTAAAGTCTTGAGAATATCAAAGTCTTGATCGAAGAACTTCATTTTTAGGGTCGACTTTCTCTGTAAATATCAAACTCCTCATTGACTTATAGACCTGTGTACACTCACAAGCGATCAGTTACTTAACCTATAAGTCTTCAATACACCAAAATCACTAAGGGCACTAGATGCACTTACAATCTCCCCCTTTTTGGTGATTGATGACAACATAGGTTAAGTTTTCAACGGGGATAAACATATGAAGTGTAAATACTGATATTGAGGAATTTGATTGCAAGATATAGAAGAACTCCCCCTGAATATGTGCATAATGAGGAATTTGCTTTTGAGGCAATGCACACTTGAAGATTTAGATCATGGAGAACTCCCCCTATATCTTGTAATTCATACATGCATTTGATATATATACTATGAAGAATTTGAAATGCATGATGAAATATGGTGCTGATGAGATTCAAGATGCATGCAATAGTATTGACTAGGAATGAGCATGCGGAATATCACATCGAAAGTATCAAAGCTCAAATATCACATTCAGAGCTTAGTGCTTCAAAAGCATCAGAGCATAATACGTATCAAAATCAGAGCATCAGAAGCACGATCAAGAGTATTAGAGAGCTTTGTGCAAAGTCAAGATAATGCACGATCAAAAGTATCGAGGCACCATCGGATTTAAGATTACAACTCGATCCAATAAAAGTTTCGAAGAACGAGAGTTGTAACTTAATAAAACGCCCATAGTATAAACCCGCTTGAAGACTAACTCAGATTTCTCCCCTTTGTCATCAAATGACCAAAAGGATCGGCGAGGACTAACGCCTCAAGATATTCAAGTTGATGGAGGGCGTCGGCGTTATCGGGTTGGATGTTGAAGTAGGGCTGCCGATGTCTTCCAAATCTTCATATTCATCGGTTTAGCGATGAAGAATAAGAGCTCGCCACCAAATCAGAACTTTGACTCTCTTGAATTTCTTCGAGGTGGTGCAGACCAGTCATAAGCTTCACGAAGACCCATAGTCTTCAATTCTTCCGCGGAATAGACATGATTCGAACAGCCCAGTGCGGTTGAGGGTTTCATGAAAGTAGTACTGGTTTTTCTTCACTGCATTATGCGTTGAGGTCATATTGTGAAGAATTGCAGCAAATTGGCGCTTGACCCATTTCTGTTTGCGATCAACCTTCTGATGAAGACTAAGGAGTAACTCACGATCAGTCATCACCCTGGGTGCAGTTGCTTGAGGCTGTTTCTTGGTTGAGGTATTAGCGGCAGTGTCATGCGTAGCAGAATCATCATTGGTGGAGTAAGATGCAGCTTTAAACCGACCATCCAATGGACGAGTGCCTTCATCAATTACAGCTGCTGCCTTGCCCTTGTCATCAGATGATGAAATTGGTCGCTTGAGGACTTCAATGGGCGGCAGGAAGCTGTCATGGTTCAAAGTGTCAGCTTTGTAGTTCAGTGAAGATCTTGCCCTTATGAATCTCATGATCCAAGGCGCATATGGCTTCAGCTCAAAAGGTGACATTGCAACGTTGGCCAGAGTCCTCATGAAGAAATCATGGAAGTTGACAGGAACGCCATGAATAATATTGAAGAGCAAGTTCTTCATGATGCCAACGACGTCTTCATCATTTGAGTCATGGCCTTTGATTGGACTCATAGTCTTCGTCAAGATTCTGTACACAGTCCGAGGCACATATAGCAAATCCTTGACGAGGAATTTGGTTCGAGGGGCTTGGCACGGCTTCGATGGCTTCATCAAGACTTGCATAAAGTGATCGACAGTTCACGCTCATTGTAAAGGCAACGAGCAGATTCATGGGGAGGATCAAGAGGAAGGACGAAGCAATTCGATTCTTTGGTGCCTTGTAATGAGTATTTTCGGTCATCCAATCAGAACCCATGAGTTGATGTCTTGAGATCTCCGTGATGTGCAGGTGGCATAGAATCAAGAATGAGTTCTTCATTCCACCACATATATCGGTGCGTAAATTCAGCATACGCATCGTGAAGAACACGAGTATCGCTCAAGCACGGCAGTGATTCCATATCAACATGAGGAATATGCTCATGGTCGAAGATCTTGTCCTTGTCGAATAGCGAGGAATAGAAATTTGCTTGTGTTGGAGTCGAGCGTCTTTTCCTCATTCGAGCAGAGTCATAAGGATTATAGGCGATGAAGAACACATGCTCGTAAAAGAAATCTTCAGCCTTGAACTTTTGCTTGCTTGAAAACGGATTCTTTGGCTTGGGCGGAGGAATATCATTATTTGAAGCACAACCTCGTGAATCGCGATTTCGTGTTCTTCAGTGAGGAATTTCTGGTTCCTCTCTTTGTGCGATTTGAGGATCGTGAGTTGGTTCTTGGCGCTAGTGGCTGGAATCTCTTCGTTGATGATGATGTGGGATGAGTTTCTTTAGAGCCCATTTGAGCAGTAGTAGTTGGTGACTAAGGAACTCGTTGAAGCGGAGTGAAGAGAGGAGTATTGGGGTGCTGACTTTCCCAAAAGTCATCGTTCATTACAGGTGTAGTGCACCCAATATCCACATCTTCATCTTCTTTTTCAATTTCCTCAGCGCCTGCCTCTTCAGCTGTGAACTGAGGCACGGGTGATGAGACAACAGGAGTTGAAGGGAAAGCTTCCACTTCAATTTCTTCATCAAGCTGTTCTGAAGTAGCAACAGATTGATTTTCTTCATCTGATCCGCTTGGGATCGTGTATTCTTCTCCAAAGGGAACAATTTCCTTGGATGACATGGAGGAAATGGGAATGGCATCGATAGGATTTTCAATCGAGCTGGTCATTGGCTTCATTTTCTTCGCAGTCGAAGAATTTGACGCAGCTGATGCCTTCCTTTTCTTCACTGCAGCTCGCTCTGCAGCCTTTGTCTTCTTCACTTCATACTGCAGAAGGAAGAATTGGAGTTGGTCTTGGTGCAGGAGGAGCCGAGGATTGTGGTACAATTTCTTGAGCTGGCCCGGTGCAGATTGCCTGTTTTCTTCAGATTCTTCAGCGCACCACTAGTGGATGCCCCAGGAATTTCTTCAAAGAATTGGAATGGATTCATCAGCCACGAACTTGTGTTCTCATCAAGACTGTTGTAAGTCATCAAGAGTCTTGGCATGTTCATCGACAAGCTGAGCAGATTCTTCACTGAGGATTTGCTTGTTGCGATGAAAGCGCAGCGATTGACATTCTCTTCGTCGAGTGACGAATCTCACCTTGGCTCCTTGCAACAAGATTGTAAGCATCAAAATCCTTGCTGAGTGCTTGGATTTGATTGAGCTTTAAGAAGTTCTTCAGGAGACAAGTTGATGATGTTTTTCCTCAGAAGCTTCTCTTTTCTTGCTTTTGCTCTCTTCAATTCACGAGCCTTTTCAAATTTCCATTTCTCTTCTGAGATGAAATGGTTCAGCATGTGACTTTGACCAGGAGTCAGTGGCAGATCCGGAAGAGAAGTGTGTGGATCCTGATGCCACAGGTCAATGAAGTCTAGGATCTTCTTCATGCCCATCTCCTTTCTATTCTCTGTATGCGCACTTTGCGCTGGTTCTTGGTCTCCTTGCCAAATTTGGATTCATCAGGTGTGCAGTAGTCCTTGTATATTTCCTCAGGAATTTCAAAAGCAGTCATGACTTCCGATTTCTTTCCTCCCTTCTGTGGTCTCTTGCCTTCTGCCATTTTCTTCAGGTGAGGAATTTGAACAATAGAGCACTCTGAAGAAGTATGCAGCTTTTCTTCGAGGAACGCTGCAAATGAGTTAAGTTGATGAGAACCTAGTGATTCAGCAGCGGACATGAGTACCTGTGAATAGAGTGTAGGCGCGAGGAATTTGGAGAGGTCATATGCGTTCTCAGAAGATTTTTCAAAAGAAGCAAGTTTTGAGGAATTTGACCAGTTTGAGCCTTGAGGAATTTCACTAAGCGTTTCGTCTTAGGTTCCAGAGTTGTACAGATCGAAAATCCGCACAATTGAGGAATCTTTGAAGAAATGAAGGCTTAGAGAGATAAATCAAGAACATATAGTGTGTGAGGTGTTCATATGTGAAGATTTTGAAGAGTAAAAACACCTTTGAAGATTTTCAGAAAGATTTGAGAATCAACGCGAGTAATAAAAGTGACTTTTAATTACCCGAACTGAAGAACACGACGAACAGAGATGAACTGTAGAGACGTTCGTCACGTTAGATCTCCCACGCCCTAACTTGGCAGAGGAAGATGACTACGGCGGCGGCGGAGTGAAGATTTCCGCGACCGACGCGAGTACGACGACGATGAGGTCGAGGCAGTGAAGCTTTTCCTCACCGGCGGCGATGGAGTAGCGGCGGCGCTAGGGTTTGAGGAGAGCTCGAGCGAGAGACAGCGATCGGCGGAGTAAATGAAGTGAGGAGGGTAAAGGGTATTTTATAGCCACGGTGAAAAACTGTTCGCTCAAGATTTTGGACGAACATGCCCCGCCCTTTCTCCTTCACGCGACATGTGTCACCCACGCATCGTGCGAGATGAGATCGTAAGATCGTGGGTGATTAAACTAATACATCGTGGGATGCGGAATGGTTTGAGCGGTAAAACCGAAAACTTGGATAAGATTTGTTTAAAAGTTTCGTTCGCAATTTCTTCAGCTGTCAAGGGCCAGTGAAGACTTTGAACGAGTTTCAATCAGAATGCACATGAAGAATTTGTGAATAGATTGGGTTGAGTATAGCATAGAGGGGAAGGGTCCGATCACATTCACTTAGCAGAAATCGCAACTTGAAGAATTAGCAATAAGTGAATGCTGTAGAGGACATAAACTCATATATATATATATATATATATATATATATATATATATATAGCCAATGAAGAACGACGACGGAACTACTGAAGATTTTGCAAAGTTGAAGAATTTGAAAACTGAGGAATTTCAAAATAAAAAAACTCAGATTGAAGATTTTCAACTTTTGTGGTGGCGTAGCCAATCAGATAAGAATGATGATTTCGAGACACGCATACAATTGTCGAGGGTTACGAGAATCAAATTCTTCATTGATTTCTTCACACTTAGAGTGTTATTCTTCATTGATTGAGGAACAACGTTTCTTCATGTGTTGCACATCTAAGTCATCAATTATGCATAAGGGTTAGGATGTGTGTCCTTTTCAAAGAACATTCAAGATTCTAAGATATTTAGCTCACACCGCAACTTGCTAAATCTCTTCTCATCCAAGGGCTTGGTGAAGATATCAGCTAGCTATTCTTGATCTTCACATGCTCGATGGAGATATTGCCCTTCAACACATGATCACGAAGAAAATGATGGCGAATCTGGATGTGCTTAGTCTTGAGTGTTGAACGGGTTGTGATCAATCTTGATGGCACTCGTTGTCGCAGAGGAGAGGCACATTCTTCACGTTGACGCCATAGTCCTTGAGGGTTTGCTTCATCCAAAGCACTTGAGCACAGCATGACCCAGCAGCAATATATTCAGCTTCAAAGAAGAGAGCGGTGATACAGTTCTATTTCTTCGAGGACCAACGGACCAAAGATTGTCCGAGGAAATGACAAGTGCCGATGTTGACTTGCGGTCACACGATCACCAAAGCATAGTCGAGTCGTAATATCCAATGAGATCAAAAGCAGAGCCCTTGGGGTACCATAATATAGTGTTGGTGTGTGAGCTAGATATCAAGAATATGCTTCACTGCCTTATGGTGTGATTCCTTGGTGCAGCTTGAAATCGGGCACACATGCAAACACTAAGCATTATATCCGCCTAGATGCACATAGGTACAATAAAGAACCAATCATGGAGCGGTACACCTTGTGATCAAAGTCATTACCATTTTCATCGATTGCATAGATGACCATTTGTGGGCATAGGAATTTTGACGCCTTTGCAATCTTGCATGCGAATTTCCTCAAGTACATCTTTGAGGTACTCTGAGATATGAATATGCCATTGCTTGCCGATTTAATTTGAAGACCTAAGAAGAACTTCAACTCTCCCATCATAGACATTTGATATTCTTCACTCATCATATAGGCAAATTCATCACTATATCGTTGGTTAGTACAGCCAAAGATAATATCATCAACATATATTTGGCACACAAACAGTTCACCATCATATGATTTAGTAAATAGAGTAGGATCGAGTGAACGGGTGTGAAGCCATTCTTCACGAAGAATTCCTTGAGTATCATACCACGCCCGAGGGGCTTGCTTGAGGCCATAGAGAGCCTTATTTAGTCGAAGACTTTGTCGATTCTTGGGATCTTCAAAACACGGGGTTGAGCAACATATACTTCTTCCTCAAGCTTACCATTGAGGAATGCACTTTTCACATCCATTTGATATAAGATGATATCATGATGGTTAGCATAGGCAAGTAAAATGCGAATAGCTTCAAGTCTAGCAACAGTGCAAAAGTTTCATCGAAATCAATTCCTTCAACTGTGTGTAGCCTTGAGCTACTAGTCGTGCCTTATTCCTCACAACGAGGCCATTTTCATCTTGCTTGTTGCGGTAGATCCACTTTGTGCCAATGATATTATGCTTGCGAGGATCTGGGCAATTGACCAATTCGGACATTGTTCAGCTCGAATCGATGTAATTCTTCTTGCATAGCCTGAATCCACTCCGGCTCGAAATGCTTCATCTACCTTAGTGGGCTCTGAGATAGAGACAAAAGCATAGTGCCCACAAAAGTTAGATAAGTGTGAGGCTTTTGAGCGGTAAGAGGACTGGTCTTGTTGATGTCATCGATGATCTTCTCCACTTGCACTTCTTTTGCAACGCGTGGATGAGCTGGTTGTCGCTGAGGATTTTGATCAGCATTTTCTTCATCACCAATTTCCTCATCACATTCTTCAGGCGCATCAGCTCGACGTTCTTCATGAACAGGAATGAATTCTTCACCAGATTCTTCAGTGGGAATGACATCCTCAGTTGCCTTGTGCTTGATAGCATCCTCAGGTGCTGGTTCATCTAACACAGAAGGTAGGTGCTCTCTTTGCGAGCCATTAGTTTCATCGAACCGCACATCTCTGATGTCGACAATCTTGTGAAGAACAATGTTGAAGACTCAGTAGGTGTGCGAGTCCTTCCGTAACCAAGCATAAAACCTTCATGTGCTTTGATTGCAAATTTTGAGTTGTGGTGAGGATCTCTAATCCAACATTTAGCATCAAGACTTTGAAATAACTCACATTGGGTTTCTTGTTAGTGAGGAGTTCATAGGCGTCTTCTTGAAGAATTTGTGAAGATATACTCTGTTGATGATGTGGCGAGCAAGTATCAATTGCATCAATCCAAAACGCGAGGCGTTTTGTATTCATCAAGCATAGTGCGAGCCATCTCAACAAGAGTTACTGTTCTTGCGCTCCACGACGCCATTTTCTTTGAGGAGTATAAGGGCGAGATAATTCATGAGTAATACCAAGTTCATCAAGATAGGCATCAAGACCGAATTCTTGAACCCGGTTCCATTGTCACTTCGATATGCTTGATCTTCACACCAAAGTTGGTTGAAGCCCTCGAGGAAAATCGTTTGAAGACTTCCCGCACTTCATGTTTGTAAGTAACAATGTGTACCCATGTATATCGAGAATAATCATCAACAATGACAAAACCATATAGAGATGCATCATTAGTGATTGCTGAATAATGATTAGGTCGAAGAGGTCCATGTGAAGCAATTGAATGGACGAGTAGTGGTCATGATATCTTTCTTTGGATGCTTGGCCTTGGTCATTTTTCGGCTTCACATGCTCCACATAAGTGATCCTTGAGGAATTTGACATTCTCAATGCCAATGACATGCTTCTTCTTCGCAAGCGTGTTCAAATTCCTCATGCTGCATGACCAAGTCGTCGATGCCATAGCCTTACGAGGCTTTTGCAAGTAAACACATGGCTGGTTGTGGTCCCAGAGAAATCAACAATATACAGATCTCCTCTCCTAAAGCCTTGAAGACTTTGGAATTGTCGACTTCCATAATCACAACACAGCGATATTTGCCAAAGACAACAACCATATCAAGATCACAAAGCATTGAGACTGACATGAGATTGTATCCTAAGGACTCAACAAGCATGACTTTGTCCATGTGCTTATCCTTAGAGATAGCAACCTTACCAAGACCCAGTACCTGACTTTTGCCTTTGTCAGCAAATATGATATGCTTCAGAGGTGACGGTGATAAAGGAGCATCCATCAATAGATTCTTGTCACGAGTCATGTGATTTGTACACCCACTATCGAGGACCCATTCAGTGGTTTTGGGTTGATCATCCTGCAGATGAATTAGTGTAACTTACAATCTCATATGCTTCATCAGTGAAGAATATGATATCAAGTTCATCAGATGAATTTCATCAAGCAATAAACAGGTATAGCAGTATGAGGACGTGTGAAATGAAGATTCATTTCATCATGATTCTTCTGCGTCCTTTCGAGCATATTGTCGGGCCCCAAAGAAATTCTTGAGGCGTTCGAGCACGCCGGAGACTGACCCTGCAGAAGAGATTAGTTCTTTTTCTTCACCACCCACATTTGGAGGGGTGGCAAAGAGTTCATCATCCTGCGAGCACCATGTGAGAAAGGTGGCAAAGATGCCAAACCATTTCGCTTAGCATTGGAGGGGTTAGGATAAGCATATGAATAAGCAGAGTAGTTCTTCGACGACTTATGAACATAATGGTTTGAAGAATAATGCACATATTCATAGCCCTTAGCTTTGCCCTGCGAGACAGATTTGTTAGAATGATAATAATCATATGAGGACTTTGATCCAGTTGAGGAATTTGATCCTCATGAAGAATTTGGTCCATATGAGGATTTGGATCCATATGAAGAGTTTTGTCCATATGAAGAATTTGATCTGGGGTTCCTGTTCTTCACTAGTGGTGTCATGAGGACATTCACCTGAAGACTTTCAACACGGCTTTTGGGAACCCAGATTTTCTTCATAGGGGAACCGTTCCTGCAGTTAGTGCCAACATATCTAGCAAATACTTCACCATTCTGATTTTTGAACAGTTTATAGTTGGAGTCAAATGAATCATCAGAAGAATGAGGAGATTCACATGTAAAGCCAGATAAGTTAGATGGATCAAGTGGAGGTCCCTTTGCGACAACCCATGAGGTTTTGGGATCGCTCGGGTTTCCAATATGTTCCATCGGCATTGAGTTTCCTCTCAAAGGCAATACCCTCTTTCCTAGGGTTTCGTTGAGGATCTGCTTTTGAGCACATCACAAAGTGTCGATGCCCTTTGAGGCTTTTGTACATGCCTGTCATGTACAATTCCTTCAGCCCTGCATTGTCAGTGATACTAGCAATGTCCTCAGATGAGGAATTAGTGATAGCAGAGGCAGATGAAGAATTTGTAACAGTTGAAGCATTTGAACATTCAGGTGATGAATTAGTAGATTCACGTTCAATGCACTTTAAGCATGGAGGAACAAATTCTTCCTGAGAAGTGCTGATTTGTTGAGCTAGTAATGAATCGCGCTCCTTCTGAAGATCTTCATAACATACTCTTAGCTTTTCAAGATCTGCCTTTCTTTGAATAGCTTCAAGAGAAAGCTTCTCATTGTCTTGCTTCTCTTGAAGAAATTCATAAGAAAGTTTCTCATGATCAGACAAGAGGGAGTTATGATGACCTTGAAGGTTATCATACTTAGACTGAAGTCTCTGAAGATTTTCAGTCAGGGCTTTAGTGCGATCAATTTCTTCACCCAACATATCATCACTTTTATCTAGCATGTTTTGAACCTTTTCAAGAGCCCGTTGTTGTTTCACAGCAATTTTAGCAAGTTTAGAGTAGCTAGGCTTAAGATCCTCATCAGATTCATTTTCACTAGAATCAGAGGAGTTGTATTTGAGTACCTTAGCTGCTTTTGCCATGAAGCAATAGGTGGGAGAGTAGCCATCATTATCTTCATCGGGCTTGTTGATGGAATCAGTTTCTTGATGTTGAAGATGGACTTCTTGACGAAAGCAGAGTAACGGCCGACTCGCCACACGGACTCAGATTCTTGAGACTCTTCTTCTTCATCATTTTCCTCAGATTGACGAGTCCATCTCCTTGCCAATGAATGCCCGAGCTTTCTTGGAGCTGCCCTTCTTGTGAGATGAAGACTTTGATGGTTTTGAAGACGAAGATTTTGATGATTTCTTCTTCTTCATTTCCTTCTCCCACTGAGGACAATCTTGAATGTAGTGACCAGGCTTCTTGCATTTGTGACAAAGTCTTCTCTTGTAGTCCTTTGGATGAAGAATCACTTCCCTTGAGGGTTTTCCAGCGACCACGTCTTGTGAATTTCTGGAATTTCTTCACAAGGAGAGCTAGATCTGGCTCGATTCTTCAGGATCACCAAGGCTACTACCGTAATCCTCACATTGAGTCGACACAACCTTGGCCTTGAGGCACGTGGTTTGCCATAGTTCGAGCCATAGAGATCTCTCTTTTGACAAAAGTGGAACTCGTGAGTGTTAAGCCTTTCGAGGATATCGGCAGGATCAAGTGACTTGTAGTCAAGACGCTCTTGTATCATCGGTCCCAGAGTATCAAATGAGGAATCAAGCGATCTTAGCGGTTTCTTCACCACTTCACAGTCGCGATATCGGTGGCACCGAGGGCTTGAAGCTCATTTGAGATGTCAGTGAGGCGATCGAAGGTTTGTTGAACATTTTCATTGTCGAGTCTTTTGAAGCGATTGAAGAGATTCCGAAGAACATCAACTCGAGAGTCACGCTGAGTTGAGACTCCTTCATTTACTTTGGACAGCCTATCCCAGATAAGCTTGGCAGTTTCCAAAGCACTCACTCTTCCATCTTGTCCTTTGCTCGGATGGCCACAGATGATATTCTTCGCTTGAGAGTCGAGTTGTTTGAATCTCTTCATATCGATGGCGGTCGGCGTTTCAAAGGGCAGCGGGAACACCATTTTCCACAACATACCGTAGATCATTATCAAATGCCTCAAGATGCATCCGCATCTTATTCTTCGAAGAGGGATAGTCCGTTCCATCAAAGGTAGGACACCCACCGAGACCTTGATCATACTGCGGTCGACATAACTAGAACTCCGGTGGTTAAACCAAAATCACACGTAACAAGGGAGTACCTTGCTCGATACCAATTGAAAGTCGTTATATCGACTAGAGGGGGTGAATAGGCGATTTTATGAAATTCTTCAGCGAGGAATTTGCGGTGAGGAAATTCCTTAGCGAAGAACTATTTGCGGAATATGTACTCAGAGGTAAACATAACAGATTACTCACATAGTCGGCATGATGAAATGAAGACTAGAACAGAGTACAGAAGCGTAAACACGGGATAACAAGATGAAGACAAAGCAGATGAAGAAATTGGGCGAGGAATTTGTGAAAGTCTTGATCAAAGTCTTCAAGCACAGATATGAACAACATACAACACAGAATGAGGAAATGGATGAGTTGAGGAAATAGAACCGGTCGGTTGGTGAAGACAATGATTTGGTAGACCAGTTCAACTGTTGTCTCGGTTATGCGTCTGGTTGGAGCGGTGAGTATTTAAACTCGAGGACACACAGTCCGGACACCCGATCTCGAGCCGCAACTCGGGACACCCAGTCCTCACCGTATTCTCCTTGAACTAAGACCACGCAGCCTCGTCCAATCACTCGTGGTAAGTCTTGGTGACTTCCAAACCTTCATAGACTTGGTCACTCGGCGATCCACAATTCCTCTTGGATGCTCTAGACCTTGACGCCTAACCGTCGGAAGAAGCACAGTCTTCAAAGGTAACAAGCGTCGGATCCACGCAGGATCAATTTCTTCAGTGATGCTCAATCACTTGGGGTTTTGTGGGGGTTTGGTTTTGGGATTTTCCTCACTTGATGATTTTCGCTCAAAGTCCTCGGAGGATGGGTTGCTCTCAAATGACAAGTGTCAAGTTCTCTCGGAGCAACCAACCAGCTAGTGGTTGTAGGGGGCGGCTATTTATAGCCTAGGGAGCAGCCCGACATGATAAGACATAAATGCCCTTCAATGATATGACCGTTAGGTGGATAAGATATTTTGGTCCCGCGCAAGCAAAGACAAGAACGGTCGGAAATTTGACTTTCAAAGTCCTCGGGGCTATCATGTTCCTCATTGTGTAGGCAATCCGCCTTTGGCGAATTCCTAACTCCTCGGTCGAACAAAGTCATCGGTGACGTAAGAACTGAGTCTCACATCCTTTGAAGAATTTGGTGAAGCGTATGAGATTTCAATGGCTTCACTCGAAGGGATTGGTAGGTGTAGGATTTTGAGTTGAGCATCACATGGAAATTTTTCCTTAGTATTTCCTCGACCCCTTTAACGAAGACGGTGTTTCCTATGACTCAAGAAAGAGAAAATGAAACTATGAAAACAAAAGTCTTCACGCTTCATATTCCTCGAATGAATATCAAGTCTTCATGGTCACACCAATTTCTTCACTTTAAAAGTCTTCAGAAAGTCTTCAGAATATCAAAGTCTTCAGTCGAAGAACTTCATTTTTAGGGGTCGACTTTCTCTGTAAATATCAAACTCCTCATTGACTTATAGACCTGTGTACACTCACAAATGCATCAGTTACTTAACCTATAAGTTTTCAATACACCAAAATCACTAAGGGGCACTAGATGCACTTACAATGCTTGAAGATGCTTTGATAGGCTATGCCTTTCTCTCTATTCTGGCATTTCTACAGTCTAGTCCACAGATACAGCCTCATTCCTTTGATACTGATGCATACTTGCATAGATCTAATGTAAGTCTTGCGAGTACTTTGGATGAGTACTCAGGTAGCTACTTTGCTAGCCCTTTTTCCCTCATACCCAATTGTTGTGATCAGATGACGGATCCCAGGAGCCAGACGCCACCACCGAGGACTACTACTACTACCCTGAGGGTGCCTACTACTACGTGGAGGCGACGACGAGCAGGAGTAGTTAGGAGGCTCCCAGGTAGGAGGCCTTGCCTTTTCGATCGTTGTTGATTTTGTGCTAGCCTTATTAAGGCAAACTTGTTTAACTTATGTTTGTACTCAGATATTGTTGCTTCCGCTGACTCATTTGTATTCGATCTTATGTATTCGAGCCTTCGAGGCCTGTGGCTTGTAATATAAAGCTTGTATGACTTTAATTTGTGTCTAGAGTAGTGTTGTGATCTCTTCCGTGAGTCCCTGATCTTGATCGTACACATTTGCGTGTATGATTAGTGTACGATTGAATTGGGGGCATCACAATAAGTTGCAGCAATATTGTCTTCCCACGGACGCTTAGGCAATAAAGAACATTCCGTTTGTACAACTCCAATGGCAGATTTCTAGGCTTGGCAATCTGAAAAGAAAGGAGATTTTCCTATTAGATCGGCATACCGCATGTTGGTTAGCAGAAGAAATATCAGTGAGGACCTGTTAGATCAGAGGGGAGTTGCTTCTAATGGAGCGGTAGAGGAGAAGTGTTGGACATCTTTATGCAACACGCAAGTTCCCCATAAGATCAGAACCTCCTTTGGAGGTTGGCAAAACACTCACCGCCATCGGAGGATGTGCGTCACCATAGGAAGATTAGTCAAATGGATAGTTGCCAATTCTATGGGGGTGCTGATTCTTGGAGGCATTAATTGATTGAGTGCACAGCTTCGAGATGTGTTTGGGATTTAGGCGATGAAGAATTAGTGATCATATTATTGAGTCACATGAATCCAATGCGAAATATTGGCTCTTTAATATGACCGAATCGTTATCGAATGCGGACTTCGTGAAGATGGCTATCACTCTTTCTGCAGTTTGGACAACAGGAAGAAAAGCAATAGATGAGGCCATATTCCAAAGCCCGATGTCGACACACCTCTTTGTAGAAGGATTCATTAACGAGTTGGATAGCCTAAAGAGGACCCCAGTACTGACACACCGAGGAGACGCGTACATGCGATTACCATGCCAAAAACTTGGAAGCCTCCTCCGAACATACATGCAAAGATCTATGTAGATGGTGGATTGTCACAACAATAGTTGTGTTGGTGCAGCTGCGGAGGTGTGCAGAGATTAACATAATTACCTCGGATCTTCAGCGATCGTTCTACCCGGGGTAAATAATTCAACAACTCTTGAAGCCATAGCATGACGTGAGGCCTTGGTACTAGCTGTTGATTTGTCTTTGGATCGTTTGGTGATTGTTTGCGATTACAAACCGGTTGTGGATGACATCAAGAAAGGGTTAGAAGGCCCTCATATCAAAATCGTGAAGGAGATGGATAGAAGGAGAGCAAGTTTTCCTAGCTATGATTTTACTTTTGAAGACCGAGTTTTGAATCAGAAGGCACACAAACTTGTGATTGTTTTTTGTTTGGGAATGTAGTGGTTGCACCTACCTTCGGCGCACCCACTGAGTGAACAGTAAATTAGAGAAAATATTTTTAAAAAATCTGAAACCTCGTGGATGTGATTATGAGCAAATGTTTTAGAAGCTTGCAAAGTTTGGTCACCAAACAACATCAAATGATCTCCATTCAAGACGAAATACAAATGATGCTCTGCACCCATATCTCTGTTCACATGTTTTTTTTTGCGGGCTCATCAATTGTATTACTCAACCATGATATCCTTACAATCCTTGGCAACTATCTCCAAAACTTCAGGAGGACCCAACCCTAACCAAGTCATGGTCCTATTATTAACACGGCCAAAAGCAGCTAAACTGTCACTCGCTTTATTTTGTGAGCACACGACATGAGTAGTACAAGTTTGATGAAGATTCAATAACAGTCTAATCTCATTCATTAGAGAAGAGTACGTTGATCGATCGATGCCCCCACATGTGATCATAGAAACTGCAACTGATGAATCCATCTCAATTGTTATCGGCAATTCCGTGTGTTGAATCGGTGAGGACAGTCCCTCCATACATGCACAAGGCTCCGCCTTCAACGCATCCCTGCAGGAGTATAAGACTCTACACGCTGAGAAGATGATCTTCCCCGAAGAATCTCTCAAAATCATCCCTGCACCAGCTTCATCACTCATAACAAAGGCGCCGTTTTGTAACATCCCAATTTTCCTAAATTAGGATGTCATTAGATCATACATATGCATATCATATTTCCATGCATTATTTGCTCTTCTGCAATATTCTTTTCATTATGCAACTAAAGGGCAATTTATTGGAGTGGAGATAACATGACTTCTCCCCTGTTTAAAAATGTTCATAATGTCAAGAATATTATTTCCAGTTCATTTGACTTGTTCTGGTATTTTTATTAGTCTCCAAAATATTTTTATATGGGGGTTTTGTTGTTGTTTGTGTGGCCTATTGCATAAAAATGAATTTTCAAAAATTGCACTAGGTGAGGAACTAGTGTTCCTGTAGTTTATATTAGTAATCATTGTGATATATTTACTGATCATAAGAGCTTGAAGTATATTTTTACTCAGAAGGATTTGAACCTCAGGCAGAGGAGATGGTTGGAGCTTATTAAGGATTATGATTTGAATGTGCAGTATCATCCTGGTAAGGCTAATGTTGTTGCTCATGCATTGAGTCATAGGAGCCATGTTAATGCAATTAATATTGATAATATGCCACCTGAGTTATGTTAACAGTTCAGGAATCTCAGGTTGGATATGGTTCCTAAGGGATATTTAGCCACATTGGAGGTAAAGCCTACTTTGCTTGACAGGATTAGAGAAGCTCAAAAGGGTGATAAGGAGATTGCTGAGATAAGAGAGTATATGACTGAAGGTAAGGCAGAAGGTTTCCATGAGGATGAACATGGGGCCATATGGTTTGAGAAGCGTATTTGTGTACCTCAGGATGCAGACATCAGGAAGTTGATTCTTCGGGAGGCGTATGATTCACCTTATGCTATTCACCCATGTAATACTAAGATGTATTTGGATTTGAGGGAAAGATTTTGGTGGCCTAGCCTGAAGAGGGAATTTGCTGGGTATATTGCAACATGTGATGTGTGCCAGAGAGTTAAAGAAGAACATCAGAGACCAGCAGGTTTGTTACAGCCATTGCATATACCTGATTGGAAGTGGGATGAGATTGGTATGGATTTCATTACAGGTCTACCTAGGACTCGGTCAGGTTATGATTCTATTTGGGTAGTTGTTGACCGTTTGACTAAAGTTGCTCACTTCATCCCGGTAAAGACTACTTATACCAGTGCTTAGCTAGCAAAGGTTTATGTGTCTAAAATTGTTTGTCTGCATGGATTTCCAAGGAAGGTAGTGTCCAATAGAGGTACTCAGTTCACATCTAAATTTTGGCGCCATTTGCATGAATCCTTGGGCACCAAGCTGGAGTTCAGTACAACTTTCCATCCACAGACAGATGGGCAGACAGAGAGGGTAAATCAAATTTTGGAGGATATGTTGAGAGCTTGTGCTTTGGACTACGGGTCCAGTTGGGATGATAATTTACCTTATGCAGAGTTCTCATATAATAATAGTTATCAGGCTAGTTCACACATGGCACCATTTGAGGTATTGTATGGCAGAAAGTGCAGAACACCATTGATGTGGGATCAGGTTGGAGAGCGTCGGTTCTTTGGACCAGACTTGATCTGAGATGCTGAGGAGAAGGTTAAGTTGATTCGTGGCAGGCTGAAGATAGCACAGTCAAGACAGAAGAGTTATGCAGATGCAAAACGTAAGGAGGTGACCTATGAGGTAGGAGACCATGCATACCTTAGAGTTTCACCACTTCGTGGAATTAAGAGGTTTGGAATCAAGGGTAAGTTTGCACCACGTTTTGTGGGGCCTTACACGATCTTGGAGCATAGAGGAGAGGTAGCTTATCAGCTGGAGTTGCCAGAATCCTTGTCAGGAGTTCACGATGTGTTTCATGTATCTCAGTTGAAGAAGTGTCATGCAGAGATGATGGATGTTCCATTGAGGGACACAGTGCCACTTGAGGCATTTCAGTTGGAGAGTGATTTGACATATGAGGAGAAGCTTGTTAAGATTCTAGAGACAACAGAGAGAGTTACTCGCACCAAGACAATCAAGTTATGCAAGGTTCAGTGGGATCATCATACAGAGGAGGAAGCTACCTGGGAACAAGAGGAAGATCTCAGGCAGGATCACCCACACCTATTCGCTAGCCAGCCCGAATCTCGAGGGCGAGATTCATCTTAAGGGGGGTAGGTTTGTAACATCCTAGTTTTCCTAAATTAGGATGTTATTAGATCATACATATGCATATCATATTTTCCATGCATTATTTGCTCTTCTGCAATATTCTTTTCATTATGCAACTAAAGAGCAATTTATTGGAGTGGAGATAACATGAATTCTCCCCTATTTAAAAATGTTTATAATGTCAAGAATATTATTTCCAGTTCATTTGACTTGTTCTGGTATTTTTATTAGTCTCCAAAATATTTTTATTTGGGGGTTTTGTTGCTGTTTGTGTGGCCTATTGCATAAAAATGAATTTTCAAAAACTGCACTAGGTGAGGAACTAGTGTTCCTGTAGTTTATATTAGTAGTATATATTTTACTCTGTGTATATATAGTTCTGTTTAGGTTTTATTAGGTTGTTTTTATTTTTAGTTTTTGTTTCTGTAGTTGTGTTTAAGAAAAGAAAAAAAAGTAGCGCAGCGCAGCGCCGCAGCACGACCCAACAAGCCAGCCGCGGCCCACCCCGGCGCCAATGCACCACGGCCCATTTGGCCTACCGAAGCGCGCCGCACCCCGCAGCCCTTTGCCACCCCAGTCACTGACCATGGGTCCGCGCGCCCGAAACGCACCGGAGCGCCCGACCCGCATCGCACCTGCCTCAGCCACCGACAGCGAACCCTGCACCACACCCCTGTTCATCCCCTCCCGAGCCGGACACAGCCCCGTTGCGCCGCACGCGCAACCGAGCGCGAGCTCGAGTCGAGTCCAGCCTCTGGTCGATCATGTGCCCTCCAAGGACGCTGCATGCGAGGACAGCTCCTCGAGTTAAGCTTCTGTTGTTGAGTTTTAAAATTGGTTTTCTTGCTGTTGGTTTTCTTTTGGTTCTATTCATGTTTCGCTGATTGATTTGTTGAATTGTGTGAAACGTGTAGATTGTCCGGAGTGCGACGCGAACTATTGTCAGGAGTGTGACTTTCTGAACCAGAACCAAGGCAAGTTACATGTTGATCAT
Source organism: Aegilops speltoides (assembly GCA_021437245.1). Taxonomy (NCBI): domain Eukaryota; kingdom Viridiplantae; phylum Streptophyta; class Magnoliopsida; order Poales; family Poaceae; genus Aegilops; species Aegilops speltoides. The sequence continues at coordinate 178,400,804 of CM038146.1, forward strand.
CCTTTACCTATTGTTTTCTATGCATGTAGTTATATCACACTATAAATATATGCATGTATAGGATTGCTATATTATTTTGCTATATGCTGTTGAGCTATCTTCCCGTCATTTCAAATTGTGGTAGTTGTAGTTGCTATGCTTTGTAGACGGGGGTGGTTCGTGTATACATTGAGTTTATGTGAGGATTATATATATAACTAAATTGAGTAGTAATTAAGGATTTAATTCACCTTTGGGCGGAAGTGGTGTTGCTTGGTGTTGAGGGAAGGCATCATGGGGTCTTGCACCTTTTCTAAGGCCATGCGCCCATGAGAGTGCACCCTAAGTGGAATGCCGCCCAGGTACAAAAAGATCACACAGACTTAGTGACTAGTAGATTCCATGTGCGGCCACTGGCTATATGGGCTCTGGCTGTAACGCCCCAAGACCGGAGCTTCAGATGCCTTCCAGGGTTTCCGAGATTCGTTGTGTGATTTTGTTTTGTTCGTGCATTCATCTCTGCATCATGTGCATTGCATCATGTCATCATGCCCATCTCATAAATCTTTTGCAACTCAACTATATAAATGGCATGGATCTTTGATCCATTTAAATCGAGGGAATTCAAATGGTGATTCTCTTTCAAACATATCCTCTCGATATTTAGAGAGCTATAGTAAATATTCCAATTATTTGGAATTAACCATAACACACTTGCAAAATAATTTCGTTCCTTTTCTGCTTCAAGTTTGGTCTCCAACTTGCCCATAAATTATTTCATCATTTTCCGGATCTCCACCAAAAATCCGAAAATTTTTGGACCTTCCCAACCCTCACTTCCTTTTCAAATCATTTGAATTAAATTCAAATGAGTTCGAATTTAAATCTTTCAATCATGGCCTTTCTATTTTTCTTGGAACGAGCATATTTTTGCGAGTTCGGGAAAATTATCCCCATGTCCAACTTCTTCCCCTAACCCCTCTTTCTTTTCTTTCTTAATCTCTGTTTTTTTTTCTTTTCCTTTAGTAGTGAGAGAGAGCCCAGCCGCAACCTGCAGCTAAGCCGGCCCAAGGCCCAGCCGCACCTTTAACCCTAGCCCATCACCACGCTCTCTCCCGATCCCATTTCTCTCCCTCGATCCCTCCTCCAGCGCCGCCACCCCGCTCCCGATCTCCTCTCGCTCGACCCCCATCGCTAGCAGCTGCCGCATCGTTCGTGGCGTTGGCCGGACCTCCAGCACCGCCCGCTTCTCCGCCGCCACGCCCTCGTCCCGTCCCCTCGTCCTCCTCCTCGTCGCATGTCTTCATCACCACCAACAGGAGCAGGAGCTCCCATGGCCGCCACCGCCGTCCTGCCTGTCCCGCAGAAGCTCCCCGCCCTCAGATCGGGTCGCCTCCGCCCGGTTCCTCTCGCGACGTCGCTTCGCGACGCCCTGCCCTCGCCAAGACCTGTCGCCGCCGCGCCTACATCGCCTGGGGCCGCCGCACAAGTTCCTGCGCCTCCTCTGCGCCGAGCACCGCTTCGCCTCCTCTACTTTGCCCTGCGCAAGCAAAGACGGCCCCGCCCGCCCGCTCGTCGGCAGCGCCCTGCGGAGTTCTCGTCGCGGGAACCGCCTCCCCGACCCTCGGACTGCCCGATTCCACCGCGCTCGCAGGTCCCATGCCTCTGCATCGCGCCTCTGCCCGTCTCCTGCATCGCCGCCTGAACCTGCTGTTGTCGCCTCTGTTCTTCAGTTACGAGAGCAGCAGCAGCTTGCCCGCCCGCTCGCGTTGACCGCGCCACCAGCTGCCTGGGCCACCGCGTCGCCCTTCCCCACTTCGGCCCAGCGCCCCCTGCCCTGCCTGCTCGTTCGCTTCAAGTCCCCGCCGTCAAGCTCCATGCCACTGCTCCTGCTTCCCTTCGAGCCCTCCTCTGTGTCGCTCGCTCAGGCTACCAGCAGCCTTAGCACGCCAAGACCCGTTCGTGGATTTCGTCAAGTTCGAGCACCGCTAAACGAGGGTTTTTGCCTTGCTCATTTTGGATGCGCCAAGTTCCTGTTCGAAAGTTCGTCTACATGGACAAGTACCGTGGCACCGAAGACTTTTGTTGCGTCAAGTCCCTCTCCGACAATTGTTGGACTACCATCCCGTGCATTGCACCAAGTACCACGACTACCGTCGACCCTCGAAGACCCCGTGGACCCCGAATCATCTACGGGACATGAACAACTACTACCACTACCGTCGTCGTGAACCACTACTTCCACTACGGCATGTGTACGACTACTTCCCACGACGACACGTGAACAACTACTTCCTCTACGACCGCTACGAGAACGTCTACTTCCTCTACACCGTACCGAACTCGTTCTGCCCGAGAATGCACGCTTCGAAGGTATAACCCCGAGACGATCAACCGTGGACCAAATGCATGTGTTGTATGAGATGCCCGTGTTGCACCGTGGTCGATTTGTCTTTGCACGTTCCTCGTTTGCCGCCGTCCCGTGGGAACCCGGAATTCGGGATCACCCCACCATCTTTTCATGACACGCTCATGCCGCTTCCTTTTGCACCGGTATCTCCGTGAGCTACCGGAACCGACATGTTGCCGTGGCATCATTTTCGGATTCGTTGCTGTGGCACCCCTTTCTTCCACCACGGTGACAAATGCTTCATAACATGCTCATGCCAACATTTTCGTAAAATTGCATAAAACTTGCATATGTCATTCGCATCATGATAACAACATTTAAAATATTTAAAATTGTTGTTACATTAAATTGCTAAATAACATGAGGATTTATCGGAAGTGTTGTTTGTTGTTCCGGCCTCATTTAAACTTGCCTAAATAGCTAGTTTAATTATGCTTCACCTCTTGCCATGTTAACCAACATTTAATCTTGTCTTGTTCATAACCGAGAGAGAACTAAATAATTGATGTGGTGTTTCGTCAATATGCAACTCGTTGCATATTGAGCTCCACTTAACTTGTAGTATTGTTTGTTTCACTTTGCCATGCCATGCCTCATTAAACCGGACATGCATCATACTTGATTGTGCTTCATGCCATGTTTATGTGATGGTTGTTTACTATGTTGTTTGTTTCTTTCCGGGTTGCTTCTCTCGTTAGCCGGTTTCGTTCGGAGTTGTGAGGATTCGTTCGACTACGTCCGTTTGTCTTCTTCATGGACTCGTTCTTCTTCCTTGCGGGATCTCAGGCAAGATGATCATACCCTCGAAATCACTACTATCTTTGCTATGCTAGTTTGCTCGCTCTTTTGCTATGCCAATGCTACGATGCCTACCATTTGCTTGTCAGCCTCCCAAATTGCCATGAACCTCTAACCTTTGACACCATTCCTAGCAAACCGTTGTTTGGCTATGTTACCGCTTTGCTCAGCCCCTCTTATAGCGTTGTTAGTTGCAGGTGAAGATGAAGTTTGTTCCTTGTTGGAACATGGAGATGTTGTTCCTTGTTGGAACATGTTTACTTGTTGGGATATCACTATAACTCTTATTTAATTAATGCATCTATGTATTTGGTAAAGGGTGGAAGGCTCGGCCTTATGCCTGGTGTTTTGTTCCACTCTTGCCGCCCTAGTTTCTGTCATACCGGTGTTATGTTCCCGGATTTTGCGTTCCTTACGCGGTCGGGTGATTTATGGGACCCCCGACAGTTCGCTTTGAATAAAACTTGTCCAAAGAAGGCCCAACCTTGGTTTTACCATTTGCCTCACCTAGCCCTTTTTCCCTTGGGTTTCGGAGCCGAGGGTCATCTTTATTTTAGCCCCGGGCGGTGCTCCTTCGAGTGTTGGTCCAAACAGGCAGATCAGGGGCCACCTCGGGGCAACTCGAGGGCTGGTTTTACTCGAGGTGACCTATCCGGTGTGCCACGAGAACGAGGTATGTGCGACTCCTATCGGGATTTGTCGGCACATCGGGCGACTTTGCTGGTCTTGTTTTACCATTGTCGAAATGTCTTGATGTACCGGATTCGAGACTGATCGGGTCTTCTGGGAGAAGGTCTATTCCTTTGTTGATCGCGAGAGCTTGTCATGGGCTAAGTTGGGACACCCTGCAGGTTTAAACTTTCGAGAGCCGTGCCCGCGGTTATGTGGCGGATGGGAATTTGTTAATGTCGGTTGTAGAAAACCGAAGTTGACCTTAATTAAAATACATCAACCGTGTGTGTAACCGTGATGGTCTCTTCTCGGCGGAGTCCGGGAAGTGAACACGGTGTTGGAGTTATGCTTGACGTAGGTTGCTATAGGATCACTTCTTGATCATACTTTTATCGACCGTGCCTTGCTTCTCTTCTCGCTCTCTTTTGCGATTGTAGCCACCATATATGCTAGTCGCTTGCTACAGCTCCACCTCATTACTACATCCTTCCTATAAGCTTAAATAGTCTTGATCTCGCTGGTGCGAGATTGTTGAGTCCCGTGGCTCACAGATACTTCAAAACCAGTTTGCGGTGCCTATGTTACGAAAGGTGGCGCAACCAAGCTCAAGGAGGAGCTCGATGAAGATCTTGCCCTTTGTGTTGTTTCGTTCTAGTTGATCAGTAGTGGAGCCCAGTTGGGGGCGATCGGGGACCTTTGTCGCATTTGGGGTTCTTCTTTTATTTTGGTTCCATAGTCGGACCTTGATTGTATCTGTATGATGTAATGCTTTATTCAGTAATTGTGTGAAGTGGCGATTGTAAGCCAACTATGTATCTCTTTCCCTTATGTATTACATGGGTTGTGTGAAGATTACCTCACTTGCGACATTGCTTTCAATGCGGTTATGCCTCTAAGTCGTGCTTCGACACGTGGGAGATATAGCCGCATCGAGGGCGTTACACTGGCTTAGTTGATCAGTTGTTGGAACCCTTGCCCAGACTATGTCGACAGATGTAGCATGTGTAGGTGGGATGTGGCTGTCAGGTGGTTAAGGGAATCTCTTCTGAAAGACTTCGTCTCAATCTTCGGATTGGGTCCAGTGGGTAAAGTGTACTAAACTCTGCAGAGTATTAAAAACTAATCATGATTAGTTGTGCCCCCGGTTATGGGCAAATTTGAGCCACTATGCCATTACAGTTGTTGGATTATCTTGACAGATGTGACACTTAATAATATTTGTGGGCAACTTAATAAAGGGTAGGTTGGAGTTGATTTTGCCAACTCAACCTTGTGTATATAATTGTAGTAATAAAAGAACTAAATAAAAATTTGACTATTACGTAGTTATGAAGACAAAATCAGTTTTCTGCAAAATAAACCCTCAAGCCTTCCTTTGTTGTATTGTGCATATACATGTAGGTCTGCTATATTATTACTCCTGTGTAACTTGCCAATACATTCAAAGTATTGACCTATATGGCTGCAACGTCTCATGTTGCAGGATTTTCAGACGAAGAGTAAGGTACCGTTAGGGTCGCGAGTCTGCACTCAACATTGCCAGTGGGCTATGATGGGACTCATCATTATTTTCTACTACATTTCCGCTGTTTGATTGAATAAAACTAGCCAAGTGTTATGCAGATTGTTTTATTTTATACATTCTGGATCATACGTTGTAATAAATGATGCACTTGCTATTCTGGTATTCATCTATACTGTGTGTGCTAGCGAGTTCGATCCAGGGACTAGCACGGTAAGCACAGAGACTCCTTTGAAGTTTGGTCGTTACGTTTGTATTCAGTTTAGTCCAACCCTGGCTCGATTTAGTCCATCTAGGCGACTTTGACACTTCTACTGCCGGATTTTCCCCCAAATCCATGGTGATATAAGCTTTGCCTTTCACCGGATCAGCACCATTATCATATTTGACGGTTATTAACGACTCCAAATAGCTCCATAGGAATCTGACAGAAAAATCCATCGACATGGTAGGTTTGTGATGCATTAGTTCATTGCGAACATACTAGCTCCTCCAGAATATCAGTAGTAGCATACACCTCTCCAAATCACTCCTTGGTGCTAGTACTTACAGTAGCCACTCCTTCCCACAATTCACTAGCGAATGTAGGTGAGGGAGTTTCCAGACATTCGCCATTGCCATATATAAATCCCGTCCAAGTTGGCATCTAACAAACGGATGAAAATTGTCCCCCGTCTCCATTCCACATACTGGGCATATGCTAGTAGTTTCTAGCCCAATCTTATGTTTGTTCTTCCATGTCGGTAGTCCATCAGTCGCAACTCTCCATGCAAACTTTGAAACTGTTGGCGGCGCCCCACAATTCCAAATAAATTTCCAGCAACTCCTCGCTTCTGACGGTGACGTGCTAGATTAGGCCGCATTAGACCTATGTATCTCATCAAAGTCCAAATGGTAAGCACTTTTCACAGAGAAACTGCCAAGTTTTCTAGGCCCCCATGCAATAACGTCATCAGCCCGCCTTAGGGAGGCTCTAACCTTTAGGATCTCCTCCACATCTGCTTGAACGAAGTACTGATTATGAATTTGAATCTTCCAAGAACCATTCTCATTTAGTAGATCCAAGACATAACGAATGCGGCATACACCCTGCCTAGAGATAGGTTTATAGGAGAAAGGACGTGGGATCCAACTGTCCCGCCACACCCTAATACTTCTCCCATTACCCACTCCCCAAATTAAGCCTTTCTTAAGTAAATCAAGCCCATGACTGATGGCCTGCCATGAGGACGAAGCATTACCAATAAAAACCGTATCTTCAAGCTTGCCCTCAGGATAGTATTTGGCTTTGAGCAAACGCGTGCAAAGGCTATCCGGTCTCGTGATAAGCCTCCAAGCCTGTCGAGCTAGAAGAGCTTGGTTAAAGAGGCAAAAATCCCAGAAGCCAACACCACCCCTGTCTTTTGGTTGCATAAGATGATCCCATCCTTTCCAATGCACCTTTCTTTTTCCCTTCTCCGAGCCCCAATAGAAATTCCTCACCATTCTAGTAAGGTCATCACAAATTGAAAAAGGGAGTTTGAACACTCCCATTATGTATGTGGGCAAAGCTTGCGCGACCGACTTTACAAGTACATCTCTTCTCGGCTGTGCTAGGTACCCGTATCCCCACTGAACAAGCCTTTTGGTGAGGCTTGTTTGAAGATTTTAAAACTTTCCTTTGGACATGCGTCCCTCAGGCGTGGGAAGACCTAAGTACTTCTCCTCAAATACCAAACTCGTGACTTGTAGGGCATCTCTAACTTGCTCTTGAACCGAGGCCGGGCAAGCTTCGCCAAAGAACATAGAACACTTGTCATAGTTCAGGCTTTGGCCCGTGGCCAAGCTATATAGATACAGAGATGATTTAACCTGTTCTGCTTATTCCCTCGAAGCCTTGAAAAACAGCAACGTATCATCTGCAAACAGCAAATGTGAAATACCCGGTGCTCTCCTACAAATTTTGACTGGTACAATATCACCGGACTGCACCCTACTTTTTAGAATAGCTAAGAGTCCATCTGCCACAAACAGGAATAAAAATGGAGAGAGTGGGTCACCTTGTCGTAGCCCTTGCGATGGTGCAAATGAATCCAAGAGAGTTCAATTTAATTTTACTAAGTACCTCACCGATGTGACACACGCCATTATCCAGCCAATCCATCGCTGAGAGAACCCTAAGTTTTGCATCACTTGCTCCAAGAAAACCCAATCCACCCTATCATACGCTTTTGACAGATCCAGCTCATAAGCACAAAAACTCTTTGTGGGGTCTTTCTCCTGTTTAATATGGTGTAAACACTCGAAAGCAACCAGGGCATTATCTGTAATCATCCTCCCCGGGATAAAAGCACTCTACTCCACAGAGATTATATCATCCAATAGAGGTCGCAAACGGTTTACCAAGCACTTGGAAATTACCTTGTAGGTCACATTACAAAGACTGATGGGTCTGTAGTCAGACATTTTTGTGGGGTTAGAGATTTTTGGGATAAGCACAACTGAAGTTGAGTTCGCTCCCTCTAGCATGATTCCAGTACTGAAAATGTCCTTGACCGCTGCTATCACACTCTCCTTCACCATGCTCCAGTTTCATTGAAAGAACCAAGCGGGGAACCCATCCGGCCCTCGTTCCTTCAAAGGCCCGATCTGAAACATTGCATCGGAGATTTCCATGTCTGTGAAGGGTGCACACAACCTTGCATTGTCGGCCAGCGACACCACTTGGTCGAAGAGACCCACTACGGCTGATGCATCGAGAGAGGTATCGACAGCAAAAATATTGTGAAAATAGTCATTTGCAATCCTGCTCATAGCTGCAAAATCTGAGTGTACTGTCCCTATACTGTTCGTCAGTTCCTGGGTCTTGTTCTTCCTCGCCCTCCAAATGGCTTTACTCTGGAAATACTTTGTGTTCCGGTCACCTTCATTGAGCCAAGAAATCCTCAATCTCTGCATCCACATCATCTCTTCTTGATATAATAATTCATTCATCTTGTCCATTACTCTTCTTATCTCTTCCCTGTCTGCATTCATATGAATAAGCTCTTCCAGTTGAGTTCGTGACTTCACAAGTTGCCTTGTTACATTGCCAAACTTCTTACTCCATGACCCTAGAGATGTCATAGTTTTAGACAGGGCATCTCTCAGTTGTGACAGATTATGAATCTCGCCTACCGCACCCCATGCTTCTTCCACCACTTTTGGCAATGCAGAGTCCCTCTCCCAAAAAACCTCATATCCCCTGCTCCTCCCACCCGTAGGTCCCGGGTCCGGCTCCCCCTTGAGAAATACCACGACGTGATCAGAGCATGAAGACGGGATGTGCTCAACTGCGGCAAAGAAAACATGTTACGCCACTCGTTCGTGGCCATCGCTCGATCCAGTCTCACCCTCACATTAGCCGCCCTGCTCCGCCTGTTATCATATGTAAAAGGTAAGCCAGTGAACCCAAGATCCACTAGCTCACAGATCTCAAGTATATCTCGAAAGGCTAGCATCAACGCTTCTGCCCGAGTTGTGACCGAGAAGTGTTCAAAATCCCACATAGCCTCATTAAAATCACCAATTACCAGCCAAGGCAAACCACTGACAGATTTCAAGTTCTGTAACTTTGTCCACATTACGTGTCTGTTCTCCACACGCGGCTCTCCATAAACAAAGGTGGCTCTCCATTGCGCAGCTCCTTCTCGAACTCTGATAACTGTATCAATAAACCTGTCCTCTTTATCCAAAATTTCTACCACACAATCTTCCCTCCAATATAAAGCTAAACCTCCACTCATTCCATTGCTATCCACACCACAGAAGCCCTTAAGACCCAATCTATTGCGGATCCTCCTCATCTTCCCTTCCTTCTGTATAGTTTCACACAAAAATACAAGCACGGGGGAACGCGACTTACACAGTGTCACTAACTCTTGAACTGTCTGGGTGCTCCCCCCTCCCTGGCAGTTCCAGCTTAGGCAATTCACTGTTCAAATGTTTTTAGCACAAACTTTTTTTCATATATTTTTGCATAGAGCTCCTTGGGTGTCATTTGCCACCAAATTTTGCAAGCACCTAAAACATTTGGACATAATTTCAGAATTTTTAAAATTGTTTTGCTAAGTTTTTTATCGTGAGTGCACAAGAACCACACTCTGTTTGTTTTGCTTTTCGGGGTCACCACTTGTGGCTTCTATCTCCACATGACCCCTTTTGTATCCCTTTGAATATTGCTTTAATAAACTGTGGGATCCCTAAAAAAGCATAGCACATGTTGCTGCCTCCAAGCTGTAGAACAAAGACGCAAGACAAACTAAGAGGAAGGAACGAATGGTGCATTTTTTTTCATGAATACGCAAAGCTTGCGTATCATTTCATGGATAGAAGAAATTAGAATGAGTACAGGAAGGATACAACGCAATACATGAACGTAAGAAGACGTGGACATGGTGCATTCTGAGGCATGTAATTTCTGCCATGATTGTAACAGGCAGGCACACGTGATTGCTAGGATGTCTACGTCGCTAGGTAATCCTTGAGACATGAAATAAAGTTGCGCCGTTGGACTAACGAAAACTCAAGGTGAAGTAGGTAAAGGCTTTCGCAAACAGCAGGTGTTGTTCCGTGGGCACAAGTGCACAACCATCCCTGCGTCTATTAAACGAAATTGGGGGAGCACATTGCGCAGCTCTCGCGGGCATGCTTCGCTGTTTTGCACAGGGATATTTACTCTACGGTGAACAGCCAGGGATATTTACCCCTGCCCCTTCTATCAATACCGCCAACTGTGAAATGTCGCTACGCGTTTTTTCTTGGCGAAACAACGACCGTCGCCGGTCACCACCACGCCGCACACTAGTCCTGCTGTCCTGCAGTCGCGTAACTACGAGCCAGTCCATAACTGTTGCTGCCGCTACGACTTTTGTAGTACTGTCCCCAACGATGCTCGATTCGAATGGTTCGTGCGGACGGTACACAACCGCTCGGGCTTGTCGTTTCTGCTCCAGCCTTCGTCACGGTTAGATTGTGCGTTCCAGTAGTACATGCATTCTCATTGGACGCCATGTTTGGTTTGCACACAGAGGTAGTAGTGCACACGGAAGGCTTACTAGATTTGATTATAGCAGGATTCAGAGATGACCACGGTTGGTAATGTCTGAGCATGCCGGCGCTACATTCTAGTAGTAGTCTCAAACCATCAACGGAACTTGCTAAATTTCGGCGCGTAGATCGACCGCGGAGAGGCGAGCATGATTTGCCAAATTTCGCCATCACCGGTCCCGATCATCTCATTCCTGTGCCGAAATGACAGCCTCGGGCGGAGTAGCAGCAATAATTAACAATTTCCGTTCTCTTTTCTTTCCATTTCCCCCTTGCCGACTTCACCGCTGCTCTGTTTCAGAGCAGGCCGAAGAATAAACAGACTCCAAAGCAGGAACGCAAACAGAGACCAGAAAAGAAAGCGACTACAGCTCAGCGCTACTCCTTCACAAGATCTAGCGGCGGTGCGACAGCGTTCGCGGCGACTTCTTTGCACTTAGCATCGGCGGATGGCCGACGGTTTTTACTACTGGCGTTTTATTTTCACTGGCGGGTCATGACGCCGACCCGCTCCGCGGCGGCGCGCATCACGCCCTCCACGAGCTGCGGGATGCACGCCTCGCCCACGGCGCCCGCGCCGCACCCGGCCGGGAGCCCCACGCCGGACATGTACTTGCACACCTCCGCGCGGATCATCTCCTGCATGGCCGCCACCAGATCGCCGCTGAACGGGTACGAGGACGACGGCTGAGGCACCGGCGCCGGTGGAGGAGAAGGCGAGCGTGGCGATGGCGAGAGCTCCTGGAAGTGGCTCCGGGCGCTATCGTGGTGGAACCCGTGCTCCAGTCCGGGTAGCGAGAGCGACAGAGAGGTGATCGGGTCCTCGTCCAGGCGCGGAGGCGGCGGCCTCACGTCCGCGCTAATGGCGTCGAACCCGCCGGGGCGCGGGACGGGCCGGAAGACCTGCCCGCTCCCGTGGCTGAGCTCGCTGCGGTCCGATCCGGTGGGACTCTCGGGGCCCGGGCTCGCGCGCTTGCACGGCCGCGGGGAGTCGCCGGAGTCGCTGGCCTCCTCCCACGCCGCGCCGCCGGTGGCGGTGGCGAGCTTGCGCTTGAGCGAGGAGTTCCAGTGGTTCTTGACGGCGTTGTCGGTGCGGCCGGGCAGCAGGCGCGCGATGGCGGCCCAGCGGTTGCCGAGGCGCGCGTGCGCACGCAGGATGGCGGCGTCCTCCTCCGCCGTAAACGGGCGGCGCTCCACCTGCGGCGAGAGCTGGTTGCACCACCGCAGGCGGCACGACTTGCCCGACCGCCCGGGGATCCCTCTCCCGATCGCGGTCCAGTTCCGCGCCCCGTGCCCCTCCACCAGGCGCCGCAGCGCCTCGTCCTCCTCGGGGCTCCACGGCCCCTTTATCCTGTCGCACTCCGCCTCCGCTCCCATCGCCGGCGACACACACAACAACCCAAAACCTTCTCCTCTACTCCCCTTGGCCTCACGAGCAGACACTCCGGCGGTGGCGGTGCGCGTGCTTCCCCCGATTGATTAGTGATTAGGACGTCTGGACTCCGATGGTGATTGGAAGGGAAAGAGGAGGCGGGGGCTTATATAGGCCGGGGCAGTAGCGGCCGGTAGCTGGTCGCCGGGGTACAGCTGGCGAGGGGCCACCTCACGCTCGGAGGCGGTGTCGTTTGCGATAACAGTATGGCAGGTGGGCCTGCCGTTTCCTGGGGCCCGCCTGGCGGCGAGAGTGGGCGCGTGATGGAGGCCGTTGTTTGGTTGTTAATCCGCTCGCGGTCCCCCGGAGCCGCATGGTTTGAATTTTGAATTGGAGGATTGGCTTCCGTACCGTCAAACCCCATGCCACAAAGGCCGTTAAAAACTGGCGAAAATAGCTGGACTGCTCGCGAAACGGGGCTCACATATCCGAACCGGCCGTTCCATGGCGCGTTCATATACGACCACGCCAAAACAGCTCCGCCCCGGTACGAGCACTCACCGGGCGGTTGTGTCCCAGATCGTATGCTTCGTCCACGCGCGATTCGTTTAGGTCGACGTAGACATAAAAATCGCCACAACGCGTCGATTTAAAAGGACAAACGTTCTTTTCGTCCACCTGCCAATTCTTTTTTGTTCATTTTGAAGTCTCATTTGCGTCGGCGCGAACACAAAACGAACGCGTGCCGCGTCTGTCTACTCCTCTTCCTGGACTGCTAGTCGGTGGCATATTGGTCATCCTCTCCTATTCCAACAGCAAACCCTTGTCCGCCTCCTTCGTTGCTGACGCCCACTTTTCTTGTTACTCTATCGGTTGCCGGTACCGCAACATCCCCCTACAACGCCGCCACCTCCCACGTCGCCGCCACCGCCGTCTTGCCGTCGGGGATCCGAAGCTTCCGCCCTCGCTCCACGACAAGAAGTGGCGAAGAAAGCCGCCCGCCGCCCGGCCGGCTCCTTCGTCTCGACAACGGCAGACGCTTCGTCGCCGCCAAGGCGCTTAATCGTCCTTCGTCGACGCGACTCGCCGTCGGCGGCTCCTTCGACGCCCGCAAGTCGCTCGACGGTTGTTAAGGTACAAAATGGACTCACGTAAGCGAATTCTTTTTCACAATTTCTTTTGCGACTCCTATGGTTCCTCGTCCGATGAGGAGGAGATCTTGGCTGCCGTGTTGGTTCGTCACCATCTTAATAGCCAGCGGCCGTTGTTCCGTGGCTCCATTTCGGGGCACCTTCCGGCGTTGAATCGCAACCGAGAGTGTGGAATTCCCTTCTTTGGAAGGACTACTTTAACACAACGAACCCGTTGTTCAAATATCAGAAATTCCGCCGCCGTTTTCATATGAGTAGGCATCTTTTCAACCGTACTGGAGAAGGGGTTGTCGGCTACGATGACCATTTCAAGTGGAAAGAGGATGCCCTTGAAAAGATTGGCTTCTCCTCTAATCAAAAATGCACTGCAGCCATCCGAATGCTTGCATACAGAGTGTCCGGTGATTTCATTGACGAGTACATCCGTATGAGCGAATCTACATGCCTAGAATCCCTGTAAAAGTTTGGCCCTGAGTACTTGAGAGAGCCGACTCCTTAAGATACAGCCCGCTTGTTGGCGACGAACGCCAGCAGGGGCTTCCCAGGGATACTTGGCGGCATAATCTGCATGCACTAGGAGAGGCATCGTTCAGTATCCTGCTAATACTTGGAGCACGAAGAAACCGTGGGAGGTGATGACTACTTGTGTGATCATGCACAATATGATCGTGGAAGAAGAGCGCCCGAAACGTCTCTACGATCAAGGGTTTCAGTTTCGGGGTGAGAATGTTGTGCCTGAGCATGGAGAAGCGGCAACGTTTGAACAGATCATCCAATTTCATCATGACACGCGTGATTAAAAAACTCACATGCAACTGCAAAATGATTTGGTTGAGTATATGTGGACTCATGTTGGCAACCAATAAATGTATCTTTTTTATTCGGCTTGCAAAGCTATATGAGACTATTTTATTTTTATTCAACTTGTAAAACTATGCTATTTATTTGGTTGTGGACTATATGTTTGCTTGTGAATTAATGCAAAATTTGTGTTTGAAATAATTCAAATTTGTACTATTTGTTGAAAAATGGCGGTCAGCCGGCCACACCGGTATATATGGGTCGGCGCGTTGGGCGCAGTGGCGACCCAAATCTCAAACAGGGCAGACGCCGAGCGGGTGGCCAACCCTAACAGACAAAAGATGAATAAACAGCCGTCCGTTTGGGTCGACGCGTTAGAGTTACTCTTAAGGAATAAGTATGAGGTTTTTTGCATTTTGCAGGGGCCTCACTGCCCCTTACAGTGCGCATCGTGCAACACACTTTGTACTCTCGCGGGGTAAAGGTTGGCGAAAAAGCGAAATACCGAGGCTTTGGCGCTTATGAGCAGGAGATGGAAAGATGATAGATTCATGAATCGGTGATCCATCCAGCTGTGCGTCCATCCCCTTTGGAGTCGGGAGTTGGGGCGGGGATGGCGACGCGGGCGCGAACGCACGCAGCGGTGCGGCACGGCACGGCCCAGCCAGCACAGTGGCATGTACCCTCGCCGGAGCCCATCCCGGGGTGAATCGCAACCGTCCAGCCCGTCGCGGGGCCCGCCCGTACATGCGTACAAGCCGGACTGTACGACCGCTGCGCGCGACGGTTCGTGCCTCCCGATCCATCATCCATCCACCGCGCCGACGCGGTGGCCTCCGTCGCTGACGCGCGGGCCAGCGCTTGGGGCGGGACCACGTGTAGGCGCTGGGCTCCGGCTGCGAGGGGAAAACGACAGGGGGGTCGGAGGAGGCGATAGGGTGGGTCGGATGGCGCGGCGGTTTGCGGGGGGTGGCCAGGCTGGAGCGCAATCTCTCGGGGCGGGGCAATGAAAACCGGCGCGATTTCGTGGGGGGAGGCACGGCAGTTATGGGCACAGCTCAGCGCGGCTGCCCCGCCACGGCCCGGCCCAGGTGTCTCCGTGTACGTGCGCTGAGTCATCACTCGCCTCACGCACGCCGCTGCTCCACTGCCACTGCCTAGCAGTAGTAGCTATCCCTGACGCCTGCCTTCATGAGTCGTACCCGTACGGCCTCCGCTGGCCTCGCTGGCAGGCACCGATGAACATGAAAAAGGAAAATATCTGCACTGCGCTGCACTGCACTGCACTGATGTTAAATCACGAGGTTTATCATGGCGATTTGCTCTCCTCGTGATGTACTATTATCCTAGCTGCACTGAGTTAAGGCGTGCTCTCCAAAAGCTTTACTGCAACTTGGCTACTGCTGCTCTCCAGGTTCAACAAATCACAACCGTTTTGAGTCGGGGACAAGAGCTGCTGAGAGTAAGTAACTGCATTGACGACTTCATTGAACTCGCCCGTAACAACCACAGGAAGCGAGCTAGCGTGAGAGCTCGGGGGCAAGGCGAAACCGTAGACACACCGGCTGAAGTTGACGGAACTGCAGAAGCTATAGATGCAGAGCACAGCCGCGCGCGATGAGTCACTGAAGGTCATGCCCAGACAATAAAGTTGGGTTCAGAAATATAAGCAGGCAAGGCGAGGTCGGAGGGGTGGCTGGAGAGTGGAGATGGCCAAAACGGCGAGCGAACCGGACGGCTCCACGTCGCGAGGCCGGGCATCGGGCGGCGCGTCCACGTAGCCGCACCACCGTAGGGGTAGTGGGGAGGGGCAGAAAACGACGAGGCGGGGAAGGTAAGGTTGGGGCCGTGGAAGTCAGAGGCGGGTATCATCGATCGGCGAAAGGGGGACGTGGACGGATCTGGGACAGCCTGGCGAGGCTTTAACGGCCTCCCACCGCACCGACACTGGCCGGTACTGTACTGTACAGCCGAGATCGGCAGAGATCCACGCCCATGGAGAGAGCGAGAGCGAGATCGGGGAGATCCATTCCACGGGTGCCAGTGCCAGCCCAACCAACAACCCCACCACCCCACCCGTTTCAGTTACGACCCTAGGCAGCTTCGCTGCAGCTTCCTGGGACCGTTTTGTTTATCGCCCAAGCCGGTGCCCTGCACGCCGCGCGGGATCCATCCATCCTTCCTTGCTTTGCCACTCCCCCAGCCTGTATTGTACAGTGTTTTTATTTTTTATGATGCCCTCGGGGCGACCTCCGTACCGCCCCAAACACGCCCGGTGTCCTATCCGTCCAATGTCCATCCATCAATCTATCTTCTCCCCTGCCGACGTGCGGGATTCGGGAGCATTTCTTTATTTATCAACCGGGGGACGAGGCAGGCAGGCAGGCGGCAACGGCAGAGGCGCATCGGTCGCTCGTGCGGATGGATCTCTGAGCCCTCTCTCTTTCGGTGGCACTCCCTGCCACGGCTGCGAGCGAAACCAGTGAATGTGCTGGGCACGGTGGTCGGGGGTGGCGGGATGCCTTGTCTGCCTCCGGCGGGTGGGTGGGTTGGTGGGCGGGCGAGCGGTGAAGTGAAGGTGAGAGAGACAGAGGGGCAGTCAGGCTCGAATCAATGTGCGTGTCGCGGGCGAGCAGTGAGTCACTGTGCCCGGATTCCAGCGCCCCGCTAGCGGACAGGCGGCCGCGCGCGAAACTTCGAGCGAGCCTGCCGTGCGAGTGAAACTCAACCGGCCTACTAGTTGTCATGCCCGAGCGGCGGTACTCCGGAATTCAACTGTTCGCTCAGTCACCACGTGAGCGCAAACGGCCGTGCGACTGCCACTGGTGTTGCACGGACGGAAGTAGTGGCCCATCGCCTCTAGCCCCCACAGCGGGTTGAGATCCTCTGCAGTACTGTTGGTGCTGTAGTGTCGATGACATGTGAGGCCAGGTCCCACATGGCAGTGACTGTACAGCACGGCGCGCTTGTTGCGTACCAACAGTCCACCACCAAAGAGACGAATTCATAATCTTAAAAAAAAAAAAGAGAGAGACGAATACACCTCGAAAAAAAACGAGACTATGTGCCGAAATGTCAAGTCATAATACAGGCACACACGAGATGCTATTCCTAGGCAGTCAGGGAAAAAGGAAAACGAGTGCAAAGTAAAAGGGAATCCAGCAGCTCTTGTGGGCTCTTGGCTCATGTCGCAGCAGGCTCGGTCGGGGCGATTGACACGGAACGGAGCAGCTCCAGGGAAGTCGCCACACCTAGGAAATGCGACAGTATGGTGTTCGCTGAAGCCTGCGCACGGTGAGGATTAAAGACTGTCAGATTATTTCTCGTGAATGTTCGCTGATACTGATGAGTTGTGAGTGATGAAGCCTTCAAGAAATTAAAATTCCAGCATGAGCAATTCAACTTCAGTGACTCTACTACCTCTCTTCCGGTTTATAGTTACTTAGTACTTCGCAATCAGGAATGCGAAACGAACTCAGTAAGCATTTTTCCTTAATACATAAATGAAAAGAAACAAAAAAAAAATATTGGGTGGTTAAGACTCGGTTTGCGGTTGATGAACTGTGTCGTTTTGTGCTTATTTTATAATCTGTTGCAGAAAAAATTTGACACAAAAGTGGGCAGCAGTGGATCAAACAAACAGTGAAACAGGGAAACGCGGCTGGGGTGAATGGGGTTATGAGAATCCACCGCAATGCCACTCGTAAGCATTGCAAGTTTAGAATCCACAAAACTAGCTACTGAATGTTCACTGTATTCGTTCTTTACATGATTTTACGGGCAAAGTTTGGAGGACCTGAAGGTATGTATTCAGATTGTGCGCTATGAATCTGAATTCTTTTGATGTTATTCCTAGAGCACCTTCTTTACAATATAACTATCAGACAAGCCAGGACTATTGCAGTACAGATTTGGTCCTAGAAAAATGACCCTATCCATTGGCTTATCAAAACTTGCAATTACAATCAGGCTTATGGGTCTTGCTGTTTTTACATGAAGCTCAACAGTTTATGATCTTGATTGTAGAGTAATGTGTTGCATCAAAATTCATCTTACATATAGAAGAATGCACTTTCAGAATTCAGAAATACAAACATAATAAATAAGCAATCAAATACCTGAACCAGGAATACATCTAGAGCCAAAACAGGACTTTGGCCAGCAGAAGTTGCCTGATAATAGGGGACCGCGGAGGTAGTAAGGGCTTTTGCTACCAAAGCACCAACAAGTGCCTGCATACCGAGAACAGCTGCGCCCATCCCAAGAATATTGAGCACAATGCCATTTTTCAGACTTTTAATCACATCAGCCCGTGGAGGAGCCTGGAAATCAGTCCACAGTTTAATATTCTAATCTGAAAGCAAATCATATCTGAAGTATATCTTCTCATGCATAAAACAAAAATAAGCAGATATGAGTAATCTTTGCACTACCATTTAAACGTGTAAAAAATCAGTTCAACTCTCAGATGGTACACAAGACAGATAAGTACACAAGATGAGACACAGGCAGTGGAGAAGGTTATGGTTCTCTGATAGGTAACAATGTGAAATGGGTGGTCAAGAAAGAGAGTACCTTTGCGGGTGCGCTTGCTGTTTTCCGAAGTCTTTCAGAAAGACGGATGTAGCCAAATGACCAGAAGACTGAAATAAAAGCTGCAGCAACGCCAGCAGCAGTTGTGTAGAATGTAAAGGGTGATGTAACCTTCCCAGTAACAACTGTGGAGAATGACAAAATTCCAGCAGAAACAAACGTGCACACCAACTGGGACCAGAACCCTAGGGTACCCAAATTCTTGAAATACCTAGCTGTTTTCTCTAGCCTCTTGATAACCTGTCCATTCAGTCATTGAAAAGGAATGAAGATATATGCTTCAGTCATGGTACATGGCTTAGAGTAGTACTTAAAGATAATCAATATACATGCAATATAATTTTAGCTATGTGAATAATAAACAGCCTAATTCAAAGCTACCAGCATCACGCAGGTTAACCAGCCTAAATAACACATACAGCTGGGAAAAGAAGAACATTGTCACAATGTCGCTTCAGGTATCAGGATCACAGTTTGTTCACTAAAAGTAGGGGCTAGGAAAGTTGGAAGAAATGGCATCGCAATTAAAACATGCTGTGTCGCTTTTTCTAGGTAAGAGAGTTTAACCAGAAGATATGAAATCCTAATGATCAACAGGTCATGACTGGGGAGCGCTGTATTTATTAACCCTATATTTCACTATCATTTTTCAATCTACATGCAACAGATGCGACATATGGGCACTAGCAAAATCACAAACATACAATTTTGTACCATCAACTATCACAGCAAAACAAAGCCAAAACACCATGAAATGCCTAATGAGGACAGTGGTTCTATTGGCAAGATCCAAACCTGATAAGGTAAGCTTACCTGTCATTAAACAGTTATAAGCGCACTAGCAAATTCACCAACACACAATCCTCTCAACTATCACATCAAAACGAAACCAGCAGGCACACCATGAAATGCTCAGTGAGGAGAGGTTCTATCAACAAGATACAGACCTGAAATATCTATCTATGATATCTTTAGCGTCCAGTTATCCTGACATTTCAGCAATTTCCCTGTACTTAATTTCCTAAACCCTAAACATCACCATGCCCGAGTGCATTATCCTAAGACAAGCAACCATCACATAGCCCAACAGTAAATACTTCATGTGTCACCCTAAAATAGATAAACATAAAATCCCCATACAGATTTCCAAACATAATCCTTCTCGAGAAAGCAGGATAAGAACCCTACTTCACGCGCGGGTCAAGTACCGGACGTCGATGGATCAATCAAAGGGGATAAAATTAGGGAAGCACCTGCTCGAGCTTGGCGCGCTCAATTGTCTGCTCGGTGGGGGGAGGCGTCGGGTAGAGAGGGCCCGACGAAGACGAGGACGCCGCCGCCGCCACAGTGAGACGCCGCGGAGCGGCTTCGCCGCCCCCGAAGCAGAGGCGCCCGGTAGGGAGGGTAGCTCCGTTGAGGGGATGGCTGGCGAGAGACGCAACAACGGGAAGCCCTCGCTGCCGGAGCAGCGGCGGCGGCAGCCGCGATGGGAGTAGGAGCGCCTGCATTTTGGCGATTGCGATGCTACTCGCCCGTTGTGCAGCGGTCGTGCTCGCCGTTGTCTTTTCCAGCGGAAGTTTAGCGTGAACCACCCTCTGGTTTTGTTATTTTCCGTTGGGCACTGCCGCTCCCACATTTGAGCACCATCGCATCGAACATAACAAATTCTAACCAAATTTAGGATAACTTTCTTGAAAGCACCTAATAAACGACTCATGCAAATAATTTGAAATATCATTCGTCGTGAATCAACAAGCCTCTTGAATAAGATCACATATTTTATATAGTTGAATCAATTATATGATCACTTATATAAATAAATGCACATTTTCACATCGCGATCAAACTGCACACAATCCTGGGGCCTCGCCTAGAATCGTTGGCAGTTTGATGCCTTTGCTACAAGCCTACAGACCCAGTACAGGGAGCTCCGGGCGACATCACGTCAAATCATCACGAGCTAGGGTGGCGATCGATATGTGTTATCTTATCCTTCTCTTGTAATTAGCTCAGTGTTACGTCGCTTGATAGGTCATTGTTGGCCTTGTATCAAAACCTCTACTATTGCATGTTGCCTGACGCATGTCTCTTGATATACATTTTTTCGTTGAACCTTGTAAGGGCCTTAGTCTAAGGACGGGCAATTGCCCTGTTTATAAAAAGATAAAGCATCCAAAGGAGTGTGTGTGTGCGTGTGTGTGTGTGCGCGCGCGCGTGTCTGTGTGTGTGAGACATACCTCTGAGGTTACCAAAAAATTAAGCAAGATTTGTATGGAAGTTTAAGTAACTTGAGAAAATAAAGTCTACATAAGCACAATACTCACCTTTATCAAAAGGGGAGCATATCTCACAACAAACTACACCATGTTTTTTTTCAGTGAACGTAGCAAATTGTTGTAAGTTAGTTGGCATCCAAGTATCTGGAAAAAATGCTTTATCGCCTGTGTAAAAGAGAAATTCAATGATTCCCCTGTCTAGAAAGCTCTCTTGAAAGTCAAGGAGACTTCTGTGGTCAGCAGAGAAGTTGTAATTCACTCAGAGGATGTTATCGGGCTTTGTCATGATCCCTTAGACCCCCCCTTCTCTTAGTATTGCCAACTTCCCTGATGATACTATTGCCCAAATTCGGGAAAGAGGCTCTGGGGCCTTGTTTAGGCACAGACTGAATGTGGATCTAGCTCAACAGCTAGCTAAGATCAACGATATATTGACATGCTAAATTTATCCTTTGATCATGATAAGATTGAGTTGTCTTTTGGTCCTAAAGTTGGCTATACCACTAAGTCGATGTATGCTTATCTTGAAAGAGACCTTGCTGGTTGTCACTATGGGTGGATTTGGAAAGCCAAGTTACCTATTAAAATTCAAATGTTCCTTTGACAATTTTTTCTAGATGTTGTGCTTACCAGAGATGTCATGAAACGTAGAAACTGGGCTAGAACCCTCGATGCTCGTTTTATGATTGTAGATAGACTCTTTTTAACTTATTCTTCTTGTGCCCAGTTGCAAGAAGTGCATCGCGCACAGCTCGGTGTTTGGCATAGAGCTCTGTCGCAATAACCCTTGTTAGTTCTACTACTGTTATTACGTATTCTCCTAATTGGAACATTTCTTTACTGCCGGTTTGGAAACTATTTGCTGGGCCATCTGGAATTGTAGAAACTGTGCTACTTTTGAACTGAAAAGACTTCAAAAAAAAAACCTTTGGGCGTTATCTTTCAGAAGCGCTGCACCTCGCTTCTAAAGGATGGTGATCAATCGGAACTGGAGCGAGGTGCAGCGCTTCTAAAAGATAACGCCCAAAGCTTGATGAGAATCTGCGCGACTGCCTACTCCGATGATGCCCTAGAGGGAAACTTTCCTCCTCCTTCTCCAGGCGCTGATATGATGCTGAGTTGCTACTGTTTTCATGGCCATGGTGGCCCTCGTTTGTGTATTTTGTTAAATCTCGTGCTGCCTCTGCGCAAGTCTATCAAACATGACGACTGTTGTTTGGTGAACTATTTAGGTTAGCGTTTTGAGGTATTTCTAGGTTTTCGCCCCATGGCATGCGTTTCGAATGCAAGCATCTGCAGTGGGTATCCCAGAAATGCTTGGACTCACTTTTCCCTTTCCCTTTCGAACTCCTGGATTTTGTTATTTATGTTATCTTTTAAATGGAAAGGGATTAGCCTGGTTCAGAAAAGTACTTCCACCCTCAATATAGGAACATGAAGTAGAATGAGATTTCATATAATTCCCCATCTGATTTTAAGCATGCTTCTCTCCCCAATTATGCCCTGTTTTACGATTCTACAAGATCTACTTATAATTTAGTACAACGACATATATCCCCAACTAACTAACTCCTCTATACTTTCATGTTGTATACAAATAAGATAATGTGATTTCACCCCAATTAAGTTTACTAGTGTGATTAGCCGAATTGGTATTGTTACTAAGTTAATAGTGTTTGAATTTCCCCTGTCGTAATCGTCCCGTCTTCAACTCTATGTGCCACTATCATATTGTTCCACGACTAAGATGCTAGCATACTAAGTTCTTCCGACAAACCAGCTTTACAGAAATCAGGTCGTCAAACTAAGCAATTTCACTTTGATAACCCTACTTGATGTTCTACCAGTTCTTGATAAATTTGATAACTTCTGTTGTAGTGCATCCCATAATGTGTTTTAGGTTGGGGTCATCACCGATTATTTAGGCCAGACTGTTACAACAAAGGGGCACTAAGTTATTTTTCTTATGAATAGTGCATAGCAAGGAAACCGGGAATTGTTACAAGTCCAAACACCTAATTCAAATATGTGCCGCGGCGCCTGCGGAAACGCACAGTCGCCGACGCCCTTCAGGACCGCCGCTGGATCGCCGACCTCTGCGGCGCGCTCAACCCCACTGCGCTGACCAAGTACGTCCAGCTCTGGAGGTTGCTTTGGTTCACTACTCTCTCCAACCACCCAGACCGCCTTCTTTGGCGATGGACTGCCAAAGCCAAGTACTCGGCCAAATCCTGCTATCGAGCACTTTTCACCGGATCTACTACTGCGCCATTCTAGTGCCTCACCTGGAGGTGTTGGGCTCCCGTCCGCGTCAAGGTGTTCACTTGGCTCGCCGACCTTGACCGCTGCTGGACCTCCGCTAGACTCGCTCTACATGGTGTGCGCACAATGATCGTTGTGCCCTGTGCGACCAGGCCGAGGAGACCATGCAGCACATCATCATTGGCTGCCCTTTCTCTCGGCAGATTTGGCATGACATACTTGCCTGGGTTTGTGCTACTACCCCACCCCCTTCTGGATACGATGCCTTCCTTCCCTAGTGCTCGGCCACAATCAGGGGATCCCCCACTGGCCACCGCAAGGGCCTCGCCACGTTGGCGGTGCTCACGGTGTGGTCCATTTGGCGTCACCGCAACAGTTGCGTTTTCGACGGCGAGAATCCCTCCTCCTTGCAACTCATCACATCGATCCAGGAGGAGGCCCGTGCCTGGGCTATACTAGGCGCGCACGGACTTGGCGCTTTGATAGCATAGGTCCTCTCTTGTAACGGGCCGAGCACCCCGTCACCAATGCTCTGCGGCTCCATGCCTTGCCTTTTGCGTACAAGGCTTTGAGCTCGCACCCCCCATACTTGTTGTACTCCCCTTCCTATCAATGAAATGATACGCACTTTTGCGTATTCGCGAAAATAATAATTCAAATATGTGTATTGAAGGACATTTATAATTGATTATATAGTAATGATCCCCCTTAAAATATATTCTTGAATTTGCTATGAATATATTTGTTTCTTTTCTGCAACTTTAGTTTTATGAAACATGAATAATGCTATATGTTATGGACATTGTTTTGATTTGACCTCACAAATTCACCGCCCATTCCTATACAAACCAAAAGCTATTGCTACTTCTACCTGGCAAATGGTTGACCACCTTGCACTGAAGTTGTTTAGTTGCTTAAAGTTGGTTTACGGGGTTTTCTCATTTATCATTCTCTTAGTATTTCTCTGCCTTTTATTTTCAAATTTTCTAGGTTTCTCTTTTAGTAGTACATGTTCTGGATGACAAAGCTAAAGCATTCAAACATAGTCTCTTGCTGGCAAGTATTTGCTCAGAACACAAAGAGATTTCTCTCACAGCTTTCATAGGATTTGGGTTTAGCATCAGAGAATCATAGCTTCGAACACTATACCCCTCTTAATGGTATGGTGGTCCTATGACTCAATGAAAGAAGAAGAATAACGTAACAAATGCCATGTCTTCACTTGGTCTTCATTCTCCTCGGACGCAGTCATCTTTCTTCGGACAGACACCGAATCAATTGCTTCACTTCAGCAATTTTTAGGGCTCACTCTTGTTAGCATCATCTTCGGTGATAACCTTCACTGCAGCGCAGGGAGATTATCTTCATCGTTTGCATCAAACTCCTCAATACATCAGGGACATGTTACTCTGTGTGCACTAGAAAACACATAAGTCCCAAACTTTTTTATGTCAACAAGCTCCAAAACATAAGGGGCCTATCATTGCACCAACAATCTCCCCCTTTTTGGACGATTGTTGACAAAACAGATAATCATCAAAGTGAAGATAGATAGGTAAAATGTAAATCAAACAAGAGTGAACTTGCGTTACTTGACTCGATGATGAAATATACTCCCCCTTGATGTATGCAGGGTTAAAGATATGAAATGGAATTCCTTGCAATTCATTTAAGTATGTGGAGGATTTTTCAATCATTCGAGGTAATGACTCGCACTGATGATATGTAATCCATCGAGTATAAGGTGCAATCATTCATAACTTTTGATAAATAATTCCACCCGCAAAAAAATGCTTCGAGAGAAATAGTCCGACAGGTGGGGTTATTAACATTACAACACATAAGTAGTATTACATCAGAGCACACACAGAATCACAAATAGTCTTTTAGACAAAGAGCTCAGAAACCAGACCAAATAAACACTAAGGTCAAATCCAATAGAGTAAATCTATGGGAACGACTCAATGTAATTATCCCCCTTTTTGTCAACTAGTGTCAAAAAGGTGATGACTGACATGAGTGCAAAAGAGGTGAACTTGATTCACTCTGAGGCATCGCTAGAAGAACTGTCCGAAGATGTTTCTGATTCGGAAGTGGCCCGTAAATCTTCATCGTCAGCAGTAGCAGATGTTCCTTCAAGACTGGCTTGGGCTGAGAAGAAGAAGGCACATTGGGATCAGCTTGTTGATTCTTGTGGGACAACACATTTTCTTCAGCAGGTTTCTTAGTAGGCGAGGTGGCTTCTGATTCATCAAGCAACTTGCGTAGTTGAAATCGAAGTAAATCTGTTGTTGGTTCAAGAGCTGGCAGAGGCAGAGTGATACGATCTTGAAAATCTTCAGCAGAGAAACTTTGATCAATATACTGAGAGAGCTCTTTAAGATTTGATTTGCTCAATTGTTTCTTGGAGAAGAACTTTCGAAGCAATTTCCATAGAAGCTTCTTGTTTTCAGCGGTAACCATATGCACAACTTTCATATGGTTGTTGATGGCATTTAATTCGCCATCCAGATGTTCTTCTCTCGGTGATCCTCAGCCATATGCTTCAACAACAGCTGTTGAGTGTGCAAACTCACTTCAAGGTGTGAAGGAGGTTGAGTATTCGGTTGTCGATCACGCTGAGGTAGCCGTGGCCCATCGAATGTATTGTGATAATCTGGAATGCTTGACACTGGCACTACAAAAAAAATACACTTCCGTGATGATGCGTGTTTGTCACAGTAGGTCACGTTTTCTGTCATGCATGTACATCCGTGACGATTTTATGACAGAACCAATAGTTATACCAGTGCTATCGTAGAAGTGTTCCATGACAATACCAAAATTATCATCACGAAAGTGTCCACTTCCATGACAATAAATGTCGCGTCATAGAAGTGCTTTCGTCAAGGGTAACCGACTGATACGTCTCCGTTGTATCTACTTTTCCAAACACTTTTGCCCTTGTTTTGGACTCTAACTTGCATGATTTGAATGGAAGTAACCCGGACTGACGCTGTTTTCAGCAGAACTGCCATGGTGTTATTTTTGTGCAGAAATAAAAGTTCTCGGAATGACATGAAAAATCCACGGAGCAACTTTTCAAAATTAATAAAAAAAGTACTGGCAAAAGAAATAGCGTCAGGGGGCCCACACCCTGTCCATGAGGGTGCGTGCCCCCTCCCCCTAGGCGCGCCCCCTTCCTCATGGGCCCCCTGAACATCCACCGACCTCAACTCCAACTCCATATATTTGCTTTCGCGAAGAAAAAAATCAGAGAGAAAGTTTCATCGCGTTTCACAATACGGAGCCGCCGCCAAGCCCTAATCTCTCTCGGGAGGGCTGATCCGGAGTCCGTTCGGGGCTCCGGAGAGGGGGATTCGTCGCCGTCGTCATCCTCAACCATCCTCCATCACCAATTTCATGATGCTCACCGCCGTGCGTGAGTAATTCCATCGCAGGCTTGCTGGATGGTGATGGGTTGGATGAGATTTACCATGTAATCAAGTTAGTTTTGTTAGGGTTTGATCCCTAGTATCCACTATGTTCTGAGATTGATGTTGCTATGACTTTGCTATGCTTAATGCTTGTCACTAGGGCCCGAGTGCCATGATTTCAGATATGAACCTATTATGTTTTCATGAATATATGAGAGTTCTTGATCCTATCTTGCAAGTCTATAGTCACCTATTATGTGTTATGATCCGACAACCCCGAAGTGACAATAATTGGTATACTTCTCGGTGATGAACATAGTTTGAGGAGTTCATGTATTCACTACGTGTTAATGCTTTGGTCCGGTACTCAATTAAAAGGAGGCCTTAATATCCCTTAGTTTCCATTAGGACCCCGCTGCCACGGGAGGGTAGGACAAAAGATGTCATGCAAGTTCTTTTCCATAAGCACGTATGATTATATTCAGAATACATGCCTGCATTACATTGATAAACTGGAGCTAGTTCTGTGTCACCCTATGTTATAACGATTACATGGGGAATCGCATCGACATAATTATCCATCACTAATCCAATGCCTACGAGCTTTTCACATATTGTGCTTTGCTTATTTACTTTACCGTTGCTGATGTTACAATTACTACAAAACTTCTATCGTTACTTTTGCCACTGTTACTGTTACTATCATACTACTTTGCTACTAAATACTTTGTTGCAGATAATAAGTTATCTAGGTGTGGTTGAATTGACAACTCAACTGCTAATACTTGAGAATATTCTTTGGCTCCCCTTGTGTTGAATCAATAAATTTGGGTTGAATACTCTACCCTCGGCTATTGCGATCCCTATACTTGTGGGTAATCAAGACTATTTTACGCACCGTTCTTGGGAGCGAGCTCTATTCTTTGAGTCACTTGGGATTTATATCTGCTGATCACTATGAGGAACTTGAAAGACGAAAGAAATAATATTTTTCCCTCAACTACGAGGGGAGGTAAGGAACTGCCATCTAGCTCTGCACTAGATTCCCCTTCCGTTTTGAGTAAGCTTGCAACACCTAAACCTTCTATTGCTATGAATTCTGATATGTCGCATGTTATTGATGATGCCACTTTTGCTCTGCATGATACTTATGATGAAACTACTTCTGTGCTTGATACTACTGTGCCTTTAGGCGAATTTCTGGATG
Source organism: Aegilops speltoides (assembly GCA_021437245.1). Taxonomy (NCBI): domain Eukaryota; kingdom Viridiplantae; phylum Streptophyta; class Magnoliopsida; order Poales; family Poaceae; genus Aegilops; species Aegilops speltoides. The sequence goes on from CM038146.1 coordinate 178,428,330, forward strand.
AACAACTTGCTAGGGCTAGAGAGAATGAAATTATTGAAGATGAAATTATTGAAGATAGTGATGATGAAGGTTCTCCCCCTAAGTATGAATTGCCTGTTGTTCCTGAGGGTTATGTTATGGATGAAGAAACTACTAGAGCTATTCTTGCTTGCAATGATAGATCTGATCTTAAGAAGTTATTAGCTAAATGGAAACAGAAATCGAAATATGACCTTGCTTTTGCTACTTCACCTATCTTTGTTACTGATAAGGATTATGAATTCTCTGTCGATCCTGAGATAATTACTTTGGTTGAATCTGATCCTTTTTATGGCTATGAATCTGAAACTGTTGTGGCACATCTTACTAAGTTAAATGATATAGCCACCCTGTTCACTAATGATAAGAAATCTCGCTAATATTATATCCTTACGATATTTCCATTCTCATTAAAGGGTGATGCTAAAACTTGTTTAATTCTCTTGATCCTGGTTGTGTGCGTAGTCCCCAGGATATGATTTATTAGTTCTCTGCTAAATATTTCCCCGCTCATAAGAAACAAGTTGCGTTGAGGGAAATATATAATTTTGTGCAAATTGAAGAAGAGAGTCTCCCACAAGCTTGGGGGAGGCTTCTCCGATTACTTAATGCTTTGCCTGATCATCCTCTTAAGAAAAATGAAATACTTGATATCTTTTATAATGGACTAACTGATGCTTCCAAGGACCACTTGGATAGTTGTGCTGGTTGTGTTTTCAGGGAAAGAACAGTCGATCAAGCTGAATTGCTATTGAATAATATGTTGACTAATTAAAATAATTGGACTCTTCCTGAGCCAACTCCTGAGCCAATTCCTAAACCAACTCCGAAGAAGAGGGGTGTTCTATTTCTCAGTCCTGAAGATATGCAAGAGGCAAAGAAATCTATGAAGGAAAAAGGTATTAAAGCTGAAGATGTTAAGAATTTACCTCATGTTGAAGAAATACATGGTCTTAATATACCACCTATTGAAGAAACATATGGTCTTGATAACCCGACACAGGTAGTGAAGGTAAATTCTCTCTATAGATATGATAAAGTTGAAATCCCGTCTACTAAGTTTCCTAGCCAATGTTTGGATGAATTTGATGACTTTATGGCTAGACAAGAAAATTTCAATGCTTATGTTGGTAGAGAATTAAAGAGTAGTTCTTACATGATTGGACGCTTGAGTGATTATATGGCTAGAGTTAAATGTGAACTTAAACTCATTAGTAAATATGCTTCTACGGTTACCACTCAAGCAGAACAAGTACTTAAAGCTCAAAGTGATTTGCTCGATGAATTAAATAATAAACATGATTTTGCTGTTAGAGTGGCTACTAGAACTGGTAAAATGACTCAAGAACCTTTGTATCCTGAAGGCCACCGTAAGAGAATTGAGCAAGATTCTCAGAGAAATAATTTAGATGCACGTAGTCCTTCTAGAAAGAAGAAAAAGAAAAATGATAGGACTTTGCCTGCTTCTAGTGAACCTATTGTAGAAACACCTGAGAACCCAATGGTGTTTCTATTTCTGATGCTGAAACACAATCTGGTAATGAACATGAACCTAGTGATAATGTTAATGATAATGTTCATGTTGATGCTCAACCTAGCAATAATAATGATGTAGAAATTGAACCTGATGTTGATCTTGATAACCCACAATCAAAGAATCAACGTTATGATAAGAGAGACTTTGTTGCTAGGAAGCACGGTAAAGAAAGTGGACCATGGGTTCAAAAACCCATGCCTTTTCCTCCTAAGCCATCCAAGAAAAAGGATGATGAGGATTTTGAGCGCTTTGCTGAAATGATTAGACCTATCTTCTTACGTATGCACTTAACTGATATGCTTAAAGTGAATCCTTATGCTAAATACATGAAGGATATTATTACAAATAAAAGAAAGATACCGGAAGCTGAAATTTCCACCATACTTTCTAACTATACTTTTAAGGGTGGAATACCAAAGAAACTAGGAGATCCAGGAGTACCAACTATACCATGTTCCATTAAAAGAAACTATGTTAAAACTGCTTTATGTGATATTGGAGCCGGTGTTAGTGTAATGCCTCTCTCTTTATATCGTAGACTTGAATTGAATAAGTTGACACCTACTGAAATATATTTGCAAATGGCTGACAAATCAACTACTATACCTGTCGGTATTTGTGAGGATGTGCCTGTTGTGGTTGCAAATGTCACTTTCTTAATGGACTTTGTTATTCTTGATATTCCCGAGGATGATAGTATGTCGATTATCCTTGGTAGACCCTTTTTGAATACTGCAGGGGTTGTTATTGATTGCAACAAAGGCTATGTTACTTTTCATGTTAGTGGTAACGAGCATACGGTACACTTTCTGAGGAAACAACCTCAAGTTCATAACATCAATTCTATTGGAAAAAGTCCAACTATTATTATTGGAGGTTTTGAATTTCCTCTTCCTACTGTCAAGAAGAAATATGATATCCTTATTATTGGGGATGTTCATATCCTCATTGAGGTAACCTAGTGTTATTCGAAATTTCTCTGGTTCCATGTTATTCGGAATGAGTTTGTTAACAAGACTTGATCAACCTTGTTAGTGGATTCCTTTTGATGATCATGAGATGGATGAAGTTAGAAGGCACAACCTTCTGTACCCTTTTTTTACTTTCTGTTATTTAGAATAAATAAAGCACAAATAGTATTTTCTGTCTGTTTTCTGAATTATCCATGCAATAAAAAATATCCTGAAAGTAAAAGTTCTCCAAATGCCCTGCCAATTTAGTATGATTTTTTCTGGAATATTTGAGAATATTTGGCATTGAGAACACAGCATGGGGAGCTGGCACCTGGCCACGAGGGTCCAGGGCGCGCCCACCCCTACAGGGCGCGCCCCTGCCTCGTGGGCCCATGGTGGCCCCCTCCACTTATTCCTGCACCCAAACACTTCATATTCCTTCCAAAAAATCACCATCCAGCTCTAGCACGAGTTCTAGCTCACTTTGCTGCCATTTTCGATCTCCTTGCTCAAAGCTCCATTCACAAAGCTGCTTTGGGAGATTGTTCCTTGGTATGTAACTCCTCCAATGGTCCAATTAGTTTTTGTTCTAGTGCTTTATTCAGTGCAAATTTTTGCTGCCTAGGTGACCCTGTTCTTGAGCTTGCATGTCAAATTTATGAGGTCCCAAGTAATTCTAATGCATGATATAGGCTCTAGGCACTTGTGGGAGTAGTTGCTATCGGTTTTGTTGAGTTTGATTCACTTTTATTTTGAGTTGCTAAAATTTTCAGAAATTTTTCAGAGGAAGAAATATGTCTAGGAAAATGTACCAAGGTGGTTCTTCAAGAAAGCATGGACCCAGGCTCGCGATGCGTGAGCAGGATGATGAACCACCAAGGGAAGCTGACGTGCGTCCTTGTGAATGGACGTCAAAAGAGTTTATGGTTAATGTAGGCATCAAGGATGAATTTGATGCATATGTGCGTAATGCCGATCTTGAGGACTTCATGCAAGATAAGTGTCCTCGGTACTACTATTTGACTGATTCATTCGTGAGAAGGTTTAAATTTACATCTCCACGTAATTCTCGAAGTGTCATGTTTGATATTTATGATCAATCATATACCATGGACCTAGAAGATTTTACTATTGCTTGCAAACTCCCGCAGTGGGGTAGTGTTAACGAACCCCGTAAATCTGAATATAAAGACTTTCTTGCTAGTATCACTGTGGGAGAATCTAGAGAAATAACACAAGCTACCATAGGGAGCATTTATTTTCCTGCTATACATTATTTTGCTCTCTTCATTGGTAGATGCATTAACGGTAAGGATGAAGCATGTCACATGTGTGTGCCTGATCTCTGTGTTCTCAAGAGTGCTGTATTAGGTGATAAACAATACAACTTGGGGGCAATTGTTGCACGTAGGTTGCATAACAATGGTTTAGTTGGAGATTTGTTTGGAGGGATTTATGCGACCCGTGTGGCTAATTATCTTGGCATACCTCCACATGAGAATGATAGGGAGTTGCCTCCCGCTTATTTAGATTATAATGCCATGGTTAGTCATCATTTTCTTGAGAGGAATGAACAATTCCTCCAGTATCGACTAATCTTTGACAGGCGTCGCGCTGTCCATGTTACTCTCCCTGCTCCTACCCTTTTTGATTACCAGGCAAAAACATGATATGTTATAACTAGGGAGGAAGCAACCGAGTACGAGAGGAGGACGGAGGTAGCTCGCCGCCGTGTTGCAGCCCAGGAGGCATTGGCTGCTGCATCTCAGTACGACTCCAGTTACAACTTCAGATATCAGCCAGGCTATCCATGGGCATAGACCAACTTAGGCCAAAAGCCTAAGCTTGAGGGAGTATGTATTTCTCACCGACATTACATTCATGTTCACACACTCATTCTAGTTGTCGGTGCTCATACTTTTTCATTGTATTATCCATGCTAGTTTAATTTCTTTTTCTAGCCTTCTTCTTGTGTGTTTGATAAACCTTAAGAAAAACCAAAAAATTAGTTAGTTTAATTTCCATGCTTGTAGTAGCAATTAAAAATGAAAACCCAAAAATATTTCTCGTTCTTCTTTTACTTGTTGGGAGCTTTCCCGTGTAAATAGTTTTGTTTTCTTTCCTTTGGGGGTTGAGAGGAGAAGACCATAATGAAAATTTTTAGTGTCTCTAATATGCATGATTGTTGATTTAACCAAGAGCCCATATTACCTTGTCTTCTCCCTTGAGTTGAATGCTTGCAGATTCCAGCTTAGTCCAATGCACGTGCACTATTATTATTATCCACACCGTTCGGTTGTGCAAGTGAAGGGCAATAATGACGATATATGATGGACTGATTGAGATGAGAGAAGCTGGTATGAACTCGACCTCTCTTGTTTTTGTAAATATGATTAGTTCATCGTTCCCGATTCAGCCTATTATGAATAAACATGTTTGCATGACAATTAGAGATTATAGTTACTTATGCCATGCTTAATTAGCTAGGAGCTTATAATGGTTTACCTTGCGTGCCAACATGCTATTAAAATGGTTGTGATGTGGTATAATAGGGTGGTATCCTCCTTTGAATGATTCGAGTGACTTGACTTGGCACATGTTCGCGCATGTAGTTGAAACAAAATAAACATAGCCTTCACGATATTTATGTTCATGGTGGATTATATCCTACTCATGCTTGCACTCGGTGTTGATTAATTTTAATGCATGTTCATGACTGTTGTCGCTCTCTCAGTTGGTCGCTTCCCAGTCTTTTGCTATCCTTCACCTGTACTAAGCGGGAATATTGCTTGTGCATCCAAACTCCATAAACCCCAAAGTTATTCCATATGAGTCCACCATACCTTCCTATATGCGGTATTTACCTACCGTTCCAAGTAAATTTGTATGTGCCAAACTCTAAACCTTCAAATGAAATTCTGTTTTGTATGCTCGAGCAGCTCATGTATCAACTAGGGTTGTCTGTATCTTCCATGCTAGTTGGGTTATTCTCAAGAGGAGTGGACTCCGCTCCTCATTCACGAGAAAATGGTTGGTAACCGGGATGCCCAGTCCCATGCTCAAATCAAACCAAAATAATTAAACAAAACTCCCCCAGGATTGTTGCTAGTTGGAGGCACCCGTTGTTTCGGGCAAGCCATGGATTGATGCTTGTTGGTGGTGGTGGAGTATAAACTCTACCATTCTGTTCGGGAACCGCCTATAATGTGTGTAGCATGGAAGATATTGAGATCTCATAGTTGTTATGTTGACAGTGAAAGTATACCGCTCAAAATGTTATTTATCTCTATTTCTAAATCGAGCTCTGGCACCTCTACAAATCCCTGCTTCCCTCTGCGAAGGGCTTATCTATTTACTTTTATGTTGAATCATCACCCTCTTATTAAAAAGCACCCACTGGAGAGCACCGCTGTCATTTGCATGCATTACTATTAGTTTATATTGGGTATGACTATGACTGGATCTCTTTTACCATGAATTACAATGTTTAGTCAGTCCTTGATCTTTAAAGGTGCTCTGCATTTTTGTTTTGCAGTCTCAGAAAGGGCTATCGAGATACCATCTTGTTATATCATATTATGATTATTTTGAGAAAGTGTTGTCATCCGAGTTTTACTATTATTGCTCGCTAGTTGATTATGCCATTGATATGAGTAAACATGAGACCTACGTGTTATTGTGAATATGGTTAGTTCATAATCTTTATTGAAAACTTGACTACTGGCTTTACATATTTACAACAACAAGAACAAACAGAGTTTGTAAAAGTTTTTCTTTATCACTTTCAGTCTGTCAACTGAATTGCTTGAGGACAAGCAAAGGTTTAAGATTGGGGGAGTTGATACGTCTCTGTCGTATCTACTTTTCCAAACACTTTTGCCCTTGTTTCGGACTCTAACTTGCATGATTTGAATGGAACTAACCTGATCGACGCTGTTTTCAGCAGAATCGCCATGGTGTTATTTTTGTGCGTAAATAAAAGTTCTCGGAATGACACGAAAATCCACGGAGCAACTTTTCAGAATTAATAAAGAAATACTGGCGAAAGAAATAGCGTCAGGGGGCCCACACCCAGTCCACGAGGGTGGGGGGCGCGCCCCCTCCCCTGGGCGCGCCCCCTGCCTCGTGGGCCCCCTGAACTTCCACCGACCTCAACTCCAACTCCATATTTTTGCTTTCACGGAGAAAAAAATTAGAGAGAAAGTTTCATTATGTTTTACGATACGACGGCGCCGCCAAGCCCTAATCTCTCTCGGGAGGGCTGATCTGGAGTCCGTTCGGGGCTCTGGAGAGGGGGATTCGTTGCCGTCGTCATCATCAACCATCCTCCTGTTGGGGAACGTAGTAATTTCAAAAAATTTCCTACGCACACGCAAGATCATGGTGATGCATAGCAACGAGAGGGGAGAGTGTTGTCTACGTACCCTCGTGAGACCGAAGCGAAGCGTTGACACAACGTAGAGGAAGTAGTCGTCGTCCTCCGGTCCAACCGATCCAAGCACCGTTACTCGGCACCTCCGAGTTCTTGACACGCAGACAGCTCGATGACGCACCTCGATCTCCAATCCAAAGAGAGGCTCGAGGGGAGTTCCGTCAAGACGACGGCGTGGTGACGATCTTGATGTTCTCTGTCGCAGGCTTCGCCTAAGCACCGCTACAATATGATCGAGGTGTAATATCGTGGAGGGGGCCACCACACACGGCTAAGGAACGATCAATGATCAACTTGTGTGTCTAGGGTGCCCCCTACCCCGTATATAAAGGAGGGAGGGGAGGCCGGCGGCCCCTTAGGGGCGCGCCAAGGAGGAGGAATCCTCCTCCTAGTAGGAGTAGGATTCCCCTTCCTACTCCTACTAGGAGGGAAGGAAGGGGAGAAGGGGAGCGGAAAGGGGCGCCGCCTCCTAGTCCAATTCTGACTGGAGGGAGAGGGCGCCCACCCCTGGCCGCCTCTCTCTTCCCTCTTGGCCCATGTGGCCCATTAACTCTCCCGGGGGTTCGGTAACCCCGGCACTTCAGTTTTCTCCTAAACTTCGAGAACCTTTCCGGTGTCCGAATATAGTCGCCCAATATATCAATCTTTATGTCTCGACCATTTCGAGACTCCTCGTCATGTCCGTGATCACATCCGGACTCGAACAACCTTCGTACATCAAAATGCATAAACTCATAATATAACATCATCAAAACCTTAAGCGTGCGGACCCTACGGTTCGAAAACAATATAGACATGACCGAGACATGTCTCGGTCAATAACCAATAGCGGGACACGGATGCCCATATTGGTTCCTACATATTCTACGAAGATCTTTATCGGTCAAACCGCACAACAACATACGTTGTTCCTTTGTCATCGGTATGTTACTTGCCCGAGATCCGATCGTCGGTATCCAATACCTAGTTCAATCTCGTTATCGCAAGTCTCTTTACTCGTTCCGTAATACATCATCTCACAACTAACTCATTAGTTGAAATGCTTGCATGGCTTAAGTGATGTGTATTACCGAGAGGGCCCAGAGATACCTCTCCGACATTGGAGTGACAAATCCTAATCTCGAAATCGCCAACTCAACAAGTACCTTTGGAGACACTGTAGAGCACCTTTATAATCACCCGATTACGTTGTGATGTTTGGTAGCACACAAAGTGTTCCTCCGGTAAACGGGAGTTGCATAATCTCATAGTCATAGGAACATGTATAAGTCATGAAGGAAGCAATAGCAACATACTAAATGATCATGTGCTAAGCTAACGGAATGGGTCATGTCAATCAAATCATTCAACTAATGATGTGACCTTGTTAATCAAATAACAACTCCTTGTTCATGGTTAGGAAACATAACCATCTTTGATTAACAAGCTAGTCAAGTAGAGGCATACTAGTGACACTCTGTTTGTCTATATATTCACACATGTATTATGTTTCCGGTTAATACAATTCAAGCATGAATAATAAACATTTATCATGATATGAGGAAATAAATAATAACTTTATTATTGCCTCTAGGGCATATTTCCTTCAGCCTCCCACTTGCACTAGAGTCAATAATCTAGATTACATAGTAATGATTCTAACACCCATGGAGTCTTGGTGTTGATCATGTTTTGCTCGTGGAAGAGGCTTAATCAACGGGTCTGCAACATTCAGATCCGTATGTATCTTGCAAATCTCTATGTCTCCCACCTGGACTAGATACCGGATGGAATTGAAGCGTCTCTTGATGTGCTTGGTTCTCTTGTGAAATCTGGATTCCTTCGCTAAGGCAATCGCTCCAGTATTGTCACAAAAGATTTTCATTGGACCCGATGCACTAGGTATGACACCTAGATCGGATATGAACTCCTTCATCCAGTCTCCTTCATTGGCTGCTTCTGAAGCAGCTATGTATTCTGCTTCACATGTAGATCCCGCCATGACGCTTTGCTTTGAATCGCACTAACCGACAGCTCCACCGCTTAATGTAAACACGTATCCGGTTTGCGATTTAGAATCGTCGGATCGGTGTCAAAGCTTGCATCAACGTAACCATTTACGATGAGCTCTTTGTCACCTCCATATCGAGAAACATATCCTTAGTCCTTTTCGGTATTTCAGATGTTCTTGACCACGTCCGATGATCCACTCTGGATTACTTTGGTACCTCCTGCTAGACTTATAGCAAGGCACACATCAGGTCTGGTACACAGCATTGCATACATGATAGAGCCTATGGCTGAAGCATAGGGAACATTTTTCATTTTCTCTCTATCTTCTGCAGTGGTCGGCTTTGAGTCTTACTCAACTTCACACCTTGCAATACAGGCAAGAACCCTTTCTTTGCTTGATCCATTTTGAACTTCTTCAAAACTTTGTCAAGGTATGTGCTTTGTGAAAGTCCAATTAAGTGTCTTGATCTATCTCTATAGATCTTAATGCCCAATATGTAAGCAGCTTCACCGAGGTCTTTCATCGAAAAACTTTTATTCAAGTATCCCTTTATGCTATCCAGAAATTCTATATCATTTACAATCAGTAATATGTCATCCACATATAATATTAGAAATGCTACAGAGCTCCCACTCACTTTCTTGTAAATACAAAGCTTCTCCAAAAGTCTCATATAAAACCAAATGCTTTGATCACACTATAACGTTTATTCCAACTCCGAGAGGCTTGCACCGATCCATAAATGGAACGTTGGAGCTTGCACACTTTGTTAGCTCCTTTGGATCGATAAAACCTTCGTTGCATCATATACAACTCTTCTTCCGTAAATCCATTCAGAATGCAGTTTTTACATCCATTTGCCAAATTTCATAATCATAAAATGCGGCAATTGCTAACATGATTCGACAGACTTAAGCATCGCTACTGGTGAGAAGGTCTCATCGTAGTCAACCCCTTGAACTTGTCGAAAACCTTTTGCAACAAGTCGCGCTTTGTAGACGAGAATATTACCGTCAAGATCGGTCTTCTTCTTGAAGATCCATTTATTCTCAATTGCTTGCCGACCAACGGCAAGTCAACCAAAGTCCATACTTTGTTATCATACATGGATCCCATCTCGATTTCATGGCTTCAAGCCATTTTGCGAATCTGGGCTCACCATCGCTTCTTCATAGTTCGTAGGTTCATCATGATCTAGTAGCATGACTTCCGAATAGGATTACCGTACCACTCAGTGCGGATCTTACTGCTCGACCCACGTGGTTCGTAGATAACTTGATCTCAAGTTCTATGATCATCATCATCAACTTCCTCACTAGTTGGTTTTGACGTCACGTAAACCGGTTCTGTGATGTATTATTTTCCAACAAGGGAGTAGGTACAGTTACCTCATCAAGTTCTACTTTCCTCCCACTCACTTCTTTCGAGAGAAACTCCTTCTCTAGAAAGGATCCATTCTTAGCAACAAATGTCTTTCCCTCGGATCTGTGATAGAAGGTGTACCCAACTGTCTCCTTTGGGTATCCTATGAAGACACATTTCTCCGATTTGGGTTCGAGCTTATCAGGTTGAAGCTTTTTCACATAAGCATCGCAACCCCAAACTTTAAGAAACGACAACATTGGTTTCTTGCCAAACCATAGTTCATAAGGTGTCGTCTCAACGGATTTCGACGGTGCCCTATTTAACGTGAATGTGGCTGTCTCTAGAGCATAACCCCAAAACGATAGCGGTAAATCAGAAGAGACATCATAGATCGCACCATATCAAGTAAAGTACGACATTTACGCTCGGACACACCATTACTGTTGTGGTGTTCGGGTGGCGTGAGTTGTGAAACTATTCCACATTGTTTTAAGTGTAAACCAAACTCGTAACTCAAATATTCTCCTCCACGATCATATCGTAGAAACTTTATTTTCTTGTTACGATGATTTTCAACTTCACTCTGAAATTCTTTGAACTTTTCAAATGTTTCAGACTTATGCTTTATTAAGTAGATATACCCATATCTGCTTAAATCATCTGTGAAGGTGAGAAAATAACGATATCCGCCACGAGCCTCAACATTCATTGGACCACATACATCTGTATGTATGATTTCCAACAAATCTGTTGCTCTCTCCATAGTACCGAGAACGGCGTTTTGGTCATCTTGCCCATGAGGCACGGTTCGCAAGTACCAAGTGATTCATAATCAAGTGATTCCAAAAGTCCATCAAGATGGAGTTTCTTCATGCGCTTTATACCGATATGACCTAAGCGGCAAGTGCCACAAATAAGTTGCACTATCATTATCAACTCTGCATCTTTTGGCTTCAACACTATGGATATGTGTATCACTACTATCGAGATTCATCAAAATAGACCACTCTTCAGGGTGCATGACCATAAAAGATATTACTCATATAAATAGAACAACCATTATTCTCGATTTAAAACCGTCTCGCATCAAACAAGATCCAGATATAATGTTCATGCTCAACGCCGCACCAAATAACAATTATTTAGGTCTAATACTAATCCCGAAGGTAGATGTAGAGATAGCGTGCCGACCGCGATCACATCGACTTTGGAACCATTTCCCACGCGATCGTCACCTCGTCCTTTGCGTTGTTCGCTAATCCGTAGTCCTGCTTCGAGTTGCAAATATTAGCAATGTAACCAAGATCAAATACCCAGTGCTATCTGCGAGCTCTAGTAAGGTACACATCAATAACATGTATATCACATATACCTTTGTTCACTTTGCCATCCTTCTTATCCGCCAAATACTTGGGGCAGTTCCGCTCAAGTGACGATGCGCTTGCAAGAGAAGCACTCGCCTTTCGAGGCTTAGGTCCGGACTTGGGTTTCTTCTCTTGAGCAAGCAACTTGTTTGTCTGTTCTTCTTGAAGTTCCTTCTTCTTCCCTTTGCCCTTTTCTTGAAACTAGTGGTCTTGTTAACCATCAACACTTGATGCTCCTTCTGATTTCTACCTCCGCAGCCTTTAGCATTGCGAAGAGCTCGGGAATCGTCTTATCCATCCCTTGCATATTATAGTTCATCACGAAGCTCTTGTAGCTTGGTGGAAGTGATTGGAGAATTCTGTCAATGACGCTATCATCCGGAAGTGTAACTCCCAGTTGAATCAAGTGATTACAATACCCAGACATCTTGAGTATGTGCTCACTAACAGAACTGTTCTCCTCCATCTTGCAGCTATAGAACTTATTGGAGACTTCATATCTCTCAATCCGGGCATTCTTCTGGAATATCAACTTCAACTCCTGAAACATCTCATATGCTCCATGAAGTTCAAAGCGTCGTTGAAGTCCCAGTTCTAAGCCGTAAAGCATGGCACATTGAACTATCGAGTAGTCATCACTTTGCTCGCCAGACGTTCTTAACATCGTCGGTTGCATCAAGAAGAGTTCGGCACCTAGCGGTGCTTCCAGACGTAATTTTTACGTGCAGCAATGAGGATAGTCCTCGTTACGGACCCAATCCGCGTAGTTGCTACCATCATCTTTCAACTTAGCTATCTCAAGGAACGCATTAAAATTCAACGGAACAACAGCACGGGCCATCTATCTACAAACAATATAGACACGCAAGATACTATCAGGTACTAAGTTCATGATAAATTTTAGTTCAATTAATCATATTACTTAAGAACTCCCACTTAGATAGACATCTCTCTAGTCATCTAAGTGATCACGTGATCCAAATCAACTAAACCATAACCGATCATCACGTGAGATGGAGTAGTTTTCAATGGTGAACATCTCATGTTGATCATATCTACTATATGATTCACGCTCGACCTTTCGGTCTCCGTGTTCCGAGGCCATATCTGCATATGCTAGGCTCGTCAAGTATAACTGAGTATTCGCGTGTGCAAAACGGCTTGCACCCGTTGTAGATGGACGAGAGCTTATCACACCCGATCATCACGTGGTGTCCGGGCACGATTTAACTTTGGCAACGGTGCATACTCGTGGAGAACACTACTTGATAATTTTAGTGAGAGATCATCTTAAAATGCTACCGTCAATCAAAGCAAGATAAGATGCATAAAAGATAAACATCACATGCAATCAATATAAGTGATATGATATGGCCATCATCTTCTTGTGCTTGTGATCTCCATCTCTGAAGCACCATCATGATCACCATCGTCACCGGCGCGACACCTTGATCTCCATCGTAGCATCGTTGTCGTTTACGCCATCTATTGCTTCTACGACTATCGCTACCGCTTAGTGATAAAGTAAAGCAATTATGTATGCTTGCATTTCATACAATAAAGCGACAACCATATGGCTCCTGCCGATTGCCGATAACTTCGTTACAAAACATGATCATCTCATACAATAAAATATAGCATCATGTCTTGGCCATATCACATCACAACATGCCCTGCAAAAACAAGTTAGACGTCCTCTACTTTGTTGTTGCAAGTTTTACGTGGCTGCTACGGGCTTAAGCAAGAACCAATCTCACCTACGCATCAAAACCACAACGATAGTTTGTCAAGTTGATGCTGTTTTAACCTTCGCAAGGACCGGGCGTATCCACACTCGGTTCAACTAAAGTTGGAGAAACTGACACCCGCTAGTCACCTGTGTGCAAAGCACGGCGGTAAAACCAGTCTCCAACTTTACCAGTCGGCGGTATTGTTGGATGAAGCGGCCCGAACCGACATTACACCCGGTTGAATACAAGTGCTCGATCATAATACAAGCCAGGGGCCTCGAGGGCTCGAATACAAGTGCTCGATCATAGATGAGTCAGCGGAAGCAACAATATCTGAGTACAGACATAAGTTAACAAGTTTGCCTTAAGAAGGCTAGCACAAATGGGGATAAGATCGAAAGAGGCGCAGCCCTCCCACTGGGATCCTCCTAAACTACTCCTCGGTCGTCGCCGCAGAGCCCGCACGTAGTAGTAGGCACCTCGATGTAGTAGTCGCCGCCGACGGTGGCGTCTCGCTCTGGGCTCCAAAGATCTGGTTGCGACAACCGTAAAGAAGGGAAAGGGGGAAAAGGGGAGAAAGCAACCGTGAGTACTCATCCAAAGTACTCGCAAGCAAGGAACTAGACTACATATGCATGGGTATATGTAAGGAGGCCATATGAGTGGGTGAGCTGCAGAATGCCGAATAAGAGGGGATAGCTAATCCTATCGAAGACTACTTACTCGCAGCCTCCGTCTTGCAGCAGTAGAAGAGAGTAGACCAAGTCCTCCAAGTAGCATCGCCAAGTAGCATCTCCAAGTAGCATCTCCAAAGAGCATCGCATAGTATAATCCTACCCGCGATCCTCCCTCGCCGCCTGCGTGGAAAAGCGATCACCGGGTTGTCTGTGGAACTTGGAAGGGTGTGTTTTATTAAGTATCCATTCTAGTTGTCATAAGGTCGAGGTACAACTCCGGTCGTCCTTTACCGAGGGACACGGCTATTGAATAGATTATCTTCCTGCAGGGTGCACCACATAACCCAACACGCCGATCCCATTTGGCCGGACACACTTTCTCGGTCATGCCCGCCTCGGAAGATCAACACGCCGCAGCCCCACCTAGGCACAACAGAGAGGTCAAACACGCCGGTCTAAACCTAAGCGCAGCAGGGTCTGGGCCCATCGCCTCGAGCACACTCAAGACGCTTCGTAGGGCGGCCGGAAGAAGACCTAGCCTAGTGGCGTTCGATCCAATCCGCGCAACGCCGCTCGTCGCCGACGCCAAGAAGGCTTCGGTGATACCACGACGCGGGATACCCATAACTACTCCCACGTAGATGGTTAGTGCGTATAGACCAAATGGCCGACTCGGATCAAATACCAAGATCTCGTTAAGCGTGTTAAGTATCCGCTGAACGCCGAACAGGCCAGCCCACTGCCTCCTAGGTGGTCTCAACCTGCCTGCCGCTCCGCCACAAAGTAACGATCGGGGCCGTCGGGGACCAGGCCCACCTCTCTAGGGATGGAGCCACTGTCCTTTCCCCTCATCGTAATCACTTGCGGGTACTCCTCGGTGACCCGACTTTAGTCACCATCATACAAGATGTATGTATGTATAGTATATACCGTGATCACCTCCCGAGTGATCACGCCCAATAGTATAGCAAGGCGATCGACAAGAATGTAGAGCCAATGATGATAAACTAGCATCCTATACTAAGCATTTAGGATTGCAGGTAAGGTATCAACAGATGTAGCAACAATGTCAGGCTATGCACCAGAATAGGATCAACTAAAAGCAGTAACATGCTACACTACTCTAATGCAAGCAGTATAGAGGAGAATAGGCGATATCTGGTGATCAAGGGGGGGGGCTTGCCTGGTTGCTCTGGCAAGAGAGAGGGGTCGTCAACACCGTAGTCGAACTGGGCAGCAGCAGCGTCGGTCTCGGGGTCTACCGGAAAGAAGTAACGGAGAGGGAACACAATAAATAACAGAGCAAAAAAAAGCATCACAAAGCGTAACAAGGCAATATGCGGTGTTTGGTGTGCCCTAACGCGGTAGTAGGTGATACCGGTGAAGGGGGAAACATTCGGGAAAGTATCCCCGGTGTTTCGCGTTTTCGGACAAAGGAGCCGGAGGGGGAAAGTTGCGAGTTCGATAGGTTAGGGGGGTGTGGCGGACGAATGGGTTGCGTATTCAGAATCGTCTCGTTGTTCTGAGCAACTTTCATGTTGAAAATATTTTAATCCGAGTTATGGATTAAAAGATATGATTTTCTAAAGATTTTATTAATTTCTGGAATTTAATTAATTAATTAAGTCCAACATTATCCAAAACAGTGCTTGATGACGTCATCATGACGTCAGCAGTCAACAGAGGTGTTGACTGATCAACTGACGTGTGGGTCCCACTGGTCATTGATTGTTTGGCCTAATCAGTGTTTAACTAATCTAACTACTGTTTAATTAAACTAATTAGTTAATTAGGTTAATCTAATCATGATTAATTAACTTAATTAATTAATTAATTTTATTATTATTATTTATTTAATTATTATTTTTGTATATTTTTTAATTCCTTTTTTTAAAACATTTTGGGAATGGTGGCCCACTGCCATAGGCCCCAGGGGCCGATGCGGGTTTGCAGGCGCTACCGATAACGGGCGCGTGGGCGCCCGATAGGGGCGAACCCGTGCGGTGGTCGGCTCGAGCGAGGTCAACGGCGGCGATCATGCACGACTGCCGGGAGAAGCGCGTCATGAGGCCAGCCGACGGGGAGGGGGGGCTGAGCAGGGTGATGCGGTCGGGCGGCACGGCGCGACGGGAAGGAGGCGCGTCTTGGCCGTGTAGTGAAACGGGCAGCGACGAAAGGAGGAGGGAGGCGTCGCGGTCTCAGGCGGCTCAAGCACACGGGTCACGGGCGGGCGGTCTCAAGAGCTGCAGCAGGGAACGGGACGGCGGGCGAGGCGCGAGAAGAGGGAGCACTTGGGCGGGCGCTATGGCGCGCGTCTGTGATCTGGCGCTGCCGAGGCGAGTGTGCGCAGCCGGGCGCGGCGACAGCACGGGAAGCGTCGAGGGCTCGTCAGGGCGGGCAAGGCGACGTGTGACAGAGGAAGGAGAGGAGGGGCGCGTGCTCACATCGAGAAGTAGGGTCTAGGGCGCGGGTGTTGAGGAGGAGGGCGGAGACGACAGCGCCGAGGAGGCAGACCGGCGAGGTTGCTCCGCGACGCTCGTCGGCGGCGAGGGCGAGGCGGCATCGGGCGGCGAGCGCAGCCTCCGGGTCGGGAGGTGACGAGGCGGTCCGGCGAGAAGGTCGCTATTCATGAGGTGGTGGCGAGACGAGGCGGCGACGACGGAGCTGGCGCTTGGCGGCATCATGGGTCGGCGCCGTGGGGTTCTTCCCGATCCCGATCTAGATCAGGAGGGAAGAGAGCGTGGGGGTGTCGGTTGTGGGCTAGGGTTTCCGTCGGTGGGGGTTATGGAGGGTTAGGTGGGCGCCGGGTTGGGTGGGTGGCCGAGGCCCAAAGCGGGGTGTGGGGTCTTTCTTTTTATTTGTATTTTTATTTCTTTCCTTTTCTTTCTATTTATTCTTTTCTGTTTTAATTTATTTTAAAGTATTTAGGCATTTTGTAAAAGCGTGGTTTCCTCACCATAAATACCGAAGCATTAATTGGCACACTCCGAACATTTTAGTTTTAATGTTTGACAACTTTTATTGTTTGCCTCGGTTTTAAAATTTGAAATCCGAACTAGGTTTCGAACTAACGCGAGTTTATCCACAGTAACCGAGGTGACGTGGCATCATTAGCAGGGATCACTGTTGCTTAATTATCCGGGCGTCACAATTCTCCTCCACTACAAGAAATCTCGTCCCGAGATTTAGGAGCGGTTATAAGGGGGAATGGATCTGGTTACGAAATTCTAACGATTCTTCTCGGTCATAGTTGCTCTTCTCGAAGAGGTCGATCCATTACGTTGATGTCTTCATTTCTCTTCTTCAGGTCATCGTGATGAAGTCGACATTCTTTCTTCGGGAATTCCATCATACTTACGGAAGAATAAAGGGGGTATTCCGGGAGAGGCAAGGTTAACTATCTGGTCGATAAGATTGGGGAAGGTGGTGGAAAGTAACTCTCGAATTGAAACTTAAGAAGATATCGAGAGGAAAGTAGGAAGGTACCAAGAGAAGTTTCAAGCGGATAGGCAATCGTTCATTGCCTGAAGCAGAGTGCGAAAGGGGTTCAGAGCAACGGGAATAAGTATTGCATCCGGCAACAGATTTGATGATCCCTCGGAAGATGGCTCATGAATTACATACGAGGCCACACGCAAGGAACAACCTTGGGAACAGGGGGTGTAGGAGAGTCAGGTTTCGATCCTGTGGAACTGTGGGTTATGGGCCCACCATGTGGGTTGAAAGTAGGAAGGGTGGTGACATCTTGCACAATCGCGACAGGGAGGCATGTCAGTGAATAGCTTGCCAACTATGTCGGCCACAATGACGGTACCAAGGACGGGGAACGAAGAGAGCAATTTTCCTGCTTGTTGAACGAGGCGAACCAATTGGCAAAGTTATCGCCCATCGGTGGTTACCGGAATGTCATCAATTATAGTAATAGGATCTTACTGAAAGAGTTGTACACCGATGTGTTTACACAAGCAGGGAATTATTACTGATTATATCATATAGACCATAGAAAGGGTTTAAACAAACCAATGGAAGGGGAAAAGTGTCTATCAGATTTAATCAGAACAATGGAAAGAATAGTGTGTTTAAACACATAATTCAGGGGTATATCCTTCCCAATGACAAGCAGAGCATGATATCCATGATAGGATCTAATGTAGAAAACCCTTTAGGTAAGGGGAGAGAAATTTCATGACATTACCCATACAGTGGTGTTTGGATAATTGAGAAGGAAACATTTAGCGTTGGGCTTCAAATGTTCTTGTTGAAAATCGGGGTACCACAGACATGCTTAGATAGCATTGGCATGGTCTTCAAGCAAAGATCAGACTTTGGATACTCAAAGGATCCATCAGGAACAACTTATGGAATAAGTCTTACAGTTTCCTCATGGAAGAATGGATAACATTGCTAAAAGGGAACTATAACAATAGGGCCTCCGACCAGGTGGGCTAGGTATGACACCACCTTACCGGGTCATATAAAGACCAACGTTATAACTCTTGGAAATATGTTCCAACCATCATATCTGACCGAGATTCAGATTTGATTGGTGTCAGGATACCTCAGACTCAGGATGCCTGAGAAGAAAAGGTGCAACACAATTTGACGGGATGACATTGTGAGAGTCTCAGAAATGATCTATGGAAGTGAGTTCTGAAACAAGAGTTCATTAGTAAACCAGGGAGAGGATGAGGAGGTGACTGATAGGCTCAGCAACAAATCATCGAGATTTCCAAAGGATTGATTTCCACAATTATGTGAACAAAGAAATATCATTTGTCGGATCAAATGATATAATGATGTATGCTCGAGGGAAACATACACAACTGAAAAATGATAGAAGGGTGCACCCCAGGAATCTAGACTAGGTAGCACGATCAATGTTCGAATGAAGATTCAATAAGCAATAGACTTAGAATGAAACTATAGACCAATAACTTCAAAGCAATAGGGTTGCTAGAAGTTTAGAATTTACACATCACAGACCATTTGTTGGTATTCCGGTTAGAAACAACACGGAGACCAGGAAACAAACGCAAAAGGCGAGAGATATTACTATATCAAGAATTCTCAAGAGGTGGTAAAATTACCACGACATTCTTGACATAAAAGGTGGTAATATTCCAAGGTAAAGAAGAACAAATGCTGGATAGCAAGGATCTCAAGGTATAACACAAAACACGAATAAGTTTGTGTTGAACAGAAGGCAATAAAGTGGTCGATGATAACACAAACCATTGAGGGGCGAGGATGGTATTTCTCATCAAGAATTCGATATATATCTTGGAAGAGATCAGGATGTTGATGATGACCACGACAAATTTTGTCGAGAGGCTCCACGAAGATGTAATCCATCGGCGATGACATCAAGTCAAAGGAATTATGAAGCAAAAGGTTATTGGAACCATGGGTACGACACAAACTTGAAATCAAGCTTGTTGTTCAAGGCGAAATGATATGACGAGGAAAATCGAGGTAAGCTTAGCTCATCGTTGAAAATTTTGCTCCAGGAAGAAAGGACCAGGTAGCATAGTTAAAATTTAGCACAAAATGATATAGCCGATCAGGCTAGGAATGACTTGAAGGATTATTAAACTCGTAAGCAATGAAAATTACTTAGAGTTATTGAATCGAAGTGCAGAATCGATTCACTTACCGGTGTTCTCGAGTGAAATAACTCAGAACCCGGGGGAAATCTGAAATCAGTGAGAAGCAATAATAGATGAAGACTCATAGGAAGCAACACAGTTCGTTGATATTCTCGAGATCTTTGGAGGGTATTGCTCAAGGAAGATTGACATAGGGGTTATGAGAGGTATTGATCCGCAGAAGACAAGTGTTTTCACTTGCTTGAGAAATGGGATCAAGTAGAAAATATGGTGGAACCATGATTGCAAAGGATCAATTCACAGATACCGATGATATTATATCAAGGCAATAGTTATTATTACAAGAAGCTTCCATGATAGGATCTACATCGTGTCCATGGGCATGAACACAAGTTCAAGGTCGACTCCCACTTATTCAATGTATAACCTTCCATTCACTTCTCGATTTGAAAATGACATTAGTTGTTGAACGTTTTACAGTGCAATACCAGATAAGTATGACCCGTGAAATCTTTCGGGTTCACACAGGTTAGGGAAGGCATTGGTTCAACCCATCGGGATATCTTAGAAACATATACCACAAGTTCCAAGAGTAAATGTCACCAGCTCGAAAGCAGAGCATGGTTGAGAAAAACAGAGGATACAAATTACCAAAGGCTTTATATATCCGTGGAAAGGCTCACAAGGTTATTTGAATATGAAGGACACTGTCGGATAATAATCCAACAAAGGACTTGACGGTCCACAAAGGATCTGCTGTGAGTATCGCTACTTAACCAGAAAAGGAAAGAATGCAAATGCATTAGGTTATAGAATCATCTGACTAATTCGAAGCATAAATGCAAAGGAATTGTGAATCCATATCGAAGGATCAGAAGTAATGCTCTGATCAACGGCAATTGGATTGGTCGAGAACCAATTCCAGTTAAAAGAATGGCAACTCAGTCAGAAAGGTAATTTATAAGGATTAATGGTGATTGCGTGTATTCGCAAACATATTGAGTCAACAGACTCAAAATGATAATGACAAGGGATGCCATTAAGATTACGAGACTTATGGGATCAACCATAATGCAAGTAAGCAAGAATTTCAAGAGCAATAGGCTGCTCAGGATTTTCGGAAGATCGGGTAGTATTTGAATGTATTTTTTTGAAACACATGAACAACTTTGGACAAACGGATACTCAGCAAGCGCGAGTAATTATCCGTAGGGGTATTCATGCAGCAAGGAACTGCAGGCGATAAGCATAAAGAATTCTCGGAATATCAAGAGTATTTCAGACATCTTGTAATAACAAGAGCAACTAGGATGACAATATGAACGATAGGTGTAAGTAGTTATCCAAAGGGATTTATCGATTGGAGTGAATTGCAAAAAGCGATGGCACATAGTCTCGAGAGCACATTGTAGAGTATCTTCGAATCTTACAGTGCAAAGAACGATCATCGGTAACAAGGGCTCTCCGGAGAAGTACTTGCGAGAACCTAAAGTTAGTTTTGTTTTTAGCAAAATCATTCAACCCGAATAGAAGAGAGCTCGAGTCCCGAGTAAAGATCGAGCGAGAAAAGATCCTAATACCACCCAATGGCGACGTGGGCCCATAGGCCACACAGCCATGTTAGTAAAGGTTTTACAATGTCTAGACTCAACTTCGGCCAAGGAGTTGGAAAGGGGATTCCTACAGCAATGGCTCGATACCAACTTTGACACTCGATTCAATCGTACACTAATCATGCACGCAAACGTACGATCAAGATCGAGGACTCACGGAAGATATCACAACACAACTCTAAAACATAAATAAGTCATACAAGCATCATAATACAAGCCGGGGGCCTCGAGGGCTCGAATACAAGTGCTCGATCATAGACGAGTCGTGAAGCAACAATATCTCGAGTACGACATAAGTTAACAAGTTTGCCTTAAGAAGGCTAGCACAAACTGGGATACAGATCGAAGAGGCGCAGGCCTCCCTGCAGGATCCTCCTAAACTACTCCCGGTCGCCGCGTCGCTGCACTGCACGTAGTAGTAGGCACCTCCGATGTAGTAGTAGTCGCCGACGGTGGCGTCGCTCTGGGCTCAAAGATCTGGTTGCGACAACCGTAAAGAAGGAAAGGGGAAAAAGGGGAGAAAGCAACCGTGAGTACTCATCCAAAGTACTGCAAGCAAGGAACTAGACTACATATGCATGGGTATATGTGTAAGGAGGCCATATGAGTGGACCGAATGCAGAATGCCGAATAAGAGGGGATAGCTAATCCTATCGAAGACTACGCTCAGCAGCCTCCGTCTTCTGGCAGTAGAAGAGAGTAGACCAAGTCCTCCAAGTAGCATCGCCAAGTAGCATCTCCAAGTAGCATCTCCAAGAGCATCGCATAGTATAATCCTACCCGCGATCCTCCTCGTCGCCCGTGGAAAAGCGATCACCGGGTTGTTCGTGGAACTTGGAAGGGTGTGTTTTATTAAGTATCCATTCTAGTTGTCATAAGGTCGAGGTACAACTCCGGTCGTCCTTTTACCAAGGGACACGGCTATTCAATAGATTATCTTCCTGCAGGGTGCACCACATAACCCAACACGCCGATCCCATTTGGCGGACACACTTTCTCGGTCATGCCCGCCTCGGAAGATCAACACGCCGCAGCCCCACCTAGGCACAACAGAGAGGTCGACACGCCGGTCTAAACCTAAGCGCGCAGGGTCCGGGCCCATCGCCTCGAGCACACTCAAGACGTTGCGAGGGCGGCCGGAAGCGCACCTAGCCTAGTGGCGTTCGGTCCAATCCGGCGGCGCGCCTCCGTCGGCCGACGCCAAGAAGGCTTCGGTGATACCACGGCGTCGGGATACCCATAACTACTCCCACGTAGATGGTTAGTGCGTATAGACCAAATGGCCGACTCGGATCAAATACCAAGATCTCGTTAAGCGTGTTAAGTATCCATGAACGCCGAGCAGGCCAGCCCACTGCCTCCTAGGTGGTCTCAACCTGCCTGCCGCTCCGCCACAAAGTAACGATCGGGGCCGTCGGGAACCCAGGCCCACCTCTACCGGGATGGAGCCACTGTCCTTTCGGCCCCTCATCGAATCACTTGCGGGTACTCCTCGGTGACCCGACTTTAGTCACCATCATGCATAAAGTATGTATGTATGTATAGTATATACCGTGATCACCTCCCGAGTGATCACGCCCAATAGTATAGCAAGGCGATCGACAAGAATGTAGAGCCAATGATGATAAACTAGCATCCTATACTAAGCATTTAGGATTGCGGTAAGGTATCAACAGATGTAGCAACAATGTCGCTATGCACCGTAATAGGATCAATCGAAAGCGGTAATATGCTACACTACTCTAATGCAAGCAGATAGAGGAGAATAGGCGATATCTGGTGATCAAGGGGGGCTTACTGGTTGCTCTCGCAAGAGAGAGGGTCGTCAACACCGTAGTCGAACCGGGCAAGCAGAGCGTCGGTCTCGGGTCACCGGAAAGAAGTAACGAGAGGAACACAATAAATAATGAGCAAAAAAAAGCATCACAAAGCGTAACAAGGCAATACGCGGTGTTTGGTGTGCCCTAACGCGGTAGTAGGTGATACCGGTGAAGGGGGGAAACATTCGGGAAAGTATCCACGGTGTTTCGCGTTTTCGGACAAAGGAGCCGGAGGGGGAAAGTTGCGAGTTCGATAGGTTAGGGGGTGTGGCGGATTTAACGGGTTGCGTATTGAGAATCGTCTCGTTGTTCTGAGCAACTTTCATGTTGAAAATATTTTAATCCGAGTTACGGATTAAAAGATATGATTTTCTAAAGATTTTATTAATTTCTGGAATTTAATTAATTAATTAAGTCCAACATTATCCAAAACAGTGCTTGATGACGTCATCATGTCGCCGCCATCAACAGAGGTGTCGATCGATCAACCGACGATGTGGGTCCCATTGGTCATCGATCGCTTAGCCTAATCGGTGTTTAACTAATCTAACTCTTGCTTAATTAAACTAATTAGTCAATTAGGTTAATCTAATCATGATTAATTAACTTAATTAATTAATTAATTATATTATTATTATTTATTTAATTATTATTTTTGTATATTTTTAATTCCTTTTTTAAAACATTCGGGAATGGTGGCTCATCGCCATAGGCCCTGGGGGCCGATCTTGAGTTTTGGCGCTATCGATAACGGCGCGTGGGCGCCCGATAAAGGCGAACCCGTCGCGGTGGTCGGCTCGAGCGAGGTCAACGGCGGGCGATCGCAGACGACCGCCGGGAGAAGGAGAAGCGTCGGGCCAGACGGGAGGGGGGGCTGAGCAAGGTGATGCGATCGGCGGCACGGCGCGACGGGTAAGGGAGGCGCGGCAGGCCACGGTAGTGAAACGGGCGACGCAGGCAGCGAGGGGAGGGCGTCGCGGTCTCAGCGGCTCAAGCACACGGGTCACGGGCGGGCGGTCCTCGTGAGCAGCAGCGAGGAACGGGACAGCGGGCGAGGCGCGAGAAGAGGGAGCACGGGCGGGCGCGGCGCGTGTCCGGCGCGTCGAGGCGAGTGTGCGCAGCCGGGCGTGGCGACAGCACGGGGCGTCGAGGGCTCGTCTGGGCGGTCGGCGCGACAGTGATGAGAAGGAGAGGAGGAGGACGCGTGCTCACATCGAGAAGTAGGGTCTAGGGCGTGGTGTTGAGGAGGAGGCGGAGACGACGGCGTCGAGGAGGAGACAGCGAGGTTGCTCCGGCGACGTCGTCGTGCGGCGAGGGCGAGGTGGCATCGGGCAGCGAGCGGCAGCCTCCGGGGTCGGGGAGGTGACGAGGCGGTCCGGCGAGAAGGTCGCGTCCGCGAGGTGGTGGCGAGACGAGGCGGCGACGACGGGAGCTGGCGCGGCGGCGACCACGGGGTCGGGCGCCGTGGGGGTTCCTTCCCCCGATCCCGATCTGGATCGGGGAGGGGAAGAGAGACGTGGGGGTGTGCGGTTGTGGGCTAGGGTTTCCGTCGGTGGGGGGTTATGGAGGGGTTAGGTGGGCCGGCCAGGTTGGGTGGCCAGCTGGGCTGAGGCCCAGCGCGGGGGTGTGGGGTCTTTCTTTTTATTTGTATTTTTATTTCTTTCCTTTTCTTTCTATTTATTCTTTTCTGTTTTAATTTATTTTAAAGTATTTAGGCATTTTGTAAAAGCGTGGTTTCCTCACCATAAATACCGAAGCATTAATTGGCACACTCCGAACATTTTAGTTTTAATGTTTGACAACTTTTATTGTTTGCCTCGGTTTTAAAATTTGAAATCCGAACTAGGTTTCGAACTAACGCGAGTTTATCCACAGTAACCGAGGTGACGTGGCATCATTAGCAGGGATCACTGTTGCTTAATTATCCGGGCGTCACAAGGAGGCCGGCCGGCCCCCTTGGGGCGCGCCAAGGGAGGAGGAATCCTCCTCCTAGTAGGAGTAGGATTCCCCTTCCTACTCCTACTAGGAGGGAAGGAAGGGGAGAAGGGGAAAGTAAAGGGGGCGCCTCCTAGTCCAATTCGGATTTGGAGGGAGAGGCGCGCCCACCCCGCCGCCCTCTCTCTTCCCTCTTGGCCCATGTGGCCTATTAACTCTCCCGGGGTTCCAGTAACCCCGGCACTCCGTTTTCTCCGGAAACTTCAGAACCTTTCCGGTGTCCGAATATAGTCGTCCAATATATCAATCTTTATGTCTCGACCATTTCGAGACTCCTCGTCATGTCCGTGATCACATCCGAGACTCCGAACAACCTTCGGTACATCAAAATGCATAAACTCATAATATAACTATCATCAAAACCTTAAGCGTGCGGACCCTACGGTTCGAGAACAATATAGACATGACCGAGACATGTCTCCGGTCAATAACCAATAGCGGGACCTGGATGCCCATATTGGTTCCTACATATTCTACGAAGATCTTTATCGGTCAAACCGCACAACAACATACGTTGTTCCCTTTGTCATCGGTATGTTACTTGCCCGAGATCCGATCGTCGGTATCCAATACCTAGTTCAATCTCGTTACGGCAAGTCTCTTTACTCGTTTCAGTAATACATCATCTCACAACTAACTCATTAGTTAAAATGCTTGCAAGGCTTAAGTGATGTGTATTACCGAGAGGGCCCAGAGATACCTCTCCGACATTCGGAGTGACAAATCCTAATCTCAAATACGCCAACTCAACAAGTACCTTTGGAGACACAGAGAGCACCTTTATAATCACCCAGCTTATGTTGTGACGTTTGGTAGCACACAAAGTGTTCCTCCCAAACGGAGTTGCATAATCTCATAGTCATAGGAACATGTATAAGTCATGAAGGAAGCAATAGCAACATACTAAACGATCGTGTGCTAAGCTAACGGAATGGGTCATGTCAATCGATCATTCAACTAATGATGTGACCTTGTTAATCAAATAACAACTCCTTGTTCATGGTTAGGAAACATAACCATCTTTGATTAACAAGCTAGTCAAGTAGAGGCATACTAGTGACACTCTGTTTGTCTATATATTCACACATGTATTATGTTTCCGGTTAATACAATTCTAGCATGAATAATAAACATTTATCATGATATGAGGAAATAAATAATAACTTTATTATTGCCTCTAGGGCATATTTCCTTCACCTCCATCACCAATTTCATGATGCTCACCGCCGTGCGTGAGTAATTCCATCTTAGGCTTGCTGGAAGGTGATGGGTTGGATGAGATTTACCATGTAATCAAGTTAGTTTTGTTAGGGTTTGATCCCTAGTATCCACTATGTTCTGAGATTGATGTTGCTATGACTTTACTATGCTTAATGCTTGTCACTAGGGCCCGAGTGCCATGATTTCAGATCTGAACCTATTATGTTTTCATGAATATATGAGAGTTCTTGATCCTATCTTCCAAGTCTATAGTAACCTATTATGTGTTATGATCCGACAACCCCGAAGTGACACTAATCGGGATACTTCTCGGTGATGACCATAGTTTGAGGAGTTCATGTATTCACTATGTGTTAATGCTTTGGTCCGGTACTCTATTAAAAGGAGGCCTTAATATCCCTTAGTTTCCATTAGGACCCGGCTGCCACGGGAGTGTAGGACAAAAGATGTCATGCAAGTTCTTTTCCATAAGCATGTATGACTATATTTGGAATACATGCCTGCATTACATTGATGAACTGGAGCTAGTTCTGCGTCACCCTATGTTATAACTATTACATGAGGAATCACATCCGACATAATTATCCATCACTGATCCAATGCCTATGAGCTTTTCACATACTGTGCTTTGCTTATCTACTTTACCGTTGCTGCTATCGTTACTTTTGCCACTGTTACTGTTACTGTTACTATCATACTACTTTGCTACTAAATACTTTGCTGCTGATAATAAGTTATCCAGGTGTGGTTGAATTGACAACTCAACTGCTAATACTTGAGAATATTCTTTGGCTTCCCTTGTGTCGAATCAATAAATTTGGGTTGAATACTCTACCCTCGAAAACTGTTGCGATCCCCTATACTTGTGGGTTATCACCGACACATGGCATCCACCATAATGGGTCGTTGTTAAGCTATCGGGTCTGATTTTGGATTTGATAACCTGCTAACAGTCACGACAAATGGCGATTTTCCACGTGTAAAATTCTCATTGGCCGACGGAACCACGTGTCAGCTCTGCGTTGGCACAGATGTCACTCATCCAATGGGCGAGATGCGCATATGATATGTTGGCACGTGGACCGGCCCAAAAGGCCCATAAATATTAAATGGGCCGGCCCAACTAAAGGCCCATAATATTTTGCATACCATAATGGGCCGGCCCAGCTAAAGGCCCACAAGATTTTGCAGACCATAATGGGCCGATCCAACTAAAGGCCCACAAGATTTTGCAGACCATAATGGGCCAGCCCAGCTAAAGGCCCATAAGATTTTGAAGACATTAGTGGGTCGGCCCGTTAACAGACTGCCATGTTTTGGGCCAAATGTCGGCCCATATTTGATCCAGTCCATTAACAACCTACCACGTTTTGGGCCTAATAAGGGCCCATATGAGATCTGGCCCCTTAATAGCTTACCATGTTCTGGGCCATATTACGGCCATATCAGATCCGGCCCTTTAAGAGCCTTTGGGCTAAATTATGGCCCATATCAGATTCGGCCCGTCAACTAGACCCTATGCTTTTGGGCCCACTTGAGGCCCAGTTAGGATTTCTGTTTGCTAAAGGCCCATTTAGTAATACGACTTGATATTAGTTTCAGCCTGTTAAAGGCCCATTTAACATTTCGGCCCTATATTCATTTCAGCCTATTAAAAGCCCGTCATAGAATTGGGCCTAACTATGGCCCGCTTTGCATCCGGCCTGCTCACAGTCGATAATCTGATTGGGACAAACAAGGACTAAGACAATTTTGTCCTATTAACGGCACGTGATGTGATTGACACAATCATGTGTCGGGGTCTATTTCGTCTTGCTATCGGCCTGTGAGTTGTTCCGCACGTTTCACGCCCAACCTACTTTTGAGCCTCCTAAAAGCCCATTGAATTTTCTTGTGAAAATAGGGACGACGGTTTACTCGGCCTATTAAAGGCCCGAAACTACTAGTGGGCCAATTTACATTTAGGCCTGTTAACAAACCAAGATGACTGGGCACATGATGGAGCCCATACATAGTGATTTGCATGACGGCCCGATTATGTACCATAATTTTACAGTTTGGCCAGTTTAATTTTCATGGAGCGAAGACAGGATATATATACAGCAAAATAAATGCAGCATCATGAATAATAAAAAAACCTAGACTATACAATAAAGAAATTACAGCATATTACATCCACTGGGCATCAAAGTTCACCATTATGATA
This sequence comes from Aegilops speltoides, assembly GCA_021437245.1. NCBI lineage: Eukaryota > Viridiplantae > Streptophyta > Magnoliopsida > Poales > Poaceae > Aegilops > Aegilops speltoides. The sequence goes on from CM038146.1 coordinate 178,456,860, forward strand.
ATAGAGCACAAGCAGACAGCAGATTACATACACTGGGCATCAAAGATCGCCAACAGTGCAAATAAACACGTCGACAAAATAATATACAAAACCGACAACACTTCAATAGAGTTCAAGAAAGGTTAGCCCTGCTTGGGAGCTGCAGCGCAAGCAGCTGAGCAAGCTAATGAGACTACGCTTGTTTGACGCTGATACGTCCATTTTGCATCATGCTTTTATATCAATATTTATTGCATTATGGGCTGTTATTACGCATTATATCTCAATACTTATGGCTATTCTCTCTTATTTTACAAGGTTTACCATGACGAGGGGGAATGCCGGCAGCTGGAATTCTGGCTGGAAAAGGAGCAAACGTTGGAAACCTATTATGCACAACTCCAAAAGTCCTGAAACTCCACAAAACATCTTTTTGGATTTAATAAGAATTTTTGAGCGAAATAAATACACCAGGGGCCCACACCCTATCCAGGAGAGTGGATCCCCCCCCTACAGGGCGCGCCCCTATCTCCTGGGCCCCCTGGTGCCCCCCCGGTGTCCATCTTCTGCTATATCAGAGCTTTTACCCTGGAAAAAATCATGGCCAAGCTTACGGGACGAAACTTCGCCGCCACGAGGCGGAACCTTGGCAAAATCAATCTAGGGCTCTAGCGGAGCTGTTCTGCCGGGGACACTTCCCTCTGGGAGGGGGAAATCATCACCAACGTCATCACCAACGATCCTCTCATCGAGAGAGGGTCAATCTCCATCAAAATCTTCACCAGCACCATCTCCTCTCAAAACCCTAGTTCATATCTTGTATCCAATCTTGTATCAAACCACAAAGGTACATGTGGGTTGCTAGTAGTGTTGATTACTCCTTGTAGTTGATGCTAATTGGTTTACTTGGTGGAAGATCATAAGTTCAGATCCTTTATGCATATTATTACTCCTCTGATTATGAACATGAATATGCTTTGTGAGTAGTTACGTTTGTTCCTGAGGACATGGGTGAAGTCTTGCTATTAGTAGTCATGTGAATTTGGTATTCGTTCGATATTTTGATGAGATGTATGTTGTCTTTTCCTCTAGTGGTGTTATGTGAACGTCGACTACATGACACTTCACCATTATTTGGGCCTAGAGGAAGGCATGGGGAAGTAATAAGTAGATGATGGGTTGCTAGAGTGATGAAGCTTAAACCCTAGTTTATCGTTGCCGTTAGGGGCTGATATGGATCCATATGTTTAATGCTGTGGTTAGGTTTACCTTAATACTTCTTTTGCAGTTGCGGACGCTTGCAATAGGAGTTAATCATAAGTGGGATTCTTGTCCAAGTAAGGGCAGTACCCAAGTACCGGTCCACCCACATATCAAATTATCAAAGTACTAAACGCGAATCATATGAACATGATGAAAACTAGCTTGACGATAATTCCCATGTGTCCTCGGGAGCTCCTTTCTCATTATTAGAAGTTGTCCAGGCTTATCCTTTGCTACATAAAGGATTGGGACACCTTGCAGCACTTTATTTACTTTTTACTCATCACTATTTATCTTATCACAAAACTATCTATCACCTACAATTTCAGTGCTTGCAGAGAAAACCTTACTGAAAACCGCTTATCATTTCCTTCTGCTCCTCGTTGGGTTCGACACTCTTACTTATCGAAAGGACTACGATTGATCCCCTACACTTGTGGGTCATCAAGACTCTTTTCTGGCGCTGTTGCCGAGGAGTGTAGCGCTTTTGGTGAGTGGAACTTGGTAAGGAAACATTTATATAGTGTGCTGAAATTTTCTGTTACTTGTCACTATGGAAACTAATCCTTTGAGGGGCTTGTTTGATGTATCTTCACCCCAACCAGAAGAGCAAAGAGTTGCTCCTCAACCTACTAAACTTAATGAAAATATTTACTTTGAGATTCCTTCGGGTATGATAGAGAAACTGCTAGCTAATCCATATGCAGGAGATGGAACATTGCATCCCGATTTACACCTTATCTTTGTGGATGAAGTTTGTGGATTATTTAAGCTTGCAGGTATTCCCGATGATGTTGTCAAAAGGAAGGTCTTCCCTTTATCTTTGAAGGGAGATGCATTGACATGGTATAGGCTATGTGATGATACGGGATCTTGGAATTATAAGCGATTGAAGTTGGAATTTCACCAAAAGTTCTATCCTATGCACCTTGTTCATCGTGATCGTAATTACATATATAATTTCTGGCCTCGCAAAGGAGAAATCATCGCTCAAGCTTGGGGGAGGCTTAAGTAAATGTTATATTCATGCCCCAATCATGAGCTCTCTCGGGAAATGATTATTCAGAACTTTCATGCTCGGCTTTCTCTTGATAATCGCAACCTGCTCAATACTTCCTGTGCTGGTTCTTATATGCTGTAGACAATTGATTTCAAATGGGACTTATTGGAAAGAATTAAATGCAACTTTGAAGATTGGGGTTCCGACGATGGTAAGGAGTCAGGTATGACACCTAAGTTCGATTGTGTTAAATATTTTATGGATACCGATGCTTTTCGTGGATTTAGCGCTAAGTATGGACTTGACTTTGAGATAGTAGCTTCTTTCTGTGAATCTTTTGCTACTCACGCTGATCTCTCTAAAGAGAAGTGATTTAAATATAATCCTCATGTTGAAGTGAAAGTAATTGCACCTATTACAGTCAAAGAAAAGACTATTACCTATAGTGATCCTATTGTTCCTACTGCTTATGTTGAAAAACCTCCTTTTCCTGTTAGGATAAAGGATCATGCTAAAGCTTCGACTGTTGTTCGTAAGAGTAATACTAGGACTTATACACCTCCTGAGAAAATTAATGTTGAACCTAGTATTGCTATGGTTAAAGATCTCTTGGATGAGGATTTAGATGGGCATGTTATTTATTTCTGTGGTGAGACTGCTAATATTGCTAGGCCAGACACTAAGACACGTAGACCTATCGTAGGCATGCCTGTTATTTCTGTTAGAATAGGAGATCATTGTTATCATGGCTTATGTGATATGGGTGCTAGTGCTAGTGCAATACCTTATACTTTATATCAAGAAATTATGCATGACATTGCACCCATTGAATTAGAAGACATTGATGTTACTATTAAGCTTGCTAATAGGGATACCATTAAACCCTTTGGGATTGTTAGAGATGTTGAAGTTTTGTGAGGGAAGGTTAAATACCCTGCTGATTTTCTTGTTCTTGGTTCCCCACTGTAGCGACCAGACCTCAAACAGTCTGATCTCTGTGCTCAGTGTCATCCCTGGATCAGTAATGCTAACACCACACAGTACTTGGAGGATTTATAACAGAGTAGCAATCACACACTTATTACATCGAATGTCTCAACACGTAACTTATTGAAATAAATATGGCTTAAGGCCATCTAAAACGATAACAATGAAGGCTTGGAAGATAAGCGAGTCCATCAACTCCAACGGCATCACCGAGTATAGAACCACGACCTAAAAGCACCTTACCCATTGCTCAAAAATCAAGAACATGAAATGTTGCAGCCCGAAAACGGGTCAGCACAAGGAATATGCTGGCAATGTAACACATAGAGAATAACAATGGAGATAGGCTATACTACATGCATATTTGGCTGGTGGTAAAGCTTTATGGTTACAGTTTTTGCATAAAGCCAATTTTTCCCTACTGCAAAGGAATAAATTCATTTAACTATCATGGTGGTTGTTAAACATTGAGAATGGTTGACAGCATTCTCAATCCCATTTAAAAAGTACTCATTAAAAACCCAACAATATTAATTAAAGTAACATGATGAGATTCACATGATATCCAGGTACTAGATACTCAAGATGTCCATAACCGGGGACACGGCTAACCATGATTAGTTTATACACTCTGCAGAGGTTTATGACTTTTCCCACAAGACTCGATCGCCTCCGCTTGATTCCTCGCACTACATGATGTTTGAGAAACGGATGACCGAGACATAGTCTTTCTAAGCACTAGCACCTTACATGTGGGTAGACCGGTACACCTACATTCCCTACATCGCTAGTCTACCCGTAAGAGTTCGCACAACTTAGTCAACTATGCCAGAGCCCATAATGGCTTGTGGCTGCACACGAAGTTTCTAGTTGAATAATCTCATGATCTCTTTGAGCACGGGTGGCGGTCCAAGAAATACAGCAAGTCCTGCTAGAAAACAGTGCCTCAATCCACCCGGATGTGTGTTTAAGTTACCACCTTAAATAAACCATTAATTAACAATCTCACATCTGTCATGGATACACTCACCCAATCCACGTCTACTAGCATAGCATGGCATAATAAGCAAACGTAGAAGTAACTCCCAAAGGTTTGATAATAAAACAGGTAATAGGTACTACCTCATCTACTTCCCATCCCACAATTTAATTAGATCCTAATCATGCAATGTTTGAGGATGGATCTAATGCATAAAAACTGGGTAGTAGAAAGGTATGATCAAGTGTTACTTGCCTTGCTGATGATCCGCGAGACCTAGAGACTCGAAGTAACAGGCGACGCACTCCGGGTATTCTATCGCAGACAAACAAACAAGCATACAATAAGTACTCATCTAATGCACAGGTAAAACTCAAATAAAAGATCCAACCAGAATGTTCAACTTAAGAACTCCGGTTTGCAAAAGAATCGAATCAAATAAAGCAACGAAAGTCAACGGCGAAAGAAAACAGCTTCATTTTACTAATCTGGATCTAAGTGAAATTTTACAGAAGCAAAAACTTGTTTAAGTAGATTATTCGGAAATAGGGTTTCCAGACGAAACTCCAAGCGCTTGAATCGCCTGATTCTGATAAACGAGCGAAAAGTTAAACTAAAACGAAAATCGGATCAGAAATCGCGATCAGAAAATAACCGCGAAAAATCCGACGAAAAAGAAAAATGACGAACGGGTTAATCATTTAACCTAATCCGAAAATAATTAAAATAATAAAATAATAATAAAAAATAATCGAAAATAAAACCGACGAAAATATTTTTCTTTTAAAGTAATATTTTCGGCAGGATTTCGAGGCGGCGGCGAACCTCGGGCGACGTCAACTCGGCAATGGCGGTCAAGGCTAGGTTAGGCACGGGTGGGCTCGGGTGTGCTGGGGCGCTCGGGGCGGCGCTATATAAAGGCGCCCAGGTGAGTCCCGCTGGCACGCTCAGAGGTCGGTCTTGGCGTTTTTTAAATAATTCCGCGCAGAAGAAAAATAAAAAGAAATACTAAACGGACTCCAAAAATCCCGAAATAAAATTTCCCCGGCTTGTAAAATCAAGATGGACTAGATGAACATTTATTTGGGGCCTAAATGCAATTTTGAAAAACACGCATTTTTTTCCTAAATTCAAATAAAAAGCGAAAAACTCCAAAATAAATCTTATTTGTTTTTTATTAAATCTTCATTATTTCTTTATTTTGGGAAAGTCATTTTATTCCCTCTCTGAATTTTTGGTAGTAGAAATAATTGAAGATAAATTAAATAAAATCAATGATCCCATTTTCAAAATTTGAGAAAAATCCAAATATGAAAATAACAAAATCCCTAACTCTCCCCGTGGGTCCTTGAGTTGCTTAGGATTTTCTAGGATCAAAACCGAAAGCCAAATAAAATATGATATGCAATGATGATCTATGTATAACATTCCAAATTGAAAATTTGGGATGTTACAAACCTACCCCCCTTAAGATGAATCTCGCCCTCGAGATTCGGGTTGGCTAGCAAATAGGTGAGGGTGGTCCTTGAGCAGATCTTCCTCTCGCTCCCAGGTGGCTTCCTCCTCAGTGTGGTGGCTCCACTGAACTTTGCAAAACTATAACCTTGCGGCGGGTAACTCTGCTGGCATAATCCAAAATCTTAACAGGTTTCTCTTCATAGGTCAAATCTTCTTTCAACTGAATCGTTTCCAATGGCACAGTATTCTTAGTGGTATATCACCATCTCGCGTGACACTTCTTCAATCTGTGAAACATGGAACACATCGTGAACTCCCGACAATCCCTCCGTAATTCCAACTTGTATGCTACTTCTCCCATGCGTTCCAAAACCTTGTATGGCCCCACAAAACGTGGCGCTAACTTTCCTTTAACTCCAAAACGCTTAACTCCCCAAGTGGAGATACTCAAGATAAACTCATCTCCGACTTCGTATTCGCCTCCTTGCGTTTGAATCTGCATAGCTCTTCCGCCTTGGTCGAGCTACCTTGAGCCTGTCGAGAATCAACTTTACTTTCATTCGCACTCCTTAATCAAATCTGGTCCAAATAACTGGCGGTCTCCAACCTCATCCCACAACAACGGGTTATGCACCTCCTTCCGCATAAGGCTTGAAAGGGACATCTTCAAACTGGATTGATAACTATTGTTGTAAGAAAACTCGCGTATGGCAAGTTGTCATCCCAACTTGATCCATAATCCAAAACACAAGCTCTAAGCATATCCTCCAAAATCTGATTGACTCTCTCGGTCCGTCCATCCGTGCTGGGTGGAAAGTGTGCTAAACTCGATCCGTTCCCAATGTTTCGTCTGTTGCTTCCGAACTTCGAGGTGAATTGGGTTCCTCTATCGATACGATACTCCTCGGAACTCCATGCAAACATACAATCCTCGTCATGTATATCTTAGCCAATTTGGCACCTTCTTGTAGGTAGTCTTTACTAGGATGGAATGAGCTACCTTCACAAACGATCAACTACAACCCAAATCGAGTCATAGCTTTGAACGAGTCCCGGCAATCCTGTGATGAAATCCATGCCTAGTTTGTCCCACTTCCATTCGGGTATAGGCAATGGCTGCAACAATCCAGCTGGCTTCTGATGTTCTGCCTTCACCCTCTGACATACATCACAAACTGCTACATACTCTGCGATATCCTTCTTCATTCCGGTCCACCAGAATGTTTCCTTCAGATCCAAATACGTCTTTGTATTTCCGGGGTGGATCGAATATGGTGAATCATGTGCCTCTTGCAGAATCAACTTCCCGATCTCTGGGTCATTGGGCACATAAACACGGTCTTCAAACCGTAGGGTATCGTGCTCATCCTCACGAAATCCCTTAGCCTTCCCTTCACTCATTTTCTCCTTTATAGAGGCAACTTCCTTATCTGTCTTTTGAGCTTCTCTGATTTTATCCATCAACGTACACTGAATCTCCAATGCTGCTACATAGCCTCTCGGAACTATTTCCAAACATAGCTCTCGAAGGTCCTCGGCTAACTCCTTGGGTATTTCTCCCGTCATTAAAGTATTGAGATGGATCTTGCGGCTCAACGCGTCTGCTATAACGTTAGCATTCCCGGGGTGATAATGCAATCTCATATCATAATCCTTAATAAGTTCCAACCATATCCTCTGCCTGAGATTTAACTCCTTCTGCATGAAGATGTACTTCAAACTCTTGTGATCCGTATACACCTCACAATGATTTCCAATGAGGAGATGTCTCCACGTTTTCAGTGCATGCACTACGGCAGCTAACTCCAAATCATGAGTAGCATAATTCAACTCATGGGGCTTAAGCTGTCGTGAAGCATAGGAAACAACTCTTCCCTCCTGCATAAGCACTGCTCCAAGTCCTCGTCGTGAAGCGTCGCAATACACTTTATAATCCTTAGTCTGATCTGGCAGAATCAACACTGGTGAGGTAACCAATCGTTTCTTCAATTCTTTGAAACTAGCATCACACTCCTCAGTCCAAATGAACTTAGTATCCTTCTTCAACAACTCTGTCATAGGCTTGGCAATCTTCGAGAAATTTTCAATGAATCTTCGGTAGTATCCTGTGAGTCCAAGGAAACTCCTGATCTCTCCAACTATGGTTGGTGCTTCCCAGTTTGTCACAGTGACTACTTTAGTGGGGTCTACTGCAATACCTTCTACGGATATAACATGTCCGAGAAATCCAACTTCCTTCAACCAAAACTCACACTTGCTGAACTTGGCGTATAGCTGATGTTCCCTGAGCTTCTCGAGTACTAATCGCAAGTGCTCCTTGTGTTCCTCTTCATTCTTCGAGTAAACCAAAATATCATCAATGAACACCACGACGAACTTATCCAAAAACTCCATAAACACCTTGTTCATCATGTTCATAAAATAGGTTGGGGCGTTAGTCAGACCAAATGACATAACGGTATACTCATACAGCCCGTACCTGGTGGTAAAAGCCGTCTTCGGTATATCTTGCTCCCGAATCTTCAACTGATGGTACCCTGATCACAAATCAATCTTGGAAAACACCTTAGCTCCTTGCAACCGATCAAACAGATCATTGATCATTGGTAGTGGGTACTTGTTCTTGATTGTTACTTCATTCAATCCGCGATAATCAACAACCATTCTTAACGATCCATCCTTCTTCTCCACTAGAAGTACTGGCGATCCCCAAGGCGAAGAACTTGGGCGAATAAAACCTTTTTCCAACAACTCCTTAATCTGCTTCTTGATTTCCTCCAAATCTTGGGCTGGCATCCTGTATGGTCTCTTGGATATAGGCCCAGTGCCTGGCAGTAGCTCAATTAAGAACTCAATGTCTCTATCCGGTGGCATGCCCGCAACTCTTCCGAAATACATCGGGAAATCCCTTACCACTGGTACTTCCTCCTGCACAACTCCTGATAAGGAATTTACATGTGCTCTCCTCGGCTCATGCCGTGATACATACTTGATTCTTATCCCTTCTAGTGTTGTAAGCAAAATTGTCTTACTGGTGCAATCAATGTTTCCTCCATACATCGACAACCAATCCATACCAAGAATTACATCCAATCCTTGGGATTCCAATATAATCAAATCCGTGGGGAAAACATGCCTTCCTTTACTCAACGGTACCTGGAAGCATCCTTGACTGACCATAAACTCAGCTCCCGGTGAACTTACTAGCATGGGTGTCTTAAGAGTCTTAGTGGGCAGGCTAAACTTATTCACAAATCCCCTTGATATGTATGAATGCGATGCACCAGTATCGAAAAGAACAACTGTAGTAAATGCCTTAACCAAAACTTACCTATTACTGCATCTGGCTGAGCTTCAACCTCCTCCACGGTAACGTGGTTCACTTGCCCCCTGTTGAAAGGGTTCGGCTTCTTTCCTGAGCTTCCATTGCCATTTCCATTTTGGGCTTCAGGACAATCATTTGCATAATGCCCCGTCTTGCGACACTTATAACAAGTGATATGGCTCAGGTCTGCTTTGGATGGTGTTGACGGGTTGGTGCGGCTTTGTCCATTGCTTCCTCCATTCCCGCTTCCATTCTTTGTGCCATTGTGATTGTGCGAGCTGCCTCCTCCATGAGTATGCTGAAAATGTCCTCCTGACTTTGGGGTAAAGCGTGGCCTCACGAGCTCCGTATATACTTCCTGTGCATACTTCCTCTTACGATTATCAATCTGCTGCTGCTTCCTTCAATCATAAGAGCACGATCTACTCACTCTCGTAATTATTGAAAGTGGCTACCATCAACCGCATGCTCAGCTCATCATTCAGCCTTCTAGAAACTTCTCCGCTTAGTGCATCCGTAGCAACGCTATCCGGGGCATAATGTGCTAGCTTACTAAAATCATCCACATCTCGCCAACCGTCCATCCTCCTTGGCGTAAGTTGCAAAACTCACGCTTCTTCATGGCCATAGCTCCCTTTGAAACATGGGCGACTGAAATGCTTCTGAAACCGATTCCATGTGGCGGTGTCTATAGGGTAATCGGTCAGTAAAATTCTCCCACCATCTTTGCTGCGGGTCCGCTGTCGATGTGCGGCAAACTTCACCTTTTCTCCATCTATGCATCCTGCAGTGGTCAACTCCCTCCCTATCTTATGGAGCCAATCATCTGCTACTATCGGCTCGGTGCTACTGGAAAACACCGGCGGATTCAACCTTAAGAAACGTGCCAGATGGTCAACAGGTGGTGGTGGTGGTGGGTTGTTGTTGTTGTTGCCTTGGTTCTGTACCAATGTTTGAATCAAGGTATTCTGCTGCTCAATCAATTGAGTGATCTCTGGCGGAAAAAAAAACTCGGGGTCGCGTCTCGGAGGCATATGAGGGTTTAAAGGGAAGAGTTAAGAAAAGAATGAGGTCTAGTGAGAATACACTACCCATATGCACATGAGACAAACACACAATATCATTCCAAACAATTCAAACAAGGGCATACAACGGTCTAACTATCGTTACAAAAGTGCTTGGACTAAAACTAATTAAATGGTGGAAAATTCTACTACTGTTATGGTGGTCAACTAGAAAAACTGCTCCGATGCAGATTCCATGATATCTGCTCCAGCTTCATCAACATAGTCATCATCGCTGTCGTCGGGATCCGAGTCGGTGTCGTTGATGATGATATAATTATCTGGACATGTAGGTTCATCCTCTTCTCCTCGGTTGAACCTCCCATGAATACTCCAATCTTCTCCTTAAGGTCACCGCTCGTCTTACTAGAGCGACGATTTCTTCCATATAGTCTTTACGTAGCCTTGAGTTACGCTTCTAGCTCCTTAATCCTGGTCATAGCCTTCAGTAGCTCCTCCATATCTGCGCAAGACATCTGGTTCTCTGGCGCCGGATGTGTTGGTTTAACTCCTGAATATAAGCTGCGATTGATCTGTCCCTCCTGGTGGCGATCATCTCCCAATGCTCATGTCGGCGCCCACAAATCTGGTAGATAGTATTCTTGAGATCGTTGTAGTAAACTTATCCAATTCGTCCCATGGCGATGTGAGCTGTCATGCTCTTTCCTAGGCTCCATGTTGGCACATCAAAGGTAAATTCTATTGGTTCCGTGACTGGTGCAAATGTCCTTCCTGGAATGTAGACTTGAATCCTCCAGCGCTCCTCTTCGGGTAAAGTGGTGTTGAAAGTCCCAATGAAGCTTGGTACTCCTATGTTCAAGTATCTAGCGGCTTCCTTCAAGTGACATCCAAAAGGTGAATTCTCATCGGGTTGCGCGAACTTGATCCTTGCATCCGCCATCCTAAAGAATAGAAAAGATGATGAGTCAGAAATGAGAAGAAAGAGTAGTGATCTAGGGCTTAAGCTTAGTGGCCGTGTCCTACAGTCAGCGTGTGCTCTGATACCACCTTGTAGTGACCAGACCTCAAACAGTCTGATCTCTGTGCTCAGTGTCATCCCTGGATCAGTAATGCTAACACCACACAGTACTTGGAGGATTTATAACAGAGTAGCAATCACACACTTATTACATCGAATGTCTCAACAGAGAACTTATTGAAATAAATATGGCTTAAGGCCATCTAAAAGGATAACAATGGAAGGCTTGGAAGATAAGCGAGTCCATCAAATCCAACGGCATCACTGAGTATAGAACCACGACCTAAAAGCACCTTACTCGTTGTCTAAAAAGTCTGCAACATGAAATGTTGCAGCTCGAAAACGGGTCAGCACAAGGAATATGCTGGCAATGTAACACATAGAGAATAACAATGGAGATAGGCTATACTACATGCATATTTGGCTGGTGGTAAAGCTTTATGGTTACAGTTTTTGCATAAAGCCAATTTTCCCTACTGCAAAGGAATAAATTCATTTAACTATCATGGTGGTTGTTAAACATTGAGAATGGTTGACAACATTCTCAATCCCAATTAAAAAGTACTCATTAAAAACCCAACAATATTAATTAAAGTATCATGATGAGATTCACATGATATCCAGGTACTAGATACTCAAGATGTCCATAACCGGGGACACGGCTAGCCATGATTAGTTTATACACTCTGCAGAGGTTTGCGCACTTTTCCCACAAGACTCGATCGCCTCCATTTGATTCCTCGCACTACATGATCTTTGAGAAACGGATGACCGAGACATAGTCTTTCTAAGCACTAGCACCTTACATGTGGGTAGACCGTACACCTACATTCCCTACATCTGCTAGTCTACCCGTAAGAGTTCGCACAACTTAGTCACCTATGCGAGCCCATAATGGCTTGTGGCTGCACACGTAAGTTTCTAGTTTGAATAATCGATGATCTCTTTGAGCACGGGTGGCGGTCCAAGAAATACAGCAAGTCTGCTAGAAAACAGTGCCTCAATCCACCCGGATGTGTGTTTAAGTTGCCACCTTAAATAAACCATTAATTAACAATCTCACATCTGTCATGGATACACTCACCCAATCCACGTCTACTAGCATAGCATGGCATAATAAGCAAACGTAGAAGTAACTCCCAAAGGTTAGATAATAAAACAGGTAATAGGTACTACCTTATCTACTTCCCATCCCACAATTTAATTAGATCCTAATCAAGCAATGTTTGAGGATGGATCTAATGCATAAAAACTGGGTAGTAGAAAGGTATGATCAAGTGTTACTTGCCTTGCTGATGATCCGCGAAACCTAGAGACTCGAAGTAACAGGCGGCGCACTCCGGGTATTCTATCGTAGACAAACAAACAAGCATACAATAAGTACTCACCTAATGCACAGGTAAAACTCGAATAAAAGATCCAACCAGAATGTTCAACTTAAGAACTCCGCTTTGCAAAAGAATCGAATCAAATAAAGCAACGAAAGTCAACGACGAAAGAAAACAACTTCGTTTTACTAATCTGGATCTAAGCCAAATTTTACAGAAGCAAAAACTTGTTTAAGTAGATTATTCGGAAAGAGGGTTTCGATACGAAACTCCAGGTGCTTGAATCGCCTGATTCTGATAAACGAGCGAAAAGTTAAACTAAAACGAAAATCGGATCAGAAATCACGATCAGAAAATAACCGCGGAAAATCAGACGAAAAAGAAAAACGACGAATGGGTTAATCGTTAATTAACCTAATCCGAAAATAAATAAAATAATAAAATAATAATAAAAAAAATTGAAAATAAAACCGACGAAAATAATTTTTTTAAAAAAAATATATTTTCCTCATGGATTTCGAGGCGGCAGCGAACCTCGGGCGACGTGCAACTCCGGTGGCGGCGGCTGGCGGCTAGGGTTAGGGCACGTGGTGGGCTCGGGTGGGCTGGGGTGCTCGGGGCGGCGCTATATAAAGGCGCCCCCGGGCGGAGTCCCGCTCGGGCACGGCCCGTAGGTGGGTGCGCGTTTTTTTAAAATAATTCCGCGCAGAAGAAAAATGAAAAGGAATACTAAACGGACTCCAAAAATCCCGAAATAAATTTTCCCTGGCTTCTAAATTCAAGCCGGACTAGATGAACATTTATTTGGGGCCTAAATGCAATTTTGGAAAACGCGCATTTTTTTCCTAAATTCAAATAAAAAGCGAAAAACTCCAAAATAAATCTTATTTGATTTTTTTTATTAAATCTTCATTATTTCTTTATTTTGGGAAAGTCATTTTATTCCCTCTCTGAATTTTTGGTAGTAGAAATAATTGAAGATAAATTAAATAAAATCAATGATCCTATTTTCAAAATTTGAGAAAAACCCAAATATGAAAATAACGAAATCCCCAACTCTCCCCGTGGGTCCTTGAGTTGCTTAGGATTTTCTAGGATCAAAACCGAAAGCCAAATAAAATATGATATGCAATGATGATCTATGTATAACATTCCAAATTTAAAATTTGGGATGTTACACCCACAAGATGATTTTTGTCCCATTATTTTTGGTAGACCCTTCTTGAATACGGCTAGTGCTAAGATTAATTGTGAAAAGAATATTGTCACTGTTGGCATTGATGGTATGTCTCATGAGTTTAATTTCGTTAAGTTTAGTAGACAACCTCGTGATAGGGAACCACCTAGTAAGGATGAGATTATTGGTCTTGCTTCCATTGCTATTCCTCCAACTGATCCGTTAGAACAATATCTGCTAGACCATGAAAATGATATGTTTATGAAGGAAAGAGAGGAAATAGACGAAGTGTTCCTTAAACAGGAACCTATGCTGAAACATAACCTTCCCGTTGAAATTCTTGGGGATCCCCCTCCACCCAAGGGTGATCCCGTGTTTGAACTCAAACCTTTACCTGATAATCTTAAGTATGCTTATCTTGATGAAACGAAATATATCCTATTATTATTAGTGCTAACCTTTCAGAGAAAGAAGAAGAAAGATTATTGAAAACTCTGAAGAAGCATCGAGCAGCTATTGGATATACTCTGGATGATCTTAAGGGCATTAGTCCCACATTATGCCAACACAAAATTATAGTGGAAAAAGATTCCAAACCAGTTAGAGATCCTCAAAGATGATTAAATCCCAAGATGAAGGAAGTGGTAAGAAAGGAGATACTAAAGCTCCTTGAGGCAGGTATTATTTATCCCGTTGCTGATAGTGAATGGGTAAGCCCTGTCCATTGTGTTCCTAAAAAGAGAGGTATTACCGTTGTTCCTAATGATAAAGATGAATTGATCCCGCAAAGAATTATTACAGGTTATAGGATGGTAATTGATTTCCGTAAGTTAAATAAAGCTACTAAGAAAGACCATTACCCTTTACCTTTTATTGATCAAATGCTAGAAAGACTATCCAAACACACACATTTCTGCTTTCTAGATGGTTATTCTGGTTTCTCTCAGATACCTGTGTCAGCGAAGGATCAATCTAAAACTACTTTTACTTACCCTTTTGGTACTTTTGCTTATAGACGTATGCCTTTTGGTTTATATGCACCTGCTACCTTTCAAAGATGCATGATGGCTATATTCTCTGATTTTTGTGAAAAGATTTGTGAGGTATTCATGGATGATTTCTCAGTTTATGGATCCTCTTTTGATGATTGTTTGAGCAACCTTGATCGAGTTTTGCAGAGATGCGAAGACACTAGTCTCGTCCTGAATTGGGAAAAGTGTCACTTTATGGTTAATGAAGGCATTGTCTTGGGGCATAAGATCTCCGAGAGAGGTATTGAAGTTGATGAAGCCAAAGTTGATGCTATTGAAAAGATGCCATGTCCCAAGGACATAAAAGGTATAAGAAGTTTCCTTGGTCACGTCGGTTTTTATAGGAGGTTCATTAAGGACTTTTCTAAAATCTCTAGGCCTCTGACTAATTTATTGCAAAAAGATATTCCTTTTGTCTTTGATGATGATTGTGTAGAAGCATTTGAAATAATTAAGAAAGCTTTGATCACTGCACCTATTGTTCAGCCACCTGTTTGGAATTTACCTTTTGAAATTATGTGTGATGCTAGTGATTATGATGTAGGTGCTGTTCTAGGGCAAAGAGTCGATAAGAAATTGAATGTTATCCAGTATGCTAGTAAGACTCTTGATACTGCCCAAAGAAATTATGCTACTACTGAAAAAGAGTTCTTAGCAGTTGTGTTTGCATGTGATAAGTTTAGACCTTATATTGTTGATTCCAAAGTTACTATTCACACTGATCATGCTGCTATTAAATATCTTATGGAAAAGAAAGATGCTAAGCCTAGACTCATAAGATGGGTTCTCTTGCTCCAAGAATTTGACTTGCATATTATTGATAGAAAGGAGCTGAGAACCCGCTGCGATAACTTGTCTAGGTTAGAGAATGTTCTTGATGACCCACCGCCTATTAATGATAGCTTTCCGATGAACAATTAGCGGTCGTTAATGCTTCTCGTCATCGCTCCTTGGTATGCTGATTATGCTAATTACATTGTTGCTAAATTTATACCGCCTAGTTTCACATACCGGAAAACAAAACGTTCTTTTATGATTTAAGACATTACTTCTGGGATGATCCACACCTTTATAAAGAAGGAGTAGATGGTGTTATTAGACCTTGTGTGCTCGAGCATGAACAGAGCAGATCCTACGTAAGTGTCACTCAATCTTATGGAGGACACCACGCCAGAGATGTAATCGCACACAAGGTACTACAATCTGGTTTTTATTGGCCTACTCTCTTCAAAGATGCTCGTAAGTTTGTCTTATCTTGTGATGAATGCCAAAGAGTGGGTAACATTAGTAGACGTCAAGAAATGCCTATGAATTATTCTCTAGTTATTGAACCGTTTGATGTTTGGGGCTTTGATTATATGGGACCTTTTCCTGCCTCTAATGGTTATACACATATTTTAGTTGCTGTTGATTACGTTACTAAGTGGGTAGAAGCTATTCCAACTAGTAGTGCTGATCATAACACTTTGATTAAAATGCTTAAAGAAGTTATATTTCTGAGGTTTGGAGTCCCTAGATATTTTATGACTGATGGTGGTTCACATTTCATTCATGGTGCTTTCCGTAAGATGCTTGCTAAGTATGATGTCAATCATAGAATCGCATCTCGTTATCATCCGCAGTCTAGTGGTCAAGTAGAGTTGAGCAATAGAGAGCTCAAATTAATTTTGCAAAAAGGCGTGAATAGATCTAGAAAGAATTGGTCCAAAAACTTGATGATGCATTATGTGCCTATAGAACTACATACAAAAATCCTATGGGTATGTCTCCATATAAGATGGTTTATGGAAAAGCGTGTCATTTACCTCTTGAACTTGAACATAAGGCATTGGGCTATTAAAGAGCTCAATTATGACTTCAAACTTGCCGGTGAGAAGAGGTTATTTGATATTAGCTCACTTGATGAATGGAGAACCCAAGCGTACGAGAATGCCAAGCTATTCAAAGAAAAAGTTAAATGCTGGCATGATAAGAGGATACAAAAGCGTGAGTTTAACGTAGGAGACTATGTATTATTATTCACTCTCGTTTGAGAATTTTTGCAGGAAAACTTCTCTCAAAATGGGAACGTCCTTACGTTATCGAGGAGGTCTATCGTTCTGGTGCCATAAAAATCAACAACTTCGAAGGCACGAGTCCAAGGGTGGTAAACGGTCAAAGAATTAAACATTATATCTCAGGTAATCCTATCAATGTTGAAACTAATATTATTGAAACCGTAACCCCTGAGGAGTACATAAGGGACACTTTCCAGAACGTTCCAGACTCCGAAAAGGTATAAGTATGTGGTACAGTAAGTAAACCGACTCCAAAACAACTCCAATGGCAATTTTTATCAGTTTTGGAATATTTAAGAATTTTAGGAAGAAAGAAGTAGTCCGAAAGGGACACGAGGCCCCACGAGTGGAGGGTGCGCCCTCTCTGGCGCGCCCGCCTCGTGGGCACCTCGTGTGCCTCCCGGACTCCGTTTTCTTGCACATTACGTATTTTGGTCGGTAAAAATTCATTATATATACTCCCGAAGGTTTTGACCATCGTATCACACAAATATCCTCTGTTTTCGTTTGGAGCTGTTCCTGTTGCGGAATAAAGTAAGATGTCTTCTCAGGAGTCAGTTGGGGAGAGTTGGGTGTCTCACCCAACGCCATGTCTCGGAGAAAATAGCGATGCCTATCAATTTGGACCATCAACGGAGGATGAGATGGAGGCTGATTTGAAAAGGATAGATGCCATGGAGGAGGATCAAGAAGTTACCTCTCGTCTCCGAGCAGAATTCACTACGGGGGAACTACCTAGCCTGGCTGTCCCTACTTGGGTCACTCCTTCCAACTCTAGATTTCTTTCTTACGAAAATATGAAAAATAATTTCACTTGTTCTCCAGAAGCTATGCAACATCCTTGGGTAAAAGGAGCTTTGGCCGTTACGGGCAAGCTCCATAAAGAAATTATGGACCTCAAACAACAAGTCATTAAGCTCGAGGAGGAGAACCGTATCCTGAAGGGCATCATCGCCAAGAAGATCATAACACCAACCGTGAAGAAGGAGAAATAATCACATGGGTATGGGCACTCCCCTTGGCAACTGCCAAGCTTGGGGGAGGTGCCCCGGTATCGTATCACCATCACACTCCTATCTTTACCGCTTTATTTAGTTCGATCCTTTTAGTGGTATCTTGATCTAGTAGTTTGAAGTTTTGATATCAAGTAGTTTTGAGTTTTGCATTGTGATCTCTTTTTGTAATCGAGTCCGTGAGCTATCTATAATAAAGATTAGTGTTGAGTCAAGGGCTTTGCTATGTTGTTATGATCTTGAGAAAGTAGAAAGAATAAAAGGGTTCATATTGATCTTATGGATAGTGACAACTTCACATATAGAAAGTATGAGGCATAAAAATTGTTGAGAGTTGATGAACGTAGTCTTGGTCATCGTTGCAATTAATAGGAAGTGATAAGGAAAGAGAGGTTCACATATAAATATATTATCTTAGACACCTTTTATAGTTGGGAGCAGTCATTAAGTATGACATGCTAAAAAAGTTGATGTTGGACAAGGAAGACAAAGTAATAGTTTATGTTTTCCGACATCTCAGTTAAAGTATATTGTCATTGACCTTCCAAACATGTTGATCTTGCCTTTCCCCCTCATGCTAGACAAATTCCTTGCACCAAGTAGAGATACTACTTGTGCTTCCAAATACCCTTAAACCCAGTTTTGCCATGAGAGTCCACCATACATACCTATGGATTGAGTAAGATCCTTCAAGTAAGTTGTCATGTTGCAAGCAATAAAAATTGGTAGTGCAGAGAAAATAAGCTTTGTACGATCTTGTTGTGGAAGTAATAAAAGCGACGGACTGCATAATAAAGGTCCACATACAAGGGGCAATATAAAGTGACGTTCTTTTGCATTAAGATTTTGTGCATCAACCCTAAACGCACATGACAACCTCTGCTTCCCTCTGCGAAGGGCCTATCTTTTACTTTATGTTTTTTACTTTATGCTTGAGTCAAGGTGATCCTCACCTTTCCCTTTTTCATTTTATCCTTTGGAAAGCTCCCCGTGTTTGAAAGATCATGATTTATATATCCAATTGGATGTAAGTTAGCATGGGCTATTATTGTTGACATCACCTAAAGGTGAATACGTTGGGAGGCAACACAATATGCCCCTATCTTTCTTAGTGTCCGGCTGAAACTCCATAACCACAAGTACTGCGTGAGTGTTAGGAATTGTAGAAGACTACGAGATAGTTGAGTATGTGAGCTTACTGAAAAGCTCTATTGTTGACTCTTTCTGATGTTACGATAAATTGCAATTGCTTCAATGACTGAGATTATAGTTTATTAGTTCCCAATGAAGTTTTTGAACCATACTTGACATTGTGAATTGATTGTTACTCGAGCATAAGAAATCATATGATAAAATCTATATCTGTTGCTGTTATAAGAATGGTCATGATGCCCTCATGTCCGTATTTTATTTTTATCGACACCTCCATCTCTAAACATGTGGACATATTTTTCGATTTCGGCTTCCCCTTGAGGACAAGCGAGGTCTAAGCTTGGGGGAGTTGATACGTCCATTTTGCATCATGCTTTTATATCAATATTTATTGCATTATGGGCTGTTATTACACATTATATCTCAATACTTATGGCTATCCTCTCTTATTTTACAAGGTTTACCATGAAGAGGGGAATGTTGCAACTGGAATTCGGCCGAAAAGGAGCAAACGTTGAAACCTATTCTACACAACTCCAAAAGTCCCAAACTCCACGAAACATCTTTTGGATTTAATAAGAATTTTGAGCGAAAGAAATACACCAGGGGCCCACACCTGTCCCAGAGAGTGGAGGGCGCCCCTGCTGTGGTGCACCCCTTTCTCCTGGGCCCCTGGTGGGCCCCGTGTCCATCTTCGCTATATCGAGCTTTTACCCTGGAAAAAATCGTGGGCAAGCTTACGGGATGAAATTCCACCGCCACGAGGCGGAACCTTGGCGGAATCAATCTAGGGCTTTGGCAGAGCTGTTCTGTTGGGGACACTTCCCTCCGGGAGGGGGAAATCATCACCAACGTCATCACCAACGATCCTCTCATCGAGAGGGGGTCAATCTCCATCAACATCTTCACTAGCACCATCTCCTCTCAAAACCCTAGTTCATCTCTTGTATCCAATCTTGTATCAAAACCACAAATTGGTACCTGTGGGTTGCTAGTAGTGTTGATTACTCCTTGTAGTTGATGCTAATTGGTTTACTTGGTGGAAGATCATAAGTTCAGATCCTTTATGCATATTATTACTCCTCTGATTATGAACATGAATATGCTTTGTGAGTAGTTACGTTTGTTCCTGAGGACATGGGTGAAGTCTTGCTATTAGTAGTCATGTGAATTTGGTATTCGTTCGATATTTTGATGAGATGTATGTTGTCTTTTCCTCTAGTGGTGTTATGTGAACGTCGACCACATGACACTTCACCATTATTTGGGCCTAGAGGAAGGCATGGGGAAGTAATAAGTAGATGATGGGTTGCTAGAGTGACAGAAGCTTAAACCCTAGTTTATGCGTTGCTTCGTTAGGGGCTGATATGGATCCATATGTTTAATGATGTGATTAGGTTTACCTTAATACTTCTTTTGTAGTTGCGGACGCTTGCAATAGGGGTTAATCATAAGTGGGATGCTTGTCCAAGTAAGGGCAGTACCCAAGTACTGGTCCACCCGCATATCAAATTATCAAAGTACTGAACGCGAATCATATGAACGTGATGAAAACTAGCTTGACGATAATTCCCATGTGTCCTCGGGAGCTCCTTTCTCATTATTAGAAATTGTCCAGGCTTATCCTTTGCTACATAAAGGATTGGGCCACCTTGCTGCACTTTATTTACTTTATTTACTTTTTACTCGTTACTATTTATCTTATCACAAAACTATCTATGACCTACAATTTCAGTGCTTGCAGAGAAAACCTTACTGAAAACCACTTATCATTTCCTTCTGCTCCTTGTTGGGTTCGACACTCTTACTTATCGAAAGGACTACGATTGATCCCCTACACTTGTGGGTCATCAGACGCTTATATTCTCCTCACTCTAAAAGAGAAACAAGCAGACAGATGACAGGTTTTGCACATATAAGTATCGGTGTTGACAATTCATCACATTTCTTATTGACGAATAAAGTGACATAGTTTAAAATAGAATTAACACAATATGGTATTGTTCAGGTTAAGACATGGTAGGAAATGACATTGTGAAGCAGTTGGCAGCTTCACGACACCGCTGGATTACAGATCAAGAACTCATAAGTATTAATGGTTAGTGTTCTATTGATTTATCCCATTTCAGATTGGCAAATTAAGAGACGGTTTAAATAATAGTAGAATGATATGACATGTTCATAGTTAAGACATTGCAGAATATGACAATGTGTTGTAGTGGGTAGGTTCACCACACCACTGGATTATGGATCAAGAACAGAAGCATACATGAAGTGCAAAAGAAGATCACTTGCTCTGTATAGTTTAATTTACATGGTATGAAGAAGGAACTTGGTTGTACAACTGAAAACTTAAATTGATAAGGACAAACTTTAGTTTATGAACCACATAACAAACTCTAAACATGCAATTTGATGCAAACACCAAAAATAAACATCTGTTGCAGCCATGCCTAACCAAATATACACAACAAATTTTGAAGGCTTGAGAAGGACAAAATTACATTAGTGGTGAAGACCGGCTCTATAAAGCCCTTGTCCATGCTGACCGGGGGGGGGGGGGGCAATTCAAGAAGTTTACCACAGAATCTTCTTCATAAGCATTGCCTTTATCCTACATTTTGTTAAGAGTAAATATAGATGTGTGCTACCTCTTGAGCTTGCATTGGTTTTTCCCTTGAAGAGGAAAGGGTGATGCACCAAAGTAGTGTAAGTATTCCCTCAGTTTGAGAACCAATGTATCAATCCAGTAGGAGACAACGCACAAGTCACCAAATACCTGCACAAACAATCAACAACTTGCACCCAACACGATAAAGGGGTTGTCAATCCCTTCACGATCACTTGCAAAAGTGAGATCTGATAGAGATAGATAAACGGTAAAGTAAATATTTTTGGTATTTTTGTTTTATAGATCGGAAAGTAAAAGATTGCAAAATAGTAGATCGGAAACTAGTAAGATGTAAAAGAGAACTTATATGATGGAAAAGAGACTCGGGGGCCATAGGTTTCACTAGTGGCTTCTCTCAAGATAGCAAATATTACGGTGGGTGAACAACTTATTGCCGAGCAATTGATAGAAAAGCGCAAAGTTATGATGATATCTAAGGCAATGATCATGAACATAGGCATCACGTCCGTGTCAAGTAGACCGAAACGATTCCGCATCTACTACTATTACTCCACACATCAACCGACTCCTGCCTGCATCTAGACTATTAATTTCATAAAGAACAGAGTAATCCATTAAGTAAGATGACATGATGTAGAGGAATTAACTCAAGCAATATGATGAAAACCCCATCCTTTTATCCTTGATGGCAACAATACAATACGTGCCTTGCTACCCCTTCTATCACTGGAAAAGGACACCGAGGGATTGAACCCAAAGCTAAGCACTTCTCCCATTGCAAGAAATATCAATCTAGTAGGCCAAACTAAACCGATAATTCGAAGAGACTTGCAAAAATATCAAATCATGCATATAAGAATTCAGAGAAGAACCAAATAATATTCATAGATAATCTGATCATAAATCCACAATTCATTAGATCTCGGCAAACACACCGCAAAAGAATATTACATCGAATAGATCTCCAAGAACATCGAGGAGAACATGGTATTGAGAATTAAAGAGAGAGAAGAAAGCCATCTAGCTACTAGCTATGGACCCATAGGTCTGTGGTAAACTACTCATGCATCATCGGAGAGGCAATGGTGTTGATGAAGAAGCCCTCTGTGATCGAATCCCCCTCTGGCAGGACGCCGCAAAAGGTCCCTAGATGGGATATCATGGGTACAGAAAGTTGCAGCAGTGCAAAAGTGGTTTCGTGGCTCCCCTGGATGTTTTCAGGGTATAAGAGTATATATAGGCGAAGGAGCTAGGTCAGGAGACCCATGAGGGGCCCACGAGGTGGGGGGCACGCCCTACCCCCCTAGGCGCGCCCTCCTGCCTCGTGGCCGCCTCGTTGCGTTTTCGACTTCATCTCCAAGTCTTCTGGTTTCCTTCTGGTCCAAGAAAGATCATCGCAAAAGTTTCATTCCGTTTGGACTCTGTTCGGTATTCCTTTTCTGCGAAATTCTAAAATAGGAAAAAACAAAAACTGGTACTGGGCTCTCGGTTAATAGGTTAGTCCCCAAAAAAATATAAAATAGCATATAAATGCATATTAAACATCCAAAATAGATAATATAATAGCATGGAACAATAAAAAATTATAGATACGTTGGAGACGTATCAATGTGATAATATAAGAAAAAATGGAGAATATTTAAGATAAGATGAAGAGTAATGCTACATAACCAAGTAGCTATAAATATAAGTACATCGATACACGCAAAAGGTACAGCCAAGTGCAATGCTGAGCTAAATTTCAGTACCATCGGTGTATCCAACCTTATGGTAAGAGTAAATATAGACCTGATGTTTAGAAAATGGAGGGAAAAGGAAAATAAGCTGCAAAGTGATGGTACATGCACAACTAGCTGTCAATATAAGTACACTGATAAAGGACAACATGTACTTACAAGAACAATGTAGAGCTAAACTTTTTCATTGGCATTGGATATATTCTACACTAATGTAACCATTAATATAGATCAGATAATTTGGAGCGAACATTGATAAGCAAGCTGTCATGCATACTGCTATTACATAATGAACCAGGTATGAATGCAAGTACAGTGATACAAGACAACAGGTACTAACAAGAGCAAAGCAGCGGGCAGCATATTTGCGATATCCTGTCGTCCTTTTCAAACTGGAATTCTTCTTCGAGAAGATTTCTTGCAAAAGAGATCCATAAGGCACATGCGGAAAAGTAGAATTTCAAATTGTCATGTGATATCACAGACAGTACCTCATCCTGGGAACGAGACCAGTGCATAACAAGGTTTTTCCATTCAATGTCTTCTAAAATTTAGCACAGGAGACTTCACCAGAAATTCGTGTATAGACTTGCCATCAAAGTGTGATTTCCTCAGGTAACACCGATACTGCTGCAATGCTTCCTTGAAAAGCGCAAGAAAGCTTTGCTTGTCATGACTATCCAGATTAACCCTCGCCTACTTACAACAATGTAATGTAAATCATTGATGTGTTCAGTCAGCAGAAAACAGGAAAATAATCACCATGAATAATAGCACTTACACGTAAGTGGGACAGGAAGATGTGAAAATGGTGTTTGTATTCACTATAATCTTTCCATGATGGGAATATATGCACGTAGTCCCTAACAACATTGAAAGCATTGTCTTTTAAAATGGGAATAACTGGAATGGGGTTCCAATCTGTAGGAATTGGCCGTCTCTACAGTTGGGACAGGTCTTCGGCCGATGGACTTGCTGTACTTTTTGCTGGAGTGGGATTTTTATGTGGTACGACTGGTGCTATGGCAACTGAAATTGGCATACCTTTTGCAGGAGTGCAGGTCCTGTGTGGTGGGGCTAGTGGTGTGGCCAGTGAAGTATCGGTACAGTCTGCTGGAGTCGGCCCTACATTTTGTGTCATTGGTTGTAGAGCCAATATAAGTGGGGTGATGTCTGATTTCTATGGCACCACCACGTTTTCAAGGACTTTGCTAGTGCTCCTTCAGGTTCGGAAATCACCCTCTTCCTTTTTGATGTCTGATGCACAAGAACAACATTTGAGTGAAAAAACGTGGTATGATGACAGATGGAATATGTATTGATAATGGATCATGGCATCTTGACTTATATGATGAGTAAACTAAGCAGATGGCGGTGCAACAAAGTAGAAGAAGTGCAAGACACCTTATGCAAGATACACGCAATCAATAAAACCTTGCCAAATTAAAACAGGCACATTGATGGGCGAACAGGATAGGCTATCTGCTTTCGACTCCTCGAGGTCAGAATAGTCATTCGGATCATATTCTGAGCAAGAATCTGCAGGTGGGGAGCCCATGAGTTTCATTGCATCCAGAATGGCACTCAATGCCTTGGTGCCAATTTTGTTAGTCCTTGCAGTGTTCCACAATATTCTTCTGATGCACACATTCTAATATTCATTGTGATTACGTAAAATATGTGAGAAGCATGAAAACATAAATAGTAGTGACATTATCTCTGTAATGCCTAGGATATTCTAATATAGGGGCTCCCTGTAAACCCTTGTGTGCTATCACTGGATTCTGATGAGAGAGCCCATGTGTACTGTAATATGGTGCGTGCATTAATATAATCTGGCACAAGTACACAAAAAATAGGCTCCAGAAGTAAGGATAGTTGGCAGATGATAGGTTCATAATATATTGTATAGATAGTTTATTGCCAAACCATGATAACAAGAGCACACAGCAACTAGGCAGATCGTATTGTACATAAAAGGGGTACACCATAACCAGCATATATAAATCGGGAAAGTGGAACTGGCTGGAAAATACGGTGTTGTATTTCCCCTACTAGTTGAAAGCCTATCGATCACGTACAGGCTAGCTCTACGAGCTGTTGACTACAGATGTCCCCGCTCCCCTTCCTAACAAGGAACATACTGTAGGTGCTAAATACAGAATAAAAAAGAGGAACATGTTAAAGAACAGAAGAGGAAGCATATTCTTGAGGTTCCGCTTCTTTGCATACAATGTTGGTTGCCCACTCATGATGAATCACAGCGCCCAAAGAAATGCAATTCCATGATGTCTCTCTATATGTGGCCACATGCAGTTGGAAAATCAAGTGGGAGCATTAGCTGACCAATTAAATGTGTGTCTTTTAACTAAAATTAGTATCATATCACAATTCGTATTTGAAGAAGTAAGCTTTGGACTTATGATTGGTATGTTGTTTAGCTTCAAGAGTGGATTACTGCTACTGCGACACAAAGCAGCTACATAGATCATAGTGTAGATATAACGGGAAAACTGTAAGCATCACAAGTAAAATCAGGAAAGTGGAAATTGCTGGTAAGTATGGGCTACTATTGCCGGTATGGCTAGAAAGGCTTCGAATACTAGCTCTCTTCAACTGAAGGTGCGGTACTGTTAATATCAGTGTAATTCTCAAATGCGACACAGCTCCCCGCATTTCCTTGCTAATCTTATAGGATTCAAGTGGGCAGGCCACTACAATTCCTATTCCTATGCTTACAAAATCCTACGAATCAAAGAGGCCCGAAGAGTTGAAAGTGTCCATCACAACCGACCGAATAGACCTCTACACTTCAAATGTCCATGCTCCTCTTCACTACAAGGAACATACTGTACTACTATCATACTCCCTCCGTTCCAAAATATAAGTCTTTGTAGAGATTTCCACTATGGATCACATACAGATGTATACAGATACATTTTAGAGTGTAGGTTCACTCATTTTGCTCCATATGTAGTCCATGGTGGAATCTATACAAAGACTTGTATTTAGGAATGGATAGAGTACTTATTAAAGAAGAACAGAAGAGGAACATGCTAAAGAAGAGCAAGATGATTTTGGCTAATAAAATGTTCGTTGCGCAGTGCCCACACATGATGAACCAGAGCGCATTAAGAATGCAACTCCCTGCTGTCTGTCTATATGTGGTGCACATGCTTTTCGAAAGTAAAGTAGAAACATTAGCTGACCAATTAAATGTTATCTATTTTTGTAATATCAGCATCATATCAGATTCGTATTTGAGCAACATGTTTGGAATTATGAGTGGCATGTTGTTTAGCTTGATGGATTGAGGAGCAGTGCTAAGCAGCTACGATGATGGTATTGGATATAAAGGAATGTCTGCATGCAAGTCGCGTGACTTTCATCATTTGGGTCAGTCGACCATTTCAGGCGGTTGGATGAAGATCCTACGTCTCCTAACCCTTCTTCCTCGTCTCTGATTCTTCCCCTATAGAACACTGCACGGGCTACCGACGGAACCACTGACCCCAACCCCCCCCGCCCTCCCCTGAACCGCCCCCACCGCCTGTGTTCCTCCGCCCCCACCTGCGTCGAGTTTTCTTTGTTCGGCGAGGCCCCACCACCGCATGGCCACCACCCCCACTACCACCGTCCCCACCTGAGCCCCTTCCTTCCATTCGGCGAACTCCGGCGAGCTCTCAAATATCGACTGACCCAAATTTGAAATTTAGTCTACTATCATTTAACTAGTGTGGAATATAAAAGGGGAAAACCATAAGCATTGCGAGTATAGTGTTGAGCATGCCATGGCGGACCTGAAGGTGCAAACCGGACAAAGGCAACTTTGCAACCAATGTTTGCTTTCAACTAACAAGTAAGATCCTAAGTGATGGACAAGAAATCACAGTAAAGCAGTGGCGATCTATTTTCTTGCTGCGATAAATAAGTTGAGCAGATACGAAAGAGTACCGCCTCTGGTGCGGCGCCGTGTATGCATCTGCTGAGAATTTGGCGGTGCTGCGATAGCGATGGTTGTCGGCGGCGTGGAAGCAGATCTAGGAGGGTAGATGGTGGCGGCGGGGGAAATATCTCGGCATGTTGGACGAGACGGTTGTAGGAGCGGTGCCGGCAAGGTGGACGACGGCGGGGATGAAGCGAGAGGACGTGATGCAAGGATCCTGGTCCAAAGCCGCGGAGGAAAGAGGTCGATCTCTTGTAATGAACGACAGCGTCGGGGTATCAGCTCCGACATGGTGGAGGAGGACAGCGGTGGATCGGGAGGCGGACGGAGGAGGCTGGGGTGGAGAGGATGTTTTGGCGCCCACGGAGCATGAATGGGGAAATGAAGGGAGAGAGGAAGGGTGTGGGGACCCCGACTCATAAGTCGTGATCACCGAATGCACGTGTACAGTGATCCCAGAGATCAATGCTCACTGAACACACAGAAGCTGAATAACAAGAGGCTTACATCCATACATACCGTATTACACAAGTAGGACCATTATGGTCAAGTCTTGAGTATAACATCGCAGCGGAAATCTTCATCGATAACTTGGACCCATGCCATCTGTCTTAACCCTACAGGCATTCTGACTGGGAAACGTCCTAGCTCGCATGCTCGTCACCGAAGTGTTCTTCATCATATCCGGTTCTTTAATGCCTGGTCAATGAAATAACCGTTGGCAAGCCAATGAGTACTTTGAATGTACTACCAAGCAACCCATGATTTGGTTCAAGGTGCAAGAATGCATGACATAGGTAAAGTTTGCATAAAGCTAGTTTTGAGTGCAAGGACATGTTCAACAACCTATAAAGCATGCATCAAAAGAATTCAAGTAACCATGAGATCTGGTCACAGATATCAACATAAATAGAAAGGGCACCAACCCATTTATCATAAACAGAGTGGGCACCAACCCATTTATCATGAACAGAGTGGGCACCAACCCATCTCAATCGGGTCAAGTCCTTGGCTTGACCCCAAGTCATTTCCATCATCTCACTCACACGGTTGAAAGCCCTGGACATAGTTTAAGCAGCACCGCCCAACCGTCCTTGACCGTGGACACGGCTATTCGAATAGTTTTACACTCTGCAGAGGTTGCACACTTTACCCACTAGATCCGGGGAACTTCCGTGTCATCCACGACCCGCGGTACCTCAAGTACCCGGGGTAAGCACCCGATCACCGCCTTTCCCTAGACGACACTAACATGGAGTCCACTCGATTGGTAGTAACCCCCGTGCCCAACATTTCAAATAACATTTTCGTGGAGCCTTGCTCCCATATTCATCACATACCACTGGCACGGGGTACCAACGGTGTGTCCGGTGCCCCATAAAGATGGTCATGGCCGCCCTACCTGGCACGACCCCATCCCAAGAGAGAGCACCAACTCTCCCCCGTCACTAGTAATGCGGGCTCCAAGCTAGTATCGGTCTAGGTACTCAACAATGCCCTTTCCCATATAAGGGTAGAGTGGTCGCGCATGTAGGGTTGGGACAGTCATCAAATCTTAAATCTAATCCGTTTTCGAAAACAACACACACTTGCCTCGGTACACCACTTCGTCATCAAGTGGTTACCTTTCTCATCATCTCCCTCGGGCATAAATGGCACCCGATGGGGTTTTCGAAAGTTGTTTTCAAAATATTTTGTCTCCATCACATGCATATTCCCGTCCCTTTTGCGTAGCAACCTACTTAGCATCCTATCTACTCCCATCGTCATAACCCTCATAAGATGGTAGGGTCATGCACAATGCAAGTGTCAACGAGAAAAGTAACGGAGGCAACCCACCAAAGTGGTTACCCATCCTTCATGATTCCGATGCAACAATAATAAGTGCTATATGACATGCATAAAAAGGGTTTCATAGTCATGGTCAAAGGGCTGCTTGCTGTTTAACAAAGTCTTGAGGTCTTCAAATATCTCCGGTCCAACTCCGAGCATTCCGTCTACTTCATCAACTATCGCCGAAAGCAACCATAATAAGCAACACAATAAGGCAGGAAATAAAAGTGCTCTAAAAATATGAGTTGGACTTTTCGGGATACCTCTGGTCATATGAGGGATGACCAAAGTGGTTTCATTAGGATTGGATAAGTGGATATCTCGAACATTTTGATATGATGGAATCAAGAGGTTTATGGATTTGCAAGAAGTGTATAGAAATATATTTTTGGAAAATGAGCAAAGGCACCCATTTAACAAAGGATGATTTTAGAAGCATCTAGGAATTGGTTTCCTTTGGATTTGGAGTTCAAATGAATTTCCTATGAATTTGCAAAGTTGGCTATATATAAAGAAATAGACCATTATTTGAGGTGATATAGAAAGTACTAGTAAAAATGTTCAAAAACTAAGCTTTGAACTTATAGACATCTAGGATTTTGAATCATGGGATTTGGATCAAAAATGGGCTCTCTGTGATTTTCTAAAGTTCATCACAGAAATGGAAAAGTAGAGTTTTGATAAATATTTGTGAAGAAAATCTTTATGGAAAAATGTGCAAATTGCACCATGTGATAGATCAGGAATTTATGAACTGTTAGAAATTTGAATCATCAAATTTGGAGGTAATATGAATATTCTATGGATTTTAGAAGTTCACAGGAAAAGAAAAAGGGAAAAAGGATTTAACCTTATCTGGCGCGCTGGGCGAGAGTTAACAGTTGGCCACGTCGGAGGCGTATTCGTGAGAATACGCCTTCGCGTGAGGGAGACGGCAACGCCCGAAACCGTCTCCACTTAAACGGGTGGGCTCCGCCCACCGGGTCACTGACGAGCGGGGCCCGGGGCTCAGGCCATCTCCTACCTCCCGCTCGAACAGAGCAGAGGCAGGGGAGGCGAGGCCGAGCGGCACCGGCGCTCACCCCGGGCGGCACGGGCCACCTCCGGCGGCGCCCGGCGACGGAGGACTCAGCGTCATGGACCCGTCCATGTGCAGCACGATCATGGGGAGCCAGGAGGAGGAGGGCTCAAAAGGGCGGACCGGGGTTGACGGGCGGGTTCGGCAAGGCGAGGGAGGAATGGGGAGGAGTGGAGGGAGCACGGGAGGGCTCGTGGCGGCAGTGGTGGCGCTCTAGCGGTCCAGAGGGAAGGAGGAGGAGAGATGGGCGCGAATTTAGGAGGATTCGGCGGCTCGGCTCCGGCCATGGTGGGTCTTTGGAGGGCACGAGAGGAGGGGGAGGCTGTCCAGAGGTCTCTGGGGAAAGATAGAGCGAATGGAGCCGGAGGAGGGGCTCGGGGCGTTGTTTAAGGTGGGGTGACGGTGCACCGTGGGCGGCGTCCATGGCCACGGCCTAAGCGATGCCGGAGGCCGAATTGGCACACTCGGCCATGTCCGGGTGTTCGTGGGCATGGACTACTCCCGGGAGGGGAAGAGAGGGAGCGGGAAAGCAGCAAAGCGGGTCCCGCTGTGGGCTGGCCGATGGCTGGCCGGGCGGCGCCTGTCTGCATGCGAGGAGAGCGGAGAGGGGAGAGAGGAGGGGGCGAGA
Organism: Aegilops speltoides; assembly: GCA_021437245.1. Lineage (NCBI taxonomy): Eukaryota > Viridiplantae > Streptophyta > Magnoliopsida > Poales > Poaceae > Aegilops > Aegilops speltoides. The sequence goes on from CM038146.1 coordinate 178,487,505, forward strand.
GGGTGCCGTGCATTGGACGTCGAGGTGACCTCGGGGACACGAGGGGAGGCCCTAGGTGGCCGGAGGCGGTTGGAATGGGCGGCTACAGGGGGAGCAAGATCAGGCAGCTCAGCCTTGAGCCTGCACGCCATGGCATAAAATATATGCCACAGGCGTGTCCATTTTTTGTCTAGGAGCACTGGGGAGTGTAAACAAAGGGAGGTGGCCTTGGATGCCTTGTGGAACCAATGGAGTGAGGAGGAGGTGAGAAAGAGAGAGGAAGGTGCTATCCAGAGGGGTAAATGGGGTGTTTCACCCTCAATCATTGAGTGAGGCCAGGGAAGAGTTCTTGGAGATAGGAGAGGACTAGGAGGAGCTGTGGTAAAAGTTGAGCTCCCCAAGAATAGTGGAAGGGGTCAAAATAGTGATTTTTGCAAAATGCGAAGGTGTTTGATGTTGGTTTGGGCAAGAATATGATTCCCATTTGTCATGAGGCTCCCCAGGGTGAAATGACACATATAATTAAGGCCTTCCACCAATTTGGAGCTAAATTGAAGAAAGTTGACAATGCAACTTTGGTAAACCCTAGAAATGAACAGAAATGGGTTTTCCAAGATTTAGTCATGAAAATATGTTCTCCTTGATGCACCACTTGGTGTAGTGTCATCATTTGATCATGTGATCATGCTCACAAAAGTTGGAATCAAGGAGAGAAAGTTTCCAATGTAGAGTTGTTCAAATTTGGTTTTGGTCAGAAAGGGTTTTGGGGAACTTTGATCAAGTTAACTTGTTCTCCAACTTGTGCCATTTGGTCTAGATGAATTATTAGACCATTCTAGCATGTTCACAAGGTTTGGGAACATTTGGACATGTTTGGCAATGTAAAGTTGCTCAAACTTCAAAATAGACAGAAGTGGTTTTGAGGGTATTTGATGATGTTATCTTGCTCTCCAAGACATGATACTTGTCAAGATCACCAAATATATCATATGTGACATGATAGAATTTCCTTGGACTTTTTGGAGAATATTTCCTTTGTAAATATTTCAAAAGCTTGAAATATCCGAAAGGGTTTTGAGGATTTGACCAATATTTTGAACATGACCATGTGTTAAAACTCTTATATATGGACAATATATGTCCTATGAGTTTCCTAAATTTTGCCAAATATTTTGAAGCAATAAAATAATTTTTCCTATTAAAGACCATTTCTGGCCTTGATAAAAAGCTTTTAAATAAAATAGGAAAACAACTTTTAAAATTATATTTTGTGGTTTCGGGTATCCTATTTCTAATAGGAGTCAAATATATTTTATAAAGATTTTAATGCCCTAAATTAAGTACTTGCGGTGCAAACCTCAATTCAGGGGTTTTGAAAAACTAATTTTTGAAAATACTTTTTGGCCAAATTATTTTTGTAAGAAAATATTTTTATGTCCTATACACATGGCATGATCATTGGGAAAGGTTTTTGGAGCAAGGAGATGAAGTATAGAAGTTGGAGGATTTATTTGATTTTTAGAGCACTAGCAAACAACAGACAAACATTCAATCAAAGCAAAGACAAAACACTCAAAAGTTTTTGTCAAACCACATTTTAGCATGACTAAGAGCTTAAGTGATGTGCCATGAAAATCAGGGTGTGACAGACCTACCCCCCTTACAAGAATCTCGTCCCCGAGATTCCCAGACTAGGCGAGGAAAGGAGTTGGATTTGGGGTAGTCCTCACGTCCTCATATTGCTTCGGCTTCTGAGTGGTGCTCCATTGAATCTTGAAGGGCCTGGTGTTGTAGCATCATGTATGGCGCTCTTCTTGATCCAGGTTGCTAATGGGTAGCTTGCGGTAGGTTAGATTGGGCTAGGGGTCGATGGCTTGGTGGTCAATGCCCTTGTAGAGATCGGACAAGTTAGGAAGTTGGAAACACTTCCGGGGTTGTGATGCATGGAAAGCGTTGTGCACATTAGGTGGCTCAGGTGGTAACTCTAGCTGGTAGTCATCTACTCTTCGTCTTGAAGTGATCTCGGAGGGGGGTTGTTAAATCTTGGAGTGATTTCGAAGGGGGCCGATGAATCTTGGCGCAGATTTCCTTGTCATGAAAATGCTCGATTCCCTTGAGAGAAGTGGCTTGCAGATATGCCTGGTCTTCGATGCGGAGGTCTACTTCTTGACGATGGTGGTTGGTGTAGTTCTCCCTCCTTGGCATGGCGGTCTTCAAATGTTCCTTGACTAGCTAAATGATTCTTCTTCCGTCTTCGGGTGGACAGGTAGGTCACCAAATGATGATGACAACTATCTTGTCTAAGCACTCCGTGAGATCTATGGGGTACGTGAAGTGAGCTGAGGCGTTGGTGGTGGTCATGGTTGAGCATTGGCCAAGGTCTTATTGATCTAGAGCCAAAGCCCGAGGTCAGGATCCGACCATGTTGTGGCTTGGTAGGGCATAAGGGTTTCAAGGATTCTAGTGTGCGAATGAACATTTATCATCCTACCTTTAAGCACGGTTTCTGAGATGCCAATAGTCTATCTAGTCCTTTAAACAATCACATCATATCACTGACAGCATCATTTGCTTAGGTCAACTCCAATCATCACCCATGTGATTCATATCCTCATGGCTCTCAAGAGGAGGTCTAACAAAATCATATATGTCCACAATCCCCAAACCCATATGTATGTCTACCCCAAAAAAAAACCATGGGTAGAACATACAAGCTGCTAAGCTTGAACGTGAAAATCCAAGTGCTCAGCCTATTCTTCCAAGGCCTAAGATAAAGTACCTCTATCCTAGAGAAACACGTCGTAAGCCACTCCAAGATCTTGTTCCCTTCCCATGAATCAACTCCAACAGCCCATTAACTTCCATCAATCACTGCATAATCCATTAATTCTACAAATCCAATGCCTATGCTGGTGTTCCACATGATCTCCTAAAGTCTATATAATCCCCAAATGCTTGAAAGGGCTACCTTGCTATAGTCAGTCCACCAATTCCCGTTATCATGGTCAAGTAATACTCCAAGGTCAAGCTTATATAGATACCTAATTAAACTCTGACAATACATCCAATCTCCTAGTTTATTGTCCACCGAGAAACATGGTATCACGATCAAGATCATCAGTCTAAATCCAATTACTCCGAACCATGTAGACATACTCAACATCACTTACTCAAATCCAAATCTTTTGTCCAACGAGAATTCCTACATGTTCCCCCAAGTCAATTACGTATCATCAACTGTCTCCTATCAATATCATCTGATCAAGTCAAATCCTTGCACTTCCAGAAATTCCAGCTTGCGATCATAATTGTCCTATAAATCCAATTTTTTTACTCAGGGGTAATGAAAGCTATGCTACTCTATAATCATGATCCCACTAAGTTCGTCTTCCAACATGGTAGCCTTGTAATCCACCAAAGAATCTCAGATAATTCCTCAAAGTCATTGATATAAACTCGTCAAGTCCTTTGTCCTCAAATCCTATATCCTCAAACTGGTCTTCCTATGGCATCGTCAGATCTGGTGCTATATTAGGATGATAATGTGCTCGTTCACTATGTCCACTAGTTTCATAATAAACCCAGTGTTGTGCAAGGTTTACTGTAGCTTAACTTGTCCTCTTGCGATTCCGTAGGTTAAGCTCAGGGTTAAGGTTTCGAGCTGGGGTATCTCGCGAAGTCTCGAAGGGCCTAGGAATGGGTTTCTAGTCTTGAGGGTTAAACATAATTCTACGGAGTTGCATTGGTCGAGGAGGCTGCAGCAAAAGTCTTCAGCTCTTGTTGGTCGCCGAGGCGGAATCCTTGGTGCATATTGTCTTGCTTGTCTTCAGTTGAGAAGAGAGATGAAAGGAAGGGTAGCATAGAGAAGGGAAATGTCTAAAGGGGTTCTCGATGCGGTGAAAACAAGAAAGTGCCAAAAGGCAAGGCACAAACAACAAAATAAGGCAGGTGATATAGTCGCGTACTTGTTGCCTAGGGCAAAAGGGCGACTGATATCAAAAACACAACAAATAAAACAAGCAACACACAATCATGGTCCTACTCGAACCATCATACGGACTCGACTGCGCATAGGGGGTACACGACTCATCCTACCCTAGGGGTTCTCGGACTCCATAGTCGTGCCTTGTGCCTCGTGCAGTCTCCCGAGTTTCCTCAGGTGCTGGTACGTCTCTTGTAGTTGTTTGATGAAACGATCCCGGCTGAGCTTGAAGAGTCTGCCATCGTCTTCTTAATCATGAAGGTCCCTTTTTGTCTTCTAAGCCGTTGATGGTACCAGGTAGGTAATCCTTTATGCAATGACATTATCAAGGCATAATAGAGGTCCATCATGTCGGTTACGTTGATGATAACATCGACACCAAGAGCGGGGGATGAGGAGAACCGTTTTCCTGCTCACTATGGTGAGGCGGACCAAATGGCTAGGTTCTCATCCATCGGTGGTTGCTTACAACAACAAAGAGTGACAGGTTACTCTATTAGCGATGTATATCATGATCTTGCATATCCTATGCCCTGATCATCGTAGGCTAAGGTGGCATCGTCTTGGGGCAGTGTCAAGGGTGTCACCATCTCCTAGGTCTTCAGGTCCTCATTCCTCGAGGATGCATCTTCATTGGTATCTTCTTGTTGTGATGTCGCCAATCTTGTGTTCAGGAGATGTGGGTGAATGTCTGGCAAGGCATCTTCCTTCTTGATTATCCACGAAGATTACAAGGAATCCAGTGGCTAGGGACATAAGGGTTCTAGCGACCATTAAATTTTGAAGGGGAAGAGGAAAGTATATCTTAGTTTTTGAAAAACTGAGAAGAGAAGAGTAGTATAGATTGTTTTGAAAACTAGTAGTAGATTTGGAAATAGTTTTACCCTAACTAACGACCATGCTAACTAAGGCTTCCTACAGTCAGGATGGCTCTGATACCAGCTCTGTGGGGACCCCGACTCATAAGTCGTGATCACCGAATGCTGCGTGTCTGATGATCCCGAGATCAATGCTCACTGAACACACAGAAGCTGAATAACAAGAGGCTTACATCCATACATACCGTATTACACAAGTAGGACCATTATGGTCAAGTCTTGAGTATAACATCGCAGCAGAAATCTTCATCGATAACTTGGACCCATGCCATCTGCCTTAACCCTACAGGCATTCTGACTGGGAAACGTCCTAGCTCGCATGCTCGTCACCGAAGTGTTCTTCATCATATCCGGTTCTTTCATGCCTGGTCAATGAAATAACCAGTGGCAAGCCAATGAGTACTTTGAATGTACTCACAAGCAACCCATGATTTGGTTCAAGGTACAGTAATGCATGACATAGGTAAAGTTTGCATAAAGCTAGTTTTGAGTGCAAGGACATGTTCAACAACCTATAAAGCATGCATCAAAAGAATTCAAGTAACCATGAGATCTGGTCACAGATATCAACATAAATAGAATGGGCACCAACCCATTTATCATAAACAGAGTGGGCACCAACCCATTTATCATGAACAGAGTGGGCACCAACCCATCTCAATCGGGTCAAGTCCTTGGCTTGACCCCAAGTCATTTCCATCATCTCACTCACACGGTTGAAAGCCCTGGACATAGTTTAAGCAGCACCGCCCAACCGTCCTTGACCATGGACACGACTATTCGAATAGTTTTACACTCTGCAGAGGTTGCATACTTTACCCACTAGATCCGGGGAACTTCCGTGTCATCCACGACCCGCGGTACCTCAAGTACCCGGGGTAAGCACCCGATCACCGCCTTTCCCTAGACGACACTAACATGGAGTCCACTCGATTGGTAGTAACCCCCGTGCCCAACATTTCAAATAACATTTTCGTGGAGCCTTGCTCCCATATTCATCACATACCACTGGCACGGGGTACCAACGGTGTGTCCGGTGCCCCATAAAGATGGTCATGGCCGCCCTACCTGGCACGACCCCGTCCCAAGAGAGAGCACCAACTCTCCCCCGTCACTAGTAATGCGGGCTCCAAGCTAGTATCGGTCTAGGTACTCAACAATGCCCTTTCCCATATAAGGGTAGAGTGGTCGCGCATGTAGGGTTGGGACCGTCATCAAATCTTAAATCTAATCCGTTTTCGAAAACAACACACACTTGCCTCGGTACACCACTTCGTCATCAAGTGGTTACCTTTCTCATCATCTCCCTCGGGCATAAATGGCACCCGATGGGGTTTTCGAAAGTTGTTTTGAAATATTTTGTCTCCATCACATGCATATTCCCGTCCCTTTTGCGTAGCAACCTACTTAGCATCCTATCTACTCCCATCGTCATAACCCTCATAAGAAGGTAGGGTCATGCACAATGCAAGTGTCAACGAGAAAAGTAACGGAGGCAACCCACCAAAGTGGTTACCCATCCTTCATGATTCCGATGCAACAATAATAAGTGCTATATGACATGCATAAAAAGGGGTTTCATAGTCATGGTCAAAGGGCTGCTTGCCTGTTTAACAAAGTCTTCGAGGTCTTCAAATATCTCCGGTCCAACTCCGAGCATTCCGTCTACTTCGTCAACTATCGCCGAAAGCAACCATAATAAGCAACACAATAAGGCAGGAAATAAAAGTGCTCTAAAAATATGAGTTGGACTTTTCTGGGATACCTCTGGTCATATGAGGGATGACCAAAGTGGTTTCATTAGGATTGGATAAGTGGATATCTCTAAACATTTTGATATGATGGAATCAAGAGGTTTATGGATTTGCAAGAAGTGTATAGAAATATATTTTTGGAAAATGAGCAAAGGCACCCATTTAACAAAGGATGATTTTAGAAGCATCTAGGAATTGGTTTCACTGGATTTGGGGTTCAAATGAATTTCCTATGAATTTGCAAAGTTGGCTATATATAAAGAAATAGACCATTATTTGAGGTGATACAGAAAGTACTAGTAAAAATGTTCAAAAACTAAGCTTTGAACTTATAGACATCTAGGATTTTGAATCATGGGATTTGGATCAAAAATGGGCTCTCTGTGATTTTCTAAAGTTCATCACAGAAATGGAAAAGTAGAGTTTTGATAAATATTTGTGAAGAAAATCTTTATGGAAAAATGTGCAAATTGCACCATGTGATAGATCAGGAATTTATGAACTGTTAGAAATTTGAATCATCAAATTTGGAGGTAATATGAATATTCTATGGATTTTAGAAGTTCACAGGAAAAGAAAAAGGGAAAAAGGATTTAACCTTATCTCTGCGCTACTGGCGAGAGTTAACACTGGGCGCCCAGCTGACTGGCTGCTTGCTGCCTTGCAGGCCCACGTCGGAGGCGTATTCGTGAAAATACGCTTTCACGTGAGGGAGACGGCAACGCCCGAAACCGTCTCCACTTAAACGGGTGGGCTCCGCCCACCGGTCACTGACGAGCGGGGCCCGGGGCTCAGGCCATCTCCTACCTCCCGCTCGAGCAGAGCAGGAGGGAGGCGAGGCCGAGCGGCACCAGCGCCACCCCGGCGGCACGGGCCACCTCCGGCGGCGCCCGGCGCACCGGAGGACTCAGCGCGCCGTGGAGCACCCGTCCATGTGCAGCACGACCCCGGGGGAGCCAGGGAGGAGGAGGGCTTCGGGTGCGGCGGACCGGGGTTGACGGCGGGTTCGGCAAGGCGAGGGAGGAATGGGGAGGAGTGGAGGGAGCACGGGAGGGCTCGTGGCGACGGTGGTGGCGCTCTAGCGCGGTCCAGAGGGAAGGAGGAGGAGAGATGGGCGCGAATTTAGGAGGATTCCGGCGGCTCGGCTCCGGCCATGGTGGGTGCTGGAGGGCACGAGAGGGAGGGGGAGGCTGTCCAGGAGGTCTCTGGGGGAAAGATAGAGCGAATGGAGCCCAGAGGAGGGGCTCGGGACGTTGTTTAAGGTGGGGTGACGGTGCACCGTGGACGGCGTCCATGGCCACGGCCTAGGCGATGCCGGAGGCCGAATTGGCACACTCGGCCATGTCCGGGGTGTTCGTGGGCGTGGACTACTCTGGGAGGGGAAGAGAGGGAGCGGGAACGCAGCAAAGCGGGTCCCGCCGTGGCAGCGATGGCGCTTGGGCGGCCTTCTGTCCGCACGCGAGGAGAGCCGGAGAGGGGGAGAGAGGAGGGGGCGACAGGGTGCCGTGCACTGGACGTCGAGGTGACCTCGGGGGACACGAGGGGGAGGCCCTAGGTGGCCGGAGGCGGTTGGAATGGGCGGCTACGGTCGGAGGCAAGATCAGAAGGCCTCAGCCTGACTCTGCACGCCATGGCATAAAATATATGCCACGGGCGTGTCCACTTTTGTCTAGGAGCACTGGGGGAGTGTAAACAAAGGGGAGGTGGCCTTGGATGCCTTGTGGAACCAATGGAGTGAGGAGGGAGGTGAGAAAGAGAGAGGAAGGTGCTATCCAGAGGGGTAAATGGGGGTGTTTCACCCCTCAATCATTGAGCTGAGGCCAGGGAAGAGTTACTGGAGATAGGAGAGGACTAGGAGGAGCTGTGGTAAAAAGTTGAGCTCCCCAAGAATAGTGGAAGGGGTCAAAATAGTGATTTTTGCAAAATGCCAGAAGGTGTTTGATGTTGGTTTGGGCAAGAATATGATTCCCATTTGTCATGAGGCTCCACAGGGTGAAATGACACATATAATTAAGGCCTTCCACCAATTTGGAGCTAAATTGAAGAAAGTTGACAATGCAACTTTGGTAAACCCTAGAAATGAACAGAAATGGGTTTTCCAAGATTTAGTCATGAAAATATGTTCTCCTTGATGCACCACTTGGTGTAGTGTCATCATTTGATCATGTGATCATGCTCACAAAAGTTGGAATCAAGGAGAGAAAGTTTCCAATGTAGAGTTGTTCAAATTTGGTTTTGGTCAAAAAGGGTTTTGGGGAACTTTGATCAAGTTAACTTGTTCTCCAACTTGTGCCATTTGGTCTAGATGAATTATTAGACCATTCTAGCATGTTCACAAGGTTTGGGAACATTTGGACATGTTTGGCAATGTAAAGTTGCTCAAACTTCAAAATGGACAGAAGTGGTTTTGAGGGTATTTGATGATGTTATCTTGCTCTCCAAGACATGAGACTTGTCAAGATCACCAAATATGTCATATGTGACATGATAGAATTTCCTTGGACTTTTTGGAGAATATTTCCTTTGTAAATATTTCAAAATCTTGAAATATCCAGAAAGGGTTTTTGAGGGATTTGACCAATATTTTGAACTTGACCATGTGTTAAAACTCTTATATATGGACAATATATGTCCTATGAGTTTCCCTAAATTTTGCCAAATATTTTTGAAGCAATAAAATAATTTTTCCCTATTAAAGACCATTTCTGGCCTTGATAAAAAGCTTTTAAATAAAATAGGAAAACAACTTTTAAAATTATATTTTTGTGGTTTCGGGTATCCTATTTCTAATAGGAGTCAAATATATTTTATAAAGATTTTTAATGCCCTAAATTAAGTACTTGCAAAGTGCAAACCTCAATTCAGGGGTTTTGAAAAACTAATTTTGAAAATACTTTTGGCCAAATTATTTTTGTAATAAAATATTTTTATGTCCTATACACATGGCATGATCATTGGGAAAGGTTTTTGGAGCAAGGAGATGAAGTATAGAAGTTGGAGGATTTATTTGATTTTTAGAGCACTAGCAAACAACAGACAAACATTCAATCAAAGCAAAGACAAAACACTCAAAAGTTTTTGTCAAACCACATTTTAGCATGACTAAGAGCTTAAGTGATGTGCCATGAAAATCAGGGTGTGACAAAGGGGGAACTATGCCTTCAGGGTGCACTTGTCTCAAATGCGTGGAAATTTACAAACTTAGCCCCCGTTTAAAATTTCCTACATCACGGCAATATTAGTAGGTTGGGCATAGGACGGTAATCTCGCATACACCAAAATATTTGCCGCCGGAAATTTCGGCCGAGGAGAGTTTGTTTTGGCGCCCATCGTGTATGAATCTGGGTGAAAGACGATTTCCGCCGAGGACACACTATGTTTTGGCGCCCATCGTGTATGAATCCGGGTGAGAGGCGGTTATGTCACCTTTGAGTGAAATTACAAACCTACCCCTATCAAGACCTATTGAAATTGACCTGACATGTGTTGCATGTCAGGGACATGCAGTAATTTCTATCTCCCATATTTTGGTTTTGGGTGGTTACTGCGAGTTTGTCCACTTCGTTCATTTTTTTGAGAAAAAGCTTGCACGTTTACCGTGCCAACTCAATTCCAACCCATTTTGTATTCTATTTTTGTTCGGGCAGGATCCATTTTCGATTGGAATAATATGCTACATACATCATTTTTATATATACTTTCAAAAGCACAACAAAGAATTCTGCTCCTTTATATATATAATATGATTTACAAATACAATGATCTAAAAATCATAAGGTTGAATTCAAAATTTTGAAACTAAATTATGTTCTACTAAAATGTATGGATCGGTAATATCTACATATTAAATAGCATAGATGCGCGTGAATTCATATGAGTATGCATGTTTAATAGATCAATTTTGGTTCGAGTATGAATTACATGTATCATCATCTCGAATTCAAATATTTGAATCCCTTTTATGTTGACATTTTCTATACACGCAACTAAATATTTGAATCTCCTTTCACGCCTATATCTTTCGCATGCTCCTTCATGTAGCTATCACTCTCTTTTCTCCAGCTCACCCAGACGCTCACTTCATGTTTCTCCTATTTTTGCAAACGTGGTCTCTCGACGTCTCCCTTGAGAAGTGTCACACTCTCCCTATCATTATACATTACACGGTTTTATATATCTCTCACGTCTCTATCGTTCTCTGGTATCACTAGGTACCTAAGCTTTCTTTTTCACTGCCACACACACACTCTCTCTCTCACTCGTCTTTCACTTTGTCTTTCTCTCTAGGGTTCTCTCATGCACCCCATATCTCTCTAGACATGACTCCTACCACTAAAATTACTCTCTCCCGCACACACAATGTTTGTTGCGGTCTCCTTTCCATCTTCATCTCAGTTATAAAACTGACATTATTCATTTGTTTACCAATCAGACAAACTCCCCCTCCCTTTCTCTCTCTCTCTCTCACACACACACACACACACACACACACACACACAACTCCTGCTTCCACTCCCCTTCCCGACTACCGTATCTCTCACAGACACACAAAACTCTTGCTTTTGCACCCCTGACTTGTATTTCTCTCACAAACATTGATCGACTAGCCTCCAGATAGGTTTATACACCCGCACACTCTTCCTTCCACTATCTCGTACATGTCTCTCTCGCGCTCCTTGTATCTATGTAAATTTTTCGCCCCTTCTTGATACACGCCCTCTCGATCGTGCACACACACACACACACACACACACACACACACACACACACACACACACACACACACTATAGCCTCATTTTATGGTGATACCTCTCGCACACACACTCTTTATGTCTTTGTCACACACACACACTCTGTCCTCCTCCTCTCTCCCTCTCTCTCTCTCTCACACGCCACACACACATGGGCTTTTTGCAACAACTAGCAAGATGCCCATGCGTTGCACGGAACATCAAGATGCATTTGTGTCATGGAATTGTCATGGTAGATGTCCTTAGTGTGAGGACTTAGTCGCGAGGCCAACACATCTATGTGGTAGCTTGAGAGGGTTGGGCGGAATCAAGAGACGCAACACAATACAAGGATTTAGACAGCTTCGGGCCCCGGGAAACATCATCCGGTAATAACCCTACATGCTGTTTGTGGCTAGGTCTCATTATGATCATGAGGGAGTCGCCGTTAAGCCGACTCTTCGTGTCTAGCCCTAGAGATTGTTTCTTCTTGCCTGTCCCTCTCTGGGGAGCCCTGCCCCTCCTTATATAAGTTGAAGGGACGGGTTACATGACTAGTCCTAGTAGGATTAGGATTACTCTATTACAAGTGGAGTCCTAGTCTTGCTTCCTTTGTAGGATAATATTCCTTATGCCTTTTCTCTTAAGCCGGCCCACCATAGCATGAGTCGGCCTTCTGGGCTTGATTCTTGTTGATCGTCTGACCCGCCCGCCGGTTCACTAATAGGTCGCTGAGGATCAGGCGGGTCTCCAGTGAGTCGTCAAATGTCTGTCGGGTCTTTGGTGAGCCGCCAAGCCCGGCCGGGTCATACCGCGAGGTATATCCCCGACAATTTGTATGAGTAGTTTATCTTGCGGGAGAAAGGGATGAACGAGGGAAGGCCTTATTTGCAAAAGTGGAGAGGGGTGTGGGTATCTTTTTGCAAAATTTCCATAGTTTCCTTCCTATCCGTCAGATATAAATCAGATGACCTATAATTGCAGGATGGCATGCACACCATCATCACCAACTTTGTTTTTATAAGAGTAGAGATATACCACTTATTGAATCTTGAAACCAACCACATTCCTCCCTTATCTCATCAAAACCTCCAAAGAAATATATTTTGAGTGAAACATAACATTTTTTTACCGATATACGTATTTCAAAATTAGACTCTTTTCTATCAAATCGGTGAATATGTATTAATCTACTTTGATTGTGTGGCAACGCATTGGCACATTGCTAGTTATTACTACTACATAATTTTTTGGACACCAAGCAAAAGGTGGAGTACATATACGAAGAGAAGAAGCGCACGCACACAGTCGGTCCCTCGTTGTCTCGCACACATGAGAGTTACGTAAAGCCACCATAAACAAATAAACCCTAAAACCATAGGTGCACGATTGCTGCATGCACGGGTACCGGGTACATGGTGGAGCGCACCATTGTAGGAATAGTCAGTTCGCGTGATAATTTGATTCATGGGAGTTGATGGTCGGGACCACAGGTGAACGACCTGGAGGCGGTGGCTCGCCATTCGCCACTGATCGACTAGCGTTTAAAATATCATTTTTTTAGCGGGATAAGAGTTCCGATTTTCAATGGCCGTTATAAGTACTAGTTTTTAGAACGATTGGTATGGAGCGAAAATGGAATTCATAACTACTACCTCCATCCTGGTTTACTAGTCCCCATCGTATTTTGGGTCAAAGTTTGTCCACGAATTTTACTTGTAAAATGTGAATGGAAAACGAGATTTTGTTATACCCAAACAAAAAAGGACTGGAGGGAGTGATTGCTCTGACACGGACACGACCTCTCATAGCACAGGCAGTGAACCGCTGCGCCAGCCAAGATGGCCCCACTCGCTGCAGGCCAGGCTGAACACGCCTCCTCGTCGCATGCATCCGGCTTCAGACTGCCCCGCTTGCCTCCATTGAATCCGCGCGTGTGCCAGCAACACGTCCTTCCGCGAGCCATCCAGCATTTTAGAACACAACGCCGATTGGCTCCTCTCGTCCACCCACTATTTAAACAAGGCGAGACGCCTGGAAAGAACCACACCACACCGCCGCTCCCCATATCCTCCTTGCACCATTTCCAACACACTCTCCATAGCATTAGGTGAACAAGAAGACAAGTTCTCCGACATAAAAGCCGGCTGGGTGCCCCGACGAGCGAGGCAACTCGTTGTCCCACCTCTCTCCCCGCCCCAGGCCGTCAGTACCATGGGCGAGGCTGCAGGCGGGCAAGCGGAGGAGCAAGCAACCGCTCCAAGCTGGCCCCTAGTGCATCAACTCGACGCTCCAAGCCTGCTCGCAGAAGAGTCACCAGTTGCTGCACGCGGGCGCACGAGGGACCACGGCGTCTAGTGCATCATGGTTGGCCGTGCCATCCGACGCAAACATTGGTGGAACCGTGGCATGCTGGTGGAGGTGGCCAACACGTCCGTGGCCACCGCCGACACTGAGGTTGGGAGCCGCTGCTGCTCGGAACCCACGAATGCTACAACCACCACGTCACCGACAGACACTCGGTGTGTTGCCCGGTTTGGCTCAAAACATTGTGGACCCTAGCCGCGGCTAGCATTAGAAATATTATACCTGCCTCCAGAAGTTATTCGTGTTTAGTCAAAAAATGTCCACAATATAATTAATTATGTAGGGTCTTGACTTGTTGTGCTCGCACTGGTAGTAGGAACTAGAGATTTTTCTTTATTTATAACTCTCCTCACATATCTTTGGCTTTGAAGTGAATCATGGTTGTGGACATTATCTATGAATGTGCAGATATCTGTGAACATGAGTTTGATGTGGAAGTTGAACTTGGAATGTTGGGCTTGCGTGTGAACTATACCATGTCCAATGCTTCGTCTGTTATAGTTTGGAAAGTAATTGTTGTTAGTACATGACACAGAAAAAATTTATTTTGTGCCACATCAGTAGATGCACAGACATCACAACAGGCATGCTGACTAGATAAACATTTGAACCTAGCTATAATGAAGGAAAATTTGTATTGACAACAGTTTTAGGTAGCAGGAGACGCCTAGCCTGCTCTGCCTCTGCTAGCTTCTTTCTGGCTTCTTCCATCTCTTCTTTGACTTGGGTGAAGAGAGCATCCGATTGCTCTTTTCGCTTCTTCAGGAACTCAGCTACATTCCCAAGGGCCGCTGCACGCTTTCTTTCAGCCTTTACTAGAGCCACGAGGACACGAACAATTGACGACTCCACCTGGCTTGTGTGTAATCCAACATCATCTTGGAATTTGCACCTTGTGTCTAATCCAGCACCATTAGGGAATGGGCACCTTGTGTGTAATCTAGCCTCATTTTGGAAACATGATCTCGAGGTTGACCATACTTCCCTCCTCGCAGGAACTGCATCCTAACATGAAGTAACTTCTTTTTTAGATCAATACTCAAAGTGATACGTCTCCAACGTATCTATAATTTTTGATTGCTCCATGCTACTTTATCTACTATTTTGGATTGGGCTTTATTTTCCAATTTTATATTATTTTTGGGACTAACCTATTAACCGGAGGCCCAGCCCAGAATTGCTGTTTTTTGCCTATTTCAGTGTTTCGAAGAAACGAAATATCAAACGGAGTCCAAACGGAATGAAACCTTCGGGAACGTGATACAGGAGACTTGGACCCTACTCCAAGATGTAACAGAGGCGGTCACGAGAGTGGGGGGCGCCCCCTGCCTCGTGGCCCCCCTGTTGCTCCACCGACGTACTCCTTCCTCCTATATATACCTATGTATCCCCAAACGATCAGAACAGGAGCCGAAAACCTAATTCCACCGCCGCAACCTTCTGTATCCACGAGATCCCATCTTGGGGCCTGTTCTGGAGCTCCGCCGGAGGGGGCATCCACCATGAAGGGCTTCTACATCAACACCATAGCCCCTCCAATGAAGTGTGAGTAGTTTACTTCAGACCTTTGGGTCCATAGCTAGTAGCTAGATGGCTTCTTCTCTCTTTTTGGATCTCAATACAATGTTCTCCCCCTCTCTCGTGGAGATCTATTCGATGTAATCTTCTTTTTGCGGTGTGTTTGTTGAGACCAATGAATTGTGGGTTTATGATCCAACTTATCTATGAACAATATTTGAATCTTCTCTGAATTCTTTTATGTATGATTGAGTTATCTTTGCAAGTCTCTTCGAATTATCCTTTTTGGTTTGGCCAACTAGATTGGTAGTTCTTGCAATGGGAGAAGTGCTTAGCTTTGGGTTCAATCTTGCGGTGTCCTTTCCCAAAGGATGTGAAGGGCAGCAAGGCACGATTGTATTGTTGCCATCGAGGATAACAAGATGGGGTTTTATCATATTGCATGAATTTATCCTCTACATCATGTCATCTTGCTTAAGGCGTTACTCTGCTTTTTAACTTAATACTCTAGATGCATCTTTGGATAGCGGTCGATGAGTGGAGTAATAGTAGTAGATGCAGAATCGTTTCGATCTACTTGTCTCGGACGTGATGCCTATATACATGATCATACCTAGATATGCTCATAATTATGCTCATTTCTGTCAATTGCTCAACAGTAATTAGTTCACCCGCCGTAGAATATCTATGCTCTTGAGAGAAGCCACTAGTGAAACATATGGCCCCCGGGTCTATTCTCATCATATCAATCTCCATTACTTTATTACTTGCTTTGTTTTTATTTTGCCTTTTACTTTTCACTTTGCATCTCTATACCAAAAATACCAAAAATATTATTTATCATCTCTATCAGATCTCACTCTCGTAAGTGACCATGAAGGGATTGACAACCCCTAATCGCGTTGGTTGCGAGGAGCTATCATTTTGTGTAGGTACGAGGGACTTGTGCGTGGTCTCCTACTGGATTGATACCTTGGTTCTCAAAAACTGAGGGAAATACTTATGCTACTTTGCTGCATCATCCTCTCCTCTTCGGGGGAATCCAACGCAGTGCTCAAGAGGTAGCAAGAAGAATTTCTGGCGCCGTTGCCGGGGAGGCTCACGCAAGCAAGTCAACCATACCAAGTACCCAACACAATCCCTATCTCTTGCATTACATTATTTGCCATTTGCCTCTCGTTTTCCTCTCCCCCACTTGACCCTTGCTGTTTTATTCGCTCTCTCTTTCCCAGTCTCCTCCTCCTTTTCCCGTTGCCTTTCTGTTTGCTTGTGTGTTGGATTACTTGTTGCCATGGCGCAAGATAATACCAAATTTTGTGACTTCTCGAATACCAATAATAATGATTGCCTTCGTACTCCGATTGCTCCCCTTAATAATGATGAGTCTTGTGAAATCAATACCGCTTTGTTGAATCTTGTTATGAAAGATCAATTCGCCGGCCTTCCTAGTGAAGATGCCACTACTCATCTAAACAATTTTGTTGATTTGTGTGATATGCAAAAGAAGAAAGATACCGATAACAATATTGTCAAATTGAAGTTATTTCCGTTTTCACTTAGAGATCATGCTAAAGTTTGGTTTTCGTCTTTGCCTAAAAATAGTATTGATTCTTGGAACAAGTGCAAAGATGCTTTTATCTCTAAGTATTTTCCTCCCGCTAAGATCATCACTCTTAGGAACGATATTATGAATTTTAAATAACTTGATCATGAGCATGTTGCCCAATCGTGGGAAAAATGAAATTGATGCTTCGCAATTGCCCTACTCATGGTTTGAATTTATGGATGATCATACAAAAATTTTATGCCAGATTGAATTTTGCTTCTAGAAATCTTTTAGATTCGGCCGCGGGAGGCACGTTTATGGAAATTACGTTAGGAGATGCTACCAAATTGCTTGATAATATTATGGCTAATTATTCTCAATGGCACACCGAAAGATCTTCTAGTAAAAAAGTCCATGCTATAGTAGAAATCAATGTTTTGAGTGAGAAGATGGATGAACTTATGAAGATGTTTGCTAATAAAAATACTCCTCTTGATCCCAATGATATGCCTTTATCTACTTTGCTTGACAATAATAATGTCTATGGATGTGAATTTTGTTGGTAGGAATAGTTTTGGAAACAACGCTTATAGAGGGAATTTTAATCCTAGGCCTTATCCTAGTAATCCTTCTAATAATTATGGAAATTCCTACAACAACTCTTATGGAAATTTTAATAAGATGCCCTCTGAATTTGGGAGTAGTGGTACAGAGTTTATGAATTCACAAAAGAATTTTAATGCTTTGCTTGAAGAGAAATTGCTTAAAGTTGATGATTTGGCTAGGAACGTTGATAGAATTTCTCTTGAAATTGATTCTTTAAAGCTTAGATCTATTCCTCCTAAGCATGATATTAATGATTCTCTCAAAGCCAGGAGAATTTCCATTGATGAGTGCAAGGAAATAACCGCTAGGATGCGTGCTTCCAAAGATGCCTTTATTAAAGCATGTTCTTCCAATTCCTATGAAAATCAAGATGAAGATCTAAAAGTTATTGATGTGTCCCCCATTAAATCTTTGTTTTGCAATATGAATCTTGATGAAACTGAAGATGATCTTCCTTTACCTAGAAGGCGTTTTAAGAATTCGGAGTTTCTAGATCTTGATGATGAAATTGATGAAAGTGGGATTGAAAGAAATAAAAACCTAGATATTGCTAAACCCACTATTTTGGATATTAAGGAATTTAATTATGAAAATTGCTATTTAATTGGTTGTATTTCCTTGTCGCAATCCGTGCTAGATTCTCCTCATGCTTATAGTCAAAATAAGGCCTTTACGAAACACATTGTTGATGCCTTGATGCAATCTTATGAAGAAAAACTTGAGTTGAAAGTTTCTATCCCTAGAAAACTCTATGATGAGTGGGAACCTACTATTAATATTAAAATTAAAGATATGAGTTTCATGCTTTGTGTGATTTGGGTGCTAGTGTCTCTACTATTCCCAAAACTTTGTGTGATTTGCTAGATTTCCGTGACTTTGATGATTGCTCTCTAAACTTGCATCTTGCGGATTCCACTATTAAAAAGCCCATGGGTAGAATTAATGATGTTCTTATTATTGCAAATAGGAATTATGTGCCCGTAGATTTTATCGTTCTTGATATAGATTGCAATCCTTCATGTCCTATTATTCTTGGTAGACCTTTCCTTAGAACGATTGGTGCAATTATTGATATGAAGGAAGGGAATATTCGATTCCAATTTCCCTTAAAGAAGGGCATGGAACACTTCCCTAGAAAGAAAATAAAATTACCATATGAATCTATCATGAGAGCCACTTATGGATTGCCTACCAAAGATGGCAATACCTAGATCTATCCTTGCTTTTATGCCTAGCTAGGGGCGTTAAACGATAGCGCTTGTTGGGAGGCAACCCAATTTGTTTTTTGTTTTTGCTTCTGTTTAGGAATAAATAATCCATCTAGCCTCTGTTTGGATGTGGTTTTATCTTTTAATTATTGTTTGTGCCAAGTAGAACCTATAGGATAACCTACGATGATAGTTGATTTGATTCTGCTGAAAAACAGAAACTTTGCACGCACGAATATAATTTTGTTAAATCACAGAAACGTGATTTTGCGTTGATTCTTTTTGATGCTCTTCAATAAACAAATTGTACATGACTTCATATTTTGGTAGAAGTTTTAGAGTTCCAGAAGTTTGTGTTAGTTACAGATTGCTACAGACTGTTCTGTTTTTGACAGATTCTGTTTTGCTTGTGTTGTTTGCTTATTTTGATGAATCTATGGCTAGTAAAATAGTTTGTAATCCATAGAGAAGTTGGAATACAGTAGGTTTAACACCAATATAAATAAAGAATGAGTTCATTACAGTACTTTGTGAAGGAAATATGCCCTAGAGGCAATAATAAAGTTATTATTTATTTCCTTATTTCATGATAAATGTTTATTATTCATGCTAGAATTGTATTAACCGGAAACATAATACATGTGTGAATATATAGACAAACAGAATGTCACTAGTATGCCTCTACTTGACTAGCTTGTTAATCAAAGATGGTTATGTTTCCTAACCATGAACAAGGAGTTGTTATTTGATTAACAAGGTCACATCATTAGTTGAATGATCTGATTGACATGACCCATTCCGTTAGCTTAGCACACGATCGTTTAGTATGTTGCTATTGCTTCCTTCATGACTTATACATGTTCCTATAACTATGAGATTATGCAACTCCTGTTTGCGGAGGAACACTTTGGTACTACCAAACGTCACAACGTAATCGGGTGATTATAAAGGAGTACTACAGGTGTCTCCAAAGGCGATGTTGGGTTGGCGATTTCGAGATTAGGATTTGTCACTCCGATTGTCGGAGAGGTATCTCTGGGCCCTCTCGGTAATGCACATCACTTAAGCCTTGCAAGCATTGCAACTAATGAGTTAGTTGTGAGATGATGTATTACGGAACGAGTAAAGAGACTTGCCGTAACGAGATTGAACTAGGTATTGGATACCGACGATCGAATCTCGGGCAAGTAACATACCGATGACAAAGGGAACAAACGTATGTTGTTATGCGGTCTGACCGATAAAGATCTTCGTAGAATATGTAGGAGCCAATATGGGCATCCAGGTCCCGCTATTGGTTATTGACCGGAGACGTGTCTCGGTCATGTCTACATTGTTCTCGAACCGTAGGGTCCGCACGCTTAAGGTTTCGATGACGGTTATATTATGAGTTTATGAGTTTTGATGTACCGAAGGAGTTTGGAGTCCCGGATGAGACCGGGGACATGACGAGGAGTCTCGAAATGGCCGAGACGTAAAGATCGATATATTGGACGACTATATTCGGAGTTCGGAAAGGTTCCGAGTGATTCGGTATTTTTGGAGTCTGGGAGAGTTACGGGAATTCGTATTGGGCCTTAATGGGCCATACGGGAAAGGAGAAAAGGGCCAAAGGGTGGGCCGCCTCCCCTTGGTCTAGTCCGAATTGGACTAGGGGGGGCGCACCTTCCTTCCTTCTCCTTCTCTCTTCCCTTTCCTTCTCTCCTACTCCTAATACATGGAAGGACTACTAGTTGGACTAGGAAAGGGGAATCCTACTCTGGTGGGAGTAGGACTCCCCATGGCGCCATAGAGAGGGCCGCCTCCTCCTCCCTCCCTCCTTTATATACGGGGCAGGGGCACCCCTAGGACACACAAGTTGATCTACGGATCGTTCCTTAGCCGGTGCGGTGCCCCTCCACCATATTCCACCTCGGTCATATCGTCGCAAAGCTTAGGCGAAGCCTGCTACCGGTAGAACATCAAGATCGCCACCACGCCGTCAGGCCGACGGAACTCTCCTCCCGAAGCTCACTGGATTTGAGCCCGAGGAGCGCCATCGAGCTGTACGTGTGTCAAGAACTCGGGGCGCCGGAGTAACGGCGCCGGATCGGTCGGATCGCGAGGAGAACGACGACTACTTCCTCTACGTTGTGATCGCTTCGCTTCAGGTCTCACGAGGGTACGTAGACAACACTCTCCCTCTCGTTGCTATGCATCACCATGATCTTGCGTGTGCGTAGGAATTTTTTGAAATTACTACGTTCCCCAACAAATGGCATCCGAGCCTAGGTTTTATGCGTTGATGTTATATGCACGAGTAGAACACAAGTGAGTTGTGGACGATATAAGTCATACGCCTACCAGCATGTCATACTTTGGTTCAGCGGTATTGTGAGATGAAGCGGCCCGGACCGACATTACGATACGCTTACGCGAGACTGGTTTCACCGCTATGAGCACTCGTTGCTTAAAGGTGGTGGCGGTGTCTGTCTCTCTCACTTTAGTTGAACTGAGTGTGGCTACGCCCGGTCCTTGTGAAGGTTAAAACGAGTCTATTTGACAAACTATCGTTGTGGTTTTGATGCGAGGTAAGAACGGTTCTTGCTAAAAGCCCGTAGCAGCCACGTAAAATTTGCAACAACAAAGTAGAGGACGTCTAACTTGTTTTTGCAGGGCATGTTGTGATGTGATATGGTCAAGACGTGATGCTATATTTTATTGTATGAGATGATCATGTTTTGTAACCGGTTATCGGCAATCGGCAGGAGCCATATGGTTGTCGCTTATTGTATGAAATGCAAACGCCTGTAATTGCTTTACTTTATCACTAAGCGGTAGCGATAGTCGTAGAAGCAATAGATGGCATAAACGACAACGATGCTACGATGGAGATCAAGGTGTCGCGCCGGTGACGATGGTGATCACGACGGTGCTTCGAAGATGGAGATCACAAGCACAAGATGATGATGGCCATATCATATCACTTATATTGATTGCATGTGATGTTTATCTTTTATGCATCTTATCTTGCTTTGATTGACGGTAGCATTATAAGATGATCTCTCACTAAATTATCAAGAAGTGTTCTCCCTGAGTATGCACCGTTGCCAAAGTTCGTCGTGCCCAGACACCACGTGATGATCGGGTGTGATAAGCTCTATGTCCATCTACAATGGGTGCAAGACAGTTTTGCACACGCGGAATACTCAGGTTAAACTTGACGAGCCTAGCATATGCAGATATGGCCTCGGAACACGGAGACCGAAAGGTCGAGCGTGAATCATATAGTAGATATGATCAACATAAGATGTTCACCATTGAAAACTACTCCATCTCACGTGATGATCGGTTATGGTTTAGTTGATTTGGATCGCGTGATCACTTAGATGACTAGAGAGATGTCTGTCTAAGTGGGAGTTCTTAAGTAATATGATTAATTGAACTTAAATTTATCATGAACTTAGTCCTGGTAGTATTTTGCAAATTATGTTGTAGATCAATAGCTCGCGTTGTTGCTTTCATATGTTTTTTTTGATATGTTCCTAGAGAAAATTGTGTTGAAAAATGTTAGTAGCAATGATGCGGATTCGATCCGTGATCGGAGGTTTATCCTCATTCTGCACGTAAGAATTATGTCCTTAATGCACCGCTAGGTGACAGACCTATTGCAGGAAGCGGATGCAAACGTTATGAACGTTTGGCTAGCTCAATATGATGACTACTTGATAGTTTAAGTGCACCATGCTTAACAGCTTAGAATCGGGACTTCAAAGATGTTTTGAACATCATGGACCATATAAGATGTTCCAGAATTGAAGTTAATATTTCAAGCAAATACCGAGTTGAGAGATATGAAATCTTCAACAAGTTCTATAGCTAAAAGATGGAGGAGAATCGCTCAACTAGTGAGCATGTGCTCAGATTGTGCGGATACTTCAATCGCTTGAATCAAGTGGGAGTTAATCTTCCGGATAAGATATCGATTGATGAATTCTCTAGTCATCATCACCAAGTTAGTAGAACTTCGTGATGAACTATAGTATGCAAGGGATGATGAAAATGATTCCCGAGTTTTTCATGATGATGAAATCGATGAAGGTAGAATTCAAGAAAGAACATCAAGTGTTGATGATTAACAAGACCACTAGTTTCAAGAAAAGGGCAAAGGGATAGAAGGGAACTTCAAGAAGAACGGCAAGCAAGTTGCTGCTCAAGTGAAGAAGCCCAAGTCCGACCTGAGCACGAGACTAAGTGCTTCTACTGCAAAGGGACTGGTCACTAGAAGCAGAACTACCCCAAGTATTTGGCGGATAAGAAGGATGGCAAAATAAACAAAGGTATATTTGATATACATGTTATTGATGTGTACTTTACTAGTGTTTATAGCAACCCCTCGGTATTTGGTACTGGTTCGGTTGCTAAGAGTAGTAACTCAAACGGAGTTGCGAATAAATGAAACTAGTTAAGGGTGAAGTGACGATGTGTGTTGAAAGGAGTTTCAAGATTGATATGATCATCATCGCACACTCCCTATACTTTCGGGATTAGTGTTGAACCTAAATAAATGTTATTTGGTGTTTGCGTTGAGCATGAATATGATCTGATCGTGTTTTTTGCAATATGGTTATTCATTTAAGTAAGAGAATAAACTATTATTCTGTTTACATGAATAAAACCTTATATGGTTACACACCCAATGAAAATGGTTCATTGGATCTTGATCGTAGTGATACACATATTCATAATATTGAAACCAAAAGATGCAAAGTTAATAATGATAGTGCAACTTATTTGTGGTAATCGCCGTTTAGGTCATATTGGTGTAAAGCGCATGAAGAAACTCCATGCTGATGGGATTTTGGAATCACTTGATTATGAATCACTTGATGCTTGCGAATCATGCCTCTTGGGCAAGATGACTAAAACACCGTTCTCCGAAACATTGGAGCGAGCAACAGATTTGTTGGAAATCATACATACTGATGTATGTGGTCCGATGAATATTAAGGCTCCCGACAAGTATCATTATTTTCTGACCTTCACAGATGATTTGAGCAGATATGGGTATATCTACTTGATGAAACATAAGTCTGAAATAGTTGAAAGGATTCAAAGAATTTCAGAGTGAAGTGGAAAAATCATCGTGACAAGAAAATAAGGTTTCTACGATTTGATCGCGGGGACAAATATTTGAGTTACGAGTTTGGTCTTCAATTAAAACAATGTGGAATAGTTTCACAAATTCATGCCACCTGGAACACCAGATCATAATGGTGTGTCCGAACGTCATAACCGTACTTTATTGGATATAGTACAATCTATGATGTTTCTTACTGATTTACCAATGTCGTTTTGGGATCATGCATTAGAGACAACTGCATTCACGTTAAATAGGGCACCATCTAAATCCGTTGAGACGACACTATATGAACTGTGGTTTAGCAAGAAACCAAAGTTGTCGTTTCTTAAAGTTTGGGATTGTGATGCTTATATGAAAAAGGTTTCATCCTAATAAGCTCAAACTCAAACGGAGAAATATGTCTTCATAGGATACCCAAAGGAGACAGTTGGGTACACCTTCTATCACAGATCCGAAGGCAAGACATTTGTTGCCAAGAATGGATCCTTTCTAGAGAAGGAGTTTCTCTCGAAAGAAGTGAGTGGGAGGAAAGTAGAACTTGATGAGGTAATTGTACCTTCTCCCTTATTTGAAAGTAGTTTGTCGCAGAAACCGGTTTCTGAGACATCTACACCAAATAGTGAGGAAGTTGATGATGTTGATCATGAAACTTCAGATCAAGTTACTACGTGAACCTCGTAGATCAACAGAGTAAGATCCGCACTGAGTGGTACGGTAATCATGTTCGGAAGTCATGCTACTAGATCATGATGAACCTACGAACTATGAGGAAGCGATGATGAGCCCAGATTCCGCAAAATGGTTTGAGGCCATGAAATCTGAGATATGATCCATGTATGAGAACAAAGTATGGACTTTGATGGATTTGCCCGATGATCGGTAAATAGAAAATAAATGGATCTTCAAGAGGAAGACAGACGTTAATAGTAGTGTTACTATCTACAAAGCTCGACTTGTTGCAAAAAGGTTTTCGACAAAGTTCAAGGTGTTGACTACAGTGAGATTTTCTCAACTGTAGCGATGCTTAAGTCTGTCTGAATCACGTTAGCAATTGCCACAATTTATGAAATTTGGCAAATGGATGTAAAAACTGCATTCCTGAATGGGTTTCTGGAGGAAAAGTTGTATATGATGCAACCAGAAGGTTTTATCGATCCAAAGGAGCTAACAAAGTGTGCAAGCTCCAATGATCCATCTATGGACTGGTGCAAGCATCTCGAGTTGGAATATACGCTTTGATGAGTTGATCAAAGCATATAGTTTTATCTGAGACTTACGGTGAAGCCTGTATTTACAAGAAAGTGAGTGGGAGCACTACGGCATTTCTGATAAGTATATGTGAATGACATATTGTAGATCGGAAATAATGTAGAATTATTCTGCAAAGCATAAAGGAGTGTTTGAAAGGAGTTTTTCAAAGAAAGACCTCGGTGAAGCTGCTTACATATTGAGCATTAAAATCTATAGAGATAGATCAAGATGCTTGATAAGTTTTTCAATGAGTACATACCTTGACAAGATTTTGAAGTAGTTCAAAATGGAGCAGTCAAAGAAAGAGTTCTTGCCGTGTTACAAGGTGTGAAATTGAGTAAGACTCAAAACCCGACCACGGCAGAAGATAGAAAGAGAATGAAAGTCATTCCTATGCCTTGGCCATAGGTTCTATAAAGTATGTCATCTGTGTACCGGATCTATTGTATACCCCTGACCGAGTTTGGCAAGGAGTACAATAGTGATCTAGGAGTAGATCCTTTGGACAGCGGTCAAAATTATCCTTAGTGGAATAAGGATATGTTTCTCGATTATGGAAGTGACAAAAGGTTCATCGTAAAGGGTTACGTCGATGCAAGTTTTGACACTGATCTGGATGACTCTAAGTCTCGATCTAGATACATATTGAAAGTGGGAGCAATTAACTAGGGTAGCTTCGTGCAGAGCATTGTAGACATAGAAAAATTGCGAAATACATAACGGATCTGAATGTGAAAGACCCGTTGACTAAGACTCTCTCACAAGCAAAACATGATCACACCCTAGTACTCTTTGGGTGTTAATCACATAGCGATGTGAACTAGATTATTGAATCTAGTAAACCCTTTGGGTGTTAATCACATGATGATGTGAACTATCGATGTTAATCACATGGTGATGTGATCTAGATTATTGACTCTAGTGCAAGTGGGAGACTGAAGGAAATATGCCCTAGAGGCAATAATAAAGTTATTATTTATTTCCTTATTTCATGATAAATGTTTATTATTCATGCTAGAATTGTATTAACCGAAACATAATACATGTGTGAATATATAGACAAGCAGAATGTCACTAGTATGCCTCTACTTGACTAGCTTGTTAATCAAAGATGGTTATGTTTCCTAACCATGAACAAGGAGTTGTTATTTGATTAACAAGGTCACATCATTAGTTGAATGATCTGATTGACATGACCCATTCCGTTAGCTTAGCACACGATCATTTAGTATGTTGCTATTGCTTCCTTCATGACTTATACATGTTCCTATAACTATGAGATTATGCAACTCCGTTTGCGGAGGAACACTTTGGTACTACCAAACGTCACAACGAATCGGGTGATTATAAAGGAGTACTACAGGTGTCTCCAAAGGCAGATGTTGGGTTGGCGTATTTCGAGATTAGGATTTGTCACTCCGATTGTCGGAGAGGTATCTCTAGGCCCTCTCGGTAATGCACATCACTTAAGCCTTGCAAGCATTGCAACTAATGAGTTAGTTGTGAGATGATGTATTACGGAACGAGTAAAGAGACTTGCGGTAACGAGATTGAACTAGGTATTGGATACCGACGATCGAATCTCGGGCAAGTAACATACCGATGACAAAGGAACAAACGTATGTTGTTATGCGGTCTCGACCGATAAAGATCTTCGTAGAATATGTAGGAGCCAATATGGGCATCCAGGTCCCGCTATTGGTTATTGACCGGAGACGTGTCTCGGTCATGTCTACATTGTTCTCGAACCGTAGGGTCCGCACGCTTAAGGTTTCGATGGCGGTTATATTATGAGTTTATGAGTTTTGATGTACCGAAGGAGTTCGAGTCCCGGATGAGACCGGGGACATGACGAGGAGTCTCGAAATGGCGAGACGTAAAGATCGATATATTGGACGACTATATTCGAGTTCGGAAAGGTTCCGAGTGATTCGGTATTTTTGGAGTCTGGGAGAGTTACGGAATTCGTATTGGGCCTTAATGGGCCATACGGGAAAGGAGAAAAAGGGCCAAAGGGTGGCCGCCGCCTCCCCTTGGTCTAGTCCGAATTGGACTAGGGAGGCGCACCCTTCCTTCCTTCTCCTTCTCTCTTCCCTTTCCTTCTCTCCTACTCCTAATACATGGAAGGACTACTAGTTGGACTAGGAAGGGGAATCCTACTCGGTGGGAGTAGGACTCCCCATGCGCGCCATAGAGAGGGCCGGCCTCCTCCTCCCTCCCTCCTTTATATACGGGGGCAGGGGGCACCCCTAGGACACATAAGTTGATCTACGGATCGTTCCTTAGCCGTGTGCGGTGCCCCCCTCCACCATATTCCACCTCGGTCATATCGTCGCAAAGCTTAGGCGAAGCCTGCGCCGTAGAACATCAAGATCGTCCCACGCCGTCGTCTTGTGGAACTCTCCTCCCGAAGCTCTCTTTGGATTGGAGCCCGAGGAGCGTCATCGAGCTGTACGTGTGTCAAGAACTCGGGGGCGCCGGAGTAACGGCGCCGGGATCGGTCGGATCGCGAGGAGAACGTACGACTACTTCCTCTACGTTGTGATCGCTTCCGCTTCAGGTCTACGAGGGTACGTAGACAACACTCTCCCCTCTCGTTGCTATGCATCACCATGATCTTGCGTGTGCGTAGGAAATTTTTTGAAATTACTACGTTCCCCAACACTTTGAAGTAGTCTTTTGTTTTCTTTCTCTAACGAAGCTCATGAGATTTCTATTGAGTTTTGTGTTGTGAAGTTTTCAAGTTTTGGGTGAATTCTTTTGATGGATTATGGAACAAGGAGTGGCAAGAGCATAAGCTTGGGGATGCTCATGGAACCCCCAAGATAATCCAAGGACACCAAAAAGTCAAAGCTTGGGGATGCCCCGGAAGGCATCCCCTCTTTCGTCCACTTCCCTCGGTAATTTACTTGGTGCTATATTTTTATTCACCACATGATATGTGTTTTGCTTGGAGCGTCTTGTATTATTTGCGTCTTTGCTTGTTAGTTTACCACAATTATCCTTGCTGTACACACCTTTTGAGAGTGCCATACATGAATTGGAATTTTTTAGAATACTCTATGTGCTTCACTTATATCTTTTGAGCTTGATAGTTTTGCTCATAGTACTTCACTTATATCTTTTGAGCGTGATAATTTTTGCTCTAGTGCTTCACTTATATCTTTTAGAGCACGGTGGTGGATTTGTTTTAAAGAAACGATTGATCTCTCATGCTTCACTTAGATTATTTTGAAAGTCATTAATACCATGGTAATTTTCTTAATGTTAATATACTTAGTGTTCAAGATATGCGAAACTTTCTTTTGAGTGAATTGAATACTAAGATAAGTTTGATGCTTGATAATTGTTTTGAGATATGGAGGTGATAATATCAAAGTCGTGCTAGTTGAGTAATTGTGAATTTGAGAAATGCTTGTGTCGAAGTTTTCAAGTCCCGTAGCATGCACGTATGGTTAAAGTTGTGTAACAAATTTGAAACATGAAGTGTACCTGGCTTGTTCATCCTTATGAGTGGTGGTCGGGGACGAGCGATGGTCTTTTCCTACCAATCTATCCCCCTAGGAGCATGCGCATAGTACTTGATTTTTGATGGATTCTAAATTTTTGCAATAAGTATATGAGTTATTTTGACTAATGTTGAGTCCATGGATTATACGCACTCTCACCTTTCCGCCTTTGCTAGCCTCTTCGGTACCGTGCATTGCCCTTTCTCACCTTGAGAGTTGGTGCAAACTTCGCCGGTGCATCCAAACCCCGTGATACGATACGCTCTATCACACATAAACCTCCTTACATCTTCCTCAAAACAGCCACCATACCTACCTATCATGGCATTTCCATAGCCATTCCGAGATATATTGCCATGCAACTTCCATCATCATATTCATGACATACATTACTTTTGTCATATTGCCATTGCATGATCATGTAGTTGACATCGTACTTGTGGCAAAGCCACCATGCATTATTTTTCATACGTGTCACTCTTGATTCATTGCATCATCCCGGTACCCCGCCAGAGGCATTCATATAGAGTCATATCTTGTTCTAAGTTTCGAGTTGTAATCCTTATGTTGTAATCAATAGAAGTGTGATGATCATCATTGTTAGAGCATTGCCCAAAGAAAAAAAAAGAGAAAAAAAATAAGAAAGGCCAAAAAATAAGAGAAAGGCCCAAGAAAAAAAAGAAAAAAAAGAAAAAAAAGGAAAAGAAAAAAGGGCAATGATACTATCTCTTTTTCCACACTTGTGCTTCAAAGTAGCACCTTGTCCTTCGTGTCGTGAGTCTCATATATTGTGCTTCAAAGTAGCACCTTGTTCTTCATGTAGTGAGTCTCATAAGTTGTATTTTCATACTAGTGGGAATTTTTCATTATAGAACTTGGCTTGTATATTCCTATGATGGGCTTCCTCAAATGCCTAGGTCTTCATGAGCAAGCAAGTTGGATGCACACCCACTAGTTTTCTTTTGTTGAGCATTCATAGCTCTAGTGCATCTGTTGCATGGCAATCCCTACTCCTCATGTTGACATCAATTAAATAGGCATCTCCATAGCCCTTTGATTATCCTCATCAATGTGAGACTTTCTCCCTTTTTATCTTCTCCACACAATCCCCATAATCATATTCTATTCCACCCATAGTGCTATATCCGTGGCTCGCGCTCATGTATTGCGTGAAGGTTGAAAAAGTTTGAGATTATTTAAGTATGAAACAATTGCTTGGCTTGTCATCAGGGGTATAGAAGTTGGGAACATCTTTGTGTGACGAAAATGAAGCATAGCCTAACTATATGATTTGTAGGGATGAACTTTCTTTTGCCATGTTATTTTGAGAAGACATGATTGCTTTGATTAGTATGCTTGAAGTATTATTATTTTTATGTCAATATGAACTTTTGTCTTGAATCTTTCGGATCTGAATATTCATATGACAATTAAGAATCTACATTGAAATTATGCCAAAGTATCACTCCGCATCAAAAATTCTTTTTTATCATTTACCTACTCGAGGATGAGCAGGAATTAAGCTTGGGGATGCCTGATACGTCTCCAACGTATCTATAATTTTTGATTGCTCCATGCTACTTTATCTACTGCTTTGGACTATATTGGGCTTTATTTTCCACTTTTATATTATTTTTGGGACTAACCTATTAACCGGAGGCCCAACCCAGAATTGTTGTTTTTTTGCCTATTTCAGTGTTTCGAAGAAATGGAATATCAAACGGAGTCCAAACGGAATGAAACCTTCGGGAACGTGATTTTCTCACCGAACGTGATCCAGGAGACTTGGACCCTACTCCAAGATGTAACAGAGTCTGTCACGAGGGTGGGGGGCGCGCCCCCCTACCTCGTGGCCCCCCTGTTGCTCCACTGACGTGCTCCTTCCTCCTATATATACCTATGTATCCCCAAACAATCAGAACAGGAGCCAAAAACCTAATTCCACCGCTGCAACCTTCTGTATCCACGAGATCCCATCTTGGGGCCTGTTCCGGAGCTCCGCCAGAGTGGGCATCCACCACGGAGGGCTTCTACATCAACACCATAGCCCCTCCGATGAAGTGTGAATAGTTTACTTCAGACCTTCGGGTCCATAGCTAGTAGCTAGATGGCTTCTTCTCTCTTTTTGGATCTCAATACAATGTTCTCCCCCTCTCTCGTGGAGATCTATTCGATGTAATCTTATTTTTGCGATGTGTTTGTTGAGACCGATGAATTGTGGGTTTATGATCGAACTTATCTATGAACAATATTTGAATCTTCTCTGAATTCTTTTATGTATGATTGAGTTATCTTTGCAAGTTCTTCGAATTATCCTTTTTGGTTTGGCCAACTAGATTGGTAGTTCTTGCAATGGGGAAGTGCTTAGCTTTGGGTTCAATCTTGCGGTGTCCTTTCCCAGTGACAGAAGGGGCAGCAAGGCACGTATTTTATTGTTGCCATCGAGGATAACAAGATGTTTTTTTATCATATTGCATGAATTTATCCCTCTACATCATGTCATCTTGCTTAAGGCGTTACTCTGTTTTTAACTTAATACTCTAGATGCATGCTGGATAGCGGTCGATGAGTGGAGTAATAGTAGTAGATGCAGAATCATTTCGATCTACTTGTCTCGGACGTGATGCCTATATACATGATCATACCTAGATATGTTCATAATTATGCTGAATTCTGTCAACTGCTCAACAGTAATTTGTTCACCCACCGTAGAATATCTATGCTCTTGAGAGAAGCCACTAGTGAAACCTATGGCCCCCGTGTCTATTCTCATCATATCAATCTCCATTACTTTATTACTTGCTTTGTTTTTATTTTGCCTTTTACTTTTCACTTTGCATCTCTATACCAAAAATACCAAAAATATTATTTATCATCTCTATCAGATCTCACTCTTGTAAGTGACCGTGAAGGGATTGACAACCCCTAATCGCGTTGGTTGCGAGGAGCTATCGTTTTGTGTAGGTACGAGGGACTTGTGCGTGGTCTCCTACTGGATTGATACCTTGGTTCTCAAAAACTGAGGGAAATACTTACGCTACTTTGCTGCATCATCCTCTCCTCTTCGGGGAAATCCAACGTAGTGCTCAAGAGGTAGCACAGAGCAACCCAGATCCATTTAGTAAAACCCAGATAAACATGACTCGGAGAAGTGAATTCAAAAGGAGAAATATAAAAACAGACTCCAAGGTGAGAACACCCACTTCCTACATCGAGCTAAAAACGAAAGCATTAGGACGATTAAGACTCTTCTTATTATACATTGAAGAACACGAGGCTAAGAGAATTAGAAACTACAACATATACACATCGAAGAACACGAGGCTAAATGGAAGTTATTGAAAGGGTGTCACTTACCAAAGCTCGTTTTACAGGTTCGGTGTAGCTCCTCTTTAACTTGCCATGTTCCTTGAAGATGTCCCCAATATCCCGTGTTTGGTCTTCATTGCTCCTCTGCATGTTTGCACTCGTGGTTTTAAAATATCAACATGGCAAGAAAAATATAGTAATACTCACACATCTTGTGGGAAACATTAAAGCACTCATATGCCATGTTAAAGCATCTCCAACAGAAGCGCAACACGCAATGCGTTAAAAAAGCGTTTACAGCACCGGAATAGCCAGTTTTTGCGGGCCGCGAAGTGCTGGCTCTAGCGGCCGCTGCAAAAATTGTGCGCACGCGCTGCTCCAGTAGACGCACTGTATTTTATCTCCTTTCTACTCTCACTCGATACACATTCGACTCCGAGGCGATACTGGCATAGATAGATAGATAGATAGTTCTCAGCATAGATATAGCATAGATAGATAGAAAAATAGATAGTTCAACTACTCCTCATCATCCGACTCAGTGATGTCCTTCTCCGACATCTCAACATAAGCGTTAAGATACCAATCGTCGTCGGTGTCCAAGGGAGACGCTGCTCCTAGCTTGATGTTGAATTGAGCGGCCGCCTTCCGCGTACGCTTGTCCTCGCGTAGGCGGCTTGCTCCGCCCTCCTCTTCTCCCTCTTCACCCTCCTATGCACGTACAACTCGCGCTCGTTGATGATGTCCTGCGGCAAGTGTTGGCGCCACAGCGCCATGGCTTCCTTGTCCATCTCGGTGATGCCCACACGGTACTCCCGCCTTCGGTTGTTGCGAGGATCCTCGTCGGTGATAAGCCGGGGGAGGCACGAGCTCCTGCGCCCGCTCCTGCGTCGGCACGTTGGGGAAGTTCAATGTTCTACGAGGCCACAGAAGGCGCCACGCTGCCGCGTCGTATGCTCGGGCGGCCACGTGGGCAGTGTCAAAAGTGCCGAGGGAGAGGCGCATCTCACCGAACCGGATCTCGGTGGAGCCGCCGGAGGGGCGCGCGCGGATGCCGCGGTATCCCCAAGTTTCCTAGCGACGCGAGGGTGTGTGGGTTGCCTCTAGGGCTGATGAGGAACAGTACAAGGGAAGAACAGCCTCGCGAGGGTCTGTTCTTGGTTAAGGCGATGAACTGCTAGGGTAGTTCAGCCGCCTCTCTCTCTGTGTGTCTTGGGTGCGGATCCGATCAGATCCAGCTTGCCCCTACCCTGTGGGTGTCTAGTCCTATTTATAGGCAGAGGCCCTGGGCTTCTTCCCAAATATTGAGCGGGAAGGGCGCCAACAATTGGCCATTTTGAAGGGGAACATCTAGTACACTTACCCTGACTAAAGTTGGTCCTCGCCTGCCAACGGCCCTGACGATGACGCTGACTTGGGTTCCATGATTACCTCCGTTCTGCCATCCTGCTGGTCTTGGTCTTGTTGCACCGAAATGGTTGCCTTTGCTTGATACCCTTGCCTACGCTTGCCCCCTTTGCACAGGAAACAAGGACTCTGCGCAGGCCGGCGCCCGCCTGGCGCCCGCCTGCGTCTTGGTCGTTATGGCTTGCGTCACGGGCACCTCGTGAGGTACCCCGCCTTGATCTTGCCGCCTCGTGAGCCAGCCTGACGAGGCCGTGCCTGAGGAAGCCTCTTGTCGTCCGCCCCGCGAGGCTTGGCCCCTCGTGAGGGTCTTGGGCATGTGTTGATGAAGATGGGCCATACTGGGCTAGTCCTTGAGCCACGCCACAGGCCACAGTCAGGCAAGTCTGGGTACCCCCATTCCCAGAACGCTGACAGTAGTCCCCGGGCCCAAGGCGCGCTTGGACTTGGCTTAGCAGAGAAGCGAAGAGGCAAGTGCGAAGCACCGCGGGCCCCAACAGCCTGCGGCCTTGGCCGCCGCGTGGAGGTTGATTGGACGTGGGCGTCCTGGCTCCCCCACGATGCCTCGGCAACTGCAGGATTTGACAAGTCCCTGCATGCAAAACGGGTCATGATTACCTATGACCGCGGAGGTCGACGGTTGACCTCCCTCGGCTATATGTACGGAACGGCGCGAGCCCTTCCAATCCATCTCTTCCCGCTAATCTTCATCTTCCTCTTCATCCTTGCTCCTCCCTTTGCCAATGGCACCGATCCGCCGGTTTTCCGCCAAAGAAAAAGGGAAGGCCCCCCGAGAGAGTCCCGTCCCACTTCCTCCGAAGAAATGGCTCGTCTCTTGCCACGGGGAAGGAGGTGCTTGGCAGGAGGTGTCGAGGTCATGGTTCGAGCAGCCGCCGCTGGGATTCCAACTGCCCTTGTACGCCCGAATCGAGGGCCCTGGAGATGCCGGCGTCGAGCAGCATCGCCAGAGGCGCCATCGCCGCCGGCGGATCATGAAGGTGCGCGTCGTTCCTCCCAGGGTCCACGCCATGGGCTCTGCTTGCGAGCTCGTGCTTCACGCTGCCACGCCTCCTCGGTCTTGGATTCGCCTCCCTCCGTCCTTCGCCTTCGAGATCCCGTCGAGGGGGCCTATCGAGCTTTGGCTGCAGCATGCTGGCTGCAGTGCCCTCGTGGCCGAAGCGGAGGTTGAGGTCGTCGCTCCGGGCAGGGTCTACCTGACCCGTGGCTGGGGCGAGATAGCCCGGGTGGGCAGGACGGGTGGCGCCCTCGCAATCCACCTCGAGTACGATGGCGCCTCCGTGATGTTATTCAAGGTCTTCGACGCGGAGGGACGCCGGCTGGAGTGCTGCCCTGAGAAAGGCGGCCGGGATCCTGCTGCGGCGAGGACTAGGCTCGTCAACCGCTTCCCCAGCAGCTCCTCAGGCAGCGGAGGTGTCGGAGGATCCAGCGACTCCGCCGAGCTCCTCGCGACCCCAAAGACGAGCGATGACAGCTACGAGCCCCCGAGCTTGCGTCGCTCCCGGAGCAAGGCGGGCTCGTCGGGCCGCCGTCGCCCCTGATCTGTATGGGGTTGGCGCCGGTGGCTGACGGCCCACTGTTGATGATGGCGTCTCTTGCGGGGGCACACGTAGTTAGCACTCCTTAGGATCTGCTCCTTTTGTTCCCTGCGAGGAATCGAAGAACACACCCCGCGGGGGTTTGTAAGATGTTTGTAGTTCCATTTGTTAATATGATCTTTATCATGAAGTGGTGAGGGGTGCTCGTTCCGTCTTGGCTTAGTTCCTCCTTTCAAACCTCGCGAGGACTTGACGCTCTGTGCTGACAGGTCTCGGTCCCAAGGCAGGCTTCGGCCGTCACTGGTATGCCAGGTCGTGATGCCGTGGTCAAGGCCAGGAGGTGAGCGGCCCGGGGGTCCAGTAAGAGCCCCTGAGTCGTGATGCTCAGGAGGTCCCCTTTAGCGCTCAAGTAGCCATCCCTTAGTGAGAAAGGAGTGCGACGTCGCCAAAAATGGGACGACATTAGGTGTGAGGTCGGCGCTGTGACAGCTAATGATTCCGGAGGATGGCTTATCTTGGGGGTCAGGAACCACTCCTGGCGCGGCACCGGGCCCGCGCGTTGGCAGCCGAGGAGTTGCCTGGCGAGGTCCCCTACGTGCCTCTTTCCTCTTGTCTTTGCTCCCCTTGGTGCTCTACATCCTCAGGTCCTGGCCCTCGAGCAGGGCTCAGCCATCGCTGGTATGCCAGGTCGCAATGACGTGGACAAGGCCAGAGGGTGAGGGCTC
Organism: Aegilops speltoides; assembly: GCA_021437245.1. Lineage (NCBI taxonomy): Eukaryota > Viridiplantae > Streptophyta > Magnoliopsida > Poales > Poaceae > Aegilops > Aegilops speltoides. Next base: position 178,522,950 of record CM038146.1, read on the forward strand.
GAGAGCCAGTAAGAGCCCATGAGTCGTGATGCTCAGGTAGCCCTACCTTTAACGTGCAAGCGGTTTGCGCAGACAAGAGCGAAGGAGACGCCGCGGAGGCCTCGCCGGACGCTGCTCCTTAAAACGATCCTGCGAGTTCATCATGAGAAAAATGAGGGTTTGCCGTCGCAACTGCCGGCCAGCTGTTGGTTGCTCTAGGAGGGTGACGAGGCACTGAAGGCTTGGTGAGGTGGCGCCCTGTGGGGTTGCCGCGGCCAGAGCTCAGCAATCCAGGTTTGTCGACGTTGCAGGGACGGACCCATGCGCAAGCATCTTGTCGTGAGGGAGCAGCTCCATTAGTTGGTGTCAATCGAGCGGGCGATTAGGTCGAGCACGTTAGCCATGAGGAAGCAAATCCACTTAGATAGGCGCAGAAAGAAACGATCACCGCTGGGTCGGGCCCGAGCGACTTTGGGGATGATGCAGCCTGAGGGGCGCCCCCGATAAAGTAAGCTGAAAACATGAACTAAAGGGGATACATGCCGCAGGGACGGACCCACGCGGCCTGGGAATGATGCAGCCCTGGGGGGGGGGCGCTCCCAGCTGAAAAAGAAACTTGAAGGATGTCACCTAATGATGCTAAAGACGGAGGGATGCTGAAGTAGCGGACGGCGTGCACTGCGGGAGACGATCTTCACGACCCCCAGGCCCAGGGACCTCGGGAGGCTCCGGCGGCGCTGGCGGCTCCTCGCGAACCATCTCTGTCTCCGCCAGGACTGCGAAATGCCTGACCGCCTGAGCCTCCAAGATGCTCCTCATGAGGTCTTGGCCGCGATCAGCAGCGTTCGGCAAGCCGTAAGGCATGCGAACATAGCCGTGAGTGGGCTTTCTTGGCGCCCCACGCGTGAGGGCAGAGGTGCTCTGAGGCGGCTCGGTTGAGTCTGGTATGTCGATCTGACGCGCAGCCCATCATCCTCGCTGGATGGGGAGCTACGGTGGGCAAGCGGCGGCTGCCACTCATGACTCTTGACTCCTGCAACTCCTGAATGATCTCGTGATGAATTCACGAGGTTGGGCCCTCCTTGCCTTGCTTCCTCCTGAGGGAAACGTGCGTTGAAGCACGCCTCCAAGTGGTGCCCGAGCGCCTCCCTCGTAATCTTAGCAAAGTCGATGGTCCTCCAGAAGAGAGCCCCGAGCCCTGCTTGAGGAGGGTGCCGGGCGCGCCTTCCTATGCGACAGAAGGAGGTGCCCCCTGAACGGGCACGGACCCTGAGGGGCCTGCCACCCGAGGGGTCAGGCCAGGCGATGTCTTCTTCTTCTTAGGAGCAGCCTCGGGAGGCCTTCCATTCCTGTGGTCTGGGTCTTCAATTGATGCGGCCTGGAAAGCACGTTCCAGGGAACACACAACGTCTCTCTCTTCACAAGGCACTGTGATGACTCCGCCGCTTCCTGGCATCTTGAGGACATTGTAGCCGTGATGGGTCATGGCCATGAACTTGGCCAGGGCTGGGTACCCGAGGATGGCGTTGTACGGCAGGCGGATGTGAGCGACGTCGAAGTCAATGAGCTCTGTGCGGTAGTTGTCACGCTTCCCGAAGGTAACAGGAAGGCGGACCTGCCCAATCGGAACCGTGGAACCATCGGTGACTCCTGAGAAGGGCTTGGTTGGCTGCAGCTGATTGCATGGCACTTGGAGATTGTTGAACATTTCGATGGATAGGACATTGAGCCCTGCTCCGCCATCGATGAGGGTCCTCGTGACTTGCACGTTGCTGATGATTGGGGAACAAAGCATCGGGAGGACTCCTGCTGTGGCCGCACACTTGAGCTGATCCGCTGAGCTGAACGTGATGGCACACGATGACCACCTGAGAGGGCATGTGGCCTCAAGCTTGGGAAGGACTGCATTCACTTCACGGGCAAACTGCTTGAAGATGCACTGAGAGGCCGGGGCTTGAGCACCGCCCAAGATGCAAGCGATTGCGTGCGGCTCCTGGAAGCCTCCAGCCCCCTCGTCCTGGTGATGGTCTTCATTCCTCCTTGGCTGTGGTGGCAGAGGAGGGAGGCCCGCATTGCCTTGTGGGCGATCCTCGCGAGGCTGATCTCTCCAGCCCCCCTCGTGAGGTGGGTCCCTCCAACCTCCCTCACGAGGCTGATCCTGCTAGCGGTCCTCGCGAGGTCGGTCAAGCCACCCTTGGCGAGGGCCACGGTCTTCCCATCGTCCTCCACCTCTTCCTCCTCCTTGGCCATAGCCCCTGTCGCTGCGCTCGGGGCGTCAGCCGACACGCACGTCTCGCACGGCTCTGAGCTCTCGGCACTCGTTGGTGTTGTGGGTGTGGAGTTCATGGTACACGCAGTACCGGCTGCCCTTGGATGACTCAGGCTGATCCCTGCCTTGTTTGGTGTCTGGCTCTGCTGCAAGCACGGCAACCCCCTTGCGCTTCATGTCCTTGGTCTTGGGCTTCTTCTCTTCTGGGTCAGTAGCTGGCAGCTCGAGGAGGGACAAGCGCCCTTCCTCAGCCCTTGCGCACTTGGTCGCCAGATTGAACAGCTCCAGGGAGGTGCACAAGTCTTCATGGATCGCGAGCTCCTCCTTCATCTTGACGTCTCGCACGCCATCGGAGAAGGCTGAGATGATGGCCTCCTCAGACACCTTGGGGATCTTAAGGCGAGCGCTGTTGAAGCGCTGAATGAACTTCTGCAGGTCTCCCGGCCGCCGCTTGATCTTGGCGCAAGTCGCTCATGGCGGGGCCGGTCGCGAGTGCCTTGGAAGTTGGCGATGAATCGGTGCGCATCTCGTCCCAGGAGGATATCGTGCCAGGAGCCAGGTTCAGGAGCCAGGTGCGGGCGCCGTCCTTGAGCACCATGGGGAACCAGTTCGCCATGACCTTCTCATATCCATTGGAGGCTTCGATGCCCAGCTCGTAGAGTTGGAGGAACTCAGCAGGGTCAGTCGTGCCGTCGTAGTGCGGGGGCAGGTCTGGCTTGAACTTGCCCGGCCAGGCCACGCTGCGCAGCTCGGCGGAGAAGGCACGACAGCCTGCAGTGGCCGTGGGAGCCCTATGGTGACGGAGAGCTTGATCGTGCAGGTCTCTGTGCAATGCTGTCAGGTGCAGCGCGGGGTCTTGATGCGTCGAAGCAGGTGCGTGCTCGTGCCGAGCCGGTGCGGGCAGCACTCGAGCAGCTTCCTGGGGACGAGGGATCTCTTGGCAGCTCTTCTCTTGCTGTGTTGGCGCCGGACGGAGTTGTGACGCCCCCGATTCAATCGTACATTAATCATGCACGCAAATGTGTACGATCAAGATCAGGGACTCACGGGAAGATATCACAACACAACTCTAAAACATAAATAAGTCATACAAGCATCATAATACAAGCCAAGGGCCTCGAGGGCTCGAATACAAGTGCTCGATCATAGACGAGTCAGCGGAAGCAACAATATCTGAGTACAGACATAAGTTAAACAAGTTTGCCTTAAGAAGGCTAGCACAAACTGGGATACAGATCGAAGAGGCGCATGCCTCCTGCTCGATCCTCCTAAACTACTCTGGTCGTCATCGGCAGCTCGCACGTAGTAGTAGGCACCTCCATCAGTAGTAGTCGTCATCGACGGTGGCGTCGCTCTGGGCTCTAGCATCTGGTTGGGACAACCGAAAAGAAAAGGAAAGGGGGGAAAAGGGGAGAAAGCAACCGTGAGTACTCATCCAAAGTACTGCAAGCAAGGATCTACACTACATATGCATGGGTATATGTGTAAAGGGCCATATCGGTGGGTGAAGCTGCAGAATGCCGAATAAGAGGGGATAGCTAATCACGTCGAAGACTACACTACGCAGCCTCCGTCTTGCAAACATGTAGAAGAGAGTAGATCAAGTCCTCCAAGTAGCATCGCCAAGTAGCATCTCCAAGTAGCATCTCCAAGTAGCATCTCCAAAGAGCATCGCATAGCATAACCCTACACGGCGATCCTCCTCGTGCCGCCTGTGGAAAAGCGATCACCGGGTTGTCTGTGGAACTTGGAAGGGTGTGTTTTATTAAGTATCCGGTTCTAGTTGTCATAAGGTCAAGGTACAACTCCGGTCGCCTTTTACCGAGGGACACGGCTATTGAATAGATAAACTTCCCTGTAGGGGTGCACCACATAACCCAACACGCTCGATCCCATTTGGCCGGACACACTTTCCTGGGTCATGCCCGGCCTCGGAAGATCAACACGTCGCAGCCCCACCTAGGCCTAACAGAGAGGTCAGCACGCCGGTCTAACTCCTATGGCGCAGGGGTCTGGGCCCATCGCCCATTGCACACCAAGACGCTATGGGCGGCCCAAAGCAGAACTAACCCCCTAATACAAGAGCAGGCTTACGTTCCAATCCGGCGCGCGCCGCTCAGTTGCTGACGTCTAGAAGGCTTTGGCTGATACCACGACGTCGGGATACCCATAACTACTCCCGCGTAGATGGTTAGTGCGTATATACCAAATGGCTAGACTCAGATCAAATACCAAGATCTCGTTAAGCGTGTTATTATGAAGCAACCGCGGACGCCGACCAGGGCCAGGCCCACCTCTCGCCTAGGTGGTCTCAACCTGCCCTGTCGCTCCACCACAAAGATCCACACAGAGGGCCATCGGGACAAAGGTCCTTTCAGCCCCCAATCCGTGAATCACTCGCGGGTACTCTTCAAGCGGACCCGACTTTAGTCACCATCTGTAGTATGTATATATGTATAGTATATACCCGTGATCACCTCCCGAGTGATCACGGCCCAATAGTATAGCAAGGCAGACTGACAAGAATGTAGGGCCAATGATGATAAACTAGCATCCTATACTAAGCATTTAGGATTGCAGGTAAGGTATCAACAGATGTAGCAACAATGTCAGGCTATGCATCAGAATGGGATCAACGGAAAGCAGTAACATGCTACACTACTCTAATGCAAGCAGTATAGAGGAGAATAGGCGATATCTGGTGATCAAGGGGGGGGCTTGCCTGGTTGCTCAAACAAGGAGGGGTCGTCGGTGACGTAGTCGACCACAGGGGCATCAGCATCGTCACGGGGTCTACCGGAGAGAAGAGGGGGAAGAAACAGTAAATACATAGCAAGAAAGTGCATAACAGGACAACAAGCAGAGCTAGGCGTGTTCTAACGGTATGAGGTGATACCGGTGAAGGGGGGAAACATCCGAGAAAGTATCCCCGGTGTTCCGTGTTTTCGGGCAGAGGAGCCGGAGTGAAATGTTGCAGGTTCACTATGCTAGGGACGCGTGGCAGATGAACGGGCTGCGTCTGCGGAATCGCCTCGTCATTCTAAGCAACTTTCATGTTGAAAATAATTTAATCCGAGTTACGGATTAAAAGATATGATTTTCTAAAGATTTTATAAATTTCTGGAATTTAATTAATTATTTAAGTTAATTCGAAAATGGATTTATGACATTAGCATGATGTCATGCTGATGTCAGCAGTCAACAGGGGTTGACTGGTCAACCTGACGTGGGGGACCCGTTCGTCATTGACTGATTAGTCTAATTAGAGTTTAATTAAACTATCTACTTAATTTGATTAATTAAACATGATTAATTAACTTAATTAATTCATTAACTATTTTAGTTATTAATTAAATATTAATTAATTAATTATTTATATATTTATTTTTATTACATATTTTCTCCTTTTTTTTATAAAACGTTCTCAGAGGGCGGCCCCACATGTCATAGGCCAGGGGGCCTTATGGCGTGAGTTAACGGGGCGGCAGGAGGCCGATCGGGCATACCACGGGCGAGTGTGCCTGGGCGGAGAGGGAGGCGATGTCTTGGGCGCGTCAGGCGTGGCCGTGGCAACCTGGCGAGCGCAGCCAGGCCGTGGCCATGGTGGGGAGCCGCGAGATCGGTGGCTGCTTCACGAGAGAGGAGGACGACCGGGGTTGCTCACCAGCGTTGAAGGGAAGGCGATCACGGGGTACGCGACGGCGGGCGAGGTGGCAGCGACGGCGAACAGCGTTAGCGTCTGGGCGTCGTCGGGGAGGAGGACGGGACGGTTGCATTCGGCGGTGAAGGCGGCGTCGGTATGATCGACGAGCGACGGGCGCAGCGTCAAGAACGTCGGCCCACGAGGAGGACGCGGCGGGGCTTGACGGATGAGTGCGAGGCGTCCGCGACCGGGGTCTCGAGGCGTGAATGGCGGGTCGAGCACGGCGTTGGGGCTCCCAGATCGGGAGGGGAGGAGGCGAGGAGGACGGCGTCGAGTGGGCGCGGCGGACGGGTTGTCGAGTGGAGGGATCGAGCAGGCGCCCTTCTCTGGGTGAGTGGGCGGCGGCGCGAGGAGGAACGAGGAGAGTGGGGATCGTGGGGGGATGTGGGAGGTGTCGGTGGGGTTACGGGTTAGGGTTCGATGGTGGGGAGGCCTAAGTAGGCCAGAGGCGTGGGCCGGCCTGGCTGGGCCATGGCCCAGTTGGGCCAAGTGGTCCAGTGGGGGGGGGGGGAGGGGGGTATTTATCTCCCCCCATTTCATTTATTTTAGGATTTTGTTTTTATTTCTTTTTATTTTCTGTTTTAATTTTACATTTTAAATACACTAGTTTTATAAAATACATTAGTTGCACCTAAATTAGTGTTAGCCAATATGCCACCACCACAATCAACTTGGCACCTAAAATAAATTAGTTTGTAATTGTTTATTATTTAAAAGCATTTAAATAATTGTTCTCACTGCGTTTTATACATTTTATAGTATTTAAACAATTTTTTAAAGTGTGGTCTCTTCACCAAAATTACCTTTGCTTTATTTGGCATAACTCAAACATTTTAGTTTTAAAGTTTGGAAACTTTTACCGTTTGATTTGAATTTGAATTTTAATTTGAATCAGTTCTGAACTAACGCGAGATTATCGACAATAATCGAGGTGATGTGGCATCATTACCCGAGAGTTACTGTAGCTTGATTACCCGGGCGTCACAATTCTCCTCCACTACAAGAAATCTCGTCCCGAGATTTAAGAGGGGAGTAAGGGGGAAAGTTGTTGTTAAGAAATTCTAGCGAGGGTTCTCGGTCTTCGTTACTCTTCTCGAAGAGGTTGATCCAATACATTGATGTCTTAATTCTCTCGCTTCAGTCATCATGATGAAGTTTGACGTCCTTCCTTCAGGATCTTCACCGTACTTACGAAAGGGTGAGAAGGGAGAACCCTATAAGGACGGATTCTAACAAGATCGAGCATCAGACGGATAACCCAGGGGAAGGAGCATAAGTACCTCTCGAATTGAAACTTAAGAAGATGTCGAGAGCAAAGTAAGAAGGTACCATGAGAAGTTTCAGACCGATAGGTAAGCATTCAATGCCTATCAGAAGGTGAAGGGGTTCAGAGCAACGAGAATAAGTATTGCGTCTGATACCCGAATAGATCACTTGGCAAGGGGCCCGTAAGTTACATAAGAAGTCAAGCGCGAGGAATAACTTTGGAAATTGGGGGTGTACAGGAGAGTCAGGTTTCGATCCTGTGGAACTGTGGGTTATGGGCCCACCATGTGGTTTTTTTGGAGTAGTGACATCTTTGCACGGTCATGATAGCAAGGCAGGTCAGGGAGTACCATGTCAGCTATGTCAGCAACAACGTTGGTACCAAGGGTGAGGGACGAAGAGAACCATTTTCCTGCTTGTTGCAACGAGGCGGACCAATAGGAAAAGTTCTCGTCCATCGGTGGTTACCGGAATGTCATCAACAAAAGTAATGAGGTCTTCTTGTGTAATTGTACACCGAGGGGTTTACATAAGCAGGGAATTAATATTGCTTAGACCATAATGATCACCAGAAAGGTTAAACTAAATAATGGAAAGGAAAATATGTTTATCAGACATTCCAGGGGGTATATACTTCCCAATGATAAGCAGAGCAGGATATCTATGACAGGATATAATGTAGAAAACCTTTTAGGTAGGGAGAGAAATTTCATGACACTACCCATACAACGGTGTTTGGATAATTGATAATGAAACATTTAGCATTAGGCTTTAAATGTTCTTGTTGAAATTTGAAGTATCACAGACATGCTTCGAGATAGCATTGACATGGTCTTCAAGCAAAGGTTGGGCTTGGATATACAAGGGATTCATCATCATTAACCCAAGGAGAGGATGAGGGGGTGGCTGATGGAATCAGCGACAATTTATCGAGATTAACAAAGATGGATTTCCACAATTATGTGAACAAGAAGATGACACTTGTCAATTCAAATGATATAATGTTGTATGCTCTAGGAAAACATACACCATCAATCATTAGTAGAAAGGGGGCCCCGAAGTATGACCTTAGGCAGCAAGATCAATGTTAGAGTGAAGATTCAACAACCAACAGTCTAAGAAGGAACCGTCGATCCTTGACTTCCAAGCAATAGGGTTGCTAGAAGTTTTGAAATTACACATCAAAGTTAAATGGCTCGTATCCCGGTTAGAAACAACACGGGGACCAAGATATGAACGGAGATGACGAGAAGTAATACTACATCAAGAACTCTTAAGAGGTGGTGAAATTCTCACAACATTTTTGACATAAATGATGGTAATGCCCCAAGGTAGGACATAACATAAGTTGGATAGCAAGGAACTCAAGGTACAACACAAACCGTGAACCAGTTTTGCGTTGCGGAAATGCAAGAATGTTGTCGATGTTAACACAATCATCGTGGGGCAAGGATGGTATTTCTCATCATGAATTCAATTGATATCCTGGAAGAACTCAGAATGTTGATGATGATCACGACACATTTGTCGAGAGGTTTCAAGAAGATGTAATCAACCAGCGACGACATCAATTCAAAGGAATGATGAAGCGAAAGGTTATTGGAACCATGGGTACGACACAACTCGAAATCAAGTTTGTTGTTCAAGGCAAAATGATATGATGAGGAAAATCGACGTAAGCTTAGCTCATCGTCGAAAATTGTGCTCCAGGAAGAAGGACCAAGTAGCACAGTTAAAAAGTTGCACGATAATGATATAGCCGATCAGGCTAGGAATGACTTGAAGGATTAATAAACTTCTCAACAACGAAGTACTGGAAGTACTAAATCACAGTGTTCATTTGATTCGAAAATCGGTGTTCTCGGTTGACGACAACCCAAAACCTGTGGAGTGACCATGACGGGGAAAGGCACTACTTCATCAGAAATTCATAAGATGTAGTGTAATGGGTTGATATCCTCGATATACAAGGGGGTTAGTACTCGAAGGTAGATCAAAATAGAGATTGGATGGGTGCATTGATCTGTAGAGGACAAGTGGTTTAACTTGTCCGAGAAATGGAATCAAGTAGAAAATATGGTCGGATCCATGATTGCAAAGGATCAATTCATAGATTCCAAATGATATTATAACAAGGAAATAGTTATTATTACAAGAAGCTTCCATGATAGGATCTACATCGTGTCCATGGGCATGAACACAAAGTTCAAGGTCGACTCCCACTTCTTCAATGTGTAACCTTCCATTCACCTCTCACTTCCGAAGAAGTTGTAGTGTTGAAATTTTATCTAGCAAAATACCAGAAGAGTATGACTCGTGAAAACTTTCGAATTCACACATATTAAGGAATGCATAGGTTGAACCTGTTAGGGTATCGTGGAAACATATACCACAAGCTTCAATAGTAAATACCACCAGCTCGAGAACAGAGCATGGTTGAGAAAACAGAGGATACAAATTACCAAAGGCTTTATATATCCGTGGAAAGGCTCACAAGGTTATTTGAATATGAAGGACACTGTCGGATAATAATCTAACAAAGGACTTGACGGTCCACAAAGGATCTGATGTGAGTATCGCTACTGAACCAAAAAAGGGAAGAATGCAAAGGCATCAGGTTATAGAATCATCTGACTAATTCGAAGCATATATGCAAAGGAATTATGAATCCAAATAGAAGGATCAGAAGTAATGCTCTGATTAAAGATGGATAAGTTGGATAGACCAGAGGCACAATTGACGGCAAATAGTTTGGTCGAGAACAAGCTCATGTTCAAAATGACGTCTGAGCCGGAAAGATAATTTAGAAGGGTTGATAGATGATTGTGTGCATTCGCACACATATTGAGTCAACAGACTCAAAATGATAATGACAAGGGATGCCATTAAGACTACGAGACTTATGGGATTAACCATAATGCAAGTAAGCAAGAATTCCAAGAGCAATAGACTGCTCAGGATTTTCGAAAGATCGGGTAGTATTTGAATGTATTTTTGTGAAACACATGAACAACTTTGTACAAACGGATACTCGGCAAGCGCGAGTAATCATCCGTAGGGGTATTCATGCAGCAAGGAACTGCAGGGCAGTAAGCATAAAGAATTCTCGGAATATCGAAGAGTACTTCAGGACATCTTGTAATAACAAGAGCAACTGGGGATGACAATAAGAACGATAGGTGTAAGTAGTTATCCAGAGGGATTTATCGATGGAAGTGAATTGCAAAAGCGATGGCACATAGTCTCGAGAGCACATCGTAGAGTATCTTCGGAATCTTCTAGTGCAGCAGGCGGTCATCGGTAACAAGGGGCTCTCCGGGAGAAAGTACTTGCGAGAACCTAAAGTTAGTTTTGTTTTTGGCAAAATCATTTAACCCGAATAGAAGAGATGTTAGAGTCCCAGAGTATAGGTCGAGGAGTAAAAGATCCTACTACCACCCAATGGCGACGTGTGCCCGTAAGACACACAGCCATGTTAGTAAAAGTTTTGTATTGACTAGACTCGACTTCGGCCAAGGAGTATGGAAGGGGGATTCCTACAGGCAGTCGGCTCTGATACCAACTTGTGACGCCCCCGATTCAATCGTACACTAATCATGCACGCAAATGTGTACGATCAAGATCAGGGACTCACGGGAAGATATCACAACACAACTCTAAAACATAAATAAGTGTCGGTGTACTAAAGTAGGGGGTACCTTAGTACCCCGAACTTGTCTGCACGGCGATCATAAAGACACCCGTGGCGGGCTTGCCGGACGTCCGGCGAGGCTCTCCACCACTCATTACTGCCATTCAAGAACAAAGTACTAGCCAAGAACACGAAGGCCCCGGCAAGAGGAGCTTGCCGGGAAGGCCAGCCAGGGCAACATCAGAAGACTTGCCGCGGCGCCCCACGCGCCCCGGCAAGACCTAGCAGCCGGAAAACTTGCCGCACAAAGAAGAACAGGGCATGGCAAGGCACTTGCCGCGGCAAGGCTGCCACCCAGATTCCAGCGCACCCAGCGACGTGTCGTCGCAAGGCCATCCCAAGGGCACGTGGCGGGGCGCTACACAGCCATACGGAGCGAGGTGGCGAGCGGAGCTGACAGAGGCGCCATCGTGGCAACCGGTGGCTCACTTAACGGTCACCCTCCTGCAAGATTGTTGGGGGGCGACCGGACGGGCATTTAATGCCTTTGTCCCCGCCGCCGAATTAGGTAGGGCACCTTTGTTGTGCTTATTGTACCAACCTGCGCTTTACGTTTCTACCCCTCTTCCTCACGCTGCCACTGTGGGTACCCCTTGGACTATAAAGGAGGCCCATGCGCATGTAGAAGGGTTCGGTCCATTCGACACCCACAGCACCACCATATGCTCGCACGCTCGAGCTAGATTCAATAACAACACAAAGGAGCAGTAGGGGTGTTATCTCTCGAGAGCCCAGGCTGGGTAAAGATTGCCCGTCTCCCCGCGGCGCCCGACCTCGATCTGCTCTGCGCGCGAACCCCGCTCCCTTGCCGAACCAGAAGGGGCCCCCAGTGCCCCATAGGTGCTCGAGGCCGCAGAGGAAAGCGACCCCGACATCTTTGGCGCGCCGGTAGAAGCGCGTCGAGGTCGTGAGCATCGATCCGGTCTCCACGCACGCTGCATCAACGCCATCGTCAACATGCCACCGAAGAAGAAGCCTTGGAGGTGGCGCACCGTCTCACGCCGGTTACGCCACCACCGCCGGAGCAAACGGGCGGCGGAGAGACGCCCGGCGGAGGAGCGGGCGCCGCCGGTGGGTCTCGATCGTCACTAGATCCAAAAACAAGGCCCCGCAAGCATCGGGCGCGAAGCAGACGCCGCACCCCTCCTGGGAGGTGCAAGGTCAACAACGCCCGGTGCTCCTAGCACCGCATCAAGACCTGGAACAAGGCCAACATGGTGGGTCGCGAGGCGCCAAAGGTCAACATGCACGCCCAAGATCTTTGGCGCGAAGCGAGATACGGTCGCCCAGACGAGGTGTGGTGCCTCCCAATCCAGTTGGGAGTCCAAGCACCTCCCGCTCTTCGCGCCGTTCATCACCACCGCCACCCAAGACAGCAGAGGAAGCGCTGGCCCGAGCCCAGCTGCTTCTAGACTTCCCTCCGGCGCCGCACAAGATCGACGACTGGAGGATGGCCATACACAGCCTCATCGGCTTCGCCAACGGCGACAAGCCCCGGCGACCAGGCGCGTCGAGGGCCCAGCAAGAAGCCCCGGCGCAGGCCTGCGCCGATCGGACCGCTGGGGGTGCCGCTTCTGTGCGCTCCCAACCCCAAATGCCGAGATCGCCAGCTCGCCGGACCAACCTTGACGCCGACTCCACCGCGTCATCGGACCCGCGAACCCATCGCGATCAACGCCACGTCCTCCAAGAACGGCAACACGAAGACGCTCGTACCCGCATCTAGCGCCGGCGAGAAGCGCGACGTCAATCTGACCAGCGCGCTGGGCCCGCTGTCGACACACACGCAGCCGGAGAACCAGGCGACTTGCCGTACGCGGCAGGTTGCCCTGCGTTCACCCGCGAGTTGCGGCAAGTCCAGTGGCCCAAGACCAAGAATTTCAAGCCAGACGTGCCCGAGAAGTATGACGGCAGGATACATCCGTCGGAGTTCCTCAGCATCTACACCATCGCGGTGCAGGCTGCCGGAGGGCGCGACGAGAAGATCCTCGCCAACTACTTCCCGCTGGTACTCAAGCCCAATGTCAGATCTTGGCTCATGCACTTGCCGGACGGCTCCATCTCCTCATGGGCGGACCTGTGCCATCAGTTTGTCGGTGCCTTCACGGGTGGCCACAAGCCTCATGGCCGGAAAGTGACCTCCACTTGCTCGCCCGTAAGGGGGAGCCTCGCGCAAGTATATACAAAGATTCAGCCGGTGCAACGCAACATCCCGAGACGTTCACCCTGCCGCGGTTATTAGCGCGTTTCATCGAAGCGTAATCGCGGGATGAGGAGGAGATGGCGATGTGCAAGATCAAAGATGTCGGCGAGCTTACGCTCTGGCCGACAAGTGTGCACGAGCTGAGGAGGAAGGAAAATCCCGGAGAGATTGCCGGAGCGAAGGATCGACAAGCGAGGATGCCGCCCGGCAAGGAAGAACCGAGGCGGAATAATAGGAAGAGGAAAGCTAAGGATGTGCTAGCTGTTGAGCATTCCGCAACGGAGGCGGCTCCGACAAAGCCAAGACCGGCGATTCGGTGAGGCTGTAGCGATCGCCGACAAGTAGGGCACTCGGCAAGCGTTATTGCAAGATCCACCGCACCAAAGGCCATGACCTCCAAACCTGCAAAAAGTAGAGCAGATGGCGGAGCTGCAAAAGCAATCTGGCCGCGATAAGGAGAGAGCCTAGGAGGTGGCGGAGGATCCGGCAAGAAGCTTCCCGCCCGGGGAGAGAACCGCGGCCAGGCCGAGACGCGGCAAGGTGACAGGCCTCCCCGCGGCCGCGACAAGGACGAAGGTGAAGATGAAGATGAAGAGATGGAGGAAGATGAGACCGATGATCAGGAATTTCAGAAGGCGACAGAAGTGTTGTGCATCGACGGCGGCGCCTCCCTGCACACCTCGCACCGCCAACTCAAACAATGGGTGCGAGAAGTGAATGCAGCGGAGCCGTCCGTCGAGGCACGCAGGCCTCTGAAGTGGTCCGGCACGCCCATCGTCTTCGACGTTGAGGACCACCCTGATCGTGTCACTGCGGTCGGGTGCTTGCCGATGCTGGTTTCACCAACAATCCGCAACCTCAAGGTCACGAAGATGCTGGTAGATGGCGGGGCCGGCCTGAACTTGATTTCCTCCGCAGTGCTCAAGAAACCCGGATCCCGGCAATGAGCTCAAGAAACTGGTGCCTTTCAAGGAATAAATCCGGGAAGGAGGAAGCCTAAGGGAAGATCACATTGCCGGTGGCGTTGGCGTGAACTGAACTTCAGGACTGAGAGGGACACGTTCGATGTGGTTGATATCCCCTTGCCCTACAACGGGATACTCGGCCGACCCGCACTCGCCAAGTTCATGGCGGCCTCTCACTATGCATACAATGTGCTCAAGATGCCCGGTCCGATGAGTGTTATCTCTATCCAAGGCGACAAGAGGGATGCGCTCATCTGCGCCGACAAGATATACCGGGAAGCAGCAGCTGCAGTAGAGCGCGAGCCACTTGCCGCTGATGCTCCCCGGGGGAAGAAGAAGGCCAAGTCCGGCAAGGACAGCTCTGGTGCTCACTCCGGCAAGCGCATCCCCCCGGAGCGCTGCGCTGCCGTCGAGGACGCGCCATCGAGCTCCACCGGCAAGTGCAAAAAGGCGAAGGTAGCTTCACCAGAGACCAAGAAGGTGGCCGCCAAGGAAGACGGCACTGGTGGTACCTTCACCATCAGTGACACGCTTGACCCTAAATAGGAAAGCGCGCTCGTTGCTTTCCTGCGGGCAAATGTTGATGTGTTTGCATGGCAACCATCCGACATCCCGGCGTTCGAAATGTCGAGCACCACCTTGCCGTCTGCCCTCACGCACGGCCCGTCAAACAAAAAGTCGAAGCGGCGGTAGAGCGGCAGGAGTTCATAGTAGAAGAAATCGGGAAGATGGAAGCGGCGGGACTGGTCCGTGGAGTACTCCATCCGACGTGGCTAGCCAACCCGGTGTTAAACGCATAAGGCGAATGGGAAGTGGAGGCTTTGCATTGACTTCACCGATGTTAACAAAGCTTGTCCCAAGGATCCATTTCCTTGCGCGCATTGACGGATCGTTGACTCCACGGCGGGATGCGATCTGCTTTCATTCCTTGATGCATACTCGGGATATCATCAAATCTTCATGGCTGAAGAGGATGAAGAAAGACCGCATTCATTACTCCATGTGGCACGTCTTTGCTTCGTCACGGATGCCTTTCGGACTAAAGAATGCTGGCTCAACATTTGCGTAGAGTAGTCGATCACGCTTTTGAGCCCTGGCGCACGTAAATGTGGAAGCTTACATGGATGACATAGTGGTCAAAAGCAAGGACAAAGAGACTTTGATCCAAGACTTGGACGAGACTTTCACAAATCTGCTCAAGATCAATCTCAAGTTGAATCCCGAGAAGTGTGTGTTTGGGGTTCCTTCCGGCAAGCTTCTTGGATTCTTTGTATCTCAGAGGGGGATTGAAGCCAATCCCGACAAGATCAAAGTGAAAGTGCAACTAATCCCCGGGTGGTTTTGGTAATTAATAACAACATATATATCATTGAACTAATAGTTTCTTGAGAACATTTCAGAAAGTTCAGTGATATGGGTATGGCAATGACTGAAGAAGTGGACCCCTCAAGATGCTAAGGAAAGCATTGGAAAAAGCTCAAGACTCCATTTTTGGTTTAGTGATCCAAGATCACATTGAGTCTATAGGAAAGCCAATACTATTAAAAGGGGATGAGGTTATGTTAATGATCTGGTTGCTCAAAGTGCTTAGTGATACATCTCCCAAACCATCAGCAATCTTTCATTCCAACATACACTCATAAGTAATCTCGGTCCCACCGATTTCCTAAACACAGTCACACCGAGATGAACCACCTCAGCCACAATGCCAAACCCTAGAAATTTCGGATTTTCCGATTCCAAACTCGGTCTCACCGAAACTAGTGTTGCCAAGCTTCTGTAACCTTCTGTCATCATATCGGTGTCACCGAGATGATAAAGTCGGTCCCACCGAGATTGGCAAACCCTAGTCTCTGGAAGAATCGGACTCACCGAGATTGTATTTTCGGTCCCACCAAAAATCCCAACGTTCACAAGATTTGAACTTTCGGTCTCACCGAGTTGTCAACTTCGGTCTGACCGAGATTGGTCAAATGTGTGTAACAGTTGGATTTTGTGTGGAGGCTATAAATACCCTCCACCTCCTCTTCATTCGTGAGAGAGCCATCGAAAGAACTACCACTCCTACCTTACATTTACGAGAAGAAAACTACCTACCCTTGTGTTGAGATCAAGTTACTCCACTCCCACCATATGAAACTTGATTTCTAGCCTTCCCAAGTTGCTTTCCACTCAATCCTTTCTTCCACCACAGCCAAATCAGTGAGGAGAGTTGAGTGTTGGGGAGATTATCATTTGAAGCACAAGAGCAAGGAGTTCATCATCATCAACACCATCTATTACCTTTTGGAGGTGGTGCCTCCTAGATTGGTTAGGTGTCGCTTGGGAGCCTCCGTCAAGATGTGGAGTTGAACCAAGAAGTTTGTAAGGGCAAGGAGATCGCCTACTTCGTGAAGATCTACCCGAGTAAGGCTAGTCCTCCGTGGGCGTATGCCATGATGGCATAGACAAGGTTGCTTCTTCGTGGACCCTTCGTGGGTGGAGCCCTCCGTGGACTCTCGGCCGTTACCCTCCGTGGGTTGAAGTCTCCATCAACGTGGATTGACGATAGCACCACCTATCGGAACCACGAGAAAAATCTCCGTGTCTCCAAATTGCGTTTGCTCTTCTCCACCTCTCTTTACTACATGTGCAATTTACTTTCCGCTGCCAATACTCTAGAATTGCATGTGTAGGGTGATACTTGACTTGTTCATCATCTTGAAATCTGCCAAAACTTGTCTTAATCATAAGGCTGAATTTTTATATTGTCAAGTAGTCTAATCACCCCCCCTCTAGACATACTTTCGATCCTACAAGTGGTATCAGAGCTTTGGTCTCCATTGTATTGGTTTCCATTGCATTGGACTCCATAAGCTTGGTTTCACAACCTAGGAGAGTATGGCGTCTAGTGAGGGTAATTTTCGTTGAGGTCCTTACTTTGATGGTTCAAACTTTGCTAGTTGGAAGCATAAAATGAAAATGCATATTCTTGGACATAACCCCGCGCATGGGGCATTATTTGTGTTGGCTTGCAAGGTGAATTCTTGAGGAAGGAAAAGTTCGGATCGTGAAGCTACTGCGGATGAGTTGCGGATGTTGCAAAACAATGCTCAAGCTTGTGACATTCTCTTCAATGCTTTGTGTCGAGGAGTTCAACAAAATCAGCCGTCTTGAGAATGCAAAAGAGATTTGGGATACTTTGGTGAAATGCACGAAGGTACCGAGTCCGTGAAGGAATCAAAGCTAGATGTTCTTCAAGGTCAACTTGACAAGTTCAAGATGAAGGAAGGTGAAGGAGTCGCTGAAATGTACTCTAGGCTTGCTCTCATCACAAATGAGATTGCCGGCTTAGGAAGCGAAGAAATGACCGACCGATTCATCATCAAGAAGATTCTCGAGCTTTGGATGGAAAGTATGACACCGTGTGCACTTTGATCCAAATGATGCCAAACTACAAGAATCTCAAGCCTACGAAGTCATTGGAAGAATTGTTGCTCATGAGATGACACTTAAAGATAAGGAAGAGCTTCACAACAAGTCAAGTGGTGCTTACAAAGCTAAATGTGATGCTCCCACAACTTCAAGTGACAAGCTAGTTTCCAATGAAGAGATAAGCCTAATGGTGAAGAACTTCAACAAATTCTACAAGAGTAGAAGCAAGGAAAGAAGCTCAAAGTCTAGATCATATGATGAAAAGAGATCTTCTAGTCATGATCGAAGCTGCTACAATTGTGGAAGACCGGACACTACTCAAATGAGTGTTCGGCTCCCCACAAGAGAAGAGAAGAATCTCCAAGAAGAAGAAGCTCAAGAGAAGAGTCACCTCGGAAAGAGAGAAGGAGTAGAGATGATCGTTATGAACGGAGATCCTCTCGGAGAAGCAAGGATTCGGAGAGGAAAGACAAGTCATCAAGGAGCTACACAAGAAGAAAACATCAAGCTCATGTAGGTGAATGGGTCTCGGCTCCGACTCCGACAATCACTCCGAAAGAAGCTATCACTCCAACTCGAATCTGATCAAGATGAAGGTGTTGCCGGTCTTGCTCTCGTATCCTCCAACTCCAACTCCTATGACTTATTTGATTCACCAAATGAAGGAATTGGAAGATGCTTCATGGCTACAGGCCCCAAGGTATCACACCCTGAATTTATTGACTTTGATAGTGATGAGGATGACTTGCTTGGTGAAGATGAGCTTTTACATGACAAATCTAGTGAGCCTAGTAATGATGAACATGCTAGTAGTCTTTATAGTCGAGAAGAGTCGAATGACAATGCTATGAAGGAGATTGAGCGTCTAACTAAAGAACTAAACACTCTTAAGTTAGCTCATGAAACAACTCAAGAAGATCATAGAGAGCTCCTAAGATCTCATGAGAAGCTACGCTTCGAGAAGCTCAATCTAGAGCAAGAACATGAGTTTCTAAAAGCTATCAATGGCGATCTTCGAAAGAAGAGTTCTTCATATCTTGCCAAACGACTTCTCTTGTCTAATTTCTTGCCACCTATTAAAACTGAGCATGACAAGCACAAGAAAAATTCTTCATCTAGTAGTAACAATAACCATGCTAAATCCAATGTTGTTACTTCTAGTAGTTCTCTTGATTCCACTAACAATGTTTCAAGCCAAGTTACACTTGAGCAAGAAAATAGTTTATTGAAAGGGATTATAGAGAAAGGTGTCTACAAGAGCCTTGCGGAAGCAAGAACTTTGAGAAATTGTTCTTAAGCAAGGAAGGCAGGAAGAATCAAGGAATTGGTTTTGAGCGAAAGTTCAACGCCGAGGGTGTTGAATGGGAAGAAGGTCAATATCCCACTCCAAAGTTTGTTTCTCAAAAGGAGAAGTATGATCCTACTTCTTCCAATGTGGAACAAGCTCAAGATGACCTTCCACCACAAGACCACAAGCTAAAAGGCAAGGACAAGCTTCAAGAGGAGATTGATGCATTTATTGAAGCACCTAAAGCCATGGTCAAGTGGGTTCCCAAGGAAGCGTCAAGTTCTACTTCGTCAAGCTCAACTACTACCCCAAGGATTCCCATCAAGATGATGTGGATCCCAAGAAGAAGAACTAGAGAGTTCTTGAGGGTGACTCCGCCAACATACTTCACTCACATTCATTTTGGCAAGAACTTGTGCAATCAACTTCCACATCTTGCACTAGTTCATGGAGTCACAAACCCTCTTGTTGGTAAGTCAAGGGACAAGGTAATCATTGCTTTCATGGACATCATCTATTGTGTACTTCAATCTATGTCCATGGATATCCTTGTTTGTTCCTTGTGGGACTAACCCATGTAGGTATTGAAAGTGCCGAATCCAAAGGATTGCTCCCAACTCTTGATGATCTTCATCAACATTGAGCATCCACATCTTCAACATCTACATGAAGTCTTCTCGACAACCCAAGGTTAGTTTGACCCTTTAAAAGGGTTCTCACATCAAGGGGAGCTTTGCTCTAAAGAATTGAGCTAAAGCATCTTCAAATGATGTGAACACATCAATGCTTTATGTAAAAGTGGTAACCCCACTTGTGCTTAAGCGATGAGTATGACCTATGATCAAATGTTCTCATTTGACTCCTAAGTCAATATACTCATATATAGATGACCTAGTCATCGACAAATTGTGTGATAGTAGCTAGTGTTTTGGTTGTGCATGTTTGACACATATTTCATTTGCTATCTTATTGTGTGAGCATGTTGGATGCATAATTTTATCCATTCGAGGACATCCATTTGTTGCTTTGGTCTTTTGGTTTTTCCTTTTGACCAAATGGATGGACAAGAATGCCTAAGTTCCTCCCCTAGCTATCTATGCTTTCTTGTCTCAAATTCTATTCATGCTTATATCACAAACTTTGATCAAGTCATTTTCGGACCCACCGAGTGAGGAGCACTCGGAGCCACCGATCCGTCAAGGGCTAAACTTCCAAAACCTTCTAAGTATTTTCGGTCAGACCAACCCACTCACACTCGGTCAGACCGAAAGCACTTGGATTGATCTAGGTTTTCACCTCGGTGAAACCGAGTTGCAAATTTCGGCGTGACCGAAGTGTGTAACTGCTTGCAGTTATCCATCTCGGTGCCACCGAGTTTTACAACTCGGTCCCACCGACAGCTAAAGGGTATATATATCTGAGGGCAGCGCGCGTTGATTCCTTCTTCAAAACGCCTCGCCCCCAAACCCTTTGCTGCCGTCGCCGTGGTCTCCGGATCGTCTCCGTCGTCGCCTGTGCGCCCTCGCCGCGGGTCTCCGTCGCCGTCAACGGACAGTCTCTCCGCGCCGTTGCCGCCGTAGAGGAACTCCACCAAGTTAGGGTGAGTTTCGATCCCTCTCGTGCTTCAACCTCCGATTCTATGCACGATTGGTTTGCCTAGCATCTTGCCACATTTGAGATCTTCCTATCCAGCAGATTAGTTCTTAGAACGAAATTCGAGTAAAAGTTTTAGGGTTAGGTTTCCGCCGAACACATCTCGGTGAGACCGATTCTACATTCTCGGAATGACCGATTTGGCTTCTGGCCATTGCACTGCACCTTTCGGTCCAACCGAGTTGTGCAAATCGGTGTGACCGAAATGAGGATTTAGTGAAACCCTAGTGTTCTCGGTAAGACCGAAACCCACATCAGTCCGACCGAAAGTGGTGTGAATGGTACTGTGTGAACACTTCAGATTCACCGAATTTTAGCCTCGGTCTGACCGAAATGCATTCTGTGAAAACCTAAAACTGAAATTTGAACTCATTTTTTTTGCAAAATCTTCTGCAGTTTGTCATAACTCTTCTTCTTTGCCTATACCTAATCTATTCACAGGTTGTCAGCCATGTCAGATGCCAGTGACAGCCAGAACAGGTCTGAGTCTCCAATTGCTGAAATTCTAGAGGCAGGCACTAGTCCTGAGGCCAGTAGCTTTTCAGATGATGGTGAGAGGAGCACACCAAGTGGTTTGCCTCCTGCTGCCACCAGGGCCAGGAAGAAGAAGAATTCTGATGAAGAAGATTCTGATTTCATAGCTGAGGAAGAGATCTCCTCTAAGCCAAAGAGGAAAGTGGTTGCCAAAGAGCATCAAGGGCAACAAACCAAGAAAGGCACCAGTAAAGTAAAGAAGTCCACTGTTGCCAAGAAGCTGAGTATGGAAGAGGGATGACCCCACGTCTGTTGAAGGTCAAGCAAAGAGTGAAGCTGCCAAACAAGCCAAAGCTGAGAAGGAAGCAGCAGCAGCAGCAGCTAAACCCAAGAGTGTTGGAGAGCAGCTCCTTGAAGCTACCCAGAGGATTGAACAACCTTTGGCCAGCATTGTGCGATCTCAGGAGAGTCTTGAGAGGATAGTTGAAGACAAGTTCCATGCTCTGGATGTCAAGCTGACTGAAGTGCAAGTCACTGTCAACAAGCTTGAGGCAGATATCGAGGAAGCAAAGAGGGAGAAGGCAGGAGATGCAGGATGACCTTGTCCAGGATGATTATGAGCAGCCTGCTCCGGTTCCCACAAGACCCAGATCAGCTGCTATCCCAAAGGGCAGACACGGGGCTACAAAGATCAAGCACCTACCACAGCTCCATCGGCCCAGCTCCAGCCAAAGTGAACACTCCTTCAGCTCCACAGACATCAGCTGAAGCCTTTGCAGATGCAGCTATCTCAACTCCATCAACCCAGACAGGAGCCGCCAGCAGAGTCCCTAGTGACGTTTAGCTCTATACCTTTCGAACTTTTTGGTAACTTGTTGCCAAAGGGGGAGAAATTGTATAGATCATAGGACTTCGAGAGAGAGAGAGTGCTCGCTTTTGCTCTTTCGTCTCATTTGCGGTCTTTTTGAGATACTTTTGAGATTTTTCGAGACATTCCATGTGTTTGATACTACGTTTGCTCTACTTTGATGAGTGCTTGGTCGTACTATGCCTTAATGTGTGCTTAATGCTTATCATATGCTATTCATATCTTGTATGACCATTTACTCATGTCTTGGTGATTGGGTGCATGCTATTCATTCTTATCATTTTGTGCGCTCCACCAAGATGTATGTGACATGGAAGTGTGACCCATGATCCTAATCGATTGTGCATTTGCATTCAAACGCAAATCTTAAATAATGCACAA
This sequence comes from Aegilops speltoides, assembly GCA_021437245.1. Taxonomy (NCBI): domain Eukaryota; kingdom Viridiplantae; phylum Streptophyta; class Magnoliopsida; order Poales; family Poaceae; genus Aegilops; species Aegilops speltoides. Next base: position 178,545,104 of record CM038146.1, read on the forward strand.
ATTTAGGGGGAGCTCTTGCTTATCACATACTTCTCAAAGCGACGATATTATTCATTGATTATATCCTTTGTCGAAGCTTTGATCTATATGTTGTCATCAATTACCAAAAAGGGGGAGATTGAAAGTGCAACTAATCCCCGGGTGGTTTTGGTAATTAATAACAACATATATATCATTGAACTAATAGTTTCTTGAGAACATTTCAGAAAGTTCATTGATATGGGTATGGAAATGGTGAAGAAGTGGACCCCTCAAAATGCTAAGGAAAGCATTGGCAAAAGCTCAAGACTCCATTTTGGTTTAGTGATCCAAGATCACATTGAGTCTATAGGAAAGCCAATACTATTAAAGGGGATGAGGTTATGTTAATGATCTGGTTGCTCAAAGTGCTTAGTGATACATCTCCCAAACCATCAGCAATCTTTCATTCCAACATACACTCATAAGTAATCTCGGTCCCACCGATTTCCTAAACTCACCACACCGAGATGAACCACCTCGACCACAAAGCCAAACCCTAGAAATTTCGGATTTTCCGATTCCAAACTCGGTCTCACCGAAACTAGTGTTGCCAAGCTTCAGAACATTCGTCATCATATCGGTGTCACCGAGATGATAAAGTCGGTCCCACCGAGATTGGCAAACCCTAGTCTTTGGAAGAATCGGACTCACCGAGATTGTATTTTCGGTCCCACCGAAAATCCCAACGCTCACAAGATTTGAACTTTCGGTCTCACCGAGTTGTCAACTTCGGTCCGACCGAGATTGGTCAAATGTGTGTAGCAGTTGGATTTTGTGTGGAGGCTATAAATACCCTCCACCTCCTCTTCATTCATGGAGAGAGCCATCGAAAGAACTACCACTCCTACCTTACATTTCGAGAAGAAAACTACCTACCCTTGTGTTGAGATCAAGTTACTCCACTCCCACCATATGAAACTTGATTTCTAGCCTTCCCAAGTTGCTTTCCACTCAATCCTTTCTTCCACCACAGCCAAATCGGTGAGGAGAGTTGAGTGTTGGGGAGATTATCATTTGAAGCACAAGAGCAAGGAGTTCATCATCATCAACACCATCTATTACCTTTTGGAGGTGGTGCCTCCTAGATTGGTTAGGTGTCGCTTGGGAGCCTCCGTCAAGATGTGGAGTTGAACCAAGAAGTTTGTAAGGGCAAGGAGATCGCCTACTTCGTGAAGATCTACCCGAGTAAGGCTAGTCCTCCGTGGGCGTATGCCATGATGGCATAGACAAGGTTGCTTCTTCGTGGACCCTTCGTGGGTGGAGCCCTCCGTGGACTCTCGCAGCCGTTACCCTCCGTGGGTTGAAGTCTCCATCAACGTGGATTGACGATAGCACCACCTATCGGAACCACGAGAAAAATCCCCGTGTCTCCAAATTGCGTTTGCTCTTCTCCACCTCTCTTTACTACATGTGCAATTTACTTTCCGCTGCCAATACTCTAGAATTGCATGTGTAGGGTGATACTTGACTTGTTCATCATCTTGAAATCTGCCAAAACTTGTCTTAATCAAAAGGCTGAATTTTTATATTGTCAAGTAGTCTAATCACCCCCCCTCTAGACATACTTTCGATCCTACACAAAGCAATTGAGCATATCGAAGCACCGACCCGAGTCAAGGACGTGCGCAGGCTTGCCGGCTGTGTTGCTGCTCTCAGTAGGTTCATCTCTAAATCTGCTGAGCGCGCCCTGCCATTTTTCAAAATCTTGAAAAAGGCAGGTCCAATGAAATGGACTCCGGAAGCGGAGGCCGCACTGCAGGACTTGAAGAAATACCTATCCTCCCCTCCAACACTTGTCGCGCCTAAGCCACAAGAGAAGTTGCTGCTATATCTAGCGGCAACCAATCAGTGGTTAGTGCTGCGTTGGTTGCGGAGAGGAGGCGGATGATGAGTCGACAGAATCGCATGCAAGCGAGTCCAGCGACAAGCGGGGGCTTCCCGACAAGTTCGCTCCGCAAGGTTGGATCTGTGCGATTTGCCGGAAGAAAAACAGAAGAGGATGGTGCAGCGCCCAGTTTACTTTGTCAGTTCCCTCCTCCAAGGGGCTAGATCAAGGTACTCTGGTGTGCAGAAGTTGCTTTTCGGCCTACTCATGGCCTCGAGGAAGCTGCGCCATTACTTTCAAGCACACGAGATCACAGTAGTCACTCGGTTTCCGCTGAAAAGGATATTGCAAAACCTGGAAGCAACGGGCAGGATCGTCGAGTGGGCACTGGAATTGTCAAGCTTTGGCCTCAAGTTTGAAAGTACTTCGACTATCCAGAGCCGAGCATTGGCAGAATTCATAGCAGAATGGACGCCAACACCCGATGAAGAAACCCCGGGCAGGAGCATCCCCGTCAAGGAAGCTAGCAAAGAATGGATCATGTACTTTGATGGTGCCTTCTCGCTCCAAGGCGCCGGTGCGGGCGTACTACTCGTCGCACCCACCGGAGAGCACCTCAAGTACGTGGTCCAAATGCACTTCCCCAAGGAGCAAGCAACAAGCAATACTACAGAGTATGAAGGCTTGCTTGCCGGACTCAGGATAGCAGCAGAGCTTGGGATCAAGAAGCTTATTGTCAGGGGTGACTCGCAGCTTGTCGTCCGTCAAGTTAACAAAGATTATCAGAGTCCATTGATGGAAGCATACATCGATGAAGTGAGGAAGTTAGAAGAGCATTTCGACGGCCTACAAATGGAACACGCTCCAAGAGCTCGTAATGACACTGCGGATGGCCTCGTCAAGTGTGCTGCACTCAAGTTACTGTGGAACCAGGTATTTTTGTGCTCAAGCTGACTCAGCCATCTGTAGCACCATCAACAGGACTAAGCAAAAAGAGAAAGTTGGTCACCGGCGACTACTTTCCGGCAGAGTTTCCTGAGCCGCCGCCAACAAGGTCCCTGTGATCAACGCAGAAATTGCTGAGGAGCAGTGCGCCCTGCAAGCCCTAAGGTTTGTTTCATTGAAGCGACGCGCTCGACAAGTCTGTGTCCCAAGACGCTTGCCGGGGGGCATCACGCTCCGGCAGAATCCCAGATTCTTGCCGTAGAAGCGGATGTTCCCACAGCAGCATTTGCGCCTTTAGTCCTTGTCGTCGAGCCTCAAGCTCCGGCATGGGCACAGCAAATCGTCCATTTCCTTCAGACAGGGGAACTTCCCGAGGAACAAGAAGAGGCAGAGAGAGTAGCCCGGCAATCGAGTATGTACCAGTCTGTCGATGACGTACTGTACAGAAGAAGATTCAACGGAGTGAAATTAAAGTGCATTCACCGGGAAGATGGACAGCAGCTGTTGGCAGAGGTACATGGAGGCATATGCGGTCACCACATTGGCGAAGAGCACTTGCCGGCAAGGCTTTCCGGCAAGGCTTCTTCTGGCCGACAGCCCTCTAGGATGCAACTGCGCAAGTAACCAAGTGTGAAGCATGCCAGTTCCACTCCAAGCAGATTGACCAACCAGCTCAAGCTCTCCAAACAATCCCTTTGTCCTGGCCATTTTCGGTCTGGGGGCTCGACATCCTCGGCCCTTTTCCCCGAGCTGTCGGGGCTTTGAGTACTTGTACGTTGCAATCAACAAGTTCACAAAGTGGCCTGAAGTGGAACTAGTGAGGAAGGTGACAGCACAGTCAGCAGTCAAGTTCTTCAGGTCAATTGTTTGCCGTTTCGGGATCCCAAATAGGATCATCACCGACAATGGCACACAATTCACGAGCCACACCTTCATACAGTACGCCCAAGATCTTGGCACCAAGATTTGCTTTTGCTTTGCTCACCCGAGAAGCAACGGTCAAGCGGAGAGGCGAACGCTGAAGTGCGCTGCGCGGCTCAAAACCAGAACTTCGAGAGGCTGCACAAGTGCGGAAGAAATTGATTGAGCAGCCGCCGGTGGTTCTTTGGTCGATCAGACGACGCCAAATAGAGCCACCGCCAAACACCCTTTGCTCGCTTCACGGAGCGAAGCAGTTCTCCCACGGAACTCAGATACGGGTCACCACGAGTGCTCGCCACGATGAGCTTGAGCAAGAGCAGCTGCGACAAGATGACACGCTGCTCCTCGAGGAGGATCGTCTTCAGCTCTTTGGCGAGCTGCTCGTTACCAGCAAGCTTTGCGCCGCTATCATAGCCGCAAAGTCAACGCCAGAAGCTTCGAGGAAGGCGACCTTGTTCTTCGGCAAGTTCAATCCGCCAAGAATTCAAACAAGTTGACGCCAAAGTGGGAAGGCCCTCACCGGGTGAAACGAGTCACTTGGCCCGGCGCTGTCCGCCTTGAGACCGAAGATGGCGTTCCAGTGAGCAACTCCTGGAACATAGAACATCTTCACAAGTTTTACCCATAAGGCGCGGTTGCCGGACCCGTTCCGACAACCACTTTCTTTTGTACAAGCATTGCCGCTGTCGCATGTAACCCTTTGTACAAAGCCGGGCGCAGTTCCCGTGCGTAAATAAAGTTCGCGTGCTTTGCACATCTTGTCAAATCTGATGCATTATATTCTTTTTTGCACCCATACCTGACACTCTGTGCAGCACACCACCCCGGTAATCAATAGCAAGCCTTAAGGTTTCATGCGATTATTTTCTCTTCTTTCTTCTCATAGACAGAAGACTCCTCTGCCCACAAGTTCACCGGGGGGGAAGGGAAGGTAGAAGTATGGAACAGGCGACGTCCAAAGGAATCTGGCCTAGAAGTATGGAACAGGCGACGTTCAAAGGAATCTGGCCTTGCCTGGATGCCAAAGACAGAAAAGCTAAGTAGCTAAAATTTGAGCCCGCTCAATTTTAAATTTCTTTTCAAGCTATATCCCTTGAACGGTCATGCTTTGTATGGCAAACCTGTGCGCGGAGGAATCGACTCGTGGCTAAGTTGCGGCCTTGCGTTGCTTTCGAGTCCGCTCGACAATGCGAGTGAGTTGCAACCAGTCCCGACAAGATTCTGCCGAGGCAAGACCGCCACTGAACTCTTGATGCTCGCACTCAGCAAGTGTGCTCGCCCGTAAGGTCCCTCAAAACGCAGGGTAAAAGCATACAAGGGATGCAACAGAATAAAGGGAGTAGCGCGACAAGCAGTATCCATAATTAAGTTATATTACAAGAATGTCTTATTATGGCACTAATTGAAATTGTTCCCATAATTAAAATGGCAGCAGCAAGAAAAGGGGAGAAGAGGAGTAGCCTAATCCACGCGCCCGCCATCGAGCCTCCTGACCTCATTCACTTTATCCACGATGGGTGCGATGATGGCCTTGAGCTCCTCAACATCATCACCCTCCGGCAGCTTCTTGGTGACGCGGGAGAGGTCGATGCCCGGGTTGCGGAAGAGGACCTTCACCAACACCTTCTCCAGGACCCCAGCGCAGACGGCGCGCGACTCAGCGGCCAACTGCTTCGGGATCTTGTCCTGGAGCTGCCGTAGCACCGTCACCACATCCTTGAAGAAAAGCGTGAGCTTGGCGCTGGGCTGGACATTCGCTTCTGCGGAATACCCGAAGCCCGTCAAGTCCAGCTCCGTCAACTCCTCATCAATGAGTGCGGCGATGTTGACGAGGCCTTCCGTCCAGAGCTCCACTGTGGTTTTGAGGGTGTTCTGAGCCTCGGCGACCCTCGTCAATAGCTCCTCGTTGTCCTTGAGGTCTATCCTCAGGGTATCTTCTCGTTTCTTGGCGGCGTCCAGCGTCTCCGTCAAGGTGGCGATTCAGCTCCAGATCAGCGCCGAGTCCTGGCAGCGTTCAGCTCTTTGGTCTTCTCAAGAGTTGGGCTTGCAGATCGCCGTGGTAGCAGATCCTCGCGGTCGCTGGCTGAGGCGGCGAGCTCCTCGTTCTTCCTCGTCGCGTCCGCCTCAGCCAGCGTAACCTTTTCCTCCAACTCCTTCTTGGCGGCCTCGGCTGACGCGGCGGCGTCTTCGCCTCCTTGAGCGCCCGCCAAGTGATCGTTCGCCGGCGAGCTCCTCGTCGTGGCTGTCCAAGCACGCTTCCTTTGTATCAGCTCGCCGTCCCGCTGGACAGCTCCTCGGCGGCAAGCCTCGCTGCTCTTTGGCTTCAGCCTTCTCCAGATGAACGCTTCTTCGCTTCGTCGAGGCGCCCTCTCCTCGGCAATGGACCGGAGGGCCTCCTAGTTCTTGGCTCTTGAGCTCTTGCGCATGCTTCTCTATATCAGCTCCTGCCGCACGATTTAGCGCTTCCGGGACTCAAGTTTACGCTGGCGGGCGCGGTAGAGTGACACCAGCCCGGCGATTGCTCCTCCTCGGACTCGCCGCTACTGCTGCCCGGCTTGTCGACTACTGACAGCCCAGCAGAGGCAAGTATTTCCCCATCAAACTCCTCTCCTTCAACCGGTGCCCTGGAACTCGATGCCCAGGGGAGTTTGATATACACGCCCTCGCCGGCTTTCAAATATGCGCCAGGCTGGGGCTCCTCAGAGCCCGGCGCTGCGTCAGCGGCGGAGGGGTCGGCATTCGGTGCGGCACCTTGCGCTCCTGCATCCGCCGGATCATCGGTGTGTTCACCGGACCCCTCGCCGGCCCCTATGCTAGCGGCCCCGGCGGCCCCTTCACCGACGGGCTCCTCCGCGCCGGTCCCTCCCTCAGCGGCGGCGGCGTCCCCAGTATTGCTACGGCCGCCCTCCTCGCCGGCGGCCTCAGCCTCCATCGGGTCCCCAAGGAGAGGATCTGAAAGCAGGGAGGAAAAGGAGATAGTCGAGCGAATGCCCAGAAGAAAGAAAAGGGAGATCAGCGAGATCCAAGGGAAAGTTCCCAACAAGGAGGCTCACCGGCGCGTGGTTCTGTGGTCACGGGCTCCACCACCGGGGGCTCGCTGGTCCCACCCCTTGCCGGGGACCCTTTTCTTGTCGGAGACGGCTCCCACGCCGGGGAGTCGGCCCTCGGTGGCGTAATCGAGGCCGATGACACCTCATCGTCGGCCTCCGGCTGCTCCTGGTGGGCCCGCTCTTCTCCTGTGTACAAAAGAGCCGATGATCAAGATACTGGCAAAAGAAGAAGCGACCCTGCGCGCCCTGCTATAGGGAGTGGATTGAAGCACTCATGCTGGGGGCTGTGCTGGGAGCTGCTGCGTGGAGAAGGGACCGGGTCCGTCAAAATGGTCTCAGACGTGTCTTCTGCCACCACGGCAGGATCGTCTTCGATGTTGACCACGGGGACCTTGGCCCTCTTCGCCGCTCTCTCCGCCAAAGTCCTGGTACGAGGCAGGAGTTTGAAGAAAAACAGATTAGATACAAGACAAACAATAATAAAGATCGAGAGAAGGATAAGCACGGCGCGAAGAAAGCCTTACTCCACCTCCTCCTCCTCCTCGTCGTCGTCGGAGCTCAGCGCGGAGAGGTCGAACTCCGGTACCCTCTCAGCACGACATGGTGGAGGGGTGGGCTCCTCCGGCGCTTGCCGAGGATCTGGCAGGTCAGCGTAGCAGCCGGGAAGACCCGCCTCGGTTGCGGGCTGCTCGATCCGCCCGTGGCTGCGGTACCTGCCAGGTAGAACGTGTCCCACGGCGCCGCGGCTGCTGGGCGGCCTGTTCCTCCGCCAGCTCGCCGACCTGACAGAGGCGCCTCGTCGGACGGAATTGGGGCTGCGCTGTGGGCTCCGCCTGCGGCGGGTCGCCCGAAGACGGCTGGCCGCTCGCGCCCTCGGCGGACTCGCCCGTTCCGGCCTCGACCTCCCCTTCGCCGCCGCCTTCCCGGCTAAGCGCTTCGGGCGGCAAGGTTTGCCGCCGCTGCGCATCCGCCTCCGCCAAAGATGAATCCAAACTTCGCCGCCCGCGGCGCGGCCGCCTCTTCGGCCCGGCTAGCAATATACGCTAGCTCTTCGGCAGTGGTGGCGCGGGTGAGGAGTTTCTGCTCATCGGAGTTGACTGCCGCCTCCGACAAGTCGTCAAAGAATTGCTGCACGACCTCGGCAGCAGGCTCTATCCAGTTCACATTTATCCCATGCGAGTCACACTCTGGCATCATCGCGCAGATGCGATCGCGCTGGGAATTGTTGCACAAGGGGACGACACCCTGCGCCAACTGGAACCATTCTGGATGATTGGGATCATGCTTGAACATCTCCCTCAGCATCGCGCCCAGCTCCATGACCGTGAAGTTGAAGTTGAGGCCTGGGCGCAGCCTCATGAAATCTGCGGGCGCTGAATTGCTGTGCAGCCGCCTCGCTCGCTTGAGGGGCGATACTGGCGACGAAGAAATCCGCACCAACCGCCTGTGGTGAGTCCGGCATGCCCGAGCCGGAGGATCCGGGTGGTGGCGATCGTCGGCTTGGCATCGTCCGCGACAGGCGCTCGATCGTTGCCGCACCACCACGAGTCTTGCGCAGCTCGGTGAACGACGGCGGGTTGTCGCCACAGATCCAACACCACTCCGCCCTCCACTCGTCCCACTTGCTGCGGAGTTCGCCCGACAAGTACACTTCCTTCATACCCATCCGGGAGGTCCAGGCGATTCCGCCGGCCAGCGGCTCCCCTTTCTCGGCCCGAGGGGAGAAGTAGTGACGGAAGAGGGCCACATTGGGGAGGATACCGACGAAGTTCTCGCAGAGGTCTGCGAAAACCGCCATTGTTAGAACGGCGTTGGGGGTGAAGTCAAGAAGATGAAACCCGTAGGTGTTCATGATATCGCAAAAGAAATCGGAAAAAGGTGGGCAGAGCCCGCAGTAGAAGAACTTGGGAAGAAGTAGTACCCTCTGGGGCACTTCTTCGACGGAGGCCTCGCGGAGATCACCGGCGACGTGGATGCGCACGCGCTTCCGTCGACGGAAGAGGTAAAACTCCGCCCGCAACGCCTCGAGTAAGCTCGGGGAAAGAGCACTGCTTCGCAGCGCCTCGAGCTCAGCGCCTCGGCGATTCGCGCCTTCGCAGCCTTCAGCGGCCTTCGTAGCCTTCCCGCTTTTCGGAGCCATGACGGGGAGACGAAAGCGACGGCGGCAACGGGCGGCGGAGCGCTGTTTTCCTCTCGATCCAGGAGACGGGGGGAACAGCGGAGCTTTCGGAGGAAGGAACTGCAAGTGGCGGAATTGGGGGAACGGCCCCGTTCCCTCTGCTTATAAATGGGGGATGCGAACGCTACGCATTTCGGAATTATATTGACCACGCCTTCCCACGATGCCGCAGATTGACGCGTGCGTTGGGAGCGCTGTGGGCGCTGGAGCCCGTTGCTGTCGCGGACCTGAGCCACGCTGCGTTCGTGCCTCGCTTTTGGGCTCGCCCAACAACGCCAAGCACCGTGTATGGCCCAGGCCCGGGGGCTCCTGTCGGTGTACTAAAGTAGGGGGTACCTTAGTACCCCGAACTTGTGCACGGGCAGTCATAGCACCCCCGTGGCCAGGCTTGCCGGACGTCCGGCGAGGCTCTCCACCACTCATTACTGCCATTCAAGAACAAAGTACTAGCCAAGAACACGAAGGCCCCGGCAAGAGGAGCTTGCCAGGAAGGCCAGCCAGGGCAACATCAGAAGACTTGCGCTGGCGCCCGCGCCTAAGAAGACTCGGCGGCCGCAAACTTGCCGCACAAGAAGAATAGGGTCATGGCAAGGCACTTGTCGCGCAAGGCTGCCACCAGACTCCAGCGCACCCAGCGACGTGTCGCCGCAAGGCCATCCCAAGGGCACGGGCGGGCGCTACACAGCCATACGGAGCGAGGTGGCGAGCGGAGTCGACAGAGGCGCCATCGTGGCAACCGATGGCTCACTTAACGGTCACCCCTCCTGACTTGTTAGGCGACCGGACGGGCATTTAATGCCTTTGTCCCCGCCGAATTAGGTAGGGGCATCAGCAGCATCGCTGTACCAACCTGTGCTTTTACGCTTTACCCCTCTTCCCACGCCGCCACCTGTGGGTACCCCTTCGGACTATAAAAGGGAGGCCCATGCGACGTAGAAGGGGTTCGGTCCATTCGACACCCACAGCACCACCATATGCTCGCACGCCGAGCTAGATTCAATAACAACACAAAGCAGCAAGGGGTGCTATCTCTCCGAGAGCCCAAGCTGGGTAAAGATTGCCCGTCTCCGCAGCGCCTCGACCTCGATCCGCTCGCCCACGACCCCGCTCCTTGCCGAACTGAAGGGGCCCCGGTGCCCTATAGGTGCTCGAGGCCGCAGAGGAAAGCGACCCCGACAATAAGTCATACAAGCATAATAATACAAGCCAGTTTGCCTTAAGAAGGCTAGCACAAACTAGGTTACAGATCGAAAGAGGCGCAGGCCTCCTGCCTGGGATCCTCCTAAACTACTCCTGGTCGTTGTCAGCAGCCTGCACGTAGTAGTAGGCACCTCCAGTAGTAGTCGCCATCGACGGCGGTGGCGTCGCTCTGGTTTCCAAAGATCCTGGTTGCGACAACCGTAAAGAAAGGAAAGGGGGGAAGGGGGGAGAAAGCAACCGTGAGTACTCATCCAAAGTACTCGCAAGCAAGGATCTACACTACATATGCATGGGTATATGTGTAAAGGGCCATATCGGTGGACTGAGCTGCAGAATGCCGTAATAAGAGGGGATAGCTAATCTCGTCAAGACTACGCCTGGCAGCCTCCGCCTTGCAAAGATGTAGAAGAGAGTAGACCAAGTCCTCCAAGTAGCATCGCCAAGTAGCATCTCCAAGTAGCATCTCCAAGTAGCATCTCCAAGAGCATCGCATAGCATAACCCTACCCGACACACTTTCTGGGTCATGCCCGCCTCGAAGATCAACACGCCGCAGCCCCACCTAGGCCTAACAGAGAGGTCAAGACGCCGGTCTAACTCCTATGGCGCAGGGTGCAGGCCCATCGCCCATTGCACACCTGCATGTTGCGTATGCCCAAAGCGTAACTAGCCCCTAATACAAGAGCAGGCTTACATTCCAATCGGTAGCGCCGCCGCCAGCTTGTCGACGCCTAGAAGGCTTTGGCGATACCACAACGCCGGATACCCATAACTACTCCCGCCGTAGATGGTTAGTGCGATAGACCAAATGGCCGACTCAGATCAAATACCAAGATCTCGTTAAGCGTGTTATTATGAAGCAATCATGACGCCGACCAGGCCAGTGCCCACCTCTCGCCTAGGTGGTCTCAACCTGCCTGTCGCTCCGCCACAAAGATCCACACAGAGGGCCGTCGGGACAAAGGTCCTTTCAGCCCCAACTGCGGAATCACTCGCGGGTACTCTTCGAGCGGACCCGACTTTAGTCACCATCTGTAGTATGTATATATGTATAGTATATACCCGTGATCACCTCCCAAGTGATCACGGCCCAATAGTATAGCAAGGCAGACTGACAAGAATGTAGGGCCAATGATGATAAACAAGCATCGTATACTAAGCATTTAGGATTGCAGGTAAGGTATCAATAGATGTAGTAACAATGTCGGGGCTATGCATCGTAATAGGATCAACGGAAAGCAAGAACATGCTACACTACTCTAATGCAAGCAGATAGAGGAGAATAGGCGATATCCGGTGATCAAGGGGGGGCTTGCCCGGTTGCTCGCACAAGGAGGGTCGTCGGTGACGTAGTCGCACCACGGGGCATCAAAGATCGCCACGGGTCTACCGGAGAGAAGAGGGGGAAGAAACAGTAAATACATAGCAAGCAAGTGCATAACAGGACAACAAGCAGAGCTAGACGTGTTCTAACGCGGTATGAGGTGATACCGGTGAAGGGGAGAAACATCCGAGAAAGTATCCCCGGTGTTCCGTGTTTTCGGGCAGAGGAGCCGGAGTGAAATGTTGCAGGTTCACTATGCTAGGGACGCGTGGCGGATGAACAGGCTGCGTATCCGGAATTGCCTCGTCGTTCTAAGGAACTTTCATGTTGAAACTAATTTAATCCGAGTTACGGATTAAAAGATATGATTTTCTAAAGATTTTATTAATTTCTGGAATTTAATTAATTGTTTAACTTAATTCGAAAATGGATTTATGACATCAGCATGATGTCATGCTGATGTCAGCAGTCAACAGGGGTTGACTGGTCAACCTAACGTGGGGGACCCATTCGTCATTGACTGATTAGTCTAATTAGAGTTTAATTAAACTATCTACTTAATTAGATTAATTAAACATGATTAAATAACTTAATTAATTCATTAACTATTTTAATTATTAATTAATTAATTAATTATTTTTTTATTTTTATTATATATTTTTTCCTTTTTTTATAAAACGTTCTCAGAGGGCGGCCCCACATGTCATAGGCCAGGGGGCCTTATCGGGCGCGGGTTAACGGGGCGGCAGGAGGCCGACGGGCACACCACGGCGAGTGTGAGCGCCGCGAGGGAGGCGATGTCTTGCGCTGCGGCGGCGTTGCCGGCGGCGCGACGAGCGCAGCCAGGCCGTGGCCATGGTGGGGGGAGCCGCGAGATGCGGTGGCTGCTTCACGGAGAGAGGACGACCGGGGGTTGCTCACTCGCGTTGAAGGGAAGGCCTGATGCAGGGGGTACGCGACGGCGGGGCGAGGTGGCAGCGACGGCGAACGGCGTTGGTGTCGGGGCGTCGTCCGGGAGGAGGACGGGGACGGTTGCATTCCGGCGGTGAGGCGGCGTCAGCGCGGTCGACGAGCGACGGGCGCAGCGTCAGCAGGCGTCGGCCTACGAGGAGGACGCGGCGGGGGCTTGACGGATGAGCTGCGAGGCGTCCGGCGACGGGGGAGGGGTCTCCGGGCGGCGAATGGCGGGTCAGGCACGGCGTTGGGGCTCCCAGATCGGGAGGGGGAGGAGGCGAGGAGGACGGCGTCAGAGTGGGCGCCGGCGACGGGGTGTCGAGTGGAGGGGATCGAACAGGGGGCGCCCCTTCTCTGGGTGAGTGGGCGACGGCGCAGGGAGGGAATGAGGGAGAGTGGGGATCGTGGGGGGATGTGGGAGGTGTCGGTGGGGTTACGGGTTAGGGTTCGATGGTGGGGAGGCCTAAGTAGGCCAGAGGCGTGGGCCGGCCTGGCTGGGCCATGGCCCAGTTGGGCCAAGTGGTCCAGTGGGGGGGGGAGGGGGTATTTATCTCCCCCCATTTCATTTATTTTAGGATTTTGTTTTTATTTCTTTTTCTTTTCTGTTTTAGTTTTTCATTTTAAATACACTAGTTTTATAAAATACATTAGTTGCACCTAAATTAGTGTTAACCAATATGCCACCACCACAATCAAGTTGGCACCTAAAATAAATTAGTTTGTAATTGTTTATTATTTAAAGGCATTTAAATAATTGTTCTCGCTGCGTTTTATACATTTTATAGTATTTAAACAATTTTTTTAAAGTGTGGTCTCTTCACCAAAATTACCTTTGCTTTATTTGGCATAACTCAAACATTTTAGTTTTAAAGTTTGGAAACTTTTACCGTTTGATTTGAATTTGAATTTTAATTTGAATCAGTTCTGAACTAACGCGAGATTATCGACAATAATCGAGGTGACGTGGCATCATTACCCGAGAGTTACTGTAGCTTGATTACCCGGGCGTCACAGGAGTGGCTTCCGCCCAGGGGCCATGCGCCTTGGAGCCAAGGCACCTTCTTGAGGTGGAGGCGGCCGGGGCGCCATCGGAGCTTCGTCGCCCGCGTAGGGCGGCGTGCGGTTCAACGAGAGGGACGGCGCAGGGAGCCCCCAGCGGCGCTGACGAGCTTGGTGATGCGGGCGAGCCACTTGTCGTAGAGGTCGTCGACGGGGCGGTAGTGCAGGAGCTCCCGCACCAGGAGCAGCGCGGCGTGCGCGTCCGCAGGAGCGCGACGGGCGTGGGACGAGGAGCAGGCCGGAGTCAGCGACGGAGTGGCGGTGTGGCCTTCTCGCCGCACCGATGGATGCAGGGACGACGCCTGCTGCTCGTTCCCCGCCGGGCCGGTGGCGGCGCTGACGGCAGGCGACGGGGAATGGCGGGGACGCCCACCGACGGGGACCGTCTGGGCGACGCGAGCGGCGAGAGCGGCCCGGCGCTCGGCGCGGCCGCGACGCACGTCTGACATGGATGGGATGAGCGGTGAAAACACAAGGCGACGGAAGGCAGATTCCGGCACACCCCTACCTGGCGCGCCAAATGTCAGATTTCGGGTTCTGGCAGACCCTTGAGGTTCGAACACTGGGGTGCGCGTGGAGATCACACCCTCAGCCTATCCATGTTTCACCGCCTCGTAAGGATCTACTCGGAGAACAACACAAGAGACAAGATTTATACTGGTTCAGGCCACCATTGTGGTGTAATACCCTACTCCAATTTGTGGTGTGTGGATTGCCTCTGGGGCTGATGAGGAATAGTACAAGGGAAGAAAAGCCTCGCGAGGGTCTGTTCTTGGTTAAGGCGATGAACTACTTGGGTAGTTCAGCCGCCTCTCTCTCTCTCTCTCTCTCTCTGTCTTGGGTGCGGATCCGATCAGATCCAGCTTGCCCCTACCCTGTGGGTGGCTAGTCCTATTTATAGGCAGAGGCCCTGGGCTTCTTCCCAAATATTGAGCGGGAAGGGCGCCAATAATTGGCCATTTTGAAGGGGAACATCTAGTACACTTATCCTGACTAAAGTTGGTCCTCGCCTGCCAAAGGCCCTGACGATGACGCTGACTTGGGCTCCACGATTACGTCCGTTCTGCCATCCTGCTGGTCTTCGTCTTGTTGCACCGAAATGGTTGCCTTTGCTTGATATCCTTGCCTGCGCTTGCCCCCTTTGCACCAAAGGGGAAACAAGGACTCTGCGCAGGCCAGCGCCCGCCTGGCGCCCGCCTGCGTCTTGGTCGTCATGGCTTGCATCACGGGCACCTCGTGAGGTACCCCGCCTTGGTCTCTCCGCCTCCTCGTGAGCCAGCCTGACGAGGCCGTGCCTGAGGAAGCCTCCCGTCGTCCGCCCCGCGAGGCTTGGCCCCTCGCGAGGGTCTTGAGCATGTGTTGATGAAGATGGGCCGTACTGGGCTACTCCTTGAGCCACGCCGCCTGCTGCAGGCAGGCAAGTCTGGGTACCCCCGTTCCCAGAACGCCGACACACGCGATCCTTTCTCGACGTCCCTGCTGTCTCTACTGGCTTCTATACTCTTATATATATATATATATTATTGGAAATCCCTTTTGGAGCTTGGGCTCCAGTGAGGCCACCAAATTCAAATTTGAAATTTCATCGTAATTCATATTTTTACATTTCAAAAAAATCTAAAAAATTACATATATACATGAAGGCATAATACACATGTCTGTAAATTTTCAATCAAAATACATTGAAATGAGGACTGTGCGAAAAAGACAAATCTGGGGCTGTTTAACACATGATACTATTCATCCTCTCAGACCATGAATTTGTCTTTTTTGTACAGGTCACAACTCAAGGTATTTCATCCTGAATTTTTACATACATGTGAGTTACATCCTTACATACATGCATATTTTTTTTCAGAATTTTTTGAACTATAAAAATTTGAATTTGAATTTTTAAAAAATAAAGGCCTCCATGGAGCTCGGCCTCCAAAACGCCTTTCTCTATATTATATATTTATTTTATATTTATATTTATCACTATATCTTACATATCTCTTTTATATATTATAGATATATCTACTACTATTTTCTTTCTTATAAAAAATATATAAAAACTGAGTTGGTGATGATGGTGTGCCTGCCATCCTGCAATATAGGTCGTTCGATTTATATCTGAAGGATAGGAAGGAAACTATGGCAATTTTGCAAAAAGTGTTGGGAACGGGGTAATTTCAAAAAATTTCCTACGATCACGCAAGATCTATCTATGTGATGCATAGCAATGAGAGAGGAGAGTGTGTCCACGTACCCTCATAGACCGAAAGCGGAAGCGTTATGACAACGCGGTTGATGTAGTCGTACGTCTTCACGATCCGACCGATCTTAGCACCGAACATACGGCACCTCCATGATCAGCAGACGTTCAGCTCGGGGACGTCCCTCGTACTCTTGATCCAGTTGAGGCCGAGGGAGAGTTTCGTCAGCACGACGGCATGGTGACGGTGATGATGAAGTTACCGGTGCAGGGCTTCGCCTAAGCACAACGACGATATGACCGAGGTGTGTAACTGTGAAGGGGGGCACCGCACACGGCTAAGAAATGTCACCTGTGTGTCTATGGGGTGCCCCTTGGCCACATATATAAAGGATGGAAGGAGGAGGAGGCCGGCCCTCATAGGGCGCTCCCAAAGTGTGGAGTCCTACTAGGACTCCCTAGTCCTAGTAGGATTCCACCTCCCACATGGAATAGTAAAATGGGAAGGGAAAAGGAGAAGGAAGGAAGGGGGTGCCCCCTCCCTAGTCCAATTCGGACCAGTCCATGGGGAAGGGGCGCGGCCACGCTTGAGGTCTTTCTCACCTTTCCCATAAGGCCCATTAACGCCCAATACGAATTCCCGCAACTCTCCGGTAGTCCAAAAAATACACGAATCACTCGGAACTTTTCCGATGTCCGAATATAGCCTTCCAATATATCGATCTTTATGTCTCGACCATTTCGAGACTCCTCGTCACGTCCGTCATCTCATCCGGGACTCCGAACAAACTTCATTCATCAAATCACATAACTCATAATACAAATCGTCATCGAACGTTAAACGCGCGGACCCTACAGGTTCGAGAACTATGTAGACATAACCGAGACACGTCTCCGGTCAATAACCAATAGCGGAACCTGGATGCTCATATTGGTTCCTATACATTCTTCGAAGATCTTTATCGGTTAAACCGCATAACAACATATGTTGTTCCCTTTGTCATTGGTATGTTGCTTGCCCGAGATTCGATCGTCGGTATCTCAATAACTTGTTCAATCTCGTTACCGGCAAGTCTCTTTACTCGTTCCATAATACTTCATCCCACAACTAACTTATTAGTCACAATGCTTGCAAGGCTTATAATGATGAGTATTACCGAGAGGGCCCAGAGATACCTCTCCGAAACACGGAGTGACAAATCCTAATCTTGATCTATGCCAACCCATCAAACACCTTTCGGAGACACTTGTAGAGCACTTTTATAATCACCCTTTTACGTTGTGATGTTTGGTAGCACACAAAGTGTTCCTCCGGCATTCAGGAGTTGCATAATCTCATAGTCTGAGGAACATGTATAAGTCATGAATAGAGCAGTAGCAATAAAACTGAAACGATCATAATGCTAAGCTAACGGATGGGTCATGTCCATCACATCATTCTCCTAATGATGTGATCCCGTTCATCAAATGACAACACATGTCTATGGTTAGGAAACATAACCATCTTTGATAAACGAGCTAGTCAAGTAGAGGCATACGAGGGACAATATGTTTTGTCTATGTATTCACACATGTACTAAGTTTCTGGTTAATATAATTCTAGCATGAATAATAAACATTTATCATGAAATAAGGAAATAAATAATAACTTTATTATTGCCTCTAGGGCATATTTTCTTCAGTCTCCCACTTGCACTAGAGTCAATAATCTAGTTCACATCACCATGTGATTTAACACCAATATTCACATCGGTATGTGATTAACACCCATAGTTCACATCGTCATGTGACCAACACCCAAAGGGTTTACTAGAGTCAATAATCTAGTTCACATCGCTATGTGATTAACACCAAAAGAGTACTAAGGTGTGATCATGTTTTTCTTGTGAGAGAAGTTTAGTCAACGGGTCTGTCACATTCAGAGCCGTATGTATTTTGCAAATATTCTATGTCTACAATGCTCTGCACGGAGCTACTCTAGCTAATTGCTCCCACTTTCAATATGTATCCAGATTGAGACTTAGAGTCATTTGGGTCGGTGTAAAATCTTGCATCAACGTAACTCTTTACGACGGACTCTTTATCACCCCCATCACCGAGAAACATTTCCTTAGTCCTCACTAAGGATAATTTTGACTGTTGTCCGGTGATCTACTCTTAGATCACTATTGTACCCCCTTGCAAAACTCATGGCAAGGTACACAATAGGACTGGTACACAACATAGCATACTTTATAGGGAATGACTTTCATTCTCTTTCTATCTTCTGCCATGGTCGAGCTTTGAGTCTTACTCAACTTTTCACCTTGTAATACAGACAGGAATTCCTTCTTTGACTGATCCATTTTGAACTCTTTCAATAACTTGTCAAGGTATTTACTCATTGAAAAATCTTATCAAGCGTCTTGATCTATCTCTATAGATCTTGATGCCCAATATGTAAGCAGCTTCGTCGAGGTCTTTCATTGAAAAACTCTTATTCAAGTATCCCTTTATGCTATCCAAAAATTCTATATCATTTCCAACCAACAATATGTCATCCACATATAATATTGGAAATGCTGCTACAGAGCTCCCACTCACTTTCTTGTAAATACATGCTTCTCCAAAAGTCTGTATAAAACCATATGCTTTGATCAACTCATCAAAGCGTGTATTCCAACTCCGAGAGGCTTGCACCAGTCCATAAATGGGTCGCTGGAGCTTGCACACTTTGTTAGCACCCTTTGGATCGACAAAACCTTCTGGTTGCATCATATACAATTCTTCTTCCAGAAATCCATTCAGGAATGCAGTTTTGACATCCATCTGCCAAATTTCATAATCATAAAATGCAGCAATTGCTAACATGATTCGGTTAGACTAAAGCATCTCTACGGGTGAGAAAGTCTCATCACAGTCAACTCGTTGAACTTGTCGAAAACCTTTTGCGACAAGTCGAGCTCTATAGATAGTAACACTACTATCAGCGTTTGTCTTCCTCTTGAAGATCCATTTATTTTCTATGGCTTGCTGATCATTGGGCAAGTCCACCAAAGTCCACACTTTGTTCTCATACATGGATCCCATCTCAGATTTCATGGCCTTCAAGCCATTTCGCGGAATCTGGGCTCATCATTGCTTCCTCATAGTTCGTAGGTTCATAATGGTCTAGTAACATGACTTCCAGAACAGGATTACCGTACCACTTAGGTGTGGACCATACTCTGGAAGACCTACGATGTTCTGTAGTAACTTGATCTGAAGTTTCATGATCATCATCATTAGCTTCCTCACTAATTGGTGTTGGAATCACTGGAACTGATTCTTGTGACGAACTACTTTCCAATTAGGTAGAAGGTACAATTACCTCATCAAGCTCTACTTTCCTCTCACTCACTCCTTTCAAGAGAAACTCCTTCTCTAGAAAGGATCCATTATTAGCAACGAATATCTTGCCTTCAGATCTGTGATAGAGGGTGTACCCAACAGTTTCCTTTGGGTATTCTTGTTGGGGAACGTAGTAATTTCAAAAAAATTCCTACGCACACACAAGATCATAGTGATGCATAGCAACGAGAGGGGGAGTGTATCTTCATACCCTTGAAGATCGCTAAGTAGAAGCGTTTATCAACACGGTTGATGTAGTCGTACGTCTTCACGATCCGACCGATCCAAGTACCGAACGGATGGCACCTCCGGGTTCTGCACACGTTCAGCTCGATGACGTCCTCGCCTTCTCGATCCAGCAAGATAGGCGAAGTAGTAGATGAGTTCCGGCAGCACGACGGCGTGGTGACACTGTTGGTGAAGAACAATCTCCGCAGGGCTTCGCCTAAGCACTACAGAAACTATGACGGAGGATAAACTAGAGGGGACGGGGTTGCCGGCACACGGCTTGGTGTTTCTTGATGTGTCTTTGGTGCTAGCCCTGCCCCTCTATTTATATGTTGAGCCCTGGGGTCGAAACTTGGAGTAAAAGCCTCCTCAAAGTCGGTTTTGCCCAAAAGGCAAGAGTCCTACACAGACTCCAGGGCTAGACGCCAGGGTTCCCGGTGTCTACCCCCTAGATGCCAGGGTTCCTGGCATCTAGCCTCTAGTCTCCGCAAAACTTCCTTTTGCACTTTCCAAAAGCCTCGTGGGCTTTCCCCTTTGGCCCAAATAACGTGTTCTCGTACCCAAACATTTCGGGAAACATCCGGAACCCCTTTTGGTGAATTCCGAAACCCTTCCAGAGATCAAACACTCTTATCCCATATATCAAACTTTATCTTTGGACCATTCTAGAGTTCCTCGTCATGTTCGTGATCTTATCCGGGACTTCGAACAACATTCGGTTACCAACATACATAACTCATATAATACTATATCGTCAACGAATGTTAAGCGTGCGGACCCTACGGGTTCGAGAACTATGTAGACATGACCGAGACATCTCTCTTGTCAATAACCAATAGCGGAACCTGGATGTCCATATTAGCTCCAACATATTCTACGAAGATCTTTATCGGTCAAACCGCACAACAACATACGTTGTTCCCTTTGTCATCAGTATTGATGGGGATATAACTATTTGTGTAAGCCGCCCAGGAGGGGCCGGGTTATGCAAAGAAGACTCACCCGAAGAAGCCCAAGACCAAGCAAGAAGATGGCGGTTCAATAAAGGGTCTAAGGCCCACAGGCAGCTTAAGGCCCATAGTATGTAAACCGCCATAATGTCATGACTTGTAACATAAGGTAGAATTAATTAGTCACCGAGCCGGACACTGTCTATGAGCCAGCCGGGACTCTGTAGGCCGCAGGGCGTCCACCCGTGTATATAAGGGGGCGACCCGCTGGCGGCTTAGGGCAAGAAACAACTCATCAAGATCCGGGCATAGCGAATCTCGCTCCCTGGTCATCAAAACATCAATACCAACCCAACTAGATGTAGGCCCTTACCTTCACCGTAAGGGGCCGAACTAGTATAAATCTCTCGTGTCCTTTGTCCCGATTAACCCCTTCAAGCTTCCTAGTTGCAATGGCTCCACAACTAAGTCCTTTCACTAGGACATCTGACGTGACAATTCCACGACAGTTGGCGCCCACCGTGGGGCCAGCGCACGGTGAATTCGAGTTCTTGAAGGGCAACTTCGAAGGGCTCGAGGGATACGTAGTGGGCTGGATGACCAAGATTCGTCGCGGCAAGATCTACATCGACGATGAAGGCCAGGGCCCCGACGCCGACTCAATTGAGTACGGGTAACGGGTCCCCTTCGGCGGAATCCACGTCATCATCGGCTGGATTGGTGAACCGGGCCCTGAGCCGGGCAACTGCACTCACCTCATCAAGACGGCTCAGCGCGCGAGAAAGGCCTGAGTTCAACCCGTCATGAAGCGTGCCTTCGTGGGCTGCATCCACGGAGAGGAACTTTCTGAAGGATCTGAAGATGGTGGTGAGACGGCCGTCCTCCCGGACGGTGATTCGTCCGCCGGTTCAACAGATTCGATATACCAAGTGCAAGACAGCGTGCTTGCGGGCTGTTCCAATGGCACTAGTATTCCTGACCCCGTGAGCCGCCAAGATAGGCAGGAGTCTTCATGGCTGGGACTCAACCCGGCCAAAATTCTACAGCCGCTACAGCAATAACGTCCGGACGGGCAGCCGGGCAGAGGTCCGGCGCCCGCCGCTCAAAGCCGATAGATCTCATGGACAAGCTTACGGCCCTGTTAACCGCCATGGTTATTCCTGCAAATAAAGATGAGCATGATGCGGAGGTGGCACGGGTGCGTGAGGAGATAGCTCGGGCCAAGGAAGCCTTGGCAGCTGAGTACACTAGATTAGCCGCAGAGCGGGCGGCTCTAGATGCACGGGCACAACAGCTACAGTCAGAAGCCTACCAGCTCATGATGAGCCTAAACGCGTCCAACGAGGTAATGAGGAGGAGACATCAGAAAACCTAGTCCCGTTTGCCTCTGAATTACGACCCTCGGACTCTTTTCGCTACACCCGGGGCCGGCCCAAGTAACCCGCCAGAGGCTAATCAGTTTATGACAGCCGGAACAGGAGGAGCAGCTCAGCCTCGGGAGATGCCACCTCCTCACATGAGTATGGCACTGCCTCGTTATGTGCCGATACCACCAGGTCACTTTTCCAACCCCATGGAGAACTTAATCGCAGTCTCAGCGCGTTTAGTGGCTCTCCCAGTGGACGGTGATGACCCGACAGCGGTGGAGACCCGGAGGGTCAGAAAACTTCTCCAGACGGCCCTAGCTCAGCAAGAGACTTATTCTTACAGCCAGGACATGATTCATTCAACTCCTCCGCCTTGGTTATCACCGCCTCGTCAAAACCGGAGTCCGAGTTACAACAGGCACATGGAGTCAAAAGCTTTGTCAAGAAACGCCCAACGCCGTAACCAGCCCGGTGGCTATAACCTGTTACAAGACCAAATACGTCAGGAGAACAAGCGGACGACTCAGCTAGCTGCTCAACAGCCGGTTCATCAAGGTTTCCCAGAGTATCCGACGACTTCCGTTGAGACAGGAGTAGCTACTAGAACTGGCGGTGTTCCTTGCTTGGTACCGGCTCTGCATAATGTGTGCTTACCCAAGGACTTCAAGGGACCTCGAAAGGTGCCGAATTACACGGCCGGCTTATAGCCCGGAGCGTGGATCGAAAGTTATGAGATGGCCATGGAGCTGTTGGAAGTCAGCGACGCGAAAATGGCTAAGTACTTCACCATGATGTTAGATGGAACGGCCCGGTCTTGGTTAAAGGATTTGCCACCCAATTCCGTTGGTTCATGGGCAGAGTTAAAAGCCCGTTTCATCCAGAACTTTAAGGACACTTGTAAGCAATCCATGTCGATTGTGGACTTGACAAATTGTAAGCAGGAGGAGGGTGAATCTATGACTCATTGGGTACGTCGGGTCAAGGAGACAATACATTCATCTGACAAGATGGATGCCGGCGCTGCAGTCCTCATGTTGGAGAAGAATTGCCGCTTTGAGCCGCTGAGGCAGAAACTAGGGCGCCTTAAGCATGATTGCAATGATATGGGTACGCTGATGGCGGCTTTAGTCAAATATGCCGACTCTGATAGTACCAAGGATCCCGCGTCTGATGAGGAAAAGACAGGGAAGGGAAAGAAGAACGGCAATGGAAAGGGTCAGCAGCAGAACCCGATGAATATAGGAGGCAATAAGCGTAAGGCGGATGGTAACCCGGAGTTTGTAGCCAACGCTAATGCACAAGGTAACAGTCAGAGACGTAAGGGCAAGCCGCCCCCTCGATCTGGCGGGTCAGGCCCATCTTTTGAGCAGTTACTCAATGTGCCTTGCCCGAGACACGGCACCCGGGAATGACCCGCCACCCACTTATGGAAAGATTGCATGATCATGAAGGCTTTTAAGAATTCCAACACGTTTGGTGACAATTCTGGGTCCGGCGGCGGTTCAGGAGCTGGCGGTTTTCATGGCCCGGGTGGCGGCTCAAACTCCGGCTTCCAGGGACATCAAGGCGGTTATAATCAACAGCAGTCTGGTCAAGGAGAGCAACAACAGCAGCAGTCGGGTTATCAAAGCCATCCGAAGCAGTTGAATAGTGGGCAGTATCACGTGTTCACCACTAGCTTATGCAAACGTGACCAGAAGGTTCATAAGAGGGCCGTGAATTCTGTTGAGCCGGCAGTTCCTCGTTATTTTAGGTGGTCGGAATAGCCCATTGTATGGAGCAGAGAAGATCACCCTCCATGGGTTGATAATCCGGGTCAGTTAGCCTTGGTGGTAGCACCTCAGGTTGGTGGATATAAATTCACTAAGGTACTCATGGACGGGGGTAGCAGCATCAATATCCTTTATTATGAGACCTTTCGACGCATGGGGTTGACTGATAAGAATTTGAGGACTTCCAACACTGTTTTTCATGGAGTGGTTCCTGGTAAGTCGGCCTACCCAGTTGGCAAGATTGAACTGGAAGTGGCCTTTGGAGAAGAGTATGACTCCAGGGCTGAGAAATTGACATTTGAAGTGGTCAAAATCAGGAGTCCGTATCATGCTCTGTTTGGGCGGCCGACTTATGCTAAGTTCATGGCACGGCCGTGTTATGTTTACTTGCAGCTCAAGATGCCGGGTCACAAGGGCACCATCACTGTGCATGGGAGTCGAAAGGTAGCCTTGGAGTGTGAAGAAGATGACGCAGCTTATGCTGAGTCTGCTTGTGCGGCGGAAGAGCTAAAATTTTATCAAGACAATGTTGACCCGGCGGATATGACCTCCCTAAAGAAGCCAACTACAGAGCATGACCCAGCGTTGAAGTTTATATCGGCCGCTGAGACGAAGCTTGTTGACTTTACTCTAGGCGACTCTTCTAAGCAATTCAGCATCAGTACCAATTTGGATCCTAAATAGGAAAGCGTGCTCATCGAGTTCATCCGTGAGAACTGGGACATCTTTGCATGGAAACCTTCTGACATGCCGGGTGTATCGAGGGAACTCGCTGAGCACACTCTCAATATTGATCCGAAGTATAAGCCGGTTAGGCAGTTTCTTCGATGGTTCAACGAAGAGAGACGGAAAGCTATTGGAGAAGAAGTCGCCCGGCTCTTAGCGGCCGGGTTTATTGTTGAGGTTTTTCACCCGGAGTGGTTGGCTAACCCGGTGCTCATACTCAAGAAGAACGGCACCTGGCGGATGTGTGTGGACTACACGGACTTAAATAAAGCTTGTCTAGCTGATCCCTTTGCTCTCCCCCGTATTGATCAAATCATTGATGCTATGGTGGGTTGTGAGTGTTTAAGCTTTTTGGATGCTTACTCTGGTTATCATCAGATCAAAATGGCAGTTAAGGACCAGGAGAAGACGGCTTTCATCACTCCGTTTGGAGCCTTCTGTTATGTATCAATGCCATTTGGGCTCAAGAGTGCTCAGGCGACTTATCAGCGATGTGTGCAGAACTGTCTCCACGATCAAATTGGGCGCAATGTTCATGCTTATGTGGATGACATCGTGGTGAAGTCCAGAGAGAAGGAAACCTTGATATCTGACTTGAAAGAGACCTTTGATAATCTCCGGGTTTATAAGATGATGATTAACCTGGCCAAGTTTGTGTTTGGTGTACCTGCAGGCAAGCTCTTGGGGTTTCTGGTCTCAAACAGAGGCATTGAAGCTAATCCGGAGAAGATCAAGGCGATTACTTCTCTGGCTAAACCGGCGTGCATCAATGATGTTCAGCGATTGGCGGGTCGTGTTGCTGCTTTAGGCCGGTTAGGTGAGAAGACCCTACCGCTGTATCAGATGATGAAGAAAACAGACGCTTTTGTCTGGAGTGAGGCTGCTGATGCTGCCTTTGAGGATTTAAAGAGACAGTTGTCTGAGCCACCTGTCCTTGCGGCTCCCATCGATAAGGAGCCGTTGCTGTTATATGTGGCTGCTAATTCACGAGCTGTCAGTGTTGCCATCGTGGTAGAACGTAAGGAGGAAGGCAAGGAGCACCCGGTTCAACGGCCGGTTTACTACATCAGTGAGGTGCTCATTGAGTCTAAACAAAGGTATCCGCATTGGCAGAAACTTGTTTATGGAGTGTTTATGGCAAACCGGAAGTTGAAGCAGTACTTTCAAAGTCATCCTATAACTGTGGTAAGTTCTGCCCCCTTGGGAGACATCATCCAGAATAGGGAGGCCACAGGACGAGTCACCAAGTGGGCTATTGAGCTTGGGCCTCATGGTTTGAAATATATGCCGCGTACTGCTATTAAGTCTCAGGCCTTGGTGGACTTTATCAATGATTGGACAGAGTTGCAGGCACCTGAGGAGAAGCCAGATAACACATATTGGACTATTCACTTTGACGGGTCTAGGCATTTAGAAGGCTCGGGGGCTGGAGTTGTTTTAACTTCCCCTCGAGGTGACAAATTTTGTTATGTGCTCCGACTTATGTTTCCTTGTACTAACAATGTAGCTGAGTACGAGGCCTTACTCCATGGTCTCCAGATGGCTAAAGAGATGAACTTGAGCCGGGTAAGGTGCTTGGGCGATTCAGATCTCGTGGCCCAACAGGTATCAGGCAAGTGGGACTCCAAGGATCCCCTTATGGCGGCTTATCATCGTGAAGTAGATGTTGTGGCTAGGCACTTCAAAGGTTATCAAGTGGAGCACATTGATCGAAGAAGAATGAGGCGGCTAATGCTTTAAGCCGGCTGGGATCTCAATGTAAGCCGGTGCCGCCTAACACCTTCCTCGATGTTCTGCATAATCCTTCTGTCAAGGTGCCTATAGAGGAAGAACTAGCAGTGCCAGACCCGGAGGCACAACTGGTGGCAGCTCTTCACGTCATCCCGGATTGTACAGTGCCATATTTGGCCTATATGACCCGGGGAGAGTTACCTAAGGATGAGACCTTAGCAAGACAAATCGTCAGGCGGTCCAAGTCTATGATGATTGTTCATGGCGAGTTACATCACCGAAGCGTCACTGGAGCGTTTCAACACTGTGTGTCGCCTGCGGAGGGCCAGGAGATACTTCGTGAGATCCATGAAGGGGATTGTGGCAATCATGCCGGGTCAAAATATCTTGTGGCCAAGGCTTTCTGTCATGGTTTCTATTGGCTGACGGCTCATGCCGATGCGGAGGATCTAGTCAGTAAATGTGACAGATGTCAAAAATTCTCACGACGAGCTCATGTGCCGGCTCAAGAGTTGAGGATGATTCCAATCACTTGGCCGTTTGCAGTCCGGGGGCTTGACATGGTTGGGCCTTTCAAGAGGTCTAAGGATAAAAGACACACCTCCCGTGGCAAAGTGGATAAGTTTACAAAGTGGGTTGAGGCAGAGCCAGTCAGTAAGTGTGATGCAGCCACGGCGGTTCAGTTCATGAAAAAGGTGATCTTTCGTTTTGGTTTCCCACACAACATTATAACTAATAATGGCACTAATCTCTCCAAGGGTGCCATGGAAGAGTTCTGTCAACGAGAACATATCCGGCTTGATGTTTCGGCTGTTGCTCATCCTCAATCCAATGGTCAAGCAGAAAGAGCTAATCAAGAGATCCTGGAGGGTATCAAGCCCCGAATCTTTGTCCCCTTATAGCGGACCCCGGGTTGTTGGGTGGAGGTGTTACCCTCTGTATTGTGGAGCATCAACACTACGCCTAACAGATCTACATGCTACACACCTTTCTTCATGGTGTATGGTGTAGAGGCAGTCCTGCCAAGTGACATCCGGCACGATTCACCCCGCGTGGCGGCTTACGTTGAGGCTGACAACGAAAAAGCTTGTCAGGATGCACTTGAGTTGTTGGATGAGGAGCGAGACTTGGCAATAGCCCGCTCGGCGATTTATCAACAAGACCTGCGCCGCTACCACAGCCGCCGGGTTAGGAGCAGAATCTTTCAGGAAGGCGACTTGGTGCTCCGGCTCATCCAGGATCAGTCTGACATGCACAAGCTATCCCCACCTTGGGAAGGACCCTTTTTGGTCAGCAAGAATCTGCACAACGGGTCATACTACCTCATCGATGTTCGAGAGCACAAAGACTCACGTAAATCGGAGGAGGAGACCCGCCGGCTGTGGAATATTGCTCATCTCCGGCCTTACTATACTTGAGCCATCGGCTCTCAAGATGTATATATTTTGACAATGTATATATTATATAAAGCAATAAAGCAGGACCTTTGTCCTTTTTCCGCTCAAAGGTTTATGTGTCTTCTTTATCAGGTGGTGGAGACAACCAACAGGGAGCGGATCACATCTGAATCCGGCTTTCCCTTTGGTCTGGCTTATGATCATATCTGAATCTAGCCATGGTCACTTGGGGGCTTCCTATTCAAACATCGGTCGTATTCGAACCAAAGAGAACATAAATGTCGATACCCACTTGATCGACATACTGCCAAACCCACTTGGGGGCTTCTTGATCATATTTGAATCATAGCTTAACCCCTTTGGGTCTGACGTGGATCGTATTTGAATCAGCGTCATTAAACAACTCTTGTGGTCACTTGGGGGCTTCCTGTTCAAACATAGGTCGTATTCAAACCAAAGAGAACATAGCTGTCGATACCCACTTGATCGGCATCGCCAAAGCCACTGGGGGCTATATGATCGTACATGAATCTTAGCTTAACCCCTTTGGAACGGTTTACTGATCGTATTCGAATCAGAAGCCTTTGAATATTGTTTATTATCCATTATATTTCATAAGCATAATTATTTGACTATCTTGAGACCTTTTTAGCACTATGAGATAGTTTCTTGTTTCTTCCGGTTTAATATTGATCACCCCAGGTTGTTAAAGTGCCAGGTGAACATTATATGATTTCAACTTTCAGGAGTTGGATTTACCCGCATGTTGAAGGTCATATAAGCAGGTGAGATTACCAAGGGGATCGCAGGTATGCTACTGTGATTATGTTTAACAAATATAATCATAAACCGGCCTGTGTATGATGTTTTGGGTTCACCCTCTGGGTTATCAATACCTTATATGACCCCTGATGCGATAAACCGCCAAGGGAATTTTGCTGGTTTTATATGCAGGATAAGGCAAGCAAATTTAACATCAAGGAAATAAACGGTCAACATAAGCTGGAAATATATAGCTGATGGCGGCTTACGAAAGTATTAAGCGCCATAAACATGCGCAAAAGCATGACAAAATTGTGAAGTTTTTCTACCCTATTATAGGACTCCCGAGTCTGAATAACGAAGCATTGTTTTTGCAAAGTCATAAAACGCCTGGCAGTTCACTCCTTTGGCGGGCTTGAAGATTCTGGGTTATCCTTCTCCGCCTCTCCGTCGGTTGCTTTGTCTTGGAAGGTTGACGAGGCCCAGTCAATGCCACTCAAGGCTTCAAACTCAGCTTTGTCATCTATTAAACCGGTCGGGTGCCCTTTAGGGGCAAAGGTATGCTTATGAGTTGGAGGGATCAGGCTGACTTGATCATAGGGAGGTGTTGGAATTCTCCGGTTCTCACTGTCATAACCCGGCTGATACTTGGTAAGGTCAGTATTGTTCCCAATGAGGGTAGCCACGGGGCGAATGTCTTTGACGCAGGCAGTGAAATCCTGATCATCAAATACGGTCCCATCCTCTTTCAGACTCGGGTATCCAAGAGCGAGATTGGCCGGGTCTAGTTCTAGAATCCATGCTTTTGCCCGGCTCAACGCGGCTATGGCCCCGACTCTTAAGGACGCCCGCCTTAGATCTTGGATCCGTTGAGGTAGTACAGCAAGACACTTCAGCACGTCTTGCAGGAGGTGGGGAGTGTTATTTGATAAAGCTACAACGGCCAAAGCACGTTGTGACCCGGTGTACAGCTGCTCCACTAAAGTGTAAACCGCCTTCAGTTTGATCAAACTATTCTGCTTGAGGTTTGTGCTCCTGGGGCCTATGTTCATGAACATAAGATGAGCCGGAGATAACGATTAAAATAGGCATCAAAGAAAGGATTACCATATTTGAGGTTATATACAGTAACTTACCAAAGATGGCGGAGACCATTTGAGATCTCTGACGCTTTAAGCCGGACAGTTCGGCTGTTGCTTCTGCAAGTGATGCCTCTGCTGTTTCGGCCCGGGTCACTAGTGAAGCTTTTTCATCAGCCAAGATCTTCTTCTCCACCTCAAAATTCTTCTTCAACTTCTCTTGTTCAGAGACGCTGAATTCAAATTTGGAGTTGGCCTTTTGAATTTCAAGTTCTTGAGCTGTCAGACGGCTCTTCAGGTCAGCAATCTCCGACTCAAATTGGCTTATGGTGGTCTGCAATGACGTCGGGTTATAATCAGAATCATGGTAAGATAATATTAAGTCCCAAGCACTTTACAAGTAAAGATACTTGACACTTGGGGGCTAATGTATACTTAAGAATTTTAACTTACAATGCCGATTCATGCAAATGAAGTCCCAAGCACTTTACAAGCAAAGATACTTGACACTTGGGGGCTAATGTGTATCGCAAGTTCAAGATATCATGTTACAACCGGGTTAATTTTCTTCTTTCTAAACCGAAGAAAACAGTGGTAAGCAGTTTTCTAAGTCTATAGCATATTTATTCATAAGCTATAGACTTGGGGGCTGATATGGTAAGTATGATTCAGAAAAGGGGCATAAAGGTATACCTCAGATTTTTGTTGTATCTGCTTCACCATGTCAATTTCCAGGTCACGGCTGTTATGCACTTGATTAAGATAGCCAAAGACTATATCTCCAATGCTTAAGTGAGTATAATCAGTAATGTCCAGCTTGGCCTTTCGGTGTTCTATGAGTTCCTCCTTAGCAGTGCATTTGGCAAGGACAGTGGGCCGCCTTGGCTCAACAAACTGACTCTTCAGAATCTCAACTTCCGGGTCATTTGTCTTGACCGGGCTAGGAGCTTCCGGGTTATCAGAGCTGTTGAGCGTATCTTCGGCGGGTGGATCAAAGGTTGGTGCTGGAATGTCAGAGGCTGGTTCAGGCGGCGGCTGATGGGTGGAACTGTCAGGAGCAGACGTGTCAAGATCCGGTTCAGTCACGACCGGGTTTTGGGACGGCTTACTCTTCTTTGCCCTCTTACTGGGCTTCACTTGCATGCTGTCAACAAAGGCAGAAGGATGAATATAAAAGCATGAGTAAGGTAAAGCATAAGGTAAACATAGTTACATTACCAGGGGGCAGTTTTGAAAGCCGGCATGTTAGATTGCATAGACTCGCCGGAGGAAGAAGAAGTATCCTGATAATTGGAGTCAGATGAATTGAGAGGTTGGCGAATTAAACCCGCCAAAGGTAAAATAGAACGTAAATCGGAGATAACCTCGGTCCGACACTTCCTGGTTACGTCAGGTAAGACGGAGGAGAGCTCTACATCCTTGCTGGTCCGGGTTTGCCTCCGGCTTTCAAGCTGTTGTTGCTTCAAAAGAAATTGAGGATCTTGATAAGCTATAGGATGTGAAAATCTTACTTTCCAGGTCACCCTTCAGATTTTTTGCTTTGGCAAAGGCTCTGAGTTGGAGGAGATTATAGTTACCTCTTCGTCAACCGCTTGGCTGTTCCCCGTATCCTCCTGAAAAGATAGAATGTCAATAAAATAATGACAAAGGAGTCAAGAGAATTAAGGATTACCTCTTCGTCATCCTTAGATGTGTCATCCAATTTGAGTAAATTTGAAGCGCTTGGCTTCTTCTTCCTTGAAGTTCCCGTCTTAGTGGCTTTTCTTTCAGTACTCTTGGCCGCTCTGGCTTGTTTGGCAGCCTCATGGTCATACTTGACCTTCCAAAAGTTGTCATCAGCCTATGAAAAAGATAAAGAGGTTATAAGTAAAAGTAAGGTGTAATACACTAAAAGAGTATTCACTGAGGATTGATAACTCACTGCGGGGGCCGGGTTCTTTTTTGCAGAAAGGAAGTAAGCCAAAGGCGTGTGCCCTCTTTTAGCAACGTTTGGGTCGTAGCCTCCACCACATAATCTGGCAAGTCGTCGGGACTATGACGCAGCGGGTCATCCTTCTCGCCTGAGTAAGTGCACATTAAGCCGGGTCGGCGGCTTAACGGAAGCACTCGCCGAGTAACCCAGACTCGGACCAGGTCGATGCCATCTAAACCGTTTCCCTAAAGAGCTTTAATTTTTCTTATGGTGGGAGCAAGTGGCAGACGTTCAACTGTAGAAAGTTTATCTGCCAGTGGGTGGTTGGACTCAAGGCGCAGAGCGCGGAAGCCGGGCAGAGGATTCTCGTCAGCCGGAGAAGTGTCCTGGCAATAGAACCACGTTTGATTCCGATCCTTTGGATGACTCGGCAGTTCAGCTTAAGGAAAAAGGCAGTCCCTCCGCCGCTGAATCGAGATGCCACCAAGTTCTAGGATGGGCCTGTTGGCACATTCATTCTACCGGTTTAAGTAGAATAGCTCTCTGAACAGAAGCAGATTGGGTTCTTCTCCCAAGTACACCTCGTAGAAGACTTGAAAGTTGCAAATATTTGACATGGAATTGGGCCCGATGTCTTGAGGTCTGAGGTCAAAGAATTTTGAACCGGGTGGAGCAAATCCCCGGCTCATATGATCTGTAAAGACTATCACCTCCCCTTCTTTGGGTTGAGGTTTCTCCTCGGACAGGTCAGGGGCGCGATAAGACATGACCTCCTTCTTAGGCAGATGGCCAGACTTCACAAATTCTGATAGTTTACTCTTTGTGACAGTGGATGGGACCCAGTTACAGGTCACAGGAGCCTTGGTAGCCTTAGGTGCCATGATGTAAATTGGAGCCTATGACAAAGCAAAAGCTTCTGGTTCAAATTTAACCCGGATGAAAGCATTTTTCTATTCAAGATCGCGGCTTAAGAAGGGGCCTAACGATATATGGGTAACTATGCAACAATATTTAAGCCGCTACAGGTGTCAAGAGCAGTTAAATTTTTTAAGTCATGAGAGGCAAGCAAGGTTCACAGATCAGTGTCATTTACTTAAACCAGCCACAAGGATAGTCGTGGTTAAACATATTCGACAGAGGTAGTTTTTTGTGGAACAAACAGGTTTCACAAGTTACGGCTATTATTTCGGATCAAACAGCTATCCTGAAAAGAAATATTTCTAGACCTAGAATTGGCACAGATGAAGCTCAAGGGCTCGAACAGGGCCTCTGTGCGATGGAAAGGGATCTACTTGCATTCGAAACGGGTGCGAAATAGCTACCACATCAATTTATACCATCTTCAAGATGAAGAAATTGCGGTAGAGATGAAATATAGGAGGGGTTCTTAACGAACAGCGAAGAACACTGAGGAACTCAAAGGTCCTAATGCGGATCTGAGGAACACGAAGGAGGAAACTTACAGATGCAGACTTGCTGCAGAGGTTCGTCGCGTTTCTCTGGTTAAAACAGGTTGATGCAGCGGCCTGAGTTGACGAGGACGAGGAGATCTGCAACGACGGCAGCGGTGGAGCTCGAGTGGCAAAGAGATAGTGAGAGGAAGAAGACGACCGAAGGGGGAGAATGGAGAAGACCTAGGTCGTGCCTATTTATAAGAAAGGGCTGACTGAGACGGCGCGAGAAATGAGGAGATAAACGTTATTATCCAACGGCCCCGACGCCTCGGTTTTCGGAACGGCCAGTAAAGGCAAAGATCCATTGGAGGATACGGTGGAATAAAGAATGAATTTAAGTGAGGATTACGTCACGGCGAGTTAACGTGGATCCAAAAGATGATGTCATGGCGGGTTAAAGAAAATCTTTTGCATAGGCAGAAGGCTGAAGATTTATTTCTTAAGGTGTTTTAAGATTGACATGAACCGGTTCAAATCAATCTGGGGCCTAATGTTGGGGATATAACTATTTGTGTAAGCCGCCCAGGAGGGGCCGGGTTATGCAAAGAAGACTCACCTGAAGAAACCCAAGACCAAGCAAGAAGATGGCGGTTCAATAAAGGGTCTAAGGCCCACAGGTGGCTTAAGGCCCATAGTATGTAAACCGCCATAATGTCATGACTTGTAACATAAGGTAGAATT
Organism: Aegilops speltoides; assembly: GCA_021437245.1. Classification (NCBI taxonomy): domain Eukaryota; kingdom Viridiplantae; phylum Streptophyta; class Magnoliopsida; order Poales; family Poaceae; genus Aegilops; species Aegilops speltoides. The sequence continues at coordinate 178,578,203 of CM038146.1, forward strand.
AATTAGTCACCGAGCCGGACACTGTCTATGAGCTGGCCGAGACTCTGTAGGCCGCAGGGCAAGAAACAACTCATCGAGAGCCGGGCATAGCGAATCTCGCTCCCTGGTCATCGAAACATCAATACCAACCCAACTAGATGCAGGCCTTACCTTCACCGTAAGGGGCCGAACTAGTATAAATCTCTCGTGTCCTTTGTCCCGATTAACCCCTTCAAGCTTCCTAGTTGCGATGGCTCCACAACTAAGTCCTTTCACTAGGACATCTGACGTGACAATTCCACGATAGGTATGTTACTTGCCCGAGATTCAATCGTCGGTATCTCAATACCTAGTTCAATCTCGTTACCGGCAAGTCTGTTTACTCGTTCCGTAATAAATCATCCCGCAACTAACTCATTAGTTACAACGCTTGCAAGGCTTATAGTGATGTGCATTACCGAGTGGGCCCAGAGATACCTCTCCGACAATCGGAGTGACAAATCCTAATCTCGAAATATGCCAACTCAACATGTACCTTCGGAGACACTTGTAGAGCTCCTTTATAATCACCCAGTTACGTTGTGACATTTGGTAGCACATAAAGTGTTCCTCCGGTAAATGGGAGTTGCATAATCTCATAGTCATAGGAACATGTATAAGTTATGAACAAAGCAATAGCAACATACTAAACGATCAAGTGCTAAGCTAACGGAATGGGTCAAGTCAATCACATCATTCTTCTGATGATGTGATCCCATTAATCAAATGACAACTCATGTCTATGGCTAGGAAACACAACCATCTTTGATCAACAAGCTAGTCAAGTAGAGGCATACTAGTGACACTATGTTTGTCTATGTATTCACACATGTATTATGTTTCCGGTTAATACAATTCTAGCATGAATGATAAACATTTATCATGAAATAAGGAAATAAATAATAACTTTATTATTGCCTCTAGGGCATATTTTCTTAAATTCTATGAAGACACACTTCTCCGATTTGGGTTCGAGCTTATTAAGTTGAAGCTTTTTCACATAAGCATCGCAACCCCAAACTTTAAGAAACAACAACTTTGGCTTCTTGCCAAACCACGGTTCATAAGGCGTCGTCTCAACGGATTTTGATGGTGCCCTATTTAAAGTCAATGCAGCTGTTTCTAATGCATAACCCCAAAACGATAGTGGTAACCCGGTAAGAGACATCATAGATCACACCATATCCAATAAAGTGCGGTTATGACGCTCGGACATACCATTATGCTGTGGTGTTCCATGTGTCGTGAGCTGTGAAACTATTGCCCATTATTTTAAATGAAGTCCAAACTCATAACTCAAGTATTCTCCTCCACGACCAGATTGTAGAAAATTTTATTTTCTTGTTACGATGATTCTCCACTTCACTCTGAAATTCTTTGAACTTTTCAAATGTTTCAGACTTGTGTTTCATTAAGTAGATATACCCATATCTGCTCAAATCATCTGTGAAGGTCCGGAAATAACGAAACCCGCCACGAGCATCAACACTCATTGGACCGCATACATCGGTATGTATTATTTCCAATAAGTCACTAGCTCGTTCCCTGTTCCAGAGAACGGAGTTTTAGTCATCTTGCCCATAAGGCACAGTTCGCAAGCATCAACTGATTCATAATCAACTGATTCCAAAAATCCATCTTTATGGAGTTTCTTCATGCGCTTTACACCGACATGATCCAAACGGCAGTGCCACAAATATCTTGCACTATCATTATCAACTTTGCATCTTTTAGTATCAATATTATGAATATGTGTATCACTACGATCAAGATTCAATAAACCATCAACATTGGGTGTATGACCATAGAAGGTTTTATTCATGTAAACAGAATAACAATTTATTCTCCATCTTAGATGAATAATCGTATCGCAATAAACATGATCTAATCATATTTATGCTCAACGCAAACACCCAATAACATTTATTTAGGTTCAACACTAATCTCGAAACTATAGGGAGTGTGTGATGATGATCATATCAATCTTGGAAGCACTTCCAACACACATCGTCACTTCACCCTCAACTAGTCTCTGTTTATTCTATAACTCCTGTTTCGAGTAACTAATTTTAGCAACTGAACAGGTATCAAATACCCAGGGGCTACTATAAACACTAGTAAGGTACACATCAATAACCTGTATATCAAATATACCCTTGTTCACTTTGCCATCCTTCTTATCCACCAAATATTCAGGGCATTTCCGCTTCCAGTGACCATTTCCTTTGCAGTAGAAGCACTCAGTTTCAGGCTTTGTTCCAGCTTTGGGCTTCTTCACGAGAGTGACAACTTGCTTGCCATTCTACTTGAAGTTCCCTTTCTTTCCCTTTGCCCTTTTCTTGAAACTAGTGGTCTTGTCAATCATCAACACTTGATGCTCTTTCTTGATTTCTACCTTCGTCGATTTCAGCATCACGAAGTGCTCAGGAATCATTTTTGTCATCCCTTGCATACTATAGTTCATCACGAACTTCCAGTAACTTGGTGATGGTGACTAGAGAACTTTGTCAATCACTATCTTATCTAGAAGATTAGCTCCCACTTGATTCAAGCGATTGTAGTATCCAGACATTCTGAGTACATGCTCACTTGTTGAGCAATTCTCATCTTTTAGGCAAAGTACTTGTCAGAGGTCTCATACCTCTGGACACGAGAATGAGTCTGAAATACCAATTCCATCTCTTGGAACCTCTCATATGCTCCATGACATTTCAAAAACGTTTTTGAAGTCCCGTTTCTAAGCCCAAAGCATGGTGCACAAAACTATCAAGTAGTCATCATATTGAGCTAGCCAAACGTTCATAACGTCTGCATCTGCTCCTGCAATAGGTCTGTCACCTAGCGGTGCATCAAGGACATAATTATTCTGTGCAGCAATGAGGATACACCTCAGATCACAGACCTAGTCCACATCTTTGCGACTAACATCTTTCAACTTAGTTTTCTCTAGGAACAAAAAAAACATAGGGAAGCTATAACGCGAGCTATTGATCTACAACATAATTTGCAAAATAGTATCAGGACTAAGTTCATGATAAATTAAAGTTCAATTAATCATATTACTTAAGAACTCCCACTTAGATAGACATCCCTCTAATCATCTAAATGATCACGTGATCCAAATCAACTAAACCATGTCCGATCATCACATGAGATGGAGTAGTTTTCAATGGTGAAGATCACTATGTTGATCATAGCTACTATATGATTCACGCTCAACCTTTCGGTCTCCAGTGTTCCGAGGTCATATCTACATATGCTAGGCTCGTCAAGTTTAGCCCAAGTATTCTGCGTGTGAAAACTGCCTTGCACCCGTTGTATGTGAACGTAGAGCCTATCACACCCGGTCATCACGTGGTGTCTCAGCACGAAGAACTGTCACAATGGTGCATACTCAGGGAGAACACTTATACCTTGAAATTTAGTAAGGGATCATCTTATAATGCTACCGCCGTACTAAGCAAAATAAGATGCATAAAACATAAACATCACATGCAATCAAAATATGTGACATGATATGGCCATCATCATCTTCAGCTCATGATCTCCATCACCGAAGCATCGTCATTATCTCCATCGTCACCGACACGACACCTTGATCTCCATCGTAACATCGTTGTCGTCTCGCCAACTATTGTTACTACGACTATCGCTACCGCTTAGTGATAAAGTAAAACAATTACATGATGATTGCATTGCATACAATAAAGCGACAACCATATGGCTCCTGCCAGTTGCCGATAACTTTGTTACAAAACATGATCATCTCATACAACAGTTTATATCACATCATGCCTTGACCATATCACATCACAACAAGCCCTACAAAAACAAGTTAGATGTCCTCTACTTTGTTGTTGCAAGTTTTACGTGGCTGCTACGGGAATCTAGCAAGAACCGTTCCCCGAATACACACATGCCCAATCGAGGAGAAGTACGATGGTCACGGCGACCTCTGTGCATCATGGTCGGCAACCGGAGTCGGTTCATTGTCCACGACGGTATTGCTTCTGTGCTTGGCATCGTCTTCGGGGAAGCAAATCCGAGACCATGGAAGACGGTGCCGAGGAAGAGGCTCCGTGTACGACGATGAAGGCGGACCAACTCCAGTGCAGCATACGACGTTGTCATGAGGCGGATGCTCTGTGGTGGACGAGTGCGCCGATGTAGAAGGGGAGGAGCACGAAGGCTGCGATGTCGTGGAGAAGTCTATTTTGCGGTGGTGATAGAAAATGGGGAGTATTCAGGTGTACTACTCTGGGTGCCGGGGTGGGGGTTGGCTGGGTAGAGTGAACCTGAAGTTACCGAAACACCAACCTACCAACGAGCATCCGTAGGCTTGTTTCGAAGGGTATGATGGTAACTTCACACTGCTCGAATTACGGTCGCGGGAGATTTTCCCGCCGACCTCAAAATTTTGTAACACTAAACTCCTCGTTTGGCTGTTGGGTGATTGGGCTAAGCAACTAGCGAGTAGTACTAGTAACTACTAGTACTCACTATGTTTTTTATTAACTCTGCATATTAGGTTTGACCGAAGTCAAACTTCCTAAAGTTTGACCAAGTTTATAGAAAAATATAAACATTTACGATAACAAATATGTATGATGTGAAAGTACATTCAATAATGAATCTAATGGAATTTATTTGTTATTATATATGTTAATATTTTTTGTTAAAAACTTTGTGAGATTTATAAAACTTGACTATGACCAATGCTAATACGCAGACTTAAATAAAAACGAAGGGAGTACACATTTGTTTTCTTATTTTTGTAGTGGAATTAATCATTTGTTGTAATTGTGAAATAAATATATTAGGCTACTGACTTTGAGTCAAACTCACATAATCCCAGTCAAATAAAAATCTAAATGCATTTCACAGTTATTACTTTGTAGGATGCAACAAAACCAACCATAACTCTACATGATCCATTATAAAAGCAAAATTTTGAACAGATCACAATGTGTGAATAAAATGTGTAGAGAGAGCTTGCGAAGATGGAGCAGATAGGGCGGGATAAATTGTATGTATGTGGGCGAGAGAGTAGGAACAAACCTAACGAGAGAGAGAGAGAGAGAGAGAGAGGAAGAAGTTAGGTCTATGAGAAAGATGGAGACATGTAATATACGTGAGATGTGTGTGCATCTAGATTTTGTACACGTGGAAGGAGAAGAGACAACGGGTTTGATGAGAGAGCTGGAAAAACATGGACAAGAGGGAAGGATGTCGTCGGTTGAGCGATTAATAATTTTGTGCGGGAGATAGAGAGGGGGGAGGAGTCAGGCAGCCGTCATCACATCATCCTGCTTCTAAATGGTCCACCATTTTCTAGTGCAGTGTGGTCGCCGTTGTCGATCTCCTCGATGCCCTCTTTGAAGATTGAGGTGGTGTGCACGCTGGGGTGCAGAGAAGCACAAGCTATAGTGGTCACCATATAACCTTGGATGGGGATGAATTGTGTGCTCGGGGTAGGGGGAGTGTGTGTGTGTGCAGTGTGTGTGTGTGCCAGATATTGAGAGAAATCAAACCTATGGAGAGAATGTGTGTGTATGTGACGGAAAGAAATAAATATATTAGGCTACTGACTTCAAATGTAACGGTTTATACAATTGAATATTTAGAATCAATGTTGAATTCCAAGATGTATACGAGGTCTATAGTACTTCACAATATTCTCAAACTCACATAATCCCAGTCAAATGAAAATCTAAATGCATTTCATAGTTATTACTTTGTAGGATGCAACAAAACCAACCATAACTCTACATGATTGATACATCTCCAACATTTCTACTTTTCCAAACTCTTTTGCCCTTGTTTTGGACTCTAACTTGCTTGATTTGAATGGAACTAATCCGGACTGACGCTGTTTTCAGCAGAATTGCCATGGTGTTATTTTTGTGCAGAAATAAAAGTTCTCGGAATGACCTGAAAATCCATGGAGACACGTTTTGGAATTAATAAAAAATATTGGCGAAAGAATCAGCATCAGGGGGCCCACACCCTGTCCACGAGGGGCAGGGCGCCCCCCTGCGGCGTGCCCCTACCTTGTGGGCCCCCTAGGACTCCACCGACCTCAACCCCAACTCCATATATTCACTTTCGGGGATAAAAAATCAGAGAGAAGGATTCATTGCGTTTTACGATACAAAGCCGCCGCCAAGCCCTAATCTTCCTCTTGAGGGCTGATCTGGAGTTTGTCCGGAGCTCCAGAGAGGGTAATTTGTCGTCATCATCATCATCAACCATCCTCCATCACCAATTTCATGATGCTCACCGCCATGCGTGAGTAATCCCATCGCAGGCTTGCTGGACGGTGATGGGTTGGATGAGATTTACCATGTAATCGAGTTAGTTTTGATAGGGTTTGGTCCCTAGTATCCATTATGTTCTAAGATTGATGTTGCTATTAATGCTTGTCACTAGGGCCCGAGTGCCATGATTTCAGATCTGAACCTCTAATGTTTTCATGAATATATGTGAGTTCTTGATCCTTTCTTGCAAGTCAATAGTAACCTACTATGTGTTATTATCCGGCAACCCCGAAGTGACAATAATCGGGACCACTCCCGATGATGAGCGTAGTTTGAGGAGTTCATGTATTCACTAAGTGTTAATGCTTTGGTACGGTACTCTATTATAAGGAGGCCTTAATATCCCTTAGTTTCCAATAGGACCCCGCTGCCATGGGAGGGTAGGACAAAAGATGTCATGCAAGTTCTTTTCCATAAGCATGCATGACTATATTGAGAATACACGCCTACATTACATTGATGAACTGGAGCTAGTTCTGTGTCACCCTATGTTATAACTGTCGCATCCGACATAATTATCCATCACTGATCCATTGCCTACGAGCTTTTCACATATTGATCTTTGTTTAGTTACTTCTCCGTTGCCACTGTTACAATTACTACAAAACTGCTACTGTTACTTTTGCCACCATTACCGTTACTTCCATACTATTTTGCGACTAAATACTTTGCTGCAGATATTAAGTCTCTCAGGTGTGGTTGAATTGACAACTCAGCTGCTAATACTTGATAATATTCTTTGGCTCCCCTTGTGTCCAATCAATAAATTTGGGTTGAATACTCTACCCTCGAAAACTGTTGCGATCCCCTATACTTGTGGGTTATCAAGACTATTTTCTGGCGCCGTTGCCGAGGAGCATAGATCTATTCGTTGAGTTACTTGGGATTTATATCTGTTGATCTCTATGAGTAACTTGAATGATGAAAGTCCCAAGATTTTTTCGTCAACTATGAGGGGAGGTAAGGAACTGCCATCTAGCTCTGCACTTGATTCACCTTCTGTATTGAGTAAACTTGCGACACCTGTACCTGCTATTAATTCTAATATGTCGTATGTTATTGATGATGCCACTTCTGCTATGCATGATGCTTATGATGAAACTACCTCTATGCTTGATAATACTGTGCCATTAGGTGAATTTCTTGATGAACAACTTGCTAGGGTTAGAGAGAATGAAATTATTGAAACTAATAATATTGATGAAAGTGTTGATGAAGGTTCTCCCCCTAGATATGAATTGCCTGATGTACCTGAGGGTTATGTTATGGATGAAGAAACTGCTAGAGACGTTTTTTGCTTGCAAAGATAGATATGATCTTAAGAAACTGTTATCTAAGCTGAAAGAAAAGTCCCTGAATGCTAGAATGAAATATGACCCTGCTTTTGCTACTTCAACTATCTGTATTTCTGATAAGGATTATGATTTCTCTATCGATCCTGAGTTAATTACTTTGGTTGAATATGATCCTTTTTATGGCTATGAATCTGAAACTGTTGTGGCACATCTTACTAAATTGAATGATATAGCCACCCTATTTACTCATGAGGAAAAAATCGTTATTACTATATCCTTAAGTTATTTCCGTTCTCATTAATGGGTGATGCTAAAATATGGTTTAATTCTCTTGCTCCTAGTTGTGTGCGTAGTCCCCAGGATATGATTTATTAATTCTCTGCTAAATATTTCCCCGCTCATAAGAAACAAGCTACCTTAAGGGAAATATATAATTTTGTGCAAATTGAAGAAGAGAGTCTCCCACAAGCTTGGGGGAGGCTTCTCCAATTACTAAATGCTTTGCCTGATCATCCTCTCAAGAAAAATGAAATACTTGATATATTTTATAATGTACTAACCGATGCTTCCAGAGACCACCTGGATAGTTGTGCTGGTTGTGTTTTCAGGGAAAGAATAGTTGAGCAAGCTGAATAGCTACTGAATAATATCTTGAGTAATGATAATGATTGGACACTTCCTGAACCAACTCCTAAGCCAACTCCGAAGAAAAGGGGTATTCTATTTCTCAGTCCTGAAGATATACAAGATGCAAAGAAATCTATGAAAGAAAAAGTTATTAAAGCTGAAGATGTTAAGAATTTGACACCTATTGAACAAATACATGGTCTTGATAACCCGACACAGGTAGTAAAGGTAAATTCTCTCTATAGATTTGATGAAGGTGATATCCCTTGTTATAAGTCTGCTAGCCAATGCTTGGATGAGTTCGATAATTTTATTGTTAAGCAAGAAAACTTCAATGCTTATGTTGGTAGACAATTGAAATGTAATGCTTATATGATTGAACACTTGAGTGATTATATGTCTAGAGTTAAAGGTGATCTTAAACTTATTAGTAAACATGCTTCTATGGTTACCACTCAAGTAAGACAAGTACTTAAAGCACAAGAGGATTTGCTCAATGAGTTAAATAATAAGAAAAATGATAATGCTGTTAGAGTTATGACAGGAGGTGGTAGAATGACTCAGGAACCTTTGTATCCTGAAGGCCATCCTAAGAGACTTAAGCAACATTCTCAGAGAACTAATATTGATGCACCTAGTCCTTCTAAGAAGAATAAAAAGAAAAATGACAGGACTTTGCATGCTTCTAGTGAACCTGTCATAGACACACCTAAGAATCCAATGATATTTCTATTTCTGATGCTGAAACACAATCTGGTAATGAACACGAACCTAGTGATAATGTTAATGATGATGTTCATCTTGATGCTCAACCTAGTAATAATAATGATGTAGAGATTGAATCTGTTGTTGATCTTGATAACCCACAATCAAAGAATCAACGTTATGATAAGAGAGACTTTGTTGCTAGGAAGCACGGTAAAGAAAGAGAACCATGGGTTTAGAAACCCATGCCTTTTCCTCCTAAGCCATCCAAGAAAAAGGATGATGAGGATTTTGAGCGCTTTGCTGAAATGATTAGACCTATCTTCTTGCGTATGCGTTTGACTGATATGCTTAAAATGAATCCTTATGCTAAGTATATGAAAGATATTGTTACAAATAAAAGAAAGATACAGGAAGCTGAAATTTCGACCATGCTTGCTAATTATACCTTTTAGGGTGGAATACCAAAGAAACTAGGAGATCCAGGAGTACCAACTATACCATGCTCCATTAAAAGAAACTATGTTAAAACTGCTTTATGTGATCTTGGAGCCGGTGTTAGTGTTATGCCTCTCTCTTCATACCATAGACTTGATTTGAATAAGTTGACACCTACTGAAATCTCTTTGCAAATGGCCGATAAATCAGCTGCTATACCCGTCGGTATTTGTGAGGATGTGCCTGTTGTGGTTGCGAACGTTAATATTTTAATGGACTTTGTTATTCTTCATATTCCCAAGGACGATAGTATGTCGATCATCCTTGGTAGACCTTATCAAAATACTGCAGGGGCTGTTATTGATTGCAACAAAGGCAATGTCACTTTTCATGTTAATGGTAATGAGCATACGGTACACTTTCCGAGGAAACAACCTCAAGTCCACAGTATCAGTTCTATTGGAAAAATTTCAACGATTACTATTGGAGGTTTTGAATTCCCTCTTCCTACTGTCAAAAAGAAATATGATATTCTTTTTGTTGGGGATATGCATATCCCCGTTGAGGTAACCTAGTGTTATTCGCAAATTCTCTAGTTCCGTGTTACTCGAAAGAAGTTTGTTAACAAGACTTGATCAACCTTGTTAGTGGATTCCTTTTGATGAGCATGAGATGGATGAAGTTAGAAAGCACAACTCTTTGTACCCTCCTTTTACTTTCTGTTATTTAGTTTAAATAAAGTAGGAATAGTATTTTTCTGTATGTTTTTTGAATTATCCATGCAATAAAAAACACCCTGAAAATAAAAGTTCTCCAAATGCACTGAAAATGAAGTACAATTTTTTAGAATATTTAAGAATTTCTGGCACTGAGAACACACCAGGGGGACCCACTATTTGGCCACGAGAGCACAGGGCGCGCCCACCCCCTAGGGCGCGCCCCCTGCCTCATGGGCCCCACATGGACCCCCTCCACTTATTCCAGCACCCACTCACTTTGTCTTCCTCTAGAAAAAATCCTCCCATAGCTCAAACCCGTGTTCTAGCTTATCTTGCTGCCATTTTCGATCTCCTTGATCAAAGCTCCATTCACAAAACTGTTTTGGGGGATTGTTCTTTGGTATGTGACTCCTCCAATGGTCCAATTAGTTTTTGTTCTAGTGCTTTATTTATTGCGAATTTTTGCTGCTAAGGTGACCCTGTTCTTGAGCTTGCAAGTCAAATTTATATGGTCCAAAGTAGTTCTAATGCATGATATAGCCTCTAGGCACTTGTGGGAGTAGCTGCTATCAATCTTGTTGAGTTTGGTTCACTTTTATTTTCGAGTCACTAAAAATTTGAAAGTTTTCAAAGAAAGAAAATGATGAAGAGATTGTTGAGGGGCTCTTCGAGTCGAAGCTCAAAGGATAAGCAGAATGAGGAGAACAAAAAGCCCAATTACAATCTTCCTCGCACCGCGGAATTCTGGCTGTGCGAATGGCCTTGTGATGCGTTCCTAAGAGTTGCCGTAATTTACGATGACTTCTATTACTTGGCTGAGAATGCAGGCCTCACCGACTTCCTTCACGACCAGCGCGAACAGTATCTCCTACTCACTAATATTTTCGTGCAAATTTTTTATTTCCATGCTAAGAAATCACCACCTTCAGTGGAATTTCACTTATATGATGAGGTTAAGGAGATGTCACTCCGTGATTTTTGTCGGGTCTGCAAGATACCCTTTGTGGGCAGCATCGAGGAACCATATCATAGTGATGTGGATGGATTTATTGATAGAATTGTTGTAGGGGAAATGAGGAAAGTTTCCAATGCAAGAATCACTAGTATACATTTTCCTGTTCTACCTTACTTTGCGATATTTGCTAGTAGATGCTTAATTGGTTGCGGGAACAGTGGAAATCTTAGTGCTCCTGATCTTGTTATTTTGCGCTATGCTTTGTTTCGTGATACAACTTTCAGTTTAGGCGCTATTGTTTCTAAATGGTTAAATCTGAACCGTACAAAGGGCCCCATCTTTGGAGGCATCTTTGCTTCACGCCTTGCTAAACACTTTGAGATTCCTATTAGGCATCATGAGAAAGAGGAAAAGTTGCTACCAACAATTTTTCTATATTATAAGTGTATGGTAGCACATGCCTTTATTGTTAAAAATAAGAAGCAGATGCTTAAGTATAACTTGATATTTGATAAAACTCACTATGAGACTATTACCTTGCCTGCACCCTCTTTGTTTAACATACTTTCAGGCACGTATCTCATTTTTCTCGAGGCCATTTATGCATACTAGAGGCTAACACAAGTCCCAGAGCCTGAGCCTGAGCCTGAGCCTGAGCCACCACTTGGCCCATACCGACAGTCTGTTTACCAGTGGGATCCGGAGGAGATCGCTAACCAGTGGCACCCTGAGGACCCTCCTCAGTACACCGGAGAGAGTAGCTTCGAGTAGTGGCCATAGACCAACTTAGGCCAAAAGCCCAATCTTGGGGGAGTATGTATTTCTCACCGACATTACATTCATGTTCACACACTCATGCTAGTTGTCGGTGCTCATACTTTTTCATTGTACTATCCATGCTAGTTTATTTCCTTTTCTTGCTTTCTTCTTGTGTGTTTGAAAAACCTTAAGAAAACCAAAAAAAAAGTTGTAGTTTTTAGCTAGTTTACTTTCCATGCTTGTAGTAGTAATTAAAAGAAAACCAAAAAATATTTACCGTTCTTCTTTTGCTTGTTGGGAGCTTTCCCACGTAAATAGTTTTATTTATTTTCCATTCTTTGGGGGTCGAGAGGAGAAGACCATGATGAAAATGTTGAGTGGCTCTCATTTGCACTATTGTTGATCTAACCAAGATCCCGTATTAGCTTGTCTTCTCCTTTGTATTAAATACTTGCAGATTCCAGCTTAGTCCAATGTACGTGCACTATTATTATTATCCACACCGTTCAGTCGTGCAAGTGAAAGGCAATAATGACGGTATATGATGGACTGATAGATGAGAGAAGCTGGTATGAACTCGACCTATCTTGTTTTTGTAAATATGATTAGTTCACTATTCCTGGTTCAGCCTATTATGGATGAAACATGTTTGCAATGACAATTATAGATTATAGTTGCTCATGCCATGCTTAATTAGCTAGGAGTTTATAATGGTTTACCTTGCATGCCAACATACTATTAAAATGGTTGTGATGTGGTATGATAGGGTGGTATCCTCCTTTGAATGATTCGAGTGGCTTGACTTGGCACATGTTCATGCATGTAGTTGAAACAATCAACATAGCCTCCACGATATTTATATTCATGGTAATTTATACCCTACTCATGCTTGCACTCATTGTTGATTAATCTTAATGCATGTTCATGAATGTTGTCGCTCTCTAGTTGGTCGCTTCCCTTTCTCTTTCTAGCTTTCACTTGTACTAAGCGGGAATACTGCTTGTGCATCCACTTCCATAAACCCCAAAGTTATTCCATATGAGTCCACCATACCTTCCTATATGCGGTATCTACCTGCTGTTCCAAGTAAATTTGTATGTGCCAAACTCTAAACCTTCAAGTGAAATTCTGTTTTGTATGCTCGAATAGCTCATGTATAAACTAGGGTTGTCTATATCTTCCATGCTAGGTGGGTTATTCTCACGATGAGTGGACTCTGCTCATCACTCACGAGAAAATGGCCGGCAATCGGGATGCCCAGTCCCATGCTTAAATCAAATCAAAATAATTGCAAACAGAACTCCCCCAGGATTGTTGTTAGTTGGACGGCACCCGTTGTTTTGGACAAGCCATGGATTGATGTTTGTTGGTGGTGGGGGAGTATAATCTTTACCATTCTGTTTGGGAACCGTCTATAATGTGTGTATCATGGAAGATATCGAGATGTCTTGGTTGTTATCTTGACAATGAAAGTATACCGCTCAAAATATTATTTATCTCTGTTTCAAAACTCGAGCTCTGGCACCTCTGCAAATCCCCGCTTCCCTCTGCGAAGGGCCCATCCATTTACTTTTATGTTGAGTCATCATCCTCTTATTAAAAAGCACCAGTTGGAGAGCATTGCTGTCATTTGCATGCATTGCTATTAATTTACATTGAGTATGACTGTGACTGGATCTCTTTTACCATGAATTACAATGTCTAGTCAGTCCTTGATCTTCATGGGTGCTCTGCATTTATGTTTTGCAGTCTCAGAAAGGGCTAGCGAGATACCATTTTGTTATATTATATTATGATTGTTTTGAGAAAGTGTTGTCATCCGAGATTTATTATTATTGCTTGCTAGTTGATTATGCCATTGATATGATTAAACATGAGACCTGAATGTTATTGTGAATATGGTTAGTTCATAATCTTTGCTGAAATCTTGAATGTTGGCTTTACATATTTGCAACAAGATCAAACAGAGTTTGTAAAAGTTTTTCTTTATCACTTTCAGTTTGTCAACTGAATTGCTTGAGGACAAGCAAAGGTTTAAGCTTGGGGGAGTTGATACGTCTCCAACGTATCTACTTTTCCAAACAGTTTTGCCCTTGTTTTGGACTCTAACTTGCATGATTTGAATGGAACTAACCCGGACTAACACTGTTTTCAGCAGAATTGCCACGGTGTTATTTTTGTGCAGAAATAAAAGTTCTCGAAATGACCTGAAAATCCATAGAGACACGTTTTGGAATTAATAAAAAATATTGGCGAAAGAATCAGCATCAGGGGGCCCACACCCTGTCCACGAGGGTGCAGGGCGCCCCCCTGGGGCGCGCCTCCTGCCTCGTGGGCCCCCTGGGACTGCACCGACCTCAACCCCAACTCCATATATTCACTTTCAGGGAGAAAATAATCAGAGAAAAGGATTCATCGCGTTTTACGATACAGATCCGCCGCCAAGCCCTAATCTTCCTCTGGAGGGCTGATGTGGAGTCCCTTCGGGGCTCCGGAGAGGGGAATCTCTCGCCATCGTCATCATAAACCATCCTCCATCACCAATTTCATGATGCTCACCGCCGTGCGTGAGTAATCCCATCGTGGGCTTGCTGGACGGTGATGGGTTGGATGAGATTTACCATGTAATCGAGTTAGTTTTGTTAGGGTTTGATCCCTAGTATCCATTATGTTCTAAGATTGATGTTGCTATGACTTTGCCATGCTTAATGCTTGTCACTAGGGCCCGAGTGTCATGATTTCAGATCTGAACCTATTATGTTTTCATGAATATATGTGAGTTCTTGATCCTATGTTGGAAGTCAATAGTTACCTACTATGTGTTATGATCCAGCAACCCCGAAGTGACAATAATCGGGACCACTCCCCGTGATGACCGTAGTTTGAGGAGTTCATGTATTCACTAAGTGTTAATGCTTTGGTCTGGGGTACTCTATTAAAAGGAGGCCTTAATATCCCTTAGTTTCCAATAGGACCCCATTGCCACGGGAGGGTAGGACAAAAGATGCCATGTAAGTTCTTTTCCATAAGCGCGCATGTGAAAGGACGGGACGACTGGGAGTGAACTATTGTAAGGTAAAAGACGGGGACGAGTAGGGCGTGTGAACGGCGTGGGGTGGTGGCTTGTCTGGTGGATAAACGGCTGCATGCCCCCAAAGAGTTCTCGAGTACTGTGCGGGACCCACTAGATGTCATTTCTACTAGACCCATATCGTAGGTCTGACATTATAGCTTATGCGTGTTTGCGCGCCATGCCGGCGCGTGCATGTAACTTCACTTAATTCCGTCAACCATCGCGCCTCCCACGACCTTCGCCTCCCTCGCGCGGTCGCGCCCTTTAAGACTTTGGATAGCTATAAATGGGCAATTTTTTTGCCTACTCCGCATGCATGATACTCCCTCTGGTCCTTTTTACTCCGTGTAAGATTTGTGTCAAGTCAGAGTTTGCAAAGTTTTTGACCAAATTTATACTAAAAATATCAATATCTACAATACCAAATATATATTTTATGAAACTACATTTCATAATGAGTATAAAAATATTGATTTGACATTGTGAATGTTGATACATTTTCTATAAGTTTGGTCAAAGTAGAGGTACATTGACTTTAGACAACACTTATATGCACAATGGAGACTAGTTCCTCCGTCCAGATGCGTGCCATGTCCTATCTAGTCATCACAACAAGGTTAGCTATTAGAGTACTACTACCTCCCTTCTAGTTTAAAGGGCTCGATTCAAAAATTTCACCTACTCTTACCAAGATAGAGGTTGTGGAATAGTTTTTGTAATCTGCAAAAGTACTCAACTAATGCTCTCGTTCTTCACAAAAAATGTGTTTACCAATGCATTATCGCATTGCATGCATGCATGAACACTAGCAAATGACAAAGATTTTTACATGCATTAGTTAATATTCTCTTTAGGCTAGTCATAGTGGAAATTACTATCATATACTAGTATCATGTGCATGATACTAGTGTATGATACGTGACTACCTTTATAGTGCCATGCATGACACAAAATAGCATAGCATTTAACATGGTACAGTTTCCCTAAAAAAATTAACATGATATGGTATCTACCTATGTTACTCTAACTCCCCTCTCTTCTTTAATTCTTTGCCACATCAGCATGTTTGCTATTCCCGTGTGCATGATACCAGCACTATGGCCAACCTTAATCATCGCACGCAATAATTTAGTGCACCTTGAAATTTGAACATATGTGGGGCATGTATGTTTTTAATGACTTGAGGCTATATCTAGCCCGACATGCATACAAGATGACTTATTATGCACCGTTCCCCATGCCTGCAGGAAGCCTGTTCGTCTCCTAATCTTTTCCTCTCCGTGTTTGAAAACAATCTTCCTGCTTGACTCTTCTTTTCCCTCCGGCAGTCCCACTACTCCACCCCATGTCAAAAAAATCTGCATGCACGAGACTCTCCTCCCCCCGTGCTCGTCCAATCTGTTGTGACCAGCAATATTTCCACCCCTTCCCTCCCTCATAATTTACTCCAACAAATATGCCCACGTAGCTATTACATTAATCAAGCAACATATCTTACGTAGGTGTGCCATTGCTCGCTATAAATACTACGCCTCCCACAGCATTCGGAAGAACGCTCACGTTCATCGCTATCTCCTCCCCTCCCTCTCACATCGACCACCATGGCCTCTCCCCTACCAAGCCCTAGGCGCCCCTCGCTACACCGTGCGGAGGGTCACACGTCGCCATTCCGTTCCTCACCGCCACTAGTTGAGGACGACGCGTCGGTGTTCCACTCCTCGCCGCGACGCGTCAAGGTGGACGCGTCGGCATTCCCAGTCTCGCCAGCACGTGCGTCGGAGGACGTGTTGGCTCCCCACTACGAGGAGAACGTCATGCCGCCCGCCGAGCCCCCCAGCCTTGAGGAGCTTTGGAAAGAAATGGAGGGTGCCCTGTGGGAGGCTTTGCCTCCGGCAGAGCGTGCCAAAATAGAGGCGGAGAAGAAGGCCGAGGAAGAGAAGCGCTCCGTGAGGCATGCTGCTTAGCAGGCCTATGTCGCGTCCGAGAGAGACAGGCAATTGGATCTTCGGTAGAAGCCTCGTGCGATGGCCGTGAGCATGGCTCAGGACACCCGTGCCAAAGCCCAGAGTGCAGTCAGGCCCAAGCGCCTCATCTACGCTTGGCGGTACATGGACTGGGTGCACGCTTCCAGCAAGGAGGAGTACTTGTTGGCGCCGAATCACCACACCGGTGAGATCACGCTCGCCCGCCGGCAAGCCGCCAATCAGCACCTCGTGAGTTGCGAGGCTGAGGAAGAGGCGTTGTGTCGGTGTGCTGGGAAACGACCGTGCACTAGTGCACTCGTGGCGTGCCGCAAGCGCTCCTGCGAGCGTTATGGCTTTTATTAGTAATAATTTAGTTCGTAAGGCGATCTCATTAGTTTTCGGACGCAAATGATAAATCCCGAATGTTCGGGAATTATTAGCGTCCTTAATTAAGTATGTAAAAGGAAAAGTTTGGAAACCTTGTGTATCCCTACGCATTTTGGAAGTACGTGCATATAGCACAAACTTAACTATATATCACACTACACGTGTCTTTCTCTATATATGCTTGCAGACTATGCTACTACTATTACTTATGTACGTGCAAATGTACGTTTTAACATTACAATGCGGTTTTTGTAAAAGTAAAAAAAATACCAATCAAGCTTGTGAAACGATTCAATGCAAACGAAATGCAAAAATGCTAGTTTGATTGTTTACTTTTAGCTTCCTTCTCTGTGGTTATTTTTCTATCGTACTTTGTACGGAGTATCTCACTGGTCGGGATGGCATGCAAATTCCCACACCGCCTCGTACACCATGTATCGAATTTTTTGCCTAACAAGTTGTGTCGTGCAATTGGAATTCCAACTTGAGTAGAGTAGTACTACTAGGAGTACCAGGGGCCAGTTCTTTTAGGCTTCTAGATTAGTAATCCCATAACTACTACCTCCGTCCTGGTTTATTGGTCCCCATTGTAATCTGTGTCAAATTTTGACCATAAACTAGCAAGATGCCCGTGCGTTCCATAGAACATCAAGATGCATTTGTATGAGTAGTTTATCTTGTGAGAGAAAAGGGTGAACGAGGGAAGGCCTAATTTGCAAATGTGGAGAGGGTGTGGGTATCTTTTTGCAAAATTTCTATAGTTTCCTTCCTATCCGTCAGATATAAATCGGGCGGCCTATATTGCAGGATGGCAGGCACACCATCATCACCAACTCTGTTTTTTATAAGAATAGAGATTTAACTAATGAAATGTTTATGCATGCCACCAAAAATTATATAACTTCTGTTGACATGCAGTAACATTTATTAGTTAAATCTGTGGTCAAAATTAGCACAAATTACAAGGGTGACTAATAAACCAGGACGGAGGTAGTAGTTTAGAAGCCCAAATGAATGAGTGAGGCGCCTTATGTTACTCTCCACTTTGACTAGTCTTATGGGAAAAGTTGGGGAAGAGATGACTTATTTTTAAGCCGCCAAAAGAACTGGCCCTTGGAGTAGTAGCTATGGATACCAGGAGTAGTAGCTAGGGATCGAGTGTGCGAGATGAACCGGACAAAATAAATGCAGAGAGATGAAATGCAAAAAAGACAGAGGGATGCGATGGTTGCTTGTCCGTTTATTTTACCAGGCCACTTATTACTGAGAGTGGGGGGGGGGGTTGTGATATGACGGCTTTATTGCCGCACCACGAGCGGGGTGAGACTCCCATGCAGAGCCGCCCTCTACACTAGTACTACCTCGGTCGTGGTTTATTAGTCCCCATGTAATAAGATTTAACTGACAAAATGTTAGTTCTTGTCAACAAAAACTATATCGTTGGATTCGTATTTGAACATAATTTTCAATGATATAATTTTTGGTGACATGCATGAGCATTTATCGTACTATATATAGTGTTAGTTAAATTTATTGTCGTACTATATATAGTAAGGTGCCCGTGCGTTGCCCAGAGCAGTTAAATGCATTGATCAGGGAGTTGTTTATTTTGACAAGGGTCATCTCATGTGTAACGAGTATCTATAGGTTTCTTCAGATATTATTTCTCTAGAGCTCACAAGCATCCGGGTGAAATAGATAAAAAAGTATCTTTTGCAAACAAAAGCGTTCAACTGTTCAACCTGCATCCAAAACTTGTGAAGAAATAACACTTATTGTGCTTTGCAAGAAATGATCTTTAAGAATTAGTTTTTGAAGTATCGATTTTGTTTATTTTTTCTAGACCACCATGAATGTAGTCCCTTTGTCTAGGTGAATAAGTCATCTTAAGTTGTGCACCGTGACCAAGGAGGGGAAAACGAGAGAACTTAATGTTTATTTGCTAATTAATAGCATTGCATGCAATGAACTAACCACTGCATGTCGTGTTTGGTAGTCTCGAGTCATTGAAAACATGCACGCCCCATGATGTCTGCTAGAACTACATCGGTATTTCCCCAAAGAGGAAGGGATGATGTAGTATAGTAACGGTAGGTATTTCCCTCAGTGATGAGATCAAGGTTATTGAACTAGTAGGAGAACCTCCTCACACCATGTAAACAACACATGCACACAAATAACAAATACTCGCAACCTGACGTGTTAAAGGGGTTGTCAATCCCTTCCGAGTACGACATCTCAAGGTAGGCAAATAACGTGGGGTAAAAGTGGTAGATAGGATAAATAGATCGCAGAACAAATAAATTGTAGCAATGTATTTTTGTATTTTTGGTTTAATAGATCTAAAAATAAATACAAAGGAAAAATAGATCGCAAAGGCAAATATGACGAAAAGAGACCTAGGGGCCGTAGGTTTCACTAGTGGCTTCTCTCGAGAAAAATAGCAAACAGTGGGAAAACAATTACTGTTGGGAAATTGATAGAACTTCAAATAATCATGATGATATCTAGGCAATGATCATTATATATGCATCACATCCAAGATTAGTAGACCGACTCCTACCTACATCTACTACTGTTACTCCACATATCACCCCTATCCAGCATGCATCTAGTGTATTGAGTTCATGAGAAAATGGAGTAATGCAATAAGAACGATGACATGATGTAGACGAGATCCGTTTATCTATTGCGGAGATATAGATCTCATCTTTATATCCTTAGTAGCAACGATACATACGTGTCGGTCCCCCTTCTGTCACTGGGATCAAGCACCGTAAGATCAAACCCACTACAAAGCACCTCTTCCCATTGCAAGATAAATAGATCAAGTTGGCCAAACAAACCCAAATATCAGAGAAGAAATACGAGGCTATAAGCAATCATGCATATAAGAGATCAAAGAAGACTCAAATAACTTTCATGGATAAAAACATAGATCTGATCATAAACTCAAAGTTCATCGGATCCCAACAAACACACCACAAAAGGGCTTACATCATATGGATCTCCAAGAGACCACTATATTGATAATCAAGAGAGAGAGAGAGAGAGGGAGAGAAAGAGAGAGAGAGAGAGAGGAAGCCATCTAGCTACTAACTATGGACTCATAGGTCTACAAAGAACTACTCACGCATCATAGTAGAGGTACCAATTGAAGTGGTGAACCCCTCCATGATGGTGTCTAGATTGGATCTGGTGGTTCTGGACTCTACGGCGGCTGGAATTGATTTTGGTAGACTCCCCTAGGGTTTATAGCATATTGTGGCATTTATAGAGCAAAGAGGTGGTTCAGGGGGCACCCGAGGAGGGCAGCACCCACCTGGGCGCGCCTGGGCCTCTTGGCGCGCCCTGGTTGGTGCTGCTCCCCTCGAGCAGCCGCCCAGGTGCTTCCTTGGCCCACTGGCTTTCTTCTGGCCCAAAAAATCCTCCAGGAGTTTGTTCCATTTGGACTCCGTATGATATTGATTCCTGCAATGTAAAAAACATGAAGAAAACATCAACTGGCACTAGGCACTATGTCAATAGGGTAGTACCAAAATATGATATAAAATGACTATAAAATGATTGTAAAACATCCAAGAATGATAATATAACAGCATGGATCAATCAAAAATTATAGATACATTGGAGACGTATCAGCATCCCCAAGCTTAATTCGTGCTCGTCCTCGAGTAGGTAAATGATAAAACTGAATTTTGATGTGGAATCTTTGCCTAACATGTTCATCACATTTCTTTTGTTTATAGCATGGGCATATGGACTTCTATATGATCCAAAGCAATATCCTAGTTTTGACATGAAGACTTTAATACTCAAGCATATGTAACATCCCAAAATTCTAAATTTTGGAATGTTATAATAAATAGATAGATTGATTGTTTGATTGATTGTTGTGTGATTGATTGAGTGAAATTCATAACTTTTTGAAAGTTAAACGAGAGGGAATAAAAGGACTTTCCCAAACATTCATTTTTGCATCCGTGACCTCCGTGAATTCAAATTCTTTCACCATAAAACCTTAGAGAGAAGATGGCATGACTTCTTCCATTCATTTAAATGAAAAAGGGTTTTGAAAAGATTTGAATTTCATTCGAAAATATTTCCAATTCTTAAACTTCATGCAACCCAATGATTTTCATGAGAAAAGATAAAATGACTTCTTCAAAACATATGAAATATGAGTTGGGAGTTTAAAAGGATCAAATTTAAAGTCCTTTTGGAAATTATTTTTAGTTTGGAGTTATTCGGATTTTATTCAAATTATTTTTCTCCAAAAATAAAATATATGGAAAATAGGGTAACATGATTCCCTACAATAGAAAATTGGAGAAATTTTTTTTTGAAATTATTTTGGTATTTTAAAAGGATTTTTATTTGATTTTATTAGAGCAGAAGCACTCTTTGCTTTATTTGGATTTTTGTGGATTTTCGTTGACGTAAGTAAAATGTCCATGTTGTAGAAAATGTTTTTCTGAAAATTATGATATATTATATGCCTATAGTATTTTTTTTTATTTATTTAAAGTTTTCTTTAATTTCTTTGCGCTATTTAAAAAAACTTCCCCATCATGACTGGCTGGCCCAAGGTCCGATCAGTAGCCACGCCCAAGAACGCCGCTTTATCCTTCCCGAAGGGAGTCCGCTGGCACGCCTTCTTGCCGCCATGGGAAGCCGTGCCGCCCCGGCCTCTTCTGCCCCCTCGCCCACGCCACGGAGCCACCCCGCCCTCCTTAAATACCGCGCGGCACCGACCCCTCTCTCTCCTCGCTTCGCGCCGCATCTTGCGCCGCCGCTGCCGCCACGCATCTCGCCGGAGCCACCTCCACCCTGCTCCGTCCCGTCGCGGTGGACCGCCGCCGACACCGCCATCCTCCTCGCCGCGATGTGCCGCCCCTCCCGGTGTCTCTGCCCGGCGCCGCCGAGCCCCAGAGCCGCCGTCCCGTCCGTAGACGACGCTGTTGCCACCGTATTTCCTCATCGCAGGACTCCAACCGCCGCCGGCGTCGAACTCGCTGTGATCCGGTAATAAGCCTGCCCGGTTCGCCGTTTTTTAGGGTTTCGGTTTTCGTTTAAAAACCTATTTTTTATTTAGTTAGTTTAAATAGTGAGCGTTCGCTAGTTTAGGTTATGGAGCGAACGAATTCATTAGATTAGGTTCTGTAACGAACGTTCGCTATTTAGTCTTTTTCTTTTATTTTAAGTTTTCTGGCAGGGACCTAGTTGTAGTTGTTTTATTTTACCGTTTAGCCCCTGGTTTCAAATGACCGCATCTTTTTACTCCTTTATCCAAATTCAACGAAACCAACGCCCACTTCTTTGTTATGATCCCCTCTATCCAGTTAAACAACTTAAACATGTTTTTGAAATTTTAATATTTGAATTAGATCAGATTTGGATTCAAACTTCTGTTGTTCATAACTTGAGTTTTATAACTCCGTTTGAGTTGATTCTTTTTGCAAATTGAAGCTCTTGACCTAAACTTTCTGATAAGGCCAAATTTACAAAATTTTGGTACTGTTAGAAATTGTTTTGTGTTGCAAGAGTTATTCGCTTGGTTTTGATGTTTTTCGAAATCGTCTTTTTCGATCTTCGGATTTTTTGAGTGATTGCTTATGTGTGGTTACTATTGCTTGCTCGCGATAGATTGACCGGAGTGTGACGACTCGAACTATCAGGAGTTTTGAGTGTGAAGCATCTTCATCAATAGTACAGGAAAGTTCACACTTTGATCATATCCCTTCATACCCATTTTTTATGCATTAGTTTCAACCCTCGAACATTGCATGAGTAGGATTGATAACATGTGGGTATTGGGAAGTAGTTGATGAGGTAGGAACCTATTGCCCTGCATTCAAACCTTGGGAGTTACTACTACGATATGCTTATCTTGCCATGCTATGCTCGTAGACGTGGATTGGGTTTGAGTGTATTCCATGACAGATGTGAGATTGTTACTTAATGGTTCAAATTAAGGTGGCTACTTAAATACACATCTAGGTGGACTGAGGCACCTGGGGAATCCAGTGATTGCCTGTATTTTTTGGAAATCCCGAGGTTCCGTGTGATTTTCCTATGGACCGCCACCCAGGCTCAAAGGGATCATAAGATTATTCATGCTAGAAACTTCCGTGTGCAGCCACAAGCTATTATGGGCTCTAGCATAGTTGAATAAGTCGTGTGAACTCTTACAGTGGTAGACTAGCAGATGTAGGGGAAAGTAGGTGTAACTGTCTACCGACCGTAAGGTGCTAACGCTTTTGAAAGACTATGTCTCGGTCATCCATTTCTCAAACACCATGTAGTGCGAGAAAACCAACGGAGGAGATTGAGTCTTGTGGGGAAAAGTGCGCAAACCTCTGCGGAGTGTACAAACTAATCATGGTTAGCCGTGTCCCCGATTATGGACATCTTGAGTATCTGGTTCTTGGATTATCATGTTGATCTCATCACATTACTTAAATAAACTGATTCGGTTTTAATGATGATTATTAATTGGGATTGAGTTGGGTGAACCTCCTCAATGTTTAACAACCACCATGATAGTTAAATAAAATTTATTCCTTTGATGTAGGGAAAAATTGGCTTTTCGCAAAAACATTATAAACTTAGAGCTTTCCACCAGCCAAATATGCATGTAGTGATAGCTATTATTCATCATTATCCTATGTTGTGAATTTTCCAGTGCATGTAATGTACTAACCCTTTCTGGCTGCAACGTCTCATGTTACAGGAATCTTATGACGAGTAAGTGATACGTTAGGGTTATGATTTCTACACTCAACTTTGCCGTTGGTGTTGATGGGAATCCATAACCTTGTTGTTACTTCCGCTATTTGGATTGAGGGTAATAGTATTTATGTTAGAGGCATTACAAATATTCTCTTTAGTGAGACCATACCCCTTTCCCTTTTTGACCACACGAAGATATGACTGATGAGACCACTCCAAGAAGTACAAGATATCAGACTACTAAGACCACTTCGGAATGAAGAGGATTTTACCATGCATTATAATGACGGAACTACAACGATTGAAGACTCCGAAACTAGGAGAATTTGAAGGCTTTGAAGATTTTTTCGGATTTGTATGACCTAGGAAGGCACCCCTTATGGAACTTGGCAGACTATGGAAGCTGTCAATACCCGAGATCAAGGTGTGTCGGAGAAAGACTGGAACATGGAGCGTAAAACTCAAAGTTTTGTCAAGAAAACCCTAAGGCAGGAGATATCAACTATGGAATGATAGCTCATGTAAATGACAAGAGCAGAAACACGGCTATCCATGATGTTATTGCCCCGCTTATGCTATTGTCACCATGCTGAGTTAAGCATGCAGATGCATGGAAGGATTGGATGGTAGAAGGCTAATGGAGCATCTATCAAAAAACGTTGGAATTTTAACCTTAGCTGGCGTATCACCAGGATATGGAGAATTACATCAGGAACCTTAAGATGGACCTGCAGGAAGCTATATTTGACAAGGAAGCAGTTCGTGAAGAACTCAGGACCCAGAAGCTGAAAGTAGCCAAGCTGTAGGAGCTAAACCTCGAGATACCGGAGATTTGTTAGGAACTAAAGGACAGTAGGACCATGGCTCATGCCAAGGGTGTTGAAACCCAGAAGTTTGGAATGCAACTCCAGAAATATTAAAGGATGTCACTAGAGACTTCACCTCAACAGAGATCTGGTAGTGGAATTTGAGAAAGGACAAGCACAATCGGAAGAAGTCATCAGAGACATGAACAAGAAGAGTTTGGCGACTTTGAAGATTTATTGACCTTTAGAAGACCAAACCCCTGTTATATACCTACGTTAGATGCGACGATTGTGAGCTGTCATTTGTTTGATGTTTTCCGACAGCCACAAAATAAAATCTTCCCTTTTTAAAAATATTGTTTGTATTGTGTGCATCCCTCTCTATCTCTCTTATCTCACCCCTGGACCCAATAGAGGATGAACAGAGATGAGCTCATAATTTCTGGACCGATGAGTCAATTGGAGACGGACCGATGGATTCAGAACATGGAGGATCACATGAAGTAACCCTATAGCCGGAAAGGATATGGCCCTAAGGATGTAAGTGGCAAATAAATGGCGTCCGCAATCCCGTTTAGTTAGTTTTTGCCAGCTTGATAGTTCATTTTCCTCAAACAAACAAAAAAAATCTTTTTGAACTATCATACCACAAGTGGACTTTAAACGGGATTATACGGGACCCAGTTGACATCCCTATATGGCCCATCATGCTCTTCAATGCTTTGAAAGAGGTGCTGCTACTTGGTGGAGGATGTACCAAACCATCAACGGATGGAAAGGAGTAGCCACTTGGGAAGAATTTAAGTTGACTCTACTAAAGTCTCGGCTTGTGTCCCAGAAGTTGAAGCCTTATGGAAAGGATATGCAGAAACCCTATGCATGCAAATTTTGTGAAGAAATAGGACACAACCATAAAGAGCACAAGGATGGATTCCCTAATTGTGAAGGAAGTCACCCAGCTGAAGAATCCCCAACTAGGCAGATTACTTGTTTCTTGTGTGAAGGAACTACCCACTACCCTGCTCAGCGTCACATTTACCCCATGGTACAAAGAACCCTCCAGCAGAAGAAAGAAGAAATGAAAGGAGCCCTCAAGGACACTTTAGAAGAACATGTGATGAAGGAAGAGGTGGAGGACACACACAAAGGAAACAAAATTAAAGCCTGCACCTAGTCATGCTATTCATGTGGAGAAGGACACATCTCCTAGGATTGTCTGAATGGGGATCTAGTAGAATTCCTAACAGAGGAAGTAGAGTATGACCCACAGGAAATAGAAGCCCTGATTGGAATAGAAAAATCCAGGAAGAGGAGTAGATTGGATTCCAGGAAGGACCTGAGTCATATCCAATGTCTCAGGTGCAAGGAGTCAGGACACTACTTCAGCAGTTGCCCAAAAAGGAAACTTCGAGACTTGTCAGAAGTGATATGTTTTCGTTGTAATGAAGCAGGGCACTTTGCCAGGGATTGTCCCAAGAAGAAGGACACTTGTGCTAAATAGTTGAGTTAGCAGCAATGTAAATGTAGTAGTAGTAGCAGTGAGAACATCTCTTCTGTATTGAGACGTTGAGTTGAGGCATGTAATGGAAATACAGGAGATTGTAGTAATTGGAGAATCAATAAAGTCATCATCGGTGGTACTGATTTGGATTTTATGAGTTGTTACTCTATGAAGAAAGATTTTGACCATTTTCGAGGATATGAGAAATATGGTCTATGGATGAGATTGGAGCATTTTAAGGGTGGTAGTACCCTGTGAGGAGATTTGACCCCTGGAAAGGATAATGATATTCCATAGAGTGGATTTCGGACTAAACAAGCATGAGTTTTATCTCGATATGTTGGATACCCCAAGGGCATGAAGGGAAGAAGTATTATTGGATATAAAGGGGGTATGATGTTGGAAATATGGAGCAATTGTAACTTTAGGATGAGTCTATGTAATCACCTCTTAGTTTGGTACCAATAGAAGGAAGGAAGACAGTATAATTGGATGGGTTTAAGAAATGCTGGGAAGTTGGATGTTGGAATAATGGTCATTTGCCCCAAGGATGAGTTCAAGGTTTACAAGTGATAAGATGGGCGATAACCCACAGGCCCCAGGACCTGCCAAGAAGCAAGCACACTCTTGCTGAAGGAGAAACCCTGGAATAAGAGGATATGCCTTTATCAACCGACGGTCTTATAGGAGTAACGTAAAACCTGAGAGTTGTGAAGGAACGATAGATGTTTTTTTGGCTTGCAGAATCCATGAATTTATCCGAACTTATTTCGTCGACAAGAGAAATTCTGCAACGGTTGTGAGGATGACTGAGTGTTAGAATACGAGATTCGCTAAACCATATACAGGGTAATGATTTGGGTGCGGGATGGATTGATCACCATACCGACTTACTCTTATTATTCGTCTTGTTATATGGGATGGTAAATCTGAGTGACTTACCTATAGTAGAGCGACGACGATCAAAACCTTGTTTGAACCTTAGAATGGTATGGCAAATTTTTAATTTCCCTTGTACAAGGCAGTTGTTGCCACTCGTAGGACATACGGTGAGGTTCAACCCAGACCCGTTTTCTGCAGGAGAAACCATAAATTGTTGACCACCATGAGATATCGATAGTTGATTAGTATTGGCGCCAGACCCGTCAGCTAAGAAGACCCAGTCTCGGAATAACCATACCAAGATGAAAGGACAGAAGAATTGTAGTAAAGGTTATGCCACCACCGGAAGAGCCCAGAGAAGGAATTTTTACTCCCAACAATAAGGATGTAGTAAATGAGTTTTGATGGAACAGTAACAATGCTTTTAAGGGTGGTAGCACCCTAGACCCCGGAGATGATCGATGGATTTTGAAGACCTCCAACCCCTAACCTATGTCTTGCTAGCCTCTCCGAATCTCGAGGACGAGATTCATTTTAAGGGTGGTAGGTTTGTAACATGCCAAAATTCTAAATTTTGGAATGTTATAATAAATGCTAGATTGATTGTTTGATTGATAGTTGTGTGATTGATTGAGTGAAATTCGATTTTTTTGAAAGTTAAACGAGAGGGAATAAAAGGACTTTCCCAAACTTTCATTTTTTGCATTGGTAACCTTCGTGAATTCAAATTCTTTCACCATAAAACCCTAGAGAGAAGATGGCATGACTTCTTCCATTCAATTAAATGAAAAGGGTTTTGAAAAGATTTGAATTTCATTCGAAAATATTTCCAATTCTTAAACTTCATGCAACTCAATGATTTTCATGAGAAAAGATAAAATGACTTCTTCAAAACATATGAAATATGAGTTGGGAGTTTAAAAGGATCAAATTTAAAGTCCTTTTAGAAATTATTGTTAGCTTGGAGTTATTTGGATTTTCTTCAAATTATTTTTCTCCAAAAAAATATATATGGAAAATAGGGTAACATGATTCCCTACAATAGAAAATTGGAGAAAAATAAATTTGAAATTATTTTGGTATTTTTAAAAGGATTTTTATTTGATTTTATTAGAGCAGAAGCACTCTTTGCTTTATTTGGATTTTTGTGGATTTTAGTTGATGTAAGTAAAATGTCCATGTCGTGGAAAATGTTTTTCTGAAAATTTTGATATATTATACGCAAATAGTATTTATTTATTTATTTAAAGTTTTCTTTAATTTCTTTGCGCTGTTTAAAAAAAACTTTCCCCACCGCGACTGGGCCAGCCCAAGGCCCAAATGTGCATTGCCAGCAGCAGCGCCGCCCTCTCCTTCCCGAAAGGAGTCCCGCTCGGCACACGCCCGCCGCCGGCCTCTTCGCCCACGCCACGGAGCCGCCCTGCCCTCCTTAAATACCGCGCGTCACCGACCCCTCTCTCTCCTCGCTTCGCGCCGCATCTTGCGTCGCCGCCGCCGCCACGCATCTCGTCGGAGCCGCCTCCACCCTGCTCCGTCCTGTCGCCGTGGACCGCCGCCGACGCCACCATCCTCCTCGCCGCGACACGCCGCCCCTCCCGGTGTCTCTGCCCGGTGCCGCCGAGCCCCGGAGCCGCCGTCCCGTCCGTAACCGACGCTGCCGCAGCCGTCATTCCTCGTCGCCAGACTCCAACCGCCGCCGGCGTCGAACCCGCTATGAACCGGTAATAAGCTCGCCCGGTTCGCCGGTTTTTCTAGGGTTTCAGTTTTCGTTTAAAAACTCGTTTTTTATTTAGTTAGTTTAAATAGTGAGCGTTCGCTAGTTTAGGTTCTGGAGCGAACGAATTCATTAGATTAGGTTCTGTAACAAACGTTCGCTATTTTGTCTTTTTCTTTTATTTTAAGTTTTCTGGCAGGGACCTAGTTGTAGTTGTTTTATTTTACCGTTTAGCCCCTGGTTTTCAAACGACCGCATCTTTTTACTCGTTTATCCAAATTCACCGAAACCAATGCCCACTTCTTCATTATGATCCCATCTATCCAGTTAAACAACTTAAACATGTTTTTGAAATTTTAAAATTTGAATTAGATCAGATTTGAATTCCAACTTCTGTTGTTCATAACTTGAGTTTTATAACTCCGTTTGAGTTGATTCTTTTTGCAAATCGAAGCTCTTAACCTAAACTTTATGATAAGGCCAAATTCACATAATTTTGGTACTGTTAGAAATTGTTTTATGTTGCAAGAGTTATTCGCTTGGTTTTGATGTTTTCCGAAATCGTCTTTTTCGATCTTCGGATCTTTTGAGTGATTGCTTATGTGTGGTTACTATTGCTTGCTCGCGATAGATTGACCGGAGTGTGACGAGTAGAACTATCAGGAGTTTTGAGTGCGAAGCATCTTCATCAATAGTACAGGAAAGTTCACACTTTGATCATATCTCTTCATACCCAGTTTTTATGCATTACTTTCAACCCTCAAACATTGCATGAGTAGGATTGATAACATGTGGGTATTGGGAAGTAGTTGATGAGGCAGGAACCTATTGCCCTGCATTCAAACCTTGGGAGTTACTATTACGATATGTGATAACCCACAAGTATAAGAGTGTCGAACCCAACGAGGAGCTAAAGGTAGAAAAAATATTCCCTAAAGTTCTATCGACCACCGATACAACTCTACGCACGCTTAATGTTTACTTTACCTAGAACAAGTATGAAATTAGAAGTACTTTGTAGGTGTTGTTGGATAGGTTTGCAAGATAATAAAGAGCGCGTAAATATAAACTAGAGGCTGTTTAGATAAAGATGCAATAAAGTAAATATAGCGAGTGTGGAAAAGCGGTGGTAGGAGTTGTGGAATTGTTCCTAAGCAATTGACTATGTTAATAGACCGGTAATCGCTATTGCAATTCTATTTGAGGGAGAGGCATAAGCTAACATACTTTCTCTACTTGGATCATATGCACTTATGATTGGAACTCTAGCAAGCATCCACAACTACTAAAGATTCATTAAGGTAAAACCCAACCATAGCATTAAAGCATCAAGTCCCCTTTATCCCATACGTAAACAACATACTTATGTCACTCAAGCCACCACCATAAGCAAATCATAAACATATTGCAAACCCTACAACGGGAATACCTCACGCTTGCGCGACACGGAGGGCACAATAGGACAGCACCAATAAAACATGCAAGTCAAACCAATCATAGCAATTCATCAATCACCGATAGGACAACGAAAATCTACTCAGACATCATAGGATGGCAACACATCATTGGGTAATAATATGAGGCATAAAGCACCATGTTCAAGTAGAGGGTACAACGGGTTGCGGGAGAGTGGACCGCTGGATATAGATGGGGGAAGGTGATGGAGATGTTGGTGAAGATGACGGTGGTGTTGGTGAAAATCACGGTGATGATGATGGCCCCCGGCGGCATTCCGGCACCACCGGAAGCAAGGGGGAGAGAGCCCCCCTTCTTCTTCTTCTTCTTCTTCTTCTTCTTCCTTGACCTTCTCCCTAGATGGGAGAAGGGTTTCCCCTCTGGTCCTTGGCTCCCATGGCGTGGGAGGGGCGAGAGCCCCTCTAAGATTGGATCTATCTCTCTGTTTCTGCGTTCTCTGGTTCTACCCCTTCACCGTTTCCTTTATATCTGGAGATCCGTAACTCCGATTGGGGTGAATCTTTCGCCCAGATCTTTCTCATAAAATTATCTTTCTTGCGACAAAGGAAGAGCGTCAACCGCCTTACGGGTGGACCATGAGGGCCAGGGGCGCGCCTGGGGGGGTAGGGCGCGCCCCCCTACCTCGGGACCACCTCGGACACCGTTTCACGTTGATTTTACTTCCCAAAAATCATAAATATTCCAAAAAAATGTCCATCGGTTTTTATCCCGTTTGGACTCCGTTTGATATTGGGTTTCTGCGAAACAAAAAACATGCAACAGACGAGGCGGCGGCTTTGGGCAATCGGATCAATATGTTAGTCCCAAAAATAATATAAAAAGTTGCGAAAAAGTATATGAAAGTGAATAATATTGGCATGGAACAATAAAAAATTATAGATACGACAGAGACGTATTATCATCCCCAAGCTTAATTCCTGCTCATCCTCGAATAGGTAAATGATAAAAAAGAATAATTTTTGATGTGGAATGCTACCTAGCATAATCTTGATCATATGTCTAATCATGGCATGAATATTAAGACACGAGTGACTCAAAGCAATAGTCTATCATTTGACATAAAAACAATAATACTTCGAGCATACCAATAAAGCAATCATGTCTTTTCAAAACGACAAGGCCAAAGCAAGCTTATCCCTACAAAATCATATAGTTTGGCCATGCTTCATTTTTGTCACACAAAATACCCCCATAATGCACAACCCCGATGAGAAGCCGAGCAGTTGGTTCATACTTTTTAACATGCTTCAGCTTTTTCAACCCTCTACATGAGCGCAAGCCATGGATATAGCACTATATGTGGAATAGAATATAATTATGGAGGTTATGTGGAGAAGACAAAAAAGGAGAAAGTCTCACATCGACGCGGCTAATCAACGGGCTATGGAGATGACCATCAATTGATGTCAATGCGAGTATTAGGGATTGCCATGCAACGGATGCACTAAGAGCTATAAGTGTATGAAAGCTCAACAAAAGAAACTAAGTGGGTGTGCATCCAACTTGCTTGCTCATGAAGACCTAGGGCATTTGAGGAAGCCCATCGTTGGAATATACAAGCCAAGTTCTATAATGAAAATTCCCACTAGTATATGAAAGTGACAACATAGGAGACAATCTATATGAAGAGCATGGTGCTACTTTGAAGCACAAGATATGAGACTAACTATATGAAGAACATGGTGCTACATTGAAGCACAAGTGTGGAAAAAGAGATAGTAACATTGCCCCTTTCCTTTTCTTTTTTTTCTTTTTTTCTTTTTTTGGTGGGCTTCTTTGGCCCCCTTTTTTATTTAGGCTTCTTTGGCCTTTCCCCTTTTTTATGGGGCAATGTTCTATAATGATGATCATCACACTTTTATTTACTTACAACTCGATATTGGAACAATGATATGACTCTATATGAATGCTTCCGGCGGTGTACCAGGATGTGCAATGATCTAGCGTAGCAATGACATCAAAAAACGGACAAGCCATGAAAACATCATGCTAGCTATCTTACGATCATGCAAAGCAATATGACAATGAATGCTCAAGTCATGAATATGATGATGATGGAAGTTGCATGGAAATATATCTCGGAATGGCTATGGAAATGCCATGATAGGTAGGTATGGTGGCTGTTTTGAGGAAGATATAATGAGTCTTATGTGTGATAGAGTGTATCGTATCACGGGGTTTGGATGCACCAGCGAAGTTTGCACCAACTCTAGAGATGAGAAAGGGCAATGCACGGTACCAAAGAGGCTAGCAATGATGGAAAGGTAAAAGTGCGTATAATCCATGGACTCACATTAGTCATAAAGAACTCATATACTTATTGCAAAAGTTTGTTAGCCCTCGAAGCAAAGTACTACTACGCATGCCCCTAGGGGGATAGATTGGTAGGAAAAGACCATCGCTCGTCCCCGACCGCCACTCATAAGGAAGACAATAAAAGAAACACCCCATGCTTCAAATTTGTCACACAACGGTTACCATACGTGCATGCTACGGGACTTGCAACCCTCAACACAAGTGTCTCTACAATCCACAACCACCCACTAGCATAACTCTAATATCACCATCTTTATATCGCAAAACTATTGCAAGGAATCAAACATATCATATTCAGCGATCTACAAGTTTATATATGATTTTATGACTAACCATGTGAATGACCAATTCCTGTCATCTCTCTAAATAGATATAAGTGAAGAAAGAGAGTTTAATTCTTTCTACAAAAGATATGCCCACACTCTAACAAATATAAGTGAAGCAAAAGAGCATTCTACAAATGACGGTTTTCTATGTAAAGAGAAATAGGCAATCCAACTTCAAATGATATAAGTGAAGCACATGAAGCATTCTATAAAGCCACACTCAAAAGATTTAAGTGAAGTGCAATGAGCATTCTATAAATCAACCAAGGACTATCTCATACCAGCATGGTTCATAAAAGAAAAAAACTAATTGCAAAAGATGCTCCAAGACTTGCACATAATGCATGAACGAAATGAATCCGAAACATACCGATACTTGTTGAAGAAAGAGGGGATGCCTCCCCAGCATCCCCAAGCTTAGACACTTGAGTCTCCTTGAATATTTACTTGGGGTGCCTCGGGCATCCCCAAGCTTGAGCTCTTGCCTCTCTTCCTTCTTCTCACATTGAAACATCCTCGATTAGACACTACATCCACACAAAACTTCAACAGAAAACTCGATAAGATCCGTTAGTATAATAAAGCAAATCACCACTCTAAGTACTGTTGCAAACCAATTCATATTTTGTTTTTGCATTGTGTCTACTGTAATATAACTTTTTCATGGCTTAATCCACTGATATAAATTGATAGATTCATCAAAACAAGCAAACTATGCATAAAAAACAGAATCTGTCAAAAACAGAACAGTCTGTAGCAATCTGAACAATCACAATACTTCTGGTACCCCAAAAATTCTACCAAAGTTAGAAAAAATAAAAAAGTTGTATATAAAGACAGTGCAAAAGGAATCAGAACCATTTGACGTTCCGGTTAAAAACGTAAAATTGCGCACTACAGCCAAAATTTCTGTCCTGCACCATACAAACCAACAAGCAATGTAAACATCCTAAAGGCAAACCTTGGCACATTATTTTTATAATACAATGGAATTGTACAAGGGGATAATTATTTTTATTGAAAAGTTTCTGTAATTAAGATTCACAAAGTTCCCATGGGCCTGAACAATTTTAAGGACGTCCCCCACTTTCACAATGCTTGTCTATCTCACTTTCACTTTTCTTTTTGAAAAGTTTTGGGTTCCCCTCTTTGTTTTTTTGTTTTTAAACTATAAGAAAGCACTCAATAGAAATAAATGACTCTCTAAAACTTCCGGGTTGTCTCCCTGGCAGCGCTTTCTTTAAAGCCATTAAGCTAGGTATTTAGTGCTCAAATAATGAATCCACCCGGATCCCAAGGTATATCAAAGCCAATTTCAATTAACAATGATTTGTAATTTAGCAGTGAGCACAAAGTAACATATATCAAGCAACAATGAAGTCTAACTCTCTTCCTATGCATCAGCATGTCATAAGAGAACAATTCATGCACACATAGTAAAGGCCAATGCATAGTATAAGCAGTTTCTTGCAATTTCATAGTATGGGAAACATAGAGAGGTGGAGATATAGTTCCTCTCTCATAACAATTGCAAGTAGGAGTAGCAAGCACATGCATATTATATTCATCAAAATCATCATGTGCAATGGTAAAAGGCAACCCATCAATATAATCCTTAATAAGGGCAAACTTCTCCGATATAGTATAATCAGGAGAATTCAAAAATATAATAGGACTATCATGCGTGGGTGCAATAGCAACAATTTCATGTTTAACATAAGGAACTATAGCAAGTTCATCTCCATAAGCATAATTCATATAGGCATCTTGGCCATAAGCATAGCAAGCATCATCAAAAGGGGATATTTCAAAAGAATCAATGGGATCATAGCAATCATCCTTCGGTAAGCACGAAGGGAAATTAAACAATGTATGAGTTGGAGGGTTACTCTCATTAGAAGGTGGGCACAGGTGATCAATCCGCTCTTCCTCCTCTTGTTCTTCGCTCTCCTCATCATCTTTTTCATCCAATGAGCTCACAATTTCATCAATTTCTTCTTCCATAGCTTCCTGCAAAATATTAGTCTCTTCTTGGACAGCGGAGACTTCCTCAATAAATTGTTTAACATAGGCATTAGAAGCACAATTCTCATAACAATATTCAAGTATGGCAAAATTTTCAGATTTGTAAAGAGTAGCATCATACTTTTCAATCAAAGTAGCAATTTCAAAAGCACCCTTAAAAGCAACAAATTCTTCAATTTGTTGAACATTATAGTAACTATAAACACCCTTAGCATACGAAGATAAGATCCCATTATCAATAAACTCACATTGGTAGGAAGGTGTTTTTTAGGGTTTTCAGAACAACAAGTAAAATCATATTCCCAACATAAATTCCAAGCATAGCATTGTAAACGTTGAATTTGACCCCATAATAGTTTCCCTTTTTCAGATATACGGTGTCACACATAACAAGCATGCTCATCTAAAGATTTGCCCTCAACTAAGCTAGTTGGGGTTTCAGCACGAGCACATAGGGATCGAAGATGATCCAAGTAATAAGCTTCAGCAGTGTGATAGATTTTGAGTGGTTCTTCAACCATTGGTTCAGCAGGTACAACTATTTTTTTTGGTATTTTGCGTTTCCTACCCATAACTAAAGATAGAAAACAACTGAGAACAACAAATAAAAATTAATTAGTGATAAAGCAAACAAGCACACACGTGAATATTCACCCCACGTTATTGCTCCACGGCAACGGCGCCAGAAAAAGGTCTTGATAACCCACAAGTATAGGGGATCACAACAGTTTTCGATAAGTAAGAGTGTCGACCCAACGAGGAGCTAAAGGTAGAACAAATATTCCCTAAAGTTCTATCGACCACCGATACAACTCTACGCACGCTTAATGTTTACTTTACCTAGAACAAGTATGAAACTAGAAGTACTTTGTAGGTGTTGTTGGATAGGTTTGCAAGATAATAAAGAGCGCGTAAATATAAACTAGGGGTTGTTTAGATAAAGATGCAATAAAGTAAATATAGCGAGTGTGGAAAAGCGGTGGTAGGAGTTATGGAATTGTCCCTAAGCAATTGACTATGTTACTAGACCGGTAATCGCTATTGCAATTCTATTTAAGGGAGAGGCATAAGCTAACATACTTTCTCTACTTGGATCATATGCACTTATGATTGGAACTCTAGCAAGCATCCGCAACTGCTAAAGACTCATTAAGGTAAAACCCAACCATAGCATTAAAGCATCAAGTCCCCTTTATCCCATACGTAAACAACCTACTTACTTGGGTCTGTGCTTCTGTCACTCACGCCACCCACCATAAGCAAATCATAAACATATTGCAAACCCTACAGATGGAATCCCTCACGCTTGCACGACACAGAGGGCACAATAGGACAGCACCAATAAAACATGCAACTCAAACCAATCATAGCAATTCATCAATCACCGATAGGACAACGAAAATCTACTCAAACATCATAGGATGGCAACACATCATTGGGTAATAATATGAGGCATAAAGCACCATGTTCAAGTAGAGGGTACAGCGGGTTGCGGGAGAGTGGACCGCTGGATATAGATGGGGGAAGGTGATGGAGATGTTGGTGAAGATGATGAAGGTGTTGGTGAAGATCGCGGTGATGATGATGGCCCCCGGCGGCGTTCCAGCGCCACCGGAAGCAAGGGGGAGAGAGCCCCCCTTCTGCTTCTTCTTCCTTGACCTTCTCCCTAGATGGGAGAAGGGTTTCCCCTCTGGTCCTTGGCTCCCATGGCGTGGGAGGGGCGAGAGCCCCTCTGAGATTGGATCTATCTCTCTGTTTCTGCGTTCTCTGGTTCTACCCCTTCACCGTTTCCTTTATATCTGAAGATCCGTAACTCCGATTGGGGTGAATCTTTCGCCCAGATCTTTCTCATAAAATTATCTTTCTTGCGCCAAAAGAAGAGCGTCAACCGCCTTACGGGTGGACCACGAGGGCCAGGGGCGCGCCTGGGGGGTAGGCGCGCCCCCCTACCTCGTGACCACCTCGGACACCGTTTCGCGTTGATTTTACTTCCCAGAAATCATAAATATTCCAAAAAAATCTCCGTCAGTTTTTATCCCGTTTGGACTCCGTTTGATATTGGGTTTCTGTGAAACAAAAAACATGCAAGAGGCATGAACTGGCACTGGGCACTGGATCAGTATGTTAGTCCCAAAAATAATATAAAAAGTTGCCAAAAAGTATATGAAAGTGAATAATATTGGCATGGAACAATCAAAAATTATAGATACGACGGAGAAATATCAATATGCTTATATTGCCATGCTATGCTCGTTGACGTGGATTGGGTTTGAGTGTATTCCATGACAGATGTGAGATTGTTACTTAATGGTTCAACTTAAGGTGGCTACTTAAATACACATCTAGGTGGACTGAGGCACCTGGGGAATCCAGTGATTGCCTGTATTTTTTGGAAATCCCAGAGTTCCATGTGATTTTCCTATGGACCGCCACCCAGGCTCAAAGGGATCATAAGATTATTCATGCTAGAAACTTCCGTGTTCAGCCACAAGCTATTATGGGCTCTAGCATAGTTGATTAAGTCGTGTGAACTCTTACACTGGTAGACTAGCAGATGTAGGGGAAAGTAGGTGTAACTGTCTACCCACCGTAAGGTGCTAACGCTTCTAAAAGACTATGTCTCGGTCATCTGTTTCTCAAACACCATGTAGTGCGAGAAAACCAACGGAGGAGATCGAGTCTTATGGCGAAAAGTGTGCAAACCTCTGCGGAGTGTACAAACTAATCATGGTTAGCCGTGTCCCTAGTTATGGACATCTTGAGTATCTAGTTCTTGGATTATCATGTTGATCTCATCACGGGTTTTAATGATGATTATTAATTGGGATTGAGTTGGGTGAACCTCCTCAATGTTTAACAACCACCATGATAGTTAAATAAAATTTATTCCTTTGATGTAGGGAAAATTGGCTTTTCGCAAAAACATTATAAACTTAGAGCTTTCCACCAGCCAAATATGCATGTAGTGATAGCTATTATTCATCATTATCCTATGCTGTGAATTTTCCAGTGCATGTAATGTACTGACCCTTTGTGGCTGCAACGTCTCATGTTACAGGAATCTTATGACGAGTAAGTGATACGTTAGGGTTATGATTTCTACACTCAACTTTGCCGTTGGTGTTGATGGGAATCCACAACCTTGTTGTTACTTCCGCTATTTGGATTGAGGGTAATAGTATTTATGTTACTTTATACATGTGATTTACCTCTGTTATAAATCCTCGAGTATTGTGTGTGTCAGCATACCGATCCAGGGATGACACTTAAGCACAGAGACTTGATCCATTCGAGTCGGGTCGCTACAGCATACCAACAAGCAACCATGTCTTCCAAATATCAACACTAAAGCAAGTTATCCCTAGCCCATCATGCTCAATCATTGATCCATTCATGAAACACACTCGAATATTAGCTACACCCAATGCACGAATACGATCATAGTGCCCCTTAGTTGTTGCTTTATAAGAGAAGATGGAGACTCAAATTCAAAAGAAAAATTGCATAAGTAAAAGAAAGGCCGTTTGCGGAGGGAAGTAATGATTTGTAGAGGTTCCAGAGCTCAAAGCATAAATTGAGAGATAAAAATTATTTTTGAGAGGCATACTTTTCCCACCAACTAAAACGAATTGTAGCATCCCAACACTTTCCATGCTAGATACATCATAGGCAGTTCCCAAACAAAAAATAAAGTTTATTCCTTTTTCCACCTTAACTTTCACTTTCCATGGCTAATCGTATCCACTGGTGCCCTCCATACCAACACTTTCCAAGGAATTTATTATTTGACAACATAAAGTAAATTCATTATTTATTTTGGGACTGGGCATTCCTAATACCTTTGTCGTACTCTCGTGCAATGACAAGTAAATAAACACTCATCGTTTGAATAACACATCTAGCATGGAAAATATTGGCTACCCTTTACCGCTTCGCAAGTAGTAGAGCACACAAAAGAGAATTTTATTTTGAACATTAGAGATGACACATGCAAATTTGCTTAGAACGACATGGAGATACCGCATATAGGTAGGTATACAGGACTCATATGGCAAAACTGGTTTAAAGGGTTTTGGATGCACAAGTAGTGATCATACTTAGTGCAAAATGAAGGCTAGCAAAAAGATTGAGAAGCAACCAACCAAAAAGCGAAAAATCTCGTACCCAACTATTAAGCATAAGTAACACCGAATAATGAACCATAAGTAGGATATAAATTTCATTGCATAACTATTAACTTTCGTGCTTGCATAGGGAATCACAAACCTTAACATCAATATTCTTACTAAAGCACAATTACTCATCAACATGACTCACATATCACATCGTCATATCTCAAAACCATTACTAAGAATCAAGTTTATTCTGTCCAATGATCTTCATAAAAGTTTTTATTATATCCTCCTTGGATATCTATCACTTTGGGACTATTTTCATATGTTGCTTTTGATAAGCTCAAACAAATATAAGTGAAGATCTTGAGCATAATTTTTTTCTTTCTCTCAAAATAATCTAAGTGAAGCAAGAGAGAATTTCTTAAAAATTTACTAACTCCCAAATAAAAGTGAAGCATGGGAGCATTTCTTCAAAATTAACAAAGCACACCGTGCTCAAAAAGATATAAGTGAAGTACTAGAGCAAATCCATGGCTCTAAAAATTTAAGTGAAGCATAGGAGCAAGCATAGCATAATTTTTGGCTCTCTCAAAAGGGTGTATCCAGCAAGGATTCAAAACTTAAAACACAAAGCAAAACAAGCAAAGACTCATATCATACAAGACGCTCCAAGCAAAACTCATATCATGTGACGAATAAAAATATAGTTTCAAGTAAAATACCGATGGTTGTTAGAAGAAAGCGGGGGGGGGGCATACCCAAGGTTAGTTGCTTGCTACTTCTTTGAATATTATCTTGGGGTGCCACGGGTATCCCCAAGCTTAGCCTTTTGCTTATCCTTATTCCTTCATCCATCGTAAGATAACCCAAAACTTGAAAACTTCAATCACACAAAACTCAAACAAAACCTTCGTGAGATCCGTTAGTATAAGAAACCAAACCACTACTACAAATACTGTAGCAAACTTATTCTTATTTTGTTTTTGCATTATATCTACTGTATTCCAACTTCTCTATGGCAAAAAATCATCAAAGAAGCCCATAGAATCATCAAAACAAGCACACAACGCAAAGAAAACAGAATCTGTCAAAAACAGAATAGACCGTAGCAATCTGAAAATTTCGAATACTTCTGTAACTCCAAAAATTATGAAATAAATTGGTGGACGTGAGGAATTTGTCTATTACTCCTCTTCAAAAATAATCAACTTAAAATCACTCTTCTTTTAAAAACGAAAATAATCTCGTGAGCGCAAAAGTTTCTGTTTTTCAGCAAGATCAAATAAACTTTCACCCAAGTCTTCCCAAAGGTCTTGCTTGGCACAAACACAAATTAAAACACAAAAAACACAATAATAAAAGTATCATAATTGTGCTAACACACAATAACGGAAAGCAAAAAGCAAAAATAAAATCTCTTCATAGGGTTGCTTCCCAACAAGCGCTATCGTTTTACGCCCCTAGCTAGGCATAACGCGTAAGATCTAAGTTTTGTCATCTTTGGTTCTAGATACATAAGATGCCCTCATGATTGATTCATATGGTATCCTAATTCTTGTTCTAGGGAAGTGTTCCATTCCCTTCCTTAGTGGAAATTGAAATTTAATATTGCCTTCTTTCATTTCAATCACGGCACCAATAGTACGCAAAAAGGGTCTAGCAAGAATAATTGGACAAGACGGATTACAATCAATATCAAGAACAATAAAATCTATGGGCACATAATTCCTATTTGCAAGAATAAGAAGATCATTAATTATTCCCATAGGCTTTTTAATAGGGGAATCCGCGAAGTGCAAATTTAATGAGCATTCTTCTATATCGGTAAAACCAAGCACATCACATAAAGATTTTGGAATTGTAGAAACACTAGCACCCAAGTTACATAAAGCAAAACACTCATAATTTTTAATATTGACTATGATAGTAGGTTCTGTTGACACACGAACACGTCACGTGTACCCTCGACGCCGGGGTGAAGGAGACCTGACCGACAAAGGCGACACGCAAGGCGATCGTGCGGGCGCTTTGCAGACCGAAACCCAGCAAGACCGGGAGGGACCCCATCAGGGATTGCGGCGGCTATGGGCTGCCCTAGGTCGATTCGCTCGCCCCTAGAGCCTCGGGATTCGCAGCTCTCAAATACGAAGAACAGCGAAGAACGAGAGAGAAAAATGGTGGAGAGATAAAAGCGTGAGCAGGGAAAAAGTAGTATATTGATTTGTTCGATTGTGTGTTGTTCAATCGGCCATCACCCCCAACATATATAAGAGGCGGCTGGACTTCCCGTACAAGAAAAGGACTCATCTAGGCTTTCTTCACAAGAAAATTGCATCAATTCACGTCCAAAACCCTAGTCAAATTCGAACTGGTTTTATCCGAACTTTCCAAAACTGTTCGGTTTAAACTGACTGTACCTTGCTGGTCCTTTTTGTAATGGCAAACAACCTCGGATGGAAATGAGTCCAAAAGACATCTTGACCGCTTCGACGAGACGAACATCTTTCATGTTGAACGTTTTTTCATTAGAGGTCATCCCGAGGGTCAAATCGCTCGTGCAAAACAGCACATTATTCACGCATCTCATCAGACACACCCACATATGTGTCTGGTTCCGGGCGTCATATTTTGCTCGCTGGAGGGTCTCGTTGTGCGGGCTATAACTTTTGTATACGACCTCGGATTGCGACGATCTTTATATCAAAATCGATCATTTCGACGAGACGAAGACAATTCATATAGATAATGCTTCCATACGAGACCGGCTTGGGGGCTTAATCAGCCGAACAGTGATCTGAATACAAAATCCAGTACTTTTGAGCACGACTTCGGCCTTAGAGATGAGGTCGGATGGCTATGACTTAAACATCAAAGTTGTTCCTCTCGACAATGTAAAACTTTCCATGCTGAAAACCCACTCACTCGAAGCCATCTCATTTTCTTTTTATGTCATGCCAAAATCTGGTGTCAACACATGCCCCCCTGTTTTTCGGCAAAGCTTGCACGCCGAAAAATAATATGCACGGTGTTTGTTCTAAGGATGATGTCAACACTCCATCGACCATTTATTTTTCTTAGGGCGATAATTATGTATCGGCCATTGCCTATTTAGGCTTCTTGCCACACACTCGGGTGGTATTTCTTCAAGTACTTGCCATTGAGAGCTCGAGGTAACAATGCCCCTTGTACATATTCCACCAAATATGAGTTTCCGGGAACTATTCTTGTAATCCTAAAAGGACTTTCCCAACTTGGAGACCACTTCCCAAATTTTTTATCTCTTGAACCAATCGGCAGAATCACTTTCCAGATGAGATCACCAACTTGAAAATTCTTCAACTTAACTTTCTTATTGTAAGCTCTTGCTACCCTCAACTTGTCTCTCTCTATGGCCCTCAAAGCAGCCAAACGTTTATCGGCAACTTCGTCAATGTTGTCCAACATTAAGTTATAAAAGTCTACTGCCGATAAATCATTTTGCTTGGCAATTCTCAATGCATTCAAATTTATTTCCACCGGTAAAACAGCCTCTTGACCATATACTAGCTCATATGGAGTCACATTCGTAGCACCATGCCTTGAGATCCTATGTGCCCACAAATCCTCAGACAACAACTCATGCCATCTCCTTGGATTATCCTCAATCTTCTTCTTGATGAGTTTTATTAAAATTTTATTGCTAGACTCAGCTTGTCCATTGGCTTGGGCATAATATGGAGAGGAATTGAGCAACTTTATG
Source organism: Aegilops speltoides (assembly GCA_021437245.1). Classification (NCBI taxonomy): domain Eukaryota; kingdom Viridiplantae; phylum Streptophyta; class Magnoliopsida; order Poales; family Poaceae; genus Aegilops; species Aegilops speltoides. The sequence goes on from CM038146.1 coordinate 178,621,092, forward strand.
TTGAAAGATTCGACAAATTCTCTGACTTGGTGTGACATAAAAGATGATCCTTGATCTGTAGTCAATGTTTGAGGAATGCTGAATCTATGAATAATGTGCTCGGTTATGAATTTAGTTACTTCGCATGTGTCATGTTCTTGTGAGGTACTGCTTCAGACCATTTAGTGAAATAATCGGTTGCCACCAATACGAACCGATGCCCCTTTGAGGAAGACGGGTGAATTTTTCCAATAAAGTCTAAACCCCATCCTCTGAAAGGCCACGACTTGATAATGGGAGGTAACATAGCAGCAGGAGCCAACTGAATATCACCAAATTTTTTACAAGCTTCACACCCTTTGTAATATCTGAAGCAATCATTAATCATAGTCGGCCAATAAAATCCAGCACGTCGTAGCAACCATTTCATCTTGGGAGCCGACTGATGAGTGCCACAAATACCTTCATGGACCTCCCCCATAGCAACTCTCGCTTGGTCTTCATCCAAGCACTTTAGAAGAATATCATCAAACGTTCGGCGATAGAGACCATCATCTCTCATTGTGTATTTAAAAGCCATACGCCGAACAGCCCTGTCCACCCTTCTACTAGGATCACACAAATAATCAACAATGGGTTTCCTCCAGTCTTGATTTCCTCCTGCATTGAATATTTCATTAGTGGCCGAAACGGTGGGCTCCGGTTCGGCCTCCCCTATATTGGCAAGACTAGACATCGGCTTTTCAGAAATAATAAACATGCCACGATCAACATGATAGCCGGATGCTTGCTGTGCCAACTCATTTGCTTTCCAATTGTCATGTCTAGATATATGAGCAATACTAAAGTAATCTAAAGTACAAATTATATCTAGACATTTATCGAGATAAACATTAAGTGATTCGTCAAAGCATTGAAAGACTTTGGATATTTGTTGCACTACTAATAATGAATCACCATAAGCCTCAATATGTGTAACACCTATAGCAAGTAACATCTCTAGGCCGAATAACAATGCTTCATAATCGGCTTGATTGTTTGTACAAAAATATTCTAAGCGGCATGAGGCTCCAAAAACAGCACCATGAGGAGATATGTAAACAATACCAACACCTTGGCCATTGCTACAAACTGAACCATCAAAATATAATCTCCACGGTACTAATGAGATAAGGTTTATATCTATGTCATGCTTGTCATCAATCCGATGTTAAACAATAAAATTAGCAACGATTTGGCCTTTCATAGATTTTAGAGATTCATAAGCCAAATCATATGCAATCAAAGCATAAGCCCACTTGCCAATTATACCACTAAGAATTGTCCTATGCAGCATGTATTTAATGACATCGGTTTGACAAGCTACTATACAAGCACTCGGCACTAAATAATGTCTCAATTTTGTGCAAGCATAATATAAGCATAGACATAGTTTCTCAATAAATGTATACCTTGTCTCGGCGTCCAGTAAGCGTCTGCTCAAATATGTAATAGCATGCTCTCCTCGGTTTCTTGAGTCAAAACAACACCAATAACTCCTTCCTCTGCTGCAATGTAAAGCCTGAAAGCTTCCCTATGCTTGGGTGCTTTCATCACCGGAGGAGTGCACAAATAATTCTTGATCATATCAAATGCTTATTGTTGTTTTGCCCCCAAGTGAAATCAACATCATTCTTTAACCGAAGGATAGGAGTAAACATGTCAACCTTCCCTGACAGATTAGCTATAAACCTCCTCAAGTAATTGACCTTGCCAAGGAACTTTTGCATATCTCTCTTGGATGTTGGAGCCTCCACTTTCTGTATGGCTCTATCTTTTTGGGATCAATTTCTATGCCATCTTCATGGATAATGAAACCCAAAAACATACCAGCTGACACGCCAAATGCACACTTCAAAGGATTCATCTTTAGTCCATACTTTTTCATTCTTTCAAAAGCTAAATGCAAATCGGCCAAGTGAGACTCAAAAGCATCCGATCTAACAACAATATCATCAATATAAACTTCAAGTATGACACCGAGTAAATCATGAAAAATCATATTCATAGGCCTTTGATATGTGGCGCCAGCATTTTTTAATCCGAATGTCATCACTGTCCACTCGAATAAACCAAGAAAACCTGGGCAACGAAAAGCTGTCTTGGACATGTCCTCTTCGTCCATAAAAATTTGATTGTATCCGGCATTACCATCTAGAAAGCTAATAACCTTATGTCCAGAAGCATCATTAATAAGCATATCGTCTATTGGCATGGGACACTCATCTTTGGGTGTAGCCCTATTCAAATCTCTGAAGTCAATGCACACCCTCAACTTGCCGGATCCTTTCTTCTCCACTGGGACAATGTTAGAAATCCACTCGGCATACCTGCAAGGTCTGATAAAATTAGCTTTAAGCAAATGACCGATCTCTTCCTTGATCCGGTCATACGTTTTTGGATTAAACTTTCTGGCCGATTGCTTGTATGGTCTAAAACAGGCCTTTATAGGTAACCGATGCTCCACTAGCTCTTGGCTTAAACCTGGCATCTCATGATATTCCCATGCAAAACAGCAAACATACTCTTTCAAAAGCTTGATCAACTTAGCTTTATGACCGGCTCTTAAATTTTTGTTTACAAACGTCGGCCTAGAAATAGAACCATCTCCTATATCTATCTGTTCTAATGGATCGGCCGATGTAAAACCTTGTCCTAATTTATCCATATCATCTAACTCTTCCATGGACTCATACATATCGTTCTCATTGGACCGATATTCTACAAGTCGCTTTTGTAACCACTCTGAGTTAGGATCCATTTAAACATATCATACCTTGGAGCCGATTGCATTCATTCGGCTTTAAAGAAACGGGCACGAAACCATTCTTGGTCGCGCTGAGAAAATCGAACTCTGACAAGTCACGTCACGTCAAGCAAGTAGCATTGGGATGTTGCCAATCCACCGATGCATCAGCCAAAGCAACACAGGCCGAGTTATCCGCATGAATGACTTCCACTTCATCATCAATCCACTGAATCAAAAACTGGTGCAAAGTGGATGGCACGCACTGGTTTGCATGAACCCAATCACGACCTAGTATGATGTTGTTGTTGGGGAACGTAGTAATTTCAAAAAAATTCCTACGCACATGCAAGATCATGGTGATGGCATAGCAACGAGAGGAGAGAGTGTATGTCCACGTACCCTCGTAGACCGTAAGTGGAAGCGTTATCACAACGCAGTTGATGTAGTCGTACGTCTTCACGATCCGACCGATCCAAGCACCGAACGTACGGAGCCTCCGAGTTCTGCACACGTTCAGCTCGATGACGATCTCCGATCTCCGATCCAGCCGAGCTCCGGAGATGAGTTCCGTCAGCACGACGGCGTGGTGATGATGATGATGTTCTACTGGCGCAGGGCTTCACCTAAACTCCACGACGATATGACCGAGGTGGAATATGGTGGAAGGGGGCACCGCACACGGCTAAGGAACGATCCGTAGATCAACTTGTGTGTCTATGGGGTGCCCCTGCCCCGTATATAAAGGAGGATTGAGGAGGAGGCCGCCCTAGGAGGGCACGCCATGGGGAGTCCTACTCCCACGGGAGTAGGATTCCCCTTCCTAGTCCAACTAGGAGTCCTTCCATGTAGTAGGAGTAGGAGACAAGGAAGGGAAGAGAGAAGGGAAGGAAGGAGGGGTGCGGCCCTCCCCTAGTCAATTCGGACTAGGCCTTGGGGCGCGCCTGCCCTAGGCAGCCCTCTCTCTTTCCCGTATGGCCCAATAAGGTCCAATACTTCTCCCCGGCGAATTCCCGTAACTCTCCGGTACTCCGAAAAATACCCGAATCACTCGGAACCTTTCCGAACTCCGAATATAGTCGTCCAATATATCGATCTTTACGTCTCGACCATTTCGAGACTCCTCGTCATGTCCCCGATCTCATCTGGGACTCCGAACTCCTTCGGTACATCAAAACTCATAAACTCATAATATAACTGTCATCAAAACCTTAAGCGTGCGGACCCTACGGGTTCGAGAACTATGTAGAGATGACCTAGAACTATTCTCGGTCAATAACCAATAGCGGGACCTGGATGCCCATATTGGCTCCTACATATTCTACGAAGATCTTTATCGGTCAAACCGCATAACAACATATGTTGTTCCCTTTGTCATCGGTATGTTACTTGCCCGAGATTCAATCGTCGGTATCCAATACCTAGTTCAATATCGTCACCGCAAGTCTCTTTACTCGCTCAGTAATGCATCATCCGTAACCAACTCATTGGTCACATTGCTTGCAAGGCTTATAATGATGTGCATTACCGAGAGGGCCCAGAGATACCTCTCCGACAATCGGAGTGACAAAACCTAATCTCGAAATACGCCAACTCAACATGTACCTTCGGAGACACCTGTAGTACTCCTTTATAATCACCCAGTTACATTGTGATGTTTGGTAGTACCCAAAGTGTTCCTCCGGTAAACGGGAGTTGCATAATCTCATAGTTACAAGAACATGTATAAGTCATGAAGAAAGCAATAGCAACATACTAAACGATCAAGTGCTAAGCTAACGGAATGGGTCAAGTCAATCACATCATTCTCCTAATGATGTGATCCCGTTAATCAAATGACAACTCTTTTGTCCATGGCTAGGAAACATAACCATCTCTGATAAACGAGCTAGTCAAGTAGAGGCATACTAGTGACACTATGTTTGTCTATGTATTCACACATGTGTTATGTTTCCGGTTAATACAATTCTAGCATGAATAATAAACATTTATCATGAAATAAGGAAATAAATAATAACTTTATTATTGCCTCTAGGGCATATTTCCTTCAGTCTCCCACTTGCACTAGAGTCAATAATCTAGTTCACATTGCCATGTGATTTAACACCAATATTCATATCTGTATATGATTAACACCCATAGTTCACATCATCATGTGACCAACATCCAAAAGGTTTACTAGAGTCAATAATCTAGTTCACATCGCTTATGTGATTAACACCCAAAGAGTACTAAGGTGTGATCATGTTTTGCTCGTGAGGGAAGCTTAGTCAACGGGTCTGTCACATTCAGAGCCGTATGTATTTTGCAAATATTTTATGTCCACAATGCTCTGCATGGAGCTACTCTAGCTAATTGCTCCCACTTTCAATATGTATCCAGGTTGAGACTTAGAGTCATCGGATCGGTGTAAAAGTTTGCACCGATGTAACTTTTACAACAAACTCTTTTATCACCTCCATAATCGAGAAACATCTCCTTAGTCCTTACTAAGGATATTCTTGACCAATATCCGATGATCTACTCCTAGATCACTATTGTACTCCATGCCAAATTGAGCAAGGTATACAATAGGTGCGGTACATAGCATAGCATACTTTATAGAACCTATGACTGAGGCATAGGGAATGACTTTTCATTCTCTTTCTATTTTCTGCTGTGGTCGGGATTTGAGTCTTACTCAATTTCATATCTTTGCAACACAGGCAAGAACTCTTTCTTTGACTGTTCCATTTTGAACTATTTCAAAATCTTGCCAAGGTATGTACTCATTGAAAATCTTATCAAGCGTCTTGATCTATCTCAATAGATCTTGATGCTCAATATGTAAGTAGCTTTTACTAAGGTCTTTTCTTTTTAAAGAACTCCTTTAAAACACTCCTTTATGCTTTGCAGAAAAATTCTACATCATTTCGATCAACAATATGTCACTCACATATACTAATCGGAAAGGCTGTAGTGCTCCCACTCACTTTATTGTAAATACAGGCTTCATCGTAAGTCCATATAAAACTATATGCTTTGATCAACTTATCAAAGCGTATATTCCAACTCGAGATGCTTGCACCAGTCCATAGATGGATCATTTGGAGCTTGCACATTTTGTTAGCACCTTTAGGATTGACAAAACCTTCGGTTGCATCATATACAACTCTTCTTTAATAAATCCATTAAGGAATGCAGTTTTGACATCCATTTGCGATTTCATAAAATGTGGCAATTGCTAACATGATTCAGACAGACTTAAGCATCGATACGAGTGAGAAAATCTCATCGTATTCAACACCTTGAACTTGTTGAAAACCTTTCGCAACAAGTCGAGCTTGGTAGATAGTAATACTACTATCTGTGTCCGTCTTCCTTTTGAACATCCATTTATTTAACATGGCTTGCTGATCATCGAGCAAGTCAATCAAAGTCCATACTTTGTTCTCATACATGGATCATATCTCAGATTTTATGGCCTTGAGCCATTTCGCGGAATCTGGGCTCATCATCGCTTCCTCATAGTTCATAGGTTCATCATGGTCTAGTAACATGACTTCCAGAAGATGATTACTACACCACTCTGGTGCGGATCTTACTCTGGAAGACCTACGAGGTTCTGTAGTAACTTGATCCGAAGTTTCATGATCAATATCATTAGCTTCCTCACTAATTGGTGTAGTAGTCACAGGAACAGATTTCTGTGATGAACTACTTTCCAATTAAGGTACAATTACCTTATCAAGTTCTACTTTCCTCCCACTCACTTCTTTCGAGAGAAACTCCTTCTCTAGAAAGGATCCATTTTTAGCAATGAATGTTTTGCCTTCGGATCTGTGATAGAAGGATTACCCAACAGTTTCCTTTGGGTATTCTATGAAGACGCACTTCTCCGATTTGGGTTCGAGCTTATCAGGTTGAAACTTTTTCACATAAGCATCGCAGCCCCAAACTTTAAGAAACGACAACTTGGGTTTCTTGCTAAACCACAGTTCATATGTTGTCGTCTCAACGGATTTAGATGGTGCCCTTTTAATGTGAATGCAATTGTCTCTAATGCATAACCCCAAAACAATATTGGTAAATCAGTAAGAGACATCATAGATCGCACCATATCCAATAAAGTGTGGTTACGATGTTCGGACACACCATAACGTTGTGGTGTTCCAGGTGGCGTGAGCTGTGAAACTATTTCACATTGTTTTAATTGAAGACCAAACTCGTAACTCAAATATTCCTCTCCGCGATCAGATCGTAGAAACTTTCTTTTCTTGTTACGATGATTTTCCACTTCACTCTAAAATTCTTTGAACCTTTCAACTATTTCAGACTTATGTTTCATCAAGTAGATATACCCATATCTGCTCAAATCATCTTGTGAAGGTCGGGAAATAACGATACTTGCCACGAGCCTTCATACTCATTGGTCTGCATACATCAGTATGTATTATTTCCAATAAGTTGGTAGCTCGTTCCATTGTTCCGAAGAACGGAGTTTTAGTCATCTTGCCCAAAAGGCACGGTTCGCAAGCATCAAATGATTCATAACCAAGTGATTCCGAAAATCCATCTTTATGGAGTTTCTTCATGCGCTTTACATCGATATGACCCAAGCGGCGAGTGCCACAAATAAGTTGCACTATCATTATTAACTTTGCATCTTTTGGCCTCAATATTATGAATATGTGTATCACTACGATCAAGATCCAATAAACTATTTTCATTGGGTGTATGACCATTGAAGGTTTTATTCATGTAAACAGAACAACAATTATTCTCTGATTTTAAGTGAATAACCGTATTGCAATAAACATGATCAAATCATATTCATGCTCAACGCAAACGCCAAATAACATTTATTTAGGTTTAACACTAATCCCGAAAGTATAAGGAGCGTGCGATGATGATCATATCAATCTTGGAACTACTTCCAACACTCATCGTCACTTTCCCTTCAACTAGTCTCTGTTTATTCTGTAACTCCTGTTTCGAGTTACTAATCTTAGCAACCGAACAAGTATCAAATACTTAGGGGCTACTATAAACACTAGTAAGGCACACATCAATAATTTGTATATCAAATATACCCTTGTTCACTTTGCCATCCTTCTTATCCACCAAATATTTAGGGCATTTCCGCTTCCAGTGACCATTTCCTTTGTAGTGTAAGCATTCAGTTTCAGGCTTTGGTTCAGCTTTGGGCTTCTTCGTGGGAGTGACAACTTGCTTGTCAATCTACTTGAAGTTCCCCTTTCTTTCGCTTTGCCCTTTTCTTGAAACTAGTGATCTTGTCAACTATCAACACTTGATGTTTTTCTTCGATTTCTACCTTCTCTGATTTTTGCATCATGAAGAGCTTGGGAATTGTTTTCATCATCCCTTGCATATTATAGTTCATCACGAAGTTCTAGTAACTTAGTGATGGTGACTAGAGAATTCTGTCAATCACTATCTTATCTGGAAGATTAACTCCCACTTGATTCAAGCGATTGAAGTACCCAGACAATCTGAGCATATGCTCACTAGTTGAGCGATTCATCTCCATCTTTTAGCTATAGAACTTGTTGGAGACTTCATATCTCTCAACTCGGGTATTTGCTGGAAATATTAACTTCAATTCCTGGAACATCTCATATGGTCCATGACGTTCAAAACGTCTTTGAAGTCCCGATTCTAAGCCATTAAGCATGGTGCACTAAACTATCAAGTAGTCATCATATTGAGCTAGCCAAACGTTCATAACGTCCGCATCTGCTCCTGCAATAGGTCTATCACCTAGCGGTGCATTAAGGACATAATTCTTCTGTGCAGCAATGAGGATAAACCTCCGATCACGGATCCAATCCGCATCACTACTACTAACATTTTTTCAACATAATTTTCTCTAGGAACATATCAAAATAAACATATGAAAGCAACAACGCAAGCTATTGATCTACAACATAATTTGCAAAATACTACCAGGACTAAGTTCATGATAAATTTAAGTTCAATTAATCATATTACTTAAGAACTCCCACTTAGACAGACATCTCTCTAGTCATCTAAGTGATCACGTGATCCAAATCAACTAAACCATGTCCGATCATCACGTGAGATGGAGTAGTTTCAATGGTGAACATCGCTATGTTGATCATATCTACTATATGATTCACGCTTGACCTTTCGGTCTCCGTGTTCGAGGCCATATCTGTATATGCTAGGCTCGTCAAGTATAACTGAGTATTCGCGTGTGCAACTGTTTTGCACCCGTTGTATTTGAACATAGAGCCTATCACACCCGATCATCACGTGGTGTCTCAGCACGAAGAACTTTCGCAACGGTGCATACTCAGGGAGAACACTTCTTGATAATTAGTGAGAGATCATCTTAAAATGCTACCGTCAATCAAAGCAAGAATAAGATGTATAACAGATAAACATCATATGCAATCAAAATATGTGACGTAATATGGCCATGATCATCTTGCGCCTTTGATCTCCATCTCCAAAGTACTGTCATGATCTCCATCGTCACCGGCATGACACCATGATCTCCATCATCTTGATATATATCAATGTGTCGTCACATGGTCGTCTTGCCAACAATTGCTCTTGCAACTATTGCTATCGCATAGCGATAAAGTAAAGCAATTATTTGGCGCTTGCATCTTATGCAATAGAGAGACAACCATAAGGCTTTTGCTAGTTGCCGATAACTTCAACAAAACATGATCATCTTATACAACAACTTATATCTCATCACGTATTGACCGTATCACATCACAACATGCCCTGCAAAAACAAGTTAGACGTCCTCTACTTTGTTGTTGCAAGTTTTACGTGGCTGCTACGGGCTGAGCAAGAACCGTTCTTACCTACGCATCAAAACCACAGCGATAGTTTGTCAAATAGACTCCGTTTAACCTTCGCAAGGACCGGGCGTAGCACACTCGGTTCAACTAAAGTTGGAGAAACCGACACCGCCAGCCACACGTGTGCAAAGCACGTCGGTAGAACCAGTCTCGCGTAAGCGTCACGCGTAATGTCGGTCCGGCCGCTTCATCCAACAATACCGCTGAACCAAAGTATGACATCTTTGGTAGGCAGTATGACTTATATCGTCCACAACTCACTTGTGTTCTACTCGTGCATATAACATCAACGCATAAAACCTAGGCTCGGATGCCACTGTTGGGGAACGTAGTAATTTCAAAAAAATTCCTACGCACATGCAAGATCATGGTGATGGCATAGCAATGAGAGGAGAGAGTGTATGTCCACGTACCCTCGTAGAACGTAAGCGGAAGCGTTATCACAACGCAGTTGATGTAGTCGTATGTCTTCACGATCCGACCGATCCAAGCACCGAATGTACGGAGCCTCCGAGTTCTGCACACGTTCAGCTCGATGACGATCTCCGATCTCCGATCCAGCCGAGCTCCGGAGATGAGTTCCGTCAGCACGACGGCGTGGTGACGATGATGATGTTCTACCGGCGCAGGGCTTCACCTAAACTCCACGACGATATGACCGAGGTGGAATATGGTGGAAGGGGGCACCGCACACGGCTAAGGAACGATCCGTAGATCAACTTGTGTGTCTATGGGGTGCCCCTGCCCCGATATATAAGGAGGGAGGGAGGAGGAGGCCGCCCTAGGAGGGCGCGCCATGGGGAGTCCTACTCCCAGGGAGTAGGATTCCCCCTTTCCTAGTCCAACTAGGAGTCCTTCCATGTAGTAGGAGTAGGAGACAAGGAAGGGAAAGAGAGAAGGGAAGGAAGGAGGGGGTGCGGCCCCTCCCCCTAGTCCAATTCGGACTAGGCCTTGGGGGGGCGCGCGGCCTGCCCTAGGCAGCCCCTCCATCTTTCCTGTATGGCCCAATAAGGCCCAATACTTCTCCCCGGCGAATTCCCGTAACTCTCCGGTACTCCGAAAAATACCCGAATCACTCGGAACCTTTCCGAACTCCGAATATAGTCGTCCAATATATCGATATTTACGTCTCGACCATTTCGAGACTCCTCGTCATGTCCCCGATCTCATCCGGGACTCCGAACTCCTTCGGTACATCAAAACTCATAAACTCATAATATAACTGTCATCAAAACCTTAAGCGTGCGGACCCTACGGGTTCGAGAACTATGTAGAGATGACCTAGAACTATTCTTGGTCAATAACCAATAGCGGGACCTGGATGCCCATATTGGCTCCTACATATTCTACGAAGATCTTTATCGGTCAAAACGCATAACAACATATGTTGTTCCCTTTGTCATCGGTATGTTACTTGCCCGAGATTCGATCGTCGGTATCCAATACCTAGTTCAATCTCGTCACCGGAAAGTCTCTTTACTCGTTCTGTAATGCATCATCCCATAACCAACTCATTGGTCACATTGCTTGCAAGGCTTATAATGATGTGCATTACCGAGAGGGCCCAGAGATACCTCTCCGACAATCGGAGTGACAAAACCTAATCTCGAAATACGCCAACTCAACATGTACCTTCGGAGACACCTGTAGTACTCCTTTATAATCACCCGATTATGTTGTGACGTTTGGTAGTACCCAAAGTGTTCCTCCGTAAGCGGAGTTGCATAATCTCATAGTTACAAGAACATGTATAAGTCATGAAGAAAGCAATAGCAACATACTAAGCGATCAAGTGCTAAGCTAACGGAATGGGTCAAGTCAATCACATCATTCTCCTAATGATGTGATCCCGTTAATCAAATGACAACTCTTTTGTCCATGGCTAGGAAACATAAACATCTCTGATAAACGAGCTAGTCAAGTAGAGGCATACTAGTGACACTATGTTTGTCTATGTATTCACACATGTATTATGTTTCCGGTTAATACAATTCTAGCATGAATAATAAACATTTATCATGAAATAAGGAAATAAATAATAACTTTATTATTGCCTCTAGGGCATATTTACTTCAGTTGTAGTTACCTTGCACCTCAGCGACAAAGAATGCAGTAGCCAAAGTTTTGCTTCCGATTGTAAGCTCCACATACATTACACCTTTGGCTTTAGTTTTCTCTTTGCCTTCAAATCCGTTAAGCACCATATTGGTCTTGATCAATTCTTCATCATGCAAACCCAATTTCTTCAAGACCGAATAGGGCATAAGATTTACCACAGCACCACCATCAACAAGCATCCGAGTGAGCGGCGACCCATTGATATGACCTTTGAGATATAATGGTTTCAGATGTGTTACTGGTTCTTTTGGCTTCTCGAATATTGCGTTTTTAGGGTCAAAATCCAGCTGAGCCACTTCCCCTTCCTCATCTACAGCATGAAACTCAGCAGGTAAGTAATACACCATATTGATATCCATACCTTCATGAACCGGTGTAGATTCATAGTCGAACATATCAGCCTCCTCCTCGAGTGCATCCACCAATTCTGTAATTTGCCCGAGTGAAGAGGAAGCAATAGGTAACATAGATGATGCAATGATTGTTTCGTCCTCTTTTGGTAGTGTGGGTGCTGCTGTGATAGGTGTAGAAGCCACTGCATCTTGTATTTGTTTGGGCCTCCACACTTGTTTTGTAGGTACCATAGGCCGAGTGTCATTGAACAACTTATCCCTTTGCTTCTCGGCCTCTTGTTCTGTCATCTCTTGACTCGTTAACCTCTGTAGTTTCCTCTTTTGTGTCTTTGTTAGTCCTGGAGGGCACCACTTTGGGTGAGTGTATTTAGGATCTCTCGTCTTTACTTGGCTGGTGCTTGCTTCATGGTCATTAGCCGAATGCTTTGGCGCGATAGCAAGTATCGGCTCAATCGGATTGCTATGCATAATCGGCTGCTGTATGGTGAATGTTTCGGTGCCCAAGATGAGTGAGTCGGCATTGATTCTTCCCTTGCCTTTGCTTGACTCGACCGCTGTAGCACTTGGTGACTTAACACACCATTCTTGCTTGCCGACCCTTTTTTGATTATCTTGCACTGGCTGATTGACACCATTGTTCAAACGGCCTCATGTGGGATAAGAAAGTCTCTCATGAACGGGCCTCCTTGGTTCTGCCCAACCTGGATGAAAAGCATAAGGGGCCATTGGGGGCTGCCACCATCCTCCATTGAAGTCTCCCACGTAGTATGACACATGGGGGGTGGCGGCATCCATGGTCCCGGCGCCCACGACCCATATGGCCTTGCATGATGCTGAAATTCTTCCCGAGGAGGTGACCTTGAGCGCTTCAAATTTGATGACCAGTTAGAGCTAGAACCGGCTGCATGATTGGCATACTTGGACAACAGCATATCAAAAGTTGGCTTGATTTTCTTGCGCTTCACTTTAGCTTCATTCTTCTTACACTTGTCAACTTCTGGATCCTTGGGCTTGACAAATTTAACACGATTATTTTTTTGCACTTGCGGTTGCCCCCCGAGTGTAGCATTCTCGATGGTGATTTTCATTATCTCCTTGCCACCGGGTTGCTTGTCAAGCACAACCTGTCTCCCCTAGACCTTGTCACCCTCCTTGTCTTTCCTGGGCTCACCAACAATGACATTAGCTTTATTAGCAGATTCGGCAACCTCTGGCCGAATGAGTAGTTTCTTCCCCTCCAACTCCATGGTATTCATTGGAAAGGTCTGTTTATCAACTTGCATCTTAGAAAAGTTCAATCGTCCGTCATTAATGGCCGATTGTATCTGCCGTCGAAAAACATTGCAATAATTAGTAGCATGAGAAAAAGAATTATGATACTTGCAATAAGCGCGCTGTTTCAGCTCTTCAAACGGCGGTAAAGTATGAGATATTCTAATAATCTTAGCCGGCAGCAAAGCATCAAATATTCTATCACACTTAGCAATGTTAAAAGTAAACTTCATCTCTTCATCATGATTCTTATGAATCGGTTTCAGATCATTGCAAGTAAAGGGTTTGGCCTTAGATGGCCAAACAAATTCAGTAGCAAAAACATCACCCTCATCATCCGAGTGGTCACTATCATATTTCCACCATATTCATCTTTGGACGATCGGCTTTGTATCTATGCACTTCTTTGAGATCTTTGGTTCGGCTTTCCTGAGCCAAAGCCCTTTGTAAGACTTGGTTGATATTTAAGAACTCATAGCCTTCTAGTTATTCTCTAATGGGATTTCTCAAACCACTTAGCACTAGGTCCGCCAAGTCCCTCTCGGTTATCACCAAACTAAAACACCGGTTTTTTGTTTCTCTGAATCTCTTGACGTAATCAGAAACCGATTCATCATGCTTTTGTTTAACCGATGTTAGATGTGACAACTTGAGTTCACTGTCGCCGCTATAAAAGTGATCATAAAATTTCTGCTCTAGCAGCGACCAAACTCGAATGGAACCATGTGGTAAAGAAGAAAACCATGAAAATGCAGTACCGTTAATGATAAAGGAAATAAATGCACTTTCAATTCATTCAATGAGCCTGCCTCACCCAATTGTGCTAAATACCGACTAACATGCTCCCATGTGGTTTTTGTGCCTTCTCCATTAAACTTAACAAAATCTGGAATTTTATATCCTGGAGGGCAGTGGATGGCATCAAAGTACTCGGGGTATGACTTTTGGTAAATCCGATTCTGAGGTAGCTCAACTCCAAAATTCTCTCAAAGCATCTTAGCCATCTCCTCTCTAAGATTAGCTAGACCATCATCCATAGTGGACGATGCAGCTTGTGGCAGTGGCATAGGCGGAGTAGGGTTACTCGCCGTAGGTAGGAATTGCGGCATGTATGTCGACCCATAATTTGGTAGTGGTCGAGTGGTTGTAGCTGTAGGTAGGGTTTGGTCCGGCGTTGCCACCAAACCTGGCACACTCATAATAGGGTTGATGGGTGCAGTCAAAATCTGATTTGTTTGGGTAGGATAATAAGCCATCGGCACGGGAGGCGCCGATGCAATAGGTAAAGCCAAATTAGGGTTTTGCACACTAGCAGCTACACCATCATTACCACTAGACGATTGAGATATATTCTTCTGAGCATTAGTATTTTCTATGAAAGTTTGATAAACTAGATTGTTACCATCACAATACGACTTTCAATCTCAGCCTTGCTTTCGGGAGAAAAGCGTACTTACAGAGGGTTTGACCTGCTCGGCTTGAAGAGGAGGGAACTTGATTTCTTCAATCGGAGTGATGTTGCCTTCGCAATCCTTCTTGAACTTTGCAAGGAACTCCTGCAAGTCCTTCTCCTCGCACGCCTTCTTGTACTCCTTATAGACTTGGCGATGATCGGCTGATAACTCATCAAGACTGGGCTTAATGATGTTATCAGCGTCTACCTCAGATGGCTTGGGAAGATCGGACATGGTGGATGATGATGATTGATCTTCGCCCCCAGTGAGTCGCCAAAAGTGTGTTGACAAGCGAACCGTCCGTGTACCCTCAACGCCGGGGTGATGCACGCAGCTCACGTCGAAGGAGACCCGACCGGCAGTAGCGATCATAAGGCGATCGGTGGGCGCTTTTGCAGACCCGAAACCCTGCGCACCCGGGAGGGACACCGTCAGGGATTGCAGCGATTATGGGCTGCCCTAGGTCGATTCGCTCGCCCCTAGAGCCTCGGGATTCGCAGCTCTCAAACATGGAGAACATCGAAGAATGAGAGAGAAAAACGGTGGAGAGATAAAACGTAGACAGGAAAAAGTAGTATATTGATTTGTTCGTTTGTGTGTTGTTCAATCGGCCATCAGCCCCAACATATATAAGAGGCGGTTGGACTTCCCGTACAAGAAAATGATTCATCTAGGCTTTCCTTACAAGAAAATTGCATCAATTCACGTCCAAAACCCTAGTCAAATTCGGACTGGTTTTATCCGAACTTTCCAAAACTGTTCGGTTTAAACTGACTGTACCTTGTTGGTCCTTTTTGTGATGGCAAACCACCTCGGATGGAAACGAGTCCGAAAGCATTCTTGACCGTTTCGACGAGACGAACATCTTTCATGTTGAACGTTTTTTCATTAGAGGACATCCCGAGGGTCAAATCGCTCATGCAAAATAGCACATTATTCACGCATCTCATCACACACACCCACATATGTGTGTGGTTTCGGGCGTCATATTTTGCTCGCTGGAGGGTCTCGTTGTGCGGGCACTAACTTTTGCATACCACCTCGGATTGCGATGATCTTTATATCAAAATCGATCGTTTCGATGAGACGAAGACAATTCGTGTAGATAATTCTTCCATACGAGGCCATCTTGGGGGCTTAATCAGCCGAATAGTGTTCTGAATACAAAATCTAGTACTTTTGAGCACAACTTCGGCCTTAGAGATGAGGTCGGATGGCTATGACTTAAACATCAAAGTTGTTCCTCTCGGCGATGTATAACTTTCCATGCTGAAAACGCTCTCACTCGAACCCATCTCATTTTCTTTTTATGTCATGCCCAAATCTGGTGTCAACAGGTTCCCATTCATCATGCAATTTTCTAGGAATTGAAACATCTAATTCCATCTTTTCTTCAAAAGCTTTCATCATAGCATCAACAATTGTAACATCCCAAATTTTCAATTTGAAATGTTATACAAATAGATCATTATTGCATATCATATTTAATGCATTTTGCCTCGATCCTAGAAATTTCACGCAACTCAAGGACCCACGGAGAGAGTTGGGGATTTCGATATTTTCATATTTGAGTTTTCTCAAATTTTGGAAATAGGATCATTTGATTTTATTTATTTTATCTTCGATCATTTCAATTATAAAAATATGAGAGAGGGAACAAAATGACTTTCCCAAAATAAAGAAATATTTAGGATTTAATAAAAAAATCAAATAAGATTTTATTTTGGATCTTATTGCTATTTTATTTGAACTTAGGAAAAATGTGCATTTTTCAAAATTGCATTTAGGCCCCAAATAAATGTTCATCTAAACCGGTTTAATTTTATAAGACGGGGATAATTTATTTCGGGATTTTTGGAGTCCGTTTAGTATTTCTTTCGTTTGATTTTCTGCGCGAAATTATTGAAAAAAATCCGAACCGACTACGGGGCGGGATCGGCCAGGACTCTCCTGTCCGGGGCCTTTATATAGCGCCCGGGCCGACCCCCCCCCCCCTCAGCCCAAGCCACCGCCGCCGCCCCCAAACCCTAACCCTAGCGCCGCCGCCGCCGCCCATGGGACCCGCCCGTCGCCGCCGACCACCGCCGCCCTCGCCGAGCCGCCGCCGCCCGGACCCGCACCCGAGGTTGACCGCTGCTTTTTTTTTTTTAGAAAAACCGTTCAGTTTTTCCGTCAGTTTTCGTTCAGTTTTTTAGAAAAACCGTTCAGTTTTTCCGTTCAGTTTTTCCGTCAGTTTTTTTAGATCTGTTTTTTTACTAGATCATTTTTTTTGGTTTAGGTTAATTAGCGAGCGTTCACTCGTTCATTCGTTTTAATGAACGCGTTCATCGTTTAGATCAAGTTAATGAACGTTCGTCCGTTAATGTGTTCGTCGTTTTTCTTTTTCCTGGATTTATTCCGCGATTTTTCTGATCGCGATTTCTGATCCGATTTTCGTTTTAGTATAGCTTTTCGCTCGTTTATCGGAATCTGGCGATTCAAGCGCCTAGAGTTTCGTCTCGAAACCCTCTTTCCGAATAATCTACTCAAACCAGTTTTTGCTACTGTAAAATTTGACTTAGGTCCAGATTAGTAAACGAAGCTTGTTTCTTTCGCCGTTTGACTTTTGTTGTTTCGTTCGATTTGATTTTTTTAGCAAACCGGAGTTCTTAAGTTGAACTTTCTGGTTAGATCTCTCATTTGAGTTTTACCTGTGCATTAGATGAGTACTTATTGTATGCTTGTTTGTTTGTTTGCGGTAGAGTACCCGGATTGCGCCGCTTGCTACTTCGAATCCCTAGGTTTCGCGGATCATGAGCAAGGCAAGTAACACTTTGATCATACCTCTTTACTACCCAGTTTTATTGCATTAGAACAAACCTCAAACAATTGCACGATTAGGATCTGATTAATATGTGGGTTTTTGGGAAGTAGATGAGGTAGTACATATTACCTGTTTAATATCAAACCTTTGGGAGTTACTTCTACGTTTGCTTATTATGCCATGCTATGCTAGTAGACGTGGATTGGGTCAGTGTATCCATCACAGATGTGAGATTGCTAATTTAATGGTTTATTTAAGGTGGCAACTTTAATACACATCTGGGTGGATTGAGGTACCTGGGTATTCCAGGATTGCCTGTTGTTTTCTTTATGGACCGCCACCCAGGCCCAAAGGGATCATGAGATTATTCATGCTAGAAACTTCCATGTGCAGCCACAAGCTACTATGGGCTCTAGCATAGTTGACTAAGTCATGCGAACTCTTATAGTGGTAGACTAGCAGATGTAGGGGATGTAGGTTGGCACTGCCTACCCGATTGTAAGGTGCTAGCGCTTCTGAAAGACTAAGTCTCGGTCATCCATTTCTCAAACACCATGTAGTGCGAGAATCCCAACGGAGGAGATCGAGTCTTGTGGGGAAAGTGCGCAAACCTCTGCAGAGTGTATAAACTAATCATGGTTAACCGTGTCCCCGGTTATGGACATCTTAAGTATCTAGTACCTGGATTATCATGTGAATCTCATCATGTTACTTTAATTAATACTGCTGGGTTTGTTTAATGATGATGTTACTTAATTGGGATTGGGAATGTTGTCAACCATTCTCAATGTTTAACAACCACCTTGATAGTTAAATAAATGTATTCCTTTGCAGTAGGGAAAAATTGGCTTTATGCAAAACTGTAACCATAGAGCTTTTCCACCAAGCCATATATGCATGTAGTATATCTTTATTCATTCATTACCCTCTATGTGTTACATTGCCATCATATTCCATGTGCTGACCCGTTTTCGAGCTGCAACGTTCATGTTGCAGACTTTTCAGACGACGAGTAAGATCCCTTAGGATCGTGGTTCTATACTCAGTGATGCCGTTGGAGTTGATGGACTCACTTATCTTCCAAGCCTTCCGCTATTATCATTATTAGATGGCCTTAAGCCATATTTATTGTAATAAGCTCTCTTTTGAGACATTCGATGTAATAAGTGTGTGATTGCTACTCTGTTATAAATCCTTCAAGTACTGTGCGTGTCAGCATTACTGATCCAGGGATGACATTGATGCACAGAGATCAGACTGTTTGATTTCTGGTCACTACAACAATATGTTTAGTAAAAGCTTTATTTTGTTCATAAGCATGGGGTGAATTTATCATGGATTGCAACAAAGAAATACAATCAACCAAAGAGCAACTATCATAATTAAAGTCTTTGTAATCCAAAATAGTGGGCACATCACTAGTTAAAGTCTTGACCTCTTCAAACCCACTTTTATCAATTTTTTCAAATAGATTTTCACCCTCCGAATCATAGGGACGCCTTCTAACTAAAGTTGACTCATCCCTTTTTCATCAATCTTAAATTTACTAAAGAAATAATCAATAGAAGAAACAACAATCACTTTAAGATCTTCATCACTTTTATCTTCTAACGAGATTGGATTAGCGGCCATTTGATTCACTAAAGTGGCTTGTGCATAAGATATTTTTCCCAACAAACTTTCAGCAAAAGCATACTTGGATTGAAGATTGCAAACTTCTCTCCTAATATCATCAAGTTGTTCATTATAGCTTCTAAAACAACGGAGTGTTCCTTAAGTTCTTCAGTAAAATATTTATTATGCTCAAATTGTGTAGTCATATATTCCTTAGTATTTTTCTCAATTTCAAGCAAAATATTTGGGTAAGGAACATCATAATATTTTCTTTGAGGCAACATGACTACGCAAACAAGAACGCACACAAAAACAGATCTGATGAGAAAATGGCGAACGAAAAAGAGGGCGAATAAAAAGGCAAATTTTTTTAAGTGGGGGAGAGGAAAACGAGAGGAAAATGGGAAATAATGTAAATTGCGAGGAGATGAGATTTGTGATTAGGAACCCGGTTGATGTTGAAGATCCTCCCCGGCAACAGCACCAGAAATTCGTTTTGATGTCTGCTAGAACTACGTCAGTATTTCCCTAAAGAGGAAGGGATGATGCAGTTTAGCGACGGTAGGTATTTCCCTCAGTGATCAGACCAAGGTTATCGAACTAGTAGGAGAACCTCCCCACACCACGTAAAGAACACCTGCACACAAATAACAAATACTCGCAACCCGACGTGTTAAAGGGGTTGTCAATCCCTTCCGGGTACGGCGCCTCAAGATAGGCAAATAACGTGAGGTAAAAGTGGTAGATAGGATAAATTGATCGCGGAACAAATAAATTGTAGCAAGGTATTTTTGGCTTAATAGATATGAAAATAATGCAAAGGAAAAATAGATCGCAATGGAAAATTTGATCAAAAGAGACCCGGTGGCCATAGGTTTCACTAGTGGCTTCTCTCGAGAAAAATAGCAAATGGTGGGAAAACAATTACTGTTGGGAAATTGATAGAACTTCAAAGAACCATGATGATATCCAGGCAATGATCATTACATAGGCATCAAGTCCAAGATTAGTAGACCGACTCCTGCCGACGTCTACTACTATTACTACACACATCGACCGCTATCCAGCATGCATCTAGTGTATTAAGTTAGAAAACGGAGTAATGCAATAAGAACGATGACGTGATGTACACGAGATCCGTTTACCTATTGCGGAGATATAGATCTCGTCTTGTTATTCTTAGTAGCAATGATACATACGTGTCGGTTCTCCTTCTGTCACTGGGATCAAGCACCGTAAGATCGAACCCACTACAAAGCACCTTTCCCATTGCAAGATAAATAGATCAAGTTGGCCAAACAAAACCCAATTATCAAAGAAAAAGTACGAGGCTATAAGCAATCCTACATATAAGAGATCAAAGAAGACTCAAATAACTTTCATGGATAAAAACATAGATCTGATCATAAACTCAAAGTTCATCAGATCCCAACAAACACAGCGCAAAAGGGCTTACATCATATGGTTCTCCAAGAGACCATTGTATTGATAATCAAGAGAGAGAGAGAGAGAGAGAGGAAGCCATCTAGCTACTAACTATGGACTAGTAGGTCTACAAAGAACTACTCACGCATCATAGGAGAGGCACCAATGGAAGTGGTGAACCCCTCCATGATGGTTTCTAGATTGGATCTAGTCGTTCTAGACTCTGCGGCGGCTGGAATTGATTTTCGTCGACTCCCCTAGGGTTTCTGGAATATTGTGGTATTTACAGAGTGAAGAGGCGGTTCAAGGGGCACCCGAGGTGGGCAGCACCCACCTGGGCACGCCTGGGCCTCGTGGCGCGCCCTGGTGGGTGCTGCTCCCCTCGAGCAGCCCCCCAGGTGCTTCCTTGCCCCACTGGCTTTCTTTTGGCCCAAAAAAAATCCTCCAGGAGATTCGTTGTGTTTGGACTCCGTTTGATATTGATTTCCTGTGATGTAAAAAACATGCAGAAAACAACAACTGGCACTGGGCACTATGTCAATAGGTTAGTACCAAAAAGTGATATAAAATGACTATAAAATGATTGTAAAACATCGAAGAATGATAATATAACAGCATGGAACAATCAAAAATTATAGATACATTGGAGACGTATCAGCATCCCCAAGCTTAATTCGTGCTCGTCCTCGAGTAGGTAAATGATAAAAACTGAATTTTTGATGTGGAATGCTGCCTAACATGTTCATCACATTTCTTTTGTTTATAGCATGGGCATATGGACTTCTATATAATCCAAAGCAATATCCTAGTTTTGACATGAAGAGTTTAATACTCAAGCATATATAACATCCCAAAATTCTAAATTTTGGAATGTTATAATAAATAGATAGATTGATTGTTTGATTGATATGTCAAGAAACAAGAAACAAGGTGGGAGTTAATGCACCTGAAAGTGCAACTATCCCTGGGTGGTTTTGGTAATTCCTAACAACATATATCTCATTGAGCAAATGCTATTTTCAAGATAAGTATTTCAGGAAAGCTCAATGATTGGCATGGCATGGATGAGAAAAGTGGATCCCTCAAAATGCTAAGGACAAAAGGATTGGCTCAAGCTCAAAGCACAAGACTCTACATTTTCTATTTTAGTGATCCAAGATCACATTGAGTCTATAGGAAAAGCTAATACTATCAAGGAGGGATGAGGTGTTGCTTAATGGCTTTCTTGCTCAAAATGCTTAGTGATATGCTCCAAAGCCCTCAACTACTTTCTCACATCCACATATGACCTAAACCAAAAATCCAACTCGGCCCCACCGATTCTTTCTAACCGGCGCCACCGAGTTCAGATGTCATAGCCACTGCCACAAACCCTAGGCAAATCGGTCTCACCGATAGGGATCTCGGTCTCACCGAGATGGGATTGTAATCTCTCTGTTTCCATTCGTAATGTTTCGGTCAAACCAAGATGAGCGATCGGTCCCACCGAGATTACAATGCAAACTCTTTGTTTCCTTTTCATAACGTTTCGGTCTTACCGAGATGAGCGAATCGGTCCCACCGAGTTTGCCTGACCGACTCTCTGGTTATCTTATTACCAAAATCGGTCTCACCAAGTTTGTGTAATCGGTCTCACCAAGATTATGTTATGCCCTAACCCTAATAATATCGGTCCTACCGAGTTGCATGTCGGTCCCACCGAAAATCCTAACGGTCACATGATTTCCTATATCGGTCCGACCGAGTTTCTCAATTCGGTCCCACTGAGATTGGTAAGTTGTGTGTAATGGTTAGAATTTGTGTGGAGGATATTTATACCCCTCCACCCACTCTTAATTCGTGGAGAGAGCCATCAGAACATGCCTACACTTCCAACATACATTTTCTGAGAGAGAACCACCTACACTTGTGTTAAGACCAAGATATTCCATTCCTACCATATGAATCTTGATCTCTAGCCTTCCCAAGTTGCTTTCCACTCAAATCATCTTTCCACCAAATCCAAATCCTGTGAGAGAGAGTTGAGTGTTGGGGAGACTATCACTTGAAGCACAAGAGCAAGGAGTTTATCATCAACACACCATTTGTTACTTCTTGGAGGGTGGTGTCTCCTAGATTGGCTAGGTGTCACTTGGGAGCATCCGACAAGATTGTGGAGTTGAACCAAGGAGTTTGTAAGGGCAAGGAGATCGCCTACTTTGTGAAGATCTACCCTAGTGAGGCAAGTCCTTCGTGGGCGACGGCCATGGTGGGATAGACAAGGTTGCTTCTTCGTGGACCCTTCGTGGGTGGATCCCTCCACGGACTCGCGCAGCCGTTACCCTTCGTGGGTTGAAGTCTCCATCGACGTGGATGTACGATAGCACCACCTATCGGAACCATGACAAAAACATCCGTGTCTCCTATTGCGTTTGCACTCTCCAAACCCTCCCCTTTATATTCTTGCAAGTTGCATGCTTTACTTTCCACTGCTCATATACTCTTTGCATGCTTGCTTGAATTGTGTTAAGATTGCTTGACTTGTGCAAAGTTGCTAAAATCTTCCAAGACTAAAATTGGGAAAAGGATAGATTTTTATTTGGTCAAGTAGTCCAATCATTCCCCTCTAGACATACTTTCGATCCTACAAGTGGTATCAGAGCCTTGGTCTCCATTTGCCTTGATCTCCATAGCTTTTGGTGATCATAGCCTTGGTTTCACAACCTAGGAGAGTATGGCGTCTAGCGAGGGAAATTACCACTGTAGAGGTCCTTACTTTGATGGTACTAATTTTGCTAGTTGGAAGCATAAGATGAAAATGCATATTCTTGGACATAACCCCGCCGTTTGGGCTATTGTGTGTATTGGCTTGGAAGGTGAATTCTTTGATGGGAGAGAACCGAACCGTGAAGCTACCGCGGAAGAGTTGAAGATGCTGCAATACAACGCTCAAGCTTGTGATATCCTCTTCAATGGATTGTGCCCCGAAGAATTCAACAAAATCAGCCGTCTTGAGAATGCAAAGGAAATTTGGGATACTTTGGTTGATATGCATGAAGGTACCGACTCCATCAAGGAATCCAAGTTGGATGTGCTTCAAAGTCAGCTTGACAAGTTCAAAATGAAGGATGGCGAAGGTGTCGCTGAAATGTACTCTAGGCTTGCTCTTATCACAAATGAGATTGCCGGCTTAGGAAGTGAAGAGATGACCGAAAAATTCATCATCAAGAAGATCCTAAGAGCTTTGGACGGAAAATATGATACCGTGTGCACAATGATCCAAATGATGCCCAATTACAAAGATCTCAAGCCAACAGAAGTCATTGGAAGAACTGTTGCTCATGAGATGTCACTCAAGGATACGGAGGAGCTCCACAACAAGTCAAGTGGTGCTTACAAAATCCTCATGTGAAGCTCCCACATCATCAAGTGAGAAACAAACCTTCAATGAAGAATTGATTCTGATGGTGAAGAACTTCAACAAGTTCTACAGGAGTAGAAGTAAGGAGAGAAGTTCCAAGTCAAGGTCATACAATGACAAAAGATCTTCTAGTCGTGAGTGTAATTGCTACAATTGTGGAAGACCCGGACACTATTCCAATGAGTGTACGAAACCCTACAAAAGAAGAGAAGATTCTCCAAAAAGGAGAAGTAGAAGAGAAGAATCACCATCAAGAAAGAGAAGGAGCAGAGATGATTTTTATGAACGAAGAACATCCTGGAGAAGCAAGGATTCGGAAAGGAAGGACAAGTCATCAAGGAGCTACACAAAACGAAGACATCAAGCTCATGTTGGTGAATGGGTATCCGGCTCCGACTCCGACAATCACTCCGAGAGAAGTTATCACTCCGACTCCGAATATACTCAAGATGAAGGTGTTGCCGGTCTTGCACTTGTGTCAACCAACTCCTACGACATATTTGATTCACCAAATGAAGGAATTGTAAGATGCTTCATGGCTAAAGGCCCAAAGGTATCACACCCCGAGTATGTTGATTTCAATAGTGATGAAGATGACTTGTTAGGTGATGATGATTTACTTGTTGACAACTCTAGTGATGAATACTATGATGAAACGTCAATTAATCATGCTAATCAAGATAAAACCGAATGAAAATGATAAGAAGAAGATTGATCTCTAACTAAAGAACTAAACACTCTTAAGTTAGCTCATGAAACTATCTTAGAAGATCATCGAGAACTTTTGAGGACTCATGAGAAGTTACGCTTTGAAAAGCTCAATATTGAGCAAGAGCATGAGTTCTTAAAGGCAATCAATGATAATCTTCGTAAGAAAAGTTCTTCTTACATTGCCAAGCGTTTACTCTTATCCACTTACATGCCTCAAGTAAAGTCTAGTAACAAGAACAAGAAGGATTCTTCCTCTAGTAGTAACAATAATCATGCTAAATCCAATGTTGTTGCTTCTAGTAGTTCTCTTGATTACACTAATGAATCATTTAGCCAAGTTACACTTGATCAAGAAAATAGCTTATTGAAGGGAATTATAGAGAAAGGTGTTTACAAGAGCCTTGCCAGGAGTAAGCAATTTGAGGAAATTGTATGCAAGCAAGGAAGGCACCGGAAGAACCAAGGTGTTGGTTTTGAAAGAAAGTTCAATGCCAATGGAGTTGAGTGGGAAGAAGATCAATACCCCAATACGAAGTTTGTTCCTCAACAAGAGAAGTATGATCCTACTTCCTTCAAAGGGACACAAGCTCAAGATGATCTTCCACCACAAGACCACAAGCAAAAAGGCAAGGACAAGCTTTAAGAGGAGATTGATGCATTTGAAGAAGCTCCTAAGTCCTTGGTCAAGTGGGTTCCCAAGACTACGTCAAGTTCTACTTCATCGAGTACAACTACAACTCCAAGGATTCCCATCAAGATGATGTGGATCCCAAAGAAGAAGAACTAGAGAGTTCTTGAGGGCGACTCCGCCAACATATTTCACTCTTATCATTTTGGCAAGGACAAGTGCAATCAACTTCCATATCTTGCACTAGTTCAAGGAGTCACAAACCCTCTTGTTGGTAAGACAAGGGACAAGGTAACCTAATGCTTTCATGGACATCATATTGTGTGTGCATCACTCTATGTCTATGGATATCCTTGTTTGTTCCTTGTGGACTAACCCGTGTAGGTATTGAATGTGCAACTCACTCCAAAGGATTGCTCAAAATGATCTACATCAGCATTGAGCATCCACATCTTCAACACCTACATGAAGTCATCATCGACAAAACCCAAGGTTAGTTCATCCCTCTTAGGGGGGATCTCACATCTAGGGGGAGCTTTACTCTAAAGAATTGAGCTTAAGCAACTCTAGTGGTGTGAACACAACAATGCTTTATGTAAAAGTGGTAACCCCACTTGTGCTTAAAACGATGAGTATGACCTATAATCAAATGTTCTCATTTGACTCCTTAGTCAATATACTCATATATAGATGAACTAGTCATCGCCAATTGCTTGATAGATGCTAGAATGGTTGTGCATGCTTTGCCACATATTTCATTTGTCATTTTATTGTGTGAGCATGTTGGTTGCATATTTTACTCATTCGAGGACATCCACTTGTAGTTTTGATTGTTTGATCTCTTTTCTTTTTCCAAGTGCATGGACATGAATGCCTAAGAACCTTCTCTAGCTATCTATGATTTTCTTGTCTCAAACCCTTTTCATGCTACATCACAAAGTTGGATCAAGTAAGATTCGAACCACTCTGTGTGAGGAGCACTCGGAGTCCCCGATTCGTCATAGACTTAAACTTCCAAAACCTCTTTGTGCATTTTGGTCTGACCAATCCATCCATTTCGGTCACACCGAGATCACTAAGTTGATCTAGGTTTTCCATCTCGGTGCAATCGATTTGAACTTTTCGGTCACACCGAGTTGTTCCACTCGGTCACACCGACAGGGTCAGGCTATTTATACCCCCGGTCCAAAATTTGGAAAAAATTTCAAACCTCTTCGCCCGCGCACTGCCTGCTCTGCCTCCTCGAGTCTCCGGATCGTCCTCCTCGTCGCCAGCGACCTCCAGTCGCTTGTCTCCGCTGCCGTCAACGGGATTCTACTTCGCCGTTGCCGCCGTAGCAAATCCGTCGCCGAACTAGGGTATGGATTTGAAACTTTGTGCTGTTCCTCACTCCGATTCCTAGCACATTGCATTGCCATGTATCTTGCCATGATTCAGAACTTCCTATCCAGCGAATTCCGTAGATTAGGTTTGGATTGAAAATTTTGGGTTCGGTTTCTGAAGAACTCATCTCGGACCGACCGAGTTGTAGAAATCGGTCCCACCAATTTGGCTCAGGCCAGTGCACACGTGATTCTCGGTCTGACCGAGAATTGAAAATCGGTGTGACCGTGTTCAGGATTTTGTGAAACCCTAGCTGCCTCGGTGCCACCGAACTGTGACTCGGTCTGACCGAGTTCACTAGTTTAGGTTCCAAAAGCTACTTCGGTATCACTGAGTTTACAAATCGGTAGCTCCGAAATGCTTTCTGTGGAAAACTATAACTAAGTTTTTGACTCAATTTTTCAAAAACCTCTGTGCTTTGTGATGCTCATCCACTCTACCTCATCTATATCTATTCACAGGGTTTGCTGTCAGAGTTTGCACCATGTTAGATTAGAGTGACAGTCAGAACAAGTTTGAGGAGCAAGTTCAGATGAGTGAGGGCACTAGTCCCTCTAGCAGCTATGATGATGGCAGCAGGAGCACACCCAGCAACTTGCCAAAGTCAGCCACCAGGGCCAGAAAGAAGAAGACCTCAGAATCTGAGGATGAGGACTATGTGGCTGTTGAGGATGAGGCCACCTCAAAAAAGAAGGTGTTAAAGAATTAATATGGCACAATTGCCACCACCAAGCCAGGAATGAAGACAAAGGTTCCTGCCAAGAGAGTTCCTATGTCAAAGGCAGAGCATCCACTCAAGAAACTTTGGAATCTGAACCCAAAGAATAGGTTGTGGCAAAGAAGAAAAGGAAAGAAAGGGTCAAGAAGATCATGGCCAGAGTTGTTGGAAAGCCCTCAATAATGGAAGATGAAGAGGAAGAGGTTGCTGCACCAGCACCTAAAGCTCAAAATCTGATGGGAGATGCTATAAGGTCAGGGGCTGCTCCATCTAAGCCCAAAGATGCTCCCAAAGCTGCTGCTCCAAAACCCAAGTTTGCACCCAAGAGGAACACCAGGAGTATTCCAACTGCAGAGAAGAACAAGGCCCCAGTGCCTGAAGCTGCTGAAGAAGAAGATGAAGACTCACTAGTCTTGAGAAAGCTAAAGCCTAAGATCCCAGATCATAATGATGCTCACCCAGTTGTAGAAGACATGAAGCTCAGGAAGGATGCAGGTCTGAGACAATGGAGATTGACTGACCCCTATGCTGTCAGGAGAAGAACTGCTGTGGACTACAGGTTCCATACTAAGGAACAGCAGGATTTCTATGAGACAGTGCTGCTTGACAAGAAGCCCATAGTTTGTGATATGAGATGGGTTGACTGGGAGTATATCAGGAAGAATGAAGATCATTATCCAGGAGTTTATGACAGTTTCAAGTCTTGTGGAGTAGTAGACTTTGTTGGGCAGAAGCTCACAAAGTGGAATGATGAGCTCATTATGCAGTTCTACTCCACAACTCACTTCTACCCAGATGGGAGGATAGACTGGATGTCTAAGGGTACAAGGTACCAGTCAACAATTGAGGAATGGTCTGAATTGATCAATGCTCCAAAGGAAAATGAGGATGACTTGGATGTCTATGCCAAGAAGAATAAAGATCACAACTCCATGGCTTACATGTACTAAGAGATCCCAGATGCTGCACTTGAGACACACAAGTTTGGATCTGTACATTATCTATTGTCAGGACTGCCTACTATCAACTGGATATTAAGGCATACTTTGCTGCCCAAGTCAGGTGATCACAAGATGATCAGAGGCCATGCAATTAATTTGCTTCACATATTTGACGTGCCTCAGAAGTTCAAAGTCATGAGCCTGATTGTGGAAACAATCAAAAGGACTGCTGCTGATCAAAAGAGAAGTTGTGGGTATGCCCCACAGATTCAGGAGCTTATAAACTCCAAGATGGGCACATGCACATATCTTTTGGACAAGGAACACCTGCCCATCTACCCTGATTTTGAGGACAACATTGTTGTGATGGATGAGAATGAACCATCTTCTATGCAAGCACAAGAGAAGAAGGATAAGGCAAGGGCTGAGAAGGCTGCTAAGTGCCAACTGCTGAAGAGGCATCTCAGATTTTCCTAAAGAGCAAGCAAGATCAGCTTGGCTACTTGATTGCCTCCACTCTGAGGATTGAGAATGGCTTGGCCACCCTAACTCAAAATCAGGAGAGCTTGGAGAGAATCATAGAGCAGAAGTTATAAGCTCTTGATGTCAAAGTGACAGAGATCCAGACTGTAGTTGAGCAACTTCAGGAGGATGTGGAGGAGAAGAAGGGCAACTCAACTACTGATGCATTTGCTAGAGTGCCCAGAGGACAGAGATCTGCTGCAGTGCCTGTTCCAGACACCAGAGCTACATCATCTACACCAGCTACAGCTTCAGTGCATCCAGCTCCAGCACCCACTCCACCAGCTCCAACTACATCAACAGAAGCCTTCGTCCTTGGAGTCATCTCTACACCAACACATGAAGACCAAGCCTGAGAGTCGTTAAGCACTTTGCATTTTTTATGAACTTTTTGGTAACCTGTTGCCAAAGGGGGAGAAAATGTATAGATCATAGGCTTCGATAGAGAGTGTTGCTTTTGTTCTCTCTTGTCTTTTTTTGGGGGAAAACTTTGTTTTTGCCACTCTAGTTTTTGCCAACTTTGCTTATGCCACTCTAGAATTTGACATTTCACTTTTGCCACTCTTAGCTTTTGACAATATATCACACTTGCCATTCCGTGGCAAAAGCAAAAATTTTAGAGTGATTGTGATACATGTCAAAAGCTAAGAGTGGCAAAAGTGAAATGAAAATCTATTGTTTTTGCCACGGAATGGCATTTGTGATGTATTGTCAAAAGCTAAGAGTGGCAAATGTGAGATGTCAAATTCTAGAGTGGCATAAGCGAAGTTGGCAAAAACTAGAGTGGCAAAAACAAAGTTTTCCCTTTTTTTTGGTTGTTGAACTTAGTTATTTGCTTGTTTGCTTAATACTCTATGCCTTGTGTGAGATTCTTGGATGATCATGTGGTTGATCATATGTTATGTTAATGCTTGTTGGATGACATTATCCTTTTATATTCCTATATGATCATTCACTTTGCTTGGTGATGAGGCATGTATTTAATTATTATCATTTTGAGCGCTCCACCAAGATGTATGTGACATGGAAGAGTAACCCATGATTCTAATTCTTATGCATTTGTAGTCCAAAGCAAATTTTAAATAATGCACAAATTTAGGGGGAGCTCTTACATTTCAAATACTTCTCAAAGCGACAATGTTTTTCAATCTTATTATCATTTGTTGAAGCTTTGATCTATATGTTGTCATCAATTACCAAAAAGGGGGAGATTGAAAGTGCAACTATCCCTGGGTGGTTTTGGTAATTCCTAACAACATATATCTCATTGAGCTAATGCTATTTCAAGATAAGTATTTCAGGAAAGCTCAATGATTGGCATGGCATGGATGAGAAAAGTGGATCTCTCAAAATGCTAAGGACAAAAGGACTGGCTCAAGCTCAAAGCACAAGACACTACATTTTCTATTTTAGTGATCCAAGATCACATTGAGTCTATAGGAAAAGCAAATACTATCTAGGAGGGATGAGGTGTTGCTTAATGGCTTTCTTGCTCAAAATGCTTAGTGATATGCTCCAAAGCCCTCAACTACTTTCTCACATCCACATAAGACCTAAACCAAAAATCCAACTCGGCCCCACTGATTCTTTCTATCCGGCGCCACCGAGTTTAGATGTCATAGCCACTGCCACAAACCCTAGGTAAATCGGTCTCACCGATAGAGATCTCGGTCTCACCGAGATGGGATTGTAATCTCTCTATTTCCATTCATAACGTTCCGGTCAAACCGAGATGAGCGATCGGTCCCACCGAGATTATAATGCAAACTCTCTGTTTCCTTTTCGTTACGTTTCGGTCTTACCGAGATGAGCGAATCGGTCCCACCGAGTTTGCCTGACCAACTCTCTGGTAGCTTATTACCAAAATTGGTCTCACCGAGTTTGTGTAATCAGTCTTACCGAGATTACATTATGCCCTAACCCTAATCATATCGGTCCTACCGAGTTGCATGTCGGTCCCACCGAAAATCCTAACGGTCACATGATTTCCTATATCGGTCCGACCAAGTTTCTAAATTCGGTCCCACTGAGATTGGTAAGTTGTGTGTAATGGTTAGAATTTGTGTGGAGGATATTTATACCCCTCCACCCACTCTTCATTCGTGGAGAGAGCCATCAGAACATGCCTACACTTCCAACATACATTTTCTGAGAGAGAACCACCTACACTTGTGTTGAGACCAAGATATTCCATTCCTACCATATGAATCTTGATCTCTAGCCTTCCCATGTTGCTTTCCACTAAAATCATCTTTCCACCAAATCCAAATTCTGTGAGAGAGAGTTGAGTGTTGGGGAGACTATCATTTGAAGCACAAGAGTAAGGAGTTCATCATCAACACACCATTTGTTACTTCTTGGAGAGTGGTGTCTCCTAGATTGGCTGGGTGTCACTTGGGAGCATCCGACAAGATTGTGGAGTTGAACCAAGGAGTTTGTAAGGGCAAGGAGATCGCCTACTTTGTGAAGATCTACCCTAGTGAGGCAAGTCCTTCATGGGCGACGGCCATAGTGGGATAGACAAGGTTGCTTCTTCGTGGACCCTTCGTGGGTGGAGCCCTCCCTGGACTCGTGCAGCCATTACCCTTCGTGGGTTGAATTCTCCATCAACGTGGATGTATGATAGCACCACCTATCGGAACCACGACTGAGGGAGTCCTGGACTAGGGGGTGTCCGGACAGCCGGACTATCATCGTCCGCCGGACTCCAAGACTATGAAGATACAAGATTGAAGACTTCGTCCCGTGTCCAGATGGGACTTTCCTTGGCGTGTAAGGCAAGCTTGGCGATACGGATATGTAGATCTCCTACCATTGTAACCGACTTTGTGTAACCCTAGCCCTCTCCGGTGTCTATATAAACCGGAGGGTTTTAGTCTGTAGGACACAACAACCATTACAACAATCATACCATAGGCTAGCTTCTAGGGTTTAGCCTCCTTGATCTCGTGGTAGATCCACTCTTGTACTACCCATATCATCAATATCAATCAAGCAGGAGTAGGGTTTTACCTCCGTCGAGAGGGCCTGAACCTGGGTAAAAACATCGTGTCCCTTGTCTCCTGTTACCATCCGCCTAGACGCACAGTTCGGGACCCCTACTCGAGATCCGCGGTTTGACACCGACATTGGTGCTTTCATTGAGAGTTCCTCGTGTCGTCACCGATAGGCTTGATGGCTTCTCCAATCAACAACAACGCCGCCCTGTGGTGAGACTTTCCTCCCGGACAGATCTTCATATTCGGCCGCCGCTGCGGGCAATTCACTTGGCCATCTGGAGCAGATCGAAAGCTACGCCCCTGGCCATCAGGTCAGGTTCGGAAGCGTAAACTTCACGGCCGACATCCGCGGGGACTTGATCTTCGATTGACTCGAGCCACAGCCGAGCGTGCCGTGCTGTCACGATGGGCATGATTTAGCTCTGCCGCCGGACAGTGCTTTGGTGGCCGCACACGAATCCGCTCAGACCCCAAGTTCGGAGCCGATCGCGCAGATTGAGGACGGGTGGCTGGACACCGCCTCGGGGGCTACGACTTCCACGGCGATGGAGCCGAATACCGACCCTGTCCCTTATAAAGCTTGTGACTCCGAGGCGCCGGACTCCTTTCCGGACTCCGAACCTCCCGCGCCCCTGCCAATCGAATCCGATTGGGCGCCGATCATGGAGTTCACCGCCGCGGACATCTTCCAACACTCACCCTTTGGCGACATCTTAAATTCGCTAAAACATCTCTCTCTATCCGGAGAGCCCCGACCGGACTACGGCCAGGATGGTTGGGATACAGACGACGAAGAAATTCAATGCCCACCAACCACCCACTTTGTAGCCACTATTGACGATCTAACCGACATGCTAGACTACAACTCCGAGGACATCGACGGCATGGACGACGATGCCGGAGACGATCAAGAACCAGCGCCTACAGGGCACTGGAAGACCACCCCAACACATGACGTATATATGGTGGATACCCCAAAACGAAGCGATAACGAGGAACAACGGGGCACGGCAAAGTATAATCCCGCCGATAAACAACCAAAACGGCGACGCAGACGCCGCCCTAAGTCCTGCCTCAACAAAAACATCATTCCTAATGACCCGGCAATAGAGCAGGGCAAACCAGTGGACGACGAACATGCAACCAAGCAACTGTCCGAACAGGACAAATCGGATAATCAATCCATGCCCGGCGAAACCAACAGTCCGGACGACCTCATGTCGAACACACCACCGGAGCACAAGAACCTTCACAAAAGACTCATCGCCACTGCAAGAAGCTTGAAGAAGGAAAAACAGAAGCTCAAAACAGCGGAAGACATACTCAGAATGAGGTAGAGCAAAGTACTCAAGACCGCAGACAAATATGGCAATGGCCATCAAACAAAGAGCTACCCAAAGTGCAAGCTGCTGCCAGAATTTGACGAGGAAGCCATAGAGCCCCTACAGTCAAAAAACAAAGAGGCCGCCTGGCCGGATAGACGGCCAGATGACAGGCCAAAAGCGACAAGCGACGCCGCACTCAAGCCGACTCATCACCCTGGGAAAACAGATGGCCCAGCTAGGTCTGTTTACGGGCCAAAAAAGAGGGCCCCAGGAAGCAACACAACACGCCAAGTGTTCGAAGACAGCGGCACACCCAAATACAGGGGCGCCGCACACCCACTATGTTTTACCGATGAGGTGCTGGATCATGAATTCCCAGCAAGATTCAAACCCATAAACATAGAGGCATACGACGGAACAACAGACCACAGAGTGCGGATAGAGGATTACATACTACACATACACATGGCTAGAGGAGATGATGCACGCCATCAAATATCTACCCTCAAGCTCAAAGGGCCAGCTCGGCATTGGCTCAAAAGCCTCCCGAAAACACTCTTTGGAAGTTGGGAAGAGCTTGAGGGCGCGTTTAGAGCAAATTTTCAAGGGACTTATGTCCGCCCTCCGGATCAAACGATCTAAGTCACATAACTCAACAGCCCGAGAGTCGGTACAAGAATTTCGAACGGTTCCTTACCAAAAAGAACCAAATAGTCGACTGTCCGGACGCTGAAGCCTTAGTAGCTTTTAAACACAACGTTCGAGATGAATGGCTCGCCAGACACCTCGGCCAAGAGAAGCCGAAGACAATGGCCGCGCTAACAAGCCTCATGACCCGCTTTTGCGCGAGGGAAGACAGCTGGATAGCAAGATGCAGCACCAGCGACCCGAGTATATCCGAGATCAGAGATGGAAACGGAAAATCACGGCGCAGAAAAGATCAGCGCCGGAATAAAGAAAAAAGCCCGAAGAACACAACGGTCAACACCGGATTCAAAAGCTCGCGTCTAAACAATAAAACACTGCCTCTTAAGGACAACCGTGATGAGCTATCCAACTTAAACAAAATTTTGGATCAGATATGTCAAATCCACAGTACCTCCGAAAGGCCTGCAAACCACACCCACCGAGATTGTTGGGTTTCTAAACAGTCCGGCAGACTCAACGCCCAACACAAGGGGCTCGACGCGCCAAGCAAGGATGATGACGAACCTCACCAGCAGAGCACCGGAAAACAAAAGACTTTCCCACAAGAAGTCAAAGCAGTAAACTCACTTCATGTGATAGTACGGAAAAACAATGCGGCACCCGCTAAGATCGTCGCACGGTCCACCCCAGCGGAACCTCGAGATTGGATGTCAAAACCAATCACTTTCGACCACCTGGATTATTCCAGGAGCACCCGAAATG
Organism: Aegilops speltoides; assembly: GCA_021437245.1. Classification (NCBI taxonomy): domain Eukaryota; kingdom Viridiplantae; phylum Streptophyta; class Magnoliopsida; order Poales; family Poaceae; genus Aegilops; species Aegilops speltoides. The sequence continues at coordinate 178,655,771 of CM038146.1, forward strand.
CAGGATGGACTGCTCTGATATTGGATCCTATAATCGACGGACTACGATTTACACAAGTCCTGATGGACGGTGGCAGCGATTTAAACCTGCTATATCCGAACACAATCCGCAAGTTGGGGATAGACCTTACTAAAATTCGACATAGCCGCACTTCCTTTAAAGGAGTGACACCAGGCCCTTACGCCAAGTGCACATGCTCCTTATTACTAGAAGTTGTGTTCGGGTCTCCGGACAACTTCTGACGCGAAAAGTTAATCTTTCATGTCGCCCCATTCAAAAGTAGCTATCAAGCACTATTGGGACGCGAAGCTTTTGCCCTATTTAACGCAATACCACATTACGCGTCTCTTACACTTAAAATGCCCGGTCCACGTGGCATCATTTCATTAAGAGGGTCATTCAAAGACCCCGGACACGGCTAGACGAGTCCGGCATAAATAAGCTAGGGGCTCCCTAGCCGCACACCCCATCACAAGGGGCTGTGCATACAAGCAACAATGAGCTAATATAGGCTCAGCTTTATTAATTTACCAATATTTCAATCTTTTATGCACTTTTCGCATGATTTCTTTTCAAACTAAGTTCCTCTCTTTTTACAGATGAACAACGTGCACACCCGTCCAGGATAGCGGCACAACGGAGACACAGGCGCAGACATGCTGTAGGGACCCGTTGCAAGGATTCTTTTCAGATTAAGACCCTGCGTAAACCTTTTTTACTGTCTCTTGTTGCTATAATCTCTTGGTTTTTCATGATAACCAGAGAGGAGACTGACGTTTTGGCATTGGCCGCGTCAGAGGACCTTGCCCGTACCTGGACACTAGGGGCTTAGGGCATTGTTCGGCCCGTTATTATAAAGACCGAACACCTTAGGGAGTGTTCGGCGTCTCGAGTTAGGCCTTATATGCGTCAGCTCGAATCATGTCTTTGGTCAAATGTTGGGTTTGCCCGGCTCTGTGTTTTGCTGCCTTACGTTCCGATCATCGGCTAACGCGGCACCAGGAGAACTATCTGCGATTGTGCCCCAGTTCGCCGGGCGAGCACCTCGAGAGAAAGCCGAAAACTGATCGTCATGATCTGAGAGACCGGTCAACCACTCGATCGACCATGGAATGTTTAGAATTCCTCCGCTTTGACGAAGGACCGCTTCCGCCAGAAACATACGCTACGAATTCGAGAGCGCGGTTCTGTGGGCTATATCGTAGCCCACCCTTGAACTCCAATGGCTAAGTGAAAGTGATAAAGCATTATAGTCCGGTTGCCTCGTTTGCTACGCTACCACCTCCTTAACAGGACCGAGACGTCAGATTAAGTGTGAAAATGCGCTTTTTTTGCGTGACATTTTTTGAGCACTGCGACTCTATTACACGAGCACCACGCAGAACTTCCCCAAAATAGTGCTCGGCGGGTAATCGGCTCTCGTCCGAACCCTCGGTCGCAACAGCGGTGGCATCCATCTTTGTACAATGTGTCTTCACACGGGAGAGTGCCATCCGTGCACCCTCTATGCAGGCCGACCGCTTCATCGCCTTGATATGCGGCACCGCCCCAAGAAATTGCTGCAATAAGCCTAAATAGCTCTTCGGCCCTGGCCTATCCGGCCAGACATGAGTCATGATATCCGTCATGGCAAGCCCGGACAACCTATTCAGCTCAGCCCACTCGGCCAACCGGTCGGTCAGCGGAAGTGAACGCTCCGGACTATGGAATTGAGACCAAAACAGCTCTTCCGTCTTGTGATCCTTCCGGCTCCGGAAGTGCACAACGGCATCCGCCGCACTTGCCGCTAAGTCCATATAAGGATCCTCCGGACCCCACAGCTGGCCAAGTTGAGCATACTTTGGATCCTTAAACCTTCGGCGCAGCAGAAAGGGCTTGCCAGCCACAATGTCTCCGGCTTGGCGCAGCTCCTCCTTTATAGCCCGCATCGCAGAACGGGCGTCCTTGGCTTCGGCGGTGGCCTTCCCCATGTCTTCTTTCTCCGCTAGGCGCTCCTTTTTAAGAGCCTCACTGCGGTCGGTAGCATCTTTTAACTTAACGGCCATTTCAGCCATCTCTTCCCTGCTTCGGCAGTGCGCAGCGCTTTCGGCTTCTAACTCCTCGGCCGCCCTTGAGGCCGCCACATCACTCCTTCTGGCTTGCTCCTTGGCTTGAGAAAGTTCGGCCCGAAGGCTCTCCACAGCAGCAGCACCATCTACGTCAAGCACAAAAATTATAAGAGATGGGCTTCGGCTCCCTTAATAGGTGACTGCGGAGAAAAAACTTACCTTGCGACTCGTCAAGTCGCCTGTTGATTAGCGCGATGTCCGCATCCGCAGCGTCGAGTTGCCGCTTTAGTTCAGCAACTCCATCAGTCCGGCTGGCCCCCGGACAATCCGCCACCTGCATAGGAACGACGAGGCTTGAAACCTGCGATTTAGATCCTCGGCACGCTGTCGCTTTCGACAACCTACCGAGTCTCAGGGGCTACTATCTATACAGGGCGCACTTTATGTGTAAAACTGTCAAAAGGTGTGTCACTTTTACGTACCTCAAACCCCGCCAGCAAACTCCTGACGGCATTATGCAATCCGCTTTCGACGGACGAAATCCTCCCAATCAACGTACTCATCAATGCACGGTGATCTTCTGAGATGGACGCCCTCTCAAGTAGATCCTTCAGCTCACCCGGCCGAACTCTAGTCGGCGCCGAACTCTTCGGCTCTGCCGGGCTCGGGGATACCCTCCGTGATGACACTTCAGGCTCGTCCGCCCTATCCGACGGCACAGCAGACGGAGGCATCTCACTCTCCACCATCTCCGGACGAAGGTGCCCCGAAGACGAGCTCATCTGAGAAGGTCGGAGATCCGAACTACAAGGTAAAAACTTCGGTTATCCTCAGAAGCAAAAATAGGGATGTCTCTTATCACCGAACTCCCTTCTTTCTACTCACGGCTCGCTGGAGGGCTGATTCTTTAGGGGAGACTGTGCGGCCGGGACCTCCCCGAACGCAGGACCCTCTGGTGAAGATTTCTTCCCCCGCTTAGGGGCTTTGACCTCCGGATCTTCGGAGGCGGTCCTTTTCTCCCCCTGGAGGGCGGGATTCTCGATCCCCCCTTCTTCAAGAGCCTCCCTGGGTGAGGCGGTAGCTCCCCTATTCTCCCCTTCGCCTTCTTCTGAAGGCGCAACCTCCAACATCCTGTCCAGCATGGGATCCGACACGGTCTCAGGGAGGGGGGCCGGACACCGTATCAACTTTGCTTGCGCTATCCACTCCTGTTAAAGGGTAACGGGTTAAAAGGCGAATCATAGAAAGACAAACAGACGGTATGTCCGGACTCGGAGCTACTTGTGTATCCGGCCGATTGCAGCTTAGGCCGGCATCCTCGGTCAATTCCGGACACGCCGCTCGTGGTCCGAAGAATAATTTGTACATCTCCACGGGTGTCATACCCATGAAGTATTGAAGAATTCGTGGTCCCTCTGGATTAAACTCCCACAGCCGGAAAGGGCAGCGTTTGCAGGGCAGGAGACACCTAATCAGCATGACCTGCATTACCACTATCAGATCAATCTCCCTCGCTTGGAGGTCTCGAATCCGGCCCTGCAGTTGGGGCACGTCCTTTGGCGGCCCCCAGTTGAGCCCTTGGTTGACCCACGACATCAACCGTCGTGGAGGTCCCGAGCGGAATAGGGGTGGCGACTTCTGCCTGCTGCCCTTCGGAGAGGTGATATAGAACCACTCCCGCTGCCACAAGCCGAGCTCCTCTTGGAAGGAGCCCGTGGGCCACGGGGCATCGGCCCTCCTTCTTACGGCCGCCCCGCCGCACTCTGCTTGATGCCCCTCGATCATCTTCGGCTCCACATTGAAGGTCTTCAGCCACAGGCCGAAGTGGGGGGTGACGCGGAGGAAGGCTTCGCAGACGACAATAAATGCGGAAATATGGAGGATGGACTCCGGGGCCAAGTCATGGAAATCCAGCCCATAGTAGAACATGAGCCCTCTCACGAAGGGATCCATCGGGAAGCCTAAACCCCGACGGAGGTGGGATATAAAGACGACATACTCGCCGGGCTCGGGGGTGGGGTTGGCCTGCCCTTCGGCGGGCAACCTGTGTGAAATCTCGTAAGACAGGTACTTGGCCTCTCGCAGCTTTAGCATGTCCTCCTCCGTGACAGAGGCGGGCATCCACCGGCCCTGAAGGTCGGAGCCGGACATTGTTGAAGGTCCGAGATGCTCAAATCTGGGGCTCTGGGTGTTGGAACTTGGAGCAGGGAGAAGATTCGATGGAGGATTGAAAAAAAGAAATGAGCCTTGGTCCTATTATAAAGAGGGAGAATACCAAGAGCCGTCTCCGTGACCATTCGGGACTCGCCTTCGATAGAGGAGGCGTGGCGACGGGCGCGGTCAGGTTACCCACGTCTGTATTGATGAGAATCCCGGAATAAGGGGAACACGATCTCTGCTTCGACAAGACGTGCCAAGGAAACCGCTTCGCTAAACGCGCTGAGGTGGTATAATAAAAAAACGATTCAAGTATAGGCTTGGTAGTGGCGTGACGTCATGCCGCAAAACACGTCAGCAGATTGAACTTGTGTACATATTATTCTATCTACGGTGGAATGTGGAATTTATTTTGCAGAGTCGGACACTATCCTGGTGTTCACAATCTTATATGGATTATTTGGAGGAGGAACCCGCCTTGCAAAGCCGAACATTATGCGCGCCGGACTCATCGTCATTGAAGCTAGGTTCAGGGGCTACTGAGGGAGTCCTGGACTAGGGGGTGTCCGGACAGCCGGACTATCATTGTCCGCCGGACTCCAAGACTATGAAGATACAAGATTGAAGACTTCGTCCCGTGTCCGGATGGGACTTTCCTTGGCGTGGAAGGCAAGCTTGGCGATACGGATATGTAGATCTCCTACCATTGTAACCGACTCTGTGTAACCCTAGCCCTCTCTAGTGTCTATATAAACCGGAGGGTTTTAGTCCGTAGGACACAACAACCATTACAACAATCATACCATAGGCTAGCTTCTAGGGTTTAGCCTCCTTGATCTCGTGGTAGATCCACTCTTGTACTACCCATATCATCAATATCAATCAAGCAGGAGTAGGGTTTTACCTCCGTCGAGAGGGCCCGAACCTGGGTAAAAACATCGTTCCCTTGTCTCCTGTTACCATCCGCCTAGACGCACAGTTCGGGACCCCCTACCCGAGATCCGCTGGTTTTGACACCGACAACGACAAAAACATCAGTGTCTCCTATTACGTTTGCACTCTCCAAACCCTCCCCTTTACATTCTTGCAAGTTGCATGCTTTACTTTCCGCTGCTCATATACTCTTTGCATGCTTGCTTGAATTGTGTTAAGATTGCGTGACTTGTGCAAAGTTGCTAAAATCTGCCAAGAACTAAAATTGGGAAAATGATAGATTTTTATTTGGTCAAGTAGTCTAATCACCCCCCTCTAGACATACTTTCGATCCTACAGCACCGCACCTAAGTGTTTTGGGATTATTTGGTTTTTGTAAGGTGACTTGGAAGGGGGCAGAGGAGATGTAAGAAATGGTTCATCTTAAGTCTTTCACCATTACTGTAGTAAAAATTCTCAATTAATCTCATAAATGGCAAGCAAGAACACTAATGGAGCAAAAGCATACATGGAAGATTCTAGACTAAACCAAAAATAGATACACTTTTATTCAAGCGATACTCTAATAGAGCAAGATCATGCATGGAAGGTTCTATACTATATAAATAAGAAGTCTCCACATGCTTAGACAGCGGATTACATTGAGCGAATACTAATGATGAACAGGTGACTTGGTAACACATATGACCCCATGCATCATCTTGAAAATCATACCAGGCGTCTTCCATGTCCACATTGCCGGGAATGGAGCAACTCGACACAGTCCTAGTCAGCGTGATGGAGGCGGCGTGGGTGCCCTTGTACTTTGGAGTGGTAGTAATAGTGAGCACGCACCCATACACCGGCCTCATGTCAGCGTCAGCGTCGTTGCCCCTAACGCACACTACAGAGATGGGGCGGCGGCCTGCGCGGGCCTTGCCAGTGCCCACCGCCAAGAGGAAGACGTTGTCGTCCTCCTCCGTGACTAGCAGGCGGCGGTGATCCTCCAGCGACTCCGGCACGGCAAACGGGTAGCACGTCTCGTACTTGATGTTCACCGCCGCGGGCCAGTAGTGATTGACGGGTGGTGCCGTGAGGTGATGCACGAGGCTCGCCGGTGAGCCCTCAAATAGCGGTGTGCACTCATAGCAGTAGCTGGGCGCGTGCGCGCATCTATAACTATGCTCCACCAATGAGTGATGGTCGACGTACATCTCGCAGCTGAAAATCTTGTAGATGCAGGGCACCTTGCAGGCATCGACCAGGCTGTGCATGAAAGGGAGTGGCTGTAGGGGACGTTGCGCCCACCAAATGGAGTGTAGGAGGGAGTGACTATAGGGGACGTTGCGCCCGCCGAATGGAGCACGGGAGTAGCACACGAAGCAGTAGATGGTGTCCTTACTAGTACTCCCTAGTACTTCCCTAGTCCCTAGTCCTCCTAGTCCTCCCTAGATAAAAAACAGATTTGGTGATGATGGTGTGCCTGCCATCCTGCAATAGAGGCCGTCTGATCTATATCTGACGGATAGGAAGGAAACTATGGCAATTTTGCCAAAATATACCCACACCCCTCTCCACATTTGCAATTAAGGCCTTGCCTTGTTCATCATTATCTCCCACAACCTCATTGCTGAGCAATTAAAAAAGGAAGTCTCTCGAACAATCTGCATGGTGGCCACTGTCGGTGCCATCCATCCCCATGTCTCCGCCCAGTCCGACCACCAGTCACCACCACACCCCACTCCTCCTCACCTTATGTCTCAACTTTCTCGATATATCATTTTTTCGATGAAATTCTCGAGATACCATTTTTCTGATGAAATTCTCGAGATATCATTAGTTTTTATACATGGGATTAATCATGCATGGGTCAATCACAACAGGTGTTTTGTAAAAAATGCATCATGATGTTCCGTGCAATGCACGAGCATCTTGCTAGTTTGCATATAATTCCAAACACCACGTAGACACGTTCTTTGACCATTTTACAACTATGTTAGTACTACAACTGTGTCGCAGGCGTTAGTGGTCAGCCGATGCAAGTTATAGCCCTGGGTGTTTTAACCTTTTTTTAGTAATGATATCTGGCGATTGTTCACCACGACCCCAGTCCTCGCGAATCCCACATAACCGGCAGATTTCCATCTGACCGTGGCGTGTTTTTAAGCCATAGTATTTGACAAAACCGCCACCCTTACACACGTACTGTAACTGCGTCACGTGCGTTTGCAACTGCCATGTCTCCCAGTGAACGTTTGCTGGGATTGGAGTTAGCACCGATGGTGGTTCATAGTCGTTCCACGCTCGGGCATTGAAGGTTGTAATTATTTTACAATATACTACTCCTCTGGGGCTAGTAGTAGAGGAGAGTCCTACTCCACTATATGCAAAACAACTAGGGCATAGTAGTAGGTACCGTGATCACTCAAGCAAGTTGTCTGGCATCGATATGACCCTACGCTGCTGGGATGCGTCTCGTAAGTCAAGCGGCGTGCTGCTGCTACATTTTCATCATCACATGTCCACTCCCCGCAACACATATTCGCTTCTCCATCCTCGTCCGCACATAATCGTCCAATCTTCCATCCCCGCTAGGCGCCTCCCCCCACTTCTGAAACCCAACCACAAACAATGGCAGAACCGAGCAGCATTCACTGAAAGAGTGGCTGGAATTTGCTCCCCACAGACATAATCAAGCTCATTGTTTCGCATGTGGACAATCTCAGTACCATGTCGCTCGCCGCGTGCTCGTTAGGGTTGTACCATTTACTCAAAGCCCTCAGGCTGGAGCTTTTTAAGCCAACTCCTTGTTTGTTGATGTCCCCTAATCTTCAGAAACGGTGTGTCACGCAGCATAACGATCATAGGGTGGCGAGCGTCAACTCCCTCAACTGCGATCCGATCCCCGTCAGCCTCAACTACATTAACAATATGTACTGGGTGGGCATGAACACGTCTTGGATGGAGCTCGTCGATGGTCACGGCAGCTGGGAGGTTTACACCCAATGATTGATTCCCCCTTCCTTTGATTAACACTGCACTACTTTGGCACTGCGGCCCAGAATACTCGAAATCTTATAGTAGCCAACATGATACCAAGTTTGATTTGCTCAAGGTTGTAATCTGCCAAGTGCCCACAAGATCTGCGAATTATAAAGACTTCGGGCTAATTGCATTCTTCAACCATGGTCTGGCCTATCTCACAGGTCACTGCGGTAAGTGGATAAATACGCACGTCCATCGCAGGATCATACATCCTCCATGCTTCTCTGATTCCATTGAACACAAGGGCTTCATTTACGTTGTGGACTCCTTCTATGGTTGGACGTATTGCTGGCCTACTCCAGTCATTGCTACAAATGGTTGTTACAGTAGTATGTTACTTTCCTATGATATCATGATGGCTTGCTTATATTACTGTCAACATTTACTGAAAAATATTCATGCTCAGAACATGCGTTCTTAAGATTGACTGCAGTACGAGCCCCTTTTTATTTGACTCCAACTTGATATGATGTTGTAGGCTGCCTGGTGTCCCTACCCTTCCTTATCCCAGAACCTTTCAAAGAAAAGCGGCGTGATAGTTGCAGGTGGTTCCTGGCTCAATCAGACGATGGTGAACGATTGATGATCGTTCGCACGTACCGGACGTGTTGTTTCGCGGAATACAATCACAATCACCGCAAGGTCTTTGAGCAGGATCCCAGCTTTTCCAAGCCTTCAGGAATTTTTGACTGGAAGCTGGTAAGTAGCCTTGGTACACGCTCTCTTTGTTTCTCGGATTGAATTATTAGATTAACCAGGAGATAACCGATGACAAGGATCATGATGGAAGTGCGGTTTCGTTCATCAGGCAAAACTGTGTGTACACATCGTACCATGCGTCTCTCCATGCACCAAACCCTGATATGTTCCACCATGCTCTGCAGCCCAAAGTAGGAGAGAGGGTCACAAGTATCAGACTTCGACCTGTTGGCTAGAGTTTCCCCCGTCAGGCACCCATCTGGTTGAAGCTGTCAGCCAATCTCCACAGCTTAATAAATTGTAACGTCGAACTAAGCCAGTTAGTTAGATGCGTACACTTGGTATAGTAGGATCTTTATTTAGTTTGACGCATACACTTGTTCTTTTTTGGTAGCCCTTTTGTAATGATGTCTGATGTTTGGCTTGGAAGAGAGAGTTGTGTCTTTACTCTTCTGGACTGCTTACTGCTTCTGTTGCACCCCCAGCCCTGGTTGATGCTGCTGCTGTTTTCAATGTACAATCAGTAGTATATTTCGTCTGTTGGTTGAATAAATGTGTTGTTAGAACGACAAACCCAATGTTTTGGAAGTCGTTGCATGGTCCAATACTTTAATGCCCCGTACCGTACATAGCACATACTATTTTTGGTACGGTTCCACTTGTCGATAACATGCAGCCCACCGATGAAGGCCCAATAGACGATCCCATAATTAACTAGAAGGGAGGGTCTCACAAGAATCCGGGCCAGGTACATGCTCATGGTCCCCTAAAAATAAATATAAATAAATAAAGCTGAATGCTCATGCACCTGTTCTTTAAATTCACGATTTGAAAAGTCAAATTTTAACTGGAAGGGAGAGTCATTACATTCAGTCGATATTATTCTTAGGCAAAGATAGCGGCCAATATTTTTTCTCCCGCCATTATCTTCCTACAACCAGCGGACCCATGCAAATCGTAGTCAACATCATAAATAGTTCCGGTCCATTATTATTTTTCGATAAGAATGCCCAACCCAGCCCAACACATTGGCGACACCACTTTATCCTCCGCCTTGGTGCGCTTGCCGCGGCGCCGCCGTTTGGCCCTGTCAACATAGTGAATCGGGAGAGGGCTGTAGTTGTGAGTATGACAGTACGGACCCACGAGGTCCACTCGCGAACACAAGCAAGCGCCTCTTTTACTACTCAGATGCACCCCTCGTTTTTTACTCTAATCCACCATGCTGATATCTGGGACCCACATCATTGTCAACGTATAGTCTATTAACGACAAAATTGCACAACCTTTTTTTGAGGATTGGTTCGGATTAGCAGGCTATAAACTGGGTTGTGTGATCTCCGTGGCCCGTCTAACAACATGACCAGCCCAGCAGTTTTTTCTTTGGGAAAATAGGTAGCCCACTATTTCTTCTTGAAGAATACCCAAGCTGGGCCTATTTGTTTTCTCCGATTACTGGGCTGCAAATCTTTCAAAACGAGGAGGGATCCATTCCAGCCTGGCCAAAGAGTATGGGTGGTATATCTTTAAAGTAATAAAAGGGGTTGCAAATTCCAAAAAAAATATAGCAAATGGGAAATTAGTTTCATTTTTTGTTTTTGTTCTTCACTGATATTTTATATTTCTTTGGATTTTGACATGACATAGTACTACCTTATATTTAAATTTGTTTTAGTATGGCTACTAATTTTTGGATTAAGAATATTTTGTTCCCCAGCAAAAATATGCGAATTTTTAATATTTCGCACATTTTTTAGTTCAAAATTTTAACCCTCGCACTGACCAAAAAATGGGTAGCAATTCTAAATATGGAAAATGGGCTGCAATAAATTCCATATGAATTAGCAAATGGGCAGTAAATTATAAAATAATAGCAAACGGGTTGTACGTGCCACACATTTCGAGGCTGACTTGTTTACGCGAGGCTTTCTCAGTCAACACACGATTCTAGCAGCAGTGACTATTGGATGTCCATCCAACGGACATCGTGCTTCTTCAATCTCCGATCTTCTTGCTCCAGCCGCCTAAACCAGCGCCGGCGGGACTGCCTGCTCCCTCCTCTTGTGGCCGGTTGTGATGCCGTGGAGGCTTCACCGGCCCATCCTACTCCTTTCGCTGGCCTGGCCATCCCTCTGCCCACCCGCACCTCATGTTATTCTCCGGTGACGGCAGCGTCACGCCGCAGCCGAACCAGTCAACCGTCATACTCTCCTGAACGTGGGCATCCACTGTTGTGTCTTCGCCGGCTCCGAGTCATATTTCTAGGCCTCACCGTCATCCACCGCGTTGGTGCTCTAGGCACGGCGTGCTCTACATTCAACAAAGGACAACCATCAGAATAGAGATGTACGTGGAGAGGCTGACAGTAGGGACCCCCATGGTCCATGGCCGCACGCAAGCAACTGCCTCCTTATTACGCGAAAAAATGATTCCTCCCACTAACATTTGGGGCACACTGGTTCGGAGGCTGACCTGTGGGCCTACTAAGTTGACGCGTACGCAGGGCTTTGTCAACTTAGTCAACAAACGATTCTAGTAGCAGTGACCGTTGGATATTAATCGAACGGTCCTGCTGCTTCTTCAATGGCTGTTCTTCTTGCACCAGCCGCCCAAACCAGCTCCTGTGAGACCGCCTGCTCCTGCCTCCAGTGGCCAGTTGTGCTACCTCGCAGGCCTCACCACCCCACCCTACTCCCACCGCTGGCCAGGCCTCTACTGACTCACCCATGACCCGTGGTATTTTGCGGCGATGATAGCCTCACACCATAGCTGAACCAGTCAACCCTCGTACTCCTCTCCGCATGGGCATCCACTGTCGTGTCTTCCCTGGCTCCACATCCTCCCCTTCTAGGCCTCGTCGTCGTCCATCGCCTTGGTGCTGTCGACGCAGTGTGGTTAACATGGTCAAGGAATGACTTTCATCGGAAGAGGACTGTACATGGAGATGCTGATAGCTGGGTCCACGGCCGCAACAAGGAAGTGCAACCTTATTACGCATAAAGTAATTATTCCTCCACCTGATAGCGGGGACCCACCGGAAGGCACTCTGTATTTTGCGAAAAAACATTTCCCCCTGACAGCTGGGACCTACCAGCTACATCTTCGCACACAAGGAAGTGCGTCCATGTTACGGGCAAAAAAATGATTCTCCCCCTGACCGCTAGAACCCACCATCAATAACTCCGCACGCAAGGAAGTGCCTCCTTATCCTCCTTGACAGTCGCGACCCACATGGTCGAAGCGTACATAGCATTGTCATTCTGGTTGTGAACGTGTACGTACATACTGGTCGATCAGTCTCTCTTTAACTATGAACCGTGGTCGAGCAAGCTACGGCACGTGTAGTAGTAGAGCCCCCGACGTAGCAGTTCAGGCAGTCTAGTCAAAACCGTGTACATGTACGTACAACCAGATGCCAAAAAATAGGACCACGTACGTACATACGAGCGGGATCTCGAACACCTACTCGCGCATTTGTACGACCAAGGCTCGTGTACATGGAGAGGCAACAGACGGCAGCAACGACGTCATGTTCATCGTAAGCCAACCGGCTGGGTCGGAACGAAGAAACTGTGTCATGTTCATGGGAGGCAACTAAATGCATCGTGTTCATCGGGAGGCAACCGAATACGTTGTGTTCATCGGCAGCCAACTGGCTTGGACGGAACAACCAAAACGAGGTCTTGCATACCATAGAATGGAGGAAACGGGCCTTCTGTTCGACCGCGTACGCTCGAAACATTGTCCTGTTTATAGGGAAGGGTCTGGCGTACCACAAAATGGTGGAAACAAACTTCTGTTTGAGCTCCTACGGTTGAAATGGGGCCCTGTTGATCGGGAGGGGTGTGGTGTACCACAAAACGGAGCAAACAGACTTCTCTTTGACCTCCTACGATTGAAACAGGGGTCTTGTTGATCGGGAGGTGTCGTGGAATTGTCACGTCAGATGTCCTAGTGTGAGAACTTAGTCATGGAGCCATCACGACGAGATTAGCTTAAAGGGGTTAAACCGGACAAAAGACACCGGGAGTTTATACTGGTTCGACCACTTGCAGTGAAGGTAAAAGCCTATGATCCAGTTGTGGTGGAATTGATGGGGTTTCGATGACCAGGGAGCGAATCCGCTTTGCCTGGCTCTCGAGTTGTTACTTCTTGTCCTTGAACCACCGCTGGGTCATCCCTTTATATACACGGGTTGACGCCCGGTGGTTTACAGAATCCCGGCTGACTCATACATGTGTCCAGCTTGGTTTCTACCCTTTCCTACCTTACAACACAAGTTTACACATCATATGGCGGTTTATGTCTACGGGCCCCAATCCACCTTTGGGCCCTGGGCCTTTAAATCTCTACAGTAAAGCGCCATACTCCTTGTCTTCATGGGCTTCAATATGGATAACTCATTACGGGTATAACCCGGCCCCACCTGGGCGGTTTATACTCAGTAGTTATATCCCCAACATTAGGCCCCAGATTGATTTGAACCTGTTCATGTCAATCTTCAACACTTAGGAAAATTCCTTCTTCAACACCTTCCTGTAAACCTTGTAATCCGCCATGACATCATCTTCCAAGATTATAGTAAACCGCCATGACGTCACCTGCTTATTAAAACACCTTACATTCCTCCCCTTTATTAATGAGCCTCCAAAAATCGAGGTGACAGCTGTGTCACATATCCATTTTTTGGGCTCCTCGATTCTCGTGCTTGTCGCTTACCCCTTCGCCTTATAAATAAAGCCGAGGGTCATTTTTACCTTTCCCCCTCGCGCCTCTTCACTTCTTCTTCCTCCTCGCGTCGACCTAGCATTCAAGCTCAGCCGCCGCCGCCAAGTCTTTGTCCTCCACCTCAATTCCGGCCGCTGCATCACCCTGAGCTTACCAAAGAATCGCGGTGCCTCTCCGCTGCTTCCGTGACACCGGTAAGTCCTCTTTCCTTCCACCCTAGATTTGTCATTAGGGTTTCTGTACCCATCGGTGTTCATCAGTGTTCGTCATTGTTCGTTTCTGCGCAACAGTTCTTGATCTAAACCTTGATGTTTATCCTGTATAGAGATAGCCATGATTCTTTCTTTCCATTAGTGCATCTCATTTAGGTAGAAAACCCCATCTGGATCCTTCAACTGTTCCAATTCCAGAACATTTAACCCTGAATATTTTTCCATTTTCTGACACACGGTAGATCTAGATTTGTAATGTCAATTTGCGAATCCTGTTTTCCATCACTTAGTTATTTTTTCAGTCATAGATCTGAAAATTGGCAGCTGTGCGGGTAGTTTATCCTTTGAATCATAACCCGCCAGTATACCATTAGTCCCCTCTTAAACCGCCAACTGCTTATATCTGCAAGCTGATAATGTATATCTCCGGTTTATAACTCTTTCACGCTTGAATAATTCCTGCCCCTTTACTTTTAGCAGTTGATCATGATTTCTTAAACCGGCACCAATCTTCCTTCAGGTCTTGTTTAACAAATGGCCAAACAATTTTATGCTTGCAACTGGGTTCCTTCCCGGGTTATGGAAGAGCAGCTGAATGGGTGCATTGCAACCGAAACTTTAGCGAGTAAAGAAATCATCCACTGGAGGGTCCCCGGTCCAGAAAATCCTCCTGAACCCAAGGATGGAGAGGTGATTGTGTTTGCTGATCATCTGGGTCGAGGGTTTAGCCCTCCCAGATTAAAATTCTTCCATGACGTGCTTGCTAGCTTCCAACTCCGCCCTCAAGATATTGGACCGAACTCCGTGTCCAACATTTGCAATTTTCAAGTGTTTTGCAAGGCTTATCTGCAAGAAGAACCTATTGTCGAATTATTCAGAGACTTCTTTTACTTAAACCGTTGTACTGAATTTACGGATGGGCCCAACACTGAACTTGGCGGAGTTTCAATCCAGAAGAGGAAAGATGCCAGTTTCCCTCACGCCAAGCATCATAGCCACCCCAAAGACTGGAATCAGACTTGGTTTTATTGTTGAAACACAGCTCCAGATGACAAAAATCCTCTGCCGGGTTATCGTGCTCACCGGCTTACCAATACACATCCATGTCCCCAATGACTCACTGCAAAGGAATGAGCGAAGTATGCACCACAGCTTTCAAAGCTCCGAGCCTTTATGGCGAATGGTTTAACTCGCGTCGATTTTGTCCGTTGTTGGGTCCCTTGGAGTATCTTGCCCTTAAGCTGTCGCCCCAGTTTAATGTGCGATTACACAGGGGATGTCAAAGACCCTGAGCGACACATTGATATTCAGCTAACTGACGAGGAGATTACTGAATCTGTCAAGAAGATGCTGGATGAAACGGTATCTGAGTGCAGCAAGACAGGGCTTAGTCCTTTCTGTGTTTCCAATAAACCGCCAGCTGTAAGATTTGCATCATTCTTGTCTTAATCCGACCCCTATTAAATATTTCTTTATAACTTGTTATCCATCTTTGCAGGTGATGATCTGTTCTGGAAGAGGAAGCCGCAGGATAAATCGGCGAAGCCGCAGGATAAACCAGGGAAAACACCTCGCACTAAGACCAAAGTTACAAAGAAACCTGTGAAGAAGAAAACTGCCGAGTCCCCTGACCTCCCCAATGATGAAGAGCTTGATGATCCGGAGTCAGAGGTAGAACTTGATTATCTTGGTTCTTTTTTCATACACCTCATTGACAATGATCATTATCAGGACACGGAGGCTAGCCGTGCTGGTGATGTAGAGGTAATTACTCTTTCTTCCAGCTCAAACCCTCTGCCAACACCAAAAACCCGTCAAGCAGTCCGAAAAGTAACATTTTCACACCCTCTAGATTATTTGGATCCGCACTTTCTTTTGAAGACACAGCAGCATGAAGCTCGCCGCACAACCCGGCATAGTGGCCCAGTGGTTACTTCCTCCGGTTTACCGAACACTCCAGTTCGTAAACGCCGCCAAGAGGTCTCTTGTACTTCTGATACACCTTGTCCAAGGGCGGGTTATTTCCAATATCCTCTTAATCCGTCTAACTCGAAATATCAGGGGACCTCCCATTCATCTTCTGGCGAATCAACAGGGACAAAGCTTCCAACCCTTAAAACGGTTCCTGGGTGAGAAGATTTTGCTAATCCATCATACATTTATATTTTTGATCCTTGCACTGTACTAACGCATACTTATTACTTTCCAGAGCCAAAGCCAGAGCCAGCAAGAAAGCAAAAGTGAACAAACCGAGTGAAGACCCAATTCAGGATGAAACGAAAAAAACTCCTGAACCATCACATCCAGATGTTGACAATATTCCTGATGGCACGTCGTTGCCGGATCAAGCAATTGAAGCTGAGCACATGGATATTGATCAATCGGCTCATGCTATTGATCAGCCAAGCCCGGCTAAAGGTGCTGATGACGATGTTGTCGTTACTGGCATTGGTTACTGCTACGTCTTGAGCTTGCATTGGTTTTCCTTGAAGAGGAAAGGGTGATGCAGCAAAGTAGCGTAAGTATTTCCCTCAGTTTTTGAGAACCAAGGTATCAATCCAGTAGGAGGCTCCTCAAAAGTCCCACGCACCTACACAAACAAAGAAGAACCTCGCAACCAACGCAATAAAGGCGTTGTCAATCCCTTCACGGCCACTTGTGAAAGTGAGATCTGATAGAGATAATATGATAAGATAAATATATTTTTGGTATTTTATGATATAGATTGGAAAAGTAAAGATGCAAATAAAAGTAGATGGTAAACTTGTATGATAAAAGATAGACTCGGGGGCCATAGGTTTCACTAGTGGCTTCTCTCAAGATGGCATAAGTATTACGGTGGGTGAATAAATTACTGTCGAGCAATTGATAGAAAATAATTATGACATTATCTAGGCATGATCATGTATATAGGCATCACGTCCATGACAAGTAGACCGACTCCTGCCTGCATCTACTACTATTACTCCACACATCGACCGCTTTCCAGCATGCATCTAGAGTATTAAGTTCACAAAGAACAGAGCAACGCATTAAGAAAGATGACATGATGTAGAGGGATAAACTCATGCAATATGATATAAACCCCATCTTTTTATCCTCGATGGCAACAATACAATACGTGCCTTGCTGCCCCTGCTGTCACTGGGAAAGGACACCTCAAGATTGAACCCAAAGCTAAGCACTTCTCCCATTGCGAGAAAGATTAATCTAGTAGGCCAAACCAAACTGATAATCCGAAGAGACTTGCAAAGATAACTTAATCACACATAAAAGAATTCAGAGGATATTCAAATATTTCTCATAGATAAACTTGATCATAAACCCACAATTCATCGGATCTCGACAAACACACCGCAAAAAGAGTTACATCGAATAGATCTCCAAGAAGATCAAGGAGAACTTTGTATTGAGATTCAAAGGGAGAGAAGAAGCCATCTAGCTAATAACTATGGACCCGAAGGTCTGCGATAAACTACTCACAACTCATCGGAAGGGCCTTGGATAGAGGCCCTCCATGGTCGATTCCCCCTCCAGCGGAGCACCGAAGAAGGCTCCAAGATGGGATCTGGCGGATACAAAAGGTTACGGCGGTGGAAATAGTTTTTCGTGGTGCCCTCCGATGTTTTCAGGGTACATGGGTATATATATAGGAGGAATAAGTAGGTCGGTGGACGCTCGAGGGGCCCACGAGGGTGGGGGTGCGCCCACTTGTAGGGGGCGCGCCGGGCACCCTCGTGACCGCCTCCTCTGTTGCTTGACGTCCACTCCAAGTCCCCTGGATCACATTTGTTCCAAAAAGATTGCTCCCGAAGGTTTCATTCCGTTTGGACTCCGTTTGATATTCCTTTTCTTCGAAACACTAAAATAGGAAAAAAAACAGCAATTCGGGCTGTGCCTCCAGCTAGTAGGTTAGTCCCAAAAATGATATAAAAGTGTAAAGTAAAGCCCATAAACATCCAAAACAGGTAGTATAATAGCATGGAACAATCAAAAATTATAGATACGTTGGAGACGTATCAAGCATCCCCAAGCTTAATTCCTGCTTGTCCTCGAGTAGGTAAATGATAAAAATAGAATTTTTGATGTGGAATGCTACCTAGCATAATTCTCAATGTAATTTGATTTATTATGGCATGAATGTTCACATCCAAATGATTCAAAATAGAAGTTCATATTTACATGAGAAATAGTAATACTTCAAGCATACTAACTAAGCAATCATGTCTTCTCAAAATAACATGGCTAAAGAAAGTTCATCACTACAAAATCATATAGTTTGGTCATGCTTCCATTTTCGTCACACAAGAATGCTCTCATCTTGCACACGCCCGATGACAAGCCAAGAAATTGTTTCATACTTTAGTAATCTCAAACTTTTTTCAACCTTCACGCAATACAGGAGCGTGAGCCATGGATATAGCACTATGGGTGGAATAGAATGTGATGATGGAGGTTGTGTGGAGCAGACAAAAAGGAAGAAGGTCTCATGTTAACGAGGCTAATCAACGGACTATGGATATGCCCATCAATTGATGTCAACATGAGGAGTAGGGATTGCCATGCAACGGATGCACTAGAGCTATAAATGTATGAACGCTCAACAAAAGAAATTAAGTGGGTGTGCATCCAACTTGCTTGCTCACGAAGACCTAGGGCATTCTGAGGAAGCCCATCGTAGGAATATACAAGCCAAGTTCTATAATGAAAAATTCCCACTAGTATATGAAAGGGACAACATAAAAAACTTTCTATATGAAGAACATGGTGCTACTTTGAAGCACAAGTGTGGAAAAGGATAGTAACATTGTCCCCTTTTTATTTTTTATTTTTTATTTTATTTTATTTTTATTCTTTGGCCTTTCTTTTTTTTTCTTTTTGGCCTTTTTTGGGACAATGCTCTAATAATGATGATCATCACACTTCTATTTATTTACAACTCATGGATTACAACTCAAAACTAGAACAAGATATGACTCTATATGAATGCCTCCGGTGGTGTATCGGGATGGGCCATGAATCAAGAGTGACATGTATGAAAAATTATGCATGGTGGTTTTGCCACAAATATGATGCCAACTACATGATCATGCAAGGCAATATGACAATGGTGCTGCGTGTCATGATGATGAACGAAATGGTGGAAAGTTGCATGGCAATATATCTCGGAATGGCTATGGAAATGCCATCATATTTAGTTATGGTGGCTGTTTTGAGGAAGATATAAGGAGGTTTATGTGTGATAGAGAGTATCGTATCATGGGGTTTGGATGCGCCGGTGAAGTTTGCACCAACTCTCAAGGTGAGAAAGGGCAATGCACGGTACCGAAGAGGCTAGCAATGATGGAAGGGTAAGAGTGCGTATAATCCATGGACTCAACATTAGTCATAAAGAACTCATATACTTATTGCAAAAATCTACAAGTCATCAAAAACCAAGCACTATGTGCATGCTCCTAGGGGGATAGATTGGTAGGAAAATACCATCGCTCGTCCCCGACCGCCACTCATAAGGATGACAATTGAAGAACACCTCATATTTCAAATTTGTTACACAACTTTTACCATACGTGCATGCTACGGGACTTGCCAACTTCAACACAAGCATTCTTTAAATTCGTAATCACCCAACTAGCATGACTCTAATATCACCACCTCCATATCTCAAAACAATTATCAAGTATCAAATTGATCATAGCATCCAATTCACTTCCTATGATAGTTTTTATTATACCCAACTTGGATGCCCATCATTCTAGGACCAATTTTGTAACCATAGCAAATACCATGCTGTTCTAAGAGACTCTCAAAATAATATAAGTGAAGCATGAGATACTAGCAATTTCTACAAAAATAAGCCACCGCCGTGCTCTAAAAGATATAAGTGAAGTACTAGAGCAAAACTATCTAGCTCAAAAGATATAGGTGAAGCACATAGAGTATTCTAATAAATTCTAATCAAGTGGGGTTCTCCCAAAAGGTGTGTACAGCAAGGATGATTGTGGTAAACTAAAATTCAAAGACTAATAACATACAAGACGCTCCAAGCAAAACACATATCATGTGGCGAATAAAAATATAGCTCCAAGTAAAGGTACCGATAGACGAAGACGAAAGAGGGGATGCCTTCCGGGACATCCCCAAGCTTAGGATTTTGGTTATACTTGAATATCTTGGGGTGCCATGGGCGTCCCCAAGCTTAGTCTCTTGCCACTCCTTATTCCATAGTCCATCAAATCTTTACCCAAAACTTGAAAACTTCACAACACAAAACTCAACACGAAATCTCATAAGCTCTGTTAGTGCACGAAAGAAAAACCACCACATAAGGTACTGTAATGAACTCATTCTTTATTTATATTGGTGTTAAAACTACTGTATTCCAACTTATTTATGGTTCATACCCTACATAGTAGCCATAGATGCATCAAAATAAGCAAACAACACACGAAAAACAGAATCTGTCAAAAACAGAACAGTCTGTAGCAATCTGTAACTCTCGTATACTTCTAGAACTCTAAAAATCCTACCAAAATAGGGAGTCCTGGGAAATTTGTCTATTGATCTACAGCAATAAGAATCAACCCAAAATAACGTTTCTTTGAATTACTAAAATTATTTTCGT
This sequence comes from Aegilops speltoides, assembly GCA_021437245.1. Taxonomy (NCBI): domain Eukaryota; kingdom Viridiplantae; phylum Streptophyta; class Magnoliopsida; order Poales; family Poaceae; genus Aegilops; species Aegilops speltoides. The sequence goes on from CM038146.1 coordinate 178,676,197, forward strand.
GCGCGCAAAGTTTCTGTTTTTCAGCAGAATCAAATTAACTATTACCATAGGTTATCCTATAGGTTCTACTTGGCACAAACACTAATTAAAACAAGAAAACACATCTAAACAGAAGGTAGATGAAATATTTTTACTAAACAGAAGAAAAAACAAAAAAATAAAAATAAAATTGGGTTGCCTCCCAACTAGCGCTATTGTTTAACGCTCCTAGCTAGGCATAGAGATTTCAATGATGCTCACATTAAAGACAAGAATTGAAGCATAAAGAGAGCATCATAAAACACGTGACAAATACATCTAAGTCTAACATAATTCCTATGCATAGGCATCTTATAGGAAAACAAATTACCATCGCAAGCAAAAACTAGCATATGCAAGGAAGCAGAAAGAAACAATAGCAATCTCAACATAACGAGAGGTAATTTAGTAACATGAAAATTTCTACAATCATATTTTCCTCTCTCATAATAATTACATGTGGGATCATAAGAAAATTCAACAAAATAGCTATCACATAAAATATTTCAACGCGATCCACATGCATGCAAAGTTGACACTCTTCCAAAATAGTGGGATCAACATTAACTAAAGTCATGACCTCTCCAAACCCACTTTTATCAAAAAATTCATAAAATTGAACATTCTCCAAATATGTGGGATCTAAAGTTGACACTCTTCAAAACCCACTTCAATAATATTTCAGACACTATTATCAATCTCATATTCATCATGGGGCTTAAATTAATTCTCAAGATCATAAGAAGAATCACCCCAATCATGATCATTGCGACAAGTAGTAGACATAGCAAAACTAGCATCCCCAAGCTTAGGGTTTTGCATATTATTAGCAAAATTGACATCAAGAGAATTTACAGTAAAATAATTGCAATCATGCTTTTTATTCAAGGAGTTATCGTGAATCTCTTGATAAATTTCTTCATCATAATTTTTAGATTCACGAATTTCAAGCAAAGCTTCATAAAGATAATCTAGTGCACAAAACTCACTAGCAATTGGTTCATCATAATTGGATCTATTAAAAATATTAGCAAGCGGATGAGGATCCATAGATCTTTTAGCAAGCGAAGATGCAAGCAAAAAGAAGGCACATGGAGACACAAGAGGCAAACGAAAGAGAGGGGAGAACGGGAAAGAGAGGGCGAATAAACCGGCAAGGGTGAAGTGGGGGAGAGGAAAATGAGAGGCAAATGGCAAATAATGTAATGCGAGGGAGATGAGTTTGTGATGGGTACTTGGTATGTCTTGACTTGAGCGAAGACCTCCCCGGCAACGGCGCCAGAAATCCTTCTTGCTACGTATTGAGCTTGTGTAAGTTTTCCTTGAAGAGGAAAGGGTGATGCAGCAAAGTAGCGTAAGTATTTCCCTCAGTTTTTGAGAACCAAGGTATCAATCCAGTAGGAGGCTCCTCAAAAGTCCCACGCACCTACACAAACAAACAAGAACCACGCGACCAACGCAATAAAGGGGTTGTCAATCCCTTCACGGCCACTTGCGAAAGTGAGATCTGATAGAGATAATATGATAAGATAAATATATTTTTGGTATTTTATGATATAGATTGGAAAAGTAAAGATGCAAATAAAAGTAGATGGTAAACTTGTATGATAAAAGATAGACCCGGGGGCCATAGGTTTCACTAGTGGCTTCTCTCAAGATAGCATAAGTATTACGGTGGGTGAACAAATTATTGTCGAGCAATTGATAGAAAAGCGAATAATTATGAGATTATCTAGGCATGATCATGTATATAGGCATCACGTTCGTGACAAGTAGACCGACTCCTGCCTGCATCTACTACTATTACTCCACACATAGACCGCTATCCAACATGCATCTAGAGTATTAAGTTCATAAAGAACAAAGTAACGCATTAAGAAAGATGACATGATGTAGAGGGATAAACTCACGCAATATGATATAAACCTCATCTTTTTATCCTCGATGGCAACAATACAATACGTGCCTTGCTGCCCCTGCTGGCACTGGGAAAGGACACCGCAAGATTGAACCCAAAGCTAAGCACTTCTCCCATTGCAAGAAAGATCAATCTAGTAGGCCAAACCAAACTGATAATTCGAAGAGACTTGCAAAGATAACTTAATCACACATAAAAGAATTCAGAGGATATTCAAATATTTCTCATAGATAAACTTGATCATAAACCCACAATTCATCAGATCTCGACAAACACACCGCTAAAAGAGTTACATCGAATAGATCTCCAAGAAGATCAAGGAGAACTTTGTATTGAGATTCAAAGAGAGAGAAGAAGCCATCTAGCTAATAACTATGGACCCGAAGGTCTGTGGTAAACTACTCACAACTCATTGGAAGGGCCTTGGAGATGATGTAGAGGCCCTCCATGGTCGATTCCCCCTCCAGCGGAGCGCCGACGAAGGCTCCAAGATGGGATCTCGCGGATACAGAAGGTTATGGTGGTGGAAATAGTTTTCTGTGGTGCCCTCGGATGTTTTCAGGGTATGTGGGTATATATAGGACAAATAAGTAGGTCGGTGGACACTCGAGGGGCCCACAAGGGTGGGGGCGCGCCAGGCACCCTCGTGGCCGCCTCCTCTGTCGCTTGACGTCCACTCCAAGTCCCCTGGATCACATTTGTTCCAAAACTATTGCTCTCGAAGGTTTCATTCCATTTGGACTCCGTTTGATATTCCTTTTCTTCCAAACACTAAAATAGGCAAAAAAAACAGCAATTCGGGCTGGGCCTCCGGTTAGTAGGTTAGTCCCAACAATGATATAAATGTGTAAAGTAAAGCCCATAAACATCCAAAACGAGTCATATAATAGCATGGAACAATCAAAAATTATAGATACGTTGGAGACGTATCAGTTACACCACCGCTGGCAACCCTATCGCTTTATCAAAGCATAGTGCCAAGGAAGAACTTTCTGCTATGGACAAGGGCAAGTGGAAAACAGATTTATCAAGCTACGCCCACCTCAACGCCCAAGACATTCGTTCTAGATTCTTAGATCGCCTGTACACAAGCCGCGACTATGAAGCCGATTTAGTGGGCCTGATGAAGGAGCGGTATGAGGTAAATATCACTCACTCTGCATAAGCTTTCTTTCCTTATGACCGGCTTAGACTATCAACTCGAGTAGCCCCCAAGGGCTGGTTCATAATATTAATGTGAACCGGGACTTGTAGTAGAACAATATTTAATTTTGCTTGCATAGCCCCCAGGGACCAGTTTATACCTTTAGGATGAACCGGTACCTTTCTGTCATGAAGCTTCCAAAATTCTTGATAATCATCTTTGTAATCCGATTGAGGAAAAAACCATAACCTTGACTTGAGCAAATATGCATTAGCCCCCAAGTGCCAAGTGTATAACTTGTTATGTGCTTGGGACTTCAAATATGCACTACCAACTCATTAAATGTCTCTTCCAGGCTGATCTGAGCAAAAAGGAATCTCAAATCGCCGATCTTCATGAAAATATCATGTCCCAGTAAGCAGAAACTTCCAAGGCTAAAGAAGAGTTGACCAATGCTTTAACAGCCATCGAACAACTGAAGGACAACTTTAAAAGTGAACGGGCAGGATGGGATGCTGAAAAAACAACTCTGCTAAAGCGGGCGGAGGACGCTGAGGCAGCCCTTAATCCAGTAACAGAAGAACTGACCAGCTTGAAGCGGCAAATCAATGCTATGACCACTGCTATCTTCGGTAAATACCCTCTTTATAAGCTTTAAATAAGTAACATCCATGAAACTTCCGGTTTACTAATATTTTGACCATTGCAGGTAGCCGCGTTACTCATCTTGGTCGGACATGCGCAAAAAACTGAAGGCTGCTTATACACTGATAGAGCAATTATATACCAGCGTTCAATGGGTCATCTGCACAGCTTCACATAACAAACCGCCCCCAACTTTAATCAAGGAAACATTGGAAAAATTATCTATGATGCCTGTCCGACTCGAGGAATTGAAGAAATCAGCTTGTAGGGCCGGTGCTCTTACTGCATTGACTCGGGCCAAGGCATGGATATCTGACCTTGATCCGGAAGATATTGGAAACGGCTATCCAGGCCAAAACGAGGACGGGTCAGAATTTGATAATGACGACCTCAGGGCCCTAATGAGGGAAATGCGTCCACTGGCAAGCAAACTGGCTAAAGATACTGATTTGTCATTTACCAGACGATTTATGATGCCAACAACAAATGGGTTAACGCACCAACTTATGATGTGCAAAATCTTATCCCGCCAATCCGTAAGCATACCTACGCCCCTAATGTTGTACCGTCCACCCTTATAAGTGATGAAGCTATCTTCCAAGCCTTAACTGGGATTGGCTGGGCAACCATTGACTTGCAACCACTGGGTGGGGATGAGGAGGATGAACCGGCACAGGATGATCCACAGCCTTCAAGTCACCTAGTGAAGAATCATGATCCGGAGGCCGGTTTAGCTTCTGCACACTGCAATGCGTGTGATAAACAATTATCCTTTTGGGGCATCAAAGCGCCTTGTAATATGCTAGTTTAAACACTTGGTCTGCTATGCCATCGTGCATATTCACTTTGCATAATATTGTTAAACCGTCATGATTATGCTATGTCTGCTTATGATCCTTAGCAGCTTTATTCAATCATGTTTCTGCATACAACAAGTTTAAAGTGTCCTGGCGGTTTACCGCCGGACGGGTCTTAACACCCAACATAAAACCAGTGTTTATAACCAAGGCTGTACTTTTAAGAATAATTTAATATGAAATACATCATACCTGTGACATTGAATCACATCATTAGTTTACCAACTTATTGTAGTAAGGGTGATAACCCAAATCTTGAGTGCGGATAACTCCCCCCATGTTTTGCCGTACCGGGTTGTAATAAACACCGGATTATCCGTATATCATACTAGCGACTTGTAGTCAAAGCCAGACCGGGTCAACAAACACCGGATTATAACTGATCGTGCACTGACAACTTATAGTTGAAAGCCAAGCCGGGTCAATTGACACCGGTCATCTTGCAATTTTGTACTTGGCAACTCAAAAACCAGACCGGGTCAGTAAACACCGGTTTGAATATAAACCTCATCAAAATAAACTGCTAAGAGAAAGATTTAAGAAGAAAATATGCAAAAAGGCGAGGCTTTTCATGGGCTGCGAGGCCATTGAGTCAAACCATTTTACAAAGCCTTATAAGATGGACCTCACATTAACCAATCATCATTTTAACTATGACAAGTTCAGGGTCTTTATAAGATTGACTTGTCAAATGTTCGATAGGTCTTACCAGGATTACCTGGGCGGAGTGACTTACTTAAAAAGGCAGGATAACCCGGGGTTTTAGGTGAATGCACCTAGCTTCCAAGCCTGGCTTTTATAGCCTATTACAAGGTTATAGACTCTTTGTTCTTGTAGAAACAAAGAGCCCCCGAGAAATATTTTGAGCTGTCCTCAATGGGCGCCTATGTTTGAGTTGTGCTTTGCAACAAACTCTCTTTGGCTCCTTCTGATTTTGGGTATGAAGCCCCCAAGCTTTTTTTTGTGTGGCTTTATAAGCCGGATTAATGGACAGTCAGAACTCTGCTTTATAAACAGAAGCCCCATGTAACCAAAAAACTTTTAAGGAAGAATGGCAGAGGCCCCGCTTTAGCAAGGATGCCGGTTTATTATATTGATCATAATATATACATTGTCAAGAGTATGTACATAATAGGAGCCTATGGCTCAGGTGTAGTAAGGCCGAAGATGAGCGATATTGCATGGCCGGTGGGTCTCCTCCTCCGATTTACGTGAGTCTTTGTGCTCTCGAACATCAATAGGGTAGTATGAGCCGTTGTTCAGATTCTTGTTGACCACAAAAGGTCCTTCCCAAGGCGGGGATAACTTGTGCATGTCAGTCTGATCCTGGATGAGCAGGAGCACCAGATCACCTTCTTGAAAAGTTTTGGTTCTAACCCGACGGTTGTGATAACAATGCAGATCTTGCTGGTAAATCCCCGAACGAGCTGCTGCAATGTCATGCTCCTCATCTAACCGGTCAAGTGCTTCCTGTCGTGCCTTCTCATTGTCAGCTTCAACATAAGCCGCCACACGAGGCGAATCATGGCAGATGTCACTAGGGAGAACCACCTTTGCCCCGTAAACCATGAAAAAAGGTGTGTAACCCGTAGATCTGTTAGGCGTGGTGTTGATGCTCCATAACACAGAAGGTAACTCCTCCACCCAACAACCTGGCGTCCGCTGTAAAGGAACCATAAGCCGGGGCTTGATGCCTCTCAGGATCTCTTGATTGGCTCTCTCTGCTTGACCGTTAGATTGAGGATGAGCCACTAATGACACATCAATCCGGATGTGCTATTATCAGTTATGATGCTGTGTGGAAAACCAAACCGGAAGATCACTTTCTTGAAGAATTGAACCGCCATGGCTGCATCACACTTACTGACTGGCTCTGCCTCCACCCACTTAGTGAACTTATCAACCACCACCAAAAGGTGGGTCTTCTTATCTTTGGACCTCTTAAAGGGCCCAACCATATCCAGCCCCCAAGTTGCAAACGGCCAAGTGATTGGAATCATCCTCAATTATTGAGCCGGAACATGAGCTCGGTGTGAGAACTTCTGACAACCATCACACTTTTTCACCAAGTCCTCAGCATCAGCATGAGCCGTCAACCAATAGAAGCCATGGCAAAAAGCTTTAGCTACCAAGGATTTCGAACCGGTGTGGTTGTTGGGGAACGTAGTAATTTCAAAAATTTCCTACGCACACGCAAGATCATGGTGATGATATAGCAACGAGAGGGGAGAGTGTTCGTCCACGTACCCTCGTACACCATAAGCGGAAGCATTAGCACAACGCGGTTGATGTAGTCGTACGTCTTCACGATCCGACCGATCCAAGCACCGAACGTACGGGGCCTCCGAGTTCAGCACACGTTCAGCTCGATGACGATCTCCGACCCTCCGATCCAGCAAAGGCTCCGGAGATGAGTTTGTCAGCACGACGGCGTGGTGACGATGATGATGTTCTACCGGCGCAGGGCTTCGCCTAAACTCCGCGACGATATGACCGAGGTGGAATATGGTGGAAGGGGGCACCGCACACGGCTAAGGAACGATCCGTAGATCAACTTGTGTGTCTTTGGGGTGCCCCCCGCCCCCGTATATAAAGGAGCCAGGGGGGAGGAGGCGGCCGGCCTAGAGGGCGCGCCAAGGGGGGGGTCCTACTCCCACCGGGAGTAGGACTCCCTCTTCCGAGTAGGATAAGGAGAAGGGGAAAGAGGAGGAAGAGGGAAGGAAAGGGGGCGCCGCCTTCCCTTGTCCTATTCGGACTAGGAGGGGAGGGCGCGCCCCCCTCGGCTCCTTCCTCTTCTCCCTCTTGGCCCATGTAGGCCCATTAACCCGGGGTTCCGTAACCTCCTGTACTCGGTAAAATGCCGATTTCACCGGAACCATTCTGATGTCCAAACATAGGCTTCCGATATATCAATATTTATGTCTCGACCATTCCGAGACTCCTCGTCATGTCCGTGATCACATCCGGGACTCCTAACAAACTTCGATACATCAAAACTTATAAACTCATAATAAAACTGTCATCGAAATGTTAAGCGTGCGGACCCTACGGGTTTGAGAACTATGTAGACATGACCTAAAACCATTCTCGGTCAATAACCAATAGCGGGACCTGGATGCCCATATTGGTTCCTACATATTCTATGAAGATCTTTATCGGTCAAACCGCATAACAACATACGTTGTTCCCTTTGTCATCGGTATGTTACTTGCCCGAGATTTGATCGTCGGTATCCAATACCTAGTTCAATCTCGTTACCGGCAAGTCTCTTTACTCGTTCTGTAATACGTTATCTCATAACTAACTCATTAGTTATAATGCTTGCAAGGCTTAAGTGATGAGTATTACCGAGAGGGCCCAGAGATACCTCTCCGACAATCGGAGTGACAAAACCTAATCTCGAAATACGCCAACTCAACATGTACCTTCGGAGACACCAGTAGTACTCCTTTATAATCACCCAGTTACGTTGTGACGTTTGGTAGTACCCAAAGTGTTCCTCCGGTAAATGGGAGTTGTATAATTCTCATAGTTACAGGAACATGTATAAGTCATGAAGAAGGCTTTAGCAGAATACTAAATGATCAAATGCTAAGCTAACGGGATGGGTCATGTCAATCACATCATTCTCCTAATGACGTGATCCCATTAATCAAATGACAACACATGTCTATGGTCAGGAAACATAACCAGCTTTGATTAATGAGCTAGTCAAGTAGAGGCATACTAGTGACACTATGTTTGTCTATGTATTCACACATGTATTATGTTTCCGGTTAATACAATTCTAGCATGAATAATAAACATTTATCATATGAGGAAATAAATAATAACTTTATTATTGCCTCTAGGGCATATTTCCTTCAGTCTCCCACTTGCACTAGAGTCAATAATCTAGTTCACATCGCCATGTGATTTAACACCAATATTCATATCTGTATATGATTAACACCCATATTCACATCGTCATGTGACCAACACCCAAAGGGTTTACTAGAGTCAATAATCTAGTTCACATTGCTTATGTGATTAACACCCAAAGAGTACTAAGGTGTGATCATGTTTTTCTTGTGAGAGAAGTTTAGTCAATGAGTCTGTCTCATTCAGAACTGTATGTATTTTGCAAATATTCTATGTCCACAATGCTCTGCACGGAGCTACTCTAGCTAATTGCTCCCACTTTCAATATGTATCCAGATTGAGACTTAGAGTCATCTGGATCAGTGTAAAAGTTTGTACTGATGTAACTTTTACAACAAACTCTTTTATCACCTCCATAATCGAGAAACATCTCCTTAGTCCTTACTAAGGATATTCTTGACCGCTGTCCAGTGATCTACTATTAGATCAAAATTGTATTCCCTTGCCAAATTCAGAGCAAGGTATACAATATGTCTAGTTCACAGCATAGCATACTTTATAGAACCTATGACTGAGGCATAGGGAATGACTTTTCATTCTCTTTCTATTTTCTGCCATGGTCGGGCCTTGAGTCTTACTCAATTTCACACCTTGCAACACAGACAAGAACTCCTTCTTTGACTGTTCCATTTTGAACTATTTCAAAATTTATCAAGGTATGTATTCATTGAAAAATCTTATCAAGCGTCTTGATCTATCTATATAGATCTTGATGCTCAATGTGTAAGCAGCTTCACCGAGGTCTTTCATTGAAAAACTCTTATTCAAGTATCCTTTCATGCTTTGCGGAATAATTCTACATTATTTCCGATCAACAATATGTCATTCACATATGCTTATCAGAAATGCTGTAGTGCTCCCACTCACTTTCTTGTAAATACAGGCTTCACCATAAGTCTGTACAAAACTATATGCTTTGATCCACTTATCAAAGCGTATATTCCAACTCTGAGATGCTTGCACCAGTCCATAGATGGATCGCTGGAGCTTGCACATTTTGTTAACACCTTTAGGATTGACAAAACCTTCTAGTTGCATCATATACAACTCTTCTTTAAGAAAACCATTAAGGAATGCAGTTTTGACATTCATTTGCCAGATTTCATAAATTGTGGCAATTGCTAACATGATTCGGACAGACTTAAGCATCGCTACAGTTGAGAAAATCTCATTGTAGTCAACACCTTGAACTTGTCAAAAACCTTTTTGCGACAAGTCAAGCTTTGTAGATAGTAACACTACTATCAGCATCTGTCTTCCTCTTGAAGATCCATTTATACAATATGGCTTCCCGATCATCGGGCAACTCCACCAAAGTCCACATTTGGTTCTCATACATGGATCCCATCTCAGATTTCATGGCCTCAAGCCATTTCGCGGAATCTGGGCTTATCATCGCTTCCTCATAGTTCGTAGGTTCATCATGGTCTAGCAACATGACTTCCAGAATAGGATTACCGTACCACTCTGGTGCGGACTGTACTTTGGAAGACCTACGAGGTTCTGTAGTAACTTGATCTGAAGTTTCATGATCATCATCATTAGCTTCCTCACTAATTGGTGTAGGAATCATTGGAACTGATTTATGTGATGAACTACTTTCCAATTCGGGAGAAGGTACAAATTATCTTATCAAGCTCTACTTTCCTCCCACTCACTTCTTTCGAGAGAAACTCCTTCTCTAGAAAGGATCCATTCTTAGCAACAAATGTTTTGCCTTCGGATGTGTGATAGAAGGTGTACCCAACAGTTTCCTTTGGGTATTCTATGAAGACGCACTTCTCCGATTTGGGTTTGAGCTTATCAGGATGAAACTTTTTCACATAAGCATCGTAGCCCCAAACTTTAAGAAACGACAACTTGCGTTTCTTGGTAGATCACAATTCATATGATGTTGTCTCAACGGATTTAGATGGTGCCCTTTTAACGTGAATGCAGCTGTCTCTAATGCATAATCCCCAAACGATAATGGTAAATCAATAAGAGACATCATAGATCGCACCATATCCAATAAAGTGCGGTTACGACATTCGGACACACAATAATGTTTGTGGTGCTACAGGTGGCGTGAGCTGTGAAACTATTCCACATTGTTTTAATTGAAGACCAAACTCGTAACTCAAATATTCATCTCCACGATAAGATTGCAGAAACTTTATTTTCTTGTTACGATGATTTTCCACTTCACTCTGAAATTCTTTGAACCTTTCAACTATTTCAGACATGTTTCATCAAGTAGATATACCCATATCTACTCAAATCATCTTGTGAAGGTCAGAAAATAACGATACTTGCCACGAGCCTTCATACTCATTGGTCTGCATACATCAGTATGTATTATATCCAATAAGTCAGTAGCTCGTTCCATTGTTCCGAAGAACGGACTTTTAGTCATCTTGCCCAAAAGGCACGGTTCGCAAGCATCAAATGATTCATAACCAAGTGATTCCGAAAATCCATCTTTATGGAGTTTCTTCATGCGCTTTACACCGATATGACCCAAACGGCAGCGCCACAAATAAGTTGCACTACCATTATTAACTTTGCATCTTTTGGCATCAATATTATGAATATGTGTATCATCACGATCGAGATCCAACAAACTATTTTCATTGGGTGTATGACCATTGAAGGTTTTATTCATGTAAACAGAACAACAATTATTCTCTGATTTTAAATGAATAACCGTATTGCAACAAACATGATCAAATCATATTCATGCTCAACGTAAACGCCAAATACAGTAATCCCGAAAGTATAGGGAGTGTGCGATGATGATCATATCAATCTTGGAACTACTTCCAACACTCATCGTCACTTCTCCTTCAACTAGTCTCTGTTTATTCTGTAACTCCTGTTTCGAGTTACTAATCTTAGCAACCGAACAAGTATCAAATACTCAGGGGCTACTATAAACACTAGCAAGGCACACATTAATAACCTGTATATCAAATATACCCTTGTTCACTTTGCCATCCTTCTTATCTACCAAATATTCAGGGCATTTCCGCTTCCAGTGACTATTTCCTTTGCAGTGTAAGCACTTAGTTTCAGGCTATGGTCCAGCTTTGGGCTTCTTCGCAGGAGTGACAACTTGCTTGTCTTTCCACTTGAAGTTCCCTTTCTTTCCCTTTGCCCTTTTCTTGAAACTAGTGGTCTTGTCAATCATCAACACTTGATGCTCTTTCTTGATTTCTACCTTCGTTGATTTCAACATCACGAAGAGCTCGGGAATCGTTTTCGTCATCCCTTGCATACTATAGTTCATCACGAAGTTCTACTAACTTGGTGATGGTGACTAGAGAATTCTGTCATCACTCTCTTATCTGGAAGATTAACTCCCACTTGATTCAAGCGATTGAAGTACCCAGACAATCTGAGTACATGCTCACTAGTTGAGCGATTCTCCTCCATCTTTTAGCTATAGAACTTGTTGGAGACTTCATATCTCTCAACTCGGGTATTTGAAATATTAACTTCAATTCCTGGAACATCTCATCTGGTCCATGATGTTCAAAACATCTTTGAAGTCCCGATTCTAAGCCATAAAGCATGGTGCACAAAACTATCAAGTAGTCATCATATTGAGCTAGCCAAACGTTCATAACGTCTGCATCTGCTCCTGCAATAGGTCTGTCACCTAGCGGTGCATCAAGGACATAATTCTTCTGTGCAGAAATGAGGATAAACCTCAGATCATGGATCCAATCCGCATCATTGCTACTAACATCTTTCAACACAGTTTTCTCTAGGAACATATCAAAATAAACATATGAAAGCAACAACGCGAGCTATTGATCTACAACATAATTTGCAAAATACTACCAGGACTAAGTTCACGATAAATTTAAGTTCAATTAATCATATTACTTAAGAACTCCCACTTAGACAGACATCTCTCTAGTCATCTAAGTGATCACGTGATCCAAATCAACTAAACCATGTCCGATCATCACGTGAGATGGAGTAGTTTCAATGGTGAACATCGCTATGTTGATCATATCTACTATATGATTCACGCTCGACCTTTCGGTCTCCGTGTTCCGAGGCCATATCTGTATATGCTAGGCTCGTCAAGTATAACCTGAGTATTCCGTGTGTGCAACTATTTTGCACCCGTTGTATTTGAACGTAGAGCCTATCACACCCGATCATCACGTGGTGTCTCAGTACGAAGAACTTTCGCAACGGTGCTGTAGGATCGAAAGTATGTCTAGAGGGGGGGGGTGATTAGACTACTTGACAATATAAAAATTCTGCCTTTTGACAAAGAATAGTTTTTGGCAGATTCACAATTATGTTCAAGTCAAGCATCACCCTACACATGCAATTCTAGAGTATAGGCATCGGAAAGTAAATTGCACATGTAGTAAAGAGAGGTGGAGAAGAGCAAACGCAATTTTGGAGACGCGGTGATTTTTCTCGTGGTTCCGATAGGTGGTGCTATCGTACTTCCACGTTGATGGAGACTTCAACCCACGGAGGGTAACGGCTGCGAGAGTCCACGGAGGGCTCCACCCACGAAGGGTCCACGAAGAAGCAACCTTGTCTATTCCATCATGGCCTACGCCCACGGAGGGCTAGCCTTACTCGGGGTAGATCTTCACGAAGTAGGCGATCTCCTTGCCCTTACAAACTTCTTGGTTCAACTCCACATCTCGACGGTGGAGGCTCCCAAGCGACACCTAACCAATCTAGGAGGCACCACCCTCCAAAAGGTAATAGATGTTGTAGATGATGATGAACTCCTTGCTCTTGTGCTTCAAATCATAATCTCCCCAACACTCAACTCTCCTCACTGATTTGGCTGTGGTGAAAGAAAGGATTGAGTGGAAAGCAACTTGGGAAGGCTAGAGATCAAGCTTCATATGGTGGGAGTGGAGCAAACAAGGGTAGGTAGTTCTCTTCTCAGAAATGTAAGGTAGGAGTGGTAGTTCTTTTTGATGGCTCTCTCCACGAATGAAGAGGGGGTGGAGGGGTATTTATAGCCTCCACACAAAATCCAACCGTTACACACATTTGAGCAATCTCGGTGAGACCGAAGTTGACAACTCGGTGAGACCGATAGTTCAAATAATGTGAACGTTGGGATTTTCGGTGGGACTGAAAATACAATCTTGGTTAGTCCGATTCGTGCAATGACAAGAGCATGCCAATTTCGGTGGGACCGACTTCATCATCTCGGTGACACCGATTTGATGATGAAGGTTCTGAAGCTTGGCAACTCATGTTTCGTGAGACCTAGTTGAGAATCGGAAAATCCGAGTTTTCTAGGGTTTGGCTTTATGGCTGAGGTGGTTCATCTCGGTGTGGTGAGTTTGGAATATCGGTGGGACCGAGACTACTTATGAGTGTATATGGCGGTGAAAGTTCTTGATAGTTTAGGAGATGTATCACTAAGCACTTGAGCAACCAGATCATCATCATAACCTCATCCCTTTTAATAGTATTGGCTTTTCCTATGGACTCAATGTGATCTTGGATCACTAAACCAAAAATGGAGTCTTGAGCTTTTGCCAATGCTTGCCTTAGCATTTTGGGGGTCCACTTCTTGATCCTTGCCATACCCATATCCTTGAACTCTCTGAAATAATTCTCAAGTAACTATTAGTTCAATGATATATATGTTGTTATTAATTACCAAAACCACCGGGATTAGTTGCACTTTCAATCTCCCCTTTTGGTAATTGATGACAACATATAGATCAAAGCTTCGACAAAGGATATAATCAATGAATAATATAAATCGCTTTGAGAAGTATGTGATAAGCAAGAGCTCCCCTAAATTTGTGCATTATTTAAGATTTGCGTTTGAATGCAAATGCACAATCGATTAGGATCATGGGTCACTCTTCCATGTCACATACATCTTGGTGGAGCGCACAAAATGATAAGAATGAACAGCATGCACCCAATCACCAAGACATGAGTAAATGGTCATACAAGATATGAATGGCATATGATAAGCATTAAGCACACATTAAGGCATAGTACGACCAAGCACTCATTAAGGTAGAATCAAGCGGAGTATCAAACACCTTGAATGTCTCGAAAACCAAAAGTATCTCAAAGAAACCGCAAAAGAACGAAAGAGCAAAAGCGACAATAGCACTCTCTCTCTCGAAGTCCTATGATCTATACAATTTCTCCCCCTTTGGCAACAAGTTACCAAAAAGTTCGAAAAAGCATAGAGCTAAGCGTCCTTTGGGGACTCTGTTGGCGGCTCCCATCAGGTTGATGTTGGAGTGGATATGACAAGCATCGGCGAAGACTTCGGTGATGTCTGTCTTTGGAGGAGTGGTCACTGGAGCTGGAGCTGGAGTAGGAGCAACTCTTTGGAACTGTGGAGGAGTCTTTGGCTGTAGTCTGGTGTCGATCCTTTGGATTAGCAACTGATCGGGTCCTTTGGGAACCGGAGCGATCTGTTGATGAGAATCTGGACTAAGTCATCCTGCATCTCACGCATAAGCTCTTCCTTCTCCCGCTTTGCTTCCTCAATGTCCGCCTCGAGCTTGTTGGCGGTCACTTGCACTTGATCGACTTCACATCCGGGCGTGGATCTTGTCCTCAACAATCCTCTCTAGGCTCTCTGAGGCTGTACAATGCTGGCGAGCGTTGTTCAATCCTTTGAGTAGCTTCAAGAATTTGCTCTCTGAAACTCTTTGGTTTAGCTGCTGCTGCTGCTGCTTCCTTGTCAGCTTTGGCTTTCTTAGCAGCTTCGATCTTGGCTTGACCTTCAACAGATGTCGGATCCTCCTTATCCATCACAACAACATTGTCTTCATGCTCTGGCTGCAGCGGTAAATGTTCTCTATCCAACAAGAATGTGCCCGTGCCAAACTTGGCATTGATAAGCATCTAAATCATGGGCAAATCCACATGACCTTTTCTCGTCATTGCAGTCCTCTTAATGGTCTCTACCATCAAGTCCATCACCTTGAAAGGTGCTTTCTCATCAAGTATGTGCAGCATGTTGATAGAGTATCCTCGATCATGCGATGATCTCAGATTTGGGCATCAAGGTATGCCTCATAATGGTATTAGTGGTAGGTAAGCCTGCACGGAGATAGTAGATCGAGCCGAGCTTCCAGATTCCCAAATCCTTTGCTGGAACCTCTTTGTACATGTTCTTCATGGATTCATGATTCTTCTTTGGAATCCCATATACATCAATATCATCTTCTCGTTGCACTGGAGCATTCAGAATTTCTACCCATTCTTCAACAGAAGAAGAAAATCTTTGACCTTCATCATCCATACAATCTTTCCATCAGGGTAGAAGTGAGCTGTGGCATAAAATTGCATTATCATCTCATCGTTCCAACTGGTCAATTTCGACCTACAAAATCTGCAACACCACATGCGGTGAAACTTTCATGCACATGTGGAAAGAAATCTCTGTGCTCTTCGCTGTCAATGTACTTCCGATCAACATATCTTGTGTCTGCGACTATGGGCTTCTTGTCCATCAAGACGGTCTCATAGAAGTCCTGCTGCTCTCGGTGTGAAATCTGGGATCTCAAGCAGTTCTTCTCCTCACGGCATATGGGTCGGTTTGTCTCCATAGCCCGAGACCTCTATCTTTCCTTGCCTTCATATCCTCGGCTTGAGGATGAGCATCATTATGTAGTGGCAGTTTTTGACGAAGTTTCAGCAAAACTGGTCCTTCCTCGTCTGACTCAAGTGGTGGCACATCATCCTTGTTCTTCTCAGACGCTGGAATGTTTCGACGGTCTTCTTGGGCTTGGCAGCAGGCTTTCTTTGGAGCTGCCTTAGCTGGAGCAGATTTCTTGGGCTTTGATGTGGCTCCAGCCTTAATGGCATCACCCATGAGCTTCTGCTTCTGAGGAGGAGGCTGGGGTGCTTCCTCATCCTCATCCTCTTCTGCTGCATCATGCACTATCCTCTTTCTCTTGGAGGTTTTCTTCACTTTGCTTGCGGCTGCCTCTCCCAAATTCAGCTTCTTAGCAACAGTTGATGCTTGACTTTCTTTGGTGCCCTTCTTAGTTTGTTAACCTTGTTGCTCTTTGGCAACAACCTTCCTCTTAGGCTTTGAGGTCACCTCTTCCTCAACGACAAAATCTGAATCTTCATCATCTGAATTCCTCTTCTTTCTAGCTCTGGTGGCTGCAGGAGGCAAGCCACTTGGTGTACTCCTCTCACCATCATCAGATGAGCTGCTAGGATCAGGACTAGTGCCTGCCTCTGGAATATCTGCAATGGGTGTCTCGACCTGTTACATCATCACTGGCATCGACATGGTGACAACTTTGTGAATAGATAAGGTGTAGGCAGAGAAGAAGAGTCATCACAAAATGCAGAAGTTTTTGCAAAAAAAATGAGTTCAAATTCTAGTATTAGGTTTTCACAGAAGACATTTCGGTCAGACCGAGTTTAAGATTCGGTGAATCCGAAGTGTAAAACAGGAGCTTTCACACCACTTTCGGTTGGACCGAAGTGGGTTTCGGTCCTGCCGAAAACACTAGGGTTTCATAGAATCTTCATTTCGGTCTCACCGATTTTGCACAACTCGGTTGGACCGAAGGGTGCAGTGCAATGGCCATAGGCCAAATCGGTCATACCGAAATTATAAAATCGGTCTCACCGAGATGTGTTCGGCGGAAACCTAACCCTAAAACTTTTACTCGAATCTAGTTCAAACGAACTAATCTGGTGTACAGGAGGATTTCAATCGTGGCAAGATTCTAGGCAATCCAAACATGCATTGAATCGGAGATGGGAGCACGAGTGGGATCAAAACTCACCCTAACTTGGTGGAGTTTTTCTACGGCGGCAACGGCTCGGAGGAGATGTCCGTTGACGGCGATGGAGACCTGCGGCGAGGGCGCACAGGCGACGACGGCGACGATCCGGAGACCAAGGCGACGGCAGCAAGGGGTGTGGGGGCGAAACGTTTGAAGGAGGAATCAACGCGCGCGGCCCTCGGAGTATATATACCCCTTCGCTGTCGGTGGGACCGAGTTGTAAAACTCGGTGGCACCGAGATGGATAACTGCTAGGCAGTTATGCACTTCGGTCACGCCGAAAATCACAACTCGGTTTCACCGAGATGAAAACCTAGATCAGTCTAAATGCTTTCGGTTCGACCGAGTTTGAGTGAGTTGGTCTGACCGAAATCAATTAGAAGGTTTTGGAAATTAGCCCTTGACGGATCGGTGGCTCCGAGTGCTCCTCACTCGGAGGGTCCGAAAATGACTTGTTCAATGTTTGTGATGTAAGCATGAATAGAATTTGAGACAAGAAAGCATAGATAGCTAGGGGAGGTACTTAGGCATTCTTGTCCATCCATTTGGTCAGAAAAATCAAAACGACCAAAACAACAAATGGATGTCCTTGAATGGATAAAATCATGCATCCAACATGCTCACACAATAAGATAGCAAATGAAATATGTGTCAAACATGCACAATCAAAACTCTAGCTACTAACACACAATTTGTCGATGACTAGGTCATCTTTATATGAGTATATTGACTTAGGAGCCAAATGAGAACATTTGATCATAGGTCATACTCATCGTTTAAGCACAAGTGGGGTTACCACTTTTACATAAAGCATTGATGTGTTCACATCATTTGAAGATGCTTTAGCTCAATTTTTAGAGCAAAGCTCCCCCTAGATGTGAGAACCCTTTTAAAGGGTCAAACTAACCTTGGGTTGTCGTAGAAGACTTCATGTAGATGTTGAAGATGTGGATGCTCAATGTTGATGGAGATCATCAAGAGTTGGGAGCTATCCTTTGGATTTGGGCACTTTCAATACCTACATGGGTTAGTCCCACAAGGAACAAACAAGGATATCCATGGACATAGATTGAAGTTCACAATAGATGATGTCCATGAAAGCAATGATTACCTTGTCCCTTGACTTACCAACAAGAGGGTTTGTGACTCCATGAACTAGTGCACGATGTGGAAGTTGATTGCACAAGTTTTTGCCAAAATGAATGTGAGTGAAGTATGTTGGCGGAGTCACCCTCAAGAACTTTCTAGTTCTTCTTCTTGGGATCCACATCATCTTGATGGGAATCCTTGGGGTTGTAGTTGAGCTTGACGAAGTAGAACTTGGCGTTTCCTTGGGAACCCACTTGACCATGGCTTGAGGTGCTTCAACAAATGCATCAATCTCCTCTTGAAGCTTGTCCTTGCCTTTTAGCTTGTGGTCTTGTGGTGGAAGGTCATCTTGAGCTTGTTCCACATTGGAAGAAGTAGGATCATACTTCTCCTTTTGAAGAACAAACTGTGGAGTAGGATATTGACCTTCTTCCCATTCAACACCCTCGGCGTTGAACTTTCGCTCAAAACCAATTCCTTGATTCTTCGGTGCCTTCCTTGCTTGCGAACAATTTCCTCAAAGTTCTTGCTTCCGCAAGGCTCTTGTAGACACCTTTTCTATGATACCTTTCAATAAACTATTTTCTTGCTCAAGTGTAACTTGGCTTGAAACATTGTTAGTGGAATCAAGAGAACTACTAGAAGCAACAACATTGGATTTAGCATGGTTATTGTTACTACTAGAGAAAGAATTTTTCTTATGCTTGTCATGCTTAGTCTTAATGGGTGGCAAGAAATTAGACAAGAGAAGTCGTTTGGCAAGATATGAAGAACTCTTCTTTGAAGATCGTCATTGATTGCTTTTAGAAACTCATGTTCTTGCTCTAGAGTGAGCTTCTCGAAGCGTAGCTTCTCATGAGATCTTAGGAGCTCTCTATGATCTTCTTGAGTTGTTTCATGAGCTAACTTAAGAGTGTTTAGTTCTTTAGTTAGACGCTCAATCTCCTTCATAGCATTGTCATTCGACTCTTCTCGACTATAAAGACTACTAGCATGTTCATCGTTACTAGGTTCATTGGATTTATCATGTAAGAGCTCATCTTCACCAAGCAAGTCATCCTCATCACTATCGAAGTCAATGAATTCAGGGTGTGATACCTTGGGGCCTTTAGCCATGAAGCATCTTCCAATTCCCTCATTTGGTGAATCAAATAAGTCGTAGGAGTTGGAGTTGGAGGATACGAGAGCAAGACCGGCAACACCTTCATCTTGACTGTAGTCGGAGTTGGAGTGATAGCTTCCTTCGGATTGATTGTCGGAGTCGGAGCCGGAGACCCATTCACCTACATGAGCTTGATGTTTTCTTCTTGTGTAGCTCCTTGATGACTTGTCTTTCCTCTCCGAATCCTTGCTTCTCCGAGAGGGTCTTCGTTCATAACGATCATCTCTACTCCTTCTCTCTTTCCGAGGTGACTCATCTCTTGAGCTTCTTCTTCTTGGAGATTCTTCTCTTCTCTTGTGGGGAGCCGTACACTCATTTGAGTAGTGTCCGGGTCTTCCACAATTGTAGCAGTTTCGATCACGACTAGAAGATCTCTTTTCATCATATGATCTAGACTTTGAGCTTCTTTCTTTGCCTCTATTCTTGTAGAATTTGTTGAAGTTCTTGACCATTAGGCTTATCTCTTCATTGGAAACTAACTTGTCACTTGAGGTTGTGGGAGCATCACTTGTAGCTTTGTAAGCACCACTTGACTTGTTGTGAAGCTCTTCCTTATCCTTAAGTGTCATCTCATGAGCAACAATTCTTCCAATGACTTGGTTGGCTTGAGATTCTTGTAGTTTGGCATCATTTGGATCAAAGTGCACACGGTGTCATACTTTCCATCCAAAGCTCTGAGAATCTTCTTGATGATGAATCGGTCGGTCATTTCTTCGCTTCCTAAGCCGGCAATCTCATTTGTGATGAGAGCAAGCCTAGAGTACATTTCAGCGACTCCTTCACCTTCCTTCATCTTGAACTTGTCAAGTTGACCTTGAAGAACATCTAGCTTTGATTCCTTCACGGACTCGGTACCTTCGTGCATTTCAACCAAAGTATCCCAAATCTCTTTTGCATTCTCAAGATGGCTGATTTTGTTGAACTCCTCGGGACACAAGGCATTGAAGAGAATGTCACAAGCTTGAGCATTGTTTTGCAACATCCGCAATTCTTCCGTTGTAGCTTCGCGATCCGGAACTTTTCCTTCCTCGAAGAATTCACCTTGCATACCAACACAAATAATGCCCCATGCGGCTGGGTTATGGCCAAGAATATGCATTTTCATTTTATGCTTCCAACTAGCAAAATTTGTACCATCAAAGTAAGGACCTCTATGAAAATTACCCTCACTAGACGACATACTCTCCTAGGTTGTGAAACCAAGCTTATGGAGTCAATGCAATGAAACCAATACAATGGAGACCAAAGCTCTGATACCACTTGTAGGATCGAAAGTATGTCTAGAGGGGGGGTGATTAGACTACTTGACAATATAAAAATTCTGCCTTTTGACAAAGAACAGTTTTTGGCAGATTCACAATTATGATCAAGTCAAGCATCACCCTACACATGCAATTCTAGAGTATAGGCAGCGGAAAGTAAATTGCACATGTAGTAAAGAGAGGTGGAGAAGAGCAAACGCAATTTTGGAGATGCGGTGATTTTTCTCGTGGTTCCGATAGGTGGTGCTATCGTACTTCCACGTTGATGGAGACTTCAACCCACGGAGGGTAGCAGCTGCGAGAGTCCACGGAGGCTCCACCCACGAAGGGTCCACGAAGAAGCAACCTTGTCTATTCCATCATGGCTCACGCCCACGGAGGCTAGCCTTACTCGGGGTAGATCTTCACAGTAGGCGATCTCCTTGCCCTTACAAACTTCTTGGTTCAACTCCACATCTCGGAGGAGGCTCCCAAGCGACACCTAACCAATCTAGGAGGCACCACCCTCCAAAAGGTAATAGATGTTGTAGATGATGATGAACTCCTTGCTCTTGTGCTTCAAATGATAATCTCCCCAACACTCAACTCTCCTCACTGATTTGGCTGTGGTGGAAGAAAGGATTGAGTGGAAAGCAACTTGGGAAGGCTAGAGATCAAGCTTCATATGGTGGGAGTGGAGCAACTTGATCTCAACACAAGGGTAGGTAGTTCTCTTCTCAGAAATGTAAGGTAGGAGTGGTAGTTCTTTCTGATGGCTCTCTCCACGAATGAAGAGGGGTGGAGGGGTATTTATAGCCTCCACACAAAATCCAACCGTTACACACATTTGAGCAATCTCGGTGGGACCGAAGTTGACAACTCGGTGAGACCGATAGTTCAAATAATGTGAGCGTTGGGATTTTCAGTGGGACCAAAATACAATCTCGGTTAGTCCGATTAGTGCAATGACAAGAGCATGCCAATTTGGTGGGACCGACTTCATCATCTCGGTGACACCGATTTGATGACGAAGATTCTGAAGCTTGGCAACTCATGTTTCGGTGAGACCGAGTTCGTAATCGGAAAATCCGAGTTTTCTAGGGTTTGGCTTTATGGTGAGGTGGTTCATCTCGGTGTGGTGAGTTTGGAATATCGGTGGGACCGAGACTACTTATGAGTGTATATGGCGGTGAAAGTTCTTGATAGTTTAGGAGATGTATCACTAAGCACTTGAGCAACCAGATCATCATCATAACCTCATCCCTTTTAATAGTATTGGCTTTTCCTATGGACTCAATGTGATCTTGGATCACTAAACCAAAAATGGAGTCTTGAGCTTTTGCCAATGCTTGCCTTAGCATTTTGGGGTCCACTTCTTGAGTCCTTGCCATACCCATATCACTGAACTCTCTGAAATAATTCTCAAGTAACTATTAGTTCAATGATATATATGTTGTTATTAATTACCAAAACCACCCGGGGATTAGTTGCACTTTCAGGTGCATACTCAGGGAGAACACTTCTTGGTAATTAGTGAGAGATCATCTTAAAATGCTACCGTCAATCAAAGCAAGATAAGATGCATAAAGGATAAACATCACATGCAATCAATATAAGTGATATGATATGGCCATCATCATCTTGTGCTTGTGATCTCCATCTTCGAAGCACCGTCATGATCACCATCGTCACTGGCTCGACACCTTGATCTCCATCGTAGCATCGTTGTCGTTACGCCATCTATTGCTTCTATGACTATCGCTACCACTTAGTGATAAAGTAAAGCAATTACAGGGCGTTTGCATTTCATACAATAAAGCGACAACCATATGGATCGAGCCAGTTGCCGATAACTTCGGTTACAAAACATGATCATCTCATACAATAAAATATAGCATCACGTCTTGACCATATCACATCACAACATGCCCTGCAAAAACAAGTTAGACGTCCTCTACTTTGTTGTTGCAAATTTTACGTGGCTGCTACGGGCTTAGCAAGAACCGTTCTTACCTACGCATCAAAAACCACAACGATAGTTCTTCAAGTTGGTGCTGCTTTAACCTTCGCAAGGACCTGGCGTAGCCACACTCGATTCAGCTAAAGTGAGAGAGACAGACACCCGCCGGCCACCTTTAAGCAAGAGTGCTCGTAACGGTGAAACCAATCTCGCGTAAGGGTACGCGTAATGTCGGTCCGGGCCGCTTCATCTCACAATACCACCGAACCAAAGTATGACATGCTGGTAAGCAGTATGACTTGTATCGCCCACAACTCACTTGTGTTCTACTCGTGCTTTTAACATCAACGCATAAAACCTGGCTCGATACCCTTTGTTGGGGAGCGTAGTAATTTCAAAAATTCCCTACGCACACGCAAGATCATGGTGATGATATAGCAACGAGAGGGGAGAGTGTTCGTCCACGTACCCTCGTAGACCGTAAGCGGAAGCGTTAGCACAATGCGGTTGATGTAGTCGTACGTCTTCACGATCTGAACGATCCAAGCACCGAACGTACGGGGCCTCCGAGTTCAGCACACGTTCAGCTCGATGACGATCTCCGACCCTCCGATCCAACAAAGGCTACAGAGATGAGTTCCGTCAGCACGACGGCATGGTGACGATGATGATGTTCTACCGGCGCAGGGCTTCGCCTAAACTCCGCGACGATATGACCGAGGTGGAATATGGTGGAAGGGGGCACCGCACACGGCTAAGGAACGATCCGTAGATCAATTTGTGTGTCTTTGGGGTGCCCCCCGCCCCCGTATATAAAGGAGCCAGGGGGAGGAGGCGGGCGGCCTAGAAGGCGCGCCAAGGGGGGAGTCCTACTCCCACCGGGAGTAGGACTCCCTCTTTCCTAGTAGGATTAGGAGAAGGGGGGAAAGAGGAGGAAGAGGGGAAGGAAAGGGGGGGCGTCGCCCCCCTTCCCTTGTCCTATTTGGACTAGGAGGGGGAGGGGCACGCGGCCCCCTCCTGGCTCTTTCCCTCTTCTCCCTCTTGGCCCATGTAGGCCCATTAACCCCCGGGGGGTTCCGGTAACCTCCCGGTACTCCGGTAAAATGCCGATTTCACCCGGAACCATTCCGATGTCCAAACATAGGCTTCCGATATATCAATCTTTATGTCTCGACCATTCCGAGACTTCTCGTCATGTCCGTGATCACATCCGGGACTCCGAACAAACTTCGGTACATCAAAACTTATAAACTCATAATAAAACTGTCATCAAAGCGTTAAGCGTCGCGGACCCTACGGGTTCGAGAACTATGTAGACATGACCTAAAACCATTCTCGGTCAATAACCAATAGCGGGACCTGGATGCCCATATTGGTTCCTACATATTCTACGAAGATCTTTATCGGTCAAACCGCATAACAACATCGTTGTTCCTTTGTCATCGGTATGTTACTTGCCCGAGATTTGATCGTCGGTATCAATACCTAGTTCAATCTAGATTCTTGGCAAGTCTCTTTACTCGTTACATGTCGTCATCTCATAACTAACTCATTAGTTATAATGCTTGCAAGGCTTAAGTGATGAGTATTACCGAGAGGGCCAGAGATACCTCTCCGACAATCGGAGTGACAAAACCTAATCTCGAAATCGCCAACTCAACATGTACCTTCGGAGACACCTGTAGTACTCCTTTATAATCACCCGATTCGTTGTGGCGTTTGGTAGTACCAAATTGTTCCTCCGTAAGCAGGAGTTGCATAATTCTCATAGTTACGGGAACATGTATAAGTCATGAAGAAAGCAATAGCAGAATACTAAATGATCAAATGCTAAGCTAACGGGATGGGTCATGTCAATCACATCATTCTCCTAATGACGTGATCCCATTAATCAAATGACAACACATGTGTCGGTGTACTAAGGTAGGGGTACCTCAGTACCCCAACTTGTGCACGGGCGGTTGCTGACTTCAGCGGCGGGGTTTACCGCGTGCTCGCCAAGACCTTCTGCTCCATGTCAAACCATTCAAAAGCGAAGTATACAAGGCAGAAGATCGAGACCCGGCAAGCGGAGCTTGCCGGAAGGCCAGACTCAAGGTTACTTCACTCACGCAAGGCCACGGCAAGAAGAGCTTGCCAGGAATACTAGAAGATTACATGATAGAAGACACGCCTCGGCCTGTATGCGTCGGCGAGGGCCCGGGAGCGACAAGTTCTGAGCC
The DNA here is from genome assembly GCA_021437245.1 of Aegilops speltoides. NCBI lineage: Eukaryota > Viridiplantae > Streptophyta > Magnoliopsida > Poales > Poaceae > Aegilops > Aegilops speltoides. The sequence goes on from CM038146.1 coordinate 178,701,139, forward strand.
GGCAAGCTCCCGGGTCCGGCAAGGTCAAGACCCGGCAAGGTGCTTGCGGGAGAATCTGTTGTGTGCCGCGCTCGACTCATCAGCCCAGCGTCGCCATGGGGCCTTTCGAGGGGCGCGTGGCGGATGGCTGTGCAGACTGGGGACACGGTGGCACTCCACGGTGGTGGATCCATCGCCCGTGGCGACGGAGACACAAGGCGGGAGCTTTTGGGTCGACGGCGGCGGGCATTAAATGCCCTTGTCCCCATTGTCCAAAGTAGGTAGCGACCACTTTGTTCACGCCTTTGTAGCTCCACTTTGTCCCAAGACTGTTCCAACTACCACCTCTTTTACATTTTTACCCTTTTCTCCTACGTTGACACCTGTCGGTGACCCCTTGCACTATAAAAGGAGGCCCATGCACAACGTGGAGGGGGTTCGAAACCTTTGCAACTCTCGCGCTCGGTGTAGCTGCTACTGTAGCTCTTCAAGCTCCCGAGCTCAATACAATCAAGCAGGAGTAGGGTTTTACGCGTTCACCGCGGCCCGAACCTGGGTAAAAACTGCCCGCGTGCTCGCTACGATCTGCTCTTCGTGCTCCCTCCGCCCTCGTACCGCACAGACAAGGGGCTCCGGTCCCATAGGTGTTCGTGGCGGGCAGTTTCCCCCGACATCTTTGGCGCGCCAGGTAGGGGGCGTCGAGGTTGTGCGGACCCTAATCCGGCGTTCACGCGGGCGCGTTCTTCATCAACCTCTCCAGTTTCATCAGCAACTTCATCAACAATTGCGCCATGGCCCCGAAGAAGAAGGCTTCGGAGGTTGCAGGCCCGTCTGCGTCTCATCCGCCGCCACGGAGCCAGCGGCGGGCGGAGGAGACGCCGTCGGAAGGGTGGTCGCCGGCGAGGACACTCGCGGCGCCACCAGATCCAAGGACAAGACGGATGACCGCGCCTCGGTCTCCGTGGACACGTCGCGTCCATCTCAGCACACGACAACCCAGCAGCGCCATACCACGGGAGGTGGTATCCGCCTGCTGGGGCAAGGACACACCGGAGGCTCGCGGGATGCTCCGGACCACCGTCCGAGCACAAGCAAAGCGAAGGCGCCGGGGCAGGACCCTGCTCCTTCTAACGCTGTTAGGAGTCCGAGCATATCCCGCTCCTCGCACCGCTCGCCCCCGCTCCCCTCCACTCCGGCAGAAGCGCTCGCAAGGGCGCAACTGCTCCTCGACTTCCCTCCAGCGGCGGACAAGGCCGAAGACTGGAGGGCTACCATCCAGAGCCTGATCGCCTTCGCCAACAACGACTCTTCACAGCAGCCGGCGACCTCGCGGCCGCGGCAAGCTGAGAAGACGAAGGCCGACGGCGACAAGACCGCCGGGGGTGCAACCACCGTGCACTCCCCGCCGCAGAAGCAAAAAGCGCCGCCCGCGGAACAACGCCGGCAGCGGCTCCACGGCATCGTCGGATCCGCGGGCTCGTCGGGATCAACGCCAGTCCTCGGCGACCGGCGACAAGAAAACGCTTCGGACCACAATCGGCGCGCCGAGAAGCTTCGGCGACAATCGGACCAGAGAGCTGGAACGCTGTCGGCAGCAGCGCCGGTGAACCAGGCGACTTGCCGTCTGTGGCAGCTGCCTGCGTTCACCCGCGAAGCTGGCGGCGTCGATGGCCCAGCATGAAGAATTTCAAGCCTGGCGCATCGGAGAAATCGACGGCAAGGCGCACCCTCGGAATTCCTCGGTGTCTACACCATCGCGGTGCAGGCTGCGGGACGCGACGAGAAGATTCTCGGCGAACTACTTCCGCTTCGTGCTTAAGCGAGCGTTCGTTCTTGGCTTATGCACTTGCGGAAGGCTCCATTTCTTCTTGGGCAGACCTTTGCCATCGGTTTGTTGGCGCCTTCACTGGCGGCCACAAACCCCACAGCCAGAGAGCGATCTCCACATTTTGGCCCGAAGGAAGGAGAATCCTGCGCAAGTATATCCAACGCTTCAGCCGTGTGCGGCACAACATCCTCGATGTCCACCTGCCGCATGTTATCGGCGCGTTCCACCGAGCGTCGTAACCGCCGCATGCGTGAAGAGATGGCGATGACCAAGATTCGGGATGTCGGCGAGCTCTATGCTCTGGTGATAAGTGCGCCGCAGCGAAGAGGGAGGAGACTCCCGGGGAGGATCTTGGCGCGCAGGAGGAAGCGGCAATGACGACAGCGCAGCCCGGCAAAAGAAGAGCGCGGCGGAACAACCGAAAGAAGAACAAGAAAGAGGTGCTTGCCGTCGAGAAGTCCGGCAAGGAGGCTCCGCCAAGCAAACACAGGCTGGCTGCTCCGGCAAGGAGCTCTGCCCTAGAAGCGGCAGCCGACAAGCGGGGCGGCTCCGACAAGCAATCTTGCAAAATCCACCGCACCAAGGGCCACGATCTCTCCAAGCGCAAGCGCGTCGAGTATCTCGTCGAGCAACAAAAAGCTGAGTACGAGAGGCGCGACAAGGAGAAGGCCCAAGGTGGCGGAGGAGAACCGAGCAAGCGGCCGTTCAATGGCGGGGAGGGGCCTTGGCAGGCCAAGCAGCGGCAAGGTGATCGACCTCCCGGGGCGCGACAAGGATGAAGAAGGCGGCAGCGAAGACATGGAGGATGAGGATAACAGCGAGCAGGAGTTCGAAGGCCACGGAGGTCTGTGCGTCGGCGGTGGCGCCTCTCGCACACCTCCCACCGCCAGCTAAAGCGGTGGGTGCGTGAGGTGAATCTGCGGAGCCGCCCGTGGAGTCGCCGAGCTCCTCAAATGGTCAAGACGCCCATCATTTTTGATCTTGAGGATCACCCGACCGCACCACCACGGTCGGGTGCTTGCCGATGCTGGTCTCGCCCACCATCCGCAACCTCAAGGTCACCAAAATGTTGGTTGGCGGCGGGCGGGCTGAACTTGATCTCCTCTGCTGTGATCAAGAAACTCCAAATTTCAGATGGCGAGCTCGAAGAGACCGGTTCTTTCAAGGAATCAACCGGGGCGGAGCAAGCCCAAGGAAAGATCACTCTGCCGGTGACCTTTGGCGGGGAGCTCAATTTCAGGACTGAGCGCATCACTTTCGACGTCGCCGATATTTCGTTGCCATACAATGGAATACTCGGCCGTCCTGCCCTCGCCAAGTTCATGGCAGCTTCCCATTATGCTTAGCGTACTCAAGATGCGGGGCGATAAGCGTCATCACCATCACGGCGACAAGAAGGATGCGCTTGTCTGCGCCGACAAGATCTACCGGGATGCGGCAGCTACGGCCGATAAGGATACACTTGCCGCTGAAGCTCCCGGGGGGAAGAAGACGAAGACCAAGTCCGGCAAGTACTCTGTGGCCCACTCCGGCAACCGCACCTCTTCGGAGTGCTGCGCTGCCGTCGAGGACGTCCCGTCGAGCTCCACCGGCAAGAGTAAAAAGGGAATGGCCGCTCCGCCGGCAACCAAGAAGGTGTCCGCCAAGGAGGGCGGCAGCGGTGGTACCTTCACCATCGATTGCCACACTTGACAGCAAATAGGAAAGCGCGCTCGTTGCCTTCCTGCGGGCGAATGTCGATGTGTTTGCATGGCAACCATCGACATCCCGGTGTTCCTGTGAAGGTGATTGAGCACAAGCTTGCTGTTTGCCCTCATCTTGTGACCCATCAAGCAAAAAGTGAGGAAGCAAGCCGTGGGCGCCAAGAATTCATCAGCGAAGAAATCAAGAAGCTAGAGGCAGCAGGCCTAGTTAGAGGTGTGATCCATCCGGCGTGGTTAGCAAACCCGATTAAATCGTGCGCAAGGCCAGCGGAAATGGAGGCTGTGTATAGACTTCACCGATGTGAATAAAGCATGTCCCAGGATCCATTCCCTTGCGGCGCATTGACCAGATTGTTGACTCCTTTGCGGATGTGAGCTACTCGCTTTCTTGATGCATACTCAGGCTATCACCGGATCTTTATGGCCAAAGAGGATGAAGAGAAGATCTGCATTTATCACTCCATGTGGCACTTATTGCTTCATCGCATGCCATTTGGACTGAAGAATGCGGGATCAACATTTGCAAGGGTAGTGTATCTGCTTTTGAGCCACAGATCCACGAAATGTAGAGGCTTACATGGATGATATCGTGGTGAAGAGCAAAAGCAAGGATCTGCTGATTCAAGATTTGGAAGAGACATTTCAGAACCTGCGCAAGATCTGACTTAAGTTGAACCCGAGAAGTGCGTCTTTGTAGTTCCCTCGGCAAACTTCTCGGGTTCTTTGTGTCTGAGAGGGGATTGAAGCCAACCCGACAAGATTAAAGCCATTGAGCGGATCGAAGCCCGAAGCGAGTCAAGGATGTCAAAGGCTTGCGGGTTGTGTGGCTGCCCTCGGAGGTTCATTTCAAAGTCTGCAGAACGCGCCCTACCTTTCTTCAAAATCTTGAAGAAGGCAGGTCCCATGAAGTGGACTCCGGAAGCGGAGGCAGCGCTGTAGGATTTGAAACGGTACCTATCCTCCACCCCAATACTTGTCGCACCTAGACCACAGGAGAAGTTGCTGCTGTACCTAGCGGCAACCAACCAGGTGGTTAGTGCTGCGTTAGTAGCGGAGAGGGAGTCCGACGAAGAGGCTACACCGCCGGCAAGCGAGTCCAGCGACAAGCAGGGGGCTGCTCCGACAAGCTCTGGCCCCGACAAGGACAACTCTGCGCAGGAACAGGATGAGGTGCGGAAGAAGATGGTGCAGCGCCCAGTGTATTTTGTAAGTTCCCTTCTCCGAGGGCTAGATCAAGATACTACGGTGTGCAAAGTTGCTTCGGCCTCCTCATGGCCTCGAGAAAGTTGCGCCATTACTTCCAGCACACGAGATAAAGTGGTCACTCGCTTTCATGAAGAGGATATTGCACAACCCGGAAGCAACAGGCAGGATCGTTGAGTGGGCCTTTGGGCTGTCGAGCTTTGGACTCAAGTTTGAAAGTACTTCAACCATCTGAGCCGAGCTTTGGTAGAATTTATAGCGAGTGGACCCCAACGCCCGATGAAGAAGTCCAAGAAACAAGTACACCCGTAGAAGCGACAAGTGAATGGGTAATGCACTTTGATGGTGCCTTCTCGCTGCAAAGGCGCCGGTGCGGCGTGGTACTCATCGCGCCCCGGAGAGCACCTCAAGTATGTTATCAGATGCACTTCCCAAGGGAGCAAGCGACAAACAACACTGCTGAATATGAAGGTTTGCTCGCCGGCCTCGTGGATTGTGGCGAACTTGGGATCGAGGAAGTTGATTGTCGGGGAGATTCTCGGTTGGTGGTCCGGCAAGTTAACAAGAGCTATCGAGCCCTTTGATGGAAGCTTATGTCGATGAAGTGAGGAAGCTTGAGGGCGCTTTGAAGGTTTGCAGATGGAGCACGCCCCGAGAGCTCGAGAATGAAATCGCAGATGGCCTTTCAAAGTGTGCTTGATGAAGTTACTGTGGAACCGGGACCTTCTTGCTCAAACTGACTCAACCATCCGTCACGCCATCAATTGGGCAGTCCAAGAAAGAAAGTTGGTCTCCAGCGACTACTTGCGGCGGGTCTCCACGAGGCCGCCGCCAAGGTCCCCAAGATCAACGACGAGCGCCGAGGAGCAGTTTGCTCCTGCAGATCCTTGGATCTGCGGTTGAAACAAGTGTTCCCGACAAGCCTCGCCCGGCGAGCTTGCGGGCACCTTCGACTCCGGCGAGCAGAGGTTCTTGCCGTAGAAGCTGAGGTTCCGCAGCGCCCTCATGCCTCTAGTCCTTGCCGTTGAGCCCCAAGCTCCGGCATGGGCGCAGCAGATCGTCCGTTTTTGCAAAGCTGGAGAAATTCCGGCGACCGGAAGAAATAGAAGATAACCAGACGATCAAGTATGTACGGTTTCGTGGATAACGAGCTATGCATGGAAGAAAACTCAATGGTGTCGGATGAAGTGCATCTCCGGGAAGATGGGCGAAGCTGTTGGCGTAAATACACGGAGGCATATCGGCCACCACATTGGCGCAAGGGCGCTTGCCGAAAGCTTTCCGGCAAGGGTTCTTTGGCAAGAAGCCCTCAAGATGCAAGCGCACTAGTAACCAAGTGTGAAGCGTGCGATTCCATGCAAAGCAGATTCATCGGCCAGCTCAAGCTCTCCAAACAATCCCTTTGTCCTGGCCCTTCTCGGTGCTGGGGCTCGATATCCTCGGCCCCTTCCCCGTGTTGTCGGGGCTTTGAGTACTTGTGCGTAGCAATCGACAAGTTCACAAAGTGGCGAAGTGGAGCCAGCGAGAAAGGTGACAAGCACAATCAGCGGTCAAGTTCTTCAGATCGATTGTGTGCGTTTGGGATCCCTAACGGGATTATCGCGACAACGGTACACAATTCACTAATCGCACCTTCATGCGATCGTCCAAGACCTTGGCGCCAAAGTGCATTTCGCTTCATTGCTCACGAGGAGCAACGGTCAAGCGAGAGGGCCAATCTTTGAAGTGCTGCGCGGACTCAAGACAAGAACTTTCGGCAGGCTGCAAGAGTGCGGAAGAAATTGGATAGAGGAGCTACCGCGGCTCTTTGGTCAATCGAGCGACACCAAATCGAGCCACCGGACGGACACCTTTGCTCTAGTCTATGGAGCGAGGCAGTTCTCCCCACGGAACTCGTATACGGATCTCCTCGAGTGCTCGCTTATGATGAGCTCGAGCAAGAGCAAGCTGCGGCAAGATGATGCATTGCTCCTTGAGGAGGGGCGTCTCGAACTCTCTGTCAGACGAGCTGCTCGATACCAGCAAGCCTTGCGCCGCTACCATAGCCGCAAGGTCAAAGCCAGAGTCTCGAGGAAGGCGACCTTGTTCTTGGCGTGTTCAGTCCGCCAAGAATTCCAACAAGTTGGCCTTGAAGTGGGAAGGCCCTTATCGGGTGAGACAAGTCACGAGGCCGGCGCTGTCGCCTCGAGACGAAGAAGGCTTACCGGTGAGCAACTCCTGGAACATAGAGCATCTTCGCAAGTTTCACCCATAAGGCGCGGTTGCCGTGATCCGCTCCGGCAACCACCTTTTGTACAAGCTTTGCCGCTGTTGCATGTAACCCTTTGTACAAAGCGGGCGCAGACCCGTGCATCGATAAAGTTTATGTGTTTTGCGCTAGTTGCCTTTCCCATGCTTTTCTTTGCTATTTGCATGTGTTATTTGGCATCTCTTGTGCGACACACATATCCGGTAAGTGATACGCCCGAAGGCCATATACTTGTTTCCCTCTTCTCTTTCCTTGCCTCTTAAGCGGAAGGAGCGTTCCTCGCGCACAAGTTTGCGGGGAAGGAAATGGAGGATGAACCAAGTGCTGTTCAAGAAAGAGAAGCTTGCCGGAGAACGCATACAGATCACGAAAGCTAAGTTATTAGAATTTGAGCAGTTCAAAATTTTAAATTTTAAGTTGCCTTCCTTGAACAACCACACTTTGTATGGAAAACTTGTGCGCGGAGGAACCTACCCGTGGATAGCCGCACCCTTATCTTGTTTTCGAGCACGCTCAGCGATTTAAGTGAGCTGCGACAAGTGTCGCGCCCTTGTTTCGTTTTGAGTCCGCTCGACAAGCTAAGTGCGTTGCGACTAGTCATGCAAGGTTGCTTGCCGGTAAGACCTTGGCCAGCGGGCTGCTTCGAGTTCAGCACTCAACGCTCGCGGCAAGGGTCCCTTGCCGGCAAGTTCCCTAGAAGCGTAGGGTTGAAGCATACAAAGTTGAGGATCAGAACAAGGGAGATAACACTGCATCTATTGATCAAAATAAAGATAATATCTTACAAGGAATAACTTGTCGCGATGACTAATGAGTTCATAACACCCTATGCAGCAACAAAAGAGATAAAGATAAAGGAGGCCTAGTCTACGCGGTCGCCCTCTACCACGGAGATCTTGTTCACTTTAGCGATGATGTGGGCGACCTGCTCCTTGAGCCTCCATGTTAGCGTCGGCCGGCAAGCTGCGAAGAACGTTGGTGAGGTTTATGCGGGATTGCGGTATACAATCTTCGTCAAGACACGCTCCATGGTTCCGTGCACACCGGCGAGTCTCCTCGGCGAGTTCTTGCGAGGATCTTCTTCCGCAGATTTGCAAGGGCGGCGCGATCCCCTGAAGAAGAGGCTGAGCTTGGCTGGGAGGAGATTTGGATCCGGGAGTAGATGAGATGCTCCGGCTTGGCCCAGCAGCTCCTCTGGTCAATGTCGGACGACAAGATACCAAGTCCTCGGTCCATACCTCGTGATGCGGCGGAAGTGCTCGGCTGCTTTGTTGGCGCTGTCCACCAAGGTTCGCTCCTTGCGGAGCTCCTCCTTCAACTTGGTCTCCGATCCCGGGCGGCGTCAGCGAGTCCCTCGGTGCGAGACTTTCAGCTCAAGATCCTCGATGGAGTCCTTGGCGGCCTTCAACTCGTCGCCCTTCTTGGAAAGACACACACAGAGTTCGAGTTGGTGTGGGCGTCCTTCTCGCTCCGTGTTGGCGCGGAGACCTTCTCCATGCTGCGCCTTGACAACTCCTCCAGCTGCGCGACCTTGGCGGCAAGCTCCTCCTTGGCGGTCTCCGCGGCAGCATGGCGGCTTCGCCTCCTTGAGTTCCCCGCCAAGGGCCTGCTCCCGGCGGCAAGGTCCTCCTCGTGGGAGTCGAGGTTGACCTTCCGCTGGCGAGTTCTCCTTCTCGGGAAAGCTCCACCCGGCGAGCCGCTGCTGCTCTTCGGCCTCGGCCTTCTCCAGCAACCACTCTTGATACTCCCCGGCGAGTCGCTTGCGCTCCTCCGCCACCTCGCGGAGAGCAGCCTGGTTGGCGGCGCTGAGCTCCACCGCACGCTTCTCCATCTCCTCGGCGGCCTTGGCGGCGAGGGCCTCCCGAAGCGAGCCGCTGCTGGCCCGGTAAGGGCCAGGAGCTGGTGGCAGCTTCTCCTCCTCGGGCCCGTCGCTCCCGCCGGTCCCTCGGCGATCTTCAAGCCCATGGAGGCGAGGACCTCCCATCAAAGGCCTCGCCCTCCGCGGGAGCTCATGACGAAGAGCCCCACGGCACTGGATGAAGAGCGCCGTTGGGGGCTTTCAAGTAATAGCCGGACTGCTCCTCTCCTGCGGAGGGTCGGCGACAGCGCAGCACTTGATGCTCCCGCCGCCTCCGGGCAGCGGTGCAGTCGCAAATCCTCCTCCCGGCAGCTGCGTCCGCAGCCGGAGCGGTCTCTTGCGCAGCTGGCTCGGCAGCTCCCGTCGTGTCCTCGGCGACAGGGGCATCGCCGCCGCCGCCCTGCGCGCCCTCCTCCTCAATAATGACGACTTCCGTCTCCATCTGCTCGGGGGGAGGAGGATCTAGAAGAAGAAGAAAAAGCAAAAGAAGTTCAAGCAAATATCCAAAAAGAGACAACGCCAAGAAGACAAAGTTGCAGAACCTACCTTGGCGGACGTCGTCAGCGGCGGGCTCCCTCGCCGGGGAGCTCTGCCTTGGCAGAGTGGCCGCCCTCGCCGGGCTGCTCGCTCTTGGCGGGGTACTCGCCCTTGGCGGAGTACCCGCCATTGGCGGAGCGCTCTCCCTTGCCGGGGAGTTCAGCCTTGGCGGGGACGGCGGGGCCTGCGGCTCCTCGGGGGTGACCTTCGGACGCTCCTGCCGCTGTGGCTCCACCTCTGCACAAGTCAAGACAAAAACATCAAGGCATTAGTACAAGACCAAAATCTTCAAACACGCCCGTGGCGAAAGTCGAGAACCAGGACTTCTGCTGGGGGCTGCGGCTGAGGCTGCTCCTCGGAACAGCGCCGGATCCGCAAGCTTGGCTCTGCGTCCCGATGCGCCCTTGTGGCGGAGTCATCCGCGACCGACCACAGGCACCTTGGCCTTCTTCGCGCGCTGGGCCAAGGTCCTGAAATCAAAGCAAGAAACAAGATTAGCATCAACAATGATCAAGGCAAAATTTGAGAAGATGAAGATCTCGGATACTTACTCCTGTTCCTCCTCGTCGTCTTCGCTCAAGGCGGAGAAGTCATACTCCACAGGGCGCGTCGGGCGAGGAGCGGAGGCGAAGACCCTCGGCGCTTGGCGGTCCCGGGGCTGGGGCTGCAAGACCCAGCCCTGGCAGCCGGGGCCGAGAAGCGGGCGGAGCCGCCGCTCCGCTCGAAGACTCTGTCCGCTTGGCGCCGACCTGGGCGCCTCTGCCGTGGCTCTTGCTGAGCCGCTTCCGCCGTGGCTGGCGCGCCGGTCGCCCTCGGCGCAGCTTGGCTTTGCGCTGCCCGGCGAGCTGGTTGTTGCCGGGGGGCCTGCGCCCTCGCTCCCGTCGCCGCCTTGCGGAGGCGCTTCAGTGGAGAACGCCTAGGGCTTGCCCGGGGCGGGGAGGTCTCCGACGACGAGGAGAGGTCGTCGGCGTAGAGCTCCGTGGACCCGCCGGTGTCCTCGGCGGCCTCGGCGTCCTCCTCCTCCTCCTCCCCGGCTGGCTCGCTGGGCCCAGCGCCCTGCGCTGCGGCCTCTTTCCTTCTGGCGCCTCCGCTCCCTCCGGCGCCTTCGCTTCCTGCGGCGCCTCTGTTCCCTCCGGCAGCGCCACCTCTTGCCGCGGCCTCGGCCGCGATTCCGGGGATCCCGGAGTGCCTCGAGAGGGACCCGGCGGCGTCGGGAGGAAGTTGCAGCGATCTGCGGATCTCCGCCTCCTCCGCTTGGCGGGGCGCATCCGCAGCCTCGCTTCATCAGTGTATATCCAAAATCCCCGCCGCTGCGGCTCTGGCGGCCTCTTCAGCCCGAAGCTATGTATGCAAGCTCTTGGTCGGTGGTGTCCGCGTATGCTCCTTGATGTCATCCTTGTTCTTCGCCACCTCCACAAGGTTGTCGAAGAAGCCGAGGATGTCGATGGACTCGGGCGGAATCCACGTCGCGGTCCACGCCGTCGCGAATCCTGCGCGGGCATCATGGCGCAAAACGATCCCGAGCTGTGTTGTTGCGAGAGGGCACCACTCCCGGGAGGTCGAACCACTCTGGATGGGCGGGTCATATTTAAAGAGTTCCGGACCATCCCTTCAGCTCAGCGTCGTGAAGTTGAAGTTTAGCCCGGGCACAGCCTCATTATATCCGCTGCGTTGCCATACTCCCAGCCGGCCTTTTCTGTCTTGGAGAGAAGCGTCGGCGGCCGAGGAAGTCTGCACCTACTTACGCAGCGGACAGCCTTGCAATCGAAGCGAAGAATCCGGATGAGGCGGCGTTGAGCTTGATATCGTCCGAATCCAGCTCGCTCCAGTCTCTGCCGCGCACGATGGGCGTTGTGCGCGGCGCGGTGAAGGGCTGTGGCGCGTCCTCAACGATCAAAGACGAGTCAAGACGCCCTCCTCCCACTTGCCGCGGAGCTCCCGGCAAGTCGACTCCTTCTTGTTGAGACGAAAAACCCAAGAAATTCCTCCGAGAGGGGCGCCGGCCTCTGCTCTAGGGTGAAGAAGTGCCTAAACAGCGCTACGTTTGGGTGTATTCCTATGAAGTTTTCACACATGTGTGTGAAAACCGCCATTAATGAGGGTGGCGTTGGGGTGAAGTCAAGAAGGTGGAAGCCGTATGTGTGCATGATGTCGCAGAAGAAATTGGAAAAAGGGGACAAAGGCGCAATGGAAGAAAGCTGCGAAGAAGAAGTACCGCGGGATAGTTGTCCTTAGCAGCGGCGGGATAAGCTCTGGTCCGAGGATGCGCCTTGGTCTCCTTGGCCCGAGCAGGTAATATTTGTTCCAGAGTTCCTTGCTGCTGAGCAGCGGCGAGAAAACGACGTTCCGCACGCAACAAAGCGAGCTTCGCGCCTGCTCAATTCTCCTTCTTGGTCTTCTCCGCCTTCCCCTTCTCGGTCTTCGGGGCCATGGCGGAGGCGGCGAGGGAAGGAGGGCGAAGAGTCCGGCGGCGCCGCAGACGCAAGAGACGGCGGAGGAGATGTGGAGGCGGAGTGCAAAGGGGATCTCTGGAGGAGGAAGAGGATGCAATGAAAGCGAAAGGAGGGGAACCGTTCCTGCTTCCTCTGCTTTTATGGGGAAGTGGGGGGGGAGCGTTTCGCTCTTCCCATTAAAGAACGTGGGCACGTCCCATCCCACGACGCCGCAATCGACGCGTGCCGTTACGGGGGGATGTGGCAGATGCGGAAGTGGATTCGGCGCACCGTGGGCCGCGCGTGTGCCCGTGCACTGTTTTGGGCCTGGCCCAACAGCGCTCGGCACCGTGTGTGGCCCAGGCCCGGGGGCTCCTGTCGGTGTACTAAGGTAGGGGTACCTCAGTACCCCAACTTGTGCACGGGCGGTTGCAGCTTCCCGCGGCAGGGTTTACCACGTGCTCGCCGAAGACCTTCCTGCTCCATGTCAAACCATTCAAAAACGAAGTATACAAGACAGAAGATCGAGACCCCGGCAAGCGGAGCTTGCCGGGAAGGCCGTTCCAGACTCAAGGTTACTTCACTCACGCAAGGCCCTGGCAAGAAGAGCTTGCCAGGAAGACTAGAAGATTACATGATAGAAGACACGCCTCGGCGCTGTATGCGTCAGCGAGGGCCCGGGGGCGACAAGTTCTGAGCCCGGCAAGCTCCGGGTCGGCAAGGTCAAGACCCGGCAAGGTGCTTGCGGAGAATTTCTGTTGTGTGCCAGCGCTCCAGCTCATCATCCCCCAGCGCCGCCATGGGGCCTTTCCAGGGGCGCGTGGCGGATGGCTGTGCAACTGGGGACACGGTGGCACTCCGGTGGTGGATCCATCGCCGTGTGACGGAGACACAAGGGCGGGAGCTTTTGGGGTCGACGGCGACGGGCATTAAATGCCCTTGTCCCCATTGTCCAAAGTAGGTAGCGACCACTTGTTCACGCACTTGTAGCTCCTTTGTTCCCAGACTGCTCCAACTACCACCTCTTTTACATTTTACCCTTTTCTCCTCGTTGACACTGTCGGTGACCCTTGCACTATAAAGGAGGCCCATGCACAGCGTGGAGGGGTTGAAACCTTGCAACTCTCGCTCGGTGTAGCTGCTCTTGTAGCTCTTCAAGCTCCGAGCTCAATACAATCAAGCAGGAGTAGGGTTTCTGCGTTCACCGGCCCGAACTGGTAAAACTGCCAGCGTGCTCGCCACGATCTGCTCTTCGTGCTCCCTCCGCCCTCGTACCGCACAGACAAGGGGCTCCGGTCCCATAGGTGTTCGTGGCGGGCAGTTTCCCCCGACAACATGTCTGTGGTCAGGAAACATAACCATCTTTGATTAATGAGCTAGTCAAGTAGAGGCATACTAGTGACACTATGTTTGTCTATGTATTCACACATGTATTATGTTTTCGGTTAATACAATTCTAGCATGAATAATAAACATTTATCATGATATGAGGAAATAAATAATAACTTTATTATTGCCTCTAGGGCATATTTCCTTCAGTGGTGACCACAATCTCCTTCGTGGATCTCACGCAAAATCTCAAGCCGTACGTGGCACATATTTTAACCTGTGAGGCCCAAGCTCAATGGTCCACTTGGCAACCCGGCCAGTTGCTTCCCTGTTTTAGATTATATCTCCCAAACGGGCAGAACTGACCACAGTGATGGGATGACCTGAAAATACTGCTTAAGCTTCTGGCTCGCCATGAAAACTCCATATACCAGTTTCTGCCAATGTGGGTTCCTCTGTTTGGACTCAATAAGCACCTCACTGATATAATAAATTGGCCGTTGAACCGGATACTCCTTCCCAGCCTCCTTGCGCTCTACCATAGTGGCCACACTGACAGCCTGGGCATTGGCAGCCACATATAACAACAGCGGCTCTTTATCGACCGGAGCAGCAAGGACGAGTGGCTCAGCTAACTGATTCTTCAAGTCCTCAAATGCCGCATTAGTAGCATCACTCCAGACAAAGTTGTCTGTCTTTTTCATCATCTGATATAGAGGGATAGCCTTCTCTCCCAACCGGCTGATAAACCGGCTTAACGCTGCAATACGACCCGCCAGACATTGAACATCGTTGATACACGCTGGTTTAGCCAGAGACATAATAGCTTTGATCTTTCCCGGATTAGCTTCAATGCCCTTGTTAGACACCAGAAAACCCAAGAGCTTGCCTGTCGGTACACCAAAAACACACTTGGCCGGATTAAGCATCATCTTATAAACCTGGAGATTATCAAAAGTTTCCTTCAAATCATCTATTAACGTCTCCCCTTTTCTGGACTTCACCACAATATCATCCACATAAGCATGAACATTGCGCCCAATCTGATTATGAAGACAATTCTGCACATACCGCTGATAAATCGCCTGGGCATTCTTGAGGCCAAAAGGCATAGATACATAGCAGAAGGCTCCAAAGGTAGTTATAGATGTCTTCTCCTGGTCCTTAACTACCATTTTAATCTGATGATAACCAGAATAAGCATCCAGAAAGCTCAAACACTCACAACCCGTCGTAGCATCAATAATTTGATCAATACAAGGGAGAGCAAAGGGATCAGCTGGACAAGCCTTGTTCAAATCTGTGTAATCCACACACATGCGCCAAGTGCCATTCTTCTTGAGCACCAGCACCGGGTTAGCTAGCCACTCAGGATAAAAAACCTCAACAATGAACCCTGCCGCCAAGAGCCGGGCTACCTCCTCACCGATGGCCTTGCGTCTTTCCTCATTGAAGCGGCAGAGAAACTGCTTGACCGGTTTAAACTTGGGATCAATATTAAGAGTGTGCTCAGCGAGTTCCCTCGGTACACCTGGCATGTCAGAAGGTTTCCATGCAAAGATGTCCCTGTTCTCACAGATGAACTCGATGAGCGTGCTTTCCTATTTCGGATCCAGGTTAGCGCTGATGCTAAACTGCTTGGATGAACCGCTAGGAACAAAATCAACCAGCTTAGTCTCATCAGCCGATTCAAACTTCAGGGATGGATCATGCTCTGTAGTTGGCTTTTTCAAAGAAGTCATATCCGCCGGATCAACATTGTCCTTGTAGAACTTCAACTCCTCTGTTGCACAAACCGACTCAGCATAGGCCGCATCACCTTCTTCACATTACAAAGCGATCTAACGGCTCCCATGTATCGTGATGGTCCCCTTATGACCTAGCGTAGCTACAGATAAACATAACAGGGCCTTGCCATGAATTTAGCATAGGCCGGCCGTCCAAACAGGGCATGATATAGGCTCTTGATTTTCACCACTTCAAAAGTCAATGTCTCTGATCTTGAATCATGATCATCTCCAAAAGCAACCTCCAGAGCTATCTTACCAACTGGATACGCCGATTTACCAGGCACCACACCATGGAAAACGGTGTTTGACGGTTTAAGATTTTTATCTGTCAACCCCATGCGACGGAAGGTTTCATAATACAGGATGTTGATACTGCACCCTCCATCCATGAGGACCTTGGTGAACTTATATCCTCCAACCTGAGGCGCCACCACCAACACCAGATGACCCGGATTATCAACCCGGGGCGGATGATCCTCTCGACTCCACACAATAGGCTGTTCAGACCAGAGCAAGTAACGGGGCATCGCCGGTTCAATGGAGTTCACTGCCCTTTTATGAAGCCTCTGATCGCGCTTGCACAGGCTAGTGGTGAAGACATGATACTGCCCACTATTCAACTGCTTCGGGTTGCTCTAGTAACTTTGTTGTTCTTCTGCCGACTTCGATGATTATAACCACCCTGGTTGCCCTGACTGCCTTGATTGCCATGTCCGCTTTGATTACCTTGAAATCCTAAGCCAGAACTGCCTCCACCATAGCCCGGCCCATGAGACCCGGGTCCTGAACCGCCGGACGGTCCATGATCATATTGGAAAAGATTCAAGTTTTTGAATTCCCGCATAATAAAGCAATCCTTCCAGAGGTGCGTAGCTGGCCTTTCTCGCGTCCCGTGCCTTGGGCATGGCTGGTTTAACAGGCGCTCAAGATTGACACCTGATCCTCCACTCCATGGGGGCGGTTTACCCTTATGACACTGACCATTATTCTGCGTGTTGGTGTTAGACATAAAATCTAAACTATTATCCGCTTTACGCTTACCGTTGTTTCCATGGCCCGTCGGGTTATGATGCTGCCCTTTGGTGCTACCTCTCTTCTTTCCCTTTCCCGACTTTTCATCGTCAGACTCAGGGTCCTTGGTACTATCAGAGTCGGCATACTTAACCAGAGCTGCCATAAGCATTCCCATGTCGTTGCAGTGACGCTTGAGCCGTCCCAACTTCAGGTTCAGAGGCTTGAACCGGCAATTGCCCTCCAACGTTAAGACTGTTGTATCGGCATTGATGCGGTCCGATGAATGCAAGATTTCTGAAACTCGACGCACCCAATGGGTTGTCGATTCACCTTCTTCTTGGACACAGGCAGCTAAGTCCACAATTGACATGGGATGCTTGCACGTGTCCTTGAAATTTTGGATAAACCGGGCCTTTAACTCGGCCCATGATCCAATGGAGTTAGCTGGCAAACTTTTCAGCCAAGTGCGAGATGTTCCTTCCAACATCATGGTGAAGTATTTAGCACATGCCGCCTCTTCCACATCCAGCATCTCCATCGCCATCTCATAGCTTTCGACCCATGACTCGGGGTGTAAGTCGGAAGTGTAATTGGGCACTTTACGAGGACCCTTGAAATCCTTGGGCAGCCGCACATTGTGTAGAGTTGGGGCGAGACATGGCACCCCCAAAGAACTGAAAGCAACACCTGGTTCCACTAAAGTTGTTGGACGAACCAGAGTAAGCTGACGGTCCACGTACTGCGCTGCTAACTCGGCTTCTCGACGTGCTCTACCATGATCCACCACGTCCTGAGCATTTGCACCACCACCCGCCGGGTTAGGCCCTCGAGGGGGGTTACGGTTCCACGCACTGCTTGACACAGCCGGTTCATCAATATGCCTGCTGTAACTCCGGCTCGGGCAAGGGGTTGAATGAATCATGTCTTGACTATACGAATAAGCCTGCTGCTGAACCAGAGCCGTTTAAAGGAGATCTCTGGCCCGCCGCGTCTCAACCGCTACTTCAGACTTGCCTTCCATTGGAACAGCTGCCAATCGCGACGCCGTAGCGATCATGTTATCCAAAGGGGTAGAAAAGTGACCCGGTGGTGTTGGCACGTACTGAGGTGGGTCATGGTTCTGTCGAGGAGGGTCCGTCGTCCGTGGCTGATCCGGCGGTCCTGTCCCAGGTGCTTCAACCTGGTTTGTCGCTGTCAGGTTACTGGTTCCCGCTCCTGGTGTGTTAAAGAGATTCATTGCTTCATAAACCGGTGGTAGATGTGACCGATGCCTCCTCCTCATCATGTCGTTTGAAGCGCTTTGATCTAGCATTAGCTGGTAAATTTCCGACGGAATCCACTATGCCTGAGCATCCAAAGCGCCCGCTCCTCAGCCATCCTGGTTTCCTCAGCCGCCATGTCCTCCTTGGCCTGAGCTATCTAATCTCGCAGTTTTGTGACCTTCGTGTTATGTTGATCTTGATTATCCGGTTAACCTCTGTGGTCAACAATGTCGTCAAAGCGTCCAATAACTCGGACAGGACTTGAGCCGGCGAGCGCGCGGGGCCTCCTGCCTTGGCTGCCGATCCAGAAATCATTGTCGCCGCAGCTGAGGAGTGCTGCGTGGGCTGCATTCCGGCCATAAAGATCGCAACCCGGTTTGGTAGTTCAAGGGGGTTCGGAATACTGTCGCCATCGGAACAACCCCCAAACCGGCCATCTGACAGTTGGTATAGTGACTCAGTCTCACCGGTGGATTACTCGCCATCTGAATAGACAACCATCTCACTATTGGACACCGGTTTAGATTCTGCACCATTGATGAATCCTACGAAAGCATGCTTCATGGCGGGTTGAACTCGGGCGGGTCTCGCACGCTGAGCCGTCTCGATGAGGTCAGTGCAGATGTCTGGCTCAGGGCCTAGTTTGCCGATCTTGCCAATGAAGACATGAATCCCTATGAAGGGAACCCGGTATCCGTACTCGATTGATTCGGCATCAGGGCCCCAGCCTGCATTGTTGATGTAGAGCTTGCTGCGATGACTCTTGGTCATCCGGCCCACTGCGTATCCTTTGAGTCCTTCCAAATTGCCCTCTAAGAACTTGAAACCATCATGCGATAGCCCCACAGTGGGCGCCAACTGTCGTGGAATTGTCACGTCAGATGTCCTAGTGTGAGGACTTAGTCATGGAGCCATCGCGACGAGATTAGCTTAAAGGGGTTAAACCGGACAAAGGACACGGGGAGTTTATACTGGTTCGGCCCCTGGCGGTGAAGGTAAAAGCCTACGATCTAGTTGTGGTGGAATTGATGGGGTTTCGATGATCAGGGAGCGAATCCGCTTTGCCTGGCTCTTGAGTTGTTGTTTCTTGTCCTTGAACAGCTGTCGGGTCGTCCTTTTATATACACAGGTTGACGCTCGGCGGTTTACAGAATCCCGGCCAACTCATACACGTGTCCGGCTCAATTTCTACCCTTTCCAACCTTACAACACAAGTTTACACATCATATGGCGGTTTATGTCTACGGGCCCTAATCCTCCTTTGGGCCCTGGGCCTTTCAATCTCTACAGTAAATACTCCTTGTCTTCATGGGCTTCAATATGGATAACTTATTACGGGTATAACCCGGCCCCACCTGGGCGGTTTGTACTCAGTAGTTATATCCCCAACAGGAGGGCTGTGGCGTACCGCAAAACGGGACTCCACGGGCTACTGTTCATCCACAGTCGACTTCCTCCAGCTTCCACCTGCTACTGTTCAGCCACCATTGATTTCCTCCAGCCTCCACCAGCTACTGTTCATCCATGGGGTGCTGTTCATCCAGCCTCCACCGGCTATTGTTCATCCAACCCTCCACGGAGTCCTGTTCATCCAGCCTCCACAGATACTGTTCAACCAGCCCTCCACGTACGGGTCCCTCCACAGGCTACTATTCATCCACCCCCACCTCCTCGAACGGGGTCCTGTTCATCCATCGGCAACAACCTCTACTACCGCGCGATCCTGTCCATTCAACCCCAACCGGGAACTGTTCATCAAGAGGGAGCTTCGATCGGCTTCAGTTAACAGCAGTAGCGAAGGAATCACTCGGATTCAGTTAACAGCAAGGGATCAATCAGGGTTCAGTAACGTAGCTAGTGCAATCGCTCGGGTTCACTTAGAGCGCAACGCCTCGAACACACGCGCGTACGTTGACACGTCTCCAACGTATCTATAATTTTTGATTGTTCCATGCTATTATATTACCCCTTTTGGATGTTTATGGGCTTTATTTTACACATTTATATCATTTTTGGGACTAACCTACTAATCGGAGGCCCAGCCCATATTGCCGTTTTTTTGCCTATTTCAGTATTTCGAAGAACAGGAATATCAAACGGAGTCCAAACGGAATGAAACCTTTGGGAGCATGATTTTTGCAACGAACGAGATCCAGAGGACTTGGAGTGCAAGTCAAGAAGCAGCTGAGGCTCCCACGAGATAGGAGGGCGTGCCCCCCCTATAGGGCGCGCACCTATCTCGTGGGCCCCTCGGGCATCCACCGACGTACTTCTTCCTCCTATATATACCTACGTACCCCGAAAACATCGAGGAGCAAGACGAAACACAATTTCCACCACCGTAACCTTCTGTATCCGCGAGATCTCATCTTGGAGCCTTCGCCGGCACTCTGCCGGAGGGGGAATTGACCACGGAGGGCTTCTACATCAACACCCTTACACCTCCGATGAGTTGTGAGTAGTTTACCACAGACCTACGGGTCCATAGTTATTAGTTGGATGGCTTCTTCTCTCTTTTCGGATCTCAATACAATGTTCTCCCCCTCTCTTGTGGATATCTATTCGATGTAAACTCTTTTTGCGGTGTGTTTGTCGAGATCCGATGAATTGCGGGTTTATGATCAAGTTTATCTATGAATAATATTTGAATCTTCTCTGAATTCTTTTATGAGTGATTGAGTTATCTTTGCAAGTCTCTTCGAATTATCAGCTTGGTTTGGCCTACTGGCTTGATCTTTCTTGCCATGGGAGAAGTGCTTAGCTTTGGGTTCAATCTTGCGGTGTCCTTACCCAGTGACAGAAAGGGTTGCAAGGCACGTATTGTATTGTTGCCATCGAGGATAACAAGATGGGGTTTATATCGTATTGCTTGAGTTTATCCCTCTACATCATGTCATCTTGCTTAATGAGTTACTCTGTTCTTATGAACTTAATACTCTAGATGCAGGCAGGAGTCGGTCGATGTGTGGAGTAATAGTAGTAGACGCATGCAGGAGTCGGTCTACTTGTTGCGGACGTGATGCCTATATACATGATCATGCCTGGATAATCTCATAATTATTCGCTTTTCTATCAATTGCTCGACAGTAATTTGTACACCCACCATAATACTTATGCTATCTTGAGAGAAGCCACTAGTGAAACCTATGGCCCCCGGGTCTATCTCTTATCATATTTGTTTCAAATCTACTTTTATTTGCATCTTTACTTTTTGCATCTATATTATAAAATACCAAAAATATATTTATCTTATCATACTATCTTTATTAGATCTCACTTTCGCAAGTGGCGTGAAGGGATTGACAACCCCTTTATTGCGTTGGTTGCGAGTTCTTTGTGTGTTTGTGTAGGTGCGTGGGACTTTTGAGGAGCCTCCTACTGTATTGATATCTTGGTTCTCAAAAACTAAGGGAAATATTTACGCTACTATTGCTGCATCATCCTCTCCTGTTTGAGGAAAACCAACGCAAGCTCAAGACGTAGTAAGAAGGATTTCTGGCATCGTTGCCGGTGAGGTCTTAGCTCAAGTCAAGACATAACAAGTACCCATCACAAACCCATCTCCCTCGCATTTACATTATTTACCATTTGCCTCTCGTTTTCCTCTCCCCCACTTCACCCTTGCCGTTTTATTCGCCCTCTCTTTCCCAATCTTCTCCTTTTTCCGTTTGCCTTTCCGTTGCTATGGCTGAATCAAAAAGAACTAAGGGCCCTTTCCTAGGTTCTAGTACCTTGGATAACCCCTCTATCCTCTCTAAGCTCATGAATAATGATGCTATAGAAAGACCCACCGGGGTCTCCAATGAGAGCTTTAATAATTTTTATGAGGACGACTCTGGAATTTCTCGCTATTTACTTGATGCGTCTTTAAAAGATGCTTGGGATAGGTTATTAAGGATTTGGGCTAGCTATGTGCCACAATATCAAATTGAAGTTTACCTAAAAAGTTTTTATGTTGGCTTGACCGCTTCTTTTAAACAAGTGTTAGATTCTATTTTTGAAGAAGGTTTTCTTGAAGGGGATGCTATAGATACTTATGAAAAAATGAAAACCATATTTGGGCACCCCATGAATGATCAGGTTGAATCTACTAATCTCTTGTGCTTTTATCAAAATGAAATTATTAAAGAGATGAAGTCCAGTTTAGAGGCAAACTTCCTTAACATGCTTAATCTTACTTCTTCCACTAATGGCCATGTGCTTACCTAAAATAGAAGAATGAATGCCATAGAAAGGAGATCCTCCTCTCCTAGTGCCAAGGATGGCACTCGTTAGATCTATCTTCGCTTTTATGCCTAGCTAGGGGCGTTAAACGATAGCGCTAGTTGGGAGGCAACCAAATTTTCTTTATGTTTTTTTGCTACTGTTTAGTAATAAATCTTGCATCTAACTTCTGTATAGATGTGTTTTTATCTTTAAATTAGTGTTTTTGCGAAGTAGAACCTATAGGATAACATATGATGATAGTTGATGATTCTGCTGAAAAACAGAAACTTTGCGCGCATGAATATAATTTTGTTAAATCACAGAAACGTGCTTTTGCGTTGATTTTTTTTTGCTGATCAATAAACAAATTGTCCAGGACTTCCTATTGTTGTAGGATTTTTAGAGTTCCAGAAGTTTGCGTTAATTCTGATTACTCTGAGACTGCTTTTTGATGATTCTGTTTTTTGTGTGTTGTTTGCTTATTTTGATGCATCTATGGCTAGTAAAATAGTTTATAAACCATAGAGAAGTTGTAATACAGTAGGTTTAACACCAAAATAAATAAATAATGAGTTCATTACAGTACCTTATGTGGTGGTTTTGTTTTCTTTGACTAACGGAGCTTATAAGATTTCCTGTTGAGTTTTGTGTTGTGAAGTTTTCAATTTTTGGGTAAAGCTTTTATGGACTATGGAATAAGGAGTGGCAAGAGCCTAAGCTTGGGGATGCCCAAGGCACCCCAAGATATTCAAGAATAGCCAAAAGCCTAAGCTTGGGGATGCCTCGGGAAGGCATCCCCTCTTTCGTCTTCGTTCATTGGTAACTTTACTTGGAGCTATATTTTAATTCGCCACATGATATATGTTTTGCTTGGAGCGTCGTGTATTATATTAGCCTTTGATTTTTAGTTTACCACAATAATCCTTGCTGTACACGCCTTTTGGGAGAAGCCTATTTGATTAGAATTTGCTAGAATACTCTATGTGCTTCACTTATATCTTTTGAGCTTGATAGTTTTTGCTCTAGTGCTTCACTTATATCTTTTAGAGTACGGTGGTGTCTATTTTTGTAGAAATTATTAGTCTCTCATGCTTCACTTATATTATTTTGAGAGTCTTTTAGAACAGGATGGTATTTGCTATGGTTATAAAATTGGTCCTAGAATGTTAGGCATCCAAGTAGGGTATAATAAAAACTATCATAGGAAGTGAATTGGATGCTATGATCAATTTGATACTTGATAATTCTTTTGAGATATGGAGGTAGTGATATTAAATTCATGCTAGTTGGGTGATTATGAATTTAAAGAATGCTTGTGTTGAAGTTAGCAAATCCCGTAGCATGCACGTATGGTTAAAGTTGTGTAACAAATTTGAAACATGAAGTGTACCTGGCTTGTGCATCCTTATGAGTGGCGGTCGGGGACGAGCGATGGTCTTTTCTTACCAATCTATCCCCCTAGGAGCATGCGTGTAGTACTTGATTTTTGATGACTTCTAAATTTTTGCAATAAGTATATGAGTTCTTTTGACTAATGTTGAGTTCATGGATTATACGCACTTTTACCTTTCCGCCATTGCTAGCCTCTTCGGTACCGTGCATTGCCCTTTCTCACCTTGAGAGTTGGTGCAAACTTCACCGGTGCATCCAAACCCCATGATACGATACGCTCTATCACACATAAACCTCCTTATATCTTCCTCAAAACAGCCACCATACCTACCTATTATGGCATTTCCATAGCCATTCCGAGATATATTGCCATGCAACATTCCACCGTTTTGTTTATCATCATCATGACATACTTTACTTTTGTCATATTGCCACTGCATGATCATGAAGTTGACATCGTATTTGTGGCCAAGCCACCATGCATTATTTTTCATACATGTCACTCTTGATTCATTGCACCATCCCGGTATTCCGCCCGAGGCATTCATATAGAGTCATATCTTGTTCTAGTTTCGAGTTGTAGTTCATATGTTGTAATCAATAGAAGTGTGATGATCATCATTATTAGAGCATTGCCCAAAAAAAGAAAAAAAAGAAGAAGAAAGGCCAAAAATAAAAAAAAACCCAAAAAAAGAAAAAGAAAGAAAAAAATGGGAAAATAAATAAAAAGGGCAATGCTACTATCTCTTTTTCCACACTTGTGCTTCAAAGTAGCACCTTGTTCTTCATGTAGTGAGTCTCATATTTTTGTGCTTCAAATTAGCACCATGTTTTTCATGTAGTGAGTCTCATAAGTTGTCTTTTTCATACTAGTGGGAATTTTTCATTATAGAAGTTGGCTTGTATATTCCTACGATGGGCTTCCTCAAATGCCCTAGGTCTTCGTGAGCAAGCAAGTTGGATGCACACCCACTAGTTTTCCTTTGTTGAGCATTCATATAGCTCTAGTGCATCCGTTGCATGGCAATCCCTACTCCTCATGTTGACATCAATTGATGGGCATCTCCATAGCCCGTTGATTATCCTCGTCAATGTGAGACTTTCTCATTTTTTGTCTTCTCCACACAATCCCCATCATCATATTCTATTCCACCCATAGTGCTATATCCATGGCTCATGCTCATGTATTGCGTGAAGGTTGAAAAAGTTTGAGATTATTTAAGTATGAAACAATTGCTTGGCTTGTCATCGGGGGTATAGAACTTGGGAACATCTTTGTGTGACGAAAATGAAGCATAGCCTAACTATATGATTATGTAGGGATGAACTTTCTTTTGCCATGCTATTTTGAGAAGACATAATTACTTTGATTAGTATACTTGAAGTGTTACTATTTCTTATATCAATATGAAATTTTATTTTGAATCATTTGGATCTGAACATTCATGCCACAATAAAGAAATTTACATTGAGAATTATGCTAGGTAGCATTCCACATCAAAAATTCTCTTTTTATTATTTACCTACTCGAGGACGAGCAGGAATTAAGCTTGGGGATGCTTGATACGTCTCCAACGTATCTATAATTTTTGATTGTTCCATGCTATTATATTACCCCTTTTGGATGTTTATGGGCTTTATTTTACACATTTATATCATTTTTGGGACTAACCTACTAACCGGAGGCCCAACCCACATTGCTATTTTTTTGCCTATTTCAGTATTTCGAAGAAAAGGAATATCAAACGGAGTCCAAACAGAATGAAACCTTCAGGAGCGTGATTTTTGGAACGAACGTGATCCAGAGGACTTGGAGTGCAAGTCAAGAAGCAGCCGAGGCTCCCACGAGATAGGAAGGCGCCCCCCCTATAGGCCGTGCCCCCTGTCTCGTGGGCCCCTCGGGCGTCCACCGACGTACTTCTTCCTCCTATATATACCTACGTACCCCGAAAACATCCAAGAGCAAGACGAAACACAATTTCCACCACCGTAACCTTTCAGATCCATGAGATCTCATCTTGGAGCCTTCACGGCACTCACTGAGGGGAATCGACCACGGAGGGCTTCTACATCAACACCCTTGCCCCTCTGATGAGTTGTGAGAAGTTTACCACAGACGTACGGGTCCATAGTTATTAGCTAGATGGTTTCTTCTCTCTTTTTGGATCTCAATAGAATGTTCTCCCCATCTCTTGTGGAGATCTATTCGATGTAAACTCTTTTGCGGTGTGTTTGTCGAGATCCGATGAATTGTGGGTTTATGATCAAGTTTATCTATGAATAATATTTGAATCTTCTCTGAATTCTTTTATGTGTGACTGAGTTATCTTTGCAAGTCTCTTCGAATTATCAGTTTGGTTTGGCCTACTAGATTGATCTTTCTTGCCATGGGAGAAGTGCTTAGCTTTGGATTCAATCTTGTGGTGTCCTTACCTAGTGACAGAAAGGGTTGCAAGGCACGTATTGTATTGTTGCCATCGAGGATAACAAGATGGGGTTTATATCATATTGCTTGAGTTTGTCCCTCTACATCATGCCATCTTGCTTAATGATTTACTCTGTTCTTATGAACTTAATACTCTAGATGCAGGCAGGAGTCGGTCGATGTGTGGAGTAATAGTAGTAGATGCAGGCAGGAGTCGGTCTACTTGTTGCGGACGTGATGCCTATATACATGATCATGCCTAGATAATCTCATAATTATTCGCTTTTCTATCAATTGCTCGACAGTAATTTGTTCACCCACCGTAATACTTATGCTATCTTGAGAGAAGCCACTAGTGAAACCTATGGCCCCCGGGTCTATCTCTTATCATATTTGTTTCCAATCTACTTTTATTTGCATCTTTACTTTTTGCTTCTATATTATAAAATACCAAAAATATATTTATCTTATCATACTATCTTTATTAGATCTCACTTTCGCAAGTGGCGTGAAGGGATTGACAACCCCTTTATTGCGTTGGTTGCGTGTTCTTTGTGTGTTTGTGTAGGTGTGTGGGACTTTTGAGGAGCCTCCTACTGGATTGATACCTTGGTTCTCAAAAACTGAGGGAAATATTTACGCTACTATTGCTGCATCACCCTCTCCTCTTTGAGGAAAACCAACGCAAGCTCAAGACGTAGCAAGAAGGATTTCTGGCGTCGTTGCCGGTGAGGTCTTCGCTCAAGTCAAGACATACCAAGTACCCATCACAAACCCATCTCCCTCGCATTTACATTATTTACCATTTGCCTCTCGTTTTCCTCTCCCCCACTTCACCCTTGCCGTTTTATTCGCCCTCTCTTTCCCAATCTTCTCCTTTTTCCGTTTGCCTTTCCGTTGCTATGGCCGAATCAAAAAGAACTAAGGGCCCTTTCCTAGGTTCTAGTACCTTGGATAACCCCTCTATCCTCTCTAAGCTCATGAATAATGATGCTATAGAAAGACCCACCGGGGTCTCCAATGAGAGCTTGAATAATTTTTATGAGGATGACTCTGGAATTTCTCGCTATTTACTTGATGAGTCTTTAAAAGATTCTTGGGATAGGTTATTAAGGATTTGGGCTAGCTATGTGCCACAATATCAAATTGAAGTTTACCTAAAAAGTTTATATGTTGGCTTGACCGCTTATTTTAAACAAGTGTTAGATTCTATTTTCGAAGATGGTTTTCTTGAAGGGGATGCTATAGATACTTATGAAAAAATGAAAACCATATTTGGGCACCCCATGAATGATAAGGTTGAATCTACTACTCTCTTGTGCTTTTATCAAAATGAAATTATTAAAGAGATGAAGTCCAGTTTAGAGGCAAACTTCCGTAACATGCTTAATCTTACTTCTTCCATTAATGGCCATGTGCTTACGTAAAATAGAAGAATGAATGCCATAGAAAGGAGATCCTCCTCTCCTAGTGCCAAGGATGGCACTCGTTAGATCTATCTTCGCTTTTATGCCTAGCTAGGGGCGTTAAACGATAGCGCTAGTTGGGAGGCAACCCAATTTTCTTTATGTTTTTTTGCTACTGTTTAGTAATAAATCTTGCATCTAACTTCTGTATAGATGTGTTTTTATCTTTAAATTAGTGTTTTTGCCAAGTAGAACCTATAGGATAACATATGATGATAGTTGATGATTCTGCTGAAAAACAGAAACTTTGCGCGCATGAATATAATTTTGTTAAATCACAGAAACGTGCTTTTGCGTTGATTTTCTTTTTGCTGATCAATAAAAAAATTGTCCAACACTTCCTATTGTTGTAGGATTTTTAGAGTTCCAGAAGTTTGCGTTAGTTACAGATTGCTACAGACTGTTCTGTTTTTGACAGATTCTGTTTTTCGTGTGTTGTTTGCTTATTTTGATGCAAATATGGCTAGTAAAATAGTTTATAAACCATAGAGAAGTTGCAATACAGTAGGTTTAACACCAAAATAAATAAATAATGAGATCATTACAGTACCTTATGTGGTGGTTTTCTTTTCTTTCACTAACGGAGCTTATAGGATTTCCTGTTGAGTTTTGTGTTGTGAAGTTTTCAAGTTTTGGGTAAAGCTTTTATGGACTATGGAATAAGGAGTGGCAAGAGCCTAAGCTTGGGGATGCCCAAGGCACCCCAAGATATTCAATAATAGCCAAAAGCCTAAGCTTGGGGATGCCTCGGAGAGGCATCCCCTCTTTCGTCTTCGTTCATTGGTAACTTTACCTGGATCTATATTTTAATTCGCCACATGATATATGTTTTGCTTGGAGCGTCGTGTATTATATTAGTCTTTGATTTTTAGTTTACCACAATAATCCTTGCAGTACACACCTTTTGGGAGAAGCCTATTTGATTAGAATTTGCTAGAATACTCTATGTGCTTCACTTATATCTTTTGAGCTTGATAATTTTTGCTCTAGTGCTTCACTTATATCTTTTAGAGCACGGTGGTGTCTTATTTTTGTAGAAATTATTAGTCTCTCATGCTTCACTTATATTATTTTGAGAGTCTTTTAGAACAGCATGGTATTTGCTATGGTTATAAAATTGGTCCTAGAATGTTAGGCATCCAAGTAGGGTATAATAAAAACTATCATAGGAAGTGAATTGGATGCTATGATCAATTTGATACTTGATAATTCTTTTGAGATATGGAGGTAGTGATATTAAATTCATGCTAGTTGGGTTATTATGAATTTAAAGAATGCTTGTGTTGAAGTTAGCAAGTCCCGTAGCATGCACGTATGGTTAAAGTTGTGTAACAAATTTGAAACATGAAGTGTACCTGGCTTGTGCATCCTTATGAGTGGCGGTCGGGGACGAGCGATGGTCTTTTCTTACCAATCTATCCCCCTAGGAGCATGCGCGTAGTACTTGATTTTTGATGACTTCTAAATTTTTGCAATAAGTATATGAGTTCTTTTGACTAATGTTGAGTTCATGGATTATACGCACTTTTACCTTTCCGCCATTGCTAGCCTCTTCGGTACCGTGCATTGCCCTTTCTCACCTTGAGAGTTGGTACAAACTTCACCGGTGCATCCAAACCCCGTGATACGATACGCTCTATCACACATAAACCTCCTTATATCTTCCTCAAACATCCACCATACCTACCTATTATGGCATTTCCATAGCCATTCCGAGATATATTGCCATGCAACTTTCCACCGTTCTGTTTATCATCATCATGACATACTTTACTTTTGTCATATTGCCACTGCATGATCATGAAGTTGACATCGTATTTGTGGCCAAGCCACCATGCATTATTTTTCATACTTGTCACTCTTGATTCATTGCACCATCCCGGTAGTCCGCCCGAGGCATTCATATAGAGTCATATCTTGTTCTAGTTTCGAGTTGTAATTCATATGTTGTAATCAATAGAAGTGTGATGATCATCGTTATTAGAGCATTTCCCAAAAAAAGAAAAAGAAGAAGAAAGGCCAAAAAGAAAAAAAAGGCCCAAAAAAAGAAAAAGAAAAAAAAGAAAAAAAAAGGGAAAATAAATAAAAAGGGCAATGCTACTATCTCTTTTTCCACACTTGTGCTTCAAAGTAGCACCTTGTTCTTCATGTAGTGAGTCTCATATGTTTGTGCTTCAAAGTAGCACCATGTTTTTCATATAGTGAGTCTCATAAGTTGTCTTTTTCATACTAGTGGGAATTTTTCATTATAGAAGTTGGCTTGTATATTCCTACGATGGGCTTCCACAAATGCCCTAGGTCTTCGTGAGCAAGCAAGTTGGATGCACACCCACTAGTTTTCCTTTGTTGAGCATTCATATAGCTCTAGTGCATCCGTTGCATGGCAATCCCTACTCCTCATGTTGACATCAATTGATGGGCATCTCCATAGCCCGTTGATTATCCTCGTCAATGTGAGACTTTCTCTTTTTTTGTCTTCTCAACACAATCCCCATCATCATATTCTATTCCACCCATAGTGCTATATCCATGGCTCACGCTCATGTATTGCGTGAAGGTTGAAAAAGTTTGAGATTATTTAAGTCTGAAACAATTGCTTGGCTTGTCATCGGGGGTATAGAACTTGGGAACATCTTTGTGTGACGAAAATGAAGCATAGCCTAACTATATGATTATGTAGGGATGAACTTTCTTTTGCCATGCTATTTTGAGAGGACATAATTACTTTGATTAGTATACTTGAAGTGTTACTATTTCTTATATCAATATGAACTTTTATTTTGAATCATTTGGATCTGAACATTCATGCCACAATAAAGAAATTTACATTGAGAATTATGCTAGGTAGCATTCCACATTAAAAATTCTCTTTTTATTATTTACCTACTCGAGGACGAGCAGGAATTAAGCTTGGGGATGCTTGATACGTCTCCAACATATCTATAATTTTTGATTGTTCCATGCTATTATATTACCCCTTTT
This sequence comes from Aegilops speltoides, assembly GCA_021437245.1. Taxonomy (NCBI): domain Eukaryota; kingdom Viridiplantae; phylum Streptophyta; class Magnoliopsida; order Poales; family Poaceae; genus Aegilops; species Aegilops speltoides. The sequence goes on from CM038146.1 coordinate 178,730,793, forward strand.
GGATGTTTATGGGCTTTATTTTACACATTTATATCATTTTTGGGACTAACCTTCTAATCGGAGGCCCAGCCCATATTGCTATTTTTTTGCCTATTTCAGTATTTCGAAGAAAAGGAATATCAAACGGAGTCCAAACGGAATGAAACCTTCGGGAGCGTGATTTTTGGAACGAACGTGATCCAGAGGACTTGGAGTGCAAGTCAAGAAGCAGCTGAGGCTCCCACGAGATAGGACGGCGCCCCTATAGGACGCGCCCCCTATCTCGTGGGCCCCTCGGGCGTCCACCGACGTACTTTTTCCTCCAATATATACCTACGTACCCCTAAAACATCCAAGAGCAAGACGAAACACAATTTCCACCACCGTAACCTTCTGTATCCGTGAGATCTCATCTTGGAGCCTTCGTCGGCACTCTGCCGGAGGGGGAATCGACCACGGAGGGCTTCTACATCAACACCCTTGCCCCTCCGATGAGTTGTGAGAAGTTTACCACAGACGTACGGGTCCATAATTATTAGCTAGATGGTTTCTTCTCTCTTTTTGGATCTCAATAGAATGTTCTCCCCCTCTCTTGTGGAGATGTATTCGATGTAAACTCTTTTTGCGGTGTGTTTGTCGAGATCCGATGAATTGTGGGTTTATGATCAAGTTTATCGATGAATAATATTTGAATCTTCTCTGATTCTTTTATGTGTGATTGAGTTATCTTTGCAAGTCTCTTCGAATTATCAGTTTGGTTTGGCCTATTGGATTGATCTTTCTTGCCATGGGAGAAGTGCTTAGCTTTGGATTCAATCTTGCGGTGTCCTTACCTAGTGATAGAAAGGGTTGCAAGGCATGTATTGTATTGTTGCCATCGAGGATAACAAGATGGGGTTTATATCATATTGCTTGAGTTTATCCCTCTACATCATGTCATCTTGCTTAATGAGTTACTCTGTTCTTATGAACTTAATACTCTAGATGCCAGGCATGAGTCGGTCGATGTGTGAGTAATAGTAGTAGATGCAGGCAGGAGTCGGTCTACTTGTTGCGGACGTGATGCCTATATACATGATCATGCCTAGATAATCTCATAATTATTCGCTTTTCTATCAATTGCTCGACAGTAATTTGTTCACCCACCGTAATACTTATGCTATCTTGAGAGAAGCCACTAGTGAAACCTATGGCCCCCGGGTCTATCTCTTATCATATTTGTTTCCAATCTACTTTTATTTGCATCTTTACTTTTTGCATCTATATTATAAAATACCAAAAATGTACTTATCTTATCATACTATCTTTATTAGATCTCACTTTCGCAAGTGGCGTGAAGGGATTGACAACCCCTTTATTTCGTTGGTTGCGAGTTCTTTGTGTGTTTGTGTAGGTGCGTGGGACTTTTGAGGAGCCTCCTACTGGATTGATACCTTGGTTCTCAAAAACTGAGGAAAATATTTACGCTACTATTGCTGCATCACCCTCTCCTCTTTGAGGAAAACCAATGCAAGCTCAAGACGTAGCAAGAAGGATTTCTGGCGTCGTTGCCGGGGAGGTCTTCGCTCAAATCAAGACATACCAAGTACCCATCACAAACCCATCTCCCTCGCATTTACATTATTTACCATTTGCCTCTCGTTTTGCTCTCCCCCACTTCACCCTTGCCGTTTTATTCGCCCTCTCTTTCCCAATCATCTCCTTTTTCCGTTTGCCTTTCCATTGCTATGGCTGAATCAAAAAGAACTAAGGGCCCTTTCCTAGGTTCTAGTACCTTGGATAACCCCTCTATCCTCTCTAAGCTCATGAATAATGATGCTACAGAAAGACCCACCGAGGTCTCCAATGAGAGCTTGAATAATTTTTATGAGGATGACTCTGGAATTTCTCGCTATTTACTTGATGAGTCTTTAAAAGATGCTTGGGTTAGGTTATTAAGGATTTGGGCTAGCTATGTGCCACAATATCAAATTGAAGTTTACCTAAAAAGTTTTTATGTTGGCTTGACCGCTTCTTTTAAGCAAGTGTTAGATTCTATTTTCGAAGAAGGTTTTCTTGAAGGGGATGCTATAGATACTTATGAAAAAATAAAAACCATATTTGGGCACCCCATGAATGATAAGGTTGAATCTACTACTCTCTTGTGCTTTTACCAAAATGAAATTATTAAAGAGATGAAGTCTAGTTTAGAGGCAAACTTCCGTAACATGCTTAATCTTACTTCTTCCATTAATGGAGATGTGCTTACCTTAAATAGAAGAATGAATGCCATAGAAAGGAGATCCTCCTCTCCTAGTGCCAAGGATGGCACTCGTTAGATCTATCTTCGCTTTTATGCCTAGCTAGGGGCGTTAAATGATAGCGCTAGTTGGGAGGCAACCCAATTTTCTTTATGTTTTTTTTTGCAACTGTTTAGTAATAAATCTTGCATCTAACTTCTGTATAGATGTGTTTTTATCTTTAAATTAGTATTTGTGCCAAGTAGAACCTATAGGATAACATATGATGATAGTTGATGATTCTGCTGAAAAACAGAAACTTTGCGCGCATGAATATAATTTTGTTAAATCACAGAAACGTGCTTTTGCGTTGATTATTTTTTTTGCTGATCAATAAAAAAATTGTCCAGGACGTCCTATTGTTGTAGGATTTTTAGAGTTCCAGAAGTTTGCGTTAGTTACAGATTGCTACAGACTGTTCTGTTTTTGACAGATTCTGTTTTTTGTGTGTTGTTTGCTTATTTTGATGCATCTATGACTAGTAAAATAGTTTATAAACCATAGAGAAGTTGTAATACAGTAGGTTTAACACCAAAATAAATAAATAATGAGTTCATTACATTACCTTATGTGGTTGTTTTGTTTTCTTTCACTAACGGAGCTTATAAGATTTCCTGTTGAGTTTTGTGTTGTGAAGTTTTCAAGTTTTGGGTAAAGCTTTTATGGACTATGGAATAAGGAGTGGCAAGAGCCTAAGCTTGGGGATGCCCAAGGCACCCCAAGATATTCAAGAATAGACAAAATCCTAAGCTTGGGGATGCCTCGGGAAGGCATCCCCTCTTTCGCCTTCGTTCATTGGTAACTTTACTTGGAGCTATATTTTAATTCGCCACATGATATATGTTTTGCTTGGAGCGTCGTGTATTATATTAGTCTTTGATTTTTAGTTTACCACAATAATCCTTGCTGTACACACCTTTTGGGAGAAGCCTATTTGATTAAAATTTGCTAGAATACTCTGTGTGCTTCACTTATATCTTTTGAGATTGATAGTTTTTGCTCTAGTGCTTCACTTATATCTTTTAGAGCACGGTGGTGTCTTATTTTTGTAGAAATTATTAGTCTCTCATGCTTCACTTATATTATTTTGAGAGTCTTTTAGAACAGCATGGTATTTTCTATGGTTATAAAATTGGTCCTAGAATGTTAGTCATCCAAGTAGGGTATAATAAAACTATCATAGGAAGTGAATTGGATGCTATGATCAATTTGATACTTGATAATTCTTTTGAGATATGGAGGTAGTGATATCAAATTCATGCTAGTTGGGTGATTATGAATTTAAAGAATGCTTGTGTTGAAGTTAGCAAGTCCCGTAGCATGCACGTATGGTTAAAGTTGTGTAACAAATTTGAAACATGAAGTGTACCTGGCTTGTGCATCCTTATGAGTGGCGGTCGGGGACGAGCGATGGTCTTTTCTTACCAATCTATCCCCCTAGGAGCATGCGGGTAGTACTTGTTTTTTGATGACTTCTAAATTTTTGCAATAAGTATATGAGTTCTTTTGACTAATGTTGAGTTCATGGATTATACGCACTTTTACCTTTCCGCCATTGCTAGCCTCTTCGGTATCGTGCATTGCCCTTTCTCACCTTGAGAGTTGGTGCAAACTTCGCCGGTGCATCCAAACCCCGTGATACGATACGCTCTATCACACATAAACCTCCTTATATCTTCCTCAAAACAGCCACCATACCTACCTATTATGGCATTTCCATAGCCATTTCGAGATATATTGCCATGCAACTTTCCACCGTTCTGTTTATCATCATCATGACATACTTTACTTTTGTCATATTGCCACTGCATGATCATGAAGTTGACATCATATTTGTGGCCAAGCCACCATGCATTATTTTTCATACATTTCACTCTTGATTCATTGCACCATCCCGGTATTCCGCCCGAGGCATTCATATAGAGTCATATCTTGTTCTAGTTTCGAGTTGTAATTCATATGTTGTAATCAATAGAAGTGTGATGATCATCATTATTAGAGCATTGCCCAAAAAAGAAAAAAAGAAAGGCCAAAAAGAAAAAAAAAGGCCCAAAAAAAGAAAAAGAAAAAAAAGAAAAAAAATGGGAAAAGAAATAAAAAGGGCAATGCTACTATCTCTTTTTCCACACTTGTGCTTCAAAGTAGCACCTTGTTCTTCATGTAGTGAGTCTCATATTTTTGTGCTTCAAAGTAGCACCATGTTTTTCATATAGTGAGTCTCATAAGTTGTCTTTTTCATAGTAGTGGGAATTTTTCATTATAGAAGTTGGCTTGTATATTCCTACGATGGGCTTCCACAAATGCCCTAGTTCTTCGTGAGCAAGCAAGTTGGATGCACACCCACTAGTTTTCCTTTGTTGAGCATTCATATAGCTCTAGTGCATCCGTTGCATGGCAATCCCTACTCCTCATGTTGACATCAATTGATGGGCATCTCCATAGCCCGTTGATTATCCTCGTCAATGTGAGACTTTCTCTTTTTTTGTCTTCTCCACACAATCCCCATCATCATATTCTATTCCACCCATAGTGCTATATCCATGGCTCACGCTCATGTATTGCGTGAAGATTGAAAAAGTTTGAAATTATTTAAGTATGAAACAATTGCTTGGCTTGTCATCGGGGGTATAGAACTTGGGAACATCTTTGTGTGACGAAAATGAAGCATAGCCTAACTATATGATTATGTAGGGATGAACTTTCTTTTGCCATGCTATTTTGAGAAGACATAATTACTTTGATTAGTATAATTGAAGTGTTACTATTTCTTATATCAATATGAACTTTTATTTTGAATCATTTGGATCTGAACATTCATGCCACAATAAAGAAATTTACATTGAGAATTATGCTAGGTAGCATTCCACATCAAAAATTCTCTTTTTATTATTTACCTACTCGAGGACGAGCAGGAATTAAGCTTGGGGATGCTTGATACGTCTCCAACGTATCTATAATTTTTTATTGTTCCATGCTATTATATTACCCCTTTTGGATGTTTATGGGCTTTATTTTACACATTTATATCATTTTTGGGACTAACCTACTAACCGGAGGCCCAGCCCATATTGCTGTTTTTTTTGCCTATTTCAGTATTTCGAAGAAAAGGAATATCAAACGGAGTCCAAACGGAATGAAACCTTCGGGAGCGTGATTTTTGGAACGAACGTGATCCAGAGGACTTGGAGTGCAAGTCAAGAAGCAACCGAGGCTCCCACGAGATAGGACGGCGCCCCCCCCATAGGCCGCGCCCCCTGTCTCGTGGGCCCCTCGGGCGTCCACCAACGTACTTCTTACTCCTATATATACCTACGTACCCCGAAAACATCCAAGAGCAAGACGAAACACAATTTCCACCACCGTAACCTTCTGTATCCGCGAGATCTCATCTTGGAGCCTTCACCGGCACTTTGCCGGAGGGGGAATCGACCACGGAGGGCTTCTACATCAACACCCTTGCCCCTCCGATGAGTTGTGAGAAGTTTACCACAGACCTACGGGTCCATAGTTATTAGCTAGATGGTTTCTTCTCTCTTTTTGGATCTCAATAGAATGTTCTCCCCCTCTCTTGTGGAGATGTATTCGATGTAAACTCTTTTTGCGGTGTGTTTGTCGAGATCCGGTGAATTGTGGGTTTATGATCAAGTTTATCTATGAATAATATTTGAATCTTCTCCGAATTCTTTTATGTGTGATTGAGTTATCTTTGCAAGTCTCTTCGAATTATCAATTTGGTTTGGCCTACTGGATTGATCTTTCTTGCCATGGGAGAAGTGCTTAGCTTTGGATTCAATCTTGCGGTGTCCTTACCTAGTGACAGAAAGGGTTGCAACGCACGTATTGTATTGTTGCCATCGAGGATAACAAGATGGGGTTTATATCATATTGCTTGAGTTTATCCCTCTACATCATGTCATCTTGCTTAATGCGTTACTCTGTTCTTATGAACGTAATACTCTAGATGCAGGCAGGAGTCGATCGATGTGTGGAGTAATAGTAGTAAATGCAGGCAGGAGTCGGTCTACTTGTTGCAGACGTGATGCCTATATACATGATCATGCCTAGATAATCTCATAATTATTCACTTTTCTATCAATTGCTCAACAGTAATTTGTTCACCCACCGTAATACTTATGCTATCTTGAGAGAAGCCACTAGTGAAACCTATGGCCCCCGGTTCTATCTCTTATCATATTTGTTTCCATTCTACTTTTATTTGCATCTTTACTTTTTGCATCTATATTATAAAATAACAAAAAAATATTTATCTTATCATACTATCTTTATTAGATCTCACTTTCGCAAGTGGCCGTGAAGGGATTGACAACCCCTTTATTGCGTTGGTTGCGAGTTCTTTGTTTGTTTGTGTAGGTGCGTGGGACTTTTGAGGAGCCTCCTACTGGATTGATACCTTGGTTCTCAAAAACTGAGGGAAATACTTACGCTACTATTGCGGCATCACCCTCTCCTCTTCGAGGAAAACCAATGCAAGCTCAAGACGTAGCATACGCGTACGAGAGAAACGTGCAAACCTCCATGCATCGCTCGGCCCCGACCACCCACCGTAACCGAGAACTCCCCGAAATTTTCCTTGCCATCGCTTCTACCATGATTTTTTTATCATGGACGGCCCAAAGAATATCATGCAGGTGCGTCTCCGACCCGCCCAGGATGAAAAGCCCATTTTCTGTCATGATTTTTTGTCATAGAAGTAGGAGCCCACCACATCTATGATGATGCCAGGATTTGTCACAATTATCATCATAGAAGTGTCATAAGCATGACAAAAAAAAATCGTACGGCCCAAAATGGTACGATGTGTCTTTTTTTTAGTGTGGTATTTTTCCCAAAGAAAAATTTTCCATGACATGCAGCATATCACGTACGGGGGGAATGAAGCTTTTGTGATAGACTTTGGCCAAATATTTGGTTTTCATCGCATAATCAACCACTTTCTGAATCAAAGGCCCAAAGACTTTGATGGTATTTGGATGCTGAGTAGAATCCATCAGGATGCACAGAAACATGTCTTTGACATCGAAAATGTATCCTTGGGAGATGGCATGGATGGTGTTTCAAAGAACATCAGATATAGCATTGTCAGAATTCATCCCAGCCAGAGGACAAATGGTATAGGTGGGCATATGATAAAGAGTTTGATAATCGTCAAGTGCTCGGGCAGGGGTGGACCATTGTAGTCATAAATTTTCTCTTGATCCATTGTGCAACAGAAATCTTCATTCGAAATTGCATCAATGTTGTGAACTTGAATTTCAGTTTTGCCGTGCTCGAACCGAAGGAAATGAAAATGAAAGACAAAGTCCATTGCAGTGCATTTTATGTGCTTCCCTTCTGTCATCTATTCCATGATCCATTGGTGCTATCTGACTCGTCACCAGAGATGTACAGAGTGGCATAGAATTGAATTATGATCTCTCTGTTCCATGAATGTTGATATGCAAAGACATGCCTGAGGCGAAAATATTCGATATCTTGCAATACTTGATTGAAGCAGCCAATGTTCTTCATGGCAGCGATATCCGGGAACTCGTGAGGAAAAATCTTGCGGCTGTCATATAGGATCCGAGAATAATATATAGCATGTTCTTGAGTCCAGAACCGAGGTGATTCAGAAGTGCGAGGCTTGCTGTATGGACCCTCTTGAAGGAGCTGAGGAGGTGTGTTCCAATTGAAAAGCGGCCCTTTGACGATAACACCGATAGAGAATAACGGGAGTTGCTCGTGAGGATATGGGTATTTGAGCTCATCTTCAACAAAAATCACTTCATCGCCATAGATTACTGAATCTGAGTGATGAGCAGAAACTGACTTTACTGTAGAAGGACCGACATCTGAAGTTCTCTTTGTGGTGTCAAGTGAAATTCGAAGAGGAGAGGGAGCAGTTACTTTATCAGGCACTGAAGCTTTATCAGGCACTGAGGACTGAGGAGGATGTTCTTTGGGAGTTGGTTCAGGTTCAGCAGGAGGAACTGATTCATTTGTTTCAACGGGAACTAGAGAGTCTTGGTGCTCAAACTGGGAATTTCACCTTATTCTGATACATTTTGCCGAGAAGGATTTGCTTTATGAATAAGAAACGCCACATGCACTGGTTCAGTTGGACTTGGCGACATAGGAGCATCAAAAACCGATTCATGAACTTGTGAGGGAATTGCATGCTCCGGAGAGTTTTCCTTTTATGGCACAACATCTGTAGACTTTTCTGTCGTAGGAGGAGGAGGAGGAGTATTCCTTGTTGCAATTTTCTTCTTCTTCTTTTGCTTCTGTCGAGCAGATTGATCAATATTCCCTTTGACAAGATCATTGTAGCTAGTGGCTTGAACTTGATGATGGAGGCAAATTTTGTGACCAATTTGATCCAAATCAGAATGAAACCCTAATCTTCTATGCCGAAGGATAGTCAAAGCCTTATTGACGTCCACATAGGATTCTCCAAGTTTCTTGATGACAAACTTGGATTTCATAGCTTTCATATGGTTGTCAAACTCCTTGAGCTGGGCAGTGAGGTCTCTGATCTCAACAGAATCATCTCTCGTGTCTTGAGCTAGAACAGAGGCTTGATTAATCACTTCAGAGGGAATGGGAAAGATGCCACTTCTCCATCAAACAGGTTCTCCATGAATCTGTCAAGCTGCTCCATAATGAATACTTGATTGAAGTAATGTGTTGCATCAGTGTCATTGTTGGTCTGTGCAATAGGAGCAGTCTGAACTGGACTTTGCTCAGTCGGAGGCATATACGCGAATGTTTGAGTCAACTTTGAAGCAAGTTGAGCAGCCTTTTCTTTCATGGTATTTGCTTGCGGATCACTTTGCTCGACACAGGGAGTTGTGGTTTTCTTCACCTTTTGCTTCGGGATCTTCTCTCCTGCTTAGTTGTGCCTAATGAGGCAGCAACTACCAAATCATGGAGGTCTATTGCATCAGGATGAGGGGTCAACCATTGTGACAGAGGTCGGAGGCGTTTTTCTCTTCAGAGTAGTCTTCTTTGGAGGTGCTATTGGAACTGCACTCGCTCGAAGATCAGGCAATATGGTGGAAGTAATGACGTTCACTTGCTCGGAAAGAGTTGCGGCAATTTCTTCTCTTGTGAGTGGAGGATAATCTTGATCGGATCAATCACTTTCAGCGTCACGCTCAACTAGTTTAGCTGGCCTTCTCTTTGCCGCGCTCTTTTTCTTCAAAGTAGCGGAGCTAGGATCATTTTTGAGCTTAGAACGGCGTTCTGACTTTCCCTTTAGCCTTTTTCTTTTCGATGTCTGATTTGATAAGACGACGATTTTCTTCTTCTTTGGCTCTTTCCTTTTCAGCCTTCTTGGCTCTCTTTTCGGCATTCTTCAGGCGCTTGTCCAACTCATCAGGATAAGATTCTGGAGTCTTGAGAGATGACTCATGTGCATATGGTGGAGGTGGCGGTCTTTCCTAGGATCACTTGCACAGACAAGGCCAATTTCACGACAGTCACCCCACAGAGGATGGAATGCAAAGTTCTTGGCGAACCGAGGATGAACCATTTTATAGTGGAACCACTTGCACACCCAGTGGCGTCGAATTCGCTTTCGTCTCTATGATGAAGCTTCTCCTCGAACCATATTGTAGTTGTCATGAGAGATATACTGAGTTGAATTTTTGAAAGGTTGCCTGCCACCCTTCTTTTTCTTTCGTGCCTCTACTTCTTGCTTGTTTTCATTTGGTTCAGATCTCTTTCTTTTGCTAGATGACGGGCCTACCATTGGGCTCTTGGCATTTGGAGCTTTGGATTGATCAGTTGTTCCCATGAAAACCTCTTCCTCATCGACCATACTATGCGGTCTAGGAGAAAACTCAACAGACTGCATATACCTATGAATGAGAGTAGATACAAGCGGAAATGGGACATGGTTACAAATGCTCATAGCGAATATTTTTTCGAACAAAAACATTTTGAAGAAGAATTAGATGCAGACTTGAGAGATGTTTCGAATGAATGAGATGTGTAGAGCGAGCTAGTAGGTCCGAAGAGTATACTAGACAGCGTGCTAGGCATTTCATTCGAGCGAAACATAACACAAACCCTAGATCTGAGGAGATACGGATGCGAGTGATAACTACAAACCACATCCACACTAGTAAGGGTAAAAACCTAGATCTAGGATATGTGGTAAAATCGGAAGAAAATAACCGTGGACAAACTCGAATCGTGAAGAATGGAGGTCCGATTTCGAACCACACATACCCTAGCTTGGTGACGTGCGACAGCTACGGCGGCACATGGAAGAAGGTGTCCAGCGGGGGCGTGGAAAGACTCGGCGGCCACTTTCCGACAGTGAAGCAGTGAAGGGGTCGTCAGCGTCAAGCTCAAGGTGGAGCGCTGCAGCAAGGGTTTTGGCGGAGAGGAGGTGAGGGGAAAGAAAGTGAACTGGAAGAAAGGAGAGCGGTGCGGTTTATATATGCGACTGGAAATAACCGCACGCAGTGGATTTTGATCAAACGACCTCTATACAGGGACACTTGCGATTCAACGGACAAGATGGAGTGGCAGTTGATGTATTACAAGTGGCAACCGTCATAAAAGATCATGGTCCTGACTTGGGCGGGAAATCTCAAATTTTGGATAGCTATCGCCAAAATAGATTAAAGTTTGTATCGAATCTTAATCGTGGTCAAGGACACCAGATAAAGTTTCGTTCCAGATAAAATTTGAGCATTTGTAATGGAACAACAGACTAGAAGAGATAGAGCAAAGGGAAAACAGGGTCCTAGGCATTTCACTCAGGAAGATAGACACAAACACTTGAGCAAATAGCTATGAGGGAAACACATTCAGACAAACACTAAAACTTTCGATTGAAAAGAATCTCAACAAAAGAAAATTGTGGTGGCGCAACCCACCGTATAAGAACTGTATGACCCCGAGCGTCGCACAATTATCATGGCACCTGATTAGTCTATTTCTTCGTTAATATATTCACTCTCAGTAAGAAAGTTTCACTTTGTCGAAATTTTCAAACTCTTCGAGTGTTATGCACCCATTCCTTCAAAGATGTGGAAGTGTTAGCACGGGTGTCGTGTCCAGCTTACTCCACGTTTGTGAAGTCTAGGATATTTAGCTCACACCGTAATACACAGAATCTTTTCTGATCGAGAGGCCTGGTTAAAATATCAGCGAGATTGTCTTCGGTCTTGACATGATTGATGACCATATCCTCTCGAGCAACATAATCACGAATGAAATGGTGTCTGATGGCAATATGCTTTGTGCGAGAATGATGCACAGAATTATGTGCAATTTTGATGGCACTCTTGTTGTCACAATATAGAGGAATACGCTTGACCTTGATGCCATAATCCTTGAGCGTCTGCTTCATCCATAATAACTGAGTGCAACAAGCGCTCGCAGCAATATATTTGGCCTCAGCCATAGAAAGAGATACACAATTTTGCTTCCTTGATGACCAACAAACCGATGATCAACCGAGGAAATGGCATGTCCCCGAAGTAGATTTCCTATGAACCAAGTCACCAGCCCCATCTGAGTCTGAATATCTAATGAGATGAAACTGTGCTCCCTTAGGATACCATAAACCTAAGGTGGGGGTTGAGGGAGTCCTGGATTAGGGGGTATTCGGACAGTCGGACTGTGTACAATGTCCGGACTATTGAAGCGTGAAGATACAAGACTCAAGACTTGGGCCCGTGTCCGGATGGGACTTTCCTTGGCGTGGGAGGCAAGCTTAGCGATCCGGATATTATATTTCCTTCCTTGTAACCGACTCCATGTAAACCCTAGCCCTCTCCGGTGTCTATATAAACCGGAGAGGTTGGTCCTTGGAAGGCCGATCACAATTACATTCATACCAGCATAGGCTAGCTCCTAGGGTTTAGCCTCTACGATCTCGTGGTAGATCTACTCTTGTACTACCCATATCATCAATATTAATCAAGCAGGAAGTAGGGTTTTACCTCCATCGAGAGGGCCCGAACCTGGGTAAACACCTGTGTCCCTTACTTCTTGTTACCATCAGCCTTGACGCACAGATCGGGACCCCCTACCCGACATCCGCCGGTTTTGACACCGACATTGGTGCTTTCATTGAGAGTTCCTCTGTGACGTTGCCGTCAGGCTCGATGGCTCCTTCAATCGTCCAGGGTGAGACTTTCCTCCCCAGACAGATCTTCGTGTTCGGCGGCTTCGCGCTGCGGGCCAATTCGCTTGGCCGCTTGGAGCAGATCGATAGCTATGCCCCCGACCATCAAATAAGGTTCGGAAACCTGAACTACACGGCGGATATCCGCGGAGACTTGATCTTCGATGGATTCGGGCTAGCGCCAGAAGCGCCGAACAATCGCGATGAGCACGGCTTAGACCTGCTGTCAGACGTCACTCGGGATATCGTCCCGGCAGAAACCTCGGATATAAATCCGGGACAGGTTGCTTCGCCTAAGGACGGAGGGCTGGACCCCGCCCCACAGGCCGTACCTTCATCGGCGATGGAGCCGAACATAGGTTTCACCTCTGAGGGAACCTGTGACTCCGGACCCCCGGATTCATATCCGGACGCAGGTTCCAGTCCGCGCGCCCCTGAGCCCGCCGATCCTGGTTGGGCTCCGGTGATGGAGTTCACCGCGGCTGACGTTTTTCAGCACTCGCCCTTTGGCGACATGCTGGACTTATTGAAGTATCTCTCCTTGTTAGGAGACTTCGGGCCGAACTATGTCCAGCTCGAGTGGGAAGCAGACAACGACGGAATTCGTTGCCCACCCACCACCCACTTCATTGCCACGATTGATGATCTAACCGACGTGCTTGACTTCGACTCCGAAGACATCGACGGTATGGATGACGATGTAGGAGAATCACAGGAGCCACCGCTCACCGGGCGGTGGACGACCACCTCCTCAGATGACATATATATGGTGGACACTCCAAAGGAAACTAATGGCGACGAGGCAACGGAGGACAACCCCTCGGGAAGAAAATCAAAGAATGGGCGTCGTCGGCGCCGCTCCAAGCCCCGCCATAGCAACACCGGCCCCGGAGGCGAAAATAATCCTGATGGCGCCGAAGAGGAATATGACCCTGATCAGCCCGCCTTTGAGCAGGCGAGCAGAAGACAAGGGTCATCCCGGAAGAACAGCGACAGGCGATACTCGGAGGAGGACAACTACATGCCCTCCGAAGACGAGATCAGCCTCGGCGACAGCGAGTTCGGCGCGATTCGAGGATCCCGTGGAACAGGAGCGCTTCAAGCGTAGGCTTATGGCCACTGCAAGGAGCCTGAAGAAGAAGCATCAGCAACTACAAGCTGATCAAGACCTGCTCACAGATAGATGGACTGAAGTCCTGGTAGCCGAGGAATATGGACTCAAACGCCAAACGGCTGACCGGCCACCCCGTGGCCGGGACAAAACGGGATACCAGCCCGCACCCCCACGCCGATACACTACGGCTCACGGCAACAGGCACGACCTGCAAGATATTCTAGACAATAAAGCAGGACAGCCAAGATCGATCTACGGATCGAGGGGGCGCGCCCAGCGCGCGACGACGACCGTCACACCGGATACACCATCAACAAATCCGGCCAGGCCGAACATAGCAACCCAGATCAATCCGGCCTGCGTAGACACATAGCTCGGCACAGAGGCTCCGCACACCCCCTCTGCTTCACGGACGAAGTAATGGATCATGAATTCCCAGAAGGGTTCAAACCTGTAAACATCGAATCATACGATGGCACAACAGACCCCGCAGTATGGATCGAAGATTTCCTTCTCCACATTCACATGGCCTGCGGAGATGATCTACACGCCATCAAGTATCTCCCCCTTAAGCTCAAAGGACCAGCCCGGCACTCGTTAAACAGCACGCCAACCAAATTCCATTGGCGTTGGGAAAACACGAAGATGCATTCCTTGACAACTTCCGGGCACATATGTGCGACCACCAGACGCTGATGACCTGAGCCACATTACTCAACAGCCCGGAGAGTCAGCCCAGAAATTCTGGACTCGGTTCCTCACTAAAAAGAACCAAATAGTTGACTGTCCGGACACCGAAGCCCTGGAAGCTTTTAAGCATAATATTCGTGACTAGTGGCTCGCTCGACACCTCGGCCAGGAAAAACCCAAGTCTATGGCAGCTCTCACAACCCTAATGACCCGTTTTTGTGCGGGTGAGGATATCTGGTTGGCTCGTAGCAGCACCACGCCACATTCCGGCACTTCGGACGGCCGCGATGCTAACGGCAAGCCACGGCACAACAGACATAAGAGACGGAACAACAGCGACAGCATGGAAGGCACGGTAGTCAACGCCGGATTCAGCGGACCTAAATCCGGACAGCGGAAAAGGCCATTCAAAAGAAATAATCAGGGACCATCCAGTCTGGACCGCATACTAGAGCGCTCGTGCCAAATTCATGGCACACCGGACAAACCAGCCAACCACACCAATAGAGACTGCTGGGTGTTCAAACAGGCCGGCAAGATAAACGCCGAAAACAAGGACAAGGGGCTGCACAGCGACGATGACGATGAGCCCCGGCATTCGAATACAGGGGGGCAGAAGAAATTTCCCCCCAGGTGAAAACGGTCAATATGATCTATGCCACCCACATCCCCAAGCGGGAATGGAAGCGGGCACTACGGGACGTCTATGCGATGGAGCCAGTCACCCCCAAGTTCAACCCATGGTCAGCTTGTCCGATCACCTTTGACCGTAGGGATCACCCTACCAGCATCCATCACGGCGGCTCAGACGCATTGGTCCTAGACCCAATCATCGACGGATTCCACCTCACGCGTGTCCTTATGGACGGCGGCAGCAGCCTGAACCTGCTTTATCAGGACACAGTGCGCAAGATGGGCATTGATCCTTCAAGGATCAAGCCCACCAAAACCACCTTTAAAGGTGTTATTCCTGGAGTAGAGGCTCGCTGCACGGGTTCTATAACATTGGAAGTGGTCTTGGATCCCCAGACAACTTCAGTAGCGAAGAGCTGATCTTAGACATCGTCCCTTTCCGCAGTGGCTACCACGCACTGCTCGGGCGAACCACATTCGCAAGATTCAATGCGGTGCCACACTATGCATATCTCGAGCTCAAGATGCCGGGACCGCGCGGGGTCATCACTGTCAACAGAAATATGGACCGCTCCCTTCGAACAGAAGAGCATACGGCAGCCCTCGCGACAAAAGTACAATGCGGCCTCCTCCGACAAACCAATCCGGCGACAACTTCGAGCACTGTCAAACGAGTCCGGAGCACCCCGCAACAGGATCAACATGAATGTCAAGATCATGACTAGCAGTCCGGCCTCCGCTCAAGCCCCGCCAAAGCAGCATTCGTGCCACGCGTACACAATTACGCACTCAAGATACCTTGGGCATAGGCGGAGGCGCGTCAACGACTCAGTCAATAATGTGGGTAACCGCTAAATACCTTCACACTCTTTCCCTTTTATCTTTCAGGACACCGTGTTAGTGCAGCATCCTCAGAAGAGCCGAATTGCCGGACTCACATGGAAGAGACACCCAAGGAGGTAACAGACGTTGTGCGCAGAAGGAAATACCCAGGTGGAATCTATTTACGATCATTATACCTGCTTCACCTATCTGTACACACGTCACCCCTGGATAGGACATGTCAAATAGTCCTATTTTTATCTCTGCTTAATGCATCCATTGTAAACATACGCTTAAACGTATTTTTCATCAAATGGAGATTATATATAGCGTCAGCTTATTATCCTTATTTGAGTAATTTTTTTCACTTATAAATGTTTATTTGGTATTGCATTCGTACACCTTGGTACGGCCACTTCGCCAGGGGCTTCTTACGACGCCTCGTAATATGGCAACTAAAAGTCTGAACACTTTCAATAGTGTGGCACCCCAAACTTATAGCACTATATGCATCAGCTCCGAATCATGTCTTGGGTCTACAGTTGTGATAGCCTGGCTCCCTTGTTCTGGTGCCTTACGTTTCGTTATATCGGCTAAGGTAGCGCAGGGAGAAGTACTGCGATTGTGTCCCGGTTCTTTCGGACGAGCACCTCAGTAGAGAAAGCCGAAAACTGACCGCATGATGTGGCGAGAGCTGGTCGCTGTTCGAGAGGTACTAAAATCCTTAAAGATTTTCTGCTTTAGGCGATAAATCGGCTTTGTCCGACCAAGGCGTAGATAGCGCCCTGATTCGGCCTTCCGGATTCTACGGGTTTCGTCGAAATTTAAAATTGTAGACTTCTATGGCTAAGTGAAAGTTATAAAGCTGCATAGTCCGATTGCCTCGTTCGTTGCGCTGGACACCTCCTTAAGGGACCAAACTTTTGGATAAAGAGTGTCCGAGTTTTCCACGAACACCCCAGTGCTAGTCACGCGGGGGCGGAAGCCGACAACTGGCCTACTTTCAGGATTTTATAAACAGCCGCACAGAAGGTAATATTTTAAATAACAAAAACGCTACATAGCGCAAGTAAATTCGTCCTTAAAATACTACCATGACATAAGTGAATTCATTCAAAAATGGTGTCCTTGGTACATTCGTCAGCCACGAGGCGAGCACCCTTCGTAACGCTATCATAGTACAGCTCGGGATGGCGATGTGCCTTGCCCTCCGGCGGTCCGTCCTTGACCAGCTTCTCCGCATCCATCTTGCGCCAATGCACTTTGACACGGGCAAGGGCCCGGCGGGCACCCTCGATGCACACGGATCACTTGATCACCTCAAGCCGCGGGCAGGCATCCATCATCTGCTTGATCAGGCCAAAGTAGCTACTGGGCATGAGCTCACCAGGCCACATCCGGACTATGAACCCCTTCATAGCCAGTTCGGCCGCCCTGTGGAGTTCGACCAACTACTTCAGTTGGTCACTCAGAGGCATCAGGTGTTCGGCCCCAGCAAACTGGGACCAGAACAGCTTCTCCGTTGAGTTCCCCTCCTGGGCACGGTAGAACTCCGCAGCGTCTGATAGGCTGCATGGCAGATCTGCGAATGCCCCTGGAGAGCTCCGAATTCGAGTAAGTAATAGAAACACCTCCTCCACATGTTTGGTTTGCATAAAGAACTTCTTACCCGCTGCTATCTTCTGGGCCTCCTGGATCTCCTGTTGTGCTTTCTCGGCTTCGGCCTTGGCGTCCTTTAAGCTCATAAGGGCCTTCGCAAGCTCGGCCTCTTTCGCCTTCAGATCATGCTCCACGGACTCGCATTTCTTGCCGAGGTCCTGGAGCTCCTGTTGTACCTCACCTACCCTAGCACTTTGCTTTTCGTGCTCCTTACACTCCGAGGCCGCCTTGTCTTGACCTCGGGCAGCGCCTTCTTCTTGGGGCTGCCACTTGGTGGGGCCCCTGTTACACGGTCATGACACTTAGTTGTTAGACCCACCAATTCTGCCTATCCTTAAATATATAAGAACGGGAATTACTTACCCTTGTTCTCTTCGAGCTGCCTCTTCGTGAGGTCAAGCTCTCCCTGCGCCTGCTCCAGGTCCCATTTCAGATCGGCAACCTCGGCAGTACGGGCAGCAGCAGCAAGCAGCACAGCCTGCTTATTCAAAATAATACTTATGATTAGACTCCTGCGGATTTTATTCGACCCTCTGCTCGGCTTTTCTTTCCGAACGCCAAACAGAGTATCAAGGGCTACTACCTATCGGGTGGTAATTTTGCACATATTTATTACTTACCTCGAAGCCTATTAAGAGGCTGGTGCAAGCTTCGGTTAGTCCGCTCTTGGCGGACGAAACCTTCCGAATCACCGTACTCATAAGAGTACGGTGCCCTTCGTCCAGGGAAGCGCCGCAAAGCGCTTCCAGCAGACCGTCTGACGCCTCATGTACAATGGAAGTCCGCGACACGGAAGGCTCGCCCTCCTTAGCGAGGGGTCGCCTGCCTGAGTCCGGAACCATCGAATGTTCCGGAATTGTGTTCAGCTGAGAGCCCGGCTGGCCGTGGCTCTCGTCGACACGATCCGCGGGGATCTTGAACCCCGCGTGCGCGATGACTGGGACCCCGCCTCGGGGCGTCTCCAGAGTCACCTACCCCCGCTCTGGGAGCCTTTGAGACAACACCTCCGTGTCATCCGCGGGTTGAGGAGTAGTGGCCGTCGGAAGCAAATTCATCTCCGAATTGTTCAGGGACCCGGAGGAGGATACCTCGGGGTGATCCCTGGCCGGACTGCACATATGTTCGACATTATAAATACAAAAACCATGAAGTGAAGTCATGATAGAGTGCAAACACTTACGATCATGCTAGGGGCTTCCCCTGGGCAGCCACCCCTCCTCGCTGAGAGCGGCCGTGGTGGAGTAGTCTGGAAGGGGCCCTTTCCCCTTCTTGGACGCCCCAGCCTCCCCTCCTGGGGCGGCTTTTCTTTTCTTCTCCCCCCCGATGGGGGAAGGTAGGATCTCTTCCTGATTCGCCCCGCCTCCGCAGGAGAAATTCGACTCGTCGTCATCGGACGATAGGGGAATGACGGCCCTGCGCTGAGGAGCTTTTCCGGCCCCTGGGTCCGCCCCCCGGGACCCCTCATCCTTTCCGGATGGGGCATCTTCTTCTTCATCCTCCTCCCCTTCGTGGGAGGAGTCCGCCTCGTTGTCTTTAGACGAGGCTTCCAGCACGACCTTACGCCGGAGACCCTTTCGGATCCCCGGGGCCTTCTTCTCGGCCTTCTTCTCCGGCACCTTGTACGGCGCCGGGACCAGCATCTCCGTCAGGAGAACATCCGCTGGGTCTTCTGGCAGCAGAGCCGGGCAATAAACCTGCTCCGTTGTCTCCACGTAATCCTGAAATAAATATACACAACTACTTAAGGCACTCCCGTGAATATATCGGGAAGAACTGTGTCCGGTGTCGGTCTAAGAACTCACCGGCCTAGGAGCCCGCGCGGCGTGAAGCCCGCGGTCCTCGGATGTCGGAGGAGACACTTCAGAGGCCTTGAATAGCTCCTTCCATGCGCCTTTGTGCGTCATGTCGTAGAGCCTCTGGAGCGTCCGATGCTCGGTGGGGACGAACTCCCACAGATTGACTGCCCGCCTCTGGCAGGGCAAGATCCGGCGAACGAGCATGACCTGGATCACGTTAACAAGCTTGATGTTCTTGTGCTTCATGCTTTTGACGCATGTTTGGAGTCCGGCCAGCTCCGCGGAATCGCCCTAGGACAGGCCCTTTCTCTCCAAGGAGGTAAGCCGCATGGGGGCTCCGGATCGAAACTCGGGGGCCGCCGCCCAGTTGGCGCCGCACGGCTCGGTGATGTAGAACCACCCCGATTGCCATCCTTTTACGGTCTCCGCAAAGGAGCTGTCGAGCCATGTGACATTGGGCATTCTACCCACCATGGCCCTTCCGCACTCCGCCTGTTGGCCTCTTACCACCTTCGGCTTCACGCAGAAAGTTTGCAGCCATAGGCCGAAGTGAGGCCGGATGCGGAGGAAAGCCTTGCACACGATGATGAATGCCGAGATGTTGAGGACGAAATTCGGGGCCAGATCGTGAAAATCTAGCCCGTAGTAGAACATAAGCCCGCGGACGAAGGGATGGAGTGGAAATCCCAGTCCACGGACGAAGTGGGCGATGAATACGACCCTCTCGTGGGGTCCTGGGGTCGGAATGACCTGCCCGGCGTCTGGTAGATGGTGCGCTATGTCCACGGCCAAGTATCCGGCCGCCCGAAGATTGGTGATGTGCTTCTCCTTGACGGTGGAAGCCACCCACTTGCCTCCAGCTCCGGACATGTTCAGCTGTGCGGGGAAGACTTGGGCTTGGGCGCTTGAGCTCGAGGGGGCAAGAGTGGGCAAAGGAGGAAGAAGGCGTGGGTGAAAATGGGGAAATCTAATCCCTTTATAGAGGCGCCAGAAGCGATGCGCCTCCCCACTTGCCCGTTGGGAATCGCTTGTTTCCCAAACGCCACGGTTAATGGCGTGGTGAGATTACCCATACCTGTATTGATGAGAATCCCGTAATAAGGGGACATGATCTCTACTTTGACAAGACGTGTCACAGAAACCGCCACGTGATATGCGTTGTAGCTGGTTGTGGGGAAACGGTTTGAAGAATGATCCGAACGTAATAACATGTCACGTCGTCAAAAAAAGTTGTCAGCAGATTGCATTTGTGAAATATCATTCTCTCTACGGTGGTATGCGAATATCATTTCTCAGATCCAGACACGATTTGGGTATTCGATAATTACTTTGGGGAATTCGGAGGAGGAACCCGCCTTGCAATGCCGAAGACAATACTGCGCGCCGGACTCATCATCATTGAAGCCTGGTTCAGGGGCTACTGAGGGAGTCCTGGATTCGGTACAGCCGGACTGTGTACAACGTCCGGACTATTGAAGCGTGAAGATACAAGACTCAAGACTTCGGCCCGTGTCCGGATGGGACTTTCCTTGGCGTGGAAGGCAAGCTTGGCGATCCGGATATTATATTTCCTTCCTTGTAACCGACTCCATGTAAACCCTAGCCCTCTCCGGTGTCTATATAAACCGGAGAGGTTGGTCCTTGGAAGGCCGATCACAATTACATTCATACCATCATAGGCTAACTCATAGGGTTTAGCCTCTACAATCTCGTGGTAGATCTACTCTTGTACTACCCATATCATCAATATTAATCAAGCGGGAAGTAGGGTTTTACCTCCATCGAGAGGGCCCGAACCTGGGTAAACACATGTGTCCCTTACTTCTTGTTACCATCAGCCTTGACGCACAGATCGGGACCCCCTACCCGAGATCCGCCGGTTTTGACACCGACAGGGGTGTAAGCCAAATTTCTCAGAATGCGCTTGACCGCTTGGTGATGTGATTCTTTCGGTGCAGCTTGATAGCGGGCACACATGCAAACACTCAACATAATTTCAGGTCTAGATGCACATAGATAAAGAAGAGAACCAATCATAGAACGATCGGCCTTCTGGTCCTAGTCCTTACCATACACATCTCCATCCAGCTTACCATTCGTGGGCATAGGGGTTTTATAGCCCTTCATTTTGGAATATTGCATTTTGAACTTCTTCAGGCATTCTTTCAGATATTTCTCCCGAGAAATGAAAATTTCATTTGCCCGTTCACGAATTTGCAGTCCGAGAAAGGACTTGAGTTCACCCATCATAGATATTTGATATTTGTCGAACACCATTTTCCCAAACTCTAAGCTGCAGGAATTGTTAGTACAACCTAAAATAATATCATCCACATAGATTTGACATACGAATAGATCATCATCAATAATACGAGTGAAAAGTGTAGGATTAGTGGATCCTGGCTTGAACCCTTTATTGAGCAAAAACTTCTTCAAGGTGTCATACCACGCTAGAGCGGCTTGCTTCAGCTCGTATAGAGCCTTTTTTCAACCTGAAAACTTTGTTAGGAAACTCAGGATGTTCAAAGCCAGGTGGTTGTCTAACATAAACTTTCGCATCAATTTCACCATTGAGGAAAGAACTTTTCACATCCATTTAATAAAGCAAGATATCATTGTAATTTGCATAAGCGAGAAGAATGCGAATTGCCTCAGGCATGCAACATGAGCATATGTTTCACTGAAATCAATGCCTTCTACCCGTGTGTACCCTTGAGCAACAAGACATGCTTTGTTTCTCACAACAATGACATTTTCATCTTGCTTATCGTGAAAATTCCATTTTGTGCCGATGATATTGTGCTTCTTGGAATTTGGTTTGTCAACCAATTCCCACACATCATTTAATTCAAATTGCACCAACTCCTCTTGCATGGCATTCATCCAATCTGGATCATTCATGGCTTCTTCATACTTGGTAGGTTCTACCAATAAAACAAAGGAGAAACTGCCACAGTAGTTATCCAAACGAGTGTGTGAACGAGTTGTGGGTCGACAACCTGGATTCTCAGTTTCATCAAGAATTAATGAAGGATCAACTCGATTTGCCACTCGAGGATGAGAATTTTCTTCATGATGATCATTGTCATTTTCATTAGCATCATCATTTGTATAATCATTCCCTTTAGGATTGCCATCTTGATCGGCATTTGGATTTTGATTACCATTTGCGTTCAGAGGAGTTATTTGCTTCGGCAGTAGCTTGACGACTTCTGCTCCGAGTCATAGCATCATCATCAGAGGATCCAAGTGCATTTCCTTCAACAGGATTAACACTCCCAATAGCCATATGCCGAATAGCGTTCGATATTAGTGGTTCATCTATCACATTTGGCAGGTCACCGGTACAACGAGGTGCTATACAAACGGTTTTTAACCCCTTTCTGTGATGGCATTCTGAAGCATTCCAAGTGAGTGTGTGCATTAGGGGGGGTCCTTCCCACACGACCCAGAAAACCGTCGGGGATAGGCCCTACTGGCACACACGCTCGGCAAAATGAGGTCGAGTGCGACGGGCGAGTGATCAAATACGGTTATACATACAGTTGTGCTAAAAAATCAATTATACAGGCCAAATCATTTCCTGTCATAAGTACATCCCACACAGTTAGTCCTGGCTAAATGTTTCCATTCGTATGTACATTCCACATAGTCAATCCAAGGAATATGTTTCCGTTAGTATTGACATCCCACACAGTCAATCCAAGAAGTACGTTTCTGTTCGTATATACATCCCACACAGTCACTCGAAGGAAAATGTTTCTATTGTAGGTACATCACACACAATTTTCCGCATTAAATCGTTTGAGATAGCGTTTCCATTGCACACGATATTAACAATTTTAGCGTTTGCATTGTTGAATGCATCACACATGGTGCGTAGAGGAAACTGTGTGGCATAGGCTGTCCATCCCACACACCTTTTATGTGGTAAACGTTTGCGCATGGTGGCCTAACGCAAACATTTTTCAAGAGGAAGTCGTGTGTGATTTTTCATTGATCCAACATGTTTAATTCATAGAAAATATGTGCATTGTCTGAGGTCATCGCCCATGGCGTTTTCTTAATATCCGTTTGCAATATAAAAACCCAATTAGCAAGCTAATTAGCCACCATTAGGAGGCTAATTGTCCTATTATCAATAATCCATTTACTAATCTAATTGACATTTCATATTAAGCACACAATATATTTCATTTTCGTATTAAGGAAGCAGGATTTCACAACTGCACAACATCATATAGCTTTAGCACTCAACTACCCCATTACACAACTGCACCAGCAGCAAGTTTCACATGCAACATCTACAACCTTTCGAAATTAGCACCATAGACAGTACATAGACAGATGAATCTCATCTGGAAAACTGCTGAAGTGGAAGGCAAATATTGAGCCTTCATCGATGTTGAAGGTCTTTGTAAGTTTAGGCCAGTGCGTGTGGATGATTGACCGTGCATCCTTCGTCCTCTTCAGTTACACTTCAATACTGAACCGTGGGTCTTGTATGAATACCTACCTCGCCTCCTGACCATACATGTAGTTTGAGAGGTGAAAGCACAAGTGCTTCCTGGGTGATTTTGGTAATTAATGAAAACATATGTCTTGTTGGACTAATACTTTTATCGAGTACATTTCATATGAGTTCAGCAATGGCGTGGCAAAGATAAGAGGATGTGGAACCCCTTCAAATTGCTAAGGGAAGAGATTTCCAAAGGCTCAAGACTCTTCATTTTCATTTTAGTGATCCAAGATCACATTGAGTCCATAGGAAAGCCAATACTACTAAAAGGGGATGAGGTGTTGCTTAATGGTCTACTTGCTCAAAGTGCTTAGTGACATTGCTCCAAAACCCTCAGCCACTTTCTCATTTCCACATATGTCCAAAACCTAAAGTCAAACTTGGCCTCACCGATTTGATCTATCCGGCGCCGCCGAGTTCATTTGACATAGCCACTGCCAGAAACCCTAGACAATTCGGCCTCACCGATGCGGATCTCAGTCGCTCTGAGATGGCCTTGCAAACTCTCTGTTGCCTGTTGCAAATATTCTGGCCTCACTGAAATGTGCAATCTGACACACCAAGTTTTCCTGACCAACTCTCTGTTTGCTCATTGCTGAAATTTGTCTCACCGAGTTCACGCAATCGGTCTCGCTGAAATGAGGTTTTGCCCTAGCCCTTGCACATTGGTCCCACCAAGTTGATCATGTTGGTTCCACCGAGATTCCTAACGTTCACATTCTGAACTAAATCAGTCTCACCGAGTTCTTCTATTCAGTCCGACCGAGTTGGGTCAAATGTGTGTAACGTTTGGATTTTGTGTGGAGGCTATATATACCCTACACCCCCATCTCCATTTGAGAGAGAGCTATGAGAACGTGTCTACAGTTCCACTACTCATTTTCTGAGAGAGAACCACCTACTCATGTGTTGAGACCAAGACATTCCAATCCAACCACAAGAATCCTGATCTCTAGCCTTCTCCAAGTTGCTTTCCACTCAAATCTTCTTTCCACCATAGCCAAAAATCTATGAGAGAGAGTTGAGTGTTGGGGAGACTATCACTTGAAGCACAAGAGCAAGGACTTCATCATCAACACACCGTCTATTACCTTTTGGAGAGTGGTGTCTCCTAGATTGGTTAGGTGTCACTTGGGAACCTCTGACAAGATTGTGGAGTTGAACCAAGGAGTTTGTAAGGGCAAGGAGATCGCCTACTTCGTGAAGATCTACCCAAGTCAGGCAAGTCCTTCATGGGCGATGGCCATGGATGGATAGACAAGGTTGCTTCTTCGTGGACCCTTCGTGGGTGGAGCCCTCCATGGACTCGCGCAGCCGTTACCTTTCGTGGGTTGAAGTCTCCATCTACGTGGGTGTATGATAGCACCACCTATCGGAACCACGCCAAATTCTATGTGTCTTCATTGCGTTTGCACACTCCAATCCTATCCCTTTACTTTCTTGCAACTAGTATGCTTTACTCTTTCCGCTGCTTATACTCTTGCCATGCTTGCTTGAAATGTATTGGGAATGCTTAAAACTGTGCCAAACCTCAACCTCAACTTGAAGAACATAAAAACTGCTACTTTGCTTGTTGAGGGTCTAATCACCCTCCTCTAGACACCTCTTCTCGATCCTTTCAATTGGTATTACAGCATTGGTCTCCATTGCTTTGGTTTAATCACCATTGGAGGAAGATGGATGAGTCTACGGTTGGGAGTATTAGATGTAGAGTGCCTATGCTTGACGAAGAGTTCTATAGTGCTTGGAAAAATGAGATGCTTGAGATTTTCAATGAATATAATTTGAACTAGTACATTACCAGCCCTTGTGCGCCTCCTATTGATCCCTTGCATCCTGCCCTCGATGAGTATCTTGACATGACCTGTAATCTTAAAGCTATTGATCTTATCATAAGAGGATTGCCTAGAAATTTGCTTGTATGCTTGCCTACATTTGAATGTGCTTATACTATATGGAGATATCTCGAGGAACGCTTTCCAAACTACTCCTTGAAAATTTGAGACGAGATTCTCCAAAAGTCCATAGCTTTTCATAAAATGAAACCTAGTGATCCTAAATTTGATGATTGTCTATTTGAGCTCCGTGATCTCATGCGTGCCAAAGGAAATATTGGAGTCATTAGTAACATAATTTCTAAAGTAATTAGAATTCATAAAGATGCACATTGTCATGATCATAAATCTAATGAATCACTCTCTCTAGGTGATGATCAATCACCAAACGATGTTGAACATGGATATTATGATGATGATGATGATGATGATAGTGACTTGGATCTTGATTAGTCAATGAGACACTTTGGTCTTATGGCTAACCTTCATGGTTACATTGCTGGAGGAAAGGAATGGGTTATTGATAGTGGATGTACTGATCACATGACCGGAGACAAGGATATGTTTCGAGAGCTTGCTGAAAATAATGGTCCCCGAAAATATGTCATTTTTGGTGATAACTCAAAGGGTAAGGTGGTGGCCTTGGTAAGGTGGCCATCTCACATGACAGCTCCATCCAAAACGTTATGCTCATTGAATCTCTTGGCTACAATTTACTTTCCGTATCTAGACTAGCCGAGTTTGGTTTCAATGTCCTATTTACTGAAGTAGACTACCAAGTGTTTCGAAGACATAATCATAATATGGTATTTACTGGTATACGTAGAGGTGATCTATACATTGTTGATTTCACTAAAAAAGGCTGAACCTAGAACTTGTTTAATTTCTAAATCTTCTAAAGGTTGGTTGTGGCGAGGCGGAACCAGGATTTTTCAAAGACTAGGGCTAAACTTAACTGACTATCTCAAAAAAAAAGAAACTGACTAAATATAAGTCAAATACACCCACGCACACCAATGTGCGTTAGAAGTATGTCACAAATTCACATTTAAAATGAAATACAAATTCATTATTATCATGAGAGGAAATTCCTTAAAACAAATAGTTTAGCAAATTGCATTGTTGTGAACATGGTTTGGTACCTAATTAGGGAGGACTTGCTTAATCCGAGGCCATCATTTCTTCAGGACTTGGATCTGCAAACATAAAATTGCATATATAAAATCAAGACACTTGACATAGACTAAGTCAATTGTTCGTATGAAATTTGCAAAAAATAAAAAGATAGAACATATTATACCATTAAAACGAAAACCATGAGGTAGTGGCCCCTTGTGTTTCCTCATTTTTTGATAGCAGTGTATAATCTTAATATCATCAACGCTTGCAAATACATCACGTTCAATATAGCACACAAATGTAAGTTTGGCTAATATAAAGGAAATAGGGAAAACAAAATTAGAAGATAGGCTACAAATTACCTGGGCAGTGTGCGGTGGGTGGGTGCCTCTGTGTCTGCGCTACAATTTAGAACTAGATTAGATGGAGAAGAATAAGAGGCGGGTGGTCAGGAGACCGGACCTAGCGGCCGGCACGGCGAGGAATCACGTGTTGACGACGACGGCGGCGCAGGGCCTAGGCGCTCCTTCGAGTGAGGCGAGGTGAGGGTTTCTCTGTTGCCGATCAGGCGAGGATTTTTCTTTCTTTCTTGACTTTTTTGAGCCACTTTCTTCCTTGACTTGATTGACTAATGATCAGGCTACGGATCACAGATCAAAGCGTCAACCATTGTGTGGTGGGTTCTCGGTTTTGATCAATTGATGAAGTTGGGCTAACAGGCTGAAGGCTTGTACGTCTATGTGAGGACTGGGGCTGGGCTTCTGTGTATGACAATTTTTGTAAATTTTGCTGCTATATTATACGTACTAGTTGGGTCATGCGTGGGGCTACAACCCTAGTTGCCCCAGGCCTGATTTTGCCCCTAGTTGTGGCATAGAAGGTTAGGACACATGGGCATGCGAAATCTTGATAAGTTTACTAAAGGTGATCATATCTTTGGAGTTAAAGATGTTATAAGGATAGACTATAGTGCTTGTCAAGGACAACAAGTTGGAGGAAGTCATCCCGTAAAGAATATTATGACCACGACAAGATCGCTCGAGCTACTTCATATGGATCCTTTTGGTCCCAACGCCTACAAGAGTCTCGGTGGTAACTCGTTCAGATTGGTCATTGTTGATGATTTTTCAAGATTTACGTGGGTGTTCTTTCTTGATGATAAATCGCAGTCCAAAAGATCTTCAAGAACTTCGCTAGGAAGGCCCAAAATCAATTTGAAGTGAAGATCAAGAAGGTTCAGAGCGACAATGGAATGGAGTTCAAGAACGCCAATGTGGATACCTTTCTTGACGAAGAAGGGATTTCACATGAGTTCTCGGCTACGTACACACCTCAACAAAATGGAGTTGTTGAGAGGAAGAACCAGACACTCATCGAGATGGCAAGAACGATGCTTGATGAATACAAGATGCCAAGACATTTTTGGGCGGAAGCGGTTGAGACACCTTGTCATGCAACAAATCGACTATATCTTAACAAGCTTCTCGGCAAGACGACATACGATCTTCTCACTGGTAACAAACCCCAAGTTGGATACTTTCGAGTATTTGGATCAAAATGCTACATTCTTGATAAGCATCGTCGTTCGAAATTAGCCTCTAAGTCTCATGAAGGTTTCCCACTCGGTTATGGCTCAAACTCTCGCACTTACCGTGTCTACAACAATTTCACACAAAAGGTTGAAGAGACATTAGATGTGAAGTTTGATGAATCTAATGGCTCACAAGTAGAACAATTGCTAATTGATGTAGGAGATAAAGATCCCTCGGAAGCAATTCAATACTTGTCTATTGGCAAGATTCGCCCAACAGAGGTGAAGGAGAGTACCTCGTCCGTTTAAGTGGGAACCTCAACTTCACGACAAGGTGAACAACAAGTTGACTTGGAAGCATCCACAAGTGGAACACATCAAGATGAAGGAAATGAGGAAGTTCAACAAGATGAACCTCATCGACCTCCCTATCCACCTCCACAAGAGAACAACAACGCCAACAACAATGAATAAGGACAAGAGGAACAACAAGACAATGAAGAGGATGTTCCACACTGACCCAAACAAAAGATCTCACGAGTTCGAGGAAGAGTCTCAAGAGATCATCCCGTCAAACAAATCTTCGATGATATTAAAACTGGGAGAATTGCTCGCTCAAAAACTCGTTTGGCTAACTTTTGTGAACATTACTCATTCATTTCTAGTATTGAACCTATGAAGGTTGAAGAAGCTCTTAATGATCCGGATTGGATGAATGATATGTGATATGTCTCCAACGTATCTATAATTTTTTATTGTTCCATGCTATTATATTATCTGTTTTGGATGTTTAATAGGCATTTATATGCTATTTTGTATTATTTTTGGGACTAACCTATTAACCGAGACCCTAGTGCGAGTTTCTATTTTTTTTGCCTATTTTAGAGTTTCGCAAAAAAGGAATACCAAACGGAGTCCAAACGGAATGAAACTTTCGCAATGATCTTTCTTGGACCAGAAGAAAACCAGAAGACTTGGAGATGAAGTCGGAGACGGAACGAGGCGGCCACGAGTCAGGAGGGCACGCCCCCTACCTCATGGGCCCCTCGTGGGTCTCCTGACCTAGCTCCTTTGCCTATATATACTCTTATACCCTGAAAACATCCAGGGGAGCCACGAAACAACTTTTGCACTGCCGCAACCTTCTGTACCCGTGAGATCGCATCTAGGGACCTTTTCCCGCGTCCTGCCGGAGGGGGATTCGATCACGAAGGGCTTCTTCATCAACACCATTGCCTCTCCGATGATGCGTGACTAGTTTACCACAGACCTACGGGT
The DNA here is from genome assembly GCA_021437245.1 of Aegilops speltoides. NCBI lineage: Eukaryota > Viridiplantae > Streptophyta > Magnoliopsida > Poales > Poaceae > Aegilops > Aegilops speltoides. Next base: position 178,760,194 of record CM038146.1, read on the forward strand.
CCATAGCTAGTAGCTAGATGGATTCTTCTCTCTCTTTGATTCTCAATACCATGTTCTCCTCGATGTTCTTGGAGATCTATTCGATGTAATATTCTTTTGCGGTGTGTTTGCCGAGATCCGATGAATTGTGGATTTATGATCAGATGATCTATGAATATTATTTGGTTCTTCTCTGAATTCTTATATGCATGATTTGATATCTTTGCAAGTCTCTTTGAATTATCAGTTTAGTTTGGCCTACTAGATTGGTTTTTCTTGCAATGGGAGAAGTGCTTAGCTTTGGATTCAATCTTGTGGTGTCCTTTCCAAGTGACAGTAGGGGCAGCAAGGCACGTATTGTATTGTTCCCATCAAGGATAAAAAGATGGGGTTTTCATCATATTGCTTGAGTTAATTACTCTATATCGTGTCATCTTACTTAATGTGCTACTTCGTTCTTTATGAACTTAATACTCTAGATGCATGCTGGCTAGCGGTCGATGTGTGGAGTAATAGTAGTAGATGCAGAATCGTTTCAGTCTACTTGACACGGACGTGATGCCTATATTCATGATCATTGCCTTCAGGAGCGAAATCAGGCCTGGGGCAACTGGGACTGTAGCCCTAGGCGTGACCCAACTAGTACGTATAACATAGCAGCAAATTTTTCAGAAATTTTCATACACAGAAGCCCAGCCCAAGTCCTCACATAGATGTACAAGCCTTCAGCCCATTAGCCCAACTCCATCAATTGATCAGAACCGAGAACCGACCACGCTACGGTTGACGCTTCGATCTGTGATCCGTAGCCCGATTGTTAGTCAATCAAGTCAAGGAAGAAAGCGGCTCAAAAAATTCAAGAAATAAAGAAAACTCCTCGCTTGATTGGCAACAGAGAAACCCTTGCCTCGCCTCGCTTGAAGGAGCACCCATGCCCTGCGCCGCAGCCATCGTCAACACATGATTCCCCGCCGTGCCGGCTGCCGGGTCCGGTGTCCTGACCACCTGCCTCTTATTCTTCTCCATCTAGTCTAGTTCTAAATTGCAGCGCAGGCACAGAGGCACCCACCCACTGCACACTGCCCAGGTAATTTGTAGCTTATCTTCTAATTTTGTTTTCCCTATTTCCTTTATATTAGCCAAACTTACATTGGTGTGCTATATTGAACGCGATGTATTTGCAAGCGTTGATGATATTAAGATTATACACTGCTATCAAAAAATAAGGAAACACAAGGGCCACTACCTCATGGTTTTCATTTTAATGGTATAATATGTTCTCTCTTTTTATTTTTTGCAAATTTCATACGAACAATTGACTTAGTCTATGTCAAGTGTCTTGATTTTAGATATGCGATATTATGTTTGCATATCCAAGTCCTGGAGAAATGATGGCCTCGGATTAAGCAAGTCCTCCCTAATTAGGTACCAAACCATGTTCACAACAATGCAATTTTCTAAACTATTTGTTTTAAGGAATTTCCTCTCATGATAATAATAAATTTGTATTTCATTTTTGCCGGGGGAGATCTGCCCGCCACGAACACCTATGGGGTCGGAGCCCCTTGTCTGTGCGGTACGAGGGCGGAGGGAGCACAGAGAGCAGATCGTAGCAAGCACGCGGGCGGTCTTTTACCCAGCTTCGGAGCTCTCCGGGGAGATAAAACTCCTACTGCTGCTTTGTGTTTGTATTTGATCTTGCTCGAGAGTGCGAGCGTATGGTGGTGTTGCGTGTGTCGAATGGACCGAACCCCTTCTACGTGCGCATGGGCCTCCCTTTTATAGTCGGAAGGGGGCGCCAACAGTGGCAGCGAGGAGAAAGGGGTAAAATGTAAAAGAGGTGGTAGTTGGAGCAGTGCGGGAGCAGTGAAGCTACGGTCGTGAGCGAGTGGTTGCTACCTACTTTGTGATGGGGACAAGGGCATTTAATGCCGTCGCCGTCGACCCCAAAAGCTCCCGCCCTTGCGTCTCCGTCGCCACGGCGATGGATTCACCACCGTGAAGTGCCACCGTGTCCCCAGGCTGCCTGACCATCCGCCACGCGCGTCCTCGAAAGGCCAGGTATGCACGCGTGGGCCGATGAGCTGGAGCGGCACACACAGCAACTCTCCCGCAAGCACCTTGCCGGGGTCTTGACTTTGCCGGGCCCGGGATCTTGCCGGGCTATGTAACTTGTCGCTCCCCGGGCCCTCGCCGGGACGCATATAGCGCCGAGGCGTGTCTTCTATGATGTAATCTTCTAGTCTTCCTGGCGAGCTCCTCTTGCCAGGACCTTGCGTGAGTGATGTAACCTTGAGCACGGCGGCCTTCCGGCAAGCTCCGCTTGCCGGGTCTCGATCTTCGTCTTGTATACTTCGTCTTTGAATGGTTTGATATGGAGCAGGAAGGTCTTCGGCGAGCTCGTGGTAAACCCTGCCGCGGGAAGCTGCAACCGCCCGTGCACAAGTTGGGGTACTGAGGTACCCCTACCTTAGTACACCGACAGGAGCCCCCGGGCCTGGGCCACACACGGTGCCGAGCGCTGTTGGGCCAGGCCCAAAAGCGATCTGCAGGCACACGCGCCCACTGGCGCGCGCCAATCCACTCCGCATCTCGCCGCATCTCCTCCGTTAACGGCACGCGTCGATTGCGGCGTCGTGGGAGACGTGGGCGGCGCGTGTGGTCTTTAGGGCATCCACCCCCGTGATCGTGGTGCAGAGCGAGGTCACTTCACCCGTCGCTCCGGCCCCGCTTTTTCGCCACACGGCCCTCATGCATAGGGGTCGTGGGCGGCGAAGGTGGGAGACCGAGCCGTCACGGGCGAAGATGGCGAGTCGGCCCCGCTCCTCTGCCCTCCTCGCTTCCCGATTGGCCGGGCAAGGCGGTTGAGCCCCCACCTCGCCCCTTTAAAAGGGGCGGAAGGGGAGCATAATGGTCTCACACCTCCTCTTCTCCCTTCGTCTTCAGCTCCCGTTCTTCTTTCTGCCATGGAAGGAGGAAATCCTAGTTCTTCAACGGTGGCAGCGAGGGTCGCCCCAGTAGCGCACTTCTCCCTATCCGCACCGTGGCAGGCGGAGCCGCCACGAGGGGAGAGGGAGGGGCGAGGCCGCGGACAAGGCCGAGGGTGGTCGAGGCGGTCGGGGAGAGGCGGTCGTGGCGGCGTGCCTCCTCCGTCTCCTCCGGCTCCTTTCTCGAGGCGGTCCATACCGAGACGATCCTGGTAGTTCTTCATCAAGCTGCGCCGGCGCCTGCCGCCGCCTCCGGCTGCCGGCCCGTTCATGAGCGCGATGGAACCGGATCCGCCGAGGTGATGGAGTTGCGCATGAGGGCTGTGGGATCAGCGGCACTCGAGTGAGTGTCGTGTCCCCAGCCCCGGCGTGATGTACTTCGACCGAGGGTGGAAGGCGTTCGCCCGCATCCACAGCTTGACGGCGGGGTTTACCCTCCATTTCAAGTTAATGGAGGGCGACTTTCTCGCCGTCAAGGTCTTGGGATTCGGGACCGGGCGAGATTGTGTGGACAGCTCCTCCAATAGCGAAGGTCCCTCCTCGGCGAGAGTGACGAGGAGGGCGCAGCGGCGGCAGCGAGATGGCGGGTCCGACTAGGCGTCGGATGCTGCCTCGACGCCACCGGCGACCCCATCATCCGGTCGCCGGCCTTCAACTCCCGGGGCCGTCTCCTTGGGGGTGGCGTGGGAGGCTGCGGAAGAGGAAGAGGGGTGGCAGCAAGGCCGTCATGTCGGAGTACGAGGGCGGGAGCCCTCGTCGGCAGGCCGACGCCCCACCACCCGTCTTCAAGCTCGCCTCCGGCGCCTCCGTCTCCGCCAAGCTCTGGCCGGCCCCGGAAGTTCTCTTGGTGTCTTCGCACCGTAGCTCTCCTAGGCGCCCCTTTGCCCTTCCCGGCAAGCTTCTCTTGCCGGGCCTCCTTGACCTACCTCTGAACTCTGAGCAGAGAAACAGAGAGGGATTCTGGGCATCTTATCTTTCAATTTGTAAGCCCTTGGGCCTTAGTTGCATTTAAAATATGTAATCCTCTCTATCATGTTTTTCATCCTCTATGGACTTGTACTAAACTAGGATGTTTTTAATGAAAAGAGGGGAACGCTTGTCGGACCGAGTCTTTTACTTGACTTCGTGCCTTGTATGTTCCCATCCTGCGCTCTCGGGGAGCTTGCCGGCGCGAACACGCTTGCTGAGTGCGGAACATCAGCAGCCCGCTGGCGGTGTTGCTTCCGGCAAGCAACCTTGCGGGCGATTCAGCGCAAGACTTGTGTTTGTTGAGCGGACTCGAAAACGAAACAAGGGCGCGACACTTGTCGCAGCTCACTTAGATCGTTGAGTGGACTCGAAAACGAAACAAGGGCGCGACACTTGTCGCAGCTCACTTAAATCGTTGAGTGGACTCGAAAACGAAACAAGGGCGCGACACTTGTCGCAGCTCACTTAAATCGTTGAGCGGACTCGGAAACAAACCAAGGGCGCAACTGGGCCACGACCTGGCTCCTCCGCGCACGGGTTTTACAAGACACGCTCGTTCAAGGACTCAGCCCCGCTTTCCCCGGTCCATGAGAGGATGCATGACGAGGGATGAAAAACTTATCTGATTCCGCAGCTTTTCGGTGCTATTATCCCGGCGGGAAAGAATCTTGCTTTCGCAGCCCCGCAACTCTGGCTCCGCCAAAATCCAGTCTTTGGTGTGCTCTTGGGTTTCTCCTTGTTGCTGTAATTTCAGCCATGAAAACAGCTGAGATAGGTCTGCAACAGTTTCATTATTTACGTGCATATATATATAAATCCTTTCTGTGCAACTTTGCAATACGATGCCGTGCCTTGCCCTTCGTATGTTTATACTCTACGCTTCTAGGGAAACTTGCCGGCAAAGGGCCCTTGCGCGAAAGCGCCGAGTCTTGAACTCGAAGCAGCCGCTGGCCAAGGTCTTACCGGCAAGCAACCTTGTTGCTGCTAGTCGCAACGCACTTAGCTTGCTGAGCGGACTCGAAAACGAAACAAGGGCGCGACACTTGTCGCAGCTCACTTAAATCGCTGAGCGTGCTCGAAAACAAGATAAGGGTGCGGCTATCCACGGGTAGGTTCCTCCGCGCACAAGTTTCTCATACGAAGGGCATCTTGCGGCAGGGCTTGCTACGTTACACCCTCTGCTTTACACCCTTTGTGCGCTTTTACCCTACGCTTCTAGGGAAACTTGCCGGCAAAGGGGCCCTTGCCGCAAGCGCTGAGTGCTGAACTCGAAGCAGCCTGCTGGCCAAGGTCTTACCGGCAAGCAACCTTGCCACGGCTAGTCGCAACGCACTTAGCTTGCTGAGCGGACTCGGAAACGAAACAAGGGCGCGACACTTGTCGCAGCTCACTTAAATCGTTGAGCGTGCTCGAAAGCAAGATAAGGGTGCGGCTATCCGCGGTAGGTTCCTCGCGCCGCATGTATTGCGTATAAAGGACGAACGACGAGGAACATAACATAAAAAGCATGAAACTAAGGAGTGCTCGCGCAAAAGCTCGGATGACTTAGCTTTTCCGTCTTCGCGATCCGCAAGGCCGCACTTCTCCTTGATTTCCTCCCTTATGCGTTTCACCCTCACGCTTCGGGGAACTGCGGCGCAAACACACTTGCTGAGTGCGGAACATCAGCAGCCGGCCTGGCGGTGTTGCCTCCGACAGAAGAACTTGTCGGGCTAGTTGCAGTAGCGCCTTCATCGTTGAGCGGACTCAAATGCATCAGGCTTAACTTAGCCACGATTCGACCCTGGCGCATGTGTTCTCCATACAAGTCACGGATTTTCAGGGAATATAACTCAAAAGTTTGAAACTGGCTGCTTTCTTTGCCCTACTGGCCGGTGGAGCTCGATGGCACGTCCTCGACGGCGGCGCAGCACTCCAGAGAGGTGCGCTTGCCGGAGCAGGCACCAGAGCTGTTCCCTACTGGCCGGTGGAGCTCGATGGCACGTCCTCGACGGCGGCGCAGCACTCCGGAGAGGTGCGTTTGCCGGAGCAGGCACCAGAGCTATTCTTGCCGGGCTTAGTCTTTGGCTGGTCTGTCTTTGTCTCCTCGCACTTGCCGGTGGAGCTCGATGGCGCGTCCTCGACGGCAGCGCAGCGCTCCGGGGAGATGCACTTGCCGGAACGAGCACCAGAGCTGTCCTTGCCGGACTTAGCCTTCTTCTTCGTGAAGTGCCACCGTGTCCCCCAGGCTGCACAGCCGTCCGCCACGCGTCCCTGGAAAGGCCCCAGGGCGACGCGTGGGCTGATGGGCTGGAGCGCGGGCACACAGCGCAATTCTCCCGGCAAGCACCTTGCCGGGGTCTTGACCTTGCCGGGCCCGGGAGCTTGCCGAGCTCTGTAACTTGTCGCTCCCCGGGCCCTCGCCGGGACACATATAGCGCCGAGGAGCCGTTGTGCCCTTGCGAGCGCTTCTGCCGGAGTGGAGGGGAGCGGGGGCGAGCGGTGCGAGGAGCGGGATATGCTCGGACTCCTAACAACGTTAAGAGGAGCAGGGTCCTGCCCCGGCGCCTTCGCTTTGCCTGTGCCCGGACGGTTGTCCGGAGCATCCCGCGAGCCTCCGGTGTGTCCTTGCCCCAGCATGCGGATACCACCTCCCGTGGTATGGCGCTGCTGGGTTGTCGTGTGCTGAGATGGACGTGATGCGTCCACGGAGACCGAGGCGCGGACATCCATCTTGTCCTTGGATCTGGTGGCGCCGCGAGTGTCCTTGCCGGCGACCACCCTTCCGACGGCGTCTCCTCCGCCCACCGTTGGTTCCGGTGGCGGCGGATGAGACGCAGCTGGCTCGCAACCTCCAAGCCTTCTTCTTCGGGCCATGGCGCAATTGTTGATGAAGTTCTTGGCGAAACCGGAGAGGTTGATGAAGAACGCGCCGCTGAACGCCGGATCAGTCCGCACAACCTCGACGCCCCTACCGGGCGCGCCAAAGATGCGGGGAGATCGCCGCCACGAACACCTATGGGGCGGAGCCCTTGTGCATCTTGATACGAGGGTGGAGGGAGCACAGAGAGCAGATAAAGCGAGCACGCTGGCGGTCTTTACCCAGCCGGAGCTCTCCGGGAGATAAAACTCCTCTGCTGCTTTGTGTTTGTATTTGATCTTGCTCGAGAGTGCGGCGTATGGTGGTGTTGCGTGTGTCAATGGACCGAACCCCTTCTCGTGCGCATGGGCCTCCCTTTATAGTCGGAAGGGGCGCCAACAGGTGGCAGCGTGGGAGAAAGGGGTAAAATGTAAAAGAGGTGGTAGTTGGAGCAAGGGAACGGTGAAGCTACGGTCGTGAGCAATGGTTGCTACCTACTTTGTGATGGGGACAAGGGCATTTAATGCCGTCGCCGTCGACCCCAAAAGCTCCGCCCTTGCGTCTCCGTCGCCACGCGGCGATGGATTCACCACCGTGAAGTGCCACCGTGTCCCCAGCTGCCTGACCATCCGCCCGCGCGTCCTCGAAAGGCCCCAGGCGCACGCGTGGGCCGATGAGTGGAGCGGGCACACAGCGCAACTCTCCGGCAAGCACCTTGCCGGGTCTTGATTTTGCGGGCCGGGATCTTGCCGGGCTATGTAACTTGTCGCCCCGGCCCTCGCCGACGCATATAGCGCCGAGGCGTGTCTTCTATGATGTAATCTTCTAGTCTTCTGGCGAGCTCCTCTTGCGGGGCCTTGCGTGAGTGATGTAACCTTGAGCACAGAGCGGCCTTCCGGCAAGCTCCGCTTGCCGGGTCTCGATCTTCTGTCTTGTATACTTCGTCTTTGAATGGTTTGATATGGAGCAGAAGGTCTTGGCGAGCTCGTGGTAAACCCCCGGCATGAAGTCTGAATCGCCGTGCACAAGTTGGGGTACTGAGGTACCCCTACCTTAGTACACCGACAATTTTAAATGTGAATTTGTGGCATACTTCTAACTCACATTGGCATGTGTGGTAGTATTTGAGTTATATTTAGTCAGTTAGTTTTTTTAGATAGTCAGTTAAGTTTAGCCCTAGGCTTTGAAAAATCCTGGTTCCGCCTCTGATTGCCTTATATATCATCATAATTATGTGCTCTTCTATCAATTACTCGGCAGTAATTTGTTCACCCACCGTAATATTTTCTATCTTGAGAGAAGCCACTAGTGAAACCTATGCCCCCCGGGTCTCTTTTCCATTATATGGAATCTCTTTTACATCATACTAGTTTCCGATCTACTATTTTGCAATCTTTTACTTTCCAATATATAAACCAAAAATATTTACTTTGCCGTTTATCTATCTCTATCATATCTCACTTTTGCAAGTAACCGTGAAGGGATTGACAACCTCTTTATCACGTTGGGTGCAAGTTGTTGATTGTTTGTGCAGATATTCGGTTACTAGTGCGTTGTCTCCTACTGGATTGATACCTTGGTTCTCAAACTGAGGGAAATACCTACTCTACTTTGCTGCATCACCCTTTCCTATTCAAGGGAAATACCAACGCAAGCTCAAGAGGTAGCACTATGCATGAAAAGCTACACAATTTCGAGAGGAACCAAGTATGGACGTTGGTTGAAAAGCCCAATGAGAAGCACAATGTCATTGGAACCAAATGGGTGTTTCGGAATAAGCAAGATGAAGATGGACAAGTTGACGCAACAAGGCCCGTCTCGTCGGTCAAGGCTACACCCAAGTTGAAGGTATGGACTATGGTGAGACATATACCCCCGTTGCTAGACTCGAGTCCATACGCATGTTACTTGCTTATGACAATCATCGTGACATTACTTTATATCAAATGGACATAAAAAGTGCTTTTCTAAATGGTGAATTGATGAGGAAGTTTATGTTAAACAACCTCCCGGCTTTGTTAATCCAAAGAAACCTGATCATGTTTACAAACTTCACAAAGCTCTTTATGGTCTTAAACAAGCTCCTAGAGCATGGTGTAAATGATTGACTAAGTTTCTTATTGAAAAAGGCTTTGAAATTGGGAAAATTGATTCTACACTTTTTACTAAAAGGGTTAATGGTGAATTATTTGTGTGCCAAATTTATGCGGGTGATATCCTATTTGGTTCAACTAACCCTCATTTTAGTGAAAAGTTTGGAAGGCTAATGTCGGAGAAGTTTGAGATGTCTATGATGAGTGAACTCAAATTCTTTCTTGGTTTGCAAATAAAGCAAACTAAGGAGGGTACCTTTGTTTCCCAAACAAAGCATACCAAGGACTTATTCAAGAAGTTCAACATGCAAGAAAGCAAAGGTATGAAAACACCCATTCCTACTAGTGGACATCTTGACTTGACCAAGGATGGCAAACCGGTTGACCAAAAGGTTTACCACTCTATGATTGGTTCATTGTTATATCTATGTGCCTCCCATCCTGATATTATGCTAAGTGTGTGCATGTGTGCATGATATCAAGCGGCCCCTAAAGAATGTCATCTTAAGGTTGTGAAAAGGATAGTGAGATACTTAATTCATACACCAAACTTTGGCATTTGGTATTCTAAGAGGTCTTCTTTCAATCTTGTTGGATACTCCAACTCGTACTATGCCAGAGATAAGGTTGATAGAAAGTCCACTTCGGGTACTTGTCAATTTTGTGGTAGATCTCTTATGTCTTGGTCCTCCAAGAAACAAAACTGCGTATCCTTATCCACCGTTGAAGCGAAATACATTGCCGCCGGATCTTGTTGTGCTCAATTACTTTGGATGACCCAAACCCTTAAGGATTATGGGACCATGTGAAACATTTTCCATTGCTTTGTGATAATGAAAGTGCTATTAATATTGCTCACGATCTCGTGCAACATTCTTGGACTAAGTATATTGAAGTTCGTCATCATTTCATTCAGGATCATGTTGGCAAAGGAGACATCAATCTTAAGCATGTTCGTACTGATAAGCAATTTGTGGATATACTCACCAACCCACTTGATGAGAAAGTTTTTTGCTATTTCAGAGGTGAATTGAATATCATTGATGCCTCAAAATTGGAGTAGGAACTCCATCCAGATGCATGCAAGGCATGAGCCTTTCTATGACTAATCCTTGATATTTCTCTTAAGATGATGATCATATGTCTTGGATCTATACTTGTACCCTTGCATGTTACCAAACCCTTGTAGGTACTTGGATGAGCCCAAATCCATGAGATTGCAAGTCACTCACATCTTAAGCAATCTCTACATCACCAAGTTTCTACTATATGGTTGTGGAATACAAGGAAGTATGAGCTCACTCAACATATCCTTTGACAAGTTTCATGATTGCCATTTTGGATACCAAGTGCTCTTCCTTGCAAGACTAACCCATGTAGGAAGATGAACTCAAACTACAAGTACTGTGATACGTCTCCAACGTATCTATAATTTTTGATTGTTCCATGCTATTATATTATCTGTTTTGGTAGTTTTATATGCATTAATATGTTATTTTATTTTATTGTTGGGACCAACCGATTAACCAAGAGCCAGTGCCAGTTCCTGTTTTTTCCTTGTTTTTGAGCTTCGCAGTGAAGGAATACCAAACGGAGTCCAAATGGAATAAAACCTTTGCGATGATTTTTCTTGGACCAAAAGACACTCGGGAGACTTGGAGATCAAGTCGAAAGATCCACGACACAACCACAAGGGGGGAGGGGGCGCCCAGGGGGGTAGGGCACGCCCCCTGCCTTGTGCCCCCCCCCATGACTCCACCGACCTACTTCTTTGTCCTATATATTCCCAAATATCCCCAAACCACCAGAAGCATCCACGAAAACACTTTTCCACCGCCGCAACCTTCTGTACCCGTGAGATCCCATCTAGGGGCCTTTTCCGGCATCCTGCCGAAGGGGGATTCGATCTCGGAGGGCTTCTACATCAACTCTATTGCCCTTCCGATGAAGCGTGAGTAGTTTACCTCAGACCTACGGGTCCATAGCTAGTAGCTAGATGACTTATTCTCTCTCTTTGATTCTCAATACCATGTTCTCCTCGATGTTCTTGGAGATCTATCCCATTTAATCTTATTTTGCGGTGTGTTTGTAGAGATCCGATGAATTGTGGATTTATGATCAGCTTATCCATGAATATTATTTGAATCTTCTCTGAATTCTTATATGCATGATTTGATACCTTTGTAATTCTGTTCGAACTATTGGTTTAGTTTGGCCAACTAGATTGGTTTTTCTTGCAATGGGCGAAGTGCTTAGCTTTGGGTTCAATCTTGCGGTGTCCTTTCCCAGTGATAATAGGGGCAGCAAGGCACATATTGTATTGTTGCCATCGAGGATAAAAAGATGGGGTTTACATCATATTGCTTGAGTTTATTCCTCTACATCAAGTCATCTTACTTAATGTGTCACTCCGTTCTTCATGAACTTAATACTCTAGATGCAGGCAGGAGTCGGTCGATGTGTGGAATAATAGTAGTAGATGCAAAATCGTTTTGGTCTACTTGACATGGACGTGATGCCTATATTTCATAATCATTGCCTTAGATATTGTCATAACTTTGCGCTTTTCTATCAATTGCTCGACAAGAATTTGTTCACTCGCCGAATTATTAATTATCTTGAGAGAAGCCACTAGTGAAACCTATGGCCCCCGGGTCTATTTTCCATCATATAAGTTTCCGATCTATAATTTTGCAATCATTTACTTTCTGGTCTATAAATTAAAAATACAAAAAATATTTACTTTATCTTTTGTTTAGTTTCATCTATCTCTATCAGATCTCACTTTTGCAAGTAACCGTGAAGGGGTTGACAACCCCTTTATCGCATTGGTGCAAGTTGTTTGATTGTTTGTGCAGGTCTTGGTGATTTGTGCGTTGTATCCTACTGGATTGATACCTTGGTTCTCTAACTAAGGGAAATACTTATCTCTACTTTTCTGCATCATCCTTTCCTCTTTAAGGGAATAACCAACGCAAGCTCAAGAAGTAGCAGGAAGAATTTCTGGCGCCGTTGCCGGGGATATCTACACCAAGTCAAGACATACCAAGTACCCATCATAAAACTCTCATCTCTTGCATTACATTTTTCGCCATTCGCCTCTCGTTTTCCTCTCCCCCACTTCTAAAACTATTTTCGAAAAGATTCGCCCTTCTCTTCGTCTTTTTCTTCGCCCTTAATCATCCTATAGCTAAAAAGATTGCTACCATATACTTATGCGAGAATTTGATTTTATAATACAAGAATCTAGGGATATTTTTTCTTTCTATAATAAATATGTTGCACACCCTCCGTTTGAAGATATCCTTCATGATAAAGAAACTATGTGTAGTTTGGAATCTAGGGATTATCAATCTTATAGTGAGAATCTTACGTGGAGAGTTCCCTATTCAGAAATCTCTCAAACTTTGTACCTCGAGACCTATGAGGAATTTGATTGGATTAAAAGGGGAATTTATGTAGGATTTAATAGGTATTGGTTGAATAAGATGATAAAAGAACCCGGTAGAAATGAGATACGTGTTTTTTATGATGATATATATGGTGATGATCCTAATTACGAGTTTATGAATGTCAAAATCACTAGTCAAAGTCCTTATCATGATTTAAGTTCATCTACTACATAGGAAATAAAAGAAAGGATAGATTTGTTAAGACGAGTTTTGGAGGATTTGATGAGAAAAGAACTGCATACCAAAGATGACAATACCTAGATCTATTCATGTTTTTATGCCTAGCTAAGGGCGTTAAACAATAGCGCTTGTTGGGAGGCAACCCAATTTTATTTTTGTTCTTTGCTTTTTGCTCCTGTTTTGCTTTGAATAATTCATCTAGTATCTGGTTAGATGTGGCTTTGTGTTTTAATTAGTGTTATTGCCAAGTAAGACCTTTGGGATGGCTTACGGTGATTTGATCTTGCTGAAAAGCAGAAACTCTTACGCCCTGGAAAATAATTTTCATAATTCACAGAAGCGTGTTTTTGATCTGATTCTTTTTGCATAAGATTGGCTCACAAATTTCCCAGGTTTTCCTAATGTTTTAGAACTTTTGGAGTTACAGAAGTATTCGAAGTTTCCGGATTGCTACAGACTATTCTGTTTTTGCCAGATTCTGTTTTCTATGCGTTGTTTGCTTATTTTGATGAATCTCTGGGTAGTATCGAGGGGGGGTATGAACCATGGAAAAGTTGAAATACAGTAGATATTACGCCAATATAAATAAAGAATGATTTCACAACAGTATCAAAAGTGGTGATTTATTTTTTTATACTAACGGAGTTTATGAGATTTTTTGTTGAGTTTTATGTTGTGAAGTTTTCATGTTTTGGGTAAGGATTTGATGGACTAAAGTTTGTTCGAATGGTTTTGTCCTATTTTTTCACAAATTTTAAAAATGTTCAGAATTTCAGAAAATGTCCCCGTTTTTAGAGATTGTTCTTGAATCTTGAAAATGTCCATGTTTTCATTTTTAGGAGTTTCAAATAATGTTCCCGTTTCCAAATTGAAAACCTGTTTTCAAATTTTGTTTGGGTTTTTCAATAATTGTTTGGAATGTTTTGGTTCAAAATTTTCACAAGTTTTCAGAGTTATTATTGGAATTTCAAAAAAATGTTCCCGTATTCACAAATTGGCCATTTTTTAAAATGTTCATGTTGCAATTTCTTTTCCGGAGTTTTATTTTTTTTGTTCCCAATTTTGGTCGCAAGTTTCAAAAAATGTTTGCATTTCCTCATTTTGTTTTGGAATTAAAAAATTGTAACAGTTCGAAAAAAGTGTTCAAGATTTTAAGAAAATGTTCATGTTTTTAAATAATGTTTGATTTTTAAAAAATATGTTTACAAATTTGTAAAGTGTTTGTGCTTCATTCTGGTATTTTTTTTCAAAAATAGTTGATATCGAAATTTAAAAAATATTCATTTCTACGTTGGTGATTTCTTCTTAAAAAATTTCATTGCTTTTTAACAACTAAAGCTTGGTAGGTCAACTGGTTGGAGTGTTATGTTTAAAATTAACCTTAGTGTCCCATGACGGACAAAAATTAGGTAGGTCCCACCGTAAACGAAAAAAATACCACGAGACAAAGAATATTATGACCAAACCAAGAATACCTATTCCCTTTAACAGTAGGTAAAAATATAGATATAGGTATAGATTCTCTTGAGTTTTAAAATTAGTCATGGTTTTATTTTGAACACGTGCACGTGCGACATGGGCTGACCCAATAACTGGTTTCAGCCCAATTTTGTGTTTTATATGATTTATCATTTTAAAGTAACTTCTTTATTTAACATATTTAAGAGAGATGTGAAAAAAAAATCATAATCTAGAAAATGTTCCAGAATATCAAAAAATGTTTGTAAATTTTAGTAAATGGTTGTGAACTAAAAATATTTGAAAATTTTAAAATGTTCATGAATTTAATAAGTGCTCAAAATCTCAAAACATTCAAATTTTCAAATGATTTTCTTGAATTTTACAATTATTCATGATTTTATCTTTATAAACTGTTCATGAATTCAAAAAAGTTCCTAAATTTTAGGACGCCGATAGAGCCCATACGTGTGGGTGTTAAGGGGGTCTTGCCGCACATCCCATGTGGTATGTACGTGAAACAGCCCGCACGCCTACGTGCGGGCAAAACAGGTAACCACCACACGTCTGGCGTCCCACCTCGCAGCCCACACGTCCGGCGTCCCACCTCCCGGCCCGCACGCTCCTCCATCCCCACAAACTGGTTTGGGTCCCCCGCGAGAGAGTCGCCACCCGCCCCACCCTAAACCTCACTTAACCCCTGTTCCATCTCCCACCTCCCGATCGGCTCCTTCCCCTACCTCTCTCCTCGTGTTTCCCAAATTGCCATAGAAAATCCTAGCACCGCCTAGCCAAAAAACATGGCAACGAATTCCAGAAGATGAGAAACCTCATGGATCCATATGTTCTCCTCTCCTCTCCCCTTACAAATTTCGCACAAATTTTCCAACAAATTCGACACAAAGTCGTGTCATTCAAAATTTCCATGCTTGCTGCTCATGATTCATTGGTAGAAGCTGGATCTGCGAAATTGTCATCCCGCTGTCCTAAATTTGATCTGCATCTTAGTTGCCATCAAGTTTGTAGAAGCTGCATGTTTGGAGTTGCCATCAACTTGATCCACTTGAAAGTCAGATCAAATGCATTTAGATCAAAAAGGGATGGTGGGGAAAGAGGTGGATATGGGGGGGGGCAAGTGAAAAGTAGAGTTTTTCCTCAGGGGATTGAGGGGAAAAACCGCCGCCCATCTTTGCTGGTAGTTGCCACCCGGTTATAGAAGTGGTTGCCGCCAAATGACTGAAACTAGAACTTTGGCATTTATTTACAACGAAAATTGCTGCCAATACTACAAGGTAGTTGCCGCCCTATTAAAGAAGTAGTATGAAGTAGGACGCATTGTAAAAATGATGCACGACTACAATGTTTTTAGTTGCCATGCTATGATAGGGATGCATGCCATTCATACATAGGTTGCCATGTCTCTTTTAGTTTAACTAACAAAATAGTAAGGGGAGAGTAATGCATACTCATGCATACCGTGATTGAATCATTCTACAAGAGTTGAAAAAATAGGGGAAGGAGCAAAATGGATCCTAGAGACGGATCTAACCCTTGCTTTTTTGGACAGCCACAGGTGCCCCCTTGGGATGCACTGGGGTACAATAAACTCATTACAGCAAGTCCATTGCTACCACTACAATAATACGCACACATGGGTAATGATGTGTGAAAGAAAAAGTCAGATTTCGCTTGTTCGTAGAAATGAAGAAATGGCAATCCGTCTTATGTTTTATGTTGACAAGTTCGCATGTTCTTACGATACAACCCCACCGCCAGGAGTCCCATGGCAAACTGCACCATAGGGAGCTATCGGTAATACAGATGCAGGGCACCAAACTACAATTGGCACAAGTGGCAAATCAAGGTATTTGTGAACCCATGGCACTGTCTCACTCAATTGCCATATGTGAATATATACATATGCCATTGTTGTTGTACTGCATTGGCCATGTCTGCTCAACTATACTTGCCATCCCAGGTCAACTGCAGTTCCCATGGCTGGCCAACTGCAGTTGCCATGCTGGAAAACTGCAGTTGCCAAAGACTTGTAAACTGCAGTTTCCATGCTTGGTGGACTAGATTTGCCATGCATGGTGGACTAGAATTGTCATGTTTTAAAAGGGGAACCTACATGTCTTAACTGATGTAAATGACATTTTTTACAATGAACTTCAAAATTGCCATGCAAGAAGGAAAATAACACTAACCTACAATTTGCCATACTTTGTTTCAGATATCCTGTCTGCAGCAAGCACAACCTTAACATCGTCGTAAGTCCAGGCAGAGACATCAAACGTATGTGCAGGAGGCAAACCTCCTATCGCATCGAGATTGGCGGTAGATAAATCAAGACGGTCGACGTACATCAGCTGATAAACACAAAAAATGGGAAAATAGTTAAGAAAAAACATGTAAGAATTCAATATTGTGTAACAGAAAACGTTATAGAAAAAGGAAAAAATTATTGCGAATGCCATGTGATTGGCACTGCATTCTCACATGTGTGCACTGAATAGAAAGATTTGCCATATACATGGTGATATATTTGCCATGTATCACCTTTTAAAATCTGCGCCTATGGGCAATGAAAAATGACAAACCAAAAATGCACATTCAAAAGAAAGTATGTATCAAGTGTGATTTGAATATAATTGCCATGTAGCATGAACTAGAGATGTCATGCATCAAAAACTATACTTGCCATCCATAATGAACCAGAGCTGTCATTGTATGATAGCTGGAGTTGCCATGCAAAGTAAACTAGAGTTGCCATGCAGACTCAACCAAAAGTTGCCATGGGTGAACAATAATAGTTGCCATGTGTGCACAACTAGGACTGCCATACCTGAACAACTATAATTGCCATACATGATCAGATACAACTGCAACTTATTTTTCTTCCTAAAAAGCGTCTCGATAAACTGCAATTCAAGCTTGAATACCCTAGATTATTGGGTTCTCTGTATTATCAATGAGTAACGAATGAACCATGTTAAAAACACTGGTGAACAAATAAAATTACCTTTAGGCGTAGGCGGCAGCCCTTCTGGTACATCTTGTTTGTAAAGGCATCATGCAGGAAGTCAACGATGAATTTGCACCAATTCATGTTTTTTACATCAATCAGTTTCGCCTGCAAAAAACGGTTTAAAAAACATCAACACATGCACAGTTATAGAAACTTCAACTGGCGGGTACATGCTAGTACATCACAAAACAAAGAGAATACAGTAAAAAAAGGAATAGATGGAGAACATTCACCAGGACAGGGAAGCATTTGTTGCTTGGGCGTAGCGTCGTGGTAGGCGCAAAGACAGATGAGATCAAGTACATAAGCAGCTTCATGTTAAGTACCTCGCCATGAGTTTTCATCTCCTCCAACAAAGTTGCAAGCACCGTCTTATTAGGCATGGCTGCCTGGCCAGGAAACAACCTGGGAACATTACTTCCTCAATACCACTGAAAATGAATGAAATCTCTATAACACAATGAAACATGGGTGTAAAAGAACCTTGTCACCGTCTTTCCTATGACTAGCCGCACGATTCCG
This sequence comes from Aegilops speltoides, assembly GCA_021437245.1. NCBI lineage: Eukaryota > Viridiplantae > Streptophyta > Magnoliopsida > Poales > Poaceae > Aegilops > Aegilops speltoides. The sequence continues at coordinate 178,777,701 of CM038146.1, forward strand.
TGGCAGTGGCTCCATGAAGTCGTCGTTATCGTCTTGTTGGTGGTTGCGAACCATGATGCTATAGTAAGAACAAGTTCACATGGGTATGAAAGAAAACACAGTGAAAAGTGCACGTGGAAGCATGGAGTAGCAAGGCAATTGATAATGTCGACGACAAAGGAAAACTGCCATGTTTACTAGACGTACAGACGACAAATGCCATGAACATACAATGCTTGATGGCAAACAACACAGTTGAGGTTCACACTACAGAATACATGGCAAAAAAAATCTTGGTGTAAAAGAGGGAGTTGTCACCTACTAACTAAAATATAGTAGACAATTGCCATGTAACACTACAAAAGTAAGACAAATAATATACTAGGTAATAGAGGGAGTTGCCACCTGCAAACAAAAATAAGTAGGCAAATTGCCATGTAACACTTGAAAATGCATGGCAAATAATATCTTAGGGTAAAGTGGGAGTTGCCATATGCTCGTAAGCACAATAGGCAGCTGCCAAAGAAACACTAAAAAAAGACATGACAAATGATATCTTGGGGTAAAAAGACAGTTGCCATCTGCTTAAAAGCACAGTACGCAATTGCCCTTGTATCACTGCAGAAACATGGCAACTGGCAGTTTGGGCTAAAGAGACAGTTGCCATCTACTAACTAAACAGTGTGGCAAATTGCTAAGCCAGTAGATTCAAGTTGACCTATTTGCACATAACAACATGGCAAAATAAGTGAGTTTCATGGAACAACCAACTGCCATTAACCTACAAACGAAATGCACATTCCACATGGCAATTTAAAACTAGGGTTCCTACCATAATCTCAGGCCCGGATTTCAATCATAACACCACCCCTAAAAACAGCGAACCATTGCCTATGAGACCATCAAATAAAGAAAAATCGACAAATCATTGCATCCGGACTTGAAGACATGTAATCTCTGAAAACAGAGAATGAATCGGTGTAGAACGGGCGAGCCTCGCCGACGTGACTTCCACCGCCGCGGCAACAAAACTTGCTAATGCTGGCCTAATGGCACACCGACGACTCCTCGACGACGGGGAGCACTCGAGCGCTCCGTAATCCACTCGATTCTCAATGGATTCGAAGCAGAAGAAACGGGGGAGGGAAGGCAGATTGAGACCAATCGAGGCACCGTTACCTCTATGCAGTGAAGGCTCCGGCGACGACGCTCCGGTTGCCTGAGCTCCAACGACGGCCACGAGTCCCCGCGACACTTTCGCCGTCGCCTCTCCTCTGCTACGCCATGGAATCACCTCTACTCCACCTAGGACCTGTCGTTGCTCTCAAATTGGGGAGTTGAGTGGGGGAATGGGAAGAGGATTTGGGCCGGGTGGGCAAAACTGCAACGTCGTGCCGGGAAGAGGAGACGGGGGAGGGGAGGTAGAGGAGTTGTGCGGGGTGTGCAGGCGCCATGACATTTCTACCGCACGCCATGGTAGCAACCGCAAGCTCTGTGTGTGCAAAACGGGCGTCCCGGCGAACTGTGAAACGCCCACACACCAGCAATGCCTACGTGGCTCACAAAAATCATCAAACGTGTCAAGATTCGTGCAGAACTGAGTGAACGTAGATCGACGTGTGTGGGCGAGTTGCAAATATGCCACATGTGTGGGTGTTAGTATTTTCGTAATTTTATTACTAAAGAAAGACTTGGGAACAATGGGGCCGGAACCGAACCCGCGCGTGTTTCCGATTTGGAATTGGAGTTAGACTCAAGGCCGTGCGCGGCGTCCTTTTGTCCTTCCTGAATTCTTGTTGCCTCCAAATTCACTACGATTCAGCCAGCGTTCACCAGCCGGCGTCGATCGAGGTGACACGCATGGTCAAGCCGGAGCACCGAGCGAGGCAGGGGCCGACGAATCGACAGCACCGTCGAATGCGCAGACGGAAGGCGCCCTCGGCGCCGCGCCGGCGCTCCCGGACGGCATGGAAGACAGGGGATCGCGCCTGTGACTTTGACGTGAAGGGGGGCGGATTCGACTCTGACAAGATGTACTCCACCGTGAGGCCGCAACTCCGGTCGGAGATTGGCGAGGTGCGTGGCTCCCTCGAGAGGATCAGCGTAGCAGAGTTCCTCGCCCACGAAGCTGCAGTCCAGGGCGGTGCCGAGGCGGAGCCCTTTTCGTCGCCGTCATCCAAGGCAGAAACCCGTGACGCGAACCCACTGTTCTCGGGCACGTGTGACTCTGCAGTCCGTGCTGTCCCCGGAAAGGGCCCCTCGCCGTCGTCACCAAAGGCCCCTCCGCATGGGACGAAAAGACTGCTCTTGACTGCCGCCGAGCCCCGACCGGAGGCCTCCGCCACGCCGGCCTTGAAGAGGAGGAAGACGATCCCAAGCACAGGGCCTCCGATGAGCACGCCGCGCGCTGCAACTTTCAAAGCGTTTCACGAGGTACCACCAGAACGGCCCGACGCTGAACCGGACGTGCTCGTGCGGGCATCGCATCTCAAGGTCCGGTTCGCCGGCATCATCGCCAAGGCTAAAGAGACTCTCAGCATCCGCCATCGGCAGGACCTCGAGAAGCGGCCGGCGGTCGACATCGACGAAGGTAGCCGCGCGCTGAAGGCTGACACGGAGGGTCAAATAGCTCGCGAGGGCGAGGCTCTCCTGCGGCAGGAGGAGGAGAGGAACGCCCGCGTCGCCCGGCTCAGGAAGGCGGCTCGCGAGGCGCTGCAGGAGGTGGAGAGGAACGCACGGCTCACCGGGCTCAGCAGGGAGACTATACACCCAGTGCACCTCATGGAGCTCGGCATAACTGCCGTGGAGCGTGCCGTGAGCCCGGAACGTCCTGGGGCGCCCAAGCATTGCCGTCGGTCCAACCCCTTAGAGGACCTCGGGCTCTTCGTGAAACCGGTCGACGATGACGGCGAAGAAGAAACATAGCAAACGTGGCATGCGGTCTGCTGGTTCTGGCCTCTAGGAGATGTTCACTGAACGTAGGAAGCTCTGAACCTTCTCTTGATCTGTTTGACAGTTTTCCAGACTTCGTATGTGCCTTGCTGATTTAGGACGCATGAGACCAGCCGGACATGCGTAAGTAACCACATTGCTGAAATTTTGTTCTCTAAAGATCAACAGATTTTATGATCGTTACTAGGGTGATACTATTACTTTTCATCTCTGTTTTAGTTTAACACATGTTGGCGGGGCATTTCCACGTTTGATCCATGCTTGTGCTGTTGTGGGATCCTGTAATATGTGGCCATTTTGGATGCTGCTCCTCAGGTTTCCGGAATTCACGTTTTCTCTTAATGCGCCGGAAAACACCAAAATCATTGGCCATACTAAAACCTAGAACCAAATTGTGCAAATCAAAATAAATATGCTTCTTTTCTATTACTGGTTAGGTTGATAACCTTGTTGTGTGATGTCTGCTTACAGTCTTGCTATGATCAAATGTGCCAGCCTAGTGTTCGAATGGTAACCTTGCTACATGTGTTCATTTTGAATGGGATGCTAGGAATGAAATGCATGATCATACTAGGACAATGCATGTGCATGCATGCTTATAGTAGGACAAATATGCATCACACTAGGACAAATATGCATGCAATTGGGCATCAGCGCGATGCACTGATCCTGGCAGTTGCAATAGGGCATTGCTATGATCAGTGCGTCATGGCATTGGTATGGTTAATTACAGTGATCCTCTGAACTGACAAGGTTGTAAAGACGGAGTGGGAACTGCCGGCCAAGGGGTCCCTTTCATCACTAGCGCGGAGGACGCCAAGGACATGATCCCGGAGAACAGGTGGGCAAAGAGGGCGGACGTGTCTTGCAGGATTGCCGAGATGATGAAGCCTCTGGGGATTGGCTGCAGGCCAAGGGTGGGCCATAAGCCGGGAGCAAGGGAGCCACTAAGGTTTTACGTGCCCATCAAGAATGCCGAGGTACATTGCCATGCTCGTCGTCCCCAAGGCCTTCTGGCCCGTGATGAGGAAGTGGTTCGTCCTCAAACCTCCATGCCTTGTCAAGCTGTCTGCCAATAAGTGGTACGAGTTCTGGGTGCAGTTGCAAATATTCCAGAAGGAGATGGGGCTGGCGAGGGGCTTGGATAACTTCTGCAAGAAGCACAAGATCGTCTCCAGTGACCTACTTGTTTGAAGTTGTCGAACCTCGGCTTCAAGGTTGAGATCTACAGCATCGGCAACTCCACCATCTATCGGTATAGTTGTGCCAAGCACTGCTATCAAGGTGACTTGGCTCCTGAGCTCTAGCCCTATTTGTCGGTCATGTATCTTATTGTGTGAATTGTTTCTGTGTTGCTAGTGAACTGCATATTTTGCCCGGGGACTGTCTTTAAACTGATGTTTAAGTACAATTGTGCATTGTTGTTTTGTGTGGTAGTGTGTAGGAGTGCACTTAATTCTATGTATGTTTGATATGTGGTGTGTTGTTGAGTGTGGTGCATTTAGGGGGGAAGTTTACAAGATTTGAAAGGGGTAAACAAAATAGCACGCTACACATAGTTAGACAACTATGATCTGGATCTGCTCATCCCTTAAGCACAAATGCAGGTGTCCAAACAGCAGGCATCAATTCCTCACTAGTGCAATGTAGGCTACCAAACTATTTACACAACATGGTTTTTGGCATGTATTAACTCGGTTTGTTCCAGTTGGGCCATAAATGCAGGGAGCCAAAAATGATGCATGCTACCAAACACCCCCTAATGCACATCACTCTCTCTATCAATATTTCATCTAAATTGGCCCATGATTAGACTAATGGATCAAAGAACACTATGCATCTAGGCAACATGCATAATCTAATCATAAAGTAATAATTCATCACACAGTATGAAGATTCATCGCTCATATTACATCAAGTAGATCAAAATCATATTACCTAGTTTATGTGATAATTTTATTGAGGCGCGAGAGAGAAGAAGCTACATAGCTACTGCTACTATTGAGGTGTGTTTTTACGAAGTACCTAACAAGAGTGCAGAAGTCGCACATAGTTTGCATGGCACTGAGACGTCACCTCAGGTTACCAGATGAACACAAACACATATTTAACTAGGTCCGGCCCTGCTATGTGCGTAACAATTCTGCTACTGCTTGCCTGAAACTATATATTACAAATGGATCACAATGATGGACTACAAGATGTATTTGGCAAGTTGGAAGTGGACAGCCTAGAGGCGACATCTAGATCTACTGACTATGTTAATCTAGCAAAACTAGTGCATTCAGAGATCTAGGGGCCTATTTGTAGTAGTCTCGTCCGATTGTGAGTTGCCCGCCATGTCGATCTCCTTCAACCCGTCGCGGATCCTTGTTTCATGGTAGCCGTGTGGCTTCTTTAAGGAGTTCAAGGGAACATGTTAGTGGATGTCGGTGCCCTTGATCTGGCCCCCACGCGCCCAAGTTATATGGACATGTTCGGCCTAAGTAGGAGGGACACGATATAGTAACGTGGCAAAATCTACTCCTCCTTGATAGCTACGAACTCGTAGCTCAGGGGATGGTCAACTCACACATCATCATGGATGTAGTGGAGATCAATATTTGTGAAGAAGGTGAAGGAACCCCCCTCCACCATAGTGTCAGATAAGGATCTGAAGATGTGTTCCTCCATGGATCGTGAACTTGCGGTGCAGGAAAAATTGCATGATAAACACAATGATGATCTCAAGAAGAATGTGACACACCCTCCTCCTTCCTCGTTACCCACCAACTCCAAGAATTTCATGGAATACATGGTGCACTAGTGTTGGTCTATGGGCCGGTCTAGATTCCATGTGGTGTAACGAGCAAGAACCGATGGCTATGGCCAGGACGTTACAACCCCACATTCGGACTCGGAGCTCCAAGACGACGACGAATCATAAAAAAAACTCCTCTACCACCGTTCCATCTACACAAAATCGTGAATCCTATGTTATCTACACAAATTTATTAGCGTGTTGGCCTAGTTTATATGTACAAACTTGAGAAAAAAAACTTCGGGGCAATCGTCGAACACCTTGAGGTGGTGCGACGAAAGAAGGCGCACATCTAGAAGTATTGCGGCGAAGTATGGGAGGTTCGGGAACAGCTCAGCGAAGACAAAGAGGGTGGTATCGCGGCAGTTTAGGAGCAAAGGTGTCAACGGTTTGCCACAATGAGGGAACATGGACAGTGGCGGCGGGGACGCACATCTTGAAATGATTGTGGTGTCAAGATTTTTGCGGATGAGAGGTGCGGTATATTGTCTCGCCCAACCTTCAAATATGAAGGCTCCCAAGCTTTATTTAGAGCAGCCTCTAAGAAAAATGACAATTCTGCTAAATTCATTTTTTGATTAAAATCATCTTACAAATGGTTATGATCATGATTTGAGTCTGATATAAGATGCTGCGGAGGCATCTGGTGGGATGGAATCACGCATTTTGCGATGACATCAAAATAATCTTTTTAAATAGAACTAAGTAATTGCCCATGCCTTGCACCAGGGCATAAAAATTATATTGGTGCGATACAATCAAACATACTTTTAGGATCCACGGTCACATGACATAACCAATTAAGAATTGCTTCTTGCATTCTTGTTGCACTGACCAAATAGACTCGACATCCATCCCTTGCTCGCTACCTGAAGCCTACAAATAGAAATGGCACGCGTAAGTGTGCAAGAAATAAAAGAGCAGTTGTACTTATAAAATATAAAGTTATATATGATGGAACTCATAAGATACTAAATTATGAAACATGTGTAGAAAAGTACTAAATGACTATTCCTAGGATATGTTTATGCAAATCCTTAAATGTTGTAAGCCACCAACTATTTTCAGCTGCGGGACCAACTAATAGGACCGGATGGCATATTGATGTAGGGTAGAACCCTAGATGCCCGATCTTTCATGATTGGAGGGGATCCTACGAAGAACATGAGAGGGAAAACGAGGGGAACATGAGGGAAAACACAAGAGAAATAACTCAACCAACAAGATCCGGTCACACATATGCTAGATCCTCGAAACATAAAGAGTGATACACGATTCAAAGTCAACAAAGGATGATACAAAAGGTCTTCTCCGTGAGGAAGTCTTGAAGGGTCTTCCCGTGATGGGGTCTTGAATCCTCTTGGGGGATCTTCTCCGAAGAGGTCGTGAGCTCCGAGGAGAAGTAACCAAGTGGATGAGCAAAGCTCTATCTCAAATATGAGCTATCACAATGTTAACGCTAGAAAGAGGGAGGAGGAGGTCTATTTATAGTCTTCGTGGATGAAAGGGTAAGTGGCTTCGGCCCAACTCGCGGGCGGGCATACAGGCGTCGGACGTCTGACGGTCACCGGTCGTCCGGAGGCTCGCGAGGGTCGGAACATTAGGTGTCGGTCGGGCGTCCGATGTTTCGGCTCTGGTCAGGACTTGTCGGTCGTCCGGTCGGGGTCGGTCGTCCGGAGGTCTCCATTCTTCTGACGTTTTGGCTCGGGTGTGGTGGTGCCGGTCGTCCGGTGTCACTCGGTCATCCGGACGCTGGGAGGTGTTGACCGTCCGGTGTTGCTCAGACGTCCGGGCGCTGGAGCGTGCGCTGGCTGGGACTTGGCTGGCCGGTCGGAGCCTCCAGGCGTGGGACGTCTGAGAGACGTCGGTCGTTCGATGACTGGGAGTTTTGAGCAGTCCTTCTTGTCCATTGAACTTGGTGTCCTTGTCGTCTTGTCCGTTGGGTGCAGCTGATCCGTGGCTTCCATCCAAATACCTGATCACACATAGGGTCTTCGCATGAGGTAGTAGCCATATCTCATAGGTAGAAAGTGGAAGTTCGGGGAGGAGCGAGTTCACCTTATCTTCGATAGCCTTTGCTCGAGCTCTTGTCATTGGTCCAAGTGGTGTCGTGGGAGATGTAGGTACGTCCATGGGAATGATCGTGGGATGCTCCGCATCATATCCCCCCCCCTGGAAAGATCCGACCTCGGATCGAAAGCTTCATCACCATGGTATGGCGAGAGGTCTTTGACATTGAAGATGTCGCTCACGTTGTACTTGTCGCTTGGGAGGTCGATCTTGTAAGCGGTGTTGTTGTAGCGTGCTAGCACCTTGAAAGGTCCATCGGCTCGTGGTAGAAGTTTGGACTTGCGTTCGTTGGGGAAGCGGTCATTACGAAGGTGTAGCCACACAAGATCTCCGATGTTGAATGTAATGGGTTGCTTGTTGACGTTGAGCTTGGTCGCGAGTCGTTGTACTTGGCGCTTGATGGTGTGCCTTGTATCTTCATGCATCTTCTTGAGGTAGCTTGCTCGTGCACTCGCATCCATGTTGGTGCGCTCTGGTAGTGGAAGAGGTGAATGTCCAGTGGGGACAACGGGTTGAAGCCGTAGACGACCTCGAAAGGGAACTTGCCGGTTGTGGAGTGTCTTGCACGGTTGTAGGTGTACTCGGCGATAGGTGGGCACTCCTCTCACTCCTTGATGTTCCTCTTGATCAAGACGAGTAGTATAGTGGAGAGTGTTTGGTTTGTCACCTCCGTTTGGCCGTCGGTCTGAGGATGGTATGCCGAAGAGAACAAGAGCTTGGTTTCGAGCTTGGCGCATAGTCTTCCAAAAGTAACACAAGAACTTGATGTCGCGGCACGAGACAATCATATTTGGCACTCTATGGAGGCGCAATATGTCCCTATAGAAAAGATTTGCAATATGTGAAGCATTGACTATCTTGTTGCATAGGATAAAATGAGCCATCTTGGAGAATTGGTCCACAACAACAAACACGGAATCCTTTCCATTTTAGGTTCTAGGCAAACCGAGTACAAAGTCCATGCTAATGTCGTCCCAAGGTTGATAAGGAATAGGAAGAGGCATGTAAAGACCATGGGATTGAGCTTTTGACTTAGCTTTGCGACATGTAGAGCATCGGTTGGTGAAGCGTGAGACATCGCGGAACATCTTGGGCCAAAAATAGTTCTTGGAGAGCGTAGCGAATGTCTTGTCGCATACAAAGTGTCCCATTAGTCCGCCTACATGAGCCTCTTGCAAAAGGAGCAAACGAAGAGAAGACTCGAGGATGCAAAGTTTGTTAGCTCGCATAAGATAATCATCCTTGATGTAATGTAGTTCCCAAGATGTATGCATCAAACACTTGGAATAAGGAATTGCAAAAGTAGGATCATGTGCATACAAGTCTTTTATGTGCTCAAAGCCAATAACATTCAATTCAAGTTTAGTGACAAGCATGCATATGCGGGAAAGAGAATCCGCCACAACATTTTCCTTACCTTTGATGTACTTGATGACATAAGGAAATGACTCAATGAATTCACTCCATTTAGCATGATGCTTGTTCAACTTAGTTTGACCCTTGAGGTACTTAAGCGTTTCATGATTGGTATGAATGATAAATTCATGAGGGTGAAGATAATGTTCCCATTCACGCAAAACTCGCACTAAAGCATATAGCTCTTTGTCATAGATGGGATAATTGAGTTGCGCTCTAGAAAGTTTCTCACTAAAGTATGCAATGGGGCGCTTCTCTTGCATTAATACACCTCCTATGCCATTAACACTAGCATCACAATGAATCTCAAAAGGTTTGTCAAAGTTGGGTAATGCAAGCATGGGAGCATGAGTAAGCAAATTCTTAAGCTCATTAAATGCGGTATCTTGGGACGGTCCCCAAACAAATGACGCATTTTTCTTACTTAAAGAATGTAAAGGTGAAGCAATGGTGCTAAAATCCTTCACAAATCTACGATAGAAACCGGCTAAACAAAGAAAACTACGCACTTGTTGCAAGTTGGTTGGTTGGGGCCAAGTTTTAATAGCATTGATATTAGATTCATCTACATGAACACCCTTAGAAGACACAACGAAACCCAAGAAAACAAGCTTATCAACACCAAAAAGTCATTTGTCCATATTAGCATAGAGTCGCTCTTTCCTAAGGGTTTGCAACACGGTTCTAAGATGGGTGACATGATCTTTGAGGGATTTTCTAAAGACAAGAATATTGTCAAAATAGACCACAACAAATACACCAATATAGGGACGAAGAACAAAGTGCATGACTCGCATGAAAGTACCAGGTGCTTCGGATAAACCCATTGGCATAACTAGCCATTCATATAAGCCAAATTTGGTCTTAAATGCGGTTTTCCATTCATCACCTTCTTGGATGCGTATTTGATAGTAGCCACTCTTAAGATCAATCTTAGAGAAAATGGCGGCTCCGCTAAGCTCATCAAGCATATCATCTAAGCGTGGAATAGGTAACGATATCTAACGGTGATAGCATTGATGGGACGGCAATCGGAAACCATGTGATAAGTACCGTCTTTCTTTGGAACAAGAATGACCGGAACGACACAAGGGCTCAAGCTTTCATGTACGTGACCGTTGTCGATGAATTGTTGTACTTGCCGTTGGATTTCCTTAGTTTCCTCGGGGTTGACGCGGTAGGGAGCCTTGTTAGGTAGAGGTGCTCCGGGGATGAGGTCGATTCGGTGTTCAATGCCTCGTAGTGGAGGTACACCCGGAGGTAGCTCGTCGAGGAAAACATCTTGAAATTCCTCCAAAAGAGAAGACAACACTAAAGGTAGATCGTGAGAGGTGTTAGTTTTTGGTGCCTCGTCCTTGCACACAAGGACATAGTGCATAACACTTGATGGGTTCTCACACACTTCTCTCATATCACTTTTGGTGGCAAATAGGACTAAGTTTTCCTTGTCGCTCATCGTGGAGGCACTCGATTTTTGTCTTGTGGCGCTCACTCTCTTTTGGGTGGGGTCACTCTCACTCTTTTCTCCATGATGGGTGGCTTGCTTGTCGGTGATCACTTGACTTGGAGACATAGGTCGTAGCACGTACTCCTTTCCTTTCATCTCGAAGCTATAGTGATTGGTACGCCCGTTGTGGATGACGTCGCGGTCAAATTGCCATGGTCGACCAAGAAGGAGGTGGCAAACAGACATAGGGACGACATCACACTCCAAAGTGTCTTCATATGCTCTGGTTTTGAAGGAAACTTTGACCGTATGCTTGACTTGGATAGTGCCGGAATCGCTAAGCCATTGAACCTTGTAGGGACGCGGGTGCTTCATCTTGACCAATTGGAGCTTGGAGCATAGTTCTTCACTTGTCAAGTTGTGACAACTCCCTCCATCGATGGTGATCTTGACGGACCTTCCATTGATGCCAGCCTTGGTGTGGAAGATGTGGCATCTTTGGTCTTCATCTTGTTGATGTTGAAGAGTCAAGACTTTGGAGACAACGAGAGTGGGGCTTGAATCCTCATCACAAAAGACTTGATCATCTTCATCTTCGTTCACGCGCCGGTGCATGGCCACGTGCTCAAGGGCTTCCATCTCCTCTTCACTCATGGAGCCATAGGTTTCGTCGTCGTTGAGGATCATGGTGCACTTGTTGGTACACTCAAAGGACTTGTGGCCTCGGCCGCCGCATGTGAAACACTTGATGGAACTTGTCTTGACGGTCTCATCGGTTGGAGTAGATGATGAAGCGCGCAGCTTAAAGTTGCTTGTAGTAGGAGGATGACTTGAGGTTGTCGAAGTATTCTTGTAACTCGACTTGTCGCCGTTGTTTGTAGATGGCTTGGTTGAGGTAGGAGTTGTTGAAGTCGTTGAAGCTTGGGTGTTGGAGAAGTCGTAGCTCTTCGAAGAGTACTTGGCGTACTTGAAGTCATCTTGCACTTGGCATTCCGCTTTGGTAGCTTGATGCACGAGCTCAATGAGGTTGGAGTAGGTTTGGAAGTCGGCAATCTTCTTGATGGGATGATTGAGGCCATTCAAGAAACGGGCCATAGTTTGCTCATCATCTTCCGTGACATTGGCTCTTATCATGGCAATCTCCATTTCTTTGTAGTATTCTTCAACGCTCTTTGTTCCTTGCTTGAGGAGTTGGAGTTTCTTGAAGAGATCACAGTGGTAGTAGGTTGGCACGAAGCGTGCTCGCATGACATCTTTCGTTTCCTCTCATGTGGTGATTGGTGGTTCACCTCTTGCTTCTCGGCGCTCAAGGACTTGTTCCCACCATATGAGCACATAGTCTTGGAACTCTAGGGATGCCATAGCAATCTTCTTCTCTTCCTCATAGTTTTGCAAACGAAAGATTTTGTCAACCTTTAATGCCCATGAAAGGTACTCTTCGGGATCATTGCTTCCATGGAACTTGGGCATGGTGAACTTGAGCTTGCCGTAGCGTTGCTCTTCATTATGATTGGGCCGAGGGTGTTGATGACGCCCTTGATGTGGAGGATTGTCAACCTCATATTGCTCTTGGCGTGGAGGATTTCCAAAGTCATCTTGCTCTTGATGAACTTGAGGTTGTGGAGGAGCTTGTCGAGCTTGTGGAGGAGCTTGAGAAACTTGACGATGCACTCTTGCTTGGTAGTTTCGCTCTTGAATTTCTTTGCGAAGTGCTTCCTCTTGATTGCGCCTATCTCGGTTGCGGTTGGTGATGGCTCGACTTGATTCTTGATGGGCACGTTGCGCCTCAAGAGCTTGTGCTTCACGTTGTTGTTGTTTAAGACATTGAGCCTTGGCGTCTTGTTCGTCTTGATGTTGTCGCGCTTGCTCTTCCCCTTGGAGACGTTGACGTTGCCTTTCTTGTGCTTGTGCAAGAGGATCTTGGTGTTGGCGATGACGATGTGCTTGCTCGTCGAATTGCTCTTGTGGATGATTGCCGTGTAGAGGATTGCGAGTTGCTTGACGGTCTTGGCACGCGGCTCGACATAGAGTGTTGGATGTCGGTGTACTTGAGCCGGAGAAGGTGTCGTCGGAGTGTCGACTTGAGCGGCTCCGAGTTGAGTAGGACGCAGTGGTATAATGGTAGTTCACCAACAAGGCATGAATCTCTTCCATTCTTGCATCGTTCTCTTGTTTGTGAGCGTCGAGCTTGTTGTTGAAGTACTCTCTTGTTCGTTGCTCGGAGAGTCACAAGTCGGTGGTGAGATTGTCGATGCGGTCGCTCATTGTTTGTTGTTCTTGATGCAAAGCTCGTTGTGCACCGAAGAGGTGGCTCTTGGTGACATAGGATGACATGTCGTCGTGTTGCTCGATGAAGAGCGGGTTGGTAGAAGAACTTGGCCTATCCATCATTCCAAGAAAATATGTGACTGGGAGAAATAGAAGAACTTATACCAAATATACCTTGACCGATGTTGAAGATGGATCAATGATCACTTAAATGTGGAACAAGGAAATAGCACAGTTGATACCAATTCTTGTCGGTTCTCACACCTACACAAGTAAAAGCTTATGGTGGAGCTCGGTTAGGATGTTGGCACAAAATTTGATGCAATTGTTAGTGAGCCTCAATAATGTTGGAAAAGATTCACAAATTTGCAAATGCAACAAGTAGACCAATAGCAAGATGTGGTACATGGAAACACACACGCAAATAGATAAGTGGGGTCGTGCAACCAAGGAATGAGCCAAAATGTGGAATCCACGAAAATGCTCTTGTTGCACAGCACTAGAGAGATGCTAGCACGATTGCACAATAGGCGGATACGAAACTTGTGCACAACCTACTAGGCCAAAATGCAACGACTTCTATCCCAAGTATGCTATATGTATGGTATTTTGGTGATATGATCCAAATGATTGAGTATGACAATCTTAATGTAGTATGATGCTATGGTCTTGCTTATAAGCTCTTTGCTTATCTTTCCCCCCTTCTTAAAAGCTTGTTTGGATTTTTCTCTTTTGAGCTCTTTTCTCATGCAAAACTTCACGAACCAAGATAGCAATTGTGTATATGCGAAGACAACTTTGTGACACAAAAGATGATACCAAGATGTGCACCACGATGATATGGTATGTATGCTATGGTAAGTATGATCACTAATGTGCACAAGTCACGTTGCCGGCAATACTCAAAGGCTAGTCTCTATGGGAAAGTAACGCAAAATTGGCTATGGTGGTTATCAATGCAATGGCAAGGAATGTACCGTGAAAGGATACCACGATACCAAAATGATATGGAGGTTACCGTTCTTGCTTATGGTTGAGGTGTCAAAATTGTGTAGCGGTCGATGTCGATGATGAATATGAGCGGCGGTGTTGTCATTGGCGAACCATCCCTAAGTAGCCAAAACACGTTAGGAAACGGAAACTGCAACTCAAAACTCAAGGACCAAAATGTGTCAAAATTTGTTGGAGTGCGAAACGGGTGAGCGATGGTGGTTGCGGAAAGCGGTGGTGGTATGCAAGTGTGTATGCGGAAAGTGGCGGTGGAACGGTGTAGGAAACTGAACTGAAGATATTCAGTTTCGTCAAGGATGGTCGGACGAACAATGGTGGTCGGATGACCGGTAGTCGTCAAACGTCCGATGCCTGGGTGATTTCGGGCACGGGATGAGCTCGAGATTTCAAGATGTGGGGGCAAAAATTGGGCAAAATTGAGCGATTTTGTGGATGGAAATGGTGGAGATGATGGGGGAAAGCTAAATCTACTCGTGGCAAAGCAAATCCATGGATCAAATCCAACATAACTTCATCACACCAACAAATCACAAAAAAAATTGGGGCTATTTTTGGTGGGTATTTTCGAAATTGGGGAAGAACACAACAAAATCAAGCTAGAGAACAAGGGGTAGGGACTCCAAATACGTGATCAACGTGGCTCATGATACCAAGATGATGTACGGTAGAACCCTAGATGCCCGATCTTTCACAATTGGAGGGGATCCTACGAAGAACACAAAGAACACGAGAGGGAAAACGAGGGGAACACGAGGGAAAACACAAGAGAAATCACTCAACCAACAAGATCCGGTCACACATATGCTAGATCCTCGAAACACAAAGAGTGATACACGATTCAAAGTCAACAAAGGACGATACAAAAGGTATTCTCCATGAGGAAGTCTTGAAGGGTCCTCCCGTGATGGGGTCTTCAATCCGCTTGGGGGATCTTTTCCGAAGAGGTCGTGAGCTCCGAGGAGAAGTAACCAAGTGGATGAGCAAAGCTCTATCTCAAATATGAGCTATCACAATGCTAACCCTAGAAATAGGGAGGAGGAGGTCTGTTTATAGTCTTAGTGGACGAAAGGGTAAGTGGCTTCGGCCCAATTCGCGGGCGGGCATACAGGCGTCGGACGTCCGACGGTCACCGGTCGTCCGAAAGCTCGCGAGGGTCTGGACGTCTGGTGCCGGTCGGGCGTCCGATGTTTTGGCTCTAGTCAGGACTTGTCGGTCGTCCGGTTGGGATCGGTCGTCCGGTCGGTCGGTCGTCCAGAGGTCTCCATTCTTCCGACGTCTTCGCTCGGGTGTGGTGGTGGTGTTGATCGTCCGGTGTCGCTCGGTCGTCCGGACGCTGGAAGGTGTCAGCCGTCCGGTGTTGCTCGGACGTCCGGGCGCTAGAGCGTGCGCTGGCTGGGACTTGGCTGGCCGGTTGGAGCCTCCAGGCATCGGACGTCCGAGAGACGTCGGTCGTCTGATGACTGGGAGTTTCGAGCAGTCCTTCTTCTTGTCCATTGAACTTGGTGTCCTCGCCGTCTTGTCGGTTGGGTGCAGCTAATCCGTGGCTTCCCTCCAAATACCTGATCACACATAGGGTCTCCACATGAGGTAGTAGCCATGTCACATAGGTAGAAAGTGGAAGTTCGGAGAGGAGCGAGTTCACCTTATCTTCGATAGCCTTTGCTCGAGATCTTGTCATTTGTCCAAGTGGTGTCGTGGGAGATGTAGGTACGTCCATGGGGATGATCGTGGGATGCTCCGCATCACATATCTTCCACTTAACCTAGATGAGAAAAGGTGATGATTCCTCCATTAGATAACTTTGTTGTTATGCACAACCAACTTTAACACAAATCACGACCATCTAATATAAATTGCCAATGATCAACACCATTGATGTTTGAGCCCTAAAGAAACTTGCAATCCCTCAAGTATCTTTTTTTGTACAAAGTTTACTAATTATGCTATGTGACTTTTCTCAAATAGTATGGCATGATAAGCTCGTAGACTACATGCTTATTCTAAATCATTCCGCTTCATATTTGACTTACCTGGCCACCGTGGTAGCTCCTCTCTCTCCTCCCTTTTGCTTCTCCACTAGGGGTTGGGGCGCCACCTTGTGGTGCCCCCTGAGAGGAAGCTAGGCGGTGCCAGGTTGGCGGCCGCCCATTCCAATTTCTTCTTTCTACCCTTGGTAACACATGGACATAGCATTTAAGTAAGAAGTTGCACTATAAATTTCAAAAGAGCTAAATAAATGACATTCAAATACAAGGAAATTAGGGAATCTGAAACACAAAACACTGGAAGATATGATGCAAAATCAGATAGAGGGAGAGAGGCCACATATACTCATGAAGTAATGAATTCAACATTCAACTATGACATGAAGTGCTTCACCAAAACAATAAGAACACAACGACTAAAAATTTAAAGGGGCTTCAAACCGAATGCTCAAATTGTAATATCATCAAGAAATGCCACTCAGTTCCATGGAGATCCTTGGCTGCCAGTTCTTGACATGCCCTGCAAAGCAACAAGATGAAGACACTCTTCAGCATGTCTCCTAAGAATAGAGATGGGGGATACATGCGGCAAGAAGTGCACGAGAATAGAGACAGGGAGCTTGTCGCCAAGTTTAGTCTCCAAGCTTAGTCAGCAAATTTGTATTATCCATTATCCATTTTAAGAGACAACAAAGCCAATAGTCAAGCCATAAGAATTTAAGACAAACATATAAGCACTAAAGTATATGGGACGTCCTTCAAAATTTTATTCGACCTTTCATACAAACCCAAGCAAATCTAATAAAGCTCCTCAATTGGAGATGGTGAAAAAATGATGGAAGAGGGGGTGTCATTGCTTACCTCGCTGCTGGTGCCATGGATCTGGAGCTCTTGGAAGAGGGGGCTGATGAAGCCATGTACCTAGGATAGGGTCATGGACCTGTCCAAGATACCCTCCCCAAGGACATCTCTAGAAGAAACTACCTTTCAGTCGACCTGGAAGGATTCCACTCGACGGACTCGAAGACACTCGACCATGAAGCCTCACTCGACCACTAGGAGATCAAGAGTCACTCTGCACCCAAACGGTCTGTTATTAAGTAGTCTTTATGGTTATGATAGCACTTTATGTAGGGCGTTACCAGTAACGCCAGGCCTTAATGTACTTTAAACCCCGCATAACTGAGGGCCGGAGGGGTTTGACAGACTCTTTATAAGCCACCCCCCTCCTCAGTGTAGGGGGTTTGCACCTTTGTAACTCATACGCATATAATCCAGCCGACCGCCTCTAGCCTCCGAGACGTAGGGCTATTACTTCCTCCGAGAAGGGCCTGAACTCGTAAATCCCTTGCGTACACAACTACTCCATAGCTAGGATCTTGCCTCTCCATACCTACCCCCCTATTCTACTGTCAGGCTTAGAACCACGACAGTTGGCGCCCACCGTGGGGTGGGTGTCTTAGCGACTTATTGGAGAAGTTGCAATTGTTCCGATCGCCTTCACCATGGTTTCTGGCGGAGTTTTAGTTGAGGGCCGCAAGATCCGTCTCGACACGCTCATGTTCATCGCCAACGACTCTGCTTGGCTCTAGGAGGCTCCACTCGACATTGACGCGCTCCCAGTCACGGGGTGACACACTTTCGCGCATGTGTCCGCGACGTCTTGCTGCGGCAACCGTCGACCTCAGTCGGTCGACCCTGCGTCATCCTCCTCCTCGTTTCCGCCAAATAAGCGCCTCGGTCGGTCGAGGCTTCAGCGGTGGGTGAGGCATGCAGCAGCTCGCCAGTCAGCCACCCCCCAAGTCGCGGCAATTGAGCCCGATGAATCTCTCTACGGCCTGTTCGATCTGTCGACTGGCTCCGTAGAGATTGCATCCGAGTGCGACAACAGTGATCCAGTGGCGGAGGTCCTGATGGTCAATGGAGGAGACGGCGGAGTCCTCCCGGCTTCCCCCGCACCAATGGAGGAGACGGCGGAGGCGACCCAGCGCAGGTCCACGAGGAGTATCAGCCCGAACCACTTACTTCGCTACAAAGGGAAGATCTTCGCCGCCGGAACATGGATGCTCTTCATACTCCTATCGTAGGAGAAACCCCCGAGGCTCGCGCCCTAGAGGACGCGCGTTTGGCCAACTTGGCTGAGCACACTCGACTGGAGAACCTCCAACGAGCACTCGATGAGCGTGCGCGGTAACGAGTACCAGACTCCAGTCGACGTCAGCTCTTTCCACCACCGACTCAGGTATATCGAACTCCGATTCATAATCTAGCAGCTGCAGCCCGTGATAGCGAGTCGATTCAGCCCTCTCATCGAGGTGGCAGAGGCTTGATGCAGATCGAGATTTACTCGGGCAGCCGGAGATCAAAATTCAGTATGATCGTAGCCATGTAATAGGACTCAGAGCAGATCCGTCGCTGCGAATATAGTCTAGTCGGCCCATAGCCCAAGATCGCCCCCGCAGCGTGAAGGACGTGGAGGTCAGCGTGATCAGTATGATGACCGATTCGATCGCGATGATCGGCGTCGAGTACCCACTCCTCCCCCAAGGGGTGGGTCGTATGCCCCTCGACAGCAAGATGACAGATGCCAGCATAGTGTTGGGCAAAGGGTTCCAGTCGACCCCAGAGAACTAGGCTTTGATGCGAGATCCATTATCGTTCAGGGTTTGGTCGACCGGAACAGAGCTCACCGAGAAGGCCATGACAGAGATGTGCCCACCAGCAGCAGAGTTCATGTCTCAGGACCAGATTGTTTTAGCAGAGCCATCAGGGCCGCGGTGATTCCTCCCAACTTCAGGTTGGCGACTGGAGTTAGTAAGTTCACTGGTGAGTCCAAGCCCGATACTTGGCTTGAGGACTACCGAGTGGCTGTTCAGATTGGCGGTGGCAATGATGAAGTGGCCATGAAACACCTACCTCTTATGTTGGAGGGCTCGGCCAGAGCATGGCTGAATCAGTTGGCGCCTAGCAGCATTTACACTTGGGAAGATCTTGCCCGAGTGTTTGTCAGGACATTTGAAGGAACTTGCAAGCGACCAACAGGTTTGACAGAGCTACAGGTTTGCGTGCAAAATTCGAATGAGACCCTGAGGGATTACATCCAGAGGTGGATCACATTGCATCACACGTGGATAATGTATCTGATCACCAAGCAGTCTGTGCCTTCAAGGGAGGCGTTAAGAACAGGGAGTTAAGTTTGAAGTTCGGTCGGACCGGAGACATGACTCTAAGTTGAATGATGGAGATTGCCACCAAATATGCCAATGGTGAAGAAGAGGATCGGCTCCGGAGTGGCAAGTACAAGCCGACTGCTCATGAAACCGGAGGAGGGAACTCCAGTCGGAAGCAGAAGCGGAAAGCCGAGCCAGCTGCTCCTAGAGAAGCCTTGGCCGTGACTCAGGGCAAGTTTAAAGGGAAGCCCAAAGGATCTTGGAACCCCAAGAAGGTGAAGGACAAGGAAGGAAACGACGTGATGGATTTGCCATGCCACATCCACACGAAGAAAGACGAGGAAGGCAACTTCATCTACCCGAAACATACCACTCGCCAGTGCCGACTCTTAATCCAGCAGTTTCAGGGGAAACAGCCCAAGGATAAGGAAAAGGAGTCGGACAAGGTTGAGGACAAAGAGGACAGTGATGGAGGATACCCCCATGTCAATTCCACCTTGATGATTTTTGCTGATGTTGAGAGCAAAAGTCGATTGAAAGTTATCAGCCGTGAGGTGAATATGGTTGCTCCGGCGACACCCGGTTATCTGAAATGGTCCCAGACCGCCATCACGTTCGACCAGTCCGATCATCCGACACACATAGCCACCCCTGCGAGGCAAGCTTTGGTGGTTGACCCAGTCGTCGAAGGAACTCGACTGACTAAGGTTCTGATGGATGGTGGCAGCGGCCTGAATATATTGTATGCGGAGACGCTGAAAGGAATGGGCATTCCAATGTCCAGACTCTCGCCCAAAGAACATGAGTTTCCATGGAGTCATTCCCGAAGAAGGCTAAGTCACTCGCCAAATTGTTTTGATGTGGTTTTCGGCGATTCAAGCATTTCCGCAAAGAAAAGTTAACATTTGAAGTTGTGGATTTCAGAGTGCTTATCACGCTATTTTGGGCAGGCCAGCTTATGCACGATTCATGGCTTGACCATGTTACGGTACCTCAAATTGAAGATGCATGGTCCCAAGGGTGTGATCACCATCACCGCAATCGAGAAAAGGCGTAAGAGTGCTTTCGAAGGGCTCAAAGATTGCCGATGCTCGGATAACAATGGTGGAGCTGCAAGAATACCAAAAAATGCAGATCCAGTGATTTATTGCGGGCCAAGAAGCCCGCCACGAAGTCAGCGCCTCGCTGCCCTGAGAGACGAAGTCCATTCACATTCACCCGACCGACCCCGGTGCTGCTCGACTCATATCTCCACAACACTCGACTCTAAATAGGAAGAAGCGCCATCCGGTTCCGTGAGAACTGGGACATCTTCGCATGGAAGCCTCCGACATGCCGGTGTTCCTGTGGGCTGGCTGAGCATCGTCTACGAGTCGACTCAACAGTGAAACCTGTCAAAGAACATCTTCGATGGTACACCGTCCAGAAGAGAAAGGCCATTGGCGAGGAGGTGGCTCGGCTCCTGGCAGCAGAGTTTATCCGAGAGATTTACCACTCTGAGTGGCTCGCCAATGTTGTCATGGTCCCCAAGAAGGACAAGTCACTTCGCATGTGCATTGATTTCAAACATATCAATTGGTCCTGCCCGAAAGATCATTTTCATGTCGACTCGACTGCGGGATGTGAGCGCCTGTCTTTTTTAGACGCCTATTCTAGTTACCATCATATCCGTCTGTATGGACCCGACGAGATCAAAACAGCTTTCATCACTCCATTCGGGTGCTTCTGCTATGTCACCATGCCATTCGGCCTCAAGAATGCCGGAGCCATGTTCATGAGGATGATTCAGAAGTGTTTACTCACTCAAATCAGTCGGAACGTGGAAGCATACATGGATGATATTGTGGTCAAATCACGGAAGGGTTCCGACCTGTTAACTGACCTCGCTGAAACATTTGCCAATCTCGGGAGGTATGATATCGCTTAATCCATCAAAGTGCACATTCGAGTTCTGGCGGAAAGTTACTCGGTTTTCGCTTCCGAACGTGGAATCGATGCCAACCCGAAAAAGTTGGCACTATTCTCCGAATGAAATGCCCGCGCGTGTGCACGGCGTCCGAGCTTATTGGATGCTTGGCCGTTAAGTCGATTCATCTCTCGCCGGTGAAAAGGCATTGCCTCTTTACCGATCGATGAAGAAGTCGACAAGTTCGAGTGGACTCGAAGTCGATGCAACGTTTGCAAAGCTAAAAGCTCTGCTCTCCACCCAGCCGGTGCTTGCTGCTCCAATCAGCAAAGAGCCTTTGTTGCTTTGCATTGCAGCCACAGGACAAGTCGTCAGTATAGTACTTACGGTCGAGCGGGAAGAAGAAGGGAAAGCCTTCAAAGTTCAGCGCCCAGTATATTATCTTTTTGAAGTGTTGACCCCATCGAAGCAAAGATACCCTCATTATCAAAAGCTTGTATATGGGATTTACATGACCACGAAGAAGGTTGCTCATTATTTCTCTGATCATTCCGTTACAGTCGTCAGCGACGCCCCATTGTTAGAGATTTTGCACAACAGAGATGCAACTGGTCGAGTGGCAAAATGGGCGATTGAACTCCTTCCCCCTGATATCAAGTTTGAGGCAAAGAAATCCATTAAGTCCCAAGCAGTAGCAGATTTCATCGCTGAGTGGATTGAACAAGAATCGCCGACTCAAGTTCACTCGAGCTTCGGACCTTGTTCTTTGACGGTTCTAAGATGTTGAATGGTTCCGTCTGTGGGTAGTATTGGTTTCCCCGAGGAGATAAGCTCGATATGTGCTCCAGATCCACTTTGATTCCTCCAACAATGAAGCGAATCTGAAGCACTTTTGTATGGGTTATGATGGCCATTTCACTCGGCGTCCGTTGCCTTATGGTTTATGGCGACTCAAATTTGGTGGTCAATCGGTGATGAAGGAGTGGGACGTCGAAGCCCAATTATGATGGTTATTGCAATGCAAGAAGAGAGCTTGAGAAGAAATTTGAAGGGTTAGAGCTCCATCATATACCCCGATCAAGAATCAAGCGGTGATGATTTGGCAAAGATAGGTTCCAAGAGAGAGGCCATTCGAAGAATGTGTTCTTGGAACATATCCATACTCCATCGCTCAGAAGATCCTTTACCAAGAAGCTCCGCAGCCAAAAGTGTCACAGATCCGATGAAGTTGAAGTTCCAGCGGTGGTCGACCTGATCATGGAAGCGTTGGTCATCACTCCCGATTGGACAGTGCCGTACATCGTGTATATCTTAAGGATAGAGCTCCCAGAGGATGAAGAAGAGGCTCGACAGATCCAAAGCCTTTACCGTGATAAAGGGACAGTTGTACAGAGAAAGCGCGACTGGAGTCGGTCAGAAATGTATAACGCCAGAAGAAGGTCGGATAATCCTTGACGATATCCACTCGGGGACCTGTGGCCATCATGCGTCCTCTCGGACCATTGTGGCTAAAGCACACCGAGCGGGATTTTACTGGCCGAGAGCAAATAAAATGGCAAAGGAGATAGTCGACAAGTGTGAAGGATGTCAATTTTACTCCAATATGCCACACAAGCCCGCCTCAGCCTTGAAGACCATTCCACTCATTTGGCCTTTCGCTGTATGGGGATTGGATATGGTTAGACCACTAAGAACAGGCAGAAGTGGCTTCGCCCATGTGCTGGTGGCAGTTGACAAGTTCACTAAGTGGATTGAAGCTAAACCCATCAAGAATCTTGATGTCGGCACTGTTGTCAGCTTCATCAGAGAGTTGATATTCAGATATGGAGTTCCACATAGCATCATCACTGATAATGGATCAAACTTTGATTCCGAGGAATTCAGAGCCTTTTGCACATCTCAGGGCACACAAGTCGACTATGCTTCAGTCGCTCACCCCCAGTCGAATGGACAGGCAGAACAAGCAAATGGTTTAATTCTCAAAGGGCTGAAACCCCGACTGATGCGCGATCTCAAGCATGCGGCTGGTGCATGGGTCGACGAGCTTCCGTCAGTACTTTGGGGATTAAGGACCACACCTAATCGGTCGACTGGGAGAACTCCGTTCTTCTTGGTCTACGGAGCTGAAGCAGTCTTGCCGAGTGACCTGGTTCACAACACACCTCGAGTCGAACTCTACACTGAAGATGAAGCAGAGCAAGCCCGACAGGATGCAGTCGACCTTCTAGAAGAAGAAAGAGAGATGGCAATGATCCGATCGACCATTTATCAGCAGGACTTACGTCGCTTCCATGCCAAAAAAGTGAAGAGTCGAGCCTTCCAAGAGGGAGATGTGGTTCTCCGAGTGGATCAGCAGAAGCCACACAAGCTTGCTCCTACTTGGGAAGGTCCCTTCATCGTCACCAAAGTTCTCCACAATGGAGCATACCGCCTTTACAATGTCGGTCACCAGATTGACGAGCCCCGAGCTTGGAACGCGGAGCTACTCCGCCCCTTTTATACTTAAGTATTCACTCGGAAGAGATGTAATAAAAGTACTTCTGTAGTTTATTTATCAAAGACAAGAGTGTTATAATTTTCCCAACGATTGTTGTTACTTTTGTTTACATGAGCAGTCCCCCAGTGGGTAGCTTAGCTGCGAATCCGTTTCGCCTAAGTTTGTGAAAAAAAATCCTTGCCGAGTGGTGAGCCAGTCTCCCACTCAGGGGCTTAGCTGCGAATCCATTTCGCCTAAGTACTTTCAAATCCTACCGAGTGGTGAGCCAGCCTCCCACTCGGAGGCTTAGCTGCAGTCCAAGTACTCGCCTAAGTTTAACAAAATCCTGCCGAGTGGTGAGCCAGCCTCCCACTCGGGGGCTTAGCTGCAGTCCAAGTACTCGCCTAAGTTTAACAAAATCCTGCCGAGTGGTGAGCCAGTCTCCCACTCGGGGCTTAGCTGCAGCCCAGTGCTCGCCTAAGTACAAATAAATGTGCGCTCCGCAAGGAGGATGAGGTGTAGGTCGACTGCTACCTTCTCCTTCCGAGCTACGCCGCAAATACAATGTGCGCTCCGCAAGGAGGACGAGGCGCAGGTCGATTGCTACCTTCTCCTTCCGAGCTACGCCACAAATACAATGTGCGCTCCGCAAGGAGGACGAGGCGCAGGTCGATTGCTACCTTCTCCTTCTGAGCTACGCCACAAATACAATGTGCGCTCCGCAAGGAGGACGAGGCACGGGTCGTCTGCTACCTTCTCCTTCCGAGCTACGCCACAAAAATCCTACCGAGTGAAGAGCAAACCTCCCACTCGGGGGCTTAGTTGCAGCCTAGTGCTCGCCTAAGTTTTTGAAAATCCTACTGAGTGGAGAGCAAACCACCCACTCGGAGGCTTAGCTGCAGCCCAGTGCTCGCCTAAGTTTTTGAAAATCCTACCAAGTGGAGAGCAAACCTCCCACTCGGGGGCTTAGCTGCAGCCCAGTGCTCGCCTAAGTTTTTGAAAATCCTACCGTGTGGAGAGCAAACCTCCCACTCGGGGGCTTAGCTGCAGCCCAGTGCTCGCCTAAGTTTTTGCAAATCCTACCGAGTGGAGAGCAAACCTCCCACTCAGGGGCTTAGCTGCAGCCCAGTGCTCGCCTAAGTTTTTAAAAATCCTACCGAGTGGAGAGCAAACCTCTCACTTGGGAGCTTAGCTGCAGCCCAGTGCTCGCCTAAGTATGAGATTCATTATGCTCTGCAAGGATGACGAGGTGCAAGTCGACTGCTACCTTCCCCTTCAGAGCTCCGCCACAAATACAATGTGTACTCCATCCCGATCCGCAAGGACGCAAGTCGACTGCAATCTGTGCTTCATTCCTACCTGCAACAGTGCATCACAAGCACTAGCATATACTCCGAGCGAAGAACAATGTTCGTTCGAAGACAAATGCAAACATATTCAATGGCAAACCCAAGTCCAGATAGCATCCTATGGATCCAGAAGTGCTCAGGCACCAAGCCTGTTAAAGTTTACCGGTTACAAAAACCACTCGGCATTCCGAGGCAAATTTAAGGCGTCAAGCATAGAAGTTTTTTACTCTTCCTGTGGAGGACTGGAAGGCGCGGCAAACTCGTCCAGGTCGATTCAATCTGCAATCCGAGTGGCAGCAGCAATGAAGGTCTCCATGAAAGACTAGAAGTCATGCTTCTTGGTATTGGCCACCTTGAGAGACGCCAGCTTGTCCTCTCGCGCGTCCTTGAAGTGAACACGACCGAGACAGGCAACATCAGACCACACCTAGCGTAAGACTTCTTCCATTCTTGCACTCGACTTGAATTTCATTCACCGAGTCATCGAGACTCGAGGTCATTCTCAAGTGTTTCCGCCGAGTGTTGTGTCGATGCGCCGACGCTGCAACCTTCGGCCCGCAAGATAGTCGACCACAAGAAGAACACGAGACTCCAATGGAGCACGCTCATGGCGGCTTGATCCTTCACAGGAGAGTTGATGGGATCCAGGCTTGTCTCCACTCGACCAGTCTCTTCCTCAAAGTTTTGGAAGCTTGTCTCCACACAACCCAAAGATAAGCCAGCAGTTTTGTGGTAAGTCCATAATTACAAGCCGCCGGATACAAGGGATTACCTTCAAGCATGAGGAATAACTTCTTGGCGAGCCCTCCCAGATAAACCTCTAGATCATTCTTCTTTCCCGCCATTCGCTAGCCTTGTCGCTCAGTATTATCTTGTCATTCTTCACGGACCGACCTCCTTTGTTGGCGCGTACGAGAGCAGCTTTCAGATTGGTATTATCTTCTTCAAGTTTGCTGATTGAAGCCAGCTTTTCTTCTGCGAAGTTTCGTCTTGTCCGCCGCTTTACTGCGCCTCGGCGAGGTCAAGGTCCTTCTTCTTGAGCATCCTCGGTTTATCTCAAGAAATGACAAGGAGATCGACTCACGAATGGACAAGAAATAAGGGCAGTCGTCAAGGTTCTCACCAAACATACCTTTTGCCTCCTCCTTCGCCTTCGTGAAGTTCTCTTGGACAAGCTTCAGATCAAGTTCGAGCTGGATATGCTTGTTCTCCAACTCATTATAACGAGCCACAAGCTCGCAAGATTTCTGCGAAAGATCAATCGACAGACATCAAAGATAGGTCACTTCCGAGTGACTAAGAGAAAATCAGAGATTTCAAGACTACACCAATAAAATATTCAACTGTAGTCTTGGGGACTAAACCCAGTGGGTGCACTCAGCGTGCCCCCACTGGTTCTATTGGCTCGGGTCAATCAGTCGACCAAAAGAGACAAAAAGGCTAACTGCCAGCAGTTAACCACAGTTTCAAAAAAAAAGTTCTTCAGACCATAGTCAATTGCCAGCAGTCGACCACGGTCTCGAGGACTACACCCAGTGGGTGCACTTGGCGTGCCCCCACTGGTTCCATGATTCCATTCAACCAGATCGAGTGGAGAAAGTAAAGAGAGAAAGTTCAACGTATAAAGACTATTGTCAATTGCCAGCAGTCCACCATAGTCTCGGGGACTACACCCAGTGGGTGCACTCAGCGTGCCCCCTACCAATCCATATATTCAATCGACACACCCAGTGGGTGTATAGATACTAAGATCTTCAGAAAGAAAAGTTTTCAGGTACCATATCCTAATGTAACAGCGGTGATCAACTAACCTCGACATTGCTCAAGGGCTGAACTTGCATCATAAGCTGCTTGGTCGGCATCTCGATCACCTTCACCGCTTCCATCATGACCTACTGGCGATAGCTTCTTTAGCAATACCGCTTGGTCCTCCGGACGTGGTGGGTGGAGAAAAGGGAAGGCGGATCAGCTCGACGACGAAGGGCGAGCACTCGTCAACGACACAAAGAAAGGATACAGAGTCTCGAGTGACGCGTTCTTCCTAACCAGCGTCTCGTGCATCGATACAACTTGAGCATCTTGCCACCGACGCCTTCCTGCTCCTCCTCTCGCCTCAGTGGCTCCTCATCGTCATCATCTGGGAGATCAATGATGATATTAGGTGGAGCTGCAGAAAAGATTCAAAGTTAAAAATGAAGATCCTATCGGCCGAAAGCGAAACTACCAAGATCATACAAGGGTTGGAAGTGACAGCATCCTCCATTTCTTGATCTTCATGTCTAATAGAGGTCTCAGAAGTAGCAGCACTGCAATTTTAGAAATCAGTCGGTCAGTGAATGAGTCGACCAAGATTGTATCCATGTTAAACAAGAAAACACAAGTTATGCAATTACCCGGAAATAGTGGGAATCGCCATCCTCATCTTTGGCAGGGCCTTCGTCGGTTTTGATGACGCCGCTCGGGGTTGCTTCGGCGCTTTCTCAGTCAGCACCGGAGAAGTAGCCCGAGGACGTTTGGTCGACTGCCCAACAGGCACGACCCCCTTGACGCGCTCGACTGCAGGGTCATGGATGAGCTTGGATCGTTTTTCAGTGCGGGGAGGCTGGACTTCTTCCTCCTCTTCCTCATCAGAGCCGGCATCTTCTTCACCCTCCTCACCATCGGATTCCCACTCTTCCTGACTTTCACCTCCGCTCCCTTCCTCCTCTTCGGTCTGTTCTTGCGCCCCGTTGGGCATCGAATACATCTCAGTAGTGATCTGGAAGACAACGAACAAGGCAAAAGTCAGTCGACCGAATTGTAGCAAAACAGAATGAATGAAACAGGATCACAGTCGGAGATACGTGGTCAGACCTTGTCTGGTTCGTAAGACTGATCGAGTGGTGGGATCCTCCTAGCTCCACGGGGATTATCTTTGTTCCCTGTGATGGCAGTCATCCACCTCTCCAGTGTGGCGTCGTCGACCTCCTCTGGGTGGACCCGAGTGGTGTCTTCGGTACCAGAGTACATCCACATCGGGTGGCCTCCATATTGAAGTGGCTGAATGCGCCGTCAAGGGAAAACCTCCAGAAGATCCATGCCAGTCACCCCGTGTAACACCCCAGATGTATCATGTCCCAATTTGGCAATATATCAACTTGACCTTCATCCAATTCTTGTGGGTTTTATCATGTTTGGCCTCATCTTGTTTGGTTATGTGGTTTTATTCTTTTCATTGTCATGCTCTCCTTACCATATTGCATTTGTGCTTCTTGTCATCATCATATAGTGCATTTTCATCTCATGTCATCTCATGTTGCATTTTGTCATTCATGTTGTTGCCATGAGCATCATGGGCATGACCTTGTCCCCTTTCAAACCATTGCACCATCACTTCTCCTCCTTCCTCTACTTCCTTCTTTTATCAAGTGTTATTTTCCTTTCTCAATTAATGTTCATCTTCTCCTCGTAAATCTTGCTCCATATCATAAACCTCTCTGCCAAATGTCTCCTTATTTGAAGTTGTTTTGGTCAGGTTCAAAAATGACACAAGTTTGAATTATATTCAAACTTGTCTTATTCTTCTACCTCTAAAAATGCCCAATGCAATTTATTAAAATAGTGGAGAATTCCAGGAGTTTGAGAATATTTTCTTTATACTCTAACTCCTCTTCTTTTTCCCTGTGCTTTTCTTTTTCTATTTCTGTTTGGAAAAATAGAAAAGGGAGAGTTTCAGCGCAGCAGCCCCCCCTGGGCCTCCTGCAGCCAGCTAGCCAACCCGCTTGCCTGCTGGACGTTTCTCACCCAGCCGTGATGCTACCCAGTAGCCCGTACGCCCACGTGGCTAGTTGGGTCCCGCTCATCAGCGCCTCCCCTGTTCCCCGCACCCACCCTTTCCCTCTCCTCTCGCCGTCGCCATGGGGACTGCGAGCACGAGCGCGCGTGAGCTTGCACTGCACACCCTAGCCCTTTTAAGCCCCAGTTTCCGTCTCCCCTGCTTCGCCTAGGGTTTCCCTCGTCTGCCGCCGCCGTTTCCTGGTAAGTTTAGCCATCAGATCCACCGCAACAACTCCGTCCCGAGCGCACCTGAGGGCGCACCTCATCGCCGGCGTGCTCTCCGGTCACCCCCAACCCCGCCGATCGTGTCCTTCTTCTTCCTCGTTGTCGTCTCCTTCCACGACATCGACTACGGTGCCCCGGACGACGAGTTCCTCGACGTCCTCTGCTTCCACTTCCTCTCGGTCAGGACCGCGCCAAGGTTCAGAGCTCCAATTCGTCACCGCTAGCTCGTCTCCGTCGACCACTTCACGTCCTTGGGTGAGCTGGGTAATGCAACTCCCTCTCCCATACTTCCCATGGCATGTAGGCGCTCAGAGATCGTGATTCGATCCATGTCTTTCCCAAGGCCGCAGGTTCGGCGTTCTCTGAATTTAGTTGTGCAAAGGTTGTTCGACCGTAGCGTGGTTGCGGTCCCCGCTTTGGTTCCCCTCGTCGGCTCCCATAGCTCACTCAAGACTCGCTCACGCTCACAAGCACCTCCAAGCCTCCCGCAGCTCGGCAGGTTCCTCTCGCTTCGCCATGGACGCCATGGCCACGAGTCGAGCAACTGCCCGAGCTCAAGCGTCCCTGCATCCCCTCGTAGTTGCATGCATCCTTACCCCTCTTTCCGCACGCCCGCCGGAGTCCCGGTGCCCCGCTGGTTGCCTCGTTGCCCTCGCCGGCGCCGTCGTCTTCTCTGCTTATGGCAGGTGAACTCGATCTGGGGTGTCTCCAAAAGGGGCCGAGCCCTTTTCCTATCAGTAGTTCCTGCCTAGCCCAGTGGTTGCCGATGCAGAGCCACACCGGGGAGACCCAGGTTCGATCCCCTGCGGGTGCATTATTCTTCCCCCCCTTTTCCATTTCTTTGCACTGTGCGAATAACAGGGTGGCCCCACCTGTCATACTCTCTTAGCCTGTTTATTATTATTATTATTGTTATTTGTTTTATTTTTGGTTCCCAGCGAATACTTCCATTTCTGGCTTTTAGCATCTATCCATTTCGGGCAAGTCCATTTCTAGACGTTTCCAAATATGGAAAATGCCATTTCTGTCATATTCCATTTAGGGCAGGTTTTAACTCAATGCACTTGTGAATATTTTTCTACAGCAACCCTAACATATTATATATTTTTTGGGGTAGAAAAATCCCACCAATCAAGTGGTGGCATTAGTTCCTGCATTTGAGCAAGCTCATGAACATGTCATTTTACATCATGATGTTGCCTTGTCATTTTTGTGTGATTTATTTCAAGCATGCTATGAGGTTGTTTTGCACAAGGATAGCTTCATTTTCATGCCTACTTCATGCTAGTACTTGTTCCATGCCATGATATGCCTGGTAGTGAGTTAATCTGCTTGTAAAGATGCCATGTGAATCTGTTTTTGCCATGTCCTAAAACTTCACCAAGTCTGGAACTGTTAATAAAACTTGCTATGTTTACATGGGTGCCATCATTTCTTATGGTCCTTTTTGGCTCATGGTCAGTAAGGGACTTTTGATCTATGCTTTGAGTAGATTCCTGCCATGTCATGTCTTGCATCATATTGCTTGTTCATTGCTCCATGTTTGATTGTGGTTCCATTGCTTGTGTTCTTGCTTTGGGTAGAGCCGGGAGATGAGTACGTGAACGAGGAGCCTGTTGAGAACGCCTACGAGGATCAAGCCTTCGACAACCCTGAGAACTTTGCAGGCAAGATGACCATACCCTCGAAATCACTTCTATCTTTGCTTGCTAGATGCTCGCTCTTTTGCTATGCCTATGCTATGTTACCTACCACTTGCTATATCATGCCACCCATATTGCCATGTCAAACCTCTAACCATCCTTTCCTAGCAAACCGTTGTTTGGCTATGTCACTGCTTTTGCTCAGCCCCTCTTATAGCGTTGCTAGTTGCAGGTGAAGATGAAGTTTGTTCCTTGTTGGAACATGGATACTTTGGGATATCACAATATCTCCTGCTTAATTAATGCACCTTATATACTTGGTAAAGGGTGGAAGGCTCGCCTTATGCCCGGTGTCTTGTTCCACTCTTGCCACCCTAGTTTCCGCCATACCGTGTTATGTTCCTTGATTTTGCATTCCTTACGCGGTTGGGTGATTTATGGGACCCCTTGACAGTTCGCTTTGAATCAAACTCCTCCAAAGAAGGCCCAACCTTGGTTTTACCATTTGCCACCTAAGCCTTTTTCCCTTGGGTTTTCGCGAGCCCGAGGGTCATCTTTATTTACCCCCCCGGGCCAGTGCTCCTTCGAGTGTTGGTCCAAACTAGAGCCACTTGCAGCGCCACCTCGGGGAAACTTGAGGGATGGTTTTAGTTGTACGTAGTGTTCATCCGGTGTGCCCTGAGAACGAGATATGTGCAGCTCCTATCGGGATTTGTCGGCACATCGGGCGGTCTTGCTGGTCTTGTTTTACCATTGTCGAAATGTCATGCGAACCGGGATTCCGATACTGATCGGGTCTTCCCGGGAGAAGGTATATCCTTCGTTGACCGTGAGAGCTTACGATGGGTTGTTGGGACACCCCGCAGGTATTATCTTCAAAGCCGTGCCCGCGGTTATGAGGCGATGGGAATTTGTTAATGTCCGGTTGTAGAAAACCCGAAGTTGACCTTAATTAAAATACATCAACCGCGTGTGTAACCATGATGGTCTCTTCTCGGCGGAGTCCGGGAAGTGAACACGGTGTTGGAGTTATGTTTGACGTAGGTTGCTCTAGGATCACTTCTTGATCGCTACTAGCTTCATGACCGTGCCTTGCTTCTCTTCTCGCTCTCTTTTGCGAATGTAGCCACCCTATATGCTAGTCGCTTGCTGCAGCTCCACCTCACCACTCGGTCCTACCTATAAGCTTAAATAGTCTTGATCTCTCGGTGTGAGATTGCCGAGTCCCCGTGACTCACAGATTCTACCAAAATGTATGCAGTACCGATGATACCAACGCAAGTGGCGAATCGAGCTCAAGTGGGAGTTTGATGAGGACCGTGGTCGTTACTATGTTTCGCTTCAGACGATCAAGAGTGGAGCTCAGCTTGGGACGATCGGGATCTGTGTAGCATTTGGGGTAGTCTTCTTTTATTTTGGTTCCGTAGTCGGACCTTGAGTGTAACCTGGATGATGGATGTTTATTTATGTATTGTGTGAAGTGGCATCGTAAGCCAACTATGTATCTCTTTCCTTATGTATTACATGGGTTGTGTGAAGATTACCTCACTTGCGACATTGCTTTCAATGCGTTATGCCTCTAAGTCGTGCTTCGACACGTGGGAGATATAGCCGCATCGAGGGCGTTACAAGTTGGTAATCAGAGCCATCCCCGACTTAGGAGCCCCCTGCTTGATTGTTTGCTGGCGATGTTGAGTCTTGAACAAAAATGTTTTGAGTCTTAGGATTATATATATCGAAGAGTAGGATTCTTTTTACTCCTCAGTCCCTTCGTCACTCTAGTGAGGTCTCCTGACGTAGAAGTTTTGACTCTCCTCTCCTCAAATTTCACTAAAAAAAATTTAGGATCACGCGGGTATCTTGGAATCGCTCGATGGTTTTGTGACGAGAACATTGTTCTTGGTGCCCCGACATTTAGGGGTTGTGGCGTTGTCCCGGAAGTTGAGCTCCGAGGTGTTGTCGCCACAATTTTATCGCTGCAGATTCGAATACCCGAGTTTTGCCGACATCAAAATCTCTTTTATGCGCTTGTTGGTTAGATAACCTCGACGCCACCCAAGATCGGGAGTTCGGGAGTATTGCCATAACTCGATAACGGATGCTTTTCAAGGTTGAGGTACGCGATTTCGAAGGTTTCTTGGTTATGTGTTGACGGATGGATACAATTGGATGTAGGGATTGTTAGTTTGGGTGAGATATATTGCTTCCCGTATCCCCAACACCTGATTGCATAACCGGAAAGTTTCGGGAGTTTATAGGTGGGATTCAAGTAGCTCTAGCATTTCTTCCCGCAGATATTTGGTTTGTGATTGGGTAATCCTTACCACTTATTTGTTCCAGTCGTACCTTGTTTTTTTTTCATTCATCAATCTCTTATCAAGTGGCTTCTCACCTTAATGGACGCGATGTTTACTTTGGAATTCATTCGTTCATCCTTGTTCGAATGTTTATTGTGAAGACTATATGTTGCAATTTCTATCCGTTGACTCAACTTGTCTATCTGTCTATCAAGATGCTAACGGATGTCACCCTCTTCAGGATGGCTCCGCCAACGCGTCAGAATCCGGAACGCATTGATGGGAGTCAGGCGAACCCTCCACCTCCACCTCCGCCTCCGGAGGCATGGCAAACTTTGATGGCAACCACAAATGCCAACGCTCAGTTGTTGATTCAGTTGATGCAAGAGCGTAACCAAGGCCAAGGCAACCAAGGGAGTCAAGGTCAAGGGCAGTTCAACCATCAGCCTTAGTTTCCTACCCTCAACCAGTTCCTTGCAAATCAGCCGAAGTATTTCAGCTATTGTGCCGAGGCCACAGATGCCGATGATTGGCTCGTGCATATCAACAAGCATTTCGAATGCAGCAATGTAAGGCCTGAGGACTACGTCAAGTTTGCTTCTTTTCAGCTCAAGGATCAAGCAGCTAATTGGTTCCAGCAATACAAGGATTCCAGAGGAGGTCGAGTGATTACTTGGACTGACTTTTGTCGGGACTTTAAAGCTCACCACATTCCTACCAGTGTTGTTGAGAGTAAGCGTGAGGAGTTCCGCAATCACAAGCAAGGCAACATGTCAGTGTATGAATACAACAAGCAGTTTCAGAAACTTGCTCGCTTTGCTAAACAAGACGTTCCTGATGAAAAGAGTATGATCTATCAATTCAGAGGTGGCCTTAGAGAGGATCTGCAGTTAGCTCTTGTTCTTTTTGAGCCTACTCAGTTTGATCAATTCTACAATATGGCACTCAAGCAAGAAGGTGCTCAGCTCAAGTGTGAGGCTTCTAAATCAGGGATGCAGTTCAGTCTTCTTCTTCCTCTCAAGTGGCTAAGCAGCAAAAGTTCTACCTTCCTCCTCCGTTTCGTCAGCCTTACCAACAGAAGAACTCAGGTGGTCGTGGATCTTCCCACCCACCCAACCCAGGTTATCAGAACAAGTCTCAGCCTCAAGCTCCAAGGTCAAATGCTCCTTATCACCGTCCGCTCTCAGAGGTGACTTGCAACAAGTGCCAGCAGAAAGGTCACTATGCGAACAAATGCTTCAACCAAAGGCGCCTTCCTCCTCCTCCTGTGAGGTCTTCAAGCAATGCAGTGGTCAAGCATAATCCCAAGTCTACAAAGGTGAACATGATGAATGTAGCTCAGGCAGAGGATTCTTCAGATGTGATAATGGGTAATCTTCCAGTTAACTCTATTCCTGCAAAAGTCTTATTTGATACTAGTGCATCGCTTTCTTTCATTTCAAGACCTTTTGTTGCCAAGCATGAGTTTGTGACGGAAAAGATTCATGTCCCGTTGAAGATTGTGTCCCCGGGTAAGCAAATGACATCTAATAATTGCGTCCCGGATGTTTCTATCAAGATGGGCGACTATAAATTTCTATCTTCTCCAGTTGTTCTTGGTGACTCGGATATTGACCTAATTCTCGGGATGGACTGGCTTTCTCAGCACAAAGCTCAACTTGATTGTGCTGCCAGGGAAATTCAATTGACACACTCTTCTGAGGATGTTATCATCTATGCCGCCGTGATTGAAACCATTGGTTGTTTTCTCTCAATGAGAAGGGCGAGCTACACGCAATCTCTCAAATTCCAATCGTTTGTGAGTACCAAGATGTCTTTCCGTAAGAGCTTCCGGTATGCCTCCGTGATCGCCGGCCGAATTTCATATCGATCTTGAGCCCGCATCGAACCCGTTTGCAAGCATCCATACAAGCTTGGACCTCAAGAACTGAAGGAATTGAAGAAACAGCTCGATGAACAAGAGCGTCTGGTTTGATCGGACCGAGTTCATCTCCATGGGGTTATGGAGTTCTTTTGTCCGTAAGAAGGATGGCATGCATCGACCGTAAGGCCGACACCGTCTATTGAACAAGAAGACAATCAAGAACAAGTATCCACTTCCCAACATCAATGAGCTATTCGAGCAACTCAAAGGGGCTAAAGTCTTCCAAGCTTGACCTTCAGATGGGTTATCATCATATTCGATTCGTGAACAAGATATTCCCAAGACAAAGATTCGTAACAAGCTATGGTTCTTATGAATATACCGTCATGTCTTTCGCCTTGTCAATGCTCCTCCAACATTCTCTCGAATGATAAACTTTATCTTCAACCCCTACACCAATGAGTTCGCCTTGGTGTATCTCGATGATATTTTGGTCTTTCCAAGAACAAGCAGGATCATGCCAAAATTTGCGATTGGTGCTCGACAAGCTTAGAGAGCATCAATTCTATGCTAAGTTTTCCAAATGTGAGTTCCGCTTGATGAAGTTCTTTATCTTGGTCACATCATCTTCGCCAAGGGCATCGCTGTTAATCCCAGAAGGTGTCTTCAATTGTGAATTGGGAACCTCCTCGAATGTCAAGTACTCCGCAGATTTTCTTGGTCTTGCAAGCTATTGTCAAGATTCGTTGAGAACTTCTCTAAGATTGCAAAGCCTCTTTCAAACCTCCTCCGAAGCATGTCAAGTATGTCGGACGCTCGAGTGTGACGTTGCTTTCAACACCCTCAAAGAGAAACTCGTCACAGCTCTGCCTTGACTCCTCCCGATGAATCCAAGCCATTCAAGTTTTTCGTGATGCTTCTCTTCAAGGTCTCGTGTTGTGTTAATGCAAGAGAAGAAAGTTGTGGCCTATACCTCTCGCCGGTTGAAGCTCAACAAAAGAACTACCCCACTCACGATCTTGAGTTGGCGGCAGTTGTCCATGCATTGATAACATGGAGACATCTCTTGTTGGGAAGGAAAGTGGACATTTTCACCGATCACAAGAGTCTCAAGTATATCTTCACTCAACCCAACCTCAACCTCGTGCAAACTCGATGGGTCGAAATGATTCAAGAGTACAATCCAAGTATTGAATATACTCACGGCAAGGCAAATGTGATTGCAGATGCTCGAGCAGTAAAGGCTTATTGCAGCAGTCTAATTCTCAAGCCATTTCAACCGGATCTTTGTGAAGCTTTGCAAGCTGAATCTTCAAGTTGTTCCTCAAGGCTTTCTTGCAAACCTCGCCTCCTACTTTGGAAGATCAAATTCGTGAGGCACAACTCCTGGATACCATGGTGAAAAAGGTGAAACGTGGTATCGACAAGGGCATTTCAAGTACAAGTGCTATCGCTTGATGACAAAGATACTCTTTTCTTTGAGGATCGACAGGTTCCTAAAGGCGATCCGAGAAAAGTCATCATGAATGAGGCACACAATTCCTCCTATCCATTCATCCCGAAGTACAAAGATGTACCATGACCTCAAGCATCAGATTGGTGGACTCGAATGAAGCGAGAAATTGCTCAATTCGTGAATGAATGTGATGTCCGTAGAAGGGTGAAAGCGTAACACCAAAGATCAGCCTGGTCTCCTCCAACCTCTTGCTATTCCGGAATGGAAGTTTGATCATATCGAGATGGACTTCGTGACTGGATTTCCTAAGTCCAAGCGTGGAAATGATGCTATCTTCGTTGTCATTGACAAGCTTACAAAAGTGGCTCATTTCCTTCCTATCAAAGAATCAATCACAGTAGCTCAGTTGGCAGAGCTATACACCTCCAGAATTGTCTCCTTGCACGGTATTCCTCAATTGATCTCTTCAGACCGTGGAAGCATCTTCACTTCTAAATTCTGGGACTCCTTTCCGAAGGCCATGGGCACCAACATTCGTTTCAAAGACAGCTTTCCATCCTCAAACAAGTGGGCAAGTTGAGCGAGTCAATCAAATCCTAGAAGATATGCTCAGGGCTTGTGTCATTTCCTTCGGTATGAAGTGGGAAGATTGTCTCCCATATGCCGAAGTTCTCCTACAACAACAGCTTCCAAGCGAAGTTCGCAAGGCCCCATTCAAATTCTCTATGGCGTAAAGTGTCGACTTCTCTCAACCGGTCTCGAGATGTGAATGCCAACTTCTTGGCAACGACTTGATCACGTGGTCAAGAAATGTGCAAAGTCATTCGTGAGAATCTCAAAGCCGCGCAATCGCGACAGAAGAGTTACTATGATAGCAAGCACCGTGACTTGGCTTTTGAAATTGAAGACCATGTCTACCTCCGCGTCTCTCTAATGAAAGGCACCTGTCGCTTCAGTATCAAAGGGAAGCTTGCCCCGAGATACGTGGGTCCTTTCAAGATCATTGGCAAAAGAGGCGACCTCGCCTATCAACTCGAGCTTCCATCCAACTTTGCAAACGTGCACGATGTGTTTCACGTGTCACAGCTTCGCAAGTACTTCAAGACTCCTGAGCGCACTATCAACTTCGAAGAAATTGACCTCCAAGAAGATCTCTCTTATCATGAGCACCCCGTTGCTATTCTTGAAGAAACCGAGCGCAAGACTCGCAACAAGTCAATCAAATTCCTGAAAGTGAAGTGGTCACACCATACCGACCGAGAAGCCACCTGGGAGCGCGAGGATCACCTCCGTTCTGAATATCCAGAGTTCTTTCAGTCCTAGATCTCGGGACGAGATCCTCTTGTAGTGGAGGAGAGTTGTAACACCCCAGATGTATCATGTCCCAATTTGGCAATATATCAACTTGACCTTCATCCAATTCTTGTGGGTTTTATCATGTTTGGCCTCATCTTGTTTGGTTATGTGGTTTTATTCTTTTCATTGTCATGCTCTCCTTACCATATTGCATTTGTGCTTCTTGTCATCATCATATAGTGCATTTTCATCTCATGTCATCTCATGTTGCATTTTGTCATTCATGTTGTTGCCATGAGCATCATGGGCATGACCTTGTCCCCCTTTCAAACCATTGCACCATCACTTCTCCCTCCTTCCCTCTACTTCCTTCTTTTATCAAGTGCTATTTTCCTTTCTCAATTAATGTTCATCTTCTGCCTGTAAATCTTGCTCCATATCATAAACCTCTCTGCCAAATGTCTCCTTATTTGAAGTTGTTTTGGTCAGGTTCAAAAATGACACAAGTTTGAATTATATTCAAACTTGTCTTATTCTTCTACCTCTAAAAATGCCCAATGCAATTTATTAAAATAGTGGAGAATTCCAGGAGTTTGAGAATATTTTCTTTATACTCTAACTCCTCTTCTTTTTCCCTGTGCTTTTCTTTTTCTATTTCTGTTTGGAAAAATAGAAAAGGGAGAGTTTCAGCGCAGCAGCCCCCCTGGGCCTCCCGCAGCCAGCCAGCCAGCCCGCTTGTTCACTGGGGCGCTTTCACCCACCATGACGCTACCCAAGAGTCTGTGACGCCCATGTTGCTAGTTGGGTCTCGCTGGTCGGCGCCTCCCCTGTTCCCCGCACCCACCCTTTCCCTCTCCTCTCGCTGCCGCCATGGGGAT
This sequence comes from Aegilops speltoides, assembly GCA_021437245.1. Lineage (NCBI taxonomy): Eukaryota > Viridiplantae > Streptophyta > Magnoliopsida > Poales > Poaceae > Aegilops > Aegilops speltoides. The sequence goes on from CM038146.1 coordinate 178,816,005, forward strand.
CATGAGCACGAAGGCGTGAGCTCGCACCGCTCGCCCTAGCCCTTTTAAGCCCCAGTTTCCGTGTCCCCTGCTTCGCCTAGGGTTTCCCTCGTCCGCCGCCGCCGTTTCGTGGTAAGTTTAGCCATCAGATCCACCGCAACAGCTCCGTCCCGAGCGCACCTGAGGGCGCACCTCGTCGCCGGCGTGCTCTCCGGTCATCCCCAACCCCGCCGATCGTGTCCTTCTTCTTCCTCGTCGTCGTCTCCTTCCACGACGTCGACTACGGTGCCCCGGACGACGAGTTCCTCGACGTCCTCTGCTTCCACTTCCTCTCGGTCAGGACCGCGCCAAGGTTCAGAGCTCCAACTCGTCGCCGCCAGCTCGTCACCGTCGACCACTTCGCGTCCTTGGGTGAGCTGGGTAATGCACCTCCCTCTCCCATACTTCCCATGGCATGTAGGCACCCGTAGATCGCATCTGATCCATGTCTTTCCCACGCACGCAGTGCTCCGGCGTTCTCTGAATTTAGTTGTGCAGTGTTGTTCGACCGTAGCGTGGTTGCGTGTCCCGCTTTGGTTCCTCGCCGTGCTCCCGTGAGCTTCGCTCAAGACTTGTTCACGCTCTCACAAGCACTCGCAAGCCTCCCGCAGCTCCGGCAGGTTCCTCTGCCGCTCGCCGCGGACGCCATGGCCCCGAGTCGAGCAACTGCCCGAGCTCGAGCGCCCCAGATCCCTCAGAGTTGCATGCATCCTTACCCCTCTTCCGCGACGCTCACGAGTCCCGATGCCCCATTGGTTGCCGATTGCCCTCGCCGCTGGCTCGTCTTCTCTGCTTATGGCAGGTGAACTCGATCTGGGGTGTCTCCAAAAGGGGCCGAGCCCTTTTCCTATCAGTAGTTCCTGCCTAGCCCAGTGGTTGCCAATACAGAGCCACACCGAGGAGACCCGGGTTCGATCCCCTGTGGGTGCATTATTCTTCCCCCCCTTTTTCCATTTCTTTGCACTGTGCGAATGACAGGGTGGCCCCACCTGTCATACTCTCTTAGCCTGTTTGTTTTTTTTATTATTATTATTGTTATTTGTTTTATTTTTGGTTCCCAGCGAATACTTCCATTTCTGGATTTTAGCATCTATCCATTTCGGGCAAGTCCATTTCTGGACGTTTCCAAATATGGAAAATGCCATTTCTGTCATATTCCATTTAGGGCAGGTTTTAACTTAATGCACTTGTGAATATTTTTCTACAGCAACCCTAACATATTATATATGTTTTTGGGGTAGAAAAATCCCACCAATCCAGTGGTGGCATTAGTTCCTGCATTTGAGCAAGCTCATGAACATGTCATTTTACATCATGATGTTGCCTTGTCATTTTTGTGTGGTTTATTTCAAGCATGCTATGAGGTTGTTTTGCACAAGGATAGCTTCATTTTCATGCCTACTTCATGCTAGTACTTGTTCCATGCCATGATATGCCTGGTAGTGAGTTAATCAAGCTTGTAAAGATGCCATGTTGAATCTGTTTTTGCCATGTCCTGAAACTTCACTAAGTCTGGAACTGTTAATAAAACTTGCTATGTTTACATGGGTGCCATCATTTCTTATGGTCCTTTTTGGCTTATGGTCAGTAAGGGACTTTTGACCTATGCTTTGAGTAGATTCCTGCCATGTCATGTTTTGCATCATATTGCTTGTGCATTGCTCCATGTTTGATTGTGGTTCCATTGCTTGTGTTCTTGCTTTGGGTAGATCCGGGAGACGAGTACGTGAACGAGGAGCCTGTTGAGAACGCCTACGAGGATCAAGCCTTCGACAACCCTGAGAACTTTGCAGGCAAGATGACCATACCCTCGAAATCACTTCTATCTTTGCTTGCTAGATGCTCGCTCTTTTGCTATGCCTATGCTATGTTACCTACCACTTGCTATATCATGCCACCCATATTGCCATGTCAAACCTCGAACCATCCTTTCCTAGCAAACCGTTGTTTGGCTATGTCACCGCTTTTGCTCAACCCCTCTTATAGCGTTGCTAGTTGCAGGTGAAGATGAAGTTTGTTCCCTGTTGGAACATGGATACTTTGGGATATCACAATATCTCCTGTTTAATTAATGCACCTTATATACTTGGTAAAGGGTGGAAGGCTCGGCCTTATGCCTGGTGTCTTGTTCACTCTTGCTGCCCTAGTTTCCGTCATACCGTGTTATGTTCCTTGATTTTATGCTCCTTACGCGGTTGGGTGATTTATGGGACCCCTTGACAGTTCGCTTTGAATAAAACTCCTCCAAAGAAGGCCCAACCTTGGTTTTACCATTTGCCACCTAAGCCTTTTTCCCTTGGGTTTTCGCGAGCCCGAGGGTCATCTTTATTTACCCCCGGCCAATGCTCCTTCGAGTGTTGGTCCAAACTAGAGCCACTTGCGCGCCACCCGGGAACTTGAGGGATGGTTTTAGTTGTACGTAGTGTTCATCCGGTGTGCCCCGAGAACGAGATATGTGCAGCTCCTATCGGGATTTGTCGGCAAGATCGGGCGGTCTTGCTGGTCTTGTTTTACCATTGTCGAAATGTCATGTGAACCGGATTCCGAGATCGATCGGGTCTTCCCGGAGAAGGTATATCCTTCGTTGACCGTGAGAGCTTATGATGGGCTGTTGGGACACCCCGCAGAGTATTATCTTTCAAAGCCGTGCCTGCGGTTATGAGGCGATGGGAATTTGTTAATGTCCGGTTGTAGAAAACCCAAGTTGACCTTAATTAAAATACATCAATCAAGCGTGTGTAACGTGATGGTCTCTTCTCGGCGGAGTCCGGAAGTGAACACGGTGTTGGAGTTATGTTTGACGAGGTTGCTCTAGGATCACTTCTTGATCGCTACTAGCTTCATGACCGTGCCTTGCTTCTCTTCTCGCTCTCTTTTGCGAATGTAGCCACCCTATATGCTAGTCGCTGTCAGTAGCTCCACCTCACCACTGGTCCTACCTATAAGCTTAAATAGTCTTGATCTCGGTGTGAGATTGCCGAGTCCCGTGACTCATGATTCTACCAAAACAGATGCAGTCCGATGATACCAGCAAGTGGCTAATCGAGCTCAAGTGGGAGTTTGACGAGGACCGTGGTCGTTACTATGTTTCGCTTTGCAGACGATCAAGAGTGGAGCTCAGCTTGGGACGATCGGGATCCTGTAGCATTTGGGGTAGTCTTCTTTTATTTTGGTTCCGTAGTCGGACCTTGAGTGTAATCTGGATGATGGATGTTTATTTATGTATTGTGTGAAGTGGCGACTGTAAGCCAACTATGTATCTCTTTCCCTTATGTATTACATGGTTTTGTGAAGATTACCTCACTTGTGACATTGCTTTCAATGCGGTTATGCCTCTAAGTCGTGCTTCGACACGTGGGAGATATAGCCGCATCGAGGGCGTTACACCCCGTCGCGGATGAGCTGGACTACACGCTCTACCAACACCTTAACCTGAGCTTTCTCCTCCAGGACCACCTTCAGAGAGGACGGCTTGTTCACTCGGTCCATGGAGAAAGGAGGAGTCCAATGACCGCTCAAGGCGGCTGGTCTTGGCAAGAGAACCAGGTTGATCGCCACCTCGAATCGACTCGGGAAGGGTCATGACTGGAACGGCACTTTTACTCCTCATCTGAACCCCAAGACCCCCACACATCTGGATTACTTGGGTTTTCTCGTCACTCGGACTAGCTTTTTTCACCGTCTAAGAGCGACAGGTGAAAATGTGTTTGAAAAGGCCCCAGTGCGGCCGACAACCCAAGAAGTTCTCACACAAGGACACGAATGCGGAGAGATAGACGATGGAATTGGGTGTGAAGTGGTGGAGTTGCGCTCCAAAGAAGTTCAGAAATCCCCGAAATAAAGGATTCGGCAGTAGAGAAAACCCGCGGACAACGTGGGTGGCTAAGAGGACGCACTCACCCTCCTGAGGCTGCGGCTGCCACTCCTTCCCCGGAAGCCTCGCTGACCCATGGGGGATCAGTCCTTCGTTGGCCAGGTCGTCAAGGTCCTTCTGGCTGATGGTCGAGCGGATCTAGTCTCCCTGGATCCAGCCTTGCGGCAGGCTGGCCCGCGACGAGGATCCAGCCCAACTGGTCGCCCTTCCCTTCGCCTTCGCCGTCGCCTTCTTCGCCCGCTCCAAAGCCGATGTCTTCTCCTTCACCATCGTCACCGGCAAAGCAGGCACAGAGCAGCAGCGCTGAGAAGGTGGCGAGCGCAGCAGATGAATCTGAGGAAGATGGAGGGGAAAATGAGGGCGCACTGTTCAAAAAACCCCCGTCCCGCGCCTTTATATGAAGTCGCTTCGAGTGGTCGATCGGTAGGCGGACGATCTCACAAATCTCGCGCGATCGCTAGGCGGATACGTGGCGAAAAGGGTGGCGCGAAGATCGAGGCGTCCCTGCTTTATCCCATCTGAGTACCGCGCCTCCTCCGCCCCACGTGCTTCCCGAAATTCGGATCCCGCTAAATCCACGAACAACAGAGCAACTTGTCAGACTGGAGATTTCTTTCGATCTGTCGTTCGGAAGTCTCCAAGCACAGAAAAGTCACTCGACAGATACAAAGAATAGATCAAGGCGACTGAAAAAGAAGTTGATGCCGCCACTTGAAGTTGTTGATCCGGAACAAGACATACTCATAGCATGAAAGACGGGTCGGAAGAATTTTCAACTCCTTCCTCACTCAAACCTCGATCCATTCGGGGGCTAATGATGAAGCCATGTACCTAGGGTAGGGTCATGGACCTGTCCAAGATACCCTCCCCAAGGACATCTCTAGAAGAAACTACCTCTCAGTAGACCTGGAAGGATTCCACTCGACGGACTCGAAGACACTCAACCATGAAGCCTCACTCAACCACCAGGAGATCAAGAGTCACTCTGCACCCAAACGGTCTGTTATTAAGTAGTCTTTATGGTCATGATAGCACTTTATGTAGGGCGTTACCAGTAACGCCAGGCCTTAATGTACTTTAAACCCCGCATAACTGAGAGCCGGAGGGGTCTGGCAGACTCTATATAAGCCACCCCCCTCCTCAGTGTAGGGGGTTCGCACCTTTGTAACTCATACGCATATAATCCAGTCGACCGCCTCTGGGCTCCGAGATGTAGGGCTATTACTTCCTCCGAGAAGGGCCTGAACTCGTAAATCCCTTGCGTACACAACTACTCCATAGCTAGGATCTTGCCTCTCCATACCTACCCCCCCTATTCTACTGTCAGGCTTAGAACCACGACAGGGGCCATTGAGGCATGACACCACCGACCCAACGCCAGTGGCGTGCTCGCAGCCACTTCGTGCTTGCTAAATGAAGTTTATTCTGGTTGAAACATGAGACCCATGGAAATAGTAATCCCGTAAACATGGTAAATTACTCATATTGCAGACCAACTATGTAAAACCATCAATTCTAGATGTTATAATACCATACTAATTACTGAAGATTATAAAACCTTCTATGGTCAAATGTTGGACTTACAGTCGATTTATTTCTACATCTAAAATCTAAATGGTATCACTTTTGCAATGAAGCGAATCAAAATTGCAAATTCTATAAACAATCCCACGATCACAAGAAAAATTACTGCATCGTATTATTTCCTCAAACATACTTAGCTTGCTAGCACGGAGATCTAGTAGTTCTATTTGAGTCATTCAGCATCCTCTCATTTTTTCCGCTCTTTCTTCTAATAAATTATCAAAGTCAGAACCGTCATTGAGAAAAACCTATACATCAGAATTTTCAGTATCAGATCAACAGGGCATCATGCAAGATAACAAAAATCCTTTCAGTTCTATCATGTGCATTCAGAAAATATGTATTGCTTGGTAATATAAAAGAGTTTCTGGACACATACTCCTTGGCTTCTTCTAAGCATCAGCAGAACAATGTTTGTTTGTAGTTGAGATATGAGGAAGAAAGAAGGCCATTCAGAAACGATACTGCCTACTTCGACTTCATGAAGTTTTAGCGCTATTTCTCCAGCCCATGCTGCTTTATTGGCAAGGGTTGTTTGAATTATCAGAAGTGTCATATGTGCAGTCTTAGATCCTTCAAATAATAACTACATTGTGAAGTATGAAGTTTAACCTGGACACATAGGTTGAAGACATCAGCAAAACAATCAGTCAAAAACTTAGAAGCAATAGACTAATAGATTAGATACACTCACGAGCTAGAATAGTACCAAATGCACCAAGAAATGATCTCATCATACCCTAAATGTCTTGCCATCAATTAAAAGGCATCAGACCACAAGATTAAATACACTCATGGTCAGAATGATATAAAATGCTCCAAGAGATCTCACATGCCCCCAATGGTTTCCATAAAAAACAGCAAGACTAATCTTACAAAATTGCTTACGAGATTGACATAGGTACTAATGACATACTACCAACACCATGGTACAGGAAATGAGAAGGAATTTACTCTCGTAATATTCACAGTACCTCTGGAGAAGGCATCTTGATTGTGTGCACCTTGATCTCTATGTACCTCATGGTGGACCTTTGCGCCCGCTACTCCATCCTCACCATGATCTCGTCGCTAGCCTTGCTCATCCAGCTTACGACGACGATGCATGTGCAACTAGCTTATCACTCTGGCCACGATATGCATATATATGAAAACAAAACACAGTCATAGTGTAGAAATAATCTCCACATTAGATCACAATCAATGAGGAGATGATACATGTATTTTGTAGGGAAAAATTCCAGAAGGTATATCGTATTTTAGAGTAAAAATATTTGATAAACATAGAAAAGCACATGCACTTTTTTTGCATTGCCTTGCTTTGTCTAACACACAGTAACAATCCTCCAATAGTGAGGACAACTTGAGAAAAAACCACACGCATTTTAGAAAGAGAATGCAAGTGGCATTAGCATTGTGGCAGATTGTTAATCGAAAGGACAACAACAATTCTCAAGAACTAAAGGAAGTTGGTGTGGCTCACATTTAGCTTTACTTGAAGACAACAAATCTGCTAATGACCAGATTATAAAATACCAGCAGGTCCGTCTAGCCGGAACATTGTCTTCTCTGAACAAAGAAGAGGGCAATCCTTAGCAACCTAGAAACTTCCTTTTCAGTTCAAAAAGACATAGTAGTACAGTAACATTTGGAGCTAAAGCAATTTTTAAATAAGGAAAAGTTCCTTTGATAATGTCCTTGTGTAATAATTGCAAATAATAATAATGGATATCTTGTTAGGGTGTCATACCATTAGCAATGCATATCTGGTGTAAAGATTAAGGTAATCAAAAATCCAAAAATGTAACCTTGGGGGAAGATGAGCAGTGGCAGCCTACACACAAAACATTGATCTTAAATGATGATATTGCGACTAACTCTAAATACATGAACTGCAATTAATATGTGAAATCCTAAACAATTAGCATCCTTGTCCATGACCTGCCCTCGGAGGCTCTTGTCCACGAGCTACCTAAGCATAGTTTGTAAGGAAATGGGAGTTCGTAAGGAGGAGTTTGCTAAGACATTAGACTTGGGAAGTGTACTATTAGTCCCAGTCCCATATTTGATACGTGTTGGGAACTGGACAAGAAATTAGTCTCCTAAAAAATAAATCGGATGCAAAGCAACAAGAGACACGGGAACAATCAAAGACCGTTACACATTCATGGCCTTTTGGTGCTCTTGTTTATTATACTTTGAAAGTCAAATTGAAGGAAGCATCCATTATTAAAGATCAAAGTTTCGAGGAAACTAAGCTTATAAGAATATAATCTATTATCTGCAACATTGTAGTGGTACCTGAAATTAAAATGCACCAAGACATGGAAATTTGTCTTTGGCCTTTACTATTACGAAGAAGATAATTGTACCAAGATGGCTCCATATAAAAATCTACATGATGTGTGAAGAAAGCTTAAGATATTAGCAAAAAACTACCGTTAGTGACTCATGCTGCCTATCCAAAATCTGCTAGTTTCATCTTCCCTGTTTACGTGAGCAAAATATATTCCGGCTTAATGTCCCTGTGGATGACGCCCATTTGGTGGCAGTACTTCACCACTGACATGAGATCCTTGATCACAAATATGGCTTGCAACTCATAGAAGGTAACATACCTGGCCATGTCGTCCAACAAGCGGTCGCCGTTGCAGAGCTCCATGATGAGGTAGAACTTGCCGACGTCCTCGAAGACGGCCTTGAGCATGATGTCGCCAGGGTGGCCCGGGAGGTGCTGCATGCCTGCATGATGTCGACCTCGCAGTCTACTGTATACTTGCCATTGTTGGGGAGTGGAGAATGCTACCTCTTGAGCATTGCGTTGGTTTTCCCTTGAAGAGGAAACGGTGATGCAGCAAAGTAGCGTAAGTATTTCCCTAGGTTTTTGAGAACCAAGGTATCAATCCAGTAGGAGGCTACACGCAAGTCCCTCGTACCTACACAAACAAATAAGAACCTCGCAACCAACGCCAATAAAGGGTTGTCAATCCCTTCACGACCACTTGCGAAAGTGAGATCTGATAGAGATAATAAGATAAGATAAATATTTTTGGTATTTTTATGATATAGATTGGAAAGTAAAGATTGAAAAATAAAGTAGATCGGAAACTTATATGATGGAAAATAGACCCTGGGGCCACAGGTTTCACTAGTGGCTTCTCTCAAGATAGCATAAGTATTACGGTGGGTGAACAAATTACTGTCGAGCAATTGATAGAAAAGTGCATAGTTATGAGAATATCTAGGCATGATCATGTATATAGGCATCACGTCCGCGACAAGTAGATCGAAACCACTCTGCATCTACTACTATTACTCCACACATCGACCGCTATCCAGAATGCATCTAGAGTATTAAGTTCATAAGAACAGAGTAACGCATTATGCAAGATGACATGATGTAGAGGGATAAACTCAAGCAATATGATATAAACCCCATCTTTTTATTCTCGATATCAACAATACAATACGTGCCTTGCTGCCTCTGCTGTCATTGGGAAAGGACACCACAAGATTGAACCCAAAGCTAAGCACTTCTCCCATTGCAAGAAAGATCAATCTAGTAGGCCAAACCAAACTGATAATTCGAAGAGACTTGCAAAGATAACCAATCATACATAAAAGAATTCAGAGGATATTCAAATATTTCTCATAGATAAACTTTATCATAAACCCACAATTCATCGGATCTCGACAAACACACCGCAAAAAGAGTTACATCGAATAGATCTCCAAGAAGATCGAGGAGAACTTTGTATTGAGATTCAAAGAGAGAGAAGAAGCCATCTAGCTAATAACTATGGACCCAAAGGTCTGTGGTAAACTACTCACACTTCATCGGAGAGGCTTTGGCGTTGATGTAGAAGCCCTCCATGATCGATTCCCCCTCCAGCGGAGCGCCGTAAAAGGCTCCAAGATGGGATCTCACGGGTACAGAAGGTTGCGGCAGTGGAAATAGGGTTTTGTGGTGCTCCTGGATGTTTTCAGGGTATGTAGATATATATAGGCGAAGGAAGTCGGTCAGGGGAGCCACGAGGAGCCCACGAGGGTGGGGGCGCGCCTCCCTGCCTCATGGCTTCCTCGTTTGCTTCTTGACATCCACTCCAAGTCTCCTGGATTGTGTTTGTTCCAAAATAACTCTCCTGAAGGTTTCATTCATTTGGACTCCTTTTGATATTCCTTTTCTGCAAAACACTGAAATAGGCAAAAAAACAGCAATTTGGGTTGGGTCTCCGGTTAATAGGTTAGTCCCAAAAATAATATAAAAGTGTATAATAAAGCCCATAAACATCCAAAACAGGTAATATAATAGCATGGAACAATAAAAAATTATAGATACATTGGAGACGTACCAAGCATCCCCAAGCTTAATTCCTGCTCGTCCTCGAGTAGGTAAATGATAAAAACAGAATTTTTGACGTGGAATGCTACCTAGCATATTTCTCAATGTAATTTTCTTTATTGTGGCATGAATGTTCAGATTCAAATGGTTCAAAATAGAAGTTCATATTAACATAAAAATAGTAATACTTCAAGCATACTAACAAGTAATCATGTCTTATCAAAATAACATAGCCAAAGAAAGCTTATCCCTACAAAATCATATAGTTAGGCTATGCTTCATTTTTGTCACACAAAATACTCCCATCATGCACAACCCCGGTTTCAGCCAAGCAATTGGTTCATACTTTTTAATGCGCTTCAGCCTTCAGCTTTCTTTAATTCTCACGCAATACATGAGCGTAAGCCATGGATATAGCACTATGGGTGGAATAGAATATTATGATGGAGGTTGTGTGGAGAATACAAAAAAGGAGAAAGTCTCACATTGACGAGGCTAATCAACGGGCTATGGATATGCCCATCAATTGATGTCAACATGAGGACTAGGGATTGCCATGCAACGGATGCACTAGAGCTATAAATGTATGAACGCTCAACAAAAGAAACTAAGTGGGTGTGCATCCAACTTGCTTGCTCACGAAGACCTAGGGCATTTTGAGGAAGCCCATCATTGGAATATACAAGCCAAGTTCTATAATGAAAAATTCCCACTAGTATATGAAAGTGACAACATAGGAGACTCTCTATCATGAAGATCATGGTGCTACTTTGAAGCACAAGTGTGGAAAAAGGATAGTAACATTGTCCCTTCTCTCTTTTCCTCATTTTTTTATTTTTGTGGGCTTCTTTGGCCTCAATTTTTTTATTTGGGCTTCTTTGGCCTCTTTTATTTTTCATAAAGTCCGAAGTCTCATCCCGACTTATGGGGGAATCATAGTCTCCATCATCCTTTCCTCACTTGGGACAATGCTCTAATAATGAAGATCATCACACTTTTATTGATTTACAACTCAAGAATTACAACTCAATACTTAGAACAAAACATGACTCTATGTGAATGCCTCCGGCGGTGTACCGGGATATGCAATGAATCAAGAGCGACATGTATGAAAGAATTATGAAGGTGGCCTTTCCACAAATACGATCATGCAAAAGCAATATGACAATGATGGAGCCTGTCATAATAAACGGAACGGTGGAAAGTTGCGTGGCAATATATCTCGGAATGGCTATGGAAATGCCATAATAGGTAGGTATGGTGGCTGTTTTGAGGAAGATATAAGGAGGTTTATGCGTGATAGAGTGTATCGTATCACGGGGTTTGGATGCACCGGCGAAGTTTGCACCAACTCTCAAGGTGAGAAAGGGCAATGCATGGTACCGTAGAGGCTAGCAATGATGGAAGGGTAAGAGTGCATATAATCCATGGACTCACATTAGTCATAAAGAACTCATATACTTATTGCAAAAGTTTATTATCCCTCGAAGCAAAGTACTACTACGCATGCTCCTAGGGGAAGGGTTGGTAGGAGTTAACCATGGCGCGATCTCGACCTCCACACATAAGGAAGGCAATCAAAGAGCACCCCATGCTACAAATTTGTTACACAACTTTTACCATACATGCATGCTACGGGACTTGCCAACTTTAACACAAGTATTTCTCAATTTCATAATTACCCAACTAGCATGACTCTAACATTACCACCTTTATATCTCAAAACAATTATCAAGTATCAAATTGACCATAGTGTTCAATGCACTCTATATGATAGTTTTTATTATACACAACTTGGATACCCATCATATTAGGACTAATTTTATAACCAAAGCAAATACCATGCTGTTCTAAAAGACTCTCAAAATAATATAAGTGAAGCATGAGAGATCAATAATTTCTACAAAATAAAACCACCGCCGTGCTCTAAAAAGATATAAGTGAAGCACTAGAGCAAAATTATCTAGCTCAAAAGATATAAGTGACGCACATAGAGTATTCTAATAAATTCCAATTCATGTGTGTCTCTCCCAAAAGGTATGTACAGCAAGGATGATTGTGGTAAAATAGAAAGCAAAGACTCATATCATACAAGACGCTCCAAGCAAAACACATATCATGTGGTGAATAAAAATATAGCTCCAAGTAAAGTTACCGATAGACGAAGACGAAAGAGGGGATGCCTTCTGGGGTGCCTTGGGCATCCCCAAGCTTAGGCTCTTGCCACTCCTTATTCCATAATCCATCAAATCTTTACCCAAAACTTGAAAACTTCACAACACAAAACTCAACAGAAAATCTCATGAGCTCCGTTAGTGCAAGAAAGAAAACCACCACTTTAAGGTACTGTAATGAACTCATTCTTTATTATATTTGTGTTAAACCTACTGTATTCCAACTTCTCTATGGCTCATACCCCCCGATACTAGCCATAGATTCATCAAAATAAGCAAACAACACACGAAAAACAGAATCTGTCAAAAACAGAACAGTCTGTAGAAATCTGTAACTTTCGAATACTTATGGAACCTTAAAAATTCTACAAAAATAGAAAGTCCTAGTAAATTTGCCTATTAATCCACTTCAAAAAGAATCAACTGAAAATGACGTTTCTGTGATTTACTAAAATTATTCTCGTGCGTGCAAAAGTTTCTGTTTTTCAGCAAGATCAAATTAACTATCACCCAAGATGATCCTATAGGTTGTACTTGGCACAAACACTAATTAAAACATAAAACCACATCTAAACATAAGCTAGATGAATTATTTAATACTAAATAGTAGCAAAAAGCAAGGAACAGAAATAAAATTGGGTTGCCTCCCAACAAGCGCTATCGTTTAACGCCCCTAGCTAGGCATAAAAGCAAGAATAGATCTAAGTATTGCCATCTTTGGTACTCAATTCATAAGGGGCTCTCATAATAGATTCGTAAGGTAATTTGATTTTCTTCCTAGGAAAGTGTTCCATGCCTTTTGTTAATGGAAATTGAAATATAATATTTCCTTCTTTCATATCAATAATTGCACCAATCGTTCTAAGGAAAGGTCTACCAAGAATAATAGGACATGAAAGATTGCAATCTATATCAAGAACAATAAAATCTACGGGCACATAATTCCTATTTGAAACAATAAGAACATCATTAATCCTTCCCATAGGTTTCGTAATGGTGGAATCCGCAAGGTGCAAGTTTAAAGAGCAATCATCAAATTCACGGAAACCTAGCACATCACACAAAGTTTTTGGAATCGTGGAAACACTAACACCCAAATCACACAAAGCATAGCATTCATGATCTTTAATTTTAATTTTAATAGTAGGTTCCCACTCATCATGAAGTTTTCTAGGGATAGAAACTTCCAATTCAAGTTTTTCTTCATAAGATTGCATCAAAGCATCAACGATATGTTTCATAAAAGCTTTATTTTGACTATAAGCATGAGGAGAATTCAACACGGATTGCAACAAGGAAATACAATCTATTAAAGAAAAATTATCATAATTAAATTCCTTGAAATCCAAAATAGTGGGTTCATTGCTATGTAAAGTTTTGACCTCTCCAATCCCACTTTTACCAATTTTAGCATCAAGATCTAAAAACTCCAAATCATTGGGACGCCTTTTAACTAAAGTTGACTCATCTCCAGTCCCATCATTATCAAGATTCATATTGCAAAACAAAGATTTAATAGGGGACATATCAATCACTTTTAGATCTTCATCATTATTTCCTTCTGACCCTTCTAGTTTGGCGGCCATCTTATTAACTAGGGTGGCCTACTTATCAGAAATTTGGGCTATTGATTTTTCAAGACGAGCAAACTGAGAATTCAAAACATAAATTTTTTTAGACATATCATCAAGCTCTTTATTCATGTATTCCATAAAGCTTTTTTGTTCTTTAAGCTCGTTTCTAAAGAAATTATTATGTTCAAATTGTAAAGTCATAAAGCCTCTAACATTGCTTTCGATCTCTTCCAACCTTCTAAGGTGAGGATCAATGTTTTTAGGCAAGGTCATCAGGGCAAACAGGCACACAAGAGGCAAGCGAAAAAGAGGCGAACGGGAAAGAGAGGGCGAATAAAACGTCAAGGGTGAAGTGGGGGAGAGGAAAACAAGAGGCATATGGCAAATAATGTAATGCGAGGGAGAAGAGTTTGTGATGGGTACTTGGTATGTCTTGACTTGAGCGAAGAACTCCCCGGCAACGGCGCCAGAAATCCTTCTTGCTACCTCTTGAACACTGGCGTTGGTTTTCCCTTGAAGAGGAAGGGGTGATGCAGCAAAGTAGCGTAAGTATTTCCCTCAGTTTTTGAGAACCAAGGTATCAATCCAGTAGGAGGCTACATGCAAGTCCCTCGTACCTACAAAAACAAATAATAACCTCGCAACCAACGCGATAAAAGGGTTGTCAATCCCTTCACGACCACTTGCGAAAGTGAGATCTGATAGAGATAATAAGATAAAATAAATATTTTTGGTATTTTTATGATATATATAGTAAGGATTGCAAAATAAAGAAGATCATAAACTTATATGATGGAAAATAGACCCGGGGCCATAGGTTTCACTAGTGGCTTCTCTCAAGATAGCATAAGTATTACGGTGGGTGAACAAATTACTGTCGAGAAATTGATAGAAAAGTGCATAGTTATGAAAATATCTAGGCATGATCATGTATATAGGCATCACGTCCGCGACAAGTAGATCAAAATGATTCTGCATCTACTACTATTACTCCACACATCGACCGTTGTCCAGCATGCATCTAGAGTATTAAGTTCATAAGAACAGAGTAATGCATTAGGCAAGATGACATGATGTAGAGGGATAAACTCAAGCAATATGATATAAATCCCATCTTTTTATCCCCGATGGCAACAATACAATACGTGCCTTCCTGCCCCTGCTGTCACTGGGAAAGGACACCGCAAGATTGAACCCAAAGCTAAGCACTTCTCCCATTGCAAGAAAGATCAATCTAGTAGGCCAAACCAAACTGATAATTCGAAGAGACTTGCAAAGATAATCAATCATACATAAAAGAATTTAGAGGAGATTCAAATATTTCCCATAGATAAACTTGATCATAAACCCACAATTCATCGGATCTCGACAAACACACCGCAAAAAGAGTTACATCGAATAGATCTCCAAGAAGATTGAGGAGAACTTTGTATTGAGATTCAAAGAGAGAGAAGAAGCCATCTAGCTAATAACTATGGACCCGAAGGTCTGTGGTAAACTACTCACACTTCATCGGAGAGGCTTTGGCATTGATGTAGAAGCCCTCCGTGATCGATTCCCCCTTCGGTGGAGCACCGGAAAAGGCTCCAAGATGGGATCTCACGGGTACAGAAGCTTGCGGCGGTGGAAATAGGGTTTTGTGGTGCTCCTGGATGTTTTCAGGGTATGTAGATATATATAGGCGAAGGAAGTCGGTCAAGGAAGCCACGAGGGGCCCATGAGGGTGGGGGTGCGCCCACACCCCCCTAGGGCGCGCCTCCCTGCCTCGTGGCTTCCTCATTTGCTTATTGACGTCCACTCCAAGTCTCCTGAAGGTTTCATTCCGTTTGGACTCCATTTGATATTCCTTTTCTGTGAAACACTGAAATAGGCAAAAAACAGCAATTTGGGCTGGGCCTCCGGTTAATAGGTTAGTCCCAAAAATAATATAAAAGTGTATAATAAAGCCCATAAACATCCAAAACAGGTAATATAATAGCATGGAACAATCAAAAATTATAGATACGTTGGAGACGTATCAGCGAACTCCTCACCGCCGGCGTTGGCACGACAGATCCGAATGGAGCCAAACTTTTCCCGGTCGATCTCGTCGCCGAGCTAGTACTCGGTATCGAGGCGCTTCTAGCGGCCTATCCGCATGGCCGACACTCGGGAAGAAGCGGGACACAAGAGGGTCCCTTCTTCCGGTGGCAAGCAGGGCAGATCCTCCTGAACTGACCCTTAGCCAGTCAACAAAAGCTTCTTCCTCCATCCCTTCAGGTAGCCACTTCAACTGGATGGATCTGCCGCCTCCAGCGTTGAGGCAGATCATAAATAGAAACTGTGGCGGACTCTGCCGCCGCCTTCTCCTCCCACCCAGTTTCACCTCCACCCACTCCTTCCTCGAGGCGCAACGATGTCGGTGCAGCCAGTTGCTCTCCCGCTGGTGACGCTAGTGGCGGCGGGTTACATGGGAGAGGAAGCGAGAGAGAGGAAGGTCGCGTGCGTTGACTGCCTTCATGGCGACTTTGTACCACCAAGGAATAATCCACTTGGTGCCAAAGTGAAGGAAATATGCCCTAGAGGCAATAATAAAGTTATTATTTATTTCCTCATATCATGATAAATGTTTATTATTCATGCTAGAATTGTATTAACCGGAAACATGATACATGTGTGAATACATAGACAAAACTATAGTCACTAGTATGCCTCTACTTGACTAGCTCATTAATCAAAGATGGTTATGTTTCCTGACCATAGACATGTGTTGTCATTTGATTAGTGGGATCACATCATTAAGAGAATGATGTGATTGACATGACCCATTCTGTTAGCCTAGCACTTGATCGTTTAGTATATTGCTATTGCTTTCTTCATGACTTATACAAAGTTCCTACAACTATGAGAATGTGCAACTCCCGTTTACCGGAAGAACACTTTGTGTGCTACCAAACGTCACAACATAACTGGGTGATTATGAAGGTGCTTTATGTGTGTTTAGAAGGTACATGTTGGGTTGGCATAATTGAGATTAGGATTTGTCACTCCGATTGTCGGAGAGGTATCTCTGGGCCCTCTCGGTAATACTCATCACCTAAGCCTTGCAAGCATGTAACTAATGAGTTAGTTATGAGATGACGTATTACGAACGAGTAAAGAGACTTGCCGTAGCGAGATTGAACTAGGTATTGGATACCGACGATCAAATCTCGCAAGTAACATACCGATGACAAAGGGAACAAAGTATGTTGTTATGCGGTTTGACCGATAAAGATCTTCATAGAATATGTAGGAACCAATATGGGCATCCAGGTCCCGCTATTGGTTATTGACCGAGAATGGTTTTAGGTCATGTCTACATAGTTCTCGAACCCGTAGGGTCCGCACGCTTAACGTTTCGATGACAGTTTTATTATGAGTTTATAAGTTTTGATGTACCGAAGTTTGTTTGGAGTCCCGGATGTGATCACAGACATGGCGAGGAGTCTCGGAATGGTCGAGACATAAAGTTTGATATATTGGACGACTATATTCGGACAGGAAAGGTTCCGGAGTTTTGAGAAAATCGAGTGCCGGGGTTACCGAACCCCCGGAGAGTTAATGGGCCACATGGGCCTAGGTGGGAAGAGAGAGGCGGCTGGGGTGGGCCGCGCCTCTCCCTCTAGTCCGATTGACTAGGGGCGGCGCCCCCTTTCCTTTCCCCCTCCTCCTTCCTTCCCCTCCTAGTAGGAGTAGGAAAGGAGGAATCCTACTCCTACTAGGAGGAGGATTCCTCCTTGGCGCGCCTAAAGGGCCAGCCGGCCTCCCCCTCCCTCCTTTATATACAGGCGGGGGCACCCCATAGACACACAAGTTGATCTACGGATCGTTCCTTAGCCGTGTGCGGTGCCCCTTCCACCATATTCCACCTCGGTCATATCATCGCGAAGCTTAAGCGAAGCCTCGCGCCGATAGAACATCAAGATCGTCACCACGCCACATGTCTTGTGGAACTCTCCCTCGACACTCGGCTGGATCGGAGTTCGAGGGACGTCATCGAGCTAAACGTGTGCTGAACTCGGAGGCTCCATGCGTTCGGTGCTTGGATCGGTCGGAAAGTGAAGACGTACGACTACATCAACCGCGTTGTGCTAACGCTTCCGCTTACGGTCTACGAGGGTACATGGACATACACTCTCCCCTCTTGTTGCTATGCCATCAACATGATCTTGCGTGTGCGTAGGAAATTTTTTGAAATTACTACATTCCCCAACAGTGGCATCAGAGCCTAGGTTTTTTGCGTTGATGTTATATGCACGAGTAGAACACAAGTGAGTTGTGGACGATATAAGTCATACCGCCTACCAGCATGTCATACTTTGGTTCACCAGTATTGTGAGATGAAGCGCCCGGACCGACATTACGCCAGACGCTTACGCGAGACCGGTTTCACTGCTACGAGCACTCGTGCTTAAAGGTGGATGGCGGTGTCTGTCTCTCTCACTTTAGTTGAACTGAAGTGTGGCTACGCCCGTCCTTGTGAAGGTTAAACGGAGTCTATTTGACAAACTATCGTTGTGGTTTTGATGCGTAGGTAAGAACGGTTCTTGCTAAGCCCGTAGCAGCCACGTAAAATTTGCAACAACAAAGTAGAGGACGCCTAACTTGTTTTTGCAGGGCATGTTGTGATGTGATATGGTCAAGACGTGATGCTATATTTTATTGTATGAGATGATCATGTTTTGTAACCAAAGTTATCGGCAATCTGGCTAGAGCCATATGGTTGTCGCTTATTGTATGAAATGCAACGCATACTGTAATTGCTTTACTTTATCACTAAGCGGTAGCGATAGTCGAGAAGCAATAGATGGCGAAACAACAACGATGCTACGATGGAGATCAAGGTGTCGCTACCGGTGACGATGGTGATCATAACGGTGCTTCAAGATGGAGATCACAAGCACAAGATGATGATGGCCATATCATATCACTTATATTGATTGCATGTGATGTTTATCCTTTATGCATCTTATCTTGCTTTGATTGACGGTAGCATTTTAAAGATGATCTCTCACTAAAATTATCAAGTAGTGTTCTCCCTGAGTATGCACCGTTGCCAAAGTTCGTCGTGCCGAGACACCACGTGATGATCGGGTGTGATAAGCTCTACGTCCATCTACAACAGGTGCAAGCCAGTTTTGCACACGCAGAATACTCAGGTTAAACTTGACGAGCCTAGCATATGCAGATATGGCCTCGGAACACGGAGACCGAAAGGTCGAGCGTGAATCATATAGTAGATATGATCAACATAATGATGTTCACCATTGAAAACTACTCCATATCACGTGATGATCGGTTATGGTTTAGTTGATTTGGATCACGTGATCACTTAGATGATGAAACGCCCTCGATGCGGCTATATCTCCCACGTGTCGAAGCACGACTTAGAGGCATAACCGCATTGAAAGCAATGTCACAAGTGAGGTAATCTTCACACATCCCAAGTAATACATAAGGGAAAGAGGTACATAGTTGGCTTACAATCGCCACTTCACACAATTACATGAATAAAGCATTACATCATCCAGATACAATCAAGGTCCGACTACGGAACCAAAATAAAAGAAGAACCCCAATGCGACAAACGGTCCCCGATCGACCCCAACTAGGCTCCACTACTGATCAACTAGAACGAAACAACACAAAGGGCAAGATCTTCATCAAGCTCCTCCTTGAGCTTGGTTGAGTCACCTTTCGGTAACATAGGCACCGCAAACTGGTTTTGAAGTATCCGTGAGCCACGAGGACTCAAAGAATCCCATTACCATGGGTATCACGACTAGCAAAGCTTAAAGGAAAGGAAGGGGTAAAGTGGTGAGGCTGCAGAAATGACTAAGCAAATATGGTGGCTAACCAACGCAAGTAAGAGCGAGAAGAGAAACAAGCGAGCGGACGTGAAGCTAGCAATGATCAAGAGGTGATCCGAACACCTACTTACGCCAAACATAACCCGAAACCGTGTTCACTTCCGGACCAAGAGAAGAGACCATCACGGCTACACACTCGGTTGATGCGTTTTAATTCGGATCAAGTGTCAAGTTGTCTACAACCGACATTAACAAATTCCCATCTGCCACATAACCGCGGGCACGGCTTTTGAAAGTTTATACCCTGCAGGGGTGTCCCAACTTAGCCCATGACAAGCTCTCGCGATCATCGAAGGAATAGACCTTCACCCGAGACACTCCGATCAGGCTCGGTATCCCGTACATCAAGACATTTCGACAATGGTAAAACAAGACCAGCAAAGCCGCCCGATACCGGACAATCCCGATAGGAGCTGCACATATCTCGCTCAGGCAACACCGGATGAGACATCCTACGAGTAAAACCAAACCTCGAGTTGCCCGAGGGGCCCCGCAGATCTACTCGGTTCGAACCAAGACTTAGACAAGCAATCGCCCGGGGCTGAATAAAGATGACCCTCGAGAGAGCGACTCCCAAGGAAAAAAAATAGGTGGTGGTGAGGCAAATGGTAAAAGTCAATGTTGGGCCTTCTTTGGACAAGTTTTATTCAAAGCGAACTGTCAAGGGGTCCTATAAATCACCCGACCGCGTAAGGGACGCAAAATCCGGGAACATAACACCGGTATGACGGAAACTAGGGCGGCAAGAGTGGAACAAAACACTGCATAAGGCCGAGCCTTCCACCCTTTACCAAGTATATAGATGCATTAATAATATAAGAGATATTGTGATATCCCAACATAAACCCTGGCCCACCATGAAGAAATCTTCAACTTCACCGCAACTAGCAACGCTATAAGAGGGGCTGAGCAAAAGCGGTAACATAGCCAAACAACGGTTTGCATAGGAAAGGTGTCAAAGGTTAGAGGTTCATGGCAATATGGGATGGCTGGACAAACAGTAATAGGTAGCGCAAAGCATGGCGAAAGAACGAGGCAACTAGCATAGCAATGATAGTAGTGAGATCCGTAGTAGCGGTCATCTTGCTCGAGATCCCGCAAGGAAGAAGAACGAGTCCATGAAGAAGACAAAAGGACGTAGTCGAACGAATCCTCACAACTCCGGAACGAAACCGGCTAACGAGAGAAGCAAACCGAAAGAAGCAAACAACATAGTAAACACACAAGCATAATCATGGCATGATGCACAAACAAGTATGATGCATGTCCGGTTTAATGAGGCATGGCATGGCAAAGTGCAAACAAGCAACACTACAAATTAGTGGAGCTCAATATGCAACGAGTTGCATATTGATGAGAACACCACATGCAATTATTTAGTTTGATCTCGTTATGTACCCAACAATATTAAATGTTGATTAACATAGCAAGGGGTGAAACAAAACAAAACTACCTAACTAGGCAAGTTTAAATGAGGCCGGAAACAACAAACAACAAGTCCGGAAAATCCTCATGTCCATATTTTGAATTAGCAACTGTTCTGCCCTAAACCATATTTTAAAGTTGTTAAATAGGAAAATAAAGTGGACCATGTTAATCTAGGCATTTTTCCACCCCATTTACATATAAAGAACATTTAAATCCGAGCTACGATTATTTAGTTATGAATTAAATCATTTTAGCATGGCATTAGAGCAAATTAATGCAAACAGCAATTAAAACATTTTAGACATGGATGAAAGTGGCATATTATGAAACTAGATGAAAAACTAAGCATTTTACATATATAACTTATTTACAAAAGATGCATGGTTTGTGAGTTATTAAATGCATGAAGTCTAGGGACTAAATCGTAAAACAGAATACTCGAAAATGGACAAAATCGCAGAGCCTAAAAAAATAGACTCGGGCCAAACCGCAGCCTCGCCCATCGAAGAAAAAAAAAGGAGGGGCGGGGTTGCTCACCCCGGCCAAGGCCAGTTGGGGAGACAGAGGAGGCCGATCGGGTTGGCTGAGCTGGACCTCGCCGAGGCCCACCAGGCGAGGGGCGGTTCGACGTCCTCCCGATCCCTTTGGATCGGGCAAAGCCGGCGGCGATCGCTCTCCGGCGAGACGCCGGCGAGGCACGGCGAGGCGGCGGGAGGCACGAGGCAGAGGCGGCGGGCAGGCCGGACGCAGGCGCAGGACGGCGGGCGTTTCGGCGAAGCGCCGGGCGGCGCGGAAGTGGACGCCGGGCGGCGGCGAGATGTCCCACGGCGGCGCTGGCGCGCTGGAGGCGCAGAGGGCGCGGACGCGCGCGGCGACGGGCGGTAGGCGGCGGGCGGACCGGAGGCGGCGGCGGAGCACCGGCGGCGGCGGCGGCCGGGCGATGGATGGGCAGAGGCGGCAGAGGGCGGCGACGGCGCGGCGTGGCAGGGACTTCGCCGCGGCGAGCGGCGTGGCGAAGGGTGACGGAGGAGGCGGCGGGGTGAGGGCCCGCTGGCGTGGTTCGGCCTCGGCGGGCGGATCTGGGCCGGGCGGCGGCGGCGATGGCGGGGCGGGGGCGTGACGTGGTAGCGGAGTGGCTGAGGCGGCGGAGGGGATGACGTGGCAGCACGGGATTGGTCGGAGCGACGTGTCCGCGGACGTGTCCGCGTGGGTGACGCGTCCGCGGCGCGAGAAGGAAATTGCTAGGGTTTGGGGATTAGACCATGAAAATGGAAGGGAGGGCCTATATATAGGTAGAGGGAGCTAGGAGAGTCCAAATGAGGAGCGGTTTCGGCCACACGATCGTGATCGAACGCATCGAGAGCATGGAGGGGAGTTTGGTGGGTTTTGGGCCACTTTGGAAGGGGTGTTGGGCTGCAACAAAAGAGGCCTCTGCGGTTACCCGGTTAACCGTTGGAGTATCAAACGACCTCCAAATGGCACGAAACTTGACAGGCGGTCTACCGGTGCTATACCAAGGCCGCTTGGCAAACCTCGGGCCATTCCGAGAAAGTTTAACACCCGCTCACAACAGGAGAGAAGAAGGGGACGCCGGGGAACATAGGAGTGCCGGATTGCAAAACGGACAACGGGGAAAATGCTCGGATGCATGAGACGAACATGTATGCAAAATGAAATGCACATGATGACATGATAAAATGCAAATGATGACATGGCAAAGTGCAACACGCAAGCACGTGACATGGCAACAACGATGAATAACTGGCAGACACCTGGCGCACCGGATCCGGGGCGTTACAGATGACTAGAGAGATGTCTGTCTAAATGGGAGTTCTTAAGTAATATGATTAATTGAACTTAAATTTATCATGAACTTAGTACCTGATAGTATCTTGCTTGTCTATGTTTGTTTGTAGATAGATGGCTCGTGTTGTTGTTCCGTTGAATTTTAATGCATTCCTTGAGAAAGCAAAGTTGAAAGATGATGGTAGCAATTACACGGATCGGGTCCGAACTCGAGGATTATCCTCATTGCTGCAGAAGAGTTACGCCCCGAAGCACCGCTGGGTTCGTGCTCGCTCGCTGATGTAACCGACGACGTTAAGAACGTCTCGCGAGCAAAGTGATGACTACTCTATAGTTCAATGTGCCATGCTTTACGGCTTAGAACCGGGTCTTCAACGACGTTTTGAACGTCATGGAGCATATGAGATGTTCCAGAGTTGAAGTTAATATTTCAAGCAAATGCCCGGATTGAGAGATATGAAGTCTCCAATAAGTTCTATAGCTGCAAGATGGAGGAGAATAGTTCATCGGTGAAAATATACTCGGAATGTCGGGTATAACAATCACTTGATTCAACCGGGAGTTAATCTTCCCGATGATAGTGTCATTGATGTAATTCTTCAATCATCGCCGCCAAGCTACAAGAGCTTCGTGATGAACTGTAATATGCAAGGGATGAACAAGACTATTCGAGCTCTTCGCGATCTTTGAAAGCAGCGGAGGTAGAAATCAAGAAGGAGCATCAAGTGTTGATGGTCAACAAGACCACTAGTTTCAAGAAGAAGGGCAAAGGGAAGAAGAAGGGGAACTTCAAAAAGAACGGCAAGCAAGTTGCTGCTCAAGAGAAGAAACCCAAGTCCGGACCTAAGCTCGAAATCGAGTGCTTCTACTGCAAGCAGACTGGTCACTGGAAGCGGAACTGCCCCAAGTATTTGGCGGATAAGAAGGATGGCAAAGTGAACAAAGGTATATGTGATATACATGTTATTGATGTGTACCTAACTAGAGCTCGTAGTAGCACTGGTATTTGATCTTGGTTACATTGCTAATATTTGCAACTCAAACAGGACTACGGAATAAGCGAGCACCGCCAAGGACGAGGTGACGATGCGCGTGGGAACGGTTCCAAAGTCGATGTGATCGCGGTCGGCATGCTACCTCTACATCTACCATCGGGATTAGTTTTAGACCTGAATAATTGTTATTTGGTGCTGCGTTGAGCATGAACATTATATCTGGATCTTGTTTGATGCGAGACGGTTATTCATTTAAATCGAGAATAATGGTTGTTCTATTTATATGAGTAATATCTTTTATGGTCATGCGCCCTTGAAGAGTGGTCTATTTTATTGAATCTCGATAGTAGTGATACACATATTCATAATGTTGAAGCCAAAAGATGCAGAGTTGATAATGATAGTGCAACTTATTTGTGGCTTCTTTGTTTAGGTCATATCGATTGTAAAACGATGAAGAAACTCCATCTCGATGGACTTCGGAATCACTTGATTATGAATCACTTGGTACTTGCGAACCGTGCCTCATGGGCAAGATGACTAAAACACCGTTCTCCGGAACTATGGAGAGAGCAACATATTTGTTGGAAATCATACATACAGATGTACGTGGTCCGACGAATGTTGAGGCTCGTGGCGGATATCGTTATTTTCTCACCTTCACAGATGATTTGAGCAGATATGGGTATATCTACTTAATGAAGCACAAGTCTGAAACATTTGAAAAGTTCAAAGAATTTCAGAGTGAAGTAGAAAATCATCGTAACAAGAAAATAAAGTTTCTACGATCTGATCGTGGAGGAGAATATTTGAGTTACGAGTTTGGTTTACATTTGAAACAATGCGGAATAGTTTAGCAACTCACGCCACCGAACACCACAACGAAATGGTGTGTCCGAACGTCAGAATCATACTTTACTTGATATGGTGCGATCTATGATGTCTCTTACCGATTTACCGCTATCATTTTGGGGTTATGCTTTAGAGACGGCGCATTCACATTAAATAGGGCACCATCAAAATCCGCTGAGACGACGCCTTATGAACTGTGGTTTGGCAAGAAACCAAAGTTGTCGTTTCTTAAAGTTTGGGGCTGCGATGCTTATGTGAAGAAACATCAACCAGATAAGCTCGAACCCAAATCGGAGAAATGTGTCTTCATAGGATACCCAAAAGAGACTGTTGGGTACACCTTCTATCACAAACCAAGGCAAGACATTCGTTGTTAAGAATGGATCCTTTCTAGAGAAGGAATTTCTCTCGAAAGAAGTGAGTGGGAGGAAAGTAGAACTTGATGAGTAATCGTATCTACTCCCTTATTGAAGGTAGTTCATCACGAGAACCGGTTCCCGTGACAACTACACCAACTAGTGAGGAAGCTAATGATATTGATCATGAAACTTGGATCAAATTTCTCTTGAACCTCGAGGTCTACTAGAGTAAGATCCGCACTGAGTGGTACGGTAATCCTATTCGGAAGTCATGTTACTTGACCATGATGAACCTACGAACTATGAGGAAGCAATGATGAGCCCAGATTCGCAAAATGGCTAGAGGCCATGAAATCGAGATGGGATCCATGTATGAAAACAAAGTATGGACTTTGGTTGACTTGCCCGATGATCGGCAAGCCATTGAGAATAAATGGATCTTTAAGAAGAAGACTGACGCTGATGGTAATGTTACTGTCTATAAAGTTCGACTTGTTGCGAAAGGTTTTCGACAAATTCAAGGGGTTGACTACGATGAGACTTTCTCACCCGTAGTGATGCTTAAGTCTGTCCGAATCATGTCGGCTATTGCTGCATTTCACGATTATGAAATTTGGCAAATGGATGTCAAGACTGCATTCTTGAATGGATTTCTAGAAGAAGAGTTGTATATGATGCAGCCGGAAGGTTTTGTTGATCCAAAAGGTGTCGACAAAGTGTGCAAGCTCCAAAGATTCCATTTATGGACTGGTGCAAGCATCTCGAGTTGGAATAAACGCTTTGATAGTGTGATCAAAGCATATGGTTTTATATGAGACTTTTGGAGAAGCCTCAGATTTACAAGAAAGTGAGTGGGAGCTCAGTAGCATTTCTAGTTTTATATGTTGATGACATATTATTGATTGGAAATGATATAGAATTTCTGGATAGCATAAAGGGATACTTGAATAAAAGTTTTTCAATGAAAGACCTCGGTGAAGCTGCTTACATATTGGGCATCAAGATCTATAGAGATAGATCAAGACGCTTAATAGGACTTTCACAAAGCACATACCTTGACAAAATTTTGAAAAAGTTCAAAATGGATCGGCAAAGAAAGGATTCTTGCCTGTGCTACAAGGTGTGAAGTTGAGTCAAACTCAATGCCCGACCACAAAGAAAAGATAGAGAGAAAATGAAAATGTTCCTATGCTTCAGCCATAGGCTCTATCATGTATGCAATGTGTGTACTAGACTCGACGATGCTTAGCAATAAGCTTGACAGAAGGTACCAAAGTAATCCAGAGTGGATCATCGACAGCGGTCAAGAACATCCTGAAATACCGAAAAGGACTAAGGATATGTTTCTCGTATATGGAGGTGACAAAGAGCTAGTCGTAAATGGTTACGTCAATGCAAGCTTTGACACTGATCCGGACGATTCAAAATCGCAAACCGGATACGTGTTTATATTAAACGGTGGAGCTGTAAGTTGGTGCAGTTCTAAACAAAGCGTTGTGGCGGGATCTACATGTGAAGCGGAGTACATAGCTGCTTCTGAAGCAGCAAATGAAGGAGTCTGGATGACAGAGTTCATTTCCGATCTAGGTGTCATACCTAGTGCATCGGGACCAATGAAGATCTTCTGTGACAATACTGGTGCAATTGCTTTGGCAAAGGAATCCAGATTTCACAAGAGGACCAAGCACATCAAGAGAAGCTTCAATTCCATTCGGGACCAAGTCCAAGTGGGAGACATAGAGATTTGCAAGATACATACGGATCCGAATATTGCAGACCCATTGACTAAGCTTCTCTCACGAGCAAAACATGATCAGCACCAAGACTCCATGGGTGTTAGAATCATTACTGTGTAATCTAGATTATTGACTCTAGTGCAAGTGGGAGACTGAAGGAAATATGCCCTAGAGGCAATAATAAAGTTATTATTTATTTCCTCATATCATGATAAATGTTTATTCATGCTAGAATTGTATTAACCGGAAACATGATACATGTGTGAATACATAGACAAAACTATAGTCACTAGTATGCCTCTACTTGACTAGCTCATTAATCAAAGATGGTTATGTTTCCTGACCATAGACATGTGTTGTCATTTGATTAGTGGGATCACATCATTAAGAGAATGATGTGATTGACATGACCCATTCTGTTAGCCTAGCACTTGATCGTTTAGTATATTGCTATTGCTTTCTTCATGACTTATACAAAGTTCCTACAACTATGAGAATGTGCAACTCCCGTTTACCGGAAGAACACTTTGTGTGCTACCAAACGTCACAACATAACTGGGTGATTATAAAGGTGCTCTACAGGTGTTTCCGAAGGTACATGTTGGGTTGGCATAATTCGAGATTAGGATTTGTCACTCCGATTGTCGGAGAGGTATCTCTGGGCCCTCTCGGTAATACTCATCACCTAAGCCTTGCAAGCATGTAACTAATGAGTTAGTTATGAGATGACGTATTACGGAACGAGTAAAGAGACTTGCCGGTAACGAGATTGAACTAGGTATTGGATACCGACGATCAAATCTCGGGCAAGTAACATACCGATGACAAAGGGAACAAAGTATGTTGTTATGCGGTTTGACCGATAAAGATCTTCAGTAGAATATGTAGGAACCAATATGGGCATCCAGGTCCCGCTATTGGTTATTGACCGAGAATGGTTTTAGGTCATGTCTACATAGTTCTCGAACCCGTAGGGTCCGCACGCTTAACGTTTCGATGACAGTTTTATTATGAGTTTATAAGTTTTGATGTACGAAGTTTGTTCGAGTCCGGATGTGATCACGGACATGACGAGGAGTCTCGGAATGGTCGAGACATAAAGATTGATATATTGACGACTATATTCGGACACGGAAAGGTTCCGGAGTTTTCGGAGAAAATCAAGTGCCGGGGTTACTGGAACCCCGGGAGAGTTAATGGGCCACATGGGCCTAGGTGGGAAGAGAGAGGCGGCCGGGGGGGGGCGCGCCTCTCCTCTAGTCCGATTGACTAGGGGGCGGCGCCTTTCCTTTCCCCCTCTCCTCCTTCCTTCCCCTCCTAGTAGGAGTAGGAAAGGAGGAATCCTACTCCTACTAGGAGGAGGATTCCTCCTCCCTTGGCGCACCAAAGGGGCGGCCGGCCTCCCCCTCCCTCCTTTATATACGAGGCGGGGGCACCCCATAGACACACAAGTTGATCTACGGATCGTTCCTTAGCCGTGTGCGGTGCCCCTTCCACCATATTCCACCTCGGTCATATCGTCGCTGAAGCTTAAGCGAAGCCCTCGCGCGATAGAACATCAAGATCGCCACCACGTCGTCAGGCCGACGGAACTCTCCTCGACACTCGGCTGGATCGGAGTTCGAGGGATGTCATCGAGCTGAACGTGTGCTGAACTCGGAGGCTCCGTGCGTTCGGTGCTTGGATCGGTCGGATCGTGAAGACGTACGACTACATCAACCGCGTTGTGCTAACGCTTCCGCTTACGGTCTACGAGGGTACGTGGACATACACTCTCCCCTCTTGTTGCTATGCCATCAACATGATCTTGCGTGTGCGTAGGATTTTTTTTGAAATTACTACGTTCCCCAACACAAAGTGCATGGTTCATCGAAGTCATTTATTACTGCAGTAAGTTCTTCAGGTTTGACCTATTGAATGTAGAAATACATTGATCAATAGTCATAAGACTGATGCAATATAATCTTTCAAAAAGAAAAAACAAGAATGATGTGTAACATAAAAGAGCAAAAGTTTGCTAGCTGAACATA
Source organism: Aegilops speltoides (assembly GCA_021437245.1). Taxonomy (NCBI): domain Eukaryota; kingdom Viridiplantae; phylum Streptophyta; class Magnoliopsida; order Poales; family Poaceae; genus Aegilops; species Aegilops speltoides. The sequence continues at coordinate 178,844,668 of CM038146.1, forward strand.
CAAACTAATGGAGTCGCAAAAAAGAATATCGAGCAGTGGATCTTACTTCCCCATTCATTCACTAAAAAATATGTAGCCACGGTTTAATACAGTTTGAAATAGTAACAACACAAACAAACTTTATGCTCCCTGCAATCTGATGATCCAAGCCATGTCTCTATAGGAATTACTTAACATTAAATCAATACTTCTAAATTTTGGTAATTGTATTTTTTTTGGGCTAGCTGGAAAATCAACTTTCATTTGTATGGCCACATAGATATCACCCCGCATTGTGCTTCCATTAGTAAGTTACAGATGCTTATAACAAAATTCTCAACACAAGTAACCACATCTGTACTTGAAATCTAGCCCCCCCCCCTCCAACCAGCAGCGTTCCTGTAGAACCAACCAACTACACGGGTACTTTGTGCATCCTAGTTTACGATTACAACAAGCAAGTAAAAAATGAATTCACCAATGCATCATGCTCGCAGCCACCCAGACAAGCGAGATCTCAATCAAGTCATGTTGGGAAACGTAGCATGCAGTTTCAAAAAAAATCTATGCTCACGCAAGATCTATCTAGGAGATGCATAGCAACGAGAGGGGGAGAGTGTGTCCACATACCCTCATAGACTGAAAGCGAAAGCGTTAGCTTAACGCGGTTGATGTAGTCGAACGTCTTCTCGATTCAACCGATCAAGCACCGTACGTATGGCACCTCCGAGTTCTGCACACCTTCAGCACAATGACGTCCCTCGAGCTCTTGATCCAGCAGAGGGTCAAAGGAGTAGATGAGTTCCGTCAGAACGACGGCGTGGTGACGGTGATGGTGATGTGATCCGCGCAGGGCTTCGCCTAAACACTACGACAATATGACTGAAGGAGTAAACAGTGGAGGGGGCACCACACACGACTAAGAACAATTGATGTGCCTAGAGGTGCCCCCCCCCCCGCCCCCGTATATAAAGGAGGGAGAGGGGAGGAGGCCGGCCTAGGCGCCCCATGGGGAGGAGTCCTACTAGGACTCCTAGTCCTACTCGGCCCCCCTTCCTTCTAACGGAGGGGGAAAGGGGGAAGGAGAGGGAGAGGGAGAAGGAAAGGGGGGGTGCCCCCTTCCCTAGTCCAATTCGGCCTCCTCCCTTGTGGGGGGTGCACCAGCCACTTGTGGGCTGGTTAGCCTCCCTCCTATGGCCCATATGGCCCATATATATCCCCGGGGGGTTCCGGTAACCCCTTTAGTACTCCGGTACGTACCCGATACACTCTGGAACCCTTACGGTGTCCGAATACTACCTTCCAATATATAAATCTTTACCTCTCTACCATTTTGAGACTCCACATCATGTTCGTGATCTCATCCGGGACTCCGAGCAACCTTCGGTCACCAAAACACATAACTCATATAATACATATCGTCATCAAACGTTAAGCGTGCGGACCCTACGAGTTCGAGAACTATGTAGAAATGACCGAGACACCTCTCCGGTCAATAACCAATAGCAGAACCTAGATGCTCATGCTGGTTCCGACATATTCTACGAAGATCTTTATCGGTCGAACTGCAATGTCAACATACGTTATTCCCTTTGTCATCGGTATGTTACTTGCCCGAGATTCGATCATCGGTATCTTCATACCTTGTTCAATCTCGTTACCGGCAAGTCCTTTTACTCGTTCTGTGGTGCATCATCCTGTAACTAACTCATTAGTCACATTGCTTGCAAGGCTTCATATGATGTGCATTACCGAGAGGGCCCAGAGATACCTCTCCGATACTCGGAGTGACAAATCCTAATCTCGATCTATGCCAACCCAAAAAACACCTTCGGAGATACCTGTAGAGCAGCTTTATAATCACCCAGTTATGTTGTGATGTTTGATAGCACACAAGGCATTCCTCTGGTGTCCGGGAGTTGCATAATCTCATAGTCGGAGGAATATGTATTTGACATGAAGAAAGCAGTAGCAATAAAACTGAACGATCATTATGCTAAGCTAATGGATGGATATTGTCCATCACATCATTCTCCTAATGATGTGATCCCGTTCATCAAATGACAACACATGTCTATGGCTAGGAAACTTAACCATCTTTGACTAACGAGCTAGTCAAGTAGAGGCATACTAGGGACACGGTGTTTTGTCTATGTATCCACACATGTATCAAGTTTTCGATTAATACAATTATAGCATGAATAATAGACATTTATCATGATATAAGGAAATATAAAAAAACAACTTTATTATTGCCTCTAGGGCATATTTCCTTTAATCTCTCGCTTGCACTAGAGTCAATAATCTAGTTCACATCGCCATGTGATTTAACACCAATAATTCACATCTGTATGTGATTAACACCCATAGTTCACATCGCCATGTGACCAACAACCAAAGGGTTTACTAGAGTCAATAATCTAGTTCACATCGCTATGTGAATAACACCCAAAGAGTACTAAGGTGTGATCATGTTTTGCTTGTGAGAGAAGTTTAGTCAACGGGTCTGCCATATTGAGAGCCGTATGTATTTTGCAAATTTTATATGTCTACAATGCTCTGCATGGAGCTAAGCTACCTAATTGCTCCCACTTTCAATATGTATCCAGATTTAGACTCGGAGTCATCGGGTCGGTGTAAAAGCTTGCATCAACGTAACTCTTTCCGACGAACTCTTTATCACCTCCATAACCGAGAAATATTTCTTTAGTCCTCTTAGGTAACTAAGGATAACTTTGACCGTTGTCTAGTGATCCACTCCTGGATCACTATCGTACCCCCTTGCCAAACTCATGATAAGGTACACAATAGGTCTGGTACACGGCATAACATACTTTATAGTACCTATGGTTGAGGCATAGGGAATGACTTTCATTCTCTTTCTATTTTTTGTTGTGGTCAGGTTTTGAGTATTAATCAACTTTACACATTGCAACATAGGTAAGAACTCCTTCTTTGACTGTTCCATTTTGAACTACTTCAAAATCTTGTCAAGGTATGTACTCATTGAAAAATCTTATCAAGTGTCTTGATCTATCTCTATAGATCTTGATGCCCAATATGTAAGCAACTTCACCGAGGTCTTTCTTTGAAAAACTCCTTTCAACTCTCCTTTATGCTTTCCAGAAAATTCTACATCATTTCCGATCAACAATATGTCATTCACATATACTTATCAGAAAGGCTGTAGTGCTCCCACTCACTTTCTTGTAAATACAGGCTTCACCGCAATTCTGTATAAAACTATATACTTTGATCAACTCATCAAAGCGTATATTCCAACTCCGAGATGCTTGCACCAGTCCATAGATGGATTGCTAGAGCTTCCACATTTTGTTAGCACATTTAGGATCGACAAAACCTTCTGGTTGCATCATATACAACTCTTCTTTAAGAAATATCCATTTAAGGAATGCAGTTTGGACATCCATTTGCCAGATTTCATAAAATATGGCAATTGCTAACATGATTCGGACGGACTTAAGCATCGCTACGGTTGAGAAAATCCCATTGTAGTCAACACCTTGAACTTGTAGAAAACCTTTTTGCGACAAGTCGAGCTTTGTAGATAGTAGCACTACCATTAGCATCCGTCTTCCTCTTGAAGATCCATTTATTCTAAATGGCTTGCCTATCATCGGGCAAGTCCACCAAAGTCCACACTTTGTTCTCATGCATGGATCCTATCTCAGATTTCATGGCCTCAAGCCATCTGTCGGGATCTGGGATCATCATAGCTTCTTCAGGGTTTGTAGGTTCGTCATGGTCAAGTAACATGACCTCTAGAACAGGATTATCGTACCACTCTTGTGCGGACTGTGCTCTGTTTGACCTATGAGGTTCTGTAGCAACTTGATCTAAAGTTTCATGATCTTCATCATTAGCTTCCTCTCTAGTTGGTATAGGCATCACAGGAACAGATTTCTCGGATGAGCTACCTTCCAAATTGAGAGCAGGTACAATTACCTCATCAAGTTCTACTTTCCCCCCACTCACTTCTTTTGAGAGAAACTCCTTCTCTAGAAAGGTTCCGTTCTTAGCAACAAAAATCCTGCCTTCGGACTTGTTGTAGAAGGTGTAACCAATTGTTTCCTTAGGGTATCCTATGAAGACATACTTCTACGATTTGGGTTCGAGCTTATCAGGCTGAAGCCTTTTGACATAAGCATCGCATCCCCAAACTTTAAGAAACGAGAGCTTAGGTTTGTTGCCAAACCATAGTTCATACGGTGCCGTCTCAACGTACTTTGACGGTGCCCTGTTTAACGTGAATGCAGTTGTCTATAATACATAACCCCAAAACGATAGTGGTAAATCGGTAAGAGACATCATAGATCGCACCATATCTAATAAAGTTCGGTTATGACGTTCGGACACAGCAATACGTTGTGGTGTTCCAGGTGGCGTGAGCTGTGAAACTATTCCACAATGTTTTAGATGAAAGCCAAACTCGTAACTCAAATATTCTCCTCCACGATCAGATCGTAGAAACTTTTTTTTTACGATGATTCTCCACTTCACTCTAAAATTCTTTGAACTTTTCAAATGTTTCAGACTTGTGTTTCATTAAGTAGATATACCCATATCTACTCAAATCATCTGTGGAGGTCGGAAAATAGCGATACCCGCCACGAGCCTCAACACTCGTTGGACCACATACATCGGTATGTATTATTTCCAGTAATTCATTAGCTCGTTCCATTGTTCCAGAGAACGGAGTTTTAGTCATCTTTCCCATAAGGTATGGTTCACAAGTATCAAATGATTCATAATCAAGTGATTCACAAAGCCCATCAGCATGGAGTTTCTTCATGCGCTTTACACCAATATGACCTAAACGGCAGTGCCACAGATATGTTGCACTATCATTATCAACTTTGCATCTTTTGGCATCAATATTATGAATATGTGTATTACTACGATCGAGATTCAGTAAACCATTAACATTGGGTGTATGGCCATAGAAGGTTTTATTCATGTAAACAGAATAACAATTATTCTCTGTCTTAAATGAATAATCGTATCGCTATAAACATGATCTAATCATATTTATTCTCAACGCAAACACCAAATAACATTTATTTAGGTTCAACACTAATCCCGAAAGTATAGGGAGTGTGCGATGATGATCATATCAATCTTGGAACAACTTCCAACACACATCGTCACTTCACCCTCAACTAGTCTCTATTTATTCTGCAACTCATGTTTTAAGTTACTAATCTTAGCAACCAAACAAGTATCAAATACTCAGGGGTTACTACGAGCACTAGTAAGGTACACATCAATAACATGTATATCAAATATACCTTTGTTCACTTTGCCATCCTTATCCACCAAATATTTGGGGTAGTTTCGCTTCTAGTGACCATTTCCTTTGCAGTAGAAGCACTCAGTTTCGGGCTTAGGTCCATCTTTGGGCTTCTTTAGGAGAGTGACAACTTGCTTGCCATTCTTCTTGAATTTCCCTTTCTTTCCCTTTGCCCTTTTCTTGAAACTAGTGGTCATGTTTAATCATCAACACTTGATGCTTTTTCTTGATTTCTACCTTCGCCGATTTCAGCATCACGAAGAGCTTGGGAATCGCTTTCGCCATCCCTTGCATATTATAGTTCATCACGAAGTTCTAGCAACTTGGTGATGGTGACTATAGAACTCTGTCAATCACTATCTTATCTGGAAGATTAACTCGCACTTGATTCAAACGATTGTAGTACCCAGACATTCTAAGGACATGCTCATTAGCTGAGCTATTCTCCTCCATTTTTTAGGCGAAGTACTTGTCAGAGGTCTCATACCTCTCGACACGGGCATGAGTCTGAAATACAATTTCAGCTCTTGGAACATCTCATATGCTCCGTGGAGTTCAAAACATTTTTGAAGTCCCGGTTCTAAGCCGTAAAGCATGGTGCACTAAACTATCAAGTAGTCATCATATTGAGCTAGCCAAACGTTCATAACGTCTGCATCTGCTCCTTCAATAGGTCTGTCACCTAGTGGTGCATTGAGGACATAATTCTCCTGTGCAGCAATGAGGATAAACCTCAGATCACGGACCCAGTCCGCGTCATAGCTACTATCATCTTTCAACTTAGTTTTCTCTAGGAACATATCAAAAAACAGGGTAGCAACAACACGAGCTATTGATCTACAACATAATTTGCAAATACTATCAGGACTAAGTTCATGAGAAATTAAAGTTCAATTAATCATATTACTTAAGAACTCCCACTTAGATAGACATCCCTCAAGTCATCTAAATGATACGTGATCCAGATCAACTAAACCATGTCCGATCATCACGTGAGATGGAGTTGTCATCAATGGTGAACATCTCTATGTTGATCATATCCACTATATGATTCACGTTCAACCTTTCGGTCTCCAGTGTTCCGAGGCCATATTTGTATATGCAGGCTCGTCAAGTTTAACCCGAGTATTCCGCATGTGCAAAACTAGCTTGCACCCGTTGTATTTGAACGTATAGCCTATCACACCCGATCATCACGTGGTGTCTCAGCACGAAGAACTTTTGCAACGGTGCATACTCGGGGAGAACACTTATACCTTGAAATTCTAGTGAGGGACCATCTTATAATGCTACCGATGTACTAAGCAAAATAAGATGCATAAAGATAAACATCGCATGCAATCAAAATATGTGACTTGATATGGCCATCATCATCTTGTGCTTTTGATCTCCATCATCGAAGCAACGTCATGATCTCCATCATCACTGGCTTGACACCTTGATCTCCATCGTAGCGTCGTGGTCGTATCGCCAACCATTGCTTCTACGACTATCGCTACCTCTTAGTGATAAAGTAAAGTAATTACATAGCGTTTGTACTTTATACAATAAAGCGACAACCATATGGCTCCTGCCAGTTTTTGATAACTTGTTACAAAAACATGATCATCTCATACAACAATTAATATCACATCATGCCTTGACCATATCACATCACAACATGTGCTGCAAAAACAAGTTAGACGTCCTCTACCTTGTTTGCTGCAAGTTTTATGTGGCTGCTACGGGCTTCTAGCATGAACCGTACATACCTACGGCACAAAAACCACAATGGTGATTTATCAAGTTTGTTGTTTTAACCTTCACAAGGACCGGCAGCAGTCAAATTCAATTCAACTAAAGTTGGAGAAACAGACACCCGCCAGCCACCTTTATGCAAAACTAGTTGCATGTCTGTCGGTGGAACCGGTCTCATGAACGCGGTCATGTAAGGTTGGTCCAGGCCGCTTCATCCAATAGTACCGCCGAATCAAAATAAGACATTGGTGGTAAGCAGTATGACAATCACCGCCCACAACTCTTTGTGTTCTACTCGTGCATATCATCTACGCATAGACCTGGCTCTGATGCCACTGTTGGGAAACGTAGCATGCATTTTCAAAAAAATTCCTACGCTCACGCAAGATCTATCTAGGAGATGCATAGCAATGAGAGGGGAAGAGTGTGTCCACGTACCCTCATAGACCGAAAGCGGAAGCATTAGCTTAACACGGTTGATGTAGTCGAATGTCTTCTCAATTCAACCGATCAAGCACTACACGTACGGCACCGAACGTACCTCACCTCCCAGTTCTGCACACGTTCAGCATGATGACGTCCCTCGAGCTCTTGATCCAGCAGAGGGTCGAAGGAGTAGATGAGTTCCGTCAGCATGACGGCTGGTGACGGTGATGGTGATGTGATCCGCGCAGGGCTTCGCCTAAGCACTATGACAATATGATCGGAGGAGTAAACGGTGGAGGGGGCACCGCACACGGCTAAGGACAATTGATGTTCCTAGAGGTGCCCCCACCCCCGTATATAAAGGAGGGAGAGGGGAGGAGGCCCGCCTAGGGTGCGCCCCAATGGGGGGGAGTCCTACTAGGACTCCTAGTCCTATTCACCCCCCCTTCCTTCTAACGGAGGGGAAAGGGGGAAGGAGAGGGAGAGGGAGAAGGAAAGGTGGGTGGCGCCCCCTTCCCTAGTCCAATTCGGCCTCCTCCCTTGTGGGGGGGCGCACCAGCCCCTTATGGGCTGGTTAGCCTCCCTCATATGGCCCATATGGCCCATATCTTTCCCCGGGGTTTCGGTAACCCCTCTGGTACTCCGTTATGTACCCGATACACTCTGAACCCTTCTGGTGTATGAATACTACCTTCCAATATATCAATCTTTACCTCTCGACCATTTTGAGACTCCTCGTCATGTAAGTGATCTCATCCGGGACTCTGAACAACCTTCGGTCACCAAAACACATAACTCATATAATACATATCGTCATCGAACATTAAGCGTGCGGACCCTACGGGTTCGAGAACTATGTAGACATGACCGAGACACCTCTCCGGTCAATAACCAATAACGGAACCTGGATGCTCATATTGGTTCCCACATATTCTACGAAGATCTTTATCGGTCAAACTGCAATGTCAACATACGTTATTCCCTTTGTCATTGGTATGTTACTTGCCTGAGATTCGATTGTCGGCATCTTTATACCTAGTTTAATCTCATTACCGGAAAGTCTCTTTACTCGTTCCGTAGTGCGTCATCTTGTAACTAACTCATTAGTCACATTGCTTGCAAGGCTTCATATGATGTGCATTACCAAGAGGGCCCAGAGATACCTCTCCGATACTCAGAGTGACAAATCCTAATCTCGATCTATGCCAACCCAACAAACACCTTTGGAGATACCTATAGAGCATCTTTATAATCACCCAGTTAAGTTGTGACGTTTGATAGCACACAAGGCATTCCTCCGGTGTCCAGGAGTTGCATAATTTCATAGTCGGAGGAATATGTATTTGACATGAAGAAAGCAATAGCAATAAAACTGAATGATCATTATGCTAAGCTAAAGGATGGGTCTTGTCCATCACATCATTCTCCTAATGATGTGATCTCGTTCATCAAATGACAACACATGTCTATGTCTAGGAAACTTAACCATCTTTTATTAACGAGCTAGTCAAGTAGAGGCATACTATGGACACGGTGTTTTGTCTATGTATCCACACATGTATCAAGTTTTCGATTAATACAATTATAGTATGAATAATAGACATTTATCATGATATAAGGAAATATAAAATAACAATTTTGTTATTGCCTCTAGGGCTTATTTCCTTCAAGTCAAACATAGATTGACCAGGTAAACTAAGTAAAACAGAACAAGGAGTGTCAATGGGAGCAGTAGATGTAGATAATTTAACGAAGGAGGACCTCGGGGAAGGACTCGGACTATGCCCAGGCAGCATCGTCGTGGCCGAGGATGGGGCGACGGTGAGGCGCTGGACGTCGATGTCGCAGAGCAGCGGCTCGTCAACGTATGTCTGCCATGACATCCTTCTCGCTTGCTTGCCGGGTTTTTCTCTCTCTCGATTTTTCCATCCCCTTCCTCCTCCTCCTCTGCAAAAATCATGGCGGCCAGGTGGAATAAGAAGATGAGATGGTTTGGGGGAGAAGCGGATCTAGGGAGGACACTTTCTCCAGTCAACGGTGTCAGAGTAGCTGGCATGGGCGGCGGCGGCGTAACCCTAGGAGAAGAGGAAAGGAGAGGTTGCGTGCGGAGAGAAAAGGAGGAGTCGGACTCCATTGCTCGAGGTGGCTGCGGCTCTCTTCTGGACGAAGCAAGGAAAAAGTCATCGAGAGTTTACCCTAGGGAGGTGTTAATTGAGCGACAATAAATTGCGACATGGCATAGGCGAGCAGTCATCCCTTCTGCGTACATTAATGTTTTTAGTGTCCTGATCAATCACACAAATTCCTAAAGGCAAAAAAAATTAGTGAGAAATTGTTGGGAAAATCACAAAAAAATAACAGTTACCTTAAATTAACGTTAGCCATGGGGAAATTGTTAGCCATTTGGTTGAACAACTTCTAGATGTCTATAAAAAAATCATTGCTCTGCGTGAGGCTTAGATTTGAGTCTTACTGCATGCATGCACATGCCAATTAAGCTCTCACGTCTCTTCGTAGTGTGTAAGTAGTCACCGATTCATCAATCTTTACTCACTCCAGTCAGCAGTTTAGGCTGAGCATGGCCACCAAGGCGCAGTTCATCACACTCTCGGAGGCCTTGGAATCACCGGAACTGTCCTTCCTCTCTTGCTCGCCGGGGTGAGTCCGCATTATCGCCCATCAATACTGTCGACGTGGTGCGGCGGCGCGCAATTAATGTAGGTTTCCTGCTAGCTAGTGTGCCCATCCTACATGTAAGCACTATGAAAGACATGTAGGCATTATGGAAGAACATGGCGGCACTTCCCTTCCGCCCTATCGGCGTGCTAGAGTACCTAGAGGTGAAGCACTTCCCTGATATGGGCTGGTGGATAGCGTACAACACCGTCCGGCCAGGCGTGGGTCGGACGACCGTTGTGCTCATCAACACCCTGGATGGTTCGGTCTCAGAGGGCTGGCTATGGTGCACCACATTTTGGGCAGCGATGTGATAGTCTTTCAGATCAGGCCCCTCCCCGTTGCGACGGCTGAATCAGATGAGTGATAAGCCTAATAAATAATAGTTGCACCACCTTTCGTGTCCCCTAATTATGGCAGATTTTAATGATGGTTTGCATGCCCTATTTTTTTGGACGTGTTGAGGGTATTAATCAACAACAAAACTAGCATGCGAGGTGAAGCCGGACGAAGTGGGGTGGGGTGAGGTGAGGTGAGGGTGAGTCATGAGTGGAAGTGGGAGGTCAAACTAAACTAAGCAATGTAATACGGGAGATGGATCCTTACTCTTTGGGAAACTATTGTTTTTAACCGACTAATCTTTGCCCGGCGTAAGCTGCGTCCCGAGCCATCAGATCAAGTTGGATCATGCGGCTCTCCTTTCCAGTGCGTACGGCGTCAACCAGTTTTAAGCATGACACGCTATCCTATGGGCCCCGCGTACACCGCCCCAACCTTATCCATATCTCTTCGACGCGATAACGTGAGCCGCTCGTCCACTCTTTCTTCCCCAAAGAAGACGCGACCTCCTTTCTTCTCTAACCTCTCGCTGGTCCTCTCATGTTTCTTTCCCTCCATGAGCGGTGTGTCTCAGGTCTGCACTACTCCACTCAACGCTGCAAAGCCCACGGTTGTGTTACAATACAACACACATCGGCGACGCGAAGCACTCATGATGCTGCTGTTGGGGAACGTAGTAATTTCAAAAAAATTCCTACCCACATGCAAGATCATGGTGATGGCATAGCAACGAGAGGGGAGAGTGTTCGTCCACGTACCCTCGTAGACCGTAAGCGGAAGTGTTAGCACAACACGGTTGATGTAGTCGTACGTCTTCACGATCCGACCGATCCAAGCATCGAACGTACGGGGCCTCCGAGTTCAGCACACGTTCAGCTCGATGACGATCTCCGGCCTCCGATCCAGCCGAGCTCTAGAGATGAGTTCCGTCAGCACGACGGCATGGTGACGAAGATGATGTTCTACCGGCGCAGGGCTTCGCCTAAACTCCGCGATGATATGACCGAGGTGGAATATGGTGGAAGGGGGCACCGCACACGGCTAAGGAACGATCCGTAGATCAACTTGTGTGTCTATGGGGTGCCCCTACCCCCGTATATAAAGGAGTGGAGGAGGGGAGGGCCGGCCCTCTTCTATGGCGCGCCCTAGGGGAGTCCTACTCCCACCGGGAGTAGGATTCCCCCTTTCCTAGTCCAACTAGGAGTCCTTCCATGTATTAGGAGTAGGAGACAAGGAAGGGAAGAGAGAAGGGAAGGAAGGAGCGGGTGCGGCCCCTTCCCCTAGTCCAATTCGGACTAGGCCATGGGGCGCGCCTGCCCTAGGCAGCCCTCTCTCTTTCCTGCAGGCCCAATAAGGCCCAATACTTCTCCCGGCGAATTCCCGTAACTCTCCGGTACTCCGAAAAATACCCGAATCACTCGAAACCTTTCCGAACTCCGAATATAGTCGTCCAATATATCGATCTTTACGTCTCGACCATTTCGAGACTCCTCGTCATGTCCCCGATCTCATCGGGACTCGAACTCCTTGGTACATCAAAACTCATAAACTCATAATATAACTCTCATCGAAACCTTAAGCGTGCGGACCCTACGGGTTCGAGAACTATGTAGACATGACCTAGAACTATTCGTGGTCAATAACCAATAGCGGAACCTTGATGTCCATATTGGCTCCTACATATTCTACGAAGATCTTTATCGGTCAAACCGCATAACAACATACATTGTTCCCTTTGTCATCGGTATGTTACTTGCCTGAGATTCGATCGTCGGTATCCAATACCTAGTTCAATCTCGTTACCGGCAAGTCTCTTTACTCGTTCTGTAATGCATCAACCCGTAACCAACTCATTGGTCACATTGCTTGCAAGGCTTATAATGATGTGCATTACCGAGAGGGCCCAGAGATACCTCTCCGACAATCGGAGTGACAAAACCTAATCTCGAATTACGCCAACCCAACCTGTACCTTCGGAGACACCTGTAGAGCACCTTTATAATCACCCAGTTACGTTGTGACGTTTGGTAGCACACAAAGTGTTCCTCCGGTAAACGGGAGTTGCATAATCTCATAGTTACAGGAACATGTATAAGTCATGAAGAAAGCAATAGCAACATACTAAACGATCAAGTGCTAGGCTAATGGAATGGGTCATGTCAATCAGATCATTCAACTAATGATGTGATCCCGTTAATCAAATAACAACTCTTTGTCCATGGTTAGGAAACATAACCATCTTTGATTAACAAGCTAGTCAAGTAGAGGCATACTACTGACACTCTGTTTGTCTATATATTCACACATGTATCATGTTTCCGGTTAATACAATTCTAGCATGAATAATAAACATTTATCATGATATAAGGAAATAAATAATAACTTTATTATTGCCTCTAGGGCATATTTCCTTTAGTCTCCCACTTGCACTAGAGTCAATAATCTAGTTCACATCACCATGTGATTTAACACCAATATTCATATTTGTATATGATTAACACTCATAGTTCACATCGTCATGTGACCAACACCCAAAGGGTTTACTAGAGTCAAGAATCTAGTTCACATCGCTATGTAATTAACACCCAAAGAGTACTAAGGTGTGATCATGTTTTGCTCGTGAGAGAAGCTTAGTCAACGGGTCTGTCACATTCAGAGCCGTATGTATTTTGCAAATATTCTATGTCTACAATGCTCTGCACGAAGCTACTTTAGCTAATTGCTCCCACTTTCAATATGTATCCAGATTGAGACTTAGAGTCATCTGGATTGGTGTAAAAGCTTGTATCGTTGTAACTTTTTACGACGGGCTCTTTTATCACCTCCATAATCGAGAAATATTTCCTTAGTCCTCACTAAGGATATTCTTGACCAATGTCCAGTGATCTACTCCTAGATCACTATTGTACCCCCTTGCCAAATTCAGAGCAAGGTATACAATAGGTCTGGTACATAACATAGCATACTTTATAGAACCTATGACTGAGGCATAGGGAATGACTTTCATTCTCTTTTCTATTTTCTGCCGTGGTCGGGATTTGAGTCTTACTCAATTTCACACCTTTGCAACACAGGCAAGAACTCTTTCTTTGACTGTTCCATCTTGAACTATTTCAAAATCTTGCCAAGGTATGTACTCATTGAAGATCTTATCAAGCGTCTTGATCTATCTCAATAGATCTTGATGCTCAATATGTAAGTAGCTTTTACAGAGGTCTTTCTTTTAAAGAACTACTTTAAAACACTCCTTTATGCTTTGCAGAATAATTCTACATTATTTCCGATCAACAATATGTCATTCACATATACTTATCAAAAATGATGTAGTGCTCCCACTCACTTTCTTGTAAATATAGGCCTTTCCAAAAGTCTGTATAAAACCATATGCTTTGATCAACTCATCAAAGCGTATATTCCAACTCCGAGATGCTTGCACCAGTCCATTGATGGATTTGTTGGAGCTTGCACACTTTGTTAGCATCTTTAGGATTGACAAAACCTTCTGGTTGCATCATATACAACTCTTCTTTAATAAATCCATTAAGGAATGCAGTTTTGACATTCATTTGCCAGATTTCATAAAATATGGCAATTGCTAACATGATTCGGACAGACTTAAGCATCAATACGAGTGAGAAAATCTCATCGTATTCAGCACCTTGAACTTCTTGAAAACCTTTTTGCAACAAGTCGAGCTTAGTAGATAGTAACACTACCATCAGTGTCCGTCTTCCTCTTGAAGATCCATTTATTTAACATGGCTTGCTGATCATCGAGCAAGTCAATCAAAGTCCATACTTCATTCTCATACATGGATCATATCTCAGATTTTTATGGCCTCTAGCCATTTTGCGGAATCTGGGCTCATCGTCGCTTCCTCATAGTTTGTAGGTTCATCATGGTCAAGTAACATGACTTCCAGAATAGGATTACCGTACCTCTCTGGTGCGGATCTTACTCTGGTAGACCTACGAGGTTCAGTAGAAACTTGATCTGAAGTTTCATGATCAATATCATTAGCTTCCTCACTAATTGGTGTAGTTGTCACAGGAACCGGTTCTTGTGATGAACTACTTTCCAATAAGGGAGTAGATACATTTATCTCATCAAGTTCTACTTTCCTCCCACTCACTTCTTTCGAGAGAAACTCCTTCTCTAGAAAGGATCCATTTTTAGCAACGAATATCTTGCCTTCGGATCTGTGATAGAAGGTGTACCCAACAGTTTCCTTTGGGTACTCTATGAAGATGCACTTCTCCAATTTGGGTTTGAGCTTATCAGGATGAAACTTTTTCACACAAGCATCGCAGCCCCAAACTTTAAGAAACGACAACTTGGGTTTCTTGCTAAACCACAGTTCATATGCTGTCATCTCAACGGATTTAGATGGTGCCCTTTTAACGTGAATGCAGTTGTCTCTAATGCATAACCCCAAAACAATAGTGGTAAATCAGTAAGAGACATCATAGATCGGACCATATCCAATAAAGTGCGGTTACGACGTTCGGACACACCATAACGTTGTGGTGTTCAGTGGCGTGAGTGTGAAACTATTTCACATTGTTTTAATTGAAGACCAAACTCGTAACTCAAATATTCATCTCCACGATCAGATCGTAGAAACTTTATTTTCTTATTACGATGATTTTCCACTTCACTCTGAAATTCTTTGAACCTTTCAACTATTTCAGACTTATGTTTCATCAAGTAGATATGCCCATATCTGCTCAAATCATCTTGTGAAGGTCAGAAAATAACGATACTTGCCACGAGCATCAATACTCATTGGATCGCATACATCTTTATGTATTATTTCCAACAAGTTAGTAGCTCGTTCCATTGTTCCGGAGAACGGAGTTTTAGTCATCTTGCCCAAAAGGCACGGTTCGCAAGCATCAAATGATTCATAACCAAGTGATTCCAAAATCCATCTTTATGGAGTTTCTTCATGCGCTTTACACCGATATGACCCAAGCGGCGATTGCCACAAATAAGTTGCACTATCATTATTAACTTTGCATCTTTTGGCATCAATATTATAAATATGTGTATCATCACGATCGAGATCCAACAAACTATTTTCATTGGGTGTATGACCATTGAAGGTTTTATTCATGTAAGCAGAACAACAATTATTCTCGATTTTAAATGAATAACCGTATTGCAATAAACATGATCAAATCATATTCATGCTCAACGTAAACGCCAAATAACATTTATTTAGGTTTAACACTAATCCCGAAAGTATAGGAGTGTGCGATGATGATCATATCAATCTTGGAACTACTTCCAACACTCATCGTCACTTCCCTTCAACTAGTCTCTGTTTTATTCGTAACTCCTATTTGAGTTACTAATCTTAGCAACCGAACAAGTATCAAATACTCGGGGCTACTATAAACACTAGCAAAGCACACATTAATAACTTTGTATATCAAATATACCCTTGTTCACTTTGCCATCCTTCTTATCTACCAAATATTCAGTGGCATTTCCGCTTCCGGTGACTATTTCCTTTGCGATTGTAAGCACTTAGTTTCGTGCTATGGTCCAGCTTTGGGCTTCTTCGCAGGAGTGACAACTTGCTTGTCTTTCCACTTGAAGTTCCCTTTCTTTCCCTTTGCCCTTTTCTTGAAACTAGTGGTCTTGTCAATCATCAACACTTGATGCTCTTTCTTGATTTCTACCTTCGTCGATTTCAACATCACGAAGAGCTCAGGAATCGTTTTCGTCATCCCTTGTATACTATAGTTCATCACGAAGTTCTACTAACTTGGTGATGGTGACTAGAGAATTCTGTCAATCACTATCTTATCCGGAAGATTAACTCCCACTTGATTCAAGCGATTGAAGTACCTGACAATCGAGCACATGCTCACTAGTTGAGTGATTCTCCTCCATCTTTTAGCTATAGAACTTGTTGGAGACTTCATATCTCTCAACTCGGGTATTTGCTTGAAATATCAACTTCAATTTCTGGAACATCTCATATGGTCTATGACGTTCAAAACGTCTTTGAAGTCCCGATTCTAAGCCATAAAGCATGGTGCACAAAACTATCAAGTAGTCATCATATTGAGCTAGCCAAACATTCTAACGTCGCATCCGCTCTGCAATAGGTCCATCACCTAGCGGTGCATTAAGGACATAATTTTACGTGCAGCAATGAGGATAAACCTCGGATCGCGGATCCAATCCGCATCATTGCTACTAACATTTTTCAACACAATTTTCTCTAGGAACATATCAAAATAAACATATGAAAGCAACAACGCAAGCTATTGATCTTACAACATAATTTGCAAAATACTACCAGGACTAAGTTCATGATAAATTTAAGTTCAATTAATCATATTACTTAAGAACTCCCACTTAGACAGACATCTCTCTAGTCATCTAAGTGATCACGTGATCCAAATCAACTAAACCATAACCGATCATCACGTGAGATGGAGTAGTTTTCAATGGTGAACATCACTATGTTGATCATATCTACTATATAATTCACGCTCGACCTTTCGGTCTCCGTGCTCCGAGGCCATATCTGCATATGCTAGGCTCGTCAAGTTTAACATGAATATTCCGCGTGTGCAAAACTGGCTTGCACCCGTTGTAGATGGACATAGAGCTTATCACACCCGATCATCACGTGGTGTCTGGGCACGACGAACTTTGGCAACGGTGCATACTCAGGGAGAACACTTCTTGATAATTAGTGAGAGATCATCTTAAAATGCTACCGTCAATCAAAACAGAATAAGATGTACAACAGATAAACATCATATGCAATCAAAATATGTGACATGATATGGCCATGATCATCTTGCGCCTTTGATCTCCATCTCCAAAAAATCTTGTCATGATCTCTATCGTCACCGCACGACACCATGATCTTCATCATCTTGATCTATATCAATGTGTCGTCACATGGTCGTCTCGCCAACTATTGCTCTTGCAACTATTGCTATCGCATAGCGATAAAGTAAAGCAATTATTTGGCACTTGCATCTTATGCAACAAAGAGACATACATAGGGCTTACGCGATTGTCGATAACTTCAACAAAACATGATCATCTCATACAAAAACTTATATCTTATCACGTCTTGACCATATCACATCACAACATGCCTGCAAAAACAAGTTAGGCGTCCTCTACTTTGTTGTTGCAAATTTTACGTGGCTGCTACGGGCTTAGCAAGAACCGTTCTTACCTACGCATCAAAAACCACAGCGATAGTTCGTCAAGTTAGTGCTGTTTTAACCTTCGCAAGGACGGGCGTAGCCACACTCGATTCAGCTAAAGTGAGAGAGACAGACACCCGCCAGCCACCTTTAAGCACGAGTGCTCGAAGCGGTGAAACCGGTCTCGCGTAAGCGTCTGGCGTAATGTCGGTCAGGGACGCTTCATCTCACAATACCGCCAAACCAAAGTATGACATCTTTGGTAAGCGGTATGACTTGTATCGCCCACAACTCACTTGTGTTCTACTCGTGCATATAACATCAACGCATAAAACCTAGGCTCGGATGCCTTTGTTGGGGAGCGTAGTAATTTCAAAAATTTCCTACGCACATGCAAGATCATGGTGATGGCATAGCAACGAGAGGGAGAGTGTTAGTCCACGTACCCTCGTAGACCATAAGCGAAGCGTTAGCACAACACGGTTGATGTAGTAAAGACGTCTTCACGATCCGACCGATCCAAGCACCGAACGTCACGGGGCCTCCGAGTTCAGCAGACACGTTCAGCTCGATGGCGATCTCCGGCCTCCGATCCAGCCGAGCTCGGAGATGAGTTCCACCTGACGGCGTGGTGGCGAAGATGATGTTCTACCGGCGCAGGGCTTCTCCTAAACTCCGCGACGATATGACCGAGGTGGAATATGGTGGAAGGGGGCACCGCACACGGCTAAGGAACGATCCGTAGATCAACTTGTGTGTCTATGGGGTGCCCCTACCCCCGTATATAAAGGAGTGGAGGAGGGGAGGGCCGGCCCTCTTCTATGGCGCGCCCTAGGGGAGTCCTACTCCCACCGGGAGTAGGATTCCCCCTTTCCTAGTCCAACTAGGAGTCCTTCCATGTATTAGGAGTAGGAGACAAGGAAGGGGAAGAGAGAAGGGAAGGAAGGAGGGGGTGCGGCCCCTCCCCCTAGTCCAATTCGGACTAGGCCATGGGGGGGCGCGCGGCCTGCCCTAGGCAGCCCCTCTCTCTTTCCCGCAGGGCCCAATAAGGCCCAATACTTCTCCCCGGCGAATTCCCGTAACTCTCCGGTACTCCGAAAAATACCCGAATCACTCGGAACCTTTCCGAACTCCGAATATAGTCGTCCAATATATCGATCTTTACGTCTCGACCATTTCGAGACTCCTCGTCATGTCCCCGATCTCATCTGGGACTCCGAACTCCTTCGGTACATCAAAACTCATAAACTCATAATATAACTGTCATCAAAACCTTAAGCGTGCGGACCCTACGGGTTCGAGAACTATGTAGACATTGAAGGAAATATGCCCTAGAGGCAATAATAAAGTTATTATTTATTTCCTTATTTCATGATAAATGTTTATCATTCATGCTAGAATTGTATTAACCGGAAACATGATACATGTGTGAATGCATAGACAAAACAAGATGTCACTAGTATGCCTCTACTAGACTAGCTTGTTAATCAAAGATGGTTATATTTCCTAACCATGAACAAAGGAGTTGTTATTTGATTAATGAGGTCACATCATTAGTAGAATGATCTGATTGACATGACCCATTCCCTTAGCTTAGCACACGATCGTTTAGTATGTTGCTCTTGCTTTTATCCATGACTTATACATGTTCCCTGTAACTATGAGATTATGCAACTCCGTTTACGGAGGAACACTTTGGTGCTACCAAACGTCACAACGAATCGGGTGATTATAAAGGAGTACTACAGTGTCTCCAAAGGCAGATGTTGGGTTGGCGTATTTGAGATTAGGTTTTGTCACTCCGATAGTCGGAGAGGTATCTCTGGGCCCTCTCGGTAATGCACATCATGAAGCCTTGCAAGCACTACAACTAATGAGTTAGTTGTGAGATGATGTATTACGGAACGAGTAAAGAGACTTGCGTAACGAGATTGAACTAGGTATTGGATACCGACGATCGAATCTCGGGCAAGTAACATACCGATGACAAAGGAACAACGTATGTTGTTATGCGGTCGACCGATAAAGATCTTCGTAGAATATGTAGGAACCAATATGGGCATCCAGGTCCCGCTGTTGGTTATTGACCGTGAATGGTTCTAGGTCATGTCTACATTGTTCTCGAACCGTAGGGTCCGCACGCTTAAGGTTTCGATGGATATTATTATGAGTTTATGTATTTTGATGTACCGAAGAAGTTCGAGTCCCGGATGTGATCACGGACATGACGAGGAGTCTCGGAATGGTCGAGACATAAAGATTGATATATTGAAGCCTATGTTTGGAGTTCGAATGGTTCCGTAAAACGGAATTTACTGAGTCTAGGGAGGTTACTGGAACCCCGGGAGGTAAATGGGCCTCGATGGGCCCTAGTGGAAAGGAGGAGGGCAGCCCAAGCTGGTGGCGCCTCCCCTTCCCTAGTCCTACTAGGACTAGGAGAAGGGCCGCCCCCCTCTCTCTTTCCCCCTCAGGAATCCTAGTTGGACTAGGATTGGGGAATCCTACTCCCGGAGGAGTAGGACTCCTGGCGCGCCTCCTTTGGCCGCCCCCTCCCCCTGGCTCCTTTATATACGGGCAGGGGGCACCTTGAACACACAAGTTGATCGTGAGATCGTTCCTTAGCCGTGTGCGGTGCCCCTCCACCATATTCCACCTCGGTTATACCGTCATGAAGCTTAGGCGAAGCCTCGCGCCGTGAAACATCAAGATCGTCACCACGCCGTCGGTCGTGGAACTCTCCTCGACACTCGGCTGGATCGAGTACGAGGGACGCCATCGAGCTGTCGTGTGTCAAGAACTCGGGGCGTCGAGTAACGGCGCCGGATCGGTCGGATCGCGAGGAGAACGTCGACTACTTCCTCTACGTTGTGATCGCTTCGCCGGGTCTACAAGGGTATGTAGACAACACTCTCCCTCTCGTTGCTATGCATCACCATGATCTTGCGTGTGCGAGGGAAAATTTTGAAATTACTACGTTCCCCAACAAAGTGGCATCCGAGCCTAGGTTTTTTCTATGGTTTGATGTTTTGCACGAGTAGAACACAAGTGAGTTGTGGGCGATACAAGTCATACTACCTACCAAAGCATGTCATACTTTGGTTCAGCGGTATTGTGAGAAGAAGCGGCCCTGACCGACATTACGCAGACGCTTACGCGAGACTGGTTTCACCGCCGTGAGCACTCGTTGCTTAAAGGTGACTGGTGGGTGCTGTCTCTCTCACTTTAGTTGAACTGAGTGTGGCTACGCCCGGTCCTTGAGAAGGTTAAACGAGTCTATTTGACGAAGTATCGTTGTGGTTTTGATGCGAGGTGAGACTGGTTCTTGCTTAAGCCCGTAGCAGCCACGTAAAATTTGCAACAACAAAGTAGAGGACGTCTAACTTGTTTTTGCAGGCATGTTGTGATGTGATATGGTCAAGATGTGATGCTATATTTTATTGTATGAGATGATTATGTTTTGTAACCGGTTATCGGCAATCGGCAGAGCCATATGGTTGTCGCTTTATTGTATGCAATGCAATCGCTTCTGTAATGCTTTACTTTATCACTAAGCGGTAGCGATAGTCGTAGAAGCATAAGTTTGGCGAGACGACAACGATGCTACGATGGAGATCAAGGTGTCGCGCGGTGGCGATGGTGATCATGGTGGTGCTTTGCAAGATGGAGATCATGAAGCACAAGATGATGATGACCATATCATATCACTTATATTGATTTGCATGTGATGTTTATCCTTTTATGCATCTTATCTTGCTTTGATTGACGGTAGCATTATAAGATGATCTCTCACTAAATTATCAAGAAGTGTTCTCCCGAGTATGCACCGTTGCCAAAGTTCGTCGTGCCTGCACACCACGTGATGATCGGGTGTGATAAGCTTCACGTCCATCTACAACGGGTGCAAGCCAGTTTTGCACACGCAGAATACTCGGGTTATACTTGACGAGCCTAGCATATGCAGATATGGCCTCGGAACACGGAGACCGAAAGGTCGGCGTGAATCATATAGTAGATATGATCAACATAAGATGTTCACCATTGAAAACTACTCCATTTCACGTGATGATCGGTTATGGTTTAGTTGATTTGGATCACGTGATCACTTAGATGACTAGAGGATGTCTTTCTAAGTGGGAGTTCTTAAGTAATATGATTAATCGAACTTAAATTTATCATGAACTTAGTACCGATAGTATCTTGCTTGTTTATATTAGATTGTAGATAGATGGCTCGTCTTTGTTGTTCCGTTGAATTTTAATGCGTTCCTTGAGAAAGCAAAGTTGAAAGATGATGGTAGCAATTACACGGATCGGGTCCGTAATTTGAGGATCATCCTCATTGCTGCACGAAGAGTTACGTCTGGATGCACCGCTAGGTGACAGAACTTCTTCTTTGAGCAACGCCGGATGTTGTGAACATCCGCAAAGCAAAGCGATGACTACTCTATAGTTCAATGTGCCATGCTTTACGGCTTAGAACCGGGACTTCAACGACGTTTTGAGCGTCATGGAGCATATGAGATGTTCCAGAGTTGAAGTTAATATTCCACAGAATGCGGATTGAGAGATATGAAGTCTCCAATAAGTTCTATAGCTGCAAGATGGAGGAGAACAGTTCATTAGTGAGCATATACTCGTAATGTGCGGGTACTACAATCACTTGACACAATTGGGAGTTAATCTTCCGGATGATTGTGTCATTGATGAATTCTCCAATCACCGCCACCAAGCTACAAAGGCTTCGTGATGAACTATAATATGCAAGGGTTAGTAAAGACTATACCGAGCTCTTCGCAATGCTAAAGGCTGCGGAGGTAGAAATCAAAAGGAGCATCAAGTGTTGATGGTCAATAAGACCACTAGTTTCAAGAAGAAAGGCAAAGGGAAGAAGAAGGGAATTCAAGAAGAACAGCAAGCAAGTTCTCTGCTCAGAGAAGAAACCCAAGTCGGCCCTAAACCTGAAATCGAGTGCTTCTACCGCAAGCGCATGGTCCTTTGAAGCGGAACTGCCCCAAGTATTTGGCGGATAAGAAGGATGGCAAGGTGAACAAAGGTATATGTGATATACATGTTATTGATGTGTACCTTACTAGAGCTCGTAGTAGCACTGGGTATTTGATCTTGGTTCATTGCTAATATTTGCAACTCGAAGCAGGACTACTGATTAGCGAACTCGGCAAAGGACAAGGTGACGATGCGCGTGGGAAATGGTTCCAAAGTCGATGTGATCGCGGTCGGCACGCTACCTCTACATCTACCTTCGGATTAGTTTTAGACCTAAATAATTGTTATTTGGTGCTGCGTTGAGCATGAACATTATATCTGGATCTTGTTTGATGCGAGACGGTTATTCATTTAAATCAGAGAATAATGGTTGTTCTATTTATATGAGTAATATCTTTTATGGTCATGCACCCTTGAGGAATGGTCTATTTTGATGAATCTCGATAGTAGTGATACACATATTCATAATGTTGAAACCAAAAGATGCAGAGTTGATAATGAAAGTGCAACTTATTTGTGGCAATCGCCGTTTAGGTCATATCGGTGTAAAGCGATGAAGAAACTCCATCTTGATGGACTTTTGGAGTCACTTGATTATGAATCACTTGGCACTTGCGAACCGTGCCTCATGGGCAAGATGACTAGAACACCGTTCTCCGGAACTATGGAGAGAGCAACGGATTTGTTGGAGATCATACATATGAGATGTATGTGGTCCGATGAATGTTGAGGCTCGTGGCGGATATCGTTATTTTCTCACCTTCACAGATGACTTAAGCAGATATGGGTATATCTACTTAATGAAACATAAGTCTGAAACATTTGAAAAGTTCAAAGAATTTCAGAGTGAAGTTGAAAATCATCGTAACAAGAAAATTAAATTTCTACGATCCGATCGTGGAGGTGAATATTTGAGTTACGAGTTTGGTCTACATTTGAAACAATGCGAATAGTTTCGCAACTCACGCCACCGGAACACCACAACGAAATGGTGTGTCCGAACGTCGAATCGTACTTTACTAGATATGGTACGATCTATGATGTCTCTTCTGATTTACCGCTATCGCTTTGGGGTTATGCTCTAGAGACGGCCGCATTCACTTGAATAGAACACCGTCGAAATCCGCTGAGACGACACCTTATGAACTGTGGTTTAGCAAGAAACCAAAGTTGTCGTTTCTTAAAGTTTGGGGATGCGATGCTTATGTGAAAAAGCTTCAACCCGATAAGCTCGAACCCAAGTCGGAGAAATGTGTCTTCATAGGATACCCAAAAGAGACAGTTGGGTACACCTTCTATCACAGATCCGAAGGCAAGACATTCGTTGTTAAAATGGATCCTTTCTAGAGAAGGAGTTTCTCTCGAAAGAAGTGAGTGGGAGGAAAGTGGAACTTGATGAGGTAATAGTACCTTCTCCCTTACTTGAAAGTAGTTCGTCGCGAAACCAGTTTACGAGACACCTACACCAAGTAGTGAGGAAGTTGATGATGTTGATCATAAAACTTCAGATCAAGTTATCGAGAACCTCGTAGATCAACCGAGTAAGATCCGCACTGAGTGGTACGGTAATCCTGCTCGAAGTCATGCTACTAGATCATGATGAACCTACGAACTATGAAGAAGCGATGGTGAGCCCAGATTCGCAAAATGGCTTGAGGCCATGAAATCGAGATGGGATCCATGTATGAAAACAAAGTATGGACTTTGGTTGACTTGCCCGAGGGTAGGCAAGCAATAGAAAACAAATGGATCTTCAAGAAGAAGACCGACGACGACGGTAATGTTATCGTTTATAAAGCTCGACTTGTCGCAAAGGTTTTCGACAAGTTCAAGGGATTGACTACGATGAGACCTTCTCACCCGAAGCGATGCTTAAGTCCGTCCGAATCATGTTAGCAATTGCGCATTTTATGATTATGAAATTTGGCAAATGGATGTAAAGACTGCATTCTGAATGGATTTCGGAAGAAGAGTTGTATATGATGCAACCGAAGGTTTTATCGATCCAAAGGAGCTAACAAAGTGTGCAAGCTCCAATGATCCATCTATGGACTGGTGCAAGCATCTCGAGTTGGAATAAACGCTTTGATAGTGTGATCAAAGCATTTGGGTTTGTACAGACTTTTGGAGAAGCCTGTATTTACAAGAAAGTGAGTGGGAGCTCAGTAGCATTTCGATATTATATGTGGATGACATATTGCTGATCGGAAATGATATAGAATTTCGGATAGCATAAAGGGATACTTGAATAAGAGTTTTCAATGAAAGACCTCGGTGAAGCTGCTTACATATTGGGCATTAAGATCTATAGAGATAGATCAAAACGCTTAATTGGACTTTCACAAAGCACATACCTTGACAAAGTTTTGAAGAAGTTCAAAATGGATCAAGCAAAGAAAGGGTTCTTGCCGTGTTACAAGGTGTGAAGTTGAGTCGACTCAATGCCCGACCACCGCAGAAGATAGAGAGAAAATGAAAGATGTTCCTATGCTTCACCATAGGCTCTATCATGTATGCAATCTTGTGTACTGACACTGATGTGTGCCTTGCTATAAGCCTAGCAGGAGGTACCAAAGTAATCGAGTGGATCATCGACAGCGGTCAAGAACATCTGAAATACCGAAAAGGACTAAGGATATGTTTCAGTATATGGAGGTGACAAAGAGCTCATCGGAACGGTTACGTTGATGCAAGCTTTGACATCGATCCGACGATTCTAAATCGCAGACCGGATACATATTTACACTAAACGGAGGAGCTGTCGGTTGGTGCAGTTCTAAACAAAGCGTCGTGGCGGGATCTACATGTGAAGCGGAATACATAGCAGCTTCGAAGCAGCTAATGAAGGAGTCGGATGAAGGAGTTCATATCCGATCTAGGTGTCATACCTAGTGCATCGGGTCCAATGAAAATCTTTCGTGACAATATCGAGCAATTGCCTTAGCAAAGGAATCCAGATTTCACAAGAGGACCAAGCACATCAAGAGACGCTTCAATTCCATCCGGACTTAGTCCAGGTGGAGACATAGAGATTTGCAAGATACATACGGATCTGAATGTTGCGAACCGTTGACTAAGCCTCTTCCACGAGCAAAACATGATCGCACCAAGACTCCATGGGTGTTAGAATCATTCTGTGTAATCTAGATTATTGACTCTAGTGCAAGTGGGAGGATGAAGGAAATATGCCCTAGAGGCAATAATAAAGTTATTATTTATTTCCTTATTTCATGATAAATGTTTATCATTCATGCTAGAATTGTATTAACCGGAAACATGATACATGTGTGAATGCATAGACAAAACAAGATGTCACTAGTATGCCTCTACTAGACTAGCTTGTTAATCAAAGATGGTTATATTTCCTAACCATGAACAAAGGAGTTGTTATTTGATTAATGAGGTCACATCATTAGTAGAATGATCGATTGACATGACCCATTCCCTTAGCTTAGCACACGATCGTTTAGTATGTTGCTCGCTTTTATCCATGACTTATACATGTTCCTGTAACTATGAGATTATGCAACTCCGTTTACGGAGGAACACTTTGGTGCTACCAAACGTCACAACGAATCGGGTGATTATAAAGGAGTACTACTGGTGTCTCCAAAGGCGATGTTGGGTTGGCGTATTTCGAGATTAGGTTTTGTCACTCCGATAGTCGGAGAGGTATCTCTGGGCCCTCTCGGTAATGCACATCATGAAGCCTTGCAAGCACTACAACTAATGAGTTAGTTGTGAGATGATGTATTACGGAACGAGTAAAGAGACTTGCCGTAACGAGATTGAACTAGGTATTGGATACCGACGATCGAATCTCGGGCAAGTAACATACCGATGACAAAGGGAACAACGTATGTTGTTATGCGGTCTCGACCGATAAAGATCTTCGAGAATATGTAGGAACCAATATGGGCATCCAGGTCCCGCTGTTGGTTATTGACCGTGAATGGTTCTAGGTCATGTCTACATTGTTCTCGAACCGTAGGGTCCATGCACGCTTAAGGTTTCGATGATTGTTATTATGAGTTTATGTATTTTGATGTACCGAAGAAGTTCGAGTCCCGGATGTGATCACGGACATGACGAGGAGTCTCGGAATGGTCGAGACATAAAGATTGATATATTGGAAGCCTATGTTTGGAGTTGGAATGGTTCCGAAAACGGAATTCTGAGAGTACTGGGAGGTTACTGGAACCCCGGGAGGTAAATGGGCCTCGATGGGCCCTAGTGGAAAGGAGGAGGGCAGCCCAAGCTGGCGCGCCTCCCCCTTCCCTAGTCCTACTAGGACTAGGAGAAGGGGCCCCTCTCTCTCTTTCCCTCAGGAATCCTAGTTGGACTAGGATTGGGGAATCCTACTCCCGGAGGAGTAGGACTCCTGGCAGCGCCCTCCTTTGGCCTTGGCCCCCCCCCTGGCTCCTTTATATACGGGGCAGGGGGCACCTTGGAACACACAAGTTGATCGTGAGATCGTTCCTTAGCCGTGTGCGGTGCCCCTCCACCATATTCCACCTCGGTTATACTGTCATGAAGCTTAAGCGAAGCCTCGCGCCGTGAAACATCAAGATCGCCACCACGCCGTCGTCTTGTGGAACTCTCCCTCGACACTCGGCTGGATCGGAGTCGAGGGACGCCATCGAGCTAGACGTGTGTCAAGAACTCGGGCGTCGAGTAACGGCGCCGGATCGGTCGGATCGCGAGGAGAACGTCGACTACTTCCTCTACGTTGTGATCGCTTCGCCGGGTCTACAAGGGTATGTAGACAACACTCTCCCCTCTCGTTGCTATGCATCACCATGATCTTGCGTGTGCGAGGAAAATTTTGAAATTACTACGTTCCCCAATGACATGACCTAGAACTATTCGTGGTCAATAACCAATAGCGGAACACGGATGTCCATATTGGCTCCTACATATTCTACGAAGATCTTTATCGGTCAAACCGCATAACAACATACGTTGTTCCTTTGTCATCGGTATATTACTTGCCCGAGATTCGATCTTGGTATCCAATACCTAGTTCAATCTCGTTACGGCAAGTCTCTTTACTCGCTCAGAATGCATCATCCGTAACCAACTCATTGGTCACATTGCTTGCAAGGCTTATAATGATGTGCATTACCGAGAGGCCCAGAGATACCTCTCCGACAATCGGAGTGACAAAACCTAATCTCGAATTATGCCAACCCAACATGTACCTTCGGAGACACCAGAGAGCACCTTTATAATCACCCGATTACGTTGTGACGTTTGGTAGCACACAAAGTGTTCCTCCGGTAAACGGGAGTTGCATAATCTCATAGTTACAGGAACATGTATAAGTCATGAAGAAAGCAATAGCAACATACTACACGATCAAGTGCTAGGCTAATGGAATGGGTCATGTCAATCAGATCATTCAACTAATGATGTGATCCCGTTAATCAAATAACAACTCTTTGTCCATGGTTAGGAAACATAAACATCTTTGATTAACAAACTAGTCAAGTAGAGGCATACTAGTGACACTCTGTTTGTCTATATATTCACACATGTATCATGTTTTCGGTTAATACAATACTAGCATGAATAATAAACATTTATCATGATATAAGGAAATAAATAATAACTTTATTATTGCCTCTAGGGCATATTTCCTTCAGCTGCATAGAGCCACCAGTGCTTTGATGCAACACCCGACGAGGCGATGACAACTGCTGGTGGTGCCATGCACCACTCGCCGGTTTTGCAAGCCGCATGGGGGTGACGTTGCAATGCAGCAGTCACCACACTGCAGAGAGGAACGTCTACTCCAATGGAGCGCTTGTCGGTGGCTGTCGGTGCTGCATGCAACACAGTGCTCATAGGCGCTGCTAGAGTTGCTATGCAGCGGCAGCGACGCCGCAGAGAGGTACCGATGCTTCGATGCAGAGCTTTTCGACGGTTACATTGCTGCAACTCAGTGCTCGTCGACGCTGCCGGAGCTGCGATGCAGCAGCCGTGACACTGTAGATCTAGTGGAACAGGTGCTCCAATGCAGCAGCCGTGACGCCGCAGAGAAGGACCGGCGCTTTGATTCAGAGCTTCTCGACAGCTGTTTTGCTGCAATGCATCGCTCGTGGACGCTGCCGGAGCTGCGATGCAGCGGCCGTGAAGCCGCAGAGTGGAACAGATGCTCTGAAGCAGAACTTGCTGGCAGCTGTCAATGCTGCGATGTAGCGCCCGGGATGCTACAGAGGGGCTGCTTGCGCTTTGATACAGTCCTTGTCGACGACTGCGTTTATGCGATGCAGCATGCACAGTCGACGAGCTTGCCGACGTTTTGCTACAAGCAAACCAGCGGCGCGGCTGCGACAACCTACCTATTGCGGCTGCCGCAAGCGGGTGGTACTATGTAGCCAGCTGGTACAGTCGCCGGAGCTACGGATGGTCACGGAGCACGCGCGGGACTAGGATGCTGCTTTGCAAACACACACTGCCTTTGCCGATGCGCTGGAGAAAGACGACATGCAGATGGGATGGAGAATTGGTATGGTCAACTTAGCAGAGGCGGTCCTGATCAGCCGAATCCGACGGCTGGAGAAATCATCCGGTCGACGCGTAGCAGCCGCCTTACTCTTTTGTTAGGTATAGTAGGGAAGAGATAATTTCACTAAAACTATGCGAGGAGCGTTGATCAGCTCATCCGACGGCCACGAATCCTTGAAGGCTGAATTGGTTCATCATCGGAAGCAGAAGCAGGGAACGAGCGATCCCCTCCCGGACACGACGCCCCTATCGCTCGCTGCTTCCGGTGCCGCGTGTCAGCGTGCGCAAAGCTCACCCTCATCGCCGCCGCCACCGCCACCGCCGCTCAACCCCATCCCGCCGGCCCCGCCCTGTTCTATGGCCGCCAAGTGGGCCCAGAAGACCGTCATCATCCCTGCCCAGCGCCGCGGCTGCCACCTCATCACCCCCAAGGTTTATTCACCCTCAATCTCACCCGAGCCGCGCCTCGCCTCACCGCCTCGTTCGCACAATCCAGGGTTTCATCCTTTTGCTGACCGCGATTCTGCTGTTGTTATGTCGAGCGTTGCAGGTTTTGAGGGAGATTGAGGGCGATCTCTCCGGGTTCAAGTGCGGCTTGGCGCATCTGTTCCGTACGTACAGATACAACTAACTGAATCAACTTACGATCTGTTCCTTCTCGTTTAGGGAGAAGCTGTATTATGCTAGACGGTTTTCTATGTAGAAAGCGAGGTTTCTCTTAAAGAAGAAAATAGAAATATATGTGATGGAAATTTGCTGAACTGGGCTTCAGTAGCTTGGTCAAATTTACTAGCCTTCAGGTTCTGTGCTTACTACAATGTTAATAAGATTATGTTAGCTTTTATAGCATGGCCGTGTGTTTTTTGGGCCTTAGAGAGGGTTTCTGGTATGTTGTACTGTACAAAGTGTGTGCACACGGCATTTGTGGAAGGCAAGCTATGCGTGTTTGTCGAGAACTATATCAAGGTTTCTTGTTTTGATCCTATCTGAGGAAATCAAGTATAGTGCTTGTGTGATGTCTTACAGTGATAGCATATTTGACAAGTTAGAGCTATTTCATGGCTTACATCATTTGGCCTTGTTTCGTTTTGAATAACTTTATGGGAGTTCAATATCGATAAATAGCACCATAAGAAAATGGAGCATGATAATTAAACGAAAGGTGAGCACAGGAGCAAGACATCAGGAGTGAAACTTTACTGTAGACAGGTGAAACTATAAATATCGAATTGTCACCAATTAAGCATGTAGAGAGCGATGCAATATTTTTTTGTATGCATGTGGATAAACTGATAACCATGTAGAGCACACATACTCAGGTATTTTGGTACTAATGAAATTCCAACGCTCTGCAGTGCAGCACACAAGTGCTTCCCTGACCATCAATGAGAACTATGACTCTGATGTACAGGCTGACACCGAAACATTCCTTAACAAAATTGTCCCAGAGGTCAGTGCTCTGATTTTTTTTCTTGTCTTATTCCGAAGTGTGATCACTTACGTGTTGCTTCACTGTGTTGATTATTGTCAGGGCCGATCTGCTCCTTGGAAGCATACTATGGAAGGTTAGCATTGTAATTTGTTTGGGTTTAGCTAAACCAGTAGAGTATGCTGCACTTTAAATTACAGTGGCATGGCAGTGATTTGATTAGTGGAGACCGTACTAGTCCCTTTATTGCATTCAGATGATCAAATCATAATACTTCAGTTCTAATTCCAGGACCGGATGACATGCCAGCACATATTAAATCGTCAATGTTTGGTTGTGCTCTCACGTATGTGTTTCCTACCTTCCTTTTTCTCCCATTTTATTTCTCTTCTACTTTGTCTAAATTAATAATAAGCTGTATTCTTGCTCCAAATTTCTTCAGAATTCCTATAACTGATGGACATCTCAACCTGGGCACTTGGCAGGTAAGAAAAAATATGTATACATGTTCCAGAATTTATCATCTCTTACTATCTGGCCATTTCAGCCTTTGCTCATTATTAGTATATCATCATGACTGTTTTGTTGTCCCCTTTAACGAAAAAGGCCTTCGCCCTGCTTTATATATAAAGCAAACCACCAGAGCCACAAAGTTCCAACACAAAAGGTTTGCACCACACATGCACACAAGTAGCACATAGACACAGTACGGCAAGGTTCTGCTGAGGGCACAACTCAACAAGCCCTAAAGGCCTAAAGAGAAAAAAGAAAAGGGGCAACGGCCACGGGCACTGCCACAGGCACAACCACAGCCACAGCGAGTCCCAAGGACTAATCTGGCTCCGGAGCTGGTGGGGGAAGCGGAGGAGCCAAGTG
This sequence comes from Aegilops speltoides, assembly GCA_021437245.1. Taxonomy (NCBI): domain Eukaryota; kingdom Viridiplantae; phylum Streptophyta; class Magnoliopsida; order Poales; family Poaceae; genus Aegilops; species Aegilops speltoides. The sequence goes on from CM038146.1 coordinate 178,876,138, forward strand.
GAAGGCCAGCGCACGAAGATCTGTGATGAAGATGTCGATGGCGTCCCAATCCGGCGAGTGGCTAAGCGGCCGCCAAAGCTGCAAGTATCCACACATTTTGAAAAACGTGTTATTAGATCGTCGAAGAGGCACACGCTGAACCAATACCCAACCATCTAATGTGGCGGGACCGCAGCACGGAAGCCTGGAGTTCCGTGAAGAGGTCCGGGAAATTGTTGCACCAACACCCGCCAACCACCTCGCGGAAGCAGCTCCAAAGGAATTGAGCGGACACGCACGCGAAGAAGATGTGATTAGAGTCCTCAGCGGTCTCGCATAACGGGCACATCCCATCTCCGGGGCCATTCCTCTTGAGGACCTCCACCCTTGAAGGTACCCGGCCCCGGATCCATCGCCAATGGAAAATCCGAATCTTCGGCGGGAGTCGAATTGTCCAGATTTGGACCAGAGGCTCCGGTCCAGGAGAAGCAGTGATGGCCTGGTAGAGCGATTTGGTGGAGAGGCGACCAGACGGCTCCAGGCGCCAAGAAATGCAATCCTGCGCATGATCGACCTCCGGAGCGTGGAGGTCGATACAGTCAAGAAGCTCCTGCCCCGAACGGCCTCCGGAATGCGAGGCGCCCTAACTCAATAAGGGCCACCTCGACGGAGATCATAGGGTCCACCGCAATGGAGAACCATTCCGGGAATCTGGCGGCGAAGGGGCTATCCGCCACCCACCAGTCAAACCAGAAAAGGGTCGACAATCCAGATCCCACCGAGATAGAGGACCCAATGCGAAGAACAGGGAGCAGTTGAATAATCGACTGCTAGAACTGTGAGCCGCCTGTTCTTTGGCTGAAGGCTAGTGGTTGTCCGCGGAGGTATTTGGCTCTGATGATATCAAGCCAAAGTCCACCCTCACCACTCGCAATCCGCCTAAGCCAACGCGTCGGTAGGGCAATGTTCATGCGTTTGGGCGACATGATCCCTAATCCGCCCTGGTCTCTGGGTCTACATATATCGGGCCAGCGTACCATATGGTACTTTTGTTTGTCCCTGTCCTCTGCCCAGAAGAATCTCGCTAGGTATTTGGCGATCTCATGATGGAGGGTCTCATGGAGACTGTAGAAACTCATGATGAATAGGAGCAAGCTCGACAGGGACGAGTTTATGAGAACTGTCCTAGCCGCCTTGGAGAGCCATCTGCGCTGCCAAGGCTTTGACCCTGTGTTGAAGCTTGGACACGGCGGGACGCAGCTCCGCCACAGATAACCGAGAGTCACTAATGGGGATCCCAAGGTAAGACGTTGGGAAGGACCCCTAGGGGGCAGTTTAGGCGATCAGCAATGCTCTGACACTCCTCAGACAAGTGTCCCAAAATCATCACTTCGCTCTTGTCGAAGTTGATCGTGAGACCCGACATCCGTTGAAAACAAAGGGGAAGAAATTTCAGATTTGCTATGTCAGCAGTGGATCCCTCTTTATTGTTGTCCCCTTTCAATCCTTAATACTCTCTTTATTGTTGGATATACCACGAGCATGACTGGATTGCTTGCGTAGAATTCCCCGTGGATCCCTCTTTATTGACTATGCTTCGACTGAATTCAAAAACGTTTTCTAAGGCTATACTTAGTACGGACAAGCACCTTTGGCGTACATTATAGTATCTGATGTTCAAGCTTGGTTTTCAGTAAGAATATCAGGAGTAGTTGAAACCTTAGCAAACAAACTGAACCGAATCCCATAAAAAAGAAACTGAACCGAAGAATCCATACATATTGCAGATTACACGTTTTGTTTTGGGATTGCAAAATCTCACCTGAACTTACTTTTTTCAGGGTATATGGCTGTGCGAACACCGTGATCATGCCAGCGCTCGTAAAATCGTGGTCACCCTCAACGGAATCTAAACGGAGTATTAGAAACCTGGAGAAAGGAGGAATGCTGGACAGCTTTAAGCACCAGCACGGAAAATCAGGACGCTTTGAACATGTCGTGTACGGATCGTCGGTCTTGTATGTATGAATGAGTAGTGCAAAATTCCAATAAATTGGGAGCCAACATGAGTGTTCAAAAGATGGGCGTACCCTACCCAGTTGTTTGAATAGAACATAAGAGTTTTTCGTCCATGTAGTTGAAGAAATCTGTCTTTTTTTCATTATATGAATGAAGAAAGAAACATGCCTTGCAAATGCCGTGACATTTCAGATTGCTTTTTTTCCCCTCCTCGCAGACGGATCGAACTGAACAAAGTTGTTGAATTACTAGCCGACTTCCGGCGCTCTGCAACTGACGAAGGGACAACGGACTGCAGGTGCAACGATGGGGTGGCACCATCCATTTGCAAGGCCACCCTCACGAACGGACGCTCGAGCGTACGTCGAGAGAAGCGAGACAAAAATCGTGGCGGAAGAGTTCACCCCCAAATCCCGATTCCACTCCGAGAAGCCATGGCGGCGGCTGCCCTCTTCACGGGCTCCCCCGGAACCTTCCACTACCGGGGGCGCACCCGACCTCTCCGTCGCGTCCGCGCCGGCATGCTCTCCCGCCTCCCACGCGCCCCCTCTCCGCGCTCGCGCTCCTCGATGCCACATGGCCATGGGCGGAGTTACGAGGTGAGAGCCGTTAAGAACTGTTACCATCCCCCTCCCCCTCGCGTTTCAATTCCATGGCATTTTAAGGCAAGGGCAGGCGGAAGAGGGGGCGTTATCTGTTTGCCTCCCTGACGCGGATGAGGAACAAGAAAGAAAGAAAGAAACTCGCGAGCACGAGGGCTTAGCTAGATAGACGGGGCCTCTGAATCTAAATTAAGCAAGCACGAGCATGCCAAAGGCTGCCCGTCGTCCTAATTTTAGAGCCCTTTTTCTTCACCTTCGTCTCCGCTCCACAATCTCATATGGGGACATTTTGCGAGCCTTGGCTGGGTGGGGCTGGAGATAGATCGCCGCCTCCTCTAAATTTTATTTCCCGTCGCTTCATGTGAGGTGAGGCGCCACCCTCCTCTCTGTTTTTTTTCCCCCATCAATCAATCAAAACGCCGTCCCCGTTCGTTCAATCTTCTTCTTAGCTTGGGATTAGAATTTGAGGCCTGTAATTTTGCATGTCTGGTGAGAGGTTGATTGATCGGGTTTGCCCCCTCCCCCCTGCAACTGTTCAGCTACATTACATGATCTTTCCTTGTAGCAGATCCTTCCATCTTCTGTTTCACACTTCAATCACCCTTTTGCATGCTTTTTAATTTAAATTCATGGAAAAATTCGAGAGGATCAACCCTTCTGCCTCTTCATTTTATTCTTGTAGTATTGTTTTCGAGTGCATAGATATATGTCTTGTGTTATTTTCCTTGTAAACAAATCCAAATGATTCTCGCGATTGCTTCTCCGGGGCTCAAGGGAAGGTTATGCTTTGCAGGGTGCTCCTCCTGGCTAAATGGGAGGTAGATATCCTCACATGCTTTTGATCCTCATACTCCTTCATGGAGCCAATGCCGCTATAGATGCTCCGGTACAGAAATGGCAGACTCTGGATGGTAAACATCTTTTATCCCTTTTCTTCTCTTGCTCGACTTTCAATTTTCCCCCCACTCGATCAAGCATTTTGATCTGCCACCACACGGGCCATGTTGCCAAAGTGCTAATCATCCTATCATTCTCCTACAGGTCGTCCTCCTCTAGTCATCGCTCGTGGAGGCTTCTCTGGCTTATTTCCCGAATCAAGCAGGTTTGCGTATGAGTTTGCGATGACAGCTAGCTTGCCTGGAGTCGTTCTGGAGTGTGATCTGCAATTGTCCAGTGACGGTGTGGGCTTCTGCAGAAGTGGCTTAACGCTTGATAAGTCAACACTAATTGCTGAAGTGTACCCTAAGAAGGACAAAACGTACAAGCTGGGTTTAGAAGATATTCATGGGTGGTTTGCTGTGGATTTCACCTCAGACGAGCTCATAAATAATGTCACAGGTATGCATGCAAACTCCTGAACCGTTTGAACTGCAAAGTAAAATATTCTACTCCCTCCGTCCCAAAATTCTTGTCTTAGATTTGTCCAAATACAGATGTATCAAGTCACATTTTAGTATTAGATACATCCGTATCTAGACAAATGTAAGACAAGAATTTTGGGACGGAGGGAGTATATTTTATCTGTGCTTCACGACGATTTGCAATGGTAAAGCATCAAAACTGTTAAACACTCGTCATTTTCTTCCATATTTGGAACACGTGAGGTTGGAATTGTATCCTTGCCTCGTTGGAGCTGGTTTGCCATTGGAGCTCTTTTAAGATGAGACACGCCGACTTACCTCTTAGGACCTGTAAGAGTAGTATTTAATCCAAGCGGTCCATTGATCAAAGGCAGCTTTGGCTATTTGAGCATTCCACTACCTTATAGCAAGTTCTTGTTCATGTTAAAACGGAAAGTTGTTTATGGACCTAATTATCCCTTCACAATCAACGATCTTTCATATATGCTAGTAAAGAACTAAACAGACCAACATTTTTATTTATATTACATGAATGTATTGCAAGAACTATATATCTCAGCATACCTTTTCTCTTGCAACATCCAAAATGTATACAAAAGGGTCATTTTGTTTAATGTGTTTTGATGCTGTTTCTAATTTCCTAGGCCATACATCTAGACTAGGATTAATACTCGTAGCATTATCTTAGCACATGTGGCATCCAAAAAGAATATCTGTGATGTTATATTTACATAACGTGTACCCCCTCCATTCCCATGAGTAGGGCGTAAATTTTTTCTCCATTTTTTCCGTTGAACAAGGCGCAGGGTGCAGCGTACACCCATTTCTCCCCAAACTACCCCTACTCTCTCGGTCTTATCTCCCTCAGTTCCAGCGATGTGCTGGTCCTCCGCTCCATCTCTCCCCAATGGATAAGCGGTCCCTGCAGTGCTTTTGATCTGCGCATCGTGTGGGACGTGGGGGGCTTGCGAGGCGCTGTGTGGGTCTGTGGTACGAGAAGCAAGGTACAACAAGTGAGGATGTCATTAACTAATGCTAGGAGAGATTTTTTTTTCTCAGGGGTAGCATGGGTCAGTTTCGTCGCTCGAGGACTCTCCTTGGGGTTAGCGAACGAAAAATTACGCCGTATTTATAGGAACGGAGGGATTAGCAGCTAACACAATATATCAACAATGCAAGGACGGTCAAATGATGTGTGTTAATTAAATCCATCTGTTTCCTTTCATGCTTCGTGCGGTGTATATATACTACCTACTTGAGTTATTGATGTACACACATATTGTTATTATTTTTTGGAAAGTTTCCGAGTATTAATGGATGTGTTACTAATGGCACACGGACTATTTACATAGTCCGAAGAAAACCTAACACATTTTTTTACACGGGAGCTAGCTAATCGTGAATCCAAAACTAGAATAGAACCCATTGATTGGCCTTGTTTATTTCCTTATTTATCACCACACCTTAGTGAAGTCCGTATTAACCCTATGGGACCATTAATAGACTCTTATCTACTAAGTACTATAATGCTAGTCATAGTGGAGCACAAACACCTCTCACCTCATTAACTACCTGCCACATAAACAAACTTGCCTTGAGGTGCGTTATGTTACAAGCTAAGTTACTCCCACTATGGCCAGCCTAAGGTAATAATAATATTAGCATCCCCACTGCCCCCACTAGTTCACACAGAACTAACGGCTCATATCAGTTTGGGTGTACCTTGGAATTCCTCTTTTCATTTAGCTTCTGAAACTTTTGTTGTTGCGGAATATTGACGTGTCCTGTTGCTTGATCGTTCCTTAGTGATCCAAACTATTTTTTCTCGCCCAAGCACATTTGATGCCATGATGGGAATGTATACGCTTGATGATATGGCTGGACTCCACCCGCAACAAATTTGGGTTAATGTGGAGGTAAATGGGATTTCACTAATATTCAGAAGTTCACCAAAGCTTCCATATTACTGCACTATGTTTTCTATCTAATAAAGTTCATGTTTTCTTTTGCAGTTCGATGGTTTTTATAGAGATCACAATCTAGATATCGAAGATTACATATTAAAATTACCAAAAGATTATCCTATTGCCTACATATCCTCGCCAGATATTTCATTCTTGAAAAGTATTGGTGGAAAGCTTAAGGGCAGGGCTAAGCTAATTTTGCGGTGTCTCGCTGAGAATGTTACCGAGACAAGCGTCAAGAAATCATATGGAGAAATATTGAAAGATCTGAAATCTGTCAAGGCTTTTGCATCAGGAATTATGGTCCCCAGGAATTATGTTTGGCCAGTGAATAACAATCTGTACTTGCTCCCACCTACCAGTTTGGTCAAAGATGCACATGCCCTAGGGCTGGAAGTGCATGTAGGATCGTTTGCCAATGATATCCTTACGAGTTACAACTACAGCTATGATCCTGCTGCGGAATACTTGCAGTTCATAAACAACCCAGACTTCACTGTAGATGGTTTGATGACTGACTTCCCGCCCACTGCATCAGGAGCTGTTGGTAAGCACCGAGAACTATTCCATGTTGAAAAAGCCAAGTGCATATTTGGTTGATGCCTAGCATTGCCACAACTAACCATAGGGGTTGTCACGACAGGTTAATTATCACATTACGCATGATAGGAACATACTGATTACGCATAATTTCTCATCTTTTATTTGTTCCTTGATAACATCTTGAGGATCTTTGCAGCGTGCTTGGCACATAATGAAGCAAATCCTCTTGCTTCAAGTAAGCTGTTTTTTCTTTTCTTTATATGTCGCAGTATGCACTTTGTTAACTCATCATCATCCTACGATTAACTAACTTCTCTATTCAATTAGATGGAGAGAGGCCAATCATTATAACGCACAATGGCGCAAGTGGCGTGTACGCAGGCTGCACGGACCTTGCCTACCAAGAAGCAGTGAAAGATGGTGCCGACATAATAGATTGCTCGGTTCGGATGTCAAAAGACGGTGTGGCCTTTTGCCTGGGCTCTGCAGATCTCATTGCCAGCACGACGGCAGCAACCACTTTCATGACAAAAGTTGTTACTATCAGTGAAATACAGAATAAATCAGGCATTTTCTCGTTTGATCTTTCATGGAGCGAGATCCAAACCTTGAAACGTAAAGAACAGAACAATTACATTATTTCTTCATGTATTCTTTCTTTGTCATGCACTAACATCTTGTTTTTTTTGTTCATCTGATCAGCCGAGCTTACTGGTCCATTTGCTCAGGCAGGCCTGAAAAGAAATCCTGCAGCGAAGAATGCTGGCAAATTCTTTACTTTGCCCGAATTCCTTGAGTTTGCCAAAACTAGCAATGTCTCTGGTATACTGATCGAGATAGAGGTAGCAGATCCTTTTCACTGAAGTTACTATTTGCTCATGTTATCCCCGTAAATCTGTTGAACTGAACATTCTTGGCTGAGAGCAGGATGCTCCATACCTTGCAACCAGAGGTCTTGGCCTGGTAGATGCAGTCTCCGGTGCACTGGTCAATGCCAGCTACGACAAGGAGAGCAAGCAGCAAGTGTTCATCGAGTCAGACGACTCCTCCGTACTTTCAGCGTTCAAGAAGTTCCCAGCGTTTAAGCGGGTTCTCACTGTTGGCACCATAATAAGTGATGCTTCCAAGCCTTCCGTGGACGAGATCAAGGAGTTTGCGGATGCAGTGATGGTGACCCGCGGTTCCCTCGTGAAGGTCAATGGCTTCTTCCTGACAGGGTTCACTAATTTGGTGGAGAATCTGCACGCTGCAAACTTGTCGGTGCACGTCGGTCCGCTCAAGAATGAGTTCACCAACTTTGGGTTCGACTACTTTGCTGATCCGATGGTCGAGATCGCTACATACTCTGCTGCATTGGTCGTCGATGCGATTGTGACGGAGTTCCCTGCCACTGCAACTACATACTTCAGTAAGTACCTGTTTGACGCTATGCACATCGAACAGTTTCAGATTGCAGCTACACAAAAGAGCTTCTCAGCTCAAGCAATCCCAGCACCAACTTTTGTGAAACCGCATCGGAGCATTACTTCCACTAGTTGCCAGAGTAACAGTCCTTTGTCTCTTGTCTGAATGAATTGCAGGGAGCCCATGCAGCGATCCGACGAAGAACCTGACCTACACAATCATGGCTGCAGCACCCGGTGCTCTGGTGAGCATGGTCCCCCCAGGCGCGCTTCCCCCGGCGCTCCCGCCAGCACCCTTGCTGGAGCCCGCCGATGTTCTCGACCCGCCGCTGCCGCCTGTGTCGGTGAGCAGCCCACCGGAGGCGGCACCGAAAGTAGCTGACAGCAGCTCCTCTCCAGCCAGCTCCAGTGCCGGCAGTTGCTTCCTGGTAGCAGCTGGCATTGCTGCCTTCTTGTACTCGGGCTGCCATTGATCATATCTTGCTGACTGGCATTGTACTACCACATGATATCCTCTATGTTCCCTCCCCCTCACATCCTGAATTGTTCTGTAACATATTGCTGTTTAAAGTAGATACTTCCTCATCAGAAAGTTTCACCCCATGCATGCTTGAATCTGAACTCTCAAATGTTTAGGGAACTGCACTCCTACTCCCTCTCTTCGAGGGAAGGCACTGGAATTTACCATCTTCTGAAGTAAAAACAGCAAAGAAAACAGTACTGTTCAAATTAAATAAACTAAATAATCAATTTACTTTTTTTTTGAACGAATCTATCTCATCATATAATAAGAAAAGAAAATTATAGACTTGAAAGTTTGAGAAGGATCATGGCATATGCCATTTGCACGCATCATCATCCTCCAGCGACCAACCTGCTTTGGCGCCACACAAAACATACGCCGATAGCCTGGTCCTGGTACGCGCGACGCCGCCACCGCATCCTCTCAGACTCATGGCGACGGTCCACGCGCGCTTGGGCTGCCTTCCGCAACCGCCTCCTCCTCGACTCCCCCGCCGCCGCACCACCTTCTCCTCCGGTTTCCGCCGGTCCGCCGCGGCTCGCAGTCGCGTTACGAGGTCGGCTTCTCCTCCTCCTCCTCCTGGAGCTCCCTCCCTCTGATAGTAGGATCGGGGTTCGAGGGTGGCGTTTTTCTCAGTAGGCGTTTGTTGCAGGCGGCCTAAGATTTCTGCCGGCTGGACGAATTTGGAGCAACCTCTGCTAGAAGAAACGACGCTTTCTTACCAATAGCTGACGCATCGCTGTAGCCTCTGTAGATTAGATTACATGTTCCCAAGTCAAGTCTCATATGTTCCTCACCGAATTTAACAATCTGTAGGTTTTCTGCAGTCATCTTTTGTAGATTTAGGGCTCAGTTTTCTTACAGAAGGGTGTGCTTTGGGGAAAACTTAGATGTCTGAAAATTCTTTCCTGCAAACATAAACAGTTTGTGCAGGGCGCCCCGTTTGGGTCCATGGACTGTGCAGGCGATGTCTGGCGCAGAACCTCCTGCTGGTGGCGGCGAAGCTGGTGAGATTATCGGTGCGGTGGAAGTGGAACCTAGCAATGCTGGCGCTTCCTTGCTTGCAAAAGTGGCAGTTGGACTGGGTGTTGCGGTGACGGTCACCGCGATATCGATTTTCATGAAGCAACCTTCCTCTGGTCCTTCTTTCAGCCTGCCACAGATTATTGATGCTTCCGCGCAGTCAGATACTGTTGGATATACATTTTCTCAGTTCGGGAAGAAGGTCATCATTCCGGAATATACACCAGGGTATGTGCATTTGACCATCTTTTTCTTTTCTTGATGCTAAATATTGTGTTGTTATTCTAGGAGCAAATAGATGCTGAAGTAAAAATATTTATTGTTGAAACGTATTCATGAACCACTTTCAGTCTGTGAAATGTCAGATCTATTCCTTCATGAACGGTGATTGAATTGAACACTACGTACAATGGTTGCAATAGCTTTTGAGATGACTCTGTAACCTCCAAGCATCATTCCCGTTTTATCATTGCAAAATTTAGAATTGTTTATACAACTTAGCTTTGTTTCCCTCCTTCACCCTTCCAAGGTTTCAAGAACATGACATTTATCACTGCAAAATTATTTGACAACTAAATAATTTGTTATTGAAACTTCTGTAAGTATATTGGGTTTGCTATTTATTTTTTCAGGTGGGTCTACTTCTGGTTGCTCATGGCTGCTGGATTTGGACTGTTTGTTAGTGAAGAAGCTTTAAACGTTTGGGTCTGTTCTCTATACTGGTACCTAAGACTATGCTCATCTAGTATTCCAACTCTATTTCGCACATGCACAAATTTATACCTGTTCATACTTCATAGTGGTTTCATTGTTGATAATTGTATTGACTTCTTCATGATGCAGGTTGGGATCTCGTTAGCACGCACCCTTTGTTTGGATGGAACTTGGCAATCTCTTGTTAACTCATTCTCAACGAATGCATCTTATATAATTTCTACGGTGTTGTGGGTTTACTGGTATGCCCATCCTCTGTCCTCTGTTTATAGACCATTTCGTCAGAAGATAGTACAAAACAGACCAATAGAAATTATTGCCATAAACTATCCTTTTGTGCAGGGGTGTTTGTATCAGCGATATGGTTCCATTCTATCTTGGTAAGCTTTTTAGACAAACAAGAGCATCTGAAGACATATACAGCAAGGTTAGACAAGGATTTACCGATCACTGACATAAACCTTTTGTGCATTGTAGTGAGATCTAATTACAGTTCTTTTTTAGCTTGGAATTAGCAAGGAGAAAGCCCTAAGTGTATCTCATGCTATAAAAAAGTATGGGAACCTGATTGGCTTCGGTATGCATCTGAGCTAGCAGTTTCGTAATCATTATTAAGCTTTGGGTAAAGAGAGCGCGTGTTGGAAATTCCACAAGCTGCACCTTTGTGTATGTAGACAATTGTTTTAGCAGTTTAAGCCATCATTATCTGTTCCTTTTCACTGCAGTTGAGCGGTTTTCAATCGGCGTAAGGAATCCGACAGGATTTCTGGCAGGCGCAGTAGTCAGTCCTTCAGGCTTCACTCTCGTTTCCAGTTTTCAACGGATATACTGGTCAATCCTTTGTCACTGACATTATTGGTAACTATAAACAGGGCGTATCAGCAGACTGTTATTTCGCTGGAGTTTGTTGCGGCTGTCTATTTACTCTTCCTATGCAGGTAAAGTGACATTGACCCCATTATTTGGTTTCAGAACCGTTGTCTGTTACTTTCTGTAAGTTACCAAGTGGCCACTTTGGTATGGACATTTGATTTATCATCACAAGAACTTGCCACATATCAATGGATAAGAACCTGTCAATCCTTACTCATGACATTCAAGATGTTTCACTGCAGTTAGCGGTCGGATTTCTTCTCAGAGAACGCCCAGTCGTGGCGCTCGCGAGCGTTGCAGCTGCCGTGGTACATGCTCCACTCCCCCAACACCACCCCCCACAGTTCCATTTCTCCTTTTCCGTAATCCTACTAATCCAAATTATGCTTACTTAGGGCATCTGGACTGTGTTCCCTTACGCGGCAGCGGCGTGCACGGCTTTATTCCTCTACCTCCGGCGACGCAGGCCCAGCAGCTGACTGCAGTGATCCCTTCTGCAAAAGTTCATGGTACATGCCACCCACTTAGCTCACCAGAGTCCAGGAGTATTCCCCAGTGGGACTCCAAAATACATGCTTGTAAAGTTTTGGAAGCTTTCAAATCGATTATGTTGATCGATTCTAATTTTATTCCACAGCTTAGGAATTACTTTAAACAGAATCTAAAAATATAATAATGTACTCCCTCCGTTAGTATAAAGTTGGGTCATCTATTTTGGAACGGAGGGAGTAGATGCCTGTCATTCTTGTGTTTTTAACAGGATAAAAGTGCCAAAGTGGTTGGAACTAGTTGCGCGTGGCTTCAACCTCTTTACAGTTATTATTGCAAAAAAAAAAACCCCTCTTTCCAGTTCATCGGCTCATGTGTTCCGGTCTCAAGCAGGCAACACCATTTTATGATGAGCGTACACGTGCTTTGGTTTGACAACACTTCGTTGCAAGCACAGACATTACAGCATCTTCTTCGATGTAAAACACGGTGCCCTAAAAATCATTATAGAGCAGGAGAGAGAATGTTTTTGAGTATAAACGTGAAACGGTTTGAGGGAAGACGCCTCTCAATGGACGATTGGCTCATATATTTATTGCAGGATTACAAGTCTTGGAGACCAAGGAATAAACCCTATATGCGTATATGTACAACCGTATGCAAACGGAATACGTGAGGTTAGCTATACAAAGTTATACGTCAACATCCCCCGCAGTTTGTGCGTCGGTCGAACGCATAAACTGTACCGAAAGTCCAGGAAGAGCTGAGACGGTAAGCCCTTCGTCATGATATCGGCAAATTGTTGTGAGGATGGCACATGGAGAACCCGAATCTGACTGAGAGACACCTTCTCGCGAACTAAGTGGATGTCAATCTCGATGTGCTTCGTGCGGCGATGCTGGACCGGGTTGAAGTAAATATGTCCTAGAGGCAATAATAAAGTTATTATTTATTTCCTTATATCATGATAAATGTTTATTATTCATGCTAGAATTGTATTAACCGGAAAATGATACATGTGTGAATACATAGATAAACTTAATGTCACTAGTATGCCTCTACTTGACTAGCTCATTAATCGAAGATGGTTATGTTTCCTAACCATAGACATGAGTTGTCATTTGATTAACGAGATCACAGACTTGACCCATTCCGTTAGCTTAGCACTTGATCGTTTAGTATGTTGCTATTGCTCTCTTCATGACTTATACATGTTTCTACAACTATGAGATTATGCAACTCCCATTTACCGGAGGAACACTTTGTGTGCTCTGAAAGCGTCCTAGCGTAATTGGATGATTATAAAGGAGCTCTGAGTGTCTCCAAAGGTACATGTTGAGTTAGGCGTATTTCGAGATTAGGTTTTGTCCTCCGATTATGCGAGAGGTATCTCGGGCCCTCTCGGTAATGCACATCACTATAAGCCTTGCAAGCAATGTAACTAATCGATTAGTTACGAATGATGCATTACATAACGAGTAAAGAGACTTGCGATGCTTGAGATTGAACTAGGTATTGAGATCAAGCGATCGAATCTCGAGCAAGTAACTCATACCGATGACAAAGGGAACAATGTATGTTGTTATGCGGTTTTTGACCGATAAAAATCTTCGTAGAATATGTATGAGCCAATATGAGCATCGAGGTTCGCTATTGGTTATTGGCCAGGAAGCGTGTCTCGGTCATGTCTACATAGTTCTCGAACCCGTAGGGTCCGCAGCTTAAGGTTTCGATGGCGGTTATATTATGAGTTTATGAGTTTTGATGTACGAAGGTTGTTGAAACCGGATGTGATCACGGACATGACGAGGAGTCTCGAAATGATCGAGACATAAAGATCGATATATTGGACGACTATATTTGGACAGGAAAGGTTAGGGTGAGATTGGGACAATCTAAGAGCTCCGGGAGGTTATCGGGACCCTGGGAGGTATATGGGCCTTATTGGGCCTTAGTGGAAAGGAGGGAAAGGAGCAAGGAGGCGCCCCAAGCCCAATCCGACTGGGAGGGGCCCGCCCCCTTTCCTTCCTCCTCCTTCCTCTTCCTTCCTCTCCTCTCCTAATAGGAAAGGGGAGTCCTACTCCCGGTGGGAGTTGGACTCCCCCCCTAGGGCGCGCCAACCCCCTTGGCCTGCCCCTCCTCCACTCCTTTATATACGTGGGAGGGGGGCACCCCATAGACACAACAATTGATCTCTTAGTCTTGTGCGGTGCCCCCCTCCACCATAGTCCTCCTCGATAATATTGTAGCGGTGCTTAGGCGAAGCCCTGCGACGGTAGAACATCAAGATCATCACCACGCCGTCGTGCTGACGAAACTCTCCCTCGACACTCGGCTGGATCGGAGTACAAGGGACGTCATCGAGCTAAACGTGTGCTAGAACTCAGAGGTGTCGTAGTTTCGGTGCTTGATCGGTCGGGCCGTGAAGACGTACGACTACATTAACCGCGTTGTTCTAACGCTTCCGCTTTCGGTCTACGAGGGTACGTGGACACACTCTCCCCTCTCGTTGCTATGCATCACCATGATCTTGCGTGTGCGTAGGAAATTTTTGGAAATTACTACGTTCCCCAACAGTGGCATCCGAGCCTGATTTTATGCGTAGATGTTATATGCACGAGTAGAACATAAGTGAGTTGTGGGCGATACAAGTCATACTGCTTACCAGCATGTCATACTTTGGTTCGGCGGTATTGTTGGATGAAGCGGCTCGGACCGACATTACGCGTACGCTTACGCGAGACTGGTTCTATCGACGTGCTTTGCACACAGGTGGCCGGCGGGTGTCAGTTTCTCCAACTTTAGTTCAACCGAGTGTGGCTTGTTGGGGAACGTAGTAATTTCAAAAAAATTCCTACGCACACGCAAGATCATGGTGATGCATAGCAACGAGAGGGGAGAGTGTTGCCTACGTACCCTCGTAGACCGAAGCGGAAGCGTTGACGCAACGTAGAGGAAGTAGTCGTACGTCCTCCCGGTCCAACCGATCCAAGCATCGTTACTCCGGCACCTCCGAGTTCTTGACACGCGTACAACTCGATGACGCACCCTCGATCTCTAATCTAGTAGAGGCTCCGAGGGGAGTTCCATCAGCACGACGGCGTGGTGACGATCTTGATGTTCTCCTGTCGCAGGGCTTCGCCTAAGCACCGCTACAATATTATTGAGGTGTAATATCGTGGAGGGGGCACCGACACGGCTAAGGAACGATCAATGATCAACTTGTGTGTTCTAGGGTGCCCCTACCCCATATATAAAGGAGGAGGGAGGAGGTGGCGGCCCCAAGGGCGCGCATGCGATGGGAGGGAAACCTACTCCAAGTAGGTTTCCCCCTTTTCCTTATCTTATTTGGAGGGAAGGAAAGAGTACTAGTATTAGGAAGTAGTACTAGTAGTAGTAATAGGAAGAGGGGAAGGAGAAAGGAAGGGGGGGCCCCCCCCCAATTCGGTTTGGGCTTGGGGCGCGCCTCCCTTGTTCCTTCTCCTTCCTCCTACATGGGCCCAATAAGGCCCATATACCTCCCGGGGTTCCAGAACCTCCCGAGCTCCAAACTTCTCGGAACCTTTCGGTGTCCAAATATATCCGTCCAATATATCAATCTTTATGTCTCGACCATTTCGAGACTCCTCGTCATGTCCGTGATCATATCCGGACTCAACAACCTTCGTACATCAAAATACATAAACTCATAATATAACTCACATCGAAACCTTAAGAGTGCGGACCTACGGTTCGAGAATATGTAGACATG
Organism: Aegilops speltoides; assembly: GCA_021437245.1. NCBI lineage: Eukaryota > Viridiplantae > Streptophyta > Magnoliopsida > Poales > Poaceae > Aegilops > Aegilops speltoides. The sequence goes on from CM038146.1 coordinate 178,891,382, forward strand.
ACCGAGACATGTCTCCGTCAATAACCAATAGCGGACCTGGATGCCCATATTGGTTCCTACATATTCTACGAAGATCTTTATCGGTCAAACCGCACAACAACATACGTTGTTCCTTTGTCATCGGTATGTTACTTGCCCGAGATTCGATCGCCGGTATCCAATACCTAGTTCAATCTCGCACGCAAGTCTCTTTACTCGCTCAGAATACATCATCTCACAACTAACTCATTAGTTGAAATGCTTGCAAGGCTTAAGTGATGTGCATTACCGAGAGGGCCCAGAGATACCTCTCCGACATTCGGAGTGACAAATCCTAATCTCAAATACGCCTAACTCAACAAGTACCTTCGAGACACCAGAGAGCACCTTTATAATCACCCAGCCACGTTGTGACGCTTGGTAGCACACAAAGTGTTCCTCCGTAAACGGAGTTGCATAATCTCATAGTCATAGGAACATGTATAAGTCATGAAGGAAGCAATAGCAACATACTAAAACGATCGTGTGCTAAGCTAACGGAATGGGTCATGTCAATCAAATCATTCAACTAATGATGTGACCTTGTTAATCAAATAACAACTCCTTGTTCATGGTTAGGAAACATAACCATCTTTGGTTAGCAAGCTAGTCATGTAGAGGCATACTAGTGACACTCTGTTTGTCTATATATTCACACATGTATTATGTTTCCGGTTAATACAATTATAGCATGAATAATAAACATTTATCATGATATAAGGAAATAAATAATAACTTTATTATTGCCTCTAGGGCATATTTCCTTCGCCTCCCACTTGCACTAGAGTCAATAATCTAGATTACATAGTAATGATTCTAACACCCATGGAGTCTTGGTGTTGATCATGTTTTGCTCGTGGAAGAGGCTTAGTCAGCGAGTCCGCAACATTGAGATCCGTATGTATCTTGCAAATCTCTATGTCTCCCACGGACTAGATCCCGGATGGAATTGAAGCATCTCTTGATGTGCTTGGTTCTCTTGTGAAATCTGGATTCCTTCGCTAAGGCAATCGCTCAAAGATTGTCACAAAAGATTTTCATTGGACCCGATGCACTAGGTATGACACCTAGATCGGATATGAACTCCTTCATCCAGACTCCTTTATTGGCTGCTTCAAGCAGCTATGTATTCCGCTTCACATGTAGATCCCGCCACGACGCTTTGCTTTGAACGCACTAACCGACAGCTCCACCGTTTAATGTAAACACGATCCGGTTTGTGATTTAGAATCGTCGGATCGATGTCAAAGCTTACATCAACGTAACCATTTACGATGAGCTCTTTGTCACCTCCATATATGAGAAACATATCCTTAGTCCTTTTCGGTATTTCGGGATGTTCTTGACCGCTGTCCGATGATCCACTCTGGATTATTTTGGTACCTCCTGCTAGACTTATAGCAAGGCACACATCAGTCAGTACACAACATTGCATACATGATAGAGCCTATGGCTGAAGCATAGGAACACTTTTCATTTCTCTCTATCTTCTGCAGTGGTCGGGCTTTGAGTCTTACTCAACTTCACACCTTGCAATCTGTGCAAGAACCCTTTCTTTGCTTGATCCATTTTGAACTTCTTCAAAACTTTGTCAAGGTATGTGCTTTGTGAAAGTCCAATTAAGCGTCTTGATCTATCTCTATAGATCTTAATGCCCAATATGTAAGCAGCTTCACCGAGGTCTTTCATTGAAAAACTTTTATTCAAGTATCCTTTATGCTATCCAGAAATTCTATATCATTTCCAATCAATAATATGTCATCCACATATAATATCGAAATGCTCTGAGCTCCCACTCACTTTCTTGTAAATCTGAGGCTTCTCCAAAAGTCTCATATAAAACCAAATGCTTTGATCACACTATCAAAACGTTTATTCCAACTCGAGAGGCTTGCACCAGTCCATAAATGGAACGTTGGAGCTTGCACACTTTGTTAGCTCCTTTGGATCGATGAAACCTTCGGTTGCATCATATACAACTCTTCTTCCGTAAACCCATTCAGAATGCAGTTTTACATCCATTTGCCAAATTTCATAATCATAAAATGCGGCAATTGCTAACATGATTCGGACAGACTTAAGCATCGCTACGGGTGAGAAGGTCTCATCGTAGTCAACCCCTTGAACTTGTCGAAAACCTTTTGCAACAAGTCGAGCTTTGTAGACGGTAATATTACCGTCAGCGTCGTCTTCTTCTTGAAGATCCATTTATTCTCAATTGCTTGCCGACCATCGGGTAAGTCAACCAAAGTCCATACTTTGTTCTCATACATGGATCCCATCTCAGATTTCATGGCTTCAAGCCATTTTGCGAATCTGGGCTCACCATCGCTTCTTCATAGTTCGTGAGGTTCATCATGATCTAGTAGCGTGACTTCCGAATAGGATTACCGTACCACTCTAGTGCGGATCTTACTCTGTTCGACCTACGTGGTTCTATATTAACTTGATCTGAAGTTCTATGATCATTATCATCAACTTCCTCACTAGTTGGTTTTGACGTCCACGAAACCGGTTCTGTGATGTATTATTTTCCAACAAGGGAGTAGGTACGATTACCTCATCAAGTTCTACTTTCCTCCCACTCACTTCTTTCGAGAGAAACTCCTTCTCTAGAAAGGATCCATTCTTAGCAACGAATGTCTTGCCTTCGGATCTGTGATAGAAGGTGTACCCAACTGTCTCCTTTGGGTATCCTATGAAGACACATTTCTCGATTTGGGTTTGAGCTTATCAGGTTGAAGCTTTTTCACATAAGCATCGCAACCCCAAACTTTAAGAAACGACAACTTTGGTTTCTTGCCAAACCATAGTTCATAAGGTGTCGTCTCAACGGATTTCGACGGTGCCCTATTTAACGTGAATGTGGCTGTCTCTAGAGCATAACCCCAAAACGATAGCGGTAAATCTATAAGAGACATCATAGACCGCACCATATCAAGTAAAGTACGATTACGACGTTCGGACACACCATTACTGTTGTGGTGTTCGGGTGGCGTGAGTTGTGAAACTATTCCACATTGTTTTAAGTGTAAACCAAACTCATAACTCAAATATTCTCCTCCACGATCAGATCGTAGAAACTTTATTTTCTTGTTACGATGATTTTCAACTTCACTCTGAAATTCTTTGAATTTTTCGAATGTTTCAGACTTATGCTTCATTAAGTAGATATACCCATATCTACTTAAATCATCTGTAAAGGTGAGAAAATAACGATATCCGCCACGAGCCTCAACATTCATTGGACCACATACATCTGTATGTATGATTTCCAACAAATCTGTTGCTCTCTCCATAGTTCCGGAGAACGGCGTTTTGGTCATCTTGCCCATGAGGCACGGTTCGCATGTACCAAGTGATTCATAATCAAGTGGTTCTAAAAGTCCATCAGTATGGAGTTTCTTCATGCGCTTTATACCAATATGACCCAAACGGCAGTGCCACAAATAAGTTGCACTATCATTATCAACTTTGCATCTTTTGACTTCAACACTATGAATATGTGTATCACTACTATCGAGATTCATCAAAAATAGACCACTCTTTAGGGGTGCATGACCATAAAAGATATTACTCATATAAATAGAACAACCATTATTCTCTGATTTAAATGAATAACCGTCTCGCATTAAACAAGATCCAGATATAATGTTCATGCTAAACGCGGCACCAAATAACAATTATTTAGGTCTAATACTAATCCCGAAGGTAGATGTAGAGGTAGCGTGCCGACCGCGATCACATCGACTTTGGAACCATTTCCCACGCAGATCGTCACCTCGTCCTTTGCCGGTGTTCGCTAATCCGTAGTCCTGCTTCGAGTTGCAAATATTAGCAAGCAGTAACCAAGATATCAAATACCAGTGCTATGCGAGCTCTAGTAAGGTACACATCAATAACATGTATATCACATATACCTTTGTTCACTTTGCCATCCTTCTTATCCGCCAAATACTTGGGGCAGTTCCGCTCAAAGTGACTACCGCTTATAAAGAGAAGCACTCGATTTCAGGGCTTAGGTCCGGACTTGGGTTTCTTCTCTTGAGCAACAACTTGTTTGCTGTTCTTCTTGAAGTTCCCTTCTTCTTCCCTTTGCCCTTTTCTTGAAACTAGTGGTCTTGTTAACCATCAACACTTGATGCTCCTTCTTGATTTCTACCTCCGCAGCCTTTAGCATTGCGAAGAGCTCGAATCGCCTTATCCATCCCTTGCATATTATAGTTCATCACGAAGCTCTTGTAGCTTGGTGGAAGTGATTGGAGAATTTCATCAATGACGCTATCATCCGGAAGAGTAACTCCCGGTTGAATCAAGTGATTACAATACCCGGACATTTTGAGTATGTGCTCACCGACGTAACTATTCTCCTCCATCTTGCAGCTATAGAACTTATTGGAGACTTCATATCTCTCAATCGGGCATTCTTCTCGAATATCAACTTCAACTCTGAAACATCTCATATGCTCCATGACGCTCAAAACGTCATTGAAGTCCCGGTTCTAAGCCGTAAAGCATGGCACATTGAACTATCGAGTAGTCATCGCTTTGCTCGCCAGACGTTCTTAACGTCGTCGGCCACATCAAGCAGCAGTTCGCACCCAGCGGTGCTTCGGGACGTAATTTTTTCGTGCAGCAATGAGGATAATCCTCGTTACGGACCCGATCCGCGTAGTTGCTACCATCATCTTTCAACTTAGCTTTCTCAAGGAACGCATTAAAATTCAACGGAACAACAAAGACGGGCCATCTATCTACAAACAACATAGACAAGCAAGATACTATCAGTACTAAGTTCATGATAAATTTTAGTTCAATTAATCATATTACTAAGAACTCCCACTTAGACAGACATCTCTAGTCATCTAAGTGATCACGTGATCCAAATCAACTAAACCATAACCGATCATCACGTGAGATGGAGTAGTTTTCAATGGTGAACATCTTATGTTGATCATATCTACTATATGATTCACGCCGACCTTTCGGTCTCCGTGTTCCGAGGCCATATCTCGCATATGCTAGGCTCGTCAAGTTTAACTCGAGTATTCTGCGTGTGCAAAACTGGCTTGCACCCGTTGTAGATGGACGAGAGCTTATCACACCCGATCATCACGTGGTGTCCGGGCACGACGAACTTTGGCAACGGTGCATACTCGTGGAGAACACTACTTGATAATTTTAGTGAGAGATCATCTTAAAATGCTACCGTCAATCAAAGCAAGATAAGATGCATAAAGGATAAACATCACATGCAATCAATATAAGTGATATGATATGGCCATCATCTTCTTGTGCTTGTGATCTCCATCTCCAAGCACCATCATGATCACCATCGCCACCGCGCGACACCTTGATCTCCATCGTAGCATCGTTATCGTTTACGCCGTCTATTGCTTCTACGACTATCGCTACCGCTTAGTGATAAAGTAAAGCAATTATGTGGTGTTTGCATTTCATACAATAAAGCGACAACCATATGGCTCTCCGCCGATTGCCGATAACTTCGGTTACAAAACATGATCATCTCATACAATAAAATATAGCATCATGTCTTGGCCATATCACATCACAACATGCCCTGCAAAAACAAGTTAGACGTCCTCTACTTTGTTGTTGCAAGTTTTACGTGGCTGCTACGGGCTTAAGCAAGAACCAATCTCACCTACGCATCAAAACCACAACGATAGTTTGTCAAGTTGATGCTGTTTTAACCTTCGCAAGGACCGGGCGTAGCCACACTCGGTTCAACTAAAGTTGGAGAAACCGACACCGCTAGTCACCGTGTGCAAAGCACGGCGGTAAAACCAGTCTCGCGTAAGCGTCACGCGTAATGTCGGTCCGGCTGCTTCATCCAACAATACCGCCAACCAAAGTATGACATTTGGTAAGCAAGATGACTTATATCGCCCACAACTCACTTGTGTTCTACTCGTGCATATAACATCAAACCATAAAACCTAGGCTCGATACCCTTTGTTGGGGAACGTAGTAATTTCAAAAATTTTCCTACGCACACGCAAGATCATGGTGATGCATAGCAACGAGAGGGGAGAGTGTTGCCTACGTACCCTCGTAGACCAAAGGGGAAGCGTTGACGCAACGTAGAGGAAGTAGTCGTACGTCCTCCCGGTCCAACCGATCCAAGCACCGTTACTCCGGCACCTCCGAGTTCTTGACACGCGACAGCTCGATGACGCACCCTCGATCTCTAATCCAGAGAGGCTCGAGGGGAGTTCCGTCAACCGACGATGGCGTGGTGACGATCTTGATGTTCTCTGTCGCAGGCTTCGCCTAAGCACCGCTACAATATTATTGAGGTGTAATATCGTGGAGGGGGCACCGCACACGGCTAAGGAACGATCAATGATCAACTTGTGTGTTCTAGGGTGCCCCTACCCCGTAGATATAAAGGAGGGAGGGAGGAGGTGGCCGGCCCCAAGGGGGCGCCATGGGGAGGGAAACCTACTCCAAGTAGGTTTCCCCTTTTCCTTATCTTTTTGGAGGGAAGGAAAGAGTACTAGTATTAGGAAGTAGTACTAGTAGTAGTAATAGGAAGAGGGGAAGGAGAAAGGAAAGGGGGGCGGCCCCCTCCCCAATCGGTTTGGGCTTGGGCGCGCCTCCCTTGTTCCTTCTCCTTCCTCCTACATGGGCCCAATAAGGCCCATATACCTCCCGGGGTTCCAGTAACCTCCCGAGCTCCAAACTTCTCGGAACCTTTCCGGTGTCCAAATATATCCGTCAATATATCAATCTTTATGTCTCGACCATTTCGAGACTCCTCGTCATGTCCGTGATCATATCCGGACTCGAACAACCTTCGTACATCAAAATACATAAACTCATAATATAAGCATCATCGAAACCTTAAGCGCACGGACCCTATGGTTCGAGAATAATGTAGACATGACCGAGACATGTCTCCGGTCAATAACCAATAGCGGGACCTGGATGCCCATATTGGTTCCTACATATTCTACGAAGATCTTTATCGGTCAAACCGCACAACAACATACGTTGTTCCCTTTGTCATCGGTATGTTACTTGCCCGAGATTCGATCGTCGGTATCCAATACCTAGTTCAATATCGTTACCGGCAAGTCTCTTTACTCGTTCCGTAATACATCATCTCACAACTAACTCATTAGTTGAAATGCTTGCAAGGCTTAAGTGATGTGCATTACCGAGAGGGCCCAGAGATACCTCTCCGACACTCGGAGTGACGAATCCTAATCTCGAAATACGCCAACTCAACAAGTACCTTCGGAGACACCTGTAGAGCACCTTTATAATCACCCAGTTACGTTGTGACGTTTGGTAGCACACAAAGTGTTCCTCCGGTAATCGGGAGTTGCATAATCTCATAGTCATAGGAACATGTATAAGTCATGAAGGAAGCAATAGCAACATACTAAAACGATAGTGTGCTAAGCTAACGGAATGGGTCATGTCAATCAAATCATTCAACTAATGATGTGACCTTGTTAATCAAATAACAACTCCTTGTTCATGGTTAGGAAACATAACCATCTTTGATTAGCAAGCTAGTCAAGTAGAGGCATACTAGTGACACTCTGTTTGTCTATATATTCACACATGTATTATGTTTCCGGTTAATACAATTCTAGCATGAATAATAAACATTTATCATGATATAAGGAAATAAATAATAACTTTATTATTGCCTCTAGGGCATATTTCCTTCATGGCTACGCCCGGTCCTTGCGAAGGTTAAAACAGCACTAACTTGACAAACTATCGTTGTGGTTTTGATGCGTAGGTAAGAACGGTTCTTGCTCAGCCCGTAGCAGCCACGTAAAATTTGCAACAACAAAGTAGAGGACATCTAACTTGTTTTTGCAGCGCATGTTGTGATGTGATATGGTCAAGATGTGATGCTATATTTTATTGTATGAAATGATCATGTTTTGTAACCAAGTTATCGGCAACTGGCAGGAGCCATATGGTTGTCGCTTTATTGTATGAAATGCAAGCACCCTGTAATTGCTTTACTTTATCACTAAGCGGTAGCGATAGTCGTAGAAGCAATAGTTGGCGAAACGACAACAATGCTACGATGGAGATCAAGGTGTCGCGCCGGTGACGATGGTGATCACGACGGTGCTTCGGAGATGGAGATCACAAGCACAAGATGATGATGGCCATATCATATCACTTATATTGATTGCATGTGATGTTTATCCTTTATGCATCTTATTTTGCTTTGATTGACGGTAGCATTATAAGATGATCTCTCACTAATTATCAAGAAGTGTTCTCCCTGAGTATGCACCGTTGCGAAAGTTCTTCGTGCTGAGACACCACGTGATGATTGGGTGTGATAGGCTCTACATCCAAATACAACGGGTGCAAAACAGTTGCACACGCAGAATACTTAGATTAAACTTGACGAGCCTAGCATATACATATATGGCCTCGGAACACGGAGACTGAAAGGTCGAACGTGAATCATATAGTAGATATGATCAACATAGTGATGTTCACCATTGAAAACTACTCCATCTCACGTGATGATCGGACATGGTTTAGTTGATTTGGATCACGTGATCACTTAGATGACTAGAGAGATGTCTGTCTAAGTGGGAGTTCTTTAGTAATATGATTAATTGAACTTAAATTTATCATGAACTTAGTACCTGATAGTATTTTGCTTGTCTATGTTTGTTGTAGATAGATGGCTCATCTTTGTTGTTTCGTTGAATTTTAATGCGTTCCTTGAGAAAGCTAAGTTGAAAGATGATGGTAGCAATTACACGGACTGGGTCCGTAACTTGAGGATTATCCTCATTGCTGCACAGAAAAATTACGTCCTGGAAGCACCGCTGGATGCCAGGCCTACTACAGATGCAACTGGCGACGTTAAGAACATCTGGCAGAGCAAAGCTGATGACTACTCGATAGTTCAGTGTGCCATGCTTTACGGCTTAGAACCGGGACTTCAACGACGTTTTGAACGTCATGGAGCATATGAGATGTTCCAGGAGTTGAAGTTAATATTTCAAGCAAATGCCCGGATTGAGAGATATGAAGTATCCAATAAGTTCTATAGCTGCAAGATGGAAGAGAATAGTTCTGTCAGTGAACATATACTCAAAATGTCTGGGTATAATAATCACTTGATTCAACTGGGAGTTAATCTTCACGATGATAGTGTCATTGATGTAATTCTTCAATCATCGTCACCAAGCTACAAGAGCTTCGTGATGAACTATAATATGCAAGGGATGGACAAGACTATTCGAGCTCTTCGCAATGCTAAAAGCTGCGGAGGTAGAAATCAAGAAGGAGCATCAAGTGTTGATGGTCAATAAGACCACCAGTTTCAAGAAAAGGGTAAAGGGAAGAAGAAGGGAACTTCAAGAAGAACAACAAACAAGTTGTCTGCTCAAGAGAAGAAACCCAAATTTGGACCTAAGTCCGAGATCGAGTGCTTCTCTCGCAAGCGGTCGTCATGAAAGCGGAACCGCCCCAAGTATTTGGCGGATAAGAAGGATGGCAAGGTGAACAAAGGTATATGTGATATACATGTTATTGATGTGTACCTTACTAATGCTCGCAGAGAGCACTGGGTATTTGATATTGGTTACATTGCTAATATTTGCAACTCAAGCAGGGACTACGGATTAGCGAAGATTGGCTAAGGACGAGGTGACGATGCGCGTGGGAAATGGTTCCAAAGTTGATGTGATCGCGGTCGGCACGGTACCTCTACATCTACCTTCGGGATTAGTTTTAGACCTGAATAATTGTTATTTGGTGCCAGCATTGAGCATGAACATTATATCTGGATCTTGTTTGATGCGAGACGGTTATTCATTTAAATCAAAGAATAATGGTTGTTCTATTTATATGAGTAATATCTTTTACGGTCATGCACCCTCGAAGAGTGGTCTATTTTATTAAATCTCGATAGTAGTGATACACATATTCATAATGTTGAAGCCAAAAGATGCAGAGTTGATAATGATAGTGCAACTTATTTGTGGTAATCGCCGTTTGGGTCATATTGGTGTAAAGCGCATGAAGAAACTCCATACTAATGGACTTCTGGAATCACTTGATTATGTATCACTTGGTACTTGCGAACCGTGCCTCATGGGCAAGATGAGTGAAACGCCGTTCTCCGGAACTATGGAGCGAGCAACTGATTTGTTGGAAATCATACATACTGATGTGTGTGGTCCAATGAATATTGAGGCTCGCGGTGGTTATCGTTATTTTCTCACCTTCACAGATGATTTGAGCAGATATGGGTATATCTACTTAATGAAACACAAGTCTGAAACATTTGAAAAGTTCAAAGAATTTCAGAGTGAAGTGGAAAATCATCATAACAAGAAAATAAAGTTTCTACGATCTGATCGTGGAGGAGAATATCTGAGTTACGAGTTTGGTTTAAATTTAAAACAATGCGGAATAGTTTCGCAACTCACGCCACCCGGAACACCACAACAAAATGGTGTGTCCGAACGTCGTAATCGTACTTTACTAGATATGGTGCGATCTATGATGTCTCTTACTGATTTACCGCTATCATTTTGGGGTTATGCTTTAGAGACGACCACATTCACGTTAAATAGGGCACCATCAAAATCCGTTGAGACGATGCCTTATGAACTGTGGTTTGGCAAGAAACCAAAATTGTCGTTTCTTAAAGTTTGGGGTTGCGATGCTTATGTGAAGAAACTTCAACCAGATAAGCTCGAACCCAAATCGGAGAAATGTGTCTTCATAGGATACCCAAAAGAGACTATTGGGTACACCTTTTATCACAGATCTGAAGGCAAGACTTTTGTTGCTAAATTCGGATCCTTTCTAGAAAAAGAGTTTCTCTCGAAAGAAGTGAGTGGGAGGAAAGTAGAACTTGATGAGTTAACTGTACCTGCTCCCTTATTGGAAAGTAGTTCATCACAGAAACCGGTTCCTGTGACAACTACACCAATCAGTGAGGAAGCTAATGATATTGATCATGAAACTTCAGATCAAGTTACTACCAGACCTCGTAGGTCAACCAGAGTAAGATCCGCACCACAGTGGTACGATAATCCTATTCTGAAAGTCATGTTACTTGACCATGGCGAACCTACGAACTATGAGGAAGCGATGATGAGCCCAGATTCCGCAAAATGGCTTGAGGCCATGAAATCTGAGATGGGATCCATGTATGAGAACAAAGTATGGACTTTGGTTGACTTGCCCGATGATCCGCAAACCATCGAGAATAAATGGATCTTAAGAAGAAGACTGACGCTGATGGTAATGTAACTGTCTACAAAGCTCGACTTGTTGCGAAAGGTTTTCGACAAGTTCAAGGGGTTGACTACGATGAGACTTTCTCACCCGTAGCGATGCTTAAGTCTGTCCGAATCATGTTAGCAATTGCCGCATTTTATGATTATGAAATATGGAAAATGGATGTCAAAACTGCATTCTTGAATGATTTCTGGAAGAAGAGTTGTATATGATGCAACCAGAAGGTTTTGTCGATCCAAAAGGTGCTAACAAAGTGTGCAAACTCCAGCGATCCATTTATGGACTGGTGCAAGCCTCTCGGAGTTGGAATAAACGCTTTGATAGTGTGATCAAAGCATATGGTTTTATACAGACTTTTGGAGAAGCCTTGTATTTACAAGAAAGTGAGTGGGAGCTCAGAGCATTTCGATATTATATGTAGATGACATATTGTTAATTGGAAATGATATAGAATTTCTGGATAGCATAAAGGGATACTTGAATAAAAGTTTTTCAATGAAAGACCTCGGTGAAGCTGCTTACATATTGGGCATCAAGATCTATAGAGATAGATCAAGACGCTTAATTGGACTTTCACAAAGCACATACCTTGATAAAGTTTTGAAAAAGTTCAAAATGGATCGTGCAAAGAAAGGGTTCTTGCTCAGATTACAAGGTGTGAAGTTGAGTCGACTCAATGCCCGACCACAGCAGAAGATAGAGAGAAAATGAGAGATGTTCCTATGCTTCAGCCATAGGCTCATCATGTATGCAATCTTGTGTACCGGACTGACGTATGCTTAGCAATAAGTTTAGCAGGAGGTACCAAAGTAATCCAGAGTGGATCATTGGACAGCGGTCAAGAATATCTTGAAATACCTGAAAAGGACTAAGGATATGTTTCTCGTTTATGGAGGTGACAAAGGGCTAGTCGTAAATGGTTACGTCGATGCAAGCTTTGACACTGATCCGGATGATTCTAAATCGTAAACCGGATACGTGTTTATATTGAACGGTGGAGCTGTCAGTTGGTGCAGTTCTAAACAAAGCATCGTGGCAGGATCTACATGCGAAGTGGAGTACATAGCTTGTCGTGGAATTGCACGTCAGATGTCCTCGTGAAAGGACTTAGTTGTGGAGCCATCGCAACTAGGAAGCTTGAAGGGGTTAATCGCGACAAGGGACACGAGAGGTTTATACTAGTTCGGCCCCTTACGGTGAAGGTAAAGCCTACGCCTAGTTGGGTTTGTATTGATGTTTCGATGACCAGGGAGCGAGATACGCTATGCCCGGTTCTTGATGAGTTGTTTCTTACCCTAAGCCGCCGGCGGGTTGTCCCCTTATATACACGGGTTGACGTCCTGCGGCTTACAGAGTCCCGGCCGGTTTATAAACAGTGTTCGGCTCGATGACTAGTCAAATCTACCTTATGATACAAGTCATATGATTATGACGGTTTACTACGACGGGCCTTAAGTCGCTTGTGGGCCTTAGACCCTGTACTGAACCGCCATCTTCATGCTTGGTCTTGGGCTGCATTCCAGTGAGTCTTCTTTGTGTAACCCGGCCCCTCCTAGGCGGCTTACACAAATAGTTACATCCCCAACATTAGGCCCCAGATTGATTTGAGCCGGTTCATGTCAATCTTAAAATACCTTAAGAAATAAATCTTTAGTCTTCTGCCTGTGCAAGAGGTTTTCCTTAACCCGCCATGACGTCATCTTTTGGATCCGTGTTAACCCGTCGTGACGTCATCTTTACTTAAGTTCATTTTTTATTCCACCGTATCCTCCAACGGATCTTTGCTTTTACTGACCGTTCCGAAAACCGAGGCGTCGGGGCCGCTGGATAATAATGCTTATCTCCTCGTTTCTCGTGCCGTCTTAGTTAACCCTTCCTTATAAATAGGCACGACCTAGGTCTTCTCCATTCTCCCCCTTCGGTCGTCTTCTTCCTCTCACTGTCCCTCTGCCGCTCGAGCTCTGCCGCGTCAGAAAATTCGAAGGGTAACCCGGAAAGTAAGATTTTCACATCCTTTGGCTTACCAAGATCCTCAATTTCTTTTGAAGCAACAGCAATTGGAAAGCCAGAGGCAGACCCGGACCAACAAGGACATTGAACTCTCCTCCGGCTTACCTGATGTAACCAGGAAACTTTGGACTGAGGTTATCTCCAATTTACGTTCTGTTTTACCTTTGGCGGGTTTAATTCGTCAACCTCTCAATTCATCTGACTCCAATTATCAGGATACTTCTCCTTCCTCCGGCGAGTCTATGCAGTCTAACATGCCGGCTTGCAAAACTGCCCCCGGATAATGTACCTTTGTTTACCTTAGGCTTTACCTTACTCATGCTTTTGTATTCATCCTTCTACCTTTGTTGGCAGCATGCAAGTGAAGCCCAGTAAGAGGGCAAAGAAGAATAAACCGTCCCAAGACCCGGTCGTGGCTGAACCGGCGCTTGACATGTCTGCTCCTGATAGTTCCACCCATCAGCCGCCGCCTGAACCGACTTCTAACATTCCGGTGCCAATCTCTGACCCGCCTGCCGAAGATACTATCAATAGCTCCAATAACCCGGAAACTCCTAGCCCTGTCAAGACAAATGACCCGGAAGTTGAGATTCTGAAAAGTCAGTTTGTTGAGCCAGGGCGGCCCACTGTCCTTGCCAAATGCACTGCTAAGGAAGAACTCATCGAACGCCGAAAGGCCAAGCTGGACATTACTGATTATACTCACTTAAGCATTGGAGACATAGTCTCGAGCTATCTGAATCAAGTGCATAACAGTCGTGACCTGGAAATTGACATGGTGAAACAAATACAGCACAAATCTGAGGTATAACTTATGCTATTTTCCTGAATCTTACTTACTGTATCAGCCCCCAACTCTATTGCTTATGAATAAATATGCTGTAGACTTAGAAAACTGCTTAACCCTGCTCTATCCGGTTCAAAAAAGAATATATTTAATCCGGTTGTAACATGACACCTTGAACTTGCGCTCATACATTAGCCCCCAAGTGCCAAGTACCTTTGCTTGCAAAGTGCTTGGGACTTAATGTCATCTTACCATATTTCTTAACATAAACCGGCCTTGTTAATTAAAATTCTTCAGCATACATTAGCCCCCAAGTGCCAAGTATCTTTGCTTGCAAAGTGCTTGGGACTTAATGTTACCTTACCATGATCCTGACTATAACCCGGCATCAATGCATGCCAGCATAAGTAAATTTGAATCGGAAATTAATGATCTGAAGAGTCGTCTGACAGCTCAAGAGCTTGAAATTCAAAAGGCCAACTCCAAGTTTGAATTCAGCGTCTCTGAACAAGAGAAATTGAAGAAGGATTTTGAGGCAGAGAAGAAAATCTGGGCTGATGGGAAGGCTTCATTGGTGACCCGGGCCGAGACGGCAGAGGCATCACTTGCAGAAGCAACAACCGAGCTGTCCGACTTAAAGCGCCAGATATCTCAAATGGTCTCAGTCATCTTCGGTAAGTTACTGTACATAACCCCAAACATTGTAATCCTTCCTTTGATGACTATTGTAATCGTTATCCCCGGCTCACTTTATGTTTTGTGAACACAGGCCCCAGGAGCACCAACCTCAAGCAGAACATGCTGATCAAACTTAAGGCGGTTTACACTCTAGTGGAGCAACTGTACACCGGGTCACAACGTGCTTTGGCCATTGTAGCTTTATCAAATAACACTCCCCACCTTCTGCAAGATGTGTTGAAGTGCCTCGCTGTGCTACCTCAGCGGATCCAAGATTTAAGGCGGGCGTCCTGAAGAGCCGGGGCCGTAGCCGCGTTGAGCCGGGCAAAGGCATGGATTCCAGAACTAGACCTGGCCGACCTCGCCCTTGGATACCCGAGTCTGAAGGAGGATGGTACCGTATTTGATGATCAGGATTTCACCGCCTGCGTCAAAGACATGCGTCCCGTGGCTACCCTCATTTGGAACGACACTGACCTTACCAAGTATTCGCCGGGCTATGACAGTGAGAACCGGAAAATTCCAACACATCCATATGATCAAGTCAGCCTGATCCCTCCAACTCGTAAGCATACCTTTGCCCCTGAAGTGGACCCAGCCGGTTTAATAGATGATGAAGCTGAGTTTGAAGGCTTGAGTGGCATTGACTGGGCCTCGTCAACCTTCCAGGACAAAGCAACCGACGGAGAGGCGGAGAAGGATAACCCGGAATCTTCAAGCCCGCCGAAGGAGTGAACCGCCAGGTGTTTTATGACTTGGCGAAAAACAATGCTTCATTTATTCAGACTCGGGGAGTCTTGTAATAGGGTAGAAAAACATCTCAATTTTTTTCATGCCTTCGCGCATGTTTATGGTGCTTAATACTTTCGTAAGCCGCCATCGCTATATATTTCCAGCTTATGTTGATCGTTTATTTCCTTGATGTTAAATTTTGCTTGCCTTATCTACATATAAAACAATCAAAAATTCCCTTGGCAGTTTATCACATCGGGGGTTACATAAGGTATTGATAACCCAAAACATCATATATATGTAGGTTTATGACTATATTCATTAAACATAATCACAATAGCAGACCTGCGGTCCCTTTGGTAATCTCGACCGCTTATATGACCTTCACCATGTGGTTAAATTCAACTCCTAAAAGTTGAACATGTAATGTTCACCTGGCTTTTAACAACCTGGGGTGATCAATATTAAGTCGGAAAGACAAAAAACCATCTTATAGTGCTTTCAAAAGGTCTCAAGATAGTCAAGTAATTATACTTATGAAATATAATGGATAATAAACAATATTCAAAGGCTTCCGATTCAAATACGATCAGAAAACCGCTCCAAAGGGGTTAAGCTAAGATTCGGATACGATCATATAGCCTCCAGTGGCTTTGGCGATGCCGATCAAGTGGGTATCGACAGCTATGTTCTCTTTGGTTCGAATACGACCTATGTTTGAATAGGAAGCCCCCAAGTGACCATAAGAGTTGTTTAATGACGCTGATTCGAATACGATCCACGTCAGACCCAAAGGGATTAAGCTATGATTCAAATATGATCAGGAAGCCCCCAAGTGGGTTTGGCAGTATGCCGATCAAATGGGTATCGACAGCTATGTTCTCTTTGGTTCGAATACGACCCATGTTTGAACAGGAAGCCCCCAAGTGATCACGGCTAGATTTAGATATGATCATAAGCCGGACCAAAAGGAAAGCCGGATTCAGGTATGACCCAATCCTTGTTGGTTGTTTTCACCACCTGATAAAGAAGGCATATACACTTTTGAGGATAAAAAGGACAGAGGTTCTGCTTTATTGCTTTATATAACATATACACTGTCAAAATATATACATCTTGAGAGCCGGTAGCTTAAGCACAGTAAGGCCGGAGATGAGCAATATTCCATGGCCGGCGGGTCTCCTCCTCCGACTTATGTGAGTCTTTGTGCTCTCGAACATCGATGAGGTAGTATGACCCACAGTGATTCTGTCGACCACAAAGGGTCCTTCCCAAGGTGGGGATAGCTTGTGCATGTCAGACTGATCCTGGATGAGCCGGAGCACTAAGTCGCCTTCCTGAAAGGTTTTGCTCCTAACCCAGCGATTGTGATAATGGTGCAGGTCTTGCTGATAAATCGCCGAGTGGGCTATTGCCAAGTCTCGCTCCTCATCCAACAAGTCAAGTGCATCCTGACGGGCTTTTTCGTTGTTAGCCTCAACGTAAGCTGCCACGCGAGGTGAATCGTGTCGGATGTCACTTGGCAGGACTGCCTCTGCACCATACACCATGAAGGAAGGTGTATAACCTGTAGATCTGTTAGGCGTAGTGTTGATGCTCCACAATACAGAGGGTAACTCCTCCACCCAACAACCCGGAGTTCGTTGTAAAGGAACAAAGAGCCGGGGCTTGATACCCTTCAGGATCTCTTGATTAGCTCTTTCTGCTTGACCATTGAATTGAGGATGAGCAACAGCCGAAACATCAAGCCGGATATGTTCTCGTTGACAGAACTCTTCCATGGCACCCTTGGAGAGATTAGTGCCATTATCGGTTATAATGCTGTGTGGAAAACCAAAACGAAAGATCACCTTTTTCATGAACTGAACCGCCGTGGCTGCATCACACTTACTGACTGGCTCTGCCTCAACCCACTTTGTAAACTTATCCACTGCCACCAGGAGGTGTGTCTTTTTATCCTTAGACCTCTTGAAAGGCCCAACCATGTCAAGCCCCCAGACCGCGAACGGCCAAGTGATTGGAATCATCGTCAACTCTTGAGCTGGCACATGAGCTTGTCGTGAGAACTTTTGACATCCGTCACATTTACTGACCAGATCCTCTGCATCAGCATGAGCCGTCAGCCAATAAAAACCATGACGGAAAGCCTTGGCCACAAGAGATTTTGATCCGGCATGATGGCCACAATCCCCTTCATGGATCTCACGAAGTATCTCTTGGCCCTCCGCAGGCGACACATAGCGTTGAAACGCCCCAGTGACGCTTCAGTGATGTAACTCGCCATGAACAATCGTCATAGATTTGGACCACCTGAAAATTTGTCTTGCCAAGGTCTCATCCTCAGGCAACTCTCCCCGGGTCATATAGGCCAAATATGGCACTGTCCAATCCGGGATGACGTGAAGAGCGGCCACCAGCTGTGCCTCCGGGTCTGGCACTGCTAGTTCTTCCTCTGTAGGTACCTTGACAAAAGGATTATGCAAAACATCGAGGAAGGTGTTAGGTGGCACCGGTTTATGTTGAGATCCCAGCCGGCTTAAAGCATCAGCCGCCTCATTCTTCCTTTGATCAATGTGCTCTACTTGATAGCCTTTGAAGTGCCCAGCCACAGCATCTACTTCACGACGATAAGCCGCCATAAGAGGATCCTTGGAGTCCCACTTGCCTGATACCTGTTGGGCCACGAGATCTGAATCGCCCAAACACCTTACCCGGCTCAAGTTCATCTCTTTAGCCATCCGGATACCATGGAGTAAGGCCTCGTACTCAGTTGCGTTGTTGGTACAAGGAAACATAAGCCGGAGCACATAACAAAAATTTTCACCTCGAGGGGAAGTTAAAACAACTCCAGCCCCCGAGCCTTCTAACTACCTGGACCCATCAAAGTGGATAGTCCAAACGTGTTATCTGGCTTCTCCTCAGGTGCCTGCAACTCTGTCCAATCATTGATAAAATCCACCAAGGCTTGAGACTTGATAGCAGTACGTGGCATATATTTCAAACCATGAGGCCCAAGCTCAATAGCCCACTTGGCGACTCGTCCTGTGGCTTCCCTATTCTGGATGATGTCTCCCAAGGATGACTTTGGAAGTACTGCTTCAACTTCCGGTTTGCCATAAACACTCCGTAAACAAGTTTCTGCCAATGTGGATACATTTGTTTAGACTCAATGAGCACCTCACTGATGTAGTAAACCGGCCGTTGAACCGGATGCTCCTTGCCAGCTTCCTTACGCTCTACCACAATGGCAACACTAACAGCTCGTGAGTTACCAGCCACATATAACAACAACGGCTCCTTATCAATGGGAGCCGCAAGGACCGGTGGCTCTGATAACTATCTCTTCAAATCTTCAAAGGCAGCATCAGCAGCATCACTCTAGACAAAGGTGTCTGTTTTCTTCATCATCTGATACAGTGGTAGGGCCTTCTCACCCAACCGGCTTATGAACCGGCTTAAAACAGCAACACGACTTGCCAGTCACTGAACATCATTGATGCACGCCGGTTTAGCCAGAGAGGTAATTGTGATCTTCTCCGGATTAGCTTCAATGCCTCTGTTTGAGACCAGAAACCCCAAGATCTTGCCTGCAGGTACACCAAACACACACTTGGCCGGGTTAAGCATCATCTTATAAACCCGGAGATTATCAAAGGTCTCTTTCAAGTCAGATATCAAGGTTTCCTTCTCTCTGGATTTCACCATGATGTCATCCACATAAGCATGAACATTACGCACGATTTGATCATGTAAACAGTTCTGCACACATCGCTGATAAGTCGCCTGAGCACTCTTGAGCCCAAAAGGCATAGATACATAACAGAAGGCTCCAAACGGAGTGATGAAAGTCGTCTTCTCCTGGTCCTTAACTGCCATTTTGATCTGATGATAACCAGAGTAAGCATCCAAAAAACTTAAACTCTCACAACTCGTCGTAGCATCAATGATTTGATCAATACGGGGGAGAGCAAAGGGATCAGCCGGACAAGCCTTATTTAAGTCCGTGTAGTCCACACACATCCGCCAGGTGCCGTTCTTCTTGAGTACGAGCACCGGGTTAGCCAACCACTCCGGGTGAAAAACTTCCACAATAAACCCGACCGCTAAGAGCCAGGCGACTTCTTCCCCAATAGCTTTCCGTCTCTCTTCGTTGAACCGTCGGAGAAATTGCCTAACCGGCTTATACTTCGGATCAATATTGAGAGTGTGCTCAGCGAGTTCCCTCGGTACACCTGGCATGTCAGAAGGCTTCCATGCAAAGATGTCCCGGTTCTCACGGATGAACTCGATGAGCGCGCTTTCCTATTTAGGATCCAAATTGGTACTGATGCTGAATTGCTTAGAAGAGTCGCCTGGGGTAAAGTCAACAAGCTTCATCTCAGCGGCCGATTTAAACTTCAACGCTGGGTCATGCTCTGTAGTTGGCTTCTTCAGGGAGGTCATATCCGCCGGGTCAACATTGTCTTGATAAAATTTGAGCTCTTTCGCTGCACAGGCAGACTCAGCATAAGCCGCATCGCCTTCTTCACACTCCAAGGCTACCTTTCGACTCCCATGCACAGTGATGGTGCCCTTGTGACCCGGCATCTTGAGCTGCAAATAAACGTAACACGGCCGTGCCATGAACTTAGCATAAGCCGGCCGCCCAAACAAAGCATGATACGGACTCCTGATTTTAACCACTTTGAACGTTAATTTCTCAGCCCTGGAGTCATACTCATCTCCAAAGGCCACTTCCAATTCAATCTTGCCAACTGGGTAAGCCGATTTACCAGGAACCACTCCATGGAAAACAGTGTTGGATGTCCTCAAATTCTTATCAGTCAACCCCATGCATCGAAAGGTCTCATAATAGAGGATATTGATGTTGCTACCTCCGTCCATGAGTACCTTAGTGAATTTATATCCACCAACCTGAGGTGCTACCACCAAGGCTAACTGACCCGGACTATCAACCCGTGGAGGGTGAGCTTCTCTGCTCCATACAATGGGCTGTTCTGACCACCTCAAATAACGAGGAACTGCCAGCTCAACAGAATTCACGACCCTCTTATGAACCTTTTGGTCATGTTTGCATAAGCTAGTGGTAAACACGTGATACTGCCCACTATTCAACTGCTTCGGATGGCTTTGATAACCTGACTGCTGCTGTTGTTGCTCTCCTTGACCAGACTGCTGTTGATTATAACCGCCTTGATGTCCCTGAAAACCGGAGTTTGAACCACCGCCCGGGCCATGAAAACCACCAGCTCCTGAACCGCCGCCAGACCCAGAATTGTCACCAAACGCGTTGGAATTCTTAAAAGCCTTCATGATCGCACAATCTTTCCGTAAGTGGGTGGCGGGTCGTTCCCGGGTGCCATGTCTCGGGCAAGGCTCATTAAGTAACTGCTCAAGAGATGGGCCTGACCCGCCAGATCGAGGGGGCGGCTTGCCCTTACGTCTTTGATTGTTACCTTGTGCATTAGCGTTGGCTACAAACTCCGGGTTGCCGTCCGCCTTACGCTTATTGCCACCTTGATTCATCGGGTTATGCTGCTGACCCTTTCCATTGCCGTTCTTCTTTCCCTTCCCTGTCTTTTCCTCATCAGACGCGGGATCCTTGGTACTATCAGAGTTGGCATATTTGACTAAAGCCGCCATCAGCGTACCCGTATCATCGCAGTCACGCTTAAGGCGCCCCAGTTTCTGCCTCAGCGGCTCAAAGCGGCAATTCTTCTCCAACATGAGGACTGCAGAGCCATCATCCATCTTGTCAGATGAGTATATTATCTCCTTGACCCGGCGTACCCAATGAGTCGTGGATTCACCCTCCTCTTGCTTACAGTTTGTCAAGTCCACAATCGACATAGATTGCTTACAAGTGTCTTTGAAGTTCTGGATGAAACGGGCCTTTAACTCTGCCCATGATCCAATGGAATTGGGTGGCAAACCCTTTAACCAAGACCGGGCCATTCCATCTAACATCATGGTGAAATACTTAGCCATTGCCGCGTCGCTGACCTCCAGTAGCTCCATGGCCATCTCATAACTTTCAATCCATGCTCCGGGATGCAAGTCGGCCGTGTAATTCGGCACCTTTCGAGGTCCCTTGAAGTCCTTGGTTAGGCGCACATTACGCAGAGCCGGTACCAAACAAGGAACACCGCCGGTTCTAGTGGCTACTCCCGTCTCAACGGAAGTCGTCGGATATTCTAGGAAATCTTGATGAGCCGTCTGTTGAGACGCTAGCTGAGCCGCCCGCTCGTTCTCCTGACGTACTCGGTCTTGCACCGGATTATAGCCCTGGTTACAGCGCTGGGCGTTGCTTGACAAAGCTTTAGACTCCATGTGCCTGCTGTAACTCGGACTCCGGTTTTGATGAGGCGGTGCTAACCAAGGCGAAGGAATTGAATGAATCCTATCCCGGCTGTAAGAATAAGTCTCTTGCTGAGCCAGGGCCGTCTGGAGAAGTTCTCTGACCCTCCGGGTCTCCACCGCTGTTGGATCATCACCGTCCATGGGGAGAGCCGCCAAGCGCGCCGATGCTGCGATTAAGTTCTCCATGGGGTTGGAAAAGTGACCCGGCGGTATCGGTACGTAACGGGGCGGAGCCATACTCCCATGTGGAGGTGCCATCTCCCGAGGCTGAGTCGGTCCTCCTGTTCCGGCTGTCATAAACTGATTTGCATCTGGCGGGTTACTTGGACCGGCTCCGGGTGTAGCAAAAAGATTCCGAGGATCATAAACCGGAGGTAAACGGGACTGGGATTTCTCATGTCTCCTCCTCATCACCTTGTTGGACGCGTTTAGGCTCATCGTGAGCTGGTAGGCTTCTAACTGTAGCCGCTGCGCCCATGCATCTAGAGCCGCCCGCTCTACGACCAACCTAGTGTCCTCAGCTGCCAAGGCCTCCTTGGCCCGAGCTATCTCCTCGCGCACCCGTGCCACCTCCGCGTCATGCTCATCTTTATTTGCGGGAATAACCATGGCGGTTAACAGGGTCGTAAGCTTGTCCATGAGATCTATCAAGACTGAGCGGCGGGGCGACGTGGCCTCTCGCTCGCTGCCCCGCCCGGATGTTATTGCTGTAGCGGCTGCAAAATTTTGGCCGGGTTGAGTCCCAGCCATGAAGACTCCTGCCCATCTTGGCGGCTCATAGGGGTCCGGAATACTAGTGCCATCGGAACATCCCCCAAGCATGCCGTCTTGCACTTGGTATAGCGAATCTGTTGAACCAGCGGACGAATCACCGTCCGAGAGGATGGTCGTCTCACCACCATCTTCAGATCCTTCAGAAAGTTCCTCTCCGTGGATGCAGCCCACGAAGGCACGCTTCATGACGGGTTGAACTCGGGCCTTTCTCGCATGCTGAGCCGTTTCGACAAGGTCGGTGCAATTGTCCGGCTCAGGGTCCGGTTCACCAATCCGGCCGATGAAGACGTGGATTCCACCGAAGGGGACCCGGTACCCGTACTCAATTGAGCCGGCGTCGGGGCCCCATCCTTCATCATCGATGTAGATCTTGCAGCGACGACTCTTGGTCATCCGGCCCACTACGTATCCCTTGAGCCCTTCGAAGTTTCCCTTCAAGAACTCAAATCCACCGTGCGTTGGCCCCAAGGTGGGCGCCAACTGTCATGGAATTGTCACGTCAGATGTCCTCATGAAAGGACTTAGTTGTGGAGCCATTGCAACTAGGAAGCTTGAAGGGGTTAATCGGGACAAGGGACACAAGACGTTTATACTAGGTCAGCCCCTTACGGTGAAGGTAAAGCCTACGTATAGTTGGGTTGGTATTGATGTTTCGATGACCAGGGAGTGAGATACGCTATGCCCGGTTCTCGATGAGTTGTTTCTTACCCTAAGCCGCCGGCGGGTCGTCCCCTTATATACACGGGTTGACGTCATGCGGCTTACAGAGTCCCGACCGGTTTATAAACAGTTTACGGCTCGGTGACTAGTCAAATCTACCTTATGATACAAGTCATATGATTATGACGGTTTACTACGACGGGCCTTAAGTCGCTTGTGGGCCTTAGACCCTGTACTGAACCGCCATCTTCATGCTTGGTCTTGGGCTTCATTCCGGTGAGTCTTCTTTGTGTAACCCGGCCCCTCCTGGGCGGCTTACTCAAATAGTTACATCCCCAACATAGCTGCTTCGGAAGCAGCAAATGAAGGAGTCTGGATGAAGGAGTTCATTTCCGATCTAGGTGTCATACCTAGTGCATCGGGACCAATGAAGATCTTGTGTGACAATACTGGTGCAATTGCCTTGGCAAAGGAATCCAGATTTCACAAGAGGACCAAGCACATCAAGAGACGCTTCAATTCCATCCGGGACCAAGTCCAGGTGGGAGACATAGAGATTTGCAAGATACATACGGATCTGAATGTTGCGAGACCGTTGACTAAGCCTCTTCCACGAGCAAAACATGATCAACACCAAGGCTCCATGGGTGTTAGAATCATTACTGTGTAATCTAGATTATTGACTCTAGTGCAAGTGGGAGACTAAAGGAAATATGCCCTAGAGGCAATAATAAAGTTATTATTTATTTCCTTATATCATGATAAATGTTTATTATTCATGCTAGAATTGTATTAACCAGAAACATGATACATGTGTGAATACATAGACAAACTTAATGTCACTAGTATGCCTCTACTTGACTAGCTCATTAATCAAAGATGGTTATGTTTCCTAACCATGACATGAGTTGTCATTTGATTAACGAGATCACATCATTAGGAGAATGATGTGATTGACTTGGCCCATTCTGTTAGCTTAGCACTTGATCGTTTAGTATGTTGTTATTGCTCTCTTCATGAGTTATACATGTTCCTACAACTATGAGATTATGCAACTTCCATTTACCGGAGGAACACTTTGTGCGCTACCAAATGTCACAACATAACTGGATGATTATAAAGGAGCTCTACAGGTGTCTCCAAAGGTACATGTTGAGTTGGCGTATTTCGAGATTAGGTTTTGTCACTCTGATTGTCGGAGAGGTATCTCTGGGCCCTCTCGGTAATGCACATCACTATAAGCCTTGAAAGCAATGTAACTAATGAGTTAGTTACGGAATGATGCATTACATAACGAGTAAAGAGACTTGCCAGTAACGAGATTGAACTAGGTATTGAGATACCGACGATCGAATCTTGGGCAAGTAACATACCGATGACAAAGGGAACAACGTATGTTGTTATGCGGTTTTTTGACCGATAAAGATCTTCGTAGAATATGTTGGAGCCAATATGAGCATCCAGGTTCTGCTATTGGTTATTGACCGGAAACGTGTCTCGGTCATGTCTACATAGTTCTCGAACCCGTAGGGTCCACACGCTTAAGGTTTCGATGACAATTATATTATGAGTTTATGAGTTTTGATGTACCAAAGGTTGTTCGGAGTACCAGATGTGATCACGGACATGACGAGGAGTCTCGAAATGGTCAATACATAAAGATCGATATATTGGACGACTATATTTGGACACCGGAAAGGTTCAGGGTGAGATTGGGACAATATCGGAGTTCCGGGAGGTTATCGGAACCCCCCGGGAGGTATATGGGCCTTATTGGGCCTTAGTGGAAAGGAGGGGAAAGGAGCAAAGGATGGGGCGCCCCCCCCCCCCCAAGCCCAATCCGAATTGGGAGGGGGGCCGCCCCCCCCTTTCCTTCCTCCCCCCTTCCTCTTCCTTCCCTCTCCCTCTCCTAATAGGAAAAGGGGGAGTCCTACTCCCAGTGGGAGTTGGACTCCCCCCAGGGCGCGCCAACCCCCTTGGTCGCCCCCCTCCTCCACTCCTTTATATACAGGGGAGGGGGCACCCCATAGACACAACAATTGATCTCTTGATCTCTTAGCCGTGTGCGGTGCCCCCCTCCATCATAGTCCTCCTCGACAATATTGTAGCGGTGCTTAGGCGAAGCCCTGCGAGGGTAGAACATCAAGATCGTCACCACACCGTCGTGCTGACGGAACTCTCCCTCGACACTCGGCTGGATCGGAGTACGAGGGACGTCATCGAGCTAAACGTGTGCTAGAACTCGGAGGTGCCGTAGTTTTGGTGCTTGATCGGTCGGGCCGTGAAGACGTACGACTACATCAACCGCGTTGTTCTAATGCTTCCGCTTTCGGTCTATGAGGGTACGTGGACACACTCTCCCCTCTCATTGCTATGCATCACCATGATCTTGTGTGTGCGTAGGAAGTTTTTTGAAATTACTACGTTCCCCAACATGGGTTACATGCCATGTAAACAGCACTGACGTTATCATAGAAGACAACGGTCACGGACGGAAGAGGACGATGAAGCTCAAGAAGAAGCTGTCGAAGCTAGCAACACTCAGCCACAACATGTGCCACGGCTCTGTACTCGGCCTCGACACTGGAGCGAGATACCGTGGCCTGGCGTTTGGAGGACCAAGACACCAGGTTGTCACCGTGGTAGACACAGTAGCCAGATGTAGAGCGTCGGGTGTCGGGGCAGCCGACCCAATCCGCGTTGGAGTAGGCAGTGAGCAAGGCGGTCGGTGTGGAGTGGAGCTGAAGACCGAGCTCGAGAGTGCAACGAACATAGCGAAGAATCCGCTTGACGAGGTTGAGATGAGGTTCCCGGGGAGCGTGCATGTAGAGGCATGCTTGCTGGACAGCATGAGCAATGTCGGGGCGAGTGAGCGCCAGGTACTGAAGGGCCCCGGCAAAACTCCGGTACTCAGTGGCATCGGTGACGAGGGGACCCTCATCGGCGGAGAGCTTGCAACGGGTGTCAATGGACGTAACACACGGGTTGCAATCCATCATGCCAGCGCGCTGAAGAAGGTCGATGGCGTACTGGCGCTGCGAGAAAAGCATCCCTGAAGCGGACCAAGAGACCGGGATCCCGAGGAAGTAAGTCAAGTCCCCAAGATCGGTCATGGAGAACTCCCGGTGGAGCTGGTCGGTGATGTGCTAGAGAAGCCCGGCGCTGGACGCGGTGAGGATGATGTTGTCCATGTAGAGAAGCAAGTAGGCCATCTCAGAGCTGCACCGAAGCACGAACAGAGACACGTCACTCTGGGAAGCCACAAATCCCAGTCGATGAGTGATACGTCTCCAACGTATCTATAATTTTTGATTGTTTCATGCTATTATATTACCCCTTTTGGATGTTTATGGGCTTTAGTTTACACATTTATATCATTTTTGGGACTAACCTACTAACCGGAGGCCCAACCCATATTGCTGTTTTTTTGCCTATTTCAGTATTTCGAAGAAAAGGAATATCAAACGGAGTCCAAACGGAATGAAACCTTCGGGAGCGTGATTTTTGGAACAAATCTGATCGGAGAGCTTGGAGTGCAAGTCAAGAAGCTCCCGAGGGCCCCACGAGATAGCCCCCCCTGTAGGGCGCGCCCCCTGTCTCGTGGGCCCCTCGGGCGGTCACCGACGTATTTCTTCCTCCTATATATACCTATGTACCGCGAAAACATCCAGGAGCACCACGAAACACAATTTCCACCGCCGTAACCTTCTGTATTCGCGAGATCTCATCTTGGAGCCTTCGCTGGCACTCTGTCGGAGGGGGAATCAACCATGGAGGGCTTCTACATCAACATCCTTGCCCCTCCGATGAGTTGTGAGTAGTTTACCACAGACCTACGTGTCCATAGTTATTAGCTAGATGGCTTCTTCTCTCTTTTTGGATCTCAATACAATGTTCTCCCCCTCTCTTGTGGAGATCTATTAGATGTAAACTCTTTTTGCGGTGTGTTTGTCGAGATCCGATGAATTGTGGGTTTATGATCAAGTTTATCTATGAATAATATTTGAATCTTCTCTGAATTCTTTTATGTATGATTGAGTTATCTTTGCAAGTCTCTTCGAATTATTATTTTGGTTTGGCCTACTAGATTGATCTTTCTTGCCATGGGAGAAGTGCTTAGCTTTGGGTTCAATCTTGCGGTGTTCTTACCCAGTGATAGAAAGGGTTTGCAAGACACGTATTGTATTGTTGCCATCGAGGATAACAAGATGGGATTTATATCATATTGCATGTGTTTATCCCTCTACATCATGTCATCTTGCTTAATGCGTTACTCTGTTCTTATGAACTTAATACTCTAGATGCAGGCAGGAGTTGGTCGATGTGTGGAGTAATAGTAGTAGATGCAGGCAGGAGTCGGTCTACTTGTTATGGACGTGATGCCTATATACATGATCATGCCTAGATAATCTCATAACTATGCGCTTTTCTATCAATTGCTCGACAGTAATTTGTTCACCCACGTAATATTCATGCTATCTTGAGAGAAGCCTCTAGTGAAACCTATGCCCCCCCGGGTCTATCTCTTATCATATTTGCTTTCAATCTATCTTTATTTGCATCTTTACTTTTTGCATCTATCTTATAAAATACCAAAAATATATTTATCTTATCATACTATCTTTATTAGATCTCACTTCCGCAAGTGGCCGTGAAGGGATTGACAACCCCTTTATTGCGTTGGTTGTGAGTTCTCAGTTTGTTTGTGTTGGTGCGTGGGACTTTTGAGGAGCCTCCTACTGGATTGATACCTTGGTTCTCAAAACTGAGGGAAATACTTACGCTACACTTTGCTGCATCACCCTCTCCTCTTCGAGGAAAACCAACGCAAGCTCAAGACGTAGCAAGAAGGATTTCTGGCGCCATTGCCGGGGAGGTCTTCGCTCAAGTCAAGTCATACCAAGTACCCATCACAAACCCATCTCCCTCGCATTTACTTTATTTGTCATTTGCCTCTCATTTTCCTCTCCCCCACTTCACCCTTGCCGTTTTATTCGCCCTCTCTTTCCCAATCTCCTCCTCTCTTTTCGCTTGCCGTTTTTCTATTTGCTTGTGTGCTGGATTACTTGTTGCCATGGCGCAAGATAATACCAAATTGTGTGACTTCTCGAACACCAATAATAATGATTTCCTTAGTACTCCGATTGCTTCTCTTAATGATGTTGAGTCTTGTGAAATCAATACCGCTTTGCTGAATCTTGTTATGAAAGATCAATTCGCCGGCTTTCCTAGTGAAGATGCCGCTACTCATCTAAACAACTTTGTTGATTTGTGTGATATGCAAAAGAAGAAAGATACGGATAACAATATTATCAAATTGAAGTTATTTCCGTTTTCACTTAGAGATCGTGCTAAAGTTTGGTTTTCGTCTTTGCCTAAAAACAGTATTGATTCTTGGAACAAGTGCAAAGATGCTTTTATCTCTAAGTATTTTCCTCCCGCTAAGATCATCACTCTTAGGAACGATATTATGAATTTTAAACAACTTGATCATGAGAATGTTGCCCAATCTTGGGAAAGAATGAAATTGATGCTTCGTAATTGCCCTATTCATGGTTTGAATTTATGGATGATCATACAAATTTTTTATGCCGGTTTGAACTTTGCTTCTAGAAATCTCTTAGATTCGGTCGCGGGAGGCACGTTTATGGAAATTACGTTAGGAGATGCTACAAAATTGCTTGATAATATTATGGCTAATTATTCTCAATGGCACACCGAAATATCTTCTGGTAAAAAAGTGCATGCTATAGAAGAAATTAATGTTTTGAGTGGAAAGATGGATGAACTTGTGAAGATGTTTGCTACTAGAAATACTCCTCTTGATCCTAATGATATGCCTTTGTCTTCCTTGATTGAGAATAATAATGAATCTATGGATGTGAATCTTGTTGGTAGGAATAGTTTTGGAAACAATGCTTATAGAGGAAATTTTAATGCTAGACCGTTCCCTAGTAATCCCTCTAATAATTATGGAAATTCCTACAATAATTCTTATGGTAATTTTAGTAAGATGCCCTCTGATTTTGAGAATAGTGTGAAAGAATTTATGATTTCTCAAAAGAATTTTAATGCTTTGCTTGAAGAAAAATTGCTCAAAGTTGATGATTTGGCTAGGAACGTTGATAGACTTTCGCTTGATGTTAATTCTCTTAACTTGGATCTTCTTCTACTAAGCATGATATCAATGAGTCTCTCAAAGTAATGAGAATTTCCATTGACGAGTGCAAGGAAAGAACCGCTAGATTGCGTGCTAAAAAAAGCTTTATAAAAGCGTGTTCTTCTAGTCTCCATGAAAATAATGATGAGGATCTTAAAGTTATTGATGTGTCTCCGATTAGATCTATGTTTTGCAATATGAATTTTGATGATTATGGGAGTGATGATGAATCAACTTTGCCTAGAAGGCGTCCCAAAAATTTGGAATCTTTAGATCTTGATGTTAAATTTGGTAAAAGAGAGATTGGAGAATCCTCAACTTCTAATAATATTGAACCTACTATCTCGGATTTCAAGGAATTTGATTATGATAATTGCTCCTTAAAAGGTTGTATTTCCTTGTTGCAATACGTTGTTAATTCTCCTCATGCTTATAGTCAAAACAAAGCTTTTACCAAACATATTGTTGATGCCTTGATGCAATCTTATGATGAAAAACTTAATTTGGAAGTTTCTATACCTAGAAAACTTAATGATGAGTGGGAACCTACTATAAAGATTAGAATTAAAGATTATAAGTGTTTTGCTTTGTGTGATTTGGGTGCTAGTGTTTCCACGATTCCGAAAACTTTATGTGATATTCTAGGTTTCCATGATCTTGATGATTGCTCTTTAAATTTGCACCTTGCGGATTCCACCATTAAAAAGCCTATGGGAAGGATCAATGATGTTCTTATTGTTGCAAATAGAAATTTGATGCCCGTAGATTTTATCGTTCTTGATATAGATTGCAATCTTTCTTGCCCTATTATTCTCGGTAGACCTTTCCTTAGAACGATTGGTGCGATTATTGATATGAAGGAAGGGAATATTAGATTCCAATTTCCATTAAAGAAAGGCATGGAGCACTTTCCAAGAAAGAAAGTTAAATTACCTTATGAATCTATCATGCATGCTACTTATGAATTTAGTGCCAAAGATGGCACTCGTTAGATCTATCTTCACTTTTATGCCTAGCTAGGGGCGTTAAACGATAGCGCTAGTTGGGAGGCAACCCAATTTTTCTTCATATTTTTTGTTTTTGCTCCTGTTTAGTAATAAATCTTGCATCTACCTTCTGTTTAGATGTGTTTTTATCTTTTAATTAGTGTTTGTGCCAAGTAGAACCTATAGGATAACCTACGATGATAGTTGATTTGATTCTGCTGAAAAACAGAAACTTTGCACACACGAATATAATTTTGTTAAATCACAGGAACGTGATTTTGCGTTGATTCTTTTTGCTGCTGTTCAATAGACAATTTTTCCAGGACTTCCTATTTTGGTAGGATTTTTAGAGTTCCAGAAGTTTGCATTAGTTACAGATTGCTACAGACTGTTCTGTTTTTGACAGATTCTGTTTTTCGTGTGTTGTTTGCTTATTTCAATGCATCTATGGCTAGTAATTCAGTCTATGAACCATAAAGAAGTTGGAATAGAGTAGGTTTAACACCAAATTAAATAAAGAATGAGTCCATTGCAGTACCTTATGTGGTGGTTTTGTTTTCTTTCACTAACGGAGCTTATAAGATTTCCTGTTGAGTTTTGTGTTGTGAAGTTTTCAAGTTTTGGGTAAAGCTTTTATGGACTATGGAATAAAGGGTGGCAAAAGCCTAAGCTTGGGGATGCCCATGGCACCCCAAGATATTCAAGAATAGCCAAAGCCTAAGCTTGGGGATGCCCGGAAGGCATCCCTCTTTAAATCTTCGTTCATTGGTAACTTTACTTGGAGCTATATTTTTATTCGCCACATGATATGTGTTTTGCTTGGAGCATCGTGTATTATATTAGTCTTTGCTTTTTAGTTTACCACAATCATCCTTGCTGTACACACCCTTTGGGAGAAGCCTATTTGATTAGAACTTGCTAGAATACTCTATGTGCTTCACTTATATCTTTTGAGCTTGATAGTTTTTGCTCTAGTGATTCACTTATATCTTTTAGAGCACGGTGGTGTCTTAATTTTGAAGAAATTGCTAGTCTCTCATGATCACTTATATTATTTTGAGAGTCTTTTAGAACAGCATGGTATTTGCTATTATCATAAAGTTGGTCCTAGAATGATGAGCATCCAAGTTGGGTATAATAAAAACTATCATAGGAAGTGAATTGGATGCTATGATCAACTTGATACTTGATAATTGTTTTGAGATATGGAGGTAGTGATATTAAAGTCATGCTAGTTGGGTGATTATGAATTCAAAGAATGCTTGTGTTGAAGTTAGCAAATCCCGTAGCATGCACGTATGGTTAAAGTTATGTAACAAATTTGAAACATGAAGTGTACTTGGCTTGTGCATCCTTATGAGTGGCGGTCGGAGACGAGCGATGGTCTTTTCCTACCAATCTATCCCCCTAGGAGCATGCGTGTAGTACTTGATTTTTGATGACTTCTAAATTTTTGCAATAAGTATATGAGTTCTTTTGACTAATGTTGAGTCCATGGATTATATGCACTTTTACCTTTCCACCTTTGCTAGCCTCTTCGGTATCGTGCATTGCCCTTTCTCACCTTGAGAGTTGGTGCAAACTTCGCCGGTGCATCCAAACCCCGTGATACGATACGCTCTATCACACATAAACCTCCTTATATCTTCCTCAAAACAGCCACATACCTACCCATTTATGGCATTTCCATAGCCATTCCGAGATATATTGCCATGCAACTTTCCACCGTTCCGTTCATCATCATCATGATATACTTTACTTTTGTCATATTGCCATTGCATGATCATGTAGTTGACATCGTATTTGTGGCAAAGCCACCAAGCATTATTTTCATACATGTCACTCTTGATTCATTGCACCATCCCGGTACACCGCCGGAGGCATTCATATAGAGTCATATCTTGTTCTAGTTTCGAGTTGTAATTCTTATGTTGTAATCAATAGAAGTATGATGATCATCATTATTAGAGCATTGCCCAAAGAAAAGAAAAAAGAAGAAAGGCCAAAAAGAAAAAAAAGAAAAAAAGAAAGGCCCAAAAAAAGAAAAAAAAAAGAAAACAAATAAAAAAGGCAATGTTACTATCTCTTTTTCCACACTTGTGCTTCAAAGTAGCACCTTGTTCTTCATGTAGAGAGTCTCATATATTGTGCTTCAAAGTAGCACCATTTTTTCATATAGTGAGTCTCATAAGTTGTCTTTTTCATACTAGTGGGAATTTTTTATTATAGAACTTGGCTTGTATATTCCTATGATGGGCTTCCTCAAATGCCCTAGGTCTTCGTGAGCAAGCAAGTTGGATGCACACCCACTAGTTTTCTTTTGTTGAGCATTCATTTATAGCTCTAGTGCATCCGTTGCATGGCAATCCCTACTCCTCATGTTGACATCAATTGATGGGCATCTCCATAGCCCGTTGATTATCCTCGTCAATGTGAGACTTTCTCCTTTTTGTCTTCTCCACACAATCCCCATCATCATATTCTATTCCACCCATAGTGCTATATCCATGGCTCACGCTCATGTATTGCGTGAAGGTTTGAAAAGTTTGAGATTATTTAAGTATGAAACAATTGCTTGGCTTGTCATCGGGGGTATAGAAGTTTGGAGCATCTTTGTGTGACGAAAATGAAGCATAGCCTAACTATATGATTTTGTAGGGATGAACTTTCTTTTGCCATGTTATTTTGAGAAGACATGATTACTTTGATTAGTATGCTTGAAGTGTTACTATTTCTTATGTCAATATGAACTTTTATTTTGTATTCATTTGGATCTGAACATTCATGCCACAATAAAGAAAATTACATTATGAATTATGCTAGGTAGCATTCCACATCAAAAATTCTCTTTTTATCATTTACCTACTCGAGGACGAGCAGGAATTAAGCTTGGGGATGCTTGATACATCTCCAACATATCTATAATTTTTGATTGTTCCGTGCTATCATATTACCCCTTTTGGATGTTTATGGGCTTTATTTTACACATTTATATCATTTTTGGGACTAACCTACTAACCGGAGGCCCAACCCATATTGCTGTTTTTTTTTTGCCTATTTCAGTATTTGGAAGAAAAGGAATATCAAACGAAGTCCAAACGGAATGAAACCTTCGGGAGCGTGATTTTTGGAACAAATCTGATCGGAGAGCTTGGAGTGCAAGTCAAGAAGCTCCCGAGGGCCCCACGAGATAGGGCCCCCCTGTAGGGCGCCCCCTGTCTCGTGGGCCCCTCGGGCGGTCACCGACGTACTTCTTCCTCCTATATATACCTATGTACCGTGAAAACATCCAGGAGCACCACGAAACACAATTTCCACCGCTGTAACCTTCTGTATCCGCGAGATCTCATCTTGGAGCCTTCGCCGACACTCTGTCGGAGGGGGAATCAACCACGGAGGGCTTCTACATCAACATCCTTGCCCTTCCGATGAGTTGTGAGTAGTTTACCACAAACCTACGGGTCCATAGTTATTAGCTAGATGGCTTCTTCTCTCTTTTTGGATCTCAATACAATGTTCTCCTCCTCTCTTGTGGAGATCTATTCGATGTAAACTCTTTTTGCGGTGTGTTTGTCGAGATCCGATGAATTGTGGGTTTATGATCAAGTTTATCTATGAATAATATTTGAATCTTCTCTGAATTCTTTTATGTATGATTGAGTTATCTTTGCAAGTCTCTTCGAATTATTAGTTTGGTTTGGCCTACTAGATTGATCTTTCTTGCCATGGGAGAAGTGCTTAGCTTTGGGTTCAATCTTGCGGTGTTCTTACCCATTGACAGAAAGGGTTGCAAGACACGTATTGTATTGTTGCCATCGAGGATAACAAGATGGGGTTTATATCATATTGCATGTGTTTATCCCTCTACATCATGTCATCTTGCTTAATGCGTTACTCTGTTCTTATGAACTTAATACTCTAGATGCAGGCAGGAGTTGGTCGATGTGTGGAGTAATATTAGTAGATGCACGCAGGAGTCGGTCTACTTGTTATGGACGTGATGCCTATATACATGATCATGCCTAGATAATCTCATAACTATGTGCTTTTCTATCAATTGCTCGACAGTAATTTGTTCACCCACCGTAATATTCATGCTATCTTGAGAGAAGCCTCTAGTGAAACCTATGCCCCCGGGTCTATCTCTTATCATATTTGCTTTCAATCTATCTTTATTTGCATCTTTACTTTTTGCATCTATCTTATAAAATACCAAAAATATATTTATCTTATCATACTATCTTTATGAGATCTCACTTTCGCAAGTGGCCGTGAAGGGATTGACAACCCCTTTATTGCGTTGGTTGTGAGTTCTCAGTTTGTTTGTGTAGGTGCGTGGGACTTTTGAGGAGCCTCCTACTGGATTGATACCTTGGTTCTCAAAACTGAGGGAAATACTTACGCTACACTTTGCTGCATCACCCTCTCCTCTTCGAGGAAAACCAACGCAAGCTCAAGACGTAGCAATGAGCATGATGAGCGAACCGCTGGTACCACGCGCGGGGCGCCTACTTGAGTCCATAGAGGGACTTGTGGAGCAGGCATACGTGATGAGGGCGTGTGGGGTCGATAAAGCCGGGCGGCTGCTCACAATGTACCACCTCGTCAAGATCGCCATGGATAAAGGTGTTCTTGACGTCCAACTGATGAACCAGACAATCATGTGAGACGGCAATGCTGAGCACAACGCGGATCGTGGCTGGCTTGACGATGGGACTAAAAGTCTCATTGTAGTCAATACCAGGCTGCTTCGAGGATCCACGGACCACCCACCTGGCCTTGTACCGAGCAAGAGCACCATCGGCACCAAACTTGTGCTTGAAGATCCACTTCCCTGAAACAACGTTAGCACCAACCGGACGAGGAACAAGAGTCCAAGTGCGGTTCTGAAGAATAGCATTGTACTGCTCGGACATGGCTGCACGCCAAAGAGGATCCTGGAGAGCAGAGCGATAGGTTTTGGGAATAGGGGATATGGAAGAGTGTTCAGCCAATAGATTAAGTTTGTCAATGGGATGAAAAATGCCACGCTTGGCGCGAGTGAGCATGGTATGGGTGTTGGTGGTGGAAGCGGTGCTGCCGCGAGAGCGACGAGGAGGGGGAGGGGGTGGCGGCGGTGGTGGGGAAAGGGACTGGCTGGGGGACGCAGACGGGGGCGGCGCAGGTGAGGCGGGCGCTGTGGCGATCGACGTCGGGGGTACAAGCCCCGAGCCATGCAAAGCGGGCTGGGCCGAGGAGGCCGGCGCCATGTTGGGCTGGCCCGCCAGGGGCGCGACGACCGCGGGAGCCGGGTGTGTGGTGACCAGGTCTAGGAGAAAGTCGAGATCGTCCGGAGACTGAGCGGTGCGAGTGGTGGCAAAGGGAAAGGTGTGTTCGTCAAAAATGACATGGCGGGAGATGATGATGCGGCGCGACGATAAGTCGAGACACCGATAACCGTGGTGCGAGGCAGGATACCCAAGGAAAACACATGCGGTGGAGCGAGGGGCGAGTTTATGAGGTGCCGTGGCGGACTGATTTCGAAAGCATAGGCAGCCGAAGACACGGAGGTCAGAGAAGGAGGGTGGCTTTTTGGTATAGGAGTGCATACGGGATCCAAAAATCCAATGCTTGGCTTGGACGGCGGTTAAGCAAGAAGGTCGCGTGGCAAGGGCCTCAGCCCAGTACGCGGGAGGCATATAAGCTTGGAACAGTAGGGTGCGAGTGATGTCGTTGAGCGTGCGAAGGACACGTTCGGCCTTGCCAT
The DNA here is from genome assembly GCA_021437245.1 of Aegilops speltoides. Taxonomy (NCBI): domain Eukaryota; kingdom Viridiplantae; phylum Streptophyta; class Magnoliopsida; order Poales; family Poaceae; genus Aegilops; species Aegilops speltoides. Next base: position 178,927,567 of record CM038146.1, read on the forward strand.
TTTGAGGAGAAGTGTATGGGCAGGACATGCGGAGGTGTATGCCGTTGCGGGCAAGAAACTCGACGAAGGTAGAGTTAACGAACTCGGTACCATTGTCGGTTTGGAAGGACATGACAGGGAGGTTGAATTGTGTGCGTGCGTAAGCGACAAAGTTGATGAGAATATCACAAGTGTCGGATTTCCGGTGAAGAGGAAACATCCACATAAAATGAGAAAAATCATCAACAATGACAAGGTAATATTTAAAACCAGAATTACTAGCAACAGGTGATGTCCATAAATCACAATGAAGTAATTGGAACGGAGTGACACAAACTATTGATGATCTAGAAAATGGTAAAACGCACGTGCTTGCCAAGTTGGCATGCATGACACACCTGAGTGCTTTTTATTACATGGAATAGCAAATTCTGAAGATAAATGTGGCATAGAGTCACGACTCGGATGTCCTAAGCGACGATGACATAGCTCCGATGAGGTGGTCGTGGTGACGAGTCCAAATGGCGAGGTGGTGGGGTTGGTGTTGGCGAAGAACTCATAGAGTGGTCCGAGGCTACTGCAACGAATGATCTCGCGCCGAGTGTGCGGATCCTTAATAGAAAAACCACACGGGTCATATTCGACAGAAACAGAATTATCGATGGTAAACTGACGAGTAGAAAGGAGATTTTAGATAATATCTGGAACAACAAGAACATTGTTTAGGTAAAAGGTGTGACTAGGTGTGTGGAGAGTGACGTGGCCGGTGGCGGTGATGGGGAGAGGGGCGCCATTGCCAACGGTAACATGAAGGAAGGGAGGAGGATGGGAGGAAGTGGAGAGTATACCAGGGTCGGAGACCATGTGCGAGGTGGCTCCGGAATCCATCACCCATGCGCCTGCCGTGGAGGAGCCGGCGGCAGAGGGACTGGCGATGGCGTTCAGGGCGACGACGAGGGCGGAGTAGTCCCATGCAGGGGCCTGGACGGTGCCGGCGGGGTTGTAGGGCGCCGCGGGTGGAGGCGGGTTGGTGCCCCAGGCCTGGCCATGCAGGGGCGCCAGCTAGGTCGTGTAGGCGACATGGCCTGGGGGCACCCAGGTGGACTGGTGAGGCGGTGACGCAGAAGTCGTGGACCGCGGGGCTGGCCCGAGGAGGCCAGCGCCCCCGGTAGGAGCAGCCGGAGCGCCGTAGGGATGCCAGGTGGGCTGCATCTGCTGAGTCTGGCCGGTGTAGGGGTTGAAGCAGATCCACGGGCCGGCCGCGGCGGTGGGGTAGGCAGTGTTGGAGTTGGCAGCGCCCCCGCCGACGTTCCTTTTTCTTCTTTGACCAGTGGCCGCCGTTGCCGCCATTGCCGCCATTGCCGCCTGAGTTACCGCCGGTGGAGGATCCGGCGGTGTTGTCGTAGAGGCGACCTGAGACGGCACGGGGCCGCCCGGGGCAGCGTTGGCAAGCTGGTGCTCGCGCATAAGGAGGATGGAGCGCGTCTGCAGGAAGGTGGGAGCCGGAACCTGCATCGCGATGAGGGTGGTGATGTCGGAGAAGCGGGGGTTGAGCCCCCGAAGACAGGTGAGGACCAGGGTCTGGTCGGTCACGGGCTGTCCCACGTCCGCGATCGCGTCGGAGAGGGCCTTCAGGCGATGATAGTAGGCGGTGATGGTGAGGTCGCCTTGGACGATGGCCCGAAACTCCGCCTCGAGGTAGACGGCGTGCGTGAGCTGATTGTCGAGGAAGAGGTTCCTGATCAGCGCGTAAGCCTCGTACGCGGTTTGATCTTGAGCCATGATCGTGTCGAGGATGTCCTCGCCGATGGAGCCGTAGATCCACAAGCGCACGACGTAGTCCTGGCGCTGCCAGTCGGCCGTGCGGGCGTCCGGCGGCGTGACGACGGAGATGTGGTCGGTCAGGTCATACTTGCCGAGGAGGACGGTGATGAGCATACACCACTTGGCGTAGTTGGACTTCTGGAGGTCGAGGACAACGGGAACGTGCGTCTTAACGCTGGCGACGTGGACGGCCTGGGAGGCCGGCGACGCGATGGAGGGGATGAGGGCCCCGGAGGTCTGCGTCCCGAGCGTCAATGAAGTGGAGGCCTTGAGCGCAGATGAGGTGGAGGGGGGGTCGACATGGCAGCGGCCTAGGGAGGGAGGAGGAGCCGCGGCGGCGCCTGGGAAGGGTGGGCGCCGGTGGCTTAGGGTTCGGTGGCGGCGGAAACTAGGTTGTAGGACCTAGGGCTGATACCATATAAACGTGAAACGGTTTGAGGGAAGACGCCTCTTAAGAGGCGACCGGCTCATATATTTATAGCAGGATTACAAGTCTTAGAGACCAAAGAATAAACCCTATACGCGTATATGTACAACCGTATGCAAACAGAATACGCGAGGTTAGCTATACAAAGTTATACGTTAACATTGAGCACCAGTCTGACTTTTTCTTTAAATAATGTAAAAGTAATGCCCTAAAATTTGAGAACCGTGTGAAACATGATGATCTGATGGCGGGAAGGTCTGGAGGCGGATCCAACGACAGGAAGGAGCTCGGTGGGGACGGCGACGATGATAGCGGACTTTGGTGGCGGGGTAGTTTAGGGATGATGGCAGGAGCTCGGGGACGACGATGAGCGGTGCTCATGGATGGCGGCATGAGCTTGACGACCGCGACGGACGACACCGAGGAGCAGGGTGTGGTGGACAACATTGGCGGGATGGCACAACCGCGTAGCCAGCTTAGAGGGGTCGGGGCGGCCGCGACATAGATCATCGAGGAGCGGTATGGGGTGAGAGGCTTCATGGTGGTCGGCGTGGATGTAGGGTGAGGCGACGCGGCAATGGTGAAAGTTCACGGTGGCGGTTCGTCTTTGTTTTTAGGGCAGCTGCTAGTGGTGTTGCAAATATATGTCACTTGGAGTTAAAATTTAGGACTGCTGCAAATTTTCCGGCACCAAATAGAGACACACCATTTGTTGAAGGTCGTTGTTTTACATCACCCTTTGAAGATGCTCTTACACGCACATACAGTACTTTTTCTTTGGCTTGCTTGCTGTGGTGTACCAAGAATATTGATGACAACGTGCACAAACTGAGAGCCGTTTATCCAGAAACCAACGCTTGAGATCGATCAGGACATAAATAAGTCTTTAGGGAAAAAAAAGCATCGCAGAAGATCTAAACGGCCTCTTTGTTGCAGAAAACACCCTCGAGTCGCCGTTCCCTTTCAATCCGCACCCCGCATCACTCCCTCGCTCCACTCCCATCCTCACCTCCGGCGATGGCCGGCCGCCTCGCCGGCGCCGGCGCTTCCTCGCCCCTCCCTCGCGCGCTCCTCCTCCTCGCCGTGGTAGCTCTCTTCTCTATATCCTTCCTCTCCCTCCGCTCGCTCCGCCCCGCCGCGCCCCCCCCCCCTAGATGAACCCCGCCGCCTCCCGCTCTCCTCTCCTCCGCCGGCGTCGCGCCCGTCGGTCTACCACTCTCCCGAGGCGTTCGCGGCGGGGTACGCGGAGATGGAGCGGAGCTTCAAGGTCTACATCTACCCGGACGGCGACCCCAAGACCTTCTACCAGACGCCCCGGAAGCTCACGGGCAAGTACGCCAGCGAGGGATACTTCTTCCAGAACATTCGGGAGAGCCGCTTTCGCACCGAAGACCCCGACAAGGCCGACCTCTTCTTCGTCCCCATCTCGCCCCACAAGATGCGCGGCAAGGTCCCTCCCTGCACTCTCTTTAACCCCACTGCTCGTTTTATCGCATTATGACGCCTTCAGTATTGTACTGTTCTTGGTATACTCGGTACTACTGTGTGGCTGGCGAGCTACGCACATTGTCAAACTCTGAAGTAATATGGATTCTCATGGTATGTTAGTTAATGCGTACACAGATCACAGCTAAAGCAAAAGTAGAACCATGTTGTAGAGATGCTATTTGACTTGGTTGGCTATATTAGTCTGACGTAAGATGTTCGGTGTTTCAACTTGCTTGCTCACAAAAGTAATGGAAAAATATTCTTTCCTATGATAGCCATGGTTGAACTGTTCTTTTTAAAGTTCAGCGAACAGCTGTATGACCAGAAGTGACTTGAATTTCACATGCTAGTTATTTTGTGTGTGTTGTTCTTCTTGTATTGTGATTGAATTGCTCTGATAGTTATTTACATGCATCGTTTTTAGTGTTGCAGGGTACTTCATATGAAAATATGACAATGATAGTTAAGGATTATGTTGAAGGCTTGATAAGCAAGTACCCTTACTGGAACCGCACACTAGGAGCGGATCACTTCTTTGTCGCATGCCATGATGTAGGCGTGAGGGCGTTCGAAGGACTTCCGTTCATGGTGAAGAATTCTATTAGAGCTGTCTGCTCGCCAAGCTATAATGTTGACTTTATACCTCATAAGGATGTTGCTCTGCCTCAAGTATTACAGCCATTTGCTCTACCCGAAGGAGGGAATGACATTGAAAACAGGTTGAGATGGCACTTCCTATTTATTGTGCTATATAATGTAATTATAAGGGCCTCTATATGTGATATAAAAGAAAAAGAATTCTGTATGCTAGTTTTTATTTCATTGAAACACGTCAGAAATTCATAGTATTTAACTGTTTAGAACTCTTGAGTAGCTCTTTTTTGCTAGATTTAGTGGCTTGGTGCCTTCCAGTATGACTATAATAACTATACCCTCTTGCGAAATGAATCTGTTTTGTGTCAGAAATTTTGTGAAACACAGACTCTTATTTACCCAACTGTCTCCTTATTTATGTATTGAGGTTTATACTCTTTGAATCTGATTTGTTCGTGCACATAATTTTAACTGTGACAAATGTTTTCTTCTAGTGCATATTGGAATTTGGAAGTTGCTCGTAATTGATAGCCATAAACTGGTCGCCACTGCATCCTAAACATCTAGCTGCACTGTTGCTATATCTGTATCTTAAATTGCTTCTTTTGCAATGGAAAACAGGACAAATCTTGGATTTTGGGCTGGTCATCGCAACTCGAAAATACGAGTTATTTTGGCACGAGTCTGGGAGAATGATACAGAGCTTGCTATTAGCAATAATCGGATTAATAGAGCTATTGGAGAGCTAGTTTATCAGAAGCAGTTCTACCGTACTAAGTTCTGTATCTGCCCTGGTGGCTCTCAAGTTAATAGTGCTCGTATATCTGATTCAATACACTATGGCTGTGTCCCTGGTTAGTATTTTTGACATGCAAAATACATGGCACCCATGACCATTCCTTATTGTTATTCCCCTTTCATGGGCATCAAATTTTTTAGTGATCCCCATATTATTATTATTTTCTAATTATCTCTATTGTGTCCTTTTAGTTATTTTGTCGGACTACTATGATTTGCCTTTCAATGATGTTCTTGACTGGAGAAAGTTCGCGGTTGTACTTAAGGAGCGCGACGTATATGAACTAAAGAGTATCCTGAAATCTATATCACAGCAAGAATTTGTTGTATTGCACAAATCTTTAGTTCAGGTATGCATCTTTTGAGTAAATAAGTGAGTAGTAGATTTTGCCATTATGGAACTTCCAATTTATGCATTCATCTTCCTTTATCTACAAGATAGAGTAGTTATTCACGATCTGAAGGATGCTGTTAAATATTGAATCTTATTGTGATGGACAATAATCTAGAAGATCAGGGTACAAAGTAACAAGAGCTTGTTTGTTGGTCGAGATTCTAATGCGTCACCTGTCTTATCATTAGACTTGAGTTGCTGTAATCTGAAAAAACAAGAGCAAAGAACTGGGTAGTGGAACCTTTGGTTTGGCTATTTTATTTCTTCTGTAGTGCATCAAAAACCAGATGGTTATCAAAATTCTAGTGCGGTCCGATACTAATATGTTAAGTTGGGATTGCAGGTTCAGAAACACTTTGTATGGCACTCACCTCCTGTTCCTTATGATGCATTCCACATGGTTATGTATGAGCTGTGGCTGCGGCATCATGTGATCAAGTACTAACTCAAGGCTTCACGCTCACTATTTGCAACATAATGGCGTGATCCATCAGAATGATGTTATAATTCTACCTGCTTGTGATATACCAAGTGCGGCCTCTGTTCTTCGCTCTTGTAGTTAGTAGCTCGATGAGTCATTGGTGCAACGGAAAACATCTACATAGAAAAGTTGGCAATCGACGATATCGCTAAACTGGTGTTGTAGTTATTAGATATTCTTTGATTAGCTGGTTCCCCCCATATTCGAGTCCTTTCTGTGGCATTGCTTTTGTAGTTTGCTTTGCTATATACTGATCTGCCTGAGTAATCGCTTATGCTTATACAAATTTTGCACCTACTCTTGTAAAGTAATGTGCACTATTACTGATGAGATAGTAAGCATCCAAAGATATATTAGATTGACATGATCACGTCTTTTTGCTCCTGCGAGACATGATCCAACTACTTTACTCATATAATGTAATGTATGATATATGATTTAGATGAGATGGTAAATGCAAAGACATGTCAGATTGACATGCTAGCATTACAAAGAATGATCTGTGTCATTTTACCTGGGGGCTAATATGGCTGTACATGACAGTATTCATGTTACTTTTGTATCACTGTCATCCATGTGCACCCAGAGGAAACATGAGAACTCATACGGTAAAAGTAAGCATTCAATGTAGCAGCAATGGTAGTAGCACTAATAGATTTCATCATAGGCATGTTGAGTCAAAATATTGCAGAAATCGCTTGAGCACAACATGCCAACATTTACTTGAAAGTTGCTGAACTCTGTGGTTCAACATGGGTTACAGCGTGGCAGTGGCAGAGCAACCAGACTGCCATGAGTCTACAAGGTCATTGTTGATTTCTAGTAATGCTAAATTTTAATGTTGGTTTGGCGGTAGACTTATATACATGACATCAGGCATTTTATTTTTACGGTTATGGACTGTGCATCAAGACATTAGCTAGGGTGTAGCATCTGTGGACATGATACATTGCAGCCTTTGGCAAGAGCAGCCGGCAAGTGATCACTTGATAAGAATGCACCTGATTGGTGAACCCTCGGAGCCAACCAATCTTAGAGGTAAGCAGTGCAGCATGTATAGTCCAGTGTTGATGTTGTCTAGTTTCAGGGCTTCGACTGGGATGATATCCTGACAGAACAGAGTAAAGTAAAACAACCGACACTTTCGATCAACGATGCTGTCTCTAAGAAAGCAAGTTATTTGTGTTCTTCGTCACTGATATGTGAAATGTCTTCGGAAGAGCATTAAAATAGCGTAAGCAAGCATTGTTCCCCCCAAAGAGGTTGATCAGTGAGGAATTGGTGGGACCAAGACTTTGATCAACTTGTCAACATGCAATGTTGTACTAACATGTTGTCACACTTGGGGAATAAGCAGCATATGACCAGAGGCTGGTGCAAGACTACGAGGTTATAACTGGTGGCTTCAATTTCACATGGGTTTCTTTTGGGGGCCATGAAAGGGCACATCTTACCGCATTTTTGAAGAAGGCCACATGGGCAGTGATCAAGTGATCAAATGAAGCAACTGATATATAGTCAATCCCTGCATAATTTGCCAATACCACCATGTTAAGTTCACATCAGATAAGGTATGCGTATATTGATCCACCAGCGAAAAGGTCATGAACTAACTGAACCTAGGCAGTTCACAGTTTCACAAGGTTCTTACAAATTTGGTGCAATGCAAGTACAGCTCCTGTTTACTTACCAACAAGCTTGATGTCGGTGTTGTCAACTAACCACTGTGCACCATCCTCCGTAAATCCAACAAAACTCATATCACCTCCTTGCTTCCACATGAGCCCCCTACAGATCATTTGCTTGCATGCATGTAGTAATGACATGGTGAAAAATATATTATCTACTTGAATGTGTGCCCTTAAAAGAGGCCAATACCTGTCTGTGTTCAATGTCCTGAAGAGAACTCGACGAACACCTTTTGGTATATTTAGGGATTCCATTGCTTCAGCTGCATGGAGTTAGGGCCTCTTTGATTCGCAGGATTGTCAAAATGAAGGAATAGGAAAAATGCAGGAATAGGATGGCATGTCCCATAGTATCCTACGGGATTTGAAAGAGTGTTTGATAGCGCAGGAAAAACAAAGGAATTCTAGAAAGAGGTTTGAGTGGATGGAAATTTTCCTCCAAAATGTAGTACAAATGGATCCTATGAAAAAATTCCTAAGGATGCCAATCCTACGAATCAAACAAGCATCACAGGAAAAATTCCTAAGGGTTCAAATCCTCCAAAAATCCTATGCAATTCCTTTGAATCAAAGGAGCCCTTAGAGGGGAATTGAATCCTTGGGAATTTCTCTATGTAGGTCCTTTGATTCACATGAATAGAATCCTTGGGATTTTTCCTAAGGAATCCTTTGCAGTTCATTTTGGAGGAAAGTTTCTATCCACTCAAACCTCTTTTTCTATGCCCTTGGTTTTTATGCGGTGTATCAGATCGTTGGTGCTAATTCCTGTCGGTTTCTATTCATGTGTACAATAACACTAAAATCATGTGTTTTTCCTATTCTTGTATTTTAAAATCCTTGTGAATCAAAGAAGCCCTTACGGGTTCTGTTGCTTCAGCTGCATAGAATCAATGGTGCCATCATATACCAAATACCAGACAACATTGATGTAATGCAGATGCTGGTAAAATGCATACTGAATTTGCAACAACCCACCGTAAAGAAAAGATGAAGTAACTGATATTTGAATACAATGCCATGTTAGTAATGCGCATGTATCTCTAATGCCATGTTAAATTAGTCTTATGACATGATATGAGAAGTTCATTAACAGGGTGATTCATCATCGATGCTGCAATAGAGCTGATCTCTTGTAAAAGAAGAGAGAACACATCCCCAGGTCCTACCTGTTATATTTGTGTGTCTTGGAACATCGACCAGTAAGGCAGGACCTGTCCAGAAACAAGAATAAGTCGACCGTTAATAAATCATTCATTAGTACCATGGTGATTTTAATGATGCCTGGCAGGGAAATCTTTGGGTCGAAAAATATACAGAGGGCATTTGGCGATATAGTTCTTTTGTCTTGAGAGCACGCCAAAGGCTTGCCATGTCTTTATAGAAGTCATTTTGCGATATTGTTTGCCCTTCTTAAGTAACTTGGACAGAGCCTGTTTCACAGCTACTCCTGATCAGAGAACATCAACTACAAGAAAATCGATTGTCGCATTGCCCATATGAATTGGCGAGACCAAGATATGAAGTGTGTGTATTCAAATTTCAAAGACTAGTTTCCCCCAATAGCCTAAAGCCTTATTTTGCATGTATAATTGATTATAGCACCATATATTATACTAAATGTAGATATAACACATACTTGGGCATGATAGCATAGATTTATTCATATAATATCATGGCAAATGGCAAAACAATATTAATGTCTGAATAATTCTCATATTTAAATACTTCGTGCATTAATTTCTGAAAGATCTATGCCAATAGAACAAAATATGACATGAAGTGGTGAACCATGTATTCTACCATGGCACCATCAAGATGCCACACTAATCCCAGCCATGAATAATCCTCTCAAAGCACCAACCAATTTCACACACAAAAGCAGGGCAACATGTCTCGCTCTCAATGCCTATTCAAAGCCGGTCGCGAGTGATGGATGCTGCCGTCTACAGTTTGCTAGCCCGCCGCGCGCGGCCAATGCACCTGCCCTCTCCACCTGGTTTCCCACGTGCCCTGCCATGCATGCGGCGCGGCGTTCGGTTCATGTAGCATGTGGTGTTTCTACTAGTGATTACTTCGAAGAGAATGAGACCGAGCAAGGGAATCCGACTGAAACGGTATCAGAAGAATGAAAGAGGGCACGAAAGGAATCCTTTCTACCTCTGTACTCGTTACTATAGTAACTCTTGCTGTAGCTTTTACCATGCCTGGCGGCTACAGGATCCATGGTTCACCGACTCGTGTGGAGAAATTTCTTTTAAAATGGCCGTCGATGTTGATATATTGGCTTTCGTTTTCTCCATGGTGACTACAATTGTTCTCATATTAGCTGGGCAACCTACGGTAGACCCTACGAGATGAGAATTGTACATGAAGAGGGCCTACTATACCATGGTGCTTTCTATTACATGCATGACAATTGCCTTTGGATCTGGTAAGTATTTGATATTAGCTCCATTCACCAGTGGCGAAGCTTAGTGAGGGGGGCGTGCCCCCTCCCCCGCCGCCAAACCAAATTTAGCTCCACCCATTAATCGCGTTGAAGCTTCACCATTGTCACTACCGTGATCGCCATTGCTATGCATGTCGGGTTCTCTCTCAACATGCATGTTTTCGATGTTAGCTACAACTCGTATGACTATCGCGAGGGTCTGCATAGTGACTTCTATCATACTGCTCATTCAACATATGAACTCCGTGCTCATGATTAACTACAACAAGGATTATAACAAACATAAACGCGCTATCACTTTATGTTTAGCGAAAGGACTAGGATATGAGATTGTGTGCCTTAATCTTCTACTTATTATGTTTGTAGAGCAATAAAGATCAAGTGCTCTTTATTTATACTCAATATGCCTAGTCCAGACATGGTGTTTCTTCTAGGGATTACTTTGAAGAGAATGAGACCGAGCAAGTAAATCAGATCAAAAAGAATATTAGAAGAGTGAAAGAGGGCACAAAAGGAATGCTTGTTGCCTCTGTACTCGTTACAACAGTAGCTTATTTTATAGCTTTTATTGTGCCTGGCGGCTACAGGGTTGATGGTTCACTACACTTGCGGAGAGATTTTCCTTTAAAATGGTTGTCGATGCTGATGTATTGCCTTTCATTTTCTCCATGGTGGCTACAATTTTTCTAATATCACCTAGGCAACATATGTTACACCCTACAAGACATGGATGGTAATGAAGAGGGCGTACGACACCATGGTGTTTTCTGTTACATACATGGTAATGCCTTTGGATCTACTACCTCCGTCCGGGATTAAAAGGCCGGAGAGCCCGTGCGCCCCGTCCGAAATTACTAGGCCGCCTGCGCACTACCCCCTTCTGCCCATTGGTCCGCAGCTTTGGTAGTAAATGGGAGCCTAAGCATGCAGCACTGTTCCTACTTTCCAGCTCATGCATGCAGCCGCAGCAAGAAAGCAGCCAATGCATGCACATCTTTTTTGTGGGGCACACACTGTAATTAAACTTAGGAAGGTTAGGAGCCGAAGTATAAATACAAAACGGAGCTCTTGGGTTGGTTAAACGAGACGCCGTATTTAAGGGATCATGAGCAGAGTGCGTCTTGGTCTTCGTAATTTGGCTAAAGGGACTTATAAACCCGGACGGAGGTAGTAGTAAGCATTTGATATTAGCTCCACTCACCACTGGGGCTTAGGGCCAGTTCTTTTCTAGCTTCTACGAGCTTATTGTCAAAATAAGCCAGAAGCTCAAAAGAAATCGTTTTGAAGTATAGGGCTTAACTTATTTCCATAGCTCTCTCCTTCACAATGAGAAAAAGCTCAGGGGAGGGGTGCTTCCCGCAGAAGCCCACTTAAAGTCGAAGGGGTATACCCCATTGCCTCTCGTTTTCACACTTAATTACAGCGATTTTGCCACTGCGCTCAACCCAACCGAGCGAGATAGGAGAAAAACGAATCGAGCAGAGTCCTCGCCCCCTTGCGTTCGTCCCCGCCACGAGAGCTAGGGTTCCTCCCCGATTCAAGCCGCCGCCGCCCCCCATCACCGCCGCCGACGAGGCCGGTTCCAATCAGGCGCCGTTGACGCTAGCAGTCCCCCACAGTCGCCCCCGCCGCCGTTAACCGCCAGCTCTTCTGCTCCTCCCGCTGGTAACAGCCAGCTCCTCTCTGCTCGTTCCGTCGCCGCCGTTAGCCCTACCCTACAGCACGCCGCCGAGCACGGGGCCACTACACAACTGGACTTGAGGCCGAACAGGCAACAACTCGTCCAATCCGGCCGCTGCCTCACGTTCCGTAGTTCGCCCAGCCGCCGCTTACATTTTAGGGGTATTATAGATTTTCACCAGAGAACGTGGAACATAAGCTCAGACAAAAGAACTGGATGGCTTAATTTCATGGGCTTATTTCCACTACAGCTTATCAAGGGATTATTTTCACCGCACCTTATGTATAAGCCATGGCTCAAAAGAACTGGCCCTTAGTGAGGGCCAAAGGGGGCCATGCCCCCCCACCACCACCAAATTTATTTCTTTACATAAACACATATTCCCTCTATAAAGAAATATAATTAGATCTAAAAAGTATTATATTTAACACCATCTGGACCAAATTTAACATAATACACTAGATTAGTCCTCTCAACTCTATTGATGACTCATTTATCCCCCTCTCAAATTGCATTGAAGCCCCGTCACTGGGGTTGAGCCATTGATGTCCCGGAGATTTATATTCTTCCATGTTAACCATTAATGGGTACACTTTGCATGGTCAGACAAATGGTATGTTATCTTGCATATGGATTAGTCCACTACAAGTAAGATGTATCACTATCACTACATCTGCTAAGCTACCTAGAAAGGACGCCTTGTGGTGCAGTGGAGTTGGGGCATGACGATGGCGGCCCGAGCTGAGGTCGATGGGGAGCCGAATCGATGGCAACGATGGTTGAAATGGTTTGTGGGAGGTGTGGGCTAGGGTTTGGCGGCGCGGCTCCTCGGTTTTTATCGACTAGTAGTTCTGTACGTGCAACAGACGATCCCATTTTTTATTTTTAATTTATGTGTTTTGTTTCTTCGGACTTACAACAACTAGTCTGGCAAACAGTGAATATCAATATCTCAACACTTCCATTATTCAATTGGTCACTCGTATGTTCTTGTTGATCAGATTTATGTGTAAGTTCCTACAACTTAAAATTTCAGTGGTGGGATGATGATGGGCAGGCGTGATACGACATCGGGGGAGGTGGCGAGATGCCGGTGGTGGCACGTTTGCATCTTACAGGGTCGGGGTATCAGGTTGACTGGTTTGGAAACATCTCAAATTACTATCATTTTGATTGCTATTTAGAGTGACTTGATTGATTGATATGATGCTTACTATTTGGAATGCTAGTTACAGTGATTTGATTGATACTAGTTTATTTTTTTGAATGCTAGTTACGGTGATTTGATCGATACCATGTTTATTTCTTTGAATGCTAGATTTGATTGATTGATACGATGTTTTTTTAATGCTAACGATGATGCTTTTTGATTGCTAATTACGATGCTTTAATTGGTACTCCCTTCATTTTTGTATACAAGGCCACTATGAAAAACACATTTTGCATCTATACAAGGCCACCAACAGTAATCGAGGCAAATATTAATGATGTTTTCTCGTACTAGTAACCAATGGTTTTAATTACTAGCATGCATGTAGTGTATGATAATGACACCCTCAACTACTTTCTCCCTCCTGGCCACTCAATTTTCTTTATTGTGCATGCATCCTATTAATTAACCTAGTAATCGAGAAAACAAATTGGCATGTAAAGCCTACATTAATTTTTATCTTGATACCTGTAATTTGTGTTTGTGGCCTTGTATTATATGAAAATGGAGGGAGTACAATGATCATTAGAGCAATGTTGGAAGATAACGGAGGGCTGATATTAAATGTTTCTGCCATAATTCATTTGTTTAATAGTAGTGGAGATGGAGATACTTATCCTCTTAGCCTAAAATAGGAAAATGGTGTAAAGTTTTGAGGAATAGAAGTTAAATTTTTGATAAGTTCAGAGAATCTAGCAGCTGATACTTACTTTCTAAAATATTTTTTATTCTTAAATAGTACTCCCTCCGTTCGAAAAAGCTTGTCCCTCAAATGAATGTATCTAGCACCAAGTTAGTGCTAGGTACATTCATTTGAGGAACAAGCTTGAGATAAGTTTTTTCGAACGGAGGGAGTAGAACTTTTGAGGGATGCTGTAGCTAACCATTTAACCAGGGTTTATTTGCGAGACCGCAGGGCGGAGATTCACAAAAATGGTCAAAGCTATGTTCTGGTCGGCGAAAACCGGGGAGCTCACCGTTGAAGACATCGAGGTCGAGCGTGTCGACGTCGAGGCCGGCGGCGAAGTGGGCCTGGTTCATGTGGCCCGGAGCGTCGACGTGGGTGCCCATGTGGCAGTGCATCCGGAGCTCCGACAAGTTGTAGTCCGACCCGTTCTCCATCGACTCCTTGAGCCGCACCAGGGGCTCCGTCGTCGCGTCGGGCGGCATGCCCGGCCGGTACGCGTGCGTGATGTCCACGATGCGCCCGCCGCCGTACTCCTCCAGCTCCGGGCCATGGCGCCGGCCTGCCGCGCCTCCGGCCGCCGGCCCGCAGGCGTCGGCCTCCGCGCCCGCGTAGCCCGCCTGGTGTGCCGCGAGGAGGACCAGCAGGAGGAGGGTGAGAGCCGGCGCGCCCGCCATGCCGCCGAGTGCTCACTCCGGATTCTCTGGGCTGTGATGGTCACTGGTAGTTGCAGCTCTTCCTTGATTTCTGGTGGTCAATACAATGCTGATGAATGGAGCAAGCACGTACCAAAGCTTCTCTCAGGCCGGCTGGCTGAGAACCTGGCTGAGAACGAGATGACGGACAGTGAAAGGGGCGGTATCTGAAAACCACAGGATTTATCCTCAAAAAAGAAAAAAAAAACACAGGATTTTAGCCTTTCCAAACAGTCTCCCGCAAATATGTATCACTCATCCATGTGCACCCAGAGGAAGAATGAGAACTCATATCAAAAGATTGTACACATGTTCACCGGCATGCAACTTATTCTGCTTTACAAGAAACGTAGCTGCAGATATATACTATAACAGTTTGGCACGCTAGAGCATTACAGAGAACAGTCCAACGTATCAGCAATGGTAGTAGGCTTCGCCATCAGCGAGTTGAGTCGAAATATTGCAGAAACTGCCTGAGAGGAGATGCACTTGAAAATTGCTGAACTCGGTTGGAAATTATACAGCTAACAAACTCGTGTGGTTCATCATTGGTTACAGATTGACACTGAGTCGCTACAAGTCTGTCTTGCACTACTTGCTTATTCGCAGTATTGCTATATTTCCTTTGTTGATTTTACAATACAAACTTGTATGCATGACAAGAGGCATTTTCTTTTTCCACTAAGATGGGACCGTGGACAAAGATATTGTAGCATCTGCGGGCACGATACGTTGCAGCCTTTTGGCAAGAGCAGCCACTCGGATAAGAATGCACCATGGCGATCACTTGATAAGAATGCACCTAATTGGTGAGCCCTCAGAGCCAACCAGTCTCAGAGGTAAGCAGTGCAGCATGTATAGTCCAGTGTTCACGTTGTCTAGTTTCAGGGCTTCGACTAGGATGATATCCTGACAGAACAGAGTAAGTAAATCAACCAGTAGTTTCAATCAACAATGCAATCGCTAAGACGGTAAGTTCATCACTGATATGTGAATTTAATGTTCTCTAGAGAAGCATCAAAATAGTGTAAAGAAACATTGTAGCCCCAAAAGAGGTTCATTAGCAAGGAATTTGTGGAACCAAGACCCCGGTCAACTGATATATAGGGCAGAACATGTTTTCAGAGTTGGTTCGTTAGTCAGTAATGGTCGTGAAGGAATGTTCTGAAGTAGGCTTGGGGACTAAGCAGCATAAGATCAGAGATTAGCACAGAACAACAAGGGTGGCTTCAAATTCACATTCTTTGAGATCATTAAAGGGCAGCATCTTGCCGCATTTTTGAAGAAGGCCACATGGGCAGAGATCAAGTGATCAAACGCAGCAACTGATATATAGTCAATGCCTGCAGAATTGACAATGTCATATGTTAGGTTCACACCAGATAAGGCAAGTAAATGCATATATTGAGCCACCAAAGGGCATGAACTAACTGAACCTAGGTAGTTCACAACTCCACATGGTTCTAGCAAAAACTCCCTCCGTCCCATAATGTAAGACGTTTTTTGACACTACACTAGTGCCAAAAAGCATCTTACATTTTGAGACGGAGGGAGTATGTTATAATACCAATACAGCTCCCGTATACTTACCAACCAGCTTGATGTCTGTGTTGTCAACTAACCACTGGGCACCATCCTCTGTAAATCCAACATAACTCATATCACCAGCTGCCTTCCACATGAGCCCCCTACATATCATCTGCTTACTTACATGTTCAATACAGCCTATAGAAAGATCGACTGGCGATATGGTGAAGAATGTAGCGTCTACTTGAATATCTGTTCTTAAAGAAGTCATACCTGTCTGTGTTCAATGTCCTGAAGAGAACACGACGAACACCTTTCGGTATATTTAGGGATTTCATGGATTCAGCTGCATAGAATTAGTGGGACAACATATATCAAATACTAGACAGCTTGGATGTGAATTAAATATTTTTAGTAAGAATATCAGCACTCATTTTTTTTCAAAATGCAGATGTTGGTTTTAGTAAGAATATCAGCTTATTGGATTTGTATCAAACAACATGAATTCTATGGAGAAACCAATATCTGAAAACATAACTACATTAGTAATGCACATGTTTCTCTCATGTCATGTTAACTTAATCTTGTGACATGATATGAGAAGAAGTTCATTAGCTGGGTGATTCATCATCATTATATAATAGAAGAGCTGAGCTCCTTGTAAAAAGAGAGAGAAGACTTCCCCCACACCCTACCTGTTATATTTGTGTGTCTTGGAACATCGACCAGTAAGGCAGGACCTGTCCAGGAACAAGAGTAAGTCAATTGTCAATGCTAATTTCAATGAAGTTTAGCAGGGAAATCTTTCGGAAAAATATATAGAAAATGCTAATTGTCACTGAACAAGAGTCTTTTGTCCTTTTTAAACAATTTTAATGGACAGAGTCTGTTCTACAGCTACTCCGAGTCAGATTCAGAGGACATCAGCTACAAGAAAATGATGTCAGGCGGCCGCAGTCCATGCTGCCGTGTTGCCTGTATGAATTGGCATCTAGTAGAATTCCCCATCTCATCATATAGCCAACCATTTAACCAAGGTGATCATATATATGTGCAAAGACGGCAGGCCGGAGACTGACAAAAATGGTCAAAGCCTAGTTCTGATCGCCGATCGGAGAAACCCAGGGATGCTCACCGTTAAGGACATCGAGGTCGAGCGTGTCGACGTCGAGGCCGGCGGTGAAGTGGGCCTGGTTCATGTGGCCCGGCGCGTCGACGTGGGTGCCCATGTGGCACTCCATCCGGAGCTCCGACAGGTTGTACTCCGACCCGTCCTCCATCGACGCCTTGAGCCGCACGAGGGGGCCGACCGTCGCGCCGGGCGCGAACGCCGGCATGCTGGGGCGGTATGCGTGCGTAATGTCCACGATGCGCCCGCCCCCGTACTCCTCCAGCGCCTGGCCGTGGCGCCGGCCTGCCGCGCCTCCTGCAGAGGGGGGAGAGCCGCCGATCGCCGCCCCGCAGGTGTCGGCCTCCGCGCCCGCGTAGGCCGGGTGCGCGTCGCCGGCCGTCGTGGCGAGAGCATGGCGCGCCGGGAGGAGGACCAGCAGGAGGAGGGTGAGAGCCGCCGCGGCCATGGTCGCCGACTTGCCGCGCCGAGCGCTCACACTGGACTCCGTGGACTCTGGGCTCTGGGGAGTGATGGTAAGAGGAAATTGATGCTCTCGCCTGGTTTCTGGCGTGGCGTCAGTAGTAAGTCTGGATGGGACAAGGGGCTGCCGATAAGTACGGACCGAGATGGGTTGACCAAATTGGCAAATTAGATGCCTGCTTCTGTCAGGCTTCAAAGCTGGACAAGAGAAAGAGCCAGTTCCACGGAAAGTGATTCGATCGGATGGACGGATCACGTCTCCTCGTCGGACGCTGCTGATCTTGCTGTTCTAGACGCCGCTGATATTCAGGCGCGTGGGGGTTGGTTTTGCTGGGCCCACTCCACCCGCTCCGTGTAGTACACTAGGCTCGAGCTCTACGCAAGCTGCCGCTTCACCGCAACTCCAATTATCATATCCACGTTGACGAAAACAAGGCTCGAGCCCCATTTCATACAATTATCTGGATACAAACTTAACACCACATTCACCCTAGGCGCCTAGATACAGAGATACTGAAATCAGCTACACACCAGACGCCGCAAATAAAACGAACGATAACAACAAAGCACCACTTAGGCCCTTGTATAATGGAAAATGCTTAGGAAGATGCTTAGTAAAATAAATTGAATTCTTCTTAAGCACCGGTTCTTGTTTCTATAGGACAGACGTTCAATTAAGCGTCCATCCTCTACAAATAAGCACCGATATTTAGAGAAAAACTGGTTTATTTCTCTAAGCACCTATCCCAATCACCTTGCATTGTAGAGGGCCTTAGGGCCTTGGGAGCGCGGTGGATCTCAGCAAGGGCCAGTGGGAGGGTTCCGTTTTAGTCGTTTCTTTCAGTTTTGCTAGAGTTTGTGTCCTGCTCAGGGTGACGACACGGCGGCGACTTCCTGAAGATGAAATAAAGATCCCCCGCCTAGCACCCTTCCGCGGTGCGCCTAGCAGCATTGGTGGGCGTGTGGAGGTGTGTCTCCGACGGATCTATCTTTCGTGGATTTGCTCGGATCTCGTCGTTATTTGTCTATATTCGTGTGTCTTTGAGTTGGATCCTTCTGATCTATCTACTACAACAAGTTGTGCTCGACTCCGGCGATGGAGCGGCGATGACGGCGGCGCACCTTCGGCTCGCTTAAGTGCTTGTGTTAGAATAAATCCGAGGGCATCGTCGATCATTCGAGGACCAAGCAATCATACAAGCACGACACCGATATTTGTTAACGAGGTTCACCGATATTGCTACATCCCCGAGGCCTGACTATGAGCGCTCCTCCCATGACACCTCCACAATACCGCACTCGGTCGCCCTGGACGCTGGCACACGCCACCGGCTTCCCCCGCGTTTTTGTGCTATTATGTTGGCATAGTTAGATCGTGTGTCTACCCCCGCTATATATGAGAGGCCTAGGATACAAGTGTCCTACCTGGACACGACTACATATCCTATCTGAACACAATACAACTCAGAGTCTAACTGTAACCTATCTTGTACATAATATTCGACACAACTCTAACAAACTCCACCTTGACGAATATTTTTCACCACCTTGAGTTTGTCAGTGCATCAAACTTTCATGTACATTGGACTTGAGCTCATCCCGTGAGTACCGTTGCTACTCCAAAGACTCCGTATGACTCCACCTGCAACTTGTAGTCCCTTCATTTCTTGACCACAATCAATGCTCGAGCAAAATTAAATTCCTCCTTACTCTATTATGTGCTCCCAACTTCCAGAGTATCCATCCAATGCCATCACACACTGATCAATGACCTGCGTGAAAGTGAACAACTCATATGTTGGGTGTCACACATAAGAGTTACCTGAACTCAACATCACCGATCCTTTCTTGACCGCCTGTCTGAAACTTGAAGAAATTTCACCATTGCCTGTAGTCATCCCGAGCCAAATTCGCAGTAGCCTCACCACATGTATGACCACCAGAGCCCTGGCCCGTCTCCATGCCCCGTGCATACCGCACGCCTCGCCGCTATTACCGCGTCGAGCCTCCACTGTCCTGGTTGAGTCTCAAGGGTCGCGAACCCACACCACTCAACCCCCACTGCAGAGTACCATCGGTAATCGCCGATCGATGATGAGTTTCACACTTCCATCAAACCACTGGGCTCCAGTCCGAATTACATACCACACGCTTTTTCCCACTAAAATAGGCTCCGATTCTCTGGATCCTTACACCGTAGCCCCTCAATCCAGCTCCACCTTCAACATGACTCCATGGTAGATGATCAATCCACCCTTGTGCCCCGTCAAATTCAAGATCTCATGTGCACCGTCTTGAATCAACCCCACGCCATGGTCTTGTCGAAGCCACACAATCCCTCGGGCCCGCGCCACGTGTTTCCACGCCCAGAAGTCGGTCACCATCAGCATCACGCTCCTATGTCGTCATCGCCAATTGCACCACCGTCTTCTGTACCAACCGACTCACGTGGATCCGTCAGATTGTCTAACCCAGCCAAAGCTTGTCCGGCTGTACGACACACTCAAGGCTCCTAAATCGTTTTTCGTGAATTTTCATCCATCACATAATTCCATCTCAGCTCCCGCAACGCCTTCAAGCATCCCTCTTGTGCCAACAAATCTCATAATCCAAGATTTTCAGTTCCGTCAAACTTCTCCACCTACTCGTTGGCGCCAAAGTTCTTTGTACATCTGACTCTGTGAAAAAAAATAACCAAGCTTCCCGCGCGATGCCCAAGTACCGGTGTACGCATACAGAACCTGATTGATCCATATGCGACTAGGTACTAGCCTTTGCTTCACGTGAACTTGTCTCCTTGGCTTCAACTTCTGATGCTAGCTAATTGCTTTGTCCTGCCTATGCTTTCCGATGGATGCACACAAACGATGGATATGTTTATTTCTGACTCGATCTGCTGCTGCCTCTTCGTGTCATTCGGGACTCGGTCCCTTTTTTTTCTTCTCAAAACAAATCCTCCTCGGGCTCGATGTTGAACGCATGGTCACATTTTTTTGAGATTTTTTTTGAGACAAACTCGCCAAGCTTTATTTATATCGCAAAATGTTCTCTGGTACAAAGTTAAGATCACCGGGATGACCTAGCCAAACATGGTGGCCAAACCCTAGAGATAAAGCATGCTTAGCGAGGTTGTGAGCCTCGGTATTTGAGCTCCTACATTCGTGGACTATCTTACAAGAAGGAAACAAAGCCGCGTACTCTTTGATTTCATGTACTATTGCTCCGTATGCTGCCGAAGATCCTTGCTCAATTTCGTCCACCACTGCCTTATAGTCTGTCGCTATATGAATATTATGAACATAAAGGTCGAGAGCCAGTGAAAAAGCTTCCCGGATTGTCATTGCTTCAAGAGTCTCTGGGTCTAAGATAAACCTGACGGTTAAACATGAGGCTGCCAAGAACTTACCTCCACAGTCTCGGCTTACAACAACAATTGCACCATAGCTCCCGTTGCTCACCACTGCCGCATCAGTGTTAAACTTCACATGGTTTGCTAGAGGCGGCACCCATGCTGACGGTCTTGAGCCGACCTTGGCCTGTTGATTCAACCTTGGTTTTGCAAGAAGCTCGAGATCAGATAGATAAGAAGTGATGAAAACATGTGTTGACAGAGGGTTCTGAAATATGTCTTCATGAATCACTTTCCGCCTTGCTTTCCAAGTAGCCCATAGTGTCACTACCATCCTGGTGAACTCACTTTGAGAGAGAGTCTCATGCATCAAACTCAGCCACTCCCTCGCATTCAGATCCATGTTTGCACTCATGTTTTCAACAGTTTCCTCCGGCGCTAAGGCCCATACACATCTCGCCATGGTGCAGTTAATCAACGCATGCTTCCAGCTATGCTCTGCTGCATAGGTTGCACACACTGATACGGTAGACATCTTGCGGTGATTCAACACATCATGAGTTGGCAGCGATTCATGGCATAGTCGCCAGATAAAATTCTTCAGCTTAGATGGGACTCTCATCTTCCATATTAACGTCCACTTTTGCTCATCAACACTTGTATCCGACGGCCCCTCAATATTCTCCAACCAGTTTTCTCTCTGAGTCTTTGTCTGCATCAACAACTTGTACACCGAGCTCACCGAAAATGTGCTCCTTTTGTCGGCTCCCCACGCCCAGAAGTCATTTATCCGAGTGCACAAAGGGATCTTTAAAATCGCTTCAACATTAACTGGTAGAAAGGTCGCCCGGATCAAATCCTCTCGCCACTCCCCCAAGGGTGCATTGATCAGTTCTAAGATAAAAACAGGAGGGTTGTGGGCT
Organism: Aegilops speltoides; assembly: GCA_021437245.1. NCBI lineage: Eukaryota > Viridiplantae > Streptophyta > Magnoliopsida > Poales > Poaceae > Aegilops > Aegilops speltoides. The sequence continues at coordinate 178,949,350 of CM038146.1, forward strand.
AAAGCGGCCATTGGTCTTTTTACTCCATCTCTTGGTAACCAATTTTCTTCCCAAATTCTTGTGGATTCACCCGTCCCGATCCTCTTGATAATACCTTGGGCTAAAGTATCACGTCCGTCAAGGATTGCCCGCCACACCTGTGAGGGGTGAGCTCCTAGACCTACATCAAGAATACTGCTAGATGGGAAGTATACCGCTTTCAAGATTCTTGCGCTGATAGTGTTTGGGTCCTGTAGTAACCGCCATGCATGTCTGGCTAGGAGCGAAAGATTGAAGAGTTCCATGTCGCGGAAGCCTAAGCCTCCCAAGAACTTTGGTTTTGTGCACACATCCCAAGAGACCCAATGCAGTTTTCTCCTTCCCTTCTTGCTTCCCCACCAAAATTGTCGGATGACTGAAGATATGCTTTCACACACTCCCCTTGGTAGTCTAAAGCAGCCCATTGAATAGACCGGAATAGCCTGAGCAACAGCCTTGATAAGTACTTCCTTCCCTGCATAGGATAATAACTTTTCCATCCAACCTTTGACTTTCTCCCAAACTCTGTCCCTTAAATATTTGAATGTGTCGTTTCTTGAAACTCCCACATCAGTAGGCATCCCCAAGTATCTCTCACTCAGTTGCTCGTTATGAACATTAAGTGTCTCCTTCATACTATCCCGGATCCCCTGGGGGCATCCCTTGCTAAAAAAATATAGAGGATTTCTCATTGTTCACCTTCTATCCCGAGGCGTTACAGTAAGTTTCCAACAGGTTTGACACTTACACCGCCCCCTCATTACTTGCCTTGAACAGCAGCAGGCTATCATCAGCGAAAAGAAGATGGTTAACAACCGGAGCTGTTGGTGCCACCTTTACTCCCACAAAGATGGATGACTGAGAACTGTTTTTTAAAAGGCACAAAAGGCCCTCCGCTGCTATCAAGAAAAGATAAGGGGAGATTGGGTCTCCTTGTCGAATCCCTCTGGATGGTTTAAACTGATCAAGTTTCTCTCCATTGAACAAAACAGAGAATGAAACAGATTTAATCATACCCATAACAATACTTATCCATGATTGTGCAAATCCCAATTTCACCATAATTGCTTCCAGATAGTCCCACTCGAGCCTGTCATAGGCTTTCATCATATCCAACTTTAGTTCACAGTGACTATTGGACCTGGACCTGTTTCTTTTCATAAAATGCAAGCATTCATAAGCACTTATAATGTTATCCGTAATGAGCTTTCCTGGAACAAAAGCGGACTGCTCCTTTGATATAATAACCGGGAGGATTGTCTTCAATCTGTTGGCCAACACTTTTGAAGCAATTTTATACAAGACATTACACAAACTTTATAGGTCTGAATTGGGTCAGTAGGGTGGGGTTCATTACCTTTGGGATTAGCACCAAAAAAGTATCGTTTATACACTCAGGGCTCTCTTCCCATCTTACTATCCTCAGCACCGCCCTCGTGACCTCTTCCCCACAAACAACCCAGTGACGTTGGTAGAAATGTGCAGGAAAACCGTCTGGCCCTGGTGATTTTGTGGGGAACATTTGAAACCAAGTTGTCTTAACTTCTTCGCTGTTGTAGGCCGCACCCAACATTTCATTCATTTCAGCCGTAACCTTCCTAGGCACATGATCCAGAACCCTGTCCATACTGGATATCCCTTCGGACCTGTACAAGTCCTCATAGAAGTTTGAAACAAGAGACTTCAGCTCCATCGGGTCCTCCACCATAACGCCCAGGGAATTTGAAAGTGCTTTGATCATGTTTTTCTTCCGTCTCAAGCTTGCTCGAAGATGATTTTTTTGTATTCCTATCTCCTTCTGCTAGCCAGTTAATTCGCGAGCGCTGTCTCCACAACATCTCTTCCCTATGATATAACTCTACCAGCCGGTCATTTATCTTGATCTCCACATGGCTCAGCCCTGTTCTAGCCCTATCACTTCGTAGTTTTTCCAATGCCTTTTTCAAAGTTTTTATCTCCTTCCGTACAGAACCAAACGTATCCACATTCCAAGATTTAAGCCTACCCAAGAGCGATGAAAGCTTCTGCTTCATGTCTTCAACCCTTGTGCATGGTTGGTTTGCAGACCATGCCTCCAAAATAGTTTCTTTCAGATTTTCATGTGTTTCCCATGCAGTCTCATATCTGAATAACGGGGGCGGTCAAGGAGCCCTCGTCATTCCGTCTAGCTGCAAATGAATAGGTCCATGATCTGAAGTGGCCGAAGTAATATGAGTTAGACTCGCCAAAGGAAAAAGAGTATTCCAGTCTGCTGTGCCTAGGGCTTTATCCAGCCGTACTCGAGTGAAAGTGCCACCCGCCACCTTCTTTTCAAAGGTCCAAAACCTGCCCTTGAAGCCAATATCCATCAACATGCAAGTGTCAACCATATCTTTGAAACCCTAAATCTGCGCATTACTCTGCTGTCCTATCCCCTCATGTTCTTCCCGACGCAAGACTTCATTAAAGTCTCCTATGCAAAGCCATGGGAGATCACTTGAACCACTAATGTCTTTCAGCACATCCCACGTCTGATGCCGGAGATGTGTTTGGGCTTCGTTGTATACCACTGTCACGCGCCATGGATCACTGCTGGGGTCAATCACCTTACAATCAACATGATACATTGAGTAACCCAAAATCTCAACATTTATTGCATTATTCCAAAAGATACCAATTCCTCCACTTCTACCATTACTATTTATTGCATAGGCTTTATCATAGCCTATAGAACTAGCCAAACTCTCTACCCTAGCCTTGTTAATCTGAGTTTCAACGATACAAAGCACGGTAGGGGTAAATTTCTTCGTCATATCGTGAAGTGCACGACGAACCTCGACAATTCCAACTTATCATATTCATTGTGCACGGCGGTACTCCTCGGAGGAGCCCGCCGATAGTGCATTTTGGATGTCGTGATACTGGTTAATTTCTCCTGTCTCCTTTCCCTCTTGCCCCTTCCGAAGCCTCTTATTTTCCTTCCCGTGTGACACATAGACAGGGGGTAAAGGAGGAACCCCTTTAGGTGTCACATGCGCCACCACCAAAGCACCACTAGGTTCCTTTGTCAACTGATAATCCAACATTGTAGCCGCTGGCTACGCCGGTGCTTTATCATGAGATGATCTCTTAGCTTGCAGTTTCCCCAGATTGGAGTCGTCAAGTTGGTGCGACACTTGCCCTTTCCCCCCTGGATTGATTCTTTCGCTTCCGCTGCAGCATCATACTGATCAGCAGCACCCCTGCCTCCTGCCGGTGCATGACCGGAGTTCCTTGCTCGCCCACGGTCGCGGTCTCCCCTGAAAAAACCTCTCCCACCCGAAGGCTGACTGTACTTGACGGTTCTGCGTTTTGTGATCATCCAAGACCCCCACTTCTTATCCTCCTTCCAAACCCCAGTACCACATTCATCAAAACCGTGACCCATCAGCCCGCATACCTTGCAGAAGAACGGGATCTTTTCATACTTCACAACCAGCATACGCGTGCCCTCCCCAGAAATTTTGGGATCTGCGCAAGCCCCCATATGAACTTCATGTCGTCAAAGAAAGCAGACGAGCTAAAGGGTCGATCTGTGTTAACCCTAGCTATTCCCATCCACTTTGCATCTGCCTCAAAAGACTTTGCCTCCTCCGCCCCAATGACTACCTCGTCAAGCTCCTCTTCCATCAGCTCCATGTTCTTGAGCATCTCCTCCAGATCAACCTCCTGCCTCTCCCCTGCCGCAAAACTTGCCGCCGCCATAGGAACAAGAAAGCCTTGGTCCAGGGCAGAACGTTATCTCTCCCGATCACCCTCAGCGCCTGCAAACGAGCACCAATTTGGTATGTAATGTGGAAGATTGGATCTCACGCCAGCAGGCCAGCCGCCTGTGGAGCACTACGAACCCTAAACGAGAGGGTAAAATTATCAACTTTTTTAGCTAGTCGATGGAGCCGTGTTTTTTTTTGAGAAATAGAACGCATGATCATGTGCCTCGCCCCAGCCAGTTTCCCACCTTACGCATGGCCTGGCCCCCAACTGGGCCACTGACGCTGGATGGGCCGCCTACCCATCGGTGCGCCAGGAACGCACACGTGCGTCCGCCCGTCCACGGGCCTCCTACTGCTAGCCTGTGCTGCTGCCTGCTGAACCAATCTCGTCGAGTGTTGCACTTCCGATTGCAATTTCGCCGCTTCCGAATAGATCTACTCCATCCATTCCTAAATATAAGTCTTTTTGGAGCTTTCAAATGGACTACCACATACGAATGTATATAGACATATTTTAGAATCTAGATTCACTCATTTTGCTGTGTATGTAGTCATTTGTTGAAATCTCTAGACAGACCTATATTTAGGAACGGAGGGAGTAGTTGCCACTGTTCTGATCCGCCGAGAGCTATGCCGTACACGTGTTGCTCGCTGCTTCAATCTGTTCTCACACGGTTCTCCGTCACAACACTTTTAATCTCCCAGTTTGCTTCAGATCAATTTCAACTCCACAACTATGATCTTTTTTTTGCGCTTCCTCTAGATCAACAATCCACAACCTCTGAACAACCTAACTCATGATAACACTTGTTAGAATAAATCCAAGGGCATCGTCGAGCATTCAAGACCAAACAATCATACAAGCACGATACCGAGATTTGTTAACGAGGTTCACCAATAAGGCTACATCTCCTGGGCCTGACTATGGGCGCTCCTCCATATGACACCGCTACAATACCGCACCCAGTCGCCCTGGACGCCGGCACATGCTGCCGGCTTCCCCTGCGTTCCTGTGCTATTATGTTGGCATATGTTACATCGTGTGTCTACCCTGCTATATATGAGAGGCCTAGGATACAAGTGTCCTACTTGGACACGACTACATATCCTATCTGAACACAATACAACTCAGAGTCTAACTGTAATCTATCTTGTACACAATATTCGACACAACTCTAACAACTTGTAGTCGTCGCTAGGTAGTCTACAGATCTGGATCTATTTTTTATTATTTCTGGTATTTATTGTACTGCCATGATTGAAGATGAATAGATCGGAAATTTTCTTGCAAAAAAAAATCCAAAGCACCACTTGAGGTAAACATCCGAACATCGATGAGTCGAGGCCTTCAAAGCGGTGTCTTCTGGAAGGACACGACAACGTAGCGCCACCATCGCCCAATTGAAGTGATTTGGCATTTCACCTGGAGTGTCTCGGAGAGGATCGAGTGGCCACAACGGTGCGTTCAAGAAGCGCGACGCCCACGGACGCCGTCATCGACGGCTTGTCCAAAGACAGACGAGGTTTTTACCGCAGTTCGCATGATCCATGCATGAAACATGGTATGGGCATACTGCCGTACAACCACCACCGACCGCTGATCGCTAGCCACCATGCCGCCCTCACGACCATGATAGCCAGCTAGCATTCGAGCCACGGGCTCAGCCCACAAGCACCGCTCTCCCAAACCCATGGCCGCCGCCTCGGCATCCGCGACCATCCCACCATCCTCGCCACGAACCACCACACCACCGATTAGCAAAAGGGAAAAGGCCACTCCTTTCCACCCTAGAACGTGCCCTTGGTAAGATCGGAGTTCTTACGAGCAAAGGAATGGGGGAGAACTCGCACCACCGCCGCTGCGCCACCCCATCCACCAGCCGAGGTGGCCACGATAAAGGTAGCCACCCGCATCCCTTGCCATCCGCATCCCGTGCTGCAGCAAGATCAGACCATTCTAAACACCGCAAAACTAGCTGCAACCCGCGCCCTTGACCTCCCAGCATGCACCAACCACCACCAATGCCACGTCACTTGCTCCACCAGCCGCCGGCCATGGCAGAGCAAGTCGCTCATGACCTAGGTCGCACGCAGCCCCCATTGCACGACAGGCCGCCGACGCCAGATCGGTGATGACCCACAAGTATAGGGGATCAATCATAGTGTTTTCGATAAGAGTGTCGAACTCAATGAGGAGTAGAAGGAAATGACAAGTGGTTTTCAGCAAGGTATTTTTTGTAAGCACTGAAATTATTGGTAACAAGTAGTTTGATAGCAAGGTAATTTGTAACGAGCAACAAGTAGTAACAGTAACAAAGGTGCAACAAGGTAGCCCAGTCATTTTTGTAGCAAAGGACAGGCCGGAACAACCTCTTATAATAAGCGAAGCATTTTTGAGGACACACGGGAATTTCATCTGGTCATTTTCATCATGCATGTTTGATTCGCGTTCGCTACTTTGATAATTTGATATGTGGGTGGACCGGTGCTTGGGTGCTGTTCTTGCTTGAACAAACCTTCCACTTATGACTAACCCCTCTTGCAAGCATCCACAATTATGAAAGAAGAATTAAGATAAATCTAACCATAGCATGAAACATATGGATCCAAATCAGCCCCTTACAAAATAGCGCATAAACTATGGTTTATGCTTTTGTCACTCTAGCAATCCATCATCTAATTACTACTCCACAATGCCTTTCCTTAGGCCAAATATGGTGAAGTGTCATGTAGTCGATGTTCATATGACACCACTAAAGGAAGCAACAACATACATATCATCAAAATATCGAACGAATACCAAATTCACATGATTACTTATGACAAGACTTCTCCCATGTCCTCAAGAACAAAAGCAACTACTCATAAATCATATTATGTTCAAGACCAGAGGGGTATTGAATAGCATCAAGGATCTGAACATTTAATCTTCCACCAAATAAACCAATTAGTATCAACTATAAAATGCAATCAACAATACTAGCAACCCACATGTACCAATCTGAGGTTTTGAGACAAAGATTGAATACAAGAGATGAACTAGGGTTTGAGATGAGATGGTGCTGGTGAAGATTGGTCCTCCCATGATGAGAGGGGAGGAAAGTTTCCTCGGCAGAATCGCTCCACGGAGAGCAAAAGTGCTCCTGCCCAAGTTCCTCCATGAGACGGCGGTGCTTCGTCCCAAAAGCCCTCTTTTTTTCTAGGGCAAATGGGATTATATACCAGAAGATGGGCCATAGAGGATGGACAGGGGCCCCACGATCCACCAGGGCATGCGTAGGGGGTGGGCACACCCTGGTGCCTTGTGGGCACCTGGTGGGCCCCCTCTGGTATTTCTTTCTTCCAGTACTTTTTATATATTCCAAAATAATTCTCTGTGAAATTTTAGCTCATTTGGAGTTGTGCAGAATAGGTATCTCTGACATAGCTTTTTCAAGTCCAGAATTCCAGCTGTCGGCAATCTCTCTCTTCATAAAAATCTTACAAATTAAGAGAGAAAAGACATTAGAATTGCACCAGAGAGTATTATATTGATAAAAACATCATAAATAACGGTAGAAAAACATGATGCAAAATGGACATATCAATCGGCCAAATCTGGCTGGGACCGTCCCGCACGACACCACATGAGAAGACGCCTCTCACAGCCGCCGCAGGCCGAGGGCCACAAGACACCGTTGCACCACCACCATGTAGAACCATCGCCACCCATCACAGCCGATGTCGCGTCGCTGGGCCCGCATCAACACAATGTTAGGACTTCATGCTCTCCCGTGCCAGCCGCCGCCAAGAAGAGAGGAAACAGATCCCCGCCGCCACCAATGATGGTCGGTCTTTGCCTGGCGGCGCATCACGGCAAAGGCGGGAAGATACTCCGGGGGAGAAGGAAGGTGGGGTGGCGCGCTAGGTTGCCCGCGAGGACACTCATGGGAGTGGCTCGGGGGAGAAGCCTTCATTTGATCACATTCTATTTTTTTGCGCATGGTCTCGGCATGGAGGCTACTCGGAAGATGGACGCGGAGAGGGACCGCCGGATTTGGGACCGTGTACTCACCCCAGAGGCCACCCTCGACAATGGCACATGGCCGAAGTGGGATGTCTGCCTAGACCTCTACTCTCCGTCGAGGCCTGCAATGTTGGCGCCCGCGCATGGCCGGCGTGGGACAAGGCTATCTTGGCCCATTTCCACAAGAATGATGCAGCCAATGCCGCATGTCGCACCGACAAGTCCTGCATGTTGCGGCTGCAACTAGTTTTTACATTTTGAGAAAAGTTAGTTTATTTGGTTGTCTATACTAATAAAACTCGCGGTGTGACTCATTTTCCACCCCTTTCTATGAATGAAATCATTTGTAATTCTAGCTTACATGAATCTATTATCATTCAAAGCAAAAATTATGTGTATTGTGCATTGGTGAGTGGGGACTTGGGGGAAACGAGTTAACCAATGACATACGGGTCCCACACACATGGAAATTTTGGAGGTTGTGTTTTTCCAACTCTGAGATTACGCGTGGAATCTGGAGTCTCCATATTCCTAGCGATCACCTCCATCATGATTGTGGCGATCCATATTTTTGACGATTCTATCATAGTTGATCTAACACTTGTTTTCTCGATAAAACGCATGAGTATTCATTTCATATATTGATAGGAAGAGAGGGGTGAAAGAACACCGGTCCACAAAGTTACACCTTGGCCCATGGGACAAAGCTCATATTACAAGAGGCTTAATTTTCCCTAACCACCCTCCTATACAACTCAAGCAAACAAGGGGCCATGTCAACCTTGAAGAACCCTGCCTGAACCCACTCTGATGCGACCTGCATAACCTGGCGAAGGATGTCCCGCATGGATGGAGTAGCACCGTCGAAGACCACCACATTGCGGTGCTTCCACGTCTCCAAGAGCACTAGAGTCATGAAAGTGTTGATGTCCTTTCGGTGCCTCAAAAACATGGCAAGTGTTGAGCACCATTGCAGGAGGTGATCGGCTTGTCTGGGAACCTACTCACCATGCCCCCAGGCTGTGAGAGCCTTGCACCACATCGTGCGGGAGAAGATGCAAGACAGTAGCAAGTGATCCACAATCTCCTGATCCTGCTCGAACATTGGGCAGACGACCTGATGTGGCAGGCCCCTCCTCACCTGCCTGTTAAAGGTCCAAATTCTGTTCATGAGGATTAGCCAACTAAAGAATTTACACCTCAAAGGAGCCTTGGAGCGCCAAGTGAAGCTTGCCGCAATGTCGTGTTCACGCCCAATGAACTTGCTGGCATAAGTCGATTGAACCGAGACCTAACGGACCGAATCGGCGATGCCTGTATGAAGCTCCACTGGGGCTAGTATGTCCCAAAGCACGAGGAATTGGGCCAGCTCAGCGTTAGTGAGGTCTGTGCCAAGATCTCTCACCAAAGCCCCTACCATGGCATCCGCGGCCGTTCTAGAGTCCCTGATCCGTGGCTTGATCTTGGTGTATACTAACGGTGTGATCTTTTGTATGCGCCAGCCCTGTAGCCACCTATCTTCACAGAAAAAGTTCTCATAGTCGTCGCAAATCTCCATAAAGACAACCGCCTGATATATCTGTCGTGATTCAGTAGACGGGGAGGGTGGAGTAATAGAGAAGAATGAAAGAGGAAAGGCTCTCTCTGCCACCTATCTTCCCAAAAAAAGCTCTCTGTGCCATCGCCAATCTCCACAAAGTTGCACTAACATTCTCCCTTTCTTCTTGAGAGAGGAAATGTAAGACGAGGTAGTATTGCTCTCAAAGCTAGGAAGGAAAGGTAAGGAGCAAGCTTATTTACTAAGATCCTAGCGAGTGGAATACTTTGAACGAGCAGGGGAGCGAGCGGAGTACTTTACGCAATAGTGGTATAGTATAGCCCCGAGATGACGAACAAAAATGCATTCATTTGCCTCAAACTTTAGAGGGGCTCATTTAAGACTTAATCAATTGATTACCCCATGATACGTCTCCAACGTATCTATAAATTTTTATTGTTCCATGCTATTATATTATCCATCTTGGATGTTTTATATGCATTAATATGCTATTTTATATCATTTTTTGGACTAACCTATTAACCTAGTGCCCAGTGACAGTTGCTGTTTTTTTCCTTGTTTTTGTCTTTTACAGAAAATCAATACCAAACGTAGTCCAAACGGAATGAAACTTTTTGAGTATTTTTGAGGATCTTGGACCAGAAGACAACCATGAAGCTTCGGGAGGAGGCCAGAAGACCCACGAGGGGGCCACAAGCCCTAGGGGTGCGCCCCAGGGGGGCGCCCCTAGGCTTGTGGGTCCCCCGTGGCTCTTCTAACCCTAATCTCTACTCTATAAATACCCAAATATTCCCCTTACATCAGGGGGCACACAGGAAATACTTTTCCGCCGCCGCAAGCTTCTATTCTTTTGAGATACCATCTTGGGGCCTTTTTGGCACTCTGCCGGAGGGGAATTCAATCACGGAGGACTTCTACACCAACCTTGCTGCCCTTCCAATGATGTGTGAGTAGTTTACCATAGACCTACAGGTCCATAGCTAGCAGCTAGATGGCTTCTTCTCTCTCTTTGATTTTCAATACAATGTTATCGTCGATGTTCTTGGAGTTCTATTTGATGTAATCTTCTTTTGCGATGTGTTTGTTGAGATCCGATGAATTGTGGATTTATGAGCAGATTATCTATGAATATTATTTGAGTCTTCTCTGAACTCTTTTACGCATGATTAAGATAGCTTTGTATTTCTCTCCGATCTATTGATTTGGTTTAGCCAACTAGATTGATCTATCTTGCAATGGGAGAGGTTCTTTGTTTTGGGTTCAATCTTGCGGTGTCCTCACCCAGTGACAGTAGGGGTAGCAAGGCACATATTTGTATTGTTGCCATTAAGGATAAAAAGATGTTTTTTTTACCATATTGATGGATCTATCCCTCTACATCATGTCATTTTGCTTAAGGCGTTACTCCGTTCTTGTTAACTTAATACACTAGATTCATGATGTCGTGGGAATGGAACTGACAGTAGATGTAGGTGGTACGTAGGACAGTGTAGAACCTAGCTATGGCGAGATTTTACACTCGGATTTACCAGTCCAGGCCCCTCTCGGAGGAGGTAAAAGCCCTACGTCTCGGTGCTACGGGAGCTTTGTTTCTTTGGAGTGTTGAGTTATAGGGGGTGCGAACCCTTGTGCAGGAGGAGAGGGGTGGCTTATATAGAGTCCGTTGGCCCCTCGTAGCCCTCAGTTACGCAAGGGTTCAATGAGTGGTAAAGTCGAGTATGTTACTAGTAACACCCGTAATTAATGATCTTTATAACAATGGATTGATCGCCTGACCGTTGCCATCCCGGGGCGCCTAGGTATTCTGTTCTTTGAGTGAAATCATATACTTCCGAGTTGATTATGGCGGTCGAGTGGAGGTGGAGTTAGCCGAGTGAAAATCTCCTGTCGAGTGACTTGCACACTGTGTCATTCCAGTCGGTATCCTCCTCTTAACTTTGTAGGCCTTGGAATCTTCGTGTAGTTTCCTTGGGTAGGGCATCCAGATCAGGTCTAGGACCCTACCCTAGGTACATATCATCGTCACATGCTAGATAGCGGTCGATGTGTGGAGTAATAGTAGTAGATGCAGGCAGGAGTCGGTCTACTTGTCACGGACGTGATGCCTATATTCATGATCATTGCCTTGGATATCGTCATAACTATGCGCTTTTCTATCAGTTGCTCAACAGTAATTTGCCCACCCACCGTATGTTTTCTTCAAGAGAGAAGCCTCTAGTGAAACCTATGGCCCTCGTGTCTATTTTCTATCATATTATTTTCAGATCTATAAAACCAAAAATACCTTGCTGCCATTTATTTATATTTACTTTATTTTACACTTTTACTCAACTTTTATATCTATCTCTGTCGGCATTCTGGATACGGGGGTACCTAGACTTGCCTGCTTGCAGCCCATGGCGTGGCTCCATCGACTGCCTGGTACGGCCCAGCTTCAGCATCAAGAACTCAAGACCCTCGCGAGGGGCGAAGCCTCGCGAGGCGGATGACACCAAGACCTCCAAGGGGATCGGCCCCCTCAGGCTGGCTCCCGAGGAGCGGAGATTTCTATGCAAGGTACACCTCGCGAGGTTCGGCTGACGTGAGCCATGACGACCAAGGCCAGGCGGGCGCCAGCGGGCGCAGAGTACCAGTTTCCTCTTTGGTGCAAAGGAAGCAAGCAGCAGGCGCGGAGTCCCCGAGGAATCAACCAAAGGTTTCCGTTCTGGTGCAACAAGACCAAGACTGCCAGGAAGGCAGGACAGAGGTCACCACTTTAGTCAGGATATGATGTACTTGTTGTCTCCCTTCGAATTTGGCTGTTGTGGGATCCAATCCCGCCTACATTTGGGAAGAGGACCAAGGCCACTATAAATAAAACCAAACCACCACCAACAAGGGAGGATCGGGTTGATCTAATCCATTCCACCCTGACCACCTCACCAGCTCACTTGAGCTCAAGAACATGCCTCATGAGGCTGTTCTCCACTGTACTAGTTCTTCCAAAGCCCCTAGAGGCAAATCCACCACAAAGCAGGAGTAGGGTTTTACACCGCAAGGTGGCCTGAACCTGGGTAAACTGCCGTGTCTTCCTTTCCCTTCGAGCTCGACGCGATAGGCTGTGAGATTAGCAAGTAGGCAGGCTGGGCAGGTTGAGATCTCCGCACGCACCCCAGAGTTCGAACCCTCAAGAGTTTGCGGAACCCAAAATCCGACATTTGGCGCGCCAGGTAGGGGTGCATCAGATCTTCTCTTCCGTCGATCGATCCACCGCTACTCCGACACTTCCATGGCTGGCACGCGTCGGGCTTGCGCTGAGCGCTGGGCCGCAGGCGTAGGCCTCATTGCTCAGACGGCACCGGCGGGCGACGGCTGTCCTCGCCATCCCCCATCGCCAGCGGCAAACTCCGCCACGGGCCGTGCTGGCCACGAGCAGCAAGCTTCATCGCTGCACCCCTCCGTGCGCCGCGACGGGCGCACCACCACTCCGGCCGCTTCGCCCTCCCACGCGCGTCGTGGCCTAGCGAACGCGTGGGCCGCACTGCTCATGGTGCAGGAGCTCCTACGCTACCGCCCAGTCGATGACTTCTACGAGGAGTGGCTCGAATGCATCACCGAACTCGTCAGTGCCGCCGGCGACTCTGCAGCGCTAGCCTGCTCACTGCCTCAGCCACCACTTGATGCGGGCGGCGTGGCTCACGGGGCGCCTCCTCCACCTCCAGTGCAGGGCGTAATCATCGAGCCGAGGCGGGCAGCTCCGCGGCGTGACCCATAGCGTCAGGCGCCCGTGCGTGAAGAAGCAAGTTGTCAAGTGGTGAAGTGGCCCCAAGAAGATGCACGTGCGCTTCCAACACCTCCACGTCAAGACCGTGCGCCGCCTATGGTGGGGGCGCGCGAGCACCAAGACCAGGCTCCACCACTCCGACGGGCTCCCGTGACCACAACAGGGTGCCGCACGTTCACCCCAGAGCTGCGCAACGTCATCTGGCCGGGGAAGTTCAAGCCTGACCTGCCCCCGCACTAAGACGGCACCGCCGACCCAGTCGAGTTCCTGCAGCTCTACAAACTTAGCATTGAGGCGGCCAGCGGCGATGAGAAGATCATGGCGAACTAGTTCCCCATGGCCCTCAAGGACGGCGCACGCTCCCGACTCCTGAACCTCCCTGTGGGGTCGGTCTCCTCCTCGGATGAGATGCGCGAGCGCTTCATCGCCAACTTCCAGGGCACGCGCGACCGCCAGCCAGCCATAGGTGACCTTCGATGCATCGGGCAGCAACCAGGAGAGACCCTGCAAAAATACATACAACGCTTCAACAACGTTCGCCTCAAGATCCCCAAGGTGTCAGACGAGGCCATCATCTCAGCGTTCACTGACAACGTCCGCGACGTCAAGATGAAGGAGGAGCTCTCCATACATGAAGACCTTTGCATAGCTCTGGAGATGTTCAACATGGCGAACAAGTGCGCCAGGGCTTAGGAGGGACGCCTCTCCCTCCTTGAGCTCCCCGATGCAGACCCAGAAGACAAGAAGGCCAAGGCCAAGGACGTGAAGCGCAAGGGATCAGCTGTGCTCACAGCCGAGCTAGAGATGAAGCACGACTGTGATCACCCAGAGTCATCCAAGGGCAGTCGTCCATTCTGTGTCTTCCACAACGTGCACAACCACAACACCAACGACTGTCAGGAGCTCAGGGCCCTCCATGACGGGCGCCTCGGTCATCGCCCCGAGCAAAACAATCGAGGCTACGATCGTGGAGGTGGTCGAGGTGGAGGATGCTGGGACGGCCGTGACATCGTCAGGAGTGGTGCGACCAGCCTCAGGAGGACCGCTGGCAAGGCCAGCCTCGCGAGGGCGCCTGGAGGGATCAGCCTTGGGAGGATCGGCCTCAAGGAAACGTTAGTCTTCCTCCACTACCTCCACCGCCGAGAAGGAACGAATACCACCACCGGGACGAGGGGGCTGGGGCCTTCCAAGAGCCTCGTGCCATCACCTGCATCTTGGGCGGCTCCCAAGCCCCAGCCTCTCATCGCGCCTTCAAGCAGTTTGCGCATGAGGTGAACACAACGCTCCCCAAGCTCGAGGCAACATGCCCGCTCAAGTGGTCTAAGTACGACATCACCTTTGACTCCTCTGACCAGCTCAAGTGCGCGGCTACGGCCGGCGCACTCCCAATGCTCCGCTCACCCATCATCAGCAACGTACTCGTCACCAAGACACTCATCAATGGCGGAGTAGGGCTCAATGTTCTCTCTGTCCAGACATTCGACAAGCTCCAAGTGCCATACTACCAGCTCTAGCCTACCAAGCCCTTCTCAAGAGTGACTAATGGCTCCACGCACCCAATCGGGCAAGTCCGCCTCTCTGTCACTTTCGGCAAGCGCGACAACTATCACACCAAGCTCATCAACTTCGATGTCGTCGACATTCGCCTGCCATACAACGCCATCCTTCGGTACCCAGCTCTAGCCAAGTTCATGGCGGCAACACACCACGGATACAACATCCTCAAAATACCAGGGAGCGGCGGCATCATCATGGTCGCCTGCGAGGAAAAGGATGCAATGTGCTCTCTTGAGCGCGCCTACCAGGCTGCAGCGGCCGAGAACACTGAAGACAAGGGCGATGTCCTCCCTCCTAAGATCGCCCCAAGACAAAGCAGCTGCTGGGCCAGGAACCTCAGGAGGAGGCAGCACCTGACAGTGCCGCATTGAGCCTCACATCCGTGGATGGGGCGCCTTCACCTATCACATAGGAAGGCGCGCCCGACGCCCCTCTCAGGTTGGGCTCAAGGGCTCTCCTCTGGAGGGCCTCTGACCTGGCCAAATTCATGAGGGAGGCGCTTGGGCACCATGTGGAGGCATGCTTCACTACACGCTTTCGAGGGGAGAGCACAGGGTGCGGGGCACCAGGCGCACAGGAATTCATTAGCAAGGCAGTCAAGGAAATTCAAGAGGTGAGGGCTCTGCAGGGTGGTCACCGCCCACCACCAGGCGCGACTCCTTGCCCTGGTGAGGACGAGGAGCTGCGCGTCTGCATCTACATCCCAGGGCTCAACAGGGCCACGTCTCCGGAGCTCTTTCGGCCGTCCTGTGTCAGCCAATGCGAGGGTCCCCCTCACAGCTATGTTCGCATGCTGTTCGGTTTGCTGAGCGCGGCCGTTGCATCTCAGCGCCACATGCGGGACGTCCTAGCGGCTCGGTAGGCTATGCACCAGGTGATCCAAGCGGAGATGGCGATGGATCCTCATGAGCCCACCGGGCACCCACATCCTCCCGAGGTTCAGGGCCAGGGTGGCTTGATACGTCCATTTTGCATCATGCTTTTATATCGATATTTATTGCATCATGGGCTGTTATTACTCGTTATGTCACAATACTTATGCCTATTCTCTCTTATTTTAAAAGGTTTACACGAAGAGGGAGAATGCCGACAGATGGAATTTTGGGCTAGAAAAGGAGCAAATATTAGAGATCTATTCTGCACAACGCCAAAAGTCCTGAAACTCCATGGAAGTTATTTTTGGAACTAATAAAAAATACTGAGCAAAGAAAATACGAGAGCGGGGCCACCCACCGTCCACGAGGGTGCGGGCGCGCCCCCTGCCTCGGGGGCCCCCTAGCAGGCCTCCGGTGCCCATCTTCTGCTATATGAAGTCTTTTACCCTCAAAAAAAGCATAATCAAGCTCTTGGGATGAGACACCGCCGCCACGAGGCGGAACCTTGGCGGAACCAATCTAGGGCTCCGGCGGAGCTGTTCTCCCAGGGAAACATCCCTCCGGGAAGGGGAAATCGTCACCATCGTCATCACCATCGAACCTCTCATCGGGAGAGGGTCAATCTCCATCAACATCTTCACCAGCACCATATCCTCTCAAACCCTAGTTCATCTCTTGTATCCGATCTTTGTCTCAAAGCCTCAGATTGGTACATGTGGGTTGCTAGTAGTGTTGATTACTCCTTGTAGTTGATGATAGTTGGTTTATTTGGTGGAAGATCATATGTTCAGATCCTATATGCATATTAATACCCCTCTGATTATAAACATGAATATGATTTGTGAGTAGTTACGTTTGCTCCTGAGGACATGGGAGAAGTCTTGCTATAAGTAGTCATGTCAATTTGGTATTCGTTCGATATTTTGATGAGATGTATGTTGTCTCTCCTCTAGTGGTGTTATGTGAACGTCGACTACATGACACTTCACCATTGTTTGGGCCTAGAGGAAGGCATTGGAAAGTAATAAGTAGATGATGGGTTGCTAGAGTGACAGAAGCTTAAACCCTAGTTTATGAGTTGCTTCGTAAGGGGCTGATTTGGATCCATATGTTTCATGCTATGGTCAGGTTTACCTTAATATTTCTTTTGTAGCCGCGGATGCTTGCAATAGGGGTTAATAATAAGTGGGAGGCTTGTCCAAGAAAGGCCAGTACCCAAGCACTGGTCCACTCACATATCAAATTGTAACGAACGCGAATCATATGAGCGTGATGAAAACTCGCTTGACGATAATTCACATGTGTCCTCGGGAGTGTTTTCCTTCATATAAGAATTTGTCCAGGCTTGTCCTTTGCTACAAAAAGGATTGGGCCACCTTGCTGCACCTTATTTACTTTTGTTACATGTTACCCGTCACGAATTACCTTATCAGAAAACTATCTGTTACTGATAATTGCAGTGCTTGCAGGGAATACCTTACTGAAAACCGCTTGTCATTTCCTTCTGCTCCTCGTTGGGTTTGACACTCTTACTTATTGAAAGGACTACGATAGATCCCCTACACTTGTGGGTCATCAAGACTCTTTTCTGGCGCTGTTGCCGGGGAGTGAAGCGCCTTTGGTAAGTGGAACTTGGTTAGGAAAAATTTATATAGTGTGCTGAAATTTACTGTCACGTGTTACAATGGAAAGTAACCCTTTGAGAAGTTTGTTTGGGGTATCTTCACCCCGACCAGTAGAGCAAAGAGTTGCTCCTCAACCTACTGAAACTACTGAAAATGTTTACTTTGAAATTTCTTCGGGTATGATAGAGAAACTGCTAGCTAATCCTTTTACAGGAGATGGAACATTGCATCCCGATTTGCACCTAATCTATGTGGATTAAGTTTGTGGATTATTTAAGCTTGCAGGTATGCCCGAGGATGTTATCAAGAAGAAGGTCTTCCCTTTATCTTTGAAGGGAAAGGCATTGACAAGGTTTAGGCTAAGTGATGATATGGGATCATGGAACTACAACCGATTGAAATTGGAATTTCATCAGAAGTTTTATCGTATGCGTCTTGTTCATCATGATCATAATTATGTATATAATTATTGGCCTCGCGAAGGAGCAAGCATCGCTCAAGCTTGGGGGAGGCTTAAGTCAATGTTATATTAATGCCCCAATCATGAGCTCTCAAGAGAAATTATTATTCAAAAAATTTATGCTCGGCTTTCTCTCAACAATCGCTCAATGTTCGATACTTCTTGTACTGGTTCTTTTGTGATGAAGACTATTGAATTCAGATGGGATTTATTGGAAAGAATTAAACGCAACTCTGAAGATTGGGATCTCGACGAAGGTAAGGAGTAAGGTATGACACCTAAGTTTGATTGTGTTAAATCTTTTATGGATACCAATGTTTTCCGTGAATTTAGCACTAAATATGGACTTGACTCTGAGATAGTACCTTCTTTCTGTGAATCATTTGCTATTCATGTTGACCTCCCTAAGGAGAAGTGGTTTAAATATAATCCTCCCATTGAAGTAAAAGTAGTTGCATCTATTAAAGTTGAAGAGAAGAATATTACTTATAATGATCCTATTGTTCCTACTACCTATATTGAGAAACCACCTTTCCTTGTTAGGATAAAAGATCATGCTAAAGCTTCAATTGTGGTTTGTAAGAGTAATACTAGAACACCTACACCACCTGAGCAAATTAAAGTTGAACCTAGTATTGCTATGGTTAAAGATCTCTTGGCTAATAATATTGATGGGCATGTTATTTACTTCTGTGATGAAGCTACTAGAATTGCTAGACCCGATACTAAAAATAAACATAGACCTGTTGTAGGCATGCCTGTTATTTCTGTTGGAGATCATTGTTATCATGGCTTATGTGATATGGGTGCTAGTGCTAGTGCAATACCTCATTCCTTATACAAAGAAATTATGCATGATATTGCATCTGCTGAGATAGAAGAAATCGATGTTACAATTAAGCTTGCCAATAGAGATACTATTTCACTAGTTGGGATTGTTAGAGATGTTGAAGTCTTGTGTGGGAAAGTTAAATATCCTACTGATTTTCTTGTTCTTAGCTCCCCACAAGATGACTTTTGTCCCATTATATTTTGTAGACCCTTCTTGAATATTGTTAATGCTAAGATAGACTACAGAAAAGATAATGTTACGATTGGTTTAGGGGATTTGTCTCATGACTTTAATTTTGCTAAATTTCGTAGAAAACCCCATGATAAAGAATTGCCTAGTAAGGATGAAATTATTGGTCTTGCTTCTATTGCCGTGCCTCCTAATGATCCTTTAGAACAATATTTGCTAGACCATGAAAAGGATATGTTTATGAATGAAAGAAGGGAGATAGATGAAGTATTCTTTAAACAGGGACCTATTTTGAAACACAACTTGCCTGTTAAAATTCTAGTGGATCCTCCACCACCCAAGGGTGATCCCATGTTTGACCTTAAGCCACTACCTGATACTCTTAAATATGCTTATCTTGATGAAAAGAAGATATATCCTGTTATTATTAGTGCTAACCTTTCATAGCAGGAAGAGGAGAAATTATTGAAAACTCTGAAGAAGCACCGTGCTGCTATTGGATATACTCTTGATGATCTTAAGGGCATTAGTCCCACTCTATGCCAACACAAAATAAAATTGGAGAAAGACGCCAAACCAGTTGTTGATCACCAACGACGGTTAAATCCTAAGATGAAAGAAGTGGTAAGAAAAGAAATACTAAAGCTCCTGGAGGCAGGTATAATTTATCCCGTTGCTGATAGTCAGTGGGTAAGTCCTGTCCATTGTGTCCCTAAGAAGGGAGGCATTACTGTCGTTCCTAATGATAAAGATGAATTGATTCTGCAAAGAATTGTTATAGGTTATAGGATGGTAATTGGTTTCCGCAAATTAAATAAAGCTACTAAAAAGGATCATTACCCTTTGCATTTTATTGATCAAATGCTAGAAAGATTATCCAAACATACACATTTTTCCTTTCTAGATGATTACTCTGGTTTCTCTCAAATACCTGTGTCAACAGAGGATCAAGAAAAGATCACTTTTACTTATAGACGTATGCCTTTTGGTTTATGTAATGCACCTGCTACCTTTCAAAGATGCATGATGGCTATATTCTCTGACTTTCGTGAAAAGATTGTTGAGGTTTTCATGGATGGTTTCTCCATTTATGGATCTTCTTTGATGATTGCTTGAGCAACCTTGATCGAGTTTTGCAGAGATGTGAAGAAACTAATCTTGTCTTGAATTGGAAAAAATGCCACTTTATGGTTAATGAAGGCATTGTCTTGGGGCATAAAATTTCTGAAAGAGGTATTGAAGTTGATAAAGCTAAAGTTGACGCTATTGAAAAGATGCCATGTCCCAAGGACATTAAAGGTATAAGAAGTTTCCTTGGTCATGCCGGTTTTTATAGGAGGTTCATTAAGGACTTCTCTAAAATTTCTAGGCCTCTGACTAATCTCTTACAAAAAGATATCCTTTTGTCTTCGATGATGATTGTGTAGAAGCATTTGAAATACTTAAGAAAGCTTTGATTTCTGCACCTATTTTTCAGCCACCTGATTGGAATTTACACTTTGAAATTATGTGTGATGCTAGTGATTATGCCGTAGGTGCTGTTCTAGGACAAAGAGTTGATAAGAAACTAAATGTTATTCAATATGCTAGTAAAACTATAGACAGTGCCCAGAGAAATTATGCTACTACTGAAAAAGAATTTTTAGCAGTTGTATTTGCTTTTGATAAGTTTAGACCTTATATCGTTGACTCTAAAGTAACTGTTCACACTGATCATGCTGCTATTGAATATCTTATGGAAAAGATAGATGCTAAACCTAGACTTATTAGATGGGTCCTCCTACTACAAGAATTTGATTTACATATTATTGATAGAAAGGGAGCTGAGAACCCCGTTGCAGACAACTTGTCTAGGTTACAGAATGTTCTTGATGACCCACTACCTATTGATGATAGCTTTCTTGATGAACAATTAGCTGTCATAAATGCTTCTCTCGTGCTGCTCCATGGTATGTTGATTATGCTAATTACATTGTCGCTAAATTTATACCACCTAGTTTCACGTACCAGCAAAAGAAAAAGTTTTTCTATGATTTAAGACATTACTTCTGGGATGACCCACACCTTTATAAAGAAGGAGTAGATGGTGTTATTAGACGTTGTGTAGCTGAGCATGAACAGGAACAGATCCTATGCAAGTGTCACTCCAAGGCTTATGCAGGACACCACGCTAGAGATAGAATTCCGCATAAGGTATTGCAATCCGGTTTTTATTGGTCTACTCTCTTCAAGGATGCCCGTAAGTTTGTCTTGTCTTGCAATGAATGTCAAAAAATTGGTAATATTAGTTGACGTCAAGAAATGCCTATGAATTATTCTCTTGTTATTGAACCATTTGATGTTTGGGGCTTTGGTTATATGGGACCGTTTCCTTCCTATAATGGGTATACACATATTTTAGTTGCTGTTGATTACGTTACTAAGTGGGTACAAGCTATTCCAACTAGTAGTGTTAATCATAACACCTCTATTAAGATGCTTAAAGAAGTTATTTTTCCGAGGTTTGGAGTCCCTAGATACCTAATGACTGATGGTGGTTCACATTTTATTCATGGTGCTTTTCGTAAAATGCTTGCTATGTATGATGTTAATCATAGAATTGCATCTCCATATCACCCACAGTCTAGTGGCCAAGTAGAACTGAGTAACAGAGAGCTTAAATTGATTTTGCAAAAGACTGTTAATAGATCTAGAAAGAATTGGTCCAAGAAACTTGATGATGCATTATGGGCTTATAGAACTGCATATAAAAATCCTATGGGTATGTCTCCATATAAAATGGTTTATGGAAAAGCATGTCACTTACCTCTTGAACTAGAACATAAGGCATATTGGGCCATTAAAGAGCTCAGTTATGATTTCAAACTTGCCGGTGAGAAGAGGTTATTTGACATTAGCTCACTTGATGAATGGAGAACTCAAGCCTATGAGAATGCCAAACTGTTTAAAGAAAAAGTTAAAAGATGGCATGACAAAAGGATACAAAACCGTCAGTTTAATGTAGGTGATTATGTGTTGCTTTTCAACTCTCGTTTAAGATTTTTTTATAAGGAAAACTCCTCTCTAAATGGGAAGGTCCTTACGTTATCGAGGAGGTCTATCATTCCGGTGCCATAAAAATCAACAACTTTGAAGGCACAAATCCGAAGGCGGTGAACGGCCAAAGAATCAAACGTCATATCTCAGGTAATCCCATAAATGTTGAAACCAATGTGATTGAAGCCGTAACCCTGGAGGAATACATAAGGGACACTTTCCAGGACGTTCCAGACTCCGAAAAGGAATAGGTATATGGTACGGTAAGTAAACCAACTCCAAAACAATTCTCCGTTTTGGAATATTTGAGAAAATAGGAAAAAAAGAAGTAGTCCGGGAAGGACACGATGTAGCCACGAGGATGGAGGGCGCGCCCTACCACCCTGGGCGCCCCCTTGCCTCGTGGCAACTCGTGTGCACTCCGGACTCCATTTTCTTGCACGATACTTCTTTTGGTCGGTAATAATTCATTATATAATCTCCCGAAGGTTTTGACCACCGTATCATGCAAATATCCTCTGTCTTTTTTTTTGAGCTGTTTTCTGGCAGAGTTGTCAAGGCCAGGCATCATGTCATCACCCTCCTCCAACAATGAAGGCAATGATGCTAGGATCAAGAAGGTCATGGAGGACCAAGCTCCGGTGGAAGAAGAAGAAGACATCCTTCAACCTCATCACAACTTTCTTACCCCAACTGAGATTGAAGCTTTCAAGATGATTAAGTTAACTCGCATACAAAAAAATTATCTCACATGTGAAAATATTTTGTTGAAGGAGCCTATCACAGCACTCAAGGGCATTATCCGCAAACTGGAGGAGCTCCTACGCTCGATGTGCGACTATCCATCATCACCACCACCTTCTTCAACAGCAAAGGAGAACTGAACACATGGGAATGGGCACTCCCCTTGGCAACTGGCAAGCTTGGGGGAGGTGCCCCGGTATCGTATCACCATCACACTCATATCTTTACCTTTTTCTTAGTTTGATCCTTTTGGTAATATCTTGATCTAGTAGAATAAAGTTTTAGAATGATCTAGTTTTGAGTTTTGCTTTATGATCCCTCTATGTAATTGAGTCCATGAGCTATACATAATAAAGATTAGTCTTGAGTCAAGGGCTTTGCTATCTTGCTATGATCTTGAGGGAATAAAAGAAAAATAAAGAATAAAAAGAAATAAAGAGATCATATGGATCTTATGGAGAGTAATGACTTCACATATTAAGAGTATGATGAATAAAAGTTGTTGAGAGTTGGCAAACATAGTTTTGGTCATCGTTGCAATTAATAGGAAGTAATAAAGAAAGAGAGGTTCTCACATATAAATATACTATCTTGGACATCTTTTATGTTTGTGAGCACTCATTAAAATATGACATGCTAAAGAGTTGATGTTGGACAAGGAAGACAATGTAATGGGTTATGTTTTCTTATATCCGAAATAAAGTATATTGTCATGGATCATCCAACATGTTGAGCTTGCCTTTCCCTCTCATGCTAGCCAAATTCTTTGCACCAAGTAGAGATACTACTTGTCCTTCCAAATATCCTTAAACCTGTTTTTGCCATGAGAGTCCACCATATCTACCTATGGATTGAGTAAGATCCTTCAAGTAAGTTGTCATGTTGCATCCAATAAAAATTGCTCTCTAAATATGTATGATTTATTAGTGTGGAGAAAATAAGTTCTATACGATCTTGTGAGGTGGAAGCAATAAAAACGATGGACTGCATAATAAAGGTCCATCACAAGTGGCAATATAAACTGACGTTCTTTTGCATTAAGATTTCGTGCATCCAACCATAAAAGCACATGACAACCTCTGCTTCCCTCTGCGAAGGGCCTATCTTTTACTTTTGTCTTATACCTTTTACTAGAGTCATGGTGATCTTCACCTTTCCTTTTTACATTTTATCCTTTGGCAAGCACATTGTGTTGGAAAGATCCTGATATATATATCCAATTGGATGTAAGTTAACATGAACTATTATTGTTGACATTACCCTTGAGGTAAAAGGTTGGGAGGCAACACTATAAGCCCCTATCTTTCTTTGTGTCCGATTAAAACTTCATACCCATAAGTATTGTGTGAGTGTTAGCAATTGTGAAAGACTAAATGATAGTTGAGTATCTGGACTTGCTGAAAAGCTCTTATATTGACTCTTTCCGATGTTATGATAAATTGCAATTGCTTCAATGACCGAGATTATTGTTTGTTAGTTTTCAATGAAGTTGCTGATTCATACTTGTGAATCGATTCTCACTTTAGTATAAGAGATCATATGACAATATTTATATATGTTGCTATTATAAGAATGATCATGATGCCCTCATGTCCGTATTTTATTTTATCGACACCTCTATCTCTAAACATGTGAACATATTTTTCGTTATCGGCTTCCGCTTGAGGACAAGCGAGGCCTAAGCTTGGGGGAGTTGATACGTCCATTTTGCAACATGCTTTTATATCGATATTTATTGCATTATGGGCTGTTATTACTCGTTATGTCACAATACTTATGCCTATTCTCTCTTATTTTACAAGGTTTACACGAAGAGGGAGAATGCCGACAACTGGAATTATGGGCTAGAAAAGGAGCAAATATTAGAGACCTATTCTGCACAACTTCAAAATTCCTGTAACTCCACAAAAGTTATTTTTGATATTAATAAAAAATACTGAGCGAAGAAAATACCAGAGCGGGGCCACCCACCATACACGAGGGTCGGAGGCGCACCCTACCCCCTGGGTGCGCCCCCTGCCTCGTGGGCCCCCTGGCAGGCCTCCGGTGCCCATCTTCTGCTATATGAAGTCTTTTACCCTCGAAAAAATCATAACCAAGCTTTCAGGACGAGACACCGCCGCCATGAGGCAGAACCTTGGCTTAACCAATCTAGGGCTCCGACGGAGCTATTCTGCCGGGGAAACATCCCTCCGGGAGGGGGAAATTGTCACCATCGTCATCACCATCGATCCTCTCATCAGGAGGGGGTCAATCTCCATCAACATTTTCACCAGCACCATCTCCTCTCAAACCCTAGTTCATCTCTTGTATCCGATCTTTGTCTCAAAGCCTCAGATTGGTACCTGTGGGTTGCTAGTAGTGTTGATTACTGCTTGTAGTTGATGCTAGTTGGTTTATTCGGTGGAAGATCATATGTTCAGATCCTATATGCATATTAATTCACCTCTGATTATGAACATGAATATGATTTGTGAGTAGTTACATTTGTTCCTGAGGACATGGGAGAAGTCTTGCTATAAGTAGTCATGTGAATTTGGTATTTGTTTAATATTTTGGTGAGATGTATGTTGTCTCTCCTATAGTGGTGTTATGTGAACGTCGACTACATGACACTTCACCATTGTTTGGGCCTATAGGAAGGCATTGGGAAGTAATAAGTAGATGATGGGTTGCTAGAGTGACAGAAGCTTAAACCCTAGTTTATGAGTTGCTTCATAAGGGCTGATTTGGATCCATATGTTTCATGCTATGGTTAGGTTTACCTTAACACTTCTTTTGTAGTTGCGGATGCTTGCAATAGGGGATAATAATAAGTGGGAGGCTTGTCCAAGAAAGGGCAGTAACCAAGCACCGGTCCACCCACATATCAAATTATCAAAGTAACGAACGCGAATCATATGAGCTGATGAAAACCAGCTTGACGATAATTCCCATGTGTCCTCGGGAGTGTTTTCCTTCATATAAGAATTTGTCCAGGCTTGCCCTTTGCTACAAAAAGGATTGGGCCACCTAGCTGCACCTTATTTACTTTTGTTACTTGTTACCCGTTATGAATTACCTTATCACAAAACTATATGTTGCCGATAATTTCAGTGCTTGCAGAGAATACCTTACTGAAAACCGCTTGTCATTTCCTTCTCCTCCTCGTTGGGTTCGACACTCTTACTTATCGAAAGGACTACGATAGATCCTCTACACTTGTGGGTCATCATGGCTCATGAGGAGCGACTTCAGCAACGCACACCTCCTGCTACCCCGACATTTCTTCAACAATGGTGCCAGGTGACATCTTTTAGTTTGTTCAGTTTGGGGGCGCCCCTCGGGCTGCACTATCCCCAGGCCGCGTGGGTCCATCCCTGCGACATGTATCCTTCTTGCATTTGTCAGAACTGGTTTACCTTCCTCTATGAGTTGCGTTAAGATTATCAATTTCCTGTCTGGCGCTTCGTCGCCATGAACGTCTCACACCCTTGCAAGCCCACCCACGACTGCCTCATGATTAAGGACTGGCACAACGTCTGTGCTCGGGTCCGTCCCTGTAGCGTCGCTAAACCCAAGTGGTTGAGCTCTTGCTCACAGGCCAGCTCCCGTGTACGTCACCTCCCATGGCCCTTGGTGCCTTGTTCTCGCATGAGCTAATCGCGAGCGGGCGAGTGAGGGCGCGGGACCCGGTGCCTCGTCACCACGGGAGCCACACGCCGGTTGTTTTTCTTCGGGACCTTTGCATGAGAAGACTGGGCACGGTGTCTTTGCTCCGGTCCGTCCCTGTAGCGTCGATAAACCCAACAACTGAGCTCTGTCTGGCGGGCCGGCCTCGTTCACGTCACCTCTTGGGGTCGTTGGTGTCTGGCCTTCTCATGCAATAACCTCAGGAGATTCACTCGGCGCAGGTTGCCTAACCATCTTGCAGGGCTGACACATGTGTTCCTAATCAAATTCAGAGGCAACCCTCCTTGAGGTAGGGCCTTGAGAGTCCCGCACTGGCTCACGAGTGCCCATAGACACCTCCTCTAGCACTGCCTTGCAAGCCATGTGTCAGGGCGGGGTTGTACACGCCTAGGGGGTTCTCCCCAGAGGGAGCCCCCTCCCACGTACCAGTGGAAGCACGATGCTCCGTGCTGGTAGTTAACACTGCCGAGGAGTGGCTATGCCCATGCAAGAGCAAAAGCGCCATGCTCTGCGCTGGTGTTAAACAACTGAGGGTGGCCTCGCGGCTGCAGCAACCTCAGGGAGCCTCCGGGCTTAGTGCTTAGCCTCACCGCGCTGCTCTCCCTCGGGAGGGTAGCGCAAGGGGGCTGGGCATGGGGGCTACACTCAGGTCACGCCTAGCGTATGCCACCTTGCTAGGTCCCATGGACCTGGTCTTCGCGCGCCCCTCCCGAGCGAGAGCTCGACAAGGAAAGGTAGGATGGTCTATTCCTACGTTAAGGGGGACCCCTGAGCATCGCGCCTCAGGAGCCTACTGGCCACGTAGCCCCTCACCCCTTGGTCTCGTCCTGGCAATCCGGATGACCCAACAGCGGCTGAGGTATGCGCGGGGCCGGGTGATGACCCACAAGTATAGGGGATCTATGGTAGTCCTTTCGATAAGTAAGAGTGTCGAACCCAACGAGGAGAAGAAGGAAATGATAAGCGGTTTTCAGCAAGGTATTCTCTGCAAGTACTGAAACAAATGGTAACAGATAGTTTTGTGATAGGATAAATGGTAACGAGCAACAAGTAACAAAAGTAAATAAAGTGCAGCAAGGTGGCCCAATCCTTTTTGTAGCAAAGGACAAGCCTGGACAAACTCTAATAATAAGAAAAGCGCTCCCGAGGACACATGGGAATATCGCAAGTTAGTTTTCATCACGCTCATATGATTCGTGATTCGTACTTTGATAATTTGATATGTGGGTGGACCAGTGCTTGGGTACTGACCTTACTTGGACAAGCATCCCGCTTATGATTAACCTCTATTGCAAGCATCCGCAACTACAACAAAAGTATTAAGGTAAACCTAACCATAGCATGAAACATATGGATCCAAATCAGCCCTTACACGGCAACGATAAACTAGGGTTTAAGGTTCTGTCACTCTAGCAACCCATCATCTACTTATTACTTCCCAATGCCTTCCTCTAGGCCCAAATAATGGTGAAGTGTTATGTAGTTGACGTTCACATAACACCACTAGAGGTTAGACAACATACATCTTATCCAAATATCGAACGAATACCAAATTCACATGACTACTAATAGAAAGACTTCTCCCTTGTCCTCAAGAACAAACGTAACTACTCACAAACCATATTCATGTTCATAATCAGAGGGGTAATAATGTGCATAAAGGATCTGAACATATGATCTTCCACCAAATAAACCAACTAGCATCAACTACAAGGAGTAATCAACACTACTAGCAACCTACTAGCACCAATCCCGGACTAGGAGACAAGAATTGGATACAAGAGATGAACGAGGGTTTGGAGATGAGATGGTGCTGATGAAGATGTTGATGGAGATTGCCCTCTCCCGATGAGAGGAGCGTTGGTGATGACGATGGTGATGATTTCCCCCTCCCGGAGGGAAGTGTCCCCGGCAGAACAGCTCTGCCAGAGCCCTAGATTGGTTCCGCCAAGGTTCCGCCTCGTGGCGGCGGAGTCTCGTCCCGAAAGGTTCTACTCTATTTTTTTCTCATCGAAACACTTCACATGGGAAAAGATGGACGTCGAAGAGCCACCGGGGGGCCCACGAGGTAGGGGGCGCACCCAGGGGTGCGCGCCCCAACCCTCGTGAGCAGGGTGTGGGCCCCCTGGCCTTCATCTTTGGCGACGATTTTTCTTTATTTATTTTAAGGTATTCCGTGGGGTTTCAGGTGTTGGGGAACGTAGTAATTTCAAAAAATTTCCTACGCACACGCAAGATCATGGTGATGCATAGCAACGAGAGGGGAGAGTGTTGTCTACGCCCTCGTGAGACCCAAGCGAAGCGATCACAACGTAGAGGAAGTAGTCGACGTTCTCCTCGCGATCCGACCGATCCCGGCGCCGTTACTCGGCGCCCCGAGTTCTTGACACACGACAGCTCGATGACGTCCCTCGACTCGATCCAGCCGAGTGTCGAGGAGAGTTCCACAAGACGACGGCGTGGGACGATCTTGATGTTTCACGGCAAGCAGGCTTCGCCTAAGCTTGACGGTATGACCGAGGTGGAATATGGTGGAGGGGGCACGCACACGGCTAAGGAACGATCCGTAGATCAAACTTGTGTGTTCTAGGGTGCCCCCCTGCCCGTATATAAAGGAGCAGGGGAGGGGCGGCCGGCCAAGGGAGGCGGCCAGGAGTCCTACTCCCTCCGGGAGTAGGATTCCCTCCAATCCTAGTTGGAATAGGATTCACCGGAGGGGAAAGAGAGAGAGGGGGGCCCCTTTCCTAGTCCTAGTAGGACTAGGGAAGGGGAGGCCTGCCACCTATGGCTGGCCCTTTCTCCCTTCCACCAAGGCCCACTATGGCCCATTTAGTTCGGGGGTTCCGGTAACCTCCGGTACTCGATAAATTCTGTTTTCACCGGAACCATTCGAACTCCAAACATAGGCTTCCAATATATCAATCTTTATGTCTCAACCATTTCGAGACTCCTCGTCATGTCCGTGATCACATCCGGGACTCCGAACTTCTTCGGTACATCAAAATACATAAACTCATAATAACTGTCATCGAAACCTTAAGCGTGCGGACCCTACGGTTCGAGAACAATGTAGACATGACCTAGAACTATTCTCGGTCAATAACCAACAGCGGACCTGGATGCCCATATTGGTTCCTACATATTCTACGAAGATCTTTATCGGTCGGACCGCATAACAACATAAGTTGTTCCTTTGTCATCGGTATGTTACTTGCCCGAGATTCGATCGTCGGTATCCAATACCTAGTTCAATCTCGTTACGCAAGTCTCTTTACTCGTTCCGTAATACATCATCTTACAACTAACTCATTAGTTGTAATGCTTGCAAGGCTTGATGATGTGCATTACCGAGAAGGCCAGAGATACCTCTCCGACAATCGGAGTGACAAAACCTAATCTCGAAATACGCCAACCCAACATCGCCTTTGGAGACACACTGTAGTACTCCTTTATAATCACCCGATTCACGTTGTGGACGTTTGGTAGTACCCAAAGTGTTCCTCCGCAAACGGAGTTGCATAATCTCATAGTTACAGGAACATGTATAAGTCATGGATAAAAGCAGTAGCAACATACTAAACGATCGTGTGCTAAGCTAATGGAATGGGTCATGTCAATCGATCATTCTACTAATGATGTGACCTTGTTAATCAAATAACAACTCTTTGTTCATGGTTAGGAAACATAACCATCTTTGATTAACAAGCTAGTCTAGTAGAGGCATACTAGTGACATGTTGTTTGTTTATGCATTCACACATGTATCATGTTTCCGGTTAATACAATTCTAGCATGAATGATAAACATTTATCATGAAATAAGGAAATAAATAATAACTTTATTATTGCCTCTAGGGCATATTTCCTTCATCAGGACTTTTGGAGTTGCGCAGAATAGTCCTTCAATATTTGCTCCTTTTCCAGCCCAGAATTCCAGCTGCCGGCATTCTCCCTCTTCATGTAAACCTTGTAAAATAAGAGAGAATAGCCATAAGTATTGTGACATAACGTGAAATAACAGCCCATAATGCAATAAATATTGACATAAAAGCATGATGCAAAATGGACGTATCAACTCCCCCAAGCTTAGAACTCGCTTTTTCTCAAGCGAAAAGCCGATAACAATAAATGTGTCCTCATGTTTAGAGGTAGAGGCGTCGATAAAAATAAAATACGGGCATGAAGGCATCATGATTGTTTCATAACAGCAACATATATAAATTTTGTCCTATGATTGCTCATGTTCAAGTGACGATCTTCTCACAAAGCCAAAGTATGAATCAGAAACCTTATTGAGCACCAACAAATTATACCCTCAGTCATTGTAACAATTGCAATTTATCATAACATCAGAAAGAGTCTATGTCAGAGCTTAAAAGCAAGTCCACATACTCAACTATCACTTAGTCCTTCATAATTGCTAACACTCACGCAATACTCGTGGTTACGGAGTTTTAATCGGACACAGAGAAAGATAGGGGTTTATAGTTTTGCCCCACAACTTTTTACCTCAAGGGCAATGTCAACAATAATAATTCATGCTCCCCCACATCCAATTAGATATATATATCATGTTCTTTCCAACATGCTGAGCTTGCCAAAGGATAAAAATAAAAAAGGTAAAGGTGAAGATCACCGTGACTCTTGCATAAGGTAGAGGATAATAATAAAATATAGGCCCTTCGCAGAGGGAAGCAGAGGTTGTCATGCGCGTTTAGGGTTGATGCACAAAATCTTAATGCAAAAGAACGCCACTTTATATTGCCCCTTGTATGTGAACCTTTATTATGCAGTCCGTTGCTTTTATTGCGTCCACAACAAGTTCGTACAAAGTTTATTTTCTCCGCACTAATAAGTCATGCATATTTAGAGAGAAATTTTTATTGCTTGCACTGATGACAACTTACTTGAAGGATCTTACTCAATCCATAGGTAGATATGGTGGACTCTCATGGCAAAACTGGTTTAAGGGTATTTGGAAGCACAAGTAGTATTTCTACTTAGTGCTGAGAATTTGGCTAGCATGAGGGGGAAAGGCAAGCTCAACACGGTAGAGGATCCATGACAACATACTTTATCTCAGATATAAGCATTGTTGAGGAAATCATTAACTGGTAGCTGCTCGGTTGGCTGGTGAGTAGGGGATTAATCGGCTAATCGGCAAGTTAATTGGCCATTTAATCAATTAATCGGATGATTTATCGGTTTATAGGCTACTCGGTGACCCTACAAGTAGGGATTAATCGGCAAGTTAACTGGTTAATCGGTTGAATTCTTGAACAGGGGATATAAGAAAGCATAACTCATTATGTTGTCTTCCTTGTCCAACTTCAACTCTTTAGCATGTCATATTTTAATGAGTGCTCCCAATCATAAAAGATGTCAATGATAATATATCTATATGTGAAACCTCTCTTTCCTTATTACTTCCTATTAATTGCAACGATGACCAAAGCTATATTTACCAACTCCCAACAACTTTTAATCATCATCCTCTTTCTATGTGAAGTCATTACTTTCAATAAGATCAAGATGATCTCTTTGAATCTTTTTTTCTTTTTCTTCTAATCTCCCAAGATCATGGCAAAATACTCAAGCCCTTGACTCAACACTAATCTTTATTATATAGCTCACGGACTCGATTACAAAGAAGGATCATAAAGCAAAGCTCAAAACTAGATCATGCCATAACTTTATTCTACTAAATCAAGATACTACTAATAGGATCGAACTAAGAAAAACGGTAAAGATAGGAGTTGTGATGGTGATACGATACCAAGGCACCTCCCCCAAGCTTGGCAGTTGCCAAGGGGAGTGCCCATACCCAGATGATTATGTCTCCTTCCTTGTTGTTGGCAGTGGAGGTGTTGATGATGATGCAAGCTTGTCGTCCACCTTCCATGGCATAGGCTCACCATCATAGAAGGATGATCGAGTCTCCGGAATCCTCAAATCTGCAGCCAAACTCATCCTTTTGAATCTATATTCATACTCACAGTTTTGGTTTTGCAGATCATAGATTTGGGCTTGGAGGTGCTCGATCTTCTCATGTAGCTTGAAGATGGCTTCCTCGGTCTTCTTGGCATCCGGCTCATAGTTGTTGGTGAACTTTGCAAGCATCTTGTGGGTAGCGTTGATTCCACGCTCCACCATCCCCTAACACTTGAAAACTTGTACTCCATTGCTTCGAGCCTCAACTCCACGCTTCCGGTTCCCTTTGGTCCCTCAACATCGCGGATGTGCAGCAACCCATCATGCATCTCAATGGTTTGAGGGTGTCGCAGCACCTCCGCGAGGTAAGGGTTGATCACCTTCTCAAAGTACTTGTCCTCGGAAGCACTTGGGGTCGTCATGATGATCTAGACCTGTCAGAAAAACAGCTCGAAACAAGAACAGGGGAGATTTGCGTGGTAAGAGAGTGAAAACCTTCGGGAGTATATATAATGAATTTTTACCGACCAAAATACGATCGTGCAAGGAAACGGAGTCCTGAGGGCACACGAGGTGCTCACGAGGTAGGGGTGCGCCCGGGGTAGGGCGCCCTCCACCTCGTGGAGGCCTCGTGTCCTCCCCGGACTGCTACTTATTTTTCTATTTTTCTAAATATTCCAAAACGGATAAATATTGCCTTAAAAATTGTTTTGGAGTCGGTTTACTTACCGTACCTCATACCTATTCCTTTTTGGAGTCTGGAACATTCTGGAAAGTGTCCCTTATGTACTCCTCCGGGGTTACAGTTTCAATAATATTAGTTTCAACATTTATAGGATTACCTGAGATATAGTGCTTGATGCTTTGATCGTTTACCACCTTCGGATTTGTGCCTGCGAAGTTGTTGATTTTTATGGCACCGGAACGATAGACTTCCTCGATAACGTAGGGACCTTCCCATTTGGAGAGAAGTTTTCCTGCAAAAAATCTTAAACGAGAGTTGTATAGCAATACATAATCACCTACATTGAACTCACGCTTTTGTATCCTTTTGTCATGCCATCTTTTAACCTTTTCTTTGAACAACTTGGCATTTTCATAAGCTTGGGTTCTCCATTCATCAAGTGAGCTAATATCAAATAACCTCTTCTCACCGGCAAGTTTGAAATCATAGTTGAGCTCTTTAATAGCCCAATATGCCTTATGTTCTAGTTCGAGAGGTAAGTGACATGCTTTTCCATAAACCATTTTATATGGAGACATACCCATAGGATTTTTGTATGCAGTTCTATTGGCCCATAATGCATCATTCAGTTTCTTGGACCAGTTCTTCCTAGATCTATTGACAGTCTTTTGCAAAATTAATTTGAGCTCTCTATTGCTCAATTCTACCTGACCACTAGACTGCGGGTGATATGGAGATGCAATTCTATGATTAACGTCGTATTTAGCAAGCATCTTACGGAAAGCACCATGAATAAAGTGTGAACCACCATCAGTCATTAAGTATCTAGGGACTCCAAACCTCGGAAAAATAACTTCCTTAAGCATTTTAATAGAAGTGTTATGGTCAGCACTACTAGTTGGAATAGCTTCTACCCACTTAGTAACGTAATCAACAGCAACTAAAATATGTGTATATCCATTAGAGGCAGAAAAAGGTCCCATATAATCAAAGCCCCAAACATCAAATGGTTCAATAACAAGTGAATAATTCATAGGCATTTCTTGACGTCTACTAATATTACCAATTCTTTGACATTCGTCGCACGACAAAACAAACTTACGGGCATCCTTGAAGAGAGTAGGCCAATAAAAACCGGATTGCAATACCTTATGTGCAGTTCTATCTCCAGCGTGGTGTCCTCCATAAGCCTCGGAGTGACACTTATGTAGGATCTCATTCTGTTCATGCTCAGGTACACAACGTCTAATAACACCATCTACTCCTTCTTTATAAATATGTGGGTCATCCCAAAAGTAATGTCGCAAATCATAGAAAAACTTTTTATTTTGTTGGTATGTGAAGCTAGGTGGTATAAATTTAGCAACAATATAATTAGCATAGTCATCATACCATGGAGTGCTAGAACGAGAAGTACTTATGACATTCAATTGCTCATCAGGAAAACTATCATCAATAGGTAGTGGGTCATCAAGAACATTCTCTAACCTAGATAAGTTGTCTGCAACGGGGTTCTCAGCTCCTTTTCTATCAACAATATGGAAATCAAATTCTTGAAGCAAGAGAACCCATCTAATGAGTCTAGGTTTCGCATCTTTCTTTTCCATAAGATATTTAATAACAACATGATCTGTGTGAATAGTTACTTTAGAATCAACAATATAGGGTCTGAATTTATCACAAGAAAAAACAACTGCTAAAAGTTCCTTTTCGGTAGTAGCATAATTTCTTTAAGCATTGTCTATAGTCTTACTAGCATAATGGATAACATTCAATTTCTTATCAACTCTTTGCCCTAGAACAGCACCTACAGCATAATCACTAGCATCACACATAATTTCAAAGGGTAAATTCCAATCGGTGGCTGAACAACAAAAGAGACTAATGCTTTCTTAAGTATTTCAAATGCTTCTACACAATCATCATCAAAGACAAATGGTACATCTTTTTGTAATAAATTAGTCAGAGGCTGAGAGATTTTTGAGAAGTCCTTAATTAACCTCCTATAAAATCTGGCGTAAGGAAACTTCTTATACCTTTGATGTCCTTGGGACATGGCATCTTTTCAATAGCATCAACCTTGGCTTTATCAACTTCAATACCTCTTTCAGAAACTTTGTGCCCCAAGACAATACCTTCATTAACCATAAAGTGGCACTTTTCCCAATTCAAGACAAGATTAGTTTCTTCACATCTCTGCAAAACTCGAGCAAGATTGCTCAAGCAATCATCAAAAGAGGAACCATAGACGGAAAAGTCATCCATGAAAACCTCACAAATTTTCTCACAAAAGTCAGAGAATATAGCCATCATGCATCTTTGAAAGGTAGCAGGTGCATTACATAAACCGAAAGGCATACGTCTATAAGCAAAAGTACCAAAGTGCATGTAAAAGTAGACTTTGATTGATATTTAGCCAACACAGGTATTTGAGAAAAACCAGAATAACCATCTAGAAAGCAATAGTGTGTATGTTTGCATAACCTTTCTAGCATTTGATCAATAAAGGGTAAGGGGTAATGATCTTTCTTAGTAGCCTTATTTAATTTGCGGAAATCAATTACCATCCTATAACCTGTGATAATTCTGTGCAGAATCAATTCATCTTTATCATTAGGGACAACAGTAATACCTCCCTTCTTAGGGACACAATGGACAGGACTTACCCACTGACTATGAGCAACGAGATAAATTATACCTGCCTCTAGAAGCTTGAGTATTTCCTTTCTTACCACTTCTTCCATTTTAGGATTCAAACGTCATTGAGGATCACGAACTGGTTTGGCATCAGCTTCCAAATTTATTTTATGTTGACATAGAGTGGGACTGATGCCCTTAAGATCATCCAGAGTATATCCAATAGCAGCACGGTGCTTCTTCAGAGTTTTCAATAGTCTTTCTTCTTCATGCTGTGAAAGGTTAGCGCTAATAATAACAGGATATATTTTCTTTTCATCAAGATAAGCATATTTAAGATTATCAGGCAACGGTTTAAGCTCAAACACGAGATCACCCTTGGGTGGAGGAGGATCCCCTAGGATTTCAACAGGCAAATTGTGTTGCAGAATAGGTTCCTGTTTAAAGAATGCTTCATCTATTTCCCTTCTTTCATTCATGAACATATCATTTTCATGGTCTAGCAAATAATGTTCTAAAGGATCACTAGGAGGTACAACAATAGAAGTAAGACCACTAATTTCATCCTTACTAGGAAATTCTTCCTCACGATGTTGTTTACTAAATTTAGAGAAATTAAACTCATGAACCATATCATCCAGGCCAACAGTAACAACATTCTTTTTGCAGTCTATCATAGCATTAACAGTTTTCAAGAAGGGTCTACCAAATATAATGGGACAAAAGCTATCTTGTGGAGAACCAAGAACAAGAAAATCAGCGGGATATTTGGTTTTCCCACACAAGACTTCAACGTCTCTAACAATTCCCATAGGAGATATAGTATCTCTATTGGCAAGTTTAATTGTAACATCAATTTCCTCTAACTCAGCAGGTGCAATCTCATGCATAATTTCTTTGTATAAGCCAATGGGTATAACACTAGCACTAGCACCCATATCACATAAGCCATGATAACAATGATGTCCTATTTTAACAGAAATAACAGGCACGCCTACCACAGGTCTATGTTTATCTCTATCACAGGGTTTAGCAATTCTAGCAGTTTCACCAGAGAATTGAATAACATGCCCATCAATATTATCAGACAAGAGATCTTTAACAATAGCAATATTGGGTTCTACTTTGACTTGCTCAGGTGGTGTAAAAGTCCTAGTGTTGCTTTTACGAAGAACAGTTGAAGCTTTAGCATGATCCTTCATTCTAACAGGGAAAGGTGGTTTCTCAACATAAGAAGTAGGAACAATAGGATCATTATAAGTCACAATATGTTCTTCAACTTTAATAGGTGCAGCTACTTTTACTTCTATGGGAGTATGATATTTAAACCACTTCTCCTTGGGGAGATCAACATAAGTAGCAAAAGATTCACAGAAAGAAGCTACTATCTCAGAGTCAAGTCCATATTTAGTGCTAAACTTACGGAAAATATCTGTATCCATAAAAGATTTAACACAATAAAACTTAGGTGTCATACCTGACTCCTTACCTTCGTCGAGGTCCCAATCTTCAGAGTTGCGTTTAATTCTATCCAATAAATTCGATTCAAATTCAATAGGCTTCATCATAAAAGAGCCAGCACAAGAAGTATCGAGCATGGTGCGATTGTTATCAGAAAGCCGAGCATAAAAATTCTGGGAATTGTCAATTTTGAGAGCTCATGATTGCGGCATGAATATAACATTGATTTAAGCCTCCCCCAAGCTTGAGCGATGCTTTCTCCTTCGCGAGGCCAGAAATTATATATATAATTGCGATAACGATGAACAAGATGCATAGGGTAATACTTTTGATGAAATTCCAATTTCACTCTTTTATAGTTCCATGATCTCGTATCATCACATAGCCTATACCATGTCAATGCGTCTCCCTCCAAAGATAAAGGGAAAGCCTTCTTCTTAACAACATCATCGGGTATACCTGCAAGCTTAAATAGTCCACAAATATCATCCACATAGCGTAGATGTTCGTCAGGGTGCTTTGTTCCATCTCCTGCAAAAGTGTTAGCTAGCAGTTTTTCCATCATACCCGAAGGAATTTCAGAAGGACTTTCATTTTCAATAGGTTCAGTAGGTTCAGTAGGTTGAGGAGCAACAATTGGCTCAACTGGATGGGGTGAAGATACCCCGAACAAGCCCCTCAAACAATTACTTTCCATAGTAACAAGTGACAGAAAATTTCAGCACACTAAATAAATTTTTCCTTACCAAATTCCACCTACCAAAGGCGCTTCACTCCCC
The DNA here is from genome assembly GCA_021437245.1 of Aegilops speltoides. Taxonomy (NCBI): domain Eukaryota; kingdom Viridiplantae; phylum Streptophyta; class Magnoliopsida; order Poales; family Poaceae; genus Aegilops; species Aegilops speltoides. The sequence continues at coordinate 178,986,907 of CM038146.1, forward strand.
GGCAACGGCGCTAGAAAAGAGTCTTGATGACCCACAAGTATAGGGGATACATTGTAGTCCTTTCAATAAGTAAGAGTGTCGAACCCAACGAGGAGCAGAAGGAAATGATAAGCGGTTTTTAGCAAGGTATTCTCTGCAAGTACTGAAATAAATGGTAACAGATAGTTTTGTGATAGGATAAATGGTAATGAGCAACAAGTAACAAAAGTAAATAAAGTGCAGCAAGGTGGCCCGATCCTTTTTGTAGCAAAGGAGAAGCCTAGACAAACTCTTATTATAGGAAAAGCGCTCCCGAGGACACATGGGAATATCGTCAAGCTAGTTTTCATCACGCTCATATGATTCGCGTTCGGTACTTTGATAATTTGATATGTGGGTGGACCGGTGCTTGGGTACTGCCCTTACTTGGACAAGCATCCCACTTATGATTAACCTCTATTGCAAGCATTCGCAACTACAACAAAAGTATTAAGGTAAACCTAACTTCTTCCTATCTCTTTCTCTTTCTCTCTCTCTCTGTCTCGTGAGGTTTGTCTCCTACTCTCTCGTCCACATACATACAATCTTTCCCGCCCTATCTGCTCCATCTTCAAAAGCTCTCTCTGCACGTTTCATTCACACAATGGGATATGTCGAAATGTTGCTTCTATAAATGGCTGATGTAGAGTTTTGGTTGTTTTTGTTGCATCCTACAAAGTAATAACTATGAAATGCATTTAGATTCTCATTTGACTGGGATTATGTGAGTTTGAGCATGTTGTGAAGTACTATAGACCTTGTATACATCTTGGGATTCGACAATGATTGTAACTATTGAATTGTATAGACCATTACATTTGAAGTAAATAGCCTAATATATTTATTTCACAATTTCAACAAATGAGTAGTTCACTACAAACTAAGAAAACAAATGTGTACTCCCTCCGTTTTTATTTAAGTCCGCGTATTAGCATTGGTCAAAGTCAAGTTTTGTAAACTCTCAGAAAGCTTATAACAAAAAATATTAACATATACAATAACAAATAAATACCATTAGATTCATTATTGAATGTACTTCCACATCATACATATTTGTTATGATAAATGTTTATATTTTTATATAAACTTGGTCAAACTTTAGGAAGTTTGACTTCGGTCAAACCTAATATGCAGAGTTTACTACTACTACTCGCTAGTTGCTTAGCCGAACAAAATTTTGAGGTCGGCGGGAAAATCTCCCGCGACCCTGATTCGAGCAGTGGGAAGTTACCATCATAGCCTTCGGAACAGGCCTATGGGCGACGCTTGGTAGGGGGCTGTTTTTGTAACTTCAGGTTCACCCTACCCAGCCAGCCCCACCCCGGCACCCAGAGTAGTACACCTGAATACTCCGCATTTTCTATCCCCACCGCAAAATAGACATCTCCACGGCACCGCAGCCTTCGTGCTCCTCCCCTTTACTCAGTGCACTCGTCCACCGCAGCGCATCTGCCTCATCGACGACCTCGTACGCCGCACTGGAGCCGGTCCACCATCATCGTCATAGACGGAGCCTCTTCCCCGGCATCGTCTTCCACGGTCTCGGATCTGCTTCTCGGAAGCCGACGCCAAGCGCAGAAGTACCACCGTCGTGGACAATGAACTGACTCCCGTTGCCGACCATGACTCACAGAGGCCGCCGCGACCATCGTTCTCCTCCTTGATTGGTAATGTGTATTGAATCACTTAGCAAAGACATGTGCGCTCCAATTTTGTTCATACCTACCCTTCAATTTTCCCGGTGCTATTGTTCCGTAATAGTAATTGGTTATAGCCTCCATTGTCCAACAAAATATCAGCTTGTAATTGTCGTCGCTCCTTTATCGCTGTTGTGCTTGGTAGGTTTTTCATCCGCAACCAGAGTGTGGCAAATGATGGAAAGGTTTTTAGAACTAGCAAGATGCCCATGCGTTGCACGCATCAAGATGCATTTGTATGAGTAGTTTATCTTGTGGGAGAAAAGGATGAATGAGGGAAGGCCTTATTTGAAAATCTGGAGAGGGGTATGGGTATCTTTTTGCAAAATTCCCATTTGTTTCCTTCCTATCTGTCAGATATAAATCGGACGGCCTATATTGCAAGAAAAAAAAAGTATAGAGAAAAAAAGTAGACAGTAAAGGAAGTAGAGATAAATATTAAATATTAAATATAAAATAAATATAACCGTAGAGAAGAGAGTAGAGATAGCAGAGACGTCGGGAAAGGATCGCGCACGCGAGAAAAAGCGGACGGGCGTGCGCTAGTTTTGGCACGCAGCGTCTGGCGCGCTTTATAAAATCCAACGCCCTCCCACCGCTCTGTGCCTTGCCACCGCTTTGTGCCTCGCCACCGCTCTCTCCACGCTCTTTTTCGCCTCGCCGCCACTGCGCCACCATGCCGCCGCATCACCGGGAAACTTGGGGATACCGTGGCGTCCGCGCGCGCCCCTCCAGCGGCTTCTCCGCCGAGATCCGGTTTCGCGGGATGCGCCTCGGCCTTGGCAATTTCGACACCGCCAACGAGGCCGCCCGCGCGTACGACGCGGCGTCGTGGCGCCTTCGGTGGCCTCATAGAACATTTAACTTCCCCAACGTGCTAACACGGTAGCGGGCGCAGGAGCTCGCACCTTTGCCGCGGCTTAGCACCGACGAGGATCGTCGCGACAACCGGAGGCGGGAGCACCGTCTTGGCATCGTCGAGATGGACGAGGAAGCCATTGCGCTGTGGCGTCAACACTTCCCGCAGGACATCAACATTGAGCGCGAGTTCTACGCGCAAATGAGGGCGGAGAGGGATAAGAGGAGGGTGGAGCGAGCCGCCTATCACGAGGACAAGCGTAGGAGAAAAGAGGACGCTCAATTCAACATGAGGCTAGGAGCAGCGTTGCCCTGGGAATGCGACGACGATCGGTATCTTCACGCCTACAGTCACACATCGGAGGAGGACATCACCGAGGAGGAGTCGGAAGACGAGGAGTAGTTGAATTATCTTTTTTTTATCTAGCTATGCTGAGAACTATCCTCTACTCTCTAGTATCTACTTCTCGATCTCAGCACTGTAAACGCTTTTTTAAAGCGCCGCGCATTGCGATTCTGTTGGAGATGCTCTAACATGGCAGACGAGTGCTTTAATGTTGCCCACAAGATGCGCGAGTATTACTAGTAGTATTTTTCTTTCCATGTTGAGATTTTAAAACCCCGAGTGTGAACATGCAGAGGAGCAATGAAGACCAAACACGGGATATTCGGGACATCTTCAAGGAGCGTGGCAAGTTAAAGAGGAGCTGCACCGAACCTGTAAAATGAGCTTTGGTAAGTAACACCCTTTCAATTACTGTCGTTTAGCCTCGTGTTCTTCGATGTGTATATGTTGTAGTTTCTGTTTCTTTTAAGCGTGCGTTATTCGATGTGTAATAAGAAGAGTCTTAATCATCCTAATGCTTTCGTTTTTAACTTGATGTAGGAAGTGGGTGTTCTCACCTTGTAGTCTGTTTTTATATTTCTTTTCCTTTTGAATTCACTTCTCCGAGTTCTGTTTACCTGGCTTCTACTAAATGGATCTAGGTTTCTCTGAGTATTGATCTATGAAAGTGCGTTATATCGACTAGAGGGGGGGGGGTGAATAGGCGATTTTTATGAATTCTTCATTGAGGAATTTGCCTGTGAGGAAATTCCTTAATGAAGAACTACTTGCAGCGGAATAAGTACTCAGAAGTAAGCATGACAGAATACACACATGGTCATCATGATGAAATGAAGACAAACACAGAGTACGTAAAGCGTAAACACAGGATAACACAAGATGAAGACAAGCAGATCAAGAAATTGAACTGAGGAAATTGAGAAAGTCTTGACCAAAGTCTTCAAACACAGATATGAACAATCACTCAACACAAGAATGAAGAAATGAAAGAGTTGAGGAAATAGAACCATAAGGTTGGTGAAGACAATGATTTGGTAGACCAGTTCCAACTTTTGTCTCGGTTATACGCCTGGTTGGAGCGGTGAGTATTTAAACTCGAGGACACACATCCGGACACCCGATCGCGAGCACGCAGCTCAGACACCAAGTCCTCACAATATTCTCCTTGAACTAAGGTCACACAGACCTCGTCCAATCACTCATGGTAAGTCTTCAGGCGACTTCCAAACCTTCACAGACTTCGGTCACTCGGCGATCCACAATTCCTCTTGGATGCTCTAGACCATGACGCCTAGCCGTCTGGAAGAAGCAGTCTTCAAAGGTAACAAGCGTCGGATCCACGCAGGATCAATCTCTTCAGTGATGCTCAATCACTTTGGGTTTGTGGGTGTTTGGGTTTGGGTTTTCCTCACTCGATGATTTTCGCTCAAAGTCCTCAGAGGATGGGTTGCTCTCAAATGACAAGTGTCAGTTTCTCTCGGAGCAGCCAACCAGCTAGTGGTTGTAGGGGCGGCTATTTATAACCTAGGGAGCAGCCCGACATGATCAGACATAAATTCCCTTCAATGATATGACCGTTATGTGGATAAGATATTTTGGGACAGCTGGCGCATAGCACAACAACGGTCGGAAATTTGACTCTCAAATTCCTCAGGGCTATCATGTTCCTCAATGTGTAGGCAATCCGCACTGGCGAATTCCTAACTCCTCAGTCAGAACAAATTCCTCGTGACGTAAGAACTTCGTCTCACATCAAGAAATTGACTGAATCAGTATGAGATTTCAATGGCTTCACTCGAAGGATTGGTAGGTGTAGGATTTTGAGTTGAGCATCACATGGAAATTTTTCCTTAGTATTTCCTCGACCCCCTTTAACAGTACGGTGTTTCCTGTGACTCAAGAAGGAGAAAACAAAACTATGAAAACGAAAGTCTTCAAGCTTCATATTCCTTGCATGAATATCAAGTCTTCGCGGACACACCAATTTCTTCACTTTCAAAGTCTTCATGAAAGTATTCAGGAATACCAAAATCTTCAGTTGAAGATATTCATTTTTAGAGGTCGACTTTCTCTGTAAATATCAAACTCCTCATAGACTTATAGACCTGTGTACACTCATAAACACATTAGTCCCTTAACCTATAAGTCTTCAATACACCAAAATCACTAAGGGGCACTAGATGCACTAGATGCACTTACAATCTCCCCCTTTTTGGTGATTGATGACAATATAGGTTAAGTTTTCAACGGGGATAAACATATGAAGTGTAAGTACTGATATTGAGGAATTTGATTGCAAGATATAGAAGAACTCTCCCTGAAGATGTGCATAGTGAGGAATCTGCTTTTGAAGCAATGCACACTTGAAGAGTTGAATCATGGAGATCTCCCCCTATATCTTGTAATTCATACATGCATTTGACATATAATATGAAGAATTTGAAATGCATGATGAAATATGGTGCCTGAAGAAATTCAGCATGCGTGCAATAATATTAACAATGAACAAGCATGCAGAATCAGAGCACAGTGCATCAAAAGTATTAGAGCACCATCGGTTTTAAGATTACAACTCGATCCAATAAAAGTTTCAGAAGAGCGAGAGTTGTAACTTAGCCAAAAAAACGCCCATATAATAGACCCGCTTGAAGACTAACTCAGATTCCCCCCCGTTTGTCATCGAATGACCAAAAGGATCGAAACTGAGGACTAACGCCCTTGAAGAATATCAAGTTGAAGGAGGAGCGTCAGCGTTGTCGGGGTCGATTGTCGTAGTAGGGCCTGCCGCAGTGTCATCCAAGTCTTCATTTTCATCAGTGTCGCGCGATGAAGAATAGGAGCTGGCCACCAAGGAAGGAACCTTGACCTTCTTGAATCTCTTCGGTGGAGGTGCAGACCAGTCAAATTCTTCCTTGAGACCCATTGTCTTCAGATCTTCTGCACTATAGACATGAGATAGAACAACCCAGGTAGTATTGTTTTTTCTTCACTGCATTGTGTGTTGATGTCATGTTGTGAAGAATTGAACCAAACTGACGCTTGACCCATTTATGATTGCGATCAACTTTTTGATGAAGACTGAGGAGTAACTCATGATCAGTCATCACCCTGGGTGCTGTGGCTTGAGGAATTTGCTTGGCAGAGGTGTTGGCGGCAGAGTCATGTGTGGCAGAGTCATCATTGGTGGAGTAGGATGCAGCCTTGCGAAATTGACCATCCAATGGACGAATGCCTTCATTTATCACAACAGATACCTTGCCTTTGTCATCAACTGAGGAAAATGTCCGTTTGAGGACCTCAATTGGAGGCAAGTAGCTGCCGTGGTTCAAGGTATCATCCTTGTAATTGAGTGAAGACCTTGTCCTGATGAACCTCATAATCCATGGTGCATAAGGCTTCAGCTCAAATGGTGACATAGCAATATTCGCCAGAGTCCTCATGAAGAAATCATGGAAGTTGACGGGAACGCCATGAATGATATTGAAAATCATATTCTTCATCATTTGAGTCGTGGCCTTTGATAGGACTCATTGTCTTCGTCAGAATGCGATAGACAGTCCATGGCACATATAGTAATTCCTTGACGAGGAATTTGGTTTGAGGGGCTTGCCCTGGCTTCAAGGGCTTCATCAGCACTTGCATGTAATGATTTGTGAGCTCAGGTTCACTGTAGATGCAACGAGCACCATCAAGGGAAGGACTGAGTGGGAGGGCACGAAGCAATTCAGTTGCTGGTGCCTTGTAGTGAGTATTTTCTGACATCCAGTCCAGCACGCATGAGTTCACATCTTCAGAATTTCCTGTGATGTGCAGCGTTGCATAGAATTGAAGAATGAGTTCTTCATTCCAATCACAGATGTCAGTGCAGAAATTCAGCAATCTAGCATTGTGAAGAACACTAAGGACTGGCTCGAAGCATGGCAAAGATTCCATGTCCACGTGAGGAATGTGCTCATGATCGAAGACTTTGTCTTTGTCGAATAGCACAGAGGAATAAAAGTTGGCTTGACTAGCAGTCCAGAAACGCCTGTTCCTTATGCGAGCAGAATCATAGGGATTGTAGTTAGTGAAGAACACATGCTCGTTAAAGAAATCTGCAGCCTTGAACTTTTGCTTCTTTGAGAATGGATCCTTTGGCTTGGGCCGAGGAGTGTCAGTGAGTTGCATCACAACCTCAGGAATCGCAATCTCCGGTTCTTCAGGCTGAGGAATTTCTGGTTCCTCTTCAGTGGCAGTCTGCATGTTCAAAGGATCAGCACTAGCAGTTTCTTCAGCACTAGTGGCTGGAATTTCTTCATGCACAAATGAGGTAGGATGAGTTTCTTCAGAGCCTATTTGAATGGTTGGTGCAGGGGACTGAGGTATTTGTTGTATTGGGGTGAAGTGTGGAGAATTGGGATGCTGACTTTCCCAAAAGTCATCATTCATCACAGGCGTAGTGCATCCAATATCCACGTCTTCATCTTCAATTTCTTCAACGCCACCTCTTGTTTGTGGTGATGCATTAGCGAGGAAGCAACATGCGTTGAAGGGATTGCATCCACTTCAATTTCTTCATCAATCTGCTCTGACGAAGCAGTAGCATGATTTTCTTCATCAGATCTGCTAGGGATCACATATTCTTCACCAAAAGGAACAAGGTCCTTTAATGGCAGGGTGGAAATTGGAACAACATCAATTGGATTTTTCAAGTGAGCTGGTCATAGGCTTCATTTTCTTCGGAGCTGAAGAATCTGAAGCAGATGATGCTTTCCTTTTCTTCACTGCAGCTCTCTCTGCAGCCTTGGTCTTCCTCACATCTGATGCAGATGGAAGGGTAGGAGTTGGTGTAGGCGCAGGAGGAGCCGAGAATCTGTTTGAATTTCCTCGGAATCGATGCGATTGCCTCGACTTCTTCATTTTCTTGGTGCACTACTAGTGGATGCCACGCAATGTCTTCGCGGCTGGAATGGAGTCATCAGCCTGGAACTAGCATTTTCATCGGCCTTTGAAAGTCATCAGCGATCTTGGCATGTTCTTCGATTTCTTTGAGTAGAGGCTTCAAAGATGAGGAATTTCTTGTTGCGATGGGGCTGCAACATTGGTGAACTTCTCAGTCAGTTTAACGAACCTGACTTTGGCTCCTTGCCAATCAGCATAGTAAGCATTGAAATCATTGCTGAGGGCTTTGATTTCAGACTGGATCTTGAGGAGTTCATCAGTTGTCATTTTGACAACATTTTTCCTCAGGAACTTCTCTTTCCTGAACTGAGCCTTCTTGATTTGTCTGGCCTTCTCAAATTTCCATTTCTCTTCATTGATGAACTGGGTCAGCACGTGACTTTGGCCAGGAGTCAAACGAAAATCAGGCATAGGAGTGTTTGGTCCTTGTGCCAGAGATCAATGTAGTCGAGGATCACCTTTGGATCCAAAAGCAGTGGCACATTTGTGCCTTTGGCTCTAGCGTCCCTTTCTTGCCTGTCTCTATGATTTCTGCAAGTTCATCATCATCAACTTCATCGTTAAATGGCACTTGGAAGGCAACATGTTTCTTCTTCGGACTAGGCCGAGGACCTCGTCCAACAGTTGCTTTTGTCTTCAGTAGAGTGGGGCCTGATGAAGATTTTGGTGCAGCTAAGGAACTCGCTGAGACACCAGAGGCAATAGAGATGCCTGCAGTCCTTTGGCACGTGGCCAGATGTACAGGTGTTGAGGACTTTGCCGGAGCAACTGAGGACTTTGGGGGAGGAGCTGAGGACTTTGGAGGAGCAGGAGCAGCATGAGGAACTGGCCGTGAGGGCTTTGAAGAATCTGGCCGTGAGGGCTTTGAAGATTCTGGCCGTGAGGGCATTGCTGAGGAACTTGGTGAAGCACTTGGCTTGTGAGCGGGCTTCTTTGCCATTGATTTTCTAGGCCTGATAGAGGCCTCAGTGGCAGCAGCGATGTGAGTCTTCATTGAATTTCCTCTTTGCTTCTTTGGCTTGTCTTGCCAACTTGGCTTGGCGTTTGGCCCATTCTTCAGAAAATCCTCACGACGCTTGATCTTTGGTGGGGTCGACTTCTTGGCAGTGCAGTGGAGCTCTTGGGCATGGAGGATTTAGAGCGAATTTCTTCATATACTTTGGAGTTACATATCTGTACTCCCTCCATTCCCTTGCCCATCTCCTTTCAATCCTCTGTATGCGCACCTTGCGCTGATTTTTGTTCTCCTTTCCGAACTTGGCCTCATCAGGTGTGCAATAGTCAGCATAAATGTTCTCAGGTATTTCAAACGCAGTCATGACCTCAAGCCTCTTTCCTCCTTTCTGTGGTTTCTTACCGTCTGCCATATTCTTCAGTTGAGGATTTTGAACAATCAAATTCTCTGAAGAAGTATGCAACTTTTCTTTGAGGAACGCTGCAAATGAGTTAAGTTGATGAGAACCTAGTGATTCAGCAGCGGACATGAGTACCTGTGAACAGAGTATAGTTGCGAGGAATTTGAAGAGGTCATATGCGTTCTCAGAAGGTTTTCAAAAAGAACAAGTTTAAGGAATTTGACCAGATGAGTCTTGAAGAATTTCACTAAGCGTTCTTTGTCTTAGGTTCCAGAGTTGTATAGATTGAGGATCCACACAATTGAGGAATCTTGAAGATAAATGATGCTTAGAGAAACGAATCAAGAGCAGATGACTAGTGAGGTGTTTTGTGTGTGAGGATTTGAAGAATAAAACACCTTTGAAGATTTTGTAGAGAAAATTTGAATCAAAGAGGGCAGTAAAAGTAACCTTTAATTACCCTGGATGAAGAACACGACGAACTGAGAAGTGTAGATTTGAAGCTCGTCAGTTCAGATCTTCCACGCCCTAACTCGGCGGAGGAAGATAGCTACGGCGGCGGCGGAGTGAAGATTTCCGCGGCCGGCGCAAGTACGACGGCGACGAGGTTGAGGCAGTGAAGCTCTTCCTCACCAGCGACGATGGAGTAGCGACAGCGCTAGGGTTTCAGAAGCACGAGCGAGAGAGAGAGAGCGGTCGAGCGGAGTAAAGGAAGTGAGGAAGGGGTGATGGGGTATTTATAGTCGCAGTGGAAAAACTGTTCGCTCGAAGATTTAGGACGAACATGCCCCTGACCCTTCTCATTCGCTTGACATGTGTCACCCACGTACTGAAAAGTGGAGACCGTGTTAGATCGTGGGTGAATAGATAAGTCTATCCTGGGATACGGGACGGTTTGAGCGGCAAAACCGAAAATTTGGATAAGATTAGTTTTAAAGTTCCGTTCGCAATTTCTTAGTTGACAAGGACACAGCGAAGATTTTGAACGAGTTTCAAATAGAACGCACATGAAGAATTTGTGAATAGATTGGGTTGAGTATAGCATAGAGGGGGAAGGGTCCGATCACATTCACTTAGCAGAAAATGCAACTTGAAGAAATAGCCATATATATATATATATATAGCCAATGAAGAAAAACGACGGAAACAGTGAAGATTTTGCAAAGTTGAATAATTTGAATAACTGAACAATTTCAAAACTGAGGAAAAACTCAAATTGAAGATTTTCAACTTTGGTGGTGGCTTGGCCCACCGTATAAGAATGATGATTTCAGACACCGCGTACAATTGTCGTAGGGTTCTAAGAATCAAATTCTTCATTAATTTCTTCACACTTAGAGTGTTATTCTTCATTGATTGAAGAAAAACGTTTCTTCATGTGTTGCACATCTAAGTCATCAATTTTGCATAAGTGTTAGGATGAGTGTCCTTTTTCAAAGAACATTCGAAGACTCTAAGATATTTAGCTCACATCGCAACTTGCTAAATCTCTTCTCATCCAAGGGCTTTGTGAAGATATCGGCTAGCTGTTCTTCAGTCTTCACATGCTCGATAGAAATGTCGCCCTTCAACACATGATCACGAAGAAAATGATGACGAATTTGAATGTGCTTTGTCTTCGAGTGTTGAACTGGGTTGTGAGCAATCTTGATGGCACTCTCATTGTCACAGTAGAGAGGCACATTTTTCACGTTGATGTCGTAGTCCTTGAGAGTTTGCTTCGTCCACAGCAATTGAGCACAGCAAGAACCAGCAGCAATGTACTCAGCTTCTGTAGTGGACAGTGATACGCAGTTCTATTTCTTCGAGGACCAACAGACCAAAGATCATCCGAGGAAATGACAAGTACAAGATGTTGACTTGCGGTCCACACGATCACCAGCATAGTCAGAGTCAGAATATCCAATGAGATCAAAAGTAGAGCCCTTGGGGTACCATAGTCCTAGTGTTGGTGTGTGAGCTAGATATCGAAGAATATGCTTCACAGCCTTATGGTGTGATTCCTTCGGTGCAGCTTGAAATCAGGCACACATGCAAACACTAAGCATTATATCTGGCCTAGATGCACATAAGTACAATAAAGAACCAATCATGGAGCGATATACCTTGTGATCGAAGTCAATACCATTTTCATCAGTGCATAGATGGCCATTTTTGGGCATAGGAATTTTGACTCCTTTGCAATCTTGCATGCCAAATTTCCTTAGAACATCCTTGAGGTATTTCTCCTGAGATATGAATATGCCATTGTGTTGTTGACGAATTTGAAGACCTAAGAAGAATTTCAACTCTCCCATCATAGACATTTGATATTCTTCACTCATCATATAGGCAAATTCATCACTATAACGTTGGTCAGTACAGCCAAAGATAATACCATCAACGTATATTTGGCACTCAAACAGTTCACCATCATAGGTGAGGGAGTCCTGGACTAGGGGGTGTCCGGACAGCCGGACTATCAATATCCACCGGACTCTCTGACTACGAAGATAGAAGATTGAAGACTCCGGCTCGTGTCCGGAAGGTACTTTCCTTGGCGTGGAAGGCAAGCTTGGCAATATGGATATGTAGATCTCCTACCATTGTAACCGACTCTGTGTAACCCTAGCCTCTCCGGTGTCTATATAAACCGGAGAGGCCTTAGTCCGTAGGACGAACATTACATCTCAACAATCATACCATAGGCTAGCTTCTAGGGTTTAGCCTCCTTGATCTCATGGTAGATCTACTCTTGTACTACCCATATCTTCAATATTAATCAAGCAGGACGTAGGGTTTTACCTCCATCGAGAGGGCCCGAACACAGGTAAAAACATTGTGTCCCTTGTCTCCTGTTACCATCCGCCTAGACGCACAGATTCGGGACCCCTACCCGAGATCCACGGTTTTGACACCGACATTGGTGCTTTCATTGAGAGTTCCTCCGTGTCGCCACCGATAGGCTCGATGGCATCTTCAACCATCAACCTTGCCGGTGAGACTTTTCTCCCGGACAGATCTTCGTGATTCGGCGGCTTTGCATTGCGGGCCAATTCTCTTGGCCATCTGGAGCAGATCGAAGCTACGCCCTGGCCGTCGAGTCGATTCGAAGCTTGAACTTCACGGCCGATGACCGCGGAGACTTGATCTTGACAGACTCGAGCCACAGCCAAGCGCCACCGACCTTGTGGCGATGGGCATGATCTAGCTCTGCCCGGACGGTGCTTTGGAGGTCAAGATTCGGATCCGCTCCGCCACTAGCCCGGAGCAGATTGCCCATGTCGAGGGTCGGTGGATAGACGCGCGCCGGGGCTTCAACATCCACGGCGATGGGCGAATACCAATCTTGTCCCTGCGAAACTTCGTGATCTCGAGGGCCGGACTCCTTACGGACTCCGGGCCTCCCGCCCCGCCAATTAAACCGGATTGGGCGCGGTTATGGAATTCACCGCTGCGGACATCTTCCAAAGACTCGCGCCTACGGCGATATCCTGAATTCTCTCAAGCATCTCTCGCTATCAGAGAATCTGGCCGACTATGGCGGGGCGGTTGGAGTTCGGACAACGAAGAAATTCAGAACCCACCCACCACCCACTTTATAGCCAGCGCCGAGGATCTAACCGACATGCCGATTGCGACTCACGAAGACATCGGATGAATAGCGATGATGCGAAGACATAACAGAGCTTATACTGACTGTCGACCACCCCGCCGCATGGCATATATATGGTGGATACCCCAAAGGGAAGCGATAACGAGAACCAACGGGCGCGGCAGATCACTCGCCGACAAACGACCAAAGCGGCGGCGCAAGCGCCGCGCTAAGTCCCCTCGGCGACAACAATGCTCCCCAACGAGCCCGCTACACGGCAGGCTCACAATCGGACGAAGAACATGCAAATAAACAACCGTCCCAACACGGCGAATCAGACAGATCAATCAAAGCCGGCGAAGACAGAGTCCAGGCGACCACATGTCGACACATCGCGGAGAATAAGAACCTCCGGAGAAAACTTGGCGGCATTGCAAGAAGCTGAAGAAGGAGAAACGAAGCTCACAACAGAGGAAGAAACACTCAAAATGAGATGGGGCAAAGTGCTCACCACCGCAGATAAGTACGACAATCGCCATCAGTCAAAGAGCTACCCCAAGCGCAAGCTGTTACCAGAATTCGACGAGGAGGCCATAAAAACCCCACCGGCTAAAAATAAAAAAGCTGCCTGGCTGGATAGACGGCCAGACGACTGGCCAAATTCTGAAAGCGGCGCCACACACAACTCCACCAACAAACTCGGAAGGATAGACGGCCCAGCCAGGTCCATTTATGGGCCAAAGGAGAAGGCCCCAAGAAGCAAGACAACACGCCAAGTGTCCGATGACAACGGAGCACACAAATACAGAGGCGCCGCACACCCACTATGTTTCACCGATGAGGTGCTGGACCATGAATTTCCAGCAGGGTTTAAACCTATAAACATAGAGGCCTACGATGGAACAACAGACCCCGGAGTCTGGATAGAAGATTATATACTACATATACACATGGCGGAGGAGACGATCTCCACGCCATAAAGTATCTACCCTCAAGCTCAAAGGGCCAGCCCGTCATTGGCTCAAAAGCCTCCCGTAAAACTCTTGTTGGAAGTTGGGAAGAGCTCGAGGAAGCATTGAACAAATTTTCAAGGGACTTATGTCCGTCCTCCGGATGCACGAGCGATTTAAGTCATATAACTCAACAACCCGGAGAGTCGGCGTGGAAATTTCGAACAGGTTTCTTACCAAAAGAACCAAATAGTCGATCGTCCGGACGCCAAGCCTTAGCAGCTTTCAAGCACAATGTCCGGACGAATGGTTTCACAGCACCTCGGCCAAGAGAAGCCGAGGACAATGTCCGCACTAACAAGCCTCATGACCCGCTTTTGTGCGGGAGAGGATAGCCGCTGGCACGCAAGCAGCACCAGCGACCCAAGTACATCCGAGATAAGAGATGGAAAGGAAAATCACGGTAGCAGAAAAGAACAGCGCCGGAATAAAGATAAAAGCCAAAAGAGCACGGCAGTTAACGCCGGATTCAAAAGCTCGCGGCCCAGTCATAAAACTCAGCCGCTCAAGGATGACATCGACGAACTGTCTAACCTACATAAAATTCTGGGTAGGATATGCCAAATCCACAGTACCCCCGGAAGGCCCGCAAATCACACCCACAGGGATTGTTGGGTTTTCAAACAGTCCGGCCGATTAAACGCCGAACATAAGGGGCTCGACGCGTCCAGCAAAGAAGATAAACCCCGCCAGCAGGGCACCGGAAAACAAAAGACTTTCCCACAAGGGGTCAAGGCAGTAAACTCACTTCGCGTGAGGACAAGGAAAAACAGTGCGACACTTTCTAAAAAGAGCTTCGCACGGTCCAGCCCAGCAAACTATAGAGATTGGATATCAAAACCAATCACTTTCGACCACCAGATTATTCGAAGCGTCAAAGCGGGAAGGACTCCCCTGATTTTGAATCCGATCATAGACGGATTACAATTCACAAACGTCCTAATGGACGGAGGCAGCGACTTAAACCTGTTATATTCGAACACAATCCGTCGGATGGGGATAGACCCTACTAAAATTTGACATAGCCGCACTTCCCTTAAAGGAGTAACGCCTGGCCCCTACGCCAAGTGCACAGGCTTGATATTACTAGAGGTCATGTTCGAATCACCGAGCAACCCTCGACGTGAGAAACTAATTTTCCATATCGTCCCATTTAAAAGTGAATATCAAGCACTGTTGGGACGTAAAGCTTTTATCCGCTTCAATGCCATACCACATTACGCGTCTCTTACGCTCAAAATGCCCGGCCCCCATGGCACCATTTCAGGTCTTGCTGGTCATTTAAAGACCCGGACTCGGATAGGCGAATCCGGACTCGGCGGGCTAGGGCTCCCTAGCCCCATACCCTTTCATAAGGGCTGGAGCACAAATAAACGCGGTTTCATATAAACCTAGCTTTAATTATTTACACTTATTCTTTTGCATATTTTTCGCACTAACTGTTTCTAAAACTAAAATGTTCCTCTCTTTCACAGATGAACAACGTGCGTCGCCGTCGTGATAACGGCACAACGGAAACACAGCGCAGAGCGCAAGAGGGACCCGTCGCAGGATTCTTTTCAGATTAAGACCCTCGTAGACCTTTTATTACTTTCTCTTGTTGTTACTCTCCTCGGCTTCGCCTATAGCCAAAGCGAGCTGACGCTTTGGCATCGGCAGCGTCGTAAGACAATGCCCATACACGACACAAGGGGTTTAGGGCATAATTCGCCCGTTATCATAAAGTCCAACACCTTCGGAGTGTTCGTGTCTCAAGTTAGGCATTATATGCATCAGCTCGAATCATGTCTTTGGTCAAATGTTGGGTTTGCGGCTCTCGTGTTTTGCTGCCTTACGTTCCGTATCACCCGCTAACGGCACCGGAGAACTCTGCGATTGTGCCCCGATTAATTTGGCGAGCACCTCAAGAGAGAAAAGCGGCGATCATCATAATATAGCAAGAGTGCAGTCACCACTTGATCGACTATTGGAATGTTTGGAATTTCGCTTGACGAAGGACCGCTTCCCGGTCAGGCACATACGCACCCCGAATCCGGAGATGTGCGGTGTCATTAGGGGCTATATCGTAGCCCCACCCTCGAGCTCCATTGGCTAAGGGAAAGAGATAAAGCATTATAGTCCGGATTGCCTCGTTCTCTACGCTACCACCTCCTTATAACAGGATCGAGATGTCGGATTAAAGTGTGAAAACGCGCCATTTTGCGAACACCCCAAAGACCTTGTGCGAGGGGTGAAGTCAAGATCGCATCTTCGGGTTATACACAAGTATACTTAAGCGGCCGCAAGGAGAAGTTTTACTACTTGGAAGCACAAGTATAAAAAGCATTCATACTATAATCATTGATTTACAAGGTACTACGTTCATTTGAACGTTACATTCTTTGAGCCTCGCGCCTCTACTTTACTGAGCACCGCATGACTTCCCAGTAGTGCTCGGCAGGAGCGGCTTTCATCCGGACCCTGGTGGCAGCGGCGGTGGCATCCATCTCCGGATAATGCACCTTCACACGAGCAAGGGCCATCCGCGCCCTCGATGCAGCCGACCGCTTCATCTCCCTTATACGCTGCACCGCACCAAGGAATTGCTGCAATAAGCCAAAGTAGCTCGTCGCTTGGACCTTTCTCGGCGGACATGGGCCACGATGTCGATCATGGCCAGTCCGGACAGTCTATTCAGTTCGCCCATTCGCCAACCTGTCCGTCGAGGAAGAGCGCGATCCGGGCTGTGGAATTGAGACCAATACAACTCTTCCGCCTCGTGATCCCTTGGCTCCGGAAGTGCTTAATGGCATCGGCCGCTTTCGCAGCCAAGTCCATGTACGGATCCTCCGAACTCCACAGCCGCTCAAATTGAGCGCATTTGGCATCCATAAACCGCGACGATTAGAAAAGGCTTGCCAGCCACGATTTCTCGGCTTGGCGCAGCTCCTCCTTCATAGCCCGCATTGCAGAGCGGGCGTCCTTGGCT
Organism: Aegilops speltoides; assembly: GCA_021437245.1. Taxonomy (NCBI): domain Eukaryota; kingdom Viridiplantae; phylum Streptophyta; class Magnoliopsida; order Poales; family Poaceae; genus Aegilops; species Aegilops speltoides. Next base: position 179,003,674 of record CM038146.1, read on the forward strand.
TCGGCGGTGGCCTTCTTCAGGTCTTCCCGCTCCGATAGGCGCTCCTTTTCAAGAGCCTCACTACGGTCGGTAGCGTCCTTTAATTTCTTGGACAATTGCCACCTCCACCTGCTTAGGCAAAGGCGCAGCCTTTTCGACCTTCAACTCTTCGCCGCCCTCGCGGCAACAAGATCACTCGCCGGGCTTGCTCCTTAGCTTGAGCAAGCTCGGCATAAACAGCATATAACTTATCAGAGGAGGGCTTTGACCCACTCAATAAAGCGGCTGCGGAGAATTTATTTACCTTGCGACTCGTCAAGTCGCTGATTGACAAGTGCGATGTCAGCATCTGCCATGTCCAGTTGTCGAATCAATTCGGCAAACTGATTAGTCCGGCTGGCTCCCGGACTATCCGCCACCTGTATCATAACGGCGGTATTCATTACCTGAGATGTTTAGATTTTCGATCCTCGGCACGCTGTCGTCCTCGACAACCTACCGAGTCTCAGGGGCTACTATCTATACAGGGCGCATTTTTTATATGCACAACTGTCAAAAAAAAAACAAAGGGGTGCGCTATGTTCGCATACCTCAAATCCCGCCAGCAAGCTCATGGCAGCGTCACGCAATCCGCCTTCAGCGGACGAAATCCTTCCAATCACCATACGCATTAACGCACGGTGATCTTCTGAAATGGACGCCCTCTCAAGCAGACTTTTCAGTTCCCCCGGCCGGCTTCTGCCGAGTGCCGAACTCTCTGGCCCTTCCGGACTCAGGGACACCCTCCGTGACGACACTTCGGGCTCGCCCGCTTCATCTGGCGTCGCCGCAGACGGAGGCGTATCGCTCTCCATCATCTCCGGAAGAAGGTCCCCCGAGGATGAACTCATCTGAGACGGCTGCAGATCCGAACTGCGATATGAATATTTCGTTACCTCTGAAGCATAAACGAAGGTATTCCCTTATTGATTAATTTCCTCTTTCATACTCACGACTCGTTGGAGGGCTGGCCCTTCGGCGATGATTGCGCGTCCGGATTCTCTCCGGACGCCGGACCCCCCGGTGAGGATTTCTTCCCACGCTTAGGGGCTTTGACCTCCGGATCTCCGAAGGCGGTCCTCTTCTCCCTCTGAAGGGAGGGATCCTTAGTTCCCTCCTCTTCGGTCGCCCCTTCGGGCGAAGTATTAGCTCCTTTGTCTCCCCCGTCGACCCCTCTATGGGCGCAGCCTCCAACATTCTGACCAGCACGGGCTCCAGTGCGGTCTCTGGGAGGGGGGTCGGACACCTTATTAGCCTTGATTGCGCCACCCATTCCTGTAAAGAATAAAGGGTCAGGGTACGATTTTTTGAAAGGCATACAAAAAGAATATCCGGGCTTTGAGCTATTTACCTGAGTATCCGGGCGATCGCGGCTTAGGCCAGTATCCTCGGCCGAATCCGGACACGCCACCTGCGGTCCGAAGAACAACTCGTACATCTCCGAGGGTGTCGCACCCATGAAATGCTGGAGAATACGAGGTCCCTCCGGATTGAACTCCCATAAACGGAGAGGACAACGTTTGCAGGGTAGGAGATGCCTGATTAGCATGACCTGCATCACCTTGACCAGGTCGATCTCCCTTGTTTGGAGGTCTCGAATCCGGCCCTGTAGTGCGGGCACGTCCTTGGACGGCCCCCAGTTGAGCCCTTGGTTGACCCACGACATCAGTTGCCATGGAGGTCCCGGGCGGAAAGAGGGCGGCGGCTTTTTGCTTGCTGCCCCTGGGAACAGTGATGTAAAACCACTCCTGCTGCCACAATCCCTGTTCCTCTTGGAAGGAACCGTCGAGCCACGGGGCATCAACCTTCGTGCTTATGGTCGCCCCGCCGCACTCCACTTGACGCCCCCCTATCATCTTCGGCTCCACCTTAAATGTTTTTAGCCACAGGCCAAAGTGGGGGATGACGCGGAGGAAGGCTTCGCAGACAATGATAAATGCGGAGATATGGAGGATGGACTCCGAAGCCAAGTCGTGGAAGTCTAGCCCGTAGTAGAACAGGAGCCCCCTCACGAAAGGATCCGTCGGGAAGACTAATCCCCGACGGAAGTGAGATGAGAAAACGACGTATTCGCCGGGTTCGGGGGCTGGCACAGCCTGCCTGGGCGAGCAACTGTCTGCGAACCGTGGGCTGTGCACTTGGCCTCACGCAACTTCAATATATCCTCCTCCGTGACGGAGGAGGGCATCCACCGGCCCTGGAGGTTGGAGCCGGACATTGTTATGGATCCGAAGCGCTCGAGTCTGAAGCTCTAGGTGTTGGAACTGGGAGCAGAGGAAAGATTCGATGCAAGGTTGAAAGACAAGGACAGGCCTTGGTCCTCTTATAAAGGGGAAATAATACCGAGGGCCGTCTCCGTGACCGTTTGAGATTCCCCTTCGATAGAGGAGGCGTGGTGACGGGAACGGTTGGGTTACCCACGCACGTATTGATGAGGATCCCGGAATAAAAGGGAACACGATCTCTGCTTCGACAGGACATGCCAAGGAAACAGCTTCGCTAAATGTGCTGAGGCGGAATAATAAAAACGATTCAAACGAGGGCTTGGCTGCGGTGTGATGTCACGCTGCATAAATACGTCAGCAGACTGAGCTAAGTGTACTTTCTTCTCTCTACGTTGGAATGTGGAATTTATTTTGCAGAGCCGGACACTATCCTGGTGTTCATTATCTTCTCCGAATTATTCAAGAAGGGGAACCCGCCTTGCAATGCCGAACATTATGCATGCCGGACTTATCGTCATTGAAGACTGGTTCAGGGGCTATTGAGGGAGTCCTGGACTAGGGGGTGTCCGGACAGCCGGACTATCAATATCCGCCGGACTCTCTGACTACGAAGATAGAAGATTGAAGACTCCGGCTCGTGTCCGGAAGGTACTTTCCTTGGCGTGGAAGGCAAGCTTGGCAATACGGATATGTAGATCTCCTACCATTGTAACCGACTCTGTGTAACCCTAGCCTCTCCGGTGTCTATATAAACCGGAGAGGCCTTAGTCCGTCGGACGAACATTACATCTCAACAATCATACCATAGGCTAGCTTCTAGAGTTTAGCCTCCTTGATCTCGTGGTAGATCTACTCTTGTACTACCCATATCATCAATATTAATCAAGCAGGACGTAGGGTTTTACCTCCATCGAGAGGGCCCGAACCTGGGTAAAAACATTGTGTCCCTTGTCTCCTGTTACCATCCGCCTAGACGCACAGTTCGGGACCCCCTACCCGAGATCCGCCGGTTTTGACACCGACAATAGGATTTAGTAAAGAGAGTAGGGTTGAGTAAACCGGGTGTGAAGCCATTCTTCACGAAGAATTCCTTCAAAGTATCATACCACGCCCGAGGGGCTTGCTTGAGGCCATAGAGGGCCTTGTTGAGTCTGAAGACTTTGTCAGGATTCTTTGGGTCTTCAAAACCTGGGGGTTGAGCAACATATACTTCTTCCTCAAGCTTACCATTGAGGAATGCACTTTTCACATCCATTTGATATAAGGTGATATTATGATGGTTAGCATAAGCAAGTAATATGCGAATAGCCTCAAGTCTAGCAACAGTGCAAAAGTTTCATCGAAATCAATTCCTTCAACTGTGTGTAGCCTTGAGCTACAAGTCGTGCCTTATTCCTCACCACAAGGCCATTTTCATCTTGCTTGTTGCGGTAGATCCACTTTGTGCCAATGATATTATGCTTGCGAGGATCTCGGACGTTTGACCGGTTCGAGCACATTGTTGAGCTTGAACTGATGTAATTCTTCTTGCATGGCCTGAATCCACTCGGGCTCCAGAAATGCTTCATCTACCTTAGTGGGCTCTGTGATAGAGACAAAAGCATAGTGCCCACAAAAGTTAGATAAATGTGAAGCTTTTGAGCGAGTGAGAGGACCTGGTGCTTCAATGTCATCGATGATCTTTTCAACTTGCACTTCTTTTGCAACGCGAGGATGAGATAGTTGTCGTCGAGGAACTTGATCAGCATTTTCTTCAGCACCATTTTCTTCAGCATTTTCCTCAGGTGCATTAGCTCGACGATCTTTGCGTTCTAGAACGAATTCTTCAGTAGATTCTTCGGTAGGAATGACATCCTCAGTAGCCTTGAACTTGATGGAATCTTGGTCTTTGGTTCATCTATCATGAAGGTAGGTTCTCCTTTGTGAGCCATTAGTTTCATCGAATCAAGACATCTACAGTTTCAACAATCTTGTGAAGAGCGATGTTGAAGACTCTGTAGGTGTGCGAGTCCGTTCCGTAACCAAGCATAAAACCTTCATGTGCTTTCGGTGCGAATTTAGCATTGTGATAAAGATCCCTAGTCCAACATTTAGCACCGAAGACTTTGAAATAACTCACATTGGGTTTCTTGTCAGTGAGAAGTTCATAGGCACTCTTCTTGAAGAATTTGTGAAGATATACTCTGTTGATGATGTGGCATGCGGTATCAATTGCATCAATCCAAAAACGATGAGGCGTTTTGTATTCATCAAGCATAGTAGCCATCTCAACAAGAGTTCTGTTCTTGCGCTCCACGACGCCATTTTGCTGAGGAGTATAAGGAGCAGATAACTCATGAGTAATACCAAGTTCATCAAGATAGTCATTAAGACCGGAATTCTTGAACTCAGTTCCATTGTCACTCTTGATGTGCTTGATCTTCACACCAAAGTTGGTTGAAGCCCTCGAGGAAAATCGTTTGAAGACTTCCTGCACTTCATGTTTGTAAGTAACAATGTGTACCCATGTGTAACAAGAGTAATCATCAACAATAACAAAGCCATATAGAGATGCATCATTAGTGACTGCTGAGTAATGATTAGGACCAAAGAGGTCCATGTGAAGCAATTCGAATGGACAAGTAGTGGTCATGATAGTCTTCGCTGGATGCTTGGCCTTGGTCATTTTTCCAGCTTCACAGGCACCACACAAGTGATCCTTGAGGAATTTGACATTCTCAATGCCAATGACATGCTTCTTCTTCGCAAGCATGTGCAAATTTCTCATGCCTGCATGACCAAGTCGTCGATGCCATACCCAGCCTTCTGAAGCTTTTGCATGTAAGCACACGGCAGGTGTAGCGACCCGACCTCAGACGGTCAAGTCTCTGTGCTTATGTGTCATCCCTGGATCGGTATGCTGACACACACAGTACTCGAGGATTTATAACAGTGGTAAATCACATGTATAAAGTAACGTAAATACTATTACCTCAATCCAAAATAGCGGAAGTAATAAGGTTGTGGATCCCATCAACACCAACGGCAAAGTTGAGTATAGGAAATCGTAACCCTAACGTATCACTTACTCGTCATCTGGAAAGTCTGCAACATGAAACGTTGCAGCCCGAAAATGGGTCAGCACATGGAATATGCTGGCAATGTAACACATAGAGAGTAATGAAAGAATAAGCTATACTACATGCATATATGGCTGGTGGAAAGCTCTATGGTTACAGTTTTGCGTCAAGCCAATTTTTCCCTACTGCAAAGGAATAAATTTATTTAACTATCATGGTGGTTGTTAAACATTGAGAATGGTTGACAGCATCCTCAATCCCAATTAAAAAGTACTCATTAACAAACCCATCAATATTAAATTAGAGTAACATGTTGAGATTCACATGATATTCACATACTAGATACTCAAGATGTCCATAACCGGGGACACGGCTAGTCATGATTAGTTTGTACACTCTGCAGAGGTTTGCACACTTTTCCCCACAAGACTCGATCGCCTCCGTTTGGTTTCTCGCACTACATGGTGTTTGAGAAACGGATGACCGAGACATAGCCTTTCAGAAACGCTAGCACCTTACGATGGGTGGACCCGTACACCTACATCCCCTACATCTGCTAGTCCACCACTATAAGAGTTCGCACAACTTAGTCAACTATGCCAGAGCCCATAATGGCTTGTGGCTGCACACGTAAAATACTAGTATGAATTATCTTATGATCCCTTTGAGCCTGGGTGGCGGTCCATAGGAAAATCACACGGTACCCCCGGGATTTCCAAAAAAAAAAACAGGCAAGTCCTGGTAACTCCAGGTGCCTCAGTCCACCCAGATGTGTATTTAAGTTGCCACCTTAGATAAACCATTAATTAACAAGCTCACATCTGTCATGGATATACACTCACCCAATCCACGTCTACTAGCATAGCATGGCATAATAAGCAAACGTAGAAGTAACTCCCAAAGGTTTCATAAGTAAAACAGGTAATAGGTACTACCTCATCTACTTCCCATCCCACAATTTAATTAGATCCTAACCATGCAATGTTTGAGGATTGATCTAATGCATAAAAACTGGGTAGTAGAAATGGTATGATCAAGTGTTACTTGCCTGCAATGTTGATGAAGATGCTTCGCACTCAAAACTCTTGATAGTTCTACTCGTCACACTCCGGACAATCTATCGTAAGCAATCAATAGTAACCACACATAAGCAATCACTCAAAAGATCGGAAAGATCGAAGAAGATGATTCAGAAAACTTCAAAATCAAGCAAATAACTCTTGCAACATAAACAATTTCTAACAGTACCAAAATTATGTGAATTTGGCCTTATCAGAAAGTTTAGGTCAAGAGCTTCGATATGCAAAAGAATCAACTCAAACGGAGTTATAAAACTCAAGTTATGATCAAACGAAGTTCAAATTCAAATCTGATCTAATTCAAATTTTGAACTTTCAAAAACATGTTTAAGTTGTTTTACTGGATAGAGGGAATCATAACGAAGAACTGGGCGTTGGTTTCGTTGGATTTGGACTAACGAGTAAAAAGTAATGATCGTTTTAAGATTAGGGACTAAACTGTGAAGAAAACTAATTACATACGGGTCCTTGGCCGAAATTAACATAAAAAGAAAAAGGCTAAAAAGCGAACGTTCTCTAAATAAATAAAAACGCTTAGAAAAGAAAAAAAACAAATGGATCTGGATCCTTAGATCCAGATCGGATGGACGAGGAGGGGCTGTGGTTACATGGCGGTTGAGTCGCCATGACGGAGAAGACGCCGGTATGGGTCGGCCACTGACGGGCGGCGGCTCGGTGGCTCTCGGCTCGGCGAACCCACGGGAGGCGCGGCACGAGGAGGGACTCGGTGGTGGTGGCGGCGTCGGGCATAGGCGGCGGTGGAGTCTTGAAGCGATAGTGGCAGATCTCGTGAGCTCGCGAACTCCCATGAAGTTTGGGGCGCGGGAGGCGAGGACGGCTGCGTTTCGAGGCGAAAATGGGGCCGGGGTCGAGGTTTTATATAGGTGGGAGGTCGCCTTGGGCGAGGGGCAAGGCGTGGGAGGCGTCCGGGTTGAGCACGGCGTCTGCCGGCGGAAGCGTCTTGGCGTCTTGGGACTCGGCGGTGGTCGAGACGGACCCGACATGTGGGTCCCACTGCCGTGGCTGAGCCAGTGGCGACCGATCGAGGCGCGAGCGGGCGAGCTGAGCGAGCGAGTATGGCTGGGCTCTGGCCGTGGCTGGCTCGGGAGCTGGGCCGCCGGTCGTGAGGAGAGAAGAGTTTTTTTTAAACATTTTCTTAGACAAATAAAAACAAAATAAATAAAAAATTATATAGGCATATTATATATCAAAATCTTCAGAAAAAGATTTCCTACAAGCTGAACATTTTTCTAGAGTCAAATAAAATACACACAAACTCAAATAAAGCAAAGAGTGCTTCTGCCCTAGTAAAATCCAATAAAATCATTTTTTTAAAATACCAAAATTAATTCAAATTTATTTCTCTCCATTTTTCTGATGTAGGGAATCATGTTACCCTATTTTCCATATATTTTAATTTTGGAGAAAAATAATTTGAATAAAACTCAAATAATTCCAAATTGAAAATAAATTCAAAAGAACTTTGAATTTAATTCTTTGAAACTCCCAACTCATATTTCATATGTTTTGAAGAAGTCATTTTATCTTCTCTCGTGAAAATCATTGAGTTGCATAAGGTTTATGAATTGGAAATATTTCCAAATGAAATTCAATATTTTCAACACCCCTTGTCATTTAAATAAATGGAAGAAGTCATGTCATCTTCTCTCCAGGGTTTTGTGATGAAAAGAATTTGAATTTACGAAGATCATAAAAGCAAAATGAAAGTTTGGGAAAGTCCTTTTATTCCCTCTCATTTAACTTTCAAAAAGTTTTGAATTTCACTCAATCAATCATACAACAGTCAAACAAACAATCAAATCTATCTATTTAATATAACATTCCAAAATTTAGAATTTTGGGATGTTACAAACCTACCACCCTTAAAATGAATCTCGTCCTCGAGATTCAGAGAGGCTAGCAAGAAATAGGTTTGGGTAGGGGTCTTCACAATCCAACGTTCGTCTCTGGGGTCTCGGGTGCTACCACCCTTAGAAGCATGGTTATGGTTTCATCCAAACTCATATACTCCATCCTTATTGTTGACAGTGTCGGTCTGCTTAGATCTTCTGGATAATTCCTTCTCTGGGTTCTTACGGTGGTGGCATAACCTTTACCGCAATTCTTATGTCCTTTCATCTTGGTAAGGTTATTCCGAGACTGGGTCTTCTTAGCTGACGGGTCTGGCGCCAATACTAAACAACTATCGATATCTCTTGGTGGTCAACAATTTATGGTTTCTCCTGTAGGAAATGGGTCTGGGCTAAACCTCACCGTATAACCTACGATTGGCAACAACTGCCTTGTACAAGGGAAAAATACTTATACCATTCTAAGGTTTAAACAAGGTTTTGATTGTCGTCTATAGGTAAGTCACTCAGATTTACCACCCCATATAGCAAGGCGAATAATAATAGTAAGTCGGTATGGTGATCAATCCATCCCGCACCCAAATCATTACCTTGTATATGGTTTAGCGAATCTCGCATGCTAACACTTGGTCATCCTCACAAGCATTGCAGAACTTCTCTTGTCGATGAACCAAGTTCAGATAAATCCATTGATTCTGCAAGCCAAACAAACATCTATCGTTCCTTCTCAACTCTCAGGTTTTGCGTTTCTCCTATAAAATCGTCGGTGGGTAAGGGCATATCCAGTTCCAAGGGTTTTCCTTTAGCAAGAGTGTGCTTGCTTCTTGGCAGGTCCTGGGGCTTGTGGGTTATGGCCCATCTCATCACTTGTAGTCCTTAAACTTATCCTCGGGCTTCTGATCATTATTCCAACTTCCAACTTCCTAGTATTCTTAAATCCATCCAATTGTGCTGTCTTCCTTCCTTCTATTGGCACCAAACTCAGACATGATTACTCAGACTCATCATGGAATTTCCATTGATCCATATTTCCATCATCATACCTCCTTTATATCCAATAACACTTCATCTCTTCATACTCCTGGGATATCTCACATACCGAGATAAAAACTTATACTTATGAAGTCCATACTTCACTTCGTAGAAAATCATTATCCTTTCCAGGGTCAAGCGTCCTTACAGGGGAATATTGGCCATCTCTGCATGGTACTTCTTCTACTGGGAAACGTGAAACACATCATCAGCTTCTAACAATCCTTCGGGTGACTCCAACTTGTTGGCCACTTCTCCCTACGCTCCAAAACTCGGTATGGTCCTACAAATCTCGGGGCTAACTTTCCCTTAACTCCAATCATTTAACTCCTTGCAGAGGGGACACACGAAGAGATGCTCTATCTCCAATTTCATAGACTACCTCCTTGCGTTTTTGAGTCTGCATAACTCTTCTGCCAGTACTGAGCTACCTTCAGTCTATCTTTAGTCAACTTAACATTATCTTCTGACTCCTTAATCACATTTGGTCCAAACAACTGACGATCTCCATCTTCATCCCACACACTCTTGGGGTATCAAACATATTGAGACAAAACTCGTATTCATTATGTCCGAAATCCACTCAGTGGGGTATCCTTATCTTTTCCAGGGGTCAACGGTTCTTACAGAGTACTACCACCCTTAAAATGACTCCAATATTCCATAGACCATATTTCTCATATCTTCGAAAATGGTCAACATCTTGCCTCATAGAGTAACTCATGAAATCCAAATCAGTACCAACACTGCTAACTTTATTGATTCTTAAATTATTACCATCTCCTGTTTTTCCATTACATGCCTCAACTCAACATCTCAACACAGAAGAGATGTTCTCACTACTACTACTACATTTACATTGCTGCTAACTCACATATTAGCACAAGTCTCCTTCTTCTTGGGACAGTCCCTCGCAAAGTGCCCTGCTTCATTACAACGAAAACATAACACTTCTGACAAGTCTCGAGGTTTCCTCATGATCACATAGCCTCCTTGGGTCCTCGGCTTCCTTTTGGGCAAGTGTTGATGTAGTGCCACGACTCCTTGCACTTGTAACGGGTGACATGAGTCGTCCTTCACTCGAATCCAATCTATTCCTCTTCCCGGACTTTTCCGTTCCAATCGGGGCTTCTATTTCTGTCGTCATACTCTACTTCTGTGTCGAGAATTCTACTAGATCTCCATTGAGACAATCTTGGGAGATGTGTCCTTCTTTTCCACATGAATAGCATGACTTGGTGCGGGCTTTAATTTTGTTTCCTTTGTGTGTGTCCTCGACATCTTCCTTAAATCACTGAGTTCTTCTAACATCTCCTTGAGGGCTCCTTTCATTTCTTCTTTCTTCTGCTGGATGGTTCTCTGTACTATAGGGTAAATGTGACACTAAGCGGGGTAGTGGGTAGTTCCTTCACACAAGAAACAAGTGTCTGCTTAGTTGGGCATTCTTCATTTGGGTGACTTCCTTCACAATTAGGGCATTCATCCTTGTGTTTCTTATGGGTGTGTCCTATTTCTCCACAGAGCTTGCATGCACAAGGTTTCTTCATATCCTTTCGAAGGCTTCAATTTGGGACACAAACCGAGACATTAGCAAAGTCAACTTAAATTCTCCCCAAGTGGTTACTCCTTGCCATCCATTGATGGTTTGGTACATCCTCCACCAAGTAACAACACCTCTTTCAAAAACTCTGAAGAGCATGCTGGGTCATATCATTTCCGACTATAGAGTTATTCTTCATGTGATCCTCCATGTTCTGAATCCATTGGTCCATCTCCAATTGACTCATCGGTCTAGAAATATGAGCTCATCTCCATTCATCCTCTACTGGGTCCATGGGTTTGGGGTGGGATAAGAGAGATAGAGAGGGATGCACACAATACAAACAATAGTTTTGAAAAGACAGGTTTTATTGTGGCTGTCGAAAAAACAACAACAAACAAATGACAGCTCACAATCATCGCATCTAACGTAAGTATGTAACAGGGATTGGGTCTTCTAATGGTCTATAGATCTCAACGTCATCAAGCTCTTCAAGTCTTGGTCATGTCTCTGATAGCTTTTTCCGATCATACTTGTCCTTCTCAAGTTCGTTTGCCAAATCATCTCTGTTGACGCGAAGTCTCTCATGACATCCTTTAATATTTCTGGGGTTGCGTTCCAAACTTCCGGTTTCAACATCCTTGACATGATCCGTGCCCTACTGTCCTTCAGTTCCTGACGGATCTTCGGTATCTCGAGGTTTTGCTCCTCCAGCTTGGCTACTTTCAGTTTCTGGATCCTGAATTCTTCAAGAATTGCCTCCTTGTCACATACAGCTTCCTGAAGGTCCATCTTAAACTTCTTGATGTAACACACCAGATCCTGGTGATACACCGGCTAATGTTAAAGCTGCATCCTTTTGCTGACAGATGCTCCATTAGTCTTCTACCATCCAATTCTTCCGAAAGATGCATGCTTAACACCTCACGGTGACAATAACATGAGCGAGCGATAGCATCATGGATATCCATGTTTATGACTATGTCTCTGCCATGAGCTATCATTCCATAGTTGATATCTCCTTTCTTGGGGCTTTCTTGACAAAACCTTAAGTTTTATGCTTCATGTTCCGGTCTTTCTCCGATACACCTTGATCTCGGGTATCGACAGCTTCCTTAGTCTGCCAAGTTTCATAAGTGTAGCCTTCCTTGGTCATAAAAATATGGGAATTCTTCAGAGCCTTCAAATTCTCCTAGTCTTCAGAGTCTTCAACAGTTGTAATTTCCATTATCATAATGTATAGTAAAATCCTCTTCATTCCAAATGGTCTTATTTGTCCGATATCTTGTACTCCTTGGAGTGGTCTCATCAGTCGAATTTTCGAGGGGTCAAAAGGGGAAAAGGGGTATAGTCTCACTAAAGGGAATATTTGAATAAGCTCAGAAGAGAAGTGAGGTGAAAAAATCCTTTTGAAAATAAAGTAGTAGAGAAAAATCTTTCCTATGGGCTTGCCAGTTTCTAGGGTCACGTCCTACAGTCAACATGTGCTCTGATACCATCTTGTAGCGACCCGACCTCACATGGTCAAGTCTCTGTGCTTACGTGTCATCCCTGCATCGGTATGCTGACACACACAGTACTCGAGGATTTATAACAGAGGTAAATCACATGTATAAAGTAACGTAAATACTATTACCTCAATCCAAAATAGCGGAAGTAACAAGGTTGTGGATTCCCATCAACACCAACGGCAAAGTTGAGTATAGGAAATCGTAACGTATCACTTACTCGTCGTCTGGAAAGTCTGCAACATGAAACGTTGCAGCTCGAAAACGGGTCAGCACATGGAATATGCTGGCAATGTAACACATAGAGAGTAATGAAAGAATAAGCTATACTACATGCATATATGGTTAGTGGAAAGCTCTATGGTTACAGTTTTGCGTAAAGCCAATTTTTCCCTACTGCAAAGGAATAAATTTATTTAACTATCATGGTGGTTGTTAAACATTGAGAATGGTTGACAGCATCCTCAATCCCAATTAAAAAGTACTCATTAACAAACCCATCAATATTAAATTAGAGTAACATGTTGAGATTCACATGATATTCACATACTAGATACTCAAGATGTCCATAACCGTGGACACGGCTAATCATGATTAGATTGTACACTCTGCAGAGGTTTGCGCACTTTTCCCCACAAGACTCGATCACCTCCGTTTGGTTTCTCGCACTATAGGGTGTTTGAGAAACGGACGACCGAGACATAGTCTTTCAGAAACGCTAGCACCTTACGATGGGTGGACCCGTACACCTACATCCCGTACATCTACTAGTCCACCACTATAAGAGTTCGCACAACTTAGTCAACTATGCTAGAGCCCATAATGGCTTGTGGCTGCACACGTAAGTTACTAGTATGAATTATCTTATGATCCCTTTGAGCCTGGGTGGCGTCCATAGGAAAATCACACGGTACCCCCGGGATTTCCAAAAAAAAAACAGGCAAGTCCTGGTAACTCCAGGTGCCTCAATCCACCCAGGTGTGTATTTAAGTTGCCACCTTAGATAAACCATTAATTAACAAACTCACATCTGTCATGGATATACACTCACCCAATCCACGTCTACTAGCATAGCATGGCATAATAAGCAAATGTAGAAGTAACTCCCAAAGGTTTCATAAGTAAAACAGGTAATAGGTACTACCTCATCTACTTCCCATCCCACAATTTAATTAGATCCTAACCATGCAATGTTTGAGGATTGATCTAATGCATAAAAACTGGGTAGTAGAAATGGTATGATCAAGTGTTACTTGCTTGCAATGTTGATGAAGATGCTTCGCACTCAAAACTCTTGATAGTTCTACTCGTCACACTCCGGACAATCTATCGTAAGCAATCAATAGTAACCACACATAAGCAATCACTCAAAAGATCGGAAAGATCGAAGAAGATGATTCAGAAAACTTCAAAATCAAGCAAATAACTCTTGCAACATAAACAATTTCTAAAAGTACCAAAATTATGTGAATTTTGCCTTATCAGAAAGTTTAGGTCAAGAGCTTCGATATGCAAAAGAATCAACTCAAACGGAGTTATAAAACTCAAGTTATGATCAAACGAAGTTCAAATTCAAATCTGATCTAATTCAAATTTTGAACTATCAAAAACATGTTTAAGTTGTTTTACTGGATAGAGGGAATCATAACGAAGAAGTGGGCGTTGGTTTCGTTGGATTTGGACTAACGAGTAAAAAGTAATGATCGTTTTAAGATTAGGGACTAAACTGTGAAGAAAACTAATTACATACGGGTCCCTGGCCGAAATTAACAGAAAAAGAAAAAGGCTAAAAAGCGAATGTTCTCTAAATAAATAAACGCTTAGAAAAGAAAAAAAACAAATGGATCTGGATCCTTAGATCCAGATTGGATGGACGAGGAGGGGCTGTGGTTACCGCGGCGGTTGGAGTCGCCGGCGACGGAGAAGACGGCGACGGGTCCGGTGGCTCTCCGGCTCGGGCGAACCCACGGGGAGGCGCGGCACGACAAGGGGACTCCGGTGGTGGTGGCGGCATCGGGCATAGGCGGCGGTGGAGTGCGGGGCAACAGTGGCAGATCTCGGCGGAGCTCGCGAACTCCGGCGAATTTGCGTGGGGCGTGGGGAGGCGAGGACGGCTGCGTTTCGAGGCGAAAACGGGGCCGGGGTCGAGGGTTTATATAGGTGGGAGGTCGCCTTGGGCGAGGGGCAAGGCGAGGGAGGCGTCCGGGTTGAGCACGGCGTCGGCCGGCGGAGCGTCTTGGCGTCTTGAGGACTCGGCGGTGGTCGAGAAGGACCCGACAGTGGGTCCCACTGTCGGTGGTCGAAGCGAGGCGGCGACCGATCGCAGGCGCGAATGGCGAAGCGGAGTGAGCGGCTGGCGCTGGCTGGGCTCTGGCCGTGGCTGGCACTGGGAGCTGGGCCAGCCCGGTCAAGTGGGAGAGAAGAGTTTTTTTTTTTAACATTTTCTTAGACAAATAGAAACAAAATAAATAAAAAAATTTATATAGGCATATTATATATCAAAATCTTCAGAAAAAGATTTCCTACAAGCTGAACATTTTTCTAGAGTCAAATAAAATACACACAAATTCAAATAAAGCAAAGAGTGCTTCTGCCCTAGTAAAATCCAATAAAATCATTTTTTTAAAATACCAAAATTAATTCAAATTTATTTCTCTCCATTTTTCTGATGTAGGGAATCATGTTACCCTATTTTCCATATATTTTATTTTTGGAGAGAAATAATTTGAATAAAACTCAAATAAGTCCAAATTGAAAATAAATTCAAAAGAACTTTGAATTTAATTCTTTGAAACTCCCAACTCATATTTCATATGTTTTGAAGAAGTCATTTTATCTTCTCTCGTGAAAATCATTGAGTTGCATAAGGTTTATGAATTGGAAATATTTTCCAAATGAAATTCAATATTTTGAACACCCCTTGTCATTTAAATAAATGGAAGAAGTCATGTCATCTTCTCTACAGGGTTTTGTGATGAAAAGAATTTGAATTTACGAAGATCATAAAAGCAAAATGAAAGTTTGGGAAAGTCCTTTTATTCCCTCTCATTTAACTTTCAAAAAGTTTCGAATTTCACTCAATCAATCATACAACAGTCAAACAAACAATCAAATCTATCTATTTAATATAACATTCCAAAATTTAGAATTTTGGGATGTTACAGCAGGTTGTGGTCCTGTAGAGAAATCAACAATGTACAAGTCTCCTCTCCTAAAGCCTTCGAAGACTTTGGAATTGTGAGCTTCCATGATCACAACACAACGATACTTGCCAAAGACAACAACCATATCAAGATCACAAAGCATTGAGACAGACATCAGGTTGTATCCTAAGGACTCGACAAGCATGACTTATCCATGTGTCGATCCTTTGAGATCGCAACCTTACCTAGACCCAATACCTGACTTTTGCCTTTGTCAGCGAAGATGATATGCTTCAGATGTGACGGTGTTAAGGGAGCATCCATCAATTGGTTCTTGTCACCAGTCATGTGATTTGTACATCCACTATCGAGGACCCACTCATTTGCCTTGAGTTGATCATCCTGCAGATGAATTAGTGCAGCTTACAAACTCATATACTTCATCAGTGAAGAATATGACATCAGTATCATCAGGTCAATTTCATCAAGTAAATTGATCAGATAATCAGTATGAGGACGTGTGAAATGAAGGTTCATTTCATCATGATTAACTGCGCCCTATCGAGCACTTTTGTCGTCCCCAAAGAAATTCTTCAGACGATTTATCACGTCTGGAGACCTGACCCTGCATAAGAGATTAGTTCTTTTTCTTCACCACCCACATCTGAAGGGGTGGCAAAGAGTTCATCACTCTGCGAGCTCCATAAGAGAAAGGTGGCAAAGATGCCAGTCCACTTCGTTTCACATAAGAGGGGTTAGGGTAAGCAGAGAAATAAGCAGAGAAATTCTTCGAGGACTTATGAACATAATGATTTGAGGAATAATGCACATATTCATAGCCCTTAGCTCTACCCTGCGAAACAGAAGGGTTAGCACGATGATGATCATGTGAGGACTTTGATCCTTTTGAGGAATTTGATCCACGTGAGGAATTTTGTCCGTATGAGGACTTGGATCCATATGAAGAGTTTGGTCCATAAGAAGAGTTTGATCTGGGGTTCCTATTCTTCACTGGTGGTGTCATGAGGACATTCACCTGAAGACTTTCAACATAACTTTTGGGAACCCAGATTTTCTTCAAAGGGGAACCGTTCCTGCAGTTAGTGCCAACATATCGAGCAAATACTTCACCATTCTGATTTTTGAACAGTTTATAGTTGGAGTCAAATGACTCATCAGAAGAATGAGGAGATTCACATGTAAAGCCGGATAAGTTAGATGGATCAACTGGAGGTCCTTTGCAAAGCAACCCATGAGGTTTTGGGGTCCGCTCGGGCTTCCAATATGTTCCATCAGCATTGAGTTTCCTCTCAAAGGCAATACCCTCTTTCCTAGGGTTGTTGTTGAGGATATGCTTTTTAAGCACATCACAAAGGGTCTGATGCCCTTTGAGGCTTTTGTACATGCCTGTCATATACAATTCCTTCAGCCCTGCATCGTTGGTGATACTAGCAATGTCCTCAGATGAGGAATTAGTGATAGCAGAGGCAGGTGAAGATTTTGTAACATTTGAAGCATTTGAACATTCAGGTGAAGAATTAGCAGATTCACGTTCAATGCACTTTAAGCATGGAGGATCAAATTCTTCCTGAGTAGCGCTGATTTGCTGAGCATGTGATGAATCGCGCTCCTTCTGAAGATCTTCATAACTCACTCTTAGCTTCTCAAGATCTTGCTTTCTTTGAATAAATTCATAAGAAAGCTTCTCGTGATCAGATAAGAGAGTTTTATGATGACTTTGAAGGTTGTCAAACTTAGGCTGAAGTCTCTGAAGATTTTTAGTCAAGTCTTTAGTGCGGTCCATTTCATCACCCAACATATCATCACTTTTGTCTAGCATGTTTTGAAGTTTTTCAATAGCCTTTTGTTGTTTCACAGCAATCTTAGCAAGTTTAGAGTAGCTAGGCTTAAGATTTTCATCAGATTCATCCTCACTTGATTCAGAGGAGGGGTATTTAGTTACCTTAGCAGCCTTTGCCATGAAGCAATAGGTGGGAGCATAGTCATCATTGCCTTCATCAGCGTTGTTGGTGTTGCCATTTTCTTCAGACTTGAAGATATACTTGCTGACAAATGCGGTAGCAAGAGCTAGACTTGCCACACCTGACTCAAACTCCTCGGATGCCTCCTCTTCCTCATTATCCTCAGATTCAGCCTCAGAATCCATTTCCTTGCCAATGAATGCCCGAGCCTTCTTGGAGCTGCTCTTCTTGTGGGATGAAGACTTTGAGGATTTTGATGATGAAGACTTTGAAGATTTCTTCTTCTTCTTGGCATCATCAGAACTGTAATCCTTGTATTTCTTCTTCTTTAGTTCCTTGTCCCATTGAGGACAATCTTGAATGTAGTGACCAAGCTTCTTGCATTTGTGGCATAGCCTTATCTTATAGTCACTTGATGAGGAATCACTGCTCCTTGAAGATTTTCCAAAGCGACCATGTCTTGAGAATTTCGGGAACTTCTTCACGAGTAGTGATAGCTCCTGGCTCAATTCTTCAGGATCACCAAGGCTACTACCAGAATCTTCACATTCAGATTCAGACACTGCCTTGGCCTTCAGGGCACGTGGTTTTCCATAGCTTGAACCATAGAGATCTCTCTTTTCAGCAAGCTGGAACTCATGAGTATTTAGCCTCTCGAGGATATCAGCGGGATCTTGTGACTTGTAATCAGCATGCTCTTGAATCATCAGTGCCAGAGTGTCAAATGAAGAATCGAGTGATCTCAGCAATTTCTTCACCACCTCATAATCGGGGATGTCAGTGGCACTGAGCGCTTGAAGCTCATTTGAGATATCAGTGAGGCGATCGAAGGGTTGCTGAACATTTTCATTGTCAAGTCTTTTGAAGCGGTTGAAGAGATTGCGAAGAACGTCAACTCGAGAGTCACGTTGAGTTGAGACTCCTTCGTTTACTTTGGAGAGCCTATCCCAGATAAGCTTAGCAGTTTCCAAAGCATTCACTCTACCATACTGCCCTTTACTCAGATGACCACATATGATATTCTTCGCTTGAGAATCGAGTTGCTTGAATCTCTTCACATCAGTAGCATTCAGGGAAGGTGTGACTGAGGGAACACCATTTTCCACAATGTACCAGAGATCATTGTCAATTGCTTCAAGATGCATTCACATCTTATTCTTCCAGTAGGGCTAGTCCGTGCCATCAAAGGTAGGACACCCAGCAGAGACCTTGATCATACCTGCGGTCGACATAACTAGAACTCCAGGTGTTTAAACCAAAATCACACAGAACAAGGGAGTACCTTGCTCTGATACCAATTGAAAGTGTGCTATATCGACTAGAGGGGGGTGAATAGGCGATTTTTATGAATTCTTCACTGAGGAATTTGCCGGTGAGGAAATTCCTTAACGAAGAACTACTTGCAGCGGAATAAGTACTCAGAAGTAAGCATGCAGAATACACACATGGTCATCATGATGAAATGAAGACAAACACAGAGTACAGAAAGCATAAACACAGGATAACACAAGATGAAGACAAACTGATTGAAGAAATTGAACTGAGGAAATTGAGAAAGTCTTCAGTCAAAGTCTTCAAACACAGATATGAACAATCACTCAACACAATAATGAAGAAATGAAAGAGTTGAGGAAATAGAACCAGTAAGGTTGGTGAAGACAATGATTTGGTAGACTAGTTCCAACAGTTGTCTCAGTTGTACGTCTGGTTGGAGTGGCTGAGTATTTAAACTCGAGGACACACAGTCCCGGACACCCAGTCACTGAGCACGCAGCTCAGGACACCAAGTCCTCACCGTATTCTCCTTGAACTAAGGTCACACAAACCTCATCCAATCACTCGTGGTAAGTCTTCAGGCGACTTCCAAACCTTCATAGACTTCGGTCACTCGGCGATCCACAATTCCTCTTGGATGCTCTAGACCATGACGCCTAGCCGTCTGGAAGAAGCACAGTCTTCAAAGGTAACAAGCGTCGGATCCGCGCAGGATCAATCTCTTCAGTGATGCTCAATCACTTTGGGTTTGTGGGTGTTTGGGTTTGGGTTTTCCTCACTCAATGATTTTCGCTCAAAGTCCTCGGAGGATGGGTTGCTCTCAAATGACAAGTGACAGTTTCTCTCGGAGCATCCAACCAGCTAGTGGTTGTAGGGGGCGGCTATTTATAGCCTAGGGAGCAGCCCGACATGATAAGACATAAATGCCCTTCAATGATATGACCGTTATGTGGATAAGATATTTTGGGACAGCTGGCACGTAGCACAACAACGGTCAGAAATTTAACTCTCAAATTCCTCAGGGCTATCATGTTCCTCACTGTGTAGGCAATCCGCACTGGCGAATTCCTAACTCCTCAGTCAGAACAAATTCTCGTGACGGAAGAACTTCGTCTCGCCATCAAGAAATTGGAATCTGTATGAGATTTCCAATGGCTTCACTCGAAGGGATTGGTAGGTGTAGGATTTTGAGTTGAGCATCACATGGAAAATTTTCCTTAGTATTTCCTCGACCCCCTTTAACAGTACGGGGTTTCCTATGACTCAAGAAGGAGAAAACAAAACTATGAAAACGAAAGTCTTCAAGCTTCATATTCCTTGCATGAATATCAAGTCTTCGCGGACACACCAATTTCTTCACTTTCAAAGTCTTCATGAAAGTCTTCAGGAATACCAAAATCTTCAGTTGAAGATATTCATTTTTAGGGGTCGACTTTCTCTGTAAATATCAAACTCCTCATAGACTTATAGACCTGTGTACACTCATAAACACATTAGTCCCTTAACCTATAGGTCTTAAATACACCAAAATCACCAAGGGGCACTAGATGCACTTACAATCTAAAAAAGAAGTAACTTCATGTCAGGATGCAGTTCCTGCGAGGAGGGAAGTATGGTCAACCTCGAGATCATGTTTCCAAAATGAGGCTGGATTACACACAAGGTGCCGTTCCTAATGATCTTTGGATTAGAGACAAGGTGCAAATTCGGATGATCTTTGGATTACACACAAGCCGTGGAGTCATCACTGTTCGTGTCCTTGTGGCATTAGTAAAGGCTGAAAGAAAGCGCAGCAGTCCTTGAGAATGTAGCTGAGTTCTGAAGAAGCTTAAAAGAGCAATCGGATGCTCTCTTCACCCAAGCCAAAGAAGAGATGGAAGAAGCGTAAATAAGCTAGCAGAGGTAGAGCAAGCTAGGCTTCTCCTGCTATCTAAAACTATTGTCAATAAAAAATTTCCTTCATAATAGCTAGGTTCAAATGTTTATCCATCAAGATGCTGTTGTGATGTCGTGCATCTACCGATGTGGCACAAAATGTTTTTTGGGTCATGTAATAACAGCAATTACTTTCCTAACAATAATGAGGCGAAGCATTGGACATGGTATAGTTCACGCAAGCCCGACATTCCAAGTTCAACTTCCACATCAAACTCATGTTCACAGATATCGCACATTCATACATAATGTCCACAACCATGATTCACTTCAAAGCCAAAAAATGTGAGGAGAGTTATAAATAAAGAAAAACCTCTACTAGTTCCTCGCTACAAAGGCGAGCACAACAAGTCGAGACCATGCGTAAATTAATTATATTTTAGTCATTTTTTGTTCTAAAATGCCTGCTGCTCATGAAGGACATGTTGCTTGCACACACGCTGGATTCAATGAAGGCAAAGGGCAGTCTTAAGCTGGTTGCACTTGGCGAGGAGGTGTGCTCAGCCGGAACTGCAGCGAAAAGTGCCCTCTTGGCTGGCGCGCGGGTTCAATGCATGCGCTATGAGAAGTCGCTTCCGTGTCAGAGCAATCACTCCCTCCAGTCCTTTTTTGTTTGGGTATAACAAAATCTCATTTTCCATTCACATTTTACAAGTAAAATTCATGGACAAACATTGACCCAAAGTATGATGGGGACTAGTAAACCAGAATGGAGGTAGTAGTTTTTTTAATCAAAGAAGGGTTTCTTCCGACATCGAAAACCAGCATCTAAATCTAAACCATAGTATTTGCCCTAGAACTACCAGGTTCAACATCTCGCAACATAAACCCATACAACCATACGCCGAGGAGGTATGTAGTACTATGAATTCCATTTTCGCTCCATACCAATCGTTCTAAAAACTACTTACTACTTATAACGTGCCATTGAAAATCGGAACTCTTAACCCCGCTAAAAAAACGATATTTTAAACATGGCTACTCAATCTGTGGCAACTGGCGAGCCACCACCCTCCAAGTTGTTCACCTGTGGTCCTGACCATCAACTCCTACAAAGGTGCTCCACCACGTACCGGTACTCGCGAATGCAGCAATCGTGCACCTAGGATTTTAGGGTTTATTTGTTAACGTCACCTTTACGTAACACTCATGTGTGCGAGACAACGAGAGGCCGACTGCGTATGTGCACCTCTTCTCTTCGTATATGTACTCCACCGTTTGTCTGGTGTCCAAAAAATTATAATAACTACAAGCAATGTGCCAATGCGTTGCCACACGATCAAAGTAGATTAATACATATTCACCGATTTGATAGAAAAAAAGGTCTAGTTTTGAAATACGTATATCACTAAAAATATGTTATGTTTCACTCAAAATATATTCCTTTGGCGGTTTTGATGAGATAAGGGAGGAATGTTGTTGGTTTCAAGATTCGAGAAGTGGTATATGTCTAATTTCTACTCTTACTAGCAGGATGCCGTGCGTTGCGGAACATCAAGATCTTGTGGGAGAAAAGGATGAACGAGGAAGGCCTTATCGCAAATGTGGTGAAGAGTGTGGGTAAATTGCCATATTTTCCTTCCTATCCGTCAGATATAAATCAGATGACCTACATTGCAGGATGGCAGGCCCACCATCATCACCAACTCTATTTTTTATCCCTACTCTTATAAAAAGCATTGTCGGTGATGATCGTGTGCCTGCCATCCTGCAATATAGGTCGTCCGATCTATATCTGACGGATAGGAAGGAAACTATGGAAATTTTGCAAAAATATACCCACACCCCTCTCCACATTTGCAAATAAGGCCTTCCCTCGTTCATCCTTTTCCCCACAAGATAAACTACTCATACAAATGCATCTTGATGTTCCATGCAACGCATGGGCATCTTGCTAGTTGTTGCAAAAAGCCCATGTGTGTGTGAGAGAGAGGGAGAGTGGAGGAGGACGGAGTGCATGTGTGACAAAGACACAAGTAGTGTGTGTGCGATAGGTATCAGCTTAAAATGAGGCAATAGTGTGTGTGTGCACGATCGAGAGGGCATGTCTCAAGAAGGGAAGAAAAAGCTACAAAGATACAAGGAGCGGGAGAGAGACATGTATGCGATGGTGGAAGCACGAGTGTGCGGGTGTACAAACCTATCTAGAGGCTAGAGAAATACGAGTTGGGGTGCGAAAGCGAGAGTTTTGTGTGTGAGAGAGAGAGACGGTAGTCGGGAAGGGGAGTGGAAGCAGGAGTTGTGTGTGTGTGTTTGTGTGTGTGTGTGTGTGTGTGAGAGAGAGAGAGAGAGAGAGAGAGAGGAGACGGTAGTCGGGGTTGTCTCATCGGTAAACAAATGAATAATGTCAGTCTGGGATGGAGACGAAAAGGAGACCGCAACAAATGTTGTGTCTACAGGGGAGAGAGAGAGAGAGAGTAATTTTAGTGGTATGACTCATTTGTAGAGACATATAGGGTGTGTGAGAGAATCCCATAGAGAGAAAGACAAAGTGAAAGACGAGTGGAGACTGTGTGTGTGGCGGTGAAAAAGAAAGCTTAGGTACCGAGTGATACCAGAGAACAGTAGAGATGTGACTGATAATGAAAACCGTGTACTGTATAATGATAGGGAGAGTGTGACACTTCTCAAGGGAGACGTCGAGAGACCATGTTTGCGAGGATAGGAGAATCATGAAGTGAGCGTGCGGGTGAGCTGGAAAAAGAGAGTGATAGCTACCTGAAGGAGCATGCATGCGATAGAGATGGGCGTGAAAGGAGTGAACAAAAAAGGGATTCAAATATTTGAATTCGAGATGATGATACATGTAATCCACACTCGAACCAAAATTGATCTATCAAACATGCATACTCATATGAATTCACGCACATCTATGTTATTTAATATGTAGATATAACCGATCCATACATTTTAGTAGAACATAATTTGGTTAAATTTTTTCAAATACAACCTTAAGATTTCGAGATCGTTGTATTTGTAAATCATATTATACATATAAAGGAGCAGAATTCTTTGTTGTGCTTTTGAAAGTATATATTAGAAGAATGGTGTATATAGAATGTAATTCCAATTGAAAATGGATCCCGCCCGAAAAAAAAGTAGAATACAAACGAGATTCGAATTAAGTTGGCACGGTAAACGTGCACTGTGCAAAATTTGAAAGAAGCGGGGAAAGTCGCAGTAACCACCCAAAACCAAAATCTGCGAGATGGAAATCACTACTGCCTATCCCTGCCACGCAAAGCCTATCTGTTGGATTTCTATAGGTTTCGATAGGGGTAGGTTTGTAATTTCACCCAAACGTGACGTAACCGCCTCTCACCCGGATTCATACACGGTGGGCGCCAAAACACAGTGTGCCCTCGGCCGAAATCGACTCCCTCCCCGATTCATATTCATACACGGTGGGCGCCAAATAAAACTCTCGTCGGCAAATATTCGGTGTATGCGAGATTACCGACCTATTCCCAACCGACTAATGTTGTTGTGATGTAGTAGAAATTTGAAACGGGGGCTAAGTTTGTAAATTTCCTCGCATTTGAGACAAGCACGCCCTGAATACATGGTTCCCCCCTTCCTCTCTACCTCCCTTTCCCCCATTTGTACTCCGTGGCTGCCAAAACACCCTCTCCACCCCACCCTCCTCCGTCCGCCACCGTCCGCCACCCCATCCATCGCCGTCCTCCTCCACCATGCCGGAGCTGATACCCCGCCGCCGCCGTCCATTACAAGAGTTCGACCTCTCCCATCCACGCCTTCGGACCGGGATCCTTGCATCCCGTCCTCTTGCTTCATCCCCACCATCGTCCACCTTGCCGGCGCCGATCCTACGACCGTCTCGTCCACCGTGCCCCGCCGCCACCATCTACCCTCCTAGATCTGCTTCCACGCCGCCGACAGCCATCGCTATCGCAGCACCATCAAATTCTCAGCAGATGCGTACACGGCGCCGCACCAGAGGCGGTACTCTTTCGTATCTGCTCAACTTATTTATCACAACAAGAAAATAGATCGCCACTGCTTTACTCTGATTTCTTGTCTTGGTTGCGAAGTTGCCTTTGTCCGGTTTGCACCTTCAGATTCGCCATGGCACGCTCAACACTATACTCCCAATGCTTATGGTTTTCCCTTTATATTCCACACTAGTTAAATCACGAGAGACTAAATTTCAAAATTGGGTCAGTCGATTTTTCAGAGCTCGCCGGAGTTCGCCGGTGCGATCCAAGGGGCTCGGGTGGTTGTGGGGCCTCGCCGAACGAAGAAAACTCGACGCGGGTGGGGATGGGGGTGGCGGAGGAACCCAGGCGGTGGGGGCCGGTGGTCTGGCCGGCGGCCCATGCGGTGTTCTGTATGGGAAGAATCAGGGACGAGGAAGAAGAAAGGTTAGGAGACATAGGATCTTCATCCAACCACCTAAAATGGTCGAGAGACAGCTGGGAGTTGCATTCTTAATGCGCTCTGGTTCATCATGTGTGGGCACTGCGCAACCAACATTTTATTATCCAAAATCTGCTTGCTCTTCTTTACCATGTTCCTCTTCCGTTCTTCTTTAATATGTACTCTCTCCGTTCCTAAATACAAGTCTTTGTTTAGATTCCACCATGGACTACATATGGAGCAAAATGAGTGAATCTACAATCTAAAATGTATCTGGATACATCTGTATGTGATCCATAGTGGAAATCTCTACCAAGACTTATATTTTGGAACAGAGGGAGTATGCTAGTAGTACAGTATGTTCCTTGTACTGAAGATGAGCAGGGACATTTGCAGTGTAGAGGTCTATACGGTCGGTTGTGATGGACACTTTGAGCCTCTTTGATTCGTAGGATCTTGTAAACATAGGAATAGGATTTGTAGTGGCCTTCCCACTTGAATCCTATAAGAATAGCAAGGAAATGCGCGGAGCTGTGTCGCCTTTGAGAGTTACATCGATATTAATGAAGATCGCACCTTCACTTGAAAAGAGCTGGTACCCGAAGCCTTTCTAGCCGTACCGGCAATACTAGCACATATATTCCAGCAAGTTCCACTTTGCTGATTTTACTCTGATGCTTAAGGTTTTCCCGTTATATCTACACTATGATCTGTGTACCTGCTTTGTGTCGCACTAGCAGCAGTCCACTCTTGAAGCTAAACACTACAATGACTTACAAAATTGGCACCAAGGCATTGAGTGCCATTCTGGATGCAATGAAACTCATATGCTCCCCACCTGTTGACTCTTGTTCAGAATATGATCCTAATAACTATTCTAACCTCGAGGAGTCAAAGGCAGATGGCCTGTCCTGTTCACCCATCAAGGTGCCTGTTCTAATTTGGCAATGTTTTATTGATTGTGGGTATCTTGCATATGTTGTCTTGCATTTCTTCTACTTTGTTGCACCGCCATCTGCTTAGTTTACTCATCATATATGTCGAGATGCGATGCCCATCCATTATCAATACATATTCCATTTGTCATCATACCATGTTTTTCCACTCAAATGCTGTTCGTGTACATCAGACATCAAAAAGGAAGATGGTGATTCCCGAACCTGAAGGAGCACTAGCAAAGTCCTTGAAAAACGTGGTGGTGCCGGAGAAATCAGACATCACCCCACTTATATTGGCTGTACAACCAGTGACATAAAACATAGGACCGACTCCAGCAGAAAATACCCATACTACACTGGCCACACCACTAGCCCCACCACACAGGACCTACACTCCAACAAAAGGTATACCGATTTCATTTGCCATAGCGCCAGCTGTACCACAGAAAAATCCCACTCAAAGAAAAAGTACAAGAAGTCCACCGCCAAGACCTATCCCAACTTCGAGACGGCCAATTCCTGCAGATTGGAACCCCATTCCATTTATTCCCAGTTTAAAAGACAATGCTTTCAATGTTGTTAGGGACTACGTGCATATATTCCCATCATGGGAAGATTATTGTGAAGACAAAGACCATTTTCACATCTTCCTGTCCAACTTACGTGTAACTGTTATTATTCATGGTTATTATTTTCCTGTTTTCTGCTGATTGAACACATCAATGATTTACATTACATTGTTGTAACTAGGCGAGGGTCAATCTGGATTGTCATGACGGGCAAAGCTTGCTTGTGCTTTTCAAGGAATCATTGCAGCAGTATCGGTGTTACATGAGGAAATCACGCTTTGGTGGCAAATCTATAAACGAATTTCCAGTGAAGTCTCCAGTGCTAAATTTAGAAGACATTGAATGGAAAAACCTTGTTATGCATCGTCTCGCTCCTCGTGATGAGGTACTGTCTATGAAATCACATGACAATTTGAACTTCTACTTTTCTGCATGTGCCTTACGGATTTTTTTTGCAGGAAATCTGCTCGAAGAAGAATTCTGGTTTGAAAAGAACGACAGGATATTGCAAATATGCTGCCCGCTGCTTTGTTCTTGTTAGTACCTATTGTCCTGTATCACTTTACTTGCATACATACCTGGTTCATTATGTGACAGCAGTATGCATGATAGCTTGCTTATCAATTATTCGCTCCAAATTATCTGATCTGTATGAATGGTTGCATTAGTGTAGAACATATCCAATGCCAATGTTTTTTTTAGCTCTGCATTGTTCTTGTAAGTACATGTTGTCCTTTATCAGTGTACTTATAATGACAGGTAGTTGTTCATGTACCATCACTCTGCAGCTTATTTTCCTTTGCCCTCCATTTTGTACACATCGATCTATATTTACTCTTACAATAAGGTTGGTATCAAGAAGTTTAGTGTGCATTGCTCTTGGCTGTACCTTTTGCCTGTATTGCTGCACTTACATTTATAGCTACTTGGTTATGTAGCATCACTCTTCATCTTATCTTAAATATTCTCCCTTTTTCGTATATTATCACATCTATATTTACTCTTAACAAAATGTAGACTAAAGGCAATGCTTATGAAGAAGATTCTGTGGTGAACTTCTTGAATTGCCCCCCCCCAATCAGCATGGACAAGGCCTTTATAGAGCCTGTCTTCACCAATAATGTAAGTTTGTCCATCTCAAGCCTTCAAACTTTGTTGTATATATTTGGTTAGGCATGACTGCAACAGCTGTTTATTTTTGGTGTTTGCATAAAATTGCATGTTTAAAGTTTATTATGTAGTTCATAAACAAAAGTTTGTCCTTTCTCAATTCAAGTTTTCAGTTGTACAACCAAGTTCCTTATTCATACCATGTAAATTAAGCTATACAGAGCAAGTGATCTTATTTTGCACTACATGTATGCTTCTGTTCTTCATCCGTAATCCAGTGGTGTGGTGAACCTACCCACTACAGCACAATGTCATATTCTGCAATGTCTTAACTATGAACAATGTCATATCATTCTACTACTCCCTCCGTCCGAAAATACTTGTCACTAAAATGGATGTATCTAGATGTATTTTTGTTCTAGACACATCCATTTTGATGAAAAGTAATTCCGGACGGAGGGAGTATTATTTAAACTGTCTCTTTATTTGCCAATCTGAAATGGGATAAATTGACTGCACACTAACCATTGATACTTATGAGTTCTTGATCTGTAATCCAGTGTTGTCGTGAAGCTGCCAACTCCTTCACAATGTCATTTCCTGCCATGTCTTGACCTGAACAATACCATATTGTGTTAATGCAATTTTAAACTGTGTCACTTTATTCGTCAGTAAGAAATGTGATGAATTGTCAAGATCGATACTTTTATGTGCAAAACCTATCATCATCGCTTGTTTATCTTTCGGAGTGAGGAAGATTTAAGTGTTGAACAAGCGAGCCTCATCATCTTGCTCACTGCTTGCTTCTGACTCCCCAACAGGCTAACCTTTCTTGAACTCTATTGAAGTGCTGTCGGTTTTGTATATTATTTTGTCGGCGTGTTTATTTGCACTGGTGGCGATCTTTGATGCCCAGTGTATGTAATCTGCTGTCTGCTTGTGCTTTATCATCATAGTGGCAAACTTTGATGCCCAGTGAATGTAATATGCTATAATTTCTTTATTGTATAGTCTATGTTTTTCCTTATTCACGATGCTGCAGTTATTTTACTGTATATATATCCTGTCTTTGCAATAAACCGGCCAAACCGTAAAATTACGGTACATAATCAGGCCGTCATGCAATCACGATGTAGGTTGGGCCTGAAACGTGCCGAACAACTAACGGGCCGGCAGTAGCCCAAAATGATCCCGTCCCATGATTGTGCGATCAAATCACAGGCTTTTAACAGGCCAAAGTTGTCTCGGTCCTTGTTTGGCCCAATCAGATATCGGCTGCGAGCAGGCCGGATGTAAACAGGGCCGTAGTTAGGCCCAACTATATGACGGGCATTTAACAAGCCGAAATTAATATAGATCCGAAATGTTAAACGGGCCCTTAAGTGGGCCTCTAGCAAGTGGGCCCAAAAGCATAGTGTCCAGTTGACGGGCCGAATCTGATATGGGCCATAATTGAGCCCATAGCCTCTTAAAGGGCCGGACCTGATCTGGGCCGTAATTTGGCCCAGAACGTGGTAGGCTTTTAACGGGCTGGATCTCATATGGGCCACTATTAGGCCCGGAACGTGGCAGGCCATTAATGGACCAGATCAAATATGGGTCGGCATTTGGCCCAAAACATGGCAGCCAGTTAATGGGCCGGCCTACTAGGGTCCTCAAATTCTTGTGGGCCTACAGCTAGGCCGGCCCATTAATGTCGGTGAAATCTCGTGGGCCTTTAGCCGGGCCGGCCCATTATGATCCGCAAGAATCTTGTGGGCCTTTACTTGGGCCGACCCATTACGGCTCGCAAAATCTTGTGGGCCTTTAGCTGGGCGAGCCCATTATGGTCCGCAAAATCTCATGGGCCTTTAGCTGGGCCGGCCCATTATGGTCCGCAAAATCTAGTGGGCCTTTAGTTGGGCTGGCCCATTTAAACTTGATGGGCCGGTCCACGTGTCAACATATCATAGGCGCGTCTCGCCCATTGGATGAGTAACACCTGTGCCAGTGCGGACCTGACACGTGTCTCCTCTAGCCAATGATGATTTTACACGTGGAAAATCCCCATTGGTCGGGGCTGTTAACGGGTTATCGGATCCAAAACCCGACCCGATAGCTTAACGGTGTTCCGTTATGGTGGATGCCATGTGTCGGTCACCCTTGACGAAAGCACTTCTGTGACACGCGATTTATCGTCATGGAAGTGGACACTTTCGTGATGATAATTTTGGTAATGTCATGGAACACTTCTACGGCAGCACAGGTATGACTATCTTGATTCTGTCATAAATTTGTCATGGATGTACATGCATGACAAAAAACGCGACCTACTGTGACAAACACGTATCATCACGAAAGTGTATTTTTTTTGTAGTGTTTACTTTACACTTTTATATCATTTTTGGGACTAACCTACTAACCGGAGGCCCAGCCCGAATTGTTGTTTTTTGCCTATTTCAGTGTTTGGAAGAAAAGGAATATCAAACGGAGTCCAAATGGAATGAAACCTTCGGGAGCGATCTTTTTGGAACAAACGTGATCCAGAGGACTTGGAGTGGAAGTCAAGAAACAAGCGAGGCGGCCATGAGGGTGCCCGGCGCGCCCCCTCGGGCTGGGCGCGCCCCTCCACCCTCGTGGGACCCTCAGGCGTCCACCGACCTACTTCTTCCTCCTATATATACCCATGTACCCCGAAAACATCAGAAGCGACCACGAAAAACTATTTCCACCACCGTAACCTTCTGTATCCGCGAGATCCCATCGTGGAGCCTTCGCTGGCGCTCCGCCGGAGGGGGAATCGATCACGGAGGGCCTCTTCATCAACTCCAAGGCCTCTCCGATGAGTTGTGAGTAGTTTACCATAGACCTTCGGGTCCATAGTTATTAGCTAGATGGCTTCTTCTCTCTCTTTGAATCTCAATACCAAGTTCTCCTCAATCTTCTTGGAGATATATTCGATGTAACTCTTTTTGCGGTGTGTTTGTCGAGATCTGATGAATTGTGGGTTTATGATCAAGTTTATCTATGGGAAATATTTGAATCTCCTCTGAATTCTTTGATGTGTGATTAAGTTATCTTTGCAAGTCTCTTCGAATTATCAGTTTGGTTTGACCTACTAGATTGATCTTTATTGCAATGGGAGAAGTGCCTAGCTTTGGGTTCAATCGTACGGTGTCCTTTCCCAAAGGATGGCGAGGGCAAAAAGGCACGTATTGTATTGTTGCCACCGAGGATAAAAAGATGGGGTTTATATCATATTGCATGAGTTTATCCCTCTACATCATGTCATCTTTCTTAATGCGTTACTCTGTTCTTTATGAACTTAATACTCTAGATGCATGCTGGACAACGGTCGATGTGTGGAGTAATAGTAGTAGATGCAGGAAGGAGTCGGTCTACTTGTCACGTATGTGATGCCTATATACATAATCATGCCTAGATAATCTCATAATTATTCGCTTTTCTATCAATTGCTCGACAGTAATTTGTTCACCCACCGTAATACTTATGCTATCTTGAGAGAAGCCACTAGTGAACCTATGGCCCCCGGGTCTATCTATTATCATATAAGCTTTCAATCTACTTTTATTTGCATCTTTACTTTTCCTATCTATATTATAAAATACCAAAAATATATTTATCTTATCATATTATATCTATCAGATCTCACTTTCGCAAGTGGCCGTGAAGGGACTGACAACCCCTTTATTGCGTTGGTTGCGAGTTCTTGTTTGTTTGTGTAGGTGCGTGGGACTTTCGAGGAGCCTCCTACTGGATTGATACCTTGGTTCTCAAAAACTGAGGGAAATACTTACGCTATTATTGCTGCATCACCCTTTCCTCTTCAAGGAAAACAAACACAAGCTCAAGACATAGCAAGAAGGATTTCTGACACCATTGCCGGGGAGGTCTTCGCTCAAGTCAAGACATACCAAGTACCCATCACAAACTCATCTCCCTCACATTTACATTATTTGCCATTTGCCTCTCGTTTTCCTCTCCCCCACTTCACCCTTACAGTTTTATTCGCCCTCTCTTTCCCAATCTCCTCTCCTTTTCGCTTGTCTTTTGTGTGCTCGTCGCAATGGCTAGTCCTCCTATCCTCGTTATTACTCCCGAACATGAAATTCTTAATTTTTAAGCAAAGGGAGGGAGAAAATCTAAAAGATGCTTGGCATAGAATTTGCAATGCTCAAAATAGATCTACTAGGGAGCTTTCTACTTCCGTTCTTCTTCGCAATTTTTATGTGGGCATTACTCCGTGGAATAGATGCATTCTTGATACCATTACCGGAGGGATTTTTTGGATAGCCATACCTTTGATGCTTATAATGCTATGTTTGATTTATGTGGTCCTCCTCCTCTCTTAGTAAATGGGACTATTTTGACTCTAGAACATGTGATGCAAAGGCTTGAAATTAATGAAAATAAAGTTGCCACTGTTGAGTTAATTGAAAATCTAGATAAAAATATTCATAACCAAATTACCCAATATGGATCTAGGGTTGGAGTTACTTTGAAAATATTTAAAGAGAAAGAACCTATAGTTAATGAAAGAATAGATCTAGATTCTACGAGAATCGGTAAACTTGAGGATATTATTACCAACTTAGGGTCGGCCATTTCTTCCGTGAAAAATACTCCAAATCCACCTACCAAAACTGCCAAATTCATTTATGTTCCTAGAAATAAGGGTGAATCTTCTAATAAGGGAAATGCGGATCTCAAATCAATAAGTGTTCATCCCAATTGTCTCTCTATCATTAAGGAACCTTTTGCTACAAATGAATTTATCTTGCCTAAGGGTTTAATCATTTCTAAAAAGGGAGAATCCCCTAAAGATTATAAGTGCTCTATTGAGAAATTGAGTGCCAAAGATGGCACTACTTAGATCTATCCTCGCTTTTATGTCTAGCTAGGGGCGTTAAACGATAGCGCTAGTTGGGAGGCAACCCTATTTTATCTTTGTTTTTTGTTTTTGCTTCTGTTTAGTAATAAATTTTGCTTCTACCTTCTGTTTAGATGTGTTTTCATGTTTTAATTAGTGTTTGTGCCAAGTAGAACCTATAGGATAACCTATGGTGATAGCTAATTTGATTCTGCTGAAAAACAGAAACTTTGCTCGCACAAAAATAATTTTACTAATTCACAGAAACGTGTTTTTGCATTGATTCTTTTTGCGGTAGATCAATAGACAAATTTACCAGGACTTCCTATTTTGTTAGGATTTTTAGAGTTCCATAAGTATTCGAGAGTTACAGATTGCTACAGACTGTTCTGTTTTTGTCAGATTCTGTTTTTCGTGTGTTGTTTGCTTATTTTGATGCATCTATGGCTAGTATGTAGGGGTATGAACCATAGAGAACTTGGAATACAGTAGGTTTAACACCAATATAAATAAATAATGAGTTCATTACAGTACCTGATGTGGTGGTTTTTCTTTCTTGCACTAACGGAGCTTATGAGATTTCCTGTTGAGTTTTGTGTTGTGAAGTTTTCAAGTTTTGGGTAAAGATTTGATGGACTATGGAATAAGGAGTGGCAAGATCCTAAGCTTGGGGATGCCCATGGCACCCCAAGATATTCAATAATAGCCAAAATCCTAAGCTTGGGGATGCCCCGGAAGGCATCCCCTCTTTCGTCTTCGTCTATTGGTAACTTTACTTGGAGCTATATTTTTATTCACCACATGATATGTGTTTTGCTTGGAGCGTCTTGTATGATATTAGTCTTTACTTTTTGTTTACCACAATCATCCTTTCTGTACACACCTTTTGGGAGAAACCCACTTGATTGGAATTTATTAGAATACTCTATGTGCTTCACTTATATCTTTTGAGCTACATAGTTTTTGCTCTAGTACTTCACTTATATCTTTTAGCGCACGGCGGTGGCTTAATTTTGTAGAAATTGTTAGTCTCTCATGCTTCACTTATATTATTTTAAGAGTCTCTTAGAACAGAATGGTATTTGCTATGGTTAAAAAATTGGTCCTAGAATGATGGGCATCCAAGTTGGGTATAATAAAAACTATCATAGGAAGTGAATTGGATGCTATGGTCAATTTGATACTTGATAATTGTTTTGAGATATGGAGGTAGTGATATCAGAGTCATGCTAGTTGGGTGATTATGAATTTAAAGAATGCTTGTGTTGAAGTTAGCAAGTCCCGTAGCATGCACATATGGTAAAAGTTGTGTAACAAATTTGAAACATGAGGTGTTCTTAGATTGTGCATCCTTATGAGTGGCGGTCGGGGACGAGCGATGGTCTTTTCCTACCAATCTATCCCCCTAGGAGCATGCACGTAGTGCTTGGTTTTTGATGACTTGTAGATTTTTGCAATAAATATATGAGTTCTTTTTGACTAATGTTGAGTCCATGGATTATGGGTGTGTTTGGTTAGTGGCCTGGGGTACCTGCCTGGAAAAATAAGGTGCCTGGTTTGAGCTTGGTACGTTTGGTGCTTCCTGCCTGGTGAGGCGAGCCTGGACTAGGGCTGTTTTGTTTTTGGCCTGGCCTGGAGAAGTATTAAAACAACTACTAGTATTATAATATACCTAAAAGGACAGCAAGTCTCATCGAAATGTGGCTGATTAGTACCAGGCAACCAGCCAGGCGTCCCTTTTTGAGCGCCTGGTCCAGGCTAAGTAGCATGCCTGGGTTATATACCAGGCTAAGTAGACTGTCACGTCAAGGAGCCAGGCTAGCACTCATTTCTCCAGGGCAGTAACCAAACACCACCCAGGCACACTTCAGGCAAGCTCCAGGCCAGGCGTGGTACACCATGGACACGATCCAAACTGACCCTATACGCACTCTCACCCTTCCATCATTGCTAACCTCTTCGGTAGCGTGCATTGCCCTTTCTCACCTTGAGAGTTGGTGCAAACTTCGCCGGTGCATCCAAATCCTGTGATACGATACGGTCTATCACATATAAACCTCCTTATATCTTCCTCAAAACAGCCACCATACCTACCTATTATGGCATTTCCATAGCCATTCCGAGATATATTGCCACGCAACTTTCCACCGTTCCGTTTATCATCATGACACACATCATCATTGTCATATTGCCTTGCATGATCATGTAGTTGACATCATATTTGTGGCAAAGCCACCATGAATAATTTTTCATACATGTCACTCTTGATTCATTGCACATCCCGGTACACCACCGGAGGCATTCATATAGAGTCATATCTTGTTCTAGTTTTGGGTTGTAATTCATGAGTTGTAAATAAATAGAAGTGTGATGATCATCATTATTAGAGCATTGTCCCCCCAAAAAAAGAAAGGCCAAAAGAAAAAAAGGCCAAAGAAAAAAAGGGGAAAGGCCAAAAAAAGGAAAGGCCAAAGAAAAAAAAGAAGAAAAAAAGAAAAAGAAAATAAAAATAAAAAGGGCGCAATGTTACTATCTTTTTCCACACTTGTGCTCCAAAGTAGCACCATATTCTTCATATAGAGTGTCTCATATGTTGTCACTTTCATATACTACTGGGAATTTTTCATTGTAGAACTTGGCTTGTATATTCTTACGATGGGCTTCCTCAAAATGCCCTAGGTCTTCGTGAGCAAGCAAGTTGGACGCACACCCACTAGTTTCTTTTGTTGAGTTTTCATACATTTATAGCTCTAGTGCATCCGT
Source organism: Aegilops speltoides (assembly GCA_021437245.1). Taxonomy (NCBI): domain Eukaryota; kingdom Viridiplantae; phylum Streptophyta; class Magnoliopsida; order Poales; family Poaceae; genus Aegilops; species Aegilops speltoides. The sequence continues at coordinate 179,038,968 of CM038146.1, forward strand.
TGCATGGCAATCCCTACTCCTCATGTTGACACCAATTGATGGGCATCTCCATAGCCCGTTGATTATCCTCGACAATGTGAGACATTCTCCTTTTTTGGGGGTTCCTTGGGCATCCCCAAGCTTGAACTCTTGCCTCTCTTTATTCTTCTCACATCGGTAACTCCTCGTTCTTCGAACACTTCATCCACACAAAACTTAACAAAAACTTTGTGAGATCCGTTAGTATAGTAACAAATCACTACCTTTAGGTACTGTTGTAAACTCATTCCAATTTCATATTAGCATTATATCTACTGTATTCAAACTTCGCCATGGTGCAAGAGAGGGCCTAGATTGATTTCTCGTGGCTATTGCTACGTCTTGAGCTTGCGTTGGTTTTCCTTGAAGAGGAAAGGGTGATGCAGCAATAGTAGCATAAGTATTTCCCTCAGTTTTTGAGAACCAAGGTATCAATCCAATAGGAGGCTCCTCAAAAGTCCCACGCACCTACACAAACAAACAAAGAACTTGCAACCAACGCAATAAAGGGGTTGTCAATACCTTCACGTCCACTTGCGAAAGCGAGATCTGATAGAGATAGTATGATAAGATAAATATATTTATGGTATTTATAATATAGATGCAAAAAGTAAAGATGCAAATAAAAGTAGATTGAAAGCTTATATGATAAAAGATAGACCCGGGGGCCATAGGTTTCACTAGTGGCTTCTCTCAAGATAGCATAAGTACTACGGTGGGTGAACAAATTTTTACTGTCGAGCAATTGATAGAAAAGCGAATAATTATGAGATTATCTAGGCATGATCGTGTATATAGGCATCACGTCCGCGACAAGTAGACCGACTCCTGCCTGCATCTACTACTATTACTCCACACATCGACCGATGTCTAGCATGCATCTAGAGTATTAAGTTCATAAGAACAGAGTAACGCATTAATAAAGATGACATGATGTAGAGGGATAAACTCAAGAAATATCATATAAACCCCATATTTTTATCCTTGATGGCAATAATACAATACGTGCCTTGCAACCCTTTCTGTCACTGGGTAAGGACACTGCAAGATTGAACCAAAAGTTAAGCACTTCTCCCATGGCAAGAAAGATCAATCTAGTAGGCCAAACCAAACTGATAATTCGAAGAGACTTGCAAAGATAACTCAATCATACATAAAAGAATTCAGAGGAGATTCAAATATTTCTCATAGATAAACTTGATCATAAACCCACAATTCATGGAATCTCGACAAACACACCGCAAAAAGAGTTTACATCGAAAAGATCTCCACAAGAGAGGGGGAGAACATTGTATTGAGATCAAAAAAGAGAGAAGAAGCCATCTAGCTAATAACTATGGACCCGAAGGTCTATCATAAACTACTCAAAACTCATCGGAGGGATATGGTGTTGATGTAGAAGCCCTCCATGGTCGATTGCCCCTCCGGCGGAGCACCGGCGAAGGCTCCAAGATGGGATCTCGCGGATACAGAGGGTTACTACGGTGGAAATTGTTTTTCGTTGGCTCCTTGGATGTTTCCGGGGTACATAGGTATATATAGGAGGAAGAAGTACGTCGGTGGCCGCTCGAGGGGCCGAGGAGATAGGGGCGCGCCCAGGAGGGGTGGGCGCGCCCTCCTATCACCTGGCCACCTTGTTTGCTTCTTGACTTGCACTCCAAGTTCTCCGGATCACGTTCGTTCCAAAAATCACGATCCCGAAGGTTTCATTCCGTTTGGACCCTGTTTGATATTCCTTTTCTTCGAAATACAGAAATAGGCCAAAAAAGGGACAATTCCATTTCTCCCCCTAACTTGAACCCACACCTGGCATTTACCCCTAAATTTTGAGTATGCTAAAAAATTACCCTCTTCCGTTAGGTGGTGTTATAGAAATACCCCTCGGCGACGTTTCTGTTAGGTCAAAGGGGTTTGACCATGTGCTTTGTCCAAAATGCCCCTGGTAGTACTAGTCCACATTTAGGTAAAGAAAAAAACTAAGTCAAAATTAGACCAGTCAACAGGGACTAGTAAAATTAGATTTTGGAGGCCCACATGTCATTCTTTCTATCTGTTTTATAGTTAGTAAAGGGCCCATGGGTTAGTGGAACACTTACCTGGAGGGTTAGCCTAAATACTTTTTAACAACAGAGGCTAAACGCCGGCGCGTGCGCGAAGATACAATGGCGACGTACGGCGGAACGGGAGGATGCGGAGAGGTATATGGGCTTTAAAGTGGCTCTGCGAGGTTGCGGGCGTGAAGACGAACTGGACTAAGGTGGCCCAAGACTGTGGGGTGGCCGGGGGATGGGCAACGGTGAGCTTGAGCGGCAGCGACGGGCGGCGCTCATGGAAGGAGGTTTTCGGGGATACAGGGAAGCTTGAGGGCTCACTAGGACATTTGGGAGGTTGTTTTGGAGCTAAGTAACTTGGGGGAATCCTCCCAGATTCATGGGTAGAGGAGATCGGGCAGCGGCCGCACTCTACCGGAGTTGGGGAAGACGACGAGTGAGCCATCGATTTTGGGTGCCTCAGTCTGATTCGTCCCGCTGGAAAACAAATCGGGAAGTGCTCGATCTAATGGGCATCCTACAGAGGCTTGAGGCTGTCGTTGGTCACGCGTGCGTGAGACGATGCGACGACGACATGAACCGTGTGCGGGTTCCGTCGGGGTGCTGGTTCCGGTGTCTGTCCTCACGCCAAACAGTGGTCAATCGATGGATGATTACAGGGCATTGAGCGCAAAGGGACCATGCCGGAGAGCCTAATGCTGGCCACTGTCGTCTGCTGTTGGCCGCCGCCGGAGGTGAGCGAGAGAGACACAGAGAGGTAAGAAAGAATAATTTTTTTCTTTTTTCTTTTCTTTTTTTGGCGTGTCCACCTGTAAGTGAGAGAGGGGGTGAGATAGAGATAGAGAGAGTTTTTTCCTTTTCTTTTTCCTAGGGTAGGTCCCACCTGTAAGTGTCATACACGTAGAGGGGTAAAACTGGCAAGAAAATGTCCCGCAGTCGGTCAAACGCCTTTGACCACACGGAAATGGTACGAAAGGGTATTTCTATAAGAAGCTTTGACGGAAGAGGGGTATTTTTGAGAATACTCAAAATTTAGGGGTAAATGCCAGGTGTGGGTTCAAGTTAGGGGGAGAAATGGAATTGTCCCAAAAACAGCAATACTGACTGGGCCTCCGGTTAGTAGCTTAGTCCCAAAAATGATATAAATGTGTAAAATAAAGCCCATAAACATCCAAAAGGGGTAATATAATAGCATGGAACAATCAAAAATTATAGATATGTTGGAGACGTATCAGCTACAGAGGCTTGCGGCGGGGAGGGCACAATAGGATATCACCAAAATAAAACATACAACTCATACCATTCTAGATCATCAATCAACCCAAAGACAGAGGATATCTACTCAAAACATCATAGGATGACAACACATCATTGGATCATAATATGTGGCATAAAGCACCATGTTCCAGTAGGGATTAAATCGGGGTGCGGGAGAGTGGACCGCGTAAAAAAGATGAGGATGGTGATGATGATGGAGATCTTGATGAAGACGATCACCACGACGATGATTCCCCTCCCGATGGCACTACGGTGCCACCGCAAGAGAGGAGGAGAGGTTCTCCCCCTTGTGCTTCCTCCTCCATGGCCTCCCCCCTAGATGGGGAGAGGTTCTCCCTCTGGTCCTTGGCCTCCATGGCGATGATGGCCCCTCCGGTATCCTCCCCCATGGCCTCTGGTGATGATGGCCCCCTCCGGTAGGGTGCCAGAGAGGGCCTAGATTGATTTCTCGTGGCTACAGAGGCTTGCGGTGGCAGAACTTCCGATCTAGGTTATTTTCTAGAGGTTTTGGGATTTATAGTAGAGGTTGGCATCGAGAACAAGTCAGGGGGGCCCACGGAGAGTCCATGAGGCAGGGAGCGCGCCCCAGGGGGTAGGGGTGCCCTCCACCCTTGTGGTGCCCTCGGGACTCCCCTTCGGTGGATTTTCGTTCCAGTATTTTTTATATTTTCAAAAAAAATCTCTGTTGATTTTCATCGCATTCCGAGAACTTTTATTTCTGCACAAAAACAACAACATGGTAGTTCTGCTGAAAATAGCGTCAGTCCGGATTAGTTCTAATCAAATCATACCAAAATCATATAAAACTATTGTAAACTTGGCATGAATACTTTATAAATTATAGATACGTTGGAGACGTATCACAGGCGCAGAGTCCCCGAGGAATCAACCAAAGGTTTCCATTCTGGTGCAACAAGACCAAGACCGCCAGGACGGAGGTCACCACCGAGCCCACCGTAGCGTCACAACCAGCGGCTTTTGCAGGCGAATACCACTTTAGTTAGGATAGGAAGTACTTGTTGTCTCCCTTCGAATTTGGCCGTTGTGGGGTCCCTTCCCGCCTACATTTTGGAAGAGGACCAAAGCCACTATAAATAGGACCTAGCCACCACCAACAAGGGAGGATCGGGTTGATCAAATCCATTCCACCCTGACCACCTCACCAGCTCACTTGAGCTCAAGAACACGCCTCCTAAGGCTGTTCTCCACTTTACTAGTTCTTCCTCAGCCCCTAGAGGCAAATCCACCACAAAGAAGGAGTAGGGTTTTACACCGCAAGGTGGCGCGAACCTGGGTAAACTATCGTGTCTTCCTTTCCCTTCGAGCTCGATGTGATAGGCTCTGAGATTAGTGAGTAGGCAGGCTAGGCAGGTTGAGATCTCCGCATACACCCCAGAGTTCGAACCTCTCAAGGGTTTGCGGAACCCGAAATCCGACAATCTCTATTAGATCTCACTCTTGCTAGTGACCATGAAGGGATTGACAACCCCTTTTTCGCGTTGACTTCAAGTGTTTATTAGTTTGTGCAGGTGCATTTATTGGGGACTTTCTTGTGTCTCTTACTAGATTGATACCTTGGTTCTTAACTGAGGGAAATACTTATCTCTACTTTGTTGCATCACACTTTCCTATTTGAGGGAAAAATCAACGCAAGCTCAATAAGTAGCACCCAATAGGTAAAAAGAGCTTTTGTTTCCTCTCATCGAGATATAAGTAGGAAAAATAAGGATTTTTGTCGTTTGTGGATCACTTGGGATCACTTGGATAAACATAACAACACGGGTATATAAAGTATTCGATAGTTATAGTAAATTAATACACAACCTGTACAAGAAGAAATTGATTCTTAATTGTAAAATGCTTGCACAAGTAGTTGTATAAAATCCAAATAATCTTTACACAATTTCCAATAAATTAAAGATCATCAATTAAAGGTATAAATAAAGTAATATACTGGAATAATAAAAGATGAATTCCCGGAGAGGGAACTCTGGGAAGATACAATAAATTAACATTAAGTGGTAGGAATCGACGAGCTGGATTACTTTCTTTATAATATATATAGGTCTGGACCTTTAGAATTCAAATAAAACATCAACAATCGGAACTTAAGTTCCAGTTGTTTTTTTAATTTTTGTTGTTGTTTCTTAAGTTTCTATTGTAATTGTACTTTTGAGTTAATTGAGGAATATGTCTTTTTTTAGTTCCACTTTAGCTTCCTCAACACCAGGCAGGACAAGCAGCCCTATACCACGTGTAGCCACACTCTAGTGTCCTTTTCTACTTAGTTGGAGGGTGTACTAATAGATAAGAATGCCAACAGTGTAACTTCGGGAGTGGGGGTCTGTGGCCCACCATGGTAATGAGAAGGGCGGAAAGGGCACGATGTCAACGGAATTGATGTTCAAGGGGAAGGAGATGATCCCATAGGAGACGGGGCTAACCTGAAACAAATGGGGGAAATGCGATGCAGGAAAAGGTAATTTTTTTTGTATAAATATTGTTATTATTTTTGGAAAAGTAAAACTATGTTTGAATTAAAAAACCAAATTTATGACCATGTCAATACTGACATCAGTGATAAGGTAGTAATCGCTGCAGACCGCAACAACCAGCGCTCGTTCTAGGCTCTACGAGCAAACATTAATTCATATTTTTCGCTCCCAATGAATAATGCTTCCTTGTTGCCACTGCCAACGACAGTGTACACATAACTAGGTATTTGGCCATGACTCGATCATTACCACGAACAACCTCTATGGTCATGTCATATGTATGTAGGAATTCTTTGGGATAGATGGTCTCATCAAAACGCTCAATGTTGTAGACTAGGAAGCGCTTCAGCCAAGGAGTGGCTCGAAGTTCTTCTGTCAAGGCCAGACAATCTTCAATTCATTGCCTCAGGATGCAGTCTCACCGGGGAGGACTTGGAACAGCTAGAGATCTGTCAAGACCGGTGTGAGGATGAGAATGATTGGCACCTTCTTCAGCTATTCAACTTGTCGCTCAAGTTGTAGGAGCTCTGGTTCTCAAACGCGCTAGGTTCGAGACGAGACCCGCTCCTCCCCCACAAGGATTTTTGCAAGAGGCTTGGCCATTCACCGAAACTTCCTCATGTATCGAAGCTGGGGGTGTCAGTGGTCCTTAGTGACATGATCACATGTTCCGTTCAATTTTCTTTCAACAATGGTATGGAGGGCCAAGATTCTAGATCCCCTCTAGGGAAGGGAATTTGCCCACCTAGCGCGTCATGAAGCCTGAACACCGGGGCCTTGACTTCCCGTCGTTCTTTCTCTAGTTGGGCCTCCTCATCTAATGTGTCCGAGTTCACCTCCAAAGACAACATCCCATTTTTTTGATGCCATTGCCCCTTTTAACAAGTATAGCCTTGAGCATTTCTTCTTATTGCCTCTCCCCTACTTCCCAATTTTAGCCTTTTTCACCATGAAGACCATTAGGGAGAAAGGCTCATCAGAGCCATAAAAGATCTCAATATGTGATATGGGGTTGATTTTCCCCAGATCCAAGGTAGCAAGCCCCCTAGCAAGTTGCTTGCAACCACTTTCTCATGATTGAGGCTGAAGTTCAATTAGAAACCCTTCCACGTAAAGATAAAGGTGTTCAAGGTTAGGGGAGTTGGCGTCATATTCATTAACTTGCTCCATGTGCCCCCCATGGTGGGCGCCAACTGCCAAAGATTAATGGATCACCGATCTTACGATGTACTCATAGTCATGGAAAAAAGTAGAGGGGTAGTATCTCAGGAGGGGTCTCATCAGTGATCAAGGTGACATGGTGGTCTAACTTAGGTTCAGGCTGGTCCCAGGATGGGTAAAAAGCCTTACGTAAAAGACACTTTCGTGACATTATGGTCCAAACAGAAACTTTTTCTATCTTGGAAGTGACAATTCCATAATTATAATTGTGATAAAAACACATATCATCATAGATGTGGTAGGCTCCTACTTCTATGACAAAAATTTATGATAGAAAATGGGTTATTCGTCATGGGCAGGCCAGAGGTGGACCTTCATGACATTCTTTGGGCCCTTGATAACCCACAAGTACAGGGGATCACAACAATTTTCGAGGGTAGAGTATTCAACCCAAATTTATAGACTTGACACAAGGGGAGCCAAAGAATATTTGCAAGTAGTAGTAGCTGAGTTGTCAATTCAACCACACCTGGAGATGTGGTAGGCTCCTACTTCTATGACAAAAATTTATGTGATCAGTAGCAAAGTAGTATGATAGTTTTGATAGTAGTAGCAACAACAATAGTAACGGTAACAGTGTTAGCAATGATTTTGTAGCAAGTGCAATAGTGACAGTAGCAAAAGTAACTTAGCAAGAAAATATGTAGGAAAATCGTAGGCATTGGACCGGCGACTCGTTGGATGATATTCATCATGAGATAATCATAGCCAAGGGCGACACGGCACTAGCTCCAGTTCAAATATAATGTAGGCATGTATTCCATAAATAGTCATACGTGCTAATGGAAAGAACTTGCATGACATCTTTTGTCCTACCGTCCCGTGGCAGCGCGGTCCTATTGGAAACTATGGGATAGTAAGGCCTCCTTTTGATAGAGAACCGGAACAAAGCATTAACACACGGTGAATACATGAACTCCTCAAACTATGGTCATCACCGGCAGTGGTCCCGACTATTGTCACTCCGGGGTTACCAGATCATAACACATAGTAGGTGACTATAACTTGCAAGATCGGATCTAGAACATGGATATAATGGTGATAGCATAAACTGTTCAGATCTGAAATCATGGCACCCGAGCCCAAAGTGACAAGCATTAAGCTTGGCAAAGTCATAGCAACATCAATCTCAGAACATAATGGATACTAGGGATCAAGCCCTAACAAAACTAACTCGATTATATGATGAATCTCATCTGACTCCTCACGGACCAGCGAGCCTACGAAGGAATTACTCACTCCCGGTGGGGAGCATCATGGAATTGGCGATGGAGAAGGGTTGATGATGACAAAGATCGAAGATCCCCCTCTTCGGAGCCCCAAACAGACTCCAGATCTTGCCTCCCAATGAAGAACAGGAGGCGGCGGCGGCGGCTATGTCTCATGAAACGTGATAATTCTTTCTCCCTGGTTTTTTCTGGAAAAATAGGATTTTATAGCGTCAGTTTCAGGGTCTGCGGGACCACCAGGTGGGTACAACCCACCTGGGCATGCATGGATGGGGTGGCGCGCCCTGGTGGGTTGTGCCCACCCAGGTGCCCTGATGTCTACTACACAACCTTCTTCTTGTAGACATTGTTGGGCCTGCAAGTGCACAGGTTTGTAGGACAGTAGCAAATTTCCCTCAAGTGGATGACCTAAGGTTTATCAATCCGTGGGAGGCGTAGGATGAAGATGGTCTCTCTCAAACAGCCCTACAACCCAATAACAAAGAGTCTCTTGTGTCCCCAACACACCCAATACAATGGTAGATCGTATAGGTGCACTAGTTCGGCGAAGAGATGGTGATACAAGTGCGATATGGATAGTAGATAATGGTATTTGTAATCTGAAAATATAAAAACAGCAAGGTAAATAATGGTAAAAGTGAGCGTAAACGGTATTGCAATGATAGGAAACAAGGCATAGGGTTCATACTTTCACTAGTGCAAGTTCTCTCAACAATAATAACATAGATAGATCATATAACAATCCCTCAACACGCAACAAAGAGTCACTCCAAAGCCACTAATAGCGAAGAACAAACGAAGAGATTATGGTAGGGTACGAAACCACCTCAAAGTTATTCTTTCGGATCAATCTATTCAAGAGTTCGTACTAGAATAACACCTTAAGACACAAATCAACCAAAACCCTAATGTCACCTAGATACTCCATTGTCACCTCAAGTATTCGTGGGCATGATTATACGATATGCATCACACAATCTCAGATTCATGCAACCAACACAAAGTACTTCAAAGAGTGCCCCGAAGTTTCTACCGGAGAGTCAAGAAAACGTGTGCAAACCCCTATGCTTAGGTTCATGGGCGGAACCCGCAAGTTGGTCACCAAAACATACATCAAGTGGCACGTGATATCCCATTGTCACCACAGATAAACACGGCAAGACATACATCAAGTGTTCTCAAATCAAAGACTCAATCCGATAAGATAACTTCAAGAGGGAAACTCAATTCATCACAAGAGAGTAGTGTTGGAGAACGTAGTAATTTCAAAAATTTCCTACGCACATGCAAGATCATGGTGATGGCATAGCAACGAGAGGGGAGAGTGTATGTCCACGTACTCTCGTAGACCGTAAGCGGAAGCGTTATCACAACGCGGTTGATGTAGTCGTACGTCTTCACGATCCGACCGATCCAAGCACCGAACGTACGGAGCCTCCGAGTTCAGCACACGTTCAGCTCGATGACGATCTCCGGTCTCCGATCCAGCCGAGCTCCAGAGATGAGTTCCACAAGACGACGGCGTGGAGCGATGATGATGTTCTATCGGCGCAGGCTTCGCCTAAACTCCGCGACGATATGACCGAGGTGGAATATGGTGGAAGGGGCACCGACACGGCTAAGGAACGATCCGTAGATCAACTTGTGTGTTCTAGGGTGCCCCTTACCCCGTATATAAAGGAGGGAGGGAGGAGGTGGCGCCCAAGGGGGCGCCATAGGGAGGGGGAAACCTACTCAAGTAGGTTTCCTTTTCCTAATCTTATTTGGAGGGAAGGAAGGAGTACTAGTATTAGGAAGTAGTACTAGTAGTAGGAAGGAAGAGAGGGGGAAGGAGAAAGGAAAGGGGGGGTCGGCCCCCTTCCCCAATTCGGATTGGGCTTGGGGGGGGGGCGCGCCCCCCTCCCTTGCTCCTTCTCTCTTCCTCCTACATGGGCCCAATAAGGCCCATATACTTCCCGGGGGGTTCCGGTAACCTCCCGGAGCTCCAAACTTCTCCGGAACCTTTTCGGTGTCCAAATATATCCGTCCAATATATTAATCTTTATGTCTCGACCATTTCGAGACTCCTCGTCATGTCCGTGATCATATCCGGGACTCCGAACAAACTTCAGTACATCAAAATACATAAACTCATAATATAATTGTCATCGAAACCTTAAGCGTGCGGACCCTACGGTTCGAGAACAATGCAGACATGACCGAGACACGTCTTTGGTCAATAACCAATAGCGGGACCTGGATGCCCATATTGGTTCCTACATATTCTACGAAGATCTTTATCGGTCAAACCGCATAACAACATACTTTGTTCCCTTTGTCATCGGTATGTTACTTGCCCGAGATTTGATCGTCGGTATCCAATACCTAGTTCAATCTCGTTCATGGCAAGTCTCTTTACTCGCTCACAATACGTCATCTCATAACTAACTCATTAGTTATATGCTTGCAAGGCTTAAGTGATGAGTATTACCGAGAGGGCCCAGAGATACCTCTCCGACAATCGGAGTGACAAATCCTAATCTCGAATTATGCCAACTCAACATGAACCTTCGGAAACACCAGAGAGCACCTTTATAATCACCCGATTCGTTGTGACGTTTGGTAGCACACAAAGTGTTCTTCCGGTACACGGAGTTGCACAATCTCATAGTTGCAGGAACTTTGTATAAGTCATGAAGAAAGCAATAGCAGTATACTAAACGATCAAGTGCTAGGCTAACAAAATGGGTCATGTCAATCACATCATTCTTCTAATGATGTGATCCCACTAATCAAATGACAACACATGTCTATGGTCACGAAACATGACCATCTTTGATTAATGAGCTAGTCAAGTAGAGGCATACTAGTGACTATATGTTTGTCTATGTATTCACACATGTATCATGTTTCCCGTTGATACAATTCTAGCATGAATAATAAACATTTATCATGATATGAGGAAATAAATAATAACTTTATTATTGCCTCTAGGGCATATTTCCTTCAAGTAGAGGGGGAGAAACATCATAAATTCCAACTATAATAGCAAAGCTCGCGATACATCAAGATCGTGCCATAGAGAGAACACGAGAGAGAGAGTGATCAGACACATAGCTACTGGTACATACCCTCAGCCTCGAGGGTGAACTACTCCCTCCTCATCATGGAGAGCGCCGGGATGATGAAGATGGCCACCGGTGATGGGTTCCCCCTCCCAGGAGTCTTGAACGGACTCGAGAGGTTTTGGTGGCTACAGAGGCTTGCGGCGGCGGAACTCCCGATCTATCTTGATATTCGATGGTTTTAGGGTACGTAGGCTTATATAGGTGAAAGAAGTTGGTCGGGGGGGTGCTCGAGGGGCCCACGAGATAGGGGGCCCTCCTAGTAGGGGGGGCGCCCCCTATCTTCTGGCCTCCTCGAGGATCTTCTGACGTGAACTCCAAGTCTCCAGGATGATATTCTTCCAAAAAATCACGTTGCCGAAGGTTTCATTCCGTTTGGACTCGTTTGATATTCCTTTTCTTGAAATATCAAACAGCAATAAAACAAAGAATACGGGCTGGGCCTCCGATTAGTAGGTTAGTCCCAAAAATAATATAAATGTGTATAATAAAGCCCATAAACATCCAAAAGGGGTAATATAATAGCATGGAACAATCAACAATTATAGATACGTTGGAGACATATCATGCCCCCCCTCCGGTGCTTCTTGGCTCCAGAAATTATCTTTTATTGTATAAAAAAATCCTTGCAAAGTTTGGTTACATTCTGAGAACTTTTATTTCTACACAAAAACAACACCATGATAGTTCTGCTGAAAACAACGCCAGTTCGGGTAAGTTTCATTCAAATCATGCAAATTAGAGTCCAGAAAAGTAGGAAAAGCGATAGGATAAGTAGATATGACGGAGACGTATCAACTCCCCCAAGCTTCAACCTTTGCTTGTCCTCAAGCAATTCACTTGATAAACTAAAAGTGAAAAAGAAAAACTTTTACGAACTCTTTTGCTCTTGTTTCCGTAAATAAACTTAAACAACACCCAGGTTTTCAGCAAAGATTATAACTAACCATGTCGACAATAACTCTTAAAAATTATATTAACTCATATCAATGACATAATCTCAAACAGCAACATGTTGTCAAACAACCATGATACGTTATGACAATAGTGGTATCTCGCTAGCCCTTTCTGAGACTGCAAAACATAAATGCAGAGCACCTCCAAAGTTCAAGCAGCAACTAAACATTGTAATTCATGGTAGAAAAGATCCAGTCATGATGCACCCAACCTTAGCTACACACAATGCATAAGCATGACATCAGTGCTCTTAGGTTCTGGAGCTTATTTGAGAAGGTGATGACACAGCATAAAAGTAAATAGATAGTCCCTTTGCAGAGGGAAGCAGTGATTTGCAGAGGTGCCAGAGCTCAAGTTTTTAAAACAGAGGTAAATGAGATTTTGAGACATTCACCCTTCTTGTTTACTTCGCGACCATCAGTTATCAATATCTTCTATGCTAAAGACATTAGTAGCGGTTCCCAAGCGATAAAGTCAAGGTTATTGCTCCATAGGAGTTTTTGTTTGATTATTTATAAGTTCCTTTTGCAATTGGGACTGGGAATCCCTATTATCGCCCCTTTCTCGTGCAATGGTGAGTGAATAAATACTCATCCTGAGAATAACCTACTTAGCATGGAAGATAATAACTACCTCATTTTGCTCTGTGAACAATCCAGGCACAAAAAAAGGATACTTATTTGAAGTTTTTAGAGGTGGCACATGCAAATTTACTTAGGACGGCAGGGTAATACCGCATATAGGTAGGTATGGTGGACTCATCTGGAATAACTTGGGTTTTAGGTTTTTGATGCACAAGCAGAATTCCCACTTAGTACAGGTCAAGGCTAGCAAATAGGTTGAGGAGCGGCCAGCTATAGAGCAACAACGGTCATGAACATGCATTATGCATTAGTAACATTGGATACTAGCATGAGCAGGATATGAACACCATGAACATAAATATCATAGAGGGTATGTTGGTTCTGATTCAACTACATGCAAGAACATGTGCCAAGTCAAGCCACTCGAACACTCAGAGGAGGATACCATATCATCGTACTACATCACAATCATTTTAACACAATGTTGACATCCAAGATAAATCATTATCCACTCCTAGCTACTTATGCATGGCATGAGAAACTATAATCTCTAATTGTCACTTCAAACATGTTTGATCATAATAGGCTGAATCATGGATACTAGGTTAAATATATTTACAAAAACAGAACAAGTCGAGTTCATACCCGTTTCTCTCTGCCATGGCTAGTTCATCGAATATCGTCATTATTGCCTTTCACTTGCACGGCTGAACGATTTGAAAATAATAATAGTGCAAGAGTACCGTGGACTAAGCGGGAATCTGCAAACATTTTATTCAAAAGGAGAAGATAAGGTAATATGGACTCTTTGTCAGATCAACAATGATGCATATGAGAGCCACTCAACATTTTCATCGTGGTTTCTCCTCGGTATGACTCAATAAAAAGAAAAGAAATTCAGAGAAACACATTGAAATATTTCTGGAGTTTTAGGTTTTTTGTAAACAAGCAAATAAAAAGGGAAAAGCAAAAATGAGAAAAACTATTTACACGGGAAAGCTCCAACGAGTAAAAGAAGAACAAAGAAATCTTTTTGGGTTTTCTTTTTAGTTCTACAACAATTTAAACTAGGAAGAAAAATCAAAAAGGAGCAAGAAATATGTTTTTGGATTTTCTCAAAGTTTTTCAAACACACAAGAAGAAAATGAGAAAATAAATTTAACATGGATAATACAATGAAAAAGTGTGAACACCCACAACTGGAATGAAATGTGTGAACATGAATGTAATGTCGGTGGAAATACATACTCCCCCAAGCTTAGGCTTCTGGCCTAACTTGGTAATCAATCAGTAGCGTGCGTAATGGTCGGAGTGGTAGCTCACGGAGGCTCTCGGTGCTGATGCCTCAGCCTACCGAGCGTCCACGACCGTTGCGTTATGGGCTCGGGCCTTGCTCTAAAGAACAAAATATCTTCCCCTGGTGTGAACATTAAAGAGAGCAGGTGCAGGCAAATATGTGTCCACCAAAGAGTCCTTATTGAACAACAATTTAAAACTGAACTTGTGGGGTTCACCTCTAAGGATCTTATGACGTTTCATAGCATCAAAGTCTAGGTACTGCATGGGTAAAATAGGATTATAGGGAAAAGGTGAAACACCCAGCTCTCTTGCTAAGCGTGTGGCATAAATTCCACCATAAAAATATCCACTACCAGCGTTGTGTTGCAACCTGCGTGCAACAATCACTCCAAGATTATAACTTTTGTCACCGGTGAGAGTGGTGCGTATGAGGCTCAAATCTAGAGCACAAGGTGTACTGATACGTCTCCAACATATCTATAATTTTTGATTGTTTCATGCTATGATATTACCCCTTTTGGATGTTTATGGGCTTTATTTTACACATTTATATCATTTTTGGGACTAACCTACTAACCGGAGGCCCAGCCCGTATTGCTGTTTTTTTTGCCTATTTCAGTATTTTGAGGAAAAGGAATATCAAACGGAGTCCAAACGGAATGAAACCTTCGGGAGCGTGATTTCTGGAACGAACGTGATCCAGAGGACTTGGAGTGCAAGTGAAGAAGCACCCGAGGCGGCCACGAGAGGGTAGGGTGCACCCCCCCTATAGGGCGCGCCCCCTATCTCGTGGGCCCCACGGGCGGCCACCGACGTACTTCTTCCTCCTATATAAGCCTACATACCCCAAAAACATCCAGGGAGCCAATGAAACACAATTTCCACCACCGTAACCTTCTGTATCCGCGAGATCCCATCTTGGAGCCTTCGCCGGCGCTCTGACGGAGGGGGAGTCGACCACGGAGGGCTTCTACATCAACACCATAGCCCCTCCGATGAGTTGTGAGCAGTTTACCACAGACCTTCGGGTCCATGGTTATTAACTAGATGGCTTCTTCTCTCTTTTTGGATCTCAATACAATGTTCTCCCCCTCTCTTGTGGAGATGTATTCGATATAAACTCTTTTTGCGGTGTGTTTGTCGAGATCCGATGAATTGTGGGTTTATTATCAAGTTTATCTATGAGAAATATTTGAATCTTCTCTGAATTCTTTTATGTATGATTGAGTTATCTTTGCAAGTCTCTTTGAATTATCAGTTTGGTTTGGCCTACTAGATTGATCTTTCTTGCCATGGGAGAAGTGCTTAGCTTTGGGTTCAATCTTCTTGTGTCCTTACCCAAAGGATGTAAAGGGTTGCAAGGCACGCATTGTATTGTTGCCATCGAGGATAAAAAGATGGGGTTTATATCATATTGCATGAGTTTATCCCTCTACATCATGTCATCTTGCTTAATGCGTTAGTCTATTCTTATGAACTTAATACTCTAGATGCAGGCAGGAGTCGGTCGATGTGTGGAGTAATAGTAGTAGATGCAGGCAGGAGTCGGTCTACTTGTCACGGACGTGATGCCTATATACATGATCATGCCTAGATAATCTCATAATTATTCGCTTTTCTATCAATTGCTCAACAGTAATTTGTTCACTCACCGTAATACTTATGCTATCTTGAGAGAAGCCTCTAGTGAAACCTATGGCCCCCGGGTCTATCTCTTATCATATTTTCTTCCAATCTACTTCTATTTGCATCTTTACTTTTTGCATCTATATTATAAAATACCAAAAATGTATATATCTTATCATACTATCTCTATTAGATCTCACTTTCGCAAGTGGCCGTGAAGGGATTGACAACCCCTTTATTGCGTTGGTTGCGAGTTCTTTGTTTGTTTGTGTAGGTGCGTGGGACTTTTGAGGAGCCTCCTACTGGATTGATACCTTGGTTATCAAAAACTTAGGGAAATACTTACGCTACTATTTCTGCATCATCCTTTCCTCTTCAAGGAAAACCAACGCAAGCTCAGGACGTAGCAAGAAGAATTTCTGGCGCCGTTGCCGGGGAGGTCTTCGCTCAAGTCGAGACATACCAAGTACCCATCACAAACTCATCTCCCTCGCATTTACATTATTTGCCATTTGCCTCTCGTTTTCCTCTCCCCCACTTCACCCTTGCCGTTTTATTCGCCCTCTCTTTCCCAATCTCCTCCTCTCTTTTCGCTTGCCTTTTTCTGTTTGCTTGTGTGTTGGATTACTTGTTGCCATGGTGCAAGATAATACCAAATTGTGTGATTTCTCGAATACCAATAATAATGATTTCCTTAGTACTCCGATTTCTCCTCTTAATGATGTTGAGTCTTGTGAAATCAATACTGCTTTGCTGAATCTTGTTATGAAAGATCAATTCGCCGGCCTTCCTAGTGAAGATGTCGCTACTCATCTAAACAACTTTGTGGATTTGTGTGATATGCAAAAGAAGAAAATACGGATAACAATATTGTTAAATTGAAGTTATTTCCGTTTTCACTTAGAGATCGTGCTAAAGTTTGGTTTTCGTCTTTGCCTAAAAATAGTATTTATTCTTGGAACAAGTGCAAAGATGCTTTTATCTCTAAGTATTTTCCTCCCGTTATGATTATTACTCTTAGGAACGATATTATGAATTTTAAACAACTTGATCATGAGCATGTTGCCCAATCTTGGGAAAGAATGAGATTGATGATTCGCAATGGCCCTACTCATGGTTTGAATTTATGGATGATCATACAAAATTTTTATGCCGGTTTGAACTTTGCTTCTAGAAATCTCTTAGATTCTTCCACGGGAGGCACATTTATGGAAATCACGTTAGGAGATGCTACAAAACTTCTTGATAATATTATGGCTAATTATTCTCAATGGCACACCGAAAGATCTTCTAGTAAAAAGGTGCATGCTATAGAAGAAATCAATGTTTTGAGTGGAAAGATGGATGAACTTATGAAATTATTTGCTACTAAGAATACTCCTCTTGATCCCAATGATATGTCTTTGTCTACTTTGATTGAGGATAATAATGAATCTATGGATGTGAATTTTGTTGGTAGGAATAGTTTTGGAAACAATGCTTATAGAGGAAAATTTAATGCTAGACCGTTCCCTAGTAATTCCTCTAATAATTATGGAAATTTCTACAATAATTCTTATGGTAGTTTTAATAAGATGCCCTCTGATTTTGAGAATAGTGTGAAAGAATTTATGATCTCTCAAAAGAATTTTAATGCTTTGCTTGAATAAAAATCGCTCAAAGTTGATGATTTGGCTAGGAACGTTGATAGACTTTCGCTTGATGTTGATTCTCTTAAACTTAGATCTTCTTCCCCTAAGCATGATATCAATGAGTCTCTCAAATCAATGAGAATTTCCATTGACGAGTGCAAGGAAAGAACCGTTAGATTGCATGCTAAGAAGGATTGCTTTATAAAGGCGTGTACTTCTAGTTTCCATGAAAATAATGATGAAGATCTTAAAGTTATTGATGCGTCTCTTGATAGATCTTTGTTTTGTAATATGAATCTTGATAATTATGGGGCTGAAGATGAGTCAACTTTACCTAGAAGGCGTCCCAAGAATTCGGAGTTTTTAGATCTTGATGCTAAATTTGGTAAAGGTGGGATTGGAGAGGTCATGACTTTAAATAGCATTGAACCCACTATCTCGGATTTCAAGGAATTTGATTATGATAATTGTTCTTTAGAAGGTTGTATTTCCTTGTTGCAATCTGTTGTTAATTCTCCTCATGCTTATAGTCAAAACTTAATGCCTTGATGCCTTGATGCCTTGATGAAAAACTTAATTTGGAAGTTTCTATACCTAGAAAACTTATGATGAAAAACTTAATTTGGAAGTTTCTATACCTTGAGGCAATCCGTTGTTGATGCCTTGATGCAATCTTATGATGAAAAACTTAATTTGGAAGTTTCTATACCTAGAAAACTTAATGATGAGTGGGAACCTACTATAAATATTAGAATTAAAGATCACAAGTGTTCTGCTTTGTGTGATTTGGGTGCTAGTGTTTCCACGATTCCGAAAACTTTATGTGATATTCTAGGTTTCCATGATCTTGATGATTGCTCTTTAAATTTGCACCTTGCGGATTCCACCATTAAAAAGACAATGGGATGGATCAATGATGTTATCATTGTTGCAAATATAAATTTGGTGCCCGTAGATTTTATCGTTCTTGATATAGATTGCAATCTTTCTTGCCCTATTATTCTTGGTGGACCTTACCTTAGAACGATTGGCGCGATTATTGATATGAAGGAAGGGAATATTAAATTCCAATTTCCATTTAAGAAAGGCATGGATCACTTTCCAAGAAAGAAAGTCAAATTACCTTATGAATCTATCGTGCAAGCTACTTATGAATTTAGTGCCAAAGATGGCACTACTTAGATCTATCTTTGCTTTTATGCCTAGCTAGGGGCGTTAAACAATAGCACTAGTTGGGAGGCAACCCAATTTTCTTTGTGTTTTTTGTTTTTTCCTGTTTAGTAATAAATCTTGCATCTACCTCCTGTTTAGATGTGTTTTATCTTTTAATTAGTGTTTGTGCCAAGTAGAACCTATAGGATAACCTATGATGATAGTTGATTTGATTCTGCTGAAAAACAGAAACTTTGTGCGAACGAATTTAGTTTTGTTAAATCACAGAAACGTGATTTTGCGTTGATTCCTTTTTCTTCTAATCAATAGACAAATTTTCCAGGACTTCCAATTTTGGTAGGATTTGTAGAGTTCCAGAAGTTTGCGTTAGTTACAGATTGCTACAGACTGTTCTGTTTTTGACAGATTCTGTTTTTGACAGATTCTGTTTTCCGTGTGTTGTTTGCTTATTTTGATGCATCTATGGCTAGTAAAATAGTTTATAAACCATAGAGAAGTTGGAATACAGTATGTTTAACACCAAAATAAATAAAGAATGATTTCGTTGCAGTACCTTATGTGGTGGTTTTGTTTTCTTTCACTAACGGAGCTTATAAGATTTCCTGTTGAGTTTTGTGTTGTGAAGTTTTCAAGTTTTGGGTAAAGCTTTTATGGACTATGGAATAAGGAGTGGCAAGAGCCTAAGCTTGGGGATGCCCATGGAACCCCAAGATATTCAAGGATATCCAAAATCCTAAGCTTGGGGATGCCCCAGGAAGGCATCCCCTCTTTCGTCTTCGTTCATTGGTAACTTTACTTGGAGCTATATTTTTATTTGCCACATGATATGTGTTTTGCTTGGAGCGTCGTGTATTATATTAGTCTTTGCTTTTTAGTTTACCACAATCATCCTTGCTGTACACACCTTTTGGGAGAAGCCTACTTGATTACAATTTGCTAGAATACTCTATGTGCTTCACTTATATCTTTTGAGCTTGATAGTTTTTGCTCTAGTGCTTCACTTATATCTTTTAGAGCACGGTGGTGACTTAATTTTGAAGAAATTGCTAGTCTCTCATGCTTCACTTATATTATTTTGAGAGTCTTCTAGAACAGCATGGTATTTCCTATGGTTACAAATTTGGTCCTAGAATGATGAGCATCCAAGTTGGGTATAATAAAAACTATCATAGAAAGTGAATTGGATGCTATGATCAATTTGATGCTTGGTAATTGTTTTGAGATATGGAGGTAGTGATATTAAAGTCATGCTAGTTGAGGTGATTATGAAAAATACTTGTGTTGAGGGTTGTGATTTCCGTAGCATGCACGTATGGTGAACCACTTTGTGATGAAGTTGGAGCACAATTTTATTTATTGATTGTCTTCCTTATGAGTGGCGGTCGGGGACGAGAGTTGGTCTTTTCCTACCAATCTATCCCCCTAGGAGCATGCGCGTAGTACTTTTGTTTTTGATGACTTCTAGATTTTTGCAACAAGTACATGAGTTCTTTTGACTAATGTTGAGTCCATGGATTATACGCACCCTCACCCTTCCACCATTGCTAGCCTCTCTTGTGCCGCGCAACTTTCGCCGGTACCATACACCCACCATATACCTTCCTCAAAAATAGCCACCATACCTACCTATTATGGCATTTCCATAGCCATTCCGAGATATATTGCCATGCAACTTTCCACCATTCCGTTCATATGACACGCATTACTTTTGTCATATTGCTCTTTGCATGATCATGTAGTTGACATCGTATTTGTGGCAAGGCCACCTTCATAATTTTCATACATGTCGCTCTTGATTCATTGCATATCCTGGTACACAGCCGGAGGCATTCATATAGAGTCATATCTTGTTCAAGCTTTGAGTTGTATTTCTTGAGTTGTAAATCCATAAAAGTGTGATGATCTTCATTATTAGAGCATTGTCCTAGTGAGGAAAGGATGATGAAGGCTATGATTCCCCCACAAGTCGGGATGAGACTTCGGACTTTACAAAAAGAAAAAAAAGAAAAAGAAAAAAAGGGAAAGGCCAAAAAATAAGGCCAAAGAAAAAAAGAAATAAAAAAAGAAAAAAAGAAAAAGAAAAATAAAAAATAAAATGAGAGAAAAAGAGATAAGGGACAATTCTACTATCTCTTTTTCCACACTTGTGCTTCAAAGTAGCACGATGATCTTCATGTTAGAGAGTCTCATATGTTGTCACTTTTATATACTAGTGGGAATTTTTAATTATAGAACTTGGCTTGTATATTCCAATGATGGGCTTCCTCAAAATGCCCTAGGTCTTCATCAGCAAGCAAGTTGGATGCACACCCACTTAGTTTCTTTTGTTGAGCTTTCATATATTTATAGCTCTAGTGCATCCGTTGCATGGCAATCCCTAGTCACTCACATTGATATCTATTAATGGCCATCTCCATAGCCCATTGATACGCCTAGTTGATGTGAGACTATCTTCTCCTTTTTTGTCTTCTCCACAACCACCATTCTATTCCACATATAGTGTTATGTCCATGGCTCACACTCATGTATTGCGTGAAAGTTGAAAGAGTTTGAGATTATTAAAGTATGAAACAATTACTTGGCTTGTCATCGGGGTTGTGCATGATTAAATACTTTGTGTGATGAAGATAGAGCAACAGCCAGACTATATGATTTTGTAGGGATAACTTTCTTTGGCCATGTTATTTTGAGAAGACGTGATTACTTTGATTAGTATGCTTGAAGTATCACTATTTTTATGTCAATATGAACTTTTATTTTGTATCATTTGGATCTGAACATTCATGCCACAATAAAGAAAATTACATTGAGAAATATGCTAGGTAGCATTCCACATCAAAAATTCTATTTTTATCATTTACCTACTCGAGGACTGGCAAAAGTAAAGATAATAGTTTTGGGGGTTTTTGTAGTAGTTGTAACAGTAGCAACGGAAAAGTAAATAAGCGAAGAACAATATGTGAAAAGCTCGTAGGCAATGGATCAGTGATGGATAATTATGCCGGATGCGATTCCTCATGTAATAGATATAATATAGGGTGACACAGAACTAGCTCCAGTTCATCAATGTAATGTAGGCATGTATTCCGTAAATAGTCATACGTGCTTATGGAAAAGAACTTGGATGACATGTTTTGTCCTACCCTCCCGTTGCAGCGGGGTCCTAGCGGAAACTAAGGGATATTAAGGCCTCCTTTTAATAGAGAACCAGAACAAAGCATTAGCACATAGTGAATACATGAACTCCTCAAACTACGGTCATCACCGAGAAGTATCCCGATTATTGTCACTTCGGGGTTGTCGGATCATAACACATAATAGGTGACTATAGACTTGCAAGATAGGATCAAGAACGCACATATATTCATGAAAACATAATAGGTTCAGATCTGAAATCATGGCACTTGGGCCCTAGTGACAAGCATTAAGCATAGCAAAGTCATAGCAACATCAATCTCAGAACATAGTGGATACTAGGGATCAAAATTGGTGATGGAGGATGGTTGATGATGACGACGGCGACGAATCCCCCTCTCCGGAGCCCCGAACGGACTCCAGATCATCCCTCCCGAGAGAGATTAGGGCTTGCCGGCGGCTCCATGTCGTAAAACGCAATGAAACTTTCTCTCTGATTTTTGTCTTCCCGAACGTGAATATATGGAGTTGGAGTTGAGGTCGGTGGAGGTCCAGGGGACCACGAGATAGGGGGCGCGCCCCCTGTCTCGTGGACAGGCCGTGGGCCCCCTGGTGTATTTCTTTCGCCCAGAAATTCTTATTAATTCTAAAAAGTGCCTCCGTGGATTTTTTGGACATTCCGAGAACTTTTCTTTTCTACACATAAAACAACATCATGGCAGTTCTGCTGAAAACAGCGTCAGTCCCGGTTAGTTTCATTCAAATCATGCAAATTAGAGTCCAAAACAAGGGCAAAAGTGTTTGGAAAAGTAGATACATTGGAGACGTCTCAACTCCCCCAAGCTTAAACCTTTGCTTGTCCTCAAGCAATTCAGTTGATAAACTGAAAGTGATAAAGAAAAACTTCTACAAACTGTTTGCTCTTGTTGTTGTAAACATGAAAAGCCAGCATTCAAGTTTCATCAAATATTATGAACTAACCATACTAACAATAACACCTAGGTCTCACAATTACTCATATCAATAGCATAATCAGCTAGCGAGCCATAATAATAAAACTCGGTTGACAACACTTTCTCAAAATAATCACAACATGATATAAGAAAATGGTATCTCGCTAGCCCTTTCTGAGACCGCAAAACATAAACGCAGAGCACCTTTAAAGATCAAGGACTGACTAAACATTGTAATTCATGGTAAAAGAGATCCAGTCAAGTCATACCCAATATAAACCAATAGTAAGGAATGCAAATGACAGTGTGCTCTCCAGCGGGTGCTTTTTAATAAGAAGGATGATGACTCAACATAAAAGTAAATAGATAGGCCCTTCGCAGAGGGAAGCAGGGATTTGTAGAGGTGCCAGAGCTCGATTTTAAAATAGAGATTGAATAACATTTTGAGCGGCATACTTTTGCTGTCAACGCAACAACTAAAAGATGACTTTATCTTCCATACTACATGCATTATAGGCAGTTCCCAACCATAATGGTAAAGGTTTATACTCCCCCAACCACCAACAATCATCAATCCATGGCTTGCTCGAAACAACGAGTGCCTCCAACTAACAACAACTCTGGGGGAGTTTTGTTTAATTATTTTAATTTGCTTTGATCTTTTTGGATCATGGGACTGGGCATCCCGGTTACCGGCCCTTTCTCATGAATGAGGAGCGGAGTCCACTCCTCTTGAGAATAACCCACCTAGCATGGAAGATATAGGCAGCCCTAGTTGTAACATGAGCTGCTCGAGCATACAAAACAGAATTTCATTTGAAGGTTTGGAGTTTGGCACATACAAATTTACTTGGAACGGCAGGTAAATACCGCATATAGGAAGGTATAGTGGACTCATATGGAACAACTTTGGGGTTTATGGAGCTTGGATGCACAAGCAGTATTCCCGCTTAGTACAGGTGAAGGCTAGCAAAAGACTGGGAAGCGACCAACTGAGAGAGCGACAATAGTCATAAACATGCATTAAAATTAATTTACACCGAGTACAAGCATGAGTAGGATATAATCCACCATGAACATAAATATCATGAAGGCTATGTTGATTTGATTCAACTACATGCGTGAACATGTGCCAAGTCGAGTCACTCAATTCGTTCAAAGGAGGATACCATCTCATCATACCACATCATAATCATTCTAATAGCATGTTGGCACGCAAGGTAAACCATTATAACTCATAGCTAATCAAGCATGGCACAAGCAACTATAATCTCTAAATGTCATTGCAAATATCTTTACTTCATAATAGCTGACTCAGAACGATGAACTCATCATATTTACAAAAACAACAGAGTTCGAGTTCATACCAGCTTTTCTCATCTCAATAAGTCCATCATATATCATCATTATTGCCTTTCACTCGCACGACCGAACGATGTGTATAATAATAATAGTGCACGTGCATTGGACTAAGCTGGAATCTGCAAGCATTCAACTCAAGAGAGAAGACAAGTAATATGGGCTCTAAGTTAAGTAAACAATCATGCATATGAAAGCCACTAGGCATTTTCAATATGGTCTTCTCGACCCCCAAAGGAAAGAAAAGAAAACTATTTACACGGGAAAGCTCCCAACAAGTAAGAAGAACTAGAAATCTTTTTGGGTTTTCATTTTAATTTCTACTACAAGTATGGAAATTAAACTAACTAATTTTTTTGGTTTTTCTTAAGGTTTAACAAACACACAAGAAGAAAACTAGAAAAAGAAATTTCAAATAGCATGGAAAATACAATGAAAGAGTATGAGCACCGACGACTAGTGTGTGAACATGAATGTAAAGTCGGTGAGAAATACGTACTCCCCCAAGCTTAGGCTTTTGGCCTAACTTGGTCTAGTACCAAGGACCGCCGCTACTCTCCCTGGTGTAATGGGAGGTGTAATCTGGATACCACTGGCTGGTCATCTCCGGATCCCACTGGACAGATGATGCACGATAAGGGTCCAGTTCAGGTTATGGCTCAGGTTCAGGTTCTGGAGTGAAAGCTTGAGCTCGATGATTGTTCACCGCTTCCGGTGTGACAAGAAAATTTTCTGCAAGCAAATCAAACAACAAAGGCGCAGGCAAAATAATAATCTCAAAGTGTTTCTTATTGAATCTAAGTTTATACAAGAGCATCTTTTCCTCGTTGTTAGCAATAAACTTGTGTGCTACCATGCTCTTGTAATCTAAAATGTGAGGAGGCAATTTTATCTCCTCCTTCTCATGGTGCCTAATGGGTATCTGAAAATGTTTAGCAAGACGTGCATCATAGATACCTCCAAATATGGGGCCTTTTGTACGATTCAGGGCTAGCCGTTTAGCAACAACAGCACCCATACTGAAAGTATTGTCTCCAAGCAAGGCATGTTGAAGAATGATAATATCAGGAACACTTAAGTTTCCACTATTTCCACGACCAATAACGCGTCTACTAGCAAATATGGCAAAGTAGCGTAAAACAGGAAAGTGTATGCTAGAGACTTTTGCCTCAGAGCCCTTCTTTGTCTCTTCTACAGCTATAGTATTAACAAAGCCACCCACATCTTCACGATGGGGTTCCTCTAATTCTCCCTCATAAGGTATCCTACACACCACGCAAAAATTACATAAAGACATTTCTTTGAATTCATCATATAGATGAAATGATACTGCAGGCAGTGATTCTTAGGATAATAATAAAAGTTTTGCACGAAAGTATTGGTGATTAAGAGATACTGATCGATCCGGTCGTTGATGAAACTGGTGAGGCCTGCAGTCTCGATCAAAGAATAAACGTCTTCATGAATTCCAGCTTCTTTCAAGAAATCCTCACATGTCCATTCACACGACCGTACTTCCGCTAAGCGAGGAAGATTATACTTGGCTTTTTTCCTTCTCTTTGGCTTGTTTTTCCTGAGAGCTTTGGCTAGAAGAGCCCTTCAAAAACCTCCTTAACATTTTCTGAAAATTTCTGAAATTTTAGTAACTTCAAAATAGAAGTGAATAAAACTAAACAAGAATGGTAGCAAGTACTCCTACAAGTGCCTAGAGCCCATATCATGCATTGGAATTGCTTGGGACCTCATAAATTTAACATGCAAGCTCAAGAACATGGTCACCTAAGCAGCAAAAAAATTGCAATGAATAAAGCACTAGAACAAAAACTAATTGGACCAATGGAGGAGTCACATACCAAGCAACAATCTCCCAAAGCAGTTTTGTGAATGGAGCTTTGAGCAAGGAGATCGAAAATCGAAGCAAAACGAGCTAGAACTCATGCTTGAGCTAGATGGGGATTTTTTTTGGGTAGAAGATGAAGTGTGTGGGTGCTGGCATAAGTGGAGGGGGCCACCAGGGGCACATGAGACTGGGGAGTGCCCTATAGGGGGGAGCCCTCCACTCTCGTGGACTGGTGCTTGTCCCTCCTGCAGTGTTTTCAGTGCCTAAAATCCTCAAATATTCCATAAAAAATCATACTAAATTTGCAGGCCATTTGGAGCACTTTTATTTTTGGGATATTTTTTAATGCACGGATAAATCAGAAAACAGATGGACAATACAATTTATTTATTCTAAATAATAGAAAGTAAAAAAGAGGGTACAGAAGGTTGTGCCTTATAGTTTCATCCATCTCATGATCATAAAAATGAATCCACTAACATGGTTGATCAAGTCTTGTTAACAAACTCATTCCGAATAACACGGAACCGGAGAAATTTCGAATAACACTAAGTTACCTCAACGGGGATATGAAAATCCCCAACAATAAAAATATCATATTTTTTCTTGACAGTAGGGAGAGGAAATTCAAAACCTCCAATAATGATAGTTGGAACTTTTCCAATAGAATTGATGCTATGAACTTGAGATTGTTTCCTCGAAAAGTGTACCGAATGCTCATTACCATTAACATGAAAAGTGACATTGCCTTTGTTGCAATCAATAACAGCCCCTGCAGTATTAAGAAAAGGTCTACCAAGGATAATAGACATACTATCGTCCTCGGGAATATCAAGAATAACAAAGTCCGTTAAGATAGTGACATTTGCAACCACAACAGGCGCATCCTCACAAATACTGACAGGTATAGCAGTTGATTTATCAGCCATTCACAAAGATATTTCAGTAGGTGTCAACTTATTCAATTCAAGTCTACGATATAAATAGAGAGGCATAACACTAACACCGGCTCCACAATCACATAAAGCAGTTCTAACATAATTTCTTTTAATAGAGCATGGTATAGTTGGTACACCCGGATCTCCAGGTTTCTTTGGTATTCCACCCTTAAAAGTGTAATTAGCAAGCATGGTGGAAATTTCAGCTTCCGGTATCTTTCTTTTATTTGTAATGATATCCTTCATATACTTAGCATAAGGATTTACTTTAAGCATATCAGTTAAGCGCATACGTAAGAAAATAGGTCTAATCATTTCAGCAAAGCGCTCAAAATCCTCATCATCCTTTGTCTTGGATGGTTTAGGAGGAAAGGGCATAGGTTTCTGAACCCATGGTTCTCTTTCTCTACCGTGCTTCCTAGCAACAAAATTTCTCTTATCATAACATTGATTCTTTGATTGTGGGTTATCAAGATCAACAGAAGGTTCAATCTCTACTTCATTGTTTTTGCTAGGTTTAGCATCAACATGAACATTATCACTAACATTATCACTAGGTTCATGTTCATCACCTGATTGAGTTTCAGCATCAGAAATAGAAATATCATTGGGATTCTCAGGTGTGTCTATAGTAGGTTCACTAGAAGCATCAAAGTCCTATCATTTTTCTTTTTCTTCTTTTTAGAATAACTAGGTGCCTCTAAATTATTTCTCTGAGAATCTTGCTCGATTCTCTTAGGATGGCCTTCAGGATACAAAGGTTCCTGAGTCATTCTACCAGTTCTAGTAGCCACTCTAACAGCAAAGTAATTTTTTATTATTTAATTCATCAAGCAAATCATTTTGAGCCTTGAGTACTTGCACAGCTTGAGTAGCAACCATAGAAGCATATTTGCTAATGAGTTGAAATTCACCTTTAACTCTAGCCATATTATCGCTCACACGTCCTATCTCAAAAGCATTATTCTTTAACTCTCTACCAACATAAGCATTAAAACTTTCTTGTCTAGCCATAAAGTCATCAAATTCATCTAAGCATGGGCTATGAAATTTAGTAGAGGGGATTTCAACTTTATCATATCTATAGAGAGAATTTACCTTTACTACATGTGTCGGGTTATCAAGACAATGTGGTTCTTCAACAGGTGGTATATTAAGACCATGTATTTCTTCAATAGGTGGTAAATTCTTAACATCTTTAGCTTTAATACCTTTTTCTTTCATTGATTTCTTTGCCTCTTGCATATCTTCAGGACTGAGAAATAAAACACCTCTCTTCTTCGGAGTGGGTTTAGGAATAGGCTCAGAAGTTGGCTCAATTGGTTCAGGAATTGGCTCAGGAAGAGTCCAATTATTTTCATTAGTCAACATATTATTCAATAATATTTCAGCTTCGTCGACTGTTCTTTCCCTGAAAACACAACCAGCACAACTATCCAAGTAGTCCTTGGAAGCATCGGTTAGTCCATTATAAAAGATATCAAGTATTTCATTTTTCTTGAGAGGGTGATCAGGCAAAGCATTAAGTAACCGGAGAAGCCTCCCCCAAGCTCGTGGCAGACTCTCTTCTCTAATTTGCACAAAATTATATATTTCCTGCAAGGCAGCTTGTTTCTTATGAGCAGGGAAATATTTAGCAGAGAAGTAATAAGTCATATCCTGGGGACTACGCACACAACCAGGAGCAAGAGAATTATACCAAGTCTTAGCATCACCCTTTAATGAGAACCGAAATATCTTAAGGATATAAAAATAGCGAGACTTCTCATCATTAGTAAACAGGGTAGCTATATCATTCAACTTGGTAAGATGTGCCACAACAGTTTCAGATTCAAGGCCATAAAAAGGATCAGATTCAACTAAAGTAATAATCTCAGGATCAACAGAGAATTCATAATCCTTATCAAGAATACGATAGGTGAAGTAGCAAAAGCAGGGTCGGGTTTCATTCTAGCATTAAGAGACTGTTGCTTCCATTTAGCTAATAATTTCTTAAGATCATATCTATCATTGGAAGCAAAGATCTCCCTAGCAGCTTCTTCATTCATAACATAACCCTTAGGGTCAACAGGCAATTCATAATCATTGGGAGAACCTTCATCATCACTATCATCAATAATAGAATCTTCAATATTTTCATTCCCCCTAATTCTAGCAAGTTGTTCATCAAGAAATTCACCTAATGGCAAAGTAGTATCATGCACAGAAGTAGTTTCATCATGCATAGCAGAAGTGGCATCATCAATAACATGCGAAATATCAGAATTCATAGTAGTAGCAGGTTTAGGTGTCGCAAGCTTACTAATAACGGAAGGAGAATCTAGTGCATAGCTAGATGGCAGTTCCTTACCTCCCCTCGTAGTTGAGGGCAAAATAGTAGTTCTGTTGTCTTTCAAGTTCTTCATAGTGATCAACAGAAATAAATCCCAAGTGACTCAGAGAATAGAGCTATGCTCCCCGGCAACGGCGCCAAAAATTAGTCTTGATAACCCACAAGTGTAGGGGATCGCAACAGCTTTCGAGGGTAAAGTATTCAACCCAAATTTATTGATTCGACACAAGGGGAGCCAAAGAATATTCTTGAGTATTAGCAGTTGAGTTGTCAATTCAACCACACCTGGATAACTTATTACCTACAGCAAAGTATTTAGTAGCAAAAGTGGTATGATAATAAAGGTAACGGTGGCAAAAGTAAAGATAATAGTTTTGGGGTTTTTGTAGTAGTTGTAACAGTAGCAACGGAAAAGTAAATAAGCGAAGAACAATATGTGAAAAGCTCGTAGCAATGGATCAGTGATGGATAATTATGCCGGATGCGATTCCTCATGTAATAGCTATAACATAGGGTGACACAGAACTAGCTCCAGTTCATCAATGTAATGTAGGCATGTATTCCGTAAATAGTCATACGTGCTTATGGAAAAGAACTTGCATGAAATCTTTTGTCCTACCCTCCCGTGGCAGCGGGGTCCTCGAGGAAACTAAGGGATATTAAGGCCTCCTTTTAATAGAGAACTGGAACAAAGCATTAGCACATAGTGAATACATGAACTCCTCAAACTACGGTCATCACCGAGAAGTATCCCGATTATTGTCACTTCGGGGTTGTCGGATCATAACACATAATAGGTGACTATAGACTTGCAAGATAGGATCAAGAACACACATATATTCATGAAATCATAATAGGTTCAGATCTGAAATCATGGAACTCGGGCCCTAGTGACAAGCATTAAGCATAGCAAAGTCATAGCAACATCAATCTCAGAACATAGTGGATACTAGGGATCAAACCCTAACAAAACTAACTTGATTACATGGTAAATCTCATCCAACCCATCACCGTCCAGCAAGCCTACGATGGAATTACTCACGCACGGCGGTGAGCATCATGAAATTGGTGATGGAGGATGGTTGATGATGACGACGACGATGAATTCCCCTCTCCGGAGCCCGAACGGACTCCAGATCAGCCCTCCCGAGAGAGATTAGGGCTTGGCGGCGGCTCCGTGTCGTAAAACACGATGAAACTTTCTCTCTGATTTTTTTCTCCCCGAACGTGAATATATGGAGTTGGAGTTGAGGTCGGTGGAGGTCCAGGGGGGCCACGAGATAGGGGGCGCGCCCTACAGGGGGGCACGCCCCCCTGTCTCATGGATAGGCCGTGGGCCCCCTGGTGTATTTCTTTCGCGCAGAAATTCTTATTAATTCCAAAAAGTGCCTCCGTGGATTTTCAGGACATTCCGAGAACTTTTCTTTTCTACACATAAAACAACATCATGCCAGTTCTGCTGAAAACAGCGTCAGTCCGGGTTAGTTTCATTCGAATCATGCAAATTAGAGTCCAAAACAAGGGCAAAAGTGTTTGGAAAAGTAGATACGTTGGAGACGTATCAAGGGCGAGCAGGAATTAAGCTTGGGGATGCTTGATACGTCTCCAACGTATCTATAATTTTTGATTGTTTCATGCTATTATATTACCCCTTTTGGATGTTTATGGGCTTTATTTTACACATTTATATCATTTTTGGGACTAACCTACTAACCGGAGGCCCAACACGTATTGCTGTTTTTTTGCCTATTTCAGTATTTCGAAGAAAAGGAATATCAAACGGAGTCCAAACGGAATGAAACCTTTGGGAGCGTGATTTTTGGAACAAACATGATCCAGGACTTGGAGTGCAAGTCAAGAAGCAGCCGAGGCGGCCACGAGAGGGTAGGGACCCCCCTATAGGGCGCGCCCCCTGTCTCGTGGGCCCCTCGGGCAGCCACCGACGTATTTCTTCCTCCTATATAAGCCTACGTACCCCGAAAACATCCAGGGAGCCAACGAAACACAATTTCCACCACCGTAACCTTCTGTATCCGTGAGATCCCATCTTGGAGCCTTTGCTGGCGCTCTGCCGGAGGGGGAATCGACCATGGAGGGCTTCTACATCAACACCATAGCCCCTCCGATGAATTGTGAGTAGTTTACCACAGACCTTCGGGTCCATAGTTATTAGCTAGATGGCTTCTTCTCTCTTTTTGGATCTCAATACAATGTTCTCCCCCTCTCTTGTGGAGATCTATTCGATGTAAACTCTTTTTGCTGTGTGTTTGTCGAGATCCGATGAATTGTGGGTTTATGATCAAGTTTATCTATGAGAAATATTTGAATCTCCTCTGAATTCTTTTATGTATGATTGAGTTATCTTTGCAAGTCTCTTCGAATTATCAATTTGGTTTGGCCTACTAGATTGATCTTTCTTGCCATGGGAGAAGTGCTTAGCTTTGGGTTCAATCTTGCGGTGTCCTTACCCAGTGACAAAAAGGGTTGCAAGGCACATATTGTATTGTTGCCATCGAGGATAAAAAGATGGGGTTTATATCATGTTGCATGATTTTATCCCTCTACATCATGTCATCTTGCTTAATGCGTTACTCTGCTCTTATGAAGTTAATACTCTAGATGCAGGCAGGAGTCGGTCGATGTGTGGAGTAATAGTAGTAGATGCAGGCAGGAGTCGGTCTACTTGTCACGGACGTGACGCCTATATACATGATCATGCCTAGATAATCTCATAATTATTCGCTTTTCTATCAATTGCTCGACAGTAATTTGTTCACCCACCGTAATACTTATGCTATCTTGAGAAAAGCCTCTCGTGAAACCTATGGGCCCCGGGTCTGTCTCTTATCATATTTGCTTCCAATCTACTTTTATTTGCATCTTTAGTTTTTGCATCTATATTATAAAATACCAAAAATATATTTATCTTATCATACTATCTCTATTAGATCTCACTTTCGTAAGTAGCCGTGAAGGGATTGACAACCCCTTTATTGCGTTGGTTGCGAGTTCTTTGTTTGTTTGTGTAGGTGTGTGGGACTTTTGAGGAGCCTCCTACTGGATTGATACCTTGGTTCTCAAAAACTAAGGGAAATACTTAAGCTACTATTGCTGCATCACCCTTTCCTCTTCAAGGAAAACCAACGCAAGCTCAAGACGTAGCATGTACTACAATCTTGTTTGCCTACAATACATTTTCCATTAAATAATGTGAAGTATTGGATTGCGGGAAAATGAATGCTCTTTATTCTACCTTGCGCCACTCCCCTAGTCTCACCATAGCAAAGACTAGTCAAGAATATCTCAAACTCAGACCTTGGCGGTTCGTCGAGCGAACCCCAGAATGGGATTTTGTAGTGGTGAGCAAATCTCTCTAAAGATATGGTAAATGGACTTTCATACAATTTAAATGACACTCTAGACTCATGGGGATGGAATTTAAATCCTTTGACAAATGATTCAGTGAGAGTAAGGTGTTGGTTGCACTTATCTAAAATGTAGAGACCGAGATCGGCATTGTGAACATATTGCTCAAATTTCTCCTTAATGCCCACACTCACCATGAAATCGTTGCATGGCCATAAGCATGTTTTGGTGGTAGTATCTCGTATGGAAGTTTCACTCGGTTCAACATAAGACCGATGAGCGGAGCTGCTACTAGAAGATGTCTCCGGGGATCTCCTCCTCGAAGAACTCCTTCCAAAGAAGTTCATAATATTCGCGTACAATTTTCTGAAAATTTTTGGGTCACAAAAATTTGCTAACAAAACTTCACAAGATTGGTAGCAACTACTCATAGGGATGTACAGAAGCCATAGCAAGCATTCAGACTACTCAGAACTCTAAGGATTCAACAGGCAAGCTCATCTACAGCAGCACCAAGAGCAGCTAATTATTCAAAATATGAACCACTAAAGCAAAAAATAACTAGACACACGGAAGAGTCACATACCAAGCAACAATCCCCCAAACCAGATTCCAAAATGAAGCTTCGAGCAAAGAGATCGAATTCCGCAGGGTTGAGAGCAAGTACACGAAAGAGAGAGCAATGGTGATTTTTTTAGAGGTAGGTGATGATGTGGGATTAAGAGATAAGTGAGGGGGCCCATGTGGGGAGCACAACGCACCAGGGTGCGCCTGGGAGTCCTGGCGCCCCCAGGTGGGTTGTGCCCACCTGGTGCACCTCCCTTTGATATTTGCACCAAAAATTATTAAATGTTTAGAAAAAAATCGTATTAAATTTTCAGAGCATTCTGAGAACTTTTATTTTCGGTCATTTTTTTATTGCACAGAGAATTCAGAAAACAGACAAAACATGGCATTTTATTTTATTTAACTAATAAAAGCAGAAAAAAGGTATGCACAACCGGTAGTGCTCACTAAATCATCAACTTCATACCTACTACCTCTTGAGCTTGCGTTGGTTTTTCCCTTGAAGATGAAAGGGTGATGCAGCAAACTAGAGTAAGTATTTCCCTCAGTTTGAGAACCAAGGTATCAATCCAGTAGGATACCACGCACAAGTCACCAAATACCTGCACAAACAATCAACAACTTGCACCCAACGTGATAAAGAGGTTGTCAATCCCTTCATGGCTACTTGCAAAGTGAGATCTGATAGAGATAGATAAACAGTAAAGTAAATATTTTTGGTATTTTCGGTTTATAGATTGGAAAGTAAAGATTGCAAATTAAAGGAACATAAATTGGCAAGTTGATGGAAAACTAATATGATGTAAAATAGACCCGAGGGCCATAGGTTTCACTAGTGGCTTCTCTCAAGATAGCAAATATTACGATGGGTGAACAAATTACTGCCGAGCAATTGATAGAAGAGCGCATAATTATGACGATATCTATGGCAATGATCATGAACATAGGCATCACGTCCGTGTCAAGTAGACCGAAACGATTCTGCATCTACTACTATTAGTCCACACATCAACCGATATCCAGCATGCATCTAGAGTATTAAGTTCATAAAGAACGTAGTAACACATTAAGTAAGATGACATTATCTAGAGGAATTAACTCAAGCAATATTATGAAAGCCCCATCTTTTTACCCTTGATGGCAACAATACAATATGTGCCTTGATGCCCCTAATGTCACTGAGAAATGACACCGCAAGATTGAACCCAAAGCTAAGCACTTCTCCTATTGCAAGAAAAACCAATTTAGTAGGCCAAACTAAACTGATAATTTGAAGAGACTTGCAAAGATATCAAATCGTGCATATAAGAATTCAAAGAAGACTCAAATAATATTCATAGATAATCTGATCATAAATCCACAATTCATCAGATCTCCACAAACACACTGCAAAAGAGTATTACATCAAGTAGATCTCCAAGAACATCGAGGAGAACATGGTATTGAGAATCAAAGAGAGAGAAGAAGCCATCTAGCTACTAGCAATGGACCCGTAGGTCTGTGGTAAACTACTCACGCTTCATCGGAAGGGTAATGGTGTTGATGTAGAAGCCCTCCGTGATCGAATCCCCCTCTGGCAGGACGCCGGAAAAGGCCCCTAGATGGGATCTCACGGGTATAGAAGGTTGCGGTGGTGGAAAAGTGGTTTCAGGGCTTCCCCTGATGTTTTTTATATAAGAGTATAAATAGGGGAAGGGACTAGGTCAGGAGTTCTCCGAGGGGCCCACGAGGTAGGGGGCGCGCCCTACCCCCTAGGCGCGCCCTCGACCCTCGTGGCCGCCTCATTGAGCCTCCGACAACATCTCCAAGTCTCGTAGTTTGCTTGTGGTCCAAGAAAGATCATCGTGAAAGTTTCATTCCATTTGGACTCCGTTTGGTATTCCTTTTCTGCGAAACTCTAAAACAGGCAAAAACAGAAATTGGCACTGGGCTCTCGGTTAATAGGTTAGTCCCAAAAATAATATAAAATAGCATATAAATGCATATTAAACATCCAAAACAGATAATATAATAGCATGGAACAATCAAAAATTAAAGATTCAAAACAGAAGTTTAATATTGACATAGAAACAATAATACTTCAAGCATACTAACAAGGTATTATGTCTTCTCAAAATAACATGGCCAAAGAAAGCTTATCCCTACAAAATCATATAGTCTGGCTATGCTCATGTATTGCATGAATAGAATGGTGGTTGTGGAGAAGACAAAAAAGAGGGAGATAGTCTCACATCAACTAGGCATATCTATAGGCTATGGAGAATGCCCATCAATATGTATCAATGTGAGTGAGTAGGGATTGCCATGCAATGGATGCACTAGAGCTATAAGTGTATGGAAGCTCAAAGAGAAACTAAGTGGGTGTGCATCCAACTTGCTTGCTCATCAAGACCTAGGGCATTTGAGGAAGCCCATCATTGGAATATACAAGCCAAGTTCTATAATTAAAAATTCCCACTAGTATATGAAAGTGACAAAATAAGAGACTCTCTATCCTGAAGATCATGGTGCTACTTTGAAGCACAAGTGTGGAAAAAGGATAGTAACATTGCCCCTTCTCTCTTTTTCTCTCATTTTTTCCTTTTCTGTTTTTTTCTCTTTTTTCTTTTTCTTTCTCTTTTTTTCTTGGCTTCTTTTTTTATTTTGGCTTCTTTGGCCTCTTTTTTTTTCTTTTTTTCTTTCCTCACGTGGGACAATGCTCTAATAATGATGATCATCACAATTCTATTTACTTACAACTCGAAAAAAATTACTACTCGATACTTAGAACAAAAATATGACTCTATGTGAATGCCTCTGGCGGTGCACTGGGATGTGCAATGAATCAAGAGTGACATGTATGAAGAATTATGAAAGGTGGCTTTGCCACAAATATGATGTCAACTACATGATCATGCAAAGCAATATGACAATGATGAAGCATGTCATAATAAATGGAACGATGGAAAGTTGCATGGCAATATATCTCGGAATAGCTATGGCAATGTCATAACAGGTAGATATGGTGGTTTCTTTGAGGAAGGTATATGGTGGGTGTATGGTACCCGCGAAAGTTGTGCAGCACAAGAGAGCCTAGCAATGGTGGAAGGGTGAGAGTGCGTATAATCCATGGACTCAACATTAGTCATAAGAACTCACATACTTATTGCAAGAAATCTATTAGTCATCGAAACCAAGCACTATGCGCATGCTCCTAGGGGAAGGGTTGGTAGGAGTTAACCATCGCGCGATCCCGACCTCCACACAAAGGATGACAATCAAAAAATACTTCATGCTCCAACTTCGTTACATAATGGTTCACCATACGTGCATGCTATGGGACTCACAAACCTCAACACAAGCATTTCTCAAATTCACAATTGCTCCACTAGCATGACTCTAATATCACCATCTTCATATCTCAAAAGAATCATAAAGAATCAAATTTCTCATAGTATTCAATGCACTTTATATGAAAGTTTTTATTATATCCCTCTTGGATGCCTATCATATTAGGACTAAATATATAACCAAAGAAAATTACCATGTTGTTCTAAAAGACTCTCAAAATAATATAAGTGAAGCATGAGAGTTCAAAATTTCTATAAAATAAAGCCACCGCCGTGCTCTAAAAGATATAAGTGAAGTACTAGAGCAATATTGCCTAGCTCAAAATATATAAGTGAAGCACATAGAGTATTATAATAAATCATGATTCATGTGTGTATCTCCCAAAAGGTGTGTACAGCAAGGATGATTGTGGTAAACTAAAAATCAAAGACTCAAATCATACAAGACGCTCCAAGCAAAACACATATCATGTGGTCAATAAAAATATAGCCTCAAGTAAAGTTACCGATAGACGAAGACGAAAGAGGGGGTGCCTTCCGGGGCATCCCCAAGCTTAGGCTTTTGGTTGTCCTGGAATATTACCTTGGGGTTCCTTGGGCATCTCCAAGCTTAGGCTCTTTCCACTCCTTATTCCATAGTCCATCAAATCCTTACCCAAAACTTGAAAACTTCACAACACAAAACTCAACAGAAAATCTCATGAGCTCCGTTAGTATAAGAAAATAAATCACCACTTTAAGGTACTATTGCAAACTCATTCTTTATTTATATCGGTGTAATATTTTCTGTATTCCAACTTTTTCCATGGTTCAAACCCCGCGATACTACCCATAGATTCATCAAAATAAGCAAACAACACGCAAAAAAACAGAATCTGTCAAAAATATAACAGTCTGTAGCAATCTGTAACTCTCGAATACTTCTGTAACTCGAAAAATTCTGAAAAATTAGGAAAACCTTAAAATTTGTGAACCAATTCAGATAAAAAATAATCAGATCAAAATCACGTTCTGTGAATTATGAAAATTATTTTCCTGGGTGCAAAAGTTTCTGATTTTCAGCAGGATCAACACAACTATCACCGTAAGCTATCCTAAAGGTTTAACTTGGAACAAACACTAATTAAAACATAAAACCACATCTAAACAGAGGCTAGATGAATTATTTATTACTAAAAAGGAAAAAAAGCAAAGAACAAAAATAACATTGGGCTGCCTCCCAACAAGCGCTATTGTTTAACGCCCTTAGCTAGGCATTGACAATTTTGATGATGCTCACATGAAAGACAAGAATTGAAGCACAAGGAGAGATTCATGTAGCACGTCACAAACACATCTAAGTCTAACATACTTTCTATGCATAGGCATTTTATAAACAAATAAATTATCAAGGCAAGCAAAAACTAGCATATGCAAGGAACAAGAAAGAGACGATAGCAATCTCGACATGAAGAGAGGTAATTTAGTAACATGAAGATTTCTACAACCATATTTTCCTCTCTCATAATAATTACAAGTCGGATCATAAGCAAATTCAACAAAATAGCTATCACATAACATATTCTCAACATGATCCACATGCATGCAAAGTTGACACTCTTCCAAAATAGTGGGATTATCATTAATTAAAGTCATGACCTCTCCAAACCCCCTTTTAAAAATTTCATATGATTGAAAATTCTCCAAATATGTGGGATCTAAAGTTGACACTCTTCCAAAGCCACTTTCAGTATCATTGCAACCATTATTATCAATCTTATATTCATCGTGGGGCTTAAATAAATTTTCAAGATCATAAGGAGAATCACCCCAATCATGATCATTGCAACAAGTAGTAGACATAGCAAAACTAGCATCCCCAAGCTTAGGGTTTTGCGTAATATTAGCACAATTGACATTAATAGAATTTGTAATAACATCATTGCAATCATGCTTTTTATTCAAGAAGCTATCGTGAATCTCTTCATATATTTCTTCATCACAATTTTTAGATTCACGAATTTCAAGTAAAACTTCATAAACATAATCTAGTGCACACAACTCACTAGCAATTGGTTCAACATAATTGGATCTCTTAAAAATATTGGCAAGTGGATGGGGATCCATAAACTTTTAGCAAGCGACGATGCAAGCAAAAGGAAGACACATGGTAACACAAGCGAACAAAAGATCGAACGGAAGAAGGGCGAAGAAAAGGGTGAATCTTTTCGAAAATTGTTTTAGAGGTGGGGGAGAGGAAACCGAGAGGCGAATGGCGAATAATGTAATGCAAGATATGAGAGTTTATGATGGGTACTTGGTATGGCTTGACTTGGCGTAGATCTCGCTGGCAACAGCGCCGGAATTTCTTCCTGCTACCTCTTGAGCTTGCGTTGGTTTTTCCCTTGAAGAGGAAAGGGTGATGCAGCAAAGTAGAGTAAGTATTTCCCTCAGTTTGAGAACCAAGGTATCAATCCAGTAGGAGACAACGCACAAGTCACCGAATAACTGCACAAACAATCAACAACTTGCACCCAATGCGATAAAGGGGTTGTCAATCCCTTCAACGTTATTTGCAAAAATGAGATCTGATAGAGATAGATAAATGGTAAAGTAAATGTTTTTGGTATTTTTGGTTTATAGATTGGAAAGTAAAGATTGAAAATTAAAGGAACATAAATTGGCAAGTTGATGGAAAACTAATATGATGTAAAATAGACCCGGGGGCCATAGGTTTCACTAGTGGCTTCTCTCAAGATAGCAAATATTACGGTGAGTGAACACATTACTGCCGAGCAATTGATAGAAGAGCGCATAATTATGAAGATATCTAAGACAATGATCATAAACATAGGCATCACTTCCGTGTCAAGTGGACCAAAACGATTCTACATCTACTACTATTACTCCACACGTCGACCGCTATCCAGCATGCATCTAGAGTATTAAGTGCATAAAGAATGGAGTAACGTATTAAGTAAGATGACATGATGTAGGTGAATTAACTCAAGCAATATGATGAAAACCCATCTTTTTATCCTCGATGGCAACAATACAATACGTGCCTTGATGCCCCTACTGTCACTGGGAAAAGACATCGCAAGATTGAAACCAAAGCTAAGCACTTCTCCCATTGCAAGAAAAACAAATCTAGTAGGCCAAACTAAATCGATAATTCAAGAGACTTGCAAAGATATCAAATCATGCATATAAGAATTCAGAGAAGACTCAAATAATGTTCATAGATAATCTGATCATAAATTCACAATTCATCGGATCTCGGCAAACACATCGCAAAAGAGTATTACATCAAATAGATCTCCAAGAACATCGAGGAGAACATGGTATTGAGAATCAAAGAGAGAGAGAAGAAGCCATCTAGCTACTAGCTATGTGAAGGAAATATGCCCTAGAGGCAATAATAAAGTTATTATTTATTTCATTATTTCATGATAAATTTTTATTATTCATGCTAGAATTGTATTAACCAGAAACATGATACATGTGTGAATACATAGACAAGCTTAATGTCACTAGTATGCCTCTACTTGACTAGGTCATTAATCAAAGATGGTTATGTTTCCTAACCATAGACATGAGTTGTCATTTGATTAATGGGATCACATCAATAGTAGAATGATGTGATTGACTTGACCCATTACGTTAGCTTAACACTTGATCGTTTAGTATGTTGCTATTGCTTTCTTCAAGACTTATACAAGTTCCTATAACTATGAGATTATGTAACTCCCGTTTACCGGAGGAACACTTTGTGTGCTACCAAACGTCACAACATAACTGGGTGATTATAAAGGAGCTCTACAGGTGTCTCCAAAGGTACATGTTGAGTTGGCGTCTTTCGAGATTAAGTTTTGTCACTCCAATTGTCGGAGAGCTATCTCTGGGCCCTCTCGGTAATGCACATCACTATAAGCCTTGCAAGCAATGTAGCTAATGAGTTAGTTACGGAATGATGCATTACGTGACGAGTAAAGAGACTTGCCGGTAACGAGATTGAACTAGGTATTGAGATACCGACGACCGAATCTCGGGCAAGTAACATACCGATGACAAAGGGAACAACGTATGTTGTTATGCGGTTTGACCGATAAAAGATCTTCGTAGAATATGTAGGAGCCAATGTGAGCATCCAGGTTCCGCTATTGGTTATTGACCGGAAACGTGTTTCAGTCATGTCTACATAGTTCTCGAACCCGTAGGGTCCGCACGCTTAAGGTTTCGATGACAGTTATATTATGAGTTTATGAGTTTTGATGTACCGAAGTTTGTTCGGAGTGCCGAATGAGATTACGGACATGACGAGGAGTCTCGAAATGGTCGAGACATGAAGATTGATATATTGGAAGCCTATATTTGGATATCGGAAGTGTTCCGGGTGAAATCGGGATTTTACCAGAGTACCAGGAGGTTACCTGAACCCCCCGGAGGCTTAATGGGCCTACATGGGCCCTAGTGGAGAGGAAGAGAGGAGTCAAGGGCTTGGCCGTGCCCCCTCCCCCCTAGTCCGAATAGGACAAGGAGAGGGGGGCGGCGCCCCCCCCTTTCCTTCCTCTCTCCCTCCTCCTTCCCCCTTCTCCTACTCCAACTAGGAAAGAAGGGATCCTACTCACGGTGGGAGTAGGACTCCCCCTTGGCACGCCTTCCTTGGCCGGCCGCCCCCTCCCCCTTGGCTCCTTTATATACGGGGGCAGGAGGGCTCCTCTAGACACAACAATTGATCTCTTGATCTCTTAGCCGTGTGCGGTGCCCCCCTCCACCATAGTCCTCGATAATATTGTAGCGGTGCTTAGGTGAAGCCCTGCGATGGTAGAACATCAAGATTGTCACCACGCCGTCATGATGACGGAACTCTTCCCCGACATTCTACTGGATCGGAGTCCGGGAATCGAACGTGTGCTAGAACTCGGAGGTGTCGTAGTTTCGGTGCTTGATCGGCCGGGCCGTGAAGACGTACGACTACATCAACCGCGTTGTTCTAACGCTTCCGCTTTCGGTGTACAAGGGTACCTGGACAACACTCTCCCCTCTCGTTGCTATGCATCACCATGATCTTGCATGTGCGTAGGAAATTTTTTGAAATTGCTACGTTCCCCAACAGTGGTATCAGAGCCTGGTTTTACGCGTAGATGTCATACGCACGAGTAGAACACAAGTGAGTTGTGGGTGATATAAGTCATACTGCTTACCAGCATGTCATACTTTGGTTCAGCGGCATTGTGATATGAAGCAGCCCGGACCGACATTACGTGTACGCTTACGCGAGAGTGGTTTCACCGCTACGAGCACTCGTTGCTTAAAGGTGACCGGATGGTGTCTGTCTCTCTCACTTTAGTTGAACCGAGTGTGGCTACGCCCGGTCCTTGCGAAGGTTAAAACAGCAGCAACTTGACAAACTATCATTGTGGTTTTGATGCGTAGGTAAGAACGGTTCTTGCTAAGCCCGTAGCAGCCACGTAAAAATTGCAACAACAAAGTAG
Organism: Aegilops speltoides; assembly: GCA_021437245.1. NCBI lineage: Eukaryota > Viridiplantae > Streptophyta > Magnoliopsida > Poales > Poaceae > Aegilops > Aegilops speltoides. The sequence continues at coordinate 179,080,930 of CM038146.1, forward strand.
AGGATGTCTAACTTGTTTTTGCAAGGCATGTTGTGATGTGATATGGTCAAGACGTGATGCTATTTTATTGTATGAGATGATCATTGTAACGCCCTCGATGCGGCTATATCTCCCACGTGTCGAAGCACGACTTAGAGGCATAACCGCATTGAAAGCAATGTCGCAAGTGAGGTAATCTTCACACAACCCATGTAATACATAAGGGAAAAAGATACATAGTTGGCTTACAATCGCCACTTCACACAATTACATGAATAAAGCATTACATCATCCAAATACAATCAAGGTCCGACTACGGAACCAAAATAAAAGAAGAACCCCAAATGCGACAAAGGTCCACGATCGACCCCAACTGGGCTCCACTACTAACCAACTAGAACGAAACAACACAAAAGGCAAGATCTTCATCAAGCTCCTCCTTGAGCTCGGAAGCGTCACCTGCTCGGAAACATAGGCACCTGCAAACTGGTTTTGGAAGTATCTGGTGAGTCACGAGGACTCAGCAATCTCGCACCCGCGAGATCAAGACTATTTAAGCTTATGGGTAAGGTAAAGGCATGAGGTGGAGCTGCAGCAAGCGACTAGCATATACGGAGGCTAACATACGCAAATGAGAGCGAGAAGAGAAGGCAAAGCACGGTCGACAAAAGTATGATCAAGAAGTGATCCTATAGCAACCTACGTCAAGCATAACTCCAACACTGTGTTCACTTCCCGGACTCCGCCGGAAAGAGACCATCACGGTAACACACGCGGTTGATGTATTTTAATTAAGGTCAACTTCAGGTCTTCTACAACCGGACATTAATAAATTCCCATCTGCCACATAACCGCGGGCACGGCTCTCGAAAGTTTAAACCTTGCAGGGGTGTCCCAACTTAGCCCATGACAAGCTCTCGCGATCAACGAAGGAATAGACCTTCACCCAAGACACTCCGATCAGACTCGGTATCCCGGTACATCAAGACATTTCGACAATGGTAAAACAAGACCAGCAAAGCCGCCCGAATGTGCCGACAAATCTCGATAGGAGCTGCACATATCTCGTTCGTGGCACACCGGATTGTCCAAACTTCCGGTAGGCCAGCCCGAGTTGCCCTGGTGGCCACCGGTGGTCGACGGTTTGGACCAACACTCACGACGAGCGGCGCGGGGGGTAAATAAAGATGACCCTTGGGCTCCGAAACCCAAGGAACAAAAAAGGCTAGGTGAGGCAAATGGTAAAAGGCAATGTTGGGCCTTGCTGGACAAGTTTTATTCAAAGCGAACCGTCGGGGGTCCCATAAATCACCCGACCAGCAGAAGGAACGCAAAATCCGGGAACATAACACCGGTATGACGGAAACTAGGGCGGCAAAGTGGAACAAAACACTGCATAAGGCCGAGCCTTCCACCCTTTACCAAATATATAGATGCATTAATAATATAAGAGATATTGTGATATCCCAACAAGTAAACATGTCCCAACAAGGAACAACATCTCCATGTTCCAACAAGGAACAAACTTCATCTTCACCTGCAACTAACAACGCTATAAGAGGGGCTGAGCAAAGCGGTAACATAGCCAATCAACGGTTTGCTAGGAATGGTGTCAAAGGTTAGAGGATTGACATGGCAATTTGGGAGGCTGACAAGCAAATGGTAGGCATCGTAGCATTGGCATAGAAAAAGAGCGAGCAAACTAGCATAGCAAAGATAGTAGTGATTTCGAGGGTATGATCATCTTGCCTGCAAGGTTCTCAGAGTTGTCGAAGGCTTGATCCTCGTAGGCGTTCTCAACAGGTTCCTCGTTCACGTACTCGTCTCCCGGCTCTACCCAAAGCAAGAACACAAGCAACGGAACCACAATCAAACAAGGAACAATGCACAAGCAATATGATGCAATACATGACATGCTATGCGAGATGTGATATGCAATGCATATGTATGCTCCGGAAGGAAAATGATGAACAAGGCATCAACTCGGCAAACCAAGTATGCCACTGGAAAGATGAGATGATTTCGGTTGAAATCAATATAAAGATCACCGGAATCGGATGCACGGTTTGCAAATGACAAGCAAAACAAGAATGATGCAAATCTGCGTTTAATAGCCCGATGCTACTTAGCAAGCAACAAGAAACTATGCTACAGCACCCCAACATAAAAGCAAAGCATATGGCACCGAACTACAGGAGATGCTTAACAAAAAAGGAACACTGAGCTACGGCTAAATCACATCATAACATGTTCAAACAAGCATGGTGGAAGTGCTAAAAATATCAGGTTCACAGACTTAGTGAAAATACTAACATGCCAGGAATTAACATCAGGAAGGCATGTTTAGAGCAAGCAAACAACATGCTACAGGAACTTATAATAGCAAAACAAGGCATGACATGATTCTACTCAAAGCATATATCAATAGTCCCTTACTGACCATAAGCCAAAAAGGACCTTAAGAAATGATGGCACCCATGTAAACATAGCAAGTTTTATTACAGATTTCACACTTAGCAGAAAAACTGGGCATGGCAACAACAGTTAACGAGTAGGCATGTTCGTGAGCTTGATGCACTCACTACAGAGCAATACATGGCATGGCAAGGCAACCAACAGTAATAAGGCATGATTATGAAGCTAAGCATGGCAAGAGCAAGGTCATAGCATACACGGATCAAGTACAACGACCTCGTGAAAATTGAATCTAATGCAAACAATCTGCCAGGAAACATTTTCAAGCAAAAGTAGAGCACGAAAATGACATGCTAGACTACTCCATAAATACCAACAAAGGCATGGGTGGATAGAGCACATCCATATGTTCAAAACACCCTTACTGATCATGCTCAAAAAGGGCATAGATCTCTCTGTAACAACATGAACATATGGCATAAAAATAACAGCAGGACAAGACTTAGTGAAATCACTAAGTTCCTGAAATCAGCAACATCATCATCCCTACTTTGCATGCTTGTTCTAGTCAACACATAACTCACAAAAATACATGGCAAACACCCCTGGAAAGATGGCATGGCAATGTTCAACTCACATGTAGGACTCAAGTTCATAAGGTGCACACATAATTCATGGCAAAAATGACAAAAGAGCTCGAGCTGATAAGATTCTGAAACTAACGATCTGAAGCCTTCTTCAAACAGCATTTCGGGCATCAAGATGAGCTCAAATGCAAATGATGCAATGGAATGAAATGATTTACTCGTCGAGACGAACAATTCGACATATTATACGCACAAAACGGAGCTACGGATGCGAAGATGTGATGCAATGAATATGGCAAGAATATGTAAAAATCCTGAGGACAGGCAGATTCGGGGCAACCTCGTGATTGGCACGGATTACGAGGCGGCGGCGGATCTGGCCGGGGATCGCCGGAGTTCGCGCCGGAGATGCGGAGGAGGCCGAGAGGAGGATCCGCGAGGGCATCGGATCCGGCCAGAGGGCGGGCAAGCCGGGCGCAAGCGGCGGGTGGGAGTGGCGGGCCGGGGCGAGCTCGGCGGCGGCGCGGCCATGGAGGCGAGGCGGCGGCTCCTGCTGGCGTGAGGCGCTGGGCGGCGCGGGCGATCGGGCACTCCAGCTGTGGTCGGGCGTGAGGGAGGCGGCGAGGCGCCAAGTGGGCGAAGGCGAGATGGCGAGGCGAGGGGGCACCACAGGCCCGGACGGACGGGCGGCGCGGAGTGGCGGCGGCTGCCACGTGGCAGACAGGATAGGCAGGCGGCGGCGGCGGACGTGTCCGCCCGGTCCGGACATGTCCGTGCGTGGCGAGGAGAAATTAGGGTTTGGAGGGGATTTGATCCGTGAATTTCGTGGGAGGTCTAGTTTTATAGGTAGAGGGAGCTAGGAGAGTCCAAATGAGGAGCGGTTTTCGGCCACGCGATCGTGATCGAACGACCAAGAGCATGGAGAGGAGTTTGGTGGGTTTTGGGCCACTTTGGAAGGGTGTTGGGCTGCAACAAAAGAGGCTTTCACGGTTATCTTGCTAACTGTTGAGTACCAAACGACCTCCAAATGGCACGAAACTTGACAGGCGGTCTACCGGTGCTATACCAAGGCCGCTTGGCAAACCTCGGGCCATTCCGAGAATGTTTAATACCCGCACACGAAAAGAGGGAAGAGGGGGACGCCGGATGACATAGGAGCGCCGGATTGCAAAACGGACAACGGGGAAAATGCTCGGATGCATGAGACGAACACGTATGCAAATGAAATGCACATGATGACATGATAAAATGCAAATGATGACATGGCAAAGTGCAACACGCAAGCACATGACATGGCAAAGACGACGAATAACTGGCGGACACCTGGCGCAACGAAACCGGGGTGTTACAACACTCCACCACTACGAGAGGATCTCGTCCCGAGATCTAGAATGGCACCGGAGGGAAAAAACGGAAGAAGAGAGGTAAAACAAAGTTGCTTCTTTGAGAAATGAGTGAAACCACGAACCTTGAGAGGTTGAGCAAAATGAAATGAAGAAAACAACGGAGATGAGCAAAGTTGAAAACACTCCGTTAGAAAAGAGGAGCAAGGGATACAACGAGAAACAAGAGGTTTAGTGATAAGATAGATATTGAAACCATTCCGGTTAAAACTAGATAGAGAAGGGGTAAGATTGATATAACTTGGGCAGCACTCCGACTGAAAGAAGAAGGAAAAACTTGATAAGATGAAAAGAACTTGAATGAGAACACAACACTCCGGCTAAACGGATAAGCACAAAAAGAACATGACCTCACCATACGACATGATGAGTGAAAAGAGCAGAACGTAATGCCTCCGGAAGAAAGAATAGAAGATAGGTCATAGGAATAAAAGAATGGAGAAGAAAATGAAAACTTCTACCACAATTGAATTTGGAAGGCATCCTTGCAAGAAGGTTAGAATAGAGTTGTTGGAAGACCAACAACAAAAAGAATAAGTTTGTAGTGGGCTTATGGAAACATCTCAACATTATGAGGTGACAACCGGCCACTAACGGAAACAATTGCTTGCTTGAGATTAACGAAGAGATGAAAACTTGTTCCATCAAGATGGAAAAGAGATAACTTGGGTCATTAATAAGCACCAAAATAGCAACATTCCTTAGGGAAGGCTTTAGGTGAAATCTATACCAAGATAACTCCAACGAAGAGATTGATGGGTTTAAAATACCTCATTCTTGACAACATGTGAATCATGGAACATGAACTCAAATTATCAAGAATGACATAATACCACCTCCAAAATATGGTAAAAGAATTGCACTCCGGATTACCATATGAAGAAAGCTTGAGCTCCTTATGAAACAATCTCGATGAAAACTTTGAGAAGGGAATTAAATCCTTGATGAACCATCATGTAGAACCTCCATGAAGAACTCCGGTAAACAAAAGGAATGAAAAGAAAGAGAAATTGAAAACACAAGGTGAATCCTTGTAATGATTTAGATGGATCTCCGTGATAATTAGAGCTTGGAACTCCGGGAAAAAGAAAAGATGAAACAATTGAAACCGAGAATTTATTCATCATGAATAAACTCCGAAAGAAGGAATTAATCACTTGGATGAAACAATAATAAGAATTATGTTATGCTTATCCTTCACCAATTAAATTGATGACAATCAACGGATTTGGCATACTACTTATTTCCGTAGAAAGGATTAAAATAGATATGGCGCAAGCTTGGGAAGGTCTTCATGAACCACCGGTAGGATTGGAACAACAAATGAATTGAATGATAACGAAAGAGGTGAAATCTTGAACGAACCACCGTAAGATTTGAAAATGAAAGTAGCAAGGCACAATTCACCTTGAAGAATTGGAAAACGAATGAAGATACTTGAGGGGATTTAGATACATGAGAATGAAGAGAACATGAACTGATTAGAGGATATTTGAACGAATCACCGGTATGATTTTGGAGAACGAGAGCTGAAAGCTGAGAATGAGGAATTATGACATGATGGCCTTCGGAGGAAATAAATGGAAACAACTCATGAAATGCTCCGGATGGTAAGAAAAGAGTTGTCTCAATCGAAAACAATTATGATTGGATGGCATCAAGCTAGAGCCATGAATCTTGAAGAGAATGGAGCAAGATTTAAGAGAAATCCTTCTTCGGTCTTCAAATGATGAGAATGACAACGAAAAACACCACCAAGAATTATTGAGGCACACCGGAAGAACCAAAAACGAAGAGGTTGAGCCAACTATGAAAAGAATTTGAAAGATCTTGGAGAAAAGCATTTGACTGATGATAACTCATTCTTACGTCAAACTTGGAGAAGAATTTAGGATAGCTATGGGAAAATAGAAGAGTCAGGTAAGATCCTGGGAAAAGACCTGTGGGTTAGGGCCCACTCAAAAGAAAACACCGTTGAAAAGATTTAAAAGAGATGTTGCACCGGTTGAATTAAATGGCTTGAATGAGATAACAATCTCGAAAGGGCTTGAACGATTGCAGAGTGGAAACACGAATCTTCGAGATATCTTGAGCACTCCGGAATAACAAATAGCGAGAAGAAGAATGATAATGAGGTGCACCGGTATGAGAAGACATTGAAAAGAGGAAAAAGGTATGATCAACAAAACTTGACTTGAATCCACCGGAGAAGAAAAAAATGGCGAATGATGAACTTGAAGAACATCTTCATGGGAACCACCGGGTAAGAACATTGCGTAAAAGAATGGAAAAACTTCACAAAAATAAAAGGATACTTGGTAAAGAAATCTTAGTCCTTGAGGAAAAAGGGTGGGTGGGCGGGAAAACAAAGACAACTTGGGATGGATGAAACAAACACCGTTGAGAAAACTTAGAATTGATCTTGCGGATGGAAAGAATGATGGGATCCACTTGAAGAGAAAACACCGGTTGGAAAGGATTGACATGACAATCTTGATTGTCGAGAAGGATTGGTATTCACATCGGAGTATGAGAACACCATATCGAAAAGGTATGGAATCAACACTTGGCATTGAAGCAACTCGAATAGCACAACTCAAAACAAAAACAAAGGACTGGCTTGCAGAATAAGCCGGAACAAACATATGATAGAGATTTCGTCCGAAGTTTTCGTGGTGGGGCCTACACGGCTCAATCGACAGCACCATCATGTACAAGGCAAGGCACATGACATACGAAGCGCCCCCAGTCGGCATAGCCAAGGACTCTTTAAGACACAACGAGACCATCAGTAAAACCAACCGTGAATAGGCGGACCACTAGACGTCGAACCCCAATTTCATATCATACATCCGTTGGAAAGATATCCTAAGAGCTACTTGAATTCCCACCTATGAAACTCCGAAACTTTACGGTTATGCAATCTGGTGTTGGGGATACAGGGAGCAATATATCTCACACAAACTAACAATCCCTACATCCATTTGTATCCATCCGTCAACACATAACCAAGAAATCTTCGAAATCGTCTACCTCAACCTTCAAAAGCATCCGTTATATGAAGTCATGGCAATACTCCGTACTCACCTCAAGATCTTTGGGTTAGCGGGTTATCTCACCAACAAGCGCATAAAAGAGATTTTCGATGTCGGCGTACTAAACTCGGGTATTCCGAATCGCAACGATAAAATTATGACGACAACACCTCGGAGCTCAACTCCCGGGACACTGCCACAACCCCTAAATGTCAGGAGGCACCAAGACAATGTTGTCATCATAAAACCATCGGAACGATTCTAAGATACCCGCGTGATCCTAAAAAATTTTTTAGTGAAATTTGAGAAGAGAAGAGTCAAAACTCTACGTCGGGATACCTCACCGAAGGTCGAAGGGACCGGGAGTAAAAAGAATTCTAAACTCTCCGATATATATAATCCTAAATGACTCAAAACATTTTTCTAGACACAACTCGCCACTAAAACGATCAAGCGGTGGGGCTCCTAAGGTCGGGAAGGCTCGATTACCAACTTGTAACGCCTCGATGCGGCTATATCTCCCACGTGTCGAAGCACGACTTAGAGGCATAACCGCATTGAAAGCAATGTCGCAAGTGAGGTAATCTTCACACAACCCATGTAATACATAAGGGAAAAAGATACATAGTTGGCTTACAATCGCCACTTCACACAATTACATGAATAAAGCATTACATCATCCAAATACAATCAAGGTCCGACTACGGAACCAAAATAAAAGAAGAACCCCAAATGCGACAAAGTTCCACGATCGACCCCAACTGGGCTCCACTACTGACCAACTAGAACGAAACAACACAAAAGGCAAGATCTTCATCAAGCTCCTCCTTGAGCTCGGAAGCGTCACCTGCTCGGAAACATAGGCACCTGCAAACTGGTTTTGGAAGTATCTGGTGAGTCACGAGGACTCAGCAATCTCGCACCGCGAGATCAAGACTATTTAAGCTTATGGGTAAGGTAAAGGCATGAGGTGGAACTGCAGCAGCGACTAGCATATACGGAGGCTAACATACGCAAATGAGAGCGAGAAGAGAAGGCAAAGCACGGTCGACAAAAGTATGATCAAGAAGTGATCCTATAGCAACCACGTCAAGCATAACTCCAACATCAGTGTTCACTTCCGGACTCACGGAAAGAGACCATCACGGTAACACACGCGATTGATGTATTTTAATTAAGGTCAACTTCAGGTCTTCTACAACCGGACATTAACAAATTCCCATCGCCACATAACCGCTGGCACGGCTCTCGAAAGTTTAAACCTGCGCAGGGTGTCCCAACTTAGCCCATGACAAGCTCTCGCGATCAACGAAGGAATAGACCTTCACCCAAGACACTCCGATCGACTCGGTATCCCGGTACATCAAGACATTTCGACAATGGTAAAACAAGACCAGCAAAGCCGCCCGAATGTGCCGACAAATCGATAGGAGCTGCACATATCTCGTTCTCGTGGCACACCGGATTGTCCAAACTTCCGGTAGGCCAGCCCAGAGTTGCCTTCGGTACACCGGCGGTCGACGGTTTGGACCAACACTCACAACGAGCACCGCCCGGGGGTAATAAAGATGACCCTTGGGCTCCGAAACCCAAGGGAACAAAAAAGGCTAGGTGAGGCAAATGGTAAAAGGCAATGTTGGACCTTTGGACAAGTTTTATTCAAAGCGAACCGTCGGGGGTCCCATAAATCACCCGACCAGCGTAAGGTACGCAAAATCCGGGAACATAACACCAAGATGACGGAAACTAGGGCGGCAAGAGTGGAACAAAACACTGCATAAGGCCGAGCCTTCCACCCTTTACCAAATATATAGATGCATTAATAATATAAGAGATATTGTGATATCCCAACAAGTAAACATGTCCCAACAAGGAACAACATCTCCATGTTCCAACAAGGAACAAACTTCATCTTCACCGCAACTAACAACGCTATAAGAGGGGCTGAGCAAAGCGGTAACATAGCCAATCAACGGTTTGCTAGGAATGGTGTCAAAGGTTAGAGGATTGACATGGCAATTTGGGAGGCTGACAAGCAAATGGTAGGCATCGTAGCATTGGCATAGCAAAAGAGCGAGCAAACTAGCATAGCAAAGATAGTAGTGATTTCGAGGGTATGATCATCTTGCCTGCAAGGTTCTCGAGTTGTCGAAGGCTTGATCCTCGAGGCGTTCTCAACAGGTTCCTCGCTCACGCACTCGTCTCCGGCTCTACCCAAAGCAAGAACACAAGCAACGGAACCACAATCAAACAAGGAACAATGCACAAGCAATATGATGCAATACATGACATGCTATGCGAGATGTGATATGCAATGCATATGTATGCTCCGGAAGGAAAATGATGAACAAGGCATCAACTCGGCAAACCAAGTATGCCACTGGAAAGATGAGATGATTTCGGTTGAAATCGATATAAAGATCACCGGAATCGGATGCACGGTTTGCAAATGACAAGCAAAACAAGAATGATGCAAATCTGCGTTTAACAGCCCGATGCTACTTAGCAAGCAACAAGAAACTATGCTACAGCACCCCAACATAAAAGCAAAGCATATGGCAGCGAACTACAGGAGATGCTTAACAAAAGAGGAACACTGAGCTACGGCTAAATCACATCATAACATGTTCAAACAAGCATGGTGAAAGTGCTAAAAATATCAGATTCACAGACTTAGTGAAAATACTAACATGCCAGGAATTAACATCAGGAAGGCATGTTTAGAGCAAGCAAACAACATGCTACAGGAACTTATAATAGCAAAACAAGGCATGACATGATTCTACTCAAAGCATATATCAATAGTCCCTTACTGACCATAAGCCAAAAAGGACCTTAAGAAATGATGGCACCCATGTAAACATAGCAAGTTTTATTACAGATTTCAGACTTAGCAGAAAAACTGGGCATGGCAACAACAGTTAACGAGTAGGCATGTTCGTGAGCTCGATGCACTCACTACAGAGCAATACATGGCATGGCAAGGCAACCAACAGTAAGAAGGCATGATTATGAAGCTAAGCATGGCAAGAGCAAGGTCATAGCATACACGGATCAACTACAACGACCTCGTGAAAATTGAATCTAATGCAAACAATCTGCCAGGAAACATTTTCAAGCAAAAGTAGAGCACGAAAATGACATGCTAGACTACTCCATAAATACCAACAAAGGCATGGGTGGATATAGCACATCCATATGTTCAAAACACCCTTACTGGTCATGCTCAAAAAGGGCATAGATCTCTCTGTAACAACATGAACATATGGCATAAAAATAACAGCAGGACAAGACTTTGTGAAATCACTAAGTTCCTGAAATCAGCAACATCATCATCCCTACTTTGCATGCTTGTTCTAGTCAACACATAACTCACAAAAATACATGGCAAACACCCCTGGAAAGATGGCATGGCAATGTTCAACTCACATGTAGGACTCAAGTTCATAAGGTGCACACATAATTCATGGCAAAAATGACAAAAGAGCTCGAGCTGATAAGATTCTGAAACTAACGATCTGAAGCCTTCTTCCAACAGCATTTCGGGCATCAAGATGAGCTCAAATGCAAATGATGCAATGGAATGAAATGATGTACTCGTCGAGACGAACAATTCAACATATTATACGCGCAAAACGGAGCTACGGATGCGAAGATGTGATGCAATGAATATGGCAAGAATATGTAAAAATCCTGAGGACTTAGGCAGATTCGGGGCAACCTCGTGATTGGCACGGATTACGAGGCGGCGGCAGATCTGGCCGGGGATCGCCGGAGTTCGCGCCGGAGATGCGGGAGGAGGCCGGAGAGGAGGGATCCGGCGAGGGGGGCATCGGATCCGGCCGTAGAGGGGCCGGGGCGGCACCGGGCGCGGGCGGCGGGCGGAACCGGCCGGGCCGGAGTTCATGGCGGCGCGCCATGGAGGCGAGGGCGGCGCGGCTTCCATGCGCGAGGCGCTGGGCGGCGCGGCGACCGGCACTCCGGCGAGGTCGGGCGCGGAGAGGCGGCCGAGGGCGGCGGGCGAATGGGCGAGGCGGCAGAGGAGGCAGAGGCAGCCACGGCCCGGACGGTCGGGACGGGCGCGGCGGCGGCGGCTGCCACGTGGCAGGACGGGATAGGCCGGGGCGGTGGCGGCGGACGTGTCCGGCCCGGTCCGGACATGTCGTGGCGTGGGAGGAGAAATTAGGGTTTGGAGGGGGATTTGATCCGTGAATTTCGGGGGAGGTCTAGTTTTATAGGTAGAGGGAGCTAGGAGAGTCCAAATGAGGAGCGGTTTTCGGCCACGCGATCGTGATCGAACGACCAAGAGCATGGAGAGGTGTTTGGTGGGTTTTCGGCCACTTTGGAAGGGGTGTTGGGCTGCAACAAAAGAGGCGTTCACGGTTACCCGGTTAACCGTTGGAGTACCAAACGACCTCCAAATGGCACGAAACTTGACAGGCGGTCTACCGGTGCTATACCAAGGCCGCTTGGCAAACCTCGGGCCATTCCAAGAATGTTTAATACCCGCACACGAAAAGAGGGAAGAGGGGGACGCCGGATGACATAGGAGCGCCGGATTGCAAAACGGACAACGGGGAAAATGCTCGGATGCATGAGACGAAAACGTATGCAAATGAAATGCACATGATGACATGATAAAATGCAAATGATGACATGGCAAAGTGCAACACGCAAGCACATGACATGGCAAAGACGACGAATAACTGGCGGACACCTGGCGCAACGAAACCGGGGTGTTACAATCATGTTTTGTAACCGAGTTATCGGCAACTGGCAGGAGCCATATGGTTGTCGCTTTATTGTATGAAATGCAAGCGCCCTGTAATTGCTTTACTTTATCACCAAGCGGTAGCGATAGTCGTAGAAGCAATATATGGCAAAACGACAACGATGCTACGATGGAGATCAAGGTGTTGCGCCGGTGATGATGGTTATCATGACGGTGCTTCGGAGATGGAGATCACAAGCACAAGATGATGATGGCCATATCATATCACTTATATTGATTGCATGTGATGTTTATCCTTTATGCATCTTATTTTGCTTTGATTGACGATAGCATTTTAAGATGATCTCTCACTAATTATCAAGAAGTGTTCTCCCTGAGTATGCACTGTTGCGAAAGTTCTTCGTGCTGAGCCACCACGTGATGATCGGGTGTGATAGGCTCTACGTTCAAATACAACGGGTGCAAAACAATTGCACACGCGGAATACTCAGGTTAAACTTGACGGGCCTAGCATATAAAGATATGGCCTCGGAACACGGAGACCGAAAGGTCGAGCGTGAATCATATAGTAGATATGGTCAACATAGTGATGTTCACCATTGAAAACTACTCCATCTCACGTGATGATCGGACATGGTTTAGTTGATTTGGATCACGTGATCACTTAGATGACTAGAGAGATGTCTGTCTAAGTGGGATTCTTAAGTAATATGATTAATTGAACTTAAATTTATCATGAACTTAGTCCTAGTAGTATTTTGCAAATTATGTTGTAGATCAATAGCTCGCGTTGTTGCTTTCATATGTTTATTTTGATATGTTCCTAGAGAAAACTGTGTTGAAAGATGTTAGTAGCAATGATGCGGATTGGATCCGTGATCTGAGGTTTATCCTCATTGCTGCACAGAAGAATTATGTCCTTAATGCACCGCTAGGTGGCAGACCTATTGTAGGAGCAGATGCAGACGTTATGAACGTTTGGCTAGCTCAATATGATGACTACTTGATAGTTTAGTGCACCATGCTTAATGGCTTAGAATCGGGACTTCAAAGACGTTTTGAACGTCATGGACCATATGAGATGTTCCAGGAATTGAAGTTAATATTTCCAGCAAATACCTGAGTTGAGAGATATTAAGTCTCCAACAAGTTCTATAGCTAAAAGATGGAGGAGAATCGCTCAACTAGTGAGCATGTGCTCAGATTGTCTGGGTACTTCAATCGCTTGAATCAAGTGGGAGTTAATCTTCCATATTAGATAGTGATTGACAGAATTCTCTAGTCACCATCACTAAGTGACTAGAACTTCGTGATGAACTATAGTATGCAAGGGATGAAGAAAACGATTCCCGAGCTCTTCGTGATGTTGAAATCGATGAAGGTAGAAATCAAGAAAGAGCATCAAGTGTTGATGATTGACAAGACCACTAGTTTCAAGAAAAGGGCAAAGGGAAAGAAAGGGGAACTTCAAGTAGAATGGCAAACAAGTTGTCACTCCCGTGAAGAAGACCAAAGCTAGACCAAAGCCTGAAACTGAGTGCTTACACCGCAAAGGAAATGGTCACTGGAAGCGGAAATGCCTTGAATATTTGGTGATAAGAAGGATGGCAAAGTGAACAAGGGTATATTTGATATACAGGTTATTGATGTGTGCCTTACTAGTGTTTATAGTAGCCCCTGAGTATTTGATACTTGTTCAGTTGCTAAGATTAGTAACTCAAAACAGGAGTTATAGAATAAACAGAGACTAGTTGAAGGGGAAGTGACGATGAGTGTTGGAAGTAGTTCCAAGATTGATATGATCATCATCGCACACTGCCTATACTTTCGGGATTAGTGTTAAACCTAAATAAATGTTATTTGGCGTTTGCATTAAGCATGAATTTGATTTGATCGTGTTTATTGCAATACGGTTATTCATTTAAAGTCAGAGAATAATTGTTGTTCTGTTTACATGAATAAAACCTTCAAATGGTCATACACCAATGAAAATAGTTTGTTGGATCTCGATCGTAGTGATACACATATTCATAATATAGATGCCAAAAGATGCAAAGTTAGTAATGATAGTGCAACTTATTTGTGGCTCTGCCGTTTGGGTCATATCGGTGTAAAGCACATGAAGAAACTCCATAAAGATGGATTCGGAATCACTTGGTTATGAATCATTTGATGCTTGTGATCCGTGCCTTTTGGGCAACATGACTAAAAACTCCGTTACCCGGAACAATGGAACAAGCTACTGACTTATTGGAAATAATACATACCGATGTATGTGATCCGATGAGTGTTAAGGCTCGCGGCATGTATCGTTATTTTCTGAGCTTCACAGATGATTTGAGCAGATATGGGTATATCTACTTGATGAAACATAAGTCTGAAACATTTGAAAAGTTCAAAGAATTTCAGGGTGAAGTGGAAAATCATCGTAACAAGAAAAATAAAGTTTCTACGATCTGATCATGGAGACGAATATTTGAGTTACGAGTTTGATCTTCATTTGAAACAATGTGAAATAGTTTCGCAACTCACGCCACCTGGAACACCACAATGTAATGGTGTGTCCGAATGTCGTACTCGTACTTTACTAGATATGGTGTGATCTATGATGTCTCTTATCGGTTTACCACTATTGTTTTGGGGTTATGCATTAGAGACAGCTGCATTCACATTTAATAGGGCACCATCTAAATCCGTTGAGACGACACTGTATGAACTATGGTTTAGCAGTAAACCTAAGCTGTCGTTTCTTAAAGTTTGGAGTTGCGATGCTTATATGAAAAAGTTTTTCAACCTGATAAGCTCGAACCCAAATCGGAGAAGTGCGTCTTTATAGAATACCCAAAGGAAACTGTTGGGTACACCTTCTAGCACAGATCTGAAGGCAAAATCATTCGTTGCTAAGAATGGATCCTTTCTAGAGAAGGAGTTTCTCTCGAAAGAAGTGAGTGGGAGGAAAGTAGAGCTTAATAAGATAATTTGTACCTTCTCCCAAATTGGAAAGTAGTTCATCAGAGAAATCAGTTCCAATGATTCCTACACCAGTTAGTGAGGAAGCTAATGATGATCATGAAACTTCAGATCAAGTTACTACAGAACCTCGTAGGTCTTCCAGAGTACGGTCCGCACCAGAGTGGTACGGTAATCTTGTTCTGAAAGTCATGTTACTAGACCATGATAAACCTACAAACTATGAGGAAGCGATGATGAGCCCAGATTCCGGGAAATGGCTTGAGGCCATGAAATCTGAGATGGGGTCCATGTATGAGAACAAAGTGTGGACTTTGGTGGAGTTGCCCAATGATCGGCAAGCCATATTATATAAATGGATTTTCAAGAGGAAGACATATGCTGATAGTAGTGTTACTATCTACAAAGCGCGACTTGTCGCAAAAAGGTTTTCAACAAAGTTCAAGGTGTTGACTACAATGAGATTTTCTCAAACTGTAGCGATGCTTAAGTCTGTCTGAATCATGTTAGCAATTGCCACATTTTATGAAATCTGGCAAATGGATGTCAAAACTGCATCCCTTAATGGTTTTCTTAAAAGAAGAGTTGTATATGATGCAACCAAAAGGTTTTTTCAATCCTAAAGGTGCTAACGAAATGTGCAAGCTCCAGCGATCCATCTATGGACTGGTGCAAGCATCTCAGAGTAGGAATATACACTTTGATAAGTTGATCAAAGCATATAGTTTTATACAGACTTGCGGTGAAGCCTGTATTTACAATAAAGTGAGTGGGAGCACTACCGCCTTTCTGATAAATATATGTGAGTAACATATTGTTGATCAGAAATGATGTAGAATTTTTCTAGAAATCATAAAGGAATATTTGAAAGGAGTTCTTTAAAAGAAAGACCTCAGTAAAGCTACTTACATATTAAGCATCAAAATCTATTGAGATAGATCAAGACGCTTGATAAGTTTTTTCAATAAGTACATACCTTGTCAAGATTTTGAAGTAGTTCAAAGTCGAACAGTCAAAGAAATAGTTCTTGCTTGTGTTGCAAAGGTTTGAAATTGAGTAAGACTCAAATCCCGACCACGGCTGAAAATAGAAAAGAGAATGAAAGTCAGTCCCTATACCTCAGTCATAGGTTCTATAAAGTATGCTATGCTATGTACCAGACCTATTGTATACCTTGAATTTGGTAAGGGAATACAATAGTGATCTAGGAGTAGAATCACAAGACATTGGTCAAGAATATCCTTAGTGAGGACTAAGGAAATATTTCTCGATTATGGAGGTGATAAAAGAGCCCATCGTAAAGAGTTACATCGGTGCAAGCTTTTACACCGATCTAGATGACTCTAAGTCTCAATCTGGATACATATTGAAAGTGGGAGAAATTAGCTAGAGTAGCTCCGTGCAGAGCATCGTAGACATAGAATATTTGCAAAATACATACGGCCCTGAATGTGACAGACCCGTTGACTAAAGCTTCTCTCACGAGCAAAACATGATCACACCTTAGTACTCTTTGGGTGTTAATCACATAGCGATATGAACTAGATTATTGACTCTAGTAAACCCTTTGGGTGTTGGTCACATGACGATGTGAACTATGGGTGTTAATCGTATACAGATATGAATATTGGTGTTAAATCACATGGCGATGTGAACTAGATTATTGACTCTAGTGCAAGTGGGAGACTGAAGGAAATATTCCCTAGAGGCAATAATAAAGTTATTATTTATTTCCTTATTTCATGATAAATGTTTATTATTCATGCTAGAATTGTATTAACCGGAAACATAATACATGTGTGAATACATAGACAAACTTAATGTCACTAGTATGCCTCTACTTGACTAGCTCATTAATCAAAGATGGTTATGTTTCCTAACCATAGACATGAGTTGTCATTCGATTAACGGGATCACATCATTAGTAGAATGATGTGATTGACTTGACCCATTCCGTTAGCTTAGCACTTGATCGTTTAGTATGTTGCTATTTCTTTCTTCATGACTTATACAAGTTCCTGTAACTATGAGATTATGCAACTCCCGTTTACCGAGGGAACACTTTGTGTGCTACCAAACGTCACAACGTAGCTGGGTGATTATAAAGGAGCTCTACAGGTGTCTCCAAAGGTACATGTTGAGTTGGCGTATTTCGAGATTAAGTTTTGTCACTCCGATTGTCGGAGAGGTATCTCTGGGCCCTCTCGGTAATGCACATCACTATAAGCCTTGCAAGAAATGTATCTAATGAGTTAGTTACGGAATGATGCATTACGTGACGAGTAAAGAGACTTGCCGGTAACGATATTGAACTAGGTATTGAGATACCGACGATCGAATCTCGGGCAAGTAACATACCGATGACAAAGGGAACAACGTATGTTGTTATGCGGTTTGACCGATAAAAGATCTTCGTAGAATATGTAGGAGCCAATGTGAGCATCCAGGTTCCGCTATTGGTTATTGACCGGAAACGTGTTTCAGTCATGTCTACATAGTTCTCGAACCCGTAGGGTCCGCACGCTTAAGGTTTCGATGACAGTTATATTATGAGTTTATGAGTTTTGATGTACCAAAGTTTGTTCAGAGTCTCGAATGAGATTACGGACATGACGAGGAGTCTCGAAATGGTCGAGACATGAAGATTGATATATTGGAAGCCTATATTTGGATATCGGAAGTGTTTCGGGTGAAATCGGGATTTTACCGGAGTACCGGGAGGTTACCGGAAGCCCCCAGAGGCTTAATGGGCCTACATGGGCCCTAGTGGAGAGGAAGAGAGGAGGCAAGGGCTTGGCCGGGCCCCCTCCCCCCTAGTCCGAATAGGACAAGGAGAGGGGGCGGCGCCCCCCTTTCCTTCCTCTCTCCCTCCTCCTTCCCCCCTTCTCCTACTCCAACTAGGAAAGAAGGGAGTCCTACTCCCACCGGGAGTAGGACTACCCCTTGGCGCGCCCTCCTTGGCCGGCCGCCCCCTCCCCCTTGGCTCCTTTATATACGGGGGCAGGGGGGCACCTCTAGACACAACAATTGATCTCTTGATCTCTTAGCCATGTGCGGTGCCCCCCTCCACCATAGTCCTCGATAATATTGTAGCGGTGCTTAGGCGAAGCCCTGCGACGGTAGAACATCAAGATCATCACCACGCCGTCGTGCTGAGGGAACTCTTCCCCGACATTCTGCCGGATCGAAGTTCGGGGATCGTCATCGAGCTGAACGTGTGCTAGAACTCGGAGGTGCCGTAGTTTCGATGCTTGATCGGTCAGGCCGTGAAGACGTACGACTACATCAACCGCATTGTTCTAACGCTTCCGCTTTCGGTCTACGAGGGTACATGGACAACACTCTCCCCTCTTGTTGCTATGCATCACCATGATCTTGCGTGTGCGTAGGAAATTTTTTGAAATTGCTACGTTTCCCAGCACTATGGACCCGTAGGTCTGTGGTAAACTACTCATGCTTCATCGAAAGGGTAATGGTCTTGATGTAGAAGCCCTCCATGATCGAATCCCCCTCCGGTAGGACACCGAAAATGGCCCCTAGATGGGATCTCTCGGGTACAGAAGGTTGCGGTAGTGGAAAAGTGGTTTCGTGGCTTCCCCTGATGCTTTTGGGGTATAAGTGTATATATAGGCGAAGGAACTAGGTCAGGAGGTCTTTAGGGACCCACGAGGTAGGGCGCATTCCCTACCCCCTGGGCGCGCCCTCCAACCTCGTGGCCGCCTGGTTGAGCCTTCGAATTCATCTCCATGTCTCCTGGTTTGCTTCTAGTCCAAGAAAGATCATCGTGAAAGTTTCATTCCGTTTGGACTCCGTTTGGTATTCCTTTTCTGCGAAACTCTAAAACATGCAAAAAAACAGAAACTGGCACTGGGCTCTCGGTTAATAGGTTAGTCCCAAAAATAATATAAAATAGCATATAAATGCATATTAAACATCCAAAACAGATAATATAATAACATGGAACAATAAAAAATTATAGATACGTTGGAGACGTATCAATACCTCTCAAAAATGATCCATTAATAAGGTTGATCAAGTCTTATTAACAACCACTTTCGGTTAGCATGAAACCGATGAACTTTCGTAAATCACTACTTTACCTCAACGGCTATATGAATGTCCCCAACAATAAGCATTTCATAATTCTTTTTAACAGTAGGTAGAGGTAGTTGAAAACTTACAATAGTGATTGTCAGAGATTTTTCAATAACACTAATACCATTCACTTGGAATTTTTTTCTTCGGAAAGTGCACTGTATGCTCATTACCATTGATATGAAAAGTTACCTTGCTTTTATTGCAATCAATAACAGCCCCTGCAGTATTCAAGAAAGGGTCTACCAAGGATAATCGACATGTTGTCGTCCTCGGGCATCTCAAGTATAACAAAGTCAATTAGAATATTAACATTAGCAACAACAACGGGCACCTCCTCACAAATACGGATAGGTATGGCAGTTGATCTGTCAGCCATTTGCAAAGATATTTCCGTCGATGTGAGTTTATTCAAATCAAGTCTTTTATATAAAGAGAAAGGCACAACACTAACACCAGCTCCCAAATCACATAAAGCAGTTTTCACATAATTTATTTTGATGGAGCAAGGTATAGTTGGTATTCCCGGATCTCCATGTTTTTTAGGTACTCCACCTTCAAAAGTATAGTTACCAAGCATGGTGGAGATTTCAGCTTCCGGTATTTTTCTCTTATTGGTGATGATGTCTTTCTTGTACTTTGCATAGGGAGGCACTTTTAAGATATCAGTCAAGCGAGTACGCAAAAAGACGGGCCTCAACATTTCAGCAAAGCATTCAAATTCTTCAGCACCTTTCTTTTTGGAAAGGGCTTAGGTTTTTGAACCCATGGTTCTCTTCCTTACCGTGTTTTCTAGCAACAAAGTCTCTTTAATCATATCTTTTATTCTTTGGTTGTGGGTTATCAAGATCAACAACTCGTTCTATCTCAACATCATTGTCTGGTTCTTTATTATTAGTTTAAGTATCTTCATGAACCTCATCATTATCTTTCTCATTATCAGAAGGTGAGTGTTCAGTACCAGATTGAGTTTCAGTATCAGAGATAGAAACTTCATTATCATTATCAGGAGATTTTTCTACTTCAGGTTCACTAGAGGCAGACAAAGTCCTATTATTTTTCTTCTTCTTTTCCTTTTTAGAAGGACTAGGTCCATCAGTGTTAACTCTTTGAGAGTCTTGTTCAGTTCTCTTTGGGAGTCCCTCGGGATAAAGTGGCTCCCGAGTCATTTTACCTCCTCTGGTTGCTACCCTAATAGCAAAGTCACTTATATTATTGTTCATTTCATCAAGCAACTCTCTTTGAGATTTAGCAACTTGTTCTAATTGAGTTTGAACCATAGAGGCATTCTTTCCTACACCTCTAACATCATTTGATATTCTAAATAACAAGTCACTTAAGCGAGCAATCATATCAGAGTTGTATTCCAATTGTTTCATCACATTTGCATTGAAGAGATCTTGCTTTCTAATGTAATTATCAAACTCATAGAGGCATTGACTAGGATGTTTATTATGAGGATTATCACTATCAACTAATTTCATCAAAGAATTTACCCCTACCACCTTAGGTGGTGGTGGTGTACCAAGCCCATGTATTTCTTCAATAGGAGGTAAATTTTTGACATCCTCGGCTTTAATACCTTTTTCCTTCATAGATTTCTTTGCCTCTTGCATATATTCAGGACTGAGATATAAAATACCCCTCTTCTTCGGAATGGGTTTAGGCGGTGTTTCAGGAGGAGTCCAATCATCATAATTTTTCAATATGTTATTCAATAATTCTTCAGCTTGCTCAATAGTCCATTCCCTGAAAACACAACCAGCACAACTATCTAGGAAATCCCTAGAAGCATCGATTAGTCCATTATAGAAGATATCAAGTATTTCATTTTTCTTAAGAGGATGATCACGCAAAGCATTAAGCAATTGGAGAAGCCCCCCCCCCCCCCGCGTCCAAGCTTGTGGGAGACTCTCTTCTTCAATTTGCACAAAGTTAAATATTTCCTGCAAGGCAACTTGTTTCTTATGAGCAGGGAAATATTTTTTAGAGAAGTAATAAATCATATCTTAGGGACTATGCACACAACCAGGAGCAAGAGTATTGTACCAAGCTTTGGCATCACCCTTTAATGAGAACGGACATAATTTGAGGATATATTAATAGAAAATCTTCTCATCATGAGCAAAAAGGGTGGCTATGTCATTCAACTTAGTGAGATGTGCCACAAAAGTTTCAGTTTCATAACCATGGAAATGATCAGATTCAACCAAAGTAATTAACTCTGGGTCGACAAAGAATTCATAATCCTTATCATCAATAAAGATAGGTGAAGTAGCAAACTTAGGATCATATTTCATTCTAGCATTCAAAGATCTTTCTTTATACTTGCATAATAATTTTTCTAGATCATCTCTATCCTTACAAGCAAGAATATCTCTAGTTGCCTCCTCACCTATTACATAATGTTCCGGTACTTTTGGAAATTCATATCTAGGAAGGCTAGTTCTAATAGGTGTTTCAAGATTTTCCATTTCAAGCTCATCATCAGTTTCAACAATATCATGCTGTCTTACTCTAGTAATTTGTTCATCAAGAAATTCACCTAGTGGCACATTATCATCAAGCAAGGTACTAGCATCATCATGAGTGGCATTCATAGCAGAAGTAGCATCATCAATAACTTGCGACATATCAGAATTAATAGCATGTGGAGGTGTTGCAAGTTTACTTATAACAGAAGGTGAATCTAAAGCAGAGCTAGATGGCAGTTCCTTACCTCCCCTCGTCTTAGAGGGAAAAATCTTAGTCTTAGCATCCTTCAGATTCGTCATAGTGATAATTTGATAATAATCCCCAGTGACCCAACAAATATAGCTATGCTACCCGGCAACGGCGCCAGAAAAAGGTCTTGATAACCCACAAGTATAGGGGATCACAACAATTTTTTAGGGTAGAGTATTCAACCCAAATTTGTAGATTCGACACAAGGGGAGCCAAAGAATATTTGCAAGTATTAGCAGCTGAGTTGTCAATTCAACCACACCTAGAGATTTTCTGCACCAAAGTGATCAGTAGCAAAGTATGATAGTTTTGATAGTAGTAGCAACAACAATAGTAACGGTAACAGTGATGGCAGTGATTTTGTAGCAAGTGCAATAGTGATAGTAGCAATCGTAACTTAGCAAGAACAATATGTAGGAAAATCGTAGGCATTGGATCGGCGATTCGTTGGATGATATTCATCATGAGACCATCATAACCTAGGGCGATACGACACTAGCTCCAGTTCATAAATATAAAGTAGGCATGTATTCTGTAAATAGTCATACGTGCTTATGGAAAGAACTTGCATGACATCTTTTGTCCTACCCTCCCGTGGAAGCGGAGTCCTATTGGAAACTAACGGATATTAAGGCCTCTTTTAATAGAGGACCCGAACAAAGCATTAACACGCGATAAATACATGAAGTCCTCAAACTACGATCATCACTAGGAGTGGTCCCGACTATTGTCACTCTAGGGTTGCCGGATCATAACACGTAGTAGGTGACTATAACTTGTAAGATCAGATCTAGAACAGGATATAATGGTGATAACATAAACTGTTTAGATCTGAAATCATGGCACCGGGCCCAAAGTGACAAGTATTAAGCATGGCAAAGTCACAGCAACATCAATCTCAAAACACAATGGATACTAGGGATCAAGCCGTAACAAAACTAACTCGATTACATGATGAATCTCATCTGACTCCTCACCGACCAGTGAGCCTATGAAGGAATTACTCACTCCCAGTGTGGAGCATCATGGAATTAGTGATGGAGAAGGGTTGATGATGACGAAGATCAAAGATCCCCCTCTCCGGAGCCCCAAACGGACTCCAGATCTGGCCTCCCGATGAAGAACAGGAAGCGGCGGTGGCTCCGTCTCGTGAAACGCGATAATTCTTTCTCCATGATTTTTTCTGAAAAAATAGGATTTTATAGCATTGGTTTGAGGGTCTGCGGGGCCACCAGGTGGGGACAACCCACCTGGGCACGTCATGGAGGGGGTGGCGCACCCTAGTGGGTTGTGCCCACCCAGGTGCCCCCCTCCGGTGGTTCTTGGCTCCATAAATTATCTTTTATTGTATAAAAATCCTCGCAAAGTTTCGTTCCATTCCGAGAACTTTTATTTCAGCACAAAAACAATACCATGGTAGTTCTGCTGAAAACAACGTCAGTTCGGGTTAGTTTCATTCAAATCATGCAAATTAGAGTCCAAAACAAGAGGAAAAGTGTTAGGAAAAATAGATACGATGGAGACGTATCAGCCGTCCATGATGTAAAAAAATCATGGTAGATATGAGGGCAAGGAATTTTTCGGGGAGTTCCTGGTATATGGTGGGTGGTCGAGGCCGAGCAATATAGTGGTTTGCGCATTTCTCTCGTATACGCGCATGTGTGCGAGCCGTGTTCGCTAACTGAACCTGAGCGAGGCGTTCACTTCCTGAACCCGAGCAATTGACCGATCCCTCGCACTATGTATTGAATATGAGTAATCGATCCCACTACATACTGAACATGGGCGGTCGATCCCTTCACTGCTAACTGAACCCGAGCGATTTCTTCGTTGCTAACTGAACCCAATCAATCCCTTCGCTGCTATAACTAAACCCGATCGATTGACCCCATTTGCTGCTTACCGAACCCGATTGATCGATGCGTTGCATCGAGTACCCGCGTGAGACATAAGTTGACCGACCTAGTCGGTTTGTTGCCTCTCGATGAGCAGCGCCCATTGCTGCGGTGCGTGCGGTATGTAGTAGATGGAGTCGAGACTTGCATCAATCAAGCCCTTGCACGAGACATGGTGAGTTGACATAGCCGGTTGGTTGACTGTGGATGAACAATTCCCGTTGCTACCGCCTGCTCGTACTCCCCACCCCAGCCGGTGGGGGTTGGTTCAAATGTAGCCACTGTTTGGTAACAAAATTTAATATCATAATTTCCCTTGCTATCTGTAGTAAGATTTGACCAAGTCAATTCCTAGTTACTTATTATCATTGGGTTCTAGGTATTATAAGGTTACACGAAGAGATACACAATATTCACCATTGTAGCTACAATAATTATATTAGTTTCTATAGTAGCTTGGTTAAATTTACATTAAGGTTATGCCAAATTAAGAAAGAATACAACATATGATGCCATTTTATCCCATGAACTTGTTTCATAATTTGGCATAAGAGTAATGTAAGTTTATCCATGCAACTATAGAAACAAATAGAATTATTGTGCATGCAACGTTTGTGTTGCACCTGTGACTTGTCTATAGTAATGCTATACTTTTGTTGTCGTTTGAAATACTTTATTGATAGTACAAAACATATTTACATGATATGGAACATTTAAATTACATAGGTGGAGTATATATGTAGCATCAGCACGCACGATAGATTGTGGACTTCGAGAAGATGTGATCACTTGATAAGAATGCACCTGATTGGTGAACCGTCAGATCCAACCAATCTTAGAGGTAAGCAGTGCAACATGTATAATCCGGTCTCGACGTATTCTAGCTTCAGATGTTCAACTAATATGATATCCTGACAGAACAAAGTAAGTGAATCAACCAATGACTTCAATCAATAACGCAATCTCTTGCAAAGTAAGTTCATTAAGAATGTATTTTTGTCAGTGGATTAGGGAAATAGGGCGCATATGGCTACATGATTACAGACTAAAGGACAACAAGGTTAACAGATGCCAACCACTGTTTACTTCTTTTTGCACTCGGGTAAGGGAAGCATGCTAACATCTTACCGCATTTTTTAAGAAGGCCACATGGGTAGAGCGTGCGTGATCAAATGATGCAACAGATAAATAGTCCAGACCTGCAGATTTGCTACGTTAATTTTTATGCTAAATAAGGTAAGGAAATATATTTATTTGATTCACCAAGCAAAAAGGTTATACAAGTGATAAAATATAATAGAAAATATACACCAAATCATGAAGAAAAAATAATATAAATACCACCGTGTCATATGCAATTCCAAAAAGAAGCCACTTACCAACTAGCTTGATGTCGGTGTTGTCAACAAGCCACTGGGCACCATCCTCCGTAAATCCAACGTAACTCATATCACCTCCTTCCTTCCACATGAGTCCCCTATAAATCATTTGCTTAGATGCATGTATTATGATATGGTAAAAATACATTATCTACTTGAAATGTGCCCTAAAAAGAGGCCATACCTGTCCGTGTTCAATGTCCTGAAGAGAACTCGACGAACACCTTTGGGTATATTTAGGGATTCCATTGCTTTAGCTGCATAGAATTAGTGGGGAATCATCTACCGGATGCTAGGTGGCATCCATGATAACTATAATATAATTAGTTAGCACAAATATCAACAATTGTGTTTCTATTGAAATGGAGAACACTAGAATCATATCGTATTATATATTTGAGAGTGATCCACACTAATTCTATTTATCTTAACATGAAACTATGCCACTTCAATATGGAAGAGAAAAGAGTCACCATGACATGCTAACATCCATGGGAAAAGATTCACCACGACATGGACATGCGTTGAAAATGATTCACCACAACGTGTAACCATGCATGTGAAAACTATTACAATTCTTGTATTTCACAAATATCTTATATATATACAATGATCAAATATTCATGTTCCAATTCCAATAAAACATATAACCAACAATTTTCATACTAACGTGCAAGGTATCATCTAGTATAACTAATACATGATTCTCCCTTAACATATTTATCTCAACATGCAGCAATGTCACATCAACACGCAACCGTGGATGCGAACAGACTCAGCTAAAAATCCAACCACGAATGCAGAAATGCTCAAATGTCTTAGTTATATTATACTACTTATATTCAATAAACATTTCGTAATTATACAACAATCGTATGTTTTTACATTTTTAGTTTGTATATTATTAATCAAAACATTTATGTTCATATAACCAAATCTCGTTCACCCGCAAAAAAAAAATCTCATTGGAATTTATAGCAAAAATCCCAAAGCAACCCACACGGGGTATCATCTAGTAATCTTAGTGTGCAATGGTTCATAGCAAAATTCATGTATCTAAAAAAGGAACTCTCTTCCTCGCTTTGCTCTTTGTTTTGGGGGGTCCAAGTCTACCCACTGCCCTCTTTCCCCTCCTCTCTCTCTCTCTCCACCCACCTCTTGCCGCATCCGGATGAGGCAGCAGTAGTGGAGAACATCGATAGAAGGCAAGGTGGCGGCCCTAGGTCGTGGATCTGGTGGAGGCTCTTCTTGTCGGCATGACAAGGGAAGCTAGACCACAACAGGCTACAATGCGGCTTGATGCATAGGGGGTCTAGGTCCCAATGCCCAGATATATATATATGGCGGTTGCGGTGGCGAACGTGGGTGCATGTGGTGCTAGCGGTTGCCATGCATATTCAAGGGGGTGTGCGGTGGGCTTTGCTCTAGCGTGGTTCCCGAAAGTCGGGGAAGAAGCAGATGTCGGTTGGTGTCGCGAGGAGCGACAAGATGGTCTGACTTGCTATGGATCTGGGTCCCGGCATCTTGTTCCAGTGATAACTATGGCTACTTATTGCGCATGGGGTCAGCGTTCACGGGCCTGTGGCAGCAGCAGTGGTGGTCTGACCAGACTCTTTCAAAGCCTAGGGCTCAGGCAGGTGATGCAGCACCAAGTGTAGCACATGCTACCGGTCGTTGACCGGGACATACGACGACGATGCCCACAGGGGCCGCTTCATTCTTGAAGGCGTCATAGGCGACATGCTCGCTCCACTGTCCGGGGCAACTCCGAGGGAAACCCCAAACCCTCTAGGAGATCAGAAAATGATGCTGCTAGGCGTCACACCTATTGGGCGTCTTTTTTGAAGTTCGATAGCAGCCGGAGGGACTACTAGTATGTGGTGATTATCGTTGGTGTTGCTTAGAGCATCTCCACCCACGCCCCCAGGAACGCCCACCAGGCCACTTTTCTAGCACCGGCAGCAAAAAAATTCTCCCACTCACGCCCCCAAGTCCTTGTTTTTCGTCGGATTGGAGCAAAAATAGCCCCGGTGACCCCAGCCCACACCCAGCCTACCGGGGGCGCTTGGGGCCGCCTGCACTCCTTTTTGCATGCCGAAACCCCAGGCCAAAATTCTCGCCGGCAGCCCCCCAGATGGCGAAAAAAATTGCCTCCTCGGGGGCTCAACGGCTGGAGATGCTCTTAGCCGATGTGATTTGGGTTCGATCAAATGGAGCTTGACCTGACGTTATCATCCGAAGCTAGTTAGTTTAGCAAGTTTTGACACTCCTCGGGTGACCTTGGTTCGGTATGACACTTCTCCCTCGTTTTGAGTGGTGTTTTCAGATGGCAACCAGACGGCCAACGCCTATAGTAGAGTTTATGTTTTCCCTTCTCCCTGCATTAAGTTGAGCTGTTGGTGTGCTCGTCCCAAGCATTGTAAACTGATCTCATACTTTTGACGAATGAAAAGGAAACAGATCATGATTCTGATAAACCAACAATTGAATACACCATACGAGTAAAGTACTGGTATCTCATATTTTCGTGTCATGTTAAATTAATATCTAACATGGTATATAAGAAGTTTGCTAGCATGGTGATTCACCAATGATGTGATGGAGGAGCTGGAGCTCCATGGAAGGAACGGAAAACTTGCATGCCTACCTGTTATGTTTGTGTGTCTCGGAACATCGACCAGTAATGCGGGACCTGTCCAGCAATAAAAACAAATCATTCTCTCTAAAAAAAAGTACAAATCATTTAGTACAAGCCATTGTTTTTCAAACATAATGCAATCGCAAATGCTCACGTATATTTGTCACTACTCGCCAACCATTTGAACCAAGTTGATTGTACCGTGTGCGCACATATGGCAGGCCGGAGAGTGACAAGATCATCAAACCTTGGCTTTGGTCGGAGAAAACCGGGGAGCTCACCGTTGAGGACTTCGAGGTCGAGCGTGTCGACGTCGAGGCCGGCGGCGAAGTGGGCCTGGTTAAAGTGCCCCGGCGCGTCGACGTGGGTTCCTATGTGGCACTCCATGCTGAGCTCCGACAAGTTGTAGTCTGACCCGTTCTCCATCGACTCCTTGAGCCGCACGATGGGCCCCACCGTCGCGCCCGGCGCGTACGCCGGCATGCCCGGCCGGAACGCGTGCGTGATGTCCACGATGCGCCCGCCGCCGTACTCCTCCAGCCCCGGGCCGTAACGCCGACCAGCCGCGCCTGCGGCAGAGGAGGAGGAGGAGGAGGAGCCACCCAGGTCCAGCGCCGGCCCGCAGGTGTCGGTCTCGGTGTCCGCGTAGCCTGGGTGCGCGTCGCCGGTCGCCGTGGCGAGAGCATGGTGCGCGGGGAGGAGGATCAGCAGGAAGATGGTGAGAGCCACCGGGGCCGCCATGGTGACCCACTTGATGTGCCGAACGCTCTTGCTCTGGAGTATGTGGATCCTGGGGAGTGATCGTTCTGCTTCTCACGTCGGCTGATAGTGTTAAGACGTGGTAGCAGAAACCACATATAATTTCTAGTTTGTCCAAACAGTCCCCGGCAAAATATCTACTTGTGCGGTCGTGTCCATCTCTCGGAAATGCGACCATACGTTCATTCCATTGATAGGTTTATATGGTTTGAAAATTTTGTCATCAAATACTATATATTTTTTTCGAAAAGATCAAATACTATATATAATCGATATGTATTTTTGTTTTATTCATATATTCAATTCAAATATTCATGCTTCACATAATCAAATCTCTTGAAATATTGCAACCGATGCCCGCGTCAACGCACAACGTATCATCATCTTAGTACGTGATAAATAGCAAAACATGTTAAATCTCCACTCCGATCTCCTTCCTCCGGCATCCCATGCTCTTGTCGCGACCAGATCTGGGACCTCCATTGCCCTTTCTTCAAGCTCCTCCACCTCCCTGGCCAAAGCAGTCGAGCTCGCGTGCCTCCCGGCCGGCGGATGCTCCGACCTCGCCGCATGCTGCCCTAGCTCTCGCCGCTCAGCTTGCCGCGACGGCCCTCCAAGGTGGGCCCGGCCATCCGGGGCCACCTCCAGAAACCCGCGACGAGGCGGCCACTTCGACACCACTGGCGGCCGCTCCAACCTTGCCGCCCGCTGCCTCGGCTCCCGCCGCTCAGCTTGCAGCGGCGGCCCTCGCCCCGGCCATCCGAAGCCACCTCCACAAGCCCGCGATGACGTCGACCACTCTCGCACCATCGCTTCTTGCTGCCGCCCGATGTCGAGCCCGATTCGAACTATTCGGTAGCGAAGCTCCGTTGCGCCCTCCCACGGCAGGCGTGCGTGCCCTCGATGGATGGGGGCTGAAGGTCGTCGTCACTGCTAGTGCGGACTCCGACCTGGACCTCAAGACATTGTTGCCTTCACCTCCCAATGAGGTTCCTATAGCCTCTCCTGGGTTCGTTGGGCTAGGATCTCCGCTGATGCCACCGACTACGACACCGATGAGGAGGAGTTGGCACCGCAGACACCGTGAGCTTCCTCAGTGACGTGTGTGGAGCGTGAGGCGGAGGTGTGAGGGGAGCGGCAAAAGGTGGTGCCTCCTCTGCGTTCGGATTTGGAGATTGGCGAGGATGTTTCCACCGTGAGGCAGCCCCGCAATTCCTGGGTGTTAGCTCCAAGTAGGAACGCGTTGGGGGCTGACAGCTCGTCTCGAGAGGGCGCCGCCCGACTCCCATTGCTTTCTGCGACCCTATTGTCAATGTGTGGCGCCCGCATCCAGCATGGCTGAGAGACAGGTATTTTTGGTGCCTCTGTTGAGGCCACCGCGCACACTTCTGCAGGGATCCTATACGATGCACAGGCCGCCTTCAATCCGGTCACATCGCTCGCTTTTGCCGTGCAAAGAAGTATGTTCACCAAACTTTGGCGCACCAATGTCCTGCTCCATCGCCTGCACCCACCAATGAAGTCACCACAACAGATGTGCAGTTCCAGTCTATCTTGACTGTGCAAGTCGGGTTGGCGGAGGAGACCAAGTTGCGTCGCGACTGCCTTGCGTAAGTTGGGAGTGTTTTGGGGAGAGCGGAGGCCGCCCTCGCCAAACTAGAGGTTGTGCCAGTTGTGTCTTTGCTGCCTAAACTTGCCGCCCGCTGCCTCAGCTCCGACCTTGCCGCCCACTGCCTTAGCTCCCGCCGATCAGCTTGCGGCGGCGGCGCTCGCCACGGTCATCTGAGGCCACCTCCACAAGCCCGCGATGACGCCGACCACTCCCGCACCACTGGCTTGCTGCCGCGGCCCCCAGTGTCGGGCCCTATTCAGACTGTTCTGGTAGCAGAAGCTTCGTTGTGCCCCTCCTATGGGTAGGTGCGTGCCCCTGCCTAGATGGATGGGGGCTGGAGACTGTCGTGACTGCTAGTGCGGACTCCGACCTTGATGTCAAGACATTATTGCCTTCACTACCTAGTGAGGTCCCTGTAGCCCCTCCTAGGTTCGTGTGGGTTGGGACCTCCGCTGATGCCACCGACTACGACACCAATGAGGAGGAGTTGGCACCGCAAACACCGCGGGCTACCTTAGTGACGTGTGTGGAGCGTGAGGCCGAGGTGTGCGGGGACCAGCAAAAGGTGGTGCCTCTTCTGCGTCCGGATTTGGGAGATTGTCGAGGATGTTTCCAGCGTGAGGTGGCGCCACAATTCCTAAGTGTTATGCTCCATATGGGAATGCGTTGGGGGCTGGTAGCTCGTCTCGAGAGGGCGCCGCCTGTCGTGGTTCTAAGTCTGACAGTAGAGTGGGGGTAGGTAAGGAGAGGCAAGGTCCTAACTATGGAGTAGTTGTGAACACAAGCGATGTACGAGTTCAGGCCCTCCTCGGAAGAAGTAAAAGCCCTACGTCTCGGAGCCCTGAGGCGGTCGAGTGGATTATGAGTGTAGGTATTACAAGAATCTGAACCCCTCTATCTGTGGAGGGGGTGGCTTATATAGAGTGCGCCAGGACCCCAGCCAGACCACATAATGGAGAGGTTAAAGTACATTAAGCCTGGGGCGTTACTAGTAACGCCCCTCATAAAGTGCCTTAACTATCATCAAGTCTATTCAATAGCAAGCCGTTGTGTTGCAGAGTGTCTTCTGACCTTCTGGTGGTCGAGTGAGTCTTCATGGTCGAGTGCTTCCAGTCAGTCGAGTGGGTTCCTCTTTGGTCGACTGGAAGATGATCTCTTCTAAGAGTGTCCTTGGGTAGGACGTTTAGGTCAGGCCTATGACCCTACCCTAGGTACATGAATCCATCATTAGCCCCCGAATGGATTGAGGCTTGGGTGAAGGAGGAGTTGACGTTGTTTCCGATTGGCTTTTTCATACTGGCTATGTGTTGTCTTGGATCGAGATCTTTTCCGTTGATAACAAGCAACTTTTCTTCAGTCGACTCGATCCATTCTTATTCTCTAGTCGAGTGACCTTTTTTACTTCGCTATTCCCGAGCGACGGATCGCAGGAATTCTCGCACTTGACAGACCGATCTGTCTCTCACGGATCTCGCGGGATACGAAATTTGGGGAAGCCGCAAGCGGAACGCATCATGGCCTTCGGATGGGACATAACAGGGCGCCTCGATCTCGCTACCGCTTTTACGCCACGTATCATGCAGTGCAACTGTTTCGGGATATGATTGGATTGTTCGGGTCCACCTGTCATCCACTCGGAAGGGATGCTACAAATGCGACTCGTGAGGGTTTCTGCACAGTACCCCGTCTTTCCTCCTCTGCTCTCTTCGTCCCTGCCCTCAGCAACTGCTGTCGCTCCTGCTACTTTCTCCCTTGCGCATTCCGCCGACGGCCATGGGCAAAGAGAAGACGGCGGTGCTGGAGCGCGCGAAGAAGGCGTCGGCGGCGGAGAAGGCGTCGCGCATCGAGAAGGCGAAGGGAGATCTACCAGCGCGGCGGTTCTCGTCGAGATCCCGCTTGCGAAGGGCTGGGTCCAGGAGATTGGATCCATCGACCATCGTGGAGAAGGATCTCCTCGATATAATAACGATGGGCTGATCCCCACGGCGCCATGAGGCTTCACCGCCAAGAGTGGCAGCCTCGGTAGGAAGAGGGTGAGTGTGTGCTCCTGGCCACCCATGTTGATCGAGGATTTTCGCTGCCGCCAGTGTTTTCTTTCGGGTTTCTGAATTTCTTGAGCCCAGCTCCACCATTTTACTCAAACTCCATCGCGTATCTTGCTGCGTTTGTGTCTATGTGCGAAAACTTCCTGGGCTATCGACCGCACTGGGGTTTGTTCAAGTATATCTTCACATGTCGCTCTCAGACTGTGAAGAAGGCAAGTCCTGGTGACGAGAAGACCCAAGTAGTCCAGATGTGCGGTGGCCTAGGGGTCCAATTGAGGAGTAAGAGCACCTTCCCAGCCATGTCTTTTCCCAAGTCGGTCAGGGGCTGGCAGTCGACCTGGTTCTACTGCCGGAATGAGACGACGCCGGGACAGTCGACTGGTCTTCCTGCATTCGCCATGAGTCGAGTGAACAGACCCTCCTCCCTGAAGGTGGTTCCAGAGGAGAGAACTGAGGTGAAGATGTTGATGGATCGCGTGGTATAGCTGGTTCGGGACGGTGTGACTGGTATGGACATCTTGGAGGTTTTTCTTCGGAGGCGAATCCAGCCTCTTGATTCGAAGCCCTTGCATGTGGCTGTATCATGACACCAAGGCGAGACTCGCGTCCACCCGGAGGCAGTCGACGATGCCATAGTGGAAAGATGGATGGCTGCGATCACTAGGAACAAGGACAACCCTCGCGGATCCCGGAGGATTTCCCCACTTGACCACAACAGCGTTCCAGAAAAGGTACATTTGCTCTGTTTTCCATTGTATATCTGTCGAATGTGTTTCTGTGATTTGGTCGATTGAGCTCTGCTTTGATATTTCCAGGCCCTTACCGAGCTATACTCAATGCCCAATGGCGCTCAGACTCCGGCGAGGAGGGAAGAAGTGGGCGTAGAGCCAGAAGAGTGGGATTCAGACGCTGCTAAAGATGACGACGACGACGATGATGATGACGAGGATGATGATGACGAGGATGAAGAGGAGGAGGTTGCACCACCGCGCTCGGAGAGGCGGTCAAAACTTGTGCACGACCCTTCGACTGAACGTGGTAAGGGAGTTGCGACTGCCTCGCAGTCGACCAAACGCCCTCGGACCGCTTCTCCGGTGCCGACTGAGAAGGCGCCGAAGCAGTCGAAGGTAGCTCCGTCGAAGCCAACCAAACCCTTGCCAAAAATGAAAGTGTCCATCCCCACCATATCAGGGTAAACAAATCACTTAAGTCTTCTTGTTCTGTACAAATTCTGTCTCTGGTTGATACTTGAACCGGTCAACTGATTCTTTGGAACTTCAGTGCTGCGACTTCCGAAACCTCAGGCAAGGCCGAGGACCATGAGATGGAGGACGCGGCAACCTCAAATCCCGGTAATGCAACTTTTAATCTTGTTCTTGGTCGACTGATTCATAGTTTCTGACTTTGACTCTTTTCTGAAGCTCCAACCAACGACATTATCACCCTTCCCGACGACGATGATGAGGATGAGGAACCATTGAGGAATAGGAGGAGCAGGAAGGCATCTACTGGCAAGGCAGCCCAAAATGTGACGGCGCCCGAGACTGTTGCGACGGAAGGGGAGGCTGGCACTCGACATACCGTGTCTTTCGCGGTGCCGCTGACGAGTGCTCGACTCACTTCGTCGAGTGCTGGGCAGCCTTCGATCTTCGCCACGCACCACGTCCCGGAGGACCAAGCTAGTGCTGCTAAGGAGGCGATCCGTCAAGCGAGGATCATGATGGAGCGGTGAAGATCGTTCGGGATGCGAGTCAAGCAGCTTCGACGCGAGCTCCGCCCTTGAGCAATGTTGGTCGATCGACCACCGCTGCTCTGTTAGGATATGCTATCAAAAACTTTTCTTTTCGAATTCATAGCAGTCACCCACTAGGTGTGTTGGTAAAAACTCCGTGATTAGCGGGGCGCGCTGAGTGCACCCGCCGGGTGTAGTCCCCAAGGTTAAGGTCATTGCTGGCATCGGTCTTAAACTTTATAAGTAAATCTTGATCATCACCGAATGAAGCGAATGGGTTTTGAAACCGGTGGGCACTGCTGAGTGCACCCTTGGGTGTAGTCCCGAGGCGTGGTCGATGCTGGCGATTGATTACGATCTGAAGAAGTTTGGTCGATTGGTCGACTCTTTTTTGGGTCGTGGTCGACTGCATTGAATAAGACCGGTGGGGGCACGCTGAGTGCACCCAGGGTGTAATCCCGAGACTACGGTCGAATGCTTGTATTCGACTGTAGTCTTAGAAACGCATCATTTTTCTTTATTCACTCGGAAGTGAATCATCTTTGACATTTTGTCGGTTGATTCTTCGTA
This sequence comes from Aegilops speltoides, assembly GCA_021437245.1. NCBI lineage: Eukaryota > Viridiplantae > Streptophyta > Magnoliopsida > Poales > Poaceae > Aegilops > Aegilops speltoides. The sequence goes on from CM038146.1 coordinate 179,115,500, forward strand.
GAAATCTTGTGATCTTGCGACGCGCTATACTGAACTGGAACAGAAGCATATTCAGCTCGAGTTGGACTTGAAGCTAGTGCAGGAGAATCTGACGAAGGCAAAGGAGGAGACCAAAGGTATGTTTGGTGAGACTTGACGACTCCTTCTCCCTCATTTGCTTCACACGACTTTCTTTGTAATTTGAGGCAAGGTGAAGGAGGCCCAGAGGAAGAAGGAGCTTGAGCTGTTCGAGAAGATCAAGCTTGCCGACGAAAAGCTAGCCTCGATCACTAAGCTCGAGCAGACAACACCAATCAAGGCTGCTTTGGCCATTGCCACCAAGGATGTTGATCGACTGAAAGCTGACAAGACTACTCTGACTGAGAGGATCAACCAGTTGACCGGGAAGAAGAATGACCTGGAAGGCTTCTTGGGTGGTCTTGCTAAAAAATTGTTCCTTATGCTCGAAGGTAATCTTCTTCACTCGACCAATTCTTCCAACTGTTATGTTCCCAGTCGACTATTTTCTTGATTCGGGTTTTGTCTTTGCGAGTTACATCGCAACTTTGAAGAAGAAACCAGCCAGCTGGAGACGAACCTTGACCCTGTCAATTCTCCGGTGAATGATGAAACTGCCATGAACATCTTCCAACTGGAGTCCCGTGTTGCCGCTGTCGTGGATTACCTCGCAAGGCTGAAGGTTGCTACGTCCCGCATCGACTCGACGCTCTGGCCCGGGGAGACACTCCAAAATGACCTCGAGTCGTTGATGGCTCGACTGAACGCCGTCCCCGACCGAGTGCAAGAGTGGAAGAAGTCTTGACTCGGTGTGGCGCAGATGTCGCATACAATAATGCGCGCGAGTCCATTGCAAGGATGCCCGAGAAGATCTGTTGGCGGCTCTCGAGTGGCTAACACCAAGAAACACGACTTGGTCCTTCATGGAGACTTTCATCGCTGCTGCTACATGGATTGCAGATGGGATTGACCTTGACGAGTTCGTTGCTCCATCCAGCCCTCCACGGGAGGGGTAAAAACTTTCCTTGAGTCTTACACTTTAAATTTGCCTCGGTATGCGAGTGGAATTATAACCGATAAAACCTTAACAGGCTTAACGCTGAGCACTCTCGGTTCCTTGGTATCGACCTAAATTTGGATTGGATGTTTGGATATGATTGCTTTTGGCTTGAATTGCCCTTTGCAAAGTTAACGACAAGATGCCCACTGCGATCGACTTATTCCTTAGGCGAGCACCGGACTGCAGCTAAGCCCCAGTGAGAGGTTTGCTCTTCACTCGGTAGGATTCTTATACCTTAGGCGAGCACTGGGCTGCAGCTAAGCCTCCAGTGAGAGGTTTGCTCTTCACTCGGTAGGATTTTTATACCTTAGGCGAGCACTGGGCTGCAGCTAAGCCCCAGTGAGAGGTTTGCTCTTCACTCGGTAGGATTTTTATACCTTAGGCGAGCACTGGCTGCAGCTAAGCCCCCGAGTGAGAGGTTTGCTCTTCACTCGGTAGGATTTCTTATACCTTAGGCGAGCACTGGGCTGCAGCTAAGCCCCCGAGTGAGAGGTTTGCTCTTCACTCGGCAGGATTTCCGTTATATTTGTGGTGGCTCGAAGGAGAGGGTCATGATCGACCTGCACCTCGTCTTCCTTGCGAACGCACATCATACTTATGGTGTAGCTCGGAGGAGAGGGTCGCAGTCGACCTGCACCTCGTCTTCCTTGCGAATGCACATCATACTTATGGTGTAGCTCGGAGGAGAGGGCCGCAGTCGACCTGCACCTCGTCCTCCTTGCGGGTACACATTGTACTTATGGTGTAGCTCGGAGGAGAGGGTCGTAGTCGACCTGCACCTCGTCCTCCTTGCGGGTACACATTGTACTTAGGGGAGTCCTTGGACTGCAGTTAAGCCTCCGAGTGGAAGTCTGGCTTACCACTTGGTAGGATTTTTAATAACTTAGGCGAGCACTGAGCTGCAGCTAAGCCTCCGAGTGGAAGTCTCGCTTACCACTCGGTGGGATTCTTATACCTTAGGCGAGCACGGGCTGCAGCTAAGCCTCCGAGTGGAAGTCTGGCTTACCACTCGGTAGGATTTTTAATAACTTAGGCGAGCACTGAGCTGCAGCTAAGCCTCCGAGTGGAAGTCTGGCTTACCACTCGGTAGGATTTCTTATACCTTAGGCGAGCACTGGGCTGCAGCTAAGCCTCCGAGTGGAAGTCTGGCTTACCACTCGGTAGGATTTTTAATAACTTAGGCGAGCACTGAGCTGCAGCTAAGCCTCCGAGTGGAAGTCGCTTACCACTCGGTGGGATTCTTATACCTTAGGCGCAGCGGGCTGCAGCTAAGCCCCGAGTGGAAGTCGGCTTGCCACTCGGTGGGATTTTTATAACTTAGGCGAAGCGGATTCGCAGCTAAGCCTCCGAGTGGAAGTCGGCTTACCACTCGGTAGGATTTGTACAAACTTAGGCGAAACGGATTCGCGACTAAGCCACCCACTGGGGGAAAATTTTACTGGACAAAAATAAAAAGTGACAAAAATTATGAAGGAATTATGACACTATTATTTCGAAGCCCATGAACTACAGAAGTATTTTATTACAACTCTTCCGAGTGAAAAAACTTTAAGTATAAAACGGGCGGAGCAAATCCGCGTTCCAAGCTCGGGGCTCTTCGATATTGTGTTCGACGTTGTAGAGACGATATGCCCCATTGTGGAGAACCTTTGTGACGATGAAGGGCCCTTCCCGGAAGGAGCGAGCTTATGTTGTTTCGCTGATCCACTCGAAGGACCAGATCCCTTCTGGAAGGCTCGACCTCTCACATTTCGGCGTAAAAGGCGGCGCAAGTCTTCTTTGGTAGATGGTCGGCGGATCGAGCCATCTCCCTTTCCTCTTCTAGGAGGTCGATTGCATCTTGGCGTGCTTGCTCAGCTTACGCTTCATTGTAAAGTTAAATTCGGGAGCATTGTGAAGGAGATCACTCGGTAGGACTATACGCTCCATAGACCAGAAGAAGGGAGTTCTTCGGTCGACCGATTAGGCGTGGTTCGCAAACCCCAAAGCGAAGGAGTTCGTCAACCCAAGCTCCGGCCGCATGCTTGAGATCTCGCATCGATCGGGGCTTGGACCCTTGAGGATTAATCCGTTGGCTCGTTACTGCTGTCCATTCGACTATGGATGTGCGGTGAAGCGTAGTCGACTCGTGTGCCTTGGGCATTGCAGAAATCCTTGAATTCTTCCGAGTCAAAATTTGACCCATTATCCGTGATAATCTTTGCGGGACCCCATATCTGAATGTCGGCTCTCGATGAAGGAAACAGCGAAGCCGGCGTCAAGACTTTTGATTGGTTTAGCTTCAATCCACTTGGTGAACTTGTCATTGCTACCAAGTACATCGTGAAACCGCTCCGACCTGTCCGCAAGGGACCGACCATGTCCAACCCCATCTTGCAAAAGGCCAAGCGAGTGGAATGGTCTTGTGGTTGTGAGCTTGTGTGACATATTGGAGTAGAACGGCATCCTTCGCACTTGTCCACTATTTCTTTCGCCATCTCATTTGCCCTTGGCGATAAAATCCGGCTCGGTATGCTTTGGCTACAATGGTCCGAGAGGGCGCATGGTGACCACAGGTCCCAGTGGATGTCATTGAGTATGACTCGACCTTCTTACGGCGTTATGCATTTTTGTCGACTCCGTCGGCTTTCTATCTAACTGTCCTTTGATAACGGTAAAAGCTTTGGATCGACGGACGATCTGCCGAGCCTCTTCCTCATCCTCTGGGAGTTCCTTCCTCAGAATATATGCGATGTATGGGATTGTCCAATCGGGAGTGACCACTAAAACTTCCATTACCAAGTCGACCACTGCCGGGACCTCAACCTCAGTCGAGTCCGTGGCACTCTTGGGCTGTGGAGCTTCCTCTGTGAAGGGATCTTCTTTAACTGACGGAGTGCGTATATGTTCCAAAAATACACCACTCGGAATGGCTTCTCTTTTGGAGCCTATCTTCGCCAGATCATCTGCAGCTTGATTTTTTGATCGGGGATGTGATGGAGTTCCAACCCCTCGAACTTCTTTTCCGGCTTCCTCCTTGCATTGCGATATCCGATCATATTTGGGCTTCTCACGCCCCACTCCTTCATTACTTGATTGACCACTAGATCTGAGTCGCCATAGACCATCGGCTGACGGACGCCGAGCGAGATGGCCATGCTAATCCATATAAGAGGGCCTCGTACTCTGCCTCATTGTTGGAGGAATCAAAGTGAATCTGGAGCACATACCTAAGCTTATCTCCTCTGGGGAAACCAAAACAACCTGACAGAGAACCATTCAGCATCTTGGAGCCGTCAAAGAACATGGTCCAATGCTCGAGTGAACTTCGATCGGCTGCTTTGTTGTTCAATCCACTCGGCAAGGAAATCCGCTATAGCACAGGACTTAATGGCTTTCTTTGCCTCGAATTTGATATCAAGGGAAGAAGTTCAATCGCCCATTTCGCCACTCGACCGGTTGCGTCTACATTGTGCGGGATCTACGATAAAGGGGCGTCAGCGGCGGTGTGATAGAATGATCGAGAAATAATGAGCAACCTTCTTTGTGGTCATGTATATACCATACACAAGCTTCGATAATGAGGATATCTCTGCTTGGATGGAGTCAAGACTTGGACAAATAATACACCGGCGCTGAACTTTGAAGGCCTTTCCTTCCTCTTCCGCTCGACCGTAAGCACAATCTTGACAACTTGTCCGATGGCTGCAATGTAAAGCAACAGAGGCTCTTTTTGATAGGAGCAGCAAGCACCGGCTGGGTGGAGAGCGAGCTTTTAGCTCGGCAAGCGCTGCATCAACTACGGAGTCCACTCGAATTTGTCGGCCTTCTTCATCGATCGGTAAAGAGGCAATGCCTTTTCACCGAGTCGTGAGATGAATCGACTTAAAGCGGCCAAGCATCCAAGAAGCTTACGGGCGTCGTGCACTTTCGCCGAGGGCATTTCATTCGGAGAATAGTGCCGATCTTTTCGGGGTTAGCATCGATCCTCGTTCGGAAGCGAAAACCGAGTAATTTTCCACGGGAACTCGAATGTGCACTTTGACGGATTGAGCTTGATATCGTACCTTCCGAGGTTGGCAAATGTTTGGCGAGGTCGCAAGCAGGTCGGAACCTTTTCGTGACTTAACGGCGATATCATCCATATACACTTCCACATTCGGACTGATTTGGTGAGAAGACACTTCGAATCATTCGCATAAATGTGGCTCCGGCATTCTTGAGGCGAATGGCATGGTGATATAGCGAAGCACCGAATGGAGTGATGAAAGCTGTTTTATTTCATCTGAGATGGATCGATGGTACCGGAATATGCATCTAGAAAAGACAATCTCACATCCCGGTCGAGTCAACAATTTGATCTATGCGGGAGAGGAAAATGATCCCGGGCAAGCCCGATTGATGTGCTTAAAATCAATGCACATGCGGAGTGAGTTGTCCTTCTTGGGAACCATAACGAAATTAGCAAGCCACTCGGAGTGATATATCTCTCGGATGAATCCTGCTGCCAACAGTCGAGCCACTTCTTCACCAATAGCTTTTCTCTTACGACGGCGGACGCCAAGATGCTCTTTGACTGGTTTTTCTTGACTTGTCGACTCGTGGCGATGCTCAGCCAGTTCCAGGAACACGGCATGTCGGTGGCTTCCATGCGAAAATGTCCGATTCTCACGGAGGAACTGGATGGCGCTTCTTCCTATTTGGTCGAGTGTTGTGGAGATGTGGGTTGGGGCTGCATTGGGATCGGTCGGGTGAATATGGGTGGCTTCATCTCACGCACGGTGAAATGCGACTCGTGGTTGGCTTCTTGGATCGTAACAAATCTTTCGGATCTGCGTTTTGCTTGTATTCGTCGAATTCGACCGCTGTCACTTGGGAGTCGGCAATCTTGAGCCCTTAAAGCACTCTTACGCCTTCTTCCGATCGCGGTGGCGGTGATCACTCCCTTTGGGCCTGGCATTTTCAGTTTGAGGTACACGTAGCATGGTCGAGCCATGAAGCGTCGTGGCTAGCCTCCCAAAATGGCGTGGTATGCACTCGAAAGTCCACAACCTCAAAGGTCAACTTTTCCTTGCGAAAGTGCTTGGAATCACCAAAAACCACATCCGGGGCTATTTGGCGAGTGAGTTGGCCTTCTTCCTGGTATGACTCGTGGAAACTCATATTCTTTGGTGCTCGGGCGGGACATCGGAATGCCCATTCCTTTCAGCGTATCCGCATATAACAAATTCAGCCCACTACCACCATCCATCGGCACTTTTGTCGATCGAGTGCCTTCGACAATTGGATCGACCACCAGCGCTTGCCGCCCGGGGTGGCAATGTGAGTCGGTGATCAGATTGGTCGAATGTGATGGGTGTTTGGGACCACTTCACATAACTTGGCTTTCTTGGGGCAACCATGTTCACCTCACGGTTAATGACTTTCGATCGACTTTTGCTTTCCACATCCGCGAAGATCATCAGTGGAGTTGACATGCGGATATTCTTCCTCCTTGTCCTCTTTGTCTCCGGCCTTGTCGGCTCCTTCTCCTTGTCCTTAGACTGTTTTCCTGGCTGCTTTGGATCGAGGAGTCGACCTTTGGCAGTGGTGTGCCGGGTAAATGATGTTGCCCTCTTCATCTTTCTTCGTGTGAATATGGCATGGCATATCCATCACGTCATTGCCTTCTTTATCTTTTACTTTCTTTGGATTCCGGATCCTTTCGGCTTCCCTTGAACTTCCCACGAGTCACGGCGGGGCCTCTCCGTGAGCTGCTTGGCTCGGCTTTCGCTTTTGCTTCCATTGGAATTTCCCTTCTCCGATGACTTGGTTTGTATTTGCCGCTTGGTCGGTCTTCTTCCTCGCCGTTAGGCGTACTTGCTAGCAATCTCCATCATTCGACTCGTGGTCATGTCCCGGTTCGACCAAACTTGAGACTCAATTCTCTGTTTTTGGCGCCATCTTTGAAGGCATAAACTGCTGGTGGTCGGACACATTTTCCTGATATGGTGCAAAGTAATCCACCTCTGAATGTACTCTCGGAGAGTTTCATTGGTCTTCTGCACACAAACTTGCAGCTCTGTCAAACCAGCCGGTCTATTGCAAGTCCCTTCAAAAGTCCTGACAAACACTCGGGACAAATCTTCCCAAGTATATATACTGCTAGGAGGTAACTGATTCAGCCATGCTCTGGTAGAACCTTCCAACATGAGGGGCAAATGCTTCATGGCCACCTCATCATTCCCACCACCAATCTGAACAGCCACTTGGTAATCTTCAAGCCAAGTTTCAGGCTTGGATTCCCCGATGAACTTGCGACTTCTGTTGCCAATCTGAAATTGGGGGAATTCTGCGGCTCGATAGCCTGCTAAAACACTCCGGACGGAGATATGCACTCGATTGCTGGTGGGTGCATCTCTCTCGAGTCCGCTCGATGGGCTCTGTTCGGTCGACCAAGCCTTGCACGATAATGGATCGCAGCGTCAAAGCACGGTTCCACAGGGTCATTGGAACTCTTCGCCCATCTTGAATCGGCGTCTGTCATCTTGTCGCCGAGGGCGTACAACCCTTCCCTCGGAGGAAAGGGCACTCGGCGCTTTGTCATCCCGGTCTCCATCTTGCTCTCGCGGTTATCGCGCCCTTCTCGCGCGGAGGCGATCTGGGCTGTGAGAGCGATGGACAAGATTCGCAGCGACGGATCATTGTGAATCTGTTCTTGCGAGCTGCGACACGGCTGAGTTCTGGTCTCCTGCTGCCGGAGTAAATCTACGATCTGCTGCAAGCCTCTCCCGGCTTCCGATGGGGCGGCTGGATGGACTACGCTATCTGAGTTCGGTTGCTAAATTCTGAATTGGCGTGCGGTATACGAGTCGGTGGGAAGAGTCGGTAGCCGGGATTCGTTGCAGCAGCAGCCTCGTCAGTGCTCGTGAAGATTCTCAAGCGGCGCGTTCAGCCACGTTGCCAAACGTGCTTCCTCAAAGCGCGAGCCTCGGGGTTTCTCGGCGATGGGAGTATGCGGGGCATCCATGTTCTGCGGCGAAGCTCTTCTCTCTGCAGAGAGTCGAGTGTTTCGGGTTGGTATTCCTCGTGCTCTTGCACGGGGCCTCCCCCTCTAGCTGCTCCACCGCCATGGGCGAAGCCGGGAGGACTGCGGGGGCCGTCGACCATGAGGACTTCCGCCGCTGGATCACTGCTATCACACTCGGATCACGATCTCTACTGAGCGGTCGGCCAGATCAAACAGCCGTAGAGGGATTAAATCGGGCTCAATGGCGCGACACAGGCGGTGGCTGCCTGGCGAGCCACCACGTGTTTCACCCACCGCTGGAGTCTCGACCGACCAGAGCGCTTGCGCTGGTGGGAGACTGGGTAGGTGACCGATAGGGGAGTCGACCGATACGGGGTCGACGGTTGTCATGACGAACGCCCTTGAACACACGCGAAGTCGTCGCCCGCGGACGGGGAGCGCCTCGATGTCAAGTGGAGCCTCCTGGAGCCACGCGGAGTCGTCAGCGACAAAGGTGAGAGCACCGAGACAGATCTCGCGCCCCTCAACCAAAACTCCAGCAGTCATCACGATGAAGGTACTCGGAAGTACTGCAACTCCTCCACAAATCGCTAGAACACCGGCCCCACGGTGGGCGCCAACTGTCGTGGTTCTAAGTCTGACAGTAGAGTGGGGGGTAGGTAAGGAGAGGCAAGGTCCTAACTATGGAGTAGTTGTGAACACAAGCGATGTACGAGTTCAGGCCCTTCTCGGAAGAAGTAAAAGCCCTACGTCTCGGAGCCCTGAGGCGGTCGAGTGGATTATGAGTGTAGGTATTACAAGAATCTGAACCCCTCTATCTGTGGAGGGGGGTGGCTTATATAGAGTGCGCCAGGACCCCAGTCAGCCCACATAATGGAGAGGTTAAAGTACATTAAGCCTGGGGCGTTACTAGTAACGCCCCTCATAAAGTGCCTTAACTATCATCAAGTCTATTCAATAGCAAGCCGTTGTGTTGCAGAGTGTCTTCTGACCTTCTGGTGGTCGAGTGAGTCTTCATGGTCGAGTGCTTCCAGTCAGTCGAGTGGGTTCCTCTTTGGTCGACTGGAAGATGATCTCTTCTAAGAGTGTCCTTGGGTAGGACGTTTAGGTCAGGCCTATGACCCTACCCTAGGTACATGAATCCATCACCGCCCGACTCCCGCTGCTTTCCGCCACCCTATTGTCAATGTGTGGTGCCCGCATCCGGCATGGCTAAGAGATAGGAGTTTTCAGTGCCTCTGTCGAGGTCACCGTGCACACTCCTGCAGGGATCCTATACGATACACAGACCGCCTTCGACCAGTCACATCGCCCGCTTCTGCCACGCAAAGAAGCATGCTCACCAAACTTTGGCCCACCAATGTCCTGCTCCATCGCCTGCACCCACCAGTGAAGTCACCACAACAGATGTGCAGTTCCAGTCTGCCTTGACTGTGCAAGCCGGGTTGGTGGAGGAGATCGAGTTGCTTCGCACTGAGCTTCGCGACTGTCGTGCGCAAGTTGGGAGTTTTTGGTGGAGAGCGGAGGCCACCCTCGCCAAACTAGAGGTTGTGCCAGTTGTGTCTTCGCTGCCTGAACTTCAGACCGGGTCTTCAGTTGGGGAGGAAACAAGCCTCTATGTACATTTATCCCCTCGTGCTGCAGCATGTCCATCGTCGAGGCCTGTGCTACTGACTGCCTCTGGGAGTGTAGTCATTGATGAGGTCGTGACTCCAGTGCTGCAAATTATGCCCGAGCTGCAGGAGCGTTGTGGCGAGCCTACTTCACCTCTTTCAATGGTGCTTCCGAAGAAGATGGGTAGGTGATGTCTATGAGTGATGAGGTTGATGAGGTAGGTGCTTTGGCACCTCATTTCGATGCATAACTACAGGGTTCACCTCTGCCATGTGGGCAACTGGAGGCGCCAGAGTTCACCGTGTCGGTAGTACCCGTGGTTGATGATGTTCTTGCGGTGGTGTGTGTGAGGGACAAGGTGGCATATGTGGGTGCTGAGGTTGATGAGGTAAGTGCTTTGGCACCTCATTCTGAGGCAATGAACTCCATCCGGTCGCCCGTCTTTGACCGTGAAGGTGTGTTGGCGCGTATTGACGAGGCGGTCTTCAAGAAAGAAAAATTCGGCTTGCTCGCCTCCTTGTGGTAGCTAGTCCTGGGTCTGGCAAGGCGATTGCTTGCCTCCTAGCGGAAGAGGCTTCTACGAGCATAATCAACGAGGTAAAGAGGTGTGACGCCCCCGATTCAATCGTACACTAATCATGCACGCAAACGTGTACGATCAAGATCAGGGACTCACGGGAAGATATCACAACACAACTCTAAAAACATAAATAAGTCATACAAGCATCATAATACAAGCCAGGGGCCTCGAGGGCTCGAATACAAGTGCTCGATCATAGGCGAGTCGTGGAAGCAACAATATCTGAGTACGGACATAAGTTAAACAAGTTTGCCTTAAGAAGGCTAGCACAAGCTGGGATCTGATTGAAAGAGGCGCGGGCCTCCTGCAGGATCCTCCTAAACTACTCACGGTCGTAAATCGTCAGCCTGCTTGCGTAGTAGTAGGCACCTCCAGCAGTAGTAGTCGTAAATCGGCGGTGGCGTCGCTCTGAGCTCAAAGATCTGGTTGCGCAACCGTAAAGAAAGGAAAGGGGGAAAGGGGAAGAAAGCAACCGTGAGTACTCATCCAAAGTACTACGCAAGCAAGGAGCTACACTACTTATGCATGGGTATATGTGTAAGGAGGCAATATCGGTGGGTGAAGCTGCAGAATGCGAGAATAAGAGGGGATAGCTAGTCCTATCAAAGACTACGCTACGGCAGCCTCCGTCTTGCAAGATGTAGAAGAGAGTAGATTGAAGTCCTCCAAGTAGCATCTCCAAGTAGCATCTCCAAGTAGCATCTCCAAGAGCATCGCATAGCATAATCCTACCCGCAATCCTCTCCTCGTCAGCCTGTTAGAGAGCGATCACCGGGTTGTATCGGCACTTGGAAGGGTGTGTTTAAGTATCCGGTTCTAGTTGTCATAAGGTCAAGGTACAACTCCGGTCGTCCTTTACCGAGGGACACGGCTATTGAATATATTAACTTCCTGCGAGGTGCACCACATAACCCAACACGCTTGATCCCATTTGGCGGACACACTTTTTCGGGTCATGCCCGGCCGCGGAAGATCAACACGCCGCAGCCCCACCTAGGCACAACAGAGAGGTCAAGACGCGGTCTAAACCTAAAGCGCAGGGTGCGGGCCCATCGCCTGAGCACACTGCACGCGTTGACGTCTGTGACAGCGTAACTAGCCCCTTAATACAAGTGCGAGCTTGCGTTCCAATCCGTAGCGCGCCACTCGGTCGGCCGACGTCAAGAAGGCTTCGGTGATACCACGACATCGGGATACCCATAACTACTCCGCGTAGATGGTTAGTGCGTATAGACCAAATGGCGGACTCGGATCAAATACCAAGATCTCGTTAAGCGTGTTATTATGAAGCAAAGCGGGACGCCGACCAGGCCAGGCCCACCTCTCACCTAGGTGGTCTCAACCTGCCTGCCGCGCTCCGCCACAAAGATCCACACAGAGGGCCGTCGGGACAAAGGTCCTTTCATCCCCAATCAAGTGAATCACTCGCGGGTACTCTTGGTGACCCGACTTTAGTCACCGTCATTGTATGTATGTATGTATAGTATATACCGTGATCACCTCCCAAGTGATCACGACCGATAATATAGCAAGGCGGTGACAAGAATGTAGGGCCAATGATGATAAACTAGCATCCTATACTAAGCATTTAGAATTGCGGTAAGGTATCAGCAGATGTAGCAACAATGTCGGGCTATGCATCGAGAATAGGATCAACGGAAAGCAGTAACATGCTACACTACTCTAATGCAAGCAGTATAGAGGAGAATAGGCGATATTTGGTGATCAAGGGGGGGGCTTGCCTGGTTGCTCAGACAAGAAGGAGGGGTCGGTGGCGTGAGTCGTCCACAGGCATCGGCATCCTCATGGGGGCTCTTGGAGAGAAAAGGGGAGAAACAGTAAATACATCGCAAGCAAGTGCATAACAGTCAACAAGCGAGCTAGGCGTGTTCTAGCAGCGGTGAGGTGATACCGGTGAAGGGGGGAAACATCCGGGAAAGTATCCCCGGTGTTTCGTGTTTTCGGACAGATGAACCGGAGGTGAAATGTTGCAGGTTCTCTATGCTAGGGACGCGTGGCGGACGAACGGGCTGCGTATCCGGATTCGTCTCGTCGTTCTGAGCAACTTTCATGTAGAAAATATTTTCATCCGAGTTACGGATTAAAAGATATGATTTTCTAAAGATTTTATTAATTTCTGGAATTTAATTAATTATTTAAATCCAATATTATCCAGAATAGTAAATGATGACGTCAGCATGACATCAGAGTGATGTCAGCAGTCAACGTTGACCATTGACCTGGTCAACCTGACGTGTGGGTCCCAGCTGTCATTGACTGTTAACTAACCTAATAGATTAATTAACTAACTAGGTGATTTGGTTAATCTAATCAGGATCAATTAAGTTAATTAATTCTTTAATTAATTAACTAATTAATATTTTATTTATTTATTTATTTATTTATTAAATCTTTTTTTTTAATTTTCGTTCTAGGGCCTGGGCCCCTCATGTCATAGGCACAGGGGCCTTAGCGGGCGCCAGCGTTAGTGGGCTCGGGAGGCAGGTCTTGGGAGCACCGAAGGGCTCGCCCATGAGGCGGGACGAGGCCGCCGGGCACCGACGGCGGGCAAGCCGCGCGTGACCAGCCGGGCCACGGCGGGAGGAGGCGAGGGGGGGGCTGCTGCACCAGTGGAACTAGCCGGTGGCGGCGCAGCGTGTTGCAGGGGTGCAAGGGCTGCCACCGATAGCAGCAGGAGGAAGATGAAGCGGGCGCCATGGTGTGCACCGTGGCAGCGGCGAGGCTCGCCCCCACCGAGGTGAGGAGCGAGCGAGCGCCGAGAGCGCGGGTGAGTGCGTGAGTGGCATGGATGGCCTGCGACCAAGGGTGGCGCGCCCGGTGGTCGAGGGCGCGAGCACGCTGGCGGGCGAGGCTTGCAGCAGCACGGGCTCGCAGGTGCGGGACGGCAGGTACGTCGACGTCGAAACGGGGAAAGAGAGTGCGAGGAGAGGGAGGCCGTGGCCTCACCGGCGTTGCAGAGACGAGGGTCGACGAGGCTCGATGGAGCGTTTGGGGAGGAGGACGGGGACGACTCGGCGGAGAGGTAGCAGGCCGGCGGGGAGGCTGTCCGGCGATGGTGTCCGGCAAGGTGGCGGGGGCGGGCCGGCGAGGTTGCGGTCCGATGGGGTGGCCTCCGGCGACGGTGATGGGGAGCGCCGGCGATGGCGTCCGGCGATGGATCGCAGGGGGGGTCGAGCGGCGTGGTCGATGGGGTTGATTCCCCAATCCAATCGAAGCGAGAGGAGGCGGGGTGTGGGGAGGAAAGTGGGGCGAGTGGGTGGGGTTTCGATCTAGGGTTTCTGGGGGGTGGGGGATAAGGGGATGGGGTGGGCGGCTGGGCGGTTGGTTCGGCGGCGATTGGGCGTTCGCCCGATTAGCCAAGGTTTCCTCTTTCTTTTCTTTCTTTTCATTTTCTATTTTGTCCTTTTTTTTCTTTTTATTTATTTTTCCTTTTCTATTTTCTCTTATTTTCTAAATACTTTAGTTTTGGTAAAATACAAAAGCTGTACCTAATTTAGTATAATTAATTATGTCACATTCCGAACATTTTAGTTTTAGCGTTTGAAAACTTTTGATGTTTGTTTTTATTTTAAATTTGAATTTGAATCGTTTTTGAACCATCGCGAGACTAACAACGATGTGAAGGTAGCGTGGTATCATTAGCGTGGAATCACTGTAGCCTGATTACCCGGGCGTCACAATTCTCCTCCACTACAAGAAATCTCGTCCCGAGATTTAAGCGGTGGAGTAAGGGGGAAGGTGCTAGTAGCGAAAAACCTAACGAGTCTTCTCGGTCTTGGCTGCCCTTTCGAAGAGGTTGATCCATTATGTTGATGTCTTTATTCCTCTGCTTCAGGTCATCATGATGAAGTCGGCATCCTTTCTTCAGAAACTCCATCGCCCCTCTTAACGCGACCAAGGAAAAACTCGAAAGAACGCATATCCAGAAAGCTGGGCATCTGACGATGAACTCAATGGGAAATACACAAGGTACCCCACGAGTTGTATTTCAGTGAATTTGTTGAGTGCAATATACGATGGTACCAAAGTTTCAAACGGGTAGGCAATAATTCGATGACTAGACAGAAGCTGGAATAGAGGTTTGAACAACGAGAATAACATGGTGTTTGATTCCAGAATGATTAATGGTATAGAATTTAGCTCGTGAATCACATACGAATCCAGGTGCAAAGGATACATTAAAACCCGAGTTGTAAAGAAGAGTCAGGTTTCGATCCAGTGGACACATGGGTTATGGGCCCACCATGTGCGTTGAAAGTAGGAAGGGTGGTGACATCATGCACACCGCATGACAGGGAGGCGAGTGAATAGCTTGTCGACTAAGCCGCAACAATGTTGGTACCAAGGGCGGGAACGAAGAGAGCAATTTTCCTGCTTGTTGAACGAGGCGAACCAATTGGCAAAGTTATCACCCATCGGTGGTTACCGGAATGTCATCAACAATAGTAACAGGATCTTACAGACAGAGTGGTACAGCAAGGTGACTACCTAAACAGGGAATTATCTCTACTTAGTTAAGTCAGATTACAGGAAAGGTTAAAGAAAAGAATGGAAAGGAAAACGCAATTATCAGATTAAACAGAACAATGGAAAGGAAAATTGTGATTACACACAATTATTAGTAGTATATCCTTCCCATGTACAAGCAGAACATGGCATACAGGGTAGGAGAGCAAGTATCCAACCATTCAGATAAGAGGCAAGGATTAATCAAGATGTTACCCATACAACGGTGTTTGGATAACTGACCAAGAAACCTTTAGCATCGCGCCTCCAATGTTCTTATGAAGAGCGGGGTATCATAGTCATGCTTCGAGGTAGCAATGATATGGTGTTTCAATCGAGGCCGACTTTGGATACACAAATGATCCATCAGAGCAACTTATAAAATAAGTCTTACAATTTCCTTGGGAAGAATAGTTATCCTTGCAAAAGAAATTATCATGATAGGTCCTCCAGCCAGGGGGGGTGCTAGGCATGACATCATATTACCGGGTCATAAAAGACCAATGTTATAACTCTTGGAAACATGTTCCAACCATCATATCTGACCGAGATTCAGATCTGATTGGTGTCAGGATACCTCAGACTCAGGATGTCCGAGAAGAAAAGGTGCAACACAAATAGACGAAATGACATTTCAAGATTCTCAGGTAATGAACTATGGGAGCGGGTCCTTGAAGCAATAGTTCATCCTTAAACCAAGGAGGGGATGAGAAGGTGGCTGATGGGCTCAGCGACAATTCATCGAGAATTCCAAACGGATGGCTTTCCACAATAATGTGATCAAGAATATGACACTTGTCAATTCAAATGATATAATGTTGTAGGCTCGAGGAAAGACATACACAATTAAACATTGGTTGAAAGGTGCACCCGAAATATGGGCTGGGTTGCACGATCAATATTAGAATGGTGATTCGATAACCAATGGTCTAAGAATGAATTATTGACCATTAACTTCAAAGCAATAGGGTTGCTTGAAGTTTTAAAGTCGCACATCACAACTCAATTATCGATTTCCCGGTTAGAAACAACACGCGAACCAAGGAATGAACGAAGATGGCAAGAAGTATTACTAGTATCAAGAATTCTTAAAGAGGTGGCGAAATTCTCACGACTTTCTTGACATAAAAGATGGTAATACTTCCAAGGTAAAGAAGAAACATTCTTTGGGTAGCAAGGATCTCAAGGTATAACACAAAACATGAACAAGTTTGTGTGAGCGGAAGACAATAAAGTGGTCGATGATAACACGAATCATCGAGGGGCAAGGATGGTATTGCCCATCAAGAATTTGATATATATCTTGGGAGAGCTTAGGATGTTGATGATGATCACGACATAGTTGTCGAGAGATTTCATGAAGATGTAATCGGTCGGTGATGACATCAAGTCAATAGGAATGATGAAGCGAACGGTCTACACAAACTCGAAATCTAGCTTGTTGTTCAAGGCGAAATGATATGACGAGGAAGAGCGACGTAAGCTTAGCTCATCATCGAAAATTGTGCTACGGAAAGAAGGACCAGGTAGCACAGTTAAGGTTTACCATGATAATGATATAGCCGATCAGGCTAGGAGTTACCTGATGGAGTATTAAACTTCTCAACAACAAAGTACTGAGAGTAATGAATCTCAGTATTGATTCGATTCACCAATTGGTGTTCTCGGTTGACGACAACCCAGAACCCGTGGAGTGACTATGATGGAAAAAGGTACTACTTCGTCAGAATTCCATAGATGAAGTGCAAAGGGTGGATATTCTCGAGATACCAGGGGGTAATACTCGAAGGTAGAACATAATACAGGTTGGGAAGGCATACTGATCTGCAGAAGGCAAGTAATTTAACTTGTCCGAGGAATAAAATCAAAGGAGAACAAACATGGTCGGAACCACGGTTGCAAAGGATCAATTCACAGCTACCAGATGATATTTATCAAGGAAATATTTATTATTACAAGAAGTTTCCATGATAGGACCTACATCATGTCCATGGGCATGAACACAAAGTTCAAGGTCGACTCCCACTTCTTCAATGCATAATCTTTCATTCACTTCCCATCTTCGAAGAAGTTGCAGTGTTGAAATTTTATCTAGCGAAGCACCAGAAGAGTATGACTCGTGAAAACTTTCGGGTTCACACGGTTTAGAGAAGGCATATGTTCAACCCATAGGGGCTTCTTAGAAACATATACCACAAGTTTCAAGAGTAAATATCACAAGCTCGAAAGTAGAGCAAGGTTGAGAAAGTAGATGATGCAATTTAACAAAGGCATTATGTATCCGAGGGAAGGCTCACAAGGCGATTAAATATGAAGGACATTGCGAATAATAATCCAACAAAGGATCGACAATCGATAAGCGGGCTGATGTGAGCATCGATGCGCAACCAGTTGAAGAAAGACTGCAAAGGCATTGGATTACGAAACAATGGCTACTTCAAAGCTCACATGTAAAAGAAGTATGATTTCCAAATCAAGGGATCGAAGCAAAGTTCGATTAGGGATGGGTAAGTTGAATAGCCTTAGGGTACAACCGACGGCAATTGGATTGGTTAAGAACCAGCTCATATCCAAATGACTTCTGAGCTAGAAGGATGAATTCTAGGATCTGATTGAGGATTGTGAGCATTCGCAACATATTGAATCAACGGACTCAAAATGATAATGACAAGGTATGCCATTAAGATTACGAGACTTATGGGATTAACCATAATGCAAGCAAGCAAGAATTTCAAGAGCAATAGGCTGCTCAGGATTTTCAGAAGATCGGGTAGTATTTGAATGTATTTTTGTGAAACACATGAACAACTTTGGACGAACGATACTCGGCAAGCGCAAGTAATTATCCGTAGGGGTATTCATGCAGCAAGGAACCGCGAGGCGAAGCGTAAAGAATTCTCGAATATCAAGGAGTATTTCAAGACATCTTGTAATAACAAGAACAACTGGGGATGACAATATGAGCGATAGGTGTAAGTAGTTATCCGAGAGGATTTATCGATGGAAGTGAATTGCAAAAGCGATGGCACATAGTCTCGAGAGCACATCGAGAGTATTTTCGAATCTTCAGTGCAAAGAAAGGTCATCGGTAACAAGGGGCTCTCCGGGAGGAAGTACTTGCGAGAACCTAAAGTTAGTTCTGTTTTAGCAAAATCATTTAACCCAAATAGAAGAGAGCTCGAGTCCCGAGTAAAGATCGAGGAGTAAAAGATCCTAATACCACCCAATGGCGGCGTGGGCCGTAAGGCACACAGCCATGTTAGTAAAAGTGTTGCAATGACTAGACTAGACTTCGCCAAGGAGTATGGAAGGGGATTCTACAGCAATGGCTCGATACCAACTTGGCGCCCCGATTCAATCGTACACTAATCATGCACGCAAAGCGTGTGCGATCAAGATCGAGGACTCACGGAAGATATCACAACACAACTCTAAAAACATAAATAAGTCATACAAGCATCATAATACAAGCCGGGGCCTCGAGGGCTCGAATACAAGTGCTCGATCATAGACGAAGTCGGAAGCAACAATATCTGAGTACGACATAAGTTAAACAAGTTTGCCTTAAGAAGGCTAGCACAAACCGGGATCAGATCGAAGAGCGCGCAGCCTCCCTGCACAGGATCCTCCTAAACTACTCTGGTCGTAAATCGACAGCTCGCACGTAGTAGTAGGCACCTCCATGTAGTAGTAAGCCGCCGACGGTGGCGTCGCTCTGGGCTCCAACATCTGGTTGCGCAACCGAAAAGAAAGGAAAGGGGGAAAGGGGAAGAAAGCAACCGTGAGTACTCATCCAAAGTACTCGCAAGCAAGGAGCTACACTACTTATGCATGGGTATATGTGTAAGGAGGCAATATCGGTGGTGAAGCTGCAGAATGCCGAATAAGAGGGGATAGCTAGTCCTATCGAAGACTACGCTTCTGGCAGCCTCCGTCTTGCAGTATGTAGAAGAGAGTAGATTGAAGTCCTCCAAGTAGCATCTCCAAGTAGCATCTCCAAGTACCATCTCCAATAGCATCACATAGCATAATCCTACCTGGCAATCCTCTCCTCGTCGCCCTGTTAGAGAGCGATCACCGGGTTGTATCTGGCACTTGGAAGGGTGTGTTTTATTAAGTATCCGGTTCTAGTTGTCATAAGGTCAAGGTACAACTCCGGTCGCCCTTTACCGAGGGACACGGCTATTGAATAGATTAACTTGCAGGGTGCACCACATAACCCAACACGCTTGATCCCATTTGGCGGACACACTTTTTCGGGTCATGCCCGCCGCTGAAGATCAACACGCCGCAGCCCCACCTAGGCACAACAGAGAGGTCAAGACGCGCGGTCTAAACCTAAGCTTGCAGGGTGCGGGCCCATCGCCACGAGCACACACCTGACGTTCTGACTGTGCCGAAGCGAACTAGCCCCTTAATACAAGTGCAGGCTTGCGTTCCAATCCGGCGCGCGCCACTCAGTCGCTAACGTGAAGAAGGCTTCGGCTGATACCACGACGTCAGGATACTCATAACTACTCCCGCGTAGATGGTTAGTGCGTATAGACCAAATGGCCAGACTCAGATCAAATACCAAGATCTCGTTAAGCGTGTTATTATGAAGCAACCGTGGACGCCGACCAGGGCCAGGCCCACCTCTCACCTAGGTGGTCTCAACCTGCCCTGTCGCTCCGCCACAAAGATCCACACAGAGGGCCGTCGGGACAAAGGTCCTTTTCATTTAATCAAGTGAATCACTCGGGTACTCTTGGTGACCCGACTTTAGTCACCGTCGTAGTATGTATGTATGTATAGTATATACCGTGATCACCTCCCAAGTGATCACGGCCCGATAGTATAGCAAGGCAGACCGACAAGAATGTAGGGCCAATGATGATAAACTAGCATCCTATACTAAGCATTTAGGATTGCAGGTAAGGTATCAACAGATGTAGCAACAATGTCAGGCTATGCATCAAGAATAGGATCAGCGAAAGCGATAACATGCTACACTACTCTAATGCAAGCAGTATAGAGGAGAATAGGCGATATCTGGTGATCAAGGGGGGGCTTGCCTGGTTGCTCAGACAAGAAGGAGGGGTCGTCGGTAACGTAGTCGTCCACAGGGGCATCAGCATCGTCATGGGGGCTACCGGAGAGAAGAGGGGGGAGAAACAATAAATACATCGCAAGCAAGTGCATAACAGGTCAACAAGTAGAGCTAGACGTGTTCTAACACGGTGTGAGGTGATACCGGTGAATGGGGGAAACATCCGGGAAAGTATCCCCGGTGTTTCGTGTTTTCGGACAAATGAACCGGAGGTGAAATGTTGCAGGTTCTCTATGCTAGGGACGCGTGGCGATTTAGGCGGGCTGCGATCCGGATTCGCCTCGTCGTTCGAGCAACTTTCATGTAGAAAATATTTTCATCCGAAGTTACGGATTAAAAGATATGATTTTCTAAAGATTTTATTAATTTTGGAATTTAATTAATTATTTAAATCCAATATTATCGAGAATAGTAAATGATGACGTCGGCATGACATCGAGTGATGTCGCGAAATCAACGTTGACCATTGACCTGGTCAACTGGCGTGTGGGTCCCGGTGTCATCGATTGTTAACTAACCTAATAGATTAATTAACTAACTAGGTGATTAGGTTAATCTAATCGAGGATCAATTAAGTTAATTAATTCTTTAATTAATTAACTAATTAATATTTTAATTATTTATTTATTTATTTATTTATTAAATCTTTTTTAATTTTCGTTCTAGGGCTGGGCCTCATGTCATAAACACAGGGGCCTTAGCGGGCGCCAGCGTTAGTTGGCTCGGGCGGAGCAGGTGCAGAGCACCGCGGGCACTCGCCCTTGAGGCGGGACGAGGTCACGGGCACCGACGGCGGGCAAGCCGTGTGCCAGCCAAGGCCACGGGCGAAGGGAGGCGAGGGTCGAGGGCTGGCCGTAGGAACTAGCCGATTCTGACAGCGTGGCGCGAGGTGCAAGGGCTGCTACCCGATAGCAGCAGGAGGCAAGAATGAAGCGGGCGCCATGGTGTGCACCGTGAGCGGCAGGCTCGGCCCGACCGAGGTGAGGAGCGAGCGGAGCGCCGGAGAGCGCAGGTGAGTGCGTGAGTGGCATGCCTTGCGCGACCAAAGGGTGGCGCGGCCGGTGGTCGGGGCGCGAGCACGCTGGCCGGCGAGGCCGCAGCCGAGCACGGGCTGCAGAAAGGGACGGCAGTACGTCGGCGTCAAGCGGGAAAGAGAGTGCGAGGAGAGGAGGCCGTGGCCTCACCGGCGTTCAGAGGAGGGTCGACGAGGCTCGATGGAGCGTTGGGGAGGAGGACGGGACGACTCGGCGGAGAGGTAGCAGGCGGGGGAGGCTGTCCGCGATGGTGTCCGCAAGGTGGCGGGGCGGGCGGCGAGGTTCTTGGTCCGATGGGGTGGCCTCGGCGACGGTGATGGGGAGCGCCGGCGATGGCGTCCGGCGATGGATCGCGGGGTCGGCGGCGTGGTCGATGGGGTTGATTCCCGATCCAATCGAAGCGAAGGAGGGGGGGTGGGGAGGAAAGTGGGCGAGTGGGTGGGGTTTCGATCTAGGGTTTCTGGGGGGGGGGATAAGGGGGACTGGGGGTGGGCCGGCCTGGGCCGGTTGGTTCGGCAGGCCAGTTGGGCCGTTCGGCCCAGTTGGCCAAGGGGTTTCCTCTTTCTTTTCTTTCTTTTCATTTTCTATTTTGTCCCTTTTTTTCTTTTTTTTATTTTTCCTTTTCTATTTTCTCTTATTTTCTAAATACTTTAGTTTTGGTAAAATACAAAAGTTGTACCTAATTTAGTATAATTAATTATGTCACATTCCGAACATTTTAGTTTTAGCGTTTGAAAACTTTCGATGTTTGTTTTTATTTTAAATTTGAATTTGAATCGTTTTTGAACCATCGCGAGACTAACAATAGTAACGAAGGTAACGTGGTATCATTAGCGTGAAATCACTGTAGCCTGATTACCCGGGCGTCATAAGAGGGCTCTCAGGATCATAGGCAAGAAGAGGGGCGTCATTGGTAAGGCGTCCGTGGCTGCTTAGTGGATGATACTCTGTCTCTTCGACCACCATCACTGATTGGCCTGTCTGTATGGATTTGGTGGTGTTCGTTGTCTTCAACCTTGGTTTCATTTTTTTTTAGATAATGGGCGGCAGCCTCTCATTCATTCCTTAATTGTTCAGTACAAATAATTTCCCTGATTATCTCAGAGGCTCATTTAACCAAGAGGATCCATAATCATGTTTTGCCGACCTGGCTAGAACATGGGCTGCCTCATTACATACTCGACTAACATGCTTAAAAGTACAGGATACAAACTTTTTGGCTCTCAATTTAATATCATGAACAATGGCACTTGTTGAAGTCCTATCCAACCCTTGCTGTTGTAGTTTGTTAACAAGTGAAAGACAATCAGACGCCACTTCGAATGACTGAACTCCTATGCTTTCGGCCAGTTTGAGTGCTTGGAGGATAGCCACTGCTTCAGCAACTTCGGGGCATTGCACATGATCAACAAGGCCTCGTCAAGCAGCTTGCATAATCCCAAGATGATTACACATGACAACGCCATACCCAACTTTTCTAGTACTGGAGAAGATCGTAACGCCTACATTGATCAACATAAGGCCCTCCGGTGGCGGAGCCCATTTCTTGATTGACTTCAAGGTCTCACGCCTATTGGAGTCTTCTGATATGACATTGTTCAACAAAATAAAATCAATGTACGCTTTAATCTTTCCAGATACACGCAATGGATGAGGTAAGGCCTCACTATTTCGGCAAGAATTCCTGATGTCCCAAATGTGCCACATAGCTACTGCAAATGTCATCAAGTGGAACTCCGAGGCTTCAGATATCCAATCCAATACCCATTGCCTGAGATGAGAAAAGTTTTTTAGATTCAGGCAAATACCATACTCATTTTTTAGGTCCTTCCAAATTTCTTTAACATATCCGCACTGAAGGAAACAATTTCAACATTCTCCATGCGGTTACAAAAAAAAGCAGTCATACCTTGTAGGAGTTGACCGCACCTGGAGTTGAGTCCCCATGGGAAGACAGTTGTGGGACATTCTCCATAGTACAACCTTCATTTTGTTTGGATAGTTGGTCGCCCATAATTTCTTCCAAGCTATCTCCATAGATCCCTGTTTTGAAGAATTTCCCTTGCCGTCACAACTTTGAGTTTCCCAGAACAATTGTAATCTGGCTAGATTGTCTGCAGACCTGACTGAATATATCCCCTTTTTTGTGTACGGCTGAGGGAGTCCTGGACTAGGGGGTGTCCGGATAGCCGAACTATCATCATCGGCCGGACTCCAAGACTATGAAGATACAAGATTGAAGACTTCATCCCATGTCCGGATGGGACTTTCCTTGGCGTGGAAGGCAAGCTTGGCAATACGGATATGTGGATCTCCTACCATTGTAACCGACTCTGTGTAACCCTAGCCCTCTCCGGTGTCTATATAAACCGGAGGGTTTTAGTCCATAGGACGAACAACAATCATACCATAGGCTAGCTTCTAGGGTTTAGCCTCCTTGATCTCATGGTAGATCCACTCTTGTACTACCCATATCATTAATATCAATCAAGCAGGAGTAGGGTTTTACCTCCGTCGAGAGGGCCCGAACCTGGGTAAAAACATCGTGTCCCTTGTCTCCTGTTACCATCCGCCTAGACGCACAGTTCGGGACCCCCTACCCTGAAGGAAATATGCCCTAGAGGCAATAATAAAGTTATTATTTATTTCCTTATTTCATGATAAATGTTTATCATTCATGCTAGAATTGTATTAACCGGAAACATGATACATGTGTGAATGCATAAACAAACAACATGTCACTAGTATGCCTCTACTAGACTAGCTTGTTAATCAAAGATGGTTATGTTTCCTAACCATGAACAAAGAGTTGTTATTTGATTAACAAGGTCACATCATTAGTAGAATGATCGATTGACATGACCCATTCCATTAGCTTAGCACACGATCGTTTAGTATGTTGCTCTGCTTTTATCCATGACTTATACATGTTCTGTAACTATGAGATTATGCAACTCCGTTTGCGGAGGAACACTTTGGTACTACCAAACGCGTCAAGCGAATCGGGTGATTATAAAGGAGTACTACAGGTGTCTCCAAAGGCGAGATGTTGGGTTGGCGTATTTGAGATTAGGTTTTGTCACTCCGATTGTCGGAGAGGTATCTCTGGGCCTTCTCGGTAATGCACATCATGAAGCCTTGCAAGCATTACAACTAATGAGTTAGTTGTAAGATGATGTATTACGGAACGAGTAAAGAGACTTGCGATAACGAGATTGAACTAGGTATTGGATACCGACGATCGAATCTCGGGCAAGTAACATACCGATGACAAAGGAACAACGTATGTTGTTATCTTGATCGACCGATAAAGATCTTCAGTAGAATATGTAGGAACCAATATGGGCATCCAGGTCCGCTGTTGGTTATTGACCGAGAATAGTTCTAGGTCATGTCTACATTGTTCTCGAACTGTAGGGTCCGCACGCTTAAGGTTTTGATGGCGGTTATTATGAGTTTATGTATTTTGATGTACCGAAGAAGTTGAGTCCCGGATGTGATCACGGACATGACGAGGAGTCTCGAAATGGTCGAGACATAAAGATTGATATATTGGAAGCCTATGTTTGGAGTTCGAATGGTTCGGGTGAAAACAGAATTTCTGAGTACCGGAGGTTACGGAACCCCCGGGAACTAAATGGGCCATAGTGGGCCTTGGTGGAAAGGAGAAAGGGCCAGCCATAGGTGGGCGCGCCCCCCTTCCCTAGTCCTACTAGGACTAGGAAAGGGGCCCCCCCTCTCTCTTTCCCCTCCGGTGAATCCTATTCCAACTAGGATTGGGGGAATCCTACTCCCGAGGGAGTAGGACTCCTGGGGCGCCTCCCTTGCCGGCCGGCCCCTCCCCTTGCTCCTTTATATAAGGGGCAGGGGGCACCCTAGAACACACAAGTTTGATCTACGGATCGTTCCTTAGCCGTGTGCGGTGCCCCTCCACCATATTCCACCTCGGTCATACTGTCGCGAAGCTTAGGCGAAGCCTCGCGCCGTGAAACATCAAGATCGTCACCACGCCGTCGTCTTGTGGAACTCTCCTCGACACTCGGCTGGATCGAGTACGAGGGGCGTCATCGAGCTGTACGTGTGTCAAGAACTCGGGGCGCCGAGTAACGGCGCCGGGATCGGTCGGATCGCGAGGAGAACGTCGACTACTTCCTCTATGTTGTGATCGCTTCGCTTTGGGTCTCACGAGGGTGCGTAGACAACACTCTCCCCTCTCGTTGCTATGCATCACCATGATCTTGCGTGTGCGAGGAAATTTTTGAAATTACTACGTTCCCCAACAGTGGTATCGAGCCTAGGTTTTTATGGTTTGATGTTTTGCACGAGTAGAACACAAGTGAGTTGTGGGCGATACAAGTCATACTACCTACCAGCATGTCATACTTTGGTTCAGCGGTATTGTGAGATGAAGCGCCCGGACCGACATTACGCCAGACGCTTGCGAGACTGGTTTCACCGCCTCGAGCACTCATTGCTTAAAGGTGGTGGTGGGTGCTGTCTCTCTCACTTTAGTTGAACCGAGTGTGGCTACGCCCGGTCCTTGAGAAGGTTAAAACAGAGTCTATTTGACGAAGTATCGTTGTGGTTTTGATGCGTAGGTGAGACTGGTTCTTGCTTAAAGCCCGTAGCAGCCACGTAAAATTTGCAACAACAAAGTAGAGGACGTCTAACTTGTTTTTGCAGGGCATGTTGTGATGTGATATGGTCAAGACGTGATGCTATATTTTATTGTATGAGATGATCATGTTTTGTAACCGAAGTTATCGGCAACTGGCAGGAGCCATATGGTTGTCGCTTTATTGTATGCAATGCAATCGCCCTGTAATGCTTTACTTTATCACTAAGCGGTAGAGATAGTCGTAGAAGCATAAGATTGGCGAGTCGACAACGATGCTACGATGAAGATCAAGGTGTCGCGCCGGTGACGATGGTGATCATGGTGGTGCTGCAAGATGGAGATCATGAAGCACAAGATGATGATGACCATATCATATCACTTATATTGATTTGCATGTGATGTTTATCCTTTTATGCATCTTATCTTGCTTTGATTTACGGTAGCATTATAAGATGATCTCTCACTAAATTATCAAGAAGTGTTCTCCCGAGTATGCACCGTTGCCAAAGTTAAATCGTGCCCGGACACCACGTGATGATCGGGTGTGATAAGCTCTCGTCCATCTACAACGGGTGCAAGCCAGTTTTGCACACGCAGAATACTCGGGTTATACTTGACGAGCCTAGCATATGCAGATATGGCCTCGGAACACAGAGACCGAAAGGTCGGCGTGAATCATATAGTAGATATGATCAACATAAGATGTTCACCATTGAAAACTACTCCATTTCACGTGATGATCGGTTATGGTTTAGTTGATTTGGATCACGTGATCACTTAGATGACTAGAGATGTTTTTCTAAGTGGGAGTTCTTAAGTAATATGATTAATTGAACTTAAATTTATCATGAACTTAGTCCTGGTAGTATTTTGCAAACCATGTTGTAGATCAATAGCTCGCGTTGTTGCTTTCATATGTTTATTTTGATATGTTCCTAGAAAACTGTGTTGAAAAATGTTAGTAGCAATGATGCGGATTGGATCCGTGATCGAGGTTTATCCTCGTCTTTGCCTGAAGAATTATGTCCTTAATGCACCGCTAGGTGCAGACCTATTGCGGGGAGCAGATGCGAGGCGTTATGAGCGTTTGGCTAGCTCAATCGATGACTACTTGATAGTTTTGTGCACCATGCTTTATGGCTTACAATCGGGACTTCAAAGATGTTTTGAACATCATGGACCATATGAGATGTTCCAGAATTGAAGTTAATATTTCAAGCAAATACCCGAGTTGAGAGATATGAAGTCTCCAACAAGTTCTATAGCTAAAAGATGGAGGAGAATCGCTCAACTAGTGAGCATGTGCTCAGATTATGCAGGTACTACAATCGTTTGAATCAAGTGGGAGTTAATCTTCGAGATAAGATAGTGATTGATGAGAATTCTCTAGTCACCATCACCAAGTTAGTAGAACTTCGTGATGAACTATAGTATACAAGGGATGATAAAAATGATTCCGTGTTTTCATGATGATGAAATCGATGAAGGTAGAAATCAAGAAAGAACATCAAGTGTTGATGGTTAACAAGACCAC
Organism: Aegilops speltoides; assembly: GCA_021437245.1. Lineage (NCBI taxonomy): Eukaryota > Viridiplantae > Streptophyta > Magnoliopsida > Poales > Poaceae > Aegilops > Aegilops speltoides. The sequence goes on from CM038146.1 coordinate 179,142,541, forward strand.
TAGTTTCAAGAAAAGGGCAAAGGGATGGAAGGAACTTCAAGAAGAATGGCAAGCAAGTTCTTTGCTCAAGTGAAGAAGCCCAAGTCCGGACCTAAGCACGAGACTAAGTGCTTCTACTGCAAAGGAACTGGTTCTTGGAAGCGAACTACCCCAAGTATTTGGCGGATAAGAAGGATGGCAAAGTAAACAAAGGTATATTTGATATACATGTTATGAATGTGTACTTTACTAGTGTTTATAGCAACCCCTCGGTATTTGGTACTGGTTCGGTTGCTAAGAGTAGTAACTTCGAAGCGGAGTTGCAGAATAAATGAAACTAGTTAAGAGTGAAGTGACGATGTGTGTTGAAAGTAGTTTCAAGATTGATATAATCATCATCGCACACTCCCTATACTTTCGGGATTAGTGTTGAACCTAAATAAATGTTATTTGGTGTTTGCGTTGAGCATGAATATGATTTGATCATGTTTATTGCAATACGGTTATTCATTTAAGTAAGAGAATAAACTGTTATTCATTTACATGAATAAAACCTTATATGGTTACACACCCAATGAAAATGGTTCATGGGATCTCGATCGTAGTGATACACATATTCATAATATTGAAACCAAAAGATGCAAAGTTAATAATGATAGTGCAACTTATTTGTGCACTTGCCGTTTAGGTCATATTGGTGTAAAGCGCATAAAGAAACTCCATGCTTGATGGGATTTTGGAATCACTTGATTATGAATCACTTGATGCTTGCAAACCGTGCCTTTTGGGCAAGATGACTAAAACTCCGTTCTCGGAACAATGGAACAAGCTCTTGACTTATTGGAAATAATACATACCGATGTATGCGATCCAATGAGTGTTGATGCTAAATGGCAAGTATCGTTATTTTCGACCTTCACAAGATGATTTCAGCAGATATGGGTATATCTACTTGATGAAACATAAGTCTGAAATAGTTGAAATGTTCAAAGAATTTCAGAGTGAAGTGGAAAATCATCGTGACAAGAAAATAAAGTTTCGCGATCGATCGTGGAGATGAATATTTGAGTTCTGAGTTTGGTCTTCAATTAAAACAATGTGGAATAGTTTCACAAATTCATGCCACCTGGAACACCACATCATAATAGTGTGTCCGAACGTCATAACCGTACTTTATTGGATATAGTACAATATATGATGTTTCTTACCGATTTACCAATATCGTTTTGGGGTCATGCATTAGAGACAGCTGCATTCACGTTAAATAGGGCACCATCTAAATCCGTTGAGACGACACTATACGAACTGTGGTTTAGCAAGAAACCAAAGTTGTCGTTTCTTAAAGTTTGGGGCTGCGATGCTTATGTGAAAAAGTTTCATCCTGATAAGCTCAAACCCAAATCGGAGAAGTGTGTCTTCATAGAATACCCAAAGGAAACTGTTGGGTACACCTTCTATCACAGATCCTAAAGCAAGATTTTCGTTGCTGAAAATGGATCCTTTCTAGAGAAGGAGTTTCTCTCGAAAGAAGTGAGTGGGAGGAAAGTAGAACTTGATGAGGTAATTGTACCTTCTCCCTTATTGGAAAGTAGTTCATCACGAAATTTGTTCTGTGACTACTACACCAATTAGTGAGGAAGCTAATGATGATGATCATGTAACCCGAGATCAAGTTACTACCGAATCTCAGAGGTAAACCAGTGAGATCCGCACTGTGAGTGGTACGGTAATCCTGTTCGGAAGTCATGTAACTAGACCATGATGAACCTACGAACTATGAGGAAGCGATGATGAGCCCAGATTCGCGAAATGGCTTGAGGCCATGAAATCGAGATGAGATCCATGTATGAGAACAAAGTGTGGACTTTGGTGGAGTTGCTCGATGATCGGCAAGCCATAGAAAATAAATGGATCTTCAAGAGGAAGACGGACGCTGATAGTAGTGTTACTATCTACAAAGCTAGACTTGTCGAAAAAGGTTTTTGACAAAGTTCAAGATGTTGAATACAATGAGATTTTCTCACTCGTATCGATGCTTAAAAGTCTGTCCGAATCATGTTAGCAATTGCCGCATTTTATAAAATCTGGCAAATTGGATAAACAAAACTGCATTCCTTAATGGAGTTATTAAAGAAGAGTTGTATGTGATGCAACCAAGAGGTTTTGTCGATCCTAAAGGTGTTAACAAAATGTGCATCTATGGACTGGTGCAAGCATCTCGGAGTTGGAATATACGCTTTGATAAGTTGATCAAAGCATATAGTTTATCTGAGACTTGCAATGAAGCCTGTATTTACTAGAAAGTGAGTGGGAGCACTACAACATTTCTGATAAGTATATGTGAATGACATATTGTAGATCGGAAATAATGTAGAATTATTTTGCAAAGCATAAAGGAGTGTTTGAAAGGAGTTTTTCAAAGAAAGACCTCGGTGAAGCTGCTTACATATTGAGCATCAAGATCTATAGAGATAGATCAAGACGCTTGATAAGTTTTTTCAATGAAGTACATACCTTGACAAGATTTTGAAGTAGTTCAAAATGGAGCAGTCAAAGAAAGAGTTCTTGCACGTGTTACAAGGTGTGAAATTGACTCAAAACCCGATCACGGCAGAAGATAGAAAGAGAATGAAAGTCATTCCCTATGCCTTGGCCATAGGTTCTATAAAGTATGCCATTGTGTACCAAATATATTATATACCCCTGCTTTGAGTTTGGCAAGGAGTACAATAGTGATCTAGGAGTAGATCATTGGACGTGATCAAAATTATCCTTAGTAGAATAAGGATATGTTTCTCGATTATGGAAGTGACAAAAGGTTCGTCGAAAAGGGTTACGTCGATGCAAGTTTTGACACCGATCCGATGACTCTAAGTCTCGATCTAGATACATATTGAAAGTGGGAGCAATTAGCTAGAGTAGCTTCGTGCAGAGCATTGTAGACATAGAAAATTGCAAAATACATAACGGATCTGAATGTAAAAGACCCGTTGACTAAAACTCTCTCACAAGCAAAACATGATCACACCTTAGTGCTCTTTGGGTGTTAATCACATAGCGATGTGAACTAGATTACAGAATCTAGTAAACCCTTTGGGTGTTGGTCACATGGCGATGTGAACTATGGGTGTTAATCACATGATGATGTGAAATATCGATGTTAATCACATGGTGATGTGATCTAGATTATTGACTCTAGTGCAAGTGGGAGACTGAAGGAAATATGCCCTAGAGGCAATAATAAAGTTATTATTTATTTCCTTATTTCATGATAAATGTTTATCATTCATGCTAGAATTGTATTAACCGGAAACATGATACATGTGTGAATGCATAAACAAACAACATGTCACTAGTATGCCTCTACTAGACTAGCTTGTTAATCAAAGATGGTTATGTTTCCTAACCATGAACAAAGAGTTGTTATTTGATTAACAAGGTCACATCATTAGTAGAATGATCGATTGACATGACCCATTCCATTAGCTTAGCACACGATCGTTTAGTATGTTGCTCTTGCTTTTATCCATGACTTATACATGTTCACGTAACTATGAGATTATGCAACTCCGTTTGCGGAGGAACACTTTGGTACTACCAAGCGTCACAACGAATCGGGTGATTATAAAGGAGTACTACTGGTGTCTCCAAAGGCGATGTTGGGTTGGCGTATTCGAGATTAGGTTTTGTCACTCCGATTGTCGGAGAGGTATCTCTGGGCCTTCTCGGTAATGCACATCATGAAGCCTTGCAAGCATTACAACTAATGAGTTAGTTGTAAGATGATGTATTACGGAACGAGTAAAGAGACTTGCCGATAGCGAGATTGAACTAGGTATTGGATACCGACGATCGAATCTCGGGCAAGTAACATACCGATGACAAAGGGAACAACGTATGTTGTTATCTTGATCGACCGATAAAGATCTTCAGTAGAATATGTAGGAACCAATATGGGCATCCAGGTCCCGCTGTTGGTTATTGACCGAGAATAGTTCTAGGTCATGTCTACATTGTTCTCGAACCGTAGGGTCCGCACGCTTAAGGTTTCGATGGCGGTTATTATGAGTTTATGTATTTTGATGTACCGAAGAAGTTCGAGTCCGGATGTGATCACGGACATGACGAGGAGTCTCGAAATGGTCGAGACATAAAGATTGATATATTGGAAGCCTATGTTTGGAGTTGGAATGGTTCGGGTGAAAACAGAATTTTCTGGGAGTACCATGAGGTTACCTGGAACCCCCAGGAACTAAATGGGCCATAGTGGGCCTTGGTGGAAAGGAGAAAGGGCCAGCCATAGGTGGCATGCGCCCCCCTTCCCTAGTCCTACTAGGACTAGGAAAGGGGCCGCCCCTCTCTCTCTTTCCCTCGGTGAATCCTATTCCAACTAGGATTGGAGGAATCCTACTCCCGGAGGAGTAGGACTCCTGGCGCCTCCTTGGCCGCGGCCCCCCCCTGCTCCTTTATATACGGGGGGGGGGCACCCTAGAACACACAAGTTTGATCTACGGATCGTTCCTTAGCCGTGTGCGGTGCCCCCTCCACCATATTCCACCTCGGTCATCTGTCGCGAAGCTTAGGCGAAGCCTGCGCCGTGAAACATCAAGATCGTCACCACGCCGTCCCGCCGACAAAACTCTCCTCGACACTCGGCTGGATCGAGTCGAGGGCGTCATCGAGCTGTACGTGTCAAGAACTCGGGCGCCGAGTAACGGCGCCGGATCGGTCGGATCGCGAGGAGAACGTCGACTACTTCCTCTACGTTGTGATCGCTTCGCCGGGTCTCACGAGTGGTACGTGAGACAACACTCTCCCTCTCGTTGCTATGCATCACCATGATCTTGCGTGTGCGTAGGAAATTTTTTGAAATTACTACGTTCCCCAACATACCCGAGATCCGCCGGTTTTGACACCGACAACGACCAAGAAGGAAAATCATGGCAACCTTCAGAGCTTATGGGAGTGCTGAGATTCTTCATCGATATTTTATCAGGAATGGACTCTCTTACTAAATTTGTGTTCCAGTGTTTTCCATTCTCCTCCATTAGAGCATTAACAGTTTGGTTGTCGGCAAATGGATGGGAAGTTGTTAAAGTACCAGGTGTCACCTCTGGGATCCAGGTGTCTCTAAGAATTTTAATGGTCTTTCCATCCCCGACTCTCCACATGATACCTCGCAGCAGCAGTTTTTTACCATGCATAATACTATGCCAGGTATATGATGATGATCTTGGGCATTGAGCCGATCAGAAATCCCCATCAGGGAGGTAGCGTCCCTTCATCACTCGGGAACACAGTGATTGAGGCTCAGTTAATAGGCGCCAACATTGTTTTCCGAGCATAGCTTGGTTAAAGATTGCCATGTCACAGAAGCCCATGCCTCCCACATATTTTGGCGAGGATAACCAATCCCATTTTCCATTCCCCACCAGAAGTTGGATATAGGCTTCTTCAATTTGTTGCACACTCCATCGGGAATCTGAAAGCAGCTCATCTCATATGTGGGAATCGCCTGAGCTACTGCTTTTAAGAGGACTTCTTTTCTAGCCTGGATAGAGGCCGGTCACTCCAGCCATTTAGTTGTTTCCAAATCCGACCAGTGAGAAAGTTAAAGCTATTCGATGGGGAACGACCCGCCCATGTCGGCATGCCAAGATAAGTGTCCTGCAGTTTGTCATCATGTATCCCAATATTTTGTTTTATTCTATTTTTCACTGATTCCTCACAATGAGGGCCAAAGAATATGGATGACTTTTGCATGTTGATTCTCTGCCCAGAACCATCACAGTAGGTATGTAACACGGATTTAAGCGCATTAACACTTCTGGTGTCTCCCCTGGTGAAGAACACGCTATCATCCGCGAATAAGAGATGTGAGATAGAAGGGCCTCCCTTTCCATTGCGAATACCCTTCAGCTCCCCTGATTCTTCTTTTTCCTGCAATAGGCAAGATAGACCCTCAGCACACAACAAGAATAAATAAGGGTTTATATGGTCCCCTTGTCGGATACCTCTTGTTGGAATAAAAGGATCCGTTAAACATCCATTGACTCTAACAGCGTTTTTAACGGAAGTTACACATCTCATTACTATATCAACCCAATTAACATGGAAGACCAGCTTTAATAACACCCCTTTGAGGTAGCTCCACTCTATCCTATCATATGCCTTGGTCATATCGATTTTCAAGGCAAAAAAGGGGCATTTTGATTTTTGTTTCCTTATAGTATGGAGGCATTCATATGCTATGAGTACATTATCAGTTATTAGCCTCTCGGGTACAAAGTCACTTTGATGTTCGGAAATTATTTTTGGCAAAAAGAGCTTTAATCCATTGGCAATAACTTTAGAGGCAATTTTATAAATGACGTTGCACAAACTTATTGGCCGGAAATTACCAAGCGAGTCGGCACTGTTGCATTTTAGGATTAGAACAATTACCGAGTCGCAGAAACCTTCTGGAATGTCATGGCTCATAAGAAATCCTTTAACCGCAGCACATATATCTTCTTCCAGTAGGTTCCAATGCTTTTGTTAAAAAAGTGTCGGGAAACCATCGGGCCCTGGAGCCTTGGTCGGTCCCATTTGGAAGAGTGCAGTCGTTCATCATTTGTGTATTCTCGATATGGGGCTTCATTCATCTCTTTAGTAACTTTCTCCGGTATGGCTTCAAGTACCGCATCAATTGAAATTGAAGGCTCAGAGGTGAAAAGTGAGGTATAGAAATCATATACCCTACCTCTGATCCCCTCAGCATATTCACATCTAGATCCATCAGTTTTTCTTCGTTGGGGGTTTCTTTGTGACGTAGAAGTGCGAGGGATTCTGGTTGTTGCGCGTTATCTATGTTTGTCGGGTTGATCGTGGGGTCATGAAGTTTTTTTCTTACACGAGTTGTCCGCATGTGATCTATTTGTATCGATGTTCACCCGGTTTCATTAATTAACTGGACAATTATCTTCTTCTTAATTAATCGATGAGACAATTCTTTCCCGTTTTGATATTTTTCTCTACTACCTAAAAGATACCTAAGGTTCCCTCTCCCCTCTTAGGTTCTCCTTTTCGTCCTCCCTCGCAGTTCCTCCGATCCCACCTACAACCCTATTTTTCTTTCCACAAATTCTCTCCCACTAATTCCACGATTCACGGCTTTAAAAGTCCCCACGATCGAGCATCCCCTCCCGTCATGTTTTTGTTTCCAAAAACATCCTCCTACTAATAATCGCATGATCCACGGCTGTAACAAATACCCACGAGCATCCCTCCGTCCTGCCTCACCGCGTTATGACGCTGCTTCACCCTGTCCTACCCTCTGATCGCTGGCGGCGGCCTTCGCCGTGACGTCGGCGCCCTGCAAGCAACCTCCCTCTATGGCGCCGATTTCCCACATGCTCCGCCTCCGCGACTGGCTCTCTAGCGCCGGCTTCCAGCCTTAGGGTCAGAGCCGAGGACACCGCAGACGGGGCGGCATGGATTTGCGGACTTCTCTGCCCTCACACCAACCCTTCGGCATGCCGACACCCCTAGGACGCCCAACAGTCGCGGCCGAACACGGCCGAGGCAACCAGTTGAGCCCATGGGGCCACTGCTACGGTGCTACCCAAATTCAGCGCCCGCCAACGAGTCCAAGTTGCTCAAGTGGCGTGGCACCAATCAAAGGTACTCGCCCATCCGCATTGCCGCAGTTCTGATTGCCTGGATCATGGACCGACGACCACCTGGTATGTGTCCACCAGCGTGAAAGCACCATATAGCCTCTGCGGTTTGTCCTGGTATGTGATTGTTTGTTCATGTAAAGAATCAATTGGTACATGCTAAGAGCTTCAATCGTTGAACTGGTGGTCCTTTAGCCGGTATGTTCAGTTAGTAGCAGAAGCATGGATTTATCTAATTGGGAAGTTAGATGCTCATTTTGTCTTCTGTAGTACCGAAGGCTAGCTGTGTGTTCAACTAAAATCATTAGATGGTTAACTCCCTCTAAATTCTGAATCTTCCACTCGAAACAATGGTCATATTCATTGCGAAGGACAAACTATAGAACGGTCGCAGTCATCTATTCTTGGATGTTTGTATTGTTAACTATATGTTGTTTGATGATCATGATTATATGTAACTAGAGATGTGAAAGAGTGGTTGTTGGGGCTGCAAGGAATAGCAGAATCTTTGATTGTTGTCCATTCCAAGCAGATGGATGATGTGAATCGGGGTAACACTAAATCCCGACCGGGCCGTAGATACAACCTCGGAGGGACGGTTTTGCAGGCCGCTTCTAATTTTTTTTGTGGGTCGTCTAAATTTAGCGGATCTATCCATGCCGCAAAAACGCATCTTTCGTAAAATGGCCAAAGTTTTACGCGCCGACGAGCTTTTGGGGATCTGCTAGAGATGCTCTTATGATATATGTTGGACATAATTTATGTTGAACGACTGGAATATGTATATTCCTTTGCAACGCACGGGCAATTTCAAAAGAATGAAAAGTTTCCATGTTTTACTTTTTTTCCGCCAGCCCTTCGCCCAACCTTCGGAAGCAATTCCATTTTGATTTACTTGCCAAATATTTCATCATAATATAAGGCAAATAACGGGCAGGATTTTATAAACATTATTTACACAATCTCATTAATATGGGCATGTAAATCACAAAGCTAACATACTAGAATACTTATATCCCGTTGCAACGCACGGGCATTGTCCTAGTTTTAGAAAAACGTTTTCTAGGGCCAGCAACCACGAAGCAATTTCACCACATGATTTTATACTTTGTATGTTTGTATAGATCTCCTTGTTTACTCGTCGTTATTGCTGGCATAGTAGTGATCCCTGATATCTACTCTGGTACAGGAACAAGCGTGGTGGCCACCACGAGAAGCTCGGACCTCCTCCGCGTGGTGATGCCAGCCTCCTCCGTCATATCTAACCCAGCCGCGTCCACGCCTGCAGGCAGCTCCAGGTCGAAGTGGAACAGCAGCGCGGCGAGCGCGAGCTCGATGTGCGCCAGCCCAAACGTCATTCCCGGGCACATCCTCCGCCCTGCTCCGAACGGTATGAACTCGAAGTCCGTCCCCTTGAAGTCCCTCCCAGCGCCGCCTTGCTCCTCATCAAACCTCTCCGGCAGAAACTCCTCCGGTGCGTCCCACTGCGCGGGGTCCCTGGCGATCGCCCACGAGTTCACGAGCACCGTGGCGCCCACGGGCACGTCGTACCCGAGCACCTGGCACGGGCTCCGGCACTGGCGGAGCGTCAGCAGCGGGCCCGGCACGTGCAGCCGGAGAGACTCCTTGACGACCATGTGCAGGTACTGGAGGTTGCCGAGGACGTCCTCCGTCACCTTGAGGTGGCCAGCCAAAGCTCGCCGGACCTCCTCCTGCGCCTTATGCCGAACCCTCGGGTTCCGCATGAGCTCCGCCGTTACCCACTGCAGCGCCGTCGTTGCCGTCTCGCTGCCCGCGGCGAACATGTCCTGCACGTGTGAGAGAAACAGAGCGACTAAAGATTAGTAATTCCATGGCGCGCATGCACGGCGTGGCGTGGAGATCGCAGCTAGATTGTCGCGTCGGATCACTGGAAGACCTTACAATCATAACGAACTTTATGTTCTCGGTGGTCAGCGGGTGCTGGGAGCCCACTTCTTCCTGGAGTCCGAGGAGCACGTCGACAAGGTCTTCGTCTGCGGCCTCTCCCTCGCCGGCGGCTTTCCTCTCCCGGTGCTCCTGGATGACGGCGTCCATGATCTGCAGCATCTCGCGGCGGCAGCGCTTGATCCGGCCGGGCTCGCGGCTGACGAGCATCGCCAGGCGCGATGACGGAAACAGGTCCGGCAGGCTCAGACCGGGCCTCATGCGGAACATGTCCTCGAACAGCTTCAGGCACGCGTCGCGGCCCTTGAACGGCCTGCTGCCGATGATGGCGCGCACGGTGGAGTCGGCGATGTAGGCCGCGATAATCTCTGTCAGGTTCACCGGCCGACGCTCGGACGGCGAGGGCGAGGACGAGGCGACGGCGCGGAGGAGGCGGCCGAGCTCGTCCTGTCGGACGGGGCGGAAGGAGTGGACACGGCGGGCGCTGAGGAGCTCCTGGGTGCAGATCTTGCGGAGCTGGCGCCACGCGTCGCCGAAGGGCGCGAAGACAAGGCCCTCGGAGCCCTGGAACCAGAGGCGCGACATGGGTCCGACGGGCCGAGACGCGAAGGCCGGGTCGTGGGTCTTCAAGATCTCGCGCGCCGCGTCCGGGGACGAGGCCACCACGGCCGTGACTTCGCCGAAACGGAGCAGCATCAGCGGGCCGTGGCGCCGCGCCAGGTCGCGCAACGCTTGGTGCGGGATCGCGCCCGCGAGGTGGTGCAGGTGCCCGATCACCGGCAGCGCCCACGGCCCTGGCGGGAGCCGCGCGACGCCGGACGACTCGGGCGGCCTCAATCTTCTTGAGGCGAAGAGAATGAGGGGTAGGATGGCAAGGACAGGCACGAGCAGCAGCAGGTGGAGCGGGACGTCGGCGTCCATGGCAGCTCGATGGCAGCTCGAGCAGCAGGAGGAGCAACAAGTCTGAAAGATGCAAGCTATATCAGCGTGCAGTAGTGTCAATCTTTGTCCGAACTTTTTATTTTATTTTATTTTTGCGAATCTGGTATGCATAATGCATCACACAATTGTTGTGCATCCCAGATCTGTGGCTCTGTGCAGCTCACGCCAAAGACGTTTAAAGGGTTGTCAAAGTTTATTGCAGTCGAGCGGTTTATCAAATGATATAGAAAGGTATGTACCCTTTCTATTCTTGCTTGACTTTGAGTGAGTGCTTTTTTAAAAAAACGGACGCAAAAACTTTATCACATATAATAATTAAATAAAAAGGAGAAGAACAATGTTTTTAGGAAAACCTTTGTTTTCAACCGGATGAAAACATCGTCGCATCAACCCGCTCACCCGCGCGACACGTGTCCCCTATGCGAGCGAGTCCACCGCTTCCCCTTCCAGTCTTACCTCCTTCACTCGCCTTCTCCACTCGTTCTCCTCGTTTCTTTTCCTCTCCCCATATCCTCTTTACCATTGTGAATCCGACCGCCACCGCCACAGGAGTTGCAACGCAGCACCAAGACCAGGCGGGGCGCGGCTCGTCGCTGGTGCTGCAACGCATCACCTAGGAGGGAGGCTGGACCGCTCGGCGTCGGTGCTGCAACGCGCACACGGGAGGTGCTGCGTCAGAGCTTTTTTGTGGCACCGTCGGGCTGCATTGGAGCTCCGCCAGGTCACTGAAGCTGCGATGGGGGGATGGAACGGACTCCCTCAAGGCTGCAATGAAGTTTAGTCGGAGTTGCATTGAAGCTTTCGTCGGAGCAGCAATGAAGCCTCGTCGGACGCGTCGCGGTCGGTGTTGCCAGGGAGCAGCTCCTGGTGGCTCCCGGTTCTGCGATGCAGCGGTTGCCGGTGCTCCGTCCACCTGCAGCACCGGTGGTGTTGCAACGCAGCACGATGGTGGCGATCACGGAAGATGAGGGAGATGCCCTGACGCGTCCTGATGAGCACACAACAACAGCCCTTGCAAAACTGCATCGTCGAACGCCTCCCACAGTAGTCTCCACTCGCAGGACTAGCGGTGTTGCAATGCAGCATGGCGACGGCGGCCGCTGGAGTTGAGGGAGATGCTCTGGCTCCCGTCTCGGCGAGCGCACATGCAGCAGCAACACGACCTCCTTGCACAGCGGAGGACATCGTCGTCTTCAGAGAAGACGCGAGCTGAACAGGACCAGAGGAAGAGAAGACACGAGCGAGTTGCCTTGCTGGGATCGAACAGCTGCCAACGCCAGATCGGACGGCTTGCTAGCTGGATGATTTTCTTTAGAAAATCATCCGGCTGATTTGTAGCAGCCGCCATGTTCTTAACGGTTAGAAGACCACACAGGTCCAAAACAGAAGTCACTCTTCCTGTAAAATGTTTCCCAGAAATCTAGCCCCTGCCACTACCCAAATTTTGGCTTCTTCCTAACCTTCGCCACTATGCTAGTGAGTATTATTGTCGCTACGCTTTCAGATGTTAATTTTATTTTGACATGCTTTCTAAGGGGATTTTCTCACTGCTTCTATCGGTTCGGTAGTTTCCGCTTTATTTCTAAAGGAGGGCGAAAGGTTTAGAGAGGATGTACCATGTATCGAGCTTGGACAACAACAGAAAAAGGTTGTGGGAAATTCCAAAAAAAGGTTTGGGACATGGATATAGTATGTGTGAATTAAGTCACAACACTGAAAATCCAACAAATCGGGAAACAAAAGAAAATCAAAACTAGCTACGGACTAAAACCGAATCAAATGTCGTTTTAAATTTGGCCCAATTTTCATCTGTGTGTGTGTGTGTGTGTGTGTGTGTGTGTGTGTGTGTGCATTTCTTTTTTCTTTTTCTCAAACTATGTACTGAGCTTAAAATTGTTTTTTTGTGACATGGTAGATATGTGTATAAGCAATACAATTATTCTTTTAGTGTATTGTAACTGATAACTCAAATATACATGCATACAAAAAGAGTACCTCAAATTGGAGTATTAGATATGCTCTCTCTCTCTCTCTCTCTCTCTCTCTCTCTCTCTCTCTCTCTCTCTCTCTCTCTCTCTATATGTGTGTGTGCGCGCGCATGCGTGTGCAAGATACAAGTAAATGTATGGTGGGCTTCTTGTTGTCAATTTCTTCTTGTTGGAATGCCTAAGGGTGCACACTAGTGGTTGTGATGAACTTCCCATTTAGTTATATGGGCAAACGATCAATGTCAAAGAGGGGGAAAACTCTGAAATGGACGGTAGACCCCGAGCCTTTGCACTGATTGATGGATGTTCCCATCATGTATTGCGAAGTTTGAGGTCCAACACGGAGTGATACAAGCTGGATACAAATAAATGTATGGTGGGCTTGTAGTTGTCAACTTCTTATTCAAACGGCCAAGGATGCAGACTAGTGGTTAAAAGATGAAGCTCCCATTCAGTTAAATGGGCAAAATATCAATGTAAAAAAATTCAAAATGGAGGGTAGATCCGGGCCTCTACATTGATTGATCCATGGGCCCATCATTTATTGAAAAGTTTTAGGCCCAACACAGAGTTACACAAGCTCGATAAAAGGACAAGACAACCGAGAGGATAACAAAAGTTGCCTCTTGAACAAGCAATGCAGTGTACCGCTCCAATAATGTGTTCCTGGCTCTAGTGGTCCGAAGTTTTAGACGTGTCATTGAGGTTTGCCCATGAAGCGTCGCCGATGTCTTCAGGAGGAAGTAGAAATTAAATTCCCTAAGGACTAAGTTGTAATGTGTGTTTTTTGTAAGGACGAACTTGCAAGTGATAGTTTCGTTTAATATATCGTATATCTGGCCTCTACGGAATAAAAATGTCAATATATCTTTGATGGTATCTTACCATCCAAGGAGCATCAAAGTTCTTATTTGGGAATCCATGTAGCGACCCGACCCAATACGGTCAAGCCTCTATGCTTTCTGTGTCATCTCTAGATCAGTATGTTGGCACACACACAGTACTTTAATGAAATACCATAACTTCACATGTAAAATAAATACCATAGATCCATAGTATACCATATTTATCACAGCGGAAACATATCAATAGGGGTGTGGTGTCCCATCAACGCCAACGGCAAGTTGAGTGTAGACTGTAACCCTATATCGTAACTCTTTCTCGCCATAGAAATATCTGCAGCGTGAGACGTTGCAGCCGTACAGGTCAGTGCATTGAATGTACCAACAAGATCACAGATGAAGACAGATGTAAATAACTCTATCACACTATATGCAATATGGCTTGGTGGTGGCTCTAAGTTTATAATATTTTTTTGCGTAAAGCTGATTTTCCCTACAACAGAGGAGTCAAACGAAATATCACTACAAAAGTTGGTTGTTAATGAGATGGTTCTACCAACCAATTCTCATATCCCCAAATTATTAATAATACCCACTCATTTAATATTAAATGTGTTGAGAATGGCTGATAGTGTCATCTCCGGTGCTCAAGTTGACCGTAATGGAGGACACAGCTAATCGATTAGGTTTAACACTCTACAGAGGTTTCTACACTTTACCCGCAAGATACGATCCCTCCCTTTACGTCCTCACACCAAATGAGGCTTTAGTGTTCGAAAAAAGCTATAGGGTCACCTTGTAAAGGTGGTGTCGGGTCCCACGAGCCCATGATCCAATGGCCTCACACTTATCCACGCCTATGTTAGAGTATCCACATCTCTAAGTGCTAAGCAGATGCTAAAGGTGAGAAAAATCAAGTTGCACGATGTTAAGATATTTCAAAATACTTCCTCTGTTCCTTAATGTAAGGTGTAAAGTCAAAAAGAGCATCACCCTTAAGCTAACACCCAATGCCAACATAGCTACATTATTGAAAGTGCGTTATATCGACTAGAGGGGGGTGAATAGGCAATTTTTATGAATTCTCCACTGAGGAATTTGCTGGTGAGGAAATTCCGAAATGAAGAACTACTTGCAGCGGAATAAGTACTCAAAAGTAAACATAACAGAACACGAGCATGGTCATCATGATGAAATGAAGACAAGCGCAGAGTACAGAAAGCGTAAGCACAGGATAAAACAGAAAGAAGACGGACAGACTGAAGAAATTTAACTTAGGAAATTGAGAAAGTCTTCAGTCAAAGTCTTCAAACAGATATGAACAAGCACACAACAACAGAGATGAGGAAATGAAAGAGTTGAGGAAATAGAACCAGTAAGCTTGGTGAAGACAATGATTTGGTAGACCAGTTCCAACTGTTGTCTCAGTTGGACGTCTGGTTGGAGCGGCTGAGTATTTAAACTCGAGGACACCCAGTCCCGGACACACAGTCCTCACCGTATTCTCCTTGACCTAAGGTCACACAGACCTTGCCCAAACACTTGTGGTAAGTCTTCAGGTGACTTCCAAACCTTCACAGACTAGGTCACTCGGCGATCCACAATTCCTCTTGGATGCTCTAGACCATGACGCCAAATTTTCTGGAAGAAGCACAGTCTTCAAAGGTAACAAGCGTCGGATCCACGCAGGATCAATCTCTTCAGTGATGCTCAATCACTTGGGTTTGTAGGTGTTGGGTTTGGGTTTTCCTCACTTGATGATTTTCGCTCAAAGTCCTCGGAGGATAGGATGCTCTCAAATGACAAGTGTCAGTTTCTCTCGGAGCAACCAACCAGCTAGTGGTTGTAGGGGCGGCTATTTATAGCCTAGGGAGCAGACCGACATGATAAGACATAAATTCCCTTCAATGATATGACCGTTAGGTGGGTAGATATTTTGGGATAGCTGGCGCATAGCACAGCAACGGTCGGAATTTTGACTCTCAAATTCCTCAGGGCTATCATGTTCCTCACTGTGTAGGCAATCCGCACTGGCGAATTCCTAACTCCTCAGTCAGAACAAATTCCTCAGAGACCAGAAGAACTTCGTCTCTTTCACTAAAGAATATTATTGAACTGTATGAGATTTTCAATGGCTTCACTCGAAGGGGTTGGTAGGTGTAGGATTTTGAGTTGAGCATCACATGGAAATTTTTCCTTAGTATTTCCTCGACCCCCTTTAACAGTACCGTGTTTCCTATGACTCAAGAAAGAGAAAATGAAACTATAAAAACAAAAGTCTTCACACTTCATGTTCCTCGAATGATTGCCAAGTCTTCAAGGTTACACCAATTTCTTCACTTTCAAAGTCTTCAGAAATCCAAAGACTTCAATTGAAGAACTTCATTTTGAGGGGTCGACTTTCTCTATAATATCAAACTCCTCATAGACTTATAGACCTGTGTACACTCATAAATGCATCAGTCCCTTAACCTATAAGTCTTCAATACACGAAAATCACTAAGGGGCACTAGATGCACTTACAATCTCCCCATTTTTGGTGATTGATGACAATATAGGTTAAGTTTTCAACGGGGATAAATATATGAAGTGTAAGTATTGATGTTGAGGAATTTGATTGCAAGATATAGAGGAACTCCCCCTGAAGATGTGCATAGTGAGGAGTTTGCTTTTGAAGAAATGCACACTTCAAGAGTATAATCATGGAGATCTCCCCCTATATCTTGTAATTCATACACGCATTTGGCATATAATATGGAGAATTTGAAATGCATGATGAAATATGGTGACTGATGTAATTCAGCATGTGTGCATTGACATTAATGAGGAATAAGCATGCAGAAGAACACAACAAAAGTATCAGGCCACCATAGAGTTTAAGATTACAACTCGATCCAGCAAAGTCATCAGAACAATGAGAGTTGTAACTTCGCAAAAAAACGCCCATATAAGATAGACCCGCTTGAAGACTAACTCAAATTTCTCCCCCTTTGTCATCGAATGACCAAAAGGGTTGAAACTGAGGACTAACGCCCCTGAAGAATATCATGATGATGGAGGAGCACCAGCGTTGTCAGGTTCTTGAGTCGTTGTAGGGCCTGTCGCAGTGTCGTCCAAGTCTTCATACTCGTCCGTGTCGCGCGATGAAGAATATGAACTGGCCACCAAGGAAGGAACCTTGAACTTCTTGAATTTCTTCGGTGGAGGAGTAGACCAGTCAAAATCTTCCTTGAAGCCCATTTGCTTCAGATCTTTTTCACCATATAGATGTGACAGAATAGCCCAGGTACGATCAAAAACTTCATGGAGGTAGTAATGGTTTTTCTTCGTTGCATTATGTGTAGAAGTCATGTTGTGAAGAATAGAGCCAAACTGACGCTTAACCCATTTGTGGTCTCGATCCATCTTCTGGTGAAGACTTAGAAGCAGCTCACGGTCAGTCATCACACGAGGAGCAGTGGCTTGAGGATTTGGCTTGGATGCATTGGCAGTAGAATCATGAGTGGCAGAGTCATCATTGGTGGAATAAGATGCAGCTTTGCGGAACTGACCATCCAATGGACGAATGCCTTCATCGATAACGGCTGGTGACTTGCCCTTCTCATCAGCTGAGGAATATGTCCGCTTGAGGACTTCAATGGGGGCAAATAGCTGAGGTGATTCTGAATGTCAGCCTTGTAGTTGAGTGAAGACCTTGTTCTGAGTAATCTCATGATCCACGGTGCGTAAGGCTTCAGCTCAAATGGTGAAAGTGCAACATTCGCCAGAGTCCTCATGAAGAAATCGTGATAGTTTATGGGGATGCCATGCATTATGTTGAATAGCATATTCTTCATCATTCCAATAATTTCCTCATCGGATGAGTCATGGCCTTCGATAGGACTCATGGTCTTCATCAGAATGCGATAGATGGTTCTTGGCACATAGAGCAATTCCTTCACGAGGAATTTGGTCCTTGGGGC
Organism: Aegilops speltoides; assembly: GCA_021437245.1. Lineage (NCBI taxonomy): Eukaryota > Viridiplantae > Streptophyta > Magnoliopsida > Poales > Poaceae > Aegilops > Aegilops speltoides. Next base: position 179,159,838 of record CM038146.1, read on the forward strand.
TTGACCAGGCTTCAGAGGCTTCATGAGCACTTGCATATAGTGAGCAGTGAGCTCAGGCTCATCATACAGACAACGAGCACCTTCAGGTGGAGGACTGATTGGCAGGGCACGAAGCAATTCAGAGGCTGGTGCCTTGTAGTGAGTGTTTTCGGTCATCGAGTCCAACACCCAAGAGTTGACGTCAGCAGCATCACCTGTTATATGCAGCGTTGCATAGAACTGAAGAATGAGCTCTTCATTCCAATCAACTATGTCTGAGCAAAAGTTGACCAAGCCTGCATCATGAAGTATACTGAGGACTTGAGAGAAGCAAGGCATTGATTCCATGTCCACGTGAGGAATATGCTCGTGGTCGAAGACTTTGTCCTTGTTGAAAAGCAGTGAAGAATAGAAGTTGGCCTGGCTGGCAGTCCAAAAACGCTTCCTTCTAAGACGAGCATTGTCATATGGGTTGAATTCAGTGAAGAACACATGCTCGCCGAAGAAATCATCAGCCTTTAATTTTTGCTTCTTTGAGGAGGGATCCTTTGGCTTGGGCTGAGGAGTGTCGGTCAATTGCATCACCACCTCAGGAATCACAATCTCAGGATCGACAGACTGAGGAATTTCAGGCTCTTCTTCAGCTTTAGCCTGGGTCTTCAATTCTTCATTGACAATTTCTTCAGCACGAGTGGCTAGAATTTCTAATGAACACTTGGGGTTGCATGAGGTTCTTCAGATCCCGTTTGTATTTCAGTAGCAGCTGGGGACTGAGGAATTGCTTGGAGTGGAGTGAACATTGGAGAGTTGGGCTGCTGACTTTCCCAAAAGTCATCATTGTGCACAGGAGCGGTACAGCCAATGTCCACATCCTCATCTTCCATTTCTTCAACGCCGGCCTCTTCAGCAGTGAACTGAGGCATAGGCGAGGAGATGACTGGGGTTGAAGGGATTGCATCCACTTCAATTTCTTCATCCAACTGCTCTGTCGAAGCAGCAGAAGGAGTTTCTTCATCAGATTTGCTAGGAATCACATAATCTTCACCAAAAGTAACAAGGTCCTTTGATGGCATGAAAGAGACTGGAACGACATCAATTGGGTTGTCAATTGAACTAGTCAGAGGCTTCATCTTCTTCGGAGCTGAAGAATTTGATGAAGTTGATGCCTTCCTTTTCTTCACAGTTGCACGCTCTGCAACCTTGGTCTTCTTCGCATCTGATGCAGATGGAAGGATCGGAGTTGGTGTAGGCGCATGAGGTGCAGAGGACTTTTGTTCATTTTCTTCAGGCGCAACTGACGCAGTTGCCCTGACTTCTACACTTTCTTCAGGCGCGCCACTAGTGGATGCCCTGGCAATTTCTTCAGTGGTTGGAATGCAGTCAACAGCCCTGGTACTCTCATTTTCTTCAGCAGCCTGATTGTCATCAGCGGTGCTGGCATGCTCTTCAGTGGGCTAAGAAGATGCATCAGCCGGTGTAACTTCAATGTGCACAGGAGGAGGAGTACTTGAAGCGAAAGTCTTCATCAGATTGACGAACCGGACCTTGGTGCCCTTCCAATCAGCATAGTACCGATTGAATTCATCTCTCAGTTGCTTGATTTCAGCTTGCAAGTCAATGAGTTGATCAGGAGTGAGAGTGAGGACATTGTCCTTGAGATAGCGCTGCTTCTTGTACTGCGCTTTCTTCAACCTTCTGCCTTCTTCAAATTTCCACTTCTCTTCCTCAATGAAGGCAGCCAGAACATGACTTTGGCCAGGAGTGAGGTTCATCTCCGGCAAAGGCGTGTTAGGGTCTTTGTGCCATAGGGCAATGAAGTCGAGGATCAACTTTGGATCCAACAGCAGTGGCACATTGCTGCCTTTGGCTCTAACGGCTCTGGCCTGCCTGTCTCTGATGATTTCGGCAAGTTCTTCATCATCAGCCTCATCGTCATCAGAGGGCACTTGGAAGGCGACCTGCTTCTTGTGAGGACTTGGTCGAAGGCCTCGCCCAAAGATGGCCTTTTCTTGACAAGAGGGGCCAGCTAAGGAATTTGGTGCAGCTGAGGAACTTGCAGATGCTCCTGAGGCAATTGAGATGCCTGTGGTCCTTTGGCACGTGGCAAGATGCACATGTCCAGAGGATTTGGTCGGAGCAGCTGAGGACTTTGTCGGAGGAGTTGAGGACTTTGAAGGAGGAGGAGCAGTCTGAGGAATTGGCCATGAGGGCTTGAAGAATCTGGCCTTGAGGGCATTGCTGAGGAGCTTAGCCGTGAGGGCATTGAGGGAGAAGCGCTTGAATTATTGTAACGCCCCGGACACACCCGCCGGTGGTCGTTACTCCTGGCGGGATCTAGACTGGACCCACAGATCAATACTAGTCTTTTTGCAAGACTTTGTCCTCACTCGTGCGCACTCCGGAGCAACTTCGGTCGGTCACCCATCTGAAACTACTCCAAGTGAGCACGCTTAACTTTGGAGTTCTTTCCGAATGGGCTCCGGAAAAGAAGGAATTCCTTATTGATATGAGTAGTCTATCATCCCTAATAAGCCGAGCTATTACATACACCCACACTCGGAGGAACCGACGTCCTCGTCGGCCACGAGAACGTTCCTCTTGGCACAACCGTCGTGCATCCGGTCCGTACATGTGCCATGCCGTGTGCCACTGACGGGTCACAAGCGTCATGAACAACATGACCGAGACCTGTCCGCAACCATCCCGTAACCGCGAGGGTCGGCTCTGATACCAACTTGTAACGCCCCGGACACACCCGCCGGTGGTCGTTACTCCTGGCGGGATCTAGACTGGACCCACAGATCAATACTAGTCTTTTCTGCGCACTTTGTCCTCACTCGTGCGCACCCGGGAGCAACTTCCCGGTCGGTCACCCATCCTGAAACTACTCCAAGCTGAGCACGCTTAACTTTGGAGTTCTTTCCGAATGGGCTCCCGGAAAAGAAGGAATTCCTTATTGATATGAGTAGTCTATCATCCCTAATAAGCCAATCCTTTGTTTTTGTTTTATTTGTGGTATTCGAGTTGCTTCGATGTCAAATGTTGAATCCATACCTTTCCTAAATGGTGTTCTCATACTCGAATGTGAATACCAATCCTTCTCGACAATCGAAATTGTCATGTTAATTCTTTTCAACCTGCGTGTTTCTCTTCAAGTGGATCCGATCACTTCAACATCAGCAAGACCAATTATCATTTCTTCTCAACGGTGTTTGTTTCATCTGTTCCAAGTTGCCTTTGTTTTCCCGCCCTCCCACCCTTTTTCTTCAAGGACACATATTTCTTAATCAAGTATCCATTTATTCATGTGAAGTTTCTCCATTCTTTTCCATCAATGTTCTTATCCGGTGATTTTCCATGAAGATGCTCAACAGTTTCAAGTTCATCATCCTTCACTGTTGTTTCTTCTCCGGTGGATCCTATTCAAGCTTTCGATATTCATCATATTCCTCTCCTCATTTCAATGTCTTCTCATACCGGTGCACCTCATTATCATTCTACTTCTCGCTATTTGTTATTCCGGAGTGCTCAAGCTATCTCGAAGATTCGTGTTTCCACTCTGCATTCGTTCAAGCTCTTTCGAGATTGTTATCTCATTCAAGCCATTTAATTCAACCGGTGCAACAGCTCTTTTAAATCATTTCCAACGGTGTTTTCTTTTGAGTGGGCCCTAACCCACAGGTCTTTTTCCAGGATCTTACCTGACTCTTCTATTTTCCCAGAGCTATCCTAAATTCTTTTCTAAGTTTGACGTAAGAATGAGTTATCATCAGTCAAATGCTTTTCTCCAAGATCTTTCAAATTCTTGTCATAGTTGGCTCAACCTCTTCGCTTTTGATTCTTCCGGTGTGCCTCAATAATTCTTGGTGGTGTTTTTCGTTGTCATTCTCATCATTTGAAGACCGAAGAAGAGTTTCTCTTTAATCTTGCTCTATTCTCTTCAAGATTCATGGTGCTAGCTTGTTGCCACCCTCTCATAATTGTTTTTCGATTGTGAGAATCTTTTTCACCCATCCGGAGCATTTTAGGAGTCTTTTCAGTTTCATTCTTTGAAGCCCATCATCTCAGTATTATTCATTCAAGCTTTCAGCTCTCGTTCTCCAAATCATACCGGTGCATCATTCAAGTACCCTCTAATCAGTTCTTGATCTCTTTGTTCTCTTGTATCTAGTTGTCTCAAGCAACTTCGTTCATTTGCTAATTCTTCCCGGTGAATTGTGCCTTTGCTATGTTCATTTTCAATTCTTACGGTGGTTCTTCCAAGAGTTTTTTTTCCTTGGTTATCATATCAATTCATTCGTTCTTTTCAATCCCACCGGTGGTTCCATCAAGACCTTCTCAAGTTTTGCGCCATATCTCTTTTAATCCTTTCTACGAGAATAAGTAGTATGCCAAATCCGTTGATTGTCATCAATTTAATTGGTGAAGGATACGCATAACATAATTCTTATTCTGGTTTCATCCAAGTGATTAATTCCTTCTTTAGGAGTTTGTTCATGATGAACAAATTCTCGGTTTCATTTGTTTCATCTTCTCTTTTTCCCGGAGTTCCAAGCTCTAATTATCACGGAGATCCATCTAAATCATGCAAGGCTTCACCTTGTGTTTTCAACTTCTCTTTCTTTCTATCACCCTTTTGTTACCAAGTTCTTCATGGGGGCTCTACATGGTGGTCCGTCAAGGATTCTTTTCATTCTCCAATTGTTCTTCAAGATTTCTCTTGAAGTTAAGATCCGTCAAGCTATACTCTAAAATTAAACATGGTGCTTAACACATGTTTTGTTTTGAGGAGCTCAAGCATTTCTTATCGTGCATTCCAAAGTGCAATTCTTTCTACCTTATCTTTTCAGATGGTGTTATGTCATTCTTGGCAATTTCCATTCATGTTTCATGATTCATATTGTTGTCAAGAATGAGGTATTTTAAATCCATCAATCTCTTCGTTGGAGTTATCTTGGGTTATATTTCACCTAAAGCCTTCCCTAAGGAATGTTGCTATTTTGGTGCTTATTAATGACACAAGTTATCTCTTTTCCATCTTGATGGAACAAGCTTTCATCTCTTCGTTAATCTCAAGCAAGCAATTGTTTTTCGTTAGTGGCAGAATTTCACCTTAAGTGTTGAGATGTTTTCATAAGCCCACTACAAGCTTATTCTTTTCGTTGTGTTTTTTCCAACAACTCCGTTCTAATCTTCTTGAAAGGGTGCTTTCCAAGCTCATTCGTGGCAGAAGTTGTCATTTTCTTCTCCGTCCCTTTATCTCAACGGTCTAACCTCTATTCTTTTGTTACGGAGACATTGTGATGTTGTGCTCTTCACCCATCACCTCGTTTTGTGAGGATCGTGCTCTTTTCATTCTTATCCATTTAACCGGAGTGTTGTGTCATCTCTTCAAGTGCTTTTCATCTTATCAAGTTTTCCTTCTTCTTTTCGACGGAGTCTTTGCCCAAATTGTTTCAATCTTCTTCCTCTCCCTTCTTGTTTTAACCGCAGTGGTTTTGAATTCTATCCTGTCCATTAAACTCTTGGTTCATGTATTTGCAACCTCTTGGTTCTCGTTGTATCCCTTGTTCCTCTTTTATAACGGGGTGTTTTCAACTTTGCTCATCTTCGTTGTTTTCTTCATTTCAATTTGCTCAACCTCTCAAGGTTCATGGTTTCACTCGTTCGTCAGAGAAGCAACTTAGTTTTACCTCTTATCTTCCTCGTCATTTTCCCTCCGGTGCCATCCTAGATCTCGGGACGAGATCCTCTCGTAGTGGTGGAGTGTTGTAACGCCCCGGATCCGATGCGCCAGTTGTCTGCCAGTTATTCGTCGTCGTTGCCATGTCTTTTGCTTGCGTGTTGCACTTTGCCATGTCAGCATATGCATTTCATACCATGTCATCATGTGCATCGCATTGGCATACATGTTCGTCTCATGCATCCGAGCATTTTCCCTGTTGTCCGTTTTGTATTCCGGCGCTCCTATGTCCTCCGGTGTTCCCTTCTTCCCTCTTTTCGTGTGCGGGTATTAAACTTTCTCGGAATGGCCCGAGGTTTGCCAAGCGGCCTTGGTATAGCACCGGTAGACCGCCTGTCAAGTTTCGTGCCATTTGGAGGTCGTTTGGTACTCCAACGGTTAACCGGGTAACCGCAAAGCCTCTTTTGTTGCAGCCCAACACCCCTTCCAAAGTGGCCCAAAACCCATCTAACTCCTCTCCATGCTCTTGGTCGTTCGATCACGATCGCGTGGCCGAAAACCGCACCTCATTTGGACTCTCCTAGCTCCCTCTACCTATAAATATGTGCCCCTCCCGAAATTCCCGCAGTCCAACCCTAGCCTTCGTCCTCCTCCCGCAGCCGGACACGTCCGGACCCCACCGGACATGTCCGCCGGCCACATCACTACGGCCAATGGCGTCGCGCCACGTCACCCCGCCGCCGCCCTCGTCCAATCGCACGCCGCCACCTCACCTTCTCTCTCTCTCTCCAATCACATGGCCATGGACCGGATCGGGCTCACATGAGCCTGCGCCGCCGCCGTCCGCCCGCCCGGGCCGTCGCCTCCGCTCTGGCCGCGCCGCTTCGCAAGGCTCCGCCGCCCTCGCCGCCGGCGTGCCTCGCCGGCGCCGGACGCTTCCGCCGTCGCCGCGCCTGGCCGCCGCGCTGCGCTCTCCGCCGTCCAGCGCGCCCGCAAAGCTCTGCGCCGCCGACCAGCGCTCGCCGCCGCCCCGCCCGCCGCCGCTCGCCGCGCCTCGCGCCGCCGCATGGCCGACCCGGCCGCCTGCCTTGCGCCGCCCATGGGAGCAAGGCATGCTTGCCTCTCGCTCCGCACGGATCCGGCCGCCGGCGCCGCCCCGAGCCTTCTCCGGCGACCCCGCGGAGCCGCTGCCGTCGGGTCCGCCCGACCGATCCATGGGGCCAGCCGGATCCACCTCGCCGGACCCGATCCACCCCGCAGGTTGACCCCCGAAATCCTCTAAGTCCCCAGATTTTCTGTAATTTCATGCAATATTCATCGCATCACATCTTCGCACCCATAGCTCCGTTTTGCGCGTATAATATGTCAAATTGTTCGTCTCGACGAGTACATCATTTCGTTCCATTGCATCATTTGCATTTGAGCTCATCTTGATGCCCGAAATGCTGTTGGAAGAAGGCTTCAGATCGTTAGTTTCAGAATCTTATCAGCTCGAGCTCTTTTGTCATTTTTGCCATGATTTATGTGTGCACCCTATGAGTTTGAGCTCTACATGAATGTTGGACTAGGACATGCCATCTTTCCCGAGGTGTTGACCTTGTATTTTTGTGAGTTGTGTGCTGAGTGTATCAAGCTTGTAAAGTAGCGTAGTTGCTGTTGTTGTTTTGCTAGACAGATTCTGTTATAATTTGATGCCATGTTAACATGCTTCTAGTAATCATTTTATGCATAATCTGGAGATGCTCTATAAACATGTTTTGATATACATGTCTTGCTCTATCCATTCATGCCCTTGGTTACAATTATAGCCTGCGGGAACATGTTCATTTCTTGCTCCAAAGTTGCTTGAAAATGTTTCCTGACAGATTGTTTGCATGAGATTCAATTTTCACGAGGTCGTTGTAGTTGATCCGTGTATGCTATGAACTTGCTCTTGCCATGATTAGCTTCATAAATATGCCTTCTTACTGTTGGTTGCCTTGCCATGCCATGTATTGCTCTGTAGTGAGTGCATCGAGCTCACGAACATGCCATGTTGAATCTGTTTTTGCCATGTCCTGAGATTTCACTAAGTCTGAAATCTGTATTAAAACTTGCAATGTTTACATGGGTGCCATCATTTCTTAAGGTCCTTTTTGGCTTATGGTCAGTAAGGGACTATTGAAATATGCTTTGAGTAGAATCATGTCATGCCTTGCTTTGCTATTATAAGTTCTTGTAGCATGTTGTTTTCTTGCTCTAAACATGCCTTCCTGATGTTAATTCCTGGTATGTTAGTATTTTCACTAAGTCTGTGAGCCTGATATTTTGAGCACTTTCTCCATGCTTGTTTGAACATGTTATGATGTGATTTAGCCGTAGCTCAGTGTTCCTCTTTTGTTAAGCATCTCCTGTAGTTCGTTGTCATATGCTTTGTTTTTATGTTGGGGTGCTGTAGCATAGTTTCGTGTTGCGTGCTAAGTAGCATCGGGCTGTTAAACGCAGATTTGCGTCATTCTTGTTTTGCTTGTCATTTGCAAACCGTGCATCCGTTTCCGGTGATCTTTATATCGATTTCAACCGAAATCATCTCATCTTTCCAGCGGCATACTTGGTTTGCCAAGTTGATGCCCGGTTCATCATTTTCCTTCCGGAGCATACATATACATTGCATATCACATCTCGCATAGCATGTCATGTATTGCATCATATTGCTTGTGCATTGTTCCTTGTTTGATTGTGGTTCCGTTGCTTGTGCTCTCGCTTTGGGTAGAGCCGGGAGACGAGTACGTGAACGAGGAACCTGTTGAGAACGCCTACGAGGATCAAGCCTTCGACAACTCTGAGAACCTTGCAGGCAAGATGACCATACCCTCGAAATCACTACTATCTTTGCTATGCTAGTTTGCTCGCTCTTTTGCTATGCCAATGCTACGATGCCTACCATTTGCTTGTCAGCCTCCCAAATTGCCATGTCAAACCTCTAACCTTTGACACCATTCCTAGCAAACCGTTGTTTGGCTATGTTACCGCTTTGCTCAGCCCCTCTTATAGCGTTGTTAGTTGCAGGTGAAGATGAAGTTTGTTCCTTGTTGGAACATGGAGATGTTGTTCCTTGTTGGGACATGTTTTACTTGTTGGGATATCACAATATCTCTTATATATTATTAATGCATCTATATACTTGGTAAAGGGTGGAAGGCTCGGCCTTATGCCTGGTGTTTTGTTCCACTCTTGCCGCCCTAGTTTCCGTCATACCGGTGTTATGTTCCCGGATTTTGCGTCCCTTACGCGGTCGGGTGATTTATGGGACCCCCTTGACAGTTCGCTTTGAATAAAACTTGTCCAGCAAGGCCCAACATTGCCTTTTACCATTTGCCTCACCACCACCTATTTTTCCCTTGGGAGTCGCTCTCTCGAGGGTCATCTTTATTTTAGCCCCCCCCCGGGCCAGTGCTTGTCTAAGTGTTGGTCCGAACCAGGCAGATCATGGGCCACCTCGGGCAACTCGAGGGCTGGTTTTACTCGAGGGTGACCTATCCGGTGTTGCCTCGAGAACGAGATATGTGCAGCTCCTATCGGGATTGTCGGCGCATCGGGCGGTCTTCTGGTCTTGTTTTACCATTGTCGAAATGTCTTGATGTACGAGATTCCGAGCCTGATCGGAGTGTCTCGGGTGAAGGTCTATTCCTTCGATGATCGCGAGAGCTTGTCATGGGCTAAGTTGGGACACCCTGCAGGTATAAACTTTCGAGAGCCGTGCCCGCGGTTATGTGGCAGATGGGAATTTGTTAATGTCGGTTGTAGAAAACTGAAGTTGACCTTAATTAAAATACATCAACCGTGTGTGTTACCGTGATGGTCTCTTTCCGCGGAGTCCGGAAGTGAACACTGATGTTGGAGTTATGCTTGACGCAGTTGCTATAGGATCACTTCTTGATCATATTTTGTCGACCGTGCCTTGCCTTCTCTTCTCGCTCTCATTTGCGTATGTTAGCCTCCGTATATGCTAGTCGCTGTCGCAGCTCCACCTCATGCCTTTATCTTACCCATAAGCTTAAATAGTCTTGATCTCATGGTGTGAGATTCTGAGTCCTCGTGACTCACCGGATACTTCAAAACCAGTTTGCGGTGCCTATGTTGCCGAGCAGGTGATGCAACCAAGCTCAAGGAGGAGCTTGATGAAGATCTTGCCCTTTGTGTTGTTTCGTTCTAGTTGATCAGTAGTGGAGCCCAGTTGGGGTCGATCGTGGACCGTTTGTCGCATTTGGGGTTCTTCTTTTATTTTGGTTCCGTAGTCGGACCTTGATTGTATCTGGATGATGTAATGCTTTATTCATGTAATTGTGTGAAGTGGCGATTGTAAGCCAACTATGTATCTTTTTTCCTTATGTATTACATGGGTTGTGTGAAGATTACCTCACTTGCGACATTGCTTTCAATGCGGTTATGCCTCTAAGTCGTGCTTTGACACGTGGGAGATATAGCCGCATCGAGGGCGTTACAATTATGCGCAGGCTTCTTAGGCATCACCTTCTTCGGCTGTCTAGCAGAGGCCTCAGCAGCGGTAGCAGCAGCAGCAGAGTCTGCATTGAATTTCTTCACTGCTTCCTTTGCTTGCTTGGCTAGTTTGGCCTGGCGCTTTGCCCATTCACCAGCATAGTCCTCACCGCGCTTGAGGCTAGTGGGATCTGCCACTTGGCCTGGTGCCAACGAAGGTCTTGAGCATGGAGAGTTGAGCACGAATTTCTTCATATACTTGGGAGTAACATACCTGTACTCCCTCCATTCCCGTGCCCATCTCCTCTCTATCTTTTGAATACGCACCTTGCGCTGATTTCTATCCTCCTCAGGGGGTGTGCGGTACCCAGCATAAATGTCCTCGGGGATTTCGAAAGCAGTATTGACCTCAGGTCTCTTTCCACCCTTCTGTGGCTTCTTACCTTCAGTCATTTTCTTCAGCTGAGGAATATGAACAACTGAAGTTTCTGAAGAGGTGTGCAACTTTTCTTCGAGGAACGCTGCAAATGAGTTAAGTTGATGAGAACCTAGTGATTCAAAGAATGACATTTGTACTGTGAGCAGTATAGTTGCGAGGAATTTGGAGAGGTCATATGCATTCTCAGAAGGTTTTTAAAAAATGAATAGGTTTGAGGAATTTGACCAGATGAGTCTTGAGGAATTTCACTAAGCATTCTTTGTCTTAGGTTCCAGATTTGTATAGATTGAAAATCCACACAATTGAGGAATCTTGAAGAAAATCGTTGCTTAGAGAAACGAATCAAGAGCAGATGACATGTGAGGTGTTCATGTGTGTGAAGATTTGAAGAATAAACACCTTTGAAGATTTTCAAGAAAACATAAGAATCAAAGAGGGTAGTAAAAGTAACTTTTAATTACCCGAGTTGAAGAACACGACGAACTGGGAAGTGTAGATGTGAAGTTCGTCAGTTCAGATCTTCCACGCCTTAACTCGGCAGAGGAAGACGGCTACAACGGCGGTAGAGTGAAGAAATCCACAACCGGCGCCGAGTACGACGACGACGAGGTCGAGGCAGTGAAGCTCTTCCTCACCGGCGACGATGAAGTAGCAGCGGCGCTAGAGTTTGGGGAGCTCGAGCGGGAGTGAGAGCGAGCGGAGTGAAAGTGAAGTAAGGAAGAGGCAGGGGTATTTATAGTGGGAGTGAAAAACTGTACGTCCGAGGAAATCGGACGAACGTGCCCCTGGCCCTTTCATTCGCTTGACATATGTCACCCACGTACTGAGAGGTGGCGATCGTGTAGGATCGTGGATGAATAGATAAGTATTGTCGTGGGATGCGGAATGGTTTGAGCGGTAAAGCCGAAAATTTAGATCAGATAGATTAAAATTTTCGTTCGCAATTTCTTCAGCTGTCAAGGACACAGTGAAGATTTTGAACGAATTTCAATTAGAACGCACATGAAGAATTTGTGAATAGACTGGGTTGAGTTTAGCATAGAGGGGGAAGGGTCCGATCACATTCACTTAGCAGAAGAAATCCACTTGAAGAATTAGCAATGAGTGAATGCTGTAGAGGACATAAAACTCATATGTATATATTCAAATGAAGAACAACACTGGAAAGAGCGAAGACAATGCAAAGTTGAAGAATTTTAAAAACTGAGGAATTTCAAAAAAAAAAACTCAAATTGAAGATTTCCAACTTTGAGTGGTGGCGTAACCCACCGTATAAGAAAGCTGATTTCAGACACCGCGTACAATTGTCGTAGGGCTCTGAGAATCAATTTCTTCATTAATTTCTTCACACTTAGAGGGTTAGTCTTCATTGATTGAAGAAAAATGTTACTTTGTGTGTTGCGCATCTAAGTCATCAAGTCAGCATAAGTGTTAGGATGTGTGTCCATTTCAGAGAACATTCAAATATTCTAGGATATTTAGCTCACACCGCAACTTGCTAAATCTCTTCTCATCCAAGGGCTTAGTGAAGATATCGGCCAGCTGGTCTTCAGTGCTAATGTGGTCGATGGAGATGTCGCCCTTCAACATATGATCACGAAGAAAATGATGACGAATCTGGATGTGCTTGGTCTTCGAGTGCTGAACTGGGTTATGAGCAATCTTGATAGCACTCTCATTATCACAGTAGAGAGGCACATTCTTCACGTTGACGCCATAGTCCTTGAGTGTTTGCTTCATCCATAGTAGTTGAGCACAACATGATCCAGCAGCAATGTACTCAGCTTCTGCAGTGGAGAGTGATACGCAGTTCTGTTTCTTCGAGGACCAACAAACCAAAGATCGTCCGAGGAAATGGCATGTGCCTGATGTTGACTTGCGGTCCACGCGATTGCCAGCATCGTCAAAGTCTGAATATCCAATGAGATCAAAAGAAGAGCCCTTGGGATACCATAATCCAAGTGTTGGTGTGTGAGCTAAGTATCGAAGAATATGCTTCATAGCCTTATGGTGTGATTCCTTTGGTGTAGCTTGAAATCGGGCACACATGCAAACACTAAGCATAATATCCGGCCTAGATGCACATAGGTACAATAAAGAGCCAATCATGGAGCGGTATACCTTTTGATCAAAGTCTTTACCATTTTCATCAGTGCATAGATGGCCATTTGTGGGCATTGGAATTTTGACCCCTTTGCAGTCTTGCATGCCGAATTTCCTCAATATGTCCTTGAGGTATTCCTCCTAAGATATGAATATGCCATTGCGCTGTTGACGAATTTGAAGACCTAAAAAGAATTTCAATTCTCCCATCATAGACATTTGATATTCTTCACTCATCATATAGGCAAATTCATCACTGTGCCGTTGGTCAGTGCAGCCAAAAATGATATCATCAACATAAATTTGGCACACAAACAATTCACCATCATAAGATTTAGTGAAAAGAGTTGGGTCGAGTGAACCGGGTTTGAAGCCTTTCTTCATGAGGAATTCCTTCAAAGTATCATACCACGCCCGAGGGGCCTGCTTGAGGCCATACAGGGCCTTATTGAGTCTGAAGACTTTGTCGGGATGCTTTGGATCTTCAAAACCTGGGGGTTGAGCAACATATACTTCTTCGCAAGCGTGTGCAGATTCCTCATGCCAGCATGACCAAGTCGTCGATGCCATAGCCAGCCTTCTGAGGCTTTTGCAAGTAAGCATACGACTGGTTGTGTTCCTGTAAAGAAATCAACGATATACAAGTCTCCTCTCCTAAAGCCTTTGAAGACTTTGGAATGGTCAGCTTCCATGATCACAACACAACGATATTTTCCAAAGACAACAACCATATCGAGATCACAAAGCATTGAGACAGACATCAGGTTGTATCCTAAGGACTCGACAAGCATGACTTATCCATGTGTCGATCCTTTGAGATCGCAACCTTACCTAGACCCAATACCTGACTTTTGCCTTTGTCAGTGAAGATGATATGCTTCAGATGTGACGGTGATAAAGGAGCATCCATCAATAGATTCTGGTCACCAGTCATGTGATTTGTACATCCACTATCGAGGACCCACTCATTTGCTTTGGGTTGATCATCCTGCAGATGAATTAGTGCAACTTACGAACTCATATACTTCATCAGTGAAGAATATGACATCAATATCGTTAGATCAATTTCTTCGAGCAATAGAACAGATAAACAGTATGAGGACGTGTGAAATGAAAGTTCATTTCATCATGATTAGCCTGCGTCCTTTCAGGCATTGCTCAGGTCTCCAGCAAATTCTTCAGACGTTTTGAGCACGTTTGGAGACCTGACCCTGCATAAGAGATTAGTTCTTTTTCTTCACCACCCACATTTGAAGGGGTGGCAAAGAATTCATCATTCTGCGAGCACCATATGAGAAAGGTGGCATAGAAGCCAGTCCACTTCGTTTCACATAAGAGGGGTTACGGTAAGCATATGAATAAGCAGAGAAATTCTTCGAGGACTTATGAACATAATGATTAGAAGAATAATGCATATATTCATAGCCCTTAGCTCTACCCTGCGAAACAGAGGGGTTAGCACGATGATGATCATATGAGGACTTTGATCCTATTGAGGAATTTGATCCACGTGAGGAATTTGGTCCGTATGAGGACTTTGATCCATATGAAGAATTTGATCTGGAGTTCCTATTCTTCACAGGTGGTGTCATGAGGACATTCACCTGAAGACTTTCAAGGCAACTTTTGGGAACCCAGATTTTCTTCACAGGGGAACCGTTCCTGCAGTTAGTGCCAACATATCTAGCAAATACTTCACCATTTTGATTTTTGATCAGTTTATAGTTGGAGTCAAATGACTCATCATAAGAATGAGGAGATTCACATGTAAAGCCAGATAAATTGGATGGATCAACTGGAGGTCCCTTTGCAGCAACCCATGAGGTTTTGGGGTACTGCTCAGGCTTCCAATATATTCCATCAGCATTGAGTTTCCTCTCAAAGGCAATACCCTCTTTCCTAGGCTTTCTGTTGAGGATCTGCTTTTTGAGCACATCGCAAAGAGTCTGATGCCCTTTGAGGCTTTTGTACATGCATGTCATGTACAATTCCTTCAGTCCTGCATCATTAGCGATACTAGCAATGTCCTCAGACGAGGAATTAGTGATAGCAGAGACAGATGAAGAATTTGTACCATTGGAAGCATCTGAACATTCAGGTGAAGAATTAGCAGTTTCATGTTCAATGCACTTCAAACATGGAGGAACAAATTCTTCCTGAGTAGCACTGATTTGTTGAGCAAGTAACGAATCGCGCTCCTTCTGAAGATCTTCATAATCCACTCTTAGCTTTTCAAGATCTTGCTTTCTTTGAAGAAATTCATAAGAAAGCTTCTCGTGATCAGATAAGAGAGTGTTATGATGACCTTGAAGGTTGTCAAACTTGGACTGAAGTCTCTAAAGATTTTCAGTCAAGGTTTTAGTGCGATCCATTTCTTCACCTAACATATCATCACTTTTATCTAGCATGTTTTGAACCTTTTCAAAAGCCTTTTGTTGTTTCACAGCAATCTTAGCAAGTTTAGAGTAGCTGGGCTTGAGGTTTTCATCAGATTCATCCTCACTAGATTCAGAGGAGGCGTATTTATTTACCGTGGCACCCTTTGCCATGAAGCAGTAGGTGGGAGCGTAGTCATCATTGTCTTCATCAGCCTTGTTGGTGAAGCCATTTTCTTCAGAGTTGAAGATAGACTTGTCGATTTAATGCGAGAGCGAGAGCTAGGCTTGCCACACCAGACTCGGACTCCTCAGATGCCTCCTCGTCCTCATGTTCCTCAGATTCAGCCTCAGAGTCCATTTCCTTGCCAATGAATGTCCGAGCCTTCTTAGAGCTGCTCTTCTTGTGAGATGAAGACTTCGAGGATTTTGATGATGAAGACTTTGAAGATTTCTTCTTCTTCTTTGCGTCATCAGAACTGTAATCCTTGTATTTCTTCTTCTTTGATCCTTATCCCACTAAGGACAATCTTGGATGTAGTGACCAGGTTTCTTGCATTTGTGGCATAGCCTCTTCTTGTAGTCACTGGATGAGGAATCATTGCTTCTTGAGTATTTTCCAAAGCGCCCACGTCTTGAGAACTTCTGAAATTTCTTCACGAGCAGTGCTAGTTCCTGGCTCAGTTCTTCAGGATCACCAAGGCTGCTAGCGAGTCCTCATCTTCGGACTCAGAGACTGCCTTGGCCTTCAGAGCACGTGATCTGCCATAGCTCAAACCATAGAGATCTCTCTTCTCGGCAAGCTAGAACTCATGAGTATTTAGCCTCGCGAGGATATCAGCGGGATCAAGTAACTTGTAGTCAACACGCTCTTGAATCATCAGTGCCAGAGTATCAAATGAAGAATCGAGCGATCTCAACAATTTCTTCACCACCTCATGGTTGGTGATGTCAGTGGCGCCAAGCGCTTGAAGCTCATTTGAGATGTCAGTGAGGCGATTGAAGGTTTGCTGGACATTTTCATTGTCGAGTCTTTTGAAGCAGTTAAAGAGATTGCGAAGAACATCAACACGAGAGTCACGTTGAGTTGAGACTCCTTCATTCACTTTGGACAGCCTATCCCAGATAAGTTTAGCAGTCTCCAAAGCACTCACTGTTCCATACTGTCCTTTGCTCAGGTGGCCACATATGATATTCTTCGCTTGAGAATCGAGTTGCTTGAATCTCTTCACAACAGTAGTGTTCATAGAAGGTGTGACTGAGGGAACACCATTTTCCACAACATACCACAGATCGTTATCAATTTCCTCAAGATGCATTCACATCTTATTCTTCCAGTAGGGGTAGTCCGTTCCATCGAAGGTAGGACACCCAGAAAAGATCTTGATCATACTTGCGGTCGACATAACTAAATCTCCAGTCGGTTAAACCAAAAACACACAGAACAAGGGAGTACCTTGCTCTGATACCAATTGAAAGTGCGTTATATCGACTAGAGGGGGGATGAATAGGCGATTTTAATGAATTCTTCACTGATGAATTTGCTGGTGAGGAAATTCCTAAATGAAGAACTACTTGCAGCGGAATAAGTACTCAAAAGTAAACATAACAGAACACGAGCATGGTCATCATGATGAAATGAAGACAAGCACAGAGTACAGAAAGTGTAAGCACAGGATAAAACAGAAAGAAGACGGACAGACTGAGGAAATTTAACTTAGGAAATTGAGAAAGTCATCAGTCAAAGTCTTCAAACAGATATGAACAAGCACACAACAATAAAGATGAGGAAATGAAAGAGTTGAGGAAATAGAACCAGTAAGCTTCGTGAAGACAATGATTTGGTAGACCAGTTCCAACTGTTGTCTCAGTTGTACGTCTGGTTGGAGCGGCTGAGTATTTAAACTCGAGGACACCCAGTCCCGGACACACAGTCCACACCGTATTCTCCTTGAGCTAAGGTCACACAGACCTCGCCCAAACACTCATGGTAAGTCTTCAGGTGACTTCCAAACATTCACAGACTAGGTCACTTGGCGATCCACAATTCCTCTTGGATGCTCTAGACCATGACTCCTAACCGTCTGGAAGAAGCACAGTCTTCAAAGGTAACAAGTGTCAGATCCACGCAGGATCAATCTCTTCAGTGATGCTCAATCACTTGGGTTTGTAGGTGTTGGGTTTGGGTTTTCCTCACTTGATGATTTTCGCTCAAAGTCCTCGGAGGATGCACTAGTAGAAAACGGAGCTTTAGCGCCGGTTCGTAAGGGCCTTTAGTGCCGGTTACATAACCGACACTAATTTGTCGACACTAAAGGCCCCCCCCCTTTAGTACCGGTTCGGCACGAACCGGTGCTAAAGTGCCACCACGTGGCGTGAGCTCGCGCCCCGGTATGGGGGACCTTTAGTACCGGTTCGTGTTACCAACCGGCACTAAAGGTTTTTTTTTCTGAATTTTTTTTTTGAAAATTTTGGAAAAAAAATTTGATTTTTTTTGATTTTTAATTTTTTTGAATTATTTGATGATTTAGTCTCTAATCACCTCTCTTAATTGCTCAAGTGTGGATCACTCATTCCAAATCATCTAACTTCCCGACCGGTCACTCATCCCTCTCACTACTCTAGCCCGAGCACGCTTAACTTTCGGGTTCTATTCTCCTTCGCTTCCGAAGTCGCACTTGTTGTTTTCCGACAATAGTAAGATGTTAATCCTATTAACCCTCGTGAGTTTAGCTTGAGAATGAAGTCACACATTTCACCGCTTGAGTTTGAAACTATTATTCTAAAAACAGTAATTATTTAGTAACGCTAATATTTCTTGAATAAGTTTGACCATAGCTTGACCACAGTTTGACCATAGTTTGACCAGATTTGACCAAAATTCAAAAAATTGAAATAATTATTTAGTAACACTAATATTCTTGAATAATTATGTAGTAACATTAATACTTCTTGAATAAGTAGTTTGACCAGATTTAACCAAATTTTTTAAAAAAAACTGAAATTATTTAACCATATCTTTTTTCCTTTTGGAATTTGAGGATTGTAAATAATTCCAAATCGGCCGTAGGCTTTCACCATCGGATGCGGATTTTCGTGCTGAATTTTTTGATATATTATACGTTTTTTTCCGACATCGTATGCAAAAGTTATAGCCGTTTTACATTTTCCCATCGGCTGCGAATATTGCCCTATAGTGCCGGTTTGTGGTACGAACCGGCACTATAGGTCAGACCCCTTTAGTACCGGTTCGTGGCACGAACCGGTTCGTGGTACTAAAGGTAACCTTTAGTACGGTTCGTGCTACTAACCGGTACTAAAGGTGATCGTGAACCCGACCGACGCCTTGACTGCCATCCCCTTTAGTACCGGTTCATGCCACGAACCGGTACTAAAGGTTCAACACGAACCGGCATTAATGCAAATCCGTTCGAACTGGCACTAATGTATACATTAGTGCCGGCTCTAATACAAACCGGCACTAATGTGCTGCACGTTTGACCCTTTT
Source organism: Aegilops speltoides (assembly GCA_021437245.1). Classification (NCBI taxonomy): domain Eukaryota; kingdom Viridiplantae; phylum Streptophyta; class Magnoliopsida; order Poales; family Poaceae; genus Aegilops; species Aegilops speltoides. The sequence continues at coordinate 179,178,404 of CM038146.1, forward strand.
TTTACTAGTGATGGGATGCTCTCAAATGACAAGTGTCAGTTTCTCTCGGAGCAACCAACCAGCTAGTGGTTGTAGGGGGCGGCTATTTATAGCCTAGGGAGCAGCCCGACATGATAAGACATAAATGCCCTTCAATGATATGACCGTTAGGTGGGTAGAAATTTTGGGATAGCTGGCGCATAGCACATCAACGGTCGGAATTTTGACTCTCAAATTCCTCAGGGCTATCATGTTCCTCACTGTGTGGGCAATCCGCACTGGCGAATTCCTAACTCCTTAGTTAGAACAAATTTCTCAGAGACCAGAAGAACTTCGTCTCTGTCACTGAAGAATATGACTGAACTGTATGAGATTTCCAATGGCTTCACTCGAAGGGGTTGGTAGGTGTAGGATTTTGAGTTGAGCATCACATGGAAATTTTTCCTTACTATTTCGTCGACCCCCTTTAACAGTACGGTGTTTCCTATGACTCAAGAAAGAGAAAATGAAACTATAAAAACAAAAGTCTTCACGCTTCATGTTCCTCGAATGATTGCCAAGTCTTCAAGGTGACACCAATTTCTTCACTTTCAAAGTCTTCAGAAATCCAAAGACTTCAATTGAAGAACTTCATTTTTAGGAGTCAACTTTCTCTATAATATCAAACTCCTCATAGACTTATAGACCTGTGTACACTCACAAACGCATCAGTCCCTTAACCTACAAGTCTTCAATACACCAAAATCACTAAGGGGCACTAGATGCACTTACAATTATTAATGTAATTTCTCTAACTAAATAATGTAATGTAAACTCCTTGGACCTATAGATTTTTGTTAGAATTCCTTAGACCATGCTGAGGGACTGAACCCACAATAATTTGAGATCAAGAGGATGGAACAAACATTTGAAAATTTCAGTCCATGCAAAATAAATTTTGTCACTTTAGAAGGAAATGGCCCATGATGGCAAATCTAAAACAAAAGAATCACCGAGCATGAATGCATGTCCTGTTTGGCGCACTAGTTCCTTCGCTGTTCATTGCGTGGCAGACGCCCCTTCGAGCAACTGGACCGACCAATAAACGTGAAGGACGTCTGGTTTTTCTGTACCTTTCTCACCGATATTGGGAAGACCATAGAAGTTTCCCAGCTGGTTTTGGGAAGTTTCTAGAAGCTTTCGAGCTTTTTTTCTTTTTCTTTTTTTCCTTTTATTTTTATTTTTATTTTATTTCTTTCATTGTTTTCTTTGTGCTTTCCTTTTTTTGTGTTTTTGTTTATTCGGTCTTCTTTGTTCTTTTCTTTTTCTTTATTCCTTTTTGGTTTCTGCTTTATATATGTTATTTCCTTTACTCGTCTTTCCTTCAAATGGGTGAACTTTTTAAAGTTTGATTTTTCAAAATTCTATGCAATTTATTTCAATTCTTGAATTAAATAATGCATGAACTTTTTTCAAAATGCTGAATTCTTTTAAAATTCGTGAATGTTTTTTAAATCCGTGATTTTTTTCAAATTCATGAACTTCTTTGAATTCATGAAAGATTTCAGATGCGTGAAACTTTTCAAATCCGCAATTTTTTCAAACATGTGAACTTTATTCAAATCCATGAACTTTTCTTCCAATTCTTGAACTTTTCCAAATGCATGAACTTTTTTGTATTCATGAACTTTTTTCGGTTTCACGAATATATTTTGAATTCGCAAACTTTTTCTTGTTCATGAACCTTTTTAGAGTTTGCGGACTTTTTTGACTATTTGCTAATTTTATAGAATTCATGAACTGTTTTTAATTCATAAACATTTTCCAAATTTGCGAACATTTTTCACGTTCATGAACTTTTTTGAATTCATGACAATTATTTGAATTTTGGCTATATTCACAATTTATAACTTTTTAAACCATCATAACTTTTTTGAAAAGTTAACCAGTTGACCGGTCTGGTGAGTTGGTCGAACCATCTGGAGGGGGTCTAGCATACAAGTCGATGAATGTCGATTGATCAAGGAAAACTAGCGGTCGCGCTTTAAATGGGCTGGCCCAAATGATGGGCCGACCCAACTAACGACCGTGTGAGTTCTACCTGGCGATCTGATACGGAATAGGCTTTTTGGTGGGGGAGCAAACAAGGTCAACGCAAGCCATATTGGGTTGCTTGGGACACAATGAGTATGCCTAAATATATGGGAGGACTTGGATTTCGAGATTTTGAGATATTTCATTTAGCCCTCCTCGCAAGACAGGCATGGCAGGCATGGAGAAGACTATAGAATCCAGATTCATTGAATGCCAAAATACTTAAAGCAATGTACTTTCCCAACAATGATTTTCTTACCGCTAAACTTGGGAGTCGCACGTCGTAGATTTGGCGCTCGATTTTGGAGGGGCGTGACACTCTGAAGTGGGCCTTATTAGGCGCATTGGCATGGGCACTAGTACTCACATTTGGAACATGAACTGGATCCCGAGAAGAGAAAATATGAAGACTATTGTTTCTCTAGTAGATCAACCGCCATAGTTGTTGTTGGAATTACTGGACCATGGTAACGCCAAATGGAATGTAGAATTAATTTCTCATGTTTTCTTACCTTTTGATACAACAGCTATCCTTCAAATACCCGTGTGCACCTGAGTTGTCGATGATTTCTGGTCTTGGAATTTTGAAAAGAACGGGCGCTTCTATGTTAGATCGACCTATAGAATGATTGTGGATATTAAGAGAAGGCGTGAAGACTGGTTAGAATAGAGGGCGGGTGCCTCAAATAAAGCTGAAAAGGAAAAGTCATGGGCTACTTTGTGGAATGTTTCAGTACCGGCAAGGATCAAGATGTTCCTTTGGAGGTTGACAATGAATTCAGTTCCTACCGAAGATAAGCATAGGAAAATGTCCCACCGTGATGAATGCTTTTCTTGCGGAGCACGTGATTCCTGGAGGCACAGTCTTCTCGAGTGCATGATGGCAAGGTGTGTGTGAGTTTTGGTAGATTACAATCTGCTACAACATATGATTGCCATGACTGCTTCATCAGTGAGAGCATGGCTTTTCTCCATGATGGAGGTGTTAAATCGTGAGGAACTGACCAGGATGTGTGTCACTTTATGGGCGATCTTGTATGCACGGAGGAAGCTTATTCATGAGGGGATCAGAGCCCATATGAAACACACATGTTTGTCTGAAGTTCTATTTCGGAATTGGACCAGATCAATGCTCAATCTGAATCGCATGAAATAACGAGTCCCGCAACAACCCCAGTGAGGCATTGGATTCCGCCAGGTGTCGGTGTGGTGAAAATTAACGTTGACGCTACTGGGAACCGCAATGCGGGTGTTGCTGCTGCTATCTGCCGATGTAGACATGGCACATACCTGGGTTCTTTGGTTTTGGTTATACATGGATTGTTAGATCCGTTTGCATTGGAAGTGAGCGCTGGCATGCAGGGAAGCTCTCTCACTGGCACAAGACTTAGCTATGCAACATATTCACATATTTTCGGATTGCAAACAGGTCATAAATCATATCCATGAAAGAGGTGGGGGAAACTATGGAGGAATAGTTAAAGAGATTGTAGAAACTGCAACCATTCTTACTTCTTGTAATTTTGTTTTTGAACCTCGAGCCTCGAATGTTGAAGCTCATAGCATAGTGAGATTTGGTGTGTCTCTTCCTCTAGGGAGGCATATGTGGTTAGGCTCACCTCATGACCCTGGAGTTATTTATGTAAACATTATTATTTATCAATAGAAACTAGCTATGTTTTGCTCAAAAAAGGAGCTCTCCGTGATACTTTTAGCACAATCCGCTAGGTTTATTGATTAATGATCATCGAAATAGAAAGAGCATCATGGGATATACCAAGCCATGTGTGTCTACCCTGATCTGAAGAAGAAGCAAGCCTAGCTAGACAGCGGGGTTCATAATTTGAGCCTCTTTTTTCATGGATGAAAGTACACAAAAGTGAAAGAAGATCGAGATGCTACAGTATCATTGATCACAACTTCACATTCACCACCCTACTTTGTGACAACATCGTCGGCCACATTTAGACAGCCCGATGCCGGTCTTGTGCATTGGGACCTCCATTAAAGTTGGCACCGAATCAGCCACCTTATTCTGGCTGGATAGATGGTCCGGGCCGCGCCCCTTCGCGGAATGCTTCTTTGCATTATTCTCGATCTGTGTCCGCCCACAGCTCTTCGTGGCTGTGGCCTTGGCTGACTTGGGCGCTATTGCCTTCCGCCGTACCTTCGGGGCGGTGGAGCTCGAGCAATGGGATGAATTGCTCGAGTGTATTGCCCTCCACTCCCCCTCCCTTGAACCCGACTCGCTGTCTTGGCATCTCGAGCCAAGCGGTAGATTCTCGACTAGATCCCCCACCCCTGGTCCGGTGGAGCTCTCGGTGCTCTGGGAGATCAAACTCCCCTTGAAAATCCGCATATTTCTCTGGCAATGGGTCCGGGGCCGCCTGCCCTCGGGCACGGAGGTCCGAAAACGTAATGGCCCCGGGGATGGCCTCTGCCCCATTTGTTTGGTACCGGAAGACTGCAACCACATCTTCTTCCGATGCCCTGCGGCGCAGTCCCTATGGAGCTGCTTCCGGGAGGTGGTTGGTGGCAATTGGTGCCATGACAACCTCCCGGATTTGTTTGGGGAGGTCCTTAGGCTCCCTGGCGCTAGTCGCGCCCCCATTTGGGTGGCTTTGGGCACCCTTGCCTGGTCCCTTTGGTGTACCCGTAATAAACTAGTCATCGAACGCGTAATTCCGCTTCGTGTGACTGATGTGATCTATAAAATGTGTGGCTTCTTACAGATCCGGAGACTGCTTAGCAAGCGGCGTGACCAAGATGTCATCGACAACATCATTGCGGGTCTTCGTTCCTCGGCATCTGCCTTTGCTCCAACACCGCCACCACCGCCACCGCCTCCCGAGCCGGATTAGTTCTCCTTTTTTTAGTTTTCTTTGGGGCTTGTCTTGCTGTGCCCCCAACGTGACTCTATGACTTATTGTACTTTGTACTGTTGTATTGGATGCTTGGTTCATTGCTTTATACATAAAGCGGGGAACCCTTTTTCGTAATTTGATGTGTAACCCCACAACAGTAAACTGATTATGTTATTTATATTTTTTTGGAGGTCTTCTTGGCAAACGGGGTTGAGGAATTTCTTTTTTTTGGAATAACACGGTTGGGGATATTTATCGAGCACTTTCAGATTCTAAAAAAAAAAACTTGCTATTTTGAACCCCTTTCCTACAGTAGTCCTCCGGTAGTAGCCTAGCCTAAGGCCTAAGCTACACGCCGGTACGGATACACTTCGACTTGCTCTAGACCATCATGCTCGGCGAGGAGCTAGGTGGAGCCAGCAGGCCACTGAATCTGTACGGCGAGACCGAGCGCCTCGCCGAGGGGTCCCCCGATGCCCACCCAGGTTGCTGCCGCCCCATGATCGATGGCGTCCTCGTCCATGGCCGTTGCTGTCGACGCCACCGATGCTGTGGCCGAGGGCGTGGCGGCCACCTGCCCATTGCAGTAGAGCTCGGCAATGTTGTCGTAGTTGAGGCTGAGCCGGTTCTCTCGCTGCTCCGGGAGGCAAACTCGACCGGTGAAGTCCAATAGGCCTCGCGTGTAGTCGTCGTCTTGCTCCCGCAGCATCGTATTCCCGGAAGACTTGTTACGATGACTGGTATGAGTGGCCGCAGAGGCGGTCATGGCGGACTTGTCCCGGTCACGATGATGACCATCCACCGCAACAGCTGCATTCTGGTGCTGTTGCTTTCTTGCAGGGGCAGGGGGCCGTGTCCGGCCGACGCGGTTCAGGTGGCGTTGGCAGTACTTCTGGTCGGGCTCCGCGTCCCTGGCGCAGCGCCACTTCTTGCCGTCTGTACGGCCGCACCTCCTCCGCGCCACCGCCTGCTGCATGCACTGCAGCAGCATGGACATCTGCGCTGCCTGCTGGGCCTGGTAATGGTGGACAAGCAGGGGGGTGTTGTAGCAGCAGTAGCACGACGACGGAGCTTGGGTAGGCGCGGCGGCGGCGGCTGCCGGGTTGATATTGGAGAAGAGGAGGTATGAGGGGATGGGCGACGATGCCGCCATGTGGTTGTAGATGAGCGACTGCCGTTGCAGCTCCACCCATTGCGCCGCCGTGAATAAGCCCCCAGCGGCACCTAGCAAGCGCCGATGGATCCAAGTCAGCAACATGCATGCAGCGAAACTATGAAAGTAACATAGTGCATGCGCGCAGCACGAACAAGCACGTTTACATACCCATGGTGGAGGTTACAGGAACATGAGTAGCAGCGGGTGGCATCAAAGTTGCCACGCCCGGGCGCTGTCCGGCGTCACCATTGCCCGCAACCATGCCGTCGTCCAGCTCCAGCATGTTCATAGAGTCTCACGTGCTGTCACCTTGGATCCTCGGTCACTCAGGTGCTGTGTGCCTGTTTCCCTGTCCCCCGGCCACCTCGGCGTCTTTATAAACAAGCCAGGCAGTAGGAGTACCACTGTACACACCGAGACCGACCGTACATACTGCGTAGACTACCAAAAGATCAAGATCGGGCCGGCCGACGCAGGTGGCCACGTCATGGGCTTGATGCATGACCATGATGATGAGGATTGAGGTGAAGTGATCGGTCATACAGCTTTCATGACCACCCTGCCTGTATTAACGCAACATGGATAAACAAAGTGAAGGTGCATGCATGCACCGAGAAAGAGACGAACAAGAAAAAAAGCTTAAAGACGAGTGCAATCTTCTCCATTCATATGATGATGTGCATGCATACAGTGAGATCGCCTGGCGCGGGCACGGCATGACCGTCGTTTTCCTCGGGCCGTGACCACCATGCTGTCCAGGGGCCCTCTCTGCTCACTTCAACGCTCCGCCATTCCGGTCTCCGCCCGCATGCGCGCAGAGGGAGTGGTAACATACGATGGGAGCTGCCGCGTGACAGAAAAAGTCGGAGGAAAACCAAGATCGATCGGCTCGTGTGTAGATGGGTACGTCGTTTTCCATACATGCCGAGGCATGGACTGGGGTGATGACTTGACATAACATGCGCCTGCGTGCTTCTCGTCTCTTGGATCCGCCTGTTAGGCCAACTCAAACGACCTCAAATGGTCCGTCCACGTTTGTTTGAGGGTAAACAAAGACAATACGCGGCCATCGCGCAGAAGCGAACGGATAAATATTCATTTTCTATCCGCTTTCCACTTATTCATGGCTCAAATTTGGGCCGCGTTTGCGTCAAAGCGGACAGCGCACGGACAGGCGGGACGCGCGCCCTTGTCCTCCCTTGATCATCCGTCAAGGACACAATGCGCCCGCTTTCCCTTCCTTTCCTCAAAACCCTCCGTGTTCCCCTTCCCTCTCCTCCCTCCTCCATGGTCGGCGGCCTGAAGAAACCCGATGACCCGGCCGCCACCGTGCGCCCCGGCAAAGAAGAAGGGCCTGAAGAAGCCGTGGTCGGAGCTCACGCGGCTCGACCATGAATCGGCCAAGAGAAGGGCCCTGCGAGACGTCGCGACGGACAAGAAAGCCGCTGTCGACTATGCCGCCGAGGCCGCTGCGCTGCACAAGGCCGTCGTCGAGGACAAGGAGGACATTGTCGCCAAGGCACACGCCCTACTCATGCTAGTCTTATGCCGACCCTCGCCGGTCATTCTCTCAGTCGCTGCCATGGCCACGGTTAGCACATGCTCGTCGGCTATACGCACTCCGCAGTGCCCGTCGCCCAGCTTGAGAGCATTGAAGCCTGTCCTGTGAGTGGCCTAGGCGTAGGCGACTTGGTATGACTTTGCTATTACATGTTTATGTTTGTGTTTGTTGTATCTTGTGTCCTTACTATTGCATTTGTGGCCTTCTCTTTGATTGGGCAGGCGTTCCAATATTTCGAAGCCTTCAAACGAAGAAGCTTGACATTAGGTAGGTTACCAAGAAGAGGAAGCTCGACATTGAGGAGGCCGCCCAAACGAAGAAGCTCGCGATCGTGGCCACCAATGCCGACACCAAAGGAAAAGAGGTGGCGCTAGCAATCATGAGCATGGACTTGACCAACATGTGCCCGAAGAGAAGAAGTTGGTTTGAGAGCCGGCAAAAAGAGATGTTTGACCGAGACGACATCAACTAGAGAGGGCTCGGCCGTGGAGTATGGTCGTTCTTTTTGAAGGCTAGCAAGTGTACCGGTCACTGGTTGTGTTGCCGGCGACAAAACATGGGGGTTCATTTTAAAGGCTAGCAAGCGTGGCGACCACTGGATGTATTGCCAGCGACAAAACTTGAGGGTTCATTTTGAAGGCTGGCAAGGGTGCCGGTTGCTGGCTTTGTGCCGGCGAGAGATTTGGGGGTTTGATCATTTTGTAGGCTGGCTTATGTATGCTGGCTGCTGGCTGTGTTGCGGGCGTGAACTACGGCCGCTAGCATGAACTATGACCGTGGTGCCAAAATTTCATTTGCAAACAATTCTAGGCGCCGACGAGATCGTCTGCAGCGTACATGCGGGCCAACGACACTGAAAAACAATTTGGAAAGTCCGTTTGGGGTTAACCCATTGCCGTACCCAAACGGATAAAATAAGGACGAAATACGGACAAACGGAGTTGGCCTTAGTTACCCACTACTCTCTTATAGACCGGGGAATGAATTGTTACTGTGGTGCATATATGTGACGCCCGGATAATTGAGCTACAGTAAACCCTGCTAATGATGCCATATCACCTCCGTTACTGTTGCTAATCCCTCGTTAGTTCAAGAACCGATTCAAAATTCAAATTCCAAATATGGCATACAACAAAAGTTTTCACACAATAAAACAAAAATGTTTGGTTTGTGCCAAATAATTCATAAGTAATATTGACGGATAAACCAAGTCTTTATAAAGAGTTTAAACGCACTTAAACTAAATAAAACAGTAGCAAAACAATTATTTGAATGCTTTTAAATTAATAAACAAATTTTAAACTAGTTTATGTAGTCACCAAACTTTTTAAGGCCGTGGGTTATTCAGATACATAATTTAGGAGCTATTGTCATATTTTAAAAAACTAAAAATAAATAAAAGAAAATACAAGACAGAAACAGAAAATAAAATAAGAGGAGACCCCCCCTTTTTTGGGCCACGGCTCAGCTGGCCTCTGGGCCAATCAGGCCGACAAGGCCGGCCCACCCCGGCGCCCTACTAGGTCACCTCGACCCCCCATCGAACCGAACCCTAGTCCCCAACCGCCCCACCCCCACGCTCTCTCGCCCCACCTCGATCGATCTCGATCGGGCCACGCCCCGACCCCGCCGTTCGCCCCGACACCGCACCATCTCCGGCGTCCCGAAGCCATCGCCCGTCTCCCCGCCGCCTCTCCCCGGCGCCCGTCATCGGCGCCGCCCGTCACCGCTAGACTGCCTCGTCACCGCCTCTCCCTCGCGCAACTCCCTCCCCGAGTTGGACATCGTCGCCGTCGCCCCGCTACTCCGGCCCTTCCCCGAGCGCGCCTTTGCACATCTATAGGGCTATGTGAGCCCCCTTCTCTTCCCCTCTTCTTCCCTGGCGGATCCGCCGCAGGCGTCCGACGCAAGACACTCGCCGCCTGTCGGTTGCTCCGCCTCGCACACACGCGCCAGATCCCGCGCCATGGCCGACGCCGTTGGTGTTCTCGTCTGCGCCAGGCCACTGCTGCACGGACATCCTCGACCAGACTTCCTCGCAGCTCCGTGCCTCGCCACGGCTCTCGCGACCCAGCGTCTGACGACCCAACCACGGCGCCCTCGCTTTGCGCCCCACCTCGTCTCTCGTCGCTCCACCGGTGGTCTTGCTGACTCGGCGTCGCCCCTTGCGCCGCCTGCACGCCGTTCCCCATGCGCCCTCTCCAGCCACGGCGGTGGCCGCCCTACCTCGCCTCGCATTGTTGTCATTGCCTTGGCGCGGCGCCAGCGCCGATGGCCACCTCGAGCAGCGTCCGGGCTGCTTCGACGGGCGCCCACGCACCTGCGTTAGCTCCGTGCTGTTAAGGCCATGTGTGCATCGACTAGGGGCCCCCCCTCGTAAGCGAAAAAAAAAAGGATTCTAATAATAATAATAATAATAAAATTAATAAATTTAATTAACTAATTAATTAATTAACCAAATTAATTAAGTTAATTAATCCTACTTACTTAATCTAATTGACCAGTTAGTTTAATTAAGCAGTGTTTTGTTTAACGTGAACCCTAATCAACCTATGAGAGTATGACAGGTGGGTCCCACTGGGCCCACATGTCAGTTTGACCCAGTCAACCTCTATTGACTGTTGATGTCATGCTGACATCAGCAAACACTATTCTGGATAATGTTAGTTTAATTTAATTAAATAAATTCTAAAAATGATTTAAAACTTTAGAAAATCATATAAAATAAACCGTAGCTCAGATGAAAATACTTTCTACATGAAAGTTGCTCAGAACGACGAGACGAATCCAGACACGCAGCCCGCTTAAATCGCCACGCGTCCCTAGCATAGTGAACCTGCAACATTTCACCTCTGGATCATCTCGTCCAGAAAACACGAAACACCGGGATACTTTCCGAATGTTTCCCCCTTCACCGTATCACCTCATACCGCGTTAGAACACGTCTAGCTCATTTGTTGTCTGTTATGCTCTTGCTTGCTATGTATTTACTGTTTCTTCCCCCTCTTCTCTCGGGAGACTCGAGATCGCCACCGATGTCATTGTGATCAACTACGCCACCGACGACCCTCCTTCTTGTCTCGAGCAACCTGTGCAAGCCCCCCCTTGATCACCAGATATCGCCTATTCTCCTCTATCTGCTTGCATTAGAGTAGTGTAGCATGTTACCGCTGCTGATCCTATTCGATGCATAGCCCGTCATTGTTGCTACTGATAATATTGATACCTTACCGCAATCCTAAATGCTTAGTATAGGATGCTAGTTTATCATCATTGGCCCTACATTCTTGTCACCGCCTTGCTATACTATCGGGCCGTGATCACTTGGGAGGTGATCACGGTATATACTATACGATATACATACTACAGATGGTGACTAAAGTCGGGTCCGCTCATTGAGTACCCGCAAGTGATTACGATGAGAAATTTGAAAGGACAGTGGCTCCATCCGGTAGAGGTGGGCCTGGGTTCCGACGCCCCGATTGTTACTTTGTATGGCGGCGGCAGGCGGTTGCGACCACCTAGGAGACAGTGGGCTGGCCTTGTTCGGGCGCTCAGCGGATACTTAACACGCTTAACGAGATCTTGGTATTTGATCCGAGTCCGCCTTTTGGTCTATCGCACTAACCATCTACGTGGGAGTAGTTATGGGTATCCCGACGTCGTGGTATCACCAAGCCTTCTTGACGTCGGCGATCGAGTGGCGCTACCGGATTGGAACGTAAGTTCGCACTTGTATTAAGGGGCTAGTTACGCTTTTCGTCACAGACGCAACGTCTTGTGTGTGCTAAGGGCGATGGGCCCGCACCTGTGTGCGCTTAGGTTTATACCGCGCGTCTTGACCTCTCTGTTGTGCCTAGGTGGGGCTGCGACGTGTTGATCTTCCGAGGCGGGCATGACCCAGAAAGTGTGTCCGCCAAATGGGATCAAGCGTGTTGGGTTATGTGGTGCACCCGCAGGAAGTTAATCTATTCGAATAGCCGTGATCTTCGGTAACAGGACGACTTGGAGTTGTACCTTGACCTTATGACAACTAGAACTGGATACTTAATAAAACACACCCTTCCAAGTGCCAGATACAACCCGGTGATCGCTCTCTAACAGGGCGACGAGGAGAGGATTGCCGGGTAGGATTATGCTATACGATGCTACTGGAGATGCTACTTGGAGAAGCTACTTGGAGGACTTCAATCTACTCTCTTTTACATGTTGCAAGACGGAGGCTGCCAGAAGCGTAGTCTTCGACAGGATTAGCTATCCCCTCTTATTCGGCATTCTGCAGATTCGGTCCATCGATATGGCCCTTTACACATATACCCATGCATATGTAGTGTAGTTCCTTGCTTGCAGTACTTTGGATGAGTACTCACGGTTGCTTCCCCCTTTTCCCTTTCCTTACTTTACGGTTCACGCAACCAGATCTTTGGAACCAGAGCGGACGCTACCGCCGACGCCGACTACTACTGGAGGTGCCTACTACTACGCAAGTGTGTGGACGACGACCAGAGTAGTTTAGGAGGATCGAGTGCGGGAGGCTCGCGCTTCTTCGATCTGATCCGGCTTTGTGCTAGCCATCTTATGGCAACTTGTATAACTTATGCACGTACTCAGATATTGTTGCTTCCACGACTCGCCTATGATCAAGCACTTGTATTCGAGCCCTCGAGGCCCCTGGCTTGTATTATGATGCTTGTATGACTTATTTATGTTTTTAGAGTTGTGTTGTGATATCTTCCCGTGAGTCCCTGATCTTGATCGTACACGTTTGCGTGCATGATTAGTGTACGATTGAATCGGGGGCGTCACAAGTTGGTATCGAGCCATCGCTCAGAATCCTTCCAACTCCTTGGCCGAAGTTGAGTCTAGACTTTACAAAACTTTTACTAACATGGCTGTGCAGCCCATGGGCCCACGTCGCCATTGGGTGGTATTAGAATCTTTTACTCCTTGTCTATACTCTGGGACTCTGATCTCTCTTCTATTCGGGTTAAATGAATTTCGCTAAATCTAACATTAGGATCTCGTTATCACTTTCACCCGGAGAGCCCCTTATTACTGATGATCGTCGGTTGCGCCAGAAGACCCTAAAAATACTCTCCGCTGTTAACTCGAGAACTTGTGTTCATCGCGTTTGCAATTCCTCTTCCACCGTAAACCCTTATGGATAACTGCTTGCAGCTGTTATTATTACCTTCATCCCCAGCTGGTCTTGTTATTACAAGATACCCCGAAAACTCGTCGTTGTTTCGACAATCCTTTGAGCTTACTGCCTTGCTGTTCTTGACACCTGAATACCCCTACGGTTGATTCTCGCACTTATCGAGTATCCATTCATCCCCAGTTGTTCAGATGTTTCACATAAGTCTTTGAGATACTATTCGATCTTCTGAAAATCCTCTAGAGCCTTTGGCTCTTGAAATTCTTGCTTGCTTGCATTATGGTTAACCCCATAAGTCTCGTAACCTTATTGACATTCCTTGTCATTATCATTTTGAGTCTGTTGACTCAATATGTTTGCGAATACACGCAATCATCGGTTGATCCTTTTAAATTATCTTTCCGGCTCAGATGTCATTTTGAACATGAGCTGGATCTCGACCAATCAAATTACCATCGATGGTATCCCTAAGCCTACTCAACTTATCCATCCTTAAATCAGAGCGTTTGCTTCTGATCCCTTGATTTGAAAATCATAATCCCTTTGTTATTTAAACATTGAATTATTCAGATGTTCTATAAACCGATGCATTTGCATTCTTTCTTCCTCGATTGGGTATCGATACTCACATCGCTTCGCTATGGACCATCGGATCCTTTGTTGAAATATCATCAAGCGGTGTCCTTAATAATTAATCACCTTGTGAGTTCTTTTCCCGATACACAATGCCTTTGGTACATTGTATCCTCTCGCTTGACCAACCATGCTCGCTTTCAACTGGTGGTATTTACTATTGAAGCTTGTGGTATATGTTTCGATGACACTCGACGGGTTGAACATATACCTTCCTTAATTTGTGTGAACCCAAAAGTCTTCATGGGTCATAACCTTACGGTATTCCGCCAGTTAAACTTTCAAACTCTAAACATTCTTAATCGAGAGCGATAAATGAAAAGTTGTGTATTGGAGAAGTGGAGTCGACCTTGAACTTTGTGTTCATGCCCATGGACCCGATGTAGATCTTATCATTAAAAGCTTCTCTTAAATTAATTATTCCCTTGGTATAAGTTCATCTTATATCCGGGATCCGCCTTTGCAATCGTGGTTCCGACCATATTGTTCTTCTTTGTTCCCATTTCTGCAAGTTTAAACATTTGTCTTCTGCGGATCAATACCCTAGTCCAACCTCTACTTTGATCCGTCTTGAGTATTACCCCGGTATCTCGAGATTATCTTGAACCGCATAACTTCTTATGAGTTCTTCATCAAGTACTACATTCTCACCGACATAATCCTTCATGGGCTCACGAAGTTATTAAACACTCAAAGACACCGATAATCGAACCGAGTCCGCACTACGGTTCCACAACTCGATAATCTTCTAAGTACGAAGTTTGTACCCGATCACGCCATTCCTAGCCTGATCGGCCATATCATTATCGTGCAACTTTTTAACTGTACTACCTGGTCCTTCTTCCCGGAGCACAATTTTTGACGATGAGCTAAGCTTATGTCGATTTTCCTCATCATATCATTTCGCCTTGAACAACAAGCTTGATTTCGAGTTTGTGTCGTACCCATGGTTCCAATAACCTTTCGCTTCATCATTCCTTTTACTAGATGTCATCGCCGATCGATTACATCTTCATGAAATTTCTCAACAAATGTAACATGATCATCATCAACATTATGATACCTTCCAGGATAACAATTGAATTCATGATGAGAAGTACCATCCTTGCCCCTCGATGATTTGTGTTATCATCGACAACATTCTTGCCTTCCCCCAACACAAACTTGTTCATGTTTTGAGTTGTATCTCGATTTCCCTGCTATCTAGCTTATATTATAGTCTACCTTGAAATATTACCATCTATATGTCGAGGATGTTGTGAGAATTGTTCCACCTCTTGAGAATTCTTGACATAGAAATACTTCTCGCCATCTTCGCTCATTTCTTGGTCCCGTGTTGATTCTAACGGGATGCCAACAAGTGAACGATGTTGTTTGATTCTGCCCTTCTAGCAACCCTATTACCTTGAAGTTAATGGTCGGCCGCTCATTCAGAGACTATTGATTATTGAATCACCATTTCGACATTGGTCGTGCAACCCTACCCATATTTGGGCGCACCTTTCAACCAATGTTTAATTGTGTATGTTTTCCTCGAGCATACATCATTATATCTTTTGTTTTGACAAATGTTATATCCTTGTTCACATACTTGTGGAAATACATCTTTTGGAAACCTCGATGAATTGTTGCTGAGTTCATCAGCTACCACCTTATCGCTTCATTGGTTTAATGATGAGCTCCTATTTCGAAACTTGCTGCCATAGTTCATTTCCCGAGAATCTTACAATGACATCTCGTCAACCTGTGTTGCACCTTTCTTCTCAGGCATCCTAAGTCTGAGTTATCCTAACACCAATCAGATCTGAATCTCGCCGATATGGTGGTTGGAACATATTTCCGTGAGTTATAACATCTTTATATGACCCGTAAGGTGATGTCATGCCTAGCACACCGGCCGGAGGACTTATGGTTATAGTTCATCCTTTTAGCAAGCTTATCCATTCTTCCATGAGGAAAGTGTAAGACTTATTCTACAAGTTGTTCCCGATGGATCCTTTTTGTTTCCAAAGTCGGATTTTCACCGTTGACCATGTCAATGCTATCTCAAGCATGTCTATGGTACTCCGCTCTTCAACCGTAACATTTGAAGCCCAATGCTAATTGTTTCTTGTTGAACTATCCAAACACCGCTGTATGGATAATGTCATGAAAATTCTCTCCCTCACCTAGAGGCTTTTCTACTTAATATCATGTCATGGTTATCATGCTCGCTTGTCCTTGGGAAGGATATACCCCCAAATATCCGATAATCCTATTTTTCCTTTCCATTACTTGGTTTACCCTTTTTGGTGATCATTATGGTCTAAGCAGATTAATTCCTGCTTATGTAGACCCCTCGTACAATTCATCAAGAAGACCTGTTATTATTGTTGATGACATTTGGTAGCCACCGATGGACGAGGACCTTGTTTATTGGCCCGCCTCGCTCAACGAAAGGGAAAATGGTTCTCTTTGTCCTCGCCCTTGGTATCGATGTTGTTGCCGACATAATCGACAAAGCTAACCTCTGACGCGCCTTACTATCGTGACCGTGCAAGATGTCGGCCTCCTTCATACTTTCAACCACATGGTGGGCCCATAACCCACAGTTCCACGGGATCGAAACCTGACTACCATGTACACCCCCTGTCCCCAAGGTTGTTCCTCGCGCGTGACCTCGTATGTAACTCACGAGCCACCTTCAGGTCTGATATCGGACACAATACTTATTCCCGTTGTTTTGACCCTTTCACGCCCTATAACAGGCATCGAACGATTGCCTGCCCGCTTGAAACTTCCCAGGTTACCTCCTTACTTTGCTCTCGATAATTTCTTAAGATTCGATTCGAGAGTTACTTTCCGCCACCTTCCTCGATGTTGTCGACCCGATAGTCAACCTTGCAGAGGTCAGTTCTCCTGGAATGCCCACCCTTTATTCTTTCGTAAGTACGATGGAGTTCCTGAAGAAAGGACGCCGACTTCCTCATGATGACCTAAAGAAGAGAAATGGAGACATCAATATATTGGATCGGCCTCTTCGAGAAGAGCAAGCCAGGATGAGAAGACCCACTAGATTCGTTACCAAACTTTCCCCGTTAGTCCCCTTCTTAAATCTCGGGACGAGATTTCTTGTAGTGGAGGAGAATTGTGACGCCCGGATAATTGAGCTACAGTAAACCCTGCTAATGATGCCATATCACCTCCGTTACTGTTGCTAATCCCTCGTTAGTTCAAGAACCGATTCAAAATTCAAATTCCAAATATGGCATACAACAAAAGTTTTCACACAATAAAACAAAAATGTTTGGTTTGTGCCAAATAATTCATAAGTAATATTGACGGATAAACCAAGTCTTTATAAAGAGTTTAAACGCACTTAAACTAAATAAAACAGTAGCAAAACAATTATTTGAATGCTTTTAAATTAATAAACAAATTTTAAACTAGTTTATGTAGTCACCAAACTTTTTAAGGCCGTGGGTTATTCAGAGACATAATTTAGGAGCTATTGTCATATTTTACAAAACTAAAATAAATAAAAGAAAATACAAGACAGAAACAGAAAATAAAATAAGAGGAGACCCCTTTTTTGGGCCACGGCTCGGTGGCCTCTGGGCAATCAGCCGACAAGGCGGCCCACCCCGGCGCCCTACTAGGTCACCTCGACCCCCCATCGAACCGAACCCTAGTCCCCAACCGCCCCACTCCCCCACGTCTCTCTCTCGCCCCCCCCCCCCACTCCCTCGACCGGATCTGGATCGGGCCACGCCCCGACCCCGCCGTTCGCCCCGACACCGCACCATCTCCGCGCCCCGGCCATCGCCCGTCTCCCGCCGCCTCTCCCGGCGCCCGTCATCGGCGCCGCCCGTCATCGCTGGGCTGCCTCGTCCACCGCTTTCTCGCGCAACTCCTCCCCGAAGTTGGACATCGCTGCCGCGCCCCTTCTCGGCCCTTCCCGAAGCGCCTTTGCACATCTATAGGGCTATGTGAGCCCCTTCTCTTCCCTCTTCTTCCTGGCGGATCTGCCGCAGCGCCCGGACGCAAGACACTCGCCGCCCGTCTTTGCTCCCGCTCCTGACACCGCGCCAGATCAAGGCCTGGCCGACGCCGTTGGTGCTCTCATTGTGTTCGTCGTCACTGCATACGGACATCCTCGACCAAGACTTCCCCTCGCAGCTCCGTGCCTTCGCCACGGCTCTCGCAAGACCAGCGTCCGACGACCCAACCACGGCGCCCTCGCCTTGCGCCCCACCTCGTCTCCTCGTCGCTCCACCGGTGATCTTGCAACTCGGCGTCGTCCTGCGCGCCCGCACGCCGTTCCCCATGCGCCTTCTCCACCACGGCCGTGGCCGCTTTACTCCCTCGCCCATTGTCGCTGCCTTGGCGCCGGCGCCAAAGCGCCGATGGCCACCTCGAGCAGCGTCGGGCTGCGCCGACGCAGGCGCCCATGCACCCGTTAGCTCCCGTGCCTGTTAAGGCCATGTGTGCCACTGACTAGGGGGCCCCACCCCTCAGAACGAAAAAAAGGATTCTAATAATAATAATAATAATAATAAAATTAATAAATTTAATTAACTAATTAATTAATTAACCAAATTAATTAAGTTAATTAATCCTACTTACTTAATCTAATTGACCAGTTAGTTTAATTAAGCAGTGTTTTGTTTAACGTGAACCCTAATCAACCTATGAGAGTATGACAGGTGGGTCCCACTGGGCCCACATGTCAGTTTGACCCAGTCAACCTCTATTGACTATTGATGTCATGCTGACATCAGCAAACACTATTCTGGATAATGTTAGTTTAATTTAATTAAATAAATTCTAAAAATGATTTAAAACTTTAGAAAATCATATAAAATAAACCGTAGCTCAGATGAAAATACTTTCTACATGAAAGTTGCTCAGAACGACGAGACGAATCCACACACGCAGCCCGCTAAATCCGCCACGCGTCCCTAGCATAGTGAACCTGCAACATTTCACCTCTGGATCATCTGTCCGAAAACACGAAACACCGGGGATACTTTCCCGAATGTTTCCCCCCTTCACCGGTATCACCTCATACCGCGTTAGAACACGTCTAGCTCTGTTTGTTGTCCTGTTATGCTCTTGCTTGCTATGTATTTACTGTTTCTTCCCCCTCTTCTCCCGGAGACTCGAGATCGCCACGATGTCATTGTGATCAACTACGCCACCGGCGACCCTCCTTCTTGTCTCGAGCAACCGTGCAAGCCCCCGATCACCAGATATCGCCTATTCTCCTCTATACTGCTTGCATTAGAGTAGTGTAGCATGTTACTGCTTTTCGTTGATCCTATTCTGATGCATAGCCTGTCATTGTTGCTACAGTCATTGATACCTTACCTGCAATCCTAAATGCTTAGTATAGGATGCTAGTTTATCATCATTGGCCCTACATTCTTGTCACCGCCTTTGCTATACTATCGGGCCGTGATCACTTGGGAGGTGATCACGGGTATATACTATACATATATACATACTACGGATGGTGACTAAAGTCGGGTCCGCCATTGAGTACCCGCAAGTGATTCTCGATGAGAAATTTGAAGGGCGGTGGCTCCATCCCTAGAGGTGGGCCTGGGTTCTGACGCCCCGATCGTTACTTTGTGGCGGCGGCAGGGCAGGTTATGCGACCACCTAGGAGACAGTGGGCTGGCCTTGTTTGGCGCTCAGCGGATACTTAACACGCTTAACGAGATCTTGGTATTTGATCCGAGTCCGCCTTTTGGTCTATCGCACTAACCATCTACGTGGGAGTAGTTATGGGTATCCCGACGTCGTGGTATCACGAAGCCTTCTTGACGTCGCCGATCGAGTGGCGCCGCGGATTGGAACGTAGCCTACACTTGTATTAAGGGGCTAGTTACGCTTTCGGCAGCACAGATGCAACGTGTGTGTGCTAAGGCGATGGGCCTGCACTTCTGGCGCTTAGGTTTAGACCGGCGTCTTGACCTCTGTTGTGCCTAGGTGGGGCTGCGACGTGTTGATCTTCCGAGGCGGGCATGACCCGAGAAAGTGTGTCCGCCAAATGGGATCAAGCGTGTTGGGTTATGTGGTGCACCCTGCAGGAAGTTAATCTATTCGAATAGCCGTGATCTTTGAATGTGGGCGACTTGGAGTTGTACCTTGACCTTATGACAACTAGAACTGGATACTTAATAAAACACACCCTTCCAAGTGCCGATACAACCCGGTGATCGCTCTCTAACAGTATGCACGAGGAGAGGATTGCGGGTAGGATTATGCTATACGATGCTACCGGAGATGCTACTTGAGATGCTACTTGGAGGACTTCAATCTACTCTCTTTTACATGTTGCAAGACGGAGGCTGCCGAAGCGTAGTCTTTGACAGATTAGCTACCCCCTCTTATTACGGCATTCTGCAGATTCACCCATCGATATGGCCCTTTACACATATACCCATGCATATGTAGTGTAGTTCCTTGCTTTGTAGTACTTTGGATGAGTACTCACGGTTGCTCCCCCTTTTCCCTTTCCTTTCTTTTCGGTTGCGCAACGAGATGTCGGAGCCCAGAGCGACGCCACCGCCGACGCCGACTACTAAGACCGGAGGTGCCTACTACTACGCAAGTGGCGACGACGACTGTCAGAGTAGTTTAGGAGGATCTGTGCAGAGGCCCGCGCTTCTTCGATCTATATCCCGGTTTGTGCTAGCCATCTTATGGCAACTTGTATAACTTATGTCCGTACTCGATATTGTTGCTTGGCGACTCATCTATGATCAAGCACTTGTATTCGAGCCCTCGAGGCCCCTGGCTTGTATTATGATGCTTGTATGACTTATTTATGTTTTTAGAGTTGTGTTGTGATATCTTCCCGTGAGTCCCTGATCTTGATCGTACACGTTTGCATGCATGATTAGTGTACGATTGAATCGGGGGCGTCACAATATACACACGCTACACCGCCGCCGTCATCTCATCCCAGCCACAATGCCACTTACCTACTCCACACCGATACGTATACACATTTACTGCACCGTAGGCCCGAACATATAGATACCCCACGGCGGCTCTATAAACTTGTGGTTATGCCTCCTTTCTCTCTTGGGCCGGTTGTTCTTCCTGTCCTGATCTTGGCGTGATGCATCTCCACTTGTCAAGTTGCTGATACTCCCTCTTTCTTCAGAACCGCGTTGACCCTAAGGCGGAGCTTGTGGGAAACAACACTTGAGATCTTTGAGGTCTTCCCATGTTTCTTGCGTCGCCGCTTCGTCTTGCCATTGTATGAGGCCTTGTTCACGAACCTTGCATGCATCATGGCGCCAACAATGATCCAGGATCTCCACCAGAGTATTGGGCACACCCGAAACTACAGGCAAATGAGATGAAGCATTCGTAACTGGGATCAAAGCATGAGGGAGATGAGAAATGGGGAACACGGGAAAATTGAGGACCCAGCCGGAAACTGGAGTTCGTGAGTGACTGCATTGATGCGCCTGATCATCGGGAAAGCTCCAAAGAACTTGAAGATTAGCTCGACGAGCCACTGATGTGTGGATGTATGGTTGAAGTTTGAGAAAGGCTTGATCCCCCACCTGGAAGTAGAGCCAAGAATGTTTCTTGTCAGCCTGACCTTTCATAATTTGCTTCATACGCGTCAAATGTTGTCGTAGCACATCCTGCATTTGTTGTCTCTCCTTCGGCCATCACTACAAAAAAATACACTTTCGTGATGATACGTGTTTGTCACAGTAGGTCGCGTTTTTTGTCATGCATGTACATCTATGACGATTTTATGACAGAATCAAGATAGTCATACATGTGCTGTCGTAGAAGTATTCCATGACATTACCAAAATTATCATCACGGAAGTGTCCACTTCCATGACGATAAATCGCGCGTCATAGAAATGCTTTCGTCAAGGGTGACCCACACGTGGCATCCACCATAACGGAACACTGTTAAGCTATCGGGTCGGGTTTTGGATTCGATAACCCGTTAACAGCCCCGACCAATGGGGATTTTCCACATGTAAAATCATCATTGGCTGGAAGAAACACGTGTCGGCTCATCGTTGGGACAGATGTCATCCACTCATTGGACAGAAGGCGCCTATGATACGTCGACATGTGGCATGGCCTAATAGAGGCCCATTCCTATGAAAAGGCCGGCCCGTTTGACTTGGTCAAAAGGTGGCGGGCCGGCCCATGGAAAGCCTGTTAATGACCTGCTCGCGTATAGCCCATTTACAACCCGCTAACCCAGGGCCCGTTACGCCCTATCCGAATTAGGCCCAGTAGCGTCATCTGGGCCATCGAATATGATACCAGCCCATTTTCACTTCTGGCCCATGTATGGCCCATGACATCTTTCGGCCCATATGAGGCCCTTTATAACTCTTGGCCCATTAACGGCCCATGGTGAAACTGGCCCGCAGTGAACAGTGTATCACTTTATACCCATTAACGGCCCATGGTGAAATTGGCCCGTAATGAACAGTGTATAACTTTATACCCATTAACGGCCCGTTATTCCGTTGAGCCGCTTCCAGCCCATGTTATCTTTCGGCCTTCTCAGAGCCCATTTACTCTTGGGCTCATTTCCAGCATTCGTTTACTTACGGCCCGTTATTGTCATTTTCTGTTATGGGCTAAATTCAGCCCGAGGTTACAGCCGGCCCATTTTGTGGCCCGTTAATACGTTGGGCTGTTTTCATAGCGTCATCAAATACGGCCGATTAATGACGGCCCGTTATGGTCGGCCCATGAACAGACGATTCCAACTCTAGCCCGTTTACGGCCATAATGCGGTCTGTTATTGGCCCATGTTTGGCCAATCGATCATACGGCCCGTACAAGGCCCATTGATGATACGACTCGTAGAAGGTCCATTGTGTCTACGACACGTGGAAGGCCCATTGTTTCTACGGCCCGTAGGAGGGACATGGTAACTACAGTAAATATGTAGCCCATGGTTATTGTGGCCTAGTTTTAAAAAATAGGTTATTGCGGCCACTAGCAAACCGCGGAAAAAGAACTGCACTGACTACAAGCAAAGAAATAAACAAGACAATAAGTAGATAAGTAAGCAAGCAACTTACGCTAGGCTATCACGGCTATTACACATATTACATCCACTGGGCATCAAAGTTCGCCACCAGTGCAAATATAGGGAACACAGCAGCATATAAACGCCGCAGCAAAACAAGTCTAGAACTGAAACCACTTCAGAAGAGCTCAAGAAACAATATCCTGGGTACCCATAATGGTGGCAAGATGCTTAGCAAGCTTATTAACTTTCTCTTGTTTGGCACTTAAGTCCTCCAACACTTGCTGTTGCACCAGAAAGTATGCATCTGAATTCTGCAGGGACTTCCTCTGTCCTTTGGCTTCCTGTCGCATAACATCTGATCGATGTCTTTCAACTTGAAGTTGAGACTCAAGAAGCCGAACTGATTCAAGCAACGAGTTCGAAGAGCTGGTGCCAGCAGTGGTAGCCAGTAACTCGAACACAACATCAAGACAGGACTTTGGGGTTGTCTCAGTGTCTTCAGTATAGTTTTTATGAGCTTTCTTGGAGACCAACAGGGATGTCTCACTATCTTGAAACTTATCTGCATTACTTCCTTTACCATTGCATAACGGGGTACTCTTCTCCAATATTTTATCTGCGTTCTAAAAGAGAAACAAACAAACACATCTCAGGTTTACAATGTAGTATATGAAACTCATTTTGGTAAACCAGTTCAGTAGTAAGGTGGACAAGATAACATCATGAAACAAACATATATCTATATAGTATGGTCAATGTATGGTCTATATCATTCTAGTTTATGTTGCCAAATCAAGATAGATACAGTTTGAATCATATATATTTAAGACAAAGTAGCATAGACAGAATATAAGTGTGGCAAACTACACAGCAATAACAACACTTGTAATGTGCATGGCATGAGAACATAACTATTTATTCAATTGAAACTGAAATCAACATAGAGCAAGTTACAACAGCAAACAGCCAAACACGTTGAAGAAACAGGTTTAAAACATACCTATTGCGCCATTGGAGTTTCAATTGCATCCTTCAAATTTGAAATTAGTTGGTATCAAGAATACAATGATGCAAGAGCAAACTAGTATGAACCATAGCTACGAACCCGACACGAGAACAGTTCTTCTTCGCTTTAAGCATTGACTTGGGTTCGGAGTGGTGGTCCTCATGATTTGGGCAATCGAGTTGCCTTACTAATTGCTCGTGTTTGGGTGCTCAGGTGGAGACGGTGTTGTGTCAACGGAACTGGGTGTCTATCTGCTAGGGTTGGGGTTAGAAGGGGTGTAGCTAGTTCTCTGTCCAACTGGGTAGGGGTACAACCTGCATGAGTGTGGGTTACGTGTGGTGCGGCTGGTTCTTGGGCAAGTACAACCGTGGTTCTATCTGCATCGATGTGTAGCACGATCTTTTTCAAGACCGTTTTTTACTCCCACGATCTCGCCATCACTCCCTCCAATTGAAATGGCTGTTAAACAAGAAAATTAATTGAATGTACAAACATTGTAAGATAGACAGTGCAATGGATAGTAGGGAAGAAAACAGGCATGAAATAATTCACATTTATGTTGTCTAAGCAAATGAATAGCAGGACATAATTTCACATATATGATGGCTAATTAAACAGGATAGCATGACACAATTTCACATGTATGATGGCTAACTAAATAGGATAGAATGACATACTTCAAAATATGATGACTATGTAAATAGGATGACATGATATAACTATACGATGTGTCTATTAAAGTGGTTGACATGCCATAAATCACAGACATGCCGTTAATGGAAACATGATGGCATGATATAATTCACGGATAGAATGACATAATTTAAAATATGATGACTATGTAAACAGGATGAGACGATATAACTATATTATGTCTTTAGAAAATAGGTTGGCATGCCATAATTCAGATACATGTTGTCTATGTAAACATCATGGCATGACATAATTCAAATATAGGATTTATATACTAAGGAAGTGAGCAGAGGGCAATCGCATATATGATGTGTCAACTAAGGAGCTGGCATTGAATATTGTGTATATGATGTAAAAACTAAGCATTGCAATACAACATATGCATTATATGAGTAATATAACCCTGCCAAGTTTGAGCATACACCTCGTGGGGATAATAGGACTGGTCATCGCCTCAATCCTCCTTTGAAGAGCTATCTGTTACAAAGAAGATATCTCGCTTCAAGCAGTAGCATTGTTCGCGCTCAAGACCTTGTTTTCACTCCATTTCTCCATCACCACTTTAAATGGCTGATGCACAGGAAGATCAGTTGAATATACAAACATAGTCAACAAAAGCAATGAGAAGTACAAAAAAAGGATGGCGTGATATAATTCACATATATGACGCTTGCCTAAGCAACATGGCATTGCATAATTCACATACATAATGCCTTGCAACAAGATAACATTGCATAATTCACATATATAATGTCTTGCAACAAGATGACATTGCATAATTCACATATATGGTAATTAGACACTAAACAGGTGGCATTCACACAAAGCATGTCTAAACTAAGCAAATGACATAGCAATGCAAGATACCATACGCATGATATGAGCAACATAACCCTGCCAAGTTAGGGCATGCACCTCGTGGGGAAATATGATTGGTCATCTGTCTCTGAATCCTCCTCTAAGGAGCTATCGGTAACCAGCAAGACACGTGCTTCATCAGATAGCATTGTCTGCTCTGAAGACCTTGTTTCCACTCCAGATTTTTCCATGACCGTGCCGAATGGCTGCTGCACAGGAAGAGTAATTGAATGTACTAAAATTGTTGACAAATGTAATAAGAAAATGATGGCATGATATAATTCACATATAAGATGACTGGCTAACCAGGGTGGCATCGCAAAATTCACATATATGATGCCTGGCTAAACAAGATGGCATTTCATGATTCACATATACGATAAAGAAACTAAACAAATGGCATTGACACAAAGCATGTCTAAACTAAGCAGATGACATCTTTAATGTATACAGTAAGCAATGCAAGGCACCATATGCATGGTATTACCAACATCAGCGTGCCAACTTAGAGCGAAGACCTCATGGGGTAAATAGGAGTGGTCTTATCCTTCTGAATCCCCCTCAGAACAGTTATCTTCCTCTTGATTACGATACTAAATGGGTGGAGGGGGGCTGCCTTTGCACCCACCATGGAATGACGTCTGCATGAAATTTTATTGCCAAGCAAGGCTCGTCTCTTTTGCTCTACATGATCAGTTCCATTATGTACAATAACTGGCATGCATAGGAATAAAACATAGTGAGATTATGTATGGAGTGCATGCACAAATCCAGAGTGATGGTAGCAAGCTGTGGATAGACCCAAAACCAATGATAGCAAAGTGATAATAGCTTTAGTTAAAAAATACAGATAATGGCTCCTTTAATGTTTGTTTGCACCCAACATGAAACTCATAGTAGACACCGCAGATTAACCAGATAGTAGACAGATGGTACTGATTGCTGCCCCAATATGTACCCCACAACCATTTAAAAACTCAAGTTTCAAAGATTAGTTTGGATCCGACTTGAGTCTAATAGGTGAACACGATGATAATGTAGCATGTCATCATATTAAGCGACGCATAACGAAGCGGAACACGAAGAGTGCTACCTCTCTTGCAGACCCATGTAGTCCTCAAGGTCATCTGCTCAGTTGATGATGGTAATGCAGTTGTCGTGGCTTCCGGTGGCGGGGAAGAAGATCTGAGGCGGCGAAAGATAGTCTGGAGAGCGGATCCCTGCTGTGGTGAACCCTTCCGTCGTTGGAGCAATTGAGCTGGGTGGAACACTGGCAGCAGAGCAGGACAAACCACACAAGATTTTCTTTGACACATATCTGTAAGAGAAGTAATTGAGTAAGGGCTTGTTTGAATTTGAGGATTCTAACAATGCAGGGATAGGAAATAGACAGGAATAGGATAGGAATGCACGTGCAAGACAGAGAATTTAAAACACAGATTTCGCTAACTGGGTGTTTGATTCACAACAATTGGAAGATCACAGGATGCAAAAAAGCATGGTGAGATTAAGTCAAACCACAAGAAAATGTACGGTTATAATGCTATTATGCTACTATCTCTTAGTATTGTGCTTGATGAATAGGAATATGAAAAGGAGGAGAAGTGGAAATTAGAATTCCTACGGTTTTTCTTTCAAGGAGACACTAAAGGAACAAATCCTACAGTTTTCCTTTGCTCCATTCCTTTGCACCAAATTCATGAAAAGTAGTATCATAGGAAACTTTCTAATTCCTATGTTTTTCATTCACTTTTCCTTTCAAGCATTGGCGATTCTAGTAGGCAGGCTTGAGCAAGGAAAATCCTACACTAAAAAAATGTTTTGTGCTACTTCTATTACTTTGGACCCAAGCCACTGCCATACTAGCTCAACTCCCAGGCTCATCGACAAATGCACAGCTCAAACGCGCAGAGATAAATAATGATGGCGTTCAAGAGAGTCCATCACGGATAACTAAGTTGCCTGGTACCTCACTGCTTGTCATATAGTAGGATAAAATAATCATATTTCCCGTTACTACGAGTGCTCAGTGGACAATATATATAACATGTAGAGTAAAAAGAGATGCAACAAGTGTACAACCTCTTTGGCGAAGCCATGTCGATCTCAGCGTGATTGGGTTGGCCGCTGAGGATGCTCCGGCTAACTTGGCTGTCGGAGGAGGGGAAGAAGATCTTAGGCGTCAGGAGATGGAGCCCGAGGTACTGCTCCGCTGTGATGGAAGGTTTCGTTGTTGGAGTAGCTCCGGTGAGCTGTACGACGGTGAAGCTGAAGCAGGACAAGAGAGACAACGAACAACGTTAACCTGAGTGAAATTCTAATAGCATCTCCAATACATGATCTAAAATACATAGCCACAAAGTGCTAGATGTAAAATACATCAGCCGCTCATCTCTGAACTTAACTGTCAAAACTGAATTTAACTATCGAAACTGAACTTAACTATCGAAACTGAACTTAACTGTCGAAACTGAATTTCGCTGTCAAAACTGAATTTTGCTGTCGAAACTAAACGCACTAGCAAGGTGAGGCTACACGTCGGTCGACTGACTTTTTCATCTCTCGTCAGTCGATTTTGTAGCCGTTGGATACGAAATCAAGGGTCTGCGGTTCCTCTTCAACCTCCACCCCCCTGAGCCGCCAGCCACCACCGGCCAAACTGCAGCCCCCTGCCGCCCGCGGCCGGCGGTGCGCCGTCTCGCCTGCCCCAAAAACACTCCCCACCGCCGCCTCGGCCATTCCTCTAGGCCCCACCCCCCATGTCGAGCTTTTTCTCCAGCGATCCCCACGCCACCGCCCCGCCAACGCCCTGCCACCGCTGGCGACCACCACCCCCACCCTGAACCCTAAGATAGATAGTGGGGTACCTCTCCGGCGAGCCCCCTCCCCATCGCGGCTGGTTTTTCCTTCACCCCGACGAGCCCCCCACCCCTTGAAAATCGACTGACCCAAAAGTCGATTTAGTCGACTGAAGTGTAGCTAAATTGGAGCAACATTGCAAGCAAGAGCAAGAGCGAGAGCAGCAGCGCGAGCAAGAGCAATAGCAAGAGAAGACCAGGCAGGGGACCGAGAGCAAGAGCAGAGCAGCAGCGCGAGCGAGAGCTAAAGCAGCAGCAGCTCCTACTGATGTGGACGTCGCCATCGAGGGAGCGATGCCATGGGGGAAGTGGCCGGCGATGCCGCCGTGGATGGAGCCGCGCCGTGTGGGCTCGGGACCGAGCGCCGGCAGCACCGTGAGATCGAATCAAGAAGAAAATGCGGAGATTAGTGTACAACCTCTTTGGTGGCGCCGATTAGACCGCAGCTTCATCCGAAAAAACGGTGATGATGATGCTCTTCCGGTGGTGCAGGTGAAGACGGCAGTGTGGGAATGGAGGTGGCGCGAAAGACGAGGGAAACGTCGGGGTAGCTCCTTGGAGGTGGAGGACAGGGTGGCTGAACCGGCGGCACGACGAGATCGATGACGGATCCTCATCTAGTATGGTGGATGAGGGACGTCGAGGTGTTGCTGTGGACGACGTCGTCGGGGAAGAGGCTCCGGCTAGGTGGCGGACGGAGCAGGGTGTGGGGTTTCATCGCGGGTTTTCGCGGCCTCGGTGTACGAATGGGTGGGCGGATGGGATGGCAGTGGGGAACCATGGCTTAGGGACGCACTTGGCCGAAATGTGGGGTAAGTTACAAAAGTACCCCCACCGATTTGAGGTGGTTCTTCGGTTCAGGGTACTACGGCATTTTATGGTCGGGATTTCACAAGAGGTGGGAGTTTTTGCGCGCGTTGTAATTTCGGAATAGCAAGGCGCGGGTTGAGATGGAGGGAGTTGTCGGAGCACAACGAGACAAAGATATATCTTAAATATTTCGGGCTAACAAGGCGCGGGTTGAAGAGGCGGGAGTTTCGCAGCACGATAGACAGAGACGCTAGCTTGAATTTTTGGCATAACAAGGCGTGGCTTGAAATTTTGGAAGAACAAGCTTAACGTGTACCCCAAAAAAAGACAATTTGCACCTCAACACGCACAACACACACACACGAACACCATTTAGACTAGAGTAAGGTACACGTGCATTGCACGCATGAGATTTGGCAACCAAATTATGAATAAATACCACATTATAGCATGTAAGCT
This sequence comes from Aegilops speltoides, assembly GCA_021437245.1. Classification (NCBI taxonomy): domain Eukaryota; kingdom Viridiplantae; phylum Streptophyta; class Magnoliopsida; order Poales; family Poaceae; genus Aegilops; species Aegilops speltoides. The sequence goes on from CM038146.1 coordinate 179,207,533, forward strand.
TTGAGTCATATATGCATGATGTAGATGTTCGTTTAATTCTTATAGTTCATTTCATTCAAAATCATCTAGTTTTTATAATAAAGCTAATCTATTTTAAGATTTATGGAATTGTGCGTTGTAAGATATAAAGTAAAAACAAATAATGGCAAATCATGTAGAAAAACATTTGGGCAATTCTGATACGGAAGATTCTAGAACAAATAAGAAGTGCTTGTATTTTGATGTTTGTGCATTATGCTTAAGTTCAACCATGGAGTCTTCTAGATTATACATGTGGCGAAATCTGGTGGAATCTAGATGATATCCAACGGCCAGTAGTCCTCAAATTTGCCATCTTTGGACCATCAGATTCGCCTCATCCAACAACCATCTTTCAAAGTTAAAGTTACCCGCACACAATATAAAAAAATATAAAATATAATATACATATAGGGGTATAGATATAGATATGTGATGCGAAAGCCGCCCATCATCTCCAATTAGAATAGTGTGTCCATGCACGGATGCGACGTGGCCAAATGATGTCTGCCATCGGTATCTCAAATTCAAATCAGTCTGACCTTGTTCAATGTGTATATATTACAACATGCTCGTTTCCAAACCACACCGCGGCAGATCTCCGTTATTTCATGCATGCATGGGTTTCAAACATCAGGATCTCTTATTCAAATATTTGAATTCAACTTTACATTGATTATGACCTCACCTAGTCTTTTACACCCACACACATGCGTCTTCTCTTTATAATTGTACCACTAACTTTCTCTCGTGCATGCATGCACACACACTACCAGTCAGCATTATCCATCGCACACATGCAATCTTTTTCTTCAGGTCGGTCTCCCATGAAGGCACACACACACACACACCCCTCTACATCATATCGGGCATTCTTTATCTCTCACGCATGCATGCACAACGATTGATGTTCCTATATGTATATGTGTATATAGCTAGGTCTTTCATAATTTTCCACACAAACCGATCTATCGATATATCCAGTGAGGTCTCACCCTCTTTCCCACGTCCACATCGATCGATCTATATCTCTCTATATAGGATTAACATATATAGCTAATACACCCACATTAATTATATATCCAACGTCCCCCTCTCATCATCCATGCCTTCCGCTTCATCTCTCAGACGCGTGCACAATGGCGAAGACAGGGGGCAGTAAGGGCCCTGCCTCCCTAACATCACTATACATCGAGGCTAATATGAATGTGATCATTAGACAATTGCTGCTAAAAATGGTTTAAGTTCATGAATTGACCCTCCTCGTAAAGGATTAGCAATGCTTGTCCCCCTAGCTCATTTATTTTTCATGGTTCGCCCATCAAGCATGCAACAAGACGTTCTCGCCCCCTCTCTCTACATATCGATCTCGCACTTGTGCATTCCTTCATAGTCTCCCTCCACTTGGCCCCTCGCACCATCTTCTAGCCCCCACCGGATTTTGCCACATGTACAATCTAGCAGACTCCATGGTTGAACTTAAGCATAATGCACAAACCTCAAAACAACAGTGGTTCTCTTTTGTTCTAGAATCTTCCGTATCATAACTGCCCAAACTTTTTTTCTAGTTGAATTGCCATTATTTGTTTTTACTTTATGCTTTACAACGCACAATTCCATGAATCATAAAATAGATTAAGGGCTTCTTTGATTCAAAGGATTCTCAAAGGAATTTTGGAGGATTCTAATCATTAGGAATTTTTCCTATCTTGGTTGTTTGATTCATAGGATTGTAAACCATAGGAATTTTTCCATATGATTCATTTGCACTAGATTTCATACGAAACATACCATCCACTCAAACCTCTTTGAAAGAATTCTGCGTTTTTTCTATGCACAATCAAACACTCGTACAATCCTCAGAGGATTCAAGACGACATTCTACTATAATCCCATGTTTTTCCTATTCCCGCTTCTTAGCTTTTTTATAAAAACTAGTTGATTTTGAATGAGATGAACTATAAGAATTAAACGAAGGGCTACATCGGGCATATATGACTCGAGCTTACATGCTATAGTGTGGTATTTATTCATAATTTGTTGCAAAATCGATGCGTGCAATGCACGGTACCTTACTAGTACTTCGAGTATGTGCAAAACACGAAATTAGAATTCCAATGGCACGCCACACGTTGTCTCTCTTACAGCTCATGAAGCCACGAGCACATGTGGAGGCATTGTCGCGACCTCCTTGCGTGGATTGATCACGCGACGACGTCGCTCGCTCCGTAAGAATGTACTGCCCTCCCCGAGCCATACCGTTGTACATGCACGGTTAAGATGTGCACGCACGCCACGCACGCACTCATTCCCTCGCACGCACACGCGGGTACATGGGCGGACGCAATTTTGTATCAAGATCCAACCCCTGTGATAATTTGACGCGTGTAAAGTCGTTCACTTCATTGATGGTCAATTAATACAGCGCATGCAAATTGAGTGGACCTGAGGGCGAAGAAAGACATTATTACTCCATCTGCGGCATGCGAGTAGTTAAATCATGGGTTGCTAGTAGTACTTCCATTGGTCTCTTCAGATTTTGTGCCAATGTTTGACAAGAATATAATATTTACGATTTGAGCAGTGTAGTACTTGAAATTTATGTTCCGCTAAACTCATCGGGAGCCGCTTCGGCCTCAAACCAAAACCATCAATTAATCTTTACCTTGTTCCCATCACATTCGAAAGCCTGCTCACACCTACTAGTACATACCAAACCTGAACGTGTTCCCACTATGCAGGTATTAGTACTAGTTCTAGTACTCAGGTTATAAAAAGGGGAACTACCTAACCGAAAATTACTCTACCTTTCCTCCTCATAAGTGCTTCTTCTTCGTCCGTCATTGCCATGGCTGGTGAGCAGAGCTCTAGGTCGAGAACTACTCGTAACAAGGGAGCGGCAACCAAGGCTGCGGAAAAAAAGAGAGGGCTCGCCGCCACGTAGAGACCTTGAAAGATCTCTCACGGGCAGGCGATGGCTCCCAGGAGCGCCCTAGTCGTGGAGGCGAACATGCTGAGCCGGCGGCGCTGGAGTCGTTATCCCTCGACGGCATGCCCGATCAGCTCAATAAGCACCTCAATAAGCAGAAGGAGTTCATCCAAGGCTTGGTGGAGTTGCTGAAGGAGAGCCTCGACGACATGCCCGCTGAGCTCAATAAGTAGAGGGAGTTGACCGACGGCTTGGTGATGCTGCTGAAGAAGAGCATTGCCTCAGAGAAGAAGGCGATCGGCGAAATCCTGCGACTTCAGGAGGACAAGGCGAAGCTCTGCCACGAGATCGACTTGTTGAAGGAGAAGAACGCCGGCTGGAAGAAGCTAAATGAGAATAGTAGTTCCTCGATGAAGATGCTGCAGGCCCTCGTCATGGAATGTAGGAGGAGTTGGCGAAGCTCGCGATCGAGCACCCGGCTGCTTTGTCAAGGTACGTAATGCGGCCGTGGAGCAGATGATGAAGGCTCGACGAGAAATCCGCGCCATGGATGTAATGAAGAAGATGGCGGAGGAGACGCGCAAGGAGATGGAGGTCGTGGAGGCGATGAAGAAGCAATTACGACTCTGCGGCGAATTAGATCATTTGGGGTGATAATCTTCCCTCTTCTTTTTCTCATGTGTTTCATCTTTTGCTTCAGGTGTTTCGCCGCACGTGTCACGTTCTCTGCGAGGCATGAATAGAACAATGCTTTTTTTGAGGGAATGAATAGAACAATGCTAACAATGAGATGAGATGACTACTCCCTCCGTTCCACAATACATGCCTTCTATTTGTCAAAATATATATGTATCTAGACATGTTTTAGTATATAGGTACATCCATTTTCGGACAAATGGAAGTCAAGTATTTTGGAACGGATGGAGTAGCAAATTAGATCATTTTTTGTCGCCATATGGCACTGGGCTGGCGTGTTTCTTGCTCCTCCATCGTAGTACTACTCCAGTGGAAAACTTGAGTATACCGCGACGGTTCTTTGCTCCTCCTCGTGTCGCCAAGATTTATACGAAAGCAATAAATCACAAGGCCCCGCCTTCCAGCAAGTAATGAGAGTCAAATCACAAATGCCCTCGCCTCTCGTGAAACCGACCAAGCTAGACTGCCCGCCTCTAGCCTTTTAAAAATGTATACTTTTGTACAATAGTAGTATCGATGGATTGCGCCATGGAGCAAAACTTGAAATTAAAAAAGGTGGTACATATAGAGAGCGCCACGCCAAATTTTTATGCATATAGTACTATTAAAAGACTATTCACAATAATGGTGTCCAAAGACAACCCACCCTCAAATAAAACTAAGCATCCCGGAATTCTTTGACCAAACTAAGCACCCCGAATTCTTTGACAACTAAAACTGGCTATATGATGTTGGCCATATATATTGTATGATATAATGTGAAGAAACGAGTGGTAGTACTATACCAACTAAAAGATGAAATGTAAGAAATACTAGTATATACGCATCAAGAGTGAAAGTAACAAGAAGAAACATAACATAGTTCTCATTGGGGCTCAAGACAACACACCCTCAAATTAAATTAAGCACACCTGAAATTAAACTTTGCAACTATTTCGTAGACACCGTGATTAGAACCACCATGAGCAACGACACTGCCACCTTACTTGGAGTCCTCGTCCACGTCCTCGACTTCGTCCTTGTCCCTCTTCCTCTTGGCCGATACTTCTTTGCTTGAACCGCACACTTGGCTCTTGCTCTTCATCCAACCCTTGTAGATACTGAAACAAAGGTAGTCATCCATTGCAGCGTAGTGGATGTGGTCTATATCTAGTACATTCCGCTGCCATGCATAACGATGAAACGTGTATGGAGGTTTCTCTAGTTTACCGTACGAAGGATAAACCATGGCTCCTGCCAGGGTCAGCATTGAAGTATGATGAGAGGACACCATCCGATTCTTCTGGAGGTCAAAGGTGTTGCCTACAACGAGGCCCTATCTGACCCAGGACTTCTTTGTCGTTACCAAAGTCTACAGTAACAAATTTGACTAGGTTGCTCTCGAGGAAGTCCTTAAAATCCAGGCATTCAACGTCGGCATGGCATATGTGGTAGACCAAGTATAAGTCATGCACGCAAACCTGGATCACGGTGGGCTTCTTCCACTCTTCGTCCTTTAGATACTTCTCTCGTCCCAGGACTGTGGTGTACTCAACATCTAGCCCAAATGACCCACTCATCATCTCGAGTTTTCAAACTTGCGTCAAGCGAGAAAGGCATCCTTTCACCGTCATGAAGAACGGGTGTAGATGACGCCGAACTCATCACCGGTGATGGTTCTAACCTTTACTCACCGCCGATCGTGGAGATTTGGGACGCCATGGATTTGGGAGGAGGGTTAGGATTAGTGGAACTGCCGTAATGTGAAAGGACGGGACGACTAGGAGCGAACCGCCGTAGTATTAAAGGACGTGTGGGGACGAGTAGGAGCGAACTGCCAGCGTGCGAACGGCAGGGTAGTGGCTTTCCATTCTCCCATGATCTGAGATCAAACGGTTGCATGGCGTGATTCTAGACCTATGGGTGAATATCCTATCCTGGAGGGTTATTCTGCAAATTTTCAGCAACTTAGCATGCACCATTTGATTCATATCCAAGGGCTGCCAAGAGTCGTGATCATGGTCGCGCCTACCACGACCGTCGCGTCGCACGCGCGGTCGCGCCCTTGGAGATTTAACACGGTGCATTAGGCTATCTGATGTTGGCATGTCATACATAGTCATCACTTAGTCACTCATACTACAACAAGGTTAGCTATAAGGTTGGCTATAAGTATATTTTTCTACTTCTCTCTATCTCTTTCTTAGTACTCCGTGTAGTGCTAAAAACGTTCTTATATTATGGGACATAGGGAGTACTAGTATTTATTGCATTTGCCAAGGAGTGACATCTTCAAATGAAATGGTGTGCTTATTAGTTTTTTGTTGCTAAGTTTACTTTTTTTAATTAGCTATAGACTCAAAATTGTCTTTTCACCTAGGTACACGCGCTTAGCACCGTTTCTTCCTTGGGTTACCAAACTAGTCTCTCTCTTCTTGATTAACTGGCCACATCAGACTTTATGCCTATGTGGCAAGCTTAGCACCTGTAGGAGCAAGTAAGGTTGCTTGTAAGGTTGGTCATAATGATAGTATCATAGCTAGTATCATGCATGCCAATTAGACAATTTTGATGAGGTGTCATATAATTAAATGAAGAAAGAGATGGTTGAGTATCATATCATGATACCGTATCATAATAAGTGCTAGGCTACTATGTGTCATGCATGACAATAAATAAGGTACTATATGATACTAATATATGATACTATGCATTAGGGATGTAGTATCATATACGAGTATCATATGCATGATACTAGTACATGATACTCCCCATTACAACCAGCCTAATGGGAGTAGTATCATGCATGCCAACTATGCAATCTTGATGAGGTGAAGTCAAATTAAATGAAGAAAAGAGAGAGTTGAGTATCGTAATATGATACTGTAGTATCATATTAAATGATGTGCTACTATGTGTCATGCATGACAATAAATAAACTATCCTATGATACCAGCACATGATACTATGCATTACGGATGTAGTATCATACAAAAGTATCATATGCATGATACTAGTATATGATACAATAGTGCGCTTTACATGGCATTTTTGCATATGTGGAGGAAAGAGAGGCAAGGAAAAAGTGGAGAAGTGGGCTCTCATGCAAGAGCCAGCCTCTACTACATGGTGGAGCATTGGGAGAGGCACCTGTATTGAGGTGGTCAGGAATCAGGAGACTCACGCCGGTCGTAGTGCCGCAGTTAAAATGATAATGCCAAGTCAAATCACGTGGCCCCACTTGTCCAGCAGTAACTCGCTGTCAAATCACAGAGCCCTACATTTGCAGCAGCCTACTCCCTCGTCTTGTTGCGTCTCTGTCGAACCGACTAGGGAATCGCCCGCCACCGCAAGCAGAAAAGCCCCGCCGACTTTTAAATAGTACAAGATACTAATTTTGTATCCATGGATTGCGCCACAGAGCAAAGCCTCTAGAAAACGGCGGTACACATGTACGGAGCATACAACACGCCCGTCGCGTTCGCGTTGCACCCCAGACGGTCGGTCGGTCTGGCACGCTGCTCTTCGAATGGAACGCGCGTCATATTGCGTTTGCACACACATGTGGGACCGCAATTGAGAACCGACCATAGGCACACTGATGTCTACTACGCAACCTTCTTCTTGTAGACGTTGTTGGGCCTGCAAGTGCACTGGTTTGTAGGACAGTAGCAAATTTCTCTCAAGTGGATGACCTAAGGTTTATCAATCTGTGGGAGGCGTAGGATGAAGATAGTCTCTCTCAAACAACCCTGCAACCAAATAACAAAGAGTCTCTTGTGTCCCCAACACACCCAATACAATGGTAAATTGTATAGGTGCACTAGTTCGGTGACGAGATGGTGATACAAGTGCAATATGGATGGTAGATATAGGTTTTTGTAATCTGAAATAACAGAAACAGCAAGGTAACTAATGATAAAAGTGAGTGTAAACGGTATTGCAATGATAGGAAACAAGGCCTAGGGTTCATACTTTCACTAGTGCAAGTTCTCTCAACAGTAATAACATAGATAGATCATATAACAATCCCTCAACATGCAACAAAGAGTCACTCCAAAGCCACTAATAGCGGAGAACAAACATAGAGATTATGGTAGGGTACAAAACCACCTCAAAGTTATTCTTTCGGATCGATCTATTGAAGAGTTCGTACTAGAATAACACCTTAAGACACAAATCAACCAAAACCCTAATGTCACCTAGATACTCCATTGTCACCTCAAGTATCCGTGGGCATGATTATACGATATGCATCACACAATCTCAGATTCATCCAACCAACACAAAGTACTTCAAAGAGTGCCCCAAAGTTTCTACCGAAGAGTCAAGAATGTGTGTCAACCCCTATGCATAGGTTCATGGGCGGAACCCGCAAGTTGGTCACCAAAACATACATCAAGTGGCACATGATATCCCATTATCACCACACATAAGCACGGCAAGACATACATCAAGTGTTCTCATAAAAGACTCAATCCGATAAGATAACTTCAAAGGGGAAACTCAATTCATCACAAGAGAGTAGAGCGGGAGAAACATCATAAGATCCAACTACAATAGCAAAGCTCGGGATATATCAAGATCGTGCCACAGAGGGAACACGAGAGAGAGAGAGAGATCAAACACATAGCTACTGGTACATACCCTCAGCCCCGAGGGTGAACTACTCCCTCCTCGTCATGGAGAGCATCGGGATGATGAAGATGGCCACCGGTGATGGATTCCCCCTCCGGCAGGGTGCCGGAACGGGCTCCCGAGAGGTTTTTGGTGGCTACAGAGGCTTGCGGCGGCGGAACTCCAGATCTATCTTGATATTCGAAGGTTTTAGGGTACATAGGGTTATATAGGCGAAAGAAGTCGGTCGGGAGGTGCTCGAGGGGTCCACGAGACAGGGGGGCGCGCCCTGTAGGGGGGTGCCCTCCTATATCGTGGCCTCCTCGAGGATCTTCTGACGTGGACTCCAAGTCTCCAGGATCATATTCTTCCAAAAAATCACGATGCCGAAGGTTTCATTCCGTTTGGACTCCGTTTGATATTCCTTTTCTTCGAAATACTGAAATAGGCAATAAAACAGCAATATGGGCTGGGCCTCCAGTTAATAGGTTAGTCCCAAAAATTATATAAATATGTAAAATAAAGCCCATAAACATCCAGAAGGGGTAATATAATAGCATGGAACAATCAAAAAATTATAGATACGTTGGAGACGTATCACACACTCCCTGGCCCCTCAAGTCGGGTGACTTAATAGAAGAGGGAGACGAGCGACAGTACTAGAGAAGTGTTGTACTACGTCGGTGCTTGGACGATCCCTGCAAGACACGGAAGATCAGTTCGTCCATGCATGTGACCAGACTCCAGCAGACACGCCTGGATTGGTTATCGTCTACATATCGTGCAGGCTGTGTTGTACATGGCTATAGTTGTGGTGAGAAATCTAAAAAAAGGTTTCTTGTCATCTCGCAAAATTAGGTGTCATGTGCTTCGGATCACTGCGAGGGTTAAACAGCGACAACTGAGTTGGGCTAGTCATTGGGGGCACATGCACGAAGACTACTCGGCTGCCATCTAGGTCAAGCTAGCTATGTTAATTAGGACATCTATCGACGGACCCCTTTTCTACGAGTTTATCTTTAATTTGAGTTTTGTTCCTCGTCTAGTTTGTCCGTCGGGATTCATGTTGTCTCCTTTGGGCAGTGAGGTCATGATTTCTTGTCATGTGGCATTTTTTCGTGTTATATGTTATAATCTGACGCTTCAGATCAAAATGACGATAACTGCGCCTCCGGCCACGCATGAAGACTTCTCGACACCATTGACGAGGTCAAGCCGGCTCCGTAGACAAAAGAAAACTAGTACTACTCCACTATATAGGTAGGAGCCTCCGCGCTTGCTTGCTAGTGTTGCTCTCTTCACACTATCTCGGCCTCTCCAGATCTAAACACGACAGCGGTGGCCACACACTCTCTCTCTCTCTCTCTTTGCTCACCGCTGGTCACAGATCCAGCCAGATCCTCTCCGCCTGGGAAGGTGACAAGGTGCAATGTTCACGCGGTCGTCCTTGGTGACGGCTCTTACCCATCTTTGCAAGGCCCCGATCAGCCTCGCTTTGCCATTCTCTCCCAAGCACCATTGGCGAGGGAGGGCCTCGACCCTTCTTCCTCTCGCAGTAGGTGGGCAGATCCTGCCTCCGCCGCACACTGGCGACATCTCGGCGACCATCGTATAACTTCCTTCAAACCGCCTTGTTTATTTCCCGAGCTCCCCGACGTCGCTGCATTTGTATCTTTTACTATTTCTCGTGCCCCTAGTAGATAGGATCGATCGGCTGTTCGAAAACCACCTAATTTTTTTTACGTTTAAGAGGTAAAACTAGTCCATGCACTCGAATCTAGTACTACTTGGTTCAAACAAGGAAGAAAGGGGGTGGGGTGGGGGAGGATATGTTACCTGAATCTAGGACTTGGTCGAAAGAGGAAATAATGGGGGCAAAAAGTAGCAAAGACTAGCTATCCAACTGGTCTCTAGGTCTAATAGGTAAATAAAGGGAAACACAATACAAAATCAATATAAACCCGATCTATTGGTTGAAAAAGGAAAGAAAGTGGGGACTGGGGGACAAGTCAACAGAGTAAGTCCAGCACTATATTTGCTAGCCTCACACAGTATAAGGTGGCTATACCGAACGAAAATGGGACCAACCGAGATATCCTGTTCTGATGTTTGTTGCCCCGAGCCACTCTTATGTAATGCCATTGGTAAAATGTAGCAGTCACACTGTTAAAAGTAAGGACACGTTAAACCAATGTTGTTTTCAATGTAATGCCTCCAGTAATATGAATCAATGGCACTTTTTTACATGTCCTGCTAAATTTCCCATTAAGATAAGTTGGTTCTTTTCGTTAGAAATGCAACTATCCTGGTCCGCATACTCTCCCGTGCCCAAAGTAATGTCGTATTTAACGGTTGTCATAGTTAATCCTAATGCCCACACTAATATATAGCAATGCCACTGCTTTAGAAATTGCTACTGTCCTTGTAGGATTGCCATTCAGATAAGGAACATGCTTCTTTTCATTTGATGCATGTTTCATCACTTGTTAGTCACCCTCCTTTCCACCTTTTTTGTGCAAACAGAGATACACATTTCACGTTCGATTTTAGTTGAACTGCACAAATGATATCCAAATTATAGTTGAGCATTCCAGGAGCTTCACAACCAACCTTGATGTTGCTCAATTTTATTGCAACTAATGAAGAAGAAGCTCTGTGGGTTTCGTTTTCGATGGAATGGAACCGGGCTAGAGCCCTTTTCTTACAAATTTTTGAAGAAGAAGCTGCTAGCTCACGGACATTGCTTCATTTTAGGTGAATCGCACCAAAAGATCCCATGAATTGAATCATCCATGTTGTCGATCGAAAGAGCCAGCTTCAAAGATCCCGCCTAAGCACCCCGGCCTCCATCCTTGTGACAAACGGTACACCTTGTTTGCCACCGTCAACCCTAGTGTCACCGATAAAATGAAGTAATAATACGCTTAAAATAGAGCGAGTGTCATCTCTATCATTTCATTTTCAACGAGATAAAGAAAGTGCTTCTCTTTGTTAATGTATGTTTCATCAACTAGTCCCATTGTTAATGTTTAAGCCGCTTCGCAAACCGGGTGCTTAATTTTAGTTGATCTGTACAAAAATAGAGATTTGAATGTCTCAAGGCGCCTCCTTGTACTACCGTTGTACACTGATGTTCATCACTAGTAGAAGGTGTATCTAGGAGACTTGGGACGATGTCCAGTATGAGGCGTCGCAGGGCCCATTTCACGCTCGCAGCATGGCATACTATGATACTATCGCAATATTTTCTTCTATTTATTTTGTGTGTTTCATCAACTAGTGCCACTATAATGTAATCACGCTTTTTCATTATCTGGTGCAAACAGGTTATTCAGCTGCATTTTGGTGGAACTGCACAAATGTACGTATGGAACCGGCATATATGCAGAGTGCGAGGTGTGCCAAGTAAAAATTACCGACACCAACCATGTTGCATGCATGCATTGGCATCCACCACCACCTGTGGGATATGTGGCGCTCTCTGTGGACGGATCTTTCTCGGCGGAAAATCCTCTAACCAAATACTAGTAGCTTATATTGGTAGTTTTCTAGGGAGTGCTCTTTTCTGAAAGAAGCACCAATCTATTTTTCTTTATTTGTACACTATGTCACAACTTCGGCCCAAAGGTCCAGAGCTATTTTAGGGTGATTGGCATAGTACTCGGAGACTGATTGTAAGCATGATTTTCATTAGCTGTCACACTGATTGTAAGCATGAGCAGGTGGAAGATTAGGTTAGTGCGAAGCTTACCTTAAACCCTACCGCCGCCGTTGAAACGAGGCGAGCATTGAGGGAACCGTGGAGAACGGCGGGGAAGCGACGTCGTGCCGTCCGGCCTCCTCTTGCGGTGGGAGAACAAATACTCCTGTGGCTCCGGCTGGCTCTGCACCCTCATGAACGGCACACCATACTCGATCGATTCGTTATCCTCTGGGTTCTCGACCTTCTACCAGACGCCCACCACCTCCGCTCGACCGCCTCGGGTGAATCTGCTCGCCCATTTCCGGAGGAGATACTCGATGAACTCGGAGGACTGTGGCGTGACTACCGCCGAGGAGTACATGTACATCGCCGCCCTCATCGCCGCCGTCTCGTGTTTTCGCATACATTGCCACATGGCCCGCACCGTCCTCAAAATCTCCCACTCATTGTCAAACCAAGTAAGGATCTCCTTCAACCTGGCTAACTTTGCCTGGTCGCCACCGGCGATCTGCCTGATTCGCTGCTGCATCCTCTCCATAGATGTCATTCTGAGTGATCCGGTGCTAGCTTTGGAAGATGGGAGGAGAGATGGTGGTCTTGCAATAGAGAAGAGGGAGAGGCGAGATGGTGGTTTTGGAATGGAGATGATGGAGAGGAGATGAGGTGGTTTTGCAATGGAGAAGATCAGAAGAGGGAGAGGCGAGACGGTGGTTTTGGAATGGAGATGATGGGGAGGAGCGGAGGTGGTTTTGTAATGGAGAAGAGGGAGAGGAGCGTGCGGCAGCGATTTAGGATTGGACGAGAGGGCCGGCGCGCTATGACTGGATCAAAATCAAAATCAATTTACCCTTCAATTAAGAAAGCGACCCCACATTAACTAGTCTCCCTTTTATTCTCGGTCATAATTGACCATGATTTTCACACATAAAATATATGTTATACGTTGCAAAAATATTATAATTTGAATGTACATTCAGGTACGAACCAAATGATACAATTTTTGGTGACATGCGTTCACATTTTGCTTGTCAAATACAGTACATGGTCAAACTTTGACCCAAAATACGCAATACAACAAAAAAATACTTCCAAGACCAGCGCCACTCTTCCGCTCTTCTCCTCTTAAACCACCGCCGCCACCGCCGCTCCTCTCCCGTTTCAATCTAAATCCAGCGCCGCTCCTCTCCTCTTCCATTTCAAAACCACCGCCCCTCCTCTCCTGTTCCAGTCCAAAACCAGTGCCACTCCTCTCCCGTTCTAATCCAAAACCAGCACTGCTCCTCTCCTCTTCCATTCAAAAACCACCGCCGGCAAGTGAAGGTGTTGTGGAGAAGTAGATCGATGGAGCAGTACAACCGATACGTGAGGATCGCAGACGACGACCCTGTGAAGCTAGCTAGGATGTTGGAGATACAATCTTGGTTTGACAACAAGGACCAACTAGCGGCGACGGCAACATCCATGGCCAAATATCTGCAACAGAGCAAAAAGGTGGCGATACTCCCGGAGGGAGTCGCGCCGGAGTACATAGAGCTGCTCCTCTAGGCCATGGAGCTAACAGATTCACCGAATCCGATCGTGAGGGAGCGGTGGTGGGAGTATCGATCCTAGATGGAGGATCCACCAGAGATTGAAGGATCGAGCATCTACAGGGTGCCATTTGTGAGGGTGTCCTGCCAGAGTGAGCCGGTGGAGTCTTCGTCGACCGAACCCAACTGCAAGAGGAGAAAAGCAGTTGGCCTGACGACGCTTCCCCGCCATCCTCTCCCTCGCCGTTCACATCGTCTCACGGGGCAGCTGTCCCGCCGAGGAATAGGAGGGATCGCCCCACGGCCCAATAGTCGGGCAGGTTGTGAATTGTCAGGAGGAGCTTAGGTTGTCAGTATTTGCAGGTTGTGAATTGTGTTTTGTGTTGTGTATTTTGAGAGTAATTTGAGATATGAATGTCTTTTGAATTTTAGATTCGCAGTATTGAGCATATGAAGTATTTTATGAATTCTAGAGATCTATTTTTAGCACTTAAAAATGTAGTTTCATAGGAGTATAAAAGTGCAGACAATGTGATTCTCAGAGAAGAAACTGCAAGTTTTAGTTTCAGATAAGAAACTACAACTTTCAGAGGCAGAGCATTTATATTAACATGGCCTTTTCAAACAGGGTTAACATCATGTTGGAAGTTTTATTCATGGTCGAAAATGGAACTACCAGCCAGTTAACATAATGCTGATCAACATTCATGCATAGCACATCTTCATATGATGCACAGTCAAAATGCCCACACAATGTCGAGTGTGTGAAACACAGAGAAAATGAGGGATGGAGTTTTGGCAAGTGTTGGATGTGGTGTGCGTAGATGACAATGGGGACCCACATGTCAATAAAGGCAGAGGCAAAAAATTTGGAGATATATTCCCTGCATAGGTGTGAGGTGGAATCGAACCCGGGCGGTACAGCTGTCGGGTAGTGTCACTTGGCCACTAGGCTTGTTCAGTAGTTTCGTTAATAATAAGGCACTTCCTCAGGTGGTCGGATCCTCCTCGCTTTTTGGCGCCGCCATAACGCCGATGTCTCGCTGCTAGAACATGCTGAACAAACGAGAGGAATCTGGAAAGGACTGTACGTGGAGAGGCGGACAGTCGGGACCCACCAGGTCTATGGCCGTACGCAAGCAAGTGCCTCATCGAAAAAATACTTCCTCCTAATGCTATACTGACATTGGGGCCCACGGGTTTGTCAACATAGTTACATTTTTTAGGTGCTTCAACGTAGTTATTATAGGAGATAAATTCACAATGAAGCCGGGGAGCTGGCAGGTATCATTTATTATCACTGGGCTAGCAAGTATCAGCTGGGTTTTGGGCTGCCCCGTCTAGGCTTTCATTTTTAACATGTGCAGCCCACGACCTCGGATGGGAGGTCCATAGGCCCGGCCTATGGACCTCCCATCCGAGGTTTTATTTTTCCTGAATATCGGCAGCCCAATTTATGTATTTTTTTGAAGAGAACGCAGAGGTCTGTTCTATTTTTCTATATAAGAATAGGAACGCCAGGTCCAACTTATGTTTCCCTTCTAACTATATTATATATATTTAAATTATTTTATATATTATTTTTATTGTCATCACATATTTAACAGATACTTACATATGTAAGAAAACAATATCCCACATCTTATTAACTTATAAAAATAATTTCTTAACAATAAAATCTTGGATTGTTTTGGCACGAAAATCTTAGTGATTGTGTACAAAAGCTCGGTAAGATTTAAGGACGAATGTAATAATATCACTTATTATTTAAATATATTTATAACAAAATGCTTAGCCCCTTTTTATTTTTTGATAACATTGCTGGCTCAACCCAACATTATAACTAAAATCAGCCCAGCAAAATCGTGTATTTCGAGAAAGTGCAAATGGCTTGTAATTTTTTAGGAAATAAAATAAATGGGCCGCATGAATGCTACAATATTTGTTCACCCAGCCCAGCTAATGTCTGTAATTCAAAAAAAAGAAGATCAAATTGACTGTAAATTCTACCGCGCAAAAAAAAGACTGTAAATTCTGAAAAAATGGGTTGAATACGTGCCACATTTTTGGAGGATGAAATGTGGGCCAATAGGTCAAAGCCAACGCAAGTCGTTGTCAATTTAGTCAACAAATGATTGTGACATGTTAGCCGTTGGATTTACATCCAACGACCGGCATCCATCTTCAATCTCTCGTCTTCTTCCTCCAGCCGCGGACCACCTTCGCCTCGCCGCTAGCAGCTCGCTTAGCACGCCGCTATGAAGCGCTACTCCACCGCTGGCGAAGCCATCCTCCACCCCCCACACCTCCTCGTTCTTCTCCACCGACCGCCGAACCACACCGCACTAGAACGAGTTAACCTCATACACCTCTCCGTCTGCGACTCTACTCCGCGTCTTTCCCATCTCCAGCTCGTTCTTTGTCCGGGGCCTCGCCGCCGCCCACCACCTTGATGCGCCGGCGTGGCGTGGTCAACGTGGTCAACGAACGACACCATCAAAAGTAGATCGTGCGTGGAGAGGTCGATACTGGGTCCAAACCGCACACAAGGAAATGCCTCCTTATTACGCCAAGCAAAACAATGATTCCTCCACTGACATCGGGACCCATCGGAAGGGCCCTCAGATTTCGTGAAAAAATGTGCCTCTAATCGATGTGTCGGACCCACCAGCTATCTTCGCACGCAAGGAAGTGCCTCCTTATTACGCACAAAAAATGAATACTCCCCGCCTTTTGGAACCCAACAGAGTGAAAGGCTGACTTGTGGGCCTACCAAGTTAACGGGGACGGAGGGCTTTGTCAACTTAGTCAATATGAACGATTCTAGCTCCTGTTACCGTACGATGTTCATCCAATTGTCAGTGCTTTTAAACCTCTTGTCTTCTTGCTCCACCGCCCAAACCAGCGCCGGTCGTCGTGCTGTGCTCCTACCTCCCGTGGCTCTTGTCAGGATGCCGCGGAGGCCTCACCGCCCCTACTACTCCCACCGCGGCAAGGTCATCCCTCCACTCACCCACACCCCCGATATTCTCATGGGCGACAAAGAGCCTTACACCGCAATCAACCAGTGAACCTCATACTCCTCTTGGCGCGGCATCCATCGCCGCGTCTTCCCCGCCCACATCGCCCCTTTCTAGGCCTCGCTGTCGTCCACTGCCGTGGTGCTCTCGGCGCGGCGTGGTCAATGTGGTCAATGACCGAATTCCATCGGAAGAGTACTGTACGTGGAGAGGCTGACAGCTGGGTCCACGGCAGCCGCAAGGAAGTGCCTCCTTATTACGCAGAAAATAATTATTCCTCCACCTGACAGCAGGGACCCACCGGACGGGCCACCGTATTTCGCGAAAAAAACGTTTTCCCGCTGACTGCTGGGACCCACCGCTACATCTTCACATGCAAGGAAGTGCATCCGGGCAAAAAAATAATTCGTCCCCTGACTGCTGGGATCCACCAGCTACATCTTCGCACGCAAGGAAGTGCCTGATAGTCGGGACCCACCTGGTCGAAGCATGCGTAGCGTTGTCATTCTGGTCGCAAACGTGTATGTACATATATATGTGGATGTAGAGGCACGTACATGTCGTAGTAGAGGCGCGTACGTGTCGTAGTAGAGGCGCGCACGTAGCATGTACACGCATATACAATGCCGATGTAAGAAGAAAATACCGCCACATATGTGTACATACGGGCGGGGTCTCGAACGCCTACTCGCGCATACGTACGGCCAGGGCTCATGTACATGGCTAGGTCGGAACATAGAAACAACATCGTCGTCGTGTTCATAGGGAGCCAACCGGCTAGGTTGGTGAAATGCGTCGTCGTGTTCATCAGGAGGGCTTGGACGGAACAAGCGATGGAAACGAGGCTTGGCGTACCGCAGAACGGAGGAAACGGCCTTGTGTTCGACCGACCACGTTCGAAACGGGATCGTGTTCATTGGGAGGGGTCTGGCGTACCGAAAAATGGAGGAAACGGACCTCCTACGGTCGAAATGGGGGTCTTGTTGATCGGGAGGGGTGTGGCGTACCGCAAAACGGACGAAACGGAATTGTGTTGGAGCGCTACGGTCGAAACGGGGGTCCTGTTGATCGGGAGGGGTGTGGCGTACCATAAAACGGATGAAACGAACTTGTGTTGGAGCGCTACGGTCGAAACGGGGGTCCTGTTCATCGGGAGGGGTGTGGCGTACCGCAGAACGGGACTCCACGACATACTGTTCATCTCCACCGTCGACCTCCTCCAGCCTCCACGGGCTACCGTCGACCTCCTCCAGCCTCCATGGGCTCCTGTTCATCTAGTCTCCACCGCACGCTACTCCACCGGCTACTATTCAACCACCCGTTCACGGGAACCCCTCTGCCGTCTACTGTTCATCCAGCCCTCCACGGCGTCATCCTATTCATCTAGCCCTCCACAGGGTCCTGTTCATCTAGCCCCAACCGGCTCGATCGAGGCAACGCCACAGGGTCCTGTTCATCCACCCCCACCGCTCACTGTTCATCCAACCCCCCGCCGCAACGCCACTATTCATCCAGAGAGGCAACATCGATCGGCTTGATTAGCGAAGCGAGAAGCGGCGAATCCTCGATCGGGTTCGTTAACACCATCGATCGATCATTCGGTTCAAGAACGCAGAGTTCGCTGCGGTAATCGCTGGGTTTAGTTAGAGCCCAACGCTCGCCGTTCGTAGAGCTAACGCTTGCACACACACGCCAGACGCAGTACGAGAGAAACGCAGCATCGCCGCCCCGACCACCCACCGAATCGGAACTCCCGAAATTTTCCTCGCCTCGCTTCTACCACGGTTTTTCCGTCATGGACGGCCCAAAGAATGTCATGCAGTACTGTGTTCGCCCGCCCAGACTTAAAAGCCCATTTTTCATCATAATTTTTGTCATAGAAGTAGGAGCTCACCACATCTATGATGATACCGGGTTTTGTCACAATTATCATCATAGAAGTGTCATAAGTATGACAGAAAAAAAAATTCGTTCGGCCCAAAATGTCATGGATGTGTCTTTTTTTGTAGTGCATGCGTCTAGTTCAGGTATTTGTGTCATCTGTTCTGCTGTGATGCCTAGCCGCCTCAGAAATTGTCCATAAACCACCAAGAATGTTGTTTTGCCCAGAGTTGAATGGAAAGCTGTGTTGTACCAGAATTCAGCTAGAGCCAACCAGTTGCTCCAATTTTTGGTGCACTCTAAACAAAACATCTCAAATACATCTCCACGCACTGATTGGCCTGCTTCGTTTGCCCATCCATTTGAGGATGGTATGCTGAACTCATTTTCAGTTCTACTCCTTGCAAGGTGAAGATTGCTTGCCACACTTTCCTCATAAATATTGCATGCCTGTCAGAGACCAAGGCTTCTGACATGCCATAACTTGTATATGTTGTCAATCCGTTGAATTGTATACGGATGTGAGATAGGCAGAAAGTGGGCATACTTGGAAAATGTGTCAACCACCATGTTTGGTGACAGGCAGAGGATGAAGCAAACCTGGGTATGGTGATCGACCAGGTTTTGCCTGCTGACAAATTTGGCAAGTTTGCACTTGTGCTTTGATATGGGGTTTCATCCCCATCTGTCGGCGTTCTGGGAACGAGGGTACCCAGACTTGCCTGCCTGCGGCCTGCGGCGTGGCTCAAGGAGTGGCCCAGTACGGCCCATCTTTGTCAAGACATGCTCAAGACCCTCGTGGGGCGGACGACAGGAGGCTTCCTTAGGCATGGCCTCATCAGGCTGGCTCACGAGGAGGCGGAGAGATCAAGGCAGGGTACCTCACAAGGTGCCCGTGACGCAAGCCATGACGACCAAGGCCAGGCGGGCGCTGGCCTGCGCTGAGTCCTTATTTCCCCTTTGGTGCAAAGGGGGCAAGCGCAGGCAAGGGTATCAAGCAAAGGCAACCCTTTCGGTGCAACAAGACCAAGACCAGCAGGACGACAGAATGGAGGTCATCGTGGAGCCCAAGCCCACATCGTCGTGGTCTTTTGGCAGGCGAAGACCAACTTTTGTCAGGATAAGCGTACTAGATGTTCCCCTTCAAAATGGCCAATTGTTGGCGCCCTTCCCGCTCAATATTTGGGAAGAGGCCTGGGGCCTTCGCCTATAAATAGGACTAGCCACCCACAACGTAGGAAAACGGGATTTGATCAGATCGACACCCAAGAGAGAGAGAGAGGCGACTGAACTCCCCTAGTAGTTCATCGCACCAACCAAGAACAGGCCCTCGCGAGGCTGTTCTTCCCTTGTATTGTTCCTCATCAGCCCCAGAGGCAATCCACACACCACAATTTGGAGTAGGGTATTACACCACAATGGTGGCCTAAACCAGTATAAATCTTGTGTCACTTGTGCTGTTCTTCGAGTAGTTTAGATCCTAGCGAGGTGGTGAAACATGGGTAGGCTGTGCGTGTGATTTCCGCACGCACCCCAGTGTTCGAACCTCAAGGGTCTGCCGGAACCCGAAATCCGACATTTGGCGCACTGTAGGGGACGACACTGCAGAGTCCTTGTTTCTTGATTGCAAAGGGGCAAGCACGAGCAAGGGTATCAAGCAAAGGCAACCATTTCGGTGCAACAAGACCAAGACTAGCAGGACGGCAGAACGGAGGTCATCATGGAGCCCAAGCCAGCGTCATCATCAGGGTCTTTTGGCAGGCGAGGACCAACTTTAGTCAGGATAAGTGTACTAGATGTTCCCCTCACCCCTTAGTTCCGAAAGGCTAACGGCGGTTGAGGTATGCGCGGGGCCGGGCTCTACCGACGTAGAACGGTAATCTCACCCATACATTTCACCTCCCTACTTGTTGTTCGTGCGTCAAGGGGGACTCCTGAGCACCGCGATGCTCAGGAGCCTAACTTGTCACGTAGCCCCTCACTCCTTGGTCCCGTCCTAGTTTCCGATCGGGGCTAACGGTGGCTGAGGTATGCGCGGGGCCGGGCTATGCCGACGTAGAACACAAGCAAGTAGGAAGGAAAAACGCAATTCTCAAGAAATTCAAAAGCAAATATTACAGTCCATAGAGTACTTTGACAACGCCAAACACAAGTTTAAACGCCTCCATGAGGCAGAATGCATGTTGCAGGAATTAAAAGCAGGACGGGAGCTGTGAAGGGATCACATTTTGGCGGCGCCATCACTTGTGACGGAGATGCGCTGGGCGACTTTGCCTCATGGAGCCTCAAGACCGGCAGCGCCTCGCTTCGGCTTGGTGCTGAAGGCCCGAAACTTCACCAGCAGAGCCTCCGTGCGACCCTTCACAGCCTCAGCAGCGACGGCGACAAGCTTGCCGTTCACAGACTCCAGCAGACTGTCGAGGTCAACGCTGGGGTCGTGGAGGTAGACGTGGGTGAAGACGCGCATCAGCGCCGTAGAAGAAAGGGCACGCGCCTCAGCCTCAGCCGTGGGGCCAAGGCCGAGGGTGACATCTTCGAGGGCACGGACCAGGAAGGGAAGCAGCTTGGCGGGGCCCTCCTCGGCGCCGGCCAGCTGGCTTTCTAAGCCGCTGTCATAGAGCGTCTTCAGCAGAGTGCGAGCCTTCACCTCCATCTTTATGAAGGCCACGCGGTCCTCGGCTAGGACCCGCGCCTTGCCGTCCAACTCAATCTTCTTCTCCTCCAACGCCTGCTCCAGCGCGTCCAGGCGGCCTTGGCGTTCGTCAAGCTTGGCATCTTAGTCCTTGGCGGCAGCCTCGCGAGCGTTCATGTCTTCCTCATTCCCCTGGTGGACACGGGCCTCCTGGGCAAGCTGGTCTCGCAGGCCTTGCAGCTCGCTCTCCAGCACCTTGTGGCGGCCCTAGACATCCGCAAACTCACCCAAGGCGGTGTCGCGAGCGGCCTTCGCCTCGCGGACGGCCTACTTCTCCTCGTCGCATGCTGTCATGGCCTGGGCCAGTGCCGCTCGGACTGAAGCATCGGAGCGGACCCAGCCAGAGACCAACTCAAAGCGCCCGGCCACCAAGCTAGGGTCGGCGCCCAGAAGATCTTTCCGCAGCCGGTCCAGCTCAGCAGCGGCATGATCCAAAACAGTAGAGGAGCCGAGAGACATCGGTTGGCGGAGTAGGAGGAGAAGATGGCAGCATGATCACAGCACCAGGGGTCAGGACCTTCTGCGCCCCGATGACTACGGCAGTGGCGTCAAGCACGGACGCCTCAGGAGTCGCTTGGGCCATGGGGGCTGAGCTCGCTCCAGCCAGCCTCGCCAGGCCTCGCGAGGATGACCGGGCAGGAGAGGCCCGCGTCTTGTCGTCCCCATCTCCCGCGGATGGGGGTGCTGTCTTAGACGAAGCCTCAGGAGCCCCCTTCAGCTTCTTCGCCGCGGGCACCAGCCTAGCCAAGGAACATGGACGTCAAGCCAACAACAAAGCAGGAAGCAAAGCGAGAGCCGAGCACTTACTCGTCATCGCTCGCGGGCTCAAGCAACCTCCGGCCGAACTTGAAGCCCGAGAGCCGGATGTTGGGATCAACCTCAAGAGGCTTGGTAGTAGGAGGCGCGTCAGCAGATCGCCTCGGGGTCGGAGCGGATCCACGGGGAACCAACCCCGTCATGTCCTTCTTCGGGAACAGGGGCGAGCTCTCGCCACCCCGCTCGTCGCCGTCCTCATCATCGTCCGGCATGAGGCGAAGGATGCGGGACCTACCCCGAGGAAGGGGCGTTCTCGACTCCCCGTCAGTCGCCTCCGAATCGAGCTCCTCGTCCTCCTCCTCCTCTTCTTCCTCCTCTCCGCTGGAGTCGCTAGAGGATACATTCACCATCGTCAGGGCCGCCGGGCCCCCAGGAACCTCCGCGGGCACAGGCCCGCCCTCGTTGGAAGCGGACATGGAGTTCACCACCTGCTCCCAGTCATCCCGAAGGAACAAGGGCACGGGAGCACCCTCCAACCTCGCCATGTTTCCCCCAACCAAGGATTGAGGACCGCGCCAGATCCTCGCCGGCCAAGGCTTTGGTTCGAGCGGAGGGCGGCATCGGCCCTCCCAAGCTTCCACAGCAGAAGCGGGTGTTCCCAGAGCGGAGCCACCCGATGCTCCAGAACTCCTCAGAGCGACGCCCGGCCGATTCGCCGCCGCCATGTTGTCCGCCATAGGTCGCGCCCATCTTCTCCAAAGACCAGCCTCGCTGGGATCACGAGCTCATGGCGGGACCAATTGTCAGCAGACTTGGGCTGCCCTGTGGGTAGAATCAGCCGGGAGTGGGTGTGCCCAGCATCCACCATGACCCACTTGCTCCTGAAGCCCTCAATTCTCTTCCCAGGCTTCGATATGGCGTTAGAGCTGCCGTGCGCGATAAAGCTCGCGCACGCAGTGATGGAGCCGCGGGAGACCCGGAGGTAGAAGTAATGGCGCAGCAAGGCCACCGAAGGCCTCACCCCAACATGAGCGTCGCAATAGTAGGCGAAAATCGCCAGGAGAAGAACGGAGTTGGGATGGAGGTGCAGGGCTTGCAGATTGTAATGGTTAAGAACGGAAAGGAAGAACTCAGAAAAGGGGGGCACCAGACCGGCGGCGATGGTGCTCACGAAGAGCAGGTAGAAGGTGCTCCCTCTGACCTCAGGAAGGGCGGTGCCGGCCTTGAGCGCGGCCGCCCCGTCGTGACCTTGCGTCGCCATCATCTGGCGCATTCGGGCAAGATTCTTCTCCGACACATTCGGAGGATCCAGGGTGGGCAAGTACCATGCTCCGACTGGGGTCTGGCGAGGCGCCATGCCTTGCTAGGATGCAGAGTTGGAGTGGATCTGAGGATTTTGGAAGCAAGAAGGGCAGAAGCAAGAAAGGAGATCTGGGCAGTGAAGGAGAAGGCAAAGAAAGAAAGCCTGAATGGGTACTGCTCCCTTATCAGCTTACGCAGTTGCCGAGGCGCGGTGTGGGAGCCAGGACGCCCACGTCCAATCAACCGCCATGCGGCGCCCAAGGCCGCAGTTATTGGGGCTCATGGGCGCCAGACTTGCCTCTTCGCTTCATCGCTAAGCCAAGTCCAAGCGCGCTTTGGGCCCGGGCTACTGTCGGCGTGCTCGGGAACGGGGTACCTAAACATGCTCGTCTGCTGGCGTGACTCAAGGAGTGGCCCAAGACGCCCAGCCGTCAACACATGCTCAAGACCTCGCGAGGTGCCAAGCCTCATGGGCGGACGACGTGAGGCTTCTCAGCACGGCCTCGTCAGCGGGCTCACGAGGAGGCGGAGAGATCAAGGCAGGGTACCTCACAAGGTGCCCGTGACACAAGCCATGACGACCAAGGCCAGGCGGGCGCGGACCTGCGCAGAGTCCTTGTTTCCCCTTTGGTGCAAAGGGGGCAAGCGCAGGCAAGGGTATCAAGCAAAGGCAACCCTTTCGGTGCAAAAAGACCAAGACCAGCAGGACGGCAGAACGGAGGTCATCGTGGAGCCCAAGCCGCACATCATCGCTGTGGTCTTTTGGCAAAGCGAAGACCAACTTTAGTCGATAAGCGCATTAGATGTTCCCTTCAAATGGCTAATTGTTGGCGCCCTTCCCGCTCAATATTTGGGAAGAGGCCCGGGGCCTTCGCCTATAAATAGGACTAGCCACCCACAGGGTAGGAAAACGGGATTTGATCGGATCGACACCCAAGAGAGAGAGAGAGAGAGAGAGAGGCGACTGAACTCCCCTAGCAGTTCATCGCACCAACCAAGAATAGGCCCTCGCGAGGCTGTTCTTCCCTTGTATTGTTTCTCATCAGCCACAGAGGCAATCCACACACCACAAACTGGAGTAGGGTATTACACCACAATGGTGGCCTGAACCAGTATAAATCTTGTGTCACTTGTGCTGTTCTTCGAGTAGTTTAGATCCTAGCGAGGCGGTGAAACATGGGTAGGCTGAGGGTGTGATTTCCGCACGCACCCCAGTGTTCGAACCTCAAGGGTCTGCCGGAACCCGAAATCCGACACCATCCATGCGAACAACTGCTTGATCCTGCTATCTGTAGCCGGATACCCTGAGTGTCCGCTCACAGCGCTACGATGAAGGGCACACATGATTTGATTCTATAACTTCAGATTGTTGCCTAACCACACTCGCCCCTGAAACCTAAGCGCTCCTTGGTGGAAGGTGAACTTGTCATTGGCTACTAGCGCTAAAGCCAATTGAGTAATGAGCCGGTGCTTTGGGTCTTGTTGTAACCTTGTGTGACCTCCAAGATCCACGCTAGTTGACATACTGACACTGTGGTCAACTACTCTGTTGCTTGCAAAGGTCTTCGATACAATGCTTCGGCAACACTATTTTCAACACCCTTTCATATTGTATCTGAACTGTAGTCCCAACAACTTCATGAAGGCCTTTTATTGCCATGGAGTGTGTAGCCATTGCTCTTTCCGGTGAATTAGGCCTTTTTGGTCCGTCTTAATGATGAATTCAGAAAATTGGAGGTATGTTCTCCATTGATCCATGGCTAGCACCATCGCTAGATACTCCTTTTCATATGTGGAAAGCCCTCTTGTTCTAGGACCTAAGGCCTTACTGAGATAGGCAATAGGATATGTCCTTCTTGTAATAGAATTGCTCCTACATAGTACTCACATGTGTGTGTCTCCACAATGAAGGGTTTCGTGAAGTCTGGCAATGCAAGAGTAGGAGTTGAGATCAGTGCAGCTTTCAAAGCTTCAAACGCCTCTTGAGCAACTGGGGTCCACTGAAACTATTGATTCTTGTGTAATAGTGTAGTCAATGGTAGATTATCTTGTGGAAGGGATAGTGGAAGACTGCGGTTTCTGACAAATCCGTATGTTCTTATGGAGGCTTGCTAAATACTCCCTACCCACTAAAGATGTGAGAGCACACTAGAATATGACGACCACGAGCACATGCGGGTTGTGGGGAGATGAGGACTCTTGGAGGCACTCCTTGCTTGAATTATCGATGGCCGGGTGCGTGTCGGCACTCGTTGATGGAGAACTTGTAGAGCATCTTTGCGGGACTACAGAACCAAGTGCCAAGCAATGGCCTTTTTTCCATGGTTGAGACTTTATCACATAGGAATTTGTCTGGCTGGTAGTGACGTTCTGGGTGATCTGGTGGGCTAGGAGGAAAATGATCCATGAGGCAGTCTTCCAAAGCCCTTCGGATACTCATCAGTTTATTTGCAGGCCCATAGTAGAGGTTGATGTCACTCCTAAAAAATTTATACATGCCTAGATCACAGCGAGGGCTGCTCATACGAGACCTAAAGCACCTCCCCTGGGTTATGCTAAAATTCATGTTTTTTTAGAAAAGGGGGAATACCCTTGGCCGCTGCATCTGGACGATGCATGCGGCCATTTTATTAATTATTAACACAAGACCTTATAAAATCGTACAACAGAAAGACCAAAGGCACCATCTAAGCAACATCTGTCGCCACTCCTATCCAGATGATGAAATGCTAAAATTCATGTTGACGCTGGGATTGCGAGATCCATGAGAGGAGGATCGATGTCTCCAGTTTCTCGGCATGAAAAAGGAAAATTCTTCGGAAGCTCTTCCCTAGTGGTTGATGGTGTTCTCGATGTGGCATGTTTGGAAGCTGTCGCATGCTGTGAGGCCTTATCCCTCGCGGAGGATCTTCAAGCTAAGGGTGAATGACATCAAAAGAGGCACTCATGTAAGGTATGACCTCAATTACCAACGAGATCAAGCTGAGGACCACAACGTTCTACTGCCAATTCACCTTCAAAGGACGAGTTGTCAATACAGATGCTGATAGGCGAGCCAAAATTCCTCATTCTCTTGATTAGAGGTGACACGTCTGGTTGGTAGAACCCATGATCTTTTTTTTATATCACTCTATGTGTAATTTGAGCAATAAAGTTTGGTTTTGCCCTAAAATAAACTGAAAATTAGCCCATAGCAAATGTAGTCGGGCGCATTAATAGGATGTGTCCAGCGAACGACACGGTGGTAGCGGCATCGAGTCCAGCGGACCAGGGAATTCAAAGCACGGACGAGCACGCTGGGCTAATTTTTTTTTTTTAGGGTGATGGGCTAATCTTTTTTTTAGATTTTTTTCATTCAAATAATGAGACAGTACAAAGTAGTTGACCCTTACAAGCACACTGAAACGCAAACACAAAGGACCACGAAAACCTAGGGTACCTTAAGCCAACCATAACACAAGAAGATATCCGAAACCCTGCGACATCATCCCTGAATCCTGAGAGAAGACCCGCAATGACGAAGGATCTCGCAACCAGCGCAAGGTGTCATCATCTTTGACCACGGTACAATTGCCGCCACGCCGCTTCCTCCTTTCTTGACACCAAAGATCGAGAGAGCATGGACATCAATCCAACACACCAAAGAAAAGCCGCCGCCATCTTTGGCTTTGAGTATCAAGAAAATGTCCTTCCGGAAGGAAGAGAACTCGAGTCATCCGACCGGTCCAACACCGCTGCCGGGTCATCCGCCTCGCAAGCAGATCTCCTCCAAAGATCGTAGCAGAGGAAGGAGAAGAACAACAGCAGCAAATCATACAGACAAGGAAGAAGAAGCGTCTTCGTCTCCTGCATCCATCGCCCGTCTGAGGACCCAAACGGCCAGTGTCGATGGAACTCCAGCGACCATAGCCCGCGACCTCGACGAGATCCGGGATCCCCACCTCGCTGGCTCCTAAACGAATGCAAAAGTCTCGCCTGACCGCGAACGGAGCTCGGAGAAACTTATTCCGATGCGACACCGCAACGGCCTCGACAGCGTCACCCTCAACCTAACCCTAACACACGCCCACCTAGCGGGCAGACACGAGGTTTTCTCTTACTCCTGCCGCCGGAGCGGTCGAGAGAGAGGGAACCGGTGGCGCCACTGGCTCTTTTGGTCGCCTTATGCGATCCTACTTTTCCGGGAGCGAAACAGTTTGTTTCACGCCACAGTGATGGGCTAATCAACTCGCACAGGATCAACAAATATAGGTCACCTAAAAAAACAAATATAGGATGCACATCACCAAAAGTGCGTTTACTCCGTGGCCACGGCGACGCGAGGGACAGCGACCACGACAAGGTCAGACCGGAGCCGTGCCGTGACGCCAAACTCCTCGGTCATGTCCAGATCCTCGGCCGCCGCCCCGCCTGGCAGCTCCCAGTCGAAGTGGAACAGCAGCGCCGCGAGCGCGAGCTCCACGTGCGCCAGCCCGAACGCCATGCCGGGGCACATCCTCCTCCCGCCGCCGAACGGCACGAACTCGAAGTCCGCCCCCTTGAAGTCCCTCCCGTTCTGCTCGAACCGCTCTGGCGCGAACTCCTCGGGCGCGTCCCAGTGCCCCGGGTCCATGCCGATCGCCCACGCGTTCACGATCACCATGACCCCCTCCGGCACGTCCAGGCCCAGAACCTGACACGGGCTCCCGCACCTGCGCGGCAGCAGCAGTGGCGCCGGCGGGTGCATCCTCAGCGTCTCCTTGATGACAAACCCAAGGTATCGCAGATCTGTCAGGTCGGCCTCCTTCACCTTGCCGTGCCCGGCGAGTTGCTGCCGGACCTCGTCTTGCGCCTTCCGCATAACCCGCGGGTTCCGTATCAGCTCCGCCATCGCCCACTGCAGCGTCGTCGCCGACGTCTCGCTGCCGGCGCCAAACATGTCCTAACAACGAAATCAAGAAACAGAGGAGCTAATTAATCAAGGGACTTCCGAGGGGAATTTCTAGCACGGCGATTTCGCAAAAGCGGCGCTTACCAGCATGACGGTCTTGATGTTTTCAGTGGTGAGTGGATACTGGGAGTCCGCCTCCTTTTGGAGTCTCAGGAGCACGTCGAGCAAGTCTTCTTCTTTGTCGCCGTCGCAGTCGGGGCCTCTGTTCTCCTGGTGCTCCTGGATGATGGTGTCCATGAACAGCTTCATGCCTTGGCTATGGCGCTGTATCCTGCCGGGGACGCTGCTCAGGAGCCGCACGAGGCGCGAGGAGGGGAGAATGTCGGGAAGGGTCATCCCGGGCACGATTTTGAGTCCCTCTTGCAGCATCTTCAGGTACGTGTCCCTCTGCTTGAACCGGCTGCCGACGATGGCGCGCACCGTAGAATCCGCGACGTACGCCGATATGCGCTCGCTCAGGTTCACCGGCGAAGACGAGGCAGAAGCCGCCGCGACGGAGCGGAGGAGGCGACCGAGCTCCTCCTCGCGGGCGGGGCGGAAGGACTGGACGCGGCGGGAGCTGAGGATCTCGACGGTGCATATCTTGCGAAGCTGCCGCCACGCGTCGCCGTAGGGCGCGAAGATGAGGCCCTCGGCGTCGCCGTACGCCATTTGCTGCATGGAGGTCAGAGGCCTGGACGCGAAGGAGGCGTCGTGGGTCTTCATGATCTCGCGCGCGGCGTCAGGGGACGACGCGACCACGGCGTCGAGCTCGCCGAGGCGGAGCATCATGAGCGGGCCGTGCCGCCGCGCGAGGTCGCACAGAGCACGGTGCGGGAGGGCGCCGGCGAGGTGGTGCAGGTGGCCAATGACCGGCAGCGCCCACGGCCCTGGCGGGAGTCGGGGGGCCCTGCCGCCGGGGCCACGACGAGGCGCCGGGCGCCTGGACTTGAAGAGGATGAGTGGGATGGCGAGGAGAAGCACGAGAAGCAGGCAGATCGGGAGCACGGCAGCCATGGCAGCTTGGATCGATCTTGCTCGAATGGTTGGTAGGGGAATGCTTATGCTTATGCTTCGCCTTTTCTGAAATGATTTTCTTCGATGATTACTTGTATAAAGTCAATGGTCAAACTCATCTACTAGAATGGTTAGATAATAATCCAAATACATGCCCAAGTCTTCGTTTTTCAGCATCATCGAAATTGACTGTTTTCTCCTGAGCATTTGACCTGGTTTCCTATTGATTGCTCCACATGACATCTACAAGTGGCGCCCGTCCCGCACGACATCTCGATGGCGGTGTCTCACCACTTTTATCATTTCATATGACGTTGAATTGGCCATGTCTAGGGGAGCGACGGGCGGGGCGACAGCACGCGCGCCGCCTCTCCTCTCCGGCGAGAGACGGTGGGTAGGTGGCAGGTTTTGGGCGCTTGCGGACGCTGATGAGGAGGACGCGGACGGGGATGCGGACGATGCTCCGCCATCACCGCCGACGCCGACTCCCTCCGACCACGTCAACGACTGGTTCAATGCCGGCTACATGGAAGAGGAGGCCGCGTCTTCCATCGGCGAGGTGTTGCCTCTCCATGATCCGACAAGGATTGGGCTACACGCGGGCGACAAGAGGGAGATGGTGCGCCGTTTAGTTCATCGGAGAATGTCGTCGGCGGCGGTCAAGCCTTGGAAGGGCCCTATTCCGAAGGTTTGTCTTCCTAATCTCACAGTCTTCGATTTAGTTCGGCCAGAGTCATGGATCGTTGTTAAGTGGAAGATGAAGGATCGCCGGACGACGGCCAGATCGCCGCCGGCGGCGCATGCGGTTGTCTCGCCCGGAATTTCGGGCCTCGGGAACTGCCGATCGTGAGCGCCGTTTGAATTTGCTATTTGGCCGAGAGAGGCCGAATCATTGTGCTCTTGGGCCGAGTCAGGTTGGGTCGGGGTTAGCTGGGTATGAGGCCCAGGCTAACCCGGTGCCAAACCAGCTTTTCCTGGGAGAGGACCGATGCGATGTGGGTGGGCTAGTCGGGCCGGGATTGGCTGGGTATGCGGCCCAGGTGGATCCGGTCATGATGCTTCTGAGGGCGAGGTAGGATCGTCAGTTCGATCGACATACCGTACCACGTCCTCGCCAGTTAGGGTTCTACGTCGCCGGAGTCCGAACCTTCGTACGACCGGGAGTGGACGGGCTCGGCGTATACCCTCGCTTGGGGCGATGGCGGGCCGCGGAGGAGCCTTGCCGCCGGGGAAGAAAACTAGGACTGGTCGCTTCGTGTTGCGCGCCGCAGGCGCTGGCGCGTTATGGCGCGCGCCGCCGCCAAAGATCCGGATCGGGCTGCTGCTGCTGTTGGCCATGGTAGTGGGCATGATGCAAAGGCAAATCTTTGAACCTCAGGATCTGGCCGTGGGGGGCTACCTCCACCAGTCCTGCCTGCTGGTCGAGGTGCGGCGGCGGTCGGTTCGGCTACGGCCGTGGTGGCGTGTTGCTCGTCTCGACCGCGCCTCTTCCTCCATGGTATCAAATCCTCCGCGCCGGTAGCAGCCGGATGAACGCCGCGGGCCGTGGTGGCGCCATGTCAAGGCCGACTGCGCCGGGGCTCACGACCGGGCAGCAGCCGAGGCCGGCCCCGCTGCCTCACCTCGTCACCAAGCCCCAGCAGAACAGGGTCGGGACGGTGCAGACACAGGCACCGCCGCCGCCTCAAGTTTCTTCCGCGCCCCGGGGGCAGTGGGGTGATGATGGTTTCGATGCGTATGGAGTTGGTAAGCACCGTGGGTCCTCGTCAACGGGCGGTGGTCGGGGCTATGCTTGGCAGAGCGATGGCATGACGAAGCGACCGTTCATGGGGCCCCCAAGAGGCTTTGTTGAGGGGGCGTCTGGCTCGGGCTACCGACAGCGGGGTGGTTTCCGCGGTCATCGTGGTGGTCGTGGGGGTAGAGGTGGCCGGTACCGCCCTCGACAGCCCCCTCCGCATGTTGTCGACCAGATGGTGGTTGAAGGGACCGTTGAGGAGCAGGTTTTGTCAAGACAAGCTATGGAGGTGGTCTCGGCGCTAGCCTCTGCTGAGATTCCCGGAAATGAGTCCAGGTTGACAGCGATAGTAGAGGCTACTGACAGGACTGAGTCTGAAAGGGCGTCCAAGTGGGCGCGTAAGAAAGCGAAAATGTTGTGCTATAGATGTGGTGGAAAGGGACATTTTATTGCTGAGTGTGTGGTTGAGCTTTGTGGCACTTGTGGCAAACCGGCACACGATACGGGGGACTATCCGTTTTTGCGAGATCAGGCACCATCACTCATGATGTATGGAGTGTACTGCAATGAACTTACATTCTTTGAATCTCCAACAGAGATGGAGGTTCCTGACAAGACCTTGAGTTTGATGACTGGGTTAGTCAAAATTACCAGAGGAGAGATCTCGGAGGCACAGATTGTACAGAGGCTCAACGAGTTAGCTCCAGGTGATTTCCAGTGGGAGCTTGTTAGTATCGAGGACAAACTGTTTCGGGTTGAGTTCCCGTCAGTTGAGGATCTTCAGAGACTTCTGAGTTTCGGGATGTGCAAGGTGCCGGGTACTGATTGTGTTCTTGAGTTTCATGAGTGGAAGAGGATTGAGCCTATGGGCAAGCCTCTGACTCAGGTTTGGCTGCGGTTCTCTGGGGCTCCCTCAAAGCCGACGTAGGATGCCCGGATCGTGGCTAGTTTGGGTATCATGGTGGGCAGACCAGAGCGAGTGGATATGGACTTTACCAGAGCCCACGGGATAGCCCGTCTACTGGTCAGTGTGCTAAATATTGAGTACGTGCCTGAGGTGGTCAAGTGGGCATATCGAGGCCACATCTATAACCTAGTCATCGAGTTCGAGGATGAGAGTCTGTTCACCGAGGCGGCTAACGGGACTGATACTGATATACACGAGGGAGATGATAGTTTGGCACTTAAGGAGGCACCAGCTGCTGACAGTGGACGAGAGTTGTCCACTGCGCCGGGTGCCGACTCTCAGACGTCTGAGGATGGGACGGTGATACGTCTCCAACGTATCTATAATTTTTTATTGCTCCATGCTACTTTATCTACTGTTTTGGACTATATTGGACTTTATTTTTCACTTTTATATTACTTTTGGGACTAACCTATTAACCGGAGGCCCAACCCAGAATTGCTGTTTTTTGCCTTTTTCAGTATTTCGAAGAAACAGAATATCAAACGGAGTCCAAACGGAATGAAACCTTCGGGATCGTGATTTTCCAACCGAACGTGATCCATGAGACTTGGACCCTACTCCAAGAAGCTTCCGAGGAGGTCATGAGGGTGGAGGGCGCCCCCCTAAGCGTGCCCCCCTACCTCGTGGGCCCCTCGGAGCTCCACCGACGTACTCCTTCCTCCTATATATACCTACGTATCCCCAAACGATCAGAACAGGAGGCAAAAACCTAATTCCACCGCCGCAACCTTCTGTATCCACGAGATCCCATCTTGGGGCCTGCTCGAGCTCCACCGAGGGGCATCCACCACGGAGGGCTTCTACATCATCACCATAGCCCCTCCGATGAAGTGTGAGTAGTTTACTTCAGACCTTCGGGTCCATAGCTAGTAGCTAGATGGCTTCTTCTCTCTTTTTGGACCTCAATACAATGTTCTCCCTCTCTCTTGTGGAGATCTATTCGATGTAATTTCTTTTTGCGGTGTGTTTGTTGAGATCGATGAATTGTGGGTTTATGATCCAGTATTATCTATGGAAAATATTTGATTCTTCTCTGAATTCTTTGATGTATGATTGAGTTATCTTTGCAAGTCTCTTCGAATTATCCGTTTGGTTTGGCCAACTAGATTGGTAGTTCTTGCAATGGGAGAAGTGCATGGCTTTGGGTTCAATCTTGCGGTGTCCTTACTCAAAGGATGTAAAGAGTTGCAAGGCACGTATTGTATTGTTGCCATCGAGGATAACAAGATGGGTTTTTTATCATATTTCATGAATTTATCCTCTACATCATGTCATCTTGCTTAAAGCGTTACTCTTTTTAACTTAATACTCTAGATGCATCTTTGGATAGCGGTCGATGAGTGGAGTAATAGTAGTAGATGCGTAATCGTTTGATCTACTTGTCACGGACGTGATGCCTATATACATGATCATTGCCTAGATATACTCATAACTATGCTCAATTCATCAATTGCTCAACAAGAATTTGTTCACCCACCGTAGAATACTTATACTCTTGAGAGAAGCCACTAGTGAAACCTATGGCCCCGGGTCTATTCTCATCATATCAATCTATATCACTTTATTTACTTGCTTTGTTTTTACTTTGCCTTTACTTTTTACTTTGCATCTATCTATCAAAATACCAAAAATATTATCTCTATCGATCTCACTCGTAAGTGACCGTGAAGGATTGACAACCCCTAAGCGTTGGTTGCGAGTTGCTATCGTGTTGTGCAAAAAGCGAGGACTTGCGTGACCTCCTAATTGGATTGATACCTTGGTTCTCAAAAACTAAGGGAAATACTTACGCCATTGTGTTGCATCATCCTCTCCTCTTCGGGGAAAACCAACGCAAGCTCGAGACGTAGCAAGAAGGATTTCTGGCGCCGTTGCCGGGGAGGCTTACGCAAAAGTTAACATACCAAGTACCCATCACAATCCCTATCTCTCGCATTACATTATTTGCCGTTTGCCTCTCGTTTTCCTCTCCCCCACTTCACCCTTGCCGTTTTATTCGCCCTCTCTTTCCCAATCTCCTCCTCCTTTCCCTTTTGTTTGCTTTCTTCCGCCTTAAATTTTTTTCCGCTATGTCTTGAAATTGGGGAGATTATCGTCGATATGGACAACAATGATAATACAGAAAATCCCGAGGCTCCGGCTGATGAACCTCCTATCTTGCATACCAAAGAGTTTCGAATCGGTAGTGGTACATCATTGGCAAAGGCGTTATTCAAGATTTCTTTACTTGTGGCGGTGCTTTACCTTCCATGGGCTGTTCTATCCTTCATAGAACTAGTAGCCTTGCGGATGCTATATCTATGCTTGTGGTTGAACTTGAAAGACAATTTATGCATATGCACCCTTGCATACAGAGAATTTTCTTAGAATTCTCTAATATTGAGCACTCTTCTATTAAGCGTGTTGTTACTATCTTTTTAGCTCACGAATTTAGATTTATAATAAGAGAAGCCAAAGAAATCTTTGCGCACTACAGGGTGGACGCCGGTCGTCCACCCATAGAAGCAATCCTCTATGATCAAGAGGAAATTAGACGTTTTCAATCTTCGGACTATGTCGCTTTCAATGAAAACCTTAGAAAAAAGGTCCCTATCAATGTCTTAGTTGATTGCATTAACGAGCTTAATAATGATTTTGCTCTTAGAAATAATGGGCTAGGCTACTCTCTCGAGTATAAGCTCACAAGATTTTGCCAAAAGAATGCTTTCAGTGATGAAATAGTTGTGCACTATGAAGGGCCAAGGGAGGAACCTGTTCCTCCCGTGATTGATCTTGGGGATTTTTGTCCCGCTAAATTTAGCCCTTTTGATTATTTTTGCTTGCCTCAAAGGAAACTTGCTGCCGAACATAAGGAATACGAGATGAGCTTTCAAGATCTATCTTATTATTACGGCACAACCTAAATCTATCCTTGCTTTTATGCCTAGGTAGGGGCGTTAAACGATAGCGCTTGTTGGGAGGCAACCCAATTTTATTTTGTGTTTTTTGTTTTTTATTCTGTTTAACAATAAATAATCCATCTACCTTCTGTTTGTATGTGGTTTTATGTTTTAATTAGTGTTTGTGCCAAGTAGGACCTATAGGATAACCTACGATGATAGTTAATTTGATTCTGCTGAAAAACAGAAACTTTGCGCGCACGAATATAATTATGATAAATTACAGGAACGTGCTTTTGCGTTGATTCTTTTTTCTAATGATCAATAAACAACTTTTCCAGAACTTCCTATTTTGGTAGAATTTTTAGAGTTCCAGAAGTTTGCGTTAGTTAGAGATTACTACAGACTGTTCTGTTTTTGACAGATTCTGTTTTTCGTGTGTTGTTTGCTTATTTTGATGAATCTATGGCTAGTAAATTAGTTTATAAACCATAGAGAAGTTGGAATACAGTAGGTCTAACACCAATATAAAAAAGAATGAGTTCATTACAGTAACTTGAAGTAGTTTTTTTTTTCTTTCTCTAACGGAGCTCACGAGATTTCTGTTGAGTTTTGTGTTGTGAAGTTTTCAAGTTTTGGGTGAATTCTTTTGATGGATTATGGAACAAGGAGTGGCAAGAGCCTAAGCTTGGGGATGCCCATGGCACCCCCAAGATAATCCAAGGACACCAAAAAGTCAAAGCTTGGGGATGCCCCGGAAGGCATCCCTCTTTAAATCCACTTCCATCGGTAATTTACTTGGAGCTATATTTTTATTCACCAACATGATATGTGTTTTGCTTGGAGCGTCTTGTATTATTTGTGACTTTGCTTGTTAGTTTACCACAATAATCCTTGATGTACAAACCTTTTGAGAGAGCCATACATGAATTGAAATTTGTTAGAATACTCTATGTGCTTCACTTATATCTTTTGAGCTTGATAGTTTTGCTCATAATGCTTCACTTATATCCTTTTGAGCTTGATAATTTTTGCTCTAGTGCTTCACTTAGATCTTTTAGAGCACGGTGGTGGATTTGTTTTAAAGAAACTTGAATTCTCATGCTTCACTTAGATTATTTTTAGAGTCGTTAATAGCATGGTAATTTGTTTAATGTTTAATTTACTTGGTATTCAAGATATGTGAAACTTTCTTATGAGTGTGTTGAATACTAAGATAAGTTTGATGCTTGATAATTGTTTTGAGATATGGAGGTGATAATATCAAAGTCGTGCTAGTTGGGTGATTATGAATTCAAAGAATGCTTCTGATGAAGTTTGCAAGTCCCGTAGCATGCACGTATGGTTAAAGTTGTGTAACAAATTTGAAACATGAAGTGTACCTGGCTTCTGCATCCTTATGAGTGGTGGTCGGGGACGAGCGATGGTCTTTTCCTACCAATCTATCCCCCTAGGAGCATGCACGTAGTACTTGATTTTTGATGACTTCTAAATTTTTGCAATAAGTATATGAGTTCTTTTGACTAATGTTGAGTCCATGGATTATACGCACTCTCACCTTTCCACCTTTGCTAGCCTCTTAGGTACCGTGCATTGCCCTTTCTCACCTTGAGAGTTGGTGCAAACTTCGCCGGTGCATCCAAACCCCATGATACGATACGCTCTATCACACATAAACCTCCTTATATCTTCCTCAAAACAACCACCATACCTACCTCTCATGGCATTTCCATAGCCATTCCGAGATATATTGCCATGCAACTTCCACCATCATCATCGTGACATGCATTACTTTTGTCATATTGCCATTGCATGATCTTGTAGTTGACATCGTATTTGTGGCAAAGCCGCCATGCATTATTTTTCATACATGTCACTCTTGATTCATTGCACCATCCCTACATCACGGAGGCATTCATATAGAGTCATATCTTGTTCTAGTATCGAGTTGTAATTCATATGTTGTAATGAAAGTGTGATGATCATCAGTAGAGCATTGCCCAAATAAAAAAAGGCCAAAAAAAAGAAAGGCCCAAAAAAAGGGAAAGGCCAAAAAAAAGGCCCAAAAAAATAATATAAAAAGGGCAATGCTACTATCTCTTTTTCCACACTTGTGCTTCAAAGTAGCACCTTGTTCTTCATGTAGTGAGTCTCATATATTGTGCTTCTAAGTAGCACCATGTTTTTCATATAGTGAGTCTCTTAAGTTGTCTTGTTCGTACTAGTGGGAATTTTTCATTATAGAACTTGGCTTGTATATTCCTACGATGGGCTTCCTCAAAATGCCCTAGGTCTTCATGAGCAAGCAAGTTGGATGCACATCCACTAGTTTTCTTTTGTTGAGCATTCATAGCTCTAGTGCATCTGTTGCATGGCAATCCCTACTCCTCATGTTGACATCAATTGATGGGCATCTCCATATCCCGTTGATTAGCCTCGTCAACATGAGACTTTCTCCTTTTTTTGTCTTCTCCACACAATCCCCATCATCATATTCTATTCCACCCATAGTGCTATATCCATGGCTCACGCTCATGTATTGCGTGAAGATTGAAAAGTTTGAGATTATTTTAGTATGAAACAATTGCTTGGCTTGTCATCGGGGGTATAGAAGTTGGGAACATCTTTGTGTGACGAAAATGAAGCATAGCCTAACTATATGATTTTGTAGGGATGAACTTTCTTTTGCCATGTTACTTTGAGAAGA
This sequence comes from Aegilops speltoides, assembly GCA_021437245.1. Taxonomy (NCBI): domain Eukaryota; kingdom Viridiplantae; phylum Streptophyta; class Magnoliopsida; order Poales; family Poaceae; genus Aegilops; species Aegilops speltoides. The sequence continues at coordinate 179,244,872 of CM038146.1, forward strand.
CATGATTGCTTTGATTAGTATGCTTGAAGTATTATTATCTTTGTGTCAATATGAACTTTTGTCTTGAATCTTCCGGATCTGAATATTCATATCACAATTAAGAAGATTTACATTGAAATTATGCCAAAGTATCACTCCGCATCAAAAATTCTTTTTTATCATTTACCTACTCGAGGACGAAAGCAGAATTAAGCTTAGGGATGCTTGATACGTCTCCAACGTATCTATAATTTTTGATTGCTCCATGCTACTTTATCTACTGTTTTGGACTATATTGGGCTTTATTTTTCACTTTTATATTACTTTTGGGACTAACCTATTAACCGGAGGCCTAGCCCAGAATTGCTGTTTTTTGCCTTCTGAATATTTCGAAGAAACAGAATATCAAACGGAGTCCAAACGGAATGAAACCTTCGGGATCATGATTTTCCAACCGAACGTGATCCAGGAGACTTGGACCCTACTCCAAGAAGCTTCCGAGGAGGTCACGAGGGTGGAGGGCGCCCCCCTGGGTGCGCCCCCTACCTCGTGGGCCCCACGGAGCTCCACCGACGTACTCCTTCCTCCTATATATACCTACGTATCCCCAAACGATCAGAACAGGAGCCAAAAACCTAAATCCACCACTGCAACCTTCCGTATCCACGAGATCCCATCTCGGGGCCTGTTCCGGAGCTCCGCCGGAGGGGGCATCCACCACGGAGGGCTTCTACATCATCACCATAGCCCCTCCGATGAAGTGTGAGTTGTTTACTTCAGACCTTCGGGTCCATAGCTAGTAGCTAGATGGCTTCTTCTCTCTTTTTGGATCTCAATACAATGTTCTCCCTCTCTCTTGTGGAGATCTATTCGATGTAATTTCTTTTTGCGGTGTGTTTGTTGAGATCGATGAATTGTGGGTTTATGATCCAGTATTATCTATGGAAAATATTTGATTCTTCTCTGAATTCTTTTATGTATGATTGAGTTATCTTTGAAAGTCTCTTCAATTATCCGCTTGGTTTGGCCAACTAGATTGGTAGTTCTTGCAATGGGAGAAGTGCATGGCTTTGGGTTCAATCTTGCGGTGTCCTTACTCGATGATGAATGAGTTGTAAGGCACGATTGTATTGTTGCCATCGAGGATAACAAGATGGTTTTTTTATCATATTGCATGAATTTATCCTCTACATCATGTCATCTTGCTTAAAGCGTTACTCTGCTTTTTAACTTAATACTCTAGATGCATTTGGATAGCGATCGATGAGTGGAGTAATAGTAGTAGATGCAGAATCGTTTCGATCTACTTGTCACAGACGTGATGCCTATATACATGATCATTGCCTAGATATACTCATAACTATGCTCAATTCTGTCAATTGCTCAATAGTAATTTGTTCACCCACCGTAGAATACTTATACTCTTGAGAGAAGCCACTAGTGAAACCTATGGCCCACGGGTCTATTTTCATCATATCAATCTATATCACTTTATTTACTTGCTTTGTTTTTACTTTGCCTTTACTTTTTACTTTGCATCTATCTATCAAAAATACCAAAAATATTATCTCTATCAGATCTCACTCTCGTAAGTGACCGTGAAGGGATTGACAACCCCTAAGCGTTGGTTGCGAGTTGCTATCATGTTGTGTAGGTGCAAGGGACTTGCGCGTGACCTCCTACTGGATTGATACCTTGGTTCTCAAAAACTGAGGGAAATACTTACGCTACTGTGCTGCATCATCCTCTCCTCTTCGGGGAAAACCAACGCAAGCTCGAGACGTAGCAGACGGTACCACCTTCTACGGTGCCTACGACTGCTCTCAGATTTGGGTCTTTCGAGCCGGCATCTGCACCCCCGAGACTTTGGAGTGAACGGGTGGAGTCTGATGAGGTGTTCCAGCACTCGCTACCTGTTTTGGAGTTTGAGGAGTCTGTGGTTCCTCTCCTTGGGGCGTCGCCGATATCGGTCAGGGCTGAGGCAGAGGAGGTCGTTCTCGCAGAAGGGGGTCTGGAGATGGTGATTTCGGATCCCTCCCCTGCGGTCGCGATACTAGAGTTGCAGCCGGCGGTGCCATCTGCTGATGGGGGCTCGAGGCAGGTGGCCTCGGTGCCCTCATCGGTGCTTGCGGTGGTCGAGATCCCGAGGGTGGAGGTTGACTCTTCAGGAGGGGGGCCGAGGCAGCTAGCCCCGGCGCCTTCCTCCCCTCTCGCTGGGCCGGCATTGCAGGCGGTGGATTCGCTTTTCGGCGAGGGCTCAGGGCAGGTGGCCTCGGGGTCCTCTTCTCTTGGGGTGCCCAGGGGGGCCTACCCGCCTACGGCGCCGGTGCCTCCGGCTGGCCGAAGGGCCGGGGTGGATGGGGAGCTTGGGTAGAAGGCCCAGGTTCCACCCTCCCCTGGCTTGGTTCTCTCGAGTAGAGCCACTCGGGAGGAGGTGATTGCGTTCAGTGGTATTCCGGATCCGGTCTCTGAGGGGCGACGGTTGAGCAGCCGTCTCAAGGACCATCCGGAAGTGGACGACATTCATCAGTGGTGCGCCATGAGGGCGGCCAAGCTTCATGACTGGAGGTCACTACTGGTATGTCGGTCAATACCTCTAATTATATTTTGCATTTTTCCAATGATGAGATCATCAATAATGCAAATCAGCTAAAAATTTCACTAGGTAGTAATGATAGTGAAATTTCAACCTCGGTTAATGATATGCTGGATTTAGAGGCCGAACGGGCACTAGAGATGATTCGTAACTTAGCTACGGTTAAACCGATGAATAATTCCGATATCGATGCTCTGGGGGTCAGAGTGCTCGACAATTTTTGCGTGGATCTTGCTCATCCGTCCCCTGAGCCTGAGGAGGAGGATTTGCGTGTGGACAATGTTGAAGCGCGTACCTCTGAGACTGGTTGTGAGGACCAGCTGGAGAGTTTCAATATTCCTAAACGCAAGTGGAAGCGGAAGATCTACCCGGATTTCGCAGTGCATAGGAGCGCTCGGATACGAACGGCTAAAAAATTCCATGACGAGATATGAAAGGAATCTTTTGGAATAGCAGAGGTCTAAAAGACTTGGTTAAAAGAAGGTTTCTTGCTGAAGCTTCTATTGAGCATAAGTTGGACTTTATCGCATTGTCGAAAACTGGTAGAGCTAACTTTTCGACACAATTTCTCAATACTTTATCGGACGGTATTGATTTTGACTGACATTGTCTACCACCGCGAGGAAGATCGGGTGGGATATTACTCAAAATTAGATGCGATTCGTTAGAAGTCCGAAGCATGGTCATGGGAGATTTCGTTGTTAAGTTTAGGGTGCAGTCGAAGACCAATGGGTTTAACTGGGCTTTGGTGGCGGTATATGGTGCCGCACCGCCCGAGCTAAAACCGGATTTCTTGGCTAATCTGGTTAGGATTTTCGGTTCTGAACAACCTCCTATCCTGGTGGCGGTGATTTCAATATCATCAGAAGGCGTGATGAGAAGAATAATAATAATTTTGACGGCAGATGGTCGTTCATGTTTAATACTATCATTGAAAGCTTGGATCTGCGTGAGACAGAGCTTTCGGGAAGAAAGTTTACCTGGGCTGACGCCATGCCAAATCCAACTTTTGAAAAGCTGGATCGAGTCCTAGCTAGTGTCGAATGGGAGCAGAAATTCCCATATGTAACAGTCCAGGCTCTTACACGTGGTATTTCTGATCACACGCCTTTATTTCTTGACTCTGGGGAGGCCACCCATTTGGGAAACAAAAAAGTTTTTTCTTTCGAGCTTGCTTGGTTTGAGAGAGAAGGCTTCTTGGATCTCGTAGCCAGAGAATGGGCTAAGGATGCAGGAGGTAGGACTGCGCTTGAGCGCTGGCAGAATAAAATTAGGCATTTGAGAAGTTTCCGACGTGGGTGGGCAAAGCATCTCAGCGGGATTTATAAGATTGAAAAGGAACAGCTCCTTACGCTTATTCAGTCCCTAGATGTAAAAGCAGAAACCATGATCCTACCAGCATCGGAGCTTAATGCCAAGCTTGACGTGGAGATGAGGCTGAAATAGCTCCTTCGTGAGGAAGAATTAAAGTGGGCTCTTCGGGCCAAGGTCCGAAGAGTAGTCCAGGGGGGCGCGAACACATAATTTTTTCACATGATCGCTAATGGTAAGCATAGAAAGAAGAGGATCTTTCAGCTTGAACAAGATGAGGGAACGATTCTTGGTCAGGAAAACTTAAAGCTATATATTATTGAGTATTACAAGCAGCTGTTTGGGCCTCCAGAGGATAACTGTGTGTCGCTGGATGAGTCTAGGATTGAGGATGTGCCTCAACTTACGGCTGTTGAGAATGATATTTTAGCTGCTCCTTTTTCTGAGAAAGAGGTGTTTGAGGCCATTTCCTAGATGAAGAATAATAAGGCTCCTGGCCCGGATGGCTTCCCGGCAGAGTTCTATAAGAAGTGTTGGCATATTATTAAAGGAGATCTATTGCCGTTGTTCAATGATTTATTCTCACACAGGTTAATGTTAGTTTCAAAAAATTTACCAAGGTCGGGACGAATAGGCTCACACAGGTTGCGCATACTGTCGTGCAGCCTACTCAAACTGCTTTCATGCCAGACAGGAACATCCTCGAAGGGGTTGTGGTCCTTCATGAAACGCTCCATGAGATTCACACGAAAAAACTTGATGGAGTTGTTTTTAAGGTGGATTTCGAGAAAGCGTACGATAAAGTCAAATGGCCTTTCCTTCAACAGGCACTACGCATGAAGGTTTTTGATGAAGCTTGGCGATGCCAAGTTTAATCTTTCATGCAAAAAGGGAGTGTTGGAATTAAAGTGAATGGCGATATAGGTCATTATTTCCAGACACACAAGGGCCTGAGACAAGGTGATCCAATGTCTCCTATTCTGTTCAACATTGTCGTTGACATGTTGGCAATCTTGATAGGTAGGGCAAAGGAGGCCGGGCAAGTGGGTGGCTTGGTGCCTCATCTAGTTGATGGTGGTGTGTCTATCCTGCAGTACACCGATGATACAATCATCTTTATGGAGCATGACTTGGCAAAAGCGAGAAATATGAAGCTGGTGTTGTGCCTATTTGAGCAATTGACTGGTCTGAAGATTAACTTCCATAAAAGTGAGTTGTTCTGTTTTGGTAGAGCCAAAGAGGAACAAGATGCATATAAGGAATTGTTTGGATGCGAATTGGGAGCACTACCTTTTACTTACCTAGGTATTCCCATTCACCATCGTAAGTTGACAAACAGAGAATGGAAGTGTATCGAGGATCGGTTTGAGAAGAAACTGAGCTGCTGGAAGGGCAAACTCATGCCTTATGGAGGCCGATTGATTCTTATTAGTTCGGTGCTCACGAGTATGCCTATGTTTCTTTTGTCCTTCTTTGAAGTACCAGTTGGAGTTAGGAAAAGGCTGGACTTCTAACGGTCCCGATTCTTCTGGCAGAGTGATGAACTTAAGAGAAAGTATCGTTTAGCCAAATAGGATATCATCTGCTGACCAAAAGACCAAGGGGGTCTTGGTGTTGAGAATCTTGAAGTCAAGAACATATGCCTTCTCAGTAAGTGGCTATATAAGTTATCAGCTAAGACTGAGGCAACTTGGGCGCAGATTCTTCGTAGCAAGTATCTGCACTCTAAGACTTTGTCGCAGGTGACAGTGAGACCGACTGATTCACCATTTTGGAAGGGGCTTATGAGAGTCAAAGCTACTTTGTTCAATAGAACAAAGTTTATTATCGGTAATGGCAATAACACTCGCTTCTGGGAGGATACTTGGCTGGGAGAAACGCCGTTGGCGCTTCAGTATCCGTTGCTGTATCGTATTATGCAGCGACGTGATGCTCTGGTTGCAACGAGTTTGCAGTCCACTCCCCTTAATATTCTGTTTAGGAGGGTGCTTATTGGTGACCGGTGGGAAGCATGGATTCATCTGGTGAGTAGACCGATGGAGGTTCAGCTCACTCATCAGCCCGATCAGTTGTGTTGGAAGCTTACTAGATCTGGTGAATTCACAGTCAAGTCGATGTACATTGATGTCATCAACTCTAGTGTTATTCCTAGTTCCAAACATGTTTGGAAAGTTAAGGTTCCTATGAAAATCAAAGTGTTTGTGTGGTTTGTACATAAACAAGTCATCTTAACGAAAGATAATTTGGTTAAGTGCAACTAGACAGGCTCTACTAGGTGTAGTTTCTATGATCGGGATGAAACTATCAAGCATCTTTTCTTTGATTGCCCGTTGGCGAGGGTGTTGTGGCGCTCGGTGCAAATTGCCTTTAACATTACTCCTACGAATTCGTCAGGTCGGTATTTGGAACCTGGCTTGTTGGGATAGAGTCCGACACAGTTAGACAAATTCGCGTAGGAGCATGTGCGTTGTTATGGGCAATTTGGAACTGCAGAAATGATTTGGCTTTTAACAGAACAACAACTATTCATTTTTTGCAGGTTTTATTCCGGGCTACTGCGCTAATTCGTATGTGGTCCTTACTCCAACGGAGGCCAGGGAGCGTTTGGTTACTGGATTTGTCCGGTGGGAGATGGTAGCGCGGGATATCTTCAACCGGTTTGGGTGGCGGTCATGTAATAGGATAGGCGATTAGTTTACCTATCTTTCTTATGCCAGCCGGTTGTGGCTTTTGGGCCTTTTTTGATTTTGGCTTTGTAGCTCTTTGTGAGCCAGCCTCTTATTTTTTTGCAGACTGCAAGACCTTGTTGAACTACTTTATTTATTTATAAATGTGGCCGTATGCATCATTTTGATGCAGAGGACGGGGAGTCCCCCCTTTTCGAAAAGAAAAAAATATGACGTTGAATACTTGATTACAAACCGAAAGCAAAGTTCATAGAGGCCTTTTTCCAAAATATTAACATATGGCTAAAGGGTGGAAACATTAGACCATACAAGCAGATCCTTTGATAAGACGTGGATTTTATTCGCTCAAATTAGAGCATCAAGAGGATACAAAACAATATGCCTCTACATTGCGTGAGGTCGGGTGGAGCGAGCCTGTGCGTGGGATGGCAAGGCTGCAAGCTGCGGTGGTGCTCCCACATCAAATCCCGACGGCAGGGTCAAGGGCTGCGGCGGCGCGGGCTGGGGGTGGTCCGGCTAGGCTGGGTTGGCCTTCAACATGGTGAGGCGCGACAACGACATGTGTGCTGGTGGCAAGGCGGAGTTGTAGGGGTTAGCTGGCTTCAAAGCCCTCATTTGTCTGTGCATGCAAACAAACCCTTCACTTTCTGCTCTATATGTCTGATAACATTCATCTGATTGATAGGATGAACACACACACACACACACACACACACAGAGAGAGAGGTCTGGGATTGGCCAAATCCTACTTGTGAGGCAGAGTTCGAAAATAGTTTAATTTGGGCAATTAAACTATAGGTAAAATTCTGGATAAAATAAATGAAACGGAAAACAAACAAAGAAAATAAATAACCTTGCAAATAGGCCCACTAGTTATGACGAAAATAGTTTGTCAAAATCCTTTGAGAAAAAGTTCAACCAGCCAGGAATACTCCCAAAGGATTTTAGGAATAGTTTTCCTTTTGAAGAAAATTCAAATTCAAATTTCAATCTGAAAACAAAGAGGAGAACAGAAAATAAAAAGAAAAAATGGGCAAGGCTACCACCACGGCCCAGCCTTCCCACTGCCCCAACCCCAACCTACCAAGACGCTTCTCTCTCCCACTGACGAGCGGACTCCGCATGTCAGCATCACCCACGACCTCCCGGTACTGTCGCCCTACGCACGCGCCCACGTCCAGAACGTGCACCCGCCCATGTCCTCCACTCCGCGCGGCCATCGTGCTCGCCAGTGCCGCCTGACCCATCCCGTAAATAGCTCCGGACCCCCTCTCTCGAACCACCAACTCTATTTCACCGGAGCGCCGTTGGGCTGCCACAACGCTGCCGTCCTCTCCGCCTCGACGAGGGAGATTAACGACGAGATTCCGGCGAACTCCGACCCTCTAGCAACCACCCAACCACATCACGAGAACCACCGCTCCACGGTGAAACCTTGGACATCCTCCAGACGCCTAGATCCCCCGGCGTCGACGTTTTCATTGGAACCCAAAGCTCAGCGCCACCATCATCGTAACTTCGGTGAGATCCATCGTCCATTTGGTCATGCATCGTGTCCAAACATCACTCCCTGCTTGCGATGATCATCTTGACCTTTTGATTCACCTGATCTCGCCCAGATTCGAGCTTGTCATCACCACCCGAAGCACCCCACCGTCGTTCACAACTCCGACAACCCCGCACCATCGCCTGCGTCCACCCCGACGCCAACCGAGGCCATCAGGAGCCTTGTCGTCGTCTGCATCAATTTGGCCACCTTGACACCGCCGATGAGCAGCAAAGTGTTAAGTTCATCCACACCCGAGTCGCACCCGAGTTTTCCAGCGATCTCTGGTGAGCTAGCCGCTGTGGTGAGCTCCGATCTGTTCTGGACCGTCCAATCTAGATCCAACGCATATGATAGATCTCGTTTTTATTTAAATTCCAAAATGGTATCAGCCAATTAGAGAGTGCCACACAGCCAACCTTATGCAAAACATTGTCCAGAACAAAGTTCGTTAATTTAAAAGAAAATGCAGTTTTGTAGAAAAGCCCCTGGAACTTCAAACTGCCATAACTAATTATCTAGGGGTCCAAATTGAATGATTCTTTTTGCAAATGAAACCATAGGAGATGAAATTTCATAATAATTTTAGAAAAGCTAAATTTTAAATTTGAAAATATGAATTTCAAACAAAATACTAAATATGGCATAACTTTTAAACAACAAATCCAAACTAGATGATTCCTTTTGCATTTTGAAGCTATTGAAATGTTGTTTAATTTAGTATACTATTGGTAAAAATATAAAATAGTTTCTGGATAGAAAATTAGTAACCCTGGTTTCACAATTTTTGAATTCATATAGGGAAATAAAATTTGTAAATATACCAAATTCAATTAGAGTAAATACCATACTTGGTTGGAACATAATAGAGCATTAAATATAATAATTTGAATCAAGTTTGAATTATGGAAATTCACTGTAATAATGATTAAACCATGGTTATTTTATAAAAGAAAATAGTAGAACGATAATTGGGTTAATTAAACTTAGTAATTGAATCGTAATAACCCAGGAGAGATAAATTTTAAATTTAAAGTCAAACTTAGGTCAAATAAATTCAAATAGTGCAAGTCCAATCTAAAATTCAAATCAAATTGCATTAACAGGTGAGGTTTAATTTATTTAGAGTTCAAAAATACTAAACTAGCTTTGTCAAGTTGAACCTATTAGGATTTGAACCAAGTTAGTTAACCCTAATTTGTGGCACTCCGACTCAGAGGAACTGGAACACCCCGTATTCCGGCCGAAAGATCAAGTCTTCTGGAATACGGCACTTCTTGACATAGAACAAATCGGCTCTTATTACAAACAATAAGGGATACAAAGGTCTGATGTTACAAAGGATCACATCAGCACAACAACACTACGCCTGCTAAGGTAGCTCTATGCTAGCATCGTAACAACTCGTGGTACTTCTAGCAGCGGAACAATGACAAAGGTGGTGAAATCCACTCCGCAGGGACTCTAGCTGGCCGAACGGAAACCTCGACAAACAATCAATTACAGCATCACCTGCAATCTGGCATGACACGCCAGGTCAGTACATTGAACGTACTTGCAAGCTCACAACAACCAAAAGCATCAAGGCAAGACAATAACATATCATTTAACAGATTAAGTTATTATCAACTACTATGATAAGAAAGCAACTACTAAGCATGATATGATACTAGTAGAATTACTGCTGGACCACCATCTCAAGAACCATCTCACTCTTGGCTATCCGGCCAAGTAATATATCACCTCGATCACCTCATGATGAATACCTCCTCGTGATCACGGCATGACCACATCACAAACTGAATGATCATCCTCAAGATCATCCCAACATCATCATCAACATCCTACCAAACTGTTACTGCTCACAATATCAACATATTAGTCATCTATAAGTCATTCTGTCATGTGAGTGTTGATCGAATGGTGCGACCTAGTACGAACTTGTGCCCATGACCGAAGACGCGGCTATCGATAGATTAAACACACACTCTGCAGAGGTTAGCACGCTGTACCCACATCACAGTACCCATGGCCTCGTGCACCCATTCGGGTGGACCAACGGCGTTCCGACAAAACCGATCTACTGCCATGACACTCTCCCGGCCACTCCGACCAACTCCCCTTTAGGCTTAGTCATGGGTGGCCCCGATACCACTCTCGACATCCAACAACCACTATCGTGGCAAAACAAAAAATGGTCCCAAACAGGGACAAAGGGCCCTATCAACTATGGGCACACAAGGCTTATACCGGCCTACCTGATTAGGGTACCGCATGCGTATAACCTTCCCTAGTTGGAGGCACCGACGAGAGGCATAACAATAGACCGCATTAGGTCCTCCCCATAAAGGCAAATGTGGTTGCACTTGAAAAGCCTGGTTCGGTGGCACCTGACCAACGAAATGACGGAATTTGTCCCCAAAGATAGATCTATGCTAACTAATACTCCAATATCATCTATCAACCTGTGATCCAAGTCATAGCAATATCCAACAAATAATCCAGAGCATACTATCATCATATCAAAATACTACGAGGGTAACATATCATTACTATCATGATGATCCAAGTGCCAAGATACTACTAATACAATAACAAGAGCAATCTAGCTAACCATAGATTAACATGATGACATCATATCCAAAGTAATACTCTAAAGCATAATACCCAATACCATCATGAAATAACCATAATAGCCACTAATAATCAAATGGCAACATGTCATCCTCATAAGATGCAAAATATTAGTCCTAGAACTCCAAGCAACATCATGGCAATAGCAAGATCAAAATATTACTCCGAGAAATGCCATGAACAAGTCATATGCAAATTTTAAGCAAGTTTAAATAAGTAAACCATGTCATTGCATTGCAATCATGCAAATGGAGGATGTGGCTTGCCTTGTTCCAAGAAGAAGTGGAAAGCTCCTGGTCTTCACCAAGCACACAAAAACCTACTAAAAAACATTTTTGAAAGATTTTGTAAATACTCCATAATGAATTTTTCTCTATCCAGAAAATCTAGACAACAAAGAAAAATACCAAATTCTACCAGAAAATAGAGGATCTCAACAAAGAAATAATGCAAAAAGGATCAGTTCATTTGGACTTGTAGTTTAGGAGTTATTCATGGTCAAAGTTGAGTCAAATCTGGATTTAAATTGATTTAATTAGAATTTCAGAAAATCCCCAGGGGGTGACGTCGAAGGCGTATTCTTGGAATACGCTTCCACTAGAAAACATTTCGGCCGGGGAGGAGAGGCTGACCAGAGGGGCCCGCCTGGCAGGTTTAAGAGAGAGATGAAGGGAACATAGGGACGGCGGCTCACCGGCGATGACTGGCCGGAGTAGAGGCCACGACGGAGTTGGGCGAAGGCGAGGATGGATCGGGCGCTCGACGGCAGTCACACCCGTACCCGCAGCTCATCAGGAGGTGGCCGGACGGTGTCGTCCCCTTCATCTCCGGCGGTCACGTGCTACAGGCGCCGGCGAAGATTGGCCCGGGGAAGTGGTCGAGGAGGATCAGTGGAGGAAGAGGAACTTGATGGTGGTGGTGGCTTGAGTGGAGATGCACGGGAGGAGTCGGGCCAGAGCAGAGGCCGCGCGGAGAGGCACCTCGCCGGAGAGGAGGAAGAGGGCTCGCCGGCCTCGCTGCTGGAATCCAGAGAGCGGTTGGGAGGGAGAGATGTGGAGGGGCGAAGAGAAATGAGCTCCGGGGCGGCTTAAATAGACGGGGAGGAGGATTCCAGAGCTCGGGCCCGCCATGGCTCACGAGCTGCTTCGGCGATGGCCGCTAGCTGCACGGGGAGGACGGGGACGACTGGAGAGAGCACAGGGGTTCGCGGGAAGAAGAAAGAGCCAAGGAGAACAAGAGGAAACGGCTGGGGTGAGCTCAGAGCCAAACTGAGCACAGTACGCCCGTGGTGCTCGGCGGCTAGCTCCGGCGAGGAGGGTTCTGGAGGCAGGGAGGGGTCCAGTGAGCTACGTGGGAGAAGGAGGGAGCTAGGGACATGGAGAGCGCGAGAGAACGGGCAGAGGAGAGGGGCCCGAAGCAAAAAAACGACGCTCTGGACGCGACCACAGCGAGCAGAGCGCGCGCACACGCATAGTCCAACACGGTCACCACACGACATGTCACGGGGAGGACAGGAGGGGCTGGCAAACCATGTCTGGTGTCAAGTCCTTGCTCCCCAAGGTAGCCCAGAAGTGAAATATCTAGAGAAGGAGCCAAGGAGAGATGTGAGGCACCGATGCAAGTTTGTTGTATCAAATTTGACCATGACACTGTGTAAAGTGATTGGAAGCAAATTTGATGTCTGGTGGGTTTAGCATAAGAAGGACTATCTTCCTTTGGATTTTGAGGAGAAATGGACCAATATTAAACATGGTTGCTTTGCAACAACATACTTGGTCCAGAATCAAGATTAGGATGTTGCACTCACATGGAGTGTTGTAATGAGATGAAACTTGGCAAAGCCTCATGATATGGCCATATGAAGATACTGTAAAAATTTCATACCAAATGGACATGCCAAAATGGTACTTCCTTCACAGCTATCCTCTCTGTCCAGAAACTTGAAATAATTTTGGAGAGTAAATGGCTTGCTTAAATGATAGAAAATTTGGTGGAGAGGAGTTATTTGGGTATGAGCATGATCTGGTAATTTTTCAGAATTAATGAAGCAATATAATTTATACTTGCTTCACAACCTAAAAATATTGCCGGAAACAAACATTTGAAGGTGTGCTCACATATATTAAGAGATGGAGCTGAAAATTGGAGGAGTGTGATGATATGAGCACATGAAGGAGTGTGAAAAATTTCAACTCATTTTGATAAACCTAGCTAGTACTTCCTTCACAGTGGCTTCTGTTTGACAGAAACTTTGAAAAATTGCCAAGGAAGATTGGATAGGCAAATGAAGTTGAATTTTGGCATGAGGCAATTATTTGGACGAAATAACATGCCCAAAATTTTTGGGAGCAATCAAGAAAAGATAGGTGGCACTTCCTTCACAGAAGACCACTCTGGACAGGATTGAAGAATGAATTATTGAGGAATTATTTTTGGGCTAGGACGGGAAATTTTGGACATATTTGGGGTATATATGATCCAAAAAAATTATGATAATTATTTGGGAATTGCGTGGATGACAGAAATATAGGTTGCTTCACAACCTAGGTCAGACAGGGTTATTCCTTTAATAGAAAAATGAATATTCCTGAGAAAAAGAATTTTGAGGTTGGTCAAGAAATGAAGTGACGTGATCTTGGGAAAGATTTAAGAATGATGAGCCACTTCAGAGAGGAAATGATGATGACCTCCCAGGTTTCAAGTCCAAAGAACCACTCCAAAAAGAAAATTAGAGCAAAAACCAAAAAAATCAAAAGAAAAAGAAAGGGCTGAAAACTAGGGTGTTACATAATTGAATGTTGTGATGAAGACAAATAACAACCAAACGATGAACATAAATTGGGAAGACCAAGTTGAGTAAAAATCAAACCAAGCAATCCAACACCCTCTGATGTGTGAGTTGTACCTTTGCATCCATGCATATTTCTTGCATGAATTGTGTTCTTATGATTGATATGTGTTATATTTTGTCAATGTTAGATTACGAGGAGTGCAATCCATTTGACTGTGAGGAGTGGATCGGTGTCAACAACAACCAAGGTAAGTTCCACTTTGACCATGTTACCCAGTATTTTATTTACATTGTAGTTTTGCCATGTTAGGTGTGTGAGTTTAGGATGCTAAGTTCTGTACAAACCAGTAGTTGACAACTTAGGTCCAAACTTACTGACCTTGTAAACATCGAGTAGATGCTTAGCTGCTATAACATGGATCGAGAAACATCTATTATTATTCCACCGCACAACCTCATGGTTGACTACTTAACTATAACTTAATTAAAAAAAATCGATCTGGGTGGACTGGTTTTGATTGGGTCATCGGCGTGTAGTCATTGGTGGGAAATGCCACCCAGGTATCAAAGGGATTGTACGGGTTCAAACTTCAAAGTTGAGTAGTTTTCATGTGTAAACATGAGACAATATGGGCTATGTTTGGACCAAGTAAGTTGTGGGAACCCTCCTGGTTATGACCAGCAGATGTATGTGTGGAGGTCGGACTGGGTCTGCCATTTGAGAGGGCGATTACTTCCCAAAAGTCTCGTCTTGATCTACCTAGCTACTTCACATGTGAAGTTTAGTAGCAGGAAGGTGTGACCGGGAATCGCGGGTAAAGTACACAAACCTCTGCAGAGTGTATAAACTGATCATGATTAGCCGTGTCCCCGGTTACAGACAATTTTAAGCATCTCATCGTAGAATTGTCAGCTTGATCTCATCACCTCTTCTTTTAACCAAAGAGGAGTGTGGAGCTGATCTCAGAGGACTAGAGGACCCAGGGTCTCTGGAGAAAGGCTTGGGGCAATTGTGTGATGCGGAAGCCCACATACTCAAATTGCATTTATGGATGATCGCGTGATACGATCTACCCAGGGCTACTGTGTGATGAGGTATGTCCAACTATTAGAGTAGACCACTACTAGATAAATAAGACAAAACTATGTTTTCTGCAAAGAGTCTTAAACCCCACAAGCCAAAGTGCATGTAGGTGAACAACTTTCCAATGAACCGTGGGCTTGCCAATACATTCAATGTATTGACCCTAGTGGCTGCAACATACCATGTTGCAGGTGAATACTATGAGGAGTGACTTACGTAGGGTTTCGTGCCTCCACTCGACATGCTTCCCTGTGGTGCTGATGAAGCTTATCAAGACGTCTACCTTAAATTTGCTTTCGTTTCCATTTGTTATGAACTCTATTTTCTTACTGCAAAACTATGTGTTTGGCTAGCCTGTGCCTAGAGTCGGTAAGACCATTTGTTTTCTGGATCGTGCGATGTAATAAAGGACACATTTGTGTATGATACAACATCATTACCGTGTATGTCCATGATCCAATTAAGGGGTTGGCATAGAAACACACGGAGACCGTGTGCCTGAAAAGGTGGGTCATGACACGTTCGTAGCTTCTCCCAACGATTTGACCTAGATGGGAGCCTACTGGTCTGTTGGGCGGCAGTTTGGGCTGGCTAGAGGCAACCCAAATGGATCCACGTTGTATCGTTCTGTGGAAGAGGCTAGCCACATGTGCTCGCACAAAATAGAGGCGAGGCTAGCATCCCACAGGTGTCGTGTCGGGGGAATTGTTTCACGAATCGTTTTTTCAACTTCGCGGTGTCATCCCCCTGTAATTATTACAAACTCCTCACTTCTTCATTTCGTGAAGTTAGTCTTTAGCAGCTTCAGCATTTTGCACTGTAGGCTCGCAACACTTCGCGAAGCTAACTCCATGGAGCTCACACGTTCTGTCCGGCTCCACGCCTGGAGTTGGAGAAGCGCGGAGCTGGAGGACTTCAGAACATGTGCTTAATCAAAACACAATTACAATCAGCCATAGCTAGCTCCAACCGCATTTCATATGAACACATAGCTGCCTTGTCTCAAAAAGAAAAACTGCGAAATCAGCCTTAAATAAAAACAGCAGGTCCCAAAGCAAGCAAGTTATCGGTCCCATATAATGCATCTAAAAAAATGCTGACTTGCAGCAAAAATAGGGCAGAGAGCGTTTAGTGGAAAGCCACTGTCAGTGTATCATTCAGACACATGGACCTCAAAATAAAGAAGGCGGATCTCAAAACAAGGAAGTCGATCAACAGAGATGTTGTACTGTTCTATTCAGAAATTCATAACTCAATGTTACTGCTCAACGAATGGGTATATGAAACTATGAAAGTGCCAACAACTGCATGGCATTAAGATAGGGCATACAAAAAGAATAGTTCAGTTTTGGCATGTCAAACATCCGAGCATGCCCAGGATACAAAGGGCATAAAAATCAACTAAAATGATTTGAGAAATAACAAAAAGTTCATTTATTAAATTTCATTGCAACAGCCCATAAACATGTGACTCAACTTCCCAGAATGAAGTACTGCCGACGATAAAATGACAGACACACAAATAGCCTGACAGAATTTTACGAATTTGCATGCCCAAGGTTGGATATATACGAGTTCAACCTAGTTATGCCCCTTTTTTCACGAATTTCAACCTAGTTGTGCCCTGGTAACTTAATTAAGATGGGTTCATTTCAGAAAAACCACACATCCAATAGATAGATGTCACAGTTATGCACAATCAATCAAGATGAACTGCTAAACACATACTGTATTAACAAGGAACAACACAGAGAAAATTTGCAGTGGAGTAGGCAACAAAATCTGCAATGTGTAACTACAAGTCCACAGAATCTGCAATACAGCTAATTCTACATAATCCGAGATGAGTCAAAATGTCTGAAGCGACCCACCAAATCAGGCCTGGCGCTGGCGCTGCAGCTGCCCAGGCTTTAGTGGCCTCAACCGGGTGCGATCAGGCGCCGGAATGGACGGGAACTCAAGCGCGTCCTCCAGGTTCGGAAGCTTGCCGGGGTTCTGCTCTCCGATGGCCGCCTTGCGGGCCGTCTCCACGGTCAGCGGCCGCTTCCCGGAGGCGGTAATGACCTGGCGGGTCGTCCCAGCGGCGGCGTAATCCACCGCAACGGCACTTGCACCGGCTTTCGCCACCTCGGTCACGGTCAGCGACGGCTTGACAGAGGCGGCCGCCCTATCCCTTGCCTTCGCCTGATACTGCAGGGCACTTTTCTTCTCCTCGGTCAGCAACGGCTTGACGGAGGCGGCCGTCTCATGCCCTCTCGCCTGGTTCTGCGGGGTGGATTCCTTCTCCTTCGTCACCAACGGCTCGACGATGGCCAAGCTGGGGGCCGTCTCCTGCGAGGCCGCGACAGAATCGACGCTCTCGTTGTGCTTTTGGACAACCGACGTCTTGACGGCGGCGCCCGTCTCATCCTCTCTCCCCTGGTCCTGGTCCGCCGGGGTGGATTCCTTCTCCTTGGTCACCGACGGCCGGACGCTCTCCTTGGTCTGCTCTTGGATAGCCTGGTCCCTGTCGGCAACGGCAACCGACGGCTTGACGGGGAAAGCCGACTGGCGCACAGCTCGATGCATCGCCGCAATCGACCACGGGTGGTTGTGGAGCGGGGGCAATCGACGGCCTAAACAAGACAAGGAAATTAGAACATCAAGAACCACCAGTACAACATCCAGAATCAACCTTTCAACGAAAAACATCAAGAATCAAGAAAGCGTAAGCAGAAGAAGCAAAAGAACGGAAGAACAGCTAGAGCTCCTCACCGGCGTAGGAAGAAGCCGCTGCGTCGGCCGCGCTCTCGCCAGCCACCGCAAAGAGTCCGGCCACCATGGGCCACTGGTACAGCGGCGTCTCCCAGATGCTAGGCGGTTCCGCCCAGGTGACCGCAGCGGACGCCCAATCGATCGCGGACTGGACGCAAGGCAAAGAATCGATAGCGCATTGCGGAAACTTCTCCGCGGCGACAGCCCAATTCATGCTCGCCAGCGCCCATCGGCGTCCGACGGCTGCCCAATTGCATGATCCTTGAGTCCATGAACTGTTGCCGGGACGCCAGGAATCGGAGGATCTTGGCGCCCAGGCGTACGCAGCCGAGAGCCATGATCCCCCGGCCGAAGCCCAACGCGCGGAGACCAAAGATACGGCAGGGGTTTTCTTCATCGCTGCCACCCAAGAAGTTGAAGCTTCAGCCCAGGCGAGGGAGGCCTCCGCCCAATCTTGGGAGGCGCGTTGCTCCACCTCGATCAGCGTCTTCGAGTCTGTCAACTTCATCATCCCGATCTTTCTTCTGAATTCTGAGATTTGTGTGCGTCCTCTGAATTCTGAAGCTTCCCTGTGACAGAGCGGGAGGAGGGAGAAGGGGAACGGTTTGGGGGGGTTATATAGCACAGCATGTTTTCTGTAGGGATGGCCAGTACATGGACTGTTTGTGGGCCTTACGGCCTTTTTGTGTTTTTCTTCTTCTTATGATTTTCTTATTTATAATAAAGAGATATACTCGTAGTTACTTACAACCACAATTTCACAGGGCCATCAGCCATGTATCAATTTGCCACAACCTTTTGGTCTTGTTTCAATGAATCACCGAATCAAGGGATGGCACCCCGGGGAGGTCATTTCACTGAAACTGAGCTTGGCTACTTTCTTCACAGGGTGATCCAACAAACGACATAAACACAAAATTAGACAGTAGAACTATGCTCTGAATCCCTCCCTGCAAGAGACCATTGGGAGCCTCTACCTCTAGTTCGATGACAGGAGAAAACCAAGGCTTCCTTCTTCAACAGAAACCATCAAATCAACATCTATCCTAAACGCTACTACTCCCTCAGTCCCAAAATTCTTGTCTTAGATTTGTCTAAATACGAATGTATCTAGTTACGTTTTAGTGTTAGATACATCCATATCTAGACAAATGTAAGACAAGAATTTTGGGACGGAGGGAGTACAATGCAGCCATCAATTAGTCACACAACCTCAATACCACCACAGACCCAAGAACCACACAATACTCCATTGGTATAACATTCTATGCTTCGAGTTCTCGGATTTTTTAAACTTCAATGAAACCGAACTTTGCTACTTTCTGCACAGGGTCATCCGACAAACGACGTGTATACCTATGTACAACAGTAGAACTCTGCTCTGAATCCCTCCCTGCAAGAGACCATTGGAGCCTTTAACTCTAGTTCGATGACGGGAGAAAATCAAGGCTTGCTTCTTCAACCGAAGCTAACATCCATCCTAAATGCTACAATGCATCAATCAATTGGTGACACCATCCTGCTGCCACCAGAGACCCAAGACCCATAAAATGGTATACCATTCCACACTTTCGTGTTTTCCAATTTCTGAATTTCAATGAAATTGAACTTTGCTACTTTTTGCGCAGGGTCATCCGACAAATAACATGTATACCTATTCAACTCTGTGCAGAATCCCTCACTGCAAAGGACCATTGGAACCTCTTCCTCTAGTTTGATGACAGGACAAAATCAAGCCTTCCTCAATCAACCGAAGCCAACATGATCTATTTTGTTGTCGCGAGTTTTGATTTTTCGTCAAAAGAGACCACCTGCCGGGTTGAAATAACAAAAAAGACCACCTCTGGCTCAGAGTGACAAAAAAGACCCCCCTCGCGGTGGCGGCAGGCGCGCCAAGCGACACGTGGCGCCTGCCGCCACGGGCTGAGGCGGCCGGCCCCGCCGCCAAGCTGCCAGGCGGCCAGTCGCTGCCAATGGCATCCTCAGCGTGGGACGGAACGGAGCGGTGTGTGGTGGGCCATGCCGCCACCGGTTCAGGCAGCCGCCTCTGTAGCTCTGCACTCCTGCTTCTGCAAAGTGGGAAGAGAGGGTGGGCCATGCCGCCGTTGCTTCTGGCGGCCGCACTGTTGTGCCTGTGGCAAGGCAAGGCTTAAAGAAACAGGCTGCATGTCTCTGCCTCCCGCTCCCGGTTTAAGGATGCCCCCTCCCCACCTGGTTAGTGCTATTTAAAAACCACGGGCCGTCGCTGTTGGGTGGCTAAGTGGTTCTTGTACACTAGTTAGTGCCAGGTTAGACGGGGAAGCAAAAGGCTAGCTAGCCAGGTATGATGAACCAGTACAAAGCTCGATTCCATTATTTAGTTGCTTTTCTCGTGCATGTGGAGAACAAGAGTGTGGCCCGTGTGCAGCATAGCAGTGCGGCCGCCAGAAGCCGTGGCGGCATGGCCCACCCTCTCTTCCCACTTTGCAGCAGCAGCAGTGCAGAGCTACAGAGCCGGCCGCCTGAACCGGTGGCGGCATGGCCCACCACACACTGCTCCGTTCCGTCCCACGCCGAGGATGTCGTTGGCAGCGACTGGCCGCCTGGAAGCTTGGCGGCGGGGCCGGCCGCCTCAGCCCGTGGCGGCAGGCGCCACGTGTCGCCCGGCGCGCCTGCCGCCACCGCGGGAGGGGTCTTTTTTGTCATTCTGAGCCAGAGGTGGTCTTTTTTGTCATTTCAACCCCGCATGTGGTCTCTTTTAACAAAAAATCGCGAGTTTTATGTCATGTGTGTTTTGACTTCCAAGTTGCAAATGGTTTGATTAGAATGTCCGTACCATTAACAGAATGCTACTCCATCTCCCCAATCGCTGATGTTGACCAAAATTTTAAGTCAAAGTTTGACATGAAAAACGAAGTGACCTTGTATACAAAAACGTAGGAAATATACTAGTTCAATTTATTTTTCCTTTTGTGATGGTACTAGTTCACAGAATTAGCTATGAACAATTTTCCGCAAGCATCGTGCTCATCTGAGCCTCTCAGCTATCCTTCTCTCAATTTAAGTTACGATGACAGGGATCCCAATGACCGATTTTAAATATACGAAATAAATGTGCGCACAAACATCTATCTGAATGTCATGCTTACAAGCATAGAGCTAGCAGACAGCAGATTGACAATCGGTCCGAATTTAGTAGGAGTACTTCACATTATGGGCACAGGATTGACAATAGCATGAAACGAATTGTAGTTCAACTGAATGAGGCAGAGTAATGTAATTGATACCGGCTGTTTTTCTCTCAATTCAATAAGCATCCGATGGAAACGATACAAGAAGAAAAGTAAATTACCTGTGTACTGTGGAGGCGATGCTGAGTCTATGAGCTGCAGTCCACTCTCCTCCAACTCCAAGCATAGCCTTCCCTTTCTTCTTCCTCTCCGAGCGCGTACGAGATAGATGGCGCTGACGCTGCGATCCTTGACACTCTTCCCTTCGCTGCTCGACCCCTCTTCCACAAGCAGGAGCACCAGTGTGGCCGTCCTCTTGCGTGGCCGTCCCACAGGCATCCGCTAGGATTTTCATCTCAGAAGTTAGAATAGCAAGGGAGGCGCCACCAGCGCTGAGGGAGGATCCGATTCCGACCGATCTGCTGCACGGCCAGTTCCAGCAGGCGCACGCGGGCGGTGGCCAGCCAAGCCGAGAAGGGTGAGATGTGGTCGGTTGGAACGAGTTGCCGGCAGAGAACAAGGTTGGCGACTGTGCTCGACCAGGTGAAAGCTGCACGGTGGTGCGACGAGATCCGGTCTGCTTCAGCGGAAAGAAAGTTGTTTGTTGGCTGGAGGAGCAGGAGCAGTAGTGGACAAGGAAAGTTTTTTTTTTCCTGGAAAAACAGCGCAGTTTATTTATCACTAGTACAAATGCCCGTGCGTTGCAACGGACGATAAAGTTAATAGAACCTGCTCCGTGTGTCATTTCACAACTTTTCTTATATCCAACTTTGACAAATGTCAGAAATAATGTAAATCCATGTATCGCTTTTCAGTCCATGAACTGTGAATGTGAAGAAGCCTCCTTAACATTCTTCATCACAATATATTTCAGCTCCGCATATTCGTCCGATGACGAAGTAGTGATATAAGGAATAGTCTTTCAATCGTTTTTGTTTGTTTAAAATAACCTGAATTTTTTTAGATTTTTTTGTAATTTTCTATAACATTACTTGAAAATTGTAAATAATGTTAAAAATGTAATCATTTTTTATGACTAACATGTTTTATTTTCATAATTATATTTCATTTTTAAGTACTCCCTAATTGTTTCTGCATCTATTTTCCCTTGTCATTTATGGTGTTTAAATATAATTCAATGTGTCATATAAAAGATCTTGTAAATTTCTGCTCAAAGTAAACTTTGGTATATTACTTGTTTGGAAATTTGGATAATCCAAATCGCTGATGATAAATTTATTTTTTTACATCACAGGTACCAGTGTTCATAGATATGTTGAAGGATGTCGTATATGAAAACAGATAACAAAAATACATGATGTAAAGCTGACCTGGGATTGTGTAAGATAAGAATCATTGAAGATAGGATGTATTTGTAGCACAAAAGATGCCTGCCTCTAAGTAGGTTTCGGACGCCTGTAAGAATCTAAATAGGATTTGAACTCCTGTACGCTCTGCGTTTCCTTCATCGATATGGGCCAGGAGCTTCGTTTCTTTTGGCAACTAAGAAATATAGAGATACGGGCCGGCCGGCCGGCTCGGCTTAGTTTTAAGTGTACGTCCGGATTTCTCTATGTCATGTTACTCCATGATTTGTACGTTCAATTTTTTATTTTCCTCAAATGGACAAAAGCCTCATAACCGGACGAAATAAAGCGAAACTAAACTAAGAATATCTATTCTCTTTAATAGTAGGTATAGATATAGATATAGATATAGATTTATCAATGTTCAAAAGAATAATCTGGTGGGAAAACCAACCATACATTACTGCCATCTTAAGGCATCTTCAACCGCAATCCGTAAATTTCCTTCCGCGTGCATCTGCAGACACGGATTCAAGAGCTGGCCATCCAGCGATACCAGCATAAAATTCAAACAACTTTTTGACAAATTGGACGAAGCTCGTGTAAATACGATGGGTTTTCATATAAACCGATTGGGATTCATACAAACATGCCGGATTTTCATTACATTTTAAACATTTAAAAAAACAAACCGACCCTAAACCTATCCTACTGCGGCAGCCGGTCATCGTCCACCTCCTTTCTATTCCGCGTCGGCGACCACCTTCTTCATCTGCCGTATCCATGAACGGCGGTGGTAAGACCCGTGAAGTGAAGGTGTGGTCTCCGGCAAGGAAGAGTAGAACACGGGGGGGACCGAGCCACATGGGACACAAGGGCCCACCGCCTCCCGTGCCCTACTCATCATCGGAGGAATCTGCAACCTGTCCGCCGCCGGTGGATGTGAGGTCCACGATCGAAATGGTGGCGTTGGCACTGTAGTCGTTCAACTGGGCCGCCCGATAGTTCGTCGGTGGCGCATAGGAGGCACATCTAGCATTGTTCTCGTCCGCGACCGCCTGCAGCCGCGCCACCGCCGTGACCGCTTCCTGGCGAGTGGCCGCTTGAGCGCAAATGGCCTCATAGATCGCACGCTGCTCCGCGACAAAGTTGGGGTTCGCCACGGCCTCCTCGTTCGCGCGCTCGTCGTCGATCTGGCCCTCCGCCAGCTGATGCTGCTGTAGGAGGAACATGTTATACCGTTGTTCCTCCAGCCCTACTGGAACGCTGACATAGGCGTCGATGTAGACTGCTCCTCCGCCATGACGGCATTGTAGTCCGCTTGCGCCTGCTTTGACACCCCTAATGTCATGCTACAGTAAACTCATGCAAGTGGTGCCATGTCATCAAAATTAATTTTGCTTAACTTCACTTTGATCCAAGCCCAGTTCAAATTGTAACTAAAAAAAGTCAAAAAACATATTTATCTGAACAATGAAAAAAATGTTTACAAGATGTCGTAAAATCCCCAAGTATTAGTAAAAATAGTATCAACTCCATTTGGATTCCCAAATTGTCCATGGCAATTATTTTAGTGGTCTCGCAACGTTTAATTTGGCCATCCTAAAATAAAAGAATATTTATATAAATCCAAATGACCTCAAACTTTGTGGGGCTCTCCAATATGTTGCCTAATATTTATGAACCACTTTTCACCATTAACTAAATTCATTTAGTGTGAAAATAAAATACAAAACAGAATGGAATAAAAGAAATAGAAAATAGAAAAGGAAAGTGGACAAAACTTACTTCATGGCTCGGCCTTGATGTACAGAGTGCAGCCCAGCCCAGCCTATCGCAGCCTTTCGTCCTCCTCCAACGCATGGACGCCGAACGCGCGCACACTATTGAAATCAGAATCTTTACCGTCAGCCAGCTCTTTGCCGTTTGCTAGCTGACGGCAAAGACCATGCTTGCCGTCAGCTAGCTCTTCGCCGTCTGCTAGTAGACGACATAGAAGCTTTCTGTCTGCTAGCACACGACAAAGAGGGAGGGTGGCCCACTAACGAGAACCACCTAACGGCCACTTTCTTTGCCGTCTGCTCAAAGAGAATAGCCAACTTAACGGCCGTTTCTCCCCGACCCCACTCCACTAGCTACGCTCTTTGTCGTCTGCTAGAGAAATTAAACCTAACTAAAAAACGGTCGGCCCCGCGCCTACCCTTCTCTCTCTCCCCTCTCTCTCCCTCACCTCACCCGTGTCGCCCCCGTGCCCACCAGCCCCGTCGCCGACCCCCACCGACCCCCACCGACCCTGACCACCACCACCCCCGACCCCCACCGCCCCGCGCCCTAGACACCCCCGACCCTCCGCCCCCCGCCTGCCTCAGCCGCCCGCCTCCCGTCGCTCCGCCCGCGCCCCGACCACCGCCGCCCGGCCGCTCAGCCGCCCGCCGCCCAGCGCCCACCCTCATTGCCGGTGTCAAAATTGGCGGATCTCACTTTTATGACGTCGCGCTCCTCCTCCGTGGAATCCGGTTATCCCGCCGATCTAACTCGGCTTCCTTCTCTTCAGACATGCGACGCTGGCTTAATCATGTATTATGTCGCAGGTAGTATCGCTCGCCAGATACCATAAAAATGGTGTATATCCGGTGATGCGATTCGGCGCGGTCCGCAGCCCCTAGAGTACGGAGTCGAGTTCTTTGACCCAGTGCGTATCCGACTCTGTCAAGGATCGCACTAGTCTGGGTTTGATATCGCTCATGATGAGACCATTTGCCCGCTCTACCTGGCCGTTTGTTTGGGGATGGTAGACGGAAGCGTAATCAAGCTTAATGCCCATTTTGCCGCACCAAGTTTTCACTTCATCGGCTGTGAAATTTGAGCCATTATCAATGATGATGCTGTGGGGGACACCGTATCGGTGTACGATCCCGGATATGAAGTCTATTACTGGTCCGGATTCGGCCGTTTTGACTGGTTTGGCTTCTATCCGTTTGGTGAACTTGTCAACCATGACCAGTAAGTATTTTTTCTTATGGCTTCCCCCTTTAAGACGTCCGACCATATCCAGCCCCCAGACCGCGAAGGGCCAAGTTATGGGGATCGTTTGGAGAGCGGTAGGGGGCATATGACTCTGATTGGCAAAGAGCTGACAACCGACGCAGTGTTGGACAAGGTCCTGTGCATCCGCTTGGGCCGTCGGCCAATAGAAGCCTGTACGGAAGGCCTTGTTGACTAGTGCTCGAGCCGCGGCGTGGTGTCCACCCAGTCCGGAATGGATTTCAGCCAAGATCTGCCGCCCTTCCTCTTCGGAGATGCACCTTTGTAGCACTCCGGTCGCACTTTTCTTATAGAGTTCCCCTTCGTGGACTTTGTAAGCTTTAGACCGCCGGACGATGCAGTGTGCTTCATTTTGGTCTTCGGGGAGCTCCTGCCTATTTAGGTAGGCCAAGAAAGGCTCAGTCCACGGGCCGATGACGGCCATGATTTTGTGGGCCGAGGATGTTATTTTGGTGGTAGAACCTCCGATTATGTGTGATGGTTCGGAATCTGGGGGTGTGTTCAGATCCGTGCTAGTATTGCCGGACTCCCCTTCCCATACTACGGATGGCTTGAACAACCTTTCCAGGAATATGTTAGGTGGGACAAGGTCGCGTTTAGCACCGATGCGGGCGAGGACATCCGCCGCTTGATTGTTTTCTCGAGCCACATGGTGGAATTCGAGCCCCTCGAACCGAGCTGACTTTTTGAGGACGGCATTACGGTAGGCCGCCATTTTCGGATCCTTGGCATCAAAGTCTCCGTTTATTTGTGATATTGCGATGTTCGAATCCCCGCGCACCTCCAAGCGTTGGATGCCCATAGAGACTACCATCCGAAGACCGTGCAATAGAGCCTCGTATTCGGCTGCATTGTTGGAGTCTGTGTATAATATTTGAAGGACGTACTGGACCGTGTCTCCGGTGGGAGACGCCAGACTACACCGCCCCAATCCGGCCAGCATTTTAGAGTCGTCGAAGTGCATGATCCAGTTTGAGTATGCGCCGTACTCTTTAGGGAGTTCGGCTTCTGTCCATTCGGCGACAAAGTCAGCCAATACTTGCGATTTAATGGCCTGCTGTGGTTTGTATGTTATGTCGAACGGAAGGAGCTCGATGGCCCATTTGACAATCCGGTCCGTAGCGTCGCGGTTGTTTATTATGTCATTGAGTGGTACTTCGGAGGCCACCGTGATCGAACACTCTTGAAAGTAGTGTCGTAGTTTCCGGGATGCCATGTAGACCGTATATGCTATTTTTTGATAGTGTGGGTATCAGGATTTGCATGGGGTTAGGACCGTGGATACGTAATAAACCGGCTTCTGGAGCAGGAATTTGTGTCCGTCAGCCCCTCGTTCCACGACGAGCACTGCGCTTACAACTTGATGTGTTGCAGCTATGTACAACAGCATAGGTTCGCCAATATTTGGCGCTGTTAGTACTGGATTACTGGCCAATAAGGTCTTTATTTCATCCAGTCCGGCTGCGGCTGCATCCGTCCACACGAAGTGTTCGGTGCACCGAAGAAGGCGGTAAAGAGGTAATGCCTTTTCTCCTAACCTGGAGATAAAGCGGCTTAGAGCAGCCACGCATCCGGCTAGTTTCTAGATGTGCTTGACGTCTGTTGGTATAGCCAACTGTGACAGAGCTCGAATCTTTGCCGGATTCGCTTCAATTCCTCTATTGGAAACAACGAAGCCGAGTAGTTTCCCCAAGGGGACGCCGAAAACGCATTTTTCCGGGTTCAGCTTGATGTCGTATGTCCGAAGGTTGTCGAATGTAAGCCTCAAGTCGTCTATTAGGGTTTCGACGTGTCTTGTTTTTATGACCACGTCATCCACATATGCCTCCACTGTTTTGCCAATTTGCTTTTCCAGGCATGTTTGAATCATGCGTTGGTAGGTTGCTCCGGCGTTCTTAAGCCCGAAAGGCATAGTGTTGAAGCAAAAAGGGCCATATGGCATTATGATAGCTGTTGCAGCTTGGTCGGACTCTGCCATCTTTATTTGATGGTATCCAGAGTATGCGTTGAGGAAACATAGCGAATCGTGTCCTGCTGTGGCATCGATGATTTGATCGATGCGAGGGAGGGGAAAGGGATCCTTGGGGCAAGCCTTGTTGAGGTCTTTAAAGTCGACACACAGGCGCCAGGATTTGTCCTTCTTTGGTACCATTACTAGATTTGCCAGCCAATTCGGATGCTTGATATCTCGATGAATCCGCCTCGAGTAGTTTGGCTAGCTCTTCCCCATGGCTTGCCTTTTGGGCTCAAAACCGCCTTAGAGTCTCGCTTGACCGATTTGTATCCTTTAGTATATTGAGGCTGTGTTCGGCCAATTTGCATGGGATGCCCGGCATGTCCGATGGGTGCCAGACGAAAATGTCCCAATTCTCGCGTAAGAAATCTCGCAGTGCGGCGTCCGGATCACTGCCTAGAGTGATGATTCCATTGGGCCCAGGCATTTTAAGCTTCATGTACCCGTAATGGGGTATGGCTTGAAAGCTCGTGAACGCATCCCGCCCTAGAAGGGCGTGGTATCCGCTGCTGAAAGGAGCCACTTGGAATGTGATTTCTTCGGACCTGTAATTTTCCGGGGTGCCGAATACTACATCGAGTGTGATTTTTCCCGCACACTGCGCTTCCCGACTAGGAATGATTCCCCTGAAGGTGGTGCCGCTTTGCTCAATGCGGCCTTTATCAATTTCCATCTTGTTGAGCATTTCTTCATAGATCAAGTTCAATCCACTTCCGCTGTCCTTGAGTACTTTAGTGAGACGAAAGTCGTCCACGATTGGGCTAAGGACCAGAGTGGCCGGTGCCCGGACAGTCTGGAATCGAGGTTCATCACTGGCAATGAAATTTATGGCAGTGTCGTTTCAGGGGTTTATCTTTGCCACATGGCAAATTTCAGCGGAGCTTCGATGAGCTCGCTTGCGCCTATTGTTTGAGGCGAAAGTCTCGAAGATTGTTAATACCATATTGTGTTTGTTGGCGGGATGTTGCTCTGCTTTATGGTTTGCAAGAAGATCCTCGCCACTTTTTGCAACCTGTCGGAGTATCCAACATGCTCTAAGGCTATGAGTTGGTGTTATGTCCGGAGTGCTGTGGAGTTTGCATGGCCCATTGAGCCATCCTTCCAATACGGTTCCCCTCCCTGGGGCGGGCTTTAGTTTCTTGGGGATTGCATCGGCTGACTTACGAGAGTTCGCCCGTTTAGTCCGGACAAAGGTTTTGGTGAGAGCCATACTATCCCAAAATTCTGTTTGGTTTTCAGCGCTTCCATCGCACAAGATTTCAGATTATGGTTGCCAAGTCCACAAAGTGTACTATGTCATGGCGACTTATAGCATTAAGGATTCCTTTGTTCGTGCAGTTTTTTCAGAAGAGTGAGACTACGTCCTCCTCGCGGCAATCCTTGACCTTGTTTAACACAAGGAGGAACCTGGCCTAGTAGCGATGTACTGTCTCCTGGGGCTCTTGCCTGATGCGGGAGAGACGGTTTAAGTCCGGGTGGGTGTTGTCAGCTGAATCTGGATTCTGATCCGATCTAGCACCCAGGGGCATGGGAGGTTTCGAGTCTGCCAGGTCGGGATCCGGAGTATTGCCCAATCTCTTAGGCTCAATGCCCGATCCTAAGACCGGGACCCGGATCATGTCTTCCTTTGAGTAGGTGTTCGGCTCAAGGAGTTCGGTGGTCCGGACATAATTCGTCCTCAAAGTTGAGGGGCCATCCGTGTGTGGTTCCTCCACTACCGCTATCTCATGGGTGGCCAGCGGGGATCCGATGTCCCTTTGGTCGGGTTTAAGCCCGATCCGGTCATAGTCTGTAGCGACTCCCAGAGCGGCGATGCGATCCAAGAGCTCATTAAGGGAGGAGAGCTCCATCGGATCCATCTGTTCGGCAAGTTCCGAACTGATGTGAAGGTTATGCTTGATGACCCGAGAGGCCATCATCGGCGCAACCGCCGAAGGGGCAGCCATGATAAAGCCGCCAAGTCGGAGTGTTTGGCCTACATCCATAGCTCCCCCCGAGGTAATGTTGTCCTTGACGACGAGACGAGCCATCGAGCCTTGCAGCGACGACACAGAGGAACTCTCAATGAAAGCACCAATGTCGGCGGCAAAACCGGCGGATCTCGGGTAGGGGGTCCCGATCTGTGCGTCTAGGCTGATGGTAACAGGAAGCAAGGGACACAAATGTTTACCCAGGTTCGGGCCCTCTCTATGGAGGTAAAACCCTACTTCCTGCTTGGTTAATATTGAAGATATGGGTAGTACAAGAGTAGATCTACCACGAGATCGTAGAGGCTAAACCCTAGAAGCTAGCCTCTGATGGTATGATTGTAATTGTGATCAGCCTTCTAAGGACCAACCTCTCCGGTTTATATAAACACCGGAGGGGGCTAGGGTTTACATGGAGTCAGTTACAAGGAAGGAAATACAACATCCAGATCGCCTGTCGGCGTTCTGGGAACGGGGGTCCCCAGACTTGCCTACCTGCGGCCTGCGGCGTGGCTCAAAAGGGGGCCCAGCACGGCCCATCTTCATCAACACAAGCTCAAGACCCTCGCGAGGGCCAAGCTCATGAGGCGGACCACCAGAGCTTCTCAGCACGACCTCATCAGCTAGCTCGCGAGGAGGCAGAGAGTTCAAGGCGGGGTACCTCACGAGGTGCCCATGATGCAAGCCATGACGACCAAGGGCTCCAGTCGGGCGCCAGCCCGCGCAGTGTCCTCCTTTCCTCTTTGGTGCAAAGGGAGCAAGCGCAGGCGAGAGCATCAAGCAAAGGCATCCAGCCTGTGCAACAAGACCAAGACCAGCCCAACGGCAGGAAGGAAGTCATCAGGAGCCCAAGCAAAGGCCACCACCAGAGCCTTTGACAAAGCGAGGACCAACTTTAGTCAGATAAGTGTACTAGATGTTCCCTTCAAAATGGCTAATTGTTGGCGCCTTCCCGCCAATATTTGGGAAGAGGCCCAGGCCTTTGCCTATAATAGGACTAGCCACCCCGGGAGAGGCATCCAAAGGCACGCAGAGATAGAGGCATCTGGATCCTCACCAAGAAACCAGTAGAGAGAGCGACTGAACTCCTCCTAGCAGTTCATCGCACCAGCCAAGAATGCACTGCGAGGCTGTTCTTCCTTGTATTGTTCATCATTAGCCCAAGAGGCAATCCACCACACCACACACTGGAGTAGGGTATTACACCACAATGGTGGCCTGAACCAGTATAAACCCTGTGTCTCTTGTGTTGTTCCTTTTGTAGTTTAGATCTCAGCGAGCCGACGAGGAACAGGTAGGTAGAGGGTGAAATCTCCGTGCGCACCCCAGTGTTCGAACCTCAAGGGTCTGCCGGAACCCCAGTGTTCATACTCTCATGCGCGTTCGGCGGCTTCCAGCGTCAGCGCCTCCTCATGCTTCTGGAGCTCCGCTGGGTCGCCTGAAGCCACCTTCATCGACGCAAGGGCTGCCTCACGCAGCTCCACCTGCTCCTCCAGTGAGTGGCACCGGGCTAGGAGTTCCCGCGTCCGCTCCTCCGTCGTCTCTCGCCGCCGGTCAGTTTCCCGGGCCTCCTCGGCGGCCCTGGAACGGACCTCCCGGGAGGCTGCCAGCGACGCCTTGGCCTCCTCATCACCAAGATCACGCTGATAGCGCGCGAGGGCGACAGCCGCCTCCAGCTCGCGCCTCTTTGCAACCAGGCGCAGGCCCTCGGCCTCAAGGCGTGCGTCCTCATTAGCGAGCTCTTCACCAAGCAGGCTCACCCGTCAGCCGCCCTCCGGAGAAACCCTTGGCGAAGAGCGCGACGCTCCCTGGCGCGCTCGAGCACGTCTTCCACACTATCATCCTCCCCAAGCGAGCGCCGGGGGGTACGGATCAGCACTCCCCCTCCGGGCAGGGGGCTGGGTGTTGACGCCCTTCAGGCGACCGGGCACGCCTCGCCAGAAGCCCGGCCTCGAGCCAGTACACCCCCAAATGAAGAGCGCAGGGAGTACCCCAGCCAATCACGGTCCATGACCAGACGAGAAGTCCACGGCAGGCTGGCTATGCCACGAGAAGGCTCGCGAAAGAAGGTCGCGAGGCGCTGGGTCGATGGCGCGCCAGATGGTTCGCTCTCCGACCGCCTCACCACAAGGGCTCTACTGCTCGGAGTGCTCGAAGACGATGGAGAGGGCGGAGACAAGGGGGATGGCTCCTCAGTCATCTCCGTGAGCTCGATGGGAAGGGCCCTGCGGAGCAAAGGATTAGGAAAAGCAACGGAAGAATCAGGAGCTGGGAAGGGAGAAGGCTTACTCATCGGTGGCAAAGTACTTCCTACGCTTCAACAGGCGACAAGGGTAATCGTCACCCAGGGCCTCCCTTCTCTTCCGGAGGGCCTCAAAGTCCACGCGGAAGCGACCCAGGAGTTGAGCGCAGGGTCACTTGGCGAGGAAGAAGGCCAAGGCGACCCACGCCCAGGGCGCTCGCGACTTGGCGCGGTCGCCTCACCAAGAAGAGTAGGTGGGGCCTCAGGGGCCCCAGCCGCAGGCGTTGCGGGCGGCTGCTCGCCGCCCTCAGCCACATCAGTGCGGGCCTCAGGAGCTGCTCCCTCATGAGCGCCGTCTGGCGCCGTCACCTCGGCGGAGGCCCCCTCGGCCTCCGGCGTGCCTCCCTGCTCCGCCACTTGAGGAAGAGTCTCCCTGGCCGACTGCAAGGGCGGCCCACCACCATTGGGTTCTCACGAGGCCCCTGGAGGCCAGCGGGGCGTAGCCCCCATTCGTCGAAGATGGGCATCTGCTTCACAAAGTCGTCTCTATTCGAGCAGAGGTACAGCAAGGCCCCCCATGCCGGATGCTGCCGGGGTTGGGGTCCCCAGCCAAGACCAAGAGCACCTTCCTCGGCGCTCCAGCGCCAGTCCTCTTCCCGAGCCTCATACAATCCTCACGCCTACCAAGGCCCACATCCGTGAGAATGGCGTTGGAGAGGGGCAGCGTGGCGAAAGGTGAACTCCTTCACCACCTTGGCGCCGCCACGCCGACCCTCAAGAACTCGGGCGACGCTGATTTAAGATGAGCCGGGAACTCATGAGTGTCTCCTGGCCCCAGCCTGAGTTGGGGACAGCAAGCAAAGATGGCTCCGACAGCAGGGGGCTGGGCACCACTACGTCCACATATAGCCACCGCTCGCGAAACTCAGGTGCGGCCGGAGGAAGACTGAAGTCGATCCCTGAAGCTGCCGTCTCAGGCGCAGCAATGAAGCTCACACACCCCGAGCATTTGGTGGGATCGACAAGGCGCAAAGAGAAGTGGCGCAGCAAGGCAACCGAAGGAAGGATGCCCATCATTGCTTCGCAAACGAAGGCGAAGACCGCGAGAAGGGTAATGGATTCAGGACCCAGATGCATCATATGGATCTGATAGTGGGAGAGCACGGTGTTGAAGAAATCGGTGGGGGGAACTAGTCCCGCCAGGCGTCGGCCGATTTAAATACCGACCTGAGTGACTATCCTGCCGATGGAGAAGCGGACGCGGGCGCCGTCGCCCTCCGCATTCGTTGAAGATGGTGGCCAAAGCCTAGCTGACCTTGCTCAAGCCCTCTCGACTGATTATGATTGACCGGTCGACGGCGGGGGCCGCCAACGACGGTGAGCGAGGCGGCGGCATGGGCTTCTTCCCTCTTCCCTTCTTCGGTGGAGCCATGGCGGCAGAAAGAGGAGGGGGAAAGGTTCGATATTGGATTGGGAGAGGAAGCTGGAGTTCGAGAGGAAGAAGGGCGGGGGACGCTCGGGCAACGAAAAGGGGAGCGGCTTTGTGCGACTACGAGTCCGCCTAGCAAGGCACAAAATAAGGAGGCGTGGGGGAACAGTGCCGCACACGTCTAATCAACCGCCACATGGCTCCCAAGTCCGCAGGCTGTTAGGGCCCGCAGCGCTTCACACTTGCCCTTTTGCCTCTCTGCTCGGCCAAGTCCGGGCGCACCTTGGGCCCAGGGGCTACTATCAGCGTTCTAGGAAAGGGGGTCCCCAGACTTGCCTGCCTGCGGCCTGCGGCATGGCTCAAAAGGGGGCCCAACACGACCCATCTTCATCGACACAAGCTCAAGACCCTCGCGAGGGGCCAAGCCTCATGGGCGGACGCACCAGAGCTTCTCGTGCACGGCCTCATCAGCTAGCTCATGAGGAGGCGGAGAGTTCAAGGCGGGTACCTCACGAGGTGCCCATGATGCAAGCCGTGGCGACCAAGGGCGCCATCAGGCGCCAGCCCCTGACAAGGTCCTCCTTTCCTCTTTGGTGCAAAGGAGCAAGCGAGGCGAGAGCATCAAGCAAAGGCATCCACTTCGTGCAACAAGACCAAGACCAGCCCAACGACAGAAGGAAGTCATTATGGAGCCCAAGCAGGCGTCACCACCAGAGCCTTTGATAGGCGAGGACCAACTTTAGTCAGGATAAGTGTACTAGATGTTCCCCTTCAAAATGGCCAATTGTTGGCGCCCTTCCCGCTCAATATTTGGGAAGAGGCCCAGGGCCTTTGCCTATAAATAGGACTAGCCACCCCCGGGGGAGAGGCATCTGAAAGGCACGCAGAGATAGAGGCATCTGGATCCTCACCAAGAAACCAGTAGAGAGAGCGACTGAACTCCTCCTAGCAGTTCATCGCACCAGCCAAGAACAGACCCTCGTGAGGCTGTTCTTCCTTGTATTGTTCATCATCAGCCCAAGAGGCAATCCACCACACCACACTCTGGAGTAGGGTATTACACCACAATGGTGGCCTGAACCAGTATAAACCCTGTGTCTCTTGTGTTGTTCCTTTCGTAGTTTAGATCTCAGCAAGTTGGCGAGGAACAGGTAGGTAGAGGGCGAAATCTCCGCGCGCACCCCAGTGTTCAAACCTCAAGGGTCTGCTGGAACCCTAAATTCGACATCGGCAAGCTTGCCTTCCACGCCAAGGAGAGTTCCATCCGGACACGGGACGGAGTCTTGAGTCTTGTGTCTTCACGATTCAATAGTCCGGACGATGTATATAGTCCGGCTGTCCGGATACCCCCTAATCCAGGACTCCCTCACCCGCCGCCTGGCGCCGCTCCGCCCCCTAGTGAGGTATCTTTCCTTTTTTTTCTTTCTTTTTTTGTTGCTGTTTTTTGATTTAGGTTAATTAGTTAGTTAATTAGTTTTTTTAGTTTAATTAGTTAGTTGTTTAAGCTACTATACATAGGTTAATTAGTTAGTTAGTTATTTTTTAGGTTAATTACTTAGTTAGTTTTTTAGGTTAATTACTTAGTTAGATAAGCCCATGAACAAGAAAAGAAAAGAAAGAAGACCTAAAAGGACTAAGAGGAGAAAACATAGAAAAAGAAGAAGAAGAAAAAAGAAAACAGGAAAATAAGAAAAGAAGAACTAAAGTCTACTGTCTATCCAAGCCCTGAATTGGTGAGCAAATTTTTGCTTGATTCTATGCTCCAGCAACTTGAGTTCCTCGAAAAAGATTGCTTTCCAGCCTTGGAAAGAAGGTTGAATATGCTCAAAAATTTTGTTCTCAGTTAAGCATAGCACAGTTGTAATCATCTAGTGCAAATGTTTTTCTTCTGAGTAGATTTCTTGTGTTGACCGTGTCATGGAGCAGCATCCAAAAAAATACCTTATGGTTTGGTTAACAAGAGCTTTTCCAGACCCACGAGACTCCGGTCCCAGAGTCTTCGTCCCACGAGATTCTGGTCCTAGAGTCTTCGTCCCACGTGACTCCGGAGACTAGTGGCCATGCACATGGCGAGGACACCTTTTCTGACGATAGTTATAGCGAGGGTGAGCTGGTTGAGGGGGGCAAGAAGGTCTACCAGCATGGTGGTACAAAGCTCCTAGTCGTGCCGGCGACCCACGATCACAGGTGGTTGATTGAGCCTAATGGGGAGAAGAAAGTGCATTTACTCTTTTTTAACCTTTGCCCTTCATGTTTCTTCAAATTAATATCTAATGTGTTGGCCTTGTCATACTACAGGGGTTGGAAATACGCCAATGGTGTCCGCAGGCCAACCAGGTCCTTGGTGTGCTTTGCCGGCACCACTTCCCAGGGTGGGTCATGTTGCCCGGTGAGGGTGGCCGGTTCCACAACTAGCACTAAGCTGGGTGCTGTACGTGGCTGCCCCGGCCCCGCCAGAGGAGAGGGTCGATGGTGTCTTGTGCGGGATGGTGTCCGACATCGTGAGGCGGCGGTTTTGGGTAATTTCTCCTTTACAGAATTAAAAATCAACAGTACCTAGTGATTGTACTAATCAGTGTTGTCTTGTTCGGTTGCAGACCTTCTACAGGTGTCTTGAGGAACATGAGGCGGACGCGGCTATGGTTCTCGAAGCTGAGTGCAAGCGCGTACTTCATAACTTATGACACGAGGCTAGGGTGCAGGCTGTTCGAGACTACTATGCCTCGACTAACATTAGGAGGGCCAAGAAGAAGTGCCGCGCCAAGTATCTGAGTAAGGAGAAGTACATGAAGGTAATTACCTATTCTTAAGGCCTTCTACTTAGTTTCCTTGATTTCATTCGTAGGCGTAGCGCTGAAATTTCTCTTTGCCTAACTTAGGTGCCCTCGAGATGGTGTGTGGACATGATGGACTGTTGGGAGGCGTTGGTGGATAAGTGGTGCTCTCCTCAATGGCTAGCCGTCACACAACAAGGCCAGGGATAAGCGTGCCCAAATGCAAGGTGTGCCACAGCATCAAGGGAGCTCCAACCTGTTTGAGTACGGGGATCACTGAGTATGTGGTTTGAGCCCTTATCGATTCATGCAATTTCATTCTTGATGCTAGCTTGAGCCCTTAACTAATATTTTGTCCCTCTCTTTTAGGCGCAACACAACAAGAAGGAGATGCCAGCGCTGTACAACCTCTATGATGAAGGAAATATGCCCTAAAGGCAATAGTAAAGTTACTATTTATTTCCTTATTTCATGATAAATGTTTATTATTCATGCTAGAATTGTATTAACCGGAAACGTAGTGCATGTGTGAATATGTAGACAAATAGAGTGTCACTAGTATGCCTCTACTTGACTAGCTCGTTAAATCAAAGATGGTTAAGTTTCCTAGCCATAGACATGTATTGTCATTTGATTAACGGGATCACATCATTAGAGAATGATGTGATTGACTTGACCCATTCCGTTAGCTTAGCACTTGATCGTTTATTATGTTGCTATTGCTTTCTTCATGACTTATACATGTTCCTATGACTATGAGATTATGCAACTCCCGTTTACCAAAGGAACACTTTGTGTGCTACCAAACGTCACAACGTATCTGGGTGATTATAAAGGTGCTCTACAGGAGTCTCCGAAGGTACTTGTTGAGTTGGCGTATTTCGAGAATAGGATTTGTCACTCCGATTGTCGGAGAGGTATCTCTGGGCCCTCTCGGTAATGCACATCACTATAAGCCTTGCAAGCAATGTGACTAATGAGTTAGTTGTAGGATGACGCATTACGAAATGAGTAAAGAGACTTGCCGGTAACGAGATTGAACTAGGTATTGGATACCGACGATCGAATCTCGGGCAAGCAACATACCGATGACAAAGGGAAAAACGTATGTGGGAGCCAATATGAGTATCCAGGTTCTGCTATTGGTTATTGACTGGAGACGAGTCTCGGTCATGTTTACATAGTTCTCGAACCCGTAGGGTCCGCACGCTTAACGTTCGGTGACGATCGGTATTATGAGTTTATGTGTTTTGATGTGCCGAAGGTAGATTGGAGTCTCGAATGAGATCGGGGACATGACGAGGAGTCTCGAAATGGTCGAGATGTAAAGATCGATATATTGCACGACTATATTCGGACATCGGAAAGGTTCGGAGTGATTCGGGTATTTATCAGAGTACCGGAGAGTTACGGGAATTCGCCGGGGAGTATATGGGCCTTATTGGGCCTTAGTGGAATAGAGGAGGAAGCCTAGGAGGGGGCGCGCCCCCAAGCCCAATCCGAATTGGGTGAGGGGGCCGACCCCCCTTTCCTTCTTCTCTTCCTCCTCTTTCCTACATCTCCTACTCCAACTTGGAAGGGGGGAATCCTACTCCCGGTGGGAGTAGGAGTCCCCTATGGCGCGCCCAAAAGAGGGCCGGCCCTCCCCCTCCTCTACTCCTTTATATACGGGGGAGGGGGCACCCCATAGACACACAAGTTGATCATTGATCTCTCTTAGTCGTGTGCGGTGCCCCCTCCACCATAATCCACCTCGGTAATATTGTAGCGGTGCTTAGGTGAAGCCCTGCGTCAGTAGCATCATCAACACCATCATCACGCCGTCGTGCTGACGGAACTCTGCCGTGAAGCTCTACTGGATCGTGAGTTCGTGGGACGTCGCCGAGCTGAACGCGTGTAGAACTCGGAGGTGCCGTGCGTTCGGTACTTGGACGGGTCAGATCGTGAAGACGTACGACTACATCCACCGCGTTGTCATAACGCTTTCGCTTACGGTCTAAGAGGGTACGTAGACGACACTCTCCCCTCTCGTTGCTATGCATCACCATGATCTTGCGTGTGCATAGGAATTTTTTTTGAAATTACTACGTTCCCCAACTGTGGCATCCAAGACAGGTTTATGCGTAGATGTTATATGCACTAGTAGAACACAAGTTAGTTGTGGGCGATACAAGTCATACTGCTTACCAGCATGTCATACTTTGGTTTGGCGGTATTGTTGGATGAAGCGGCCCGGACCGACATTACGTGTACGCTTACGCTAGACTGGTTCTACCGACGTGCTTTGCACACAGGTGGCTAGCGGGTGTCAGTTTCTCCAACTTTATTTGAACCGAGTGTGGCTACTCCCGGTCCTTGCGAAGGTTAAAACAACACTAACTTGACGAAATATCATTGTGGTACTTTGATGCGTAGGTAAGAACTGTTCTTGCTCAGCCCGTAGCAGCCACGCAAAACTTGCAACAACAAAGTAGAGGATGTCTAACTTGTTTTTGCAGGGCTTGTTGTGATGTGATATGGTCAAGACGTGATGAGATATAAGTTGTTGCATGAGATAATCATGTTTTGTTGAAGTTATCGGCAATTGGCAGAAGTCTTATGGTTGTCTCTTTATTGCATAAGATGCAAGCACCAAATAATTGCTTTACTTTATCGGTATGCGATAGCAATAGTTGCAAGAGCAATAGTTGGCGAGACGATCATATGATGACACATTGATATAGATCAAGGTGATGGAGATCATGGTGTCATGCCGGTGATGATGGAGATCATGACGATCCTTTGGAGATGGAGATCAAAGGCACAAGATGATGATGGCCATATCATGTTGTTGGGGACCGTTGCAGAAATTAAACAAATTCTACGCATCACCAAGATAAATCTATGGGGTAACTAGCAACGAGAGAGAGGGGAGTGCATCTTCATACCCTTGAAGATCGTGAGTCAGAAGCATTACAAGAACGCGGATGAAGGAGTCGTACTCGTAGCGATTCACATCGCGGTGGATTTCGATCTAAGCGCCGAACAACGGCACCTATGCGTTCAACACACGTGCAGCCCGGTGACGTCTCCCGTGCCTTGATCCAGCAAGGAGGAGGGAGAGGTTGAGGAAGAAGGCTCCAGCAACAGCACGACGACTTGGTGGTGATGGAGTGGCAGTTCTTCGGCAGGGCTTCGCTAAGCTCACGCGGAGGAGGAGAGGTGTTGGGGAGGGGACGGGCTGCGCCTTGGATGTGGTGCTGCACCCCTCCCTCCACCCCTCTATTTATAGGGAGAAGGAGGAAGGGGGCGGGCCCTCTAGATGGGATCTAGAGGGGGGGCGGCGGCCAAGGGGGAGGGGGCTTGCCCCCCAAGCCAAGGGGGGCGCCCCCTTTAGGGTTCCCCCCAACCCTAGGTGCATGGGCCCTAAGGGTGTTGGTGGCGCCCAGCCCACTTGGGGTTGGTTCCCTTCCACCTACAGCCCATAAGGCCCTCCGGGGCTGGTGGAGCCTCCCAGTGGACCCCCGGAACCCCTCTGGTGGTCCCGGTACAATACCGGTATACCCCCGAATATTTCCGGTGACCGTATGATGACTTCCCATATATAAATCTTCACCTCCGGACCTTTCCAGAACTCCTCGCGACGTCCAGGATCTCATCCGGGACTCCGAACAACATTCGGTAATCACATACAAATCTTCCTTATAACCCTAGCGTCATCGAACCTTAAGTGTGTAGACCCTACGGGTTCGGGGATAATGCAGACATGACCGAGACAACTCTCCAGCCAATAACCAACAGCGGGATCTAGATACCCATGCTGACTCCCACATGTTCCACGATGATCTCATCGGATTAACCACGATGTCAAGGATTCAAGTAATCCCGTATACAATTCCCTTCGCCGATCGGTACATTACTTGCCCAAGATTCGATCGTCGGTATCCCAATACCTCGTTCATTCTCGTTACCGGCAAGTCACTTTACTCGTTCCGTAATGCATGATCCCGTGACCAACTACTTAGTCACATTAAGCTCATTATGATGATGCATTACCGAGTGGGCCCAGAGATACCTCTTCGTCATACGGAGTGACAAATCCCAGTCTCGATTCATGCCAACCCAACAGACACTTTCGGAGATACCTGTAGTGCACCTTTATAGCCACCCAGTTACGTTGTGACGTTTGGTACACCCAAAGCATTCCTACGGTATCCGGGATTTGCACGATTTCATGGTCTAAGAAAATGATACTTGACATTAGAAAAGCTTTAGCAAACGAACTACACGATCTTGTGCTATGCTTAGGATTGGGTCTTGTCCATCACATCATTCTCCCAATGATGTGATCCCGTTATCAATGACATCCAATGTCCATAGTCAGGAAACCATGACCATCTATTGATCAACGTTCTAGTCAACTAAAGGCTCACTAGGGACTTGTTGTGGTCTATGTATTCACACATGTATTACAGTTTCCAGTCAATACAATTATAGCATGAACAATGGACAATTATCATGAACAAGGAAATATAATAATAACCATTTTATTATTGCCTCTAGGGCATATTTCCAAGAGTCTCCCACTTGCACTAGAGTCAATAATCTAGTTACATTGTGATGAATCAAACACCCATAGAGTTCTGGTGTTGATCATGTTTTGCTCGTGGAAGAGGTTTAGTCAACGGATCTGCGACATTCAGATCCGTATGCACTTTGCAAATATCTGTGTCTCCATATTGAACATTTTCACGAATGGAGTTGAAGCGACGCTTGATGTGCCTGGTCTTCTTGTGAAACCTGGGCTCCTTGGCAAGGGCAATAGCTCCAGTGTTGTCACAGAAGAGAGTCATCGGTCCCGACGCATTGGGAATAACTCCTGGGTCGGTAATGAACTCCTTCTTCCAGATTGCTTCATGTGCTGCCTCCGAGGCTGCCATGTATTCCACTTCACATGTAGATCCCGCCACAACGCTTAGCTTGCAACTGCACCAGCTTACTGACCCACCATTCAAAATATACACGTATCCGGTTTGTGACTTGGAGTCATCCAGATCTGTGTCGAAGCTAGCATCGACGTAACCCTTTACGACGAGCTCTTCGTCACCTCCATAAACGAGAAACATATCCTTAGTCCTTTTCAGGTACTTCAAGATATTGTTGACCGCTGTCCAGTGTTCCATGACGG
The DNA here is from genome assembly GCA_021437245.1 of Aegilops speltoides. NCBI lineage: Eukaryota > Viridiplantae > Streptophyta > Magnoliopsida > Poales > Poaceae > Aegilops > Aegilops speltoides. The sequence goes on from CM038146.1 coordinate 179,285,408, forward strand.
GATTACTTTGGTACCTCCCTACCAAACTTACGGCAAGGTTTACATCAGGTCTGGTACACAACATGGCATACATAATAGACCCTATGGCTGAGGCATAGGGGATGACACTCATCTTTCTCTATCTTCTGCGTGGTCGGGCTTTGAGCTGAGCTCAATTTCACACCTTGCAATCTGTGCAAGAACCCTTCTTGGACTGATCCATATTGAACTTCTTCAATATCTTATCAAGATATGTGCTTTGTGAAAGACCTATGAGGTGTCTCGATCTATCTCTATAGATCTTGATGCCTAATATGTAAGCAGCTTCTCCAAGGTCCTTCATTGAAAAACACTTATTCAAGTAGGCCTTTATGCTTTCCAAAAGTTCCATATCATTTCCCATCAATAGTATGTCATCCACATATAATATGAGAAATGCTACAGAGCTCCCACTCACTTTCTTGTAAACGCAGGCTTCTCCAAAAGTCTGCATAAACCCAAACGGTTTGATCATTTCATCAAAGCGAATGTTCCAACTCCGAGATGCTTGCACCAGCCCATAGATGGAGCGCTGGAGCTTGCATACCTTGTTAGCATTCTTAGGATCGACATAACCTTCTGGCTGCATCATATAGATGTCTTCCTTAAGGAAGCCATTAAGGAATGCCGTTTTGACGTTCATTTGCCATATCTCATAATCATAGCATGCGGCAATTGCTAACATGATTTGGACAAACTTCAGCTTCGCTACGGGTGAGAAGGTCTCATCGTAGTCAACCCCTTGAACTTGTCGATAACCCTTAGCGACAAGCCGAGCCTTATAGATGGTTACATTACCATCCGCGTCCGTCTTCTTCTTAAAGACCCATTTATTTTCTATCGCTCGCCGATCATCGGGCAAGTCTGTCAAAGTACATACTTTGTTTTCATACATGGATCCTATCTCGGATTGCATGGCTTCAAGCCATTTGTTGGAATCTGGGCCCGCCATCGCTTCTTCATAGTTCGAAGGTTCACCGTTGTCTAACAACATGATTTCCAGGACATGGTTGCCATACCATTCTGGTGTGGAACGTGTCCTTGTGGACCTTCAAAGTTCAGTAGCAACTTGATCCGAAGTACCATGATCATCATTATTAACTTCCTCTCTAGTCGGTGCAGGCACCACAGAAACATCTTCCTGAGCTGCGCTACTTTCCGCTTCAAGAGGCAGTACTTCATCAAGTTCTACTTTCCTCCCACTTACTTCTTTCGAGAGAAACTCTTTCTCCGAAAGGACCCGTTCTTGGCAACAAAGATCTTGCCTTCGGATCTCGAGGTAGAAGGTATACCCAATGGTTTCCTTAGGGTATCCTATGAAGACGATTTTTCCGACTTGGTTTGAGCTTTTCAGTTGAAGTTTCTTGACATAAGCATCACATCCCCAAACTTTTAGAAACGACAGCTTAGGTTTCTTCCCAAACCATAATTCATACAAAGGTCGCCTCAACGGATTTAGACGCTGCCAGATTTAAAGTGAATGTAGCTGTCTCTAGAGCGTATTCCCAAAATGATAGCGGTAAATCGGTAAGAGACATCATAGATCGCACCATATCCAATAGAATGCGATTCGACGTTCGGACACACCGCTTTACCGAGGTTTTCAGCGGCGTGAGTTGTGAAACAATTCCACATTTCCTTAAGTGCGCATTTAAATTCGTGACTCAAATATTCTTCCCCACGATCTGATCGTAAGAACTTTATTTTTTGTCACGTTGATTCTCTACCTCATTCTGAAATTCCTTGAACTTTTCAAAGGTCTCAGACTTGTGTTTCATCAAGTAGACATACCCATATCTACTTAAGTCATCAGTGAGGGTGAGAACATAACGATAGCCTCCGCGAGCCTCAATGCTCATTGGACCACACACATCAGTATGTATGATTTCAAATAAGTTGGTTGCTCTCTCCATTGTTCCGGAGAACGGAGTCTTGGTCATTTTGCCCATGAGGCATGGTTCGCATGTGTCAAATGATTCGTAATCTAGAGACTCCAAAAGTCCATCTGCATGGACCTTCTTCATGCATTTGACACCAATGTGACCAAGGCGGCAGTGCCACAAGTATGTGGGACTATCATTATCAACTTTACCTCTTTTGGTATTCACACTATGAATATGTGTAACATCACATTCGAGATTCATTAAGAATAAACCATTGACCAGTGGGGCATGACCATAAAACATATCTCTCATATAAATAGAACAACCATTATTCTTGGATTTAAATGAGTAGCCATCTCGTATTAAACGAGATCCAGATACAATGTCCATGCTCAAAGCTGGCACTAAATAACAATTATTGAGGTTTAAAACTAATCCTGTAGGTAAATGTAGAGGTAGCGTGCCGACGGCGATTACATTGACCTTGGAACCATTCCCTACGCGCATCGTCACCTCGTCCTTCGCTAGTCTCCGCTTATTCCGCAGCTCCTGCTTTGAGTTACAAATATGAGCAACCGCACCGGTATCAAATACCCAGGAGCTACTACGATTACTGGTTAGGTACACATCAGTAACATGTATATCACATATACCTTTGGTGTTGCCGGCCTTCTTGTCCGCTAAGTACTTGGGGCAGTTCCGCTTCCAGTGTCCATTTTCCTTGCAATAAAAGCACTCAGTCTCAGGTTTGGGTCCATGCTTTGGCTTCTTCCCGGCAACTGGCTTACCGGGCGCGGCAACTCCCTTGACCTTCTTGAAGTTCTTCTTACCCTTGCCTTTCTTGAAACTAGTGGTTTTATTGACCATCGACACTTGATGTTCCTTTTTGATCTCCACCTCCGCTGATTTCAGCACTGAATATACCTGAAGAATGGTTTTCACCATCCCCTGCATATTGAAATTCATCACAAAGCTCTTGTAGCTAGGTGGGAGCAAATGGAGGATTCTGTTTACTACCGCGTCATCCGGGAGATTAACTCCCAGCTGAGATAAGCGGTTGTGCAACCCAGACATTTTGAGTATGTGCTTGCTGATAGAACCATTCTCCTCCATCTTACAACTGTAGAACTTTTTGGAGACTTCATATCTCTCGACCCGGGCATGAGCTTGGAAAACCATTTTCAGCTCTTGGAACATCTCATATGCTCTGTGCTGCTCAAAACACTTTTGGAGCCCTGGTTCTAAGCTGTAAAGCATGCCGCACTGAACCAGGGAGTAATCATCACTACGCGATTGCCAGGCGTTCATAACGTATTGAGTTGCTGGGAAAACGGGTGCTTCACCTAGCGGTGCATCTAGGACATATGCTTTCTTGGCAGCTATGAGGATGATCCTCAAGTTCCGGACCCAGTCCGTATAGTTGCTACCATTGTCTTTCGGCTTGGTTTTCTCTAGGAACGCATTGAAGTAGAGGGCAACATTAGCGTGGGCCATTTGATCTACAAGACATATTGCAAAGATTTTAGACTAAGTTCATGATAATTAAGTTCATCTAATCAAATTATTTAATAAACTCCCACTCAGATAGACATCCCTCTAGTCATCTAAGTGATACATGATCCGAGTAAACTAGGCCGTGTCCGACCATCACGTGAGACAGACTAGTCATCATCGGTGAACATCTTCATGTTGATCGTACCTTCTATATGACTCATGTTTGACCTTTCGGTCTCTTGTGTCCCGAGGCCATGTATGTACATGCTAGGCTCGTCAAGTCAACCTAAGTGTTTTGCATGTGTAAATCTGGCTTACACCCGTTGTATGTGAATGTTAGAATCTATCACACCCGATCATCACGTGGTGCTTCGAAACAACGAACCTTCGCAACGGTGCACAGTTAGGGGAACACTTTCTTGAAATTTTTATGAGGGATCATCTTATTTATGCTACCGTCGTTCTAAGCAAATAAGATGTAAAACATGATAAACATCACATGCAATCAAATAGTGGCATGATATGGCCAATATCATTTTGCTCCTTTTGATCTCCATCTTCGGGGCGCCATGATCATCATCGTCACCGACATGAAACCATGATCTCCATTATCCTGATCTCCATCATCGTGTCTTCATGAAGTTGTCTCGCCAATACTACTATGGCTAACAGTTTAGCAATAAAGTATAGTAATTACATGGCATTGTTCAATGACACGCAGGTCATACAATAAATTAAGACAACTCCTATGGCTCCTGCCAGTTGTCATACTCACCGACATGCAAGTCGTGATTCCTATTACAAGAACATGATCAATCTCATACATCACATATATTTCATTCATCACATCCTTTGGCCATATCACATCACACGGCATATGCTGCAAGAACAAGCTAGACGTCCGCTAATTGTTGTTGCATGTTTTTACGTTGCTGCGGTCTCTAGCAAGAACGTTTCTTACCTATGCCAAAAACCACAACATGATATGCCAATTGCTATTTACCCTTCATAAGGACCCTTTTCATCGAATCCGATCCGACTAAAGTGGGAGAGACAGACACCCGCTAGCCACCTTATGCAACAGGTGCATGTCAGTCGGTGGAACCTGTCTCACGTAAGCGTACATGTAAGGTCGGTTCGGGCCACTTCATCCCACGATGCCGCCGAATCAAGATAAGACTAGTAGTGGCAAGTAAATTGACAAAATCGACGCCTACAATAACTTGTGTTCTACTCGTGCATAGAAACTACGCATAGACCTAGCTCATGATGCCACTGTTGGGGATCGTTGCAAAAATTAAAAAATTTCTACGCATCACCAAGATCAATCTATGGAGTAACTAGCAACGAGGGAGAGGGGAGTGCATCTTCATACCCTTTAAGATCGCAAGTCAAAAGCGTTACAATAACGCAGATGAAGGAGTCGTACTCGTAGCGATTCAGATCGCGGTGGATTCCGATCTAAGCGCCGAACAATGGCACCTCTGCGTTCAACACACGTGCAGCCCGGTGACGCCTCCTGCGCCTTGATCTAGCAAGGAGGAGGGAGAGGTTGAGAAAGAAGGCTCCATCAGCAGCACGACGGCTTGGTGGTGATGGAGTGGTAGTTCTCTGGCAGGGCTTTGCCAAGCTCACGCGGAGGAGGAGACGTGTTGGGGTGGGGAGGGGCTGCGCCTTGGATGTGGTGCTGCACCCCTCCCTCCACCCCAAAATTTATAGGGAGAAGGGGGAAGGGGGGCCAGCCCCTCTATCGGTGTCAAAACCGGCGGATCTCGGGTAGGGGGTCCTGGTCTGTGCATCAAGGCTGATGGTAACAGGAAGCAAGGGACACAGATGTTTACCCAGGTTCCCCTCTCGATCGAGGTAAAACCCTACTTCTTGCTTGATTAATATTGAAGATATGGGTAGTACAAGAGTAGATCTACCACGAGATCATAGAGGCTAAACCCTAAGAGCTAGCCTATGATGGTATGATTGTAATTGTGATCGGCCTTCTAAGGACCAACCTCTCCGGTTTATATAGACACCGGAGAGGGCTAGGGTTTACATGGAGTCGGTTACAAGGAAGGAAACACAATATCCGGATTGCCAAGCTTGTCTTCAACGCAAAGGAGAGTCCCATCCGGACACGGGCCGAAGTCTTGAGTCTTGTATCTTCACGCTTCAATAGTTCAGACGATGTATACAGTCCGGCTGTCTGGATACCCCCTAATCCAGGACTCCCTCAGTAGCCCCTGAACCAGGCTTCAATGACGATGAGTCCGGCGTGCAGTCTTGTCATTGGCATTGCAGGGCAGGTTCCTTCTCCGAATACTCCAAAGTGGTTATCGAACACGTAGACCGTGTCCAGATCTGCAAGATGATCTTCATATGCCGCCGTAGAGAGAATAATATTTCACGAACGCAATCTGCTGACAAACTTTTAGACAACGTGACATGTCATCACGGTCGGATGATTATTCGAACCATTTTCCCACAACCGGCCACATCGCATATTGCAAGGCAGTTTCTTTGACATGTCTTGTCAAAGCAGAGATCGTGTCCCCTTATCACGGGATTCTCATCAATACGAGTATGGGTAATCCTACCACGCCATCAATCGTGGCGCATGGGAAGAAAGTGATTCCCAACGGGCAAGTGGGGAGGCACACCATTTTCGTCGCCTCTATAAAGGGATAAGATTTCCCCATTTTCGCCCACGCCTTCTTCCTCCTTTGCCCACTCCTGCCCCCTCGAGCTCCAGCACCCAAACCCAAGTCTTCTCCACACAGCCAAACATGTCCGGAGCACGAGGCAAGTGGGTGGCTTCCACCGTCAAGGAGAAGCACATCACAAATCTTCGGGTGGCCGGATACTTGGCCGCAGACATAGCGCACCGGCTACCGGACGCCGGGCAGGTTATTCCGACCCCAGGACCCCACGAGAGGGTCGTATTTGTCGCCCACTTCGTCCGTGGACTAGAATTTCCACTCCATCCCTTTGTCCGCGGGCTCATGTTCTACTACGGGCTAGATTTCCATGATCTAGCCCCGAATTTCATCCTCAACATCTTGGCGTTCATCGTCGTATGCGAGGCCTTCCTCCACATCCAGCCTCACTTCGTCCTATGGCTGCAAACTTTCTGCGTGAAGCCGAAGATTGTAAGCGGCCAGCAAGCGGAGTGCGGAGGGGCCATGGTGGGCAAGATGCCTAACGTCACCTGGCTGGACGGTTCGTTTGTGGAGACCATAAAAGGGTGGCTGTCGGGGTGGTTCTACATCACCGAGCCGCGCGACGCCAACTGGGCGGCGGCCCCTGAGTTCCGATCCGGAGCCCCCATGCGGCTCACCTCCTGGGAAAAGAAGGGCCTGTCCTGGGGAGAATCTACGGAGCTGACCGGACTCCAGACCTGCATCAAAAGCATGAAGGACAAGAACATCAAGCTTGTCAACGTGATCCAGGTCATGCTCGTCCGCCAGATTCTACCCTGCCAAAGGCGGGCATTCAATATGTGGGAGTTCGTCCCGGCCGAACACCAGACGCTCCGGAAGCTCTATGACATGACACACAAAGGCACATGGAAGGTGTTGTTCAAGGCCTCCGAAGTACCTCCTCCCACATCCGAGGACCGCGGGCTTCACGCCGCGCGGCCTCCTAGTCAGGTGAGTTCTCAGACTACCACCGGATTCGGTTCTTCCCAATATATTCATGGGAGAGCCTAAAGTAGTTATGCATATTTGTTCAGGATTATGTGTAGACAGCGGAGCAGGTTTACTATCCGGCTCCGTTGCCAGAAGGCCCAGCTGATGCTCTCCTGACAGAGATGATGGTCCCGGCACCGTACAAGGTGCCGGAGAAGAAGGCCGAAAAGAAGGCCCCGGGGACCCGAAAGGGTCTCCGGCGTAAGGTTGTGCCAGAAGCCTCGTCCGAAGACGACGAGGCACACTCCTCCCACGAAGGGGAGGAAGAAGAAGAAGACGCCCCGTCTAGAAAGGATGAGGGGCCCGAGGAGGCGGACCAAGGGGCCGAAAAAGGCCCTCGGTGCAAGGCCGTCATACCTACGTCGTCTGACGATGATGAGATAGATTCCTCCCGCAAAGGCGGGGGGAAGCAAGAATAAATTCTACCTCCCCGCACTGGGGAGGAGAAAAGGAGAAAAGCCGCCCCAGAAGGGGAGGCTGGGGCGTCCAAGAAGGGGAGGGTGTCCCTTCCGGACTACTCCGCCACGGCCGCTCACAGCGAGGAGGGGTGGCTGCCCAGGGGGAAGCCCCTAGTGCGATCGTAAGTGTCCGCACTCTATCATGATTTCACTTCATAGTTTTTGTATTTATGATGCCGAACATATATGCAGTCTGGCCAGGGTTCATCCCGAGGTATCTTCCTCCGGATCCCTGAGCGATTCAGGGATGAATTCGCTTCCGACGGCCACTACTCCTCAACCCGCGGATGACATGGAGGTGTTGTCCCGAAGGCTCCCAGAGCGGGGGGAGGTGACTCTCTAGACGCCCCAAGGCGGGATTCCAGATGCCGGACACGCGGGGTTCAAGATCCCCGCGGATCGTGTCGATGAGAGCCACGGTAAGCCGGGCTCTTAGTCGAACACAGTTCCGGAACCTTCAATGGTTCCGGACTCAGGCGGGCGGCCCCTCGTTAGGGAGGGCAAGCCGTCTGTGTTGAGGACTTCCGCGCCCGAGGCGCCGGATTGTCTGCGAGAAGCGCTTCGCAGTGCTTCAATGGATGAAGAGCACCGCACTCTTATAAGTGCGGTGATTCAGAAGGTTTCATCTGCCAAGAGCGGACTAACCGAAGCCTGCCCAGCCTACTGACAGGCTTTGATGTAAGTAATAAAAATGTATGAGATTACCACCCGATAGGTAGTAGCCCCTGATACTCTATTTGGTGTTCAGGAGGAAAAGCCAAACAGAGGGTCAATTATGATCCGCAGGAGTTTAATAATAAATATCTGTGTGAATAAGCAGGCTGTGTTGCTTGCCACTGCCGCCCGCACAGCCGAGGTTGCCGAACTAAAGCGGGACCTGGAGCAGGCGCAGGGAGAGCTCGACCTCACTAAGAGGCAGCTCAAAGAGAACAAGGCTGAGTGATTCCCCGCTGTTATGTATTTAAGGATAGATAGAATTAGTTAGTCTAACACCAAAGCGTCGTGACCGTGTGACAGGGGCCACCGTCGAAGTGGCATCCGTGAAGAAAGCATTGTCCGAGGCTGAAGACAAGGCAGCCTTGGAATGCAAGGAGCGCGAAAAGCAAAGTGCTAGAGTGGTCGAGGTACATCAAAAGCTCCGGGACCTCGGTAAGAGGTACGAGTCCGTGGAGCATGATCTGAAGATGAAAGAGGCCGAGCTTGCGAAGGCCCTTGTGAGTATAAAAGATGCCAAGGCCGAAGCCGAGAAGGCACATCAGGAAATCCAGGAGGCCAAAAAGATAGCAGCGGGTAAGAAGTTCTTTATGCAAAGCAAACATGTGGAGGAGGCGTTTCTTTTACTTACTCGAATTCGGAGCTCTACAGGGGCATTCGCAGATCTGCCACGCAACGTATCAGACGCTACGGAGTTCTACCGTGCCCAGGAGGGGAGCTCAAAAGAGAAGTTGTTCTGGTCCAGTATGCTAGGGCCGAACACCCAATGCCTCTGAGTGACCAACTTAAGCAGTTGGTCGAACTCCACAGGGCGGCTGAACTGGCTATGAAAGGTTTCATAGTCCGGATGTGGTCTGGTGAGCTCCTGCCCACTAGCTACTTTGGCCTGATCATGCGGATGGTGGATGCCGGTCCGTGGCTTGAAGTGATCAAGCGATCCGTTTGCATTGAAGGTGCCCACCGGGCCTTTGCCCGCGTCAAGGTGCATTGGGGCAAGCTGGATGCGGAGAAGCTGGTGAAGGACGGGCCGCCGGAGGGCAAGGCGCATCGCCATCCCGAGATGTACTATGATGGCATTATGAAGGGTGCTCGTCTCGTGGCCGATGAATGTACCAAGGACACCATTTTAGAATGAATTCACTTCTGTCATGTTTGTAATTTAAAGACGAAGTTACTTGCGCTATTTAGCGCTTTTGTTATTTAAAATATTACCTTACGTGCGGTGTTTATAAAATTCGAAAGTAGGCGATTGTCGGCTTCCGCCTTTACGTAACTAGTCTTTGGGGTGTTCGTGGAAAACCCGGACACTCTTTATCCAAATGTTTGGTCCCTTAAGGAGGTGTCCGGCACAGCGAACAAGGCAATCGGACTATGCGGCTTTATAACTTTCACTTAGCCATAGAAGTCTACAATTTTAAATTTCGGCGAAGCCCCTAGAATCCGGAAGACCGAATTGGGGCGCTATACACGCCTAGATCAGACGAAGCCGATTTAACGCCTAAAGCAGAAAATATTTAAGGATTTTAGGACCTCTAGAACAGCGACCAGCTCTCGCCACATCATGCCGATCAGTTTTCGGCTTTCTCTACTGAGGTGCTCGTCCGGAAGAACCGGGACACAATCGTAGTAGTTCTCCCTACGCTACCTTAGCTGATATAGCGCAACGTAAGGTACCAAAATAAGGGAGCTGGGCTAACCCAACTGTAGACCCAAGACATGATTCAGAGCTGATGCATATAGTGCTATAAGTTTTGGGCGCCGCACTGTTGAAAGTGTTCGGACTTGTATTTCCGTATTATGGGGCGCCATAAGAAGCCCCTGGCAAACTGACCGTACCAAGGTGTACGGATGCAATATCAAATAAACATTTATGAGAAAAAAAATGCTCAAATAAGAATAGTAAGCTGATGCTATATATGATCTCCCATTAATGAATAATACGTTTAAGCGTATGTTTACAATGGATGCATTAAGTGGAGATAAATAGGACTATTTGACATGTCCTATCAAGGGACAGGCTGTGTACAGATAGATAAAGCAGGTATAATGATCGTAAATAAATTCCACCTGGGTATTTCCTTTTGTGCACAACGCCTGTTGCCTCCTTGGTTGTTTCTCCCATGTAAGTCCGGCAATCCGGCTCTTCTGAGGATGCTGCACTAAAGCGATGTCCTGAAAGGTAAAAGGGGAAGATTATGAAGGTATTTGGCGGTTACCCGCACTATTGACTAAGTCGTTGTTGCGCCTCCGCCTATGCCCATGGTATCTTGAGTGCGTAATTGTGTACGCGTGGCACGAATCTTTGCTTTGATGGGGCTTGAGCGAGGCGGACTGCTAATCACGCTCTTGGCATTCGATGATCTGTTGCGAGGTACTCGGACTCGCTTAGCGGTGCTTGAGGTTGTCGTCGCCGGATTGGTGGTTTCTTTGGAGGAGGCCACATTGTACTTCTGGCGCGTGGGCTGCAGTATGCTCTTCTGTACGGAGAGAGCGGTCCATGTTTCCGTTGACTGTTATGACCCCGCGTGGACCTGGCATTTTGAGCTTAAGGTATGCATAATGTGGTACCGAATTGAATCTAGCGAATGCGGTTTATCCGAGCAGTGCGTGGTAACCACTACGGAAAGGGACGATATCGAAGATTAACTCTTCGCTCCGGAAGTTGTCCGGGGATCCGAAGACCACTTCCAATGTTATAGAGCCCGTACAACGGGCCTCTACTCCAGGGATTACACCTTTAAAGGTGGTTTTGGTGGGCTTGATCCTTGAAGGGTCAATGCCCATTTTGCACACTATGTCCTGATAAAGCAGGTTCAGGCTGCTGCCGCCGTCCATAAGGACTCGCGTGAGGTGAAATCCGTCGATGATTGGGTCTAAGACCAATGCGGCTGAACCGCTGTGATGGATGCTAGTAGAATGATCCCTACGATCAAAGGTGATCGGACAAGCTGACCATGGGTTGAATTTGGGGGCGACTGGCTCCATCGCGTAGACGTCCCTTAGTGCTTGCTTCCGTTCCCGCTTGGGGATGTGAGTGGCATAGATCATGTTGACCGTTTTCACCTAGGGAGGTAATTTCTTTTGTCCCCCGTGTTCGGACACCGGGGCTCTTTGTCATCGTTGCTGTGCAGCCCCTTGTCCTTGTTTTCGGCGTTTATTTTGGCGGCCTGTTTGAACACCCAGCAGTCTCTATTGGTGTGGTTGGCTGGCTTGTCCGGGGTGCCATGAATTTGGCACGAGTGCTCCAGTATGCGGTCCAGACTGAACGGTCCCTGATTATTTCTTTTGAACGACTTTTTCCGCTGACCGGACTTGGATCCGCTGAATCCGGTGTTTACTGCCGTGTCTTCAGTGTTGTCGCCGTTGTTCCGTCGCTTATGTCTATTGCGTCGTGGCTTTTCGTTGTTATCGCAGACATCCGAAGTGCCGGAATGTGGCGTGGTGCCGCTGCGAGCCAACCAGCTATCCTCGCCCGCGCAAAAGCGGGTCATTAGTGTTATGAGAGCTGCCATGGACTTAGGTTTTTCCTGACCGAGGTGTCGAGCAAGCCACTCATCACGGATATTATGCTTAAAAGCCGCCAGGGCTTCAGCGTCCGGACAGTCAACTATTTGGTTCTTTTTAGTTAGGAACCGAGTCCAGAATTTCCTGGCTGACTCTCCGGGCTGTTGAGTAATGTGGCTCAGGTCATCAGCGTCTAGTGGTTGCACATATGTGCCCTGGAAGTTGTCGAGGAATGCGTCTTCTAGGTTTTCCCAACTGCCAATGGAATTTCTGCCGACAGCTGTTTAGCGATGCGGGCTGGTCCTTTGAGCTTAAGGGAAGATACTTGATGGTGTGTAGATCATCTCCATGGGCCATATGAATGTGGAGAAGGAAATCTTTGATCCATACTGCGGGGTGTTGTGCCATCGTATGATTCGGCGTTCACGGGTTTGAACCCTTCGAATTCATGATCCATCACTTCGTCGGTGAAGCGGAGGGGTGTCTGGCGCCTGCGTGCGGGCTATGTGGCTACGCAGATTCAATTGAGTGTCAGGTTGCTGTGTTCGGCCCGTCCGGACTTGTTGATGATGTATCCAGCGCGACGGTCATCGTGGCGCGCTGGGGCGCGCCCCTGCGATCCGTAGATCGATCTTGGCTGTCCTACTTTATTTTCCAGAATATCTTGCAGGTCTTGCCTGTTGACCCGGGCCGTAGTGTATTGGCGTGGGGGTGCGGGCTGGTATTCGGGCTGATATCCCGTTTTATCCCGGCCGCGGGGTGGCCGGTCAGCCGTTTGGCGCTCGAGTCCGTATTCCTCGGCTGCAAGGACTTCAGTCCATCTGTCTGTGAGCAGGTCTTGATCAGCTTGGAGTTGCTGCTGCTTCTTCTTCAGGCTCCTCGCAGTGGCTATAAGCCGACGCTTGAATCGCTCCTGCTCCACGGGATCCTCAGGCACGCTGAACTCGTCATCGCCGAGGCTAATCTTGTCTTTGGAGGGGGGCATGTAGTTGTCCTCCTTCGGGTATCCGCCCGTCGCCTGTTCTTCTGGGCTGACCTGCTCATCTTCCTGTTCGGCCTGCTTGAAGGCGAGCTGGTCAGGGTTATATTCCTCTTTGGCGCCATCCGGATTGCTTTTGTCTTCGGGGCCAGTATTGCTGTGGCGGGCCTTGGAGCGGCGCCGACGACGCCCATGCTTTGCTTTTCTTCCTGAGGTGTTATCCTCTGTTGCCTCGTCGCCATTGGTTTCCTTCGGAGTGTCCACCATATATATATCGTATCAGGAGGTGGCCGTCCACTGCCCTGTGAGCGGTGGCTCCTGTAATTCTCCTTCATCATCGTCCATACCGTCGATGTCTTTGGAGTCGAAGTCAAGCACGTCGGTTAAATCATCGACCGTGGCAATGAAGTGGGTGGTGGGTGGGCAACAAATTCCGTCGTCGCCTGCTTCCCACTCAAGCCGGACATAGTTCGGCCCAGAGCCTCTTGACAAAGAGAGAGACTTCAATGAGTTCAGCATGTCGCCAAAGGGCGAGTGCTGAAAGATGTCCGCAGCGGTGAACTCCATTACCGGAGCCCAACAAGGCTCGGTGAGCTCAGGAACGCGCGGACCAGAACCTACAACCGGATACGAATCCGGGGGTCTGGAGTCACAGGCTTCCTCGGAAGTGAGACCTGTGTTCGGCTCCATCGCCGATGAGGGTACGGCCTGCGGGGTGGGGTCTAGCCCTCAGTCCTTAGGCAACGCAACCTGCTCCGGATTTAGATCCGAGGCTTCTGCCGGGGTGATATCCCGAGCATCGTCTGACAGCAGGTCTAAGCCGTGCTCATCGTGACTGTTCGGTGCTCCTGGCGCAGGCCCGAATCCGTCAAAGATCAAGTCTCCACGAATATCCGCTGTGTAGTTCAAGTTTCCGAACCTAACCTAGTGGCCGGGGGCATAGCTGTCGATCTACTCTAGATGGCCAAGCGAATTGGCGCGCAGTGCGAAGCCGCCGAACACGAAGATCTGTCCGGGGAGAAAAGTCTCGCCCTGGACCATGTTGTTGACGATTGGAGGTGCCATCAAGCCCTGTGGCGACGACACAGAGGACCTCTCAATGAAAGCACCAATGTCGGTGTCAAAACCGGCGGATCTCGGGTAGGGGGTTCCGGTCTGTGCGTCAAGGCTGATGGTAACAGGAAGCAAGGGACACAGATGTTTACCCAGGTTCGGGCCCTCTCGATGGAGGTAAAACCCTACTTCCTGCTTGATTAATATTGAAGATATGGGTAGCATAAGAGTAGATCTACCACGAGATCGTAGAGGCTAAACCCTAAGAGCTAGCCTATGATGGTACGATTGTAATTGTGATCAGTCTTCTAAGGACTAACCTCTCCGGTTTATATAGACACCGGAGAGGGCTAGGGTTTACATGGAGTCGGTTACAAGGAAGGAAACACAATATCCGGATTGCCAAGCTTGTCTTCCACGCAAAGGAGAGTCCCATCCGGACACGGGCCGAAGTCTTGAGTCTTGTATCTTCACGCTTCAATAGTCCGAACGATGTATACAGTCCAGCTGTCCGGATACCCCCTAATCCAGGACTCCCTCACCCTCTAGATGGGATCTAGAGGGGGCGGCGGCCAAGGGGGAGGTGGCTCGCCCCCAAGCCAAGGGGGGCACCCCCTTTAGGATTCCCCCCAACCCTAGGCGCATGGTCCCTAAGGGGGGGGGTGGCGCGCAGCCCACTTGGGGCTGGTTCCCTTCCGCCTACAACCCATAAGGCCCTCCGGGGCAGGTGGACTCTCCTGGTGGACCCCCAGAACCCCTCAGATGGTCCCGGTACAAGACCGGTATACCCCCGAATATTTCCGGTGACCGTATGATGACTTCCCATATATAAATCTTCACCTCCGAATCATTTCGGAACTCCTCGTGACGTCTGGGATCTCATCTGGGACTCCGAACAACATTCGGTAATCACATACAAATCTTCCTTATAACCATAGCATCATCGAACCTTAAGTGTGTAGACCCTACGGGTTCGGGAATCATGCAGACATGACCGAGACAGCTCTCCGGCCAATAACCAATAGCGGGATCTGGATACCCATGTTGACTCCCACATGTTCCACGATGATCTCATCGGATGAACCACGATGTCGAGGATTCAAGTAATCCTGTATACAATTCCCTTCGTCGATCGGTACGTTACTTGCCTGAGATTCTATCGTCGGTATCCCAATACCTCATTCAATCTCGTTACCGGCAAGTCACTTTACTCGTTCCGTAATGCATGATCCCGTGACCAACTACTTAGTCACATTGAGCTCATTATGATGATGCATTACTGAGTGGGCCCAGAGATACCTCTCTGTCATACGGAGTGACAAATCCCAGTCTCGATTCATGCCAACCCAACATACACTTTCGGAGATACTTGTAGTGCTCCTTTATAGCCACCCAGTTATGTTGTGACGTTTGGTACACCCAAAGCATTCCTACGGTATCCAGGAGTTGCACGATCTCATGGTCTAAGGAAATGATACTTGACATTAGAAAAGCTTTAGCAAACGAACTACACGATCTTGTGCTATGCTTAGGATTGGGTCTTGTCCATCACATCATTCTCCCAATGATGTGAACCCATTATCAATGACATCCAATGTCCATAGTCAGGAAACCATGACCATCTGTTGATCAACGAGCTAGTCAACTAGAGGCTCACTAGGGACTTGTTGTGGTCTATGTATTCACACATGTATTACGGTTTCCAGTCAATACAATTATAGCATGAACAACAGACAATAATCATGAACAAGGAAATATAATAATAACCATTTTATTATTACCTCTAGGGCATATTTCCAACACATGCCACATATTTTTGATTGCATGTGATGTTTATCTTTTATACATCTTATTTTGCTTAGTTCAGCGATAGCTTTATAAGATGACCCCTTACTAAAAATTTTAAGGTATAAGTGTTCTCCCTGAGTATGCACCTTTGCGATAGTTCTTCGTGCCGAGACACCACGTGATGATCGGGTGTGATAAGCTCTACGTTCAAATAGAACGGGTGTAAGACAGTTTTGCACATACAGAATACTCAGGTTAAACTTGACAAGCCTAGCATATGCAGATATGGCCTCGAAACACTGAGACCGAAAGGACGAGCATGAATTATATAGTAGATATGATCAACATTGTGATGTTCACCATTGAAAACTACTCCATCTCACGTGATGATCGGACTTGGTTTAGTTGATTTGGATCACGTGATCACTTAGATGATTAGATGGATGTCTATCTAAGTGGGAGTTCTTAAGTAATATGATTAATTGAACTTTAATTTATCATGAACTTAGTCCTGATAGCATTTTGCAAATTATGTTGTAGATCAATAGCTCGCGTTGTTGCTTCCCTATGTTTATTTTGATATGTTCCTAGAGAAAAACTATGTTGAAAGATGTTAGTAGCAATGATGCAGATTGGATCCGTGATATGAGGATTATCCTCATTGCTGCACAGAAGAATTATGTCCTTGATGTACTGCTAGGTGATAGACCTATTGCAGGAGCAGATGCAGACGTTATGAACGTTTCACAAAGCTCGGTATGATGACTACTTTATAGTTTAGTGCACCATGCTTTATGGCTTAGAACCGGGACTTCAAAAAAAATTTGAATGCCACGGAGCATATAAGTGTTCCAAGAGTTGAAATTGGTATTTCATACTCATTCCCGTGTCGAAAGGTATGAGACCTTTGACAAGTACTTTGCCTACAAGATGGAGGAGAATAGCTCAACTAGTGAGCATATGCTCAGATTGTCTAGGTACTACAATCGCTTGAATCAAGTGGGAGTTAATCTTCAAGATAAGATAGTGATTGATAGAGTTCTCTAGTCACTATCACTAAGTACCTAGAACTTCATGCTGAACTATAATATGCAAGGGATAATAGAAACGATTCCCAAGCTCTTCGTGATGCTGAAATCGACGAGGGTAGAAATCAAGAAAAGCATCAAGTGTTGATGGTTGACAAGATCACTAGTTTCAAGAAAAGTGCAAACGGGAGATGGGGAACTTCAAGAAGAATAGCAAGCAAGTTGCTCCTCCCATGAAGAAGCTCAAAGATAGACCCAAGCCTGGAACTGAGTGTTTCTACTGCAAAGGAATGGTCCCTAGAAGCGAAACTACCCCAAACGTTTGGCGGGTAAGAAGGATGGCAAAGTAAACAAAGGTATATTTGATATACAGATTATTGATGTTTACATTGCTAGAGTTCATAGTAACCCCTCGGTATTTGATACTAGTTCAGTTACTAAGAGTAGTAACTCGAAACGGGAGTTGCAGAATGAACATAGACTAGTTAAGGGTGAAGTGACGATGTGTGTTGGAAGTGGTTCCAAGATTGATATGATCATCATCGCACACTCCCTATACTTTCGGGATTAGTGTTGAAACCTAAACAAGTGTTATTTGGTGTTTGTGTTGAGCATGAATAACATTTGATCATGTTTATTGCAATATGGTTATTTATTTAAGTTAGAGAATAATTGTTGTTCTGTTTACATGAATAAAACCTTCTATGGTCATACACCCAATGAAAATGGTTTGTTGGATCTTGGTCGTAGTGATACACATATTCATAATATTGAAGCCAAAAGATGCAAAGTTAATAATGATAGTGCAACTTATTTGTGGCACTGCCGTTTAGGTCATATTGGTGTAAAGCGCACGAAGAAACTCCATGCTGATGGGTTTTTGGAATCACTTGATTATGAATCACTTGATGCTTGCGAACCATGCCTCATGGGCAAGATGACTAAAACTCCGTTCTCCGGAACAATGGAGCGAGCAACAAATTTGTTGGAAATCATATATACTGATGTATGTGGTCCAATGAATGTTGAGGCTCGCGGCAGGTATCGTTATTTTCTCACCTTCATAGATGATTTGAGCAGATATGGGTATATGTACTTGATGAAACATAAGTCTGAAACATTTGAAAAAGTTCAAAGAATTTCAGAGTGAAGTGGAAAATCATCATAACAAGAAAATAAAGTTTTCTGCGATTTGATGATGGAGACGAATATTTGAGTTACGAGTTTGGTCTTCAACTAAAACAGTGTGGAATAGTTTCACAAACTCATGCCACCTGGAACACCACATCTTAATGGCGTGTCCGAACGTCATAACCGTACTTTATTGGATATAGTGCAATCTATGATGTCTCTTACTGATTTACCACTATCGTTTTGGGGTTATGCATTAGAGACAGCTGCATTCACGTTAAATGGGGCACCATCTAAATCCGTTGAGACGACACCATATGAACTGTGGTTTGGCAAGAAACCAAAGTTGTCGTTTCTTAAAGTCTGGGGTTGCGATGCTTATGTGAAAAAGTTTCATCCTGATAAGCTCAAACCCAAATCGGAGAAGTGCGCCTTCATAGGATACCCAAAAGTAACTATTGGGTACACCTTCTATCACAGATACGAAGGCAAGATATTCGTTGCTAAGAATGGATCCTTTCTAGAGAAGGAGTTTCTCTCGAAAGAAGTGAGTGGGAGGAAATTAGAACTTGATAAGGTAATTGTACCTTCTCCCGAATTGGAAAATAGTTCATCACAGAAACCAGTTCCAGCGATGGCTACATCGATTAGTGAGGAAGTTAATGATGATGATCATGAAACATCGGATCAAGTTACTACCGAACCTCATAGGTGAACCACAGTAAGATCCGCACCAGAGTGGTACGGTAATCCTGTTCTGGAGGTCATGTTGCTTGACCATGACGAACCTACGAACTATGAAGTAGCGATGATGTGCCCAGATTCCGCGAAATCGCTTGAGGCCATGAAATCTGAGATGGGATCCATGTATGAGAACAAAGTGTGGACTTTGGTTGACTTGCCCGATGATCGGCAAGCCATAGAAAATAAATGGATCTTCAAGAGGAAGACGGACGCTGATAGTTGTGTTACTATCTACAAAGCTCGAATTGTCGAAAAAGGTTGTTGACAAGTTCAAGGTGTTGAATCCAATGAGATTTTTTCACTCGTATCGATGCTTAAAAGTCTATCTGAATCATGTTAGCAGTTGCCGCATTTTATGAAATCTGTCAAATGGATGTCAAAACTGCATTCCTTAATGGATTTCTTAAAGAAGAGTTGTATATGATACAACAAGAAGGTTTTGTCGATCCTAAATGTGCTAACAAAATGTGCAAGCTCCAGCGATCCATCTATGGACTGGTGCAATCATCTCAGAGTTGGAATATACGCTTTGATGAGTTGATCAAAGCAGATAGTTTTATACAGACTTGCGGTGAAGCCTATATTTACAAGAAAGTGAGTGGGAGCACTACAGCATTTCTGATAAGTATATGTGAATGACATATTGTTGATCAGAAATAATGTAGAATTTTCTGGAAAGCATAAAGGAGTATTTGAAAGGAGTTTTTTCAAAGGAAGACCTCGGTGAAGCTGCTTACATATTGAGCATCAAGATCTATAGATATAGATCAAGATGCTTGATAAGTTTTTTCAATGAGTACACACCATGACAAGATTTTGAAGTAGTTCAAAATAGAACATTCAAAGAAAGAGTTCTTGCCTGTGTTACAAGGTGTGAAATTGAGTAAGACTCAAAACCCGACCACGGCAGAAGATAGAAAGAGAATGAAAGTCATTCCCTATGCCTCAGCCGTAGGTTCTATAAACTATGCCATGTTGTGTACCAGATCTATTGTATACCCTACACTGAGTTTAGCAAGGAAGTACAATAGTGATCTAGGAGTAGATCACTAGACAGTAGTCAAAATTATCCTTAGTGGAATAAGTATATGTTTCTCGATTATGGAGGTGAAAAAATGTTCGTCGTAAAGGGTTACGTCGATGCAAGTTTTGACACTGATCCCGATGACTCTAAGTATCAATCTGGATACATATTGAAAGTGGGAGCAACTAGCTAGAGTAGCTCCGTGCAGAGCATTGTTGACATAGAAATTTGCAAAATACATACGGATCTGAATGTGGCAGACCCGTTGACTAAACTTATCTCGCAAGCAAATCATGATCACACCTTAGTACTCTTTGGGTGTTAATCACATAGCGATGTGAACTAGATTATTGACTCTAGTAAACCCTTTGGGAGTTCGTCACGTAAGGATGTGAACTATGGGTGTTAATCACATGGTGATGTGAACTATTGGTGTTAAATCACGTGGCGATGTGAACTAGATTATTGACACTAGTGCAAGTGGGAGACTGAAGGAAATATGCCCTAGAGGCGATAATAAAGTTATTATTTATTTCCTTATTTCATGATAAAATGTTTATTATTCATGCTAGAATTGTATTAATCAGAAACTTAGTACATGTGCGAGTACATAGACAAACAGAGTGTGACTAGTATGCCTCTACTTGACTAGCTCGTTAAATAAAAGATGGTTAAGTTTCCTAGCCATAGACATGAGTTGTCATTTGATTAATGAGATCACATCATTAGAGAATGATGTGATTGAATTGACCCATTCCGTTAGCTTAGCACTTGATCATTTAGTATGTTGCTATTGCTTTCTTCATGACTTATACATGTTCCTATGACTATGAGATTATGCAACTCCCATTTATCGGAGGAACACTTTGTGTGCTACCAAACATCACAATGTAACTGGTTGATTATAAAGGTGCTCTACAGGTGTCTCCGAAGGTACTTGTTGAGTTGGCATATTTTGAGATTAGGATTTGTCACTCCGATTGTCAGAGAGGTATCTCTGGGCCCTCTCGGTAATGCACATCACTATAAGACTTGCAAGCAATGTGACTAATGAGTTAGTTGCGGGATGATGCATTACGGAACGAGTAAAGAGACTTGCCGGTAACGAGATTGAACTAGGTATTGGATACCGATGATCGAATCTCGGGCAAGTAACATACCGATGACAAAGGGAACAACGTACGTTGTTATGCGGTTTGACCGATAAAGATCTTTGTAGAATATGTGGGAGTCAATATGAGCATCCAGGTTCTGCTATTGGTTATTGATCGGAGAGGAGTCTCGGTCATGTCTACATAGTTCTCTAACCTGTAGGGTCCGCACGCTTAACATTCGGTGACGATCGGTATTATGAGTTTATGTGTTTTGGTGTACCGAAGGTAGTTCGGAGTTCCAGATGATATCGGGGACATGACGAGGAGTCTCAAAATGGTCGAGATGTAAAGATCGATATATTGGACGACTATATTCAGACATCGGAAAGGTTCCGAGTTATTCGGGTATTTATCGGAGTACCGGAGAGTTACGGGAATTCGCCGGGAGTATATGGGCCTTATTGGGCCTTAGTGGAATAGAGGAGGAGGAAGCCTAGGAGGGGGCGCCCCCCCAAGCCCAATCCGAATTGGGTGAGGGGGTCGGCCCCCCTTTCCTTCTTCCCTCCCTCCTCTTTCCTACCTCTCCTACTCCAACTTGGAAGCGGGGGAATCCTACTCCCGGTGGGAGTAGGACTCCCCTATGGCGCGCCCAAAAGAGGGCCGGCCCTCCCCCCTCTACTCATTTATATACGGGGGAGGGAGGCACCCCATAGAAACACAAGTTGATCATTGATCTCTCTTAGCCGTGTGCGGTGCCCCCTCCACCATAATCCACCTTGGTAATATCGTAGCGGTGCTTAGGTGAAGCCCTGCGTCAGTAGCATCATCAACACCGTCATCACGCCGTCATGCTGACGGAACTCTCCCGCGAAGCTCTGCTGGATCATGAGTTCGTGGGACGTCACCGAGCTGAACGTGTGCATAACTCGAAGGTGCCGTGCGTTCGGTACTTGGATCGGTCGGATCGTGAAGATGTACGACTACATCAACCGCGTTGTCATAACGCTTCTTCTTACGGTCTGCGAGGGTACGTAGATGACACTCTCCCCTCTCGTTGCTATGCATCACCATGATCTTGCGTGTGCGTAGGAAGTTTTTCTAAAATTACTACGTTCCCCAACATATGCCATGGCCCATAGTGCCCCGTACAAGAAGGCCAAGGCATTCTCTGAGGATGACCTCGATCATCCGGAAAGCTTCACCAACATATCCTCCCACAACAAGCTCGTGAGGTATAGAGATGTTGGGAAGACGAGGAAAGGAGAGGACTCCAACCCGAGCCAGATCCCTTTGATCCAGAGATCATGACGCTATCTGGTGACGGGAGGTACCATGGCTCTATAGCCACTGGGGATGGAATCATACGTTGTCCTAGAACTCTCTGGGAGATCAAGAAGTGCCAAACGAGCTCCGATCCTGAGATACCGCCTCGTCCACGGCCAATGGAGCTCGCCATCGAGGCTAGGGCCCAGCTTTTGGCGGAGGCAAACAAGCAGGCTAAGCAGAGGGAGGGAGTTGGAGGAGAGGACGGCTAGTGTGTTGGAGGCGGAGAGGAAACAGAATGACGTATCTCACTGGGCCCTATACGAGCTCCTCGTGGTAAGTTTCTCTTGTATATTAGCCAAATCATGCACATAATGTTCGTTTCATTACTAAGTAATATGACTGACTCGTGGAACAGTCTGTGTGCGAGAAAAACGGTCAGACCCCTCCGCCGATGCCCCAGATTGGTATAGCGGACACGGTGAGTTTCATTTGAATGTCCGTTAGTTACTAGTATTCACATTTCAGTTGCATCATGCTAACGAGACATTGCAAATGATCTTTGGTGCAACATGCCTCCCGACAAGCATCGACCGATCCTTCTCCGTCTCGCACTGGCGCAACCCCGACCTACCCTTCTCCGTCTGGCATTGGCGCAAACCCGACCGGTCCTTCTACGTCTGGCATTGGCGCAAACCCGACCGGTCCTTCATGAAGGAAATATGCCCTAGAGGCAATAATAAAGTTATTATTTATTTCCTTTTTCACGATAAATGTTTATTATTCATGCTAGAATTGTATTAACCGGAAACTTGACAAGCTCGTTGAATCAAAGATGGTTAAGTTTCCTAGCCATAGACATGAGTTGTCATTTGATTAACGGGATCACATCATTAGAGAATGATGTGATTGACTTGACCCATTCCGTTATCTTAGCACTTGATCGTTTAGTAATGTTGTTATTGCTTTATTCATGACTTACACATGTTCCCTATGACTATGAGATTATGCAACTCCCGTTTACCGGAGGAACACTTTGTGTGCTACCAAACGTCACAACGTAACTGGGTGATTATAAAGGAGCTCTACATGTGTCTCCGAAGGTACTTGTTGAGTTGGCATATTTCGAGATTAGGATTTGTCACTCCGATTGTCGAAGAGGCATCTCTGGGCCCTCTCGGTAATGGACATCACTATAAGCCTTGCAAGCAATGTGACTAATGAGTTAGTTGCGGGATGATGCATTACAGAATGAGTAAAGAGACTTGCCGTTAACGAGATTGAACTAGGTATGATGATACCGACGATCGAATCTCGGGCAAGTAACATACCGATGACAAAGGGAACAATGTATGTTGTTATGCGGTTTGACCGATAAAGATCTTCGTAGAATATGTAGGAGCCAATATGAGCATCCAGGTTCCGCTATTGGTTATTGACCGGAGACGTGTCTCAGTCATGTCTACATAGTTCTCGAACCCGTAGGGTCCGCACGCTTAAACTTAGATGACGGTTGTATTATGAGTTTATGTGTTTTGATGTACCAAAAGTAGTTCGGAGTCCCGGATGTGATCACGGACATGACGAGGAGTCTTGAAATGGTCGAGACATGAAGATTGATATATTGGACGACTATATTCGGACACCGGAATGGTTCTGGGGGTTATCGGATATATACCGGAATACCGGGGGGTTACCGGAACCCCTTGATACGTCTCCAACGTATCTATAATTTTTGATTGCTCCATGCTATATTATCTACTGTTTTGGGCAATATTGGGCATTATTATCCACTTTTATATTATTTTTGGGACTAACCTATTAACCGGAGGCTCAGCCCAGATTTGCTGTTTTATGCCTATTTCAGTGTTTCGAGGAAAAAGAATATCAGACGGAGTCAAAACGGAACGAAATTAACTGGAGAAGTTATTTTTGGAAGGAAACCTATTGGATGGGCTTGGAGTGCATGTCAGGGAAGAAGGGAGGTGCCCACGAGGGTGGGGGGCCCGCCCACCCCCCTGGGGCGCGCTCCCTGCCTCGTATCCCCCCTTCGGTCCACCGACGTACGCCCTGCACCCATATATACCTACGTATAGTAAAACTTCCAGAACAGAAGATAGATCGGGAGTTCTGCCGTCGCAAGCCGCTGTAGCCACCAAAAACCTCTCGGGAGCCCTTTCCGGTGCCCTGTCGGAGGGGGAACCCATCACCGGTGGCCATCTTCATCATCACGGCGCTATCCATGACGAGGAGGGAGTAGTTCACCCTCGGGGCTGAGGGTATGTACCAGTAGCTATGTGTTTGATCTCTCTCTCTCTCTCTCATGTTCTCTCTCGTGTTCCCTCTATGGCCCGATCTTGATGTATCCCGAGCTTTGCTACTGTAGTTGGATCTTATGATGTTTCTCCCCCTCTACTCTCTTGTGATGAATTGAGTTTCCCCTTTGAAGTTATCTTATCGGATTGAGTCTTTTATGAGAACACTTGATGTATGTCTTGCCGTGATTATCTGTGGTGACAATGGGATATCATGTGCCACTTGATGTATGTTTTGGTGATCAACTTGCGGGTTTCGTGACATTGGGAACCTATGCATAGGGGTTGGCACACGTTCTTGGCTCTCCGATAGAAACTTTGGGGCACACTTTGAAGTACGTTGTGTTGGTTGGATGAATCTGAGATTGTGTGATGCATATCGTATAATCATGCCCACGGATACTTGAGGTGACAATGGAGTATCTAGGTGATATTAGGGTTTTGGTTGATTTGTGTCTTAAGGTGTTATTCTAGTACGAACTCTTTTATAGATTGATCCGAAAGAATAACTTTGAGGTAGTTTCGTACCCTACCATAATCTCTACGTTTGTTCTCCGCTATTAGTGGCTTCGAAGTGACTCTTTGTTGCATGTTGAGGGATTGCTATATGATCTATCTATGTTATTATTGTTGAGAGAACTTGCACTAGTGAAAGTATGAACCCTAGGCCTTGTTTCCTATCATTGCAATACCGTTTACGCTCACTTTTATCATTAGTTACCTTGCTGTTTTTATTATTTCATATTACAAAAACCTATATCTACTATCTATTTTGCACTTGTATCACCATCTCTTCGCCGAACTAGTGCACCTATAAAATTTACTATTGTATTGGGTGTGTTGGGAACACAAGAGACTCTTTGCTATTTGGTTGCAGGGTTGTTTGAGAGAGACCATCTTCATCCTACGCCTCCTACGGATTGGTAAACCTTAGGTCATCCACTTGAGGGAAATTTGCTAATGTCCTACAAACCTGTGCACTTGCAGGCCCAACAACGTCTACAACAAGAAGGTTGTGTAGTAGACATCAAGCTCTTTTCTGGCGCCATTGCCGGGGAGGTTAGCGCTTGAAGGTATATCTTTAGATCTTGCAATCGCATCTTTTTGTTTCTTGTTTTATTGCTAGTTTAGTTTATAAAAGAAAACTGCAAAAATATGGAATTAAGGATGCCTCATATGCTTCATCTTTTTAATGTCTTTCGTGAAAATGATGGGAAGGAAAATTGTGCTCAAGTACTAGAAGAAGAATTACATAGAATGCTTGGCATAAAATATGTGAATGATGAACATGATTGCAATGTTGTTAGTATGAATTCCTTGAATATCCATGATGAATGATATGCAAAGCCACAAGCTTGGGGAAGCTATGTTTGATGAAGATGATATTTTTTGTCCCCCAAGCTTTGATGAGCAAATTTACTATGATGAAAGCATGCCTCCTATCTATGATGATTATTGTGATGAAACGTATGCTTTAAAGAATAATGATAACCATGAAACTTGTCAACTTGATCCTAATTATAAATCATATGATAGTTATTTTGTTGAGTTTGCTCCCACTACTATTCATGAGAAAATTTTGCTTATGAGGAGCGTAGTAAATTTTCTATGCTAGTAGATCATGAAAAGAATGCTTTAGGTGCTGGTTACATTGTTGAATTCATTCATAATGCTACTGAAAATTATTATGAGGGAGGAACATATGCTTGTAGGAATTTCAATAATATCAAGTTTCCTCTCTATGTGCTTCAAGTTTTGAAGCTATGCTTGTTTTACCTTCCTATGCTAGTTGATTATCGTTCCCATAAGTTGTTTGCTTATAAAATCCCTATGCATAGGAAGTGGGTTAGACTTAAAAGTGCTAGTCATATGCTTCATGATGCTTCCGTTATGTTTCAATTCTTATCTTTTATGTGAGCATCATTGTCATCATCATGCCTAGCTAGAAAGGCATTAAAGAAAAGCGCTTGTTGGGAGACAACCCAATGCTTATACTTACTGCTTTTGTGTGTTCACATGATTATGCTACTGTAGTAATCATGTTTTATAGCTTTTGTTTCAATAAAGTGCCAAGTAAGACCTTTAGGATGGCTTACGGTGATAGTTGTGTTGATCCTGCTGAAAATCAGAAACTTTTGCACCCAGTAAATTAGTTTTGTTAATTCACAGAAACGTGCTTATGATCTGACTCTTTTTGCTCTCGATTGGTACACGAATTTCTTAGGACTTGCTAATTTGTTAGGATTTTTGGAGTTCTAGAAGTATACGTTTGATACAGATTACTACATACTGTTCTGTTTTTGACAGATTCTGTTTTCTATGTGTTGGTTGCTTATTTTCATGAATCTATGATTAGTATCGGAGGGTATGAACCATAGATAAGTTTGAGTATAGTAGATATTACACAGATATGAATTTAGAATGAGTTAATTACAGTACCAATGTGGTGGTTTTGTTTTCTTTCACTAACGGAGCTTATAAGATTTCCTGTTGAGTTTTGTGTTGTGAAGTTTTCAAGTTTTGGGTAAAGATTTGATGAACTATGTAATAAGGAGTGGCAAGAGGCTAAGCTTGGGGATGCCCAAGGCACCCCAAGGTAATATTAAAGGACAACCAAGAGCCTAAGCTTGGGGATGCCCCGGAAGGCATCCCCTCTTTCGTCTTCGTTCATTGGTAACTTTACTTGGAGCTATATTTTTATTCACCACATGATATGTGTTTTGCTTGGAGCGTCATTTTCTTTTGTTAGTATTAGCTTGCTGTTATTTAGAATAATGTTTTGCATCTTTAGTTTCAATAAAGAAGTCAAGGATAGCCTTTGTCAGGCTTATTTTGCTAGTATACATGTTGCTGTTTGAAAAACAGAAAGTTTACCGCTGTTGCAAAAATTCCCTAGGAAAGTCAGAGAGAGGTATAATGTTGAATCTTTTTGAATATTGAGATCTGATAAATTTATTACAGTGGGAATTTTAGTTCATAATTTTTGGAGTCAGCTAAGTATTGATACTCTTGCATTCTTTACAGATTGTACTGTTTTGGCAGATTGCTGTTATGGTTGCATTGTTTGCATATGTTTGCTTGATTAATGATTCTATTTGAGGATAGGAGTATTAAATATACAGAGGCATTTAGTATGTAATGTTGTATAATTATTTAAGTGATTTGTTACAGTAGAAAATGATAAGGTTTTGCATTGGTTTATACTAACCTATCTCACGAGTTCTTGTTGAGTTTGTTGTGAATGAAGCTTTTGATAAAAAGAGAAACCATGATATGAGAGGAATTAAGGAGACACAAAATCTCAAGCTTGGGGATGCCCAAGGCACCCCAAGATAATATTTCAAGAATTCTCAAGCATCTAAGCTTGGGGATGCCCCTGTAGGCATCCC
This sequence comes from Aegilops speltoides, assembly GCA_021437245.1. Taxonomy (NCBI): domain Eukaryota; kingdom Viridiplantae; phylum Streptophyta; class Magnoliopsida; order Poales; family Poaceae; genus Aegilops; species Aegilops speltoides. The sequence goes on from CM038146.1 coordinate 179,312,967, forward strand.
ACCTTTCTTCTTCAACAACTATCGGTTAGTATCGATTGAGCCTAAGTTTTCGCTTCTTCACATGAGTTGTGCTATCCTTGCAATGCAGTTTTCTTTAGCTTTGCTTGCTGTTTGAATAAAGTATCAAGATCTGAAATTATTAAATGAGAGAGAGTCTTCGCATAGTTGCATAATTATTTAGCTACTCATTGACCTTCACTTATATCTATCGGAGTAGTTTGTCATTTGCTCTAGTGCATCACTTATACCTTTTAGAGCATGGTGGTAGTTTTATTTTGAAGAAATAGATGACCTCTCATACTTCACTTAGATTATTTTGAGAGTCGTTAATAGCATGGTAATTTGCTTAATATTAATATACTTGGTATTCAAGATATGTGAAACTTTCTTATGAGTGCGTTGAATACTAAGAAAAGTTTGATACTTGGAAATTGTTTTGAGATATGGAGGTAGTGATATTAAAGTCATGCTAGTTGGGTGATTATGAATTCAAAGAATGCTTGTGTTGAAGTTAGCAAGTCCCGTAGCATGCACGTATGGTTAAAGTTGTGTAACAAATTTGAAACATGAAGTGTACCTGGCTTGTGCATCCTTATGAGTGGCGGTTGGGGACGAGCGATGGTCTTTTCCTACCAATCTATCCCCCTAGGAGCATGCGTGTAGTACTTGGTTTTTGATGACTTCTAAATTTTAGCAATAAGTATGTAACGCCCCGGTTTCGATGCGCCAGTTGTCTGCCAGTTATTCGCCGTCGTTGCCATGTCATTTGCTTGCGTGTTGCACTTTGCCATGCCATCATATGCATTTCATATCATGTCATCATGTGCATTTCTTTTTGCATACGTGTTCGTCTCATGCATCCGAGCTTTTTCCCCGTTGTCCATTTTGCAATCAGGCGCTCCTATCTCACCCGGCGTCCCCTTCTTGTATCCTTTCGTGTGCGGGTGTTAAACTTTCTCGGAATGGCCCAAGGTTTGCCAAGCGGCCTTGGTATAGCACCGGTAGACCGCTTGTCAAGTTTCGTGCCATTTGGAGGTCGTTTGGTACTCCAACGGTTAATCGGGTAACCGCAAAGCCCTCTTTTGTTGCAGCCCAACACCCCTTCCAAAGTGGCCCAAAACCCACCAAACTCCCCTCCATGCTCTCGGTCGTTTGATCACGATCGCGTGGCCGAAAACCGCACCTCATTTGGACTCTCCTAGCTCCCTCCACCTATATAAACACCCCCTCCCCCGAATTTTCGGATCAATTTCACCCCTAACCCTAGCTTCTTCCTCCTCCCGCCGACGGACACGTCCGCCCGCCGACGGACATGTCCGCTCCGCCGCCCTCCGCCAATCGGCGTCTGCCACATCGCCACCCGGCCACCACAGCGCCGCCATGGCCCCGCCAGCCAGCATGGGCCCGCCAGTTCCAGCGCATCGCCCGCCGCCTCGCGCCTCCCGCCCGTACTGCGCCGCCGCGGCGCTCTCTTCTCCGCCGCCGCCTCCCGGCGTCCTCTCCGCCGCCCGGCAGCGCCGCCGCCGGCGTGCGCCTCGCCGCCCGCCGCCCGGCGGCTGCTTCGCCTCCTCGCCGCGAGCGCCGCCCGCAGCACGCGCCGCCGTTCCCGCCCGCCGCGGCCTCCTTCCAGGCCGCCACCGACCCTTCGACTGCTCGCCGCTGCCGCCCGCGCAGCCGCCCGGCCGCGCGCCTGCCCGCCTCGCGCGTCGCGGCTCCGCCACCGGAGGCTCGCCGGAGCCCACGACCCCGCACCCGCGCCTCCTCCTGTGGCCTCGTCGGAGCCCCACCTCGCCGGCCCCGCCGCCTTCCTCGCCGGAGCTTCGCCGGAGTCAGATCCGGTCCGGCCTGGATCAGATCCACCAGGCCAACCAACCAAACGGCGCGCCGCCCTGAACCACTCCATCCCGCTGGACCGCCCCGTCCCGTTTCCCGCGAGGGTAATTTCCACTAAGTCCCCGGATCTGCTACATAATCATGCCATGTTCATCGCATCACATCTCTGCATCCGTATCTCCGTTTCGTGCGTATAATATGTCAAATTGTTCGCCTCGACGAGTAGATCATTTCATTCCATTGCATCATTTTCATTTGAGCTCATCTTGATGCCCGAAATGCTGTTGGAAGAGTGCATGTTGATGTTAATCTGCTGAAACTGTTATAACTTGCTGTTTTATCATTTTTGCCATGATTGATGTGTGCATCCTATGAGGTTGATGTCTACATGAATGTTGATCTATGCCATGCCATCTTTCCAGGGGTGCCAACCATGTATTTTTGTGAGTTGTGTGCTGAGTGTATCAAGCTTGCTAAGTAGGGTAGTTGCTGTTGCTATTTTCCTGACAGATTCTGTTATATTTTGTTGCTATGTTAACATGCTTCTACTAATCATCCTATGCATAATCTGGAGATGCTCTATAAACATGTTTTGATCTACATGTCTTTCTCTATCCATTCATGCCCTTGGTTGCAATTATAGCCTGCTGGAACATGTTGTAATCTTGCTCCAAAGTTGCTTGAAAATGTTGCTGTCAGCCTGTTAACATTAAGTTCACTTGTTCTCATGTGTTTTCCTAGTGATCCATGCACCCTATGACCTTGCTCTTGCCATGCTTATATTCATAAACATGTCTTCTTACTGTTGGGTGCCTTGCCATGCCATGTATTGCTCTGTGGTGAGTGTTTCAAGCTCACGAACATGCCTACTTATTGTTGTTCCTGCCATGTTTGAATCTGTAATATAACTTGCCATGTTTACATGGGTGCCATCATATCTTCTGATCCTTTTTGGCTCATGGTCAGTAAGGGTCTTTTGATCTATGCATTTAGTAGATTCATGCCATGCCTTTGTTTGCCATGATAAGTTCCTGTAACATGTTGTTTGCTTGATCTGAACATTGCAACTTCGATGTTATTTCGCTAAAGTCTGGCTGTTATTATTTGCAATATCTCCATGTGTTTTTGAGCATGTTCTAGTTGTTTCTGGAGATAGCTCAGTGTTCATGTCTTGTTATGCTTTACGTGTACTTCATGCCCATGTCTTTTGTTATTATGTTGGGGTGCTGTAGCATATTGTTTTGATGCTTGTAAGATGCCTAGTTGCTGTTATGGACAGATTGTTGTTGTGACTTGTATAGAGTGTATGTGTTGCACCGTTGCTCCGTTTTGAGCGTGTTCTATATGAAACTTGCTTGATTTTGCATGTAGCTTCATATTATCATGTTGCATCCATGTTTTGGTGTGTTTGCTTGATGTTTGGGTGCATTTTGCATCAATGCCATGCTTAACTTGTTTTGCTCATATCTTCTAGGCCGTAGCTCCAAATCTAATGAACTTGGTATGTAACTTGACTAGAATTTCGTGTAGATCATCTTGGTGCATCTTAACTTGCTGTTTAACAACTTGAACATAAAGTTTATTCAGTTCTGGACCAATTTCGAAATTTGCATATGAGGACTTACCGGAATTGTTATATGTTGTTCCCGGCCTCATTTAAACTTGCCTTGATGTGTTGTTCTTGTTTGCAGCATCTCTTGCCATGAGTAGCTTCATGTAGCTTTGTCATGCATCATGCTTGTTGTGCATCATGTCTTGTTCATGTGTGGTGTGTTTACCTTGTTGTGTGCTTCTTCTTGTTAGTTCCTGTTTCGTTGCGATCGTGAGGATTTGTTCGTCTTCGCTTGGTTCGTCTTCGTGGCTTCATCCGTTCGTCTTCTTCATGGACTCGTTCTTCTTCCTAGCGGGATTTCAGGCAAGATGACCGCTACCCTGGATCTCACTACTATCATTGCTATGCTAGTTGCTTCGTTCTATCGCTATGCTGCGCTACCTATTACCTGTTTATCAAGCCATCCCATATTGCCATGAACCTCTAACCTTTGACACCTTTCCTATGCAAACCGTTGTTTGGCTATGTTACCGCTTTGCTCAGCCCTCTTATAGCGTTGCTAGCTGCAGTGAAGTTGAAGATTGCTCCATGGTGGACAGGGTTTATGTTGGGATATCACAATATCTCTTATATTATTAATGCATCTATATACTTGGTAAAGGGTGGAAGGCTCGGCCTTATGCCCGGTGTTTTGTTCCACTCTTGCCGCCCTAGTTTCCGTCATACCGGTATTATGTTCCCGGATTTTATGTTCCTAACGCGGTCGGGTGATTTATGGACTCCTGACAGTTCGCTTTGAATAAAACTCCTCCAAAGAAGGCCCAACATTGGTTTTACCATTTTCCTCACCACCACCTACTTTTCCCTTGGGAGTAATTAACCCAAGGGTCATCTTTATTTTAGCCCCCCCGGGTCAATGCTTGTCTAAGTGTTGGTCCAAACCAGAGCCACTTGCGGTGCCGCCCCTAGGCAACTTGGGGTATCGTCGGTTGCCGTAAGTAGTGTTCATCCGGTCGTGGCTCGAGACGAGATCTGCGGCTACTATCGGGATGTCAAGACGCCGGAGGTCTTGCTGGTCTTGTTTTACCATTGTCGAAATGTCTTGTAAACCCGGATTTCGAGACTGATCGGGTCTTCCTGGGAGAAGGTCTATTCCTTCGTTGATCGCGAGAGCTTGTCATGGGCTAAGTTGGGACACCCCTGCAGGGTATAAACTTTCGAGAGCCGTGCCCGCGGTTATGTGGCAGATGGGAATTTGTTAATGTCCGGTTGTAGATAATTTGACACCAGATCCGAATTAAAACGCATCAACCGTGTGTGTAGCCGTGATGGTCTTTTCTCGGCGGAGTCCGGGAAGTGAACACAGTTTCTGGGTTATGTTTGACGTAAGTAGGTGTTCAGGATCACCTCTTGATCATTGCTAGCTTCACGATCGTTCTGCTTGTTCTCTTCTCGCTCTTATTTGCATTGGTTAGCCACCATATCTTGCTTAGCCACTGCTGAAACCTCACCACTTTACCCCTTCCTTTCCCATTAAGCTTTGCTAGTCTTGATACCCATGGTAATGGGATTCTTTGAGTCCTCGTGGCCTCACATTTACTACAACAACGATTCAGGTGTACAGTTATGCGATGATCATGACGCGAGAGCGATGCTTGCTTGCTTTGAGTTCTTCTTCGCTTCTTCGATCGGGGATAGGTTCCGTGTCGGCAGCTGGGCTAGCGTGGTGGATGTCGTTTGAGTTTTGTTTGTGTTTCATCCGTAGTCGGATGGTGCTCTGATGTAAGATGAAAGTGCGTTATATCGACTAGAGGGGGGGTGAATAGGCGATTTTTATGAAATTCTTCACTGAGGAATTTGCCGGTGAGGAAATTCCTTAGCGAAGAACTATTTGCAGCGGAATAAGTACTCAGAGGTAAACATAACAGATTACACACATAGTCGGCATGATGAAATGAAGACTAGAACAAAGGTACGAGAAGCGTAAACACAGGATAACAAGATGAAGACAAACGATCAAGAAATTGAACTGAGGAATTTGTGAAAGTCTTCATCAAAGTCTTCAAGCACGGATATGAACAACATGCAACATGTAATGAGGAAATGAATGAGTTGAGGAAATAGAACCGGTCGGTTGGTGAAGACAATGATTTGGTAGACCAGTTCAACTGCTGTCTCGGTTATACGTCTGGTTGGAGCGGTGAGTATTTAAACTCGAGGACACACAGTCCGGACACCCGATCTCGAGCCGCAACTCAGACACCCAGTCCTCACCGTATTCTCCTTGAACTAAGACCACGAGGCCTCGCCCAATCACTCGTGGTAAGTCTTCAGTGACTTCCAAACCTTCACAGACTTGGTCACTCGGCGATCCACAATTCCTCTTGGATGCTCTAGACCTTGACGCCTAACCGTCTGGAAGAAGCACAGTCTTCAAAGGTAACAAGCGCCGGATCCACGCAGGATCAATTTCTTGATGATGCTCAATCACTTTGGGTTTTGTGGGGTTTGGTTTTGGATTTTCCTCACTTGATGATTTTCGCTCAAAGTCCCGGAGGATGGGTTGCTCTCAAATGACAAGTGTCAAGTTCTCTTGGAGCAGCCAACCAACTAGTGGTTGTAGGGGCGGCTATTTATAGCCTAGGGAGCAGCCCGACATGATAAGACATAAATGCCCTTCAATGATATGACCGTTAGGTGGATAAGATATTTTGGTCCGCCAACAAGACAAAGAACGGTCGGAAATTTGACTTTCAAAGTCCTCGGGGCTATCATGTTCCTCATGTGTAGGCAATTCAGACCTGGCGAATTCCTAACTCCTCGATCGAGCAAAGTCATCGATGACGGAAGAAATGCGTCTCATCCATCAAGAATTTGATTGAACTGTATGAGATTTCCAATGGCTTCACTCGAAGGGATAGGTAGGTGTAGGATTTTGAGTTGAGCATCACATGGAAATTTTTCCTTAGTATTTCCTCGACCCCCTTTAACAGTACGGTGTTTCCAATGACTCAAGAAAGAGAAAATGAAACTACGAAAAAAAAAGTCTTCACGCTTCATATTCCTCGAATGAATATCAAGTCTTCATGGTCACACCAATTTCTTCACTTTCAAAGTCTTCAGAATATCAAAGTCTTCAGTTGAAGAACTTCATTTTTAGGGGTCGACTTTCTCTGTAAATATCAAACTCCTCATAGACTTATAGACCTGTGTACACTCACGAACGCATCAGTTACTTAACCTATAAGTCTTCAATACACCAAAATCACTAAGGGGCACTAGATGCACTTACAATCTCCCCCTTTTTGGTGATTGATGACAACATAGGTTAAGTTTTCAACGGGGATAAACATATGAAGTGTAAATACTGATATTGAGGAATTTGATTGCAAGATATAGAAGAACTCCCCCTGAATATGTGCATAATGAGGAATTTGCTTTTGAGGCAATGCACATTTGAAGATTTGAATCATGGAGATCTCCCCCTATATCTTGTAATTCATACACGCATTAGATACATATACTATGAAGAATTTGAAATGCATGGTGAAATATGGTGCCTGACGAGATTCAGGATGCATGCAATAGTATTAACTAGGAATGAGCATGCGGAATATCACACCAAAAGTTTCAGAGCATAAATATCACATTCAGAGCTTAGTGCTTCAAAAGCATCAGAGCATAACACGTATCAAAATCAGAGCATCAGAAGCACGATCAAAAGTATTAGAGCACAGTGCAAAGTCAGCACAATGCACGATCAAAAGTATCGAGGCACCATCGGTTTAAGATTACAACTCGATCCAATAAAAGTTTGGAAGAACGAGAGTTGTAACTTAATAAAATGCCCATAGTATAAACCCGCTTGAAGACTAACTCAGATTTCTCCCCTTTGTCATCAAATGACCAAAAGGATCAAACCGAGGACTAACGCTCAAGATATTCAAGTTAATGGAGGAGCCCGGCAAGATTGTCGGGTTGGTTGTTGAAGTAGGGCTGCCGCAGTTGTCGCCCAAATCTTCATATTCATCGGGCCAGCGATGAAGAATAAGAGCTAGCCACCAAATCAGGAACTTTGACTCTCTTGAATTTCTTCGAGGTGGTGCAGACCAGTCATAAGCTTCACAAGACCCATAGTCTTCAATTCTTCCGCTGAGTAGACATGATTCGAACAGCCCAGTGCGGTTGAGGGTTTCATGAAGGTAGTCTTGGTTTTCTTCACAGCATTATGCGTTGAGGTCATATTATGAAGAATTGCAGCAAATTGGCGCTTGACCCATTTCGATTGCGATCAACCTTCCGATGAAGACCGAGCAAGAACTCACGATCATCATCACCACAGGGTGCCGTGGCTTGGGGCTGTTTCTTGGTTGAAGTATTTGCGGCAAGATCATGCGTAGCGTAATCGTCATTGGTGGAGTAAGATGCAGCTTTGCTAAACCGACCATCCAATGGACGAGTGCCTTCATCAATTACAGCTGCTGCCTTGCCCTTGTCATCGATGATGAAATTGGTCGCTTGAGGACTTCAATGGGTGGCGAGGAAGCTGCCATGATTGAGTGTCACCTTGTAGTTCGGTGAAGATCTTGCCCTTATGAATCTCATGATCCAAGGCGATATGGCTTCAGCTCAAAAGGTGACATTGCAATATTGGCCGAGTCCTCATGAAGAAATCATGGAAGTTGGTCGAACGCCATGAATGATATTGAAAAGCATGTTCTTCATGATGCCAACGACGTCTTCATCATTTGAGTCGTGGCCTTTGATTGGACTCATAGTCTTCGTCAAGATTCTGTACACAGTCCGAGGCACATATAGCAAATCCTTGACGAGGAATTTGGTTCGAGGGCTTGGCTCGCTTCATTGGCTTCATCAAGACTTGCATGAAGTGATCGACGATTCACGCTCATTGTAGAGGCAACGAGCAGATTCATGGGGAGGATCAAGAGGAAGGACACGAAGCAATTCAGTTGCTGGTGCCTTGTAGTGAGTATTTTCAGTCATCCAATCTAGAACCCATGAGTTGATGTCTTCAGCATCTCCGGTGATGTGCAGGGTGGCATAGAACTGAAGAATGAGTTCTTCATTCCAGTCACAGATATCGGTGCAGAAATTCAACAGCCCTGCATCGTGAAGAACACGGAGTACTGGCTCGAAGCACGGCAGTGATTCCATATCCACATGAGGAATATGCTCATGGTCGAAGATCTTGTCCTTGTCGAATAGCACTGAGGAATAGAAATTTGCTTGTGTTGGAGTCCAGAAGCGTCTTTTCCTCATTCGAGCAGAGTCATAAGGATTGTAGGCAGTGAAGAACACATGCTCAGAAAAGAAATCTTCAGCCTTGAACTTTCGCTTGCTCGAAAACGGATTCTTTGGCTTAGGCAGAGGAATATCTGTTATTTGAAGCACAACCTCAGGAATCGCGATTTCAGGTTCTTCAGGCCGAGAATTTCTGGTTCCTCTCTTTGTGCAGTTTGAGGATTAGCAGTTGGTTCTTCAGCTAGTGGCTGGAATCTCTTCGTTGACAGATGATGTGGGATGAGTTTCTTGAGCCCATTTGAGCAGTAGTAGTCGGTGGTCGAGGAACTTGTTGAAGCGGAGTGAAGAGGGAGTATTGGGGTCTTGACTTTCCCAAAAGTCATCGCTCATTACAGGTGTAGTGCTCCCAATATCCACATCTTCATCTTCTTTTCAATTTCTCAACACCGCCTCTTCACCGTGAACCGAGGCACGGGTGAGGAAGCAACAGGAGTTGAAGGAAAGCTTCCACTTCAATTTCTTCATCAAGCTGTTCTCAAGTAGCAACAAATTGATTTTCTTCATCGATCCGCTTGGGATCGTGTATTCTTCTCCAAAGGAACAATTTCCTTGGATGACATGGAGGAAATGGGAATGGCATCGATAGGATTTTCAATCGAGCTGGTCATTGGCTTCAATTTCTTCGCAGTCAAGAATTTGACTTGGTGATGCCTTCCTTTTCTTCACTCGCAGCTCGTTCTGCAGCCTTTGTCTTCTTCACTTCATAGGCGAAGGAAGAACTGGAGTTGGTGTTGGTGCAGGAGGAGCCGAGGATTGTGGTACAGTTTCTTGAGCACAACCGGTGCAATTGTCCTGTTTCTTCAGATTCTTCAGCGCACCACTAGTGGATGCCCTGGGAATTTCTTCAGCAGCTGGAATGGAGTCATCAGCCCTGGAACTTGTGTTCTCATCAGCACCCTGAAAGTCATCAGCCGTGCTGGCATGTTCTTCAGCCTGAGGATTTTCTTGTTGCGATGAAACTGCAACAGTTGACATTCTCTTCGTCAGAGTGATGAATCTCACCTTGGCTCCTTGCTAGTCAGCATTGTAAGCATCAAAATCCTTGCTGAGTGCTTGGATTTCTGATTGAGCTTTAAGAAGTTCTTCAGGAGTCAAGTTTATGATGTTTTTCCTCAGAAGCTTCTCTTTTCTTGCTTTTGCTCTCTTCAATTCACGAGCCTTTTCAAATTTCCATTTCTCTTGAGAGATGAAATGGTTCAAGATGTGACTTTGACCAGAGTCGATGGCAGATCCGGAAGAGGAGTGTGTGGATCCCGATGCCACAGTCAATGAAGTCTAGGATCTTCTTGGATCCAAAAGCAGAGGCACACTTGTTCATTTGGCTCTAGCGGCCTTGGTCGATCTGTCTCGATGATTTCTTCAAGTTCTTCATCGAGGCTTCATCATCGAGGGAACGTTGAATGCAACTGTTTCTTCTTTGGACTTGGCCGAGGACCGCGTCCAGCAGTTGCTTTTGTCTTCAGCAGAGTGGGACCTGTTGAGGACATTGGTGCAGCTGAGGAACTTGCTGAAACACCAGAAGCAATGGAGAATCCTTGAGTCCTTTGACAAGTTGCAAGATGCACAGGTGTTGAGGACTTGGAGGGAGCTGCTGAGGATTTTGAATGAGCAGCAGCAGTCTGAGGAATTTGCCGTGAGGGCGCAGCTGAGGAACTGGGCCGTGAGGGCGCTGACGGTGAAGCACTTGGCTTGCGTGCAGGCTTCTTTGGCATTGATTTCCTCGGTTTTACGGAGGTCTCAGCAGCAACAGTAGCAGTATCCTCATTGAATTTCCTCACTGCCTCCTTGGCCTGTCTTGCCAATTTGGCTTGGCGCCTGGATCATTCTTCAGGAAAGTCTTCACCACGTTTGACGCTGGTGGGATCAGCGACTTGGCCAGGTGCTAGAGGAGCTCTTGGGCATGGAGGATTCAGAGCGAATTTCCTCATGTACTTAGGAGTGACATAGCGGTATTCTCGCCATTCTCGTGCCCATCTCCTTTCTATTCTCTCAGATCGCACTTTTGCTGGTTCTTGGTTTCCTTGCCAAACTTGGATTCATCGGTGTGCGATGAGTCTGTATATTTCCTCAGAATTTCAAAAGCGATCATGACTTCGGTTTCTTTCCTCCCTTCGTGGTCTCTTGCCTTCGCCATTTTCTTGGTGAGGAATTTGAACAATAGAGCACTCAAGAAGTATGCAGTTTTTCTTCGAGGAACGCTGCAAATGAGTTAAGTTGATGAGAACCTAGTGATTCAAAGCGGACATGAGTACTGTGAGCAGAGTGTAGGTGCGAGGAATTTGGAGAGGTCATATCGTTCTCGTAAGATTTTTCAAAAGAAGCAAGTTTTGAGGAATTTGACCAGTTTGAGCCTTGAGGAATTTCACTAAGTGTTTCGTCTTAGGTTCCAGAGTTGTACAGATCGAAAATCCGCACAATTGAGGAATCTTGAAGAAATGAATGCTTAGGGAGATAAATCAAGAACATATAGTGTGTGAGGTGTTCATATGTGAAGATTTTGAAGAGTAAAAAACACCTTTGAAGATTTTCAGAAGGATTTGAGAATCAACGCGAGTAATAAAAGTGACTTTTAATTACCCGAACTGAAGAACACGACGAACAGAGATGAACTGTAGAGAAGTTCGTCACGTTAGATCTTCCACGCCCTAACTTGGTGGAGGAAGACAACTACGGCGGCGACGGAGTGAAGATTTCCGCGACCGGCGCGAGTACGACGGCGATGAGGTCGAGGCAGTGAAGCTTTTCCTCACCGGCGGTGATGGAGTAGCGGCGGCGCTAGGGTTTGAGGAGAGCTCGAGCGAGAGACAGCGATCGAGCGGAGTAAATGAAGTGAGGAGGGTAAAGGGGGTATTTATAGCCACGGTGAAAAACTGTTCGCCCGAAGATTTTGGACGAACATGCCCCTGCCCTTTCTCCTTCACGCGACGTGTGTCACCCACGTACTGTGCAGATAAGATCGTGTAAGATCGTGGGTGATTAAACTAATACATCGTGGGATGCGGAACGGTTTGAGCGGTAAAACGAAAAACTTGGATAAGATTTGTTTAAAAGTTTCGTTCGCAATTTCTTCAGCTGTCAAGGACCAGTGAAGACTTTGAACGAGTTTCAATCAGAATGTACATGAAGAATTTGTGAATAGATTGGGTTGAGTATAGCATAGAGGGGAAGGGTCCGATCACATTCACTTAGCAGAAATCGCAACTTGAAGAATTAGCAATAAGTGAATGTTGTAGAGGACATAAACTCATATATATATATATAGCCAATGAAGAAAGACGACGGAAATGCTGAAGATTTTGCAAAGTTGAAGAATTTGAAGAACTGAGGAATTTCAAAAATGAGGAAAAACTCAGATTGAAGACTTTCAACTTTTGTGGTGGCGTAGCCACCCATTATAAGAATGATGATTTCAGACACCGCGTACAATTGTCGAGGGTTACGAGAATCAAATTCTTCATTGATTTCTTCACACTTAGAGTGTTATTCTTCATTGATTGAGGAACAACGTTTCTTCATGTGTTGCACATCTAAGTCATCAATTATGCATAAGGGTTAGGATGTGTGTCCTTTTCAAAGAACATTCAAGATTCTAACATATTTAGCTCACACCTCAACTTGCTAAATCTCTTCTCATCCAAGGGCTTGGTGAAGATATCAGCTAGCTGTTCTTGATCTTCACATGCTCGATGGAGATATCGCCTTCAACACATGATCACGAAGAAAATGATGACGAATCTGGATGTGCTTAGTCTTTGAGTGCTGGGCGGGTTGTGAGCAATCTTGATGGCACTCTCGTTGTCGCAGAGGAGAGGCACATTCTTCACGTTGACGCCATAGTCCTTGAGGGTTTGCTTCATCCAAAGCAGCTTGAGCACAAAGATGACCCAGCAGCAATATATTCAGCTTCATCAAGAGACAGCGATACGATTCTGCTTTCTTCGAGGACCAACGGACCAAAGATCGTCAGAAGAAATGACAAGTGCCGGATGTTGACTTGCGGTCCACACGATCACCAAAGATAGTCGAGTCGAGAATATCCAATGAGATCAAAAGCAGAGCCCTTGGGGTACCATAATCCTAGTGTTGGTGTGTGAGCTAGATATCAAGAATATGCTTCACATGCCTTATGGTGTGATTCCTTCGGTGCAGCTTGAAATCGGGCACACATGCAAACACTAAGCATTATATCCGCCTAGATGCACATAGGTACAATAAAGAACCAATCATGGAGCGGTATACCTTGTGATCGAAGTCAGTACCATTTTCATCAGTGCATAGATGACCATTTGTGGGCATAGGAATTTTGACGCCTTTACAATCATGCATGCCGTATTTCCTCAATACATCTTTGAGGTATTTCTCTGAGATATGAATATGCCATTGTCTTTCGATTTAATTTGAAGACCTAAGAAGAATTTCAACTCTCCCATCATAAACATTTGATATTCTTCACTCATCATATAGGCAAATTCATCACTATATCGTTGGTTAGTACAGCCAAAGATAATATCATCAACATATATTTGGCACACAAACAGTTCACCATCATATGATTTAGTAAATAGAGTAGGATCGAGTGAACCGGGTGTGAAGCCATTCTTCACGAAGAATTCCTTGAAGTATCATACCACGCCGAGGGGCTTGCTTGAGGCCATAGAGAGCCTTATTTAGTCTCAAGACTTTGTCGATTCTTGGGATCTTCAAAACACGGGGTTGAGCAACATATACTTCTTCCTCAAGCTTACCATTGAGGAATGCACTTTTCACATCCATTTGATATAAGATGATATCATGATGGTTAGCATAGGCAAGTAAAATGCGAATAGCTTCAAGTCTAGCAACAGGTGCAAAAGTTTCATCGAAATCAATTCCTTCAACCTGTGTGTAGCCTTGAGCTACTAGTCGTGTTTTATTCCTCACAACAAGGCCATTTTCATCTTGCTTGTTGCGGTAGATCCACTTTGTGCCAATGATATTATGCTTGCGAGGATCCAGGCGATTTACCAATTCCGGACATTGTTCAGCTCGAATCGATGTAATTCTTCTTGCATAGCCTGAATCCACTCGGCTCGAAATGCTTCATCTACCTTAGTGGGCTCGAGATGGAGACAAAGGCATAGTGCCCACAAAAGTTAGATAAGTGTGAGGCTTTTGAGCGGGTGAGAGGACCTGGTGCGCTGATGTCATCGATCATCTTCTCCACTTGCACTTCTTTTGCAACACGTGGATGACTTGGTTGTCGCTGAGGATTTTGATCAGCATTTTCTTCAGCACCAATTTCCTCATCATGTTCTTCAGGTGCATCAGCTCGATTTTCTTCACGAACAGGAATGAATTCTTCACCAGATTCTTCAGTAGGAATGACATCCTCAGTTGCCTTGTGCTTAATAGCATCCTCAGGTGTTGGTTCATCTAACACAGAAGGTAGGTGCTCTCTTTGCGAGCCATTAGTTTCATCGAACCGCACATCTACAGTGTCAACAATCTTGTGAAGAACAATGTTGAAGACTCTGAGGTGTGCTGAGTCCTTTCGTAACCAAGCATAAAACCTTCATGTGCTTTCGGTGCAAATTTAGAGTTGTGGTGAGGATCTCTAATCCAACATTTAGCAATCAAGACTTTGAAATAACTCACATTGGGTTTCTTGTCGTTGAGGAGTTCATATGCGATCTTCTTGAAGAATTTGTGAAGATATACTCTGCTGATGATGTGGCAGGCAGTATCAATTGCGTCAATCCAAAAACGCTGAGGCGTTTTGTATTCATCAAGCATAGTGCGAGCCATCTCAACAAGAGTTCTGTTTTTGCGCTCCACGACACCATTTTGCTGAGGAGTATAAGGAGAGCAGATAATTCATGAGTAATACCAAGTTCATAAAGATAGGCATCAAGACCAGAATTCTTGAACTCAGTTCCATTGTCACTTCTGATATGCTTGATCTTCACACCAAAGTTGGTTGAAGCCCTCGAGGAAAATCGTTTGAAGACTTCCTGCATTTCATGTTTGTAAGTAACAATGTGTACCCATGTATATCGAGAATAATCATCAACAATGACAAAACCATATAGAGATGCATCATTAGTGACTACTGAATAATGATTAGGTCGAAGAGGTCCATGTGAAGCAATTGAATGGACGAGTAGTGGTCATGATAGTCTTATTTGGATGCTTGGCCTTGGTCATTTTTCGGCTTCACATGCTCCGCATAAGTGATCCTTGATGAATTTGACATTCTCAATGCCAATGACATGCTTCTTCTTCGCAAGCGTGTTCAAATTCCTCATGCTGCATGACCAAGTCGTCGATGCCATAGCCAGCCTTACGAGGCTTTTGCAAGTAGACACATGGCTGGTTGTGGTCTGAGAGAAATCAACAATATCTGATCTCCTCTCCTAAAGCCTTCAAGACTTTGGAATTGTCACTTCCATAATCACAACACAATGATATTTGCCAAAGACAACAACCATATCAAGATCACAAAGCATTGAGACTGACATGAGATTGTATCCTAAGGATTCAACAAGCATGACTTTGTCCATGTGCTTATCCTTAGAGATAGCAACCTTACCAAGACCCAATACCTGACTTTTGCCTTTGTCAGCAAATATGATATGCTTCAGAGGTGACGGTGATAAAGGAGCATTCATCAATAGATTCTTTTCACCAGTCATGTGATTTGTACACCCACTATCGACGACCCATTCAGTGGTTTTGGGTTGATCATCCTGCAGATGAATTAGTGTAACTTACAATCTCATATGCTTCATCAGTGAAGAATATGATATCAAGTTCATCAGATGAATTTCATCAAGCAGTAAACAGATATAGCAGTATGAGGACGTGTGAAATGAAAGTTCATTTCATCATGATTCGCCTGCGTCCTTTCAGGCATTTTGTCAGGTCCCCAGCAAATTCTTCAGACGTTCGAGCACGTCTGGAGACCTGACCCTGCAGAAGAGATTAGTTCTTTTTCTTCACCACCCACATCTAGAGGGGTGGCAAAGAGTTCATCATCCTGCGAGCACCATGTGAGAAAGGTGGCAAAGATGCCAAACCATTTCGCTTAGCATTGGAGGGGTTAGGGTAAGCATATGAATAAGCAGAGTAATTCTTCGAGGACTTATGAACATAATGGTTTGAAGAATAATGCACATATTCATAGCCCTTAGCTTTACCCTGCGAGACAGATTTGTTTGCATGATAATAATCATATGAGGATTTTGATCCAGTTGAGGAATTTGATCCTCGTGAAGAATTTGGTCCGTATGAGGATTTGGATCCATATGGAGAGTTTGGTCCATATGAAGAATTTGATCTGGGGTTCCTGTTCTTCACTGGTGGTGTCATGAGGACATTCACCTGAAGACTTTCAACACAGCTTTTGGGAACCCAGATTTTCTTCATAGGGAAACCGTTCCTGCAGTTAGTGCCAACATATCTAGCAAATACTTCACCATTCTGATTTTTGAACAGTTTATAGTTGGAGTCAAATGACTCATCGAAGAATGAGGGATTCACATGTAAAGCCACATAAGTTAGATGGATCAATGGAGGTCCCTTTGCAGCAATCCATGAGGTTTTGGGATACCGCGGGTTTCCAATATGTTCCATCGGCATTGATTTCCTCTCAAAGGCAATACCCTCTTTCCTAGGGTTTCTGTTGAGGATCTGCTTTTGAGCACATCACAAAGTGTCGATGCCCTTTGAGGCTTTTGTACATGCTGTCATGTACAATTCCTTCAACCCTGCATTGTCGGTGATACTAGCAAAGTCCTCGATGAGGAATTAGTGATAGCAGAGGCAGATGAAGAATTTGTAACAGTTGAAGCATTTGAACATTTGGTGAAGAATTAGCGATTCACGCTCAATGCACTTTAAGCATGGAGGAACAAATTCTTCCGAGAAGCGCTGATTTGTTGAGCTAGTAATGAATCGCGCTCCTTCGAAGATCTTCATAACACACTCTTAGCTTTTCAAGATCTTCCTTTCTTTGAAGAGCTTCAAGAGAAAGCTTCTCATGATCATCAAGAGGGTATTATGTTGATCTTGAAGGCGTCAAGCTTGGAGTGAATTCTCTCAAGACATTCACCCAAGGCTTTTGATCGATCCATTTCCTTGCGCAACATATTATCACTTCTTTCTAGCATATCTTGAGTTTGTTCTAAAACCGTTTGTTGTTTAGTGGCAACACAAATGAGTTTAGTATAGCAGATTCAATGTCATCATCGATTCATCATTGTCGGACTCATCACTATCGATTCATCATTACAAGACTCGGATGAGGAGCATTCGGTTACCTCAACACCGTTTGCCATAAGACAAGATGCAGAAGATGATGATTCTGGCTCGAAAGTCATCGTTTTGAGAGATTCCTTGAAGTCCTCAAACCAGGGATCATGACAGGTTCGATGACCTTCATAGACATCGAGATTCGGTCCCGAGATGAGCTTCAATTGCCAAGATGCATAATTCGCCCAATTGGTCTCTGGATAGGGGGGAGCAGATGATATCCTTCGCTATGATATCAAGTAGAGTGTACTTGCGAATATCATCAGCATTCGCCATCTTGCATAGATCAGTAAGACCAATCTCAGTGATGGTCCACAGCTCGCTGTTCTTTGCCATGAGGCGCTTCTTCATCATGGCCTTCCACTTGGGATAGTCATGACCGTCAAAGATAGGGCATGTCACTTTCTTCATACCTGCGGTCAACATAACTAGAACTCCAGGCGGTTAAACCAAAATCACACAGAACAAGAGAGTACCTTGCTCTGATACCAATTGAAAGTGCGTTATATCGACTAGAGGGGGGTGAATAGGCGATTTTTATGAAATTCTTCACCGAGGAATTTGCGGTGAGGAAATTCCTTAGCGAAGAACTATTTGCAATGAATAAGTACTCAGAGGTAAACATAACAGATTACACACATAGTCGGCATGATGAAATGAAGACTAGAGCGAGGTACAGAAGCGTAAACACAGGATAACAAGATGAAGACAAACAGATCAAGAAATTGGCGAGGAATTTGTGAAAGTCTTGATCAAAGTCTTCAAGCACGGATATGAACAACATGCAACATGAATGAGGAAATGAATAAGTTGAGGAAATAGAACCGGTCGGTTGGTGAAGACAATGATTTGGTAGACCAGTTCAACTGCTGTCTCGGTTGTACGTCTGGTTGGAGCGACCGAGTATTTAAACTCGAGTACACATAGTCCGGACACCCGTCTCGAGCCGCAATTCAGGACACCCAGTCCTCACCGTATTCTCCTTGAACTAAGACCACGCAGGCCTCGTCCAATCACTCGTGGTAAGTCTTGGTGACTTCCAAACCTTCACAGACTTGGTCACTCGGCGATCCACAATTCCTCTTGGATGCTCTAGACCTTGACGCCTAACCGTCTGGAAGAAGCACAGTCTTCAAAGGTAACAAGCATCGGATCCACGAGGATCAATTTCTTGATGATGCTCAATCACTTTGGGTTTGTGGGGGTTTGGTTTTGGATTTTCCTCACTTGATGATTTTCGCCAAAGTCCTCGGAGGATGGGTTGCTCTCAAATGACAAGTGTCAAGTTCTCTCGAGTAGCCAACCAACTAGTGGTTGTAGGGGCGGCTATTTATAGCCTAGGAGCAGCCCGACATGATAAGACATAAATGCCCTTCAATGATATGACCGTTAGGTGGATAAGATATTTTGGTCCACGGCCAGCAAAGACAAAGAACGGTCGGAAATTTGACTTTCAAAGTCCTCGGGGCTATCATGTTCCTCATGTGTAGGCAATTCGCACTAGCGAATTCCTAACTCTCGATCGAGCAAAGTCATCGATGACTGTAAGAACTGCGTCTCATCCATCAAGAATTTGACTGAATCAGTATGAGATTTCCAATGGCTTCACTCGAAGGGATAGGTAGGTGTAGGATTTTGAGTTGAGCATCACATGGAAAATTTTCCTTAGTATTTCCTCGTCCCCCTTTAACAGTACGGTGTTTCCTATGACTCAAGAAAGAGAAAATGAAACTACGAAAACAAAAGTCTTCACACTTCATATTCCTCGAATGAATATCAAGTCTTCATGGTCACACCAATTTCTTCACTTTCAAAGTCTTCAGAAAGTCTTCAGAATATCAAAGTCTTCAGTTGAAGAACTTCATTTTTAGGGGTCGACTTTCTCTGTAAATATCAAACTCCTCATAGACTTATAGACCTGTGTACACTCACGAACGCATCAGTTACTTAACCTATAAGTCTTCAATACACCAAAATCACTAAGGGGCACTAGATGCACTTACAATTGTATTCATGTGGCATTGTATGCCTTATGTATGTATCCCCATCTATTATGTAATGTTGATGTAATGATATCCACCTTGCAAAAGCGTCTCAATATGCGGGTCTATCCTTCGTGGGACCTTCGAGTTCCTTTTGGATAGGGTCGCATATTGGGCGTGACAAAGTATATGAGTTCTTTTGACTAATGTTGAGTCCATGGATTATACGCACTTTTACCTTTCCACTATTGCTAGCCTCTTCGGTACCGTGCATTGCCCTTTCTCACCTTGAGAGTTGGTGCAAACTTCGCCGGTGCATCCAAACCCCGTGATACGATACGCTCTATCACACATAAACCTCCTTATATCTTCCTCAAAACAGCCACCATACCTACCTATTATGGCATTTCCATAGCCATTCCGAGATATTGCCATGCAACTTTCCACCATCCCGTTCATCGTCATCATGACATATATTACTTTTGTCATATTGCCATTGCATGATAATGTAGTTGACATCGTATTTGTGGCAAAGCCACCATGCATTATTTTTCATACATGTCACTCTTGATTCATTGCACCATCCCGGTACACCACCGGAGGCATTCATATAGAGTCATATCTTGTTCTAAGTTTCGAGTTGTAATCCTTATGTTGTAATCAATAGAAGTGTGATGATCATCATTATTAGAGCATTGCCCAAAAAGAAAAAAAAAAGAAAAAAAAAAGAAGAAAGGCCAAAAGGAAAAAAAAAGAAAGGCCCAAAAAAAAAGAAAAAAAAGAAAAAAAAGAAATGAAATAAAAAGGGCAATGCTATTATCTCTTTTTCCACACTTGTGCTTCAAAGTAGCACCTTGTTCTTCATATAGTGAGTCTCATATATTGTGCTTCAAAGTAGGACCTTGTTCTTCATGTAGTGAATCTCATAAGTTGTCTTTTTATACTAGTGGGAATTTTTCATTATAGAACTTGGCTTGTATATTCCTACGATGGGCTTCCTCAAATGCCCTAGGTCTTCGTGAGCAAGCGAGTTGGATGCACACCCACTAGTTTTCTTTTGTTGAGCATTCATAGCTCTAGTGCATCCGTTGCATGGCAATACCTACTCCTCATGTTGACATCAATTGATGGGCATCTCCATAGCCCGTTGATTATCCTCGTCAATGTGAGACTTTCTCCTTCTTTGTCTTCTCCACACAATCCCCATCATCATATTCTATTCCACCCATAGTGCTATATCCATGGCTCACGCTCATGTATTGCGTGAAGGTTGAAAAAGTTTGAGATTATTTAAGTATGAAACAATTGCTTGGCTTGTCATCGGGGGTATAGAAGTTGGGAACATCTTTGTGTGATGAAAATGGAGCATAGCCTAACTATATGATTTTGTAGGGATAAACTTTCTTTTGCCATGTTATTTTGAGAAGACATGATTACTTCGATTAGTATGCTTGAAGTGTTACTATTTCTTTTATCAATATGAACTTTTGTCTTGAATCTTTCGAATCTGAAATTCATATCACAGGTAAGAAGAATTACAATGAAATTATGCCAAGTAGCATTCCACATCAAAAATTATCTTTTTTATCATTTACCTACTCGAGGACGAGCAGCAATTAAGCTTGGGGATGCTTGATACGTCTCCAACGTATCTATAATTTTTGATTGCACAATGCTATATTATCTACTGTTTTGGGCAATATTGGCTTTATTATCCACTTTTATATTATTTTTGGGACTAACCTATTAACCGGAGGCCCAGCCCAGATTTGCTGTTTTATGCCTATTTTAGTGTTTCGAGGAAAAAGAATATCAGACGGAGTCAAAATGGAACGAAATCAACTAAGGAAGTTATTTTTGGAAGGAAACCTACCGGATGGGCTTGGAGTGCACGTCAGGGAAGAAGGGAGGTGCCCACGAGGGTGGGGGGCGCGCCCCCTACCTCGTGGCCCCCCCTTGGGTCCACCGACGTAACCCCTGCACCCATATATACCTACGTATCGTAAAACTTCCATAACAGAAGATAGAGCGGGAGTTCCGCCGCCGCAAGCCTCTGTAGCCACCAAAAACCTCTCGGGAGCCCTTTCTAGTGCCCTGCCGGAGGGGGAACCGATCACCGGTGGCCATCTTCATCATCACGGCGCTATCCATGACGAGGAGGGAGTAGTTCACCCTTGGGGCTGAGGGTATGTACCGGTAGCTATGTGTTTGATCTCTCTCTCTCTCTCTCTCATGTTCCCTTTATGGCACGATCTTGATGTATCCCGAGCTTTGCTATTGTAGTTGGATCTTATGATATTTCTCCCCCTCTACTCTCTTGTGATGAATTGAGTTTCCCCTTTGAAGTTATCTTATCAGATTGAGTCTTTTATGAGAACACTTGATGTATGTCTTGCCGTGATTATCTGTGGTGACAATGGGATATCATGTGCCACTTGATGTATGTTTTGGTGATCAACTTGCGGGTTTCGTGACATTGGGAACCTATGCATAGGGGTTGGCACACGTTCTTGACTCTCCTATAGAAACTTTGGGGCACTCTTTGAAGTACTTTGTGTTGGTTGGATGAATCTGAGATTGTGTATCGTATAATCATGCCCACGGATACTTGAGGTGACAATGGAGTATCTAGGTGACATTAGGGTTTTGGTTGATTTGTGTCTTAAGGTGTTATTCTAGTACGAATTCTTTTATAGATTGATCCGAAAGAATAACTTTGAGGTGGTTTCGTACCCTACCATAATCTCTACGTTTGTTCTCCGCTATTAGTGGCTTCGGAGTGACTCTTTGTTGCATGTTGAGGGATTGTTATATGATCTATCTATGTTATTATTGTTGAGAGAACTTACACTAGTGAAAGTATGAACCCTAGGCCTTGTTTCCTATCATTGCAATACCATTTACGCTCACTTTTATCAATAGTTACCTTGCTGTTTTTATTATTTCAGATTACAAAAACCTATATCTACTATCTATTTTGCACTTGTATCACCATCTCTTCGCCGAACTAGTGCACCTATACAATTACTATTGTATTGGGTGTGTTGGGGACACAAGAGACTCTTCGCTATTTGGTTGCAGAGTTGTTTGAGAGAGACCATTTTCATCCTACGCCTCCTACGGATTGATAAACCTTAGGTCATCCACTTGAGGGAAATTTGCTACTGTCCTACAAACATGTGCACTTGCAGGCCCAACAACGTCTACAAGAAGAAGGTTGTGTAGTAGACATCACCCCCCGAGGGGTTAATGGGCCTCATGGGCCCTAAGTGGAGCAGAGGAGGGGCGGCCAGGGCAGGCCGCGCGCCCCCTCACCCTCTAGTCCGAACAGGACAAGGAGGGGGGCGGCACCCCCCCTTTCCTTCCTCTCCTCTCTCCCCTTCCTTCCCCTCTCCTGCTTGAACATGGAAAGGATGGACTCCTACTCCCGATGGGAGTAGGACTACTCCCTGGCGCGCCCTTCCCTGGCCGGCCGCCCCTTCCCCTTGGTCCTTTATATACGGGGACAGGGGGGTACCTCTAGACACAACAATTTATCGTTGATCTCTTAGCCATGTGCGGTGCCCCCCTCCACCATATTCCACCTCGATAATATCGTAGCGGTGCTTAGGCGAAGCCCTGCGTCGGTAGAACATCATCATCGTCACCACGCCATCGTGCTGACGAAACTCTCCCTCAAAGCTTGGCTGGATCGGAGTTCAAGGGACGTCATCGAGCTGAACATGTGCTGAACTCGGAGGTGTCGTGCGTTCGGTACTTGATCAGTCAGATCGTGAAGACGTACGACTACATCAACCGCATTGTGCTAACGCTTCCGCTTATGGTCTACAAGGATACGTGGACACACTCTCCCCTCTCGTTGCTATGCATCACCATGATCTTGCGTGTGCGTAGGAAAATTTTGAAATTACTATGTTCCCTAACAGTGGCATCCGAGCCTGGTTTTGTGCGTAGATGTTATATGCACGAGTAGAACACAAGTGAGTTGTGGGCGATACAAGTCATACTGCTTACTAGCATGTCATACTTTGGTTCGATGGTATTGTTGGATGAAGCGGCCCGGACCGACATTACACGTACGCTTACGCGAGACTGGTTCTACCGACGTGCTTTGCACACAGGTGGCTGGCGGGTGTCAGTTTCTCCAACTTTAGTCGAACTGAGTGTGGCTACGCCCAGTCCTTGAGAAGGTTAAAATAGCACTAACTTAACAAACTATCATTGTGGTTTTGATGCGTAGGTACGAACGGTTCTTGCTCAGCCCGTAGCAGCCACATAAAACTTGCAACAACAAAGTAGAGGACGTCTAACTTGTTTTTGTAGGGCATGTTGTGATGTGATATGGTCAAGACGTGATGCTATATTTTATTGTATGAGATGATCATGTTTGGTAACCAAGTTCTCGACAACTGGCAGGAGCCATATGGTTGTCGCTTTATTGTATGCACTGAAATCGCCATGTAATTGCTTTACTTTATCACTAAGCGGTAGCGATAGTCGTAGAAGCAATAGGTGGCGAAACGACAATGATGCTATGATGAAGATCAAGGTGTCGCGCCGGTGACGATGGTGATCATGACGGTGCTTCGGAGATGGAGATCACAAGCACAAGATGATGATGGCCATATCATATCACTTATATTGATTGCATGTGATGTTTATCCTTTATGCATCTTATTTTGCTTTGATTGATGGTAGCTTTATAAGATGATCTCTAACTAAATTTCAAGGTATAAGTGTTCTCCCTGAGTATGCACCGTTGCGAAAGTTCTTCGTGCTGAGACACCACGTGATGATCGGGTGTGATAGGCTCTACGTTCAAATATAACGGGTGCAAAATAGTTGCACACGCAGAATACTCAGGTTAAACTTGACGAGCCTAGCATATACAGATATGGCCTCAGAACACTGAGACCGAAAGGTCGAGACTGAATCGTATAGTAGATATGATCAACATAGTGATGTTCACCATTGAAAACTACTCCATCTCACGTGATGATCGGACATGGTTTAGTTGATTTGGATCACGTGATCACTTAGATGATTGGAGAGATGTCTATCTAAGTGGGAGTTCTTAAGTAATGTGATTAATTGAACTTTAATTTATCATGAACTTAGTCCTGATTGTATTTTGCAAATAATGTTGTAGATCAATAGCTCGCGTTGTTGCTTCCCTATGTTTTATATGTGTTCCTAGAGAAAACTAAGTTGAAAAATGATAGTAGCAATGATGCGGACTGGGTCCGTGATCTGAGGTTTATCCTCATTGCTGCACAGAAGAATTTTTTCCTTGATGCACCGCTAGGTGACAGACCTATTGCAGGAGCGGATCTGGGCGTTATGAATGTTTGGCTAGCTCAATATGATGACTACTTGATAGTTTAGTGCACCATGCTTAATGGCTTAGAATCGGGACTTCAAAGACGTTTTGAACGTCATGGACCATATGAGATGTTCCAGGAGTTGAAGTTAATATTTCAAGAAAATACCCGAGTTGAGAGATATGAAGTCTCTAACAAGTTCTATAGCTAAAAGATGGAGCAGAATTGCTCAACTAGTGAGCACCTGCTCAGATTGTCTGGGTACTACAATTACTTGAATCAAGTGGGAGTTAATCTTCCATATAAGATATTGATTGACAGAGTTCTCTAGTCACCATCACCAAGTTACTAGAACTTCGTGATGAACTATAGTATGCAAGGGATGACAAAAATGATTCCCGAGCTCTTCGTGATGTTGAAATTGATGAAGGTAGAAATCAAGAAAGAGCATCAAGTGTTGATGATTAAAAAGACCACTAGTTTCAAGAAAAGGGCAAAGGGAAAGAAAGGGAATTTCAAGTAGAATGACAAGCAAGTTTTCACTTCCGCGAAGAAGCCCAAAGCTGGACCAAAGCCTGAAACTGAGTGCTTCTAACTGCAAAGGAAATGGTCACTGGAAGCGGAAATGCCCTGAGTATTGGGTGGATAAGAAGGATGGCAAAGTGAACAACGGTATATTTGATATACATGTTATTGATATGTACCTTACTAGTGTTTATAGTAGCCCCTGAGTATTTGATACTTGTTCGGTTGCTAAAAATTAGTAACTCGAAACAGGAGTTACAGAATAAACAGAGACTAGTTGAGGGTGAAGTGACGATGTGTGTTCGAAGTGGTTCCAAAATTGATATGATCATCATCGCACACTCCCTATACTTTCAGGATTAGTGTTAAACCTAAATAGATGTTATTTGGCATTTGTGTTGAGCATGAATATGATTTGATCATGTTTATTGCAAAACGGTTATTCATTTAAAGTTAGAGAATAATTATTGTTCTGTTTAAATGAATAAAACCTTCGATGGTCATACACCCAATGAAAATAGTTTGTTGGATCTCGATCGTAGTGATACACATATTCATAATATTGATGCCAAAGATGCAAAGTTGATAATGATAGTGCAACATATTTGTGGCACTGCCGTTTGGGTCATATCGGTGTAAAGCGCATGAAGAAACTCCATAAAGATGGATTTTTGGACTCACTTGGTTATGAATCATTTGATGCTTGCGAACCGTGCTTTTTGGGCAAGATGACTAAAACTCCGTTCTCCGGAACAATGGAACGAGCTACTGACTTGTTGGAAATAATACATATTGATGTATGCGGTCCAATGAGTGTTGATGCTCGTGGCGGGTATCGTTATTTTCTGACCTTCACAGATGATTTGAGCAGATATGAGTATATCTACTTAATGAAGCACAAGTCTGAAACATTTGAAAAGCTCAAAGAATTTCAGAGTGAAGTGGAGAATCATTGTAACAAGAAAATAAATGTTCTACAATATGATCGTAGAGGAGAATATTTGAGTTACGAGTTTGGCCTTCATGTAAAAACAATGTGAAATAGTTTCACAGCTCACGCCACATGGAACACCACAGCGTAATGGTGTGTCCGAACGTCATAACTGCACTTTATTGGATATGGTGCGATCTATGATGTATCTTACCGATTTAGCACTATCATTCTGGGGTTATGCATTAAAGACAGCTGCAATCACTTTAAATAGGGCACCATCAAAATCCGTTGAGACAACGCCTTATGAACTGTGGTTTGGCAAGAAACCAAAGTTGTCGTTTCTTAAAGTTTGGGGCTGCGATGTTTATGTGAAAAAATTTCAACCTGATAAGCTCGAACCCAAATCAGAGAAATGTGTCTTCATAGGATACCCATAGGAGACTGTTGGGTACACCTTCTCATCACAGATTCGAAGGAAAAATATTCGTTGCTAAGAATGGATCCTTTCTAGAGAAGGAGTTCCTCTCGAAAGAAGTGAGTGGGAGGAAATTAGAGCTTTATAAGGTAATTGTACCTTCTCCCGAATTGGAAAGTAGTTTATCACAGAAATCAGTTCTAGTGATTCCTACACCAATTAGTGAGGAAGATTAATGATGATGATCATGAAACTTCAGATCAAGTTACTACCGAACCTCGTTGGACAACCAGAGTAAGATCCACACCAAAGTGGTACGGTAATCCTATTCTGGAGGTCATGTTACTTGACCATGGCGAACCTACGAACTATGAGGAAGCGATGATGAGCCCAGATTCCACAAAATGGCTTGAGGCCATGAAATCTGATATGGGATCCATGTATGAGAACAAAGTGTGGACTTTGGTGGACTTGCCCGATGATCGGCAAGCCATATAAATAAATGGATTTTCAAAGAGGAAGACGGACACTGATAGTAGTGTTACTATCTACAAAGTTAGACTTGTCAAAACATGTTTTTGAAAAAGTTCAAGGTGTTGACTACGATGAGATTTTCTCACTCGTAGCGATGCTTAAGTCTGTCCGAATCATGTTAGCAAGTTGCCACGTTTTATGAAATCTGGCAAATGGATGACAAAACTAAATTCCTTAATGGATTTCTTAAAGAAGAGTCGTATATGATGCAACCAGAAGGTTTTTTCAATCCTAAAGCTGCTAACAAAGTGTGCAAGCTCCAGCGATCCATCTATGGACTGGTGCAAGCATCTCAGAGTTGGAAGATATGCTTTGATGAGTTGATCAAAGCATATGGTTTTATACAGACTTTTGGAGAAGACCTGTATTTACAAGAAATTGAGTGGGAGCTCTGTAGCATTTCTAAAACTATATGTAGATGATATATTGTTGATTGGAGATGATATAGAAATTCTGGATAGCATAAAAGGATACTTGAATAAGAGTTTTTCAAAGAAAGACCTCGGTGAAGCTACTTACACATTGAGCATCAAGATCTATAGAGATAGATCAAGATGCTTGATAAATTTTTTCAATGAGAACATACCTTGATAAGATTTTGAAGTAGTTCAAAATGGAACAGTCAAAGAAGGAGTTCTTGCCTGTGTTGCAAGGTGTGAAGTTGAGTAAGACTCAAAATCCGACCATGGCAGAAAATAGAAAGAGAATGAAAAGTCATTCCCTATGTCTCAGTCATAGGTTCTATAAAGTATGCTATGCTGTGTACCAGACCTACTGTATACCATGCTCTGACTTTGGCAAGGGAGTACAATTTTGATCTAGGAGTAGATCACTGGACAGCGGTCAAGAATATGCTTAGTGAGGACTAAGGAAATGTTTCTCAATTATGGAGGTGATAAAAGAGTTCGTCGTAAAGAGTTACATCGATGCAAGCTTTTACACCGATCCAGATGATCCTAAGTCTCAATCTGGATACATATTGAAAGTGGGAGCAATTATCTAGAGTAGCTCCGTGCAGAGCATTGTAGACATAGAATATTTGCAAAATACATACGGCTCTGAATGTGACAGACCCGTTGACTAAGCTTCACTCACAAGCAAAACATGATCATACCTTAGTACTCTTTGGGTGTTAATCATGTAGTGATGTGAACTAGATTATCGACTCTAGTAAACCTTTTGGGTGTTGGTCACATGACGATGTGAAGTATGGATGTTAATCACATACAGATGTGAATATTGGTGTTAAATCACATGATGATGTGAACTAGATTATTGACTCTAGTGCAAGTGGGAGACTGAAGGAAATATGCCATAGAGGCAATAATAAAGTTATTATTTATTACCTTATTTCCTGATAAATGTTTATTATTCATGCTAGAATTGTATTAACCGGAAACTTAGTACATGTGTGAGTACATAGACAAACAAAGTGTCACTAGTATGCCTCTACTTGACTAGCTCGTTGAATCAAAGATGGTTAAGTTTCCTAGCCATAGACATGAGTTGCCATTTGATTAACGGGATCACATCATTAGAGAATGATGTGATTGACTTGACCCATTCCGTTAGCTAAGCACTTGATCATTTAGTAATGTTGCTATTGCTTTCTTCATGACTTATACATGTTCCTATGACTATGAGATTATGCAACTCCCGTTTACCGGAGGAACACTTTGTGTGCTACCAAACGTCACAACGTAACTGGGTGATTATAAAGGTGCTCTACAGGTGTCTCCGAAGGTACTTGTTGAGTTGGCATATTTCGAGATTAGGATCTGTCACTCCGATTGTCGGAGAGGTATCTCTGGGCCCTCTCGGTATTGCATATCACTATAAGCCTTACAAGCAATGTGTCTAATGAGTTAGTTGCGGGATGATGCATTACGGAATGAGTAAAGAGACTTGCCGTTAACGAGATTGAACTAGGTTTGATGATACTGACGATCGAATCTCGGGCAAGTAACATACCGATGACAAAGGGAAGAACGTATGTTGTTATGCGGTTTGACCGATAAAGATCTTCGTAGAATATGTAGGAGCCAATATGAGCATCCAGGTTCCGCTATTGGTTATTGACCGGAGACGTGTCTCGGTCATGTCTACATAGTTCTCCAACCCGTAGGGTCCGCACGCTTAAAGTTAGATGACAGTTATATTATGAGTTTATGTGTTTTGATGTACCGAAGGTGGTTCATAGTCCCGGATGTGATCACGGACATGACGAGGAGACTTGAAATGGTCGAGACATGAAGATTAATATATTGTACGACTATATTCGGACACTGGAATGGTTCCGGGGGTTATCGGATATATACCGGAGTACCGGGGGGTTACCGGAACCCCCAGGGGGGGTTAATGGACCTCATGGGCCCTAAGTGGAGCAGAGGAGGGGCGGCCATGGCAGGCCGCGCGCCCCCTCCCCCTCTAGTCCGAATAGGTCAAGGAGGGAGGGCGGTGCCCCCCCTTTCCTTCCTCTCCTCTCTCCCCTTCCTTCCCCTCACCTACTTGAACAAGGAAAGGAGGGAGTCCTACTCCCGGTGGGAGTAGGACTCCTCCCTGGCGCGCCCTCCCCTGGCCGGCCGCCCCCTTCCCCTTGGTCCTTTATATACGGGGGTAGGGGGTACCTCTAGACACAACAATTGATCATTGATCTCTTAGCCGTGTGCGGTGCCCCCCTCCACCATATTCCAGCGCAATAATATCGTAGCGGTGCTTAGGCAAAGCCCTGCGTTGGTAGAACATCATCACCGTCACCACGACATCATGCTGACGAAACTCTCCCTCAAAGCTCGGCTGGATCGGTGTTCGAGGGACGTCATCGAGCTGAACGTGTGCTGAACTCGGAGGTGCCGTGCGGTACTTGATCGGTCAGATCGTGAAGACGTACGACTACATCAACTGCGTTGTGCTAACGCTTCCGCTTACGGTCTACGAGGGTACATGGACACACTCTCCCCTCTCATTGCTATGCATCACCATGATCTTGCGTGTGCGTAGGAAATTTTTGAAATTACTACGTTCCCCAACTCTTCACCTCCGTGATGATGGTAAGTTTTCGCAAGTGTTTTTCTTAACAAATGCATACTTAGCTTAAGAAATGACCTACTTAGCTCCAAAATGACCTATACTTAGCTTATTTTCCTCGAAAATGACATAATAACCTTACTTAGCTCCAAAATGACTTGATATGCTTAGTTAGCTAGAAAATGACATAACTACCTAGGATAGCTCAATAATGATCTATAATTAGCTTAGCTAGTTCATTTATGACATAATTAGCTCACTTAGGTAAAAAAATGGCATAACTACCTAGGACAGCTCAATAATGATATATAATTAGCTTAGCTATTTCATTTATGATATAATTAGCTCACCTAGGTAAAAAAATGGGATAATAAGCTTGGTTTAGCTCCAAAATGACCTATACTTAGCTTATTTTCCTCGAAAATGACATAATAACCTTACTTAGCTCCAAACTGACATACTTTACTTAGGATGGCTATAAAATGGCCTGTACTTAGCATTTTTTCCTCCTAAATGACTTAATATGCTTAGTTAGCTAAAAATGGCATAACTACCTAGGATAGATCAATAATGATCTATACTTAGCTTACCCAGTTCATTTATGACATAATTAGCTTACTTAGATAAAAATGGCATAATAACCTTGGTTTAGCTCCAAACTATCATATAATTAGTTTATTTCCTCCAAAATGACAAAATAACTTTACCTAGCTCCAAATTGACCGATTTTAACTAGGATAGCTCTCAAATGACCTACACTTACCATTTTGTCCTCCAAAATGAATAAATATGCTTAGTTAGCTCAAAAATGGCATAACTACCTAGGTTAGCTCCAAAATGACCTATTTACCTAGCTTAGTTCTAAAATGACCTACGCACTTAGCATTTTTACCTAGCCTAGCTAAAAATGGCATTTTTACCTACCTTAGTTAGAAGAAGAAGAAGATAAAGAAGAGGAGAGGAGAAAAAGAAAGAGAAGATAAATTCTTCTTCTTCTTCTTCTTCTTCTAGCTAGTCCTCTTCTTCTTCTTCTTCTTCTAACTTTCATCTTTCCTAATTTGCAGATTTGCATTAGATGAGGAAGCTTGCATTGATGGAGTGTACTCTTCTCCTGTGCTTTGTTTTTGTTTATGAAAACTTGTTTTGGATATGTATGTATGGATATGTTGTTGGAAACTTATTGTTGATATGCTTGTTGAAATTATTTTGAAATGTGTGTGTGTGTCTATATATATATATGTGTGTGTGTGTGTGTGTGTGTGTGTGTGTGTGTGTGTGTGTGTGAAATTCTGTCAAATTGAATGAATTTAAGAAAAAACATGGGCTATACAGGCACTTTGCCGTCTGCTGGCAGACGGCAGAGAGCTTTGCCATAACCCAGCAGACGGCAAAGCTTCCACGTGGCAGCTACCTGTGCAACCTGAGGTGCACCAGGCTGGCCTATTTGGCAGCTTTGGCATCTGCTAGCAGACGACAAAGACCTTTGCATCTTTGTCGTCTGCCAGCAGACAGCATAGCATGCCACGTGGCAGCTACCTGGGCTGGCCTATATGGGCACTTTGCCGTCTGCTGGCAGACGACAAAGATGCAAAGATGTTTGCCGTTTGCCAGCAAACGGCAAAGCACACCGTTAACCCCTTAAAGGATCTAAGTTGCCACGTGTGCCGTCCAAGCTCTTTGCCGTCTTCTAGCAGACGATAAAGGCCTTTGCATCTTTGCAGTCTGCCAGCAGACGATAAAAAGGCCTTTGTCATAGCTTATTCAGCCGGACCTGTTGCCGTCTGCTAGCTGACGACAAAGGCCTTTGCCCTTCGCCAGGCATGCCTTTGCCGTCATCCATGGCAAACGGCAAAGTGCCTGATACCTGTAGTGGCACGCACTTCCCAGCTCGTCATTTGTGTCGCTACAAGCACCGAGGGATGGATAAGAACGCTATCGTGGACCTTGGGTACATGTGCAAGATCTTTCCCCCCTTCCCCTCACTTGCTCTCTTCCTCGTGGCGCAGCTCCGCCTCTGCCGTTGCCATGTCCTTGCCGCCCACATAGCCACCGACCTCCTCTCGCCGCGCCATCGTGCCCACTAGCTCTGTCGTCATCTACTTCGTCTTCCTCACCTACGAGGTCAAGCCCGGAGCCACCGCATCGATCGGATCGAGGTCTTCTTTAGCCTTCAGCCGTCGTTCATCGCCGCCACGATCCGTTGCGTCTTTCTTCTATTAATCCTCTCGCTGGGCCTCCCTTGTGCCTCCTAGGTGAGCCCCCTGCATTTCCCCTCTCTCTCCAGCGATGATCCCCAACCCTAGCTAGCTTCCCAGCACGCCCAAGCTCGCCGCCGCACGGCCATGTTACCGGTGCAACCTGAGTGGCCATAGCTCATGTTTGAGCATCACATTCTGCTCATAACACTGCAGCAAGCCACTGCAACGACTAGCTCGAGCCGCTTTCCCCTAGCACCGTTCTTGTGCTTGCCGTGCTCCGGCCGCTGCCACGAGCTCGCTCCCGTCGAGCTCCGGCGCCCCCACGATCTACCGCGGCCTACCCCGGATGAGCACGGGCACGGGCTACCCACTGGTAGCCTCTGTTGTTGGGCTACTATTGCCACTCCACTACCACTACTCGCCACACGTCGTGCTTGCCATCCGAGCCCGGTCGCGTCCACCTTCGCCCGCCGCTGCCTACAGCTCGCCCGAGCTCCTGCACGCGCGCCTGCAGGCTCCAGCCCCGCCCCATGGTCGCGTTCGGCCACGTCCATCCGTGTGCATCGCTCACTGGCCGCACCTAGGCGCGCCCGCGCAACTGTCACCCCTTGTTGTCGCTGCACATGGCCGTCGGTGCCCTGGCTACGTCCGTGCGTACCCGGCTCTCCCCCTGGTGGCCTGGGTCACTGCCACCCTGGCCGACCCTTGATTAATTAGGGGCTAACCACAGATTAGAGTAACCCTCTCCTAATAGACCCTAACAGACGGGCCCCATTGCCTAATTAAACTAAATTAACTAAAATGGATTAGATATAGTCAAAGAGAGACGGGACACACTTTTACTTTTCGCTTTGACTAGTCAATGCTGATTGGGCAGTTGACCAAGTCAACTAGCCCCACCTATCATACACTAGCTGGGTACACTCTTGGGTACTTGTAGGATCAAAAGTATGTCTAGAGGGGGGTGATTAGATTAATTGATGAAATAAAACTTATCCTTTCCAAATTTAGTTGGGGGCAAGTTTTAGCAATTCTACCAAGTCAAATACACCCTACACGTGCAAGTCTAAGAGTTGTGCAGCGGAAAGTAAAGAGTTTGCATATGAACATAAAGGAGGGATTGGAGCTTTCAAACGCAATGAAGACATGATGATTTTTGGCGTGGTTTCGATAGGTGGTGCTATCGTACGTCCACGTTGATGAAGACTTCAACCCATAGAGGGTAATGGTTGCGTGAGTCCATGAAGGGCTCCACCCACAAAGGGTCCACGAAGAAGCAACCTTGTCTATTCCACCATGGCTTACGCCCATGAAGGATTAGACTCACTCGCGTAGATCTTCCCGAAGTAGGCGATCTCCTTGCCCTTACAAACTCCTTGATTCAACTAATGCGGCTTGAAACTACGTCGGTATTTCCCCAAAGAGGAAGGGATGATTGAGTACAAATATGGTAGGTATTTCCTTCAGTTATCAAACCAAGGTATCAATCCAGTAGGAGAACCAAGCAACACTATGTAAAAGGTACCTGCACACAAAGAACAAATCCTTGCAACCCAGGGCGTAAACGGGGTTGTCAATCCCTCTTCGGTAAAAAGATAGATTGGTTTATATGTTTTTGGGTAAATAGATCTGAAAGAAATGTTAAATAACATAAATAAATAAATAAATAAATAAAGAGTGCAACAAGGTATTTTTGGGTTTTTGGAATAATAGATCTGAAAACAAATGCGAATAAAAATAGATCTCAAAGCAATATGATAAAAGATAGACCTCGGAGAAAATAGCATACAGTGGGTAAACAAATTACTGTTGGGAAATTGATAGAAGATCGAATAATTATGACAATATCCAAGGCAATGATCAATATATAGGCATCACGTCCAAGATTAGTAGACCGACTCCTACCTGCATCTACTACTATTACTCCACACATCGACCGCTATCCAGCATGCATCTAGTGTATTAAGTTCATGGAGAAATGGATTAATGCAATAAGAAAGATGACATGATGTAGACAAGATCTATTCATGTAGGAATAGACCCCATCTTGTTATCCTTATCCCTATCCTTAATAGCTACAAGACATGTGTGCCTCGCTTCCCCTTCTGTCACTGGGAGAGGACACCGCAAGATCGCTCCCATCACAAAGCACCTCTTCCCATGGCAAGAAAATTCGATCTAGTTGGCCTAACTAAACCAAATATTCAAAGAAGAAACACGAGGTTATAAATAATCATGCATATAAGAGATCAAGGAAGAATCAAATAATATTCATGGATATAGATTTGTTCATAAACTCAAATTTCATCGGATCCCAACAAACACACCGCAAGAAGGTTTACATCAAATAGATCTCGAAGAGACCATTGTATTGGGAATCAAAAAGAGAGAAGGAATCATCTAGTTGCTGCCTATGGACCCATAGATCTATGGTGGACTACTCACGCATCATTGGAGATGCACCAGTGAGGATGATGAACCCCTCTATGATGGTGTTAGATTGGATCTCGTGGTTCTGGAACTTGCGGCGGCTGGAATTGTGTTTTGTCGACTCCCCTAGGGTTTTTGGAATATTTGGGAATTTATAGGGTGAAGAGGCGGTGCAGGAGACCCCTGTGGGCCCCACAACCTATCTGGGCGTGCCCAGGTGTTTTGTGGGCCCCACAGGCCTCCCCTTTGGTGCTTCCTTGGCCCCCAAGTTGTCTTCTGGTCCAAAAAAATCTCCAAAACATTTTTTTTCTGCGTTTGGACTTCGTTTGATAGGGATATTCTGCAAAGTAAAAAACAAGAAAAAAATATCAACTAGCACTGCGCACTATGTCAATACGTTAGTCCCAAAAATGATATAAAGTTGCTATAAAATGATTGTAATCATCCAAGAATGATAATATAACTGCATGGAACAATAAAAAATTATAGATATGTTGGAGACGTATCATCAACTCCGCATGATCTTGGAGGCTCCCAAGTGACACCTAACCAAGCTAGGAGACACCACTCTCCAAAAGGTAATAATCATTGTTGTTGATTATGAACTCCTTGCTCTTGTGCTTCAAATGATAGTCTCCCCAACACTCAAACACTCTCTCATAGATTTCTCTTTAGTAGGAGAGGGGATTGAATGGAAAGCAACTTGGGAAGGCCGGAAATCGAGGTTCAAATGGTTGGATTGGAATCTCTTGATATCAAGACATGAGTAGGTGGTTCTCTTCTCAGAAAATGAATGGTGGAAGTTGTGTTTCGTTCTGATGGCTCTCTTAGAGAGTAAGTGGTGGTGGAGGGGTATAAATTGGCAGCACCAAAAATCCAATCGTTACAAGTCTTTGAACCAACTCGGTGACACTGATATGAGAATCTCGGTGAGACCGACTAGTGCAAAGGACTTGATCGTTAGGCTTTTCGGTGAGACCAGTCATACCAACTCGATGGGACCGAAGTGCAATGGCCAGGGCAAGACCTCATTTCGGTAATTCCGATCGGTTCATCTCGGTGCTTTCAAAATGAAATAAATTCATCACAGAAACTTGGTCATGACATCTCGGTGGGACCGAGAACCATTTCGGTCAAACCAAATTGCTAGGGTTTTGGCTATGGCATTGTATGGGATCATCTCGGTGGGTCCATATAGGATTGTTTCAGTGGGACTGAGATGGGCTTTTAGGGTTTTGGATATGATGAAGGTGTTGAAGTATTTGAGGGTTTTGGAGCAATATCACTAAGAACTTGGGCAATTGAATCATGATCAAAACCTCATTCCCTTTTGATGTAATTGAAAATCCGCTCTGTTTATCATTAGAAGAGGTTTGTTTTTCTTTGAGATGAGAGATTTATTATTCTATACATGGGTGCAAAGTACGAGATGTATGGCTATACATGCAGCTATCTACACAGGTGGGTTTCATTAGTATATTTGTCATGTAGCATGTCAGTATAATATTTTTATTCATCCAGAACCTTTCAGTTTATAGAGTTTCTTGCAAAATTGAATCAAAATTATTATTATTATTAAAAAAGAAGGATGACCCCCAGTTAGACCTTACAAAGTAATACATCAGTAAATCTGAAGCCACCATCATGGCAACATCGGGCACAACTCCTAACCACTTGATGAAGGGGTGCCGAAAGTTCTAGCTGAATACCAAACAGACCTGGCACCAAAACCTAACATCTAAAGCCGGAGGGCCCAGCCAAGCCTCTTGGCGGGTCTGGGGCACACACTGGTCTGGCGCACTCTGAGAGGTCACCTCCGCCATCTTCCACCGATCCATCTTCAGAGCAGGTACTAGCGCATCGACCTTGGCAGGTCTGCCATAGATGCCACCGTGCTGCCAGACAATGCCACCTCCCTACGCACGTTCATCATCATACATCTGTTTCCAAGACCCTGCTGCACCATGTTGCTGATACTCCACATCGTCGGTGTGTGACATGGGACGCTGCTCCACCGCTAAAACCGTTCACTGGTCCCTCGAGGCAATGCACACCTCCAAGAATGATGCCCCCAAGGAGGGAATGGCATAAGAGCGTGGCCA
The DNA here is from genome assembly GCA_021437245.1 of Aegilops speltoides. Classification (NCBI taxonomy): domain Eukaryota; kingdom Viridiplantae; phylum Streptophyta; class Magnoliopsida; order Poales; family Poaceae; genus Aegilops; species Aegilops speltoides. The sequence goes on from CM038146.1 coordinate 179,349,431, forward strand.
TCATCCGATTGACTGATCAAGGGTTTCCCCCGGAGGTAGCAAGAGGAGTTGAGAGGTTCACCTCGATGATGCTTTCATGAAGTAAGCGACGCCAAGGGCCTCACCATCATCGGCTTTGGCCACTGGCCGAAGACTAGGTTTTCACCCGGATCCATCACAAGAACATCCAACCGACAACCCGTGCATCTCCAAGACCACCTTCAAAGCCCCGGAGCTAGCCGCCTAGATCCTTCGATCATCCATAGTCGCACTACCACCGCAGTGTATCCTGACGCTCCGGTCACTGCCGAAGGGCGCCACCACTAGAGCATGGAGAGAGGTCTGCCACCCCATCGCGCCATGCCAGAAGGGTCATTAGGATGAATTGCAAGCACGCTCTTCACCGTCTCTATACCGGACAATATCTGGGGTTGAATCCGCTAGACCACCGGAACAACTCTACCTTGGACATGAGTACGTCTACGCTATGCAGCCGAGGATGATCTGGGCTTCACCGTCCGCCACCGCTCGGGGCCACTGAGGTAGTACGGGCTATGTGACGTGGGTCAGACTAATGGGCCGTGAAAGTACAAGATAGAAAGCTTCCCCCCGTGTCCGGAAGGGACTCCCCTTGGTGTGGAAGGCAAGCTTAGCATTCGGATATGAAGATTCCTTTCTCTATAAACCGACCGTGTACAACCCTAGCCCCTCGGTGTCTATATAAACTGGAGGGTTTAGTCCGTAGAGGCAATCATAATCATACATGCTAGAAATCTAGGGTTTAGCCATTACGATCTCGAGGTAGATCAACTCTTGTAACCCCTATACTCATCAAAGTCAATCAAGCAGGAAGTAGGGTATTACCTTCATTAAGAGGGACCGAACCTGGGTAAACATCGTGTCCCTGCCTCCTGTTACCTTCGATCCTTAGACGCACAGTTCGGGACCCCCTACCTAAGATCTGCCGGTTTTGACACCGACATTGGTGATTTCATTGAGAGTTCCTCTGTGCTATCAGCAGAAGGTTCGATAGCTCCGTCAATCATCTACAACAATGTCGCCATGAAGGAGACTTTTCTCCCCGGCCAGATTTTTGTATTCGGCGGCTTCACGCTGCGTGCCAACTCGATGGGCCACCTCGCGCAGATCGACAGCTACGCCCCTGGTCATCAGATCAGTTTTGGGAACCTAAACTATGTTGCCGAGCTCCGAGGAGACTTGATCTTCGAGGGGGTTGCGACCCCAATTGCCGCTCCGGCCTTAGATCCAGAACGGGTTGTCAGGTCCGAAGATGGGAGTTTAGAGCCCGCAGGACTCTATGCAACTATGGAATTTGTTACCGGAGATCCGGAGGGGACGGTGTCAGCGGCAAACCCAAAGACGGGTCGAACTCCCCTTGACGCTCAAGCGCCGGACACTCCGCCGGACTCCAAGTCCGAACTCTCAGGGTCCCTGTTAAGTAGGCGAGACCAGGAGGCTCCAACCCTGGGTAGCCCCGCGGACTCTCTTTCCTCTGCCCAAACCTCGCTTTTAACGAGGTTCTATACTTGATGGGATCACTCGCCATTATGGAAAGATCGCTTCTGAACTATGTCCAGCCCAGACTAGGGGCTGAGAGTATGGAATTTTATGTCCCACCCACCACCCACTTCATCGCCACTGTCGAAGACCTGACAGACATGCTGGACTATGCCTCCAAAGACATAGACGGTATGGACGACGACGCCGGAGACGAACAAGGCCAAGACCCTCCATTTACCGGACGAAGGACGTCCACTTCCACATACGACGTTGGTACGTCTCCAACGTATCTATAATTTTTGATTGTTCCATGCTATTATATTATCTGTTTGGATGTTTAATGGGCTTTAAAATGCTCTTTTATATTATTTTTGGGACTAACCTATTAACCAGAGGCCCAGTGCCAGTTTCTGTATTTTTCCCTATTTTAGTGCTTCGCGGCAAAGGAATACCAAATGGAGTCCAAACGGAATGAAACCTTCGGTATGATCTTTCTTGGACAGAAAGCAATCCAGAAGACTTGGAGTTGAAGTCTGGAACACCACGAGGAGCCCATGAGGCAGGAGGGCGTGCCCAGGGGGGTAGGCATGCCCCCACCCTTGTGGGCCCCTCATAGGTCCACCGACATACTTCTTTCTCCTATATATACTCTTATACCCTAGAAACATCATGGGGAGCACCGCTGCAACCTTTTGTACCCATGAGATCCAATCTTGGGGCTTTTTTCGGTGATCTGTCAGAGGGGGAATCGATCATGGAGGGCTTCTACATCAACACCATAGCCTCTCCGATGAAGCATGAGTAGTTTACCACAGACCTTCAGTTCCATAGTTATTAGCTAGATGGCTTCTTCTCTCTCTTTTATTCTCAATACAAAGTTCTCCTCGATGTTCTTGGAGATCTATTCGATGTAATACTCTTTTGCTGTGTGTTTGCCGAGGTCCGATGAATTGTGCATTTATGAACAAGTTTATCTATGAATATTATTTGGTTCTTCTCTGAATTCTTATATGCATGATTTGATATCTTTGCAAGTCTCTTCGAATTATCAGTTTAGTTTGGCCTACTAGATTGATCTTTCTTGCAATGGGAGAAGTGCTTAGCTTTGGGTTCAATCTTGCGGTGTCCTTTCCCAGTGACAGTAGGGGTAGCAAGGCACGTATTGTATTGTTGGCATTGAGGATAAAAAGATGAGGTTTATATCATATTGCTTGAGTTTATCCCTCTACATCATGTCATTTTGCTTAATGCGTTACTCTGTTCTTATGAACTTAATACTCTAGATGCATGCTGGATAGCGGTCGATGTGTGGAGTAATAGTTGTAGATGCAGTATCGTTTTGATCTACTTGACACGGACGTGATGCCTATATTCATGATCATTGCCTTAGATATCTTCATCACTATGCACTTTTCTATCAATTGCTCGGCAGTAATTTGTTCACCTACCATAATACATGCTATGTTGAGAGAAGCCACTAGTTAAACCTATGGCCCCCGGGTCTCTTTCTTATTATATTGCATCTCTTTTATTTACATCACATCTCGTTTACTATTTTGCAATCTTTTCTTTCCAATCTATGCAACAAAAATACCAAAATTTACTTTACTATCTCTATTAGATCTCACTTTTGCGAGTGACCGTGAAGGGATTGAAAACCCCTTTATCGCGTTGGTTGCAAGGTTCTTGATTGTTTGTGCTGGTACTAGGTGCCTAGTGCGTTGTCTCCTACTGGATTGATACCTTGGTTCTCAAAAAATGAGGGAAATACTTACGCTACTTTGCTGCATCACCCTTTCCTCTTTAAGGGAAAACCAATGCATGCTCAAGAGGTAGCAAGAAGGATTTCTGGCGCCCTTGCCGAGGAGGTTTACACCAAGTCAGTTCAAGATTTGACCTCCTGTCAACTTGCCGATTTCTGGCGCCGTTGCCGGGGAGATCTACGCCAAGTCAAGACATACCAAGTACCCATCATAAACTCTTCTCCCTCGCATTACATTATTTGCCATTCGCCTCTCGTTTTCCTCTCCCCCACTTTTGAAACAATTTTTGAAAACCTTTGCCTTTGCTTTTCTATCACCATGGCTGAACCAAAAGGGGCTAAGGGTTTTCTCCCGGGTTTTAACACTTTGGATAGTTCGTCTGTCCTTTCTAAGCTCATAAATAATGATGCGATGGAAAGACCTACCAGGATTATCAATGAGAGTTTGAATAATTTTGATGAAGATGACCCTGCAATTTTTCATTATTTGCTTGATGAATCTTTGAAAGATGATTGGGATAGGCTATTAAGGATCCGAGCCAGCTATGTGCCCCAATATCAAATTGAGATTTACTTAAAAAGCTTTTATGTTGGCCTACCTTATTCTTTCAAGCAAGTCTTGGATTCTATTTTTGATGAAGGTTTTCTTGATGGGGATGCCATCGATACTTTTGAAAAGATGAAATCTATATTTGGGCACCCCATGAGTCAAAAGGTTGAATCCACCTCTCTTTTGTGTTTTTATCAAAATGAAATTATCAAAGAGATGAAGGCTAGCTTAGATGCAAATTTTCGTAGTGTGCTTAATCTTTCTTCTACCATTAATGGCCACGTACTCTCACAAAACATAAAGATAAATGCTATAGATAAGAAATTTTCTCTTTTCTTCCCCAATACCAAAGATGGCAATACCTAGATCTATTGTTGCTTTTATGCCTAGCTAGGGGCATTAAACGATAGCGCTTGTTGGGAGGCAACCCAATTTTATTTTTGTTCCTTGCTTTGTGTTCCTGTTTAGTAATAAATAATTCATCTAGCCTCTGTTTAGATCTGGTTTTATGTTTTAATTAGTGTTTGTGTCAAGTAGAACCTTTGGGAAGACTTGGGTGTAGTCTTTGCGATCTTGCTGTAAAAAACAGAAACTTTTGCGCTCACGAGATTGGCTGCCATTTTTTACTGGAGAGTGATTTTAGGTTGATTCTTTTTGAAGATGATTAATAGACAAATTCCTCACGTCCACCAATTTATTTCATAATTGTTGGAGTTCCATAAGTATTCGAACAAATCAGATTGCTACAGACTATTCTGTTTTGACAGATTCTGTTTTTCGTGTGTTGTTTGCTTATTTTGATGAATCTATGAGTAGTATCGGGGGGTATGAACCATAGAGAAGTTGGAATACAGTAGGTTTAACACCAATATACATAAAGAATGAGTTCATTACAGTACCTTAAAGTGGTGGTTTATTTTCTTATACTAACGGAGCTCATGAGATTTTCTGTTGAGTTTTGTGTTGTGCAGTTTTCATGTTTTTGGGTAAACATTTGATGGATTTTGGAATAAGGAGTGGCAAGAGCCTAAGCTTGGGGATGCCCAAGGCACACCAAGGTAAAATTCAAGGACAACCAAAAGCCTAGGCTTGGGGATGCCCCGGAAGGCATCCCCTCTTTTTGTCTTCGTCTATCAGTAACTTTACTTGAGGCTATATTTTTATTCACCATATGATATGTGTTTTTCTTGGAGCGTTTTGTATGATTTGAGTCTTTGCTTTTTAGTTTACCACAATCATCGTTGCTGACACACCTTTTGGGAGAGACACACATGAATCGGAATTTATTAGAATACTCTATATGCTTCACTTATATCTTTTGAGGTAGATAATTTTGCTCTAGTGCTTCACTTATATCTTTCTAGAGCACAGTGGTGGTTTTATTTTATAGAAATTATTGATCTCTCATGCTTCACTTCTATTATTTTGAGAGTCTTTTAGAACAGCATGGTAATTTGCTTTGGTTATAAAATTAGTCCTAATATGATGGGCATCCAAGATGGGTATAATAAAAACTTTCATATAAAGTGCATTGAATACTATTAGAAGTTTGATTCCTTATGATTGTTTTGAGATATGAAGATGGTGATATTAGAGTCATGCTAGTTGAGTAGTTGTGAATTTGAGAGATACTTGTGTTAAAGTTTGTGATTCCCGTAGCATGCACGTATGGTGAACCGTTATGTGATGAAGTCAGAGCATGATTTATTTTTGGATTGTCTTCCTTATGAGTGCCGGTCGGGGATGAGCTATGGTCTTTTCCTACCAATCTACCCCCCTAGGAGCATGCGCTTAGTACTTTGTTTTGATAACTAATAGATTTTTGCAATAAGTATGTGAGTTCTTTATGACTAATGTTGAGTCCATGGATTATACGCACTCTCACCCTTCCACCATTGCTAGCCTCTCTAGTACCGCGCAACTTTGGCCGATACCATACACCCACCATTACCTTCCTCAAAACAGCCACCATACCTACCTATTATGGCATTTCCATAGCCACTCCGAGATATATTGCCATGCAACTTTCCACCGTTCCGCTTATTATGACACGCTCCATCATTGTCATATTGCTTTTCATGATCATGTAGTTGACATCGTATTTGTGGCAAAGCCACCGTTCATAATTCTTTCATACATGTCACACTTGATTCATTGCACATCCTGGTACACCCTCGGAGGCACTCACTCGAGTCATATTTTATTATAAGTATTGAGGTCTAATTCTTGAGTTGTAAGTAAATAAAAGTGTGATGATCTTCATTATTAGAGCATTGTCCCAGTGAGGAAAGGATGATGGAGACTATGATTCCCCCACAAGTCGGGATGAGGCTCCGGACGAAAAAAAGAGGCCATAAGAAAAAGAGAAAGGTCCAAATAAAAAAATGAGAGAAAAAGAGAGAAGGGGCAATGCTACTATCCTTTTCCACACTTGTGCTTCAAAGTAGCACCATGATCTTCATGATAGAGAGTCTCCTATGATGTCACTTTCATATACTAGTGGGAATTTTCATTATAAGAACTTGGCTTGTATATTCCAATGATGGGCTTCCTCAAAATGCCCTAGGTCTTCGTGAGCAAGCGAGTTGGATGCACACCCACTTAGTTTCTTTTTGAGCTTTCATACAGTTATAGCTCTAGTGCATCCGTTGCATGGCAATCCCTACTCACTCACATTAATATCTATTGATGGGCATCTCCATAGCCCGCTGATACGCCTAGTTGATGTGAGACTATCGTCTTTTTGTCTTCTCCACAACCACCATTCTATTCCACCTATAGTGCTATGTCCATGGCTCACGCTCATGTATTGTGTGAAGAATGAAAAAGTTTGAGAACATCAAAAGTATGAAACAATTGCTTGGCTTGTCATCGGGGTTGTGCATGATTTAAATATTTTGTGTGATGAAGATAGAGCATAGCCAGACTATATGATTTTGTAGGGATAGCTTTCTTTGGCCATGTTATTTCGAGAAGACATGATTGCTTTGTTAGTATGCTTGAAGTATCATTATTTTTATGTCAATATTAAACTTTTGTTTTGAATCTTTCAGATCTGAACATTCATGCCACAATAAAGAAAATGACATTGATAATTATGTTAGGTAGCATTCCACATCAAAAATTTTGTTTTTATTATTTACCTACTAGAGGACGAGCAGGAATTAAGCTTGGGGATGCCTGATGTGCCTCCAACGTATCTATAATTTTTGGTTGTTCCATGCTATTATATTATCTGTTTTGGATGTTTAATGGGCTTTAATATGCTCTTTTATATTATTTTTGGGACTAACCTATTAACCGAAGGCCCAGTGCCAGTTTATGTTTTTTTGCCTATTTTAGTGTTTCGCGGAAAAGGAATACCAAATGGAGTCCAAATGGAATGAAACATTCGCTATGATCTTTCTTGGACCGAAAGCAATCCAGAAGACTTGGAGTTGAAGTCTGGAACACCACGAGGCAGGAGGGCGCGCCCAGGGGGTAGGCGCGCCCCCACCCTCGTGGGACCCTCGTAGCTCCACCGACGTACTTCTTTTGCCTATATATACTCATATACCCTAGAAACATCATGGGGAGCCACGAAACCACTTTTCTACCGCCGCAACCTTCTGTACCCGTGATATCCCATCTTGGGGACTTTTCCGGCGATCTGCCGGAGAGGGAATCGATCATGGAGGGCTTCTACATCAACACCATAGCCTCTTCGATGAAGCATGAGTAGTTTACCACAGACCTCTGGGTCCATAGTTATTAGCTAGATGGCTTCTTCTCTCTCTTTGATTCTCAATACAAAGTTTTCCTCGATGTTCTTGGAGATCTATTCGATGTAATACTCTTTTGCGGCGTGTTTGCTGAGATCCGGTGAATTGTGGATTTATGAATAAGTTTATCTCGAATATTATTTGGTTCTTCTCTGAATTCTTATATGCATGATTTGATATCTTTGCAAGTCTCTTCGAATTATCGGTTTAGTTTGGCCTACTAGATTGATCTTTCTTGCAATGGGAGAAGTGCTTAGCTTTGGGTTCAATATTGCGGTGTCCTTTCCCAATGACATAGGGGCAGCAAGGCACGTATTGTATTGTTGCCATCAAGGATAAAAAGATGGGGTTTATATCATATTTCTTGAGTTTATCCCTCTACATCATGTCATCTTGCTTAATGCATTACTCTGTTCTTATGAACTTAATACTCTAGATGCATGCTGGATAGCGGTCGGTGTGTGGAGTAATAGTAGTAGATGCAGAATCATTTCGATCTACTTGACACGGACGTGATGCCTATATTCATGATCATTGCCTTAGATATCTTCATAACTATGCGCTTTTCTATCAATTGCTCGGCAGTAATTTGTTCACCCACCGTAATACATGCTATCTTGAGAGAATCGACTAGTGAATCCTATGGCCCCCGGGTCTCTTTCTTATTATATTGCATCTCTTTTATTTACATCGCATCTCGTTTACTATTTTGCAATCTTTACTTTCCTATTTATACAACAAAAATACCAAAAATATTTACTTTACTATCTCTATTAGATCTCACTTTTGCGAGTGACAGTGAAGGGATTGACAACCCCTTTATCGCGTTGGTTGCAAGGTTCTTGATTGTTTGTGCAGGTACTAGGTGACTTGTGCGTTATCTCCTATTGGATTGATACGTTGGTTCCCAAAAACTGAGGGAAATACTTACACTACTTTGCTGCATCACCATTTCCTCTTCAAGGGAAAACCAACGCATGAACAATAGGTAGCAGACGTGTAGATGGTGGACACACCCAAGGAGGAGGGCGACGACAAGACGGATCCGGATGAGGACAAGCCTGCTGAAGCCCCTCCAAAGTGTCGACGTCAGCGGCACCGCTCAAAATCGCGCCGCGACAAAGACAGCAATACCAGCACCGGACACGATAGCACTCTAGAGAATGCCGAAGACCCGAAAGCCCCTATAGAGCCAACATCCAAACAGGATGATTGGGAGGATGGGAAAGTACAACCTGACGATCCCGTCGAGAACGAGAGCTTGGAGGACAGCAATTACCTTCCGATCTCTGAAGAGGATGTAAGCCTCGGTGACGAAGATTTTATCGTGCCGGAGGAACCCCTCGAACAAGAGCGCTTTAAACGCTAGCTAATCGCCACTACAAGAAGCCTGAATAAGAAATAGCGGCAGCTTTGAGCTGATAAGGATCTGCTCAATGGCAGATGGACCAATGTCCTGGCTGCTGAGGAATATGGCCTTCAGCGCCCAACTAAGAGTTACCCGAAACGCAGGCTACTACCCCAATTCGATGACGAGTCCCTTGAGCCCATACCGCCAAACCATAAAACTGCTGACAAGCCCACCCAACCACCACGTGGACGAGACAGATCGACTACTCACGCCGAACACCAGCCCGCCCCTCCCCGGGCTATACCTACGACTTACGCAAGGACCTGGACAGTAGAGCCGATCTGACAAGATCAATCTATGGATCGAGGGGGCATCCCCCAACGCACGGGGACGGCCACCAGACCTGGCGGGACAGGCACAACCTTGCACGAGCCGAAAACCGTATACGGCCTTCATCCGAACTACGTCATGATGTCGCCCGATATAGAGGCTCCGCGCACCCCCTATGCTTCACCAATGAGGTAATGGTACACCAGTTCCCAGAAGGGTTTAAACCCGTGAACATCGAAATATACGATGGCACAACAGATCCTATTGGGGAACATAGTAATTCCGAAAAAATTCCTACACACACACAAGATCATGGTGATGCATAGCAACAAGAGGGGAGAGTGTTTTCTATGTACCCTCGTAGATCGTAAGCGGAAGCATTATGAAAACGCGGTTGATGTAGTCGTATGTCTTCACGATCGACCGATCCTAGCACCGAAAGTACGGCACCTCCGCGATCTGCACACGTTCGGCTCGGTGACGTCCCACGAATTCATAATCCAGCAAAGTGTCGAGGGAGAGCTTCATCAGCACGACGGCGTGATGACGGTGATGATGAAGCTACCGACATAGGGCTTCGCCTAAGCACTACAACGATATGACCGAGGTGGATTATGGTGGAGGGGGGCACCGCATACGGCTAAGAGATCAATGATCAACTTGTGTGTTCATGGGGTGCCCCCTGGCCACGTATATAAAGGATGGAGGGAGGAGGAGGCCAGCCCTCATAGGGCGCGCCCAAAGTGTGGAGTCCTACTAGGACTCCCTAGTCCTAGTAGGATTTCACCTCCCAGATGGAATAGGAAAAGGGGAAGGGAGAAGGAGAAGGAAGGAAGGGGGCGCCCCCTTTCCCTAGTCCTATTCGGACCAGTCCATGGGGAAGGGGCGCGGCCACCCTTGAGGCCTCTTTCTCCTTTCCCGTATGGCCCATTAAGGCCCAATATGAATTCCCGTAACTCTTCGGTACTCCGAAAAATACCAGAATCACTCGAAACCTTTCCGATATCCGAATACGCCCAATATATCGATCTTTACTTCTCGACCATTTCGAGACTCCTCGTCATGTCCCCAATCTCATCTGGGACTCCGAACTACCTTTAGTACATCAAAACACATAAACTCATAATACCTATCGTCACCGAACGTTAAGCATGTGGAGCCTACGGGTTCGAGAACTATGTGGACATGACCGAGACTCATCTCCGGTCAATAAGCAATAACGGAACCTGGATGCTCATATTGGTTCCTACATATTCTATGAAGATCTTTATCGGTCAAACCGCATAACAACATAGTTTGTTCCCTTTGTCATCGGTATGTTACTTGCCCGAGATTCGATCGTCGATATCTCAATGCCTAGTTCAATCTCGTTACCAGCAAGTCTCTTTACTCATTCCGTAATGCATCATCCCGCAACTAACTCATTAGTTACACTGCTTGCAAGGCTTATAGTGATGTGCATTATTGAGAGGGCCTAGAGATACCTCTCCGACAATCAGAGTGACAAATCCTAATCTCGATCAATGCCAACTCAACAAACACCATCGGAGACACCTGTAGAGCATCTTTATAGTCACTCAGTTACGTTGTGACATTTGATACCACACAAAGTGTTCCTCCGGTATTCGGGAGTTGCATAATCTCATAGTCATAGGAACACGTATAAGTCATGAAGAAAGCAATAGCAATAAACTAAACGATCAAGTGCTAAACTAACCGAATGGGTCAAGTCAATCACATCATTCTCTAATGATGTGATCCCGTTGATCAAATGACAACTCATGTCTATGGCTAGGAAACTTAACCATCTTTGATCCAACAAGCTAGTCAAGTAGAGGCATACTAGTAACACTCTGTTTGTCTATGTATTCACACATGTACTAAGTTTCCGGTTAATACAATTCTAGCATGAATAATAAACATTTATCATGATATAAGGAAATATAAATAACAACTTTATTATTGCCTCTAGAGCATATTTCCTTCAGTCTCCCACTTGCACTAGAGTCAATAATCTAGTTCACATCGTCATGTGATTTAACACCAATAGTTCACATCGTCATGTGACCAACACCCAAAGGGTTTACTAGAGTCAATAATCTAGTTCACATCGCTATGTGATTAACACCCAAAGAGTACTAAGGTGTGATCATGTTTTGCTTGTGAGAGAGGTTTACTCAATGGGTCTGCCACATTCAGATCCGTATGTATTTTGCAAATTTCTATGTCTACAATGCTCTGCACGGAGCTACTTTAGCTAATTGCTCCCACTTTCAATATGTATCCGGATTGTGATTTAGAGTTATCCGGATAGGTGTCAAAGCTAGCATCGATGTAACTCTTTACAATGAACACTTTATCACCTCCATAACCGAGAAATATTTCCTTAGTCCGCTAAGGATAATTTTGACCATTGTCCAGTGATCTACTCCTAGATAAAAATTGTACTCCCTTGCCAAACAAAGGGTATACAATAGGTCTGGTACACAGCATGGCATACTTTATAGAACCTATGGCTGAGTCATAGGGAATGACTTTCATTCTCTCTCTATCTTCTGCTGTGGTCGGGCTTTGTGTCTTACTCAACTTCACACCTTGCAACACTGGCAAGAACTCTTTCTTTGACTGTTCCATTTTGAACTATTTCAAAAACATGTCAAGGTATGTACTCATTGAAAAAAATTATCAAGCGTCTTGATCTATCTCTATAGATCTTGATGCTCAATATGTAAGCGGCTTCACCGAGGTCTTTCTTTGAAAACCTCCTTTCAAACACTCCTATATGCTTTCCAGAAAATTTTACATCATTTTTGATCGACAATATGTCATTGACATATACTTACCAGAAAGGCTGTAGTGCTCCCACTCACTTTCTTGTAAATACAGGCTTCACCGCAAGTCTGTATAAATATGCTTTGATCAACTTATCAAAGTGTATATTCCAACTCCGAGATGCTTGCACCAGTCCATAGATGGATCGTTGGAGATTGCACATTTTGTTAACATCTTTAGGATTGACAAAACCTTCTGGTTGCATCATATACAACTTTTCTTTAATAAATCCATTAAGGAATGCAGTTTTGACATCCATTTGCCAGATTTCATAAAATGCGGCAATTGCTAACATGATTCGGACAGATTTTAAGCATCGATACGAGTGAGAAAATCTCATCGTAGTGAACATATTGAACTTGTCGAAAACCTTTTGCAACAACTCGAGCTTTGTAGATAGTAACACTACTATCAGTGTCTGTCTTCCTCTTGAAGATCCATTTATTCTCAATGGCTTGCCGATCATCGGGCAAGTCCACCAAAGTCCACACTTTGTTCTCATACATGGACCCTATCTCAGATTTCATGGCCTCAAGCCATTTATCGGAATCTGTGCTCATCATCGCTTCCTCATAGTTCGTAGGTTCGTCATGGTCAAGTAACATGACCTCCAGAACAGGATTACCGTACCACTCTGGTGCGGACCTTACTCTGGTTGACCTACGAGGTTCGGTAGTAACTTGATCTGAAGTTTTATGATCATCATCATTATCTTCCTCACTAATTGGTGTAGGAGTCACTTGAACTGATTTCTATGATGAACTACTTTCCAATTCAGGAGCAGGTACATTTACCTCATCAAGTTATACTTTCCTCCCACTCACCTCTTTCAAGAGAAACTCCTTCTCTAGAAAGGATCCATTCTTAGCAACGAAAATCTTGCCTTTGGATCTGTGATAGAAGGTGTACCCAACATTTTCTCTTTGGGTATCCTATGAAGACGCACTTCTCCGATTTGGATTCAAGCTTATCAGGTTGAAACTTTTTCACATAAGCATCGCAACCCCAAACTTTAAGAAATGACAGCTTAGGTTTCTTGCCAAACAATAGTTCATACGGTGTCATCTCAACGGATTTAGATGGTGCCGTATTAACGTGAATGCAGCTGTCTCTAATGCATAACCCTAAAACGATAGTGGTAAATCGGTAAGAGACATCATAGATCGCAATAGATCTAATAAAGTACGGTTATGACGTTCGAACACACCATTACGCTGTGGTGTTCTAGGTGGCGTGAGTTGCGAAACTATTTCACATTGTTTCAAATGAAGACCAAACTCGTAACTCAAATATTCTCCTCCATGATCAGATCGTAGAAACTTTGTTTTCTTGTTACGATGATTTTCCACTTCACTCTGAAATTCTTTGAACTTTTCAAATGTTTCAGACTTATGTTTCATCAAGTAGATATACCCATATCTTCTTAAATCATCTGTGAAGGTTAGAAAATAACGATACCCGCCGTGAGCTTCAATACTCATCGGACCGCATACATCAGTATGTATTATTTCCAATAAGTCAGTTGCTCGCTCCATTGTTCCGGAGAACGGATTCTTAGTTATCTTGACCTATGAGGAATGGTTCGCAAGCATAAAGTGATTCATAATCAAGTGATTCCAAAAGCCCATCAGCATGGAGTTTCTTCATGTGCTTTACACCAATATGACCTAAATGGCAGTGCCACAGATAAGTTGCATTATCATTATTAACTTTGCATCTTTTGGCTTCAATATTTATGAATATGTGTATCACTACAATGGAGATTCAATAAACCATTTATATTGAGTGTATGACCACAGAAGGTTTTATTCATGCAAATAGAACAACAATTATTCTTTGACTTAAATGAATAACCGTATTGCAATAAACATGATCCAATCATATTCATGCTCAACGCAAACACCAAATAACATTCATTTTTGGTTCAACACTAATCCCGAAGGTAAAGGGAGTGTGCGATGTTGATCTTATCAACCTTGGAATCACTTCCATCACACATCATCACCTCACCCTTAACTAGTCTCTATTTATTTTGCAACTCCCGTTTTGAATTACTACTCTTAGCAACTGAACCAGTATCAAATACCGAGGGGTTGCTATAATAAAGACTAGTAAAGTACTCAATAGTAACATGTATATAAAATATACTTTTGTTCACTTTGCCATCCTTCTTATCCGCCAATTATTTGGGGTAGTTTCGCTTCCAGTGACTATTCCCTTTTGCAGTAGAAGCACTCAGTTTTAGGCTTAGGTCTTTAGCTTTGGGCTTCTTCACGGGAGTGACAACTTGTTTGCCATTCTTTTTGAAGTTCCCTTTCTTTCCCTTGCCCTTTTACTTGAAACTAGTGGTCTTGTCAACCATCAAGACTTGATGCTTTTTCTTGATTTCTACCTTCGTCGATTTCAGCATCGCGAAGAGCTTGGGAATTATTTCCATTATCCCTTGCATATTATAGTTCATCACAAAGTTCTAGTAACTTGGTGATAGTGACTAGAGAATTCTGTCAATCATTATCTTGTCTGGAAGATTAACTCCCACTTGATTCAAGTGATTGTAGTACCCAGACAATCTGAGCACATGCTCACTGGTTGAGCTATTCTCCTCCATCTTGTTGGCAAAGTACTATCAGAGGTCTCATACCTCTCGACACGAGCATGAGTATGAAATAACAATTTCAACTCTTGGGACATCTTATATGCTCCATGGTGTTCAAAACATTTTTGAAGTCCCGGTTCTAAGACGTAAAGCGTGGTGCACTAAACTATCAAGTAGTCATCATACCGAGCTTTGTCAAACGTTCATAATGTATGCATCTGCTCCTGCAATAGGTCTGTCACCTAGCGGTGCATCAAGGACATAATTCTTCTGTGCAACAATGAGTACAATCCTCAGATCACGGACCAAGTCCGCATCATTGCTACTATCATTTTTCAACTTAGTTTTCTCTAGGAACATATAAAAAAGGGGAGCTACATCGCGAGCTATTGATCTACAACATAGTTATGCAAATACTACTAGGACTAAGTTCATGATTAATTAAAGTTCAATTAATCATATTACTTAAGAACTCCCACTTAGATAGACATCCCTCGAGTCATCTAAATGATCACGTGATCCAAATCAACTAAACCATGTCCGATCATCATGTGAGATGGAGTAGTTTTCAATTAATGGTGAACATCACTATGTTGATCATATCTACTATATGATTCACGCTTGACCTTTCGGTCTCCAGTGTTCCGAGGCCATATGCATATGCTAGGCTCATCAAGTTTAACCCAAGTATTCTGCGTGTGTAAAACTGGCTTGCACCCGTTGTATGTGAACGTAGAGCTTATCAAACCCGATCATCACGTGGTGTCTCAGCACGAAGAACTGTCACAATTGTGCATACTCAGGGATATCACTTATACCTTGGAATTTAAGTAAGGATCATCTTATAAAGCTATCGCCGAACTAAGCCAAATAAGAAGTATAAAAGATAAACATCACATGCAATCAAAATATGTGACATGATATGGCCATCATCATCTTGTGCCTTTGATCTCCATCTCCAAAGTACCGTCATGATCTTCATCCTCACTGGCATGACACCATGATCTCCATCATCTTTATCTCTATCAATGGGTCGTCACATGGTCGTCGTGCCAACTATTGCTTTCGCAACTATTGCTATCGCATAGCGATAAAGTAAAGCAATTTTACGGTGCTTGCATCATATGCAATAAAGAGACAACCATCAGGCTCCTACCAGTTGCCGATAACTTTAGCAAAACATGATCATCTCATACAACAATTTATATCTCATCATGTCTTGACCATATCACATCACAACATGCCCTGCAAAAACAAGTTAGACGTCATCTACTTTGTTGTTGCAAGTTTTAAGTGGCTGCTACGGGCTTAGCAAGAACCGTTCTTACCTATGCATCAAAACCACAACAAATTTTTATCAAGTATGTGCTGCTTTAACCTTCCACAAGGACCGGGCGTAGCCACACTCGATTCAATTAAAGTTGGAGAAACTGACACCCGCCAGCCACCTGTGTGCGAAGCACGTCAGTAGAACCAGTCTTGCATAAGCGTACGTGTAATGTCGGTCCGGGCCGCTTCATCCAACAATACCGCTACATCAAAGTATGACATGCTGGTAAGCAGTATGACTACTATCGTCCACAACTCACTTGTGTTCTACTCCTGCATATAACATCTACGCATAAACCTGGCTCGAATGCCACTGTTGGGGAACATAGTAATTTCGAAAAAATTCCTACGCACACGCAAGATCATGGTGATGCATAGCAGCGAGAGGAGAGAGTGTTTTCTACGTACCCTCGTAGACTGTAAGCGGAAGCGTTATGACAACGTGGTTGATGTGGTCGTACATCTTCACGATCGACCGATCCTAGCACCGAAAGTACGGCACCTCTGTGATCTGCACACGTTCGGCTCGGTGACGTCCCACGAATTCATGATCCAGCAGTGTCGAGGGAGAGCTTCGTCGGCATGATGGTGTGATGACAGCGATGATGAAGCTACCGGCGCAGGGCTTCGCCTAAGCACTGCAACGATATGACCGAGGTGATTATGGTGGAGGGGGGGCACCGCACATGGCTAAGAGATCAATGATCAACTTGTGTGTTCATGGGGTGCCCCCTGACCACATATATAAAGGATGGAGGGAGGAGGAGGTCGGCCCTCATAGGGTGCGCCTAAAGTGTGGAGTCCTACTAGGACTCCCTAGTCCTAGTAGGATTCCACCTCCCACATGGAATAGGAAAAGGGGAAGGGAGAAGGAGAAGAAAGGAAGGTGGTGCCCCCTTTCCCTAGTCCAATTTGGACTAGTCCATGGGGAAGGGGCGTGGCCACCCTTGAGGCCTTTTTCTCCTTCCCCGTATGGCCCATTAAGGCCCAATACGAATTCCCGTAACTCTCTAGTACTCCAGAAAATACCCGAATCACTCGGAACCTTTCAGATATCCGAATATAGTCGTTCAATATATCGATCTTTACGTCTCGACCATTTTGACACTCCTCGTCATGTCCCCAATCTCATCTGGGACTCAGAACTACCTTCGGTACATCAAAACACATAAAATCATAATACCGGTCGTCACCGAACGTTAAGCGTGCGGACCCTACGGGTTCGAGAACTATGTAGACATGACCGAGACTCATCTCTGGTCAATAACCAATAGCGGAACTTGGATGCTCATATTGGTTCCTACATATTCTGCGAAGATCTTTATCGGTCAAACCGCATAACAACATACATTGTTCCCTTTGTCATCGGTATGTTACTTGCCCGAGATTCGATCGCTGATATCTCAATACCTAGTTCAATCTCGTTACCGGCAAGTCTCTTTACTCATTCTGTAATGCATCGTCCCGCAACTAACTCATTAGTTACATTGCTTGCAAGGCTTATAGTGATGTGCATTGCCGAGAGGGCCCAGAGATACCTCTCCGACAATCGGAGTGACAAATCCTAATCTCGATCTATGCCAACTCAACAAACACCATCGGAGACACCTGTAGAGCATCTTTACAGTCACCCAGTTACGTTGTGACATTTGATAGCACACAAAGTGTTCCTCCGATATTCGGGAGTTGCATAATCTCATAGTCATAGAACATGCATAAGTCATGAAGAAAGCAATAGCAATAAACTAAACGATCAAGTGCTAAGCTAACGGAATGGTATAAGTCAATCACATCATTCTCTAATGATGTGATCCCGTTGATCAAATGACAACTCATGTCTATGGCTAGGAAACTTAACCACCTTTGATCCAACGAGCTAGTCAAGTAGAGGCATCCTAGTGACACTCTGTTTGTCTATGTATTCACACATGTACTAAGTTTCCGATTATTACAATTCTAGCATGAATAATAAACATTTATCATGATATAAGGAAATATAAATAACAACTTTATTATTGCCTCTAGAGCATATTTCCTTCAGTCTCCCACTTGCGCTAGAGTCCATAATCTAGTTCACATCATCATGTGATTTAACACCAATAGTTCACATCGTCATGTGACCAACACCCAAAGGGTTTACTAGAGTCAATAATCCAGTTCACATTGCTATGTGATTAACACCCAAAGAGTACTAAGGTGTGATCATGTTTTGCTTGTGAGAGAGGTTTAGTCAATGGGTCTGCCACATTCAGATCCGTATGTATTTTGCAAATTTCTTTGTCTACAATGCTTTGCACGGAGCTACTTTAGCTAATTGCTCCCACTTTCAATATGTAACCGGATTGTGATTTAGAGTTATCCATCAAAGCTTCCATCAACGTAACTCTTTACGACGAACTATTTATCACCTCCATAACCGAGAAATATTTCCTTAGTCCACATTCACATGGCTCGCGGTGATGATCTACATGCCATCAAATACCTCCCCCTAAAACTTAAGGGACCAGCTCGGCACTGGTTAAATAGCCTCCCAGAAAACTCTATTAGAAGTTGGGAAGACTTGGACGGTGCCTTTAGAGACAACTTCCATGGCACGTATATTTGGCCCCCGGATGCCGATTACCTTAGTCATATAGTCAAGCAGCCCGGAGAGTCGGCCAGGAAATTCTGGACCAGGTTCCTAATTAAAAAGAACCAGATTGTCGACTGTACGGACGCCGAAGCCCTAGCGGCCTTTAAACACAGCATCCGCGAGCCCTAGCAGCCTTTAAACATAGCATCCGCGATGAATGGCTCGCCCGACACCTCGGCCAAGAAAACCCAAAGTCAATGGCAGCCCTTACAGCACTAATGACCCACTTTTGCACGGGTGAAGATAGCTGGCTAGCCCGTAGCAGCAATAGTACTAGCAACCCCGGCACTTTCAAAGCCAGAAACGGCAACGGAAGGCCCTGACTCAATAAACATAAGCATGGAAGCAACAATGATAATACAAAGGATGCGGCGGTTAACTCTGGATTCAGTGGCTCCAAATACGGTCAACGGAGGAAGCCATTCAAAAGAAAAAAAGATGGTTCATCAAGCCTGGACCAAATACTTGATCGACCTTGCCAGATCCACGACACTCCTGACAAGCCTGCCAACCATACCAATAGAAGTTGTTGGGTCTTCAAACAGGTCGTCAACTTAAATGCCGAACACAACGAGAAAGGGTCACCCAGCGAGGATGACGATGAGGAGCCTCGCCCACCGAACACAGGGGGACAAAAGAAATTTCCCCCCGAGGTCAAAACGGTGAATATGATATACGTTACTCACGTCCCCAAGCGGGAGCGCAAACGCGCGTTAAGGGACGTCTATGCGATCAAGCCAGTTGCCCTAAAAATCAACCCATGGTCATCCTACCCAATCACTTTCGATTGCAGAGACCATCCGACCAGTATCCGTCACGGAGGCTCGGACGCACTAGTCCTTGACCCAATTATTGATGGATTCCACCTCACGCGGGTCCTCATGGACGGCGGCAGTAGCCTTAACCTGCTCTATCAGGACACAGTACACAAAATGGGTATTGATCCTTCAAGAATCAAGCCCACAAAAACCACCTTTAAGGGAGTAATACCTGGTGTAGTGGCCCGCTGCACAGGCTCAATCACATTGGAGGTTGTCTTCGGTTCGCCGGACAACTTCCGAAGCGAAGACTTGATCTTCGACATCGTCCCTTTCCGCAGTGGCTACCACACGTTGCTCGGACGAACCGCGTTCACTCGCTTCAATGCGGTCCCACATTATGCCTATCTCAAACTCAAGATGCCCGGACCCCACAGTGTTATAACATTCAATGGAAACACAGAAAGCTCCCTCCGCGCCGAGGAGCACACCACGGCCCTGGCAGCGGAAGTACAGAGTGGCCTTATCATACCAAAAAATGCATCGGCAGTCAAGCCCCCAGACACTATCAAACGAGTCCGGACACCCCGCAGCACGACGGTCCAGCTTGTTAGGAGCTCGACTAGCAATTTGGCCTATGTCTCAGTCCCAACCAAATTGCGGCACATGTACCACGCGTACATCACTACGCGCTGATAATACCATGGGCAAAGATGGAGGCATAGTAAAGATAAAGTCCAGATAACGGCTCGACCCTATCGGCACCCTCATATTTCTTTTTTCCTATTTTTATTTTTCCAGGTTCCTTACAACCCACATCACCTTTCAACGGTACCAAGGGCCCTTTTTCTAAGCCCCTGATGAAAACCCGATCATTGAATCCTTTCGAAGGACAATATGCCAAGGAGAAAAGCAGCGTAGACATGTGGCAGAGTATCTAAAAGATCTTTAAAGATCACCGCTTCCTTCTTTAGGACCCGCACACAACTTTCCCTTGTGCTCGGCACGTAAAATAGCCTCGATGCTGATCGCATTATTTGTAAAAATACATTTTGACATATCAATCAGACTATAATGGAAACAGTTTCTCGCCCAACCTATTCGGTACTGGCTTATTTCTTAACCTGTATTCCCTTTTCTTCGTCTGATTGCCATGTACACCTCGATACGACTTAAGTCGCCAGGGCCTCTATCCGGCCACGTACATTTCTTTAAAATAAGTCCGAACACCTTTATAGTACAATTAGGCATCATGAATATAGCATTATATGCATCGGCTCCGAATCATGTCTTTGGTCAATAGTTGGGTTGCCCGGCTCCTGTGGTTGCTGCCTTACGTTCCGCTCATTCGGCTAAGGTAGTAAAGGGAGAACTAATACGATTGTGTTTCCGGTTTATCTGGATAAACACCTCAGTAGAGAAAGCCGAAAACTGACTGTCATGGTGCGGCGAGAGCTGGTCAGCTATTCGGAGACAAATTACAAATCTCTTACAATTTTTTCCGCATTACACGAGGGACCGGTCTTTGTAAGTGCATCTAGTGCCACCCCTAGTTGGTTTTGGTGTATTGACAACAAAGTTGGTTGAGGGACTAGTGCGTTTGTGAGAATTGCAGGATAACGCAGGTAGTGTCCCTCATTGATTCAGTTTACCTACCGGAGATGACCCCCAAAAATGTATGAAGACATTGAAGACAATGGTGGTATGAGAAGATATTCATATTGAAGACTATGACCTTAGAAGACATTGTGTGAAGACTTTGGAACGCGAAGACTGTGTAGTTTCGTTGTTTCCTTTTCTTCTTTGTTGAGTCATAGGAACCACCGTACTGTTAAGTGGGGTCCAAGTGAACTAAGTTAGAGTGACTGAAGTGATGCTCAACTCAAATCCTATGTCTTCGAGCGAACACAATGAGAGCAAACCTTATCCAGAGCTGGATGAGTCAGCTTTGCTTGTAGCCCAAGTATTGCCGCGTGTGTTTGAAATCTGACGGTTGGAACACGTGTCAGTTCCTTAGTGACTCAGGGTCATTTTGGACAAATCAGGTCGGGTTGCCTAGTGGCTATAAATAGCCCACCCCCTACACCATAAATTGGTGCCTGCTCAGAGTCTGTGCACGGCTTTTGTCGTTTGAGAGAAACCCACCTCGAAGCATTTGAGGGAGAGAAATCCTTGCGAGGACAAATCCCAAACACCCAGAGCCAAAGAGTGTTAGGCATCACTGAAGTCTTTCTATCTGTGTGACCTGAAGACTTATTACACTTGAGGACTGTGAATCCTCCAGCCGGTTAGGCGTCGTGTTCGAGCATCCAAGAGTCATTGTGGATTGCCGGTGAGCGAAGTCTGTGAAGGTTTGGAAGTCTCCTTGAAGACTTACAGAGTGATTGGGCGAGGACTGGGTGTCCTTAGCTCAAGGGAATAAGGTGAAGACACGGTCTTGAGTTAAATCTCAGCCTCCTAACTAGGCGTCAGTTGTCACACAGAATGGAACTGGTCCAACAAATCATGTGTCTTCAACAAGCAACTGGTTCTATCCCTTCCAACCTTACTTAAGTTTGTCTTCATGAAGTCATTGCCTATCTGTGTATCTGTTTGACTTCATTGCTTGACTGCTATTGTTGATTGGCTTCACACTGTCTTCCATCTTGATCCTTACTACCTAACTGCTATCAGTCCTGTACTTTCACATCATTATCTACTTGACTATGGCTTGTCTAGGGTAGTTTATCTTCCGCTGCATGTCAATTAGGTTATTTCTGTTGTTTGTCTTCGAAACTTCCAAGTTTTGAAGACTTTCATAAAAATCGCCTATTCACCTCCCCTCTAGTCGATACTAGCACTTTCAATTGGTATCAGAGCAAGGTACTCCCTTGTTCTGTGTGATTCGGTTTAACAACCTGGAGTTTCAGCTATGTCGACTACAGGATTGAGGAACATATCGTGTCCCACCTTTGACGGTCATGAGTATCCCCGGTGGAAGGCCATGATGAAGAAGCTACTCATGTCCATGGATAGCGAACTGTGGACCGTCCCGAGATTGGACTCAGCGATCTATGCAAGATGGCGAGGCTGATGACATTCGCAAGTATACTCTATTGAACCTTACAGCAAAGGACATCATCTGCTGTCATTTGTCCCGAAATCAGTTCAGGAATGTTATGCACCTCAATCACGCAAAGCTAATCTGGGACAGGCTTTCTAAGGTATATGAAGGTCATCGCACTCGTCATGATCCGTGGTTTGAGGACTACAAGGAGTCTCTCAAGGAGATGACCTTTGCACCTGAATCATCATCATCCTCATCGTGCCACATGGCAAGGGGTGATAAGGTAACTGAATGCTATCTCTCTGAATCTAGTGATGATGAATCAAGTGATGAATTTGGCCCTAGCTATGACAAGCTTGCTTCCCTTGCCACTAAACAACAAAGAATCTTGGAAAAGGTTCAAGACATGCTTCGTAGGAGTGATGATATGTTGGGTGAAGAAATGGATCAGTCAAAAGCTTTGGCTGATAGTCTTCAGAGACTTCATGCTAAGTTTGACGCCCTTCAAGATCAACATAATGCTCTCTTGTCTAATCATGAGAAGTTGTCTTCTGAATGTCTTCAAAGAAAGCTATACCTTGAAAAGATAAGAGTGGATTATGAAGATCTTCAGAAGGAGTGAGATTCACTTCGCGCTCAACAGATCAGTTCTTCTCAGGATGGATTTGAACCACCATGTCGAAAATGCATTGAGAGTGATAACGCTACATCTGTTGCTGAATGTTCCACTGCTGCTACTGTTTCATTGTCTTCACCTACTGATGTGGTTACTAACCCCTCTGCGGAGGATACCACTGCTTGTTCTTGATGAAAATGCTATGTTGAAGACATTGCTTGAAGCAGGATGTACAAAAGTCGAAGGGACATCGGACTCTGCGATGTCCTCAAAAGCAGATTCGAACCGAAACCCTAGGAAAGAGGGTGTTGGGTTGAAAGGAAAATGAATGTTGATGGCTCGTCTTTGGAAGCTGAGCGGTACCCCAAGACCACATGGGTTCTTTGCAAAGGAACCTTGAGAGATCCATCCACCTTATCTGGATTTACCTGTGCTAATCCTATTGTCATTGATGAATCCTTTGATGCAAACTATAAGCTGTTCAAAAATCAGAATGGTGAAGTGTTTGCCAGGTACATTGGTACTAACTGCAGGAATGGACCACCTATGAAGAAGATCTGGGTACCTAAGCAGTACATTGAGAATCTTCCTGTGAATGTCGTCATGACACCACCAAGGAAGAAGACAAACCCCAGACCAATAGCTTCATGTGGCCCAAAGGCTTCATACAGATACAGGACTCATATGAGTCACCCTAACGCCAATGTTTTGCAGGGAAATCATGCTTAGACTTATGAATATGAGCGTGTATCTTCGAACCGCTATGTTCATAGGACTAAGAACTTTTCTGCTTATTCATATGATATCATTCATCTCCTGCAAGGCTATTTGCTAGGGCTCCAAAGCCAAAATTCTCAGATGCTGCACTTAGACTCATTGCTTCTAAGCCCCCACTGAAGATGTTGGTGGCAAATAAGAACTAACTCTCTTTTGCAGAAAACGGTCTCCAGCCAGCAATCAATGGCGTCCGATACTATTGCTAGGGACCTAAAACTCACTGAGGACGCACGATGAAATGTCATTCTATATGCTTTACATCTGAATTTCTTATCAGTCATACTATGTCCTAACTTTGTTATAAGCTATGACTGTCCCTATATGTGTCAAATGCTTATGCTTCACAACACTCCTGTGAAGCCTATCCTCCTAACTGCACTGTAGGGTACATCACCAAAAGCTACAGAATGGATTATGGACAGTGGATGCACAAATCATATGACTGGTGATCGAAGTCTTCTCATGGACTCAACCTTACGTCCATCTGACAAAAGTCACATTACATTTGCTGACACTCATAAAAGCAAGGTATTGGGTCTAGGTAGAGTTGCAATCTCAAAGGATCAACACATGGATAAAGTGATGCTTGTTGAATCCCTTGGTTTCAACTTAATGTCTGTCTCAATGCTTTGTGACTTGAACATGATTGTGATATTTGGCAAATACCGTTGCCTTGTACTAATGGAATCTGACAAATCTCTAGTCTTTGAAGGATATGAAAAGATGATCTATACATGGTAGATTTCTCAGCAGGTCCACAGCTTGTCGTTTGTCTTCTCACAAAAGCTTCAGAATGCTGGCTCTGGCATCGAAGGCTAGGACATGCTGGCATGAGGAACTTACACTCACTCGTAAAGAAGAAGAATGTCATTGGCATTGAGGATGTCAAGTTCAAGAAGGATCATCTGTGTGGTGCCTGTGAAGCTGGAGAGATGACAAGGGCAAAGCACCCCTCGAAGACAATCATGACAACATCTCAACCCTTCGAGCTGTTACACATGGACTTATTTGGACCTACGCACTACTCCAACTTCACAACAACTGCCTGTCTCTATGGCTTCGTCATTGTTGATGACTACTCAAGATACACATGGGTTCATATAATTCTTTACAAGACTGAAGTGCAAGATGTCTTGGTAGCGCATGCAAATCGAGCAATGAACAATTATGGCGTGAAGATCAAGCACATCAGAAGTGACAATGGCACTGAATTCAAGAACACTGGACTTGATCTGTATCTGGATACAATGGGAATCACTCATGAGTTCTGTGCTCCGTACACACCTCAGCAAAACGGCATTTTTGAGCGCAAAAACAGAACCCTCATTGAGATGGCTCGAACAATGCTAGATGAGTACAAGACACCAAGGAAGTTTTGGCCTAAAGCTATTGATACAGCATGTCACATCATCAACCGTGTGTACATTCATAAGCTTCTGAACAAAACATCATATGAGCTACTTACTGGCAAGAAGCCAAACGTTAGTTACTTTAGAGTATTTGGAGCAAGATGCTGGATAAAGGATCCCCATCACAAGTCAAAATTTGCACCTAAGGCTCACGAAGGCTTCATGCATGGCTATGGAAAGGATTCACACTCCTACAGAGTCTTCAACCTTTATCTATACAAAGTCGTTGGAACTGTGGATGTGAAATTTGATGAAACCAATGGTTCACAAAGAGAGATTCTGCCAAGTACACTGGATGAAGCTCCTTCAAACGAGGCAATCAAGATGATGGGAACTGGTGAAATCATGCCCTCTGAAGCACAGCCTGAAGAGGAACTTATCATCTCTACACCAAATCAACTTGAAGACAATACTCAGACCGAAGACAATCCTCCAAATGATGACAATGATCAGCCAGAGCAAAATCTTCGTCCTGTTCATCCTCGTGTTGCAAATGAAGTTCAAATAGAAAAGATAATTGATAGCATCAATGCACCTGGTCCGCTCACTCGATCAAGAGCAACACAGCTAGCAAACTTCAGTGGGCACTTTTCATTTGTGTCAATATCAGAACCCAAGAAAGTTGCTGAAGCTTTTATGGAACCTGAATGGATTCAAGCCATGCAAGAAGAACTTCAACAGTTCAAACTGAATAATGTCTGGGAACTTGTCAAGCGACCTGATCCTCGCAAGCATAACATTATTGGTACAAAATGGATATATCGAAACAAGCAAGATGAGCATGCTCAAGTCGTCAGAAACAAAGCACGTCTTGTGGCTCAAGGATACACTCAAGTTGAAGGAATTGACTTCGATGAAACATTTGCTCCTATTGCTAGACTTGAAGCTATTCGCATACTGCTAGCCTACGCTAATCATCACAATATCTTGCTATATCAAATGGATGTAAAGAGTGCATTTCTCAATGGCAAGATTAAAGAAGAAGTATATGTCGCACAACCACCTGGCTTTGAAGATCCAAAACATCCTGATATGGTGTACAAAATAAACAAAGCACTGTATGGCCTCAAACAAGCCCCTCGTGCCTGGTATGATACAATCAAAGACTTCCTAAAGAGCAAAGGCTTCAAACCTGGATCCCTCGATCCCACTCTCTTCACGAAGACATATGATGGTGAACTGTTTGTGTGCCAAATATATGTGGATGACATAATCTTGGATGCACCAACCGGAAATGCAGTGATGAGTTTGGGTACATGATGCAAGAGCAATATCAAATGTCCATGATGGGTGAGCTGAATTTCTTCCTCGGTCTTCAAATTAAATCAACAAAGAAATGGCATCTTCATATCTCAAGAAAAATACCTCAAAGATTGTGCGAAGAAGTTTGGAATGGAAGGCGCAAAGGCTACACGACGCCAATGCCAGCCAAACACCATCTTGGTCCCGACGACAATGGTAAAGAGTTCGATCAAAAGGTATACCTCTCCATGATTGGTTCTTTGCTTTACTTATGTGCATCTAGGCTAGATATTATGCGTAGTGTTTGCATGTGTGCTCGATTCCAAGCGGCACCAAAGGAATCGCATCACTTAGCTGTGAAGCGAATTCTTCGATATTTGGCTTACACCCCAACACTCGGATTATGGTATCCCAAGGGCTCAAAATTTGATCTGGTTGGATTATCGGATGCTGATTATTCTGGTGACAAGGTGGATCACAAGTCTACATCAGGAACATGTCATTTTGTTGGTCGATCACTTGTCTGTTGGTCTTCGAAGAAGCAGAACTGTGTATCACTCTCAACTGCTGAATCTAAATACATTGCTGCTGGATCCTATTGTGCTCAGCTTCTGTGCATGAAGCAAACTGTCAAGGATTATGGCATCAACCTGAAACAAGTACCTCTCTTCTGCGACAACGAAAGTGCCATCAAAATAGCCAACAATCTAGTCCAACACTCGAAGACAAAGCACATTGAAATTCGTCATCACTTTCTCAGAGATCATGTTATGAAGAAAGATATCGATATCATTCATGTCAACACTGAAGAGCAACTGGCAGATATCTTCACAAAGCCCTTGGACGAGAAAAGGTTTTGCAAGTTACGGTGTGAGCTAAATATCTTGGAATCCTCTAATGTCCTGTGATCAGGCACACATCCTAACACTTATGCATATTGATGACTTAGATGTGCAACACACAAAGTAATGTATATCTTCAATCAATGAAGATTTACACTCTGAGTGTGAATATATTAACATGGAATTTGACTTCGGAGTGCCATGCTAATTGTGCGCCGTGTCTGGGTCTAATAATTCCTATACGGTGGGTAACGCCACCACCAACCTTCTTTGTTTGAAGTGTTTCACTCAAGGCGTTATATTGCAATGACTTCATCTGGTTTGTCTTGATTTCAATTTGTCTTCATGACTTTCGCACTATGATGATTTGATTGCTACGATATGCGATATATACTAGTGTTACATCCTCTACAACATTCACTTATAGCTATGTCTTCAAGATTGGATCTTTTGAACTAAGTGAATGTGATCAGACCCTAACCTCTCTATGCTTCCTATCTCAAACTCTATCTGTCCAAATCATATGCATTCTATTAAAACTGTCGAATGTCTTCTCTGCATCCTAGTCAGCAGAAGGCAAAGAGACAAACATTAAATCTGTTTTAAATGGCTTATCTTTATTGTTGTAATCCGGAGAAGCCAGAATAACTCTCCGACATGCCTGGCGGGCGTGGGAACGTGGGACAACCCTGAGTGTGTTGCATGCTTGCCACGTACCCCTCAAATATGAACCGCCAGGGGCACCAGCGTAATTGCGTTGTGTCTCTCACCTACTTATAAATACTTGTCCCCTGCGGTAAAGAAATCCTTCTTCCACCTCTCCACCTCTGTCAAAACCCTAGCGCCACCGCTAGCTCGCGACGACGCCGGTGACGAAGCGCTTAGCTGCCACGACTTCTCCGACGCCGTCCTCACACCGGCCGCGGACATCGTCCTCTCCACCGTCGCCGTAGGTGTCCTCCGTCACCAAGTTGGGGCACGGTGGGCTGAACTGCTCGGTCTCCTATTCTTCCCTTCTAGCAGTTCTTTGTGCGGTAATAATAACTCTATTTTTACCATCTTTTTGATCTTCAAGATTCATCCTGTTTACCGAAAGTAGTTTCTGTTTGTTCAAGTTAGATCTATTCTGTCTGCATCACATACTGCCTAGTCGATTCACTTAGATTTCCTGTCTAGTTTGATTCCTCACTTGTACTTATTCACGGACGGGTACAAATCTGGAACCAACTCACCTATATTGTTGGGGAACGTAGTAATTTCAAAAAAATTCCTACGCACACGCAAGATCATGGTGATGCATAGCAACGAGAGGGGAGAGTGTTGTCTACGTACCCTCGTAGACCGAAGCGAAGCGATCTGGCGTAGAGGAAGTAGTCGACGTTCTCCTCGCGATCCAACCGATCCTAAGCGCCGTTACTCCGGCGCCTCCGAGTTCTTGACACACGTACAGCTCGGTGGCGCTCCTCGGGCTCCAATCCGGTAGAGCTTGGGGAGGAGAGTTCCGTCGGCCGACGGCGTGGTGGCGATCTTGATGTTCTACCGACGCAGGCTTCGCCTAAGCACCGCTACTGATATGACCGAGGTGGATTATGGTGGAGGGGGCACCGCACACGGCTAAGGGGCGATCTCAAGGATCAACTTGTGTGTCTATGGGGTGCCCTTGCCCCGTATATAAAGGATGGAGGAGGAGGAGGCGGCCAAGGGTTTGGCGCGCCGGTGTGGAGTCCTACTAGGATTCCAAGTCCTAGTAGGAGTCCATCAAGAGGAGGAAGGGAGAAGGAATAGGAGGAGAAGGAAGGTGGCGGCCCCTTTCCCTAGTCAATTCGGACTAGAGGAAGGGGGGCGCAGCCACCTTTTCCTCTTCCCACTAAAGCCCATCAAGGCCCATTACTTCTCCGTAACTCCCGGTACTCGAAAAATACCGAATCACTCGGAACCTTTCCGAACTCCGAATATAGTCGTCCAATATATCGATCTTTACGTCTCGACCATTTGAGACTCCTCGTCATGTCCCGATCTCATCCGGGACTCGAACTCCTTCGGTAAATCAAAATACACAAACTCATAATATAACCGTCATCGAAACCTTAAGCGTGCGGACCATACGGTTCGAGAACAATGTAGACATGACCGAGACACGTCTCGGTCAATAACCAATAGCGGGACCTGGATGCCCATATTGGCTCCTACATATTCTACGAAGATCTTTACGGTCGGACCGCATAACAACATCGTTGTTCCTTTGTCATCGGTATGTTACTTGCCCGAGATTCGATCGTCGGTATCCAATACCTAGTTCAATCTCGTTACCGCAAGTCTCTTTACTCGTTCCGTAATACATCATCTCACAGCTAACTCATTAGTTGTAATGCTTGCAAGGCTTAAGTGATGTGTATTACCGAGAGGGCCGAGAGATACCTCTCCGACAATCGGAGTGACAAATCCTAATCTCGAAATCGCCAACCCAACATCGCCTTTGGAGACACTGTAGTACTCCTTTATAATCACCCGATTCACGTTGTGACGTTTGGTAGTACCAAAGTGTTCCTCCGTAAGCACGGAGTTGCATAATCTCATAGTTATAGGAACATGTATAAGTCATGGATAAAAGCAATAGCAACATACTAAACGATCGGGTGCTAAGCTAATGGAATGGGTCATGTCAATAAGATCATTCAACTAATGATGTGAGCTTGTTAATCAAATAACAACTCCTTTGTCTATGGTTAGGAAACTTAACCATCTTTGATTAACAAGCTAGTCTAGTAGAGGCATACTAGTGACACTCTGTTTGTCTATGTATTCACACATGTATTATGTTTCCGGTTAATACAATTCTAGCATGAATAATAAACATTTATCATGAAATAAGGAAATAAATAATAACTTTATTATTGCCTCTAGGGCATATTTCCTTGATCTCCCACTTGCACTAGAGTCAATAATCTAGTTCACATCGCCATGTGATTTACATCAATAGTTCACATCACCATGTGATGAACACCCATAGTTCACATCAATATGTGACCAACACTCAAAGGGTTTACTAGAGTCAGTAATCTAGTTCACATCGCTATGTGATTAACACCCAAAGAGTACTAAGGTGTGATCATGTTTTGCTTGTGAGATAATTTTAGTCAACGGGTCTGTCATATTCAGATCCGTAAGTATTTTGCAAATTTCTATGTCAACAATACTCCGCACGTAGCTACTCTAGCTAATTGCTCCCGCTTTCAATATGTACCTAGACCGAGACCTAGAGTCATCTAGATTGGTGTCAAAACTTGCATCGACATAACCCTTTTACGACGAACCTTTTGTCACCTCCATAATCGAGAAACATATCCTTATTCCACTAAGGATAATTTTTGACCGCTATCCTGTGATCTACTCCTAGATCACCATTGTACTCCCTTGCTTAACTCAGTGTAGGGTATACAACAGATCTGGTACACAGCATAGCATACTTTATAGAACCTATGGCCAAGGCATAGGGAATGACTTTCATTCTCTTTCTATCTTCTGCCGTGGTCGGGTTTTTGAGTCTTACTCAACTTCACACCTTGTAACACAGGCAAGAACTCTTTCTTTGACTGTTCCATTTTGGACTACTTCAAAATCTTGTCAAGGTATGTTCTCATTGAAAAAACTTATCAAGCGTCTTGATCTATCTCTATAGATATTGATGCTCAATATGTAAGCAGCTTCACCGAGGTCTTCCTTTGAAAAACTCCTTTCAAACACTCCTTTGTGCTTTTGAGAATAATTCTACATTATTTCGATCCACAATATGTCATACATATACTTATCGAAATGTTGTAGTGCTCCCACTCACTTTCTTGTAAATCTGAGGCTTCTCCATAAGTGCATATAAAACTATATGCTTTGATCAACTTATCAAAGCGTGTATTCCAACTCGAGATGCTTGCACCAGTCCATAGATGGATCATTGGAGTGCATATTTTGTTAGCACCTTTAGGATTGACAAAACCTTTTGGTTGCATCATATACAACTCTTCTTTAATAAATCCATTAAGGATTGCAGTTTTGTTATCCATTTGCCAGATTTCATAAAGTGTGGCAATTGCTAACATGATTCGGACAGACTTAAGCATAGATACGAGTGAGAAACTCTCATCGTAGTCAACACCTTGAACTTGTCGAAAACCCCTTTTGCGACAATTCTAGCTTTGTAGATAGTAACACTACTATCAGCGTCCGTCTTCCTCTTGAAAATCCATTTAATCACAATGGCTTGCCGATCATCGGGCAAGTCAACCAAAGTCCATACTTTGTTCTCACATATGGATCCCATCTCAGATTTCATGGCCTCAAACCATTTCGCGGAATCTGGGCTCACCATCGCTTCTTCATAGTTCGCAAGTTCATCATGGTCTAGTAACATGACTTCCAGAACAGGATTACCGTACTACTCTGGTGCGGATCTCACTCTGGTTTACCTACGAGGTTCGGTAGTAACTTGATCTGAAGTTACATGATCATCATCATTAGCTTCCTCACTAATTGGTGTAGTAGTCACAAGAACAGATTTCTGTGATGAACTACTTTCCAATAAGGGAGAAGGTACAATTACCTTATCAAGTTTTCTACTTTCCTCCCACTCACTTCTTTCGAGAGAAACTCCTTCTCTAGAAAGGATCCATTCTCAACAACGAATATCTTACCTTCGGATCTGTGATAGAAGGTGTACCCAACAATCTCCTTTGGGTATCCTATGAAGACATATTTCTCCGATTTGGGTTTGAGCTTATTAGGATGAAACCTTTTTCATATAAGCATCACAATCCCAAACTTTAAGAAACGACAACTTTGGTTTCTTACCAAACCACATTTCATATTGTGTCGTCTCAACGGACTTTAGATGGTGCCCCTTTTTAACGTGAATGCAGCTGTCTCTAATGCATATCCCCAAAACTATAGTGGTAAATCGGTAAGAAACATCATAGATTGTACTATATCCAATAAAGTACGGTTATGACGTTCGGACACACCATTACACTGTGGTGTTCCAGGTGGCGTGAGCTGTGAAACTATTCCACATTGTTTTAATTGAAGACCAAACTCGTAACTCAAATATTTGTCTCCGCGATCAGATCGCAGAAACTTTATTTTCTTGTTACGATGATTTTTCCACTTCACTCTGAAATTCTTTGAACCTTTCAACTATTTCAGACTTATGTTTCATCAAGTAGATATACCCATATGTGCTCAAATCATCTTGTGAAGGTCAGAAAATAACGATACTTGCCACGAGCCTCAACACT
This sequence comes from Aegilops speltoides, assembly GCA_021437245.1. Classification (NCBI taxonomy): domain Eukaryota; kingdom Viridiplantae; phylum Streptophyta; class Magnoliopsida; order Poales; family Poaceae; genus Aegilops; species Aegilops speltoides. The sequence continues at coordinate 179,382,049 of CM038146.1, forward strand.
CATTGGATCGCATACATCGGTATGTATTATTTCCAATAAGTCAGTAGCTTGTTCCATTGTTCCGGAGAACGGAGTTTTAGTCATCTTGCCCAAAAGGCACGGTTCGCAAGCATCAAATGATTCATAACCAAGTGATTCCGAAAATCCATCTTTATGGAGTTTCTTCATCGCTTTACATCGATATGACCCAAGCGGCGATTGCCACAATTAAGTTGCACTATCATTATTAACTTTGCATCTTTTGGCATCAATATTATGATTATGTGTATCACTACGATCGAGATCCAACAAACTATTTTCATTGGGTGTATAACCATCGAAGGTCTTATTTATGTAAACAGAATAACAATTATTCTTTAACTTCAAATGAATAACCGTATCGCAATAAACATGATCAAATCATATTCATGCTCAACGCAAACGCCAAATAACATTTATTTAGGTTTAACACTAATCCCGAAAATATAGGGAGTGTGCGATGATGATCATATCAATCTTGGAACTACTTCCAACACACATCGTCACTTCTCCCTTAACTAGTTTCTGTTTATTCTGCAACTCCCGTTTCGAGTTACTACTCTTAGCAACTGAACCAGTACCAAATACCGAGGGGTTGCTATAAACACTAGTAAAGCACACATCAATAACCTGTATATCAAATATACACTTGTTTACTTTGCCATCCTTCTTATCCACCAAATATTTAGGGCATTTCCGCTTCCAATGACCATTTTCTTTGCAGTGTAAGCACTCAGTTTCAGGCTTTGGTCCAGCTTGGAGCTTCTTCGCGGGAGTGACAACTTGCTTGTCTTTCCACTTGAAGTTCCCTTTCTTTCCCTTTGCCCTTTTCTTGAAACTAGTGGTCTTGTCAATCATCAACACTTGATGTTCTTTCTTGATTTCTACCTTCGTCGATTTCAACATCACGAAGAGCTCGGGAATCGTTTTCGTCATCCCTTGCATACTATAGTTCATCACGAAGTTCTATTAACTTCGGTGATGGTGACTAAGAAATTCTGTCAATCACTATCCTATCGGAAGAATAACTCCCACTTGATTCAAGCGATTGTAGTACCCAGACAATCTGAGCACATGCTCACTAGTTGAGCGATTCTCCTCCATCTTTTAGCTATAGAACTTGTTGGAGACTTCATATCTCTCAACTCGGGTATTTGCTTGAAATATTAACTTCAATCCCTGGAACATCTCTTATGGTCCATGACGTTCAAAACGTCTTTGAAGTCCCGATTCTAAGCCGTTAAGCATGGTGCACTAAACTATCAAGTAGTCATCATATTGAGCTAGCCAAACGTTCATAATGTCTGCATCTGCTCTTGCAATAGGTCTGTCACCTAGCGGTGCATCAAGGACATAATTCTTCTGTGCATCAATGAGGATTAACCTCAGATCACGAATCAAATCTGCAACACTGCTACTAACATTTTTGAACACAGTTTTCTCTAGGAACATATCAAAATAAACATATGAAAGAAACAACGCGAGCTATTGATCTACAACATAATTTGCAAAATACTACCAGGACTAAGTTCATGATAAATTTAAGTTCAATTAATCATATTACTTAAGAACTCCCACTTAGACAGACATCTCTCTAGTCATCTAAGTGATCACGTGATCCAAATCAACTAAACCATAACCGATCATCACGTGAGATGGAGTAGTTTTCAATGGTGAACATCTTATGTTGATCATATCTACTATATGATTCACGCTCGACCTTTCGGTCTCGTGTTCGAGGCCATATCTGCATATGCTAGGCTCGTCAAGTATAACCTGAGTATTCTGCGTGTGCAAAACTGGCTTGCACCCGTTGTAGATGGACGTAGAGCTTATCACACCCGATCATCACGTGGTGTCTCGGCACGACGAACTTTGGCAACGGTGCATACTCAGGGAGAACACTACTTGATAATTTTAGTGAGAGATCATCTTAAAATGCTACCATCAATCAAAGCAAGATAAGATGCATAAAGGATAAACATCACATGCAATCAATATAAGTGATATGATATGGCCATCATCATCTTGTGCTTGTGATCTCCATCTCCGAAGCACCGTCGTGATCACCATCGTCACCGGTAGCGACACCTTGATCTCCATCGTAGCATCGTTGTCGTTTCGCCATCTATTGCTTCTCGACTATCGCTACCGCTTAGTGATAAAGTAAAGCAATTACAGAGCGTTGCATTTCATACAATAAGCGACAACCATATGGCTCCGCCGATTGCCGATAACCGGTTACAAAACATGATCATCTCATACAATAAAATATAGCATCACGTCTTGACCATATCACATCACAACATGCCTGCAAAAACAAGTTAGGCGTCCTCTACTTTGTTGTTGCAAATTTTACGTGGCTGCTATGGGCTTAAGCAAGAACCAATCTCACCTCGCATCAAAACCACAGCGATACTTCGTCAAATAGACTCCGTTTAACCTTCTCAAGGACGGGCGTAGCCATACTCAGTTCAACTAAAGTGAGAGAGACAGACACCCGCCGGTCACCTTTAAGCACGAGTGCTCGTAGCGGTGAAACCAGTCTCGCGTAAGCGTCTGGCGTAATGTCGGTCCGGGCGCTTCATCTCGCAATACCGCTGAACCAAAATATGACATGCTGGTAGGTAGTATGACTTGTATCGCCCACAACTCACTTGTGTTCTACTCGTGCAAAACATCAAACCATAAAACCTAGGCTCGGATGCCTTTGTTGGGGAGCGTAGTAATTTCAAAAATTTCCTCGCACACGCAAGATCATGGTGATGCATAGCAACGAGAGGGAGAGTGTTGTCTCGTACCCTCGAGACCGAAGCGGAAGCGATCTGGCGTAGAGGAAGTAGTCGACGTTCTCCTCGCGATCCAACCGATCCTAGCGCCGTTACTCCGGCGCCTCCGAGTTCTTGACACACGTACAGCTCGGTGACGCTCCTCGGGCTCCAATCCAGTAGAGCTTCGGGGAGGGAGAGTTCTGTCAGCACGACGGCGTGGTGACGATCTTGATGTTCTACCGACGCAGGGCTTCGCCTAAGCACCGCTACGATATGACCGAGGTGGATTATGGTGGAGGGGGGCACCGCACACGGCTAAGGGACGATCTCAAGGATCAACTTGTGTGTCTATGGGGTGCCCCTTGCCCCCGTATATAAAGGATGGAGGAGGAGGAGGCCGGCCAAGTGTTTGGCGCGCCAGGGTGTGGAGTCCTACTAGGATTCCAAGTCCTAGTAGGAGTCCATCAAGAGGGAGGAGGAGGGAGAAGGAATAGGAGGAGAAGGAAGGTGGCGGCCCCTTTTCCTAGTCCAATTCGGACTAGAGGAGAGGGGGCGCAACAGCCTTTTCCTCTTCCCACTAAAGCCCATCAAGGCCCATTACTTCTCCGTAACTCCCGGTACTCGAAAAATACCGAATCACTCGGAACCTTTCCGAACTCGAATATAGTCGTCAATATATCGATCTTTACGTCTCGACCATTTCGAGACTCCTCGTCATGTCCCGATCTCATCCGGGACTCCGAACTCCTTCGTAAATCAAAATACACAAACTCATAATATAACCGTCATCGAAACCTTAAGCGTGCGGACCCTACGGTTCGAGAACAATGTAGACATGACCGAGACACGTCTCGGTCAATAACCAATAGCGGGACCTGGATGCCCATATTGGCTCCTACATATTCTCGAAGATCTTTATCGGTCGGACCGCATAACAACATCGTTGTTCCTTTGTCATCGGTATGTTACTTGCCCGAGATTCGATCGTCGGTATCAATACCTAGTTCAATCTCGTTACGGCAAGTCTCTTTACTCGTTCCGTAATACATCATCTCACAGCTAACTCATTAGTTGTAATGCTTGTAAGGCTTAAGTGATGTGTATTACCGAGAGGGCCCAGAGATACCTCTCCGAGCAATCGGAGTGACAAATCCTAATCTCAAATCGCCAACCCAACATCGCCTTTGGAGATACCTGTAGTACTCCTTTATAATCACCCGATTCGTTGTGACGTTTGGTAGTACCAAAGTGTTCCTCCGTAAGCGGAGTTGCATAATCTCATAGTTATAGGAACATGTATAAGTCATGGATAAAAGCAATAGCAACATACTAAGCGATCGGGTGCTAAGCTAATGGAATGGGTCATGTCAATCAGATCATTCAACTAATGATGTGACCTTGTTAATCAAATAACAACTCCTTTGTCTATGGTTAGGAAACTTAACCATCTTTGATTAACAAGCTAGTCTAGTAGAGGCATACTAGTGACACTCTGTTTGTCTATGTATTCACACATGTATTATGTTTCCGGTTAATACAATTCTAGCATGAATAATAAACATTTATCATGAAATAAGGAAATAAATAATAACTTTATTATTGCCTCTAGGGCATATTTCCTTCATATATAAGTGAATGTCTTCGCATCATGAGGTCAATGTCTTCAAACTGATTTATCTTCAAAATCTTCTGAGAATGCATATGACCTCTTCCCCTTCCCTTGCATCTCTAATGCTGTCACAGGTACATGTCCGTGGGAGAATCCTTTGGTTCTCATAGTCTGCATTCGTTTGCAGAATACTTACAGCATCATATAAATTCTCCTGAAGCCAGTTCCTGCTTGACCAGCAATCGTAAATCTCTGAAGCCTTTGAACGTATTGAAGCCTTTCAGCTTGAAGTTCATGGCTGCAGAAAAATCAGCAAGGGAGGGTGGCAGACAGCGCAGAGAAGGAACATCCAAGGATCTGCCTGATGACTTAGTAGAACTATACAAGACAGATCCTGAAGAGAATTATCGTCAGAGAAAGACGCGAATCCAATGGATTCGACGCTATTGGGCTGAGGAGTGGTTCAAGTACAAGTTTGTGACGAAGGAATATGCAGAGAAGTGTTGGGGAACGTGGTAATTTCAAAAAATTTCCTACGCACACGCAAGATCATGGTGATGCATAGCAACAAGAGGGGAGAGTGTTGTCTACGTACCCTCGTAGACCGAAGCGGAAGTGATCACAACGTAGAGGAAGTAGTCGTACGTTCTCCTCGCGATCCAACCGATCCCAGCGCCGTTACTCCGGCGCCTCCGAGTTCTTGACACACGTACAGCTCGGTGACGCTCCTCGGGCTCCGATCCAGCAAAGCTCCGGGAAGAGAGAGATCCACCAAAGACGGCGTGGTGGCGATCTTGATGTTCTACCGACGCAGGCTTCGCCTAAGCACCGCCACGATATGACCGAGGTGGAATATGGTGGAGGGGCACCGACACGGCTAAGAGCGATCTCAAGGATCAACTTGTGTGTGCAGGGTGCCCCTGCCCCGTATATAAAGGAGCAATGGGGAGGCCGGCCGGCCTAGGAGGCGCGCCAGGAGGGGGGAGTCCTCCTCCTAGTGGGAGTAGGACTCCCTTTCCTAGTCCAACTAGGAAGGAGGAAGGGGAAGGAAGGAGAGGGAGAGGAGAGGGAAGGGGGGCGCCCCCTCCTGTCCTATTTGGACTCCCCATGGGAGGGGGGCGCGCGCCACCTCCTGGTCTGACCCTCTCTCTCCCCTATTGGCCCAATAAGGCCCATTACTTCCCGGGGGTTCGGTAACCTCCGGCACTCCGGTTTTCTCCGGAAACTTCGGAACCTTTCCGGTGTCCGAATATAGCCGTCCAATATATCAATCTTTATGTCTCGACCATTTGAGACTCCTCGTCATGTCGTGATCACATCCAAGACTCGAACTCCTTGGTACATCAAAATACACAAACTCATAATATAACCGTCATCGAAACCTTAAGCGTGCGGACCCTACGGTTCGAGAACAATGTAGACATGACCGAGACACGTCTCCGGTCAATAACCGATAGCGGGACCTGGATGCCCATATTGGCTCCTACATATTCTCGAAGATCTTTATCGGTGAGACCGCATAACAACATCGTTGTTCCCTTTGTCATCGGTATGTTACTTGCACGAGATTCGATCGTCGGTATCAATACCTAGTTCAATCTCGTTACCGCAAGTCTCTTTACTTGTTCCGTAATACATCATCTCACAGCTAACTCATTAGTTGTAATGCTTGCAAGGCTTAAGTGATGTGTATTACCGAGAGGGCCAGAGATACCTCTCCGACAATCGGAGTGACAAATCCTAATCTCGAAATCGCCAACCCAACATACGCCTTTGGAGACACTGTAGTACTCCTTTATAATCACCCGATTATGTTGTGACGTTTGGTAGTACCCAAAGTGTTCCTCCGTGGCGGAGTTGCATAATCTCATAGTTATAGGAACATGTATAAATCATGGATAAAAGCAATAGCAACATACTAAGCGATCGGTGCTAAGCTAATGGAATGGGTCATGTCAATCAGATCATTCAACTAATGAGGTGACCTTGTTAATCAAATGACAACTCCTTTGTCTATGGTTAGGAAACTTAACCATCTTTGATTAACAAGCTAGTCTAATAGAGGCATACTAGTGACACTCTGTTTGTCTATGTATTCACACATGTATTATGTTTCGGTTAATACAATTCTAGCATGAATAATAAACATTTATCATGAAATAAGGAAATAAATAATAACTTTATTATTGCCTCTAGGGCATATTTCCTTGATCTCCCACTTGCACTAGAGTCAATAATCTAGATCACATCACCATGTGATTGACATCGATAGTTCACATCATCATGTGATTAACACCCATAGTTCACATCGCCATGTGACCAACACCCAAAGGGTTTCCTAGATTCGATAATCTAGTTCACATCGCTATGTGATTAACACCCAAAGAGTACTACGGTGTGATCATGTTTTGCTTGTGAGAGAATCTTAGTCAGCGGGTCTTTCACATTCAGATCCGTTATGTATTTTGCAATTTTCTATGTCTACAATGCTCTTGCGGAGCTACTTTAGCTAATTGCTCCCGGTTTCAATATGTATCTAGATCGAGACTTAGAGTCATCTAGATCGGTGTCAAAACTTGCATCGGCGTAACCCTTTACTTACCGAACCTTTTGTCACTTCCATAATCGAGAAACATATCCTTATTCGACTAAGGATAATTTTGACCATTGTCTAGTGATCTACTCCTAGATCACTATTGTACTCCTTGCCAAACTCGATTGTAGGGTATACAACAGATCTGGTACACAGCATGGCATACTTTATAGAACCTATGGCCAAGGCATAGGGAATGACTTTCATTCTCTTTCTATCTTCTGCCGTGGTCGGGTTTTGAGTCTTACTCAATTTCACACCTTGTAACACAGGCAAGAACTCTTTCTTTGACTGTTCCATTTTGAACTACTTCAAAATCTTGTCAAGGTATGTACTCATCGAAAAAACTTATCAAGCGTCTTGAACTATCTCTATAGATCTTGATGCTCAATATGTAAGCAACTTCACCGAGGTCTTTCTTTGAAAAACTCCTTTCAAACACTCCTTTATGCTTTGCAGAATAATTCTACATTATTTCCGATCTACAATATGTATTCAACATATACTTATCGAAATGTTGTAGTGCTCCCACTCACTTTCTAGTAAATCTGAGGCTTCTTTGCAAGTCTGTATAAACTATATCTTTGATCAACTTATCAAAGCGTATATTCCAACTCGAGATGCTTGCACCAGTCCATAGATGCACATTTTGTTAACACCTTTAGGATCGACAAAACCTCTTGGTTGCATCACATACAACTCTTCTTTAATAATTCCATTAAGGAATGCAGTTTTGTTTATCCATTTGCCAGATTTCATAAAATGCGGCAATTGCTAACATGATTCGGACAGACTTTTAAGCATCGATACGAGTGAGAAAATCTCATTGTATTCAACATCTTGAACTTTGTCAAAAACCTTTTTCAACAAGTCTAGCTTTGTAGATAGTAATACTACTATCAGCGTCCGTCTTCTTCTTGAAGATCCATTTATTTTCTATGGTTTGCCGATCATCGGACAAATCCATCAAAGTCCATACTTTGTTCTCATACATGGATCATATCTCAGATTTCATGGCCTCAAACCATTTTGCGGAATCTGGGCTCATCATCGCTTCCTCATAGTTCGTAGGTTTGTCATGGTCAAGTAACACGACCTCCGAACAGGATTACCGTACCACTCAGTGCGGATCTCACTCTGTTTACCTACGAGGTTCGGTAGTAACTTGATCTGAAGTTACATGATCATCATCATTAGCTTCCTCACTAATTGGTATAGTAGTCACAAGAACAGATTTACGTGATGAACTACTTTCAATAAGGGAGCAGTACGATTACCTCATCAAGTTCTACTTTCCTCCCACTCACTTCTTTCGAGAGAAACTCCTTCTCTAGAAAGGATCCATCTTAAGCAACGAATATCTTGCCTTCGGATCTGTGATAGAAGGTGTACCCAACAATTTCCTTTGGGTATTCTACGCACTTCTCCGATTTGGGTTCGAGCTTATCAGGATGAAACTTTTTCACATAAGCATCGCAACTCCAAACTTTAAGAAACGACAACTTGGGTTTCTTGCTAAACCACAGTTCATATAGTGTCGTCTCAACGGATTTAGATGGTGCCCAATTTAACGTGAATGCAGCTGTCTCTAATGCATGATCCCAAAACGATATTGGTAAATCAGTAAGAAAAATCATAGATTGCACTATATCCAATAAAGTACGGTTATGACGTTCGGACACACCATTATGAATTGGTGTTCCAGGTGGCATGAATTTATGAAACTATTCCACATTGTTTTAATTGAAGACCAAACTCGTAACTCAAATATTTGTCTCCGCGATCAGATCGTAGAAACCTTATTTTCTTGTCACGATGATTTTTCCACTTCACTCTGAAATTCTTTGAACCTTTCAACTATTTCCGACTTATGTTTCATCAAGTAGATATACCCATATCTGCTCAAATCATCTGTGAAGGTCAAAAAATAACGATACCCGCCGCGAGCCTCAACACTCATTGGATCGCATACATCGGTATGTATTATTTCCAATAAGTCGATTACTCACTCCTTTGTTCGGAGAACGGAGTCTTAGTCATCTTGCCCATGAGGCATGGTTCGCAAGCATCAAGTGATTCATAATCAAGTGATTCCAAAATCCCATCAGCATGGCGTTTCTTCATGCGCTTTACACCAATATGACCTAAACGGCAGTGCCACAAATAAGTTGCACTATCGTTATTAACTTTGCATCTTTTGGTTTCAATATTATGAATATGTGTATCACTACGATCGAGATCCAATGAACCATCTTCATTGGGTGTGTAACCATATAAGGTTTTATTCATGTAAACAGAATAACAGTTTATTCTCTTACTTAAATGAATAACCGTATTGCAATAAACATGATCAAATCATATTCATGCTTAACGCAAACACCAAATAACATTTATTAAGGTTCAACACTAATCCCGAAAGTGTAGGGAGTGTGCGATGATGATCATATCAATCTTGAAACTACTTTCAACACACATCGTCACTTCACCCTTAACTAGTTTCTGTTTATTCTGCAACTCCCGTTTCGAGTTACCACTCTTAGCAACTGAACCAGTACCAAATACCGAGGTGTTGCTATAAACACTAGTAAAGTACACATCAATAACATCTATATCAAATATACCCTTGTTCACTTTGCCATCCTTCTTATCCACCAAATATTCAGGGCATTTCCGCTTCCAGTGACCATATCCTTTGCAGTGTAAACACTCGGTTTAGGGCTATGGTCCAGCTTTGGGCTTCTTCGCGGGAGTGACAACTTGCTTGTCTTTCCACTTGAAGTTCCCTTTTTTTCCCTTTGCCCTTCTCTTGAAACTAGTGGTCTTGTCAATCATCAACACTTGATGGTCTTTTCTTGATTTCTTCCTTCGTCGATTTCAACATCACGAAGAGCTCGGGAATCATTTTCGTCATCCCTTGCATACTATAGTTCATCACGAAGTTCTAGCAACTTAGTGATGGTGACTAGAGAATTCTGGCAATCACTATCTTATCTGGAAGATTAACTCCCACTTGATTCAAGCGATTGAAGTACTCAGACAATCTGAGCACATGCTCACTAGTTGAGCGATTCTCCTCCATCTTTTAGCTATAGAACTTGTTGGAGACTTCACATCTCTCAACTTGGGTATTTGCTTGAAATATTAACTTCAATTCCTGGAACATCTCATATGGTCCATGATGTTCAAAACATCTTTGAAGTCCCGATTCTAAGCCATAAAGCATGGTGCACAAAACTATCAAGTAGTCATCATATTGAGCTAGCCAAGCGTTCATAACGTGCGCATACGCTCTGCAATAGGTCGTCACCTAGCGGTGCATTAAGGACATAATTCTTCTGTGCAGCAATGAGGATAAACCTCAGATCACGGATCAAATCCGCAACATTGCTACTAACATTTTTCAACACAGTTTTCTCTAGGAACATATCAAAATAAACATATGAAAACAACAACGCGAGCTATTGATCTACAACATAATTTGCAAAATACTACCAGGACTAAGTTCATGATAAATTTAAGTTCAATTAATTGTATTATTTAAGAACTCCCACTTAGATAGACATCTCTCTAGTCATCTAAGTGATCACGTGATCCAAATCAACTAAACCATAACCGATCATCACGTGAGATGGAGTAGTTTTCAATGGTGAACATCTTATGTTGATCATATCTACTATATGATTCACGCTCGACCTTTCGGTCTCCGTGTTCCGAGGCCATATCTACATATGCTAGGATCGTCAAGTATAACCTGAGTATTCTGCGTGTGCAAAACTGGCTTGCACCCGTTGTAGATGGACGAGAGCTTATCACACCCGATCATCACGTGGTGTCTCGGCACGACGAACTTTGGCAGCGGTGCATACTCGGGAGAACACTACTTGATAATTTTAGTGAGAGATCATCTTAAAATGCTACCGTCAATCAAAGCAAGATAAGATGCATAAAGGATAAACATCACATGCAATCAATATAAGTGATATGATATGGCCATCATCTTCTTGTGCTTGTGATCTCCATCTCAAGCACCGTCGTGATCACCATCGTCACCGTAGCGACACTTTGATCTCCATCGTAGCATCGTTGTCGTTTCGCCATCTATTGCTTCTCGACTATCGCTACCGCTTAGTGATAAAGTAAAGCAATTACAGAGCGTTGCATTTCATACAATAAGCGACAACCCTATGGCTCCAGCCGATTGCCGATAACCGGTTACAAAACATGATCATCTCATACAATAAAATATAGCATCACGTCTTGACCATATCACATCACAACATGCCCTGCAAAAACAAGTTAGGCGTCCTCTACTTTGTTGTTGCAAATTTTACGTGGCTGCTACGGGCTTAAGCAAGAACCAATCTCACCTACACATCAAAACCACAGCGATACTTCGTCAAATAGACTCGTTTTAACCTTCTCAAGGACGGGCGTAGCCACTTTTCAGTTCAACTAAAGTGAGAGAGACAGACACCCGCCAGCCACCTTTAAGCACGAGTGCTCGTAGCAGTGAAACCAGTCTCGCGTAAGCGTCGCGTAATGTCGGTCCGGGCCGCTTCATCTCACAATACCGCTGAACCAAAGTATGACATCTTTGGTAGGCAGTATGACTTGTATCGTCCACAACTCACTTGTGTTCTACTCGTGCAAAACATCAAACCATAAAACCTAGGCTCGGATGCCCTTTGTTGGGGAGCGTGGTAATTTCAAAAAATTCCTACGCACACGCAAGATCATGGTGATGCATAGCAACGAGAGGGGAGAGTGTTGTCTACGTACCCTCGTGAGACCGAAGCGAAGCGATCACAACATAGAGGAAGTAGTCGACGTTCTCCTCGCGATCCAACCGATCCCAGCGCCGTTACTCCGGCGCCTCCGAGTTCTTGACACACGACAGCTCGGTGGCGCTCCTCGGGCTCCGATCCAGCAAAGCTCGGGAAGAGAGATCCGTCAAGACGACGGCGTGGTGGCGATCTTGATGTTCTACGACGCAGGCTTCGCCTAAGCACCGCTACGATATGACCGAGGTGGAATATGGTGGAGGGGCACCGACACGGCTAAGGAGCGATCTCAAGGATCAACTTGTGTGTTCAGGGTGCCCCCGCCCCGTATATAAAGGAGCAAGGGTGAGGGCGGCCGGCCTAGGAGGCGCGCCAGGAGGAGTCCTCCTCCTAGTGGGAGTAGGACTCCCTTTCCTAGTCCAACTAGGAAGGAGGAAGGGGAAGGAAGGAGAGGAGAGGAGAGGGAAGGGGCGCCCCCCCTCCTGTCCTATTCGGACTCCCCATGGGGGGCGCGCCACCTCCTGGTGCGGCCCTCTCTCTCCCCTCTTGGCCCAATAAGGCCCATTACTTCCCCGGGGGGTTCCGGTAACCCCTCCGGCACTCCGGTTTTCTCCGGAAACTTCCGGAACCTTTCCGGTGTCCGAATATAGCCGTCCAATATATCAATCTTTATGTCTCAACCATTTCGAGACTCCTCGTCATGTCCGTGATCACATCCGGGACTCAGAACTCCTTCGGTACATCAAAATACACAAACTCATAATATAACCGTCATCGAAACCTTAAGCGTGCGGACCCTACGGTTCGAGAACAATGTAGACATGACCGAGACACGTCTTCGGTCAATAACCAATAGCGGGACCTGGATGCCCATATTGGCTCCTACATATTCTACGAAGATCTTTATCGGTCAGACCGCATAACAACATACGTTGTTCCCTTTGTCATCGGTATGTTACTTGCCCGAGATTCGATCGTCGGTATCCAATACCTAGTTCAATCTCGTTACCGGCAAGTCTCTTTACTCGTTCCATAATACATCATCTCACAGCTAACTCATTAGTTGTAATGCTTGCAAGGCTTAAGTGATGTGTATTACCGAGAGGGCCCAGAGATACCTCTCCGACAATCGGAGTGACAAATCCTAATCTCAAAATACGCCAACCCAACATCTGCCTTTGGAGACACCTGTAGTACTCCTTTATAATCACCCAGTTACGTTGTGACTTTTGCTAGTACCCAAAGTGTTCCTCCGGTAAATGGGAGTTGCATAATCTCATAGTTATAGGAACATGTATAAGTCATGGATAAAAGCAATAGCAACATACTAAACGATCGGGTGCTAAGCTAATGGAATGGGTCATGTCAATCAGATCATTCAACTAATGATGTGACCTTGTTAATCAAATGACAACTCCTTTGTCTATGGTTAGGAAACTTAACCATCTTTGATTAACAAGCTAGTCTAGTAGAGGCATACTAGTGACACTCTGTTTGTCTATGTATTCACACATGTATTATGTTTCCGGTTAATACAATTCTAGCATGAATAATAAACATTTATCATGATATAAGGAAATAAATAATAACTTTATTATTGCCTCTAGGGCATATTTCCTTCAAGAAGAATGCCATCAAGAGACCTTGGGGTGATATCCTCTATCAAGGCCTTCAACCCAAGAGCCGAGCTGAAGCCATTGACCAAGGATTCTATCCTTGCATGGTCCGTGGACCACAGACTGAGAACGCATATCCCACCTCACTACTATGGTGTCATGACGACTCTCTCTTCAAGCGCAACTACCAGTTTGCTGTGGCTTCGGCCAAGAAGAACAAGAAGTCCTTGGGCTTGGACTTCAACCCAGGTCCCTCTGCTCCTCGTGCTGACGGCTCCGGTGAAGCTAATCCCAATGAGATCGGCCCCTTCTTCAACCTTGACGGCCTCGTCACCTACATCATGGTCCAAGGTGCCTGAGTAGATCATTCTGACAATGGTGCTGACTCCGATGAAGCCCCTGCTCCTCCTCCAAAGCCGCAGAAGCAAAAGAAGTCAAAGGCTTCAACCTCAGCTGCACCTCCGAAGACTTCACGTGCGAAGCCACTGGGCACTGCACCTCCTGAAGCCAGTATGCAGTCTGAAGATCAATCCCGTGTCTCCAAGAGAACGGAGAAGAAGAAGCAACTTGTCAGACCATCTGATCAAAGAGCCTTGACTCCTACTGCCATTCTGCGTGAAGAACCCATTGATCTATCAAGTGATGAAGATCTTGCGATGATGCTCTTGAGCAGCCGATAAAAACAAGGAAGAAGCGAAATCTTCACAACTTGCCTCTCTTTGATGTGGCCATCATCCACAATTTCATTGATGAGTGGTTCGACACCCCAATGTCGACTTTGAAGATTTACAGCTCCCCATTGGCCTCGGGTCGCCTTCAATGGCGCCATTGCTTCTGAGCTAGCTCTCGCTCAGCGCATCGTTGAGCTCAAGAACAAGATTGACTATGAGAAGGCTCAGTTCAAGAAGCATGTGGCCAAGCTAAGTGTTCAAGACGTCAAAAACTTCAAGGTATGCTGCATGAGCTTAAAGAAGCTTTTCTCAAGAAACGCCAAGAAGCTCAGGGCTCTCGAGAGCGCATGAAGATTTTGGCTGATAAGTGTGTGCTCGCCTACAATGAGGCCGAGAAGCGCAAGTCACTTGGCCGTCCTGGCATTGACCCCAGGATGGCTACAAAGAAGAAGAAGAAGCACCCTGCTGAACAGCCTGAGCCTTCAAGCCAAGAAGCCCCTCGCATTATCTTCCCAAGCAACATGACTGGCTCAAAGCCAAAGGTCACCACAACAGCTTCAGAACAGAAGAAGACGAGGGCTGCAGAGGCTGAAGCCAGAAAGAGAAAGAACACTAAAGGCTCTGATGCCGCTCCCTCCAAGAAGAAGCGCAAGACCAAGAAGACTAGGGCTGCTTCCACAGAGCCCTTAGTCATTGAACCCATTTCCGTGGTTCGCCCAATGTCGTAACATCAAGAACGACGAATGGTAGTCCATGAGCCTGCTCCCACAGAGGCTCATGAAGTGAAGATATTCTAGCAGTGAACCCACTTTCTTGAAGACATTGGTCATGATGACAATGTAGCTGATGATGAAGTTCTTCCTCGGATCGAACATGAAGTGGTATCATCGCCTGTTCATACGAACAGCGAACTCATCAGCATTGGTCGTCCTTTGACGCCAATCGCTCAGGATGCATCGTGGGCTGATCACCCACAACAACAAGACTCCCCCATTACTCCCCAACAACAACAACAAGCTACACCCCCCGTGCAAGAAGAGGATGAAGACTTTCAGGCTTAGCCAACTCCATCTCCTAAGGTGAAGCCAGCACTTCACAGGCTTTGCAGAGGACAAAGGCCTGAAGTCCCTCTATCGAGCGTTCTAGAAGGAGAAGTGCAACGTTCACCTATTGCACGGCAAGTATTTTCTGAACCTGCTCCAACTGTGAATGTCTCCGAGTCTGAAGCACATCTTCTTTGAAGACATTCCGCTGCATCGGCCGAAGAAAATGAAGAAGAAGTACGTGTACCTACTCCCCCAGCAATTGAAGAAGAAGCAGTTCCTGATGTGAACGTGCCTGTGCCCGACCCTCCTGCTCGTCAAGAGGAGGTTGACAATGTTGAGGCTGCCACCACCAACGGCAATGAAGCCAGTGACGTAGTCATGGCTGATGCTAATGTGGAGCATGCACCAACCAGTGTGCCTGAAACCAACGAGGCCACTATGCCTGAAGCTTATGAGGCCCCTGCACCTAAAGTCAATGAGGATGCTGCACCTGAAGCCAATGAGAATGCTGCACCTGAAGCTGATACGACAACTGCTCCCGAAGCACCTGTCGTGCAGCCTGATGCCTCCGCTGTTGCCCCTGCTCCTGTTCCGCCACCAAGGCCTCACACAATTGAGCAAGCATATAGTCATGGTCAGATTACTACTGTCCGATGGCCCATTCTGGTGCCTCCACCCTCTGCCTCAGGACCTCGATTTGACTATCATGTTGAGCATAGGCCTCAGGTCCAGAAGCCAAAGCCTAGGTTGCCAAGGTTTCCAGGTACTGCCAACTCACCAGGGTCATTCAATGCTAATGGCTTCAAAAGCCACAATACCTTCTTTGACAGCGCCAAGAACCCCTACTCCAAGCCAAAGATATCATCAGATTGGTTCTGCAGCTATCAGCAGAGAAGCTATTACTCCTGCGTACTATATGATCAAGGGCGCATTTTCCCTCATATGCGCCTTGACACTGAAGCTATTGCTGGACTGCCGTGCTTAGAAGAAGCACTTGATTGCTTTCGTGATGCTGGTCTGCTCCACTTTGTGACAGACAAAGAACATTGGAATGAAGAGCTATTACTTCAATTCTATGCCACTCTGCACATTCGCGGCTACTATAGGGACATCAAGACATGGGTTCTCGAGTGGATGACTGGAAATGTTCATCATGAAGCCAAAGCTATGGATATCATTGAGCTTACAAGGCTAGCCACTCCTGGAGAACTATATGAACCTGACTGTCAGCTACACCGCAATGCTGTGGAAAGCATCTTTCATAAGCCAGAACCCAATATGAGCCAGATGTTGAGCATGATGGTATCCCACACATTTCTTTGTTGAAGACCTTGAGTATCTACCTCGCACCATATATCATATCATCAAGCGAACTCTATGGCCAGTTAAGGGACACTCATCGGCGGCCAAGCTTGAAGGAGCTATGAAGACTTTGGTCTTCAATATTCTCAATGGCATCAGCTTCAACACTAAAGAATTCTTCATCAGGCAACTTGCTGCTTCCGGCTCTGACCTATTTGGTCTGAAGTTTTATGCTCCATGGGTCATGCGCCTCATCAAGTGACACTCATCTATCAATTATCATCCCTCTGCTCGCAATCATATAATCTTTTTGCCAGAGGTTGATATGTCAGTTGATGCTATATATTCTGACCCTGCCAAGACGCCGCTTTGTCTTCAGAATATTGAGCACCAAAGCTTCACTCAGCCTATTGAAGGTGTTCAAGCAGCAACACGAATCTATCCACTGGTTGGTAACACTCGTCTGCCTCATAGAGCGCCCACTGAAGCCACTGAAAGCACCATTGGATAAAGGCCTCGCAAGCGTTCTCGTGTTCTCAATGACCGAGAACTTCTTGTGGCCCTTCATCAAAAATAGGATAAGCATCATTTCTGGCTCAAGATACAGATGCAAAGCCTCTTGGTGGATGTCAATCGCATTCGCAACCTTGCCACCAAGAATGCCTTTGTTTCTCATGAAACTTGTCGGCGATCATGGAAGAGTTTGACCCTGCTCAGTGCTGAAGCTGATCTTCAAGACGATGGCTTCAATAAAAGATTCCAGTTTGACTCCACTCCTCCACGGACCGCTGTCTGACGTTGCACCCCATCTCTTGAAGACTGAATATTCCTCTTCCGCGGCAACAGTTAATGCCAAAGTGATCGATGATGAAGATGATGCTACTTCACCACCTCCTACTACTGCGCGCATCGACACTGCACCAAGTTCATCTGCACCGCCAACCAACGACGACGACCCAGCTGCTTCACCTACTCATGACGAGTAGATGCTCTATGTCTTCAAACCTTTTTGGTCATTACTGACAAAAGGGGGAGAAGCGTATGAGTTGATAGTCTTCAAGCGGGTTCATATGGGCGGTTGCATTATATTTTGCTGCGTGCTTACAACTCTTGCGTTTTGAAACATTTGGTTCTTTGAGTTGTAACACCTAAACTTGATGGCCGTCTGCTACTTCTGCTGCTTATTTGCTTTACTATGATGCGATGATAAATTCCGCATGTGCGATGATAACTTCCGCACTTAGATCATTCTGCAGACGTCCATTTTTCATTATGCATGTCATTCTTCTTGCTATATCATTTCATGCATGATAAACTATCTTCATAAGTTGAAGTGGATCTCCAAAAGTACAACCTGCCATGTGCATTTGCATTCCCAAAGCAAAATACTTATATGCACATCTTCAGGGGGAGCCCTTACAACTTATGAAGACAATTCCCTATCCTTACAATTTCACATGTTTATCCCCGTTGAAAACTTCAACCAGTTTGTCATCAATCACCAAAAAGGGGGAGATTGTAAGTGCATCTAGTGCCACCCCTAGTTGGTTTTGGAGTATTGACGACAAAGTTGGTTGAGGGACTAATGCGTTTGTGAAAATTGCAGGATAACGCAGGTAGTGTCCCTCATTGATTCAGTTTACCTACCGGAGATGACCCCTAAAAATGTATGAAGACATTGAAGACAATGGTGGTATGAGAAGATATTCATATTGAAGACTATGACATGAGAAGACATTGTGTGAAGACTTTGGAACGCGAAGACTGTGTAGTTTCGTTGTTTCCTTTTCTTCTTTGTTGAGTCATAGGAACCACCGTACTGTTAAGTGGGGTCCAAGTGAACTAAGTCGAGTGGTCAAGTGATGCTCAACTCAAATCCTATGTCTTGAGCGAAGACAATGAGAGCAAACCTTATCCAGAGCTGGATGAGTCAGCTTTGCTTGTAGACCAAGTAAAGTTGCCGCGTGTGTTTGAAATCTGACCGTTGGAACACGTGTCAGTTCCTTAGTGAACCAGGGTCATTTTGGACAAATCAGGTCGGGTTGCCTAGTGGCTATAAATAGCCCACCCCTACACCATAAATTGGTGGCTGCTCGAGTTTGTGCACGGCTTTTGTCGTTTGAGAGCAACCCACCTCGAAGCATTTGAGAGAGAAATCCTTGCGAGGACAAAGCCCAAACACCCGAGCCAAAGAGTGTTAGGCATCATGAAGTCTTTACATGCATGTGACACGAAGACTTATTACACTTGAGGACCTGTGAATCCTCCAATCGGTTAGGCGTCGCGTTCGAGCATCCAAGAGTCATTGTGGATTGCGGTGAGCGAAGTCTGTGAAGGTTTGGAAGTCTCCTTGAAGACTTACTAGAGTGATTAGGCGAGGACTGGGTGTCCTTAGCTCAAGGGAATAAGGTGAAGACACGGTCTTGAGTTAAATCTCAGCCTCCCTAACAGGACGCACAGTTGTCACAAAGCTCGAACTGGTCCAACAAATCGTGTCTTCAACAAGCAACTGGTTCTATCCTTCCAACCTTACTTAAGTTTGTCTTCATGAAGTCATTGCCTATCTGTGTATCTGTTTGACTTCATTGCTTGACTGCTATTGTTGATTGGCTTCATACTATCTTCCATCTTGGTCCTTACTACCTAACTGCTATCAGTCATGTACTTTCACATCATTATCTACTTGACTATGGCTTATCTAGGGTAGTTTATCTTCCGCTGCATATCAATTAGGTTATTTCTATTGTTTGTCTTTGAAACTTCCAAGTTTTGAAGACTTTCATAAAAATCGCCTATTCACCCCCCCTCTAGTCGATACTAGCACTTTCAGTCTTCACCCGATCAGGCATCCACAACACCCAAGTTAGGATAATCGAATAATACCAGGGGTTGTGCCTACAATCTCATTCTCAAACTCTTATGCCTAAGTGAGAGCGATAAAGCCACATAGTCTGATTGCGTGGCTCGCCGCACTAACACCTCCTTCAAGGACTAACACCTCCTTCAAGGACCAAATTGATGGGTCAAGTGTGTTCAGGGCCTATTCCGAACACCGCCCTACTACCTACGTGGGGGCTGAAGCCGACGACTGGCCAACTCTCAGATTCCATAAACGGCCGCACATGAGGAAAAGAATTTGAGGAAAAAATAAGCAACGTATTGTACATCAGCCTTGTTTCATAACACAAAGTTCGGATAGCAGGGATACATTCATTTAAAAATAATGTCTTCCGAGCACTGGCCCTCTACAATGCGGGATCCTTCAAGGACTTCGTCAAAATACCGCTCCGGCGTGCGGTGCTCTTTGCCCATGGGCGGTCCCTCGGTGGCAAGCTTGACAGCGTTCATCTTCGCCCACTGCACTTTGACACCGGCGAAGGCCATCCGTGCATTTCGATGCAGACCGACAGCTTCATGACATCGAGCCAGGGGTAGGCACTGACCAGCCGCTTCACAAGTCTGAAGTAGCTGCTGGGTAAGGTTTCGGCGGGCCAAAGGCAGATTATACATCCCTCATGGACAATCCGGCCACCCTATGCAGTTCGGTCAATTACTTCAGTTGATCGCTGAGGGGCACGGGATGCTCTAGCGCAAGGTAGTGCAACCAGAACAACTTTTCCGTCACGCTCCCCTCTTCGGCTTGGAAGAACTCCGCAGAACCAGCAATACTCCGCGGCAGGTCCGCAAACGCTCCTGGATAACTCCAAATCCGGGTCAGCAAGATATACTCTCTTCTCACAAATTTGCTCTGCATGTTAAAAGCCTTACCCGCCGCAATCTGCTTTGCCTCTTGGATCTCCCGGCAGGCGCTTTGGGCTTCGGCCCGGGCCTCCTGTGCACTTTGGATGGCCTTAGCAAGTTCAGAATTTTGATCCGAAATCTTGCGCTCTAAGGATTCACATTTGCTTATAGCATCCTTGAGCTCTTGCTGGACTTCCTCCACCCTTGATTCATGTTTCAGGCGGGTGGCTCGTGCCTCCTCCGCCTCCTTCTTGGCTTCGGCTAGCGCGCTCTTGAGGGTCTCGACCTCAGACGCGTTAGATATGAGCATAATTATAACACTCATTCAGATAACAAATAAGACCTGATCTCATTTCGAACGTGTTTCAATATCACATACCTTGCTTTTCCTCGAACTTCCGCCTCAGATCAGACGCTTCGGCGCCATGGGAAGCTGACGCCTGCATCGCAGCCTGTTTGTTCAAATATATATATGTATGTTAATCTCCTGCGCAAGTTATTAGATCCTTTGTACGGCCTTTCTTCGCGAACACCGAACAGAGTCTCATAGGCTACTATATATACACAGGCATTCCTCTTATATAGTTAAAAGGCATCATATCACATACTTCAAAGCCTCTCAGAAGGCTAGTGTAGGCCTCGTTCAACTCGCTTTTTGCTGACTGAACCTTTTCAATCACCGTACCCATAAGGGTACGATGTTCTTCCACAATGGTGGCGCTCTGAAGCGCTCCCACCAGAGTGTCTGGCGCCTCCGGATTGACACAGGTCGCCGGTGGGGTGGGCGCGCCCCCTTCTTTCGAAGGAGGCTACTCATCTGACTCCGGAGCCATGTGGGTCTCCGGAATGACATTTAGTTGGGTGCCAAATTGGACATGGCCCCCATCTCCGGTCTCCATGGGGGTCGGTTCCCCCGTGTTCTCGGCAGCAGGGGTATCACCCTTTGGCACCGTCTTGGCGGCCTCCCGCACTTCTCCCTGTCCCGAAAGGGTCCTTCGGGACAACACCTCAGTGTTATCCGTATCAGGGGGGAGGCTGGCGGAGGTGACTTGCTCTCCATCATGTTCAGACCCAGTGAGTTCCCAGAAGATGAGGATCGCTGGGAGAGGTGGCGAGCCGGACTGCAGCATGCAATTCAACATGTTACAACCACAAGGTGAAAAGCCAGATATATATACAGTACCTTTGAATACTTACGATCCGGCCAGGAGCTTCGGCTTGGGGTGCCACTCGTCGGCGTCCGTCTCAGAATCATCCGTAAGGGAGGTTCTCCCTTTCTTGGACGTTTCCGCGTCTAGATCCACGGAAGCTGCCCTCTTCTTCTTTCTTCCCTTAAGGGGGGAATTGCTTTCTTACTTCTCCTCTTTATCTTCGTCATGAGGGGAGAGAGTTTTGGTGTCTTCGGACACTACGTCTGAAGGACCTTTAAGGCGGAGGCCACCCTTGGCCTCCTTGCTCTTCTTCTTGACCTTCTTTTCCGGCGCCTGATATGGCGCTAGGACTAGCATTCTCGTCAACAGAGGATTACTGGGTCTTCGGGTAGCGGATCCAGACAATGAATCTGCTCCGCCTTCTTCGTCCAGCCCTGTAGGGAGAATGGAGAGTTTAGTATGCTCCTTAGACTTACAAAAAGGTTATCAGAAAACTTACGGGAGTCGCTGCGTGAGTGCAGTCATGGCTGAGGTCTTCGGTCGTCTACGGCCATGTCTTTTGGGTCTTGAAAAGCAGCTTCCAAATGTCTTCGTGCTTCGTGCCGAAGAACCGCTACAGGGTCCGGGGACCGGCCGGGTCGAACTCCCACATATACTCTTCACGTGCCTGGCAGGGGAGAATCAGGCGAAAGAGCATCACCTGGATCATGCTGGCAAGACTGATATTCTTGTCTACCATGCTCTTGACGCGCCTCTACAGCGTCATCACCTTGTCGGACGACGCCCAGTCCAAGCCCTTGTTGAGCCAGGGTGTCAGCCGCATTGGAGGCCCGAACTTGAACTCGGAAGGAGCGGCCCATGTGGAGTCACGAGGTTCCGTGACATAGAACCACCCCTGCTGCCATCCCTTAATGGTCTCCACAAAGGTACCCTCCGCACTCCGCATGTTGGCCATCCACCACTTTCGGCTTCACATTGAAGACCTTGAGCCATAGGCCGAGGGGGGGGGGGATGCGGAGGAATGTCACGCATACGACGATGAACGCCGAAATGTTGAGGAAGAAATTTGGGGCTAGATCATGGAAATCTAGCCCGTAGTAAAACATGAGACCGCGGACGAAAGGATGAAGGGGAAATCCTAGTCCATGAAGGAAATGGGGGATGAATACTACCCTCTCATTGGGCTCCGGAGTGGGGACAATCTGCTTTTCGGCAGGAAGCCGGTGGGTGATTTCCTTGGCTAGGTATCCCGCTTCGTGGAGCTCCTGGATGTTCCCCTCCATGATGGAGGTGGCCATCCATTTGCCCTGTGCTCCAGATCCGGACATGGCTGGAATGTTTGCGGGGGACGAAAAAGGTTGAGACTTGGGCGCTGGAGCTCGAGGGTGGATAGGTTGAGGAGGAGGAAGGCGTGGGGTAGAAAAGGTGGATCCTTATCTCCTTATAAAGGCAGTGAATATCAAGCGTCCCCCCACAAGCCTTAAAGCTCGCCTATTTCCAAGGGGTCGTGCGAACGGCACGGTTGGGTTTCCCAAACTAGTATTGATGAGAATCCCGTAATAAGGGGACACGATTTTTGCTTTGACAAGACGTGTTGCCGGAGGCTGCGTCTCGAAACGCGAAACGGGAGGTCAAAAAATGATTCGAAATAATGAAGTGGCCGGACGTAACGTCCCACCAGTAAAGTTGTCAGAAGACATGACTTATTTTTGCTTAAGTATTTTGCCCTTGTGATTCAGGGTTGTGACTATTGTACAGAGCCGGATATAGTTCTTTTGATCAACTACTTTGGAGTATTCGGAGGAGGAACCCGCCTTGCAATGTCGAAGACAATCTGCGTGCCGGACACATCGTCATTGAAGCCTGGTTCAGGGGCTACTGAGGGAGTCCTGGATTAGGGGGTCCTCGGGCGTATGGGCTATGTGACGTGGTCCGGACTGATGGGCCGTGAAGGTACAAGATAGAAGGCTTCCCCCCGTGTCCGGAAGGTACTCCCCTTAGCATGGAAGGCAAGCTTAGCGTTCAGATATGAAGATTCCTTTCTCTGTAAACCGACTCTGTACAACCCTAGCCCCCTTCGGTGTCTATATAAACTGGAGGGTTTAGTCCGTAGAGGAAATCATAATCATACAGGCTAGAAATCTAGGGTTTAGCCATTACGATCTCAAGGTAGATCAACTCTTGTAACCCTATACTCATCAAAGTCGATCAAGCAGGAAGTAGGGTATTACCTCTATTAAGAGGGCCCGAACCAAACATCGTTTCCTTGCCTCCTATTACCTTCGATCCTTAGACGCACGGTTTGGGACCCCCTACCCGAGATCTGCCGGTTTTGACACCGACAGCCGCCGCCCGGGCATCCGCCGTGGCGCAGCGGGGCGACCACCCCGGCCAGGCCATGATCGAAGGCCACCACCGCATGCACCCGACCCGATCTGCCCGGTCCTCCACGATGTCCTCTGCATAGCCACCACCACCGGCCTGCCACCAGACAGCCACGCCGCCGCCCAGGGCCGCCGCCCGGAGGAAGCCGCCTCGCCACCCAGATCCAGATTGGTCGCGCCTCCTCGCGAGATGAGGTCGGCCCCACCTCCTCCATCGCGAGTAGGGAAGGGATCCCCCGCCACCTTCGTCGCCACCAGGCTTAGCCCGATGGCGTCCTCGACGACGAAGGGAGAGGTGGACGGAGGGAGGAGCCCGACGACTAGGGTTTGGGGGCACCCAAGTTGGCCGGAGTGGGGGCGATGCAGGGTGGATTGAATATATTTTGCTACTAAAGGGAGCAAAAAGAAGCAAAAGAAAGAAGAGAACTCATGATAATAATTTAAAAGCTGTGACCTTCACTTAACTCAATCAGTAGGAGCCAAGAAGGTGCACCCATCTATTTATGGCTTCACGCATTTTCGGGCTTATGTAATGTGAGTACTTTCAATCCTTCCCTTCTGTTGGGATCAGCCTACCATGAGGTCACCTTGATTGATTTTAGTAGCTGGATGCTACACTAGCTTAGAGATGGGAACATTAAGCTCTCGGGGACTTGGATGGTGGAGTGGCGACTAGGCTGGTCATTTTTAATAACTCAAGGCCTTAAAACAGTAGGGAATTGAATTTTTTTGTAAGTTTGGCACAACTAAGAACATATCGTAGTAACAAACTCAACATGAAAATTTAGTAAATGACCTTGATGTTGAACTATTAGAATATGTATCCCCATAACAGAGATAGATCCAGCGAGTAGTATCCCTCCACGACAAAAATCAAGTGGGAAGGGGAGGGTCCGACAGGAAAAAGGAAAGGTGCGTCGGGCGATGGATTTTTTTTGTGTTGCACCCCCACGTTGGATATAACATGGCGGGTAGTCCGAACAGCCACATTTCTTTCCAACATATGTTCTGAATTTTGCGGTGCCCGGACTGTCCAGACGACTGAATTTTTGAGGAGCTTGTTGGGCGCCCGTCTGATGTCTGAACACCTTGGGCGTAAGAGGAAGAAATGAGCTTCGACTTTCAAAAAGACCTTAATAATTTGTTTGATTCATTTATAGTCATTTTAGCCCATAACAACGCACGAGCGTTTTACTAGTAATATTGACAGTACAATGCAGTTGCATACCAAATATGTAGATTTCTACCGTCCATCCTATCTGGCCCATCCAACTACAGTCGACCTGGCCGATCCCAGGCTGGGATTCAGCCAATGCACCATGATGTCATAGTATGTTTAGTGCAATAAAATGTAGCCTTTTTTTTTAAGAAAAACTTCGTACCTACTCCCTCGGTTTTTAAATAGTATAAATATAAGTCTCTTCAATACGGACTATGTATAAATGTATATAGATATATTTTTTAATATAGATTCACTCATTTTGCTTCCTATGTAGTCTCTACTGAAATTTTTAAAAGGCTTATATTTAAAACCAAGGGAGTATTATCAAATATCACAGCAATACAAAAATCACGACAAGTAACCAAAAATACATCTATGTCGGTAGACAACCTAACGACAACTTCAAGCACGGATCTTATTGCTTGTTTGCTGTTACAAGAGTGTTGAGGCACAACATCAGATCAACAGTCTCGACGCGGATCAAGAACAATGAAATTCTCATGCAACTAATAATTACAAAAAGATCGTAATAAAAGTAAAATAAATCTATCATGTCAAAGAAGGCATAAGCCAAAGGGAGTTGTGCCAGTCCAGCATCTGGTAGTCAGCTCCAGCTTGTTCTTGATTTGACCGTACGAATCTGTCTGTGGTATCAGTTCGCACGTGGAAACGCCACACGGGAACCATCCCCTGTTCGGGTTCCCAGCTATCGTACCCGTACTCATCGCTGGTCATCCAGTAGACGCAGTCGCGCTTCAACCACGGCGGGGACGACGCCGTAGGAAGCACCGACATTGACTGCGCGCGGTTGGCGATGAGCAGGGCGCGGCCGCCCAGGTCGGAGACCACGCTCCACGGCTCCCCGGCCGTATACCTTTGCACAATGACGCGCCGCTGCTGCATTTCCTGGATTATCACCATATACATCTGCGAGAGCGCCCCGCCGCCGTCGTCGTCGTCGGACAAGATGACGACGTGCCTACGTTCCCCGACGGTGATCTTGCAGAGGGACATGCCGCAGCTGATGCTCACTAAGGGCTCTAGCGTGGGGACAGGCGCGCTCATGTCCAGGACCCACACCCAGTCGGGCGTCACCACGTAGTACACGCCGGATCGTTGGCAGTAGGCGATGTCAAAGTGCTCGTCCTCGCCGGCGGGGAAGAAGCCTGGTTGCTGCCATTCCCACCGGTCCCACCCGGCCCTGGTGAATGTCAAGGCCAGCCCCTGCCTCCGCCGAGGTGCGCGGTGGAGGGCCGCGGCGCTGTGGGCGTAGCTGCTCCCGCGCGCGCGCGGCGGCCTGACCGAGAACGCCACCTTGTGGATGGTGTGCTCACGGCCGAGGAGCACGTCGTCGAAATCGTCTGGAGCTTGGGACGCAAAGTAAGGGTCAACCAAGCCGAGGCCTTGCAGGCGCCGGACCTCCGTGTTGCGCGGGAGCGGCGGCAAGCATGCCGCCACCTGTAGCGTTAGGCCGTTTACCAGCCGGATAACCGAATCAGAGTCGGCGACGGCGACCCACCCGCCGCTGGAGCCAACGCAGCGCAGCCCCGAGCCGACGGCGTGGAGAGTCAAGGGGTTGGAGGTGGTGGTGCTGCCGCCGCATGAGTCGACGATGGATCGCAGGGCCAAGGAGCGGCATGGTATTGTAGCAGGGATGATGACTAAAGGGGACGGAATGGAGGTCACGCGGCCGGCGGGGAGCGCTGCCCTCCATGACCGGCACACGGCGCGGAAGCATATGCGCGCTAGCACGTCGAGGCGGTCGCCGATACACCTGGCCAGATCACAAGGAAGCCCGGAGCCCCACGAACCCCCGTCGTTGCTCGAGTTTTCCATCTAATCAACGCCGGACTGGCTAGTACTATGAACGTTTCGCTTCGGACCCTCTCTTACCTTTTGCATATATATAATGCACTGTACATGTTCACAGTCTCACCGAACACCACTGGAATTAGGACACGTACATGCGAACCAACCAGGCAACCACGCCACGGACACGGATCATGCACCTACGCACACGAGCTAGATTCCGTTTCATGGACGAGTTGCTTCGGGTTTTTTTTTCCCAAGGAACGGAAGAGTTTTATTGATCAAGAAGATCCGCGATCTCAAGAGGTCCGGACCCGTACCGGGATCGATAGGCAATTAATAAGCCTATCAATCGATATAAAGGGTTTCCCCGCTTTATATTACTCCTACAAAGCGACCATCCAATACATTCAACTTGCTGGGGCCGCATCACAAACAAGCGCAAAAAGAAAAGCAAGAGAAAGAAAAGAGAAACAAATACCGACACCAGCAGATCAACTAAGTGAAAAAGACCAGCAACCGCTGCATCCTCCGAAGAAGTACCACCGCGTTCCTAGCATTTCGAAGCATCGCGTACCAAGCAACATATTTAAGAAAGAATGCGACGGCTCCGCCGATGTTGCCCAAACAAGTCCTAAAGTTTCCCCCGATACGCGGAGGGCAGTGGGGAAGGGGTATACCCGATGCCCTTCAGGAAGGTCCGGCGGTGCCCGCAGGCGTCACCGCGTTAGTGTCAGACGAGCCGCCAGGGATTTCTCCCGACCCAATCAACCACCACCACCCTGGACCCTCCGTAATTCACTACCAATCTGCCGCCTACCAGCCTGTGCCACCACGGTCACCGAACCAACATCGCCATCTCACTGAGGCCGCCAACACGAGACCTGGAGGTAGGGAAAGGAGACAACGGCCACGAGAGCAACCGCAACTCGACCGATGGGAGAGGACAACCTCCACCGCCCTCGCGGAGCCAACCGGACGCAGCAACAAGGACTTGCCAGGCCCCAACGGCCCGGCCGGACCGAAAAGGGTCCGGACAGTCCCCGTCCCCATCTTGCAGCACATCGGCCAACGAAGCCTGCACCGCCCGCAGACCAGTGACGCCTGATACGTCCATTTTGCATCATGCTTTTTTACTGTTATTTACAATGTTTTTATGTATAATAATGCTTTATGGAGTAATTCCAATGACTTTTCTCTCATAATATGTAAGATTTACACAAAGAGGGAGAATGCTGGCAGCTGGAATTCTGGACCTGAAAAAGCTACGTCAGAGTTATCTGTTCTGCACATCTCCAAATGAGTTGAAAATTTACGAAGAATTCTTTTGGAATATATAAAAAATACTGGAGCAAATAACTACTGGAGGGGGGCACCTGGTGAGCACAAGACACCAGGGTGCACCAGGCCCACCAGGCGCACTCTGGTGGGGTTTGCTCAGCCTAGCCCACCTCCGGTGCCCATCTTCTGGTATATATATCATTTTGACCTAGAACAAATAAGGAGAGGACTTTCGGGACGGAGAGCCGCCGTCTCAAGGCAGAACTTGGGCAGGAGCACTCTTGCCCTCCGGCGGAGTGATTCTGCCGTGGGAACTTCCCTACCGGAGGGGGAAATCGAAGCCATCGTCATCACCAACAACCCTCTCATCTTTGGGAGGCCAATCTTCATCAACATCTTCAATAGCACCATCTTCTCTCAAACCCTAGTTCATCTCTTGTGTTCAATTTTTGTACCGGAACCTCGGATTGGTACCTGTGGGTGACCAGTAGTGTTGATTACATCTTGTAATTGATTACTATATGGTTTATTTAGTGGAAGATTATATGTTCAGATCCATAATTCTATTTAATACTCCTTTGATCTTGAGCATTATTAGCATTTCGAGTAGTTACTTTTGTTCTTGAGGTCACGGGAGGAGTCATGTTGCAAGTAATCATGTGAAGTTGATATGTGTTCCATATTTTGATGATATGTATGTTGCGATTCCCTTAATGGTGTCATGTGAACGTCGACTACATGACACTTCACCATCATTGGGCCTAAGAGAATGCATTGTGGAGTAGTTATTAGATGATGGGTTGCTAGAGTGACAGAAACTTATATCCTAGTTTATGCGCTACTTCGTAAGGGACCGATTTGGATCCAAATGTTTAATGATATGGTTAGATTTTATCTTAATACTTTTCTCGTAGTTGCGGATACTTGCGAGGGGTTAATCACAAGTGGGAGGTTTGTTCAAGTAAGAACAACACCCAAGCACCGGTCCGCCCACATATCAAATTATCAAAATAGCGAACACAAATCAAACCAACATGATGAGAGTGACTAGATGAAATTCCCATGTACCCTCAAAAACGCTTTGCTTATTATAAGAGACAATTTTGGCATGTCCTTTGCCACAAAAGGATTGGGCTACCTTGCTGCACATTATTCACCGCTACAGTTACTTGCTCGTTATAAATTATCTTGCTATCAAACTACCTGTTACAGACAATTTCAGTGCTTGCAGAAATTACATTGCTGAAAACCACTTGTCATTTCCATCTGCTCCTCATTAGGTTCGACACTCTTACTTATCGAAAGGACTACGATTGATTCCGTATAGTTGTGGGTCATCAAGACGCTTTTCTGGCGCCGTTGCCGGGCAGTGAAGCGCTCTTGATAAGTGGAAATTGGTAAGGGAAATTTTATATAGTGTGCTCAAATTTATTGTCACTTATTAGTATGGAAAACAATCCTTTGGGTTCGGGGTATCTTCACATCGACTGGAAGCACAATTAGTTGCCCCTCAACCTACTGCACCTACTGAAAATATTGGTTATGAAATTCCTTCGGGTATGATAGAACAACTACTGGTTAATCCTTATGCAGGAGACAGAACTGAACGTCCTGATATGAATTTGATATATGTGGAAGCTAAGAATAAGGTCTTCCCTTTATCTTTGAAGGGAAAGGCATTGGCATGGTATAGGCTATGCAATGATATTGGATCTTGGAACTGGAATCGATTCAAATTGGAATTTCACCAAAAAAATTATCCTATACATCTAGTTCACCTTGATCGGAATTATATACATAATGTTTGGCCTCGTAAAGGAGAAAGTATCACTCTAGCCTGGGGGAGGCTTAAGTCAATGTTATATTCACGCCCCAATCATGAGCTCTCAAGAGAAATTATTATTCAGAATTTTTATGCTCGACTTTCTCATGATGATCGATCCATGCTTGATACTTCTTGTACTGGTTCTTTTATGAAGAAAACTATCCGCAGCCGCCATGCACATGCTAACAAGGTGCTTGAGCGCCGCCGCAATCTGCGATCGGGCGGCCATGGCAGCCCAAACGGCTGTTGTTGCTTCTCAGGTGGCGGCAGCAACATCTGCCTCGGGGATAGCAGCTGGCAAGAGTGGCACAACAGCTGTCCGTTCCACAATGGCGGCCTTAGCCCTGATGGAGGCCGCCCACACCCAGCTCATGGCGGTCACCGCATAAATCGAACGAATACTTCTCCGGCAACGGTCGGCAACCCACGACCGAAGAGTTAGCAATCGCCGAGAGCGTTCTAGCAGCCGTCCGTTCCTCCGCCGCATACCTTGCGACAACGGAGCCCGTCCAAGCCCAGATCATGCCGCCCATGCCCAGCTCGTGGCGGCCTTTTCCAAAGAGATGGAGGACGCGGATGGTGAGATGCTTGCCTAATATGGTGCGATGGATGCCATGGAGCACCTTCCCTAGGAGACCGTCGGGCACGAGCTGGACTTGGAGGAGGCGGCGGAGATCGACGACCACTAGCTGTAGTAGTACTCTTTGTTTTGTTTAATTAAGAGCGCCGGTCTTTAATTTGTTAGAGTAATGTTTAGGACAGCTAGCTCTGTTTAATTGCTGAACTTACTTGATTAAGAAGTGTGGGTGTGTTGTAGTCTCCTTTGTGTACCCAAATTATGTAATGACGTGGATGAGCACTGTAACCAGGGAAATTGGAACCAAAACTTTTGACGTCCAAACTCGTCGCACACGGGTTAAGCTATCTGAATCGTGTGTGATGTTCACATATCGTACACAGTTCATAATAAGGGACCGTGGTTGATGACACTTTGCGCGCCAGTTTTTCGCTGAAGCGATTCCAAATTTTTGGCTTCCGCGGAAATATCTACCTCCCCGCCCCCTCCCCCTTACCAAAAGCCACATTTCCCCTGTTTCCGCCTTCCTTTCCAAGTTGAAACCTTCACTCCTTGCTTGCAGTGCCGCCTCCTGATGTCTACTACACAACCTTCTTCTTGTAGACGTTGTTGGGCCTGCAAGTGCACAGGTTTGTAGGACAGTAGCAAATTTCCCTCAAGTGGATGACCTAAGGTTTCTCAATCCGTGGGAGGCGTAGGATGAAGATGGTCTCTCTCAAACAACCCTGCAACCAAATAACAAAGAGTCTCTTGTGTCCCCAACACACCGAATACAATGGCAAATTGTATAGGTGCACTAGTTTGGCGAAGAGATGGTGATACAAGTGCAATATGGATGGTAGATATAGGTATTTGTAATCTGAAATAATAAAAACAGCATGGTAACTAATGATAAAAGTGAGCGTAAACGGTATTGCAATGATAGGAAACAAGGCCTAGGGTTCATACTTTCACTAGTGCAAGTTCTCTCAACAATAATAACATAGATAGATCATATAACAATCCCTCAACATGCAACAAAGAGTCACTCCAAAGCCACTAATAGCGGAGAACAAACGTAGAGATTATGGTAGGGTATGAAACCACCTCAAAGTTATTCTTTCGGATCGATCTATTAAAGAGTTCGTACTAGAATAACACCTTTAGACACAAATCAACCAAAACCCTAATGTCACCTAGATACTACATTGTCACCTCAAGTATCCGTGGGCATGATTATACGATATGCATCACACAATCTTAGATTCATCCAACCAACACAAAGTACTTCAAAGAGTGCCCCAAAGTTTCTACCGGAGAGTCAAGAAAACATGTGCCAACCCCTATGCATAGGTTCATGGGCGGAACCCGCAAGTTGGTCACCAAAACATACATCAAGTGGCACGTGATATCCCATTGTCACCACAGATAAACACGGCAATACATACATCAAGTGTTCTCAAAGTAAAGACTCAATCCGATAAGATAACTTCAAGAGGGAAACTCAATTCATCACAAGAGAGTAGAGGGGGAGAAACATCATAAGATCCAACTATAATAGCAAAGCTCGCAATACATCAAGATCGTGCCATAGAGAGAACACGAGAGAGAGAGAGAGAGAGAGAGATCAAACACATAGCTACTGGTACATACCCTCAGCCCCGAGGCTGAACTACTCCCTCCTCGTCATGGAGAGCGCCGGGATGATGAAGATGGCCACCGGTGATGGGTTCTCCCTCCGGCAGGGTGCCGGAACGGGACTCCCGAGAGGTTTTTGGTGGCTACAGAGGCTTGCGGCTGCAAAACTCCCGATCTATCTTGATATTCGATGTTTTTAGGGTACGTAGGCTTATATAGGCGAAAGAAATCGGTCGGGGGGTGCTCGAGGGGCCCACGAGACAGGGGGCGCGCCCTCCTATCCCATGGCTGCCTCGAGGATCTTCTGACGTGAACTCCAAGTCTCCAGGATCATATTCTTCCAAAAAATCACGCTGCCGAAGGTTTCATACCGTTTGGACTTCGTTTGATATTCCTTTTCTTCGAAATACTGAAACAGTCAATAAAACAGCAATATGGGCTGGGCCTCCGGTTAGTAGGTTAGTCCCAAAAGTAATATAAAACTGTATAATAAAGCCCATAATCATTCAAAACAGATAATAAAACAGCATGAATGCTTCATAAATTTTAGATACGTTGGAGACGTATCAGCATCCCCAAGCTTAATTCCTACTCGTCCTCGAGTAGGTAAATGATAAAAGAAAGAATTCATGAAGTGTGAATGCTAGAAGGTGCATAAGTTTGATCAAAGATAATTTCAATCACCTTTTCTAGCATGATAATATGTCATAACAGTAGTTCATCTCATAAAACTGTTGGGGAACGTAGTAATTTCAAAAAAATTCCTACGCACACGCAAGATCATGTTGATGACATAGCAACGAGAGGGGAGAGTGTTGTCCACGTACCCTCGTAGACCGTAAGCGGAAGCGTTATGACAACGCGGTTGATGTAGTCGTACGTCTTCACGATCCGACCGATCCAAGCACCGAACATACGGCACCTTCGAGTTCAGCACACGTTCAGCTCGATGACGATCCCCGGGATCCGATCCAGCAAAGCCTCGGGGATGAGTTCCGTCAGCACGATGGCGTGGTGACGATGATGATGTTCTACTGGCGCAGGGCTTCGCCTAAACTCCGCGACGATATGACCGAGGTGGAATATGGTGGAGGGGGGCACCGCACACGGCTAAGGAACGATCCGTAGATCAACATGTGTGTCCTAGGGTGCCCCCTGCCGCCGTATATAAAGGATCCAGGGGAGGGAGGCGGCCGGCCAAGGAGGGCGCGCCAAGGGGGAGTCCTACTCCCGGGAGTAGGACTCCTTCTTTCTAGTTGGAGTAGGAGAAGGGGAAGGCGGAGGAAGAGGGAAGGAAGGGGGCCGCCTCTCTCCTTGTCCTATTCGGACTAGGGAGGGAGGGCGTGGCCCACCTCTTGCCTCCTCTCCTCTTCTCCTTATGGCCCATGAAGGCCCAATAACCCCGGGAGGGTTCAGTAACCCCGGTACTCGGAAAAATGCCGATTTCACCGGAACACTTCCGATGTCCAAACATAGGCTTCCAATATATCAATCTTTATGTCTCGACCATTCCGAGACTCCTCGTCATGTCCGTGATCACATCCGGGACTCCGAACAAACTTCGGTACATCAAAACTTATAAACTCATAATGAAACCGTCATCGTAACGTTAAGCGTGCGGACCCTACGGGTTCGAGAACTATGTAGACATGACCTAGAACTATTCTCGGTCAATAACCAATAGCGGGACCTGGATGCCCATATTGGTTCCTACATATTCTCGAAGATCTTTATCGGTCAAACCGCATAACAACATACGTTGTTCCTTTGTCATCGGTATGTTACTTGCCCGAGATTTGATCGTCGGTATCCAATACCTAGTTCAATCTCGTTACCGGCAAGTCTCTTTACTCGTTACGTAATGCCTCATTCCGTAACTAACTCATTAGTTACATTGCTTGCAAGGGTTATAGTGATGTGCATTACCGAGAGGGCCCAGAGATACCTCTCC
This sequence comes from Aegilops speltoides, assembly GCA_021437245.1. Lineage (NCBI taxonomy): Eukaryota > Viridiplantae > Streptophyta > Magnoliopsida > Poales > Poaceae > Aegilops > Aegilops speltoides. The sequence continues at coordinate 179,416,014 of CM038146.1, forward strand.
GACAATCGGAGTGACAAAACCTAATCTCGAAATACGCCAACCCAACATCTACCTTTGGAGACACCTGTAGTACTCCTTTATAATCACCCAGTTACGTTGTGACGTTTGGTAGTACCCAAAGTGTTCCTCCGGTAAACGGGAGTTGCATAATATCATAGTTACAGGAACATGTATAATTCATGAAGAAAGCAATAACAATGTACTAAACGATCAAGTGCTAGGCTAACGGAATGGGTCATGTCAATCACATCATTCTCCTAATGATGTGATCCCATTAATCAAATGACAACACATGTCTATGGTTAGGAAACATAACCATCTTTGATTAATGAGCTAGTCAAGTAGAGGCATACTAGTGACTATATGTTTGTCTATGTATTCACACATGTATCATGTTTCCGGTTAATACAATTCTAGCATGAATAATAAACATTTATCATGATATGAGGAAATAAATAATAACTTTATTATTGCCTCTAGGGCATATTTCCTTCAGTCTCCCACTTGCACTAGAGTCAATAATCTAGATTACATAGTAATGATTCTAACACCCATGGAGTCTTGGTGCTGATCATGTTTTGCTCGTGAGAGAGGCTTAGTCAACGGGTCTGCAACATTCAGATCCGTATGTATCTTGCAAATCTCTATGTCTCCCACTAGGACTTGGTCCCGGATGGAATTGAAGCTTCTCTTGATGTGTTTGGTCCTCTTGTGAAATCTGGATTCCTTTGCCAAGGCAATTGCACCAGTATTGTCACAGAAGATCTTCATTGGTCCCGATGCACTAGGTATGACACCTAGATCGGAAATGAACTCCTTCATCCAGACTCCTTCATTCGCTGCTTCAGAAGCAGCTATGTACTCCGCTTCACATGTAGATCCCGCCACGACGCTTTGTTTAGAACTGCACCAACTTACAACTCCACCGTTTAATAAAAACACATATCTGGTTTGCGATTTAGAATCGTCCGGATCAGTGTCAAAGCTTGCATCGACGTAACCATTTACGACTAGCTCTTTGTCACCTCCATATACGAGAAATATATCCTTAGTCCTTTTCGGTATTTGGGATGTTCTTGACCGCTGTCCGATGATCCACTCTGGATTACTTTGGTACCTTCCTACCAAGCTTATTGCTAAGCATACGTCAGTCCGGTACACAAGACATTGCATACATGATAGAGCCTATGGCTGAAGCATAGGGAATATCTTTCATTTTCTCTCTATCTTCTGCTGTGGTCGGGCATTGAGTTTGACTCAACTTCACACCTTATAGCACAGGCAAGAACCCTTTCTTTGCCTGATCCATTTTGAACTTTTTTCAAAATTTTATCAAGGTATGTGCTTTGTGAAAGTCCTATTAAGCATCTTGATCTATCTCTATAAATCTTGATGCCCAATATGTAAGCAGCTTCACCGAGGTCTTTCATTGAAAAACTTTTATTCAAGTATCCATTTATGCTATCCAGAAATTCTATATCATTTCCAATTAATAATATTTCATCTACATATAATATCGAAATGCTCAGAGCTCCCACTCACTTTCTTGTAAATACTGAAGCTTCTCCAAAAGTCTCATATAAAACCATATGCTTTAATCACACTATCAAAGCATTTATTCCAACTCGAGATGCTTGCACCAGTCCATAAATGGATCGCTGGAGCTTGCACACTTTGTTAGCACCTTTTGGATCAACAAAACCTTCTGGCTGCATCATATACAACTCTTCTTCCAGAAATCCATTCAAGAATGCAGTTTTGGCATCCATTTGCCAAATTTCATAATCATGAAATGCAGCAATAGCTAACATGATTCGGACAGACTTAAGCATCGCTATGGTGAGAAAGTCTCATCGTAGTCAACCCCTTGAACTTGTCGAAAACCTTTCGCAACAAGTCGAGCTTTATAGACAGTTACATTACCATCAGCGTCAGTCTTCTTCTTAAAGATCCATTTATTCTCAATGGCTTGCCGATCATCGGGAAAGTCAACCAAACTCCATACTTTGTTCTCATACATGGATCCCATCTCAGATTTCATGGCTTCTAGCCATTTTGCGGAATCTGGGCTCATCATCGCTTCCTCATAGTTCGTAGGTTCATCATGGTCAAGTAACATGACTTCCAGAATAGGATTACCATACCACTCAGTGCGGATCTTACTCTGGTAGACCCACGAGGTTCGAGAGAAACTTGATCTGAAGTTTCATGATCAATATCATTAGCTTCCTCACTAATTGGTGTAGGTGTCACAGAACCGATTTCGTGATGAACTACTTTCCAATAAGGGAGCAGGTACAGTTACCTCATCAAGTGCTACTTTCCTCCCACTCACTTCTTTCGAGAGAAACTCCTTCTCTAGAAAGGATCCATTCTTAGCAATGAATGTCTTGCCTTCGGATCTATGATAGAAGGTGTACCCCATGATCTCTTTTGGGTATCCTATGAAGACACATTTCTCTGATTTAGGTTCGAGCTTATCTGGATGAAGTTTCTTCACATAAGCATCGCAGCCCCAAACTTTAAGAAACGACAACTTTGGTTTCTTGCCAAACCACAGTTCATAAGGCGTCGTCTCAACGGATTTTAATGATGCCCTATTTAACGTGAATGCGGCCGTCTCTAAAGCATAACCCCAGAAAGATAGCGGTAAATCAGTAAGAGACATCATAGATCGCACCATATCTAGTAAAGTACGATTACGACGTTCGGACACACCATTTCTTTGTGGTGTTCCAGGTGGCGTGAGTTGCAAAACTATTCCGCATTGTTTCAAATGTAAACCAAACTCGTAACTCAAATATTCTCCTCCACGATCAGATTGTAGAAACTTTATTTTCTTGTTACGATGATTTTCCACTTCACTCTGAAATTCTTTGAACTTTACAAATGTTTCAGACTTGTGTTTCATTAAGTAGATATACCCATATCTGCTCAAATCATCTGTGAAGGTGAGAAAATAACGATATCCGCCACGAGCTTCAACATTCATCGGACCACATACATCTGTATGTATGATTTCCAACAAATCTGTTGCTCTCTCCATAGTACCGGAGAACGGTGTTTTAGTCATCTTGCCCATGAGGCACGGTTCGCAAGTACCAAGTGATTCATAATCAAGTGATTCCGAAAGTCCATCAGTATAGAGTTTCTTCATGCGCTTTACACCGATATGACCTAAACGGCAGTGCCACAAATAAGTTGCACTCTCATATCAACTCTGCATCTTTGGGCTTCAACATTATGAATATGTGTATCACTACTTTCGAGATTCAATAAAAATAGACCACTCTTCAAGGGTGCATGACCATAAAAGATATTACTCATATAAATAGAACAACCATTATTCTCTGATTTAAATGAATAACCGTCTCGCATCAAACAAGATCCAGATATAATGTTCATGCTCAACGCTGGCACCAAATAACAATTATTCAGGTCTAAAACTAATCCCGAAGGTAGATGTAGAGGTAGTGTGCCGACCGCGATCACATCGACTTTGGAACCGTTTCCCACGCGCATCGTCACCTCGTCCTTGGCTTGTGCTCGCTTATTCCGTAGTCCCTGTTTCGAGTTGCAAATATTAGCAACAGAACCAGTATCAAATACCCAAGTGCTACTGCGAGCTCTAGTAAGGTACACATCAATAACATGTATATCACATATACCTTTGTTCACCTTGCCATCCTTCTTATCCGCCAAATACTTGGGGCAGTTCCGCTTCCAGTGTCCAGTCTGCTTGCAGTAGAAGCACTCGGTTTCAGGCTTAGGTCCAGACTTGGGTTTCTTCTCTTGAGCAGCAACTTGCTTGCTGTTCTTCTTGAAGTTCCCCTTCTTCTTCCCTTTGCCCTTTTTCTTGAAACTAGTGGTCTTGTTGATCATCAACACTTGATGCTCCTTCTTGATTTCTACCTCCGCAGCTTTTAGCATTGCAAAGAGCTCGGGAATTGTCTTGTTCATCCCTTGCATATTATAGTTCATCACGAAGCTCTTGTATCTTGGTGGCAGTGATTGGAGAATTCTGTCAATGACGCTATCATCCAGAAGATTAACTCCCAGTTGAATCAAGTGATTATTATACCCAGACATTTTGAGTCACTGACAGAACTATTCTTCTCCATCTTGCAGCTGTAGAACTTATTGGAGACTTCATATCTCTCAATCCGGGCATTTGCTTGAAATATTAACTTCAACTCCTGGAACATATCATATGCTCCATGACGTTCAAAACGTCATTGAAGACCCGGTTCTAAGCCGTAAAGCATGGCACATTGAACTATCGAGTAGTCATCAGCTTTGCTCTGCCAGACGTTCTTAACGTCGTCAGTTGCATCAGCAGCAGGCCTGGCACCCAGCGGTGCTTCCAGGACATAATTCTTCTGTGCAGCAATGAGGATAATCCTCAAGTTACGGACCCAGTCCGTGTAATTGCTACCATCATCTTTCAACTTTGCTTTCTCAAGGAACGCATTAAAATTCAACGGAACAACAGCACGAGCCATCTATCTACAACAAACATAGACAAGCAAAATACTATCAGGTACTAAGTTCATGATAAATTTAAGTTCAATTAATCATATTACTTAAGAACTCCCACTTAGACAGACATCTCTCGAGTCATCTAAGTGATCACGTGATCCAAATCAACTAAACCATAACCGATCATCATGTGAGATGGAGTAGTTTTCAATGGTGAACATCACTATGTTGATCATATCTACTATATGATTCACGCTCGACCTTTCGGTCTCCGTGTTCCGAGGCCATATCTGCATATGCTAGGCTCGTCAAGTTTAACATGAGTATTCTGCGTGTGCAAAAACTGGCTTGCACCCGTTGTAGATGGACGTAGAGCTTATCACACCCGATCATCCCGTGGTGTCTGGGCACGACGAACTTTGGCAATGGTGCATACTCAGGGAGAACACTTCTTGATAATTTTTAGTGAGAGATCATCTTAAAATGCTACCGTCAATCAAAGCAAGATAAGATGCATAAAGGATAAACATCACATGCAATCAATATAAGTGATATGATATGGCCATCATCATCTTGTGCTTGTGATCTTCATCTTCAAAGCACCGTCGTGATCACCATCGTCACCGGCGCGACACCTTGATCTCTATCGTAGCATCGTTGTCGTTACGCCATCTATTGCTTCTACGACTATCGCTACCGCTTAGTGATAAAGTAAAGCAATTACAGGGCGTTTGCATTTCATACAATAAAGCAACAACCATATGGCTCCAGTTGCCGATAACTTCGGTTACAAAACATGATCATCTCATACAATAAAATATAGCATCACGTCTTGACCATATCACATCACAACATGCCCTACAAAAACAAGTCAGACGTCCTCTACTTTGTTGTTGCAAGTTTTACGTGGCTGCTATGGGCTTAGCAAGAACCGTTCTTACCTACGCATCAAAACCACAACGATAGTTCGTCAAGTTGTGTTGTTTTAACCTTCGCAAGGACCGGGCGTAGCCACACTCGATTCAGCTAAAGTGAGAGAGACAGACACCCGCCAGCCACCTTTAAGCACGAGTGCTCATAACGGTGAAACCAGTCTCGCGTAAGCGTACGCGTAATGTCGGTCCAGGCCGCTTCATCTCACAATACCGCCAAACCAAAGTATGACATGCTGGTAAGCAGTATTACTTGTATCGCCCACAACTCACTTGTGTTCTACTCGTGCATATGACATCTACGCATAAAACCAGGCTCGGATGCCACTGTTGGGGAACGTAGTAATTTCAAAAAAATTCCTACGCACACGCAAGATCATGGTGATGACATAGCAACGAGAGGGGAGAGTGTTTTCCACGTACCCTCGTGGACCGTAAGCGGAAGCGTTATGACAACGCGGTTGATGTAGTCGTACGTCTTCACGATCCGACCGATCCAAGCTCCGAACGTACGGCACCTCCGAGTTCATCACACGTTCAGCTCGATGACGATCCCCGGGCTCCGATCCAGCAAAGCTCCGGGGATGAGTTCCGTCAGCACGACGGCGTGGTGATGATGATGATGTTCTACCGGCGCAGGGCTTCGCCTAAACTCCGCGACGATATGACCGAGGTGGAATATGTTGGAGGGGGGCACCACACACGGCTAAGGAACGATCCGTAGATCAACTTGTGTGTCCTAGGGTGCCCCCTGCCCCCGTATATAAAGGAGCCAGGGGGGAGGAGGCGGCCGGCCAAGGAGGGCGCGCCAAGGGGGAGTCCTACTCCCACCGGGAGTAGGACTCCCTTCTTTCCTAGTTGGAGTAGGAGAAGGGGGAAGGAGAAGGAAGAGGGGAAGGAAGGGGGGGCGCCGCCCCCTCTCCTTGTCCTATTCGGACTAGGGAGGGCGCGCCCACCTCTTGCCTCCTCTCCTCTTCTCCCTTATGGCCCATGAAGGCCCAATAACCCCCGGGAGGGTTCCGGTAACCCCCCGGTACTCCGGTAAAATGCCGATTTCACCCGGAACACTTACGATGTCCAAACATAGGCTTCCAATATATCAATCTTTATGTATCGACCATTTCGAGACTCCTCTTCATGTCCGTGATCACATCCGGGACTCCGAACAAACTTCGGTACATCAAAACTTATAAACTCATAATGAAACTGTCATCGTAACGTTAAGCGTGCGGACCCTACGGGTTCGAGAACTATGTAGACATGACCTAGAACTATTCTCGGTCAATAACCAATAGCGGGACCTAGATGCCCATATTGGTTCCTACATATTCTACGAAGATCTTTATCGGTCAAACCGCATAACAACATACTTTGTTCCCTTTGTCATCGGTATGTTACTTGCCCGAGATTCAATCGTCGGTATCCAATACCTAGTTCAATCTCGTTACCGGCAAGTCTCTTTACTCGTTACGTAATGCATCATTCCATAACTAACTCATTAGTTACATTGCTTGCAAGGCTTATAGTGATGTGCATTACCGAGAGGGCCCAGAGATACCTCTCCGACAATCGGAGTGACAAAACCTAATCTCGAAATACGCCAACCCAACATCTACCTTTGGAGACACCTGTAGTACTCCTTTATAATCACCCAGTTACGTTGTGATGTTTGGTAGTACCCAAAGTGTTCCTCCGGTAAACGGGAGTTGCATAATCTCATAGTTACAGGAACATGTATAAGTCATGAAGAAAGCAATAGCAATGTACTAAACGATCAAAGTGCTAGGCTAACGGAATGGGTCATGTCAATCATATCATTCTCCTAATTATGTGATCCCATTAATCAAATGACAACACATGTCTATGGTTAGGAAACATAACCATCTTTGATTAATGAGCTAGTCAAGTAGAGGCATACTAGTGACTATATGTTTGTCTATGTATTCACACATGTATCATGTTTCCGGTTAATACAATTCTAGCATGAATAATAAACATTTATCATGATATGAGGAAATAAATAATAACTTTATTATTGCCTCTAGGGCATATTTCCTTCAAAAACTTCTCATGATAAAGTAACAAGCAATTCACATGTCAAAGCATAGACCATAAACTTTCTTGAAAACTAGCAAACTTCATTCTCATTCATCAAACAATTGCAATTCATCTTATTTTCAAGAATAACAAACTCCACATACTCAACTACCATATAGTCTTCTACAATTGCTAACACTCACGCAATACTAATGGTTATGGAGTTTCAATCGAACACTGAGAAAGATAGGGGCTTATAGTGTTGCCTCCCAACGTATTCACCTTTCGGTGATGTCAACAATAATAGTTCATGCTAACTTACATCCAATTGGATATATATATATCAGGATCACCCCAACACAAAGTGCTTGCCAAATGATAAAATGAAAAAGGGAAAGGTGAAGGTCACCTTGACTCTTGCATAAAGTAAAAGATAGGCCCTTCGCAGAGGGAAGCAGAGGTTTTCATGCGCTTTTAGGGTTGGATACACAAAATCTTAATGCGAAAGAACGTCACTTTATATTGCCCCTTGTATATGGACCTTTATTATGCAGTCCGTCGCTTTTATTGCTTCCATAACAAGATCGTACAAAGCTTATTTTCTCCGCACTAATAAGTCATGCATATTTAGAGAGCAATTTTTATTGCTTGCATCGATGACAACTTACTTGAAGGATCTTACTCGATCCATAGGTAGGTATGGTGGACTCTCATGGCAAAACTGGGTTTAAGGATATTTGGAAGCACAAGTAGTATCTCTACTTGGTGCAAGGAATTTGTCTAGCATGAAGGGGAAAGGCAAGCTCAACATGTTTGAATGATCCATGACAATATACTTTAACTGAGATGTCGGAAAACATAAACCATTACGTTGTATTCCTTGTCCAACATCAACTCTTTAGCATGTCATAATTAATGAGTGCTCCCAATTATAAAAGATGTCTAGGATAGTGTATTTATATGTGAAGTCTCTCTTCCTTCAATATTCTTTCATGAATTGTTCAAATGACCAATACAATGCTTGCTAACCTTCAATAAATTTACAACCTCTACTTCTTAGATGTGAAGTCATTACTCCCCATGGGATAAGAAAATGAAACATATATAAATTCAGATTTATGACAATCAACTCATTCAACCATTTATCCATAGGATATAAGTGAAGCACACGAGTAAATGAAAAACTACTCCAAAAAAAATATTAGTGAAGATCAGTGAGTAGCTAAATAATTATGTAACTACGTGAAGACTCTCTCTCATCAAAGAATTTCAGATCCTCAGTACTTTATTCAAACAGCAAGCAAAGAAAAACAAAATGACATTGCAAGGATAGCACAACTCATGTGAAGAAGCAAAAACTTAGGCTCAACCGATACTAACCGATAGTTGTTGAAGAAGAAAGGTGGGATGCCTACCGGGGCATCCCCAAGCTTAGATGATTGAGACTTATTGAAATATTATCTTGGGGTGCCTTGGGCATCCCCAAGCTTGAACTTTTGTGTCTCCTTAGTTCCTCTCATATCATGGTTTCTCTTTTTATCAAAAGCTTCATCCACACCAAACTCAACAAGAACTCGTGAGATAGGTTAGTATAAACCAATGCAAAACCTTATCATTTTCTACTGTAACAAATCACTAAAATTATTATTCAACATTGCATAGTAAATTCCTCTGCATATTTAATACTCCTATCCTCAAATAGAATCATTAAACAAGCAAACATACGCAAACAATGCAAACATAACAGCAATCTGCCAAAACAGTACAGTCTGTACAGAATGCAAGAGTATCAATACTTCCCTAACTCCAAAAATTATGAAAGAAAATTACCAATGTAATAAATTTATCAGATCTCAATATGCAAAAAGTTTCAACATTATACCATTCCCTGACATTTCTAGGGAATTTTTGCAACAGCGGTAAACTTTCTGTTTTCAAACAGCAACATGTATACTAGCAAAATAAGCATCGCAAAGGCTATCCTTGACTTTTTATTGAAACTAAAGATGCAAAACATTATCCTAACTAACATAAAGCAAATACTAACAAAATAAAATGACGCTCCAAGCAAAACATATATCATGTGGTGAATAAAAATATAGCTCCAAGTAAAATTACCGATGAACGAAGACGAAAGAGGGGATGCCATCCGGGGCATCCCCAAGCTTAGGCTCTTGGTTGTCCTTGAATATTGCCTTGGGGTGCCTTGGGCATCCCCAAGCTTAGGCTCTTGCCACTCCTTATTCCATAGTCCATCGAATCCTTACCCAAAACTTGAAAACTTCACAACACAAAACTCAACAGAAAACTCGTAAGCTCCATTAGTATAAGAAAATAAAACCACCACTTAGGTACTGTAATGAACTCATTCTAAATTCATATTGGTGTAATACCTACTGTATTTCAACTTATATATGGTTCATACCCTTCGATACTACTCATAGGTTCATCGAAATAAGCAAACAACACATAGAAAACAGAATCTGTCAAAAACAGAACAGTCTGTAGTAATCTGTATCAAACTTATACTTCTGAAACTCCATAAATCCTACAAAATTAGGAAGTCCTAGGAAATTTGTGTACCAATCGAGATCGAAAGGAATAAGATAAGAAGCACCTACCTGTGAATTAAAAAAACTAATTTACTGGGTGCAAAAATTTCTGATTCTCAGCAGGATCAACACAACTATCACCGTAAGCTATCCTAAAGGTCTTACTTGGCACTTTATTGAGACAAAAGCTATAAAACATGATTAATACAGTAGCATAATCATGTGAACACACAAAAACAGTAAAGGTAAATATTGGGGTGTCTCCCAACAAGCGATTTTCTTTAACGCCTTTCTAGCTAGGCATGATGATGACAATGATGCTCACATAAAAGATAAGAATTGAAACATAACGGGAGCATCATGAAGCATATGACTAGCACATTTAAGTCTAACCCACTTCCTATGCATAGGGATTTTGTGAGCAAACAACTTATGGGAACAATAATCAACTAGCATAGGAAGGTAAACCAAGCATAGCTTCAAAACTTTAAGCACATAGAGAGGAAACTTGATATTATTGCAATTATTACAAGCATATGTTCCTCTCTCATAATAATTTTCAGTAGCATCATGAATGAATTCAACAATATAACCAACACCTAAAGCCTTCTTTTCATGATCTGCAAGCATAGAAAATTTACTACTCTCCACATAAGCAAATTTCTTCTCATGAATAGTAGTGGGAGCAAACTCCACAAAATAATTATCATGTGAGGAAAAATCCAATTGAAAACTAAAATCAGTTTCATGGTTATAATTATTCCTGATAGCATACAAGTCATCACAATAATCATCATAGATAGCAACTTTGTTCTCATAATCAATTGGAACCTCTTCCGAAATAGTGGAATCATCACTAAATAAAGTTGACACTCTTCCAAATCCACTTTCATGTTCATCACAATAAGATTCAACATCCTCCAAAATAGTGGGATCACTACTTACTAAAGTTGACACTCTTCCAAACCCACTTTCATCAATATAATCATCATAAATAGGAGGCATGCTTTCATCATAATAAATATTCTCATCAAAACTTGGGGAACAAAAAATATCATATTCATCAAACATAGCTTCCCCAAGCTTCTGGCTTTGCATATCATTAGCATCATGGATATTCAAGGAATTCATACTAACAACATTGCAATCATGCTCATCATTCACATATTTCATGCCAAGCATTCTATGTAATTCTTCTTCTAGCACTTGAGCACAATTTTCCTTTTCATCATTCTCAGGAAAGATATTAAAAATATGAAGCGTATGAGACAAACTTAACTCCAATTTTTTTGTAGTTTTCTTTTATAAACTAAACTAGTGATAAAACAAGAAACAAGAAGATTCGATTGCAAGATCTAAAGATATACCTTCAAGCACTCATCTCCCCGGCAACGGCGCCAGAAAAGAGCTTAGTTGACGGGGTGTGAGTGAGTGCCGCTTACCTAGCCTCCCCGGCAATGGCGCCAGAAAAGAGCTTGATGTCTACTACACAACCTTATTCTTGTAGACGTTGTTGGGCCTGCAAGTGCACAGGTTTGTAGGATAGTAGCAAATTTCCCTCAAGTGGATGACCTAAGGTTTATCAATCCGTGGGAGGCGTAGTATGAAGATGGTCTCTCTCAAATAATCCTGCAACCAAATAACAAAGGGTCTCTTGTGTCCCCAACACACCCAATACAATGGCAAATTGTATAGGTGCACTAGTTCGGCGAAGAGATGGTGATACAAGTGCAATATGGATGGTAGATAGGTATTTGTAATCTGAAATAATAAAAACAGCAAGGTAACTAATGATAAAAGTGAGCGTAAACGGTATTGCAATAATAGGAAACAAGGCCTAGGGTTCATACTTACACTAGTGCAAGTTCTCTCAACAATAATAACATAGATAGATCATATAACAATCCCTCAACATGCAACAAAGAGTCACTCCAAAGCCACTAATAGCAGAGAACGAACGTAGAGATTATGGTAGGGTATGAAACCACCTCAAAGTTATTCTTTCGGATCGATCTATTAAAGAGTTCGTACTAGAATAACACCTTAAGACACAAATCAACCAAAACCCTAATGTCACCTAGATACTCCATTGTCACCTCAAGTATCCATGGGCACGATTATACGATATGCATCACACAATCTCAGATTCATCCAACCAACACAAAGTACTTCAAAGAGTGCCCCAAAGTTTCTACGGAAGAGTCAAGAAAATGTGTGCCAACCCCTATGCATAGGTTCATGGACAGAACCCGCAAGTTGGTCACCAAAACATAAATCAAGTGGCACGTGATATCCCATTGTCACCACAGATAAACCCGGCAAGACATACATCAAGTGTTCTCAAAGTAAAGACTCAATCCGATAAGATAACTTCAAGAGGGAAACCCAATTCATCACAAGAGAGTAGAGGGGGAGAAACATCATAAGATCCAACTATAATAGCAAAGCTCGCGGTACATCAAGATCGTGCCATAGAGAGAACACGAGAGAGAGAGAGAGAGATCAAACACATAGCTACTGGTACATACCCTCAGCCCCGAGGTTGAACTACTCCCTCCTCGTCATGGAGAGTGCCGGGATGATGAAGATGGCCACCGGTGACGGGTTCCCTTCCGGCAGGGTGCCGGAACGGGACTCCCAAGAGGTTTTTGGTGGCTACAGAGGCTTGCAGTGGCAGAACTCCCGATCTATCTTGATATTCGATGTTTTTAGGGTACGTAGGCTTATATAGGTGAAAGAAGTCGGTCGGGAGGTGCTCGAGGGGCCCACGAGACAGGGGGCGCGCCCTAAGGGGGGGCGCCCAATATCTCGTGGCTGCCTCGAGGATCTTTTGACGTGAACTCCAAGTCTCCAGGATCATATTCTTCCAAAAAATCACGCTGCCGAAGGTTTCATTCCGTTTGGACTTCATTTGATATTCCTTTTCTTCGAAATACTGAAACAGGCAATAAAACAACAATATGGTTTGGGGCTCCGGTTTGTAGGTTAGTCCCAAGAGTAATATAAAAGTGTATAATAAAGCCCATAATCATTCAAAACAGATAATAAAATAGCATGAATGCTTCATAAATTATAGATACGTTGGAGACGTATCACCTCCTCGCCGGCGACCCTCCTTCAGGCTGCTCGGCCTCGCTTATCTAGGCAGGTAATCCATGCCCGAACCCCGTCCTCCTCCTCCTTCCACGTCCCACATGCCCCGACCGCCAGTGTGAGCGCGACACCTTCCACCCAAATCACCAGTCCCTCCACCAAATAAGCGCCGTCCTAAGCCATGGTGCACGCAGTATAGCCAGGATCTCAAGGAGCATTTGGCAGCGGAGAAGCAAAGCGTGGCTGCATGCGCGGATGAGGTCGTGATGGCTACCATTCATGCCAGTTAAGCATGCTCGGTTTACCCGTTGCGTGTACTGCTCCTGCCTTCCCTTAGCAAATTCTAGTGAATTGTGCTATCTAATTTTACCATGCAATCTGTTGCTCTTGTGTATATGTTCTATATGTCGTGTAGTGTGGTGCTCACTTATTAACTATTTGGTTAATTAATTGTCATCTTCAGGTAACTGTTTGGTTCAATTCTGCAAATGTGATGTTCAATTCTTCAGGCTGCAACTTTGTATTGTCTGCCATGTTAGAAATAAATCGAATTTATCTTTACAAAATACATGAGAAACGAATACAATTGCTATATTTGCAAGTTGTCAAGCATGCTTGGTTTGGTTATACATTGTGCAATGTGGTGCTCAGCTAACGTTTGGTTCATTAGTGTTGTGGTGTTTAGTTAACTGTTTGGTTCAATTCTGCAATGCGATGTTCAATAGTTGCGGGTGCATTCTGTTATTGTATACCATGTGAGAATCAAATCAAATTTGGCTGTACTAAATACATGAGAAACAAATACAATTGCTATATTTCCAAGTTGTCAATCATGCTTGGTTTGGTTATACATTGTGCAATGTGTTGCTCAGTTAACGTTTGGTTTATTTGTGTTGTGGTGTTTAGTTAACTGTTTGGTTCAATTCTGCAATGCGATGTTCAATATGGGTGCATTCTGTTATTGTATACCATGTGAGAAGTAAATCGAATTTGGCTGTACTAAATACATGAGAAACAAATACAATTGCTATATTTCCAAGTTGTTAAGCATGCTTGGTTCAGTTAACTGTTTGATCTTCTATTAGGAGTATGTTATATTGTGCAATGTGGTGCTCAGTTAATGTTTGGTTCATTTGTTGTGGTGTTTAGTTAACTGGTTGGTTCAATTCTGCAATGCGATGTCCAATTTTCATGGTTGGAATTTTGTATTGTTGTGCATGTGAGGAATAAATCGAATTTGGCCGCACTTAATACATGAGAAACATATACAAGTGCTACATTTCCTAGTTCTTAATCTTGCTTGGTTTGCATAAATGGGTTTTCCATGTGGCTTGGATTAATATGATGAATCTGCAATGTGCTTATTATTCATCAACATATTTTACTGATAGCATGTGAACCCTTACTTAACCTGATGACTAACTACCTTATATGTGTTGCAGGGAAACAATATAATGGGAATCACTGAGGTTTACAATCGAGGTTAGCACGTGCATGGTCCGTTGTCTAATAGCACATTATTGTGTAATTGCAGGAACCATTCTAATACTTAATTTTTTAACAATTTGGTCTTGCACATGTAGGTCCTGCTGTCAGAGGTTTTGACCCACTGTTCGACCCTTTTTGCGTATGGGGAAATGAGTTGTCCATGAATATCAATCAAGTCAAGAAACTCAGAAAGATTGTTAGGATAAAGAAATTGGCGACAAAAAACAACAAGATCTTTGTCTGCACAATGAAGAAGACATCAGTTCACTACAAGATGGTACTAACTATTATACCTTGCCTTTTTTTTTATTCCTTTGGCCCATTTCCAATATAGAGAAGATATTTATGCACATCCTTGTTTTTAGGCCTTTCCAAAGCAGTTCACTGATGATTACCTCTCAAACCACCTCTATGGTCAGGAGGCGAGGAAGGTTTTCATACATCACCCACGGTTCAATATTGTAGTGTTCCTGAAGAGGACGAAGTATGGACGGTCAATCATCCACAGGCACTGGCCTAAAGTTGCAAAGACTTTCAACATCAATGAAGGCTCAATATTCGTCTTTCACTTCAGCAGTTTTCCCGATGAGATGCATCTGTCTATGTACCGTCTATGATGCTAATTTCGAAAGGTCATGTGAAACTTGGTGCTGGTGCAGTTGTGTAATGGGGTAGCTGAGTGCTGAAGCTATCATGTTGTACTCTGATGTATTTCAATTATGAAATCCTGCTTCCTTAATATTGGAACAAAATATATTATGTGTTTAATATGAATGTCAATTAGATTAATAAATGGATTATTAATAATAGGGCAATTAGCCTGCTAATTGGTTTGCCTATTGCAAACGGTTATTGAGAAAATACCGTGGGCGATGACCTAAGGCAACGCACACAGTTTCTAGGAATAAACCGTGTTGGATTGATGAACAATCACACACGACATTCTCTTCAAAACTGTTTGCATTAGCCCACCTTGCGCAAACGTTTACCGCATAAAAACTGTGTGTGATGGATTGCCTTTGGCACACAGTTTCTTCTACGCACCGTGTGTGATGCATTCAATAATGCAAATGATAAAAATTTTAATATTGTGCGCGATGGGAATGCCATCACAAACGATTTAACCGGGAAAATTGTGTGTACTGTACCTACGAACGGAAACGTTTTCCTTGCAGCGACTGTGTGGGATGTATATACGAATGGAAACGTTTCACGGGGACTGACTGTGTGGGATGTACTTACGACCGGAAATGATTTCTCCTATATAATTGTATTTTTTTAGCACTACTGTACGTATAACCGTATTTGGTCGCTCGCCGGTCGCACACGACCTCATTTTGCCGAGCGTGTATGCCAGGAGGGTATATCCCCGACGGTTTCTGGGTCGTGTGGGAAGGATCCCCTGATCACCCACACTCACTAGGAGAAGGTTACAAATGCCATCGCAGAAAGGGGGTTTAAACCGTTTGTATAGCACCGACGCGTACCAGTGACTTCCTCTCAAAGGGAAGTAACTTCAGTAACACATTCTCGTCTCCACCGGCTCCACTATTGGTTATCTCTCACCTTTACTTGTGCAAGCTTATATTGTATTGAATCCCTTGCTTGCTTGTGTGCTTGTTGTTGTTGCATCATATAGGTTGCTCATCTAGTTGCATATCTAGACAACCTACTTTGATGCAAAGTTTAATATGGTAAAGAAAAACTAAAAATTGGTAGTTGGCTATTCACGCCCCCCTCTAGTCAACTATATCGATTCTTTCAATTGTTATCATAGCCTCGTCTCTTTATTAAAGACGTTACCATCCGAAGAGTATGGTTGACACCATAGACGGTGGGGAGGAGCACCCCGATGTGATTCCATCCTCGTCTATGACCGATGGGGGATCCTCGGTCTCTCGTGATGAATTCAATGCGGCTTTGGACACATTGAAAACCTCCATGATGACCGAGGTCAAAGGCATGTTTAAGGAGTTTCTTGATGGTCTTAAATTATCCACCGCACCGTTGGAAGTGGTCAATCCCACTAACAAGGTGACGGATGCTTATTCTGATAAGGGGGAAGCTACTAGTGATAAAGTTCCTTTCCCTAGTGGTAGAAGTGGAAACGACATCTTTGCCCATGTTGAACCACCCCTTACTTATGGAGGACCGATTCCCTCCACTCATTTGAATCATGTTGGTCCTCCTCCTAAGTTTGTGAAAAATGAGGATTTTTCCTCTTGGGTCTACCATTTCAAACGTCATTTAAATCATAGTTCTACTAATCTATGGAGAATTATTGAGCAAGGTTTCTATCTGCATGACCCAAGCAACCTCACTCCTAGAGAAGCCACGGATCATCAATTCAACGAGTCCGCTCTCTTCATTATCCAAGATGCAATTCCACTTGAAGATATTGCACATCTCTGACCTTTCACCGTGGCCAAGGAAGCATGGCAACATGTTGTTTCCATTTACAAGGGAAGCGCAAGCATTCAACACTCCAACTATGAAGTGGTGCAAGATGAAGTCGATGAGTTTGCGATGAATGTAGATGAAGAACCTCATGAGCTCCACCAGAGATTAACCACTCTCGCGGTCTCACTCCAAGATCATGGGAGCAAGCATACGGATGACAATTGGATCAATCGCAAGTTTCTCAAGGCCATGATGCCCTACCATAAGGCCATGTCATCCATCATTCGTCAAAGGCCGGACTTTCATACCTTGTACTCAAGTGAAGTGTTGGATGAGTTTGTTGCTATGAGAATCTTGGACAAGACCGCCGATAATGCGGTGATGCGCTCTCAACGGGTAAAGAAACCCAACCTTGCTTTGAATGCCAAGGCTAGTGTGGAAGAAGAGGAAGAAGAGGAGAGTAATCCCGAAGATACAAAATATGCTTATCATGAGCACATGGCTCTCGTTTCAAGGCAAATTTGGAGCAAGAAGAACTCTAGGCCCAACTTCAACAAGAACAACTCAAGTGGCACCAAGGGCAAGCAAGGTGTGAGGACATACTATAAATGTGGCAATGTGAGCCACTTTGTTGCGGAGTGCCCATACGAGAAGCGGGAAGACAATGGTGGCAAGCTTATCTGAAAAGACAAAGCCAAGTCCTTCCCCAACAAGAACAACTTCACCAAGAAGACTCCTCCTAAGGGGTTGGTGGCACAAGAATAGTACAATGAGGATGATGATGATGATGATGGTGAGACGGTGGCCATGGCCTCCGTTGCCATTGCCACACCTCCACGGGTGTCCCTCTTCAACTCACCCAACAAGAACATCGCCGCCAAGTGCCTCATGGCCAAAGCCACCAACAAGGTAACCCCCAACATCAAAACTACCATCACTACTAATCCTTCCTTGACGGATTGCAATGATGAAAGTGAGGGGTCTAATGAGGAAGTAAATGAATTTGAGTCTTTTATGAGTATGCTCAAGGGTAAATCCAAGAAGCACTTTGTTGCTCTCTTGGAACAACTTGGTGAAGCCAATGACATGATTGAGGCTCACGAAGAAACCATCTCTAAGATGGAAGGACATAGTCATGACTATGCCGATGAGATATCGGATCTCTCTAGTGCGCTTGAGGAAGAGCATGGTCATCGTTTGGCTCTTGAGGAGTCACACAACGATGATCATGCTAAATTAAAGAAAGATCTTGATCATGCTCTTGTTGTATCTCGTGTGCTCAATTCCGAGAAGGCTAAACTTGGGGTTGACCAACGCTAGACTCAAGGAGGAGTTTGACATACTTGACAAGGCTCACAAGGCCTTGAAGGGTGCTCATGCTAGCCTCAAGGAGTCTCATGATCAACTCCAAGTGAAGCTAACCAAGTAGAAAGCCACTTTTCCTCATATGGTGTTAATTGATAATGCAAATGCTACTAACCCGTGTTGTGAGCATGTGCATCTTGTGGAGAAGAATGACAATTGAAGGAGCAACTTGAGAAAGGCCATTTGTCTTGCATACAAGGTGAGAATAACCTCAACGATCATTTGAGCAATCAAAAGGAAGTTGTGGGCAAGGAGGGAATTGGGTTTGCACCCAAGTCCAAGAACAAGAAGAAGATTGACAAGGCCAAACAACCTCTTCCTCTCAAGCAAACTTTTGTGAAGGAGGGATAGGATGCTTCTAAGGAGAAGAAGAACAAGGTGAAGGGTGGTGGTGTCAAGAAGGGCATTGCCACTCCTTCCAACAAAGCTGGCGACTTTCACCCTTCTTATGCGCTATGTCGTGCTAGTGATGGGCATGTTTATGCCAAATTTGTTGGTTCTCCTTATGAGTACATTGAATGGTCAATTTGGGTTCCTAAGACCCTTGTTACTAACATCAAAGGACACATTACAAAATGGGTAACTAAAACCAAGCATTGATCTCTTGTACGTGTTTGCTTCCGGTGGGGGGTCATGATTTCTCTATAGTGGAGCCACAAATCATATGACCGGAAGCAAGGACTTGGTGGTCGACGTGCACAAGGTCTCATCTATTCCCACCAATGTCGAGTGGGGTGATGCCTCGTTTTCTAAGGTATTGGGTCTTGGCAAGGTTGTCATTTCTCATGATCTCACGATCAAGAAAGTCATGCTTGTTGAGTCCCTTGCATACAGTTTACTTTCCATTCGTCAACTTGTACTCATGGGCTTTGCCAATTTCTTTGATATTGATACAGTGGCCCTCTTGTGGAGCAAGACTCTTAAAGAAGCCTTTGTTGGGCATGTCGAGAACGGTCTTTATGTGATTAACTTTTTGGAGCGACCCACTAAGACCGCGACATGCCTAATGGCTAAAGTTGACGTGGGATGGCTTTGGCATCGTGAAAGCACACTTGCTCCCTAGGTGGTTTTGGTAATTAATGACAACATACTCTGTGGTTGGACTAATGTTTTTATCAAGTATGTCTCAGGAAAGTCAATCACTCTGGCAATGGCAAAAGGACTAGAGAGGTGAACCCCTAAGATGCTAAGGAAAGGATTGGCAAAAGCTCAAGACTCCATTTTTGGTTTAGTGATCCAAGATCACATTGAGTCCATAGGAAAGCCAATACTATTAAAAGGGGGTGAGGTTATGATGATGATCTGGTTGCTCTAAAGTGCTTAGTGATTTATCTCTCAAACTATCAGCAATCTTTCACTCCAACATAAACCCATAAGTAATCTCGGTCCCACCGATTCCAAACTCACCACACCGAGATGAACCACCTCAGCCATATAGCCAAAACCCTAGAATCTCGGATTTTCCGATTCCAAACTCGGTCATTCCGAAATTGGTGTTGCCAAGCTTCTGTAACCTTCTGTACTCAAATCGGTGTCACCGAGATGAGAAAGTCGGTCCCACCGAGATTGGCAAACCCTAGACTTTGGAAGAATCGGACTAACCGAGATTGTATTTTCGGTCCCATCGAAAATCCCAACGTTCACAAGATTTGAACTTTCGGTCGACCGAGTTGTCAACTTCGGTCCGACCGAGATTACTCAAATGTGTGTAACGGTTGGATTTTGTGTGGAGGCTATAAATACCCTCCACCTCCTCTTCATTCGTGGAGAGAGCCATCGAAAGAACTACCACTCCTACCTTACATTTCTGAGAAGAAAACTACCTACCCTTGTGTTGAGATCAAGTTGCTCCACTCCCACCATATGAAACTTGATTTCTAGTCTTTCCAAGTTGCTTTCCACTCAATCCCTTCTTCCACCACAGCCAAATCAGTGAGGAGAGTTGAGTGTTGGGGAGATTATCATTTGAAGCACAAGAGCAAGGAGTTCATCATCACCAACCCCGTCTATTACCTTTTGGAGGGTGGTGCCTCCTAGATTGGTTAGGTGTCGCTTGGGAGCCTCCGTCATGATGTGGAGTTGAACCAAGGAGTTTGTAAGGGCAAGGAGATCGCCTACTTCGTGAAGATCTACCCGAGTAAGGCTAGTCCTCCGTGGGCGTAAGCCATGATGGCATAGACAAGGTTGCTTCTTCGTGGACCCTTCGTGGGTGGAGCCCTCCGTGGACTCATGGCCGTTACCCTCCGTGGGTTGAAGTCTCCATCAACGTGGATTGACGATAGCACCACCTATCGGAACCACGAGAAAAATCTCCGTGTCTCCAATTGCGTTTGCTCTTCACAATCTCTCCCTTACTATTCATGCAATTTACTTTCCGCTGCCCTATACTCTAGAATTGTATGCTTAGTATGTTGCTCGACTTGTATGCATGATGCTTGACTTGTCTTTCATTGTGAACTTGCTATGAACTCATGATAATCAAAAGGCATAATCTTTTATCTTGTCGAGTTGTCTAATCACCCCCCCTCTAGACACTCTTTCCTTCAACGATCCTACAATTGGTATCAGAGCATTGGTCTCCATTGCTTTGGTTTGCACACCATTGGAGGAAGATGGACGTGTCTACGTTTGGGAGTGTTAGTCATAGAGTGCCTATTCTTGATGGAGTGTCCTATAACTCGTGGAGGATTGAAATGCTTGCTATCTTTAAGATATACAACTTGCGCAAATATGTTGAAACCCCATATGTACCACCATTTGACCCCTTGCACCCCTCGTAGATGAAGAGCTTGATCTGCTTCGTAACCTTAGAACTGTCAATCTTATCATTAGAGGTTTGCCTGATAACTTGCTTGAGCTTGTCACGAACTTTGAGTGCGCCCATGCCATGTGGAAGTTCTTGGAAGAACTTTATCCGGACTACTCGTTGAGAGGTCTTGATGAAATTCTATACAAGACTGTTGAATTTGATATGTTGCGTCCCAAAGATCCTAACTTTGATAAATGCTTCTTTGAGCTTCGTGATCTTATGAAAAAGAAGGGTGATCCCGGTTTTATCAATGTTCGAATAAGAAATGCTCTTGTTTTGCATTCCGATGACTATTATCACGTTGATAAAACTGATGCAAGTCATTGTCAAATTGACCTAGGTATTGATGATGGATTGTCTATGGGTCAATATGATGATGAGCATGAGCATGATGACGATTCGGACACCGAGCTAGACAAGATCATGAAGAGTCTCAGTCTAATGGCAAATATGAGAGACTACATATCCGGTGGCAAAGAATGGATTCTTGATAGTGGATGCACCGATCACATGACCGGAGATGAAGACATGTTTCGAGAGCTTGCAAAGAACGATGGTCCACGCAAGTATGTGACTTTTGGAGACAACTCCAAGGGTAAGGTACTTGGCCTTGGTAAGGTGGCCATATCTCATGATAGCTCCATTAAAAATGTCATGCTTGTTGAATCACTTGGATACAATTTACTTTCCGTGTCTAGATTAGCTGACTTTGGGTTCAATGTGCTATTCACCAAAGTAGATTGCCAAGTTTTTCGTAGTGACAATCATAACATGGTCTTTACTGGCATTCGTAGAGGTGACCTATACATTGTCGATTTCACTAAGAAAGCTCAACCTAGAACTTGCTTTATTGCTAAATCTGCTAAAGGTTGGCTTTGGCATAGAAGGCTTGGACATGTTGGTATGCGAAATTTAGATAAGCTAATCAAAGGAGATCACATTCTTGGTGTTAAAGATGTTTTCTTTGACAAAGATAGACTCTGCAGTGCATGTCAAGCAGGAAAACAAGTAGGAGGAAGTCATCCCGTGAAGAATATCATGACCACAAGGAGACCGCTTGAGCTTCTTCATATGGATCTCTTCGGTCCCAATGCTTACAAAAGCCTTGGTGGTAACTCCTTTGGTCTAGTTATTGTAGATGACTTTTCCAGAGTTACGTGGGTATTTCTACTTGATGACAAATCGCAGGTTCAGAAAATCTTCAAAACCTTTGCTAGAAAGGCTCAGAATCAATTTGAGGTGAAGATCAAGAAGGTTCGGAGTGACAACGGAACGGAGTTCAAGAACGCCCATGTGGACTCTTTTCTCGATGAGGAAGGGATTCTACATGAGTTCTCAGCTACGTACACACCTCAACAAAACGGGGTTGTTGAGAGGAAGAACCGAACGCTCATTGAGATGGCGAGGACAATGCTAGATGAATACAAGACACCAAAACACTTTTGGGGTGAAGCCGTTGAGACAGCTTGTTATGCCATCAACAGACTTTATCTTCACAAGCTTCTCGGCAAGACTTCATACGAGCTCCTCACGGGTAACAAACCCCAAGTGGGATATTTTCGTGTCTTTGGTTCAAAGTGCTATATTCTTGATAAGCATCGTCGGTCTAAATTTGCTCCTAAAACTCATGAAGGCTTTTTCCTCGGTTATGGATCAAACTCTCACACTTACCGTGTCTACAATAGTTTCACCCGAAAGGTTGAAGAGACGGTAGATGTGAAGTTTGATGAATCTAATGGCTCGCAAGTAGAGCAAATGCCTATTGATGTAGGAGACAAGGACCCATCGGAAGCCATTCAAGATTTATCCATTGGAAAGATTCGTCCCATGGAAGTGAAGGAGAGTACCTCGTCTACATACGTGGAGCCCCCTACCTCACGGCAAGGTGAACCTCAAGGCAACATGGAGGCCTCCACAAGTGGAACTCACCAAGATGAGGAAGTGCGACAAGAAGATCCACCACAACCTCCTTCTCCACCACCTCAAGACAACACCAACAACACAGATGAAGAAGAAGATGAGGATGATGAGGAAGCTCAGCCACGACCACGACAAAAGCTATCTCGAGTTCGAGAAAGAGTCAAGAAAGACCATCCGTGGAACAAATGATGAATGACATCGACTCGGAGAATCACTCGCTCTAAAACTCGTTTAGCTAACTTTTGTGAGCATTACTCATTTATTTCAAGTCTTGAACCTATGAAGGTAGAAGAAGCACTTGAAGACCCGGATGGGTAAACGCTATGCATGAAGAGCTGCACAACCGAGAGGAACAACGTTTGGTCTTTGGTAGAGAAGCCCAATGATGACCAAAACGTC
The DNA here is from genome assembly GCA_021437245.1 of Aegilops speltoides. Lineage (NCBI taxonomy): Eukaryota > Viridiplantae > Streptophyta > Magnoliopsida > Poales > Poaceae > Aegilops > Aegilops speltoides. The sequence goes on from CM038146.1 coordinate 179,439,488, forward strand.
ATTGGAACCAAATGGGTGTTTCGGAACAAGCAAGATGAAGATGGACAAGTCATCCGCAACAAGGCTCGTCTCGTAGCACAAGGTTACACACAAGTCGAAGGTATGGACTATGGTGAGACCTATGCCCCCGTTGCTAGACTTGAGTCCATTCGCATTCTTCTTGCTTATGCCAACCACCATAACATTACTCTTTATCAAATGGACATTAAAAGTGCTTTTCTAAATGGTGAAATTGAGGAGGAAGTATTTGTGAAACAACCTCCGGATTTGTGAATCCTAAAAGCCTAATCATGTTTACAAATTGCACAAAGCTCTTTATGGTCTTAAACAAGCCCCTAGAGCTTGGTACAAATGCTTGACTAGCTTTCTTCTTGAAAAAGGATTTGAGATTGGTAAAATTGACTCAACGTTATTCACAAAAAGGGTTGACGGTGAGCTATTTGTGTGCCAAATATATGTCGATGATATTATCTTTGGTTCAACTAACCCTGATTTTAGTGAGAAGTTTGGGAAGCTTATGTCAGAGAAGTATGAGATGTCCATGATGAGTGAACTCAAGTTCTTCCTTGGGTTGCAAATCAAGCAATCTAAGGAGGGTACTTTTGTTTCACAAACTAAGTACACTAAGGATCTCTTCAAGAAGTTCAACATGCAAGAGAGCAAAGGTATGAGAACCCCCATGCCTACTAATGGACATAATGATTTGACTAAAGATGGAGAACCTGTTGATCAAAAGGTATATCGATCCATGATTGGTTCTCTACTATATCTCTCGTGCTTCTCGTCCCGATATTATCTGAGTGTATGCATGTGTGCTCGATATCAAGCTGCTCCTAAAGAATGTCATCTTAAAGCTGTTAAAAGAATTGTGAGATATTTGATACACACACCTAACTTTGGCATTTGGTATCCTAAGAGGGCCTCTTTCGATCTTGTTGGCTATTCCGACTCGGACTATGCCGGAGACAAGATAGATAGAAAGTCAACTTCGGGTACATGTCAATTTCTCGGTCGATCCCTTGTGTCTTTGTCATCTAAGAAACAAAACTCGATATCGTTATCTACTGCAGAAGCAGAATATATTGCTGCTGGTTCGTGTTGTGCTCAGTTGCTATGGATGAAACAAATGCTTAAGGACTATGGGATACATGCGAGGCATGTTCCTTTGCTTTGTGACAACGAGAGTGCAATTAAGATTGGACACAATCCCGTGCAACACTCTCGCACGAAACACATTGAAGTTCGTCACCATTTTATTCGTGATCATGTTGCTAAGGGAGACATTGATCTTAAGCATGTTCGTCTCGACAAACAACTTGTAGATATCTTCACAAAACCACTTGATGAGAAAGTGTTTTGTCGCTTGAGGAGTGAGTTGAACATCATTGATGCTTCAAACTTGGAGTGAAAACTCCATTGATGCATGCAAGGCATGAGCCTAATTGACTAATCCTTGATATTTCTCTTATGATGATGATCATATGTCTTGGACACATTTGCCCCCTTGTATTGCATCTAACTCCTTGCAGGTACTTGGATGGACTACATTCTACAAGATTATCACACTCACTCAAATCATGAGTAATCTTGTCATTGACCAAGTATCTAGCCCTTTGGGATGTTGAGTTCAAGGAACAAAATTTCACATATCCTTTTTGACACCATATACTTCTAGTACTTCACTCATGTCATATTGGATATTCTTGAGTATTTCCTTGCTTGCCTAACCCATGTAGGAAGATGAACTACATCTTGAAAATGGTGCTCCAACTTCACATCCTATGAGCATCAATATCAAGTTCACCTACATGAGAACAAGCAACAACAAGCCCAAGGTATGTCTTTCACATCTTGAAAAAGCTTTGCTCAAAGACATGAGTACAAGCAGCTTCAAAAGATGTGATCACATCAAATGCTTAATCGAAAAATGGTAACCCCATTTTGAGCTTAAACGATGAGTATGACCTATGATCAAATGTTCTCATTTGACTCCTAAGTCAATATACTCAAACATAGGTGACTTTGTCGCCGACCCCTATCTAGATGAAGTACATATGTTTTGGAGTTTTCTGTTTTTCTCTTATGCTCTCTCATTGAGTTTCCTTGCTTATTATTAAAAAAAAAAAACTTCATCTAGCAACCTTTTTCATTTCTGTTTTCTTCTGTTCTTGTGTATATTTTCTTTAGCCCTGATAAATTCCCTGAAGATCATTTCCAAATTCATTGCAAATCTTCTGAAACATTTCTTGCAAAGTGAGCTGAATTATTTCTGTATTTTCCTGGAATTAAACTCGGCGTCACCGATTCAATAATTTCGGTCTTACCGAAAAGGGATCAGCCCTAAGTCTCTGACTTTCGGCCTCACCGATCCATATCATTTCGGTGTCACCGATTTACATTCACCAGGATATCATCTTCTACAGCTCATCTATTTACATGTTACATATTAAATTTGCTCAGTTGTGATTCTTAATGAACCCACTTCTTTCCTTCCATCTTTCTTGCCCTTCCTGGTTTACTGTCCTTTTCGGCACTTGATGTCAAAGGGGGAGAAGATTTAGGGGGAGCTTAAGGGAAGATTGGAGGATAAGGGGAGAAATCTTACCTTAAGGGGGAGAGGATCACATCAAAGCTTTGCCATATATTTCCTTTGTGATAACACTGTTGACATTATTTCTCTTGATTTTGTTTTTCTTGTACTCACCATTGGTATACTCGGAAAAGTACAATTGGTATCTTATACGATTGGCATCTTAAAAGATCACAATTGGTATCTTATGAAAAGCAAAATCTCTCAGAGCTCATTGAAAATCTTTTAGTCTTGGGAGACATGTTGGCTGATTCAAGCTAGTGCTCAACATGAGACACTCTTTATACATGTCATCCCTGGCTTGGTACTCTTGATGTTCTTGCTGTTGGTTGAAGAACTACTCTTGTGTTATCTAACCGTGTTTTCCCAAGTTTATTTCTTCAGGATACATCACCAAGGAATTTCAAGGTAAGTATATGCATCTTGCAGGATGTGCATGATGGTGACTTGCTTGTGAATACTTGTTTGCAAGAAATCACCATGCACATATGCATCATATCTAATTTACCTCATCTGCTCTGATGCATATAGCCAAGCAGCATGCAGCACATCTTGCTTTTCTCTCATGTGTGCTTGTGGTAGTCCAAAACCAAAATCTAAAATCTTGCACACTTGTAGGGGGAGCTTGTGTACTACATGTTTGTCAAAGCTTTAATGTTAACCATGTCTTTCTTTTAGTAAGCTTTGATATCCTTTTCTGTGTGTTGCCATCAATTACCAAAAAGGGGGAGATTGAAAGCACACTTGCTCCCTAGGTGGTTTTGGTAATTAATGACAACATACTCTGTGGTTGGACTAATGTTTTTATCAAGTATGTCTCAGGAAAGTCAATCACTCGCAATGGCAAAAGGACTAGAGAGGTGAACCCCTAAGATGCTAAGGAAAGGATTGGCAAAAGCTCAAGACTCCATTTTTGGTTTAGTGATCCAAGATCACATTGAGTCCATAGGAAAGCCAATACTATTAAAAGGGGGTGAGGTTATGATGATGATCTGGTTGCTCTAAAGTGCTTAGTGATTTATCTCTCAAACTATCAGCAATCTTTCACTCCAACATAAACCCATAAGTAATCTCGGTCCCACCGATTCCAAACTCACCACACCGAGATGAACCACCTCACCATATAGCCAAAACCCTAGAATCTCGGATTTTCCGATTCCAAACTCGGTCATTCGAAATTGGTGTTGCCAAGCTTCAGAACCTTCAGACTCAAATCGGTGTCACCGAGATGAGAAAGTCGGTCCCACCGAGATTGGCAAACCCTAGACTTTGGAAGAATCGGACTAACCGAGATTGTATTTTCGGTCCCACGAAAATCCCAACGTTCACAAGATTTGAACTTTCGGTCCGACCGAGTTGTCAACTTCGGTCCGACCGAGATTACTCAAATGTGTGTAACGGTTGGATTTTGTGTGGAGGCTATAAATACCCTCCACCTCCTCTTCATTCGTGGAGAGAGCCATCGAAAGAACTACCACTCCTACCTTACATTTCGAGAAGAAAACTACCTACCCTTGTGTTGAGATCAAGTTGCTCCACTCCCACCATATGAAACTTGATTTCTAGTCTTTCCAAGTTGCTTTCCACTCAATCCCTTCTTCCACCACAGCCAAATCAGTGAGGAGAGTTGAGTGTTGGGGAGATTATCATTTGAAGCACAAGAGCAAGGAGTTCATCATCACCAACCCCATCTATTACCTTTTGGAGGGTGGTGCCTCCTAGATTGGTTAGGTGTCGCTTGGGAGCCTCCGTCATGATGTGGAGTTGAACCAAGGAGTTTGTAAGGGCAAGGAGATCGCCTACTTCGTGAAGATCTACCCCGAGTAAGGCTAGTCCTCCGTGGGCGTAAGCCATGATGGCATAGACAAGGTTGCTTCTTCGTGGACCCTTCGTGGGTGGAGCCCTCCGTGGACTCGCGCAGCCGTTACCCTCCGTGGGTTGAAGTCTCCATCAACGTGGATTGACGATAGCACCACCTATCGGAACCACGAGAAAAATCTCCGTGTCTCCAATTGCGTTTGCTCTTCACAATCTCTCCCTTACTATTCATGCAATTTACTTTCCGCTGCCCTATACTCTAGAATTGTATGCTTAGTATGTTGCTCGACTTGTATGCATGATGCTTGACTTGTCTTTCATTGTGAACTTGCTATGAACTCATGATAATCAAAAGGCATAATCTTTTATCTTGTCGAGTTGTCTAATCACCCCCCCTCTAGACACTCTTTCCTTCAACGATCCTACACATCGCCGTTTAGCCCATGTCAATATGAGATCTTTGCAAAGTCTTCTCAAGGGGGACCATGTTCGTGGACTAACAAATGTTAGTTTTGCCAAAGATCGTGCTTGCAGTGCTTGTATCAAAGGAAAGCTACATGAGAAGGCTCACCCTCCCACGACTATCATCTACTCGAAGAGGCCTTTGGAGCTCCTTCACTTGGATCTATTTGGGCCTCCATCCTTTGATAGTCTTGGGGTAAAAAGTATTGCTTGGTGATTGTGGAGGATTATATACACTTGGGTATATCTATTCAAGAGGAAGAGTGAGACTCAACAAACCGTCATCGACTTTGCAAATGAAGCTCAACGTCAACACAATGCAAATATCTTGACAATAAGAAGTGACAACAGCACCGAGTTCAAGAACTACACCTTGGATGAGTTTCTTAGCGATGATGGGATCAAGCATCAATATTCCGCACCTTACACCCCTCAACAAAATGGTGTAGCAGAGAGGAATAGACGGATGTTGATGGACGCGGCAAGGACCATGATGGCGGAGTTCAAGTCTCCCTACAACTTTTGGGCCGAAGCCATCAACACCGCTTGTCATGCATCCAATCGGTTCTATCTTCGCAAAGGCTTGAACAAGACTCCATATGAGATACTTACCGGTAACAAGCCCAACCTCAAGTACTTTTAGGTGTTCGGTTTTAACTGTTTCATTCTCAATAAAGGTGTTCGTTTGTATAAATTTGAGGCTAGAGCTCATGAGGGCATATTTGTTGGTTATGCTACAAATTCTCATGCTTACCGTGTCCTCAACAAGTCCACGGGACTCATTGAGGAGACGTGTAACATGGAGTTTGACGAGAATAACGGCTCCCAAGTGGAGCAAAGTGGTACTTGTGATGTAGGTGATGAAATTCCTCCCCAAGCCATAAGAAGAATGGGTGTTGGTCATAACCTACCCATTGAGGAACCCCTTGTGGCTGAAGGAGAAGGACAAAGTTCCACTCAAGTGGAGCCATCACCAACCCAAGACCCACACGCTTCCGAAGAACAAAGTGAAGGCCCTCAACCAAGTGAACATGATCAAGGGCAAGATCAATCTCAAGATGGAGGTGAACCACCAAGTGATGCGCAAGGTCAAGTTCTCCCTCCCGAGCAAGTTCAAGATCAAGAGAAAGCTCAAGATCAAGAGCAAGCTCAAGACAACGCTCAAGATGACCAAGTTACCGCTCCTCAACTATCTCTTGAGGAGGAATTGGAGCGTCGTGCCGCCAAGATTGCTTCCAAGCTCACTACCGAAGATCATCTTATGAAGAATGTGCTTGGAAGCATGATAAAGGGGGTAAGCACTCATAGACAATCAGCAAACTATTGTGAACATCACGTGTTTGTTTATTGTGTTGAACCTCAACAAGGCGCTCGAGGATCCGGATTGGCTCAATGCCATGCATGAAGAACTCAACAACTTCGAGCACAACAAGGTGTGGACATTGGTGCCAAGGCCAACGGGGAACCACAATGTCATTGGAACCAAGTGGATATTCAAGAAGAAGCAAGATGCTCATGGAATTATCATTTGCAACAAGGCTCGTTTGGTAGCACAAGGCTACTCCGAAGTCGAGGGTATCGACTACGGTGAAACCTTTGCTCCCATTGCTCGCCTTGAATCTACTCGTTTGTTGATTTCTTATGCTTCTCATCATAACTTCAAGTTGCAACAAATGGATGTGAATAGTGCTTTTATTAATAGTCCTATTAATGAGTTGGTGTATGTCAAACAACCCCCAGGGTTTGAGGATCCCGAGTTCCCCAATCATGTGTACCAACTCGATAAGGCAGTCTATGGCCTTAAACAAGCCCCATGTGCGCGGGATGAGCACCTTACCGAGTTGTTGCTAGATCGCGGGTTTGAAATTGGGAAAATTGACCCCACTCTTTTTACTAAGAAGGTCAAAGGGGAGTTGTGTGTATGTCAACTATATGTTGATGATATTATCTTTGGTTCCCCTAACAAAGCTTTCAATGAGGAATTTGCTGCTCTCATGACCTCAAAGTTCAAGATGTCCATGATGGGAGAGTTGAAGTTCTTTCTCGGGTTCGAAATCAAGCAAAGAAGAGAAGGAACCTTCATCAACCAAGCCAAATACACTCAAGACATGCTCAAGAGATTCAAGCTAAGTGATGTCAAGCCGGCTTCCACTCCAATGCCAGTCCAATGCCAACTTGACATAGATCCCAATGGTAAAGCGGTGGATCAAAAGGTATATTGTTCCATGATTGGCTCCCTGCTTTACCTTTGTGCATCTAGACCCGATATCATGTTGAGTGTGGGAATTTCTGCACGGTTTCAAGCCGCACCTAAGGAAAGCCACTATGTGGTGGTCAAGCAAACCTTTCGATATTTGGCTTATACCCCAAACTTTGGCTTATGGTACCCAAGAGGAGCTAACTTCAACCTTTTGGGCTATTCAGACTTGGATTGGGCGGGAGACAAAGTGGATAGGAAGTCAACCTCCGGAGGGTGCCAATTTCTTGGTTGCTCTTTGGTGAGTTGGTCTTCTAAGAAGCAAAGTTGTATGTCTCTCCCGTCCACCGAAGCGGAGAATGTGGCCGCCGGTAGTTGTTGTGCTCAACTTCTATGGATGAGGCAAACATTAAAGGATTATGGTGTCATTTGTGACAAAGTGCCTCTTTGGTGTGACAATGAAAGTGCCATCAAGATCTCTCTCAGCCCGGTGCAACACTTTAAGACGAAGCATATTGAGATTTGGTATCACTTCATCCGGGATCACATTAGGCGAGGGGAGATCCAGCTCAAATATGTCAAAACTCATGATAACCTTGCAGATATTTTCACGAAGCCCTTGGATGAAGCAAGATTTTGCGACTTAAGGCATGAGCTAAATATCATTGATTCAACAATGTGGCTTGAAGCCTTGCACACCCCACCATACTCATCTTGATGTCTTGTTTACGTGTAGGCATGGACATAGGGGGAGTGTTCTTCTCTCAGTGAACTCTCCCTCCCCCCATTGTGCATAAATTGATCAACTCTTTCACATTAGCCATTTTTATGGTACTTGTGCTTCAAAGACGAGTTTTGGTCATGGGCCCAAGGATAATTCTTCGCGGTTCCATACCAATTGACTCAAACATAGGTGGCTCCGGCCACCGCCCTCTCCTTTTGAGAGGTTTTGTTTCCTGGTTGGTCCTCGTTGTCTGTTGGCTTCTTTTGAGCCGTGTTTGTGTTTGAGTTGCCCCGTGTGTGTGCTCGTTTGCGTGTCCGGTTGCTTGAAGGTTGCTTTGCAAAGGCCGTGTTTTTTTTTCTGTTTTTGTCGAAGCTTGCACTTTCTTGGGTTTACGGTACTACCGTGGCTAGCCATGGTACTACCGCAGGAGACGGGTTCCCCTGTGCATGCACAGTTGCATCCCAGGCATGGTACTACCACTTCCATTGTGGCAGTAATTTTTTATGCCGCTGGAAGAGCGGTACTACCGCCCTGTGTGCGGTACTTCCACCCAGGCGGTACTACCGCAATGACCCGCGGTACTACCGCGCCGTCGCGAGTGAGTGGGGGTTAAGAGCGGGCAAGGGGAGTTCCAACTCCCCCATACCCATTCATCTATTTTCCGCCACTTCGTCTCTCTCTCTCTCTCCCGCCCAAGAACAGCGCCGGAGGACCTCGTCGGATCTCCGTCTCCGGCCGCTCTCCTCGCATTCCGACCGGTGGGATTGATCCCCACCTCGCCCTCTTGCCATGGAACCCGGTATCTCCCTTAGTCCTTCTCTCTTTGCCTCGTCATTTGCTTCTAGGTTTTGGGAGATGCATGTGTAGTTCTTGAGAATTTTGGCTAAATCGTTGCAAGAGGGGAGTGTAGGAGAGTGCTAGTGCTGTAGAGATGCTATTTGGAATGTTCCAACACTATAATTTTGATCAACGGTAGTACCGATCTAAGTTTCTGGATGTGCCTAGATCTGCTCTTTCCTGATTCAAATTCATGTGGTACTATCGCTCATCTTGTGCGGTACTACCACTCTGGCGAGATCCGCCCAGTACGGTACTACCACTCTGTTGGAGCGATGCTACCGCCTGGCATGCGGAAGTAAAAATTTACTTCCGCTCTAGGCGCGGTACTATCGTTCCATCCAGGTGTAGTACTACCGCGGTTAGAGCAGATGTAAATTTTTACGTCCGCATCATGGTGCGGTACTACCATTGACATGTGAGCTATCTTGTTGTGACTACCCAATCTCATTTCTACATGTTTCCTTTGTTTTGGCCTTGGTCTTTGCAGTAACCCCTCTCGTTCTTCTCGTGTGTTTATGTTTTGTGTCATAGGTGGTGGCTCCAATGTCTGTCGCTCGAATCCCAGCCGCGACACGAGCTCCAAGCGGCTTCACAATCAAGAAGCACCTAAGGGCTCCAATGCCCCACAACGCAACGTCAAGAAGACCGCTAACAAGGTCAAGGAGCCAACTGTGGGCATGGAAGAGATGCCTCAAGCCGAGTACATCACTCGAAGGAGGATCAACCCCTATGTGAACCCTCGTTAGAATGTCAGAGGGGATGAGTTGTTCTGGACCAAGCAGAAAAATCTCATCTACATTGATGTGATCAATTCCAAGCACAACATCTATGTTCAATGCAGTGGATTGATACGAATCATCTGAGGAAGGACCGGGCATACTTTGGTGAGGCATTGGATTTGGTGGAGCAGTTTGGCATTGAAAACTTTATCACGTTCCACATTGACTTTGACCTAGAGATCGTGGTTCGGTTCTTTGCCTCCGTCCACTTCCACACAGATGAGGAGCGGACTATGACTTGGATTACCAATGGGAAGAGGATGTCTGCTAAGTGGAAGGAATTCATGGAGATGATGCACGTTCGTGATGAGGGGCTCAATGTGCCCATTGGTGTCCGCCCTTGTGGTAACCCCGAGTCCGCCAACAAGAACAAGCTTCAACCGTTGTCGGCGTTCTGGGAACGGGGGTCCCCAGACTTGCCTGCCTGCGGCCTGCGGCGTGGCTCAAAGGGGGGCCCAGCACGGCCCATCTTAATCAACACAAGCTCAAGACCCTCGCGAGGGGCCAAGCCTCGCGGGGCGGACGACAACGAGCTTCCTCAGGCACGTCCTCATCAGGCTGGCTCACGAGGAGGCGGAGAGATCAAGGCGGGGTGCCTCGCGAGGTGCCCATGATGCAAGCCATGACGACCAAGGGTGCCAGTCGGGCGCCAGCCCGCGCAGTGTCCTCCTTTCCTCTTTGGTGCAAAGGGAGCAAGCGCAGGCGAGAGCATCAAGCAAAGGCATCCATTTCGGTGCAACAAGACCAAGACCAGCCCAACGGCAGGAAGGAAGTCATTGTGGAGCCCAACAGGCGTCACCACCAGAGCCTTTGACCGGCGAGGACCAACTTTAGTCAGGATAATTGTACCCGATGTTCCCCTTCAAAATGGCCAATTGTTGGCACCCTTCCCGCTCAATATTTGGGAAGAGGCCCAGGGCCTTTGCCTATAAATAGGACTAGCCACCCCCAGGGTACATGCATCTAGAATCCAGGAGCTAGAATCAAGTAGCATCATAGCAAGCAAAACAGGATCCTCGCCAAGAAACCAGTAGAGAGAGCGACTGAACTCCTCCTAGCAGTTCATCACCCCAGCCAAGAACGGACCCTCGCGAGGCTTTCTTCCTTGTATTGTTCATCATCAGCCCAAGAGGCAATCCACCACACCACACACTGGAGTAGGGTATTACACCACAATGGTGGCCTGAACCAGTATAAACTCTGTGTCTCTTGTGATGTTCCTTCAGTAGTTTAGATCTTAGTGAGGCGGCGAGGAGCAGGTAGGTAGAGGGCGAAATCTCCATGCGCACCCCAGTGTTCGAACCTCAAGGGTCTGCCGGAACCCGAAATCCGACATTTGGCGCGCCAGGTAGGGGTGCGCCGGAATTCGTATTCCGTCGTCCTGTTCTTCTTCGACCATCGCATCCATATCGACGCTTGCTCGTCGGGACCGAAGCGCCGAGCGGCCCTCGCTTCCCGCGTCGCCCAGACGGCTCCCGTCGGCGGGCGCCCTCGTCGTCCCCCGTCACCTGTCGTCAACACCGCCACCGGCCCGGTGGGGAACGAGCAGCAAGCATCGTCCCAGCATCCCTCCGTGAGGCAAGACGGCCGCACTGCTACCCCCTCGCTCACCCTAGCTATCTTCGTCTCGCGCATTCCGCGCGCCCATGGAGGCTCGAGCTGCACTCATCGCGGCAAATGAGCTCCTGCGCTACCGTCAGTCGACGACGTCTACGAAGAATGGCTCGACTGCGTTGCCGAGCTCGTCCGTGCCGTAGGGGGCTCTCCTGCGCCGTCCGTCCCGCTGCACCGCACCCCGCCCTGCATGGGCGATGAAGCTCTGGGGGCGCCTCAGCTGCCTCCCCCTCAAGAAGGCGCCCTGGCCCCAAGGCGCATGGCCCCTGGGTGGAACCCGCTCCGTCGGGCGCCAGCGCGGCAAGAGCAAAGCTGCCAAGAAGTCCCTCGCACGCGAGAAGCTGCCCGAGCGCTCCCCACTCCGGCTCGTCGCGACCACGCTCCTGCTCCAGCACGTCAAGACCCCGCGCTGCTCCCAGCTGCAGCGCAGGGGGACCCGCAGGACCAAGCTCTTCGTCACCCGAGGCCTCCCGTGGCAACGGCAGGCTGCCGCGCCTTCACCCCCGAGCTGCGTAGCGTCGCGTGGCCCAGCAAGTTCAAGCCAGACCTGCCTCCTCGCTACGACGGTACGGCTGACCCCGCAGAGTTCCTCCAACTCTACGAGCTGGGCATCAAAGTAGCCAACGGAGACGAGAAGGTCATGGCGAACTGGTTTCCCATGACGCTCAAGGACGGGGCCCGCACCTGGCTCCTGAACTTGGCTCCAGGCACGATCTCCTCCTGGGACGAGATGCGCACCCGCTTCATCGGCAACTTCCAGGGTACTCGCGACCGGCCACCCACAGAGCGACATGCGCCGTATCAAGCAGCAACCAGGGGAAACCCTGCAGAAGTACATCCAGCGCTTTAACAACGCACGCCTCAAGATTCCCAAGGTGACTGTAACGCCCCGGAAACAACTTTCCATATTCGTAACTCCAACCCTTGCCTTTTCCGGAGATGCGATATGTTATTTCCTCCATGGTTGGGTTTTGTCTGTTGTTTTGCATTTTGTTCTTGCTATGCATCTCGTCTCATGTCATCATCTGCATTTCATCTGCATGTTTTTTCAAAACTTGCATCCGTTCGGGTTCTGCCATTTCTCTCCGTTGTCCGTTCTGAGCCCGACCATACTCGCACGCGCCCGCGGCACCTCTGAAATATATTTTATAAGTGGCATAAAAATGTTCTCGGAATGGGTTGCAACTTGTCGTGCGGTCTTATTATAGTGTAGACAGACCGCCTGCCAAATTTCATCGCATTCGGAGTCCGTTTGACTGCCCAACCGTTAAATATGTAACTGCGATATAGTCGGTATATTCGTCGGACGTTTCGGTCTCCGAAACCATTGCCGGGCTGCATTTCTCCCCTCTCCTCTCAGCCCAACCCTCTCGTCACAGCCCATCTAGTCCACCTACACCATCCCTCCACTCCGGACCGTCCGATGGCGATCGTACGGTCCGAAAACGGACAAAACCCCCCGCTTCTAACCCTTCTGTCTATAAATGGACGCCCTAACCTTCCTATTTTCGGAACCCTAGCCTCCATTGGGATCCGCGCTGCCGCCAGCCACCTCCCACCTCTCCTCCGCCACCAAGTGGCTCCAGCCACCTCCCTCCCACCGCGCGGGCCTGTCAGACCCAGATCCGGCCCGCCCGGGCCCGAATGGTCGCCGCGCCCGCGTCCCGAGAGTCTCTGTTGCCCTTCTTTGGCCCGAGGAGAGGAGCTCCTCGAGCAGATCTCATGCGCGGCTCCAGTGCCCGCGAGTTTCCCGTCGGCGTCGACCTCGCCGGGGCGCCACCTTCCGCTGACTCCCCGCGCCCTGTCTACTCCTACTCGCGCGGGCCCGCCACCAAGCGCCGCCGCCGGAGCAAGCCGGACGCGTCCCCGCCGTCCTGCAGATCGCCGCGCCGGCCTCATCTTCGCCCGATCCGGTCAAGGACCACCGGATCCGAGGCCCGCAAGCCATTCCCGGCCTTGCCGTCCCTTCCAGACCCTGCCGCGGCCTTGAACCCTCACCGGAGCGCCGCCCGTCGCCGTCGGTGGACCTCTCGCTGCATCCCGATCGAGCGGAGGTCGATGGCTCCGTCCTCGGCGCTGGGCGGTGGCCTCCGGGCCAATGGCGCCCTCCGCGTGGGCCTCCCCAGCTGCAGCCCAGCTTCTCCACCGAACCGGGCCTAGCCCGCAATGTGAGCAGTCCCCCCAGCCCTTCCCCTGTGCACTCTTGGGCCAGCTAGATCCGGCCCGACGTGGTTTTTTTACCGTCTGCGAATTTGTCTAATTTATCCAGTGGTTACAGATTTACAGAAAACCCCCTGAAGTTCATGCATCAATAATTTAATAACCATGCATCATATGTAAAAACTTTATACATGTAAAATGCTTAGAATTTTGTGCAGTTTAATAATATGCCACTTTCATCCATGTTTAAAATGTTTAAAATGCTGTTTGTTTAAATTTACTTGAATGCCATGTTAAAATGATTTAATTCATAACTAAATAACCGTTGCTCCGTTTTAAATGTTCTTTATATGTAAATGGGGTGGAAAAATGCCTAGATTAACATGGTCCATTTTATTTTCCTGTTTAACAACTTTAAAATATGTTTTAGGGCAGAACAGTAGCAAATTCATAAATTGCATATGAGGTTTTTCCGGAAATGTTGTTTGTTGTTCCGGCCTCATTTAAACTTGCCTAAATATTTAGTTTACTTTTGATTCACCCCTTGCCATGTTTAACAACATTTAATATTGATGAGTAGCTTAACCGAGAGAGAACTAAATAATTGATGTGGTGTTTTGTCAATATGCAACTCGTTGCATATTGAGCTCCACTTAATTTGTAGTATTGTTCGTTGCACTTTGCCATGCCATGCCTCATTAAACCGGTCATGCATCATACTTGTTTGTGCATCATGACATGTTTATGCTTGTGTGTTTACTATGTTGTTTGTTTCTTTCCGGGTTGCTTCTCTCGTTAGCTTCGGTTTCGTTCCGGAGTTGTGAGGATCCGTTCGACTTCGTCCGTTTGTCTTCTTCATGGAATCGTTCTTCTTCCTTGCGGGATTTCAGGCAAGATGACCATACCCTCGAAATCACTTCTATCTTTGCTATGCTAGTTTGCTCTCTCTTTTGCTATGCCAATGCTACGATGCCTACCTTTTGCTTGTCAGCCTCCCAAAATGCCATGAACCTCTAACCTTTGACACCCTTCCTAGCAAACCGTTGATTGGCTATGTTACCGCTTTGCTCAGCCCCTCTTATAGCATTGTTAGTTGCAGGTGAAGATGAAGTTTGTTCCTTGTTGGAACATGGAGATGTTGTTCCTTGTTGGAACATGTTTACTTGTTGGGATACCACAATATATCTTATTTAATTAATGCATCTATATACTTGGTAAAGGGTGGAAGGCTCGGCCTTATGCCTGGTGTTTTGTTCCACTCTTGCCGCCCTAGTTTCCGTCATACCGGTGTTATGTTCCCGGATTTTGCGTTCCTTACGCGGTCGGGTGATTTATGGGCCCCCCTTGACAGTTCGCTTTGAATAAAACTCCTCCAAAGAAGGCCCAACCTTGGTTTTACCATTTGCCTCACCTAGCCCTTTTTTCCCTTGGGTTTCGGAGCCCGAGGGTCATCTTTATTTTACCCCGGGCGGTGCTCCTTCGAGTGTTGGTCCAAACCGAAGCGATGTCCGGCGCCCCCTGGGCAACTAGGGTCTATGCCAACCCGACGTATGGCTCATCCGGTGTGCCCTGAGAACGAGATATGTGCAGCTCCTATCGGGATTTGTCGGCACAGCGGGCGGCTTTGCTGGTCTTGTTTTACCATTGTTGAAATGTCTTGATATACCGGGATACCGAGTCTGATCGGAGTGTCTTGGGTGAAGGTCTATTCCTTCGTTGATCGCGAGAGCTTGTCATGGGCTAAGTTGGGACACCCCTGCAGGGTATAAACTTTCGAGAGCCGTGCAGCGGTTATGTGGCAGATGGGAATTTGTTAATGTCCGGTTGTAGAAAACCTGAAGTTGACCTTAATTAAAATACATCAACCGTGTGTGTAACCGTGATGGTCTCTTTCCGGCGGAGTCTGGGAAGTGAACACGGTGTTGGAGTTATGCTTGACGTAGGTTGCTATAGGATCACTTCTTGATCATACTTTTATCGACCGTGCTTTGCCTTCTCTTCTCGCTCTCATTTGCGTATGTTAGCCACCATATATGCTAGTCGCTTGCTGTAGCTCCACCTCATGCTTTTACCTTACCCATAAGCTTAAATAGTCTTGATCTCACGGGTGCGAGATTGCTGAGTCCCCGTGGCTCACCAGATACTTCCAAAACCAGTTTGCAGGTGCCTATGTAACCGTGCAGGTGACGCATCCGATCTCAAGGAGGAGCTCGATGAGGATCTTGTCCTTTGTGTTGTTTCGTTCTAGTTGATCAGTAGTGGAGCCCAGTTGGGGTCGATCGGGAACCTTTGTCGCATTTGGGGTTCTTCTTTTATTTTGGTTTCGTAGTCGGACCTTGATTGTATCTGGATGATGTAATGCTTTATTCATGTAATTGTGTGAAGTGGCGATTGTAAGCCAACTATGTATCTCTTCCCTTATGTATTACATGGGTTGTGTGAAGATTACCTCACTTGCGACATTGCTTTCAATGCGGTTATGCCTCTAAGTCGTGCCCGACACGTGGGAGATATAGCCGCATCGAGGCGTTACAAGTTGGTAATCGAGCCTTCCCGACCTTAGGAGCCCCTTTGCTTGATCGTTTTTAGCGGCGAGTTGTGTCTAGAAAAATGTTTTGAGTCATTTAGGATTATATATATCGAGAGTTAGGAATTCTCTTTACTCCCAGTCTCTTCATCGCTCTGGTAAGGCATCTGGCGACGAGAGTTTTGACTCTTCTCTTCTCAAATTTCACTAAAAAATTTAGGATCGCGGGTATCTTGGAATCGTTCGATGGTTTTATGATGAGAACATTGTCTTGGTGCCTCTGTCGGGGTTTAGTGGAAGTGTCCCGGGAGTTGAGCTCTGAGTGTTGTCGTCATAATTTTATCGTTGCAGTTCGGAATACACGAGTTTAATACGCCGACATCGAAAATCTCTTTTATGCAGTTGTTGGTGAGATAACCCGATAACCCGATCTTGAGGTGAGTACGGGAGTATTGCCATGACTCATATAACGGATGCTTTTTGAAGGTTGAGGTACACGATTTCCGAAGGTTTCTTGGTTATGTGTTGACGGATGGATACAGCTGGATGTAGGGATTGTTAGTTTGGGTGAGATATATTGCTTCCCCTGTATGCCCAACACCTGATTGCATAACCGGAAAGTTTCGGGAGTTTTATTGGTGGGAATTCAAGTAGCTCCTAGAATATCTTTCAGACAGATGCATGATATGGGATTGGGTAAATCTCTATCATATGTATTTCTTCCGGCTTATTCTGCAAGCCAGTCCTTTGTTTTTGTTTTGAGTTGTGGTATTCGAGTTGCTTCAATGTCAAGTGTTGATTCCATACCTTTTCGAAATGGTGTTCTCATACTCCGATGTGAATACCAATCCTTCTCGACAATCGAGATTGTCATGTCAATCCTTTTCAATCGGCGTGTTTCTCTTCAAGTGGATCCGATCACTTCAACATCAGCAAGACCAATTATCATTTCTTCTCAACGGTGTTTGTTTCATCCGTCTCCAAGTTGCCTTTGTTTTTTTACCGCCCACCCACCCTTTTTCCTCAAGGACTAAGATTTCTTTACCAAGTATCCTTTTATTTTTGTGAAGTTTCTCCATTCTTTTCCATCAATGTTCTTACCCGGTGGTTCTCAAGAAGATGTTCTACTAGTTCGTCATTCCTTATTCCTTTCTCTTCTCCGCTGGATTCAAGTCAAGTTTTGTTGATCACACCTTTTTCCTCATTTCAATGTCTTCTCATACCGGTGCACCTCATTATCATTCTACTTCTCGCTATTTGTTATTCCGGAGTGCTCAAGATATCTCGAAGATTCGTGTTTCCACTCTGCATTCGTTCAAGCTCTTTCGAGATTGGTATCTCATTCAAGTCATTTAATTCAACCGGTGCAACATCTCTTTTAAATCTTTTCAACGGTGTTCTTTTGAGTGGGCCCTAACCCACGGGTCTTTTCCCAGGATCTTACCTGACTCTTCTATTTTCCCAGAGCTATCCTAAATTCTTCTCCAAGTTTGGCGTAAGAATGAGTTATCATCATCAAATGCTTTTCTCCAAGATCTTTCAAATTCTTTTCATAGTTGGCTCAACCTCTTCGCTTTTGATTCTTCCGGTGTGCCTCAATAATTCTTGGTGGTGTTTCTCGTTGTCATTCTAATCATTTGAAGACCGAAGAAGAGTTTCTCTTTAATCTTGCTCTATTCTCTTCAAGATTCATGGTGCTAGCTTGTTGCCATCCTCTCATAATTGTTTTCGATTGTGAGAATCTTTTTCACCCATCAGGAGATATTCAAGAGACTTCTCAGTTTGTCATCCGGAGTCCATCAATTCAGGTTTATTCATTCTCAGCTGTTAGTTATCATTCTCCTATCTTACCGGTGCATCATTCAAATATCCTCTAATCAGTTCTTGATCTCTTTGTTCTCATGTATCTAGTTTGTCTCAAGCACCTTCGTTCATTTGCTAATTCTTACCGGTGATGCACCCCTACTTCGATCATTTTCAATTCTTACGGTGGTTATTTCAAGATCTCTCTTCCTTGTTCATCATATCAATTCATTTGTTGTTCCAATCCTACCGGTGGTTCGTTGAAGACCTTCTCAAGTTTTGATATATCTCTTTAATCCTTTTCTACGAGAATAAGTAGTATGCCAATTCCATTGCTTGTCATCAATTTCATATTGGTGAAGGATACGCATAATGTAATTCTTATTCTTGTTTCGTCGAGTGAATTTAATTCTTTATTCCGGTGGCTCATCAAATTCTTGATTTTAATGGTTCATCTTATCTTTTCCCGGAGTTCCTACCTATCGTAATTATATCACCACGGAGGTTCATCTAAATCATTACAAGGTTTCACCTTGTGTTTGCAACTTCTCTTTCTTCTCGTTATCCTTTTGTTACCGGAGTTCTTCATGGAGGCTCTATATGGTGGTTCGCTAAAGATTTAACTCATTCTCAAAGTGTTCTTCAAGATTGTTCTTGGAAAAGCTCAAGTATTCTTCATCTTGCATTCCAAAGTGCAATTTTTTCTACCTTATCTTTTGAGATGGTGTTATGTCACTCTTGACAATTTCCCTTGGTTATTCTTGTTGTCAAGAATGAGATATTTAAATCCATCAATCTCTTCATTGGAGTTATCTTGGGCTATATTTCACCTAAAGCTTTCCCTAAGGATTGTTGCTATTTATGGTGCTTATAAATGACCCAAGTTCTACATTTGTCCTTCCGGTGAAATAAGTTTCTCGTCTCCTTGTTGATATCAATCCAATCATTTGTTTCCGTTTGTGGCAGAAGTTTGCATTTTCTCCTACATTCTGTTATTCCAGTGATCTATCTTCTATTCTTTTGTTCCAGAGGCATTGTGATGACTCTCTTCGACCCATCATCTCATTTTGTAAATATCATGTAATTTTCCTTGCTTATCCGTTTAGCCAGAGTGTCGTATTTCATTCGAGTTCTCTCATCTTATCAAGTTTTGCCTCCCTTCTCAACCGGAGTGCGGTTTGTAATGTTTCTTACCCCTTGTGCCATTCTTTCAATTCCGAAGGCAGTGTGTTGTTGATTTCATCATGTATCCTCTCATCTTGTCAAGTTCATGTTCAATTCAATCCATTTACAGTTGGAGTGCTGTCAAAATTATATCAATCTTATTCCTCCTCTATCTAGTTTTAACCGGAGTGGTTTCAATATCTATCTTATCACTAAACCTCTTGGTTATCAACATATTCCTTGTTCCTCTTGTCCAACGAATTGTTTGCAATCTTGGTCATCTCCGTTGTTTTGTTTCTTTAAATTTGTTCAACCTCTCAAGGTTCTTTCGTTTCACTCTTTGGTCAAAGAAGCAACTTTAGTTTACCTCTTCTATTCCTCTTCCTTTTCCCTCCGGTGCCATCCTAGATCTCGGGACGAGATCCTCTCGTAGTGGTGGAGTGTTGTAACGCCCCGGATACAACTTTCCATATTCGTAACTCCAACTCTTGCCTTTTCCGGAGATGCGATATGTTATTTCCTCCATGGTTGGGTTTTGTCTGTTGTTTTGCATTTTGTTCTTGTTATGCATCTCGTCTCATGTCATCATTTGCATTTCATCTGCATGTTTTTCAAAACTTGCATCCGTTCGTTCGCCGTTTCTCTCCGTTGTCCGTTACGAGCCGACCACACTCGCACGCGCTGCTGCACCTCGAAATATATTTTATAAGTGGCATAAAAATGTTCTCGGAATGGGTTGCAACTTGTCGGGCGGTCTTATTATAGTGTAGACAGACCGCCTGCCAAATTTCATCGCATTCGAGTCCGTTTGACCGCCTTAACCGTTAAATATGTAACCGCTGATATAGTCGGTATATTCGCGTCGGACGTTTGGTCTCGAAACCATTGCCGGGCTGCATTTCTCCCCTCTCCTCTCAGCCCAACCCTCTCGTCACAGCCCATCTAGTCCACCTACACCATTCCTCCACTCCGGACCGTCCGATGGCGCTCGTACGGTCCGAAAATGGACAAAACCCCCCTCTTCTAACCCTTCTGTCTATAAATGGACGCCCTAACCTTCCTATTTTCGGAACCCTAGCCTCCATTGGGATCCGCGCCGCCACCACCTCCCACCTCTCCTCCGCCGCCAAGTGGCTCCAGCCACCTCCTCCCACCGCTGGCCTGTCGAGACCAGATCCGCCCGCCCGGGCCGAATGGTCGCCGCCGCGCCCGCGCCCCAGAGTCTGTTGCCCGCTCGGCCAGCCCAAGGAGAGGCTCCTCGAGCAGATCTCGTGCGCAGCTCCAGCGCCATGAGTTTCCGTCGGCGTCGACCTCGCCGGGCGCCACCTTCCGCCGACTCCCCACGCCTGTCTACTCCTTCTCGCGGGCGGCAGCGCCGCCCGAGCGAGCAGGCGGACGCGTCCCGCCGTCTGCGAGATCGCCTGCCGGCCTCATCTTCGCCCGATCCGGTCAAGGACCACCGGATCCGAGGCCCCGCAAGCCATTCCCGGCCTTGCCGGCCCTGCCAGACCCCGCCGCCGCCTTGAACCCTCACCGGAGCGCCGCCCGTCGCCGTCGGTGGACCTCCCGCTGCATCCCGATCGAGCGGAGGTCGATGGCTCCGTCCTCCCCGCTGGGCAGCGGCCTCGGGCCCATGGCGCCCCTCGCGTGGGCCTCCCATTGCACCCAGCTTCTCCACCGAACCGGCCCAGCCCGCAATGTGAGCAGTCCCCCCAGCCCTTCCCCTGTGCACTCTTGGGCCAGCTAGATCCGGCCCGATGTGGTTTTTTTACCGTCTGCGAATTTGTCTAATTTATCCAGTGGTTACAGATTTACAGAAAACCCCCTGAAGTTCATGCATCAATAATTTAATAACCATGCATCATATGTAAAAACTTTATACATGTAAAATGCTTAGAATTTTGTGCAGTTTAATAATATGCCACTTTCATCCATGTTTAAAATGTTTAAAATGTGTTTGTTTAAATTTACTTGAATGCCATGTTAAAATGATTTAATTCATAACTAAATAACCGTTGCTCCGTTTTAAATGTTCTTTATTTGTAAATGGGGTGGAAAAGTGCCTAGATTAACATGGTCCATTTTAGTTTCCTGTTTAACAACTTTAAAATATGTTTTAGGGCAGAACAGTAGCAAATTCATAAATTACATATGAGGTTTTTCCGGAAATGTTGTTTGTTGCTCCGGCCTCATTTAAACTTGCCTAAATATTTAGCTTACTTTTGATTCACCCCTTGCCATGTTTAACAACATTTAATATTGATGAGTAGCTTAACCGAGAGAGAAATAAATAATTGATGTGGTGTTTTGTCAATATGCAACTCGTTGCATATTGAGCTCCACTTAATTTGTAGTATTGTTCGTTGCACTTTGCCATGCCATGCCTCATTAAACCGGTCATGCATCATACTTGCTTGTGCATCATGACATGTTTATGCTTGTGTGTTTACTATGTTGTTTGTTTCTTTCCGGGTTGCTTCTTTCGTTAGCTTCTGTTTCATTCCGGAGTTGTGAGGATCCGTTCGACTTCGTCCGTTTGTCTTCTTCATGGAATCGTTCTTCTTCCTTGCGGGATTTCAGGCAAGATGACCATACCCTCGAAATCACTTCTATCTTTGCTATGCTAGTTTGCTCTCTCTTTTGCTATGCCAATGCTACGATGCCTACCTTTTGCTTGTCAGCCTCCCAAAATGCCATGAACCTCTAACCTTTGACACCCTTCCTAGCAAACCGTTGATTGGCTATGTTACCGCTTTGCTCAGCCCCTCTTATAGCATTGTTAGTTGCAGGTGAAGATGAAGTTTGTTCCTTGTTGGAACATGGAGATGTTGTTCCTTGTTGGAACATGTTTACTTGTTGGGATACCACAATATATCCTATTTAATTAATGCATCTATATACTTGGTAAAGGGTGGAAGGCTCGGCCTTATGCAGTGTTTTGTTCCACTCTTGCCGCCCTAGTTTCCGTCATACGGTGTTATGTTCCCGGATTTTGCGTTCCTTACGCGGTCGGGTGATTTATGGGACCCCTTGACAGTTCGCTTTGAATAAAACTCCTCCAAAGCAAGGCCCAACCTTGGTTTTACCATTTGCCTCACCTAGCCCTTTTTTTTCCCTTGGGTTTAGGAGCTCGAGGGTCATCTTTATTTACCCCCGGGCGGTGCTCCTTGAGTGTTGGTCCAAACCGAAGCGATGTCCGGTGCCCCTCGGCAACTAGGGTCTATGCCAACCCGACGTCTGGCTCATCCGGTGTGCCACGAGCGAGATATGTGCAGCTCCTATCGGGATTTGTCGGCACTGTGGCGGCTTTGCTGGTCTTGTTTTCTGGGATACCGAGTCTGATCGGAGTGTCTTGGGTGAAGGTCTATTCTTCGTTGATCGCGAGAGCTTGTCATGGGCTAAGTTGGGACACCCTGCAGGGTATAAACTTTCGAGAGCCGTGCCCATGGTTATGTGGCATATGGGAATTTGTTAATGTCCGGTTGTAGAAAACCGAAGTTGACCTTAATTAAAATACATCAACCGTGTGTGTAACCGTGATGGTCTCTTTCCGTGAGTCCGGGAAGTGAAAACGTGTTGGAGTTATGCTTGACGAGGTTGCTATAGGATCACTTCTTGATCATACTTTTATCGACCGTGCTTTGCCTTCACTTCTCGCTCTCATTTGCGTATGTTAGCCACCATATATGCTAGTCGCTTGCTGCAGCTCCACCTCATGCTTTTACCTTACCCATAAGCTTAAATAGTCTTGATCTCATGGTGCGAGATTCTTTGAGTCCCGTGGCTCACGGATACTTCAAAACCAGTTTGCGGTGCCTATGTAACCGTGCGGTGGCATCCGAGCTCAAGGAGGAGCTCGATGAGGATCTTGTCCTTTGTGTTGTTTCGTTCTAGTTGATCAGTAGTGGAGCCCAGTTGGGGTCGATCGGGAACCTTTGTCGCATTTGGGGTTCTTCTTTTATTTTGGTTTCGTAGTCGGACCTTGATTGTATCTGGATGATGTAATGCTTTATTCATGTAATTGTGTGAAGTGGCGATTGTAAGCCAACTATGTATCTCTTCCCTTATGTATTACATGGGTTGTGTGAAGATTACCTCACTTGCGACATTGCTTTCAATGCGGTTATGCCTCTAAGTCGTGCTTCGACACGTGGGAGATATAGCCGCATCGAGGGCGTTACAGTGACCGAGGAGGCCATCATCTCAGCCTTCTCCGACGGCGTGCACGACGTCAAGATGAAGGAGGAGCTGGCGATGCATGAAGACCTGTGTACTTCCTTGGAGCTGTTCAACTTGGCGACCAAGTGCGCCAGGGCTGAGGAAGGGCGTCTCTCCCTCCTCGAGTTGCTGCCGCAGACCCAGAAGAGAAGAAACCCAAGGCCAAGGATGTGAAGCGCAAGGGGGCTGCCGTGCTCGCGACAGAACCAGACACCAAGCAGGGCAGAGATCAGCCTGAATCTTCCAAGGGCAGTCGGTACTGCGTGTACCACGACCTGCACACCCACAACACCAATGAATGCCAAGAGCTCCGAGCCATGCGTGAAGGAAGGCTCGGCCGACGTCCCGACCGCAGCGACCAGGGCTATGGCCGAGGAGGAGGAAGGAACGCAGGACGCTGGGAAGACCGCGGCCCCCACCAAGGGTGGCGCGACCAACCTCGCGGGGATCGCTGGCAGGACCCGCCTCGCGAGGGAGACAGGAGGGATCAGCCTCGCGAGGATCGCCCGCAGGGCAACACAAGCCTCCCTCCGCTGCCGCCGCAGCCAAGGAGAAATGAGGACCGTCATCGGGGCGAGGGGCTGGGGCTTCCGGGAGCCCGCGGCGATCGCTGCATCCTAGGCGGAGCTCAAGCCCTGACCTCTCAACGCATCTTCAAGCGGTTCGCCCTTGAAAGTAAATGCGGTCCTCCCCAAGCTCGAGGCCACGCGCCCTCTCGGGTGGTCGGCGTGCACCATCACGTTCAGCTCGGCGGATCAGCTCAAGTCTTGTGGCCACCGCGGAGTCCTCCCAATGTTTTGTTCCCCAATCATCAGCAACGTGCTAGTCACCAAGACCCTCATCGATGGCGGGGCAGGGCTCAACGTCCTGTCCGTGGAAACATTCAACAATCTCCAGGTGCCCTACAATCAGCTTCAGCCAAGCAAGCCTTTCTCCGGAGTCACCGATGGCTCCACGGTCCCGATTGGGCAGGTCCGCCTCCCTGTAACCTTCGGGGCGCGCGACAACTACCGCACCGAGCTCATCGACTTCGACGTCGCCCACATTCGCCTGCCGTACAATGCCATCCTCGGGTACCCAGCACTGGCCAAGTTCATGGCCGGAACCCACCATGGCTACAACTTCCTCAAGATGCCAGGAAGTGGTGGAGTCATCACGGTGCCCTGCGAAGAGAAAGACGTGGTGTGCTCCCTGGAACGAGCCTTTTAGGCGCATCTTTGGAAGACCGGATCGCGAGCGGGAGGCTTCCGAGACCGCCCCAAGAAGAAGAAGACATCGTCCGGCCCGGCCCCTCGTAAGGCAGGCCCTCGGGGCCCGCCGCTGCCAGGGGAACCTCCTTCCGTCGCGCATAGGGAAGCGCGCCCGACGCCCTCCTCAGGCAGGGCTCGAGGGCTCTCCCCTGGAGGGCCGCCGACCTCGCCAAGGTCACGAGGGAGGCGCTTGGGCACCACTTGGAGGCGTGTTTCGCAGCACGTTTCCCTCAAGAAGGAGCAAGGCAAGGAGGGCCAAACCGTCAGGAGTTCATCAGCAAGGCCATTCAGGAGCTACAGGAGTCAAGAGTCATGAGAGGCAGCCGCCGCTTACCTGCTGTGGCCCCCCATCCAGGCGAGGATGGCGGGCTGCACGTCTGTATCGACATACCAGGGCTCAACCGAGCCGCCTTTCAGGAGCGCCTCTGGCCCTCGCAAGTGGGGTGCTGCGAAGGTCCACCCCGCAGCTACGTTCGCATGCCTTATGGCTTGCCGAACACGGCCGCCATGTACCAGCGCCTCATGAGGGGCATCCTGGAGGCTCAGGAGGACAAGCATTCTGCAGTCCTGGCGGAGATGGAGATGGTTTGGCGAGCCACCAGCGCCCGAGCCTCCCAAGGCTCACGGGCACTGGGGATCGTGAGATCGCTCCCTCGCAGTCCACCGCGCCTGCTACTTCAACACCCCTTCGTCGTCAACATTATCAGGTGACATCTTTCAAGTTTCGTTTCTAGCTAGGAGCGCCCTCAGGGC
This sequence comes from Aegilops speltoides, assembly GCA_021437245.1. Lineage (NCBI taxonomy): Eukaryota > Viridiplantae > Streptophyta > Magnoliopsida > Poales > Poaceae > Aegilops > Aegilops speltoides. The sequence goes on from CM038146.1 coordinate 179,464,387, forward strand.
TGCATTATTCCCAAGCCGCGTGGGTTCGTCCCTGCGGCGTGTATCCCTTTTATTTCATGTTCTTAGCCTACTTCGTTGGGGGCGCCCCTCGGGCTGCATCATCCCCAAGTCGCTCGGGTCAGACCCAGCGGAGTGTACCCCTTTTTGCATTTATCTTCGGGCCATGCATTCGACCCATCATGCTTGTTATTTGGTGCGTGTCCATGGCACCTTTTCTTCCTTGATGTCGGCAGCTTGCACGTTAAAGGGGGGTACCTGAGCATCGCGACTCAGGGCTCCTACCGGCTCTCCAGCCCTCACCCTCTGGCCTTGTCCACGGCATTGCGACCTGGCATACCAGCGATGGCTGAGACCAGCTCGAGGGCCAGGACCCGAGGACGTAGAGTTTCGACATCTAACCAAGCTTGCACGTTAAAGGGGGGTACCTGAGCATCACGGCTCAGGGCTCCTACCGGCTCTCCAACCCTCACCCTCTGGCCTTGTCCACGGCATCGCGACCTAGCATACCAGCGACGACTGAGACCAGCTCGAGGGCCGGGACCCGAGGACGTAGAGCTTCGACATCTAACCAAATTTGCAGGAACACACCCCAAGATAAGGCCCAGTGCCTGGCGCAACTCGCCTTGAGGTAGGGCCCCGTGAGTCCCGCGCTGGCTCACGGGTGCCTAGATACACCTCGTCAGGCCCTACCGTGCTAGCCACGTGTCAGGGCGGGGCTGTACACACCCCCGGGACTCCTCCCTGAGGGGAGCCCCCTCCCACGCACCAGTGGAACCACCATGCTCCGCGCTGGCGGACCACACTGTCGAGGAGCGGCTATGCCCGTACACATCTGAAGCGCTATGCTCAGCTGGTGATAAACAAGCGAGGTGGCCCGGGCGCATGAACCTCGTGGAGCCCAGGCTCGGTGTCTAGCCTCATCGCAACCCCCTCGGGAATGCAGCAGCGAGGCTGAGCACGGGCTGCGCTGGGTCACGCCAGACGCACGCCACCCAGCCGAGCCCGGGCCTGGTTCGTCGCGTCCCTCCCAAGTGGAGCCAAGGCACGAAGGCCGTTTGGCGTCAAGAGGGACTCCTGAGCATCGCGACTCAGAGCCTAGCGGTCACGTAGCCCCTCACTCCTTAGTTACGAAGGCTAGCGGCGATTGAGCTATCTTGGCAGGGCCGGTCTCCATGACGAGAACGGTAGATCCACCCGCATCTCACCTCCCTAAGGAGTCACCCCCTCATCTCACCTCCCTACTTGTTGTTCGAGCGCCAAGGGGGACTCCTGAGCATCGCGACTTAGGAGCCTAACTTGTCACGTAGCTCCTCACTCCTTGGTCCCCTCCTGGTTTCCGGTCGGGGCTAACGGCGGCTGAGGTATGCGCGGGGCCGGGCTCTGCCGGCGTAGAACATAAGCAAGTAGGAAGGAATAGCGCAAATTTCAAGGAATTCAAAAGCAAATATTACAGTCCATACTGTTATCACAACACCAAATACAAGTTTTAACGCCTCCCCGAGGCATGGTACATGTGCAGGAATTAAAAGCAGGACGGGAGCCACGACGGAGTCACTTGCCTGCGGTGGAGCTGCATGGAGCGGGTTCGCCTTGTGGAGCTGCAGGGCCGGCAGCGCCCCGCTTCGGCTTGGTGCTGAAAACCCGGAACTTCCCCAGCAGAGCCTCCGTGCGACCCTTCACGGCCTCAGCAGCGGCAGTGGCAAGCTCGCCGCTCGCTGGCTCCAGTAGGCTGTCGAGGTCGATGTTGGGGTCGCGAAGATAGATGTGGGTAAGGACCCGCGTCAGCGCTACAAAAGACAAGACACGCGCCTCGGCCTCAGCCGTAGGGCCAAGGCCAAGGGTGACATCTTCAAGAGCACAAACCAGGAAGGGAAGCAGCTTGGCGGAGCCATCCTCGGCACCGGCCAGCGGGCTCTCCAGGCCGCTGTCATAAAGCGTCTTCAGCGAGGTGCGAGCCTTCTCCTCCATCTCCGCGAAGGCCACGCGATCCTCGGCAAGAACCCGTGTCTTGCCGTCCAGCTCGACCTTCCTCGCCTCCAACTCTTGCTCCAGCGCGCCTTGGTGGTCACGGCGCTTCTTGAGCTTGGCGTCCCGATCTTTGACGGCCGCCTCGCGAGCCTTCATGCCTTCCTCCTGCTCTTGGCGAAGGCAGGTCTCCTCGGCGAGCTGGTCCCGCAGGCCCTGCAGCTCGCTCTCCAGCGCCTTGCAGCGACCTCGGACATTAGCCACCTCCCCCAAGGCGGCGTCACGAGCAGCCTTCGCCCCAAGGACGGCCTGCTTCTCCTCGTCGCAAGCCATCGAGGCCTGAACCAGCGCTGCCCGAATCGAAGCGTTGGAGCGAATCCAGCCGGAAGCCAGCTCCAAGCGCCCGGCCACTAAATGAGGGTCGGCGCCCAGAAGATCCTACCACAGACGGTCCAGTTCGGCAGCAGCATGATCCAGAACAGTAGGAGGAGTCGGGGAAACAACAGTTGGTGGAGTAGGAGGAGAAGACGGCATCGTGACCACAGTATCCTGAGGTAGAGCCTGCTGCGCCCCAACGGCCGTGGTGGCGGCATCAGGCAAGGGCACCTCGGGAGTCGCTTGGGCCGTGGGGGCTGAGCTCGCCCTAGCTGGCTCAGCTAGGCCTCGTGAGGACGCCCGGGCAGGAGAGGCCCGTGCGTCACGGTCACCTTCTTTCGCGGGCAGAGGCGCTGCCCTGGATGGAACCTCAGGAGCTCCCTTCCACTTCTTTGCCGCGGGCGCCAGCCTAGCCGGGAGATACGAACGTCAAGCCTCAGCAACAGAACAAGAAATAAGACAGGAATCAAGCACTTACAGGTCGTCGCTCGCGAGCTCGAGCAGCCTCCGGCCGTACTTGAAGCCCGAGAGCCGGCTGCAAGGATCAGCCTCAAGGAGCTCGGGAGCAGGAGGCGCGTCTGCGGATTGCCTCGGGGCCGGGGCAGACCCGCGGGGGATCAGCCCGGTCCTGCTCGTCATCATCCTCGTCGTCATCACTCAGAGAAAGGCGGAGAGCGCGGGACCTGCGCCGAGGGGGGGGAGCCCTCGACTCTCCGTCAGTCGCCTCGGAGTTAGGCCCTTTTTCCCGCTCCCCTTCTTCCTTCTCTTCGCTGGAGTCGCCGGAGGACACGTCCACCAGGTCCTCGGGAGCCTCCGCGGGCACGGGCCCGTCCCCACTGAACACAGGCATGGACTCAACTACCTGCTCCCAGTCCTCGCGGGGGAACAGGGGCGTAGGAGCGCCCTCCAACCTCGCCACGTCGCCCCCGACCAAAGACTGGAGGACCGCAGCCAGATCCTCGTCGGCCAAGACCGCGGGGCTCAGGTGGGGCCTCCACATTGGAAGTGAGTACTGACGAAGCAAAGCCAGATGATGCTCCAGGAATTCCCTCAGCAGTGATGCGCGAGTCAGCTTCACCGCCGCCATGCTGGCCGGCCTCAGATCCGCGTCCATCTTCTCCAACACCAGCCTCGTGCGGGGGTCCGCGAGCTCCACTCGAGACCAGTCGTCGAAGCTCGTGGGGTGCCCCGTGGGCAAGATCAGCCTATGGTGGATGTGTTTAGCATCTACCAATACCCACTTGCTCCTGAAGCCCTCAATCCTCTTCCCGGGTTCGAAATGGCGATGGAGCTACCGACGCTGTGACAGCTTCAGCAGCGAAAACGGGACCACGAGAGGTCCGGAGGGAGAAGTAGTGGCGCAGCAAGGCCAGTGAGGGCTTCACCCCTACGTGAGCCTCGCAATAGTAGGCAAAGATTGCCAGAAGAAGGACATATTTGGGGTGGAGATGCAGAGCTTGAAGCTTGTAATGGCGGAGGACAGAGAAGAAGAACACAGAAAAGGGAGGCACCAGACAGGCAACAATGGCGCTCACAAAGAGAGGATAGAAGGTGCTCCCTTGGCCCTCAGGGAGGGCAGAACCGGCTTTGAACACCTTCGCCCCGTCGATGCCCTGCGCCACCGCCATCTGGCGCACCTGGGCAAGGCTCGCCTCCGACACGTTCAGCGAGTCCAAGGTGGACGAATACCAAGCTCCGGCCGGGGCCTGGCGAGGCACCATGTCTTGCTAGGGCGCGCGGATGGAGTAGATCTGAAGATTTCGGAGGCAGGAAGGAGAGGCGCAAGAAAGGGATCTGAGCAAAGAACCGGAGAAAGCAAAGGAGGCAAAGCCTAGGCAGATCTTTGCTCCTTTATCAACTCGCTTGATTCTTTGAGGCCCACGTCCAATCAACCGCCACGCGGCGCCCAAGGCCGCAGGCTGTTAGGGCCCGCGGCGCTTCACACTTGCCCTTTCGCCTCTCTACTCAGCCAAGTCCGGGCGCGCCTGGGGCCCGGGGGCTACTGTTGGCGTTCTGGGATCGGGGGTCCCCAGACTTGCCTGTCTGCGGCCTGCGGCGTGGCTCAAAGGGGGGCCCAGCACGGCCCATCTTCATCAACACAAGCTCAAGACCCTCGTGAGGGGCCAAGCCTCGTGGGGCGGACGACAAGGAGCTTCCTCAGGCACGGCCTCATCAGCTGGCAGCTCACGAGGCGGAGAGATCAAGGCGGGGTACCTCGCGAGGTGCCCATGGCGCAAGCCATGGCGACCAAGGCGTCGATCGGGTGCCAGACCAGCAGTGTCCTCCTTTCCTCTTTGGTGCAAAGGGAGCAAGCGCAGGCGAGAGCATCAAGCAAAGGCATCCATTTCAGTGCAACAAGACCAAGACCAGCCCAACGGCAGGAAGGAAGTCATTGTGGAGCCCAAGCAGGCGTCACCACCAGAGCCTTTGATAGGCGAGGACCAACTTTAGTCAGGATAAGTGTACTCGATGTTCCCCTTCAAAATGGCCAATTGTTGGCGCCCTTCCCGCTCAATATTTGGGAAGAGGCCCAGGGCCTTTGCCTATAAATAGGACTAGCCACCCCCAGGGTAGAGGCATCTAGAATCCAGGAGCTAGAATCAAGTAGCATCATAGCAAGCAAAACAGGATCCTCGCCAAGAAACCAGTAGAGAGAGCGACTGAACTCCTCCTAGCAGTTCATTGCCCCAGCCAAGAACGGACCCTCGCGAGGCTGTTCTTCCTTGTATTGTTCATCATCAGCCCAAGAGGCAATCCACCACACCACACACTAGAGTAGGGTATTACACCACAATGGTGGCCTGAACCAGTATAAACTCTGTGTCTCTTGTGTTGTTCCTTCAGTAGTTTAGATCTTAGCGAGGCGGCGAGGAGTAGGTAGGTAGAGGGCGAAATCTCCGCGCGCACCCCAGTGTTCGAACCTCAAGGGTCTTCCAGAACCCAAAATCCGACAACCGTTCCTTGTGGAGAAGAAGCTAGCCAATGGCACGTAGTCTTGGGTACTAAACCCTTTCCTTGACGTCATGCACCAGATCTTCCACAACACTCTCTTTCCGCGCATTGGTGACAAGGATAAGGTGCATGCTTATCTCGTGAATATGATGCTTCTTTGTGAGGAGGCGCGTCGCCAAGTTGCCCAACCACTAGACATCTCTCATATCATGTGGCTTCATTGTTTCCAATAGAGGAATTGAAGCGAATCCGGCAAAAATTCAAGCTCTATCGCAGTTGGCTATACCAACAGTCCTCAAGCATATCCGAAAACTAGCTGGATGTGTGGCTGCCTTAAGCCGCTTTATCTCCCGGTTAGGAGAAAAGGCATTACCTCTCTACCGCCTTCTTCGGCGCACCGAACACTTCGTGTGGACGGATGCAGCCGTGGCCGGACTGGAAGAAATAAAGACCTTACTGGCCGGTAATCCAGTCCTAACAGTGCCAAATACGGGCGAACCTATGCTATTGTACATAGCTGCAACACATCAAGTTGTAAGCGCAGTGCTCGTCGTCGAACGAGGGGCTGACGGATACAAATTCCCGCTCCAGAAGCCAGTATATTACGTATCCACGGTCCTCACCCCATGCAAATCCCGATACCCACACTATCAAAAGATAGCATACGCGGTCTTCATGGCATCCCAGAAGCTACGACACTACTTTCAAGAGTGTTCGATTATGGTGGCCTCCAAAGTACCACTCAACGACATAATAAATAACCACGACGCTACGGACCGGATTGCTAAATGGGCCATTGAGCTCCTTCCATTCGACATAACATACAAGCCACGGCGGGCCATCAATTCGCAAGTACTTGCTGACTTTGTCGCCGAATGGACAGAAGTCGAACTCCCTAAAGAGTACGTTGCGTACTATAATTGGATCATGCACTTCGACGGCTCTAAAATGCTGGCCGGATTGGGAGCAGGTGTAGTCTTGACGTCTCCCACCGGAGACACGGTCCAATACGTACTCCAAATATTATACACAGACTCCAACAATGCAGTCGAATATGTGGCTCTATTGCACGGTCTTCGGATGGCAGTCTCTATGGGCATTCAATGCACGGAGGTGTGAGGATTCAAACCTCGCAATATCACAAATAAACGGAGACTTTGATGCCAAGGATCCGAAAATGGCGGCCTACCATAATGCCGTCCTCAAAATGTCAGCTCGGTTCGAGGGGCTCGAATTCCACCATGTGGCTCAAGAAAACAATCAAGCGGCGGATATCCTCGCCCGCATTGGTGCTAAACACGACCCTGTCCCACCTAACATATTCCTGGAAAGGTTGTTCAAGCCATCCGTGGTATGGGAAGGAGAGTCTGGCAACACTAGCACGGATCCGAGTACACCCCCAGATTCTGAACCATCAGACATAATTGGAGGCTCCGCCACCGAAACAACACCTTCGGCCTACGAAATCATGGCTGAATCGCCACATGGACCGAGCCTTTCTTGGCCTACCTAAATAGGCAGGAGCTCCCCGAGGACCAAAATGAAGCACATTGCATCGTGCGGCGTTCTAAAGCTTACAAAGTCCATGAAGGGGAACTCTATAAGAAAAGTGTGACCGGAGTGTTCCAAAGGTGCATCTCCGAAGAGGAAGGGCGGCAGCTCTTGGCTGAAATCCATGCCGGACTTGGCTGACACCACACTGCGGCTCGGACACTTGTCAGCAAGGCCTTCCGCACAGGCTTTTATTGGCCTACAGCCCGAGCAGACGCACAACACCTTGTCCAACATTGTGTCGGTTGCCAGCTCTTTGCCAATCAGAGCCACATGCCCCCTACCACTCTCCAAACAATCCCCATCACTTGTCCCTTCATGGTCTAGGGGCTGGATATGGTCGGATCCCACAAGGGGGGAGCCACAAGAAAAAATACTTATTGGTCATGGTAGACAAGTTCACCAAATAGATAGAAGCCAAACCAGTCAAAACGGCCGAATCCGGACCAGTGATAGACTTCATATCTGGGGTTGTACACCGTCTGGCGTCCCCAAAGCATCATCGCGACAATGGCTCAAACTTCACAGCCGATGAAGTAAAAACTTGGTGCGGCAACATGGGCATTAAGCTCGATTATGCCTCCGTCTACCATCCCCAAACAAACGGCCAGGTAGAACGTGCAAACGGTCTCATCATGAGCGGCATCAAACCCAGACTAGTGCGATCCTTGACAGAATCAGACACGCACTAGGTCGAGGAGCTCGACTCCGTACTCTGGGGGCTACGGACCATGCCGAATCGCACCACCAGATACACACCATTTTTTATGGCGTACGGCGCAGAAGCAGTACTACCTTGCGACATAATACATGATTCGCCTGGCGTGCGCATGTACGAAGAGAAGGAAGACGAGTTAGATCGGCAGGACAACTTAGATGCCCTGGAGGAGGAGCGCGACGTCGCAAAATCCCGTTCCACATTCTATCAGCAGCAGGCTCGATGGTACCAAAGCAGAGAAGTGCGGGCCAAAACTTATAATATTGGTGAACTCGTTCTACGCCTACCGGAGAAGAAGAAGGACAAGCTAAAACCTAAGTGGGATGGTCCCTTCGTCATTGATAAAGTTCTCATCGGAGGAGCATACTGCTGACGTAATGCATCCAATAATAGACTCGAGCCGAACCCATGGAACGCCGCCAGACTTCGGAGATTCTACGCCTAGCGCCGAACTCAGTGTTCGTCTCCTTACCCCCCCCTTTAATTATGTTCCCTCCCTTTTTCCTCTCTCGATCTTTTTATCTCTTCACACAAAGTACTCAATACAGTGCGGACACTCGGATCACTCTAGCTGCACTATGTGTGTAAGCCATACCTGGGGGCTTCCTATACGGAAGCTAAATATATTTACTTTGATGGCTTTTTGCCCATCACATATGCGTTCTTTTTCCATATGTGCCTTTTCTTCACCATTATATGCATCGGTATGACTTAAAATGTGGCCATGCTGGGTTGCCTGGCTCTTGTTTTTATGCCCTACATTCCCTTTAATTCAGCTAGGGCATAAGGGGAGCACCTCTGTGATTGTTACTGCCGGTTCAGCCGGATGTGTACCTCAGACTGGGTGAAGCCGAAAGCTAGCGTTCTTAAGGGAATATTTGGTCGGTGAGCAAAAGATGTTCTTTTCGTTTATTACAACATAAATCCCCAGAAGTTTTGTATCCTGCGTCTCTGTTCGCAGTCCGGAGATGTACATCGATGCATGCGTACCCAAGGAAAGGAACCCCTAAGGGAACTATTCTCCCCGGAAGATGTTTCTTACTATCCATGTAATATAACATAACTAGTTTGGTACTTGTATGTTCAAGCACTTATGACCCCTACGCCTGGTTTCCACGCATACCCCGGTTCTGTATAACTGAGCGGGTATTTGGATACACCCCGGACTGTTGGATCCGGGCTGAAACGAAAAGGTCCGCCATGACAAATGATTTTAATCCGGCTAGGGACTACTTATGTCCATTGAATTACATCGTCACTTGGATTGACTATATTCCTCCTCTATACCATCCAACAGGCTATCTAGCTTACAATCCTGTTGGGAATACTTTACAGCTAACACTACCTGGTCGTACACCAGACTAATGGGAATTTCTTGCCCATCTCCTCCCTGCCGGTCCAACTTTGGCCATATGGCTCAGGTCAAGCTTGGTGTAGCGCGTTTTCACCATGGCCCAGGCTTCTCCTGCACCTTGTCGGCAGGCTGACATCTTCCACAACCGGAAGCACCGCCGTGCTCCTTGGAGCACACCCACGAGCTCCCCCATGCCTTTTGGCAGGGAGGTGGATGGCCACAAGGCCTGGGCAATGACTTGCATCACTTTCCGAGCTCGCTCGTGCAGCTGTGAGAGTCTTGCAGCAAATCGCCTGCAGATGCGGGCATCTCCTCTTCAGGGCGGCCCGTCAACATACCTACAAATAAAAATTCTTTCAACATGCTTCCTCGCCGAACTGTACTACAGTTCGTCTAGGCACTTACTATAAATGCCGCGACGAAGCCTTTTGTTCTCCTTCACGGAGTCCGCCAGCTGAGCGCGAACATCTTTTAATTCGACGTCCAGTCGGACATTGGCATCTTGAAGATTGTTCTTCTCCTGCCTAACTTGCGTAAGAACACGCTCGCCAGCTTTTAGTTGCCTTTGGAGATGCGACTCGCTATCTCTTACGACCTCCGGGTTCACCCCGGGATTGTCTGCAGAATTTTCTGTTTGACTTATCGTACAAGCCACTTACTAACTGGTACATATCCGTACAATTGAGAAAAATGTTACCAGATGAGGCCTTCTGGGATTCCTCTAACTTGGCAACCGTGGCCCTCAGCTGGGTCTTGCACTCCTCAAGCTCTCGAGACAATTGCTCATTCTTATCTACAAGGACGTGCACATAAATTGATCCTTAAAACAGTTGTTCCAACCGTTTCAAGTCTCAGGGGCTACTGCTATACATGCTTATCAAATTTTCTTACCCATATATCTTTGGCATACTGGTCCGTCGCTCGGGCAAGCATGCCTTGAGCAGGTCGGATGTATGCGTCTCCCGAATTGAAAGCATTAAATGCCTCTTCGGAAAAGATGTTGTTGCAAAGTACGGCCCGTCGGGGCCGATGATTCATGGCGCTCTCTACTTCGGAATTTGTGGCGGAGAGCATATATGCATCCTCTGTTGGCGGACAATGCGGCATCGGCCCCGCGTCCGCCCCCTCTCTCGAAGCCGGTTCTGGAATACGGCTGGTGGAGGCGTGATTGGCAGGATCTTCGGATATAGTCCGGCTGCTCCTCTTTCTGCCAGGACACGAAGGATGTTATTACATTTCAAACACAATAATCACAGAGTAGGTTTTTACCATACCTCTATAGCGGCGTTTCGGCCCTAATCGCCTTCCACTTAAGCCTGCCCAATCCAGACGCCCTTTGTCGATGAGTCCCCAGGGGCTCGGCGCCGCGCTCTGACCGTCATCTCTGCAAAAATACGACACTTCACGTATAAAGCATGGCATCAGAAAGGAGTCCTCTTCGGAGGATAGGGTTTTTTGGCTTGGCTTACACGCGATGTAGTTAGCAGTCCGGGATAATCGGCGATAATAGCCACTGAGGCGCCATCGCAGCTCGCCTGATAAAATATCCCGTTGATGAGCTCCACAGTAGTATCCGGATCTTCTTCGAGTCCGGGATCGAAGGCCCTTCCGGGGTCCTCTGGCTGTTGAGAGGGGCTGGAGATTCCTTCTACGGCCCTCCTCAGTTCCTGCTCAAAAATATCGAGGTAAATTATCTTGACGAAGAGCGCCAGAATGAGTGAATCGGGGGAAGGAGTGACGACTTACCCAGCTTGGGGGTTGTACATAGAAAACCCATCCCGCGGTTTAATATGAAGGAATTCTTCTTCTTTCCCCTTATACAAATCGGGTAATATCCTCGCCAGAGCAGTGGCAAAGTCCGGACCCTTACGACCACAGCGGGTGGCATCATCTTCCCCATTGTAGTTCCACATGGGTTTCCCCCGATATTGAAGCGGCTGCACTCCCCACATTATGCATATTGCGATAATCTCGACTATTGTCAGCCTCGACTTGGCCAGTAACTTTATCCTGCTCATCAGGAAGTGTATTTCTCTGGTATCCTCCTCTTGGGGGCCCTGAGGGCGCCAACTTCGGCGTGCCCTCGGCGGAGCATTACTGAACTCAGGGAGACCTGTCCGGACTGGATCCGGAAGGGGAACATCATCGACATAAAACCACTCCAAGGGCCAATTCTCTGGTGCCTTCTTGGGAGTACCGGACAGGTATCCGGTCTCGGCGACGCGCCATACTTCGGCTCCGCCCACTTGACATATGGATTCCCCCTGGTTGCGAGGGACGAGGCAGAACAACTTCTTCCATAACCCGAAGTGTGCCTCCCAGCCCAGAAATAGCTCACAAAGGGCAACGTATCCTGCTATATGCAGCACGGCGGCAGGGGTGAAGTTGTGCAACAGGAGGCCGTAGAACTCCAAGATCCCACGAAGAAATGGGTGGATAGGAAACTGACGCCCCTTAGAAGTTGCGGGATGAGGCATATTCGCTCCTCTGGGGATGGATTAGGAGATCCCTCCGCTTGCTTGCTGCCATTATAGGTGGCTAGTCCGGCTCGGACGGGGACCATGAACGCTGGTGGGGGAAACCCTTGGGTCTGTAACTCTATCAAACGACTGTGAGGAACTGAACACTCTTCCCAGTCACCTGGCTTGGAGCGAGGGGAGCGAGAAGAAGAGCTGCGGCGAGCGGCCATGTTGGAATGGTTTTTTCCGGAGCACTCTGTTGGATGCTTGCTCGAGGGAAGAGGGTGAGGTTTGGATCTGAGAATCCCCGTCTCCTCAAATAGACGGTTAGCCTGCCGGACCGGGGGTGGCAAATGCAAAAATGCCTCGGCTCCTCGTATTCGCTCGACACGTGGAGATGGTCGTTATTCAAGCACAGAAGCCGAGGAGTACAACATTAATGGGAAGACGGACACTGTTCTTTGCGACAAGTACTTTGGTGTATTCGGAGATGGAACCCGCCTTGCAATGCCGAAGATAATATGCATGTCGGACTCATCATCATTGAAGCCTGGTTCAGGGGCTACTGAGGGAGTCCTGGATTAGGGTGTTGTGGAACGTAGTAATTTCAAAAAATGTCCTACGCACACGCAAGATCATGGTGATGCATATCAACGAGAGGGGAGAGTGTTGTCCACGTACCCTCATAGACCGAAAGCGGAAGCGTTAGAACAACACGGTTGATGTAGTCGTACGTCTTCACGGCCCGACCGATCAAGCACTGAAACTACGGCACCTCCGAGTTCTAGCACACGCTCAGCTCGATGACGATCCCGTACTCGATCCAGCAGAATGTCGGGATGAGTTCCACAAGATGATGGCGTGGTGGACGATCTTGATGTTCTCTTGTCGCAGGCTTCGCCTAAGCACCGCTACAATATTATCGAGGACAATGGTGGAGGGGGGCACCGCACACGGCTAAGAGATCAAGAGATCAATTGTTGTGTCTAGAGGTGCCCCCCTGCCCCGTATATAAAGGAGCCAAGGGGAAGGGGGCGGCCGGCCAAGGAGGGGCGCGCCAAGGGGATTCCTACTCCCACCAGGAGTAGGACTCCCTCCTTTCCTTGTTGGACTAGGAGAAGGGGGGAAGGAGGGGGAGAGAGGAAGGAAAAGGGGGGCGCTGCCCCCTCTCTCCTTGTCCTATTTGGACTAGGGGGGAGGGGCGCATGGCCCTGCCCTGGCCTCCTCTCCTCTTCTCCAGTAAGGCCCATGTAGGCCCATTAAGCCCCCGGGGGGTTCCGGTAACCTCCCGGTACTCCGGTTAAATCCCGATTTCACCCGGAACACTTCCGACATCCAAATATAGGCTTCCAATATATAAATCTTCATGTCTCGACCATTTCGAGACTCCTCGTCATGTCCGTAGTCTCATCCAGGACTCCGAACAAACTTCGGTACATCAAAACTCATAAACTCATAATATAACTATCATTGAAACCTTAAGCGTGCGGACCCTACGGGTTCGAGAACTATGTAGACATGACCTAGAACTGTTTCTGGTCAATAACCAATAGCGGAACCTGGATGCTCATATTGGCTCCTACATATTATATGAAGATCTTTATCGGTCAAACCGCATAACGACATATGTTGTTCCCTTTGTCATCGGTATGTTACTTGCCCGAGATTCGATCGTCGGTATCTCAATACCTAGTTCAATCTCGTTACTGGCAAGTCTCTTTACTCGTTACGTAATGCATCATTCCGTAACTAACTCATTGGCTACATTGCTTGCAAGGCTTATAGTGATGTGCATTACCGAGAGGGCCCAGAGATACCTCTCCGACAATCGGAGTGACAAAACCTAATCTCGAAATACGCCGACTCAACATGTACCTTTGGAGACACCTGTAGAGCTCCTTTATAATCACCCAGTTATGTTGTGACGTTTGGTAGCACACAAAGTGTTCCTCCGGTAAACGGGAGTTGCATAATCTCATAGTTGTAGGAACTTGTATAAGTCATGAAGAAAGCAATAGCAACATACTAAACGATCAAGTGCTAAGCTAACGGAATCGGTCTAGTCAATCACATCATTCTCCTAATGATGTGATCCCGTTAATCAAATGACAACACATGTCTATGGTTAGGAAACATAACCAACTTTGGTTAATGAGCTAGTCAAGTAGAGGCATACTAGTGACATTAAGTTTGTCTATGTATTCACACATGTATCATGTTTCCGGTTAATACAATTGTAGCATGAATAATAAACATTTATCATGATATGAGGAAATAAATAATAACTTCATTATTGCCTCTAGGGCATATTTCCTTCAGTCTCCCACTTGCACTAGAGTCAATAATCTAGATTACACAATAATGATTCTAACACCCATGGAGTCTTGGTGTTGATCATGTTTTGCTCGTGGAAGAGGATTAGTCAACGGGTCTGCAACATTCAGATCCGTATGTATCTTGCAAATCTCTATGTCTCCCACCTGGACTTGGTCCCAGATGGAATTGAAGCGTCTCTTGATGTGCTTGGTCCTCTTGTGAAATCTGGATTCCTTTGCCAAGGCAGTTGCACAATATTGTCACAGAAGATCTTCATTGGTCCCGATGCACTAGGTATGACACCTAGATCGAAAATGAACTCTTTCATCCAGACTCCTTCATTTGCTGCTTCCGAAGCAGCTATGTACTCCGCTTCGCATGTAGATCCCGCCACGATGCTTTGTTTAGAACTGCACCAACTGACAGATCCACCATTCAATATAAACATGTATCTGGTTTGCGATTTAGAATCGTCCGGATATGTGTCAAAGCTTGCATCGACGTAACCATTTACGACTAGCTCTTTGTCACCTCCATAAACGAGAAACATATCCTTAGTCTTTTTCAGGTATTTTAGGATATTCTTGACCGCTGCCCAGTGATCCACTCCTGGATTACTTTGGTACCTCCCTGCCAAGCTTATTGCTAAGCATACGTTAGGTTTGGTACACAGCATTGCATACATGATAGAGCCTATGGCTGAAGCATAGGGAACATCTTTCATTTTCTCTCTATCTTCTCCTGTGGTCGGGCATTGAGTCTGACTCAACTTCACACCTTGTAATACAGGCAAGAATCCTTTCTTTGCCTGATCCATTTTGAACTTTTTCAAAACTTTATCAAGGTATGTGCTTTGTGAAAGTCCAATCAAGCGTCTTGATCTATCTCTATAGATCTTGATGCCCAATATGTAAGCAGCTTCACCGAGGTCATTCATCAAAAAACTTTTATTCAAGAATCCCTTTATGCTATCCAGAAATTTTATATCATTTCCAATTAACAATATGTCATCTACATAATATCAGAAATGCTACAGAGCTCCCACTCACTTTCTTGTAAATACAGGCTTCTCCAAAAGTCTGTATAAAATCATATGCTTTGATCACACTATCAAAGCATTTATTCCAACTTCGAGAGGCTTGCACCAGTCCATAAATGGATCGCTGGAGCTTGCACACTTTGTTAGCACCCTTTGGTTCGACAAAACCTTCTGGCTGCATCATATACAACTCTTCTTCCAGAAATCCATTCAGGAATGCAGTTTTGACATCCATCTGTCAAATTTCATAATCATAAAATGCGGTAATTGATAACATGATTCGGACAGACTTAAGCATCGCTACGGTTGAGAAAGTCTCATCGTAGTCAACCCCTTGAACTTGTTGAAAACCTTTCACAACAAGTCGAGCTTTGTAGACAGTTATATTACCATCAGCATCAGTCTTCTTCTTGAAGATCCATTTATTCTCGATGGCTTGCCAATCATCGGGCAAGTCAACCAAAGTCCATACTTTGTTCTCGCACATGGATCCCATCTCAGATTTCATGGCCTCAAGCCATTTTGCGGAATCTGGGCTCATCATCGCTTCCTCATAGTTCATAGGTTCGCCATGGTCAAGTAACATGACTTCCAGAATAGGATTACCGCACCACTCAGTGCGGATCTTACTCGTTGACCTACGAGGTTCGGTAGTAACTTGATCTGAAGTTTCATGATCAATATCATTAGCTTCCTCACTAATTGGTGTAGGTGTCACAGGAACCGATTTCTGTGATGAACTACTTTCCAATAAGGGAGCAAGTACAGTTACCTCATCAAGTTCTACTTTCCTCCCACTCACTTATTTCGAGAGAAACTCCTTCTCTAGAAAGGATCCGAATTTAGCAACAAAAATCTTGCCCTCAGATCTGTGATAGAAGGTGTACCCAATGGTCTCTTTTGGGTATCCTATGAAGACACATTTCTCCGATTTGGGTTCGAGCTTATCTGGTTGAAGTTTGTTCACATAAGCATCGCGGCCCCAAACTTTAAGAAACAACAACTTTGGTTTCTTGCCAAACCATAGTTCATAAGGCGTCGTCTCAACGGATTTTGATGGTGCCCTATTTAACATGAATGCGGCCGTCTCTAAAGCATAACCCCAAAACAATAGAGGTAAATCTGTAAGAGACATCATAGATCGCACCATATCTAGTAAAGTACGATTACGACGTTCGGACACACCATTTTGTTGTGGTGTTCCGGTGGCGTGAGTTGCCGAAACTATTCCGCATTGCTTCAAATGTAAACCAAACTCGTAACTCAAATATTCTCCTCCACGATCAGATCGTAGAAATTTTATTTTCTTGTTACGATGATTTTCCACTTCACTCTGAAATTCTTTGAACTTTTCAAATGTTTCAGAGTTGTGTTTCATCAAGTAGATATACCCATATCTGCTCAAATCATCTGTGAAACTGCAAAAATAACGATACCCGCCGCGAGCCTCAATATTCATTGGACCACATACATCAGTATGTATGATTTCCAACAAATCAATTGCTCACTCCATAGTTCCGGAGAACGGCGTTTTAGTCATCTTGCCCATGAGGCACGGTTCACAAGTACCAAGTGATTCATAATCAAGTGATTCCAGAAGTCCATCAGTATGGAGTTTCTTCATGCGCTTTACAGCAATATGACCCAAACGGCAGTGCCACAAATAAGTTGCACTATCATTATCAACTCTGCATCTTTTGGTTTCAACATTATGAATATGTGTATCACTACTATCAAGATTTAATAAAAATAGACCACTCTTCAATAGTGCATGACCATAAAAGATATTACTCATATAAATAAAACAACCATTATTCTCTGATTTAAATGAATAACCGTCTCGCATCAAACAAGATCCAGATATAATGTTCATGCTTAACGCTGGCACCAAATAAGAATTATTCAGGTCTAAAACTAATCCTGATGGTAGATGTAGAGGTAGCGTGCCAACCGCGATCACATCGACTTTGGAATCATTTCCCACGCGCATCGTCACCTCGTCCTTAGCCAATCTTCGCTTAATCCGTAGTCCCTGTTTCGAGTTGCAAATATTAGCAATGTAACCAGATCAAATACCAGTGCTATGCGAGCATTAGTAAGGTACACATCAATAACATGTATATCACACATACCTTTGTTCACCTTGCCATCCTTCTTATCCGCCAAATACTTGGGGCAGCTCCGCTTCCAGTGTCCAGTCTGCTTGCAGTAGAAGCACTCAGTCTCATGCTTAGGTCCAGATTTGTGTTTCTTCTCTTGAGCAGCAACTTGCGTGTTGTTCTTCTTGAAATTCCCCTTCTTCTTCCCTTTACCCTTTTTCTTGAAACTGGTGGTCTTATTGACCATCAACACTTGATGCTCCTTCTTGATTTCTACCTCCGCAGCCTTTAGCATTGCGAAGAGCTCGGGAATAGTCTTGTCCATCCCTTGCATATTATAGTTCATCACGAAGTCTTGTAGCTTGGTGGTAGTGATTGAAGAATTCTGTCAATGACACTATCAGCAGGAAGATTAACTCCCAGTTGAATCAAGTGATTATTATACCCAGACATTTTGAATATGTTCACTGACAGAACTATTCTCCTCCATCTTACAGCTATAGAACTTATTGGAGACTTCATAT
Source organism: Aegilops speltoides (assembly GCA_021437245.1). Lineage (NCBI taxonomy): Eukaryota > Viridiplantae > Streptophyta > Magnoliopsida > Poales > Poaceae > Aegilops > Aegilops speltoides. The sequence continues at coordinate 179,481,739 of CM038146.1, forward strand.
CTCTCAATCCGGGCATTTGCTTGAAATATTAACTTCAACTCTCGAACATCTCATATGCTCCATGACGCTCAAAACATCGTTGAAGACCCGGTTCCAAGCCATAAAGCATGGCACATCGAACTATCGAGTAGTCATCAGCTTTGCTCGCCAGACGTTCTTAACATCGTCGCCAGATCTCGCAGCAGGTTCGCACCCAGCGTGTGCTTCCGGGACGTAATTCTTACAAAGCAATGAGGATAATCCTCAAGTTACAGACCCAGTCCGTGTAATTGCTACCATCATCTTTCAACTTAGCTTTCTCAAGGAACGCATTAAAATTCAACGGAACAACAGCATGAGCCATCTATCTACAACAAAATAGACAAGCAAAATACTATCAGGTACTAAGTTCATGATAAATTTAAGTTCAATTAATCATATTACTTAAGAACTCCCACTTAGACTGACATATCTCTAGTCATCCAAGTGATCACGTGATCCAAATCAATTAAACCATGTCCGATCATCACGTGAGATGGAGTAGTTTCAATGGTGAACATCACTATGTTGATCATATCTACTATATGATTCACATTCGACCTTTCGGTCTCCGTGTTCCGAGGCCATGTCTGTATATGCTAGGCTCGTCAACTTTAACCTGAGTATTCCGCGTGTGCAACTATTTTGCACCCGTTGTATTTGAACGTAGAGCCTATCACACCCGATCATCACGTGGTGTCTCAGCACGAAGAACTTTCACAACGGTGCATACTCAGGGAGAACACTTCTTGATAATTAGTGGGAGATCATGTTAAAATGCTGCCATCAATCAAAGCAAGATAAGATGCATAAAGGATAAACATCACATGCAATCAATATAAGTGATATGATATGGCCATCATCATCTTGTGCTTGTGATCTCCGTCTCCGAAGCACCGTCGTGATCACCATCGTCATAGGTGCGACACCTTGATCTCCATCGTAGCATCATTGTCGTTTACGCCATCTATTGCTTCTACGACTATCGCTACCGCTTAGTGATAAAGTAAAGCAATTACTGTATGCTTGCATTTCATACAATAAAGCGACAACCATATGGCTCCCGCCATTGCCGATAACTTCGGTTACAAAACATGATCATCTCATACAATAAAATATAGCATCACGCCTTGACCATATCACATCACAACATGCCCTGCAAAAACAAGTTAGACGTCCTCTACTTTGTTGTTGCAAATTTTACGTGGCTGCTATGGGCTGAGCAAGAATCGTTCTTACCTACGCATCAAAACCACAACGATAGTTCGTCAAGTTAGTGCAGTTTTAACCTTCGCAAGGACCGGGCGTAGCCACACTCGGTTCAACTAAAGTTGGAGAAACAGACACCCGCCAGCCACCTGTGTGCAAAGCAAGTCGGTAGAACCAGTCTCGCGTAAGCGTATGCGTAATGTCGGTCCGGGCCGCTTCATCCAACAATACCGCCGAACCAAAGTATGACATGCTGGTAAGCAGTATGACTTGTATCGCCCACAACTCACTTGTGTTCTACTCGTGCATATAACATCTATGCATAAAACCAGGCTCGGATGCCACTGTTGGGGAATGTAGTAATTTCAAAAAATTTCCTACGCACACGCAAGATCATGGTGATGCATAGCAACGAGAGGGGAGAGTGTTGTCCACGTACCCTTGTAGACCGAAAGCGGAAGCGTTAGAACAATGCGGTTAATGTAGTCGTACGTCTTCACGGCCCGACCGATCAAGCACCGAAACTACGGCACCTCCGAGTTCTAGCACACGTTCAGCTCGATGACGATCCCCGTACTCCGATCCAGCAGAACGTCGGCGATGAGTTCCGTCAGCACGACGGCATGGTGACGATCCTGATGTTCTACCGTTGCAGGGCTTTGCCTAAGCACCGCTACAATATTATCGAGGACAATGGTGGAGGGAGGCATCGCACACGGCTAAGAGATCAAAAGATCAATTTTTGTGTCTAGAGGTGCCCCCTGCCCCCGTATATAAAGGAGCCAAGGGGGAGGGGGCGGCCGGCCAAGGAGGGGTGCGCCAAGGGGAGTCCTACTCCCACCGGGAGTAGGACTCCCTCCTTTACTTGTTGGACTAGGAGAAGGGGGGAAGGAGGAGGGAGAGAGGAAGGAAAAGGGGGGGCGCCGCCCCCTCTCTCCTTGTCCTATTCGAACTAGGGGGAGGGCACGCGGCCCTGCCTCGTCCACCTCTCCTCTTCTCCACTAAGGCCCATGTAGGCCCATTAAGCCCCGGGGTTCCAGAACCTCCTGCACTCAGAAAATCCTCGATTTCACCCGGAACACTTCCGGCATCCAAATATAGGCTTTCAATATATCAATCTTCATGTCTCGACCATTTCGAGACTCCTCGTCATGTCCGTAATCTCATCCGAGACTCCGAACAAACTTCGGTACATCAACACTCATAAACTCACAATATAACTGTCATCGAAACCTTAAGCGTGCGGACCCTACGGGTTCGAGAACTATGTAGACATGACCTAGAACTGTTTCCGGTCAATAACCAATAGCGGAACCTGGATGCTCATATTGGCTCCTACATATTGTACGAAGATCTTTATCGGTTAAATCGCATAACAACATACGTTGTTCCCTTTGTCATCGGTATGTTATTTGCCCGAGATTCGATCGTCGGTATCTCAATACCTAGTTCAATCTCGTTACCGGCAAGTCTCTTTACTCGTTACGTAATGCATCATTCCGGAACTAACTCATTAGCTACATTGCTTGCAAGGCTTATAGTGATGTGCATTAGCGAGAGGGCCCAGAGATACCTCTCCGACAATCGGAGTGACAAAACCTAATCTCGAAATACGCCAACTCAACGTGTACCTTTGGAGACACCTGTAGAGCTCCTTTATAATCACCCAGTTACGTAGTGACATTTGGTAGCACACAAAGTGTTCCTCCGGTAAACGGGAGTTGCATAATCTCATAGTTGTAGGAACTTGTATAAGTCATGAAGAAAGAAATAGCAACATACTAAACGATCAAGTGCTAAGCTAACGGAATGGGTCAAGTCAATCACATCATTCTCCTAATGATGTGATCCCGTTAATCAAATGACAACACATGTCTATAATTAGGAAACATGACCATCTTTGATTAATGAGCTAGTCAAGTAGAGGCATAATAGTGACATTAAGTTTGTCTATGTATTCACACATGTATCATGTTTCCGGTTAATACAATTCTAGCATGAATAATAAACATTTATCATGATACGAGGAAATAAATAATAACTTTATTATTGCCTATAGGGCATATTTCCTTCATAGGGGGTATCCGGATAGCCGGACTATATACTTCGGCCGGACTATTGGACCGTGAAGATACAAGACTCAAGACTTCGTCCCGTGTCCGCATGGGACTCTCCTTTGCGTGGAAGACAAGCTTGGCGATCCGGATATTGTATTTCCTTCTTTGTAACCGACTCCATGTAAACCCTAGCCCCCTCCGGTGTCTATATAGGAGGTTTAGTCCTTAGAGGCAGAATCATAATCATCATAGGCTAGCTTCTAGGGTTTAGCCTCTACGATCTCGTGGTAGATCAACTCTTGTAATACCCATATCATCAATATCAATCAAGCAGGAAGTAGGGTTTTACCTCTGTCGAGAGGGCCCGAACCTGGGTAAACATCGTGTCCCTTGCCTCCTGTTACCATTAGCCTAAGACGCACTGATCGGGACCCCCTACCTGAGATACGCCGGTTTTGACACCGACACAGAGCAGACGATCATGTCCACTGTTGTAACATGTAAAGGATCCCTAAACCCTTTTCTCGGTCCATGTTCTAAGGTGATCTAGATGCAATTTGATCTTGTTAGGCCTTGTACAATGGGAGGCGCTTAGAGAGATGCTTAGAAAAATAAACCGGATTTTTCTGAAGCACCGGTGCCTATTTCTACAGGAGAGGCGCTTAATTAAGCATCTATCCTGTACAAATAAGCACACCGGTGCTTAAGAAAAGCCTGTTTTATTTCTCTAAGCACCTCACCTAAGCACCTCTCATTGTATAAGGCCTTAATGGCATCCCAAAGATGCATAAGATCCAACAAAAGGAGCCCCTAAGATTTGATTGTTTCTTCGTTTCTATTGGGCGTCGTGCAAGGTTTCCACAATAGATGTTCTGTTCCCGTGTGTTTCTTTGTTTCCATGTATGTGGGTTCCTGTAATTTCTCTTTGGTTTAATGCAATGCATGGTTTTCTCAAAAAAGGAGGTTAAACTCCACGCCCACACTAATCAAGACATTAGCCACCGCAAAAGAAATATGCAAAAGCAATGGAGAGACTGCAATGGAGTTTGGGCTTCCGGAATGGAGTAGCGCTAAACTGCAAAGGCAGAAGGGGTGGGCTTGCCTTGTGGTGGAGAGAGCACATCCAGGTTACAGTTCGGCCTTGGTGCCAATACTTTATTGATGCTGAGCTTGTGTCGGAGGGCAAACATTTTAGGATCACTGGATTCTATGGTGAGCCACGTACGAAGCTCCGGAAGAAATCTTGGGATGCCTTGCGGTACCTCCGAGCGAGGATCATCTACCATGGATGTGTGTAGGGGATTTTAACGAAGCCATGTTCCTTTCGGACCAGATTGGGGGGAATCAGCGAAGCATTACACAGATGGAGGCCTTCAGAGACTGCCTTGCCGACTGCGGTTTGGCGGATCTTGGCTTTTCAGGGTACCATATACGTGGGATAACAAGCAAGACAAACAAGAAAATATTCAAGTCCGGTTGGATAGGGCCACATGCACTGACAGTTTTTTCAGTATGTTCTCGGAGACAACAGTTGAACACATTCTAACAGAAGAATCAGATCATCAAGCCCTCCTAGTCTGTGTGCTGGAGACGGCTCCTAGTCACTCGGGTGGGGGGACAAGGCCTTTTCATTTTGAGGAGGCATGGATCAGGCATGAGAAGTATGAAGAGATGATTGCTGAGGCTTTGGATGCAGCGAACGTTGGTGGGGACGGTTTAGCGGTAGTATGGCAGAAACTGAGCAGCATGACCGGATCAATGCAACGTTGGGCGCGTGAGGTTTTTGGGTCCATCAGGAAGAAGATAAAGATGCTGAAGGCGCATCTCCTGGAAGCGAAGGAAAGGGCCTTGTCGACGGGGTACCAGCAAGAAGTGAGAGATATAGAGGAACAGTTGAGGGAGGTTTTCGAACGTGAATAGATTATGTATCGGCAGCGGTCTAGGGTGGACTGATTGTCGTGGTTCTAAGCCTGACAGTAGAAAGGGGGTAGGTATGGAGAGGCAAGATCTCAGCTATGGCGAAGATGTACACACGAGTTTTACGAGTTCATGCCCTTCTCGAAGGAAGTAACAGCCCTACGTCTCGGTGCCCGGAGGCGGTCGATTGGATTATGCGTGTGGTATTACAGGGGGTGCGAACCCTTGTGCCAGAGGAGGAGGGTGGCTTATATAGAGTTCGCCAGGACCTCTCCCGCCCTCCATTACAAGGGACTAAATGTACATAAAGTGTTGGCGTTACTGGTAACGCCAGCCTTAAGTGTTATTAATGGCCTTAAAGACTACGGAGTGAATGCGCGGCTGTTGCATGCTGAGTGACTCCTGGTCTTCGGGGGGTCGAGTGATTCTCTTGTTAGTTGAGTGACGGTAGGTAAGGAGACTCCCGAGTGACATGGCGTTGAGTGGATTGCACTCGACACCTTTGACCGGGGGTCTCACTGAGTCTCTTGACCTTCTTGCCTTCTTGGGTAGTGACCTTGGGTAGGACGTATAGGTCAGGCCTATGACCCTACCCCAGGTCTGTATCCTCATCGGTAGCCCCCGAATGGATTAAGGTATGAGTGAAAAGTAAGTTGAAGTCGAATCCGCTCTGAGCTTTGTGTCTTCACGAGTATCTTCTGCGAGACAGAACGCTGGTGTCGATTCAGTCGGCTTGATCCATTCAGTGAACTGTCGATTGAACTGGCGACCTCATGTGTCGAGTGCCATGCTGGGGCGCGGGATCTCGGGCGCGATTTCCTACAGTGTATCCCGGATTTTGCGGGATACGAAATTTCGGGGAAGCGCGCGGGGTGGAGAGCGCCAAAACGAGCGGGCCAGATAAGTAGCGATGCCTCGATTACCACGCCGCCTTTTTCGCCATGTACGCTGTGCGCAACTGTTCCGGGATTTGACGGGATTGCATGGTCCCATGCGTCAGTCACTCGGAGACGGCCCTTTATAAGGCGACGGGTCCGAGGCGCTGGTACTGTGCTCGCCTGTTCCTTCTTCTTTCTCCTCTATTTCTCCACCGCGCCTAGCTCCTCTGCTATAGACGCCGCTGCTCTCCAGCCATGGTGAAGGACAAGACGGTGACGCTAGAGCATGCAAAGAAGGCGACGGGGGCGGCGAAAGGTAAGAAGCAGGCCCGCGGGTCGTCGTCACGCGCGGGGCTGCCACCGGGCCGGATCCAGGGCGATTGGATCTGGTCTTTGATCCGGCTGGAGGATCTAGCTGAACTGGAGGAGTCTGGATTGATCGCCAAGGGAGCAGCGAGGTTGCCGAAGGGGGAGATGGAGCCGCAACCTCAACCGGGTGAGTGTGTTCTGCTCGCCACCCACGTCGACCGGGGATTCTTGAACTTCTTTGGCGCTCAGCTGCACCACTTTTCTCCTAACACCATCGACTATTTAGCTGCATTTGTATCGATGTGCGAGAACTTCTTAGGGTGTCGACTGCACTTGGGTTCTTTCAAACACATCTTCACCATTCGTTCTCAGTCGGTAAAAAAGGCGAAGTCGAGTGACTCAAAAACCCACGTCATCCAAATGTGTGGGGGTTTAGGTATCCAAAAGAGGCACAGGAGTGCCTTTCCCGCCATGACTCTCCCTGAATCTGTTAGGGGCTGGCAGTCGACCTGGTTCTACTGCCAGACGCCGCAGCCTGTGTTAGTCGACCGTCTCCCCCTTCTCGTTTACCGTGTTCAGACTCCTGCCCCACTAAAAGTAACTGCTGATGAGACCATGGAGACGAGGATGTTGGTGGATAGGGTGGTCCAGCTCATCAATGATGGTGTTACCAGCATGGACTTGCTGGAAGTGTTCCTCAGTCGACGCATCCAACCTCTCCCAGCTCGCGATCATCCAATGTGGTTGTATTCTGGACCGGATGGCACTGCTCGGGTCCACCCAGAAGAAGTGTCGTCTGAAACAGTAGCTTTGTGGCTGAGGAGCATCACAGGCAACCAGGACAATCCCAGAGGATCTAGGCGAGTTGTTCCATTCAGCAACGTAAACCCACCCGACAAGTTATGCTTTTCGTTCCGACTGCTTTCCATTCATGCTCCGACTGCACTTGATGTTGACCGACTCTAGTTCGACCAATTTGTTCTGCAGGTATTCACTGAGATGCATTCGACGCCCAATGGTGAACAGGCTTTGGAGCAGGCCCAGGAGGGGGAGGACAGCACGAAAGAGAGTGGTGAGTGGGATTCTCAGGGAGAAGATGAGGAGGAGGAGAGCGAGGAGTCGGACAAGGAGGAGGAAGTGGACTCGCCACCGCGCTTCGAACATCGATCCAAACAGCAGCAAGATCCGGCTGGCGGGCGCGGGAAAAGCGTGGGTCTGAGTGCCAATACTCAGAAGCGCACTCGGACGTCGACTTCGGAGCCGACGGAGAAGGTGGCCAAGCAGCCTAAAGTTGCTCCTCCCAAGGCCCGGAAGACATTGCCGCGAATCAAGATGGACATACCCGTTGCCTCAGGGTAAGTATCTTGTTTGTGTTTCTATAGGCCGACTGAAGATTTTCTTGATCTGATCGACCAATTCTTGTGTCCTTCCAGCCCCACTGTCGGTGTCAAAACCGGCGGATCTCGGGTAGGGGGTCCCGAACTGTGCGTCTAGGCGGATGGTAACAGGAGACAAGGGACACGATGTTTTTACCCCGGTTCGGGCCCTCACGGTGGAGGTAAAACCCTACTCCTGCTTGATTGATATTGATGATATGGGTAGTACAAGAGTAGATCTACCACGAGATCATGGAGGCTAAACCCTAGAAGCTAGCCTATGGTATGATTGTTGTTCGTCCTACGGACTAAAACCCTCCGGTTTATATAGACACCGGAGAGGGCTAGGGTTACACAGAGTCGGTTACAATGGTAGGAGATCTACATATCCCAGATTGCAAGCTTGCCTTCCACGCCAAGGAAAGTCCCATCCGGACACAGGACAAAGTCTTCAATCTTGTATCTTCATAGTCTTGGAGTCCGGCCAATGATGATAGTTCGGCTATCCGGACACCCCCTAGTCTAGGACTCCCTCAGTAGCCCCCGAACCAGGCTTCAATGACGACGAGTCCGGCGCGCATGTTGTCTTCGGCATTGCAAGACGGGTTCTCCTCCAAATTCCATGTACTCACCGAACGGTGTCCGGCTCTTTATAAATGCTGCGCTCCTTGGCTTCCACGTCCAATAATGGCCATCTTCCACATGTCGTACGAATGCAAAAAGCCAGGGTATTTTTACATTCCACCCCCTAGCTGCACGAATGAGCTGCCTATAAAGAGAGGCGAGGATCCAGATCCGAATCACACCATCCTCCTTTCGCGAGCATTCATCGGAGCGCCTCTGACCAAAAATCCACTCCGTCATGGACAGTCGACACGGCTCCTCCTCTCGCGCTCCCAGCCCTCAGCCGGGAGATTGGGGGAGATGCTCGATCCCGCATAGTGAGCTGGTGACGCTCCAAACCGAGGGATTTCTTCCCCCAGCCTTCATGGTTCTGGTTCGAGCTGGACTTGCCACCTACAAGGGCGGGAAGCAGGCGGAGAGCGTCCCCAATCCCTCCAAAGGAGAGCGGCTATGCTTCGTCCCTTATCTAATAAGAGGACTGGATTTCCCATACATCTGTTTCTCCGGGGGCTCTTGGAGTTCTATGGGCTCCAGCTTCATCATCTTACGCCTGCCTCTATCCTGCATATCGCGGGCTTCGTGGCCCTTTGCGAGCTGTTCTTGGGCATCGGGGCCCATTTTGCACTGTGGAAGAGATTATTCTTCCTCGTTCCCCGTTTTCATGAGGGGTCGATATATCAAGTGGGCCGAGCCAAAATATGGCGCATCGCCGGGACCGAATATCTATCCGGAACCCCAAAGAAGGCGTTCAAAGACTGGCCTTCGGAATGGTTTTATATGGAAGACGTCCCGCTACCGGACCCAGTTCGGATCGGCCTCCCGGAGTTCAGCAACGCTCCTCTGAAGAAACGCCTAAGTTGGCGCCCGCGGAGCCCTCAACGGGAGAATGATAGGGACGTTCAATATCTGATGGGCCGAATAAGGTTATTGGCTCATTCCGGATTGACCATGATTGGAGTCATGGCCACATGCGTCATGCGAGGGGTGCAGCCGCTCCAATATAGGGGCCACCCCATGTGGGATTTCAACGGGGAGGATGATGCCACCCGTCATGGCCGCAACGGGCCGGGATCGGTTGCCGATCTGGTAAAGATCCTGTCCGGCTTGTACAAAGGGGAGAAGGAGGACTTCCTCTATGCGAGTCCATTGAATGGATTTTCCATGAACAACCCTCGGAGCTGGGTAAGTGGACGTTTGTCTAGCCGATCCATATTCCCAAAGTTAAGTACCTCACTTTGTGATTTTGACGCAGAACCGCGCCGGTCAGAGGATATACACAGCCCGCCCCACAACCCGAGGATCCGGAACGATCCCTCGATCCGGCCTCCGGAGAGGATCCGGACATAGAGGTGGAGCTGATCGACGGGGTGTTCCACCAACTTAGCATCGACAATGCTTTGGTCGCCATTACGGCCGACTACCCCAGAATATCTCTGGCTTCCCAGGTAACTATGAATGGAGTCCTGACACCATTACTCATCCATGCTTATTTCTGACCACCGTACACAAATGGTGTTCCGCAGGAGGTGCCTCCGAGGCGGGAAGCCGAACCCGCGGCGGCTGGCCAACAAGGGGTAGCTCGGCCCAGCAGGCGGAAGAGAAGTGCGGCGCGGATCGAGACGTCGCCGCAACGGTATGGCTCGCCATGATGCTTCAGGGAAAGATTCCTGGAAGGCATGTTAATGCTCGTGGTTTTTTCAGGAGAAAGAGCGCTCGCGGACTGTGTTCGGAGAGATTGCCAATCAAACCTCCGCCGGCCAGGCTCCAACGCCAGGTCCGGAGGGGGAGGCGAACACAGGGCACGCGTCGGGTGCTCCTCCAACGGAGGACGCCGAGAGGTTGTCCGCCACCATATCTGAGGTGGAGAGCGCCATGAATCACAAGCGCCACCGGACAGTTCTTCGCGATGCATGCTTCTCCCCGGAGGCGTTAAATGCCTTCAATTCAGGAGATGCGCACCTCCATGCTGCTCAAGATGGTCTAGCCAGAGCCACGGAGCAGTATGTAAAAGGCATACGGGTGAGGAATTCTGACAGATTATATATGCCAAGAGGCCCCCGAGACTTAAAATAGTTAGAATAACTGATTTAAGGATCATTTGTTATGCAGATCTTACGGAGAAGAATACCCACCTGTCCCAGAGCTTCAAGAGTGCAAGGCCCAACTTGAGGTCAAGACTACTAGCCGCAGGGGAGCACAGAGACCCCCTCTGGTAATACATACTTCGAAATATAAGTAGTTTGTGAAGTGCGGCTTGTGTATAAGTCTGACAATAATATTGCAGATGGTGCCAGACTAGATCCGGACAGGCAGCAGCTACTATGCTAGCTAAAGGCCGGCGAGAAGGTGCTGACAAGGGTGCGGCGGGAGAAAAATAACCTCCAAGATGCCAACACTCAGCTGGGCGAGGAACTAAAAGATGTTCGGGTCCAGCTGTCTTACTCCGTGAAGGAGAATCTGCGGCTTCGTCGTGGCATTTATAGTAAGTGCTTGAACGAACTTTTGAAAACAAGAGTTCGGCGAGGAAGTCGATTAACCAGAATATGTCTGTAGGTATGCTCATAGGCCGTCCTGCAGAGGAAATGCCCGGTTCAATGGGTGACCAACTTCCGAAGTTGTTGTAACTGCACTAACGAAGTTCGGCAGTGATGAGCGCGCCGCCTGTGCCTTATGGCCATCCGTCTCCCTACCCGAGGGTCTTGGAGGGCTTGTGGAGAAGCTTCAGGGAGCACGGCGGCGCTTCCGTTTGTGGAAGATATCGGCATGCCGTCAAGGCGCCAGGGAGGCCTGGGCCATGGTGAAGACGAGGTACACGAAGGCCGATCCCAACCACATGGCCGAGGTCGGACCTGTGGGGCCCGATGGGAAGGAGATCCCTGTGAGCCTAATGTACGGCCAAGTAGAGTTGGCCGCAAAGTATTCCCAGCGGGACTGAACTAGACAGGCTGTTAGATGGTATTGAAGAGGAATACAATCAGCCAGTTTGACTATGTAATTTAAAATGACATGTAAAATGCCTTCTAGCCGGATTGTAGTTCGTTTGTCATTGCGGACCTTTTCGCTTCAACCTCGGGACCCGACAGTCCGGAGTGTTTCCGAATACCCTCGCGGTTATAAAAAAACTGGGGCATGCGTGGAGACCAGCCGTAGGGATCATTAGTGCTTTAGCAAACAAGTGGCCAACTAGTTATGTTATATTACATGGTTAGTAAGAAACATCTTCCAGGGAGAATAGTTCCGTTAGGGGTTCCTTTCCCTGGGAGGCATGCCCTAAAGTGCATGTCCGGATCACAAAAAAAAGCAGAAAGCATTTGGGGCAGATAAATAAATAGGTAAGAAATCGTCTTTTAGTTCACCGACCGAATATTCCCTTAAGAACGCTTAGCTTTCGGCTTCACCCACCGAGGTACACATCCGGTGACCGGCAAGAATAATCGCAGAGGTGATCCTTTACCTCCTAGTCGAACAATCGGGAACGTAGGGGTAAGCACAGGAGCCAGGCAACCCAGCTTGGCCAAAACTTAAGTCATATCGATGCATATAATAGTGAATAAAAGGTACATGCGGAAGTGCAACACATGTGTGGGGCATGAAGGCCGTATAAATAAGCTTCTGTTAAAGAAGCCCCCAGGTATAATGAGTGCGAGCAGCACGTCAAGTGTGTGCGAACAATGCGCAGATCAGCCTCCAAGGGCATTTAGGAAAAAAAGGGTGAGATAGAGAGAAACAAAAGACAGCTAAAGTATAAAATGTGGACGGAGGAAGGAGACGAACTCTGAGTCCGGCGCTAGGCGTAGAATCTTCGGAGACGGGCTGCGTTCCATGGGATCGGCTCGAGTCGGTTGTCCGATGCGTTTCGCAGACGGTATGCTCCGCCAGTCAGGACTTGGTCGATGATGAAGGGACCTTCCCATTTGGGCTTGAGTTTGTCCTTTTTCTTGTCCGACAGGCGTAGAACTAGTTCGCCAACATTGTAAGTTTTGGCCCGTACTTCTCTGCTTTGATATCTTTGAGCCTGCTGTTGATAGAATGCGGAACGAGCTTTTGCCACGTCGCGCTCCTCTAAGGCATCCAAACTGTCATGCCGATGCAGCTCGGCTTCTCTTTCTTCGTACATACGCACGCGAGGTGAGTCATGAATTATGTCACAGGGCAAAACTGCCTCTGCGCCGTACACCATGAAAAATGGTGTGAATCCGGTAGTGCGATTTGGCGTGGTCCGCAGCCTCCAGAGTATGTAGTCGAGCTCCTCTACCTAGTGCGTGTTAGATTCCTTGAGGGACTGCACTAGTCTAGGTTTAATGCTGCTCATGATTAGACCATTTGCTCGCTCGACTTGACCGTTAGTTTGAGGGTGATAGACTGAAGCGTAGTCGAGCTTGATGCCCATGTTCTTGCACCAGAGTTTAACCTCGTCGGCCATGAAGTTCGTGCCGTTATCAGTGATGATGTTGTGGGGGACACCAGAACGTGTACTACCCCGATATGAAGTCTATCATGGGTCCGGATTCGCCGCCTTAAGCGGCTTGGCCTCTATCAATTTGGTGAATTTATCCACCATGACCAATAGGTATTTTTGCTTGTGGGTTCCCCTTTAAGGGGTCCAACCATGTCAAGCCCCTGCACCACTAACGCCGGTGATGGGTATAGTTTTCGTATGTGGGTGGCATGTGGCTTTGATTAGCAAAGAGCTGGCAACCAACGCATCGTTGGACTAAACTCGAAGCGTCTGTCCGGGCCGTGGCCAATAAAATCTGCACGGAAGGCCTTGCTTACAAGGGCCGGGCTGCGGCGTGGTGCCCACCGAGTCCGCATGAATTTCAGCCGTAAGATTTCGCCTTCCTCTTTGGAGATGCACCTTTGAAGGATTCGGTTGTGCTTTTCTTATAAAGCTCTCCCTCATGGACCTTATAGGCTTTAGATCGCCGTACCATGCAGCGGGCCTCGTTTTGGTCCTCGGGAAGTTCCTTCCTTGTCAAGTAAGCTAGGAATGGCTCGGTCCACGGGGCAATGACTGCCATTATTTCATGGGCTGAAGGTGTTGTTTCATTGGCAGAACCACTGATTGTGTCAGAATGTGCGATGTCGGGTAGTGCGGTTGGGACCGGATTGTTATTTCCGGACTCCCCTTCCCATAGTACGGATGGCTTGAAAAGCCGTTCCAGGAAGATGTTGGGGGGGACGGCATCGCGCTTTGCGCCTATGCGTGCCAATACGTCCGCCGCTTGATTATTATCCCGGGCTATATGGTGAAATTCGAGCCCTTCAAACCGACCTGACATTTTCAAAACGGCGTTACGGTAAGCTGCCATTTTTGGATCCTTGGCGTCAAGTTCCATTTATTTGGGATATCGCGAGGTTCAATCCCTCGCACCTCTAGGCGCTTAATGCCCATGGAGACCGCCATCCGGAGGCCATGTAGAAGGGCCTCAGATTCGGCTGCATTGTTGGAGTCCATGTACATTATCCGGCACGATTGGACTGTGTGCCCGGTTAGGGACGTCAGACGACGCCAATGACCCGTGCCGCCAACATTTTGGAGTCGTCAAGTGCATGATCCAGTTAGAATATGCGCCGTACTCTTTAGGGAGTTCGGCCACCATTCGGCGATGAAGTCGGCCAAAACTTGCGACTTGATAGCTCGCCGTGGTTTATAGGTTATGTCGAATGGTAGGAGCTCGATGGCCCATTTTGCAATCCCGCCGTCGCGTCATGTTGTTTATAATGTTATTGAGAGGTACTTCAGAGGCTACTGTTATCGAACACTCTTGAAAGTAGTGCCGGAGCTTCCGGGATGCCATGAACACTTCGTACGCTATCTTTTGATACTGCGGATACCGGGATTTGCATGGAGTTAGGACAGTGGATACGTAGTACACTGGTTTTTGAAGAGGGAACTTATGTCCGTCCGTTTCTCGTTCGACTACGAGCACCACGCTTACAACTTGATGTGTTGCCGCGATAAATAGCATTGGTTCGCCCACGTTGGGCGCGGCCAGGATCGGATTTGTTGCCAATATGGCCTTTATTTCTTCGAGTCCGGCCGTGGCGGCATCCGTCCACTCGAAGTGTTCGGTGCGCCGGAGGAGGCGATAAAGGGGTAATGCCTTTTCTCCTGAACGGGAGATGAGGCGGCTTAGAGCCGCCACGCATCCAGTCAATTTTTGTATTTGCTTGAGGTCTTTTGGGATATCCAATTGTGATAGAGCTCGGATCTTGGCTGGGTTTGTTTCAGTTCCTCTACCGGATACAATGAAGCACAAGAGCTTTCTGGCTGGCACGCCGAAGACGCATTTTTCCGGGTTGAGCTTAATGTCATATGCTCGGAGATTGTCGAATGTGAGCCTCAAGTCGTCTACTAGAGTTTCGACGTGTTTGGATTTGACGACCACATCATCTGCGTATGCCTCCACTGTTTTGCCAATCTGGTTTGCCAGACATGTCTGAATCATGCGCTGGTATGTTGCGCCGGCGTTTTTGAGCCCGAAGGGCATTGTGTTGAAGCAGAATGGTCCATATGGAGTAATGAATGCCGTTGCGGCTTGGTCTGGCTCTGCCATCTTTATTTGATGGTAGCCGGAGTATGCGTCGAGGAAGCACAATGAATCGTGTCCTGCGGTAGCGTCGATAATTTGATCGATGCGGGGAAGGGGGAAAGGATCCTTTCGGCAAGCCTTGTTAAGGTCCTTGAAATCGACACATAGGCGCCATGATTTGTCCTTCTTTGGTACCATTACCAGGTTTGCTAGCCAATCCGGATGTTTTATGTCTCTTATGAATTCGGCTTCTAATAGTTTGGCTAGCTCCTCTCCCATTGCCTGTCTTTTGGGTTCGGAAAATCGCCGAAGAGCCTGTTTGACTGGCTTGAATCCTTTTAGGATATTTAGGTTGTGCTCTGCCAGCCGGCGTGGGATTCCTGGCATGTCTGAAGGGTGCCAGGCAAAAATATCCCAATTTTCCCGTAGGAATTCTCGTAGTGCGGCGTCTACATCAGGGTTTAATTGTGCCCCAATGGAGGTCGTTTTTGTAGGGTCCGTTGGATGGACTTGGAATTTGACTATTTCGTCCGCTGGCTTAAAAGAAGTGGACTTGAATCTTTTGTCAAGTATCACGTTGTCCCTGTTCACCGTGGAGCGCGGCGCTGTGAGTTCCTCGGCCGCTAGGGCTTCAGATAGCGCCTCAAGGGCTAGTGCGGCTGTCTTATTTTCGGCGTGGAGTGCTACGTCTGGATCACTAGCAAGGGTGATGATTCTGTTGGGCCCGGGCATTTTGAGCTTCATGTACCCGTAATGGGGTATAGCTTGAAAAATTGTGAATTCCTCTCGTCCTAATAAAGCGTGATATCCGCTGCTGAACGGGGCCACATGGAACGTGATCTCTCGGACATGTAGTTGTCCGGCGAGCCGAATACCACATCTAGTGTGATTTTTCCTGTGCAGCATGCTTCCCGACTAGGGATTATTCCTCTGAAGGTTGTGTTTCTTTGCTCAATGCGGCTCCAGTCTACTTCCATTTTTCAAAGGGTTTCCTCGTAGATGAGGTTTAATCCGCTGCCGCCATCCATGAGTACCTTAGTTAGGCGAAAGCCGTCCACTATTGGACTGAGGACCAATGCGGCTGGTGCTCGGGCTGCTCAGAATTTAGGTTCGTCACTGGCATTAAAGGTAATAGCCGTGTCACTCCATGGATTTATCGTTGCTATTTGGTAGACTTCGGCAAGGCTGTGGAATGTTTGTTTTTGCATATTGTTTGATGCAAAAGTCTCGAAGACTGTTAATACCGTACTGGTACTGCTGGGCTGGTTCTCTGGGGCTAGAAGCTCTTCGCCACTTTTGGCCACCTACCGTAGTATCCAACATGCTCGAAGGCTATGCATTGGAGTGGCGCCCTCTATGCTATGAATTTTGCAAGGTCCGTTGAGCCATCCTTCTAGTACGGTTCCGTGCCCTTTAGGGGTTTTTTGCTTTTTGGTTTTTAACCCAGGTGCCTTAATATGATGCACCCTTTTATTTCGGACTAGGGTTGTGTTCGGAGCCGGATTGTCCCAAAATTTGGTTTCGGTTTTCCGGGCGCTCTCCATCGCACAGTACTTTTGTACTATGGACGCCAGGTCGGCGAAGCGTGTAATTTCGCGACGACTTATGGCGTTCATGATTCCCTTGTCCATGCAATTATTGCAGAAAATTGAGATTGCGCTTTCCTCACGACAGTCCTTTATCCTGTCCATAACCAGGAGGAATCTGGCCCAGTAATGATGTACTATTTCAGCGGGCTCTTGCCGGATTCGGGATAGATCGCTTGTGTTTGGGTGGGCGGGTGGAGTTAACTTCAGAACCCCGTCCAGTCTAAGACTCAAGGGCCGGAAAGTTTCCGAACTTGGAAGCTTGGGTTGCTGGATGTTATCCAATGAATCCCGCCGCCTGCGACTTTAGGTTCGTGGCTTGATCGGCGCCCGCCCCTCCGCGGGAATCCGCATGGAGGGTCGGGAATTCGGACATAGCTTGTCCTTAATGTAGAAGAAGAGTCACTGCAGTTGTTCCTCCACCACAAAGAACGTGGTGGGTAGCCCGAAGAGTTGATCTCTCGATCGGTTTTAGGCCCGATCCGATCATAGTCTATAGCGACTCCTGTATATATGGCGCGATCCAAGAGCTCGTTATGAAGAGAGCTCCTTCGATCTAGCTGCTCGGCGAAGTTCCGAGTTGACATGAAGATTGCTTTTGATGACCCGAGAGGTCATCGCCGCGGGCGGCCGAACAGCGGTCATAAGAAACCGCTTAGCAGATAGTTTGGCCGATGGCCAAAGCTCCTTTAGCGACGGTGCCGCCTTTTAAAGACGGACGAGGCATCCTTCCCGATGGCGGCGGCACGAGGAACTCTCAATGAAAGCACCAATGTCGATGTCAAACCGCGGATCTCGGTAGGGGGTCCCGAACTGTGTGTCTAGGCGGATGGTAACAGGAGACAAGGGACACGATGTTTTTACCTGTGTTCGGGCCCTCACGGTGGAGGTAAAACCCTACTCCTGCTTGATTGATATTGATGATATGGGTAGTACAAGAGTAGATCTACCACGAGATCAAGGAGGCTAAACCCTAGAAGCTAGCCTATGGTATGATTGTTGTTCGTCCCCACGGACTAAAACCCTCTGGTTTATATAGACACCGGAGAGGGCTAGGGTTACACAGAGTCGGCCATAATGGTAGGAGATCTACATATCCGTATTGCCAAGCTTGCCTTCCATGCTGTGGAGAGTCCCATCCGGACACGGGACGAAGTCTTCAATGTTGTATCTTCATAGTCTTGGAGTCCGGCCAATGATGATAGTTCGGCTATCCGGACACCCCCTAGTCCAGGACTCCCTCACCCACCTCTGCTGCCACGGACATGGACATTGACAAGGCACCAGGAGACGAAGAGGCCACCTCACGAGCTGGTAAGTTCGTTCAACCAAGTTCTGTTTAGTCGAGTGGGTGGTCAATTGACTGAAAATTTGATACTTCTCTTCTAATGTTGCTCCGCAAGACATCGTTGTGCTTCATGATGACGAAGAAGAAGAAGTGCCTCTACAGGAGAGGAGGAAGTAGAGTGGAGTTTCAAGCAGGAGGAAGCTTGAAGTCCAAGTCCCTTAGTAGACGCCAGCGCCTGAGGCGATAGTTCGGACCAACGTCACATTCGCTAACCCGTTGACGACTGATCGTTCGTCGGGGTCGACTGCGCAGACACCTGCTGCACCAATGCAACTCCACTCATCCGACCCGACAACTACTTTGACCCCTCCAGAGCCATCCCTCTTTACTACATATCAAACTCTAGACGACTCGCCGGGTGCCGCTAGGGAAGCTCTTCGTCAGGCGAATCTTGTCATGGAGCAGGTGAAAGTGATGCATGAATCCAGTCAGATAGCTTACAACGCCAGCACTGCCCTTCAGACCAATGTTCAGGTCAGCAAAATTCCGACTGAACTCTTGAATGTTTCTTTATATCTGATCACCCACTGGGTGTTCCTTTGTTTAGAACTTAGGAAATCTTCAATTCTGCACTTTTCGAATCAGTGGGGGCACGTCGAGTGCACCAACTGGGTGTAGTCCCCGAGACCACGGTCGGCTGCTGGCAGTAGACTGAGGTCTGATGATGTATCTCTGTCTCTTTTTTTTGAACTCATGTTGAGTATTGATCTGATCCAGTGGGGGCACGCTAAGTGCACCCACTGGGTGTAGTCCCCGAGACTACTGTTGAATATTTGATTCGGCAGTAGTCTTATAGTAATTCTTTTCCTTCGTTGTTGCTTGTATCTGTTGACTGTCATGTCTGTCTTTCTGGCTGCAGAGGTCTTGTGATCTTGGAACTCGGCTCACCGAGTTAAAGAAGAAGCATATCAGCGTTGAACTTGACCTCGAACTTGCGAAGAAGAATCTGAAGACTGCCCAACAAGAAACGGCCATCATGGGAGGTGATCACTTGACCATTTTGTCTGTTTTGTAGCTTCACACTTCGCACTGTTTTTTCTTTCAGACTCTTTGGTCCGAGTGCACTGCAAGGAGGCTAAGTAAGACAAACTGGCAGCTCTCAAAGTGGCAAACACTAAGAAGCACTCCTTCCAGGACTTCATGGACACCTTCCTTGAGGCAGCCACTCGCATCGCCGACAGTATCGACCTCGACATACCAGCGACCCGCCATCCTTCTCCGCCGAGTGATTAAAAAACATTATGCCTCACTTTTATTTGCCTCGGAATGTCGAGTGATTTTGTAACCGTTAAAACTCCTACGGGCTTGATGCCCGAGCACTTTATTCCGCGGTTAAGAAACTTTGGATTTATCATCTCATGTATTGCGTCTGTCTTTCAACGAAATTCATTTTTCTCTCGAATTGTTGTCTGTTTGCTTGATGCAGCTTCTGGAGAAGAATGGCCAGTCGACCGATCGGGCGATCCTTGAGCAACATTGATCAGCTCATCAGCAAGGCATTCAGCAATGGTCTTGACGTTCCAGTCGACCGATCGGGCGATCCTTGAGTAGCATTGATCAGCTCATTAGCAAGGCACTCAGCAATGGTGTTGACGTTCCAGTCGACCGATCGGGTGATCCTTGAGTAGCATTGACTAACTCAACAGCAAGGTACTCAGCAATGGTATTGACGTTCCTGTCAACCAATTGGGTGATCCTTGAGAAGCATTGATTACCTCATCAGCAAGGCACTCAGCAATGGTCTTGTCCAGTCGACCGATCGGGTGATCCTTGAGTAGCATTGATCAGCTCATCAGCAAGGTACTCAGCAATGGTCTTGACGTTCCTATCAACCGATTGGGTGATCCTTGAGTAGCATTGATCCGCTCATCAGCAAGGTACTCAGCAATGGTCTTGACATTCCTGTCAACCACCCGGTAAGGTTTTTCAAACTTAGGCGAGCACTCGGCTACAGCTAAGCCTCCGAGTGGGAGGATTGCTCACCACTCGGTAGGATTTTTCAAACTTAGGCGAGCACTGGGCTGCAGCTAAGCCCCCGAGCAGGAGGGTTGCTTGCCACTCGGTAGGATTTTTCAAACTTAGCCGAGCACTGGGCTGCAGCTAAGCCTCCGAGTGGGAGGGTTGCTCACCACTCGGTAGGATTTTTCAAACTCAAAGTAGTCTTGGATCAAGCTAAGCCCCCGAGTGGGAGGGTTGCTCACCACTCGGTAAGATTTTTCAAACTTAGGCGAGCACTGGGCTGCAGCTAAGCCTCCGAGTGGGAGGGTTGCTCACCACTCGGTAGGATTTTTCAAACTTAGGCGAGTAGTGGGCTGCAGCTAAGCCCCCGAGCGGGAGGGTTGCTCGCCACTCGGTAGGATTTTTCAAACTTAGGCGAGCACTGGGCTGCAGCTAAGCCTCCGAGTGGGAGGGTTGCTCACCACTCGGTAGGATTTTTCAAACTTAGGCGAGTACGGGACTGCAGCTAAGCCCCCGAGTGGGAGGGTTGCTCACCACTCGATAGGATTTTTCAAACTTAGGCGAGTACGGGACTGCAGCTAAGCCCTCGAGTGGGAGGGTTGCTCACCACTCTGTAGGGTTTTTCAAACTTAGGCGAGTACGGAAGTGCAGCTAAGCCCCCGATTGGGAGGGTTGCTCACCACTCGTGGGGATTTTTCAAACTTAGGCGAGTACATGACTGCAGCTAATCCCTTGAGTGGGAGGGTTGCTCACCACTCGGTTGGATTTTTCAAACTTAGGCGAGCACTGGGCTGCAGCTAAGCCCCTGAGTGGGAGGCAGACTCATCACTCGGTAGGGTTTTTATCACTTAGGCGAGCACGGGGCTGCAGCTAAGCCCCCGGGTGAGAGGTAGACCCATCACTCGGTAGGATTTTCATCACTTAGGCGAGCACTAGGCTGCAGCTAAGCCCCGGAGTGAGAGGCAGACTCATCACTCGGTAGGATTTTTATCTATTAGGCGAGCACTGGGCTGCAGCTAAGCCCCCGAGTGAGAGGCAGACTCATCACTCGGTATGATTTTTATCACTTAGGCGAGCACTGGGCTGCAGCTAAGCCCCGAACCGAGAGGCGACTCATCACCCCAGAGGATTTTTATCACTTAGGCGAGCACTGGCTGCAGCTAAGCCCCGAGTGAGAGGCAGACTCATCACTCGGTAGGATTTTTATCACTTAGGCGAGCTATGGGCTGCAGCTAAGCCCCCGAGTGAGAGGCAGACTCATCACTCGGTAGGATTTTTATCACTTCGTCTTAGGCGAAATAGATTCGCAGCTAAGGTAATACGTACAAAAGAAATAAACAACAAACATTCGGAAGAAGTAAATTATGTCTTTTGATAGCCAAACTAAAAGGTATTTCTTATTACATCTCATCAGTCTAGATATTTAGGAATAGAAAGGGCGGAGCAGATCCGCATTCCAGGCGCGTGGCTCATATTTATTATGTTCGACGTTGAAGAGACGGTATGCTCCGTTGTGGAGCACCTTGGTGATAACGAAAGTGCCTTCCCAAGCAGGAGCGAGCTTGTGAGGTCTCTGTTGGTCCACTCGAAGAACCAGGTCTCCTTCTTGAAATGCCCGACCTCTCATGTTTCTAGCATGAAATCGACACAAGTCTTGCTGATAAATGGTCGACCGGATCAAGGCCATCTCTCTTTCTTCTTCTAGGAGATCGACTGCATCTTGCCGAGCTTGTTCTGCTTCTTCTTCTGCGAAGAGTTCGACTTGAGGTGCATTGTGGAGTAAATCACTGGGGAGCACAGCTTTAGCTCCTTAGACTAAGAAGAATGGAGTCCTTCTAGTCGACCAGTTAGGGGTTGTCCTTGATAACCCACAAGTATAGGGGATCGCAACAACTTTTGAGGGTAGAGTATTCAACCCAAATTTATTGATTCGACTTAAGGGGAGCCAAACAATATTCTTGAGTATTAGCAGTTGAGTTGTCAATTCAACCACACCTGGATAACTTAGTATCTACAGCAAAGTGTTTAGTAGCAAAAGTGGTATGATAATAATAGTAACGGTAGCAAAAGTAAAGACAAATGTTTTGGGGTTTTTGTAATAGTTGTAACAGTAGCAACAGAAAAGTAAATAAGCGAAGAACAATATATGAAAAGCTCGTAGGCAATGGATCGGTGATGGATAATTATGCCGGATGTGATTCCTCATGCAATAGTTATAACATAGGGTGATATAGAACTAGCTTCAATTCATCAATGTAATGTAGGCTTGTATTCCGTAAATAGTCATACGTGCTTATGGAAAAGAACTTGTATGACATCTTTTCTCCTACCCTCCCGTTGAAGCGGGGTCCTAGCGGAAACTAAGGGATATTTAGGCCTCCTTTTAATAGAGAACCGGAACAAAGCATTAGCACATAGTGAATACATGAACTCCTCAAACTACGGTCATCACCGAGAAGTATCCCGATTATTGTCACTTCGGGGTTGTTGGATCATAACACATAATAGGTGACTATAGACTTGCAAGATCGGATCAAGAACACACATATATTCATGAAAAAACATAATAGGTTCAGATCTGAAATCATGGCACTCGGGCCCTAGTGACAAGCATTAAGCATAGCAAAGTCATAGCAACATCAATCTCAGAACATAGTGGATACTAGGGATCAAACCCTAACAAAACTAACTTGATTACATGGTAAATCTCATCCAACCCATCACCGTCCAGCAAACCTACGATGCAATTACTCACGCACGGCGGTGAGCATCATGAAATTGGTGATGGAGGATGGTTGATGATGATGACGGCGACGAATCCCCCTCTCCGGAGCCCCGAACGGACTCCAGATCAGCCTCCCGAGAGAGATTAGGGCTTGGCGGCGGCTTCGGTCGTGAAACGCGATGAAACTTTCTCTCGATTTTTTCTCCCGAGACGGAATATATGGAGTTGGAGTTGAGGTCGGAGGAGGTCCAGGGGGCCCACGAGATAGGAGGCTGCGCCCTAGGGGGCGCCTTGTCTCGTGGACAGGTCTGGACCCCGGCATTAATTCTTTCGCCAAAAATTTTATTAATTCCAAAAGTGCCTCTGTGGATTTCGTGACATTCCGAGAACTTTTCTTTTCTACACATAAAACAACATCATGGCAGTTCTGCTAAAACAAAGGTCAATCTGGTTAGTTTCATTCAAATCATGCAAGTTAGAGTCCAAAACAAGGGCAAAAGTGTTTGGAAAAGTAGATACGTTGGAGACGTATCAACTCCCCCAAGCTTAAACCTTTGCTTGTCCTCAAGCAATTTAGTTGATAAACTGAAAGTGATAAAGAAAAACTTTTACAAACTCTATTTGCTCTTGTTGTTGTAACATAAAAAGCCAGCATTCAAGTTTCAGCAAATATTACGAACTAACCATACTCACAATAACACATAGGTCTCACAATTACTCATATCAATAACATAATCAGCTAGCGAGCCATAATAATAAAACTTGGATGACAACACTTTCTCAAAATAATCATAACATGATATAACAAAATTGTATCTTGCTAGCCCTTTCTGAGACCGCAAAACATAAATGCATAGCACCTCTAAAGATCAAGGACTGACTAAACATTGCAATTCATGGTAAAATAGATCCAGTCAAGTCATACCCAATATAAACCAATAATAATGAATGCAAATGACAGTGTGCTCTCCAGCGGATGCTTTTAATAAGAAGGATGATGAATCAACATAAAAGTAAATAGATGGGCCCTTTGCAGAGGGAAGCAGGGATTTGTAGAGGTGCCAGAGCTCGATTTTAAAATAGAGATTGAATAACATTTTGAGCGGCATACTTTTGCTATCAACGCAACAACTATGAGATGGCTGTATCTTCCATACTACATGCATTATAGGCAGTTCCCAAACAGAATGGTAAAGGTTTATACTCCCCCAACCACCAACAAGCATCAATCCATGGCTTGCTCGAAACAACGAGTGCCTCCAACATACAACAGCCCTGGGGGAGTTTTGTTTAATTATTTTGATTTGCTTTGATCTTTTTGGATCATGGGACTGGGCATCCCGGTTACCGGCCCTTTCTCGTGAATGAGGAGAGGAGTCCACTCCTCTTGAGAATAACCCACCTAGTATGGAAGATATAGGCAGCCCTAGTTGAAACATGAGCTACTCGAGCATACAAAATAGAATTTCATTTGAAGGTTTGGAGTTTGGCACATACAAATTTACTTGGAACGGCAGGTAAATACCGCATATAGGTAGGTATAGTGGACTCATAAGGAACAACCTTGGGGTTTAAGGAGTTTGGATGCACAAGCAGTATTCCCGCTTAGTACAGGTGAAGGCTAGCAAAACACTGGGAAGCGACCAACTGAGAGAGTGACAACAGTCGTAAACATGCATTAAAATTAATTCACACCGAGTACAAGCATGAGTAGGATATAATATACCATGAACATAAATATCGTGAAGGCTATGTTGATTTGTTTCAACTACATGCGTGAACATGTGCCAAGTCGAGTCACTCAATTCATTCAAAGGAGGATACCATCCCCTCATATCACATCATAATCATTCTAATAGCATGTTGGCACGCAAGGTAAACCATTATAACTCATAGCTAATCAAGCATGGCACAAGTAACTATAATCTCTAAATGTCATTGCAAATATGTTTACTTCATAATAGCTAACTCGGGAACGATGAACTCATCATATTTACAAAAACAAGAGAGGTCGAGTTCATACCAGCTTTTCTCATCCCAATAAGTCCATCATATATCGTCATTATTGCCTTTCACTTGCACGACCAAACGATGTGTATAATAATAAGAGTGTGCGTGCATTGGACTAAGCTGGAATCTGCAAGCATTCAACTCAAGAGAGAAGACAAATAATATGGGCCCTGAATTAAATAAACAATCATGCATATAAGAGCCACTAAGCATTTTCAATATAGTCTTCTCGACCCCCAAAAGAAAGAAAAGAAAATAAAACTATTTACACGGGAAAGCTCCCAACAAGTAAAAAGAAGAACTAGAAATCTTTTTGGGTTTTCATTTTAATTTCTACCACAAGCATGGAAATTAAACTAACTATTTTTTTGGTTTTTTCTTAAGGTTTATCAAACACACAAGAAGAAAACTAGAAAAAGAAATTTAAACTAACATGGATAATACAATGAAAGAGTATGAGCACCGACGACTAGTGTGTGAACATGAATGTAAATTTGGTGAGAAATACGTACTCCCCCAAGCTTAGGCTTTTGGCCTAAGTTGGTCTAATACCAAGGATTGCCGCTACTCTCCCCGGTGTAGTGGGAGGTGTAATCAGGATACCACTGGCTGATCATCTCCGGATCCCACTGGACTGATGATGCACGATAAGGGTCCAGCTCAGGTTCCGGCTCGGGTTCCGGTTCTGGAGTAAAAGCTTGAGCTCGGTGATTGTTCACCGCTTTCGGTGTGACAAGACGATTTTCTGCAAGCAAATCAAACAATAGAGGTGCAGGCAAAATAATAATATCAATGTCTTTCTTATTAAATCTAAGTTTATACAAGAGCATCTTCTCTTCGTTGTCAACAATAAACTTGTGTGCTACCATGCTCTTGTAATCTAAAATGTGAGGAGGTAATTTTGTCTCCTCCTCCTCATGGTGCCTAATGGGTATCTGAAAATGTTTAGCAAGACGTGCAGCATAGATACCTGCAAATATGGGGCCTTTTATGCGATTCTGGCTAGCTGCTTAGCAATGACGGCACCCATACTAAAAGTATTGTCTCCTAGCAAAGCATGTTGAAGAATAATAATATCTGGAACGCTCAAATTTCCACTATTTCCACGACCAATCAAGCATCTACTAGCAAATATGGCAAAGTAGCGTAAAACAGGAAAGTGTATGCTAGAAACCTTCGCCTCGGAGCCCTTCTTTGGCTCCTCTACATCGATAGTATTAACAAAGCCACCCACATCTTCACGATGGGGTTCATCTAATTCTCCCTCATAAGGTATCCTAAATACCGCGCAAAAATGACATAAAGACATTTCTTTGAATTCATCATATAAATGAAATGATACTGAAGGCGGTGACTTCTTAGGATAATAATAAAAGTTTTGCACGAAAGTATTGGTGAGTAAGAGATAATGATCGATTCGGTCGTTCATGAAACCGGTAAGGCCTGCAGTCTCGATTAAAGCATAAAAGTCTTCATGAATTCCGGCATCTTTCAAGAAATCCTCACATGGCCATTAGCATGACCGTACTTCCGCTAAGCGAGGAAGATTATACTTGGCTTTTTCCTTCTCTTTGGCTTGTTTTCCCTGAGAGCTTTGGCTTGAAGAGCCTTTAAAAAGCCCCCTTAACATTTTCTGAAAATTTCTGAAATTTTAGTAACTTCAAAATAAAAGTGAATAAAACTAAACAAGATTAATAGCAACTACTCCGACAAGTGCCTAGAGCCTATATCATGCATTGGAATTGCTTGGGACCTAAAAAATTTAACATGCAAGCCCAAGAACATGGTCACCTATGCAGCAAAAACTTGCAATGAATAAAGCACTAGAACAAAAACTAATTGGACCAAATGAGGAGTCACATACCAAGCAACAATCTCCCAAAGCAGTTTTGCGAATGGAGCTTTGAGCTAAGAGATCAAAAATCGCAGCAAAACGAGCTAGAACTCGTGCTTAAGCTGGATGGGGATTTTTTTGGGTAGAAGATGAAGTGTGTGGGTGCTGGCATAAGTCGAGGGGAGCCACTAGGAGCCCACGAGACAGGGGGGCGCCCTCCTCTCTCATGGCCTGGTGCTTGCCCCTCCTACAGTGTTTTCAGTGCCTAAAATCCTCAAATATTCTAGAAAAAATCATACTAAATTTGCAGGGCATTTGGAGCACTTTTATTTTCGGACTATTTTTTAATGCACGAATAATTCAGAAAATAGACGGATAATACTATTTTTGCTTTATTTATTCTAAAAAACAGAAAGTAAAAAAGAGGGTACAGAAGGTTGTGCCTTCTAGTTTCATCCATCTCGGGATCATCACAAGGAATCCACTAACAAGGTTGATCAAGTCTTGTTAACAAACTCATTCCGAATAACACGGAACCGGAGAAATTTTGAATAACACTAAGTTACCTCAACGGGGATATGAAAATCCCCAACAATAAGAATATCATACTTTTTCTTGACAGTAGGGAGAGGAAATTCAAAGCCTCCAAAAATGATAGTTGGAACTTTTTCAATAGAATTGATGCTATGAACTTGAGATTGTTTCCTCGGAAAGTGTACCGTATGCTCATTGCCATTAACATGAAAAGTGACATTGCCTTTGTTGCAATCAATAACAGCCCCTGCAGTATTAAGAAAAGGTCTACCAAGGATAATAGACATACTATCGTCCTCGGGAATATCAAGAATAATAAAGTCCGTTAAGATAGTGACATTTGCAACCACAACAGCACATCCTCACAAATACCGGCATGTGTATAGCAGCTTGATTTATCGGCCATTTGCAAAGATATTTTAGTAGGTGTCAACTTATTCAATTCAAGTCTACGATATAAAGAGAGAGGCATAACACTAACACCGGCTCCAAGATCACATAAAGCAGTTCTAACATGATTTCTTTTAATAGAGCATGGTATAGTTGGTACACCCGGATCTCCAAGTTTCTTTGGTATTCCACCTTTAAAAGTGTAATTAGCAAGCATGGTGGAAATTTCAGCTTTTGGTATCTTTCTTTTATTTGTGATGATATCCTTCATATACTTAGCATAAGGATTTACTTTAAGCATATCAGTTAGGGAAAATTTTGTTTTTGCCACTCTAGATTTTGCCAATTTTCCTTATGCCACTCTAAAATTTGACATTTCACTTTTGCCACTCTTAGTTTTTGACAATTATCACAATTGCCATTCCGGTGGCAAAAGCAAAATTTTCAGAGTGGCAATTGTGATGATTTTCAAAGGGATATTTAAATTAGTGCCCCTGGTTCCTTAGTTGTGCTCACTTTTCCCCACGCTCCAAATGTTTGCTCACTTTTCCCCTCTTCCTTAGCTGAAACTCTCACAAATGCTCATAGCGGGCGTTTGCCGCCTTGAACGCCCATCGACCGTTAATTGTCGACGAGTGGGGCCGAGTCTTCGTCGATCGTTGCTTGCCGACGGGTGGGACCGCAAGGAGACACGATTGGGCAGCTTTGTCCGAATCAAACAGATCTAGACAGCCAAGATCGCACCGCCGCCGCCTCCCTCCGCCGGTGTCGTTCGCGTCCCGCTGTTGTTTCCTCCACCCTATGCCCTTTTCCGTTCGTCAAGAACGCCAAGATCTCCGCCGATATAGCCCACCTCCCCATCCGGGATTACATAGCGATGTTGAGGAGGACGCCTGGAATGCAATCGATCGTGGAGAGGATTGGGTTGAATCATGCAGATAATTCATGGATTAAACACAGGTAAGCATTGTTTCCTCTCGAATTGACGTTGTAAATCGATTGTAGGTCAGATTTGACTTCGCTTGCTTGAATCGCTCAATTTGTGCTCGATTTTACCCAGCTAATCAAGCCTTTTGTTTCTTCCCCAACAAAACAGGATTGATCCCGCTGGCTTTCCTATTTGGCGATTAGAATGGAAACTAGTGTGCTGCGTGGTACTAAACCGCATTTGATTTCATCATTTTTCTATCCCAAAGTGGTAGAAACCAGCATATCTTTCAAAGATTTGCGAGCTGAGCTCCGAAACACCTATCCCTGGAGTGATGTCGATGTTGTTGAACTGAATTACTTCAGCAGTGACGAGCAAAGATTTCTCCCACTAACTTGCGGCGATCATATGCCATTGATTTTGCTGGGATTGCTGGCTGCCAATTCGTAAACTCCAAATCGATGTGCTTCACCCACGCCGCAGAAGCAGGCGAAGGGAAGGGAGTTCGACATCATCCGTCTGCTAATAGCCAGACACCCCGCACTCCTTGTAGGTCGACACCAAGTAAAGCAAGTGGTTCATGGAGCCACAACATGCCCGCTGCCAATTCGGTTTCGATTCACCGCCGCTTCTCGTGTACCTTCGCAGTTGGTGTAGAAGAAGATGCAGAACCTGACGAGGCAGGCCTACAAATGATGATGAAGACGAGATGATGTTTCCTGAACTGGTCGATGTAGCCAGTCAGCAAGCAGTGGATGACGAATATATGGAGGATCCCATCAGCCAAGCTAGGTTTGATGACACTGACGATGAAGAGAAGGTGGAGAACATGGACAGCTTAATCGAGGATGAATACGATGGTGATGACATGCCAACAATTGAGTGGACAGAGAAAAACTCGAAGCATCAGAGGTACCATTTTCCAATCAATGGTGGACTGTCGGAATGCAGTGACAACATGGTGCATTATATCTGAAAACACCTATAAGATCAAAAGGAGTGAGCCAGCAAGGTTCACAGTTTTTTGTCCATATCCTAGGTGTAGGTGGAAGTTGCATGCATCTCGTATGAGAAAGAGCAAATATATTCAGGTAATCCAAGTTTAGTTAGTAATTTAGTTTCAGATCGTTGATTAAGGTTTCTTAACTGTTCTTTACCCTTTTATTTTGTTTCAGATAAAGAAAACGCACACAAGCACACTTGTCCACCGAGGGGAGGAGGAAGGCCAAAACCAAGCTAGCAAAAACTAGGTGGGTGGCGATGCTATATTGGATTGGCTGAGAGAAGAACACGGACTTGGTCCAACAAAGACTCCATGGGAAGCTTTTTGAGAAGTACAAGATAGAAATTCCTTACATGAGAATTTTCAATGCTAGGGAAAAGGCTCTTGACAGAATTAATGGTCAATGGAATGACAGTTTTCAGCTGCTTTACACTTTCAAATCAAAAGTGGAGATGGCATGTCCAGGGAGTGTTGTGGAGATTGACAAGCATACAGTTCCATTCAAAATAAAAAGGAAGTCATTTCAGAAGGAGTGCTTTAGAAGGGCTTTTGTTTGTTTCAAGGCTTGCTGGCAGGGGTTACTAGATGGTTGCAGGCCCTATTTGGCTGTAGATGCTACACATTTGACTGGAAGATGGAGAGGACAGCTAGTAGCAGCTTCTGTAGTTGATGGACACAACTGCTATTCGATTGCATTTGGTGTGGTGGAGGCAGAGTGCGAGGAAAGTTGGGTCTGGTTTACTGCAAAGATTCAAGAACATTATAGGCACACCCCTGTGTTTAGCTATACACACAGATGCTTGCAAGGGTTTAGAGAGTGGAGTGGAAATTGTATTCCCGGAGTGGAGCATAGGGAATGTATGCGACACCTAGCGATAATTTCAAAAAGAAGTTCAAAGGTAAAGTTTATGATGAGAACTTATGTCCAAAGATCATACACATGCAGCAAAAGGAAGCATGAACACCATTTGAGAGTGTTGTATGCTCAAAATCCTCTTGTGAAGGAGTACATGGATGCACATCATGGCAAGGTGTGGTCAAGAAGCAAATTCAACGAAATCAGCAAAGTAGATTATGTGACCAAGAACCTTGCGAATGCTTCAATTCAAAGTTCAAGTCGGTGAAAGGGCTCTTGTTGTGGCAAGCATTTGACAAGATGAGGCAAATGATCATGATAAAGATGGCTCTTCGCAAAAGAATTGCGTAAACACAATATGTTGGTCATCAAATGCTCCCATCATCGATTAAGGCATTGCACTTGAAGGCAAGAGGATCAAGATGAAATGTATTCGATCTGGTACATATGAGGGAGAGGTTACCTATACTGACACTAAAAATAGGGTATGGAGGTATCCTGTGAACCTAAGTACTAGAGAATGTAGTTGTAGGCAATGGCAGATCCGTGGGAAGCCATGCATACATGCCCTACATTTGATGACCGTTATCGGGGGTGCAGATGGTGAAGTTGATCAATATTGCTCTGAGTATTTCTCTGTTGCCAAATTTATGGCTGCTTATGCTGACAATGTGCCTGCACTATTGGGGAAAGATCAATGGAACATAGTAGATCCAGGGTTCAAACTCCACGCTCCTGTCATTACTAGACCACCAGGAAGACCAAGGAACTAGAGGATTAGAGCAGGTGAGGAGGGTCGTCTACCAAAGAAGCATGCTTGCAAAAAATGTGGAGTTCTGGGGCATATTGCTAGGCTTTGTACCAATGCAGTGGATGCATCATTTGGAGAGGAGGAAAGATGGACAGCAGCCAATGCTGAGGATAATGCAGCAGCAATGGAGACCAAGATGCGATGGAGAATGCTGGCGGCAATTGAAGCAATGGAGAATGCAACGACAAATGAAGCAATGGAGAATGCAGCGAGAAATGAAGCATCTTGGTATGTGTTTGCACCCTTTGTATAATGCATCTACCCTTTTGTTTGCATTTGTTCTCTTTTTGCCTATGGCTTATATTTTATTTACCACTCTAGGGAGAAAAGGCCAAGAGATGAAGAAGGTAAGATTTTGAAACCATGGCCTTTGATGGTTTTGAATCTATAAGAGAGGAAGAGGAGGGCGAATTATTCCAATTGTGCCTTTAAAGATTATTGAACCCATAGATGACCGTCAAATGGTCGTCAAGTGCTCTCGGAAAGTGCAACTACTCCATCAAGACCTCCACGAGGAAAACCCCAAGTAAAGCCCAAGATCAAAAGGAACAAGAGTCTGAAAGAAAAGAGCATCTCAACTAGGGAAACTAGGAGCAAGACGGTGAAGCCAGCTGCAAACACAAGGAGCAAGTCGAAAATTTGAATTAAGTTGTTGGCAAATGTATCTGTTGTCAATTTGAGGGCGAGTGGATCGCTTAAAACTTGGTAGATTTGTATTAAGATGTTGGCATCTTAAAACTTGGTAGATTTGAGCTACTGTGAAAACTTATCAGTTGTAATAATGTTGCTTCTACTTTGGTTTCTTATTTGAGTCAGAATTCAAATTTCCATCAAAATTTGAATTTAAATCAATATTTGAATTTGGGACAAAATTTGGATCCGAGTCAAAGTTGAAGTTGAACATTGGAGGTTCATTGCTCGTGCGGTGTATTTGATCGAGCATTTGAAGTCCAATATTCGAGGTGAACAATTCAAATGAGAAATGTGCTAGAAACGAGCTCGAAAGCTAGGGTAAACAGCCCTATTTGAAATCAAGTTTTCTTGACCTAGCCTAAATGAGGCATATATATTTTTATTAACACTTGTTCCATATATATAGGGTAAAAACGAAGTCTCACTATTTATTGATTAATATTCATATTACTACATTTTTTGAAAAATATGCTTTTATTTCAAAACCGTCAAATAACACGCTTTAGATATGAAAATGAAAAGTAAGTTCAGATCCTTCTTACTCACTCCAAAATGAAGCTATGGAGATTTTCTGATTTTTTAATTATTTTGAAAAAAATTCAAACCCTTAACCCTCTCTCCTATTCTACTTAACTCGAAAATGTTCATAGGTGATAGCTCATTTGTGTGAAGACTTTTTCATGAAAAAGGCCTACACCAAGTTTATATTTTTTCTCATAACCTTGTCACATATGACGGCTATGTGCGCAAGAATTACAACATTTTGAATTTTTTTGAATTTTTTAAAAACATTTGAACTTGATTTGACATATCACTTCAAAAATGATTTTTCAAAAACGCCCTATACCGAAGTTTATATTTTTTATGGTAACTAGGTCTCATAAACGGATTTAACCACGTTTGTTTTATATTCTTGCGATTTTTTCTAATTTAGTTATGGCCATTTGAAATCTGGTCAAACCCTAATAACCCCGTTGACTCGCTCATAACCCCGCAGAAATGCTCCAAACCCTAGCGTCGAACGTGCGCCATCGGATCCTACCAAGCGTCAAACACCACCCGTCAGATGTAGGGTAGGCATGCGCGATCCGCATGATCCATCCTGATTGGCTACTGCACTGTCCTTCTCGGGTTTTCTACGATCTGCCCCACTTTACATATGAAATTGTATTTTTCGCACATGACCACCACATGTCAGTGTTAAGAGTTGGTTCAAATATTCAAACCGCAAAATACAATGTGGCAAATCGTCAATATAGCTTCCCCTTCTCCTCTTCTCCATCTGACAGACAAAGGCATCGAGCAGATTGAGCAATTCCTCTGTTTCTTTCCCCATCTTCTCGTTCTTCTTCCTCTCGAGCAACTCCTCTGTTTCTTCCTCTCGGGCGATATGTCGACCTCCTCGTCAGCCCCCCATTCCACGTGGCCGGTGTATGGTCCAATGCCGATGACTAGATGCCCTGACTGCCCACGGACTGCGCCACTGAAGCGATTGACTTCGAAGGAGGAGAAGAATGGGAACTTTGGGCGCGAGTTCGTCAAATGCGAGAGCAAGCCGGAGGGGCAGGTTAGATCTGAGTTTTCCTCGCATCCTTTATCTCTAATTTCTCAAAAAATCTGTCGGATTTGAATTTAGGATACATGATTTCGTTTTCAGATCATGAAGAAATGCCACCATTTCGAGTGGATGGATGATTACATCCAGAGGCTTCAAGGGTCGGGCTTGCTGGATTCGAGGGGGAATGCAATCCAAGAGTCCAATATGCCCCATGATAGTGCTGCTCCGGCAGCAGCAGCGCGTCCGGAATACCCGACGGCGTTCGAACTGAAGACGGAATTGAAGAAGATGAACAAGAACTTCAAGGAGCTTATTGAGTTGAAGAAGCAATCCAATCTGATAGCTTTAGGAATACTTGCTCTAGGAATTTTTTACTTGATGGCCATCTCTCGTTAGAGATGTTTGTCTACTGTTTAGTGCAACTGTTGATCTCTGAATGCAACTCTGTTTAGTGCAACTGCCGATCTCTGAATGTATGTAGTTTATCGTTATGTTTCGACACTTTTAGTTTCGCAGAAGACAACTACCAGCTCAAATGATAGGATTATTTTGTTAGCTAATAACCTCGAGTGTTGGATCATACCCTAGCTCGCCGATGACAAAGAAGCGATGACTTGAGCAGCACAAGGGATATACATCAAGTTCATCTCTTCTCTCGCACTTGCCAAACTTTTGTCCTCGAGTTTGTCGATTACGCTAGAAAAAAAACCTAGTTCAAGGGCCCAAAGAGAATCAAGCTGCAATAGGCCCACAAAGGATAATGAGGCCCAGAAACAAGTGATGTTTTTTTTTGTTTAGGAATGATTGCTTTGTTCTTTCTTGTTTCTGATTGATTTTTTCATTAATTTGATTGCCCAATCTCTTCTATTTCATTGAGGAATTTTTTTGGCTTTCCTTTATGGGTCCCTTCACTTTTTTGATTTGATTTCTCTTCACCGTATTTGCTTTTGTTTTGCTTTCTCACAACCTGGCTTAGTTTGGCAGTGGAGTAATTTTAGAATCAAAGTATTTGCAAACATCGGTATTATTATGCCTAGCAAACCAATACTTCAGTATTGGAAAAAGAGGTCCAACCTTCTTTTTTATATACTTCAAAAATAGTGTAGTTTTCTAGATATTAAAGTATATAAAACTACACTTTTGACTAAAGCCAAACATCTCAAAGTATTTGATACTTCAATATTTTCGAAACCAAAGTATTCTTGGAATACCTAAAAATACTGAGCTCCCAAACCAAAGCCGTGTACAATATGTTCTTATTTTTAGAACGCATCTACAAACACATCATTTTTAGTTAGTTTGGTTAATTTTGCCCATGTCAATTAGCCGTGTCTAAACTTGGGACAAACAAAATACAAACATAACAAATCATTAATATAACACACATAACTTAACTTAGATAGAGTTGCTAGGGCAACACAAGTTCTTACATATAACACGGCACCAATACATATAACACATAACTTAACTTAGATAGATAGGGTAGCTAGCTAGGGCAACACACACACACCAAACTCACACTACATAGTAGTAGGGTAGCTAGGGCAACACCGCCATGTCTTCATCGTCGTCTTCACCTTAACCGTCGGCTTCACCGTCTTAAATGCCGCCGGCTTCAGATACTCTCCTCCTCAAGGCCGTTGTCGCCGACGTAGTACGGAGGTGTGCATGCGGTTCTTGAGCGGGAAGACGCTCAAGTCGGTGAAGATGTTATAGGTCGTGAATGCGATGAACTCACACCCACACCAATACACCTTGTCGAAAGGGTAGTAGGCATCGAACTGTTGGTGAAGTGGACGACGAGCCCTACCACTTGAGTGTTGGCGTTGGGACGCTGCTCCACGAGGTTGAACATGGCGGCGAGCCGCACGGAGGTGGTGGAAGCCCGCACGGAGGAACCCCCGTGCAAGCTCAGTGCTTCCTCCTCCGGGAGAACGCCACACACGGAGGGATTCTCGACGACGATGTTGGCGGGGTACCGCCGTTCCGGCACGGTGGGCGGCGCTTGGAACGTCGGCCCATTGTACTGCATCTTGCTCGCTTCGCTGAGTGGAACAGCTTTGGCTTTTGGGGGAAGAAGAGAAGTTGGAGGCTATAACGCCCTCGATGCGGCTATATCTCCCACGTGTCGAAGCACGACTTAGAGGCATAACCGCATTTAAAGCAATGTCGCAAGTGAGGTAATCTTCACACAACCCATGTAATACATAAGGGAAAGAGATACATAGTTGGCTTACAATCGCCACTTCACACAATTACATGAATAAAGCATTACATCATCCAGATACAATCAAGGTCCGACTACGGAACCAAAATAAAAGAAGAACCCCAAATGCGACAAAGGTCCTCGATCGACCCCAACTGGGCTCCAGTACTGATCAACTAGAACGAAACAACACAAAGGGCAAGATCTTCATCGAGCTCCTCCTTGAGCTTGGTTGCGTCACCTGCTCGGTAACATCGGCACCTGCAAACTGGTTTTGGTAGTATCTGGTGAGCCATGGGGACTCAGCAATCTCGCACCCGCGAGATCAAGACTATTTAAGCTTATGGGTAAGGTAAAGGCATGAGGTGGAGCTGCAGCAAGCGACTAGCATAAATGGTGGCCAACATACGCAAATGAGAGCGAGAAGAGAAGGCAAAGCACGGTCGATAAAAGTATGATCAAGAAGTGATCCTATAGCAACCTACGTCAAGCATAACTCCAACATCAGTGTTCACTTCCGGACCACGGAAAGAGACCATCACGGTTACACACGCGGTTGATGTATTTTAATTAAGGTCAACTTCAGGTCTTCTACAACCGGACGTTAACAAATTCCCATCTGCCACATAACCGCGGGCACGGCTTTCGAAAGTTCAAATCCTGCAGGGTGTCCCAACTTAGCCCATGACAAGCTCTCACGGTCAACGGAGGAATAGACCTCCACCCAAGACACTCCGATCGACTCGGTATCCGGTACAACAAGACATTTCGACAGGTAAAACTAAACCAAAGAACACCGCCCGAATGTGCCGACAAATCCCGATAGGAGCTGCACATATCTCTTTCTCGTGGCACACTCAGATGAGACTAGCTACGAGTAAAACCAACCTCAAGTTTCCCGAGGTGGCCCCAGAGGAGCTCGGTTCGGACCAACACTCAGAGGAGCACCGCCCGGGGTTAAAATAAAGATGACCCTTGAGTCTGCAGAACCCAAGGGAAGGTGGTAGGTTGTCGGTGCAAATGGTAAAACCAATGTTGGGCATTTTGGAGGAGCTTTACTTAAGGCGAATCGTCAAGGGGTTCCCATAATAGCCCAACCGTAAGGAACGCAAAATCCGGGAACATAACACCGATATGACGGAAACTAGGGCGGCAAGAGTGGAACAAAACACTGCATAAGGCCGAGCCTTCCACCCTTTACCAAGTATATAGATGCATTAATTAAATAAGATATATTGTGATATCCCAACAAGTAAACATGTTCCAACAAGGAACAACATCTCCATGTTCCAACAAGGAACAAACTTCAATCTTCACCTACAACTAACAACGCTATAAGAGGGGCTGAGCAAAGCGGTAACATAGCCAAACAACGGTTTGCATAGGAAAGGTGTCAAAGGTTAGGGGTTTGGACATGGCAATTTGGGAGGCTGACAAGCAAATGGTAGGCATCGCAGCATTGGCATAGCAAAAGAGCGAGCAAACTAGCATAGCAAAGATAGAAGTGATTTCGAGGGTATGATCATCTTGCCTGCAAGGTTCTCAGAGTTGTCGAAGGCTTGATCCTCGAGGCGTTATCAACAGGTTCCTCGCTCACGCACTCGCCTCCGGCTCTACCCAAAGCAAGAACACAAGCAACGGAACCACAATCAAACA
Organism: Aegilops speltoides; assembly: GCA_021437245.1. Taxonomy (NCBI): domain Eukaryota; kingdom Viridiplantae; phylum Streptophyta; class Magnoliopsida; order Poales; family Poaceae; genus Aegilops; species Aegilops speltoides. The sequence goes on from CM038146.1 coordinate 179,518,760, forward strand.
AGGAACAATGCACAAGCAATATGATGCAATACATGACATGCTATGCGAGATGTGATATGCAATGCATATGTATGCTCCGGAAGGAAAATGATGAACTGGCATCAACTTGGCAAACCAAGTATGCCGCTGAAAGATGGGATGATTTGGCTGAAATCGATATAAAGATCACCGAATCGGATGCACGGTTTGCAAATGACAAGCAAAACAAGAATGATGCAAATCTGCGTTTAATGTACCAAGCTACTTAGCACGCAACAAGAAACTATGCTACAGCACCCCAACATACAAACAAAGCATATGGCAGCGATCTACAGGAGATGCTTAACAAAAGAGGAACACTGAGCTACGGCTAAATCACATCATAACATGTTCAAACAAGCATGGTGAAAGTGCTAAAAATATCAGGTTCACAGACTTAGTGAAAATCCTAGCATGCCAGAAATTAACATCAGGAAGGCATGTTTAGAGCAAGCAAACAACAAGCTACAGGAACTTATAATAGCAAAACAAGGCATGACATGATTCTACTCAAAGCATATATCAATAGTCCCTTACTGACCATAAGCCAAAAAGGACCTTAAGAAATGATGGCACCCATGTAAACATAGCAAGTTTTATTACAGATTTCAGACTTAGCAGAAAAACTGGGCATGGCAAAAACAGTTAACGAGTAGGCATGTTCGTGAGCTTGATGCACTCACTACAGAGCAATACATGGCATGGCAAGGCAACCAACAGTAATAAGGCATGATTATGAAGCTAAGCATGGCAAGAGCAAGGTCATAGCATACACGGATCAACTACAACGACCTCGTGAAAATTGAATCTCATGCAAACAATCTGCCAGGAAACATTTTCAAGCAAAAGTAGAGCACGAAAATGACATGCTAGACTACTCCATAAATACCAACAAAGACATGGATGGATAGAGCACATCCATATGTTCAAAACACCCTTACTGATCATGCTCAAAAAGGCCATAGATCTCTCTGTAACAACATGAACATATGGCATAAAAATAACAGCAGGACATGACTTAGTGAAATCACTAAGTTCCTGAAATCAGCAACATCATCATCCCTACTTTGCATGCTTGTTCTAGTCAACACATAACTCACAAAAATACATGGCAAACACCCCTGGAAAGATGGCATGGCAATGTTCAACTCACATGTAGGACTCAAGTTCATAGGGTGCACACATAAATCATGGCAAAAATGACAAAAGAGCTCGAACTAATAAGATTCTGAAACTAACGGTCTGAAGCCATCTTCCAACAGCATTTCGGGCATCAAGATGAGCTCAAATGAAAATGATGCAATGGAATAAAATGATGTACTCTTCGAGGCGAACAATTTGACATATTATACGCCCAAAACGGAGCCACGGGTGCGGAGATGTGATGGCATGAAAATGCACGAAAATTATCAGAAAACTGGGACTTAGACGAAAATATACCCTCCGGAAAGTCAACTCGGGATGGAGATATCCGGGACGCGGGGATCCCGTTTGCTTCAACTCCTGGTGGATCTCGTCCAACCTCGTGGATCTGGCTGGAGGAGCTCCGGCGAGACTCCGGCGAGGGCGCGGAGTGCCGGGGCCGGCGAGGCACGGCGGCACCGGCCGGGGAGGCGGGCGACGGCCGGCTGGGATGGAGGCGGCGAGGTCGGTGGCGATCCAGCGGCGATCGGGCGCGGGCGCGAGGGACGAAAAGCGGGCGGGCGGAGGGACGTGGCCGGGCGGCGGCGCGCGGCGGAAAGGCTGGGAGGGCGCTGGGCTACAATGATTGGCGGGGGGACAGTGCACGGCGCGCTCGGGAGCCGGGCGCGCGGGGATGGCGGAGGATGGCGGGCGGCGGTCGGCAGAGGCGGTGGAGGGCGGCGATATGCGCGCGCTGGCGTGGTGAGCTTCGGCGTGAGCAGTATGGCGAGAGGGACGGGAGGAGGCGGCGGCCGCGGGTTCGGGCGGACGCGCCACGTGGCAGCTCGGGATTCGGCGGCGCGGCGGCGGACGTGTCCGGCGCGGTGCGGACATGTCCGGCGCGCGCGGAGGGGAAAATATCTAGGGTTTCGGGGGATCATCCGTGAATTTCGGGGGAGGGGCTATATTTATAGGTAGAGGGAGCTAGGAGAGTCCAAATGAGGTGTGGTTTTCGGCCACGCGATCGTGATCGAACGACCGAGAGCATGGAGGGGAGTTAGATGGGTTTTGGGCCACTTTGGAAGGGGTGTTGGGCTGCAACAAAAGAGGGCTTTACGGTTACCCGGTTAACCGTTGGAGTACCAAACGACCTCCAAATGGCACGAAACTTGATAGGCGGTCTACCGGTGTTATACCAAGGCCGCTTGGCAAACCTCGGGCCATTCCGAGAAAGTTTAACACCCGCACACGAAAAGAGAGAAGAGGGGACGCCGGATGACATAGGAGCGCCGGATTGCAGAACGGACAATGGAGAAAAGGCTCGGATGCATGAGACGAACATGTATGCAAAATGAAATGCACATGATGACATGATAAAATGCAGATGATGACATGGCAAAGTGCAACACGCAAGCAAATGACATGGCAACGACGGTGAATAACTGGCGGACACCTGGCGCATCGGATCCGGGGTGTTACAGAGGCGCAGATAGATCTGTAGAAGAAGAGGCAATGAAGGGCAGTTTAAATAGCCGGGGGAGACGAAGTGGGTACACGCGCAACCGGCGTATATGGTGACTCAGTCCGTGCGTGAACCGATGCGATCATTAATTTGTGAACGTGAATTGATGCGAGCGTGATTTGCGTGCTCTGCGTTGGCGGCTGCTTGCCTCCCCCTTCTGCGTGCTCTGCATTGGCGGTTGCGTGCCTCCCATTCACGAGCGTGCGTGCAGCCTGCGGCGTGAACCGATGCCTCGACATATGGATGCGACCGTGCGTGCAGCCTGCCCCTTCTGCCACCGACACGTATGGCTGCGACGCGTGAAACAACGCTCCAAAGCGACTGAATCCACCGGCAACCATGTGGCACGGATCGATGCGTGCGTGTCGGCGTGCATGCATGCGATTAGTTCTAGGTCACTAGATGCGTGCGTGGCGGTGTTCGCATGCATAGCAGGCTACATCGATGCCGAAGCCGGGCATGCATTGCAGGCTGCATCCATCCATAGCAGGCTTTTTTAATTGGGCTCCCTTTTTAATTTATTACCAGCCAACTAACGGGCTCGTCCTATCAACACAAACACGGCCCAACCAGCGAAGCCACAGCCACAGTCAACAGAGTCCAATTTGTCTCAAAAAAAAAGTCAACAGAGTCCAACGTGGCCCCACAAGTCAGTTAACGGCCAAGACGGCAAACGTCTATTATGAACATTTGTGAGAGTTTCAGCTAAGGGAATGGGAAAAAGTGAGCAAAAGTTTGAAGCGTGGGGAAAACTGAGCACAACTAAGGAATTGGGGGCACAGATGGAATAAGCCCATTTTCAAAAGCTAGGAGTGGCAAAAATGAAATAAAATTATTTCACTTTTGCCACAGAATGGCAATTGTGATAATGGTCAAAAACTAAGAGTGGCAAAAGTGAAATGTCAAAACCTAGAGTGGCATAAGGAAAATTGGCAAAATCTAGAGTGGAAAAAACAAAATTTTCCCTATCAGTTAAGCGCATACGTAAGAAAATAGGTCTAATCATTTCAGCAAAGCGCTCGAAATCCTCATCATCCTTTGACTTGGATGGTTTAGGAGGAAAGGGCATGGGTTTCTGAACCCATGGTTCTCTTTCTTTACCGTGCTTCCTAGCAACAAAATCTCTCTTATCATAACGTTGATTCTTTGATTGTGGGTTATCCAGATCAACAGCAGGTTCAATCTCTACATCATTATCTTTGCTAGGTTGAGCATCAACATGAACATTATCATTAACACTATCACTAGGTTCATGTTCATCACCTGATTGTGTTTCAGCATCAGAAATAGAAATATCATTGGTATCCTCAGGTGTGTCTACAGTAGGTTCACTAGAAGCATGCAAAGTTCTACCGTTTTTCTTCTTCTTCTTTTTAGAAGAACTAGGTGCCTCTAAATTGTTTCTCTGAGAATCTTGCTCGATTCTCCTAGGGTGGCCTTCAGGATACAAAGGTTCCTGAGTCATTGTACCAGTTCTAGTAGCCACTCTAACGGCAAAGTCATTTTATTATTTAATTCATCAAGCAAATCATTTTGAGCTTTAAGTACTTGCTCAGCTTGAGTAGCAACCATAGAAGCATATTTGCTAACGTGGTGAAGTTCATCTTTAACTCTAGCCAAATTATCACCTACGTGTCCTATCTCGAAAGCATTATTCTTTAACTCTCTACCAACATAAGCATTAAAACTTTCTTGACTAGCCATAATGTCATCAAATTCATCTAAGCACGGGCTATGAAATTTAGTAGAGGGTATTTCAACTTTATCATATCTATAGAGAGAATTTACCTTTACTACCTGTGTAGGGTTATCAAGGCAATGTAGTTCTTCAGGCAGTAAATTAAGACCATGTATTTCTTCAATAGGAGGTAAATTCTTAACATCTTCAGCTTTAATACCTTTTTCTTTCATTGATTTCTTTGCCTCTTGCATATCTTCAGGACTGAGAAATAAAACACCTCTCTTCTTCGAAGTGGGTTTAGGAATAGGCTCAGGAGTTGGCTCAATTGGTTCATGAATTACTTCAAGAATTGACTTGGGAAGAGTCCAATTATTTTCATTAGTCAACATATTATTCAATAATATTTCAGCTTCGTCGACTGTTCTTTCCCTGAAAACACAACCAGCACAACTATCCAAGTAGTCCTTGGAAGCATCGGTTAGTCCACTATAAAAGATATCAAGTATTTCATTTTTCTTAAGAGGATGATCAGGCAAAGCATTAAGTAACTGGAGAAGCCTCCCCGAAGCTTGTGGGAGACTCTCTTCTTTAATTTGCACAAAATTATATATTTCCTGCAAGGCAGCTTGTTTGTTATGAGCAGGGAAATATTTAGCAGAGAAGTAATAAATCATATCCTGGGGACTACGCAAACAACCAGGAGCAAGAGAATTATACCAAGTATTAGCATCACCCTTTAATGAGAACGGAAATATCTTAAGGATATATAAATAGCGATACTTCTCATCATTAGTAAACAAGGTGGCTATATCATTCGATTTGGTAAGATGTGCCACAACAGTTTCAGATTCAAGGCCATAAAAAGGATAAGATTCAACTAAAGTAATAATATCAGGATCAACAGAGAAATCATAATCCTTATCAGTAACACGGATAGGTGAAGTAGCAAAAGCAGGATCGGGTTTCATTCTAGCATTAAGAGACTGCTGCTTCCATTTAGCTAATAATTTCTTAAGATCATTTCTATCATTGCAAGCAAGAATTTCCATAGCAGCTGCTTCATTCATAACATAACCCTCAGGAACAACAGGTAATACATAATCATTGGGGGAACCTTCATCATCACTATCATCAATAATAGGTTCTTCAATATTCTCATTCCCCCTAACTCTAGCAAGTTGTTCATCTAGAAATTCACCTAATGGCAAAGTAGTTTCACGCACAGAAGTAGTTTCATCATGCATAGCAGAAGTGGCATCATCAATAACATGCGATATATCAGAATTCATAGCAGTAGCAGGTTTAGGTGTCGCAAGCTTACTAATAACGGAAGGAGAATCTAGTGCAGAGCTAGATGGCAGTTCCTTACCTCCCCTCGTAGTTGAGGGCAAAATCTTGGTCTTAGCGTCCTTCAAGTTCTTCATAGTGATCAACAGATATAAATCCCAAGTGACTCAGAGAATAGAGCTATGCTCCCCGGCAACGGCGCCAGAAATTAGTCTTGATAACCCACAAGTATAGGGGACCGCAATAGCTTTCGAGGGTAGAGTATTCAACCCAAATTTATTGATTTGACACAAGGGGAGCCAAAGAATATTCTTGAGTATTAGCAGTTGAGTTGTCAATTCAACCACACCTGGATAACTTAGTATCTGAAGCAAAGTGTTTAGTAGCAAAAGTGGTATGATAATAATAGTAACGGTAGCAAAAGTAAAGACAAATGTTTTTGGGTTTTTGTAATAGTTGTAACAGTAGCAACTAAAAAGTAAATAAGTGAAGAACAATATATGAAAAGCTCGTAGGCAATGACTCAGTGATGGATAATTATGCCGGATGCGATTCCTCATGCAATAGTTATAACATAGGGTGATATAGAACTAGCTCCAATTCATCAATGTAATGTAGGCTTGTATTCCGTAAATAGTCATACGTGCTTATGGAAAAGAACTTGTATGACATCTTTTCTCCTACCCTCCCGTTGAAGCGGGGTCCTAGCGGAAACTAGGGGATATTAAGGCCTCCTTTTAATAGAGAACCGGAACAAAGCATTAGCACATAGTGAATACATGAACTCCTCAAACTACGGTCATCACCGAGAAGTATCCCGATTATTGTCACTTCGGGGTTGTCGGATCATAACACATAATAGGTGACTATAGACTTGCAAGATCGGATCAAGAACACACATATATTCATGAAAACATAATAGTTTCAGATATGAAATCATGGCACTCGGGCCCTAGTGACAAGCATTAAGCATAGCAAAGTCATAGCAACATCAATCTCAGAACATAGTGGATACTAGGGATCAAACCCTAACAAAACTAACTTGATTACATGGTAAATCTCATCCAACCCATCACCGTCCAGCAAGTCTACGATGGAATTACTCACGCACGGCGGTGAGCATCATGAAATTGGTGATGGAGGATGGTTGATGATGATGACGGCGATGAATCCCCTCTCCGGAGCCCCGAGCGGACTCGAGATCAGCCCTCCGAGAGAGATTAGGGCTTGGCGGTGGCTCCGTGTCGTAAAACGCGATGAAACTTTCTCTCGATTTTTTCTCCCGAGACGGAATATATGGAGTTGGAGTTGAGGCGGAGGAGGTCCGGGGCCCACGAGATAGGAGGCAGCGCATTTAGGGGGCGCCTGTCTCGTGGGACAGTGTGGGCCCCCGGCATAAATTCTTTCGCCAAAAATTCTTATTAATTCCAAAAAGTGCCTCCGTGGATTTCAGGACATTCCGAGAACTTTTCTTTTCTACACATAAAACAACATCATGGCAGTTTTGCTGAAAACAGCGTCAGTCCGGGTTAGTTTCATTCAAATCATGCAAGTTAGAGTCCAAAACAAGGGCAAAAGTGTTTGGAAAAGTAGATACGTTGGAGACGTATCAGTCCTCAACCCCGACAGTACGGATGGGAGCTCGTCAACCCAAGCTCCTGCTGCATGTTTCAGGTCATGCATCAACCGTGGCTTCAATCCTTTGAGAATGAATCCATTTGCCCGCTCGGCCTGCCCAGTCGACTGAGGATGAGCGACCGAAGCATAGTCGACTCTCGTGCCTTGGGAGGCACAAAAGGCTTTGAATTCTTCAGAATCGAAGTTCGAGCCCTTATCCGTGATGATGCTGTGCGGGACGCCACATCTGAATACAAGTTCTCTGATGAAACTCACAGTTGTGCTTGCTTCAAGGCTTTTGATGGGCTTGGCTTCGATCCATTTGTAAACTTGTCGACTGCTACCAGCACATGAGTAAATCCACTCCTGCCCGTCCTCAGAGGTCCAACCATGTCCAGTACCCAGATGGCGAAAGGCCAGACGAGTGGAATTGTTTTCAGAGCTGACGCAAGTTTATGAGACATGTTGGAGTAAAACTGGCAGCCTTCACACTTGTCCACTATTTCCTTAGCCATCTCGTTGGCCCGCGGCTAGTAAAATCCGGCTCGATATGCTTTGGCCACGATGGTCCGAGAGGAAGCGTGGTGACCACAGGTTCCTGAGTGAATATCATTGAGGATCACTCGACCTTCCTCTGGCGTGATGCACTTCTGGCAAACTCCAGTTGCACTTTCTCTGATCAACTGCCCCCTTATCACACTAAAGGCCTTAGATCTCCGGATGATCTGTCCAGCCTCTTCTTCATCCTCTGGAAGTTCTTTCCTAAGAATGTATGCAATGTACGGCATTGTCCAGTCGGGAGTGATGACCAGAACCTCCATGACTAAGTCGACCATGGCTGGGATTTCAACTTCGGTCGGATCTGTGGCACTCTTGGGTTGCGGCGACTCTTCTGTGAAGGGATCCTCCTGAACTGAAGGTGAATGAATATGTTCTAGAAACACATTGCGGGGAATGGCCTCTCTCTTTGAACCTATCTTCGCCAACTCATCTGCAGCTTGATTTTTCAATCGGGGCACATGGTGAAGTTCCAACCCCTCAAACTTCTTTTCCAGCTTCCTAACAGCATTGCAGTAACTAGTCATGGCTGGACTTCTGACATCCCATTCCTTCATCACCTGATTAAGCACCAAATCTGAATCTCCATATACCATGAGGCGATGGACGCTGAGTGAAATGGCCATACGCAACCCATATAAAAGTGCTTCGTATTCTGCTTCGTTATTGGAGGAATCAAAATGAATCTGGAGAACATAGTTGAGCTTGTCTCCACGGGGGGACACCAATACTACTCCAGCACCTGATCCGTTTAGCATCTTGGAGCCATCGAAGAACATAGTCCAATGTTGCGAGTGAACTTGAGTCGGTAGTTGCTGCTCAATCCACTCGACAAGGAAATCCGCGATTGCTTGGGACTTGATAGCTTTCTTTGCCTCAAACTTGATGTCTAGTGGAAGGAGTTCAATTGCCCATTTTTCTACTCGACCAGTTGCATCTCTTTATTCAGAATCTCAGACAACGGTGCGTCGCTAACGACTGTAATAGAGTGATCAGATAAGTAATGTGCAACCTTCTTCATGGTCATGTAAATTCCAAAGACAAGCTTCTGAAATGAGGATATCATTGCTTGGACGGAGTCAAAACTTCAGAGAGATAATAAACTGGGCATTGAACCTTGTAAACTTTTCCTTCCTCTTCTGGCTCGACCGTGAGTATTATCTCGACAACTTGTCCAGTGGTTGCAATGTAAAGCAGTAAAGGCTCTTTGCTGATTGGCGCAGCGAGCACCGTCTGGGTGGAAAGCAGAGCTTTGAGCTCTGCAAATGCTGCATCAGCTTCTTCAAACCACTCGAACTTATCAGATTTCTTCATTAGTGGGTAAAGAGGCAAGGCCTTTTCACCGAGACGAGAAATGAATCGACTCAAGGGCGGCCAAACAACCAGTCAGCTTCTGAACGTCATGCACTCGCACGGGGCGTTTCATTCGGAGGATGGTATCAACTTTTTCTGGATTGGCGTCGATCCCTCGTTCGGAAACGAGAAAAACGAGCAACTTTCCTCCTGGAACTCTGAATGTGCATTTTGACGGATTAAGCTTGATATCGTACCTTCTTAGATTGGAAAAGGTTTCTGCGAGGTCAGTCAATAGGTCAGAACCTTTGCGAGACTTGACCATGATGTAATCCATGTACGCCTCCACATTCCGAGTGATTTGGGTGAGCAGGCACTTCTGGATCATTCTCATGAACGTGGTTCGGCATTTTAAGACCGAATGGCATGGTGACATAGCAAAAACACCTAAATGGGGTGATGAAAGCTGTTTTTATTTCATCGGGGCCATACAGTCGGATCTGGTGATACCTGGAATATGCATCTAGGAAAGACAGGCGCTCACACCCCGCAGTCAAGTCAACAATTTGATCGATACGGGGGAGAGGGAAATGATCTTGCGGGCAGGCCTGATTGATATGCTTGAAATCAATGCACATGCGAAGTGAATCGTCCTTCTTGGGGACCATGACGACATTGGCAAGCCACTCGGAGTGGTAGATTTCATGGATAAACTCTGCTGCCAACAGTCGAGCCACTTCTTTGCCGATTGCTTTTCTCTTCAGAATGGCGGACTGCCGAAGGTGCACTTTGACGGGTTTTACCTTGGGGTCAACACGCAAATGGTGCTCAGCCAGTTCTCTGGGTACACCTGGCATGTCAGAGGGTTGCTACTGCTGCAATCTCAACAGGTGCCGCTGGCTCGGCTTTACGCTTTTGTTTCCGACTAGAACCACCTCCACCGGCCGGCCTCTTGGCCGACTGGTTTACTCTTCCCACTACGGAGTCGATCCTCTTCTTCTCCGTTAGCATACCGGGTGGCTATCTCCATCATCCGGGTCAGAGTCATATCCCCAGTCCGACCGAACTTCAAAACCAACTCTCGATACTTGACGCCTTCCTTGAAAGTGCACACTGCCTGATGCTCGGATACATTCTCCATAGTGTGATGCAAAGTGGTCCACCTCTGAATGAATTCCCTCAAAGTCTCATTCGGCTTCTGCATACAATGCGGCAACTCGGGAAGCCCTGCTGGCCGCTTGCATGTGCCCTCAAAGGTTCTTACGAACACTCGAGATAGCTCTTCCCAACTGTGCATACTGTCCGGGGACAACTGAGTCAACCACGCTCGAGCCGACCCTTCCAACATAAGAGGGAGATGCTTCATTGCTATCTCATCATTTCCGCCTCCAATTTGCACAGCCACTCGGTAATCTTCAAGCCAAGTTTCAGGCTTGGATTCTCCAGTGAACTTACTGACTCATGTTGCCAATCTGAAGTTGGGAGGAATCACTGCTGCCCTGGTGGCTCTGCTGAAACACTCTGGGCATGAAATATGTAATCTGCTACCACTCGGACAATCTCTGCCCAGGTCTTCTCTATGTGCTCTATTCCGATCGACCAGGCCTTGGACGAGAATGGATCTCGCACCGAAGCCCGGCTCCCTTGGGTCGACTGGAGCTCTGCGCTCGTCCCTGTGATGGCGCTTGTCATCGTTCTGCCAAGGCACGTACGACGCACTCCTTGGAGGAGGCATTGGCACTCGACGACGATTGTCGCGGTCGAACTGACGATCATACTGCCCACGGCCTTCACGCTGCGGGGGCGATCTCGGGCTATGGGCCGACTGAACTGTATCCGCTACCACGGATCTGTTGTGTATCGTATCCGCGACTGAGACACCGCAAAATTCTGATCTCCTGCTGCTCGGAGCAGGGCCCGGATCTGCTCCAACCCTCGGCCAGCCTCTGACTGGGAAGGTTGAATCGACTCCGCAATTCGGGCCGCAGCAGTGAGGTTCTGAATCGGAGTACGGTATACCTTAGGTGGAGGCGGGAAAAGCTGCCATCGACTGGACTCAGGAACTCATTCCCGGGCTCGCTCGTCGAGAGCGCGCTGCAAGTTCTCCAGTTGAGTGCGCTCAGCCAAATTAGCCAAACGCGCCTCCTCTAAGGCCCAGGCCCGGGCCTGCGACGACGAAGATCCTCTCTCTGCTGCGAAGAGAGAGGTTCGGATGGTACTCCTCGTGGACCCGTGATGGATCGCCGCCAGCCTCTTCGCCATCCTCGCGGCGAAAGCCAGGTGGGCCACGCGGACCATCGACCATCAGGATTTCAGCCGCAGGATCTCTGCTATCGCACTTGGACGCCGTCTCCGCAGAGCCAGTCGACAGATCGAACAGGCCGTGGAGAGTTTCGTCGCACTTGATTGCCGCGACTTGATGAGTGGCCGAACGCCGAGCCACCGCATGCTTCACCCACTGCTGAAGCCACGACTGACCGGATCTCTTGCGGCGACGAACAGCGGGGAGGGAAGATGTCACCGGAGCCGACTGATACTTGGTCGACGGTTGCCAAAGAAGGACGCCACGAACGCACGCGCGAAAGTGTGTCGCTCCTTAGACCGGGAGCGCCTCGACATCGAGCGGAGCTTCCTGGAGCCACGCCGAGTCGTCGGCGACGAAAACGAGCGCGGCGAGACGGATCTCATGGCCCTCAACCATCTCGCCGCCAGAAACCATGATGATGATCGGAAAAACTTGCAACTTCACCAATAAGTTGCTAAGACACTAGCCCCACGGTGGGCGCCAACTTTCGTGGTTCTAAGCCTGACAGTAGAAAGGGGGGTAGGTATGGAGAGGCAAGATCTCGGCTATGGCGAAGATGTACACACAAATTTTACGAGTTCACGCCCTTCTCGGAGGAAGTAACAGCCCTATGTCTCGGTGCCTGGAGGCGGTCGATTGGATTATGCGTGTAGTAGGGGGTGCGAACCCTTGTGCTAGAGGAGGAGGGTGGCTTATATAGAGTTCGCCAGGACCTCTCCCGCCCTCCATTAGAAGGGACTAAATGTACATAAAGTGCTGGGGTTACTGGTAACGTCAGCCTTAAGTGTTATTAGTGGCCTTAAAGACTACAGAGTGAATGCGCGGCCGTTGTATGCTAAGTGACTCCTGGTCTTCGGGGGGTCGAGTGATTCTCTTGTTAGTCGAGTGACGGTAGGTAAGGAGACTCCCGAGTGACATGGCGTCGAGTGGATTGCACTCGACACCTTTGATTGGGGGTCTCACTGAGTCTCTTGACCTTCTTGCCTTCTTGGGTAGTGACCTTGGGTAGGACGTATAGGTCAGGTCTATGACCCTACCGCAGGTCTGTATCCTCATCACTGGTTACAAGCGGGTGATCAAAACACGCAGTATTTCCAAAACAGGGCTTCGCACCGGAAAAGAAAGAACACGGTCAAGTGGCTGCGAAGGGAAGATGGGTCACTTTGCACGACGGATGAAGATATGAGGGTAATGGCGGCTGAGTTTTATGAAAACCTTTTCACTTCCGAGGGGTCAGTGGGTGCGGATGATCTTTTGCAGAACATTCACGTAGCTGTTACAGAGAGCATGAACACAGCCCTAACGGCCCCGATTCATGACAAGTAAGTAGAGACAACTCTCTTCCAAATGGGGCCAACGAAGGCACCAGGTCCTGATGGACTACCGGCGCTTTTTTCCAGCGACACTGGTCGTTTCTTAGGGAGGATGTGTGCAGAGCTGTCCGGGATTTTTTGAGCGGTGCCACGACTCCAGATAGTTTTATTGCTACTTTGGTTGTGATGATACCAAAGGTGAACTCTCTGGAACTGCTATCTCAGTTTAGGCCTATTAGCCTGTGTAATGTTTTGTACAAAATTGCCACAAAGGTGTTAGCTAATAGGATCAAAGTGGTGCTGCCCATTCTTATCTCAGAAGAACAAAGTGCTTTTGTGCCTGGGCGCCTGATTACGGATAATGTGTTGGTTGCATATGAGTGTGTCCATGCAATCAGAAATAGAAAGAGGAAGAAACCACTCTGTGCAGTCAAGTTGGACATGATGAAAGCATACGACAGAGTGGAATGGTTTTTTTTTGCAGAGGATGATGGAGAGAGTGGGTTTTGCTACGAGATGGATAGATATGATGATGAGATGTGTAACAACAACGAGTTTCTCTGTCAAAATGAATGGAGGCTTTTCCCGGTGTTTTTCCCCTCTCGAGGACTCAGACAGGGTGACCCCTTGTCTCCATACATGTTTCTTTTTTGTGTTGAGGGTTTCTCTGCTCTTCTAAGGAAAGCACGGGCTGATAACAACCTGAAAGGTGTGAAGTTTGGGAGCACTGGCCCCCATGTAACACACCTTCTGTTCGCTGACGATAGAATTGTTTTCTTGGAGGGAACAAGAGAGAACATTGAGGCTTTGAGGGATATTCTTAGCATGTATGAAGCAGCATCGGGCCAGAAGGTGAACTTGCAGAAATCTTCTATTTTTTTCGGGAAGGGATGTCTTGAGACAACGAAGGATGAGCTTAAGACTGTTTTGGGGGTCTCGTCAGAGGCTCTCAATGAGAGATACCTGGGCCTTCCGACACTGGTCGGAAGATCTAAGGATGGTTCTTTTCAGTATGTTGCTGAGAGCTCGAAAGAAAAATGTAGTGGACGGAAGGGGCAGGGCCTTTCCAAAAAGGCAAGGGAAGTGCTTATAAAGTCGGGACTCCAGGCTGTTCCAACATTCACCATGAGTTGTTTCCTCCTCACGAAGAAAATGTGCGGGAACCTAAATTCAATTTCGTCTAAATTCTGGTGGGGGCAAAAGATGGTGAAAGAAAGGTACACTGGGTTGCCTGGCAGAAAATGTGCAGCTCTAAGAGAGATGGGGGTCTTGGGTTTCGAGATCTAGAAGCATTCAATCAAGCACTCCTTGCAAAACAGGCGTGGCGGATCTTGCAGTGCCCGGACTCATTGTGTGCGAGAGTTCTCAAAGAACGCTACTTCAAACAAGATTCTATTATGTCTGCAACTTGCCCATCTACAGCTTCATATACTTTCAAAAGTATCTTACACGGCCGAGACCTTTTGAGGGAGGGGCTGGTGTGGAGAATTGGAGACAGGTCTAGGGTAAACATACACCATGCAAAGTGGATCCCAAGGAGTGGATCAATGAAGCCGTTGGGACAAACTTTCATCCCGGGGGTGACGAGGGTGGCGGATCTTCTGACTCCGGATGGCAGTACATGGAATCATCAACGAGTTATGGAGATGTTTTCACCAGACGATGCCTCGGATATTCTGCAGATTGCTGTTGGCGGGGCGGGGAGGGAGGGCTACCAAGCATGGAATTTCACAAAGAACGGCTCTTTCTCCGTGAGGTCGGCCTATCATCTAAAAATGGCTATGAAACGAGCAAGATCCGGACGGCCGGAGTCTTCGAGCTCAGTGGATAAGCATAAAGGCTATACTGCTCTCTGGGATACAAACGCCCCGGGGAAAGCAAAGATACATTTCTGGAGGCTCATTTCAAAATGGACTCGCAGTAGGTTCGGAGCTTCATAGGCGAAGGATAAAAGCTGGAGTTTTGTGTGTGGCCTGTGGACGAGAGGAAACTAACTTTCATCGATTTTGGGGGTGCCCACATTCAAGTCTATATTGGCAGCTAGTTCACTCGGAGAAGGGAGTCATGGTGGCGAACCCACCGTGTCAGTTCGATTCCCAGAGAGAGCTAGCTCGTTGGCTCCTCGAGTGGATAGCAGGCGCATCTAATGAAGAGAAGGAGGCGACGATACAATCTATCTACGGGCTGTGGTTGGCAAGAAATGAAGCGCGGGATGGAAAAAGAATAAAGCCTCCGCATGAAATATTGGCCATAGTGTTTGCACATATAGAGGAATGAAGCAAGGTGCATCCCAAAGTGAGCCATAGACCAGCACATAGAGAAAGGCGGAGATGGGAACCTCCAGAGGAAGGATGGCTCAAAGTTAACTCAGATGGAGCAACGGCCAAAGGGGGGAGAAAATCAGGTGGTGGAGCGGTGATCAGGGATCACATGGGTGCCTTCAGGGCAGGTATGTGCCACCATTTCCCTGATATTGTTGATCCAGAAACGGCAGAAGTTTTGGCATGTAAGCGGGCACTTCAGGTGGCGAGAGACATGGATGCGCAGAAGGTTCATGTGGAGCTGGATTCGCAAAGTGTGGTGCACATGCTACAGCAGCAAACAAAGAACCTGTCAGCAGCAGGGCCGCTAGTGGAGGAGATCAAGGGCTTGTTACATTTGTTCACTGAGTCCAGGGTGACGTGGGTTAGTCGATCGGCAAACGGTGTTGCGCATAAATTTGTTAGAGTTGGTGTAGGTGATAAGTTATGTAATGTGTGGTTCGGTGCTCCACCAGACTTTGTTCTTGACGTTGCATCGGATGAGATTCCGAGCTACACGACTTAAATAAAGCGACAAGCTTGACCCCAACAAAAAAGACATTAGCCACCGCAACTGTTACATGTAAATATAAGGTTGCCCTAAACCGTACTTACTCCATCGACACTGGGACACGCGGGCTACAAATCACCAACAAGTCAGACCGCCGGCGCGTGGTGATGCCGGCCGCCTCGGTCATATCCATCTCCTCGGGGGCCATCCCCTCCGGCAGCTCCCAGTCGAAGTGGAACAGCAGCGACGCCAGCGCGAGCTCGACGTGGGCCAGACCGAACGACATGCCGGGGCACATCCTCCTGCCAGCGCCGAAGGGCACGAACTCGAAGTCCGTTCCCTTGAAGTCTCTGCCGCCCATGCCACCTTTTTCCTGGAACCTCTCCGGTATGAACTCCTCCGGCGCATCCCAGTGCGCCGGGTCCCTGCCGATTGCCCACGCGTTCACGAGCACCATCGCGCCCTGGGGCACGTCGAACCCGAGCACCTCGCACGGGCTGCGGCACTCATGCGGCAGGAGCAGCGGCGCCGCGGGGTGCAGCCGGAGCGTCTCCTTGATGACGAGCTGCAGGTAGTGCAGGTTGGTCAGGCCATCCTCCGTCACCTTGTCGTGGCCGGCGAGCTCTCTCCGGACCTCTTCTTGCGCCTTCTGCATCACCGTCGGGTTACGCATCAGCTCGGCCATCGCCCACTGGATCATCGTGGACGAGGTCTCGCTGCCAGCAGCAAACATGTCCTGCAAATTAAAAGAAGCAAAGTAAGTAAACATTATGCCCTCATTTATGTGATATGGAGGTTTTGGTCCGCCATCAGCTCTTGTTGATCGTAAAGAGAGCTCACAATGATAACGGTTTTGATGTTCAAGGTGGTGAGGGGATACTGGGAGTCCATGTCCTTCTGGAGCCTCAGGAGCACGTCAAGTAAGTCCTCGTCGTGTTCCTCGATGCCGGTAGCGGCGGCGTCTCTGTTCTCGCGCTCCTCGATGATAGTGTCCATGAAACCGAGCATGGCGCCACGGCGACGCTCGATCTGTCCGGGCACGCGGCTGAGGCGCATCGCGAGACGCGACGATGGGAAAATGTCCGGCAGGCTCATCCCAGGGATGACCTTGAGTCCCTCCTCCAGCAGCCTCAGGAACGTGTCGCGGTTCGGCGTCCGGCTGCCGATGATGGCACGCACAGAGGAGTCCGCGACGAACGCCGCTATCCGCTCGGACAGGTTCACCGGCCTCGCCGGCGACGCCTCTGATGCGACGGAGCGGAGGAGGTGGCCGATCTCGTCCTCGCGGATGGGGCGGAAGGAGTGGACGCGGCGGGTGCTGAGGAGCTCGACGGTGGAGATCTTACGGAGCTGGCGCCACGCGTCGCCGTAGGGCGAGAAGAGGAGGCCCTCGGCGCCCTCCATGATGCGGCGCTGCATGGGCCCGATGGGCCGCGTGGCGAAGGTGACGTCGTGGGTCTTCATGATCTCCCGCGCCGCGTCCGGGGAGGAGGCGACCACCACGGGGACCTCGCCGAAGCGGAGCAGCATGAGCGGGCCGTGGCGGCGCGCGAGGTCCCGCATGGCGCGGTGCGGGAGCGCGCCGGCGAGGTGGTGCAGGTGGCCGATCACCGGCAGCGCCCAGGGCGACGGGGGCAGCCGCCGGCCGGAGCCGGGCCTCCCGCGGGACACCGCCAAGTAGAGGAGCGGGACTATGGCTAGGAGGGGAAGGAGGAGCAGGTAGAACGGCAGCTCGGCGGCCATGGCGAGTGCCATAGTGGTCGACTTCGAGGTCGATTGGTGAAGGGAGCGCGCGAACGGCTTGTGTGTGTCGTGTGAAGTTTGAAGTGAGGCTTGCATGTTTGGACGCGGTGTGCTTTATAGATGGGAAAAAAATTGGGTGGAGACCGGCTGCAAAACTCCTCCCCTGCATACCCGATCCGATCTGCCGCCACCTGTCCTACCAATGCATCCCACGGCATCCGCTCATCCCCACCCGCATGTACGCTTCTCGGCTCAGTAACCTTGCATCGGCTCCAGGAAACAAACTACGCGGCTCCGTATCAATCACTTCCGCGGTAATCGGACTTTCCATGGCCGAGGGATCGGAGCCTTCTTCTCCACGCGATCAGACTGGTGGGCGTGGGATCCCTGGGTCAGCGATGGCCGCACCGCGCCAGAACGCCTCGCCGCCCTCTCTCTCCCATGGCTGCATCGGCCCGGAACGAGAGCCATGGCCGCCGCGGGTCGTGCTCCCGCTGCCTGAAGTGCTACCTCCATCGAGAAGGACGGGAGTCGTCACGCCGGAGTTCGGCCCTGTCGCCGCCTTGGATGATGTAAACCATGCGGATGAGGACGGCCGTTGCTCCACCTCGTACAGCCCGCTGTCCACAGTGGCACCGGAGGCAGCAACTTGCGACATAGACTTGCCGCCACCGCACGTATCAGAACACCAGGAGTATGACACAACCAACATGACTAGAGAAAGAGGCCAGGAGGACGATGTGATCGACAGTGGTCATGGAGCTGACAGAGAGGAGATACAAAAGGTATGGTCGTTGGTTCTTCGAGATTGTCCCTTACAACAATCTCAGTTTGCATGTGTATATTACATTGCCATGCCAAAAGCTAGATTAGGAAGTCAAGATAAGATGTTTCTCTGTAATGAACAATTTAAGGATGACATAGTATTAATTTTGTAAACAATGATTTGCTAATATTTGGCTTGATAGTACAATAGCTTATTCAAAACAAAGTATTCCGTCCATGACGCACCTAGTGTAAAATTAATGTGTTGTGAAGAACATAAATATATTTTACATTGTGGTAATGTAACGTTAATTCTCAACACTTTTTACTGTAGGTGGTTGATAAAGTTGGGCAAGCTTTGATCGTTCCCGAAGTGGGAAAGTCATACGATTCAGAGCAGCAAGCATACGACATGTACAACACGTATGCCGGCAAGATTGGGTTTAGTATCAGAAAGAGCCAGACAAAGCGCCGCCAAGATCGAACTATATCCCAGAAATATATAGTTTGCAGTAATGAGGGAGAACGAGAAACCGAGTCATCAAAGGCCACTACAAGAACAGGTTGTCAGGCTCGTGTTCAATTTAGTGTCAGTAGAGAGGGGATTTGGACAGTGCAAAAGGTTGTAACCGATCACAATCATTATCTTGCTAGTCCCAATAAGTTACACAAGCTGAGATCCCAACGACGTGTTGTAGAAGCGGACAGAGCGCTAATTGGCCAGATACGTGAAGCTGGGATGAAGCCATCTCAGGTGTATGATTTCATGGTAGCGTTCTATGGAGGAGTCGACAAAGTGCCATTCTCAAAAATGGATTGCAATAATGAGATTGGTAAGGAAAGGAAGAAGTATTTAGAATCCAATGATGCAAAAACACTGTTAGAATACTTGAAGAATAAGCAGAGGGAGGATCCAACATTTTTTTATGCGATTCAAGTAGATGAGAAGGATGGTCAGATAGCTAATTTTTTTTGGGCAGATGGTCAGTCCATTATGGATTACACATGCTTTGGTGATGCTATATCATTTGACACCACGTTTGATACCAATAAGTTTGAATTGCCTTTCGCTCCAATCCTTGGTGCCAATCATCACAAACAGACAGTAATATTTGGGGCTGCACTGATATTTAATGAGTCCATCGATTCATTTGTTTGGCTATTTGAGACATTTCTCACGGCAATGTCAGGCAAGCATCCAAGCACAATTTTCACTGATCAAGATAGGGCCATGGACGGAGCAATTGCTTATGTATTTCCAAATACAAGCCATCGTCTTTGCTTGTGGCACATCTATCTTAATGCTGCTAAACATCTCGGGCATGTAATTCATAAGCATCCTGAGAAGTTTCTACCGGATTTTAAGAGATGTGTCTATGAAGACAGGTCTGAATGTATCTTCAAGAGGAAGTGGCAAGAATTGTTGGAGGAGTATAACCTTGAGGACAACGAATGGATGGCAAAATTGTATGAATTGAGGGGAAAGTGGGCTGCCATTTATCGTGACTCATTTACAGCTGATATGAACTCGACTCAAAGGAGCGAAGGAATGAATAATGTCTTCAAGAAAAGATTTCGTAGGAAACTTGGTCTTTCCGAACTCCTTGTAGAGTGTGACAAGGTTGCAGCGAGCCTTCGCGAGAATGAGTTGGATGAAGATTTTAGTTCGCGTCAAAAGAACCCGGTTACTTATAGCAATTTACCATTGTTGAAGACTGCGGCTGAATCGTATACAAGTAGGATGTATTCCGAGTTTGAGAAAGAATTTAAAATGCAGTTTACATTCTCTTGTAAACTGCTAACAAATGAAGGGCCAATCTTCACATATATGGTTACACATATGCACAGCGAGCATGGAGCAACAGTTGTATTCAACAGTATGGATATGACTGTTACATGTTGTTGCAGAAAGTTTGAATCCATAGGTATGTGCACACTTTTTATTGCAATATGATTTTTAATACAAACTGATAAAATATGAAATGCATATCTGATAGGTTTGTTGTGCAAGCATGCTCTCAAAGTCTTCAACATGAACGATGTTTTCATTTTGCCATCGCAATATATACTGAACAGATGGACAAAATATGCAAAGAGAGGCTTCTATATTGAGAAGCAAGGAATTGATACAGAAAATTTGAAAACACAAGCGGCTCGTATCTCACGGAAGGCAACATCTGTTGCATTGAAATGTTCGACAGTGAAAGAGCTTCTTGATGATTTGGAGAAAGCCATAGATAAGTTGGACTTGGAAGCAGATAATTCTCTTAGCAAGATTAAAGAAAAATCCAACGAGGTTCCGCTAGTTTCGACTCAGTGTGTTGCAGAGACATTAAAAGGTATTGTATCGTTTAGAGTTCCTCCGGTGGTAAAAGGCGCAAAGAGTAAACGATCAAAAATCTCTCTTGAAAGGAAGAAAGGAAAAAAAAAGAAAAATTCTAACAAGAAAGGTATTGATCGATTGTACCCAATCTAGCAAAGCTATTATCCAGTATATGTTTCAATAGTCATTTTTATTTTATTTTGGTTTTTACGTCTGACTATAGGAGAAGATCCAAAGAATGCAACAGAAAATAGAAAGGAACACAATGATCCAAATGAATTGATCGTAAGACATGGCTTGTACTCATTATTTTCCTTTCATATTGTACTTGATCTGTTGTTTTAAACTATTTCATCTTCCATGATGTAGGACCTTAATGCTAGTAGCATCGACGCTATGACAAACTTTGCGAATGATGTTCATTGGCAACCTTCGACCATAGGTTCTTCCTTGATCCAAGACGGATATGCTACTGCCTCAATGCCAACATTATCAAGTGATGTCTATGGCCAGCCTTCGACCATGGCTTCTCCGTTGATTGAAGGCGGATATGTTAATGCATCCATGCTAACATTCTCAACAGATGTGTACGGGCAGCCTTCGGCCATGCCTTCTCCTTTCGTCCAAGGTGGATTTACAAGTCTTCTACATGGAGTTCAACAAGAAGCCACATTGTCCTCGTCCGTTAGAAAGTTACATTTCGATAAATAAGGAACCTTGCTTTCATATGCTTTCGAGAACAATTTGCTCTATCATTCTGATGGAGTGCCAAATCATGACAATAAGGAACCTTGCTTTGTAATATCTACAGGATTATGTATTTATTCTCATAGGGTTGCTTTACTGGAATGCTACTCCTCGGTGTTTAAATTTCAGTCCAATTTGAATCCATTTGCAATCACTTTCCAATCAGGGTTGTCTGAGTCCAATGAAATGTTCAAATGTAAAATGTGAAATCTGCATGCTTTCAGTTTTGATACAAAAAGGAATTGAGGTTCTCTCTTGTAAAAGCTAGCAGGACCTAGTTGTGCTTTCCTGTTTGCAACATAATCAAGATATGAGCATGTAAAAGATGATATAAAACATCATTTTTTTTCAATTTATAGATGATCACAAGAATCTATCATTTTACAGATCAGAAATTTTACAGTCAATAATTCTGAACAATTTACAGTAGAGTATCAGCATTATTTTCATCATAAGCTTCTGAATCTTGAAATTAACTGAGGAAAGTACGTTGTAACCAAAAAAACATGCTTCCTCAATCCATTGAGCAGAACATCAGTGAGCATTTTGACATCTTTTCTGACCTCCTAGCAGGCCATGAAAATGCAGAAATAATACAGTCTACTTAACACGATCTACTTCATGTTCTCGGCGTCATCGGATTATCCGTTTAACCTTTACTTGTTCTCTCTTCCTACCCAGCTATCTATCAATCCAACATCACCGTTAGGCCACTATAAACCTATTTGCAAACCTTAACTATCAGTGCACCAATTATTATTATTTTTCGAGAATGACAGTGCATCAATTATAATTCAGAGAAGTTCAGAAAACTCTGGCATCTAAACTGTAGGAGGCTTTGTGGAACACAACCAAGTTGCATGTGATTGTGCCGGCAGCATAGAGCACATAACAATCAAATCCAAGAACGGACATGAACAGCTGCTGCAAAAAAAGGAACCTATTCATGCTTATTGATAATAGAAATACAGTGTGATATCAAACAGAGTTGAAATCTGAAAATTATACTAGTTCAACTATTATACAGTCATGCTCTATGGAGAGAGGATATTACAATGGTGATGCCCATGGACAAGAAAATTGCAATGACCAAAAAGCTAGAAAATCAAACTATAATGGAAGGCGCTGGTTCATCACTGAAAAGCTACTCTTCTTTTGAATCGGGAAAACGAATTCATTCAGTTGTTGGTGAACACGGACATCATATCCGGCGAGCTCATGGCCACGAGAGCACGCCGGCGCCATACACGCATATACTCGCCGAGCGGGTGCTGCACACCGTGAGCCAGCAAGGGCGCCTCCATGCCCAACTTCGGTCGTCCACGACGGCTGGCATCTGATTTGGGTCTTCTGACGCCGGCAGTTTGAGCAGCTCTCCCACGGACGCGCACCACTCGTGGAGCCCTGAGCATAGGTGTCCATGTGCCTGCTGGTCCGCCGTCGCCGCCACTCCGCTCCGCGGGCGCCGCCATCTCGCTCCGCCGGCATCGCTCGGCCTTGACTAACCGCTGGATGTGGAACAAGATGAGGATTGTATTCGATTTCTTGAGCCGATATAGCAGCTTACGGATCGAGCCGAGCGGAAGCACCGGGAGCGACGGAACGAGCCGAAGAAAGGAGCGCTACACGGGCGCGAGCGGATGCCGTGGGATGCATTGGTAGGACAGGTGGCGGCAGATCGGATCGGGTATGCAGGGGAGGAGTTTTGCAGCCGGTCTCCACCCAATTTTTTCCTTATAGATGAGGTGGTAGCGACTAGACGTAGACCGTTGGCTTTTTCCCATTCTTGCGTCGCACGTCGCGGCGGACGAGAGGTGTTCTGTTGGGTCTCTGGTGTTGGTGTTGGTGTTGGTTTTGCCTCCGTACTGCGTGGATCATTGCACCGCACGGCGACATTGGGGAGGGATTGTTTTTACTTTGACGCGCGTAGTATGTAATCCGGTCAGGCCTGGCTGCATGCAGGCGCACCTTTGCTGACCAGTTCTAGACTAAGGCGCACCTGGCTAAATTGAAGGTTTCCTCAGGAGTTCTTCTGAGAGATATCCAAAACGTTTTTCTCACTGTAACGAACTAACCAAGGTAGAGAATCGAACAGGAAGAAGATGGGAAACAGAGGACCGTGTGAGATAGTTTTTCTTTTTCTTTTTGAGAAATAACCATACATATTTTGTTCGACGAACATAATACACAGAGTATATACGTGGACACCACATGGGACATACATAGGTGTCTTACAATTTTGCACCAAAGAACCTGCAACCAGAAAAAATTACAATTTCATGAATGGAGAACCTTGTGCCTTGCTGAATCGTTTTCCATCATCGTCCTCCGGCATCGCCAGAGAAAAAGGAGAACAACCACCATACCCAGATTCGACGAAGCACCTTCGCTTACAAGGATGCTTTTAAAACTTATGAATCGGACCGCCGCAAGTGAAGAGACCGAGGCTTTGTTGCATGTCGGTTAGGGTTATTCCCGTTCGACTAGATCACGGTGGCATCATCTTTATCCAAGGTTGAAGACGAGGAACGTCGCCGTCTACCGCCATCCACACGCCCCGCTGCAAGACACAACTGTAGCAATCAATGCCAACACCACCCAGAAGAGTGCCGACAGCCGACCACTAGACATATGGGGAGCGGTTTTTGAAGGCTGGAAATGAAACGGTCCGGTGAGATAGTTTCTTGCGAAGGAAGAAGATGTGGTACATGAGGAGCAGATGAGATTCAAATTACACACACATCACATACCTCTCCCTCTCGAAAGTGCACATTTGAACAGAACGCATCACCAACCCTGCTTGTGGGTCCCACACTTACATGGCACTTGGCTGACATAACTTGAGTCCAATGCACTTCTTGGCAATACAGGTGTGACACTCCCCTCGTCTTTGGAGAGAGCCCATCTTCGGGGTTTGCTTGTTCCCCGCTCGAATCTTCTGTACTTGCTCCTTGCCAAATTGTTGCGGCAGGAGAACGTCGCCGGAGTGCAGGGCCAAACCTGATATTTCGAAGCCTCGAGCGAAACTAAAACTCAAGGCCTCTTAATATTACTAGGAATAGGTGGCTTGCACGCACAAGACTTTATGATCATGCCTCGGTATTTCATTCATGAGTAAATTTTCAAAAGAACCTTTTTCATTTTTGAAGGATGTACTCTACAATACCAAACAGACAAAATAGGAGATATACAATATATAATTTTAGAAGAGCACAAAACCCATGAATATGCAATGATATGAGTGAATACAAATGCAATCACATTGGACAAATTGTAAGAGCTCTAAATTCAAATAAATGTGTAAAAATAGTCCTGTAGATATTCCTACAAAAATATTCCAAATAAATCTAAGAAGCCATCAGCTTTAAAGAAACCAAAATGTACAATAAAGAATCAATTACACTGGTGATGATAGAACTTGGCGCAAAAGATCACTTTGGTGCTAGAAGTTGTGGTGTACATCGAAGTGGTGCAAAAACTTGGCTATGCCGTGTAAATACAATGCTTATCTCATTACAAAATCGGCAATGGCTAGGCGCGTGGGCCCATTGTCAGCAACTGGACAGGAGAAGGGGGCGTGTGGCCTGGGTTTTTCGAAAACACCCACGAATTATTATTTTTCACAAAAAAAACACATGTTCACGTGGGAAACGAACACCACAAAAACAAGCCAGCTAGACACTAAGAGCCTAATTGGTTTGGTGCCAATAATTGGCATGCCAATTGTTGGCAAGTCTAAAAACTTGGCTCTCAATTGGTTGGCTACCAATTGGTTCTTGCCCCCTTCTCAAAAAGTTACCAATTTTTGGCAACTTTTGGCTTTGTCAAATATTGGCAATGCCAAACTTTGACAGCGAACCAATTAGCCTCTAAACCCACAACATTCATTTTCCTTATATGGATAACAAAATCATATGTACTAGTCACGGCGGATGTGGAGCACAAAAGGGCTGCAGATAGTGCAGCCAATTCTGTACCAGTTTGATTTTTAAATTTATTTGTAGAAAGTATGTAAATTATAATTTCAGATTCCCTAAAAAATGTAAAGTATACTCTCAGTATTTAAATAATACCGTTTGAATAAATTTTATACATACTTTACATAAAAACGAAATAACTTATTTTTACAAATTGTTCACATAATATTTCAAAATATGGATATATTTAAAATAATATTAGAATTATAGAAATTTTTGTATAATTTCAAATAATAAAAATATTTTTAAAATTACAGTTCAAGAAATTATATTAGTTATACAAACATTTCAATAATTCTATGCAAGTTCGTATACTTCAATATTTGCATAATTTAAAATATTCAAAATTTGAAATTTAAACTATTTGTATGAATATCCATTTTGTAAAATTTAAATATAATCCGTGAGTGTATCATATTTATGTATTGATTCAAAGTTTCTATTCAATAAATATTTAAAATTTTATTAATTGTCCATATTAAGTAAATATTTTTTATATAATACAATGGTATATATTTTTATTTAGTAATAGTAGTTTGTATATGTAATATTTATATCACACAGATATTTGAACATAATTTTTATTAATTCTTTTTTACAAATAAATTTTAGAAACGACGAGGTTCAAATGGGCCGCACTATCTGTAGCCCATTTAATTTCCACATGTTTCCCTAATACAAATTAATTTCCACATGTGCCGTGGTAAAATACATATAAAATTGTTATCCATTATAAACAAACAAAGGCGATGGTTGTTGCGGCTAGCCCGATTTTGTGCTAGTTGTAGGTAGTGGGTTCAATCCTAGTAGGCACGCTTTTTCCTTTTAGTTTTCTCTCTCTTTTGACAGGCAGGACCCCCTGGTCATAGAGTTCAAAAAAATAAAGGGTTTTTATCAGTTATGCTACTAGTCACATCTCACTATTCAGTTTTGGCATTAAGAATTTCGACTGGTCAAAAATGGCAATGCTTCGTTAGGCGCGTGCTAAAAAATGCCACTGGGCATCATTAATGTCATCTCAAATCTTGTTTGTCATGTTATAACTAAAAAATACCTATAGACAAACATGTCAGCTCTCCCTCTATCTTACTATAATAAAGTGTGAGTCCCACTTGATCCCAGCAGTGTTCTTATTTTCCTCTAAAATTATACACTTGCTTACTCCTGACAAATGGGGTCCACACTTATCATTGTGGGATAGAGAGAACTGGCATGTGGGTATAGGGATTTTTTTGTCATATAACATGGTCAACGAGTTTGACCTGACAATAACAATGTCTAATGGCATTTTTTAGCAAACATCTAATGAAACGATGACATTTTTTAGATATCTAATGGCATTTTTGAGCAAGCATCTCACGGAACAATGGATTTTTTTAGCAGTTGTAATTTTTAATGGTAAAACTGATTAGTGGGACACAACTAGTGGCATAAATGATTAAACCCCAGAAATGAACTGTCACCTCTCCTAGGGGTTCTTTGTAAAAAAAAGTATATATTTCAAGGGTGTTTTGTAAAAATCAGGCCACACGTCCCTTCTCTCCGACCCAACGGTTGACAGCAAGCTCTGCGTGCCTAGTCAGCATCGATTCCGTATAGAACGAGATAATCACTCTATTTGCTCGTCAAAGGCAACTTTTTGCACCACTTTAATGTACACCATAACTTTTAGCATCAAAGTGACCATTTGCACCAAGTTCTAGCATCATCAGTGTAATTTACTCTACAATAAACTAAAAGCCAATCTTTTCCCTTAATTATTTTTAACAGAAATGGTTGAATTCATAAGTGCAATGACAACACCTTGAAATTGTTGAGTTTCATAATGGTAATATTTTATACCTCTGATTGGCGTCGGTCGAATCCGACGCTCGACGATGCCGCGATTTAGAGTAGACTGGCGGTAAGATCTCTGTGTCGCATTCATAAACTAAAA
Organism: Aegilops speltoides; assembly: GCA_021437245.1. NCBI lineage: Eukaryota > Viridiplantae > Streptophyta > Magnoliopsida > Poales > Poaceae > Aegilops > Aegilops speltoides. The sequence goes on from CM038146.1 coordinate 179,545,778, forward strand.
GCCATGTGAGCGCCCGACAACCATGGCCCACACAAAACTGTCTTTCTCGTCCTGCTCAAACCGCTACTCCGCTCTCCACACCGCATTCCTACCGGTCTGGAGCGGTCGTGACCGGTCACTAGCGCGTGTCGGTCGAATGATGCAACATTCACAACAATGCTGCGTTGGAGGCGCTAGCTCCGGCCAGCCGTTCACGCCATGTTGGCTCATAGCGATGCAATAGGGGGGGCGAACATGTCTGCTGGCTCATAGCGACGCTATAGGGTGGGGCGACAGGCAGGGCCGGCCCTGAGGGGGGAGTGGGGCGAAGGGGGGCCCTCCAGGTATGTGTACGTAGGCATACATACAGGTAAGCTTAAGTTCGACTGAATTTTTTCTGAACCGAACAGCCAAGCTCAACGCCTCAGCGGCTCAGCCTCTCACGTGCAAGGCCTAGGAAGTAAAATAGAGATGATGGACCTTGCCCATGTTTGGACGTACGTGGAGAGCTGGAGAGGAAAGAAATTTGTTTAAAAGAAGGGTGAGGAAAGAAATTGTCAGGTTACGAATTCCTATAACTTCGGATCGTTCAGTCGATCTCGCTCCCTGCCTTTTGCCCGTTCCGCTGTTCGTCTTGAAGTCTGCCTCTTCACGAACGAGGCGACGACTGCGACTGAGGCTGACCGGCCGACGGCCGTGCGGCAGGTACGTCTCGTCGCGCCCCTGTTCTTCTTTCTTCTTCTTTTCTTTCTATTCCCTCCGTTTTTAAATATTTGTCTTTCTAGAGATTTCAATAAACGATTACATACGGAGCAAAATGAGTGAATCTACACTCTAAAATATGTCTACATACATCGGTATGTTGAATACATTTAAAATGCCTAGAAAGACAATTATTTCGGAACGGAGGGAGTAGTAATCTTGGTTCTCGAAGTCTCGATCAATCGAACGGATTAACCGGAAATTGTTGTTAGGACACTTGAATCATCGCGCACACATAGCCAGATTAGATTACAGAGAGAAGGTACGTATTGTGCCCTAACAGATTTTGTCATGATATTAGATGATGATCTTTCGTAATTAATCTAATATTTTAATTATCTTTGTGCTAATTTTAAAAGCCAATAATTGTTTCTTTCAACTGGTTCTCCTCAGCGGTGCAGAGCGCGCCGACCGCGCTGCGCCATGGCCTCGCCTCGCTGATCATCCTCACGGCTTGGCGCATTTGGAAGGCTCGGAACGCCTGCGTCTTCAATGGTGCAGCGTCCTCGATCCCCCTCCTCGTCAACGACATCAAGGAGGACGCTCGCGGGTGGGCTGCCGCCGGAGCCAAAGGGCTTAGCAACCTGTTCTCCATGCCGTACCCGTTTCTATTTTTGGGGCTTGTGCGCACCCCTCTCCCTTGTTTGCGCCACCGTAGTCCTCACTCACGCCCTTCCATGTACGTGCTTGTGAGACTACTCCTGTAATTGTTATACTCTCCTTTTATCAATGCAATGATACGCAAGCCTTTTGCGTATTCGCGAAAAAAAAAAGCAAGGTTATGTTGGGTTGAGGTAGAAAGTATCCATCCCGAAGTGATAAAAGAAAAAGGAGGATGTAGATGAAAATAGAAAGAGGCATTGACGGGATCCCATTTTAAATATTATTAGGAGAAATTATTGATGGTAACATGTAATACATTATGTGATATGCATACTGATTTTGGATTGTCAGAACCCGATCCGAAGTCACATCGATCTAGTATGTAACACCTCATATCACTTTGCGGCCTCACGCACTGTATTCCCACGGGTGTCGCCTTACCAGTCCCGGGACTATTTGCGCCTTTTGGCTCACGTATATGATGGTGTCGCTAGCATCCATATGACAGAGAATCCGGGCTGACATGGCTAGTCGTGAACCCAAAGTGGCACTAACTTACAGGGACAGTCATACATGACCCATCAACGAACGTGTCGATTAACAGCGAATGAACCCAAGTCGTAGCAAGCTACAAGGACTTAAAGGAACAGCGCGTGACATTTCTCTGAAGGGACAGACACAGGAACGAAGAAGGACACATGTCGGCCAACCTAAGTATTCCGGAGCAGTAGCAAGTTATCATGGCTTAGTGGAAGCACTAGGAGACATTTCCTGGTAGGAGGCTACCAAGGATAAACAACTAGGTAGTCAGATCCCACGCATACCAAGCATTTCAAACTTACACACAATATGCTCGATATGTGCAAATACAACATGGCATCACAACAAAACTCTACAACTCGAGTACTTTATTTAAAAGGCTCCAGAGAGCCATACATATCATTCATACAGATAGGGGTCACACGACCCAACATTCAAGTCATACAAGCATACAAGCAACGAGCGAAAGCAAAATGTCTGGGTACAGACATCTAGAAAGTAAAAATGCTTGAGGAAGCCTATCTATCCTACAAGGGTCCTCCATGTGCTCAGGATCACCACCTGGGCCTCGGGCTACTCGTCGACATCAAGGTCCCATCGAAAGGGGCGGCAGCCTCTTCTGCAATTGTAATTAAGCAAACATGAGTACAAAGGTACTCACCAAGACTTACATCAGATCCTACATACATGCACATTATCAATAAAGGGATATTGGGGTTGTTGCAGCAAGCCAGCTTTGCCTCTTGGCTAAACTATCTTACGAGACACCAACTTGTAATTGTTTTGCGCACTCGAGTCCACTACTCACCACAACAATACACTACCGAGGATCCACTCCCGTCATCCTACGGAAGGGCCATCCATGGCACTCACACTTGTCTTGAGGCTTTTAGTAGTTTCCATTTACTTGTCTATGAACTGTATAGGGAACCAAGTAGTCCTCTACCGCGGACGCGGCTATTCAAATAGATGATGTTAACCCTGCATGGGTGTACTTCTTCATACATGTTTCCACCACTTTGTGTCTGCACACGACATGTGCTCGGCAGACTTCAAGCGAAAGCCGACGTGGGTGTAGACCACGACCTGACTAACCACACAAGTCTCTAGTCCAGGTTTATCACCTATTCAGGTTCCATCCGCAGGGAGTCCGGTCGAGGTTTCCACATACGGCCCCGAACGATGTGCACAGGATTCCAAGACACCAAACGGGCGCCCGGCATACCCGGCCACATACCTACTGAAGGAAATATGCCCTAGAGGCAATAATAAAGTTATTATTTATTTCCTCATGTCATGATAAATGTTTATTATTCATTCTAGAATTGTATTAACCGGAAACATGATGCATGTGTGAATACATAGACAAACATATAGTCACTAGTATGCCTCTACTTGACTAGCTCATTGATCAAAGATGGTTATGTTTCCTAACCATAGACATGTGTTGTCATTTGATTAATGGGATCACATCATTAGGAGAATGATGTGATTGACATGACCCATTCCGTTAGCCTAGCACTTGATCGTTTAGTATATTGCTATTGCTTTCTTCATGACTTATACATGTTCCTGTAACTATGAGAAATATGCAACTCCGTTTACGGAGGAACACTTTGGTACTACCAAGCGTCTGGCGAATGGGTGATTATAAAGGAGTACTACGGTGTCTCCGAAGGTACATGTTGAGTTTGTGTATTTCGAGATTAGGTTTTGTCACTCCGATTGTGGGAGAGGTATCTCTGGGCCCTCTCGGTAATGCACATCACTATAAGCCTTGCAAGAAATGTGACCAATGAGTTGGTTACGGGATGATGCATTACGTAACGAGTAAAGAGACTTGCCGGTAACGAGATTGAACTAGGTATTGGATACCGACGATCAAATCTCAGGCAAGTAACATACCGATGACAACGGGAACAATGTATGTTGCGGTTTGACCGATAAAGATCTTCGTAGAATATGTAGGAACCAATATGGGCATCCAGGTTCCGCTATTGGTTATTGACCGAGAATAGTTCTAGGTCATGTCTACATAGTTCTCGAACCCGTAGGGTCCGCACGCTTAACGTTACGATGACAGTTTTATTATAAGTTTATAAGTTTTGATGTATCGAAGTTTGTTCGGAGTCCCGGATGTGATCACGGACATGACGAGGAGTTTCTAAATGGTCGAGACATAAAGATTGATATATTGGACGACTATATTCGGACACCGGAATTGTTCCGGGTGATTTCAGAGAAAACCGGAGTGCCGGGGGGGTTACCGGAACCCCCGGGAGAGTTAATGGGCCACATGGGCCTTGGTGGGAAGAGAGAGGGGCGGCCAGGGTGGACCGCGCGCCCCCTCTCCCTCTGGTCTGAATTGGACTAGGAGGGGGGCGGCGCCCCCCTTTCCTTCCCCCCTCTCCCCCTTCCTTACCCCTCCTAGTAGGAGTAGGAAAGGAGGAGTCCTACTCCTACTAGGAGGAGGATTCCTCCTCCTTAGCGCGCCCCAAGGGGCCGGCCGGCCTCCCCCCTTGCTCCTTTATATACTGGGCGGGGGCACCCATAGACACACAAGTTGATCTACGGATCGTTCCTTAGCCGTGTCGGTGCCCCCTCCACCATATTCCACCTCATCATATCGTCGGAGTTTAGGTGAAGCCTGCGCGGTAGAACATCATCATCGTCCACCACGCCGTCGTCTTGTGGAACTCATCTCCGGAGCTTTCTTTGGATCGGAGCCGGAGATCGTCATCGAGTGAGCGCAGCTGAACTCGGAGGTGCCGTCGTTCGGTGCTTGGATCGGTCGGATCGTGAAGCGACGACTACATCAACGCGTTGTGCTAACGCTTCGCTTACGGTCTCACAGTGCGTGGACAACACTCTCCCCTCTCGTTGCTATACCATCATCATGATCTTGCGTGTGTGTAGGAATTTTTTTTGAAATTACTACGTTCCCCAACACCTACCGCATCACAGCCCACCCCAAGGGTCAGCGCTGCGCACGGCCTCCAGTATACTACAAACACCAGAAACTACTTGCAACTCCTAGACAGAGGACAAGGACGGCTAATAAGTCGAGCGGAGTCATATTTCAGGGCCCAATTCATGGTAGTAGCTGAATCTTAAATCACACATACAGATCTCAGTGCTTAAGGACGGTCCCAATGAAACAACCCACCATGTACTCCTACATGGCCTCTCATTGATACCTTTACCAAATCATGTTCAACACTTCACTCTCATCACCGACATGATCATTTCACTCTAGCCCATCACCCAGATGAACCAGACCTGACACGACTCTAAGCATAGTAGGCATAGCAAGGTAGTAAACACAAACATGGCTCAATCAACTCCTACACATGCTAGTGAGTTTCATCTAGTTATTGTGGCAATGATAGGTCATGCAGAGGAAATGGGTTCAACTACCGCAGCACACAGCAGTTTGAAACGCTTCTTAAATGCAGTAAATGAGAGCAGGAGCGAGAACATGGGATTTTATCGATATGATCAAATGGGTGGTTGCTTGCCTGGCAGGTCTGCAGACTGGTACTGTCCTTCGATCGGGTACTCACGGTTATCCTCCGGGACAGAACCTACCGTAGAGAGCACCGGTAACACAATCAATACACAACAACATGCAACAATATGATGCATGCATGTGACATGGCAATATGAGTGTGTTGGGATAATGCAACTATAACCAGATGGGTTTGAGCTATTTTGAACCAAAGATTCAAACCCAAACTCATTTTGTGATCTTAAATAGTGCCTTATCATGTTTTGCACTGAATAGCAAGTTTAACTTTTTTAAACAAGCATGAAACTAGTACAGATGGATAGATTGGATTTTTTGATCATTTTTCATATATAACACTTTGCATTTGGAGTTACAGATTAATTTCTATGAATTTTTGAAGTTAGCACTATTTTCTGGAATTTCCTGAATAAGAATAAATCCAGAAAATGTATTACTACGCCTTGACAGTCAATCTGGGCGGTCCAGTCAAACGACGATGGGACCTTGGTTAGTGTCACTGTTAGTTAACTAACTAATTAGGATTAGTTTAGCTACTAACCTAGGTTTGACTAACGGGTAGGGCCCACATGTCAGTGACCCAGGAGGTCAAATCCATGGTCAAACTTGGTTGACTCGCCGGCATTTAACCGCCGGCGACGTCCAGACGCGGCGGAGGGTGCGGGTTTTGCCCTTCGGCGACCGAATGGACGGCGGAGGCCACCTACGAGTAGCTGAGAGCAAGCCGCGTCGAGGGGTGGTGGTGGTTGAGCTCAAGGCCGCCGGAAAACGACGCCGGCGACGAGCTTTGCGGCTACCGGAGTTCGGGCGAGGCCGAACTCGTCGTTGCGGTGGTTCTGGAGGCACGGGGCCAGCTCCTACGTTGCCTACGCGGTGCGGTGAGGTTGTTGGACAGGGTGGCATGGCCGTTGGGTGGCCGGAGCTGCGTCGGCGAAGAGCTCAGGCGGCAGCGCGTGCGGTGATGCTCGTTGCCGTCGTTGCAGTGAACGACGGCGAGAACGGAGAGGATGGGGAGAGGCAGGAGCTCAGAGTGAACTTAGCGAGCTAGGCGGCGAGGTCGGGAACGAGCTGGAGCGAGTGTGACGGCGAAGGGGATCTCCGGCGACGGCAAGGTCGCGCGAGGTCGTTGCGGTGGCTCCGGGGGGAATGAGCGCTCGGGGCTCGGTCTGCTCAACAAAGCGGAGGGCGGTGGAGCTTCTGGACACGGCGAGGCGGCGTGGAGACGACGGTGGCCGCGGCTACGACGGTGGTGCGGCTGCGTCGGCCATGGGTGTAGAGGGCGAGGGAGAGGCACTGGGGACGAATGGAGGTGTCGAGGGGGTCGGGGCGATGACGTGGAGGTCATCCACGCGTCCAGCAGCGCGTCGGCGGTCACTTCCCTGCCTGCCTGGCGGGGAAGAAGCAGCTGGCTGGCGCGGGCCAGCATAGTGCTGGGCCGCTAGGTGGGCCGGCTGGGTAAGTTGGCCTGGTGTAGGATTGAAAGTATGTCTAGAGGGGGGGGTGATTAGACTACTTGACCAAATAAAAACTTATCCTTTTCTCAATTTTAGTCTTTGGCCGATTTTAGCTATCTTAGCACAAGTCAAGCAATCTTAACACAATTCAAGCAAGCATGCAAAGAGTATATGAGCAGCGTAAAGTAAAGCATGCAACTTGCAAGAATGTAAAGGGAAGGGTTTGGAGAATTCAAATGCAATTAGAGACACGGATGTTTTTGTCATAGTTCCGATAGGTGGTGCTATCGTACATCCACGTTGATGGAGACTTCAACCCACGAAGGGTAATGGTTGCGCGAGTCCATGGAGGGATCCACCCACGAAGGGTCCATGAAGAAGCAACCTTGTCTATCCCACCATGGCCGTCGCCCATGAAGGACTTGCCTCACTAGCGGTAGATCTTCACGAAGTAGACGATCTCCTTTCCCTTACAAACTCCTTGGTTCAACTCCACAATCTTGTCGGAGGCTCCCAAGTGACACCTAGCCAATCTAGGAGACACCACTCTCCAAGAAGTAACAAATGGTGTGTTGATGATGAACTCCTTGCTCTTCTGCTTCAAATGATAGTCTCCCCAACACTCAACTCTCTCTCACAGGATTTGGATTTGGTCGAAAGAAGATTTGAGTGGAAAGCAACTTGGGGAAGGCTAGAGATCAAGATTCATATGGTAGGAATGGAATATCTTGGCCTCAACACATGAGTAGGTGGTTCTCTCTCAGAAACAACAAGTTGGAAGTGTAGGTTTGTTCTGATGGCTCTCTCCACGAATGAAGAGGAGGTGGAGGGGTATATATAGCCTCCACACAAAATCTAACCGTTACACACAACTTTCCAAACTCGGTGGGACCGAATTGGTAAACTCGGTCAGACCGATTCAGCAAATCTAGTAACCACTAGGATTTTCGGTGGGACCGACATGCAACTCGGTAGGACCGATATGGTTAGGGTTAGGGCATAACGTAATCTCGGTGAGACCGATTACACAAACTCGATGGGACCGATTTTGGCAATAAGCTAACCAGAGAATTGGTCAGGTAAACTCGGTGGGACCGGTTCGCTCATTTGGGTGGAACCGAAATGTTACGAAAAGGAAACATGGAGTTTACATTGCAATCTCGATGGGACCTGTCGGCGTTCTGGGAACGGGGGTCCCCAGACTTGCCTGCTTGCGGCCTGTGGCGTGGCTCAAGTAGGGGCCCAATGCAGCCCAGCTTCATCAGCTCAAGCTCAAGACCCTCTCGAGGGGCCAAGCCTCGCGGGGCGGACGACAGGGAGCTTCCTCAGGAGCAGCCTCCTCAGGCGGGCTCGCGAGGAGGCGGAGAGATCAAGGCAGGGCACCTCCCGAGGGGCCCGTGACGCAAGCCATGACGATCGGAGGCCAGGCGGGTGCCAGGCGGGCGCCGGCCTCCGCAGTGTCCTTGTTTCCCTTTCGGTGCTAAGGGGGCAAGCACAGGTCAAGGCATCGGACAAAGGTTACCGTTTTGGTGCAACAAGACCAAGATCAGCAGAACGGCAGGATGGAGGTCATCGTGGAGCCCAGGGCAGCGTCACCGTCAGAGCCTTTGGCAGCCGAAGGCCAACTTTAGTCAGGATAAGTGTACTAGATGTTCCCCTTCAAAATGGCCAATTGTTGGCGCCCTTCCCGCTCATTATTTGGGGAGAGGCCCAGGGCCTCGCTCTATAAATAGGACTAGCCACCAGAAGGTAGAGGTATCTGGAGATCAACCAGAGAGAGAGAAGCTACTGAACTCACCCAAGCAGTTCATCGCACCAGCTCAAGAATAGCCCCTCGCGAGGCTGTTCTCCCTTTGTACTGTTCATCATCAGCCTCTGAGGCAATCCACCACACCACACCTTTGGGTAGGGTATTACACCACAATGGTGGCCTGAACCATATAAATCTCGTGTCCTCTGTGTGTTCATCTTTCTTGCCTAGATCTTTGTGAGACTCCGAAACGTGAGCTGGTAGGGGAGAGATCTTCGTGCGCACCCCAGTGTTCTAACCTCAAGGGTATGCCGGAACCCGAAATCCGACATTTGGCGCGCCAGGTAGGGGTGCGCCGGAGTCTTTCTTCCGCCTCCCCGCGTTTTGCCGCCTCGCCGTCCTGATGTCAAGCGACTCGGCTGCCAACGCCGACCGCTGGGCGGCGTGGCCCATCCACGTCGTGCCGCCGGCCCAGGGCGACCGCAACCTTGCGCCTCACGCAGCTCGCGCTCCACAGGGTGCTGCGGGGCGCGTGCGACGCGGCAAAACGCCGCCTGCCCTCACACCACGGCAGGTACGGTCAGCAGCGAGAGCTTTGAGCCACGCCGCGGCCACGGCGCCGCACACCCGACGGGAGCAGGCGAACTCCAGGGCCGCGCTCACGGTAGCCCGAGAGCTGCTGCGATGTTGGCTGCTGGAGTGCGGCCCTGATGTGCTACTGGAGCGGGTAGCCGAATTCCTGGATGCCGCCGCCTCGGGAGCACCTCCTTTCTGCGTCCAGTTGCCACCCCAGGTCCAGGGCGGGCCGTATGGCGGCCCCATACGTGCCAACGCAACTCCGAGCAGACTCCAGGCCCAGCTCAACGCCAACCCGGCTGTCAGCACCGGGTGCCAGGTCGCGCCGGCCACACCTCTGGCCGGCGAAGGAGCACATGCCGCGACCTTCAGCCTCGGCGGGCCACCACGCCATCACCCTCAAGACAATGCTCTAGGCCGAACTGCGTGGCACGTGGGGCACTATAGCGAGAACCGTGGGGTTGCGGTACCAGAAGCTTATGTGCCCCACATGGTGGATCGAGAATGCGCATTGGAAGAAGACCATGGCTCGTTCCTTGGGCCAGGCTGGGGCGAGGAGTCACCAGAAGCTGAGCTCTTTCAAGAGCCCCAAGAGGTCCTCAATGGCCGCGCCGGCAGTAGCAACTATCTGGTACCACTACTTCCTCAGGAGCAAACTTATGCTAACCATGGGTTGCAGGAGGTACAGGTCGCCGCAGCAGATGGCTGCCCCAATGCTGCAGCCTCCTACCCCTCGGAGGAGGGCACCGGGGGCTGCAGGAAAGGGTACGGGATCTGGGTTCGTCCCCGCGGCGCTCGGCGCCAGGCACACTCCGGAGGTAGGCCCTCTGCCGGGGAGGTGCCACAAGGCCTGCCCCCGGCAGAGGACCCGTAGTCGTCGGGGGAACCATTGGCGACCGCTCTACCCCGTTGGCGTCGTCCTTGGTTTTCGGTCGCCGTCAATGGCGGTAGAGTGCGGCGCAAGGCGGGGCCCTCGTCTGGCGATATGAAGCAAGGCCGGTACCTGTGAAGAAGGCCCAGTGCCTGTGAAGCTCGCCGCCCCGTGACACTCTCATGTAATAATGAGTGGGGCTGTACACGCCCCGGAGTCTCCGGAGAGCCGCCCTCGGGCCTCGGGGGCTACCGCCCACGCCCAGTGGCAGCACTTAGCTCCGCGCTGGTGAGAAGACGTCAAAGACTAGAATAGGTGTCGTATGCGGCCTTTTGCCTTTTGCCTTTTCTTTCGTTGACAAGCTTCTTCGATTTGGATTTAAGTTTGGATTTGAACTTGAGACTTGTGTGTGTCTGGGGAAGGGGAGCTTAGTCCCGTTCGAGCAATCTCTCGTGTTCTGGTTTCGGCCTTACGTCCAAGATTAGCGTCGGCTGCCTCCCCTCGCGAGACCCTCGCGAGCCGGGCCAGGCCAGGCACGTCCACAATCTGGACCGCTGTTGCCACACCCTCTCCGGAGGTTCTCGCCGCAGGATCAATGGGAGCATCCAGAATACACTCGAGGCGTAGGGGCCCCCACGGACCCGCTTGGGACTCGTCGGGATCAAGGGGTAAACATGCCAGCTGACCCATCGCCAGGCCAGTAGCTAGGCTCGCGCGCAGTGTTACACTTACAGGGATATTGTTCGCAAACCTTTACATGAGGGGCTTCCCCTCCCAAAATGCTCTTACAATCTTCAGGGCCGAGCGCGAACTTTCTTCATGCAGGGTGGACCGCGGGGACGCACGATCAGTCGGATATATCACTCGCCGCGTCATTCGGGGCGCCTCCAGAGGCGTCGCTGGCGTCATCACCATCACCACCCACACCTCCGCCAGCGCCAGGCGTGTCCACCACGCCACCTTCATCAGCAGCCACGATCACGCCATCATCATCAGACGCGAAGGCCCTAACGAGAGCGTCCACATTGTCCTCCACCCATTGCGCCAGGTCGCCCCGGATGGATATGGGCACAGGTGCAATAACGGCGTCGAAATCGAAGTGGGGATCCATGTTCTGCAGATGGTTGAAGACACGGGAGAAGGCACGCCCAAGCAAGGCTCGACTCCTCTCCTCGACGAGCCAACGAGACCTCTCGGAGCGGTTCTCCAGAAGTGTCACCACGTCAGTGAAATATTGGAGGTTGCTCGCATAGTTGGTCTCGTGCGGCACCTCGGCAGCGGCCTCGCAAATGTTGCCCAGGGCGGCGTTAGCCCGCTCCCTGAGCGTTCGGAGCATGGGGGCGTGCTCATGCTCCAAGACCCGCCTCTGGCGGATGTCGTCTCGTTCTGCCGCGCGATAGCCTCGGCGCCGTCGACCCTCTGTCGGAGAAGAAGCAGCTCGGCGCGGGAAGAGGCCAGCTCCGCCTGCGCCACAGCAAGGGCGGCCGCGGAGGAGTCCGCACCCCGCGTCATCTCAGCCAGTTTGGCCCTGAGGGCCGCGGTCCTACCTTCAGCTTCGGCCCTGATCAGCTCCAACCTCGCTTCGTATTGGCGCTCGAGACCCGAACGAGTTTCCGCCACTCGGCGATCGATCTCCTCCTGGGCTCGGGCTTCGCGCGCGGCGACATCATCCTCCGCCTGAGCCACCAGGCGCTCCCTCGTCTCCAGCCGCTCAAGGTCAACATTGCGCTCGGCGGCCTCCAGTGTCAGCGCTTCTTCGCGCTTCTGGAGCTCTACCTGGTCGACGGAGGCCTCCTTTAGCGACACAAGGGCCGCCTGGCGCAGTTCCACTTGCTCCTCCAGAGAGTTGCTCCAGGCTTGGAGCTCCCACACGCGCTCCTCCGCATCCTTGCACCATCGATCTGCCTTCCGGGCCTCCTCGACGGCTCGGGAGCATGCCTCTCGCGAGGCCACCAGTGATGCTTCAGCCTTCACGCTGTCAAGGTCCTGCTGGTGACGTGCAAAGGCAACAGCTACCTTAGCTTGCGCCTCTCTTCAGCGAGGCGCAAGCCTTTGGCCTCGAGGTGTGCATCCTCGCCAGCAAGCTCTGCACCGATCCGGCTTACTGCGTCCACCGCCCCTTGGAGGAATTCTTGGCGAAGGTCGTGGCGCTCACGAGCACGCCTTAGTACGTCTTCCGCGTCATCCTCCGCCGCTGGCGATCCCGGAGGGCACTGGGGCGGCATGCCCCCTCCCGGCGTAGAGCTGGGGGCTGGTGCCCCAGCGATCGGCAGACGGGCCATGCCAGGAGCCCGACCTAAAACCTGTAACGCCCCAGATACAACTTTCCATATTCGTAACTCCAACTCTTGCCTTTTCCGGAGATGCAATATGATATTTCCTTCGTGGTTGGGTTTTTGCCGTTTGTTTTGCATTTTGTTCATGCCATGCATTTCATCTCATAGCATCATCCGCATGTTTTCATAAAACCTCGCAGCCGTTCATAGTTACCACTTCTCTCTTTGTCTTTGTTGACCTGTTGTTAGACCGCTTGTCCTTGTTGACCTTCTCTCAGACCAATTGAACCCCTCTCTTCTCTCTTTCTCCGAGACCAACAAAAACCCTCCTTGTCCCCGTGGCCTTTCATCAGTCCCCATTGTCTTTGTTTTCCCCTCTCGTCTAAATGCCCACCCTCTCTGCATAGCCACCAACCCCTTTGCGCGCGTCCGAAACTGCCCCGAACCCGAACCGGTCGGTCGTGACCGTTGGGTCCGAATCATCCCCAAACATCTATAAAATATCTGCGTTTCTCCATTGGACTCCCCTAACCTTCTATTCTTGACCGTCCGATTTGAACGGAGGGTCCAAAAATCCGCCCCTACCTATATAAGTAGTCAAACCCTAGTCTAGGCAGTCCCATCCATCCAATCCCTCACCTGCCGCCGCCACTCTCTCCTTGGGATCCTCCCAGATCCATCTCCCTCCAACCAGCGCCCGAGCCTCCACCTCTCGATCCCCTCCCGATCCAACCACCAACCACAGCCGCCACCGCAGCCTCCGACCACCTCCCGCAATTTTTGCGCCGGCGAAACCAATCCCTCCACCAACCTCACCGACTCTGGACGCGCCCGCAGATCCAGCCGTCTATCGCTATGCCCGCGTCATCCCCATTCCCGGCGTCGTTCACGCCCGAAGCCTCGCTCCCAGCCTCCCGCAAGCAGAGGCCCCGTGAACCTCTTGCTCCCTCGTGATCGCCGCACCTCCCGTTCCAACGCGCCCTCCGGCGACCACGACCTGAACCACCAGGCCGCCCGTCTGCTCCTCTCCGTCGTCCCCTTTTTCCTCTCCTTATCCCTCTCGATCTCTCCCTCTCATTTCCCTCTGTCTCCCTTTTCTTCAGGTTACAACAGCGCCTGCATCCCCGTCGGCCTTCGGCCCTGCAGCTGCCTTCGTCCACAAGCACCCGAGGCCCCGTCCTCCCGAGGACACCTGCGAGTGCAGGTCCGAACCCCGCCGTCCTTGTCTTCTCACGCGGCCAACCGCCTTGACCCCGCCTCTCCTGTCCGTTGACCGCGCCGCCGGAGCCCTGCATCGCGCCAAGCGTCGCCGGCGCCCCCAAGTCTCGCCGCCCGGATCCATCTCCCGAGCGCCGAGGACCCCGTCCTCGGACCAGCAGGTCCACTCGCCCCTTGCCCCGTGCCTTCCCTTTCTTCTCCTTCTTCCTCCTGTAGTTCTTCCTCCCCGTCCCTCTCTCTGAACTCTCTCGTTTATTCAGCAGCAGCTCCTGCCGCAGTTGCGGCTCGCTCGATCCCCTGCCTCGAGCGTGTTGACCGTGCCCCTCCTCGTCGTCATGGATCCGCGCCAAGCTCCGCCTCCCGGCGCTCCGTTCCGCCCGTTTTGGCCGGTTCCCGCCGACCCCGTCGCCAGGGCCCCTGCCGCCGTCTTCGCGATCGCTTTGCTGCTGTTTTACATTCTTCAAGAACGAGAGCAGCTTCGCTTCGCCCGCCCGCATTGACCGTGCCTTCGCCAAGCCGCCAAGTCCCAGCGCGCCTCCAGCCCAGCGCCAAGGCCCAGATCTGCCTCCACCGGCCTCCTCTCCAAGACCCAGGCCACTGCCCAGCAGCGCCCCAAGCCCTCTGATGAGAAGCCCAGATCTAGCGCCTCGCCTTGCACTAATGGGCCAGCCAGTTTCATCCCGTAGATGTTTTTTTCTGGTTCAGTGAATTTGCTAATTATCCAGCGATTTACAGTTTTACAGAAAAACCCCTAAGCATCATGCATAGAATAACTCATGAACCGTGCATCGGATTAAAATGATTTAGACATGTAAAGTGCTTAGAATTTTATCTAGTTTCATAATATGCCACTTTCATCCATGGTTAAAATGTTTAAAATGCTGTTTGTTTAAATTTGCTCAAATGCCATGCTAAAATGATTTATTTCATAACTAAATAACCGTAGCTCGGTTTTAAATAAACTTTATATGTAAATGGGGTGAAAAAATGCCTAGTTTAACATGGTCCATTTTATTTTCCTGTTTAACAACAATAAAATATGTTTTAGGACAGAACAGTACCAAATTCATAATATGCATATGGGGATTTTCCGGAATTGTTGTTTGTTGTTCCGGCCTCATTTAAACTTGCCTAAATAGTTAGTTTACTTATGCTTCACCTCTTGCCATGTTTAACAATATTTAATATTGTTTGGTAGTTTATACGAGATTAAACTAAATATGTCAATGTGGTGTTTTGTCAATATGCAAATCGTTGCATATTGAGCTCCACTTAACTTGTAGTATTGTTTGTTGCACTTTGCCATGCCATGCTATTTAAACCGGACATGCATCATGCCATGTTTATGTGATGGTTGTTTACTATGTTGCTTGCTTCTTTCCGGTGTTGCTTCTTAGTTTCCGGTAACGTTGCGATTGAGAGGACCTGTTCGACTACATCCATTTGTCTTCTTCATGGACTCGTTCTTCTTCCTTGCGGGATTTCAGGCAAGATGACTGCTACCCTGGATCTCACTACTATCATTGCTATGCTAGTTGCTTCGTTCTATCGCTTTGCCGCGCTGCCTATCTCTTGTTGATCAAGCCTCCCAATTTGCCATGTCAGCCTCTAACCTTTTTCACCCTTCCTAGCAAACCGTTGCTTGGCTATGATACCGCTTTGCTCAGCCCCTCTTATAGCGTTGTTAGTTGCAGGTGAAGTTGAAGATTGCTCCATGGTGGACAGGATTGTGTTGGGATATCACAATATCTCTTATTTAATTAATGCATCTATATACTTGGTAAAGGGTGGAAGGCTCGGCCTTATGCCTGGTGTTTTGTTCCACTCTTGCCGCCCTAGTTTCCGTCATACCGGTGTTATGTTCCCGGATTTTGCGTTCCTTACGCGGTTGGGTGATTTATGGGACCCCCTTGACAGTTCGCTTTGAATAAAATTCCTCCAGCAAGGCCCAACCTTGGTTTTACAATTTGCCTCACCACCACCTATACCCTTCCCTTGGGTCGGCCAACCCGAGGGTCATCTTTATTTTAGCCCCCCCGGGCCAGTGCTTCTCTAAGTGCTGGTCCGAACCGAGCAGCCTGCGGGGCCCCCTCGGGGAAACTCGAGGTCTGGTTTTACTCGTAGCTTGACTTATCCGGTGTTGCCCTGAGAACGAGATATGTGCAGCTCCTATCGGGATTGTCGGCGCATTGGGTGGCTTTGCTGGTCTTGTTTTACCATTGTCGAAATGTCTTGTAAACCGGGATTCCGAGACTAATCAGGTCTTCCTGGGAGAAGGAATATCCTTCGTTGATCGCGAGAGCTTATCATGGGCTAAGTTGGGACACCCTGCAGGTATTATCTTTCAAAGCCGTGCGCGGTTATGTGGCAGATGGGAATTTGTTAATGTCCGGTTGTAGATAACTTGACATCAGATACGTATTAAAACGCATCAACCGTGTGTGTAGCCATGATGGTCTCTTCCCGGCGGAGCCCGGGAAGTGAACACGGTTTTGGGTTATGTTTGACGTAAGTAGGAGTTCAGGATCACTTCTTGATCATTGCTAGCTTCACGACCGTTCCATTGTTTCTCTTCTCGCTCTCATTTACGTATGTTAGCCACCATATATGCTTAGTCGCTGCTGCAACCTCACCACTTTACCCCTTCCTTTCTCATTAAGCTTTGCTAGTCTTGATACCCATGGTAATGGGATTGCTGAGTCCTTGTGGCTCACAGATTACTACAACAACAGTTGCAGGTACAGGTTAAGCGATGATCATGGCGCGAGAGCGATGCTTGCTTGTTTTGGAGTTCTTCTTACGCTTCTTATTTGATCGGGGATAGGTTCGGTGTCATGGCCTGGGCTAGCAGTGGATGTCGTTTGAGTTTCGTTTGTGTTTCATCTGTAGTTGGATGGTGATCTTATGTAAGATGATGTTGTATTCGTGTGGCATTGTATGCCTTTTGTATGTATCCCCATCTATTATGTAATGTTGATGTAATGATACCCACCTTGCAAAAGCGTCTTCAAGATGCGCTTCTATCCTTGGTGTGACCTTCGAGTTCCTTTAGGATAGGGTCGCATCTTGGGCGTGACACCGGTCCTGACACCGGTCCGTCCCCAGAAGAGAAGCTTAAGACCGACTTCAGCCAATCGTTGTTCACGATCAAGGAGGGAGCACGGGGCAAGCTGGTTGTGCCCCAGGGGAACCCGTGGAGGGAGGACAGCAGGCGCGCAGGATCAAGACGCCCAGCAAGACGGGCCACTCCTCCACGGGCCAGCGGCGGAGCGCCGCCGAGCCAGCACGCCAGGTCGGCAAAGAAAGACGAGGCTTTGGGGGATGGCTCCTTGGCCATCTCCACGAATTCAGCATTCAGCAGGAAGGGCCCTGAGAAGGCCGCGATCAGCTGCGAGAACAAGGAAATAAAGGAGCAAAGAAGAAAGAGGACTTACTCATCCGTGGCAAAGTGCTTCCTACGCTTCAGCAGGCGGCAAGGGCGATATTCGCCACCCAAGGCCTCCTTCCTCTTGCGGAGGGCCTCGAAATCTACTCGAAACCGGCCTAAGCGCTTGGTGCAGGGGTCGGCTTGCGGCATGTTGGAGGCGTCGGGACGATCAGCGCTAAGGGGACCGGCCTGAGGAGCACCACCAAGCACTGCCTCATGAGGGACGACTGGAGCCTCGGGAGCCCCAACCTCGGGAGCCGTAGGCCGGAGCTCCTCACCTGCCGCGGCTCCCGGGCGGGCTTCATGAGATGTAGCCTCCGGGGCCCCGCGCGGCGTCTGCACCTCCACAACATCATCCTTTTCGGCTCCTGACAGTTCTCGTCTCCCTGCTTCATCACCTGAGACGGGGCCGCTTTGGGCAACTGGAAGAGCAACCACGGCGACAGGATTCCCGCGAGGCCCCCTGAGGCCAGTCGGGCGCAGCCCCCATTCGTCGAAGCTGGGCATCTGCTTCACGAAATCGGCCCTGCCCGAACAAAGATACAGGAGGGCACCATCATGTCTGAGGCTGCCTGGGGAAGGGTCGCCAGTCAGGACCTTGAGCACCGTCCTCAGTGCTTCAGGCGCTAGGTCCTCCTCCTAGAGCCGCATGCGATCCTTGTGCCCCGCATAGTCCCACATTCGGCGAGAGTGGTGCTGGAGAGGAGCAATGCGATACTGGAGGAACTCCCTCACCACCTTGGGCGCCGTCACGTTGAGCGCCCTCAAGGTCTTGAAACAGCGCCAGACGAAGACAAGCCGGGGGCTCACGAGTGCCTCATGAGCCTAACCTGAGCTGGGAACGGTAGGCGCGGTCAGGTGCGAGAGCAGGGGGCTGGGTACCCCGACGTCCACATACAGCCACCACTCTCTGAACCTGGCCTCATAGGGGGAAGGCCGAAGTCGATCCCCGAAGCAGCCGTCTCTAGCACGGCAAGAAAGCCCACACACCTCGAGCATTTGATTGGGATCGCTCAGGCGCAAGGAGAAGAAGTGGCGCAGCAGGGCAACGGAAGGAGGGATGCCCACCATTGCCTCACAAACAAAGGCAAAGACAGCCAGGAGAGTAATGGACTCAGGTCCGAGGTGCATCATGTGGATCTGATAATGGGAGAGCACCGCATTGAAGAAAGCAGAGAAGGGGGGAACCAGACCCGCCCACAAGGCATCGGCAAAGAACCGGACCTCTGTGACGACCCTGTTGATAGAAGCGTGGGACGCAGGCCAGGCTGTGGTCCGGCCACACTCATTGAAGATGGTGGCAAGAGCAGAGCGGACCTTGCGCAGGGCTTCGGGATTGAGTATGATTGACCGATCGACGGCGGGGGCCACCACTGGAGACGAGCGGGGCGAAGGCGCGGGCTTCTTCCCCTTTTCCTTCTTCGTTGGCGCCATGGCAGGCGAGAAAGGGGAGAGCTCGAGTTGGATTGGAGGCGGAGGTTGAGGCTCGAGGAAGAAGGAAGGGCAGGAAGCGCGCGGGCAGCGAGAAGGGAGTAGCTGTGTGCAACCACGGGTCCGCCTAGCCAGGCGTATAATGAGGCATCGTGGGAAAGCGAAGACGCCCACGTCCAATCAACCGCCACACGGCGCCCAAGGCTGCAGCCTGTTAGGGCCCGCGGCGCTTCGCACTTGCCCCTTCGCTTCTCTGCTAAGCCAAGTCCGGGCGCGCCTTGGGCCCGGGGGCTACTGTCGGTGTTCTGGGAACGAGGGTCCCCAGACTTGCCTGCCTGCGACCTGCGGTGTGGCTCAAGTAGGGGCCCAATGCAGCCCAGCTTCATCAGCTCAAGCTCAAGACCCTCGCGAGGGGCCAAGCCTCGCGGGGCGGACGACAGGGAGCTTCCTCAGGAGCAGCCTCCTCAGGCGGGCTCACGAGGAGGCCGAGAGATCAAGGCAGGGCACCTCCCGAGGGGCCCGTGACGCAAGCCATGACGATCGGAGGCCAGGCGGGTGCCAGGCGGGCGCCGGCCTCCGCAGTGTCCTTGTTTCCCTTTCGGTGCTAAGGGGGCAAGCACATGCCAAGGCATCGGACAAAGGTTACCGTTTCGGTGCAACAAGACCAAGACCAGCAGAACGGCAGGATGGAGGTCATCGTGGAGCCCAGGGCAGCGTCACAGTCAGAGCCTTTGGCAGCCGAAGGCCAACTTTAGTCAGGATAAGTGTACTAGATGTTCCCCTTCAAAATGGCCAATTGTTGGCGCCCTTCCCGCTCATTATTTGGGGAGAGGCCCAGGGCCTCGCTCTATAAATAGGACTAGCCACAACAAGGTAGAGGTATCTGGAGATCGACCAGAGAGAGAGAGAGAGAGAGAGAGAGAGAGAGAGAGAGAGAGAGAGAGAGAGAGAGAGAGAGAGAGAGAAGCGACTGAACTCACCCAAGCAGTTCATCGCACCTGCTCAAGAACAGCCCCTCGCGAGGTTGTTCTCCCTTTGTACTGTTCATCATCAGCCTCTGATGCAATCCACCACACCACACAGTGGAGTAGGGTATTACACCACAATGATGGCCTGAACCAGTATAAATCTCGTGTCCTCTATGTGTTCATCTTTCTTGCCTAGATCTTTGCGAGACTCCGAAACATGAGCTTGTAGGGGAGAGATCTTCGTGCTCACCCCAGTGTTCGAACCTCAAGGGTCTGCTGGAACCCGAAATCCGACAGGACCGATCGCTCATCTTGGTGGTACCGAAACGTTATGAAGGGAAACAGAGAGATAACAATCCCATCTCGGTGAGACCGAGATCCCTATCGGTGAGACCGATTTGCCTAGGGTTTGTGGCAGTGGCTATGACATCTGAACTCGGTGGCGCCGGATAGAAAGAATCGGTAGGGCCGAGTTTGGCTTTTGGTTTAGGTCAAATGTGGATGTGAGAAAGTAGTTGAGGGCTTTGGAGCATATCACTAAGCACTATGGAGCAAGAAATTTATTAAGCAACACCTTATCCCTCCTTGATAGTATTGGCTTTTCCTATAGACTCAATGTGATCTTGGATCACTAAAATATAAAATGTAGAGTCTTGAGCTTTTGAGTTTGAGCCAATCCTTTTGTCCTTAGCATTTTGAGGGGTCCACTTTTCTCATCCATGCCATACCATTCATTGAGCTTTTCCTGAAATATTCATCTTGGAATAATGTTAGCTCAATGAGCTATATGTTGTTAGGAATTACCAAAACCACCTAGAGATAGTTGCACTTTCACCTGGTAAGTTCCTTTCTCTTTTATTTCTGTTTTCTTTTCTTTCTGTAAGTTTGTGGCTTTTCTAAAATGCTTAGGCACTTTCAAAAATCATGAAACTGCTCATGCCCACTGTATAGAATATATCCAACAGTAAACATTTAGTTTATGATTATTTGGACATTTAAAATATTTTATAGCATTTAAATGCCCAAATGCAAATAACATATGATTTAATTCAGTGACCTTAGGATGTCCTAGAAAATTGTGCACCATTTTTGTCTGAGGTTCCAGACCAAGGCAAAGATGATGAACATTTTAGAAGGGCATTTCAGGTTCATTGAAAAAGATTTCAGTAAACCCTTGTTGGATTAAGGGTAGGACTGGACTAATGAGCTACTCGGCTTGTTAAGACTCGGCTCGTTACGGCTCGTGATCGTTAAGGCTCGGATTGTTAAGCTCATTAAGGATAATGAGCTAAATATAAAGATTGGCTCGGTTCGTTTTATGCTCCGCAAGCGCTCGTGATCAGCTCATTAGGAAAATGCATCAGTAAACAAGATAGGTCACATGCATATAATCACAAACATACAAAGGTCCAACGAGTAGGATTCGATAAATCAAGAATATGAGAAGGCAAGAAAGATGTGAATGTGGCAAATAGCCTGTCCATAGACTTAGCAGTGATCGAAGTCACCAAAAATTATCTATGATGAACAAAATCACGCTACTACCGAGCTTAACGAGTAGCTCACGAAACTTGAAATCTCGATTGTTTACCACGTTAGTGTTAACGAGCAAAAATTGCCGCTCGGCTCGGTTCATTAAGAAAACGAGCCAAGCTCAAATGAGTCGAGTAGCCGAGCGCTCATTAGACTCACCGAGCTTCAAGCTTTTTGTCCAGCCCTAATTAAGGGGGTGTTGGGGGTTCTGTCATCCCCATTTCATCTTTCTGAGTAAAGTAAACATGATGCAGGCACTCTAATGCATGTACTGACTAGGGTTGTGACATGGATGCACTTAATTGTTTTTCTTTGATAGAAATTATATCTATATATGATGATTACTAGTTAGAAATTTATACTAAGGGCCCCAGATTGAAGTTTCGCCCTGGGACCCTAAAATCTTTGGACCGGCCCTGGCGACGGGACGGATTCTTACTACATTGAAGTCGGTTTATTACTGTGGGAACCGAACGAGAACGAGCACCTCCATCGGTGCATGACGAGCAGTGGTTTCAACTGCATTAGATTAGCCACAGTGAGTAGTAAGATAGAGTAGTAACATGCCCATGTTTCCACTTCTATAGTGGGGAGTAACTATGTGTGGTAACATGCAACACTTCATTTATTAGGCTATAGACTCATCTTGCGTTGATATGTGTGATGTGACTCATACTAGTAGTAACTAGCTATGTTACCACATGACTCTCTTTCTTCATTTATTGTTTGCCACATCATCTATTTTATCTAGATATGTGTGATGTTAGTATCTATGTTACTCCCATTGTGGGTAGCCTTAGACTAACCACAATGATGAGTAACATACACTAGTAACATACACATATCTCTAGACTATGTTACTACCTTCATAGTGAGTAGTAATATAAGTGTATTAACATGCAAAGCTTCATTTATTAAGTTATAGACTCATATCGCAATGGGACATGTGATGTTACAGTAACTAGCTAAGTTACTATAACCACCTCTTTACTCATTAATTCATTGTCACATAAGCAAATTTGTTGAGTTGGATTCAATGTTACTACTGAAATTACTCCCACTGTGGCTAGTCTTAGTCATGGGAATTAAGGCAGTACTAATAATCACATAAATTAAGGGGGGGTTTGTTGGATTTTGATTAGCTATTTTTCACAGGCGAAATTTTTGCTTGGGGCGAACGAGATGCATATGCATCTTGACTTATATTCTTAGACTATATAATTTTGGTTAGGTGCCCTATGCACTTGGACGAGGAGTATAAACGAACATTGATTAAATTGTCAAAAGGAAATGAACAACGATTAACACTGATTTCTCTGAGCCAATGAATGTTTTGCTAAACAATAGTGTAAGATGCAACGCAATTTGCACAAGAAAACAACGAGGCAATCAATACACTACACACGTTCGACGAGAACTGGTCTCCCAATCCATCTAAAATAACATTATTCCCCCATTGTTTTGCACTTATCTTAGCGAAGTGTCCCCAGCAATCTTCTCATCTTTGGTCAAACGTAGCCATCCAACAGCCAGCCAGCCAGGCCCTCCTCTCCCAAAAAAACAAAAGCAAAAACAAAAACCCGGGCCCCAGCCGCAACCCATGGCCCTACCGTCAGCCACAAGGCCGCAGCCAACGACCCCGGCCCGTCACCCGCCGCGTCACCTCACCACCCCCGGTTTAATCCCGACCGTTGGGTCCGTTACCGCATTGGTTCAAAACCCGCCAACCGGAAGCCGCCAAGTGGGCGACGCGCCCCGGCGGGTCACCGCCCGCGGGTGAGCGGACCGCGCCTCGGCTGCTTTGCGTGCGCTAGTGGGGGAGTGGTGCGCGTAGAGGGAGCCGACAACGCCCCGAGAACGAGAACTCCTGTGCTACCCATCTCCCTCTCTCTCCCTCCACTGAGTCTCCTGTGCTGCCCCCGCTGACCTGCGGCCACCGAAGGCGAGTGGAGGCGGACGACGGGTTCCCGCCGCGACCGCCTTGCCGCGGGCTCTCCGGCGGCGCCGCGTCAGGGCTCGCGCGGGCTGGTGCTGATTTGAGGGAGATTCGGAGCCGGGGCCGGAGCCGGCGCGGCCTCTGGGGATGGGGTGGCTTTCCTGCTGCAAGCGGTCGAACGGGTGAGTGGCAACGGGGTGTACTGGCAGTGTGTTTTGGGGAAGTTTGGGTACAAGGGTGGGGTTTTGCCCTTTTGGGGGAACTCGTACTACAAGATTGTTCCTGTTTTATTTGTTGTTAATTTGTGTGGGAGGTTGAATTGGAGCCATTAGCTTATGAATTCTCTCTTTATCAGGTTATTATGTGTTGTTGATTGGCTTGAGTAGCAACTGATTTTGATTCTGGGGAAATACTGAGGTTGGGGTTCCTAAATCTGTGAGCTTCATTTCTGATTTGCTCATAAACTAGCACCAAAAAAATTACTGTTCTTATCGGGAATATTGCTGTTAATTTGAAGCTGTCAGCTAACGAGCTGCAGATACAATGGAGTGCAGATTTTTATGCGTAAGTAATTTGTTAAAAAAAAATGCTGTGAAGGAAATTGTTCAGATTTGCGGGGGGGATAGTTGGATAGAGTGCTAACATTGCGGCCTTACTTAGTGTACCCAACAAGTAGTTGAATTTTCTGAAGAAGTTCTAATAATCTGTTGTGCTCCTAGGGCCCAACCCGGCAGGAAGAAGAAGAAGAAGGACACGACATGGCGGATCTTCTCACTCAAGGAGCTTCAGTTGGCGACCAACAATTTCAACTACGATAACAAGCTTGGTGAAGGTGGATTCGGCAGTGTCTACTGGGGCCAGCTCTGGGACGGATCACAGGTGCAGTCCCTCTCTTAAAAAAATAAGAAATGCAAGATGCCGCAACTTGTGTTATGCTATGTGCACACTGATTTGTTGTATCTGTTGTTTCTAGTGTCTTTTATTATTACTGCTACGAACAGGACAATGAAGTGGAGTCCCGCGGTTGTTGGTGCTTATGATTTAGCTGAATTTAGTTTCACCTCCTAATTTATTTCTGGTTTCTTGAAATTTAAAATGGTTGTAGTTTTCAGAGCCCGGGAATATTCTTTGAGAATGAACAACAGTCCAAACTGGACCCACACTCTTTGAAAGTGCAAAGAACGAACTTTCTGGTCTGGTGGAAAACTAACTTTCTCTCGCCTTCAACTATTGGTTTACTTTTCAAGTCAAAAGAACTGTTGATTTACTTTTTTATGCATTCACTTTACCGAGGATATAGCCTTTGCTTTGTGGTAGAGAAGGTCTCATGATCACAAGCTACTAGATAGGACCATAATTTTTAAGTATGAATACAGCCGAGGATGTATGGAAAATTAGAAAGCATATATGGCCTGGATAGATGCAATCATACTGCCTTGACAAAGCCAGACAATCACTATATGTTTGTTCTCAGTATCTGCTTGTACTAGGTGTAGAAATGTAAATGACATCTTGGTAAACTCATATGGATATATTTAAATGGAAGATGAGGCAAGAGGTTGACTTGGGATGAACTTAATAAGTAAAGAATTAAGGAAAGTTTGATCAAAATGCCACATCTTAGTTTCCTTCTAGATAAACGATGCCCCATCATGTGTCACTGACACGTGGCCTTGGACCCCAAATGTCGGTGACACGTGCTATGATCACTGAACGGGGTAGAGTGGGGCCATATATCTACCTGCTAGTTTGTGGGGCAGTGGCATAAGTGCATAACTAAAAACTACTAGAAGCCCAGAACTTGGTAGCTTGTGTTTTTCTAGAATCCTATGAGCATATTAAAGGGAGTTGAAACAGAATACCTATATAGAAGTTTATCTTCAGAAGTTGTTTATAAATGACAGTGTGTTATAACTGCTCAACTTAATCTCCTTTGCAAATATTGTTTTTCTTATTTGGATATTGTAAGCAATGAGCAATTTTTTGTAAGATAGTGTTGCTGTTGCCTAGCTTTTTGGTATGTTTGTTATCGACTTTATTATGACTGTTACATTTCATGAGAAGTTTGTAGTTGTTTTATTTCGCCAGAAGTTTTAAGTTGTTACGTTTCCATTGAAGTGTCATGTGGTGACTATCTAGTTAGAACCTCAACAGTCTATTCCATGTAACAGATTGCGGTGAAAAGGCTCAAGAGTTGGAGCAACAAGGCTGAAAAGGAGTTTGCTGTCGAGGTCGAGGTTTTGGCACGAGTGCGGCATAAGAGCCTCTTGAGCTTACGTGGATATTGCGCTGAAGGCCAGGAGCGCCTGATAGTCTACGACTATATGCAGAACCTGAGCTTGCACTCTCACCTGCACGGACAGCATGCAGCTGAATGCCATCTTGGTTGGGAGCGAAGAATGAACATCGCCATTGATTCGGCTGAGGGCATCGCGTAAGCCTCTCAACATCACTTTATAATATTCATTCATCATGATGCAGCAGTCTAATAACATTTAAATACCTCTGCGCCTTATAGTTATCTTCATCACCATGCGATCCCACATATCATCCATAGAGACGTCAAGGCGAGCAACGTTCTCTTGGACGCGAATTTCCAAGCACGGGTCGCCGATTTCGGGTTTGCGAAACTCATACCAGACGGTGCGACCCATGTCACCACAAAGGTGAAAGGCACGCTCGGTTACCTAGCGCCAGAGTATGCGATGCTTGGCAAGGCCAAAGAAAGCTGTGATGTCTACAGCTTTGGAGTGCTCCTGCTAGAGCTTGCCAGCGGAAAGAAGCCGGTCGAGAAGATAAACCCTACGACGAAGCTCACCATCACCGAGTGGGCGCTTCCACTCGCTCGCGAGCAGAAGTTCAAGGAGATGGCTGACCCGAAGCTGGGGGATAACTTTGCCGAGGCCGAGGTGAAGCGGATGGTGCTCGTCGGGCTTGCTTGCACTCAGACCAAGCCAGAACAGAGGCCGGTGATGTCCGAGGTTGTGGAGATGCTCAAGGGAGAATCTGCCGAGAAGTTCTCCATCTTGGAGAATGATGATCTGTTCAAGCCTCAGCCGACCAGCTCTGTCCAGGGCACCTCTGGCCCCTGCAGCTCCGACGCCATCACCGAAGAGAAGGAATCGAAAGAGGATACAATCGAGGAGGCGACTGATTCGAGCGAGACGGTGCCCTCAGCTAGGTAGTGTGATGCACAAAGGTGTGTATATCCCTTCCTGGGATGTGTGTGGTTTGTGTATGTCTGCGTATGGTTGTTTCTTGTTGTTGGCAAGTTACTTGGGCCCTTCACCAGTCCAGAGATGTACTTGTGGTTCCGTGTATTGTTGATTTCTTTTGGCAATGGTTGCGATGTGGCTTGTAAGATTCTTATTGGACTGATTCCGACAATAACAAGTCGTTCATGTGTTCCTGTACTCACCCAATTTAACTCATCAATTATCTGGTGTGCAAAGCCTACGGTTAGCGACTTATACTTGCGCAAAAGACTTTTTCACTCAAGCAGATTTTACCATGATTGTCATGATTTCTTCATGGTAAAAAATTGTACAAACACACATGGAGAACATATTTTCACATAGAGTTTGCCATAGGCTACAGATAGTATCTCTGAATAGACAAGTTTAACTGCAGAAATAACTACACATAGTAGATAATATAATATATGTTGAACCTCTATGTTATACTCCCTCCGTTCCGCAATATAAGGTGTCTTAACTTTTTCAAAAGTCGAATTTGTGCTTGTTTTTTATCAAGTTTTTAGAAAAATACATTAATGACTATAATATCAAACTTGTATCATCAGATCCATCCTTAAAAATGTATTTTTATATTTTATTTATTTTGTATTAGGAGTGTTGATATTTTATTCCAGAATCCTAGTCAAATATACATATATGTTGTGACTTTCACGGATTTATGCACCTTATATTCTGGAATGAGGGAGTATTATTCTTGATAAATATAACAGTATGAAACAAGCTACAAGACAATCTCTGAATTGAACTGGCAAACACATAAAGCACGAACAATACTATGCGCATTCAGCTCACAGGTGATACATTATCCGTACATAACTATAGCTCAAAGGTCAAAAAAAAAATATGCAACACCTACAGAGCATAGGATTTCTAACAAGGATGAACCATTATACATCATCACACCCATGCGGCGTTGCAAATCACAAGCATATATGATTCGTTCTCATCAAACACATAAAAACAATTGATATCTCAACCTGTCAACCATATCAGTCTTCCAGACGAGTCTCAACACAGAGTTCAGAAACTGCCTCAGTCTGCCACACTCAACTCGTGAAATTAGGTTTATTAAAGAGACGCATAGCATTAGGATTCTTCAAAACTGCATTGGATCTTGGCACCTGGTTTTTCCTGCGGCTCAGGAATTCAAGGGCCTTTTTAATGTGCTCCGTTGACCGAACATCTTTCAGCAGAATTGTTTCAGGTCTGATAAACATTAGCAACCATTAGAATAAACAGTTTAAAAGAAAATCATACGAGAAGACAGGACCATGAAAATTACCCAGTAGTTGCAGTTTTCAATCTTTTCTTCTTCTTTTGGACATTCTGGTTTACATTTTCTTCCTCAGAATCTGATGAGAAGGTTTGCCTGAAAAAATTATGAAGACAGGGTAAGCAATAATGTCCAAAAAGATTTAAAAGGATTTAAATGTATGGCAGTTTGAAGGCGGTAAACATACTTCTCACGTGCTGCAAGCATTTCAATTACGCTCTTGGGAAGTGTCCCAGGCATAGCATGTGTCTCCTCATCCACTTCTGTATCTTTATCTTCTACTTTCAGAGGCTTCTTTTTATTCGGTTTTGAGGATGTTTTCCGTTGGGCCCAGCGTTTCCTCCGGTCTTTCTCCTCCTGGGTTGCTCTACAAGATTACACGTTGTCAGGTCAGAGAGGGTACCATCAGCAGGAAAAGTGACATCAATTAGTGACTAACATAAGTCAACAGTATATATAAATAGTCAGTTCGGATGGATGTTCCGAAAAAGACAGAACCAACATGCGTTTGCCAACAGATTACAAGAAATGGGGGTAAGCCTATTTGCAACTACAGATTTGCCACTGAAAATGCACTACTCATGTGTCAATGACACAAGGGTCCAAGAAGAGATCATGGCAGATGTGTAACCCAAAACGCAATAGTGACATGTGTTCAGTAGGCAGGACTAGAAATTGAAAATTTTGAGGTAGTATGCACAGAAAGCTCTACGTTTAGGGTGAAAGGGGTGGTGATGTGCCACATTCCCCACAAAGCCGCAACCGGGCATGAGAAGTATTCATCCCCGCAGCCAACCCCAGGATGGGTATTACCGCCCTGGTGTTGGGGATACCTCCCCCATCAACAATCACCTGCCCACAAGTATATGTTCTTATATATGCCCAAGTTGCCACATCTGCAAGTCTAAAGCATAAGCATTTGGTCTCTACCCTTACAAATTTCTGCATAACCTTATACAGTTTCTTTATTTAGCACTCCACCATCTTTTTGTGGACTAATAAAACTAAATGTTTTTACTTAATCATATAATAAACACATAAAATGAATTCAACATCACTGAACTTTAGGTATTTACAGGAAAATGCTACCCAAAAATCCCTAGTGAGGATGGGGGACAGCAGAAAAGGCGCCACAATAGCTAAATGTGCATATGAATGGTAGGCAATCATCCCTCATGACGAATGAACTGTGGCCATCCCGCTGCTGAAGCAGTATAAACCGATACAGACAAGAAAATCACTTATTAGACTAATCTAGCATGCCATGTTTTTGGCTTCAGGAATTTTTTTTATGAGAGTCGCAAAATCTACAACGGAAAATCGGAAATTACATGGCGCGAGAGCAACAGAACAAATAATGATGAGCTTAACTTCTCAAAGTCATCTCCACGTGTCCACTCAAACAGTATCAGAAGTGCAAGACGCAAACCTGACAGCGCTGTCCTTCTCTACTTTGCTGATTTCTTCATGTTTCTCCACACCCTACAAGGCATCAACAGCAGGAAAGAACACTCAGCATCATGTAGACATACTCCGACAGGAACTAGATTAAAGAATGGAGGAAGCTAGACGAAAAGCCACCACCGAGACTACAGAAGTTCGCTTGATCCTGACAATGAGCACAAGTCTTCCTATATGGGTCTCCCTGCTGCTCATGATTTTGTGCTTCTTTATGTAAAGCTTGCATCCCCAGCAGTGTTGGATTACAAGTATGTGTTGTTCACTCTTGGCCGATTAGAGCTTTTATTGATCTAATAAATCCGGGCTCATTTCGAACCTCTATGTCTATATAAATTATAAAGACAAGAAATTCCTGTTCCCGGAGCGTAGTAATCGGCCTTGGTGGGAAGTACAGGTGCTCCTAACTAGGCGGAATACTTCACGTTTGCTGCTACCGGAAAGTACACACGCGCAGCACGCGGACTCCTCGCACACTCCTACGTCACCCAGGCTTTACTAGCGCGAAGTATCTTCTCACAGGACCGGAGGGAATATCCAAGGAACGTACCTGGACGGCGGTGAGCTCCTCGGGGGCGCCGTCGGAGTCGCTTCCGCTGTCCATTTATGAGCTGAGACGTTGCCGGTCGGAGCTCCTCTCTATTGTGGTCGCCTCCGTCTCCGCCGCCGCCGCCGCCGCCGCCGTGGGAGTGGGTACTTGCGAGGGTTTGAAGCGGGTGCGGACGGGAAGGGAACAGCCGTAGCCGGAGGAAGGAAAGCCGGGCTTTTCTCCTTTAATTCCCCTGTCTGGGCCGCCCACCTGGGCCCGTTGGGCTTATTTCTTTTTTGAGAAGTCCCGTTGGGCTTATCCCTAATGCGATCGGGTTGGAAGTGGATTCGGACACCAGATTTCCTCTGCAAATTCGAAGGCACCACTAAAAAAAAATACAAATTCGAAGGCAGAACTTATATATTCTCAAAAAAGAAAAAATCGAAGGCAGAACTCAAGAAGGAAAAGGAAAAGGAAACGGAGGGCGCACGACTACTGGGCCAAAACAGCCTGACGCGGCCGGAGCAGCATCATGGCGGCATGGATGGGCGTGGAGGAGCGCGCCGAGACGCTGCGGAGCACCGCCGAGGAGCTCGTCGGCGAGGACGCGCTGCTCCCGCTGCTGCACGGCAACCCCAGCCCGGTCTGCCTCGACAGCTTCGAGCCCTCCGTCTCCGGCCGCGTGCACATCTGGCAGGTCAATGACAATTCTCCGACTCTCAACTTTCCGGCCGGCCAAGTTGCACCGCATGCTCCTGCCCTAAATTCCTTGAGATTTGTAAGCAAAGACTGAGACACATATATACTCCCCTTCTTCTCTTCTTTTTGTTTCTCATCAGGGTGTTGGAAAGGTGATCAATGTGAACAAGATGGTGAGGGCCGAATGCAGGGTGAAGGACTCGAGCGAGGTCAGGGCCGCTGGTCATAGCGGACCAGCGGACTGGAGTCAAGGACTCGAGCGAGGTCAGGGCCGCCGGTCGCCACGCGATCGAGGTCTGGAAAGCCCTGGGCATGAGCTCGGACGGGGTGGACTTCCTCTGGTGCTCCGAGGAGACAAGCAGGCGCGCGCACGAGTACTGGCCGCTCGTGATGGGGACTAGATCATGATAGGCGCGCGTTGCCGCGCCCGTCCATTTTGACAAAACGTTAGTAGGAGTATTTCAAAAATATTGACATACAAGCATCAGCCACCAAATCATGTGAGGATTATTACAAATAAACTGAAGGTAATTTGTCTAAGTTGCATAAAGAACAATCACGGCCAGTAGAAGAAACACTACATGCATGTAAAGGCATAGGAATTCCAATCTCCAAAAGTCTTTATGGCACTAACCTATGCTTTGAGGACACACTGCCGGCACCTCACATGTACTCCCTCCGTCCCATAATATAAGAACATCTTTGACACTACACTAGTGTAAAAAACGTTCTTATATTATGGGATGGAGGGAGTATATTATTGTTGCTTAGTTTAAACATATCATCAGTGAAATGAGCAAAGAGTCGTCAATAAGGGTTCGATAGCAGCACCGAACGGATTTGAGATCCCATCAAGCTTAAACTTTCCTAACCTGAGAAGGCTAGCCTCTTTTAACCAAAATATTGCATAAATTTTATCCCACTGACCAACAAATAGCCACAAAGAAACAGGCCAGACAACAGCAACAGCAAGGCATTCTTGTAACCCCCATGATAATGATTATTATGTTCTCTGTGATGATATCTTATTCACAATATATGGTATGCTTGGTTGCATGCCTATCGGGCATCATAAGAAGTGTAAGTAGTCAATAAGTGGAAAATAATTTATTTCCATGCTGATATCTCGGGACAACCAATTCAATTGAGTAAAAACAACAAATTTCAAGATTACAGTTGTGCATAATCTCGATGATAGGGTAGAGAACTGTCATATTACATCGGTGTGTGAGCTTCAGAAGAAAAACAGTTAAATGAAGAGGATCTGAGTAAAACTGAAGTTTTTTTAATATTGATTCTTATTCTGCTGCAAATATTCTTCTAGAATTTAAGCCCTCCACAAACTTAACATATATCAACATTTTTAAGGCAAAGAAGACGCACAATACAGTTTCACAAAACCAAGATAGGTCAGTTTCTAAATAAAAAGAAGTAGAAATCACAAAAACCGAACATAATTTTATTTTTTAAATTCGAGTTTAATTACCGTGATAGAAGTTAAGAACATTAGGTTGATACAACAAGTACTTATAAACTGCAAATGACCCATCTTATTTGTGGACGAATTCTCGTTGACAGTACTGTCATCAGCTTAATCTTCTCCTGTATGGCTTCAAGCTTGTTGTCACCATCTTATCCACTTTTCTTTAAAAAAAGTAGGATAGTTCATGAATAGGACTGTAACAGAAGCAGATAACACTGCAAGTACAAAATATTATCGGATACATTATCCTGTATAGCTCCACCCTGTGATCATGTAAATTACACTAACCAAGCTCACACGCAAATGAGGATAAAAACCAAGTTTTAACTGAATGTGTAATAAATCAAGAATACATGAAGAATTAGGGGAGAGAAGTGTCAGCTTGACATGAACATGGAGCGGACTCAGATACATGAGATTCGGATTGAACATGAAGTACCACAGACCAATCCAACCTAACCCAACATGTAAAATTTGGGAACGAAGGTGACAACACAACTTGGCATGGAGATAAAGCTGGGCAACACCGCATGTTCTATGTGGTGACGCTCGCCACGGGAAGGCCACCATGGCACCGCGGAGCAATGATCTGTGTGTTGCCCAGGCCTGCGTTCTTGTGGGGGTGAGAACGGAAGGCAGACTGGAACCTCGAGGCCATCGTTGCCACCGCTATTATTTGTGTGGTGCAAATCGCGGAGCGGCGAGGTGGAAAGGCGACCGGAGGAGGCATGGCAGAGGTGGAGTAGAGCCGAAGCGGCGGAAAAACATGCTTGGCAGGAGAGGAGACGGAGATAGTGGCTGCGGCTGTAGCACACCTAGTTGCCCATGTAGATCTTGAAGCGTCATGACCAACAAGGCTAAGAAAATACTGTTGTATATAGGCGGAAGAAGTGCAGAAGGAGAAGAGCAACGTACCTTCATTATTCGTCACCGGCAAGTGGCGCATCACAACTGCCATTACTGGCATCCAGTAACTGATGCTTTATCGCTTGCTTCAATGCTAGCGGATTCCTTCGATCACCACGCAACAGTCGCGGCGCTGTTAAGCTACCGCTGCCGATCAGCTGCAGAGGCCGCGATTGGCCAGCGAGGCCCGTGATCGACGCGGATTCTTTTTATCACTCAGCCGCCACGTGACGACTCTCGTGGGGAGCGTGGCAGAAGCCCATCAGGCCCAATTCACCGCTGGTGCTCAAAATTGCCATCGGAGCAGCGGCCCATCATGGTAATCGCTCGGTCAAAGCGAACGAAGCGAGCAGACCGTGTGATTAAGAGCAATCAAACGGCCTAAAACACTTAAATCTGAAGATCCGACGGCCAGAAACGCTAATACTCTGAGATGGCTGGAAAAGTGCTCAGTTTTAATGTTTTTAAATTTCCCGGAACCACCGCGTCGGATCGTTAGCGAGGTACTCCTTCCGTCCATGCTTACACGACGTTTATGTCTAAACTTTTCCATCAATTTCAGCATAATCTATTAATCGGTCCACCATCTCCTTTCACGTAGGCATAGTGCTCGTCCTGTACGATTTTAGTTGTCATGTCATTTTTCTAAAATCTTTTCTGCTGTTCAACTTTTTATTTTCTGTAGTTCAACTATTGGTATTTGACTGTGTGCATCATAGTTATGCTGAAGTGGGTGTTACTTATTATGATTTGTATCCGTTTGATGCTATATTTTGAGTTAATAAAAGCGTTATATTATCCAAAAAATAATTTGATCTATAATATAGTTATGCAGAAGTGGGGTATTACTGTATTATGATTTGTATTTGTTTGATGCTACATTTTAAGTTAATAAAAGCATTGTTTTATTCAAAATAATAATTTAAACATTAATCATTTGTCATAAAACACACACGGTTTGATACTGCTTTTGAATATGAATTAAGTGGTATAATTTTTGTGGCACATAATCAACGTTCCATTAGTTAGATTAGCGGTTAAAGTTGAACCTCCAAATACCCATGCGCCATGTAAATAGGAACAATTGCGTGCAACTCTAAATTAAAGCTGGATTTTTTTTAATTCTTTACCATATCTATCGATCTATGTCGAATATATATGTGATAGTTGTTCCGTTTGTTTTTAGCATGCATGCGGATCCTGAAAATGTGGCGTGTAATCAGCTCTTGGAGCCCCTCATGAAGTGTGCTGATATACTCTTCCTCGAGGTTTGTATGTCGTCTACCTACCATTATTTATACCTTTTGTGGGGTGTATACATGAGGTTTTACATTCTAGCTTATGGAGGAGAAAATAGTAAATCTAAAATGCTAACTAAACCGCTGATTTCTTTTTTTGACTAGCGGTCTGACATTATATTTATTCAATGACTAAGAAGCCAAAAAAAAAACACTGAAAAACTATAAAGTTACATCAAAACGCCAACACAGAACCTCCGATCGCATCTTGATGTCCCATGGTAAAAACAAAACATAGATGACCATAACTGCATAATTTTGTTTAACTATGAGTAGCCGCATCAGCCCTCCACCACGACAAATGAGAATCTTTGATTACCAAATGCACGATGGTTGTGAACACTCCCCTCACAAGGCAGGTTGGCGAGCAGTTGCTTTATCAAATGATAACGATAGGACAAAGGGGAGAAACCATGACACCACTAGCTCGGCGGCATCAGCCGCAAAGGCCATGTCGAGACCGAGATGGAGCTGGAAAACATTCCACATGAAGTCGCCTGGGTGTTTTTTCTCTCATTGGTCAATTTAGTGTGTGAGGGATGAGGCCGAGGGAGAAGTCCCATTAAGGCAAGCACAATCACAATCGATCATCAAGAGGCACGAGGATGCACACCCACGACCACTCATTGTTCCCCACACGCCTTCATCCTTCATCGTTCGTGCATATCTCATTCTTTTACCTTGGATAGGAACTTCTCTCGAGTTGGAGATGGCTATTCCAGGAGGCTCACTTCCTTTCATTTGACCGGGCTTCAGTTTAAACATATTAAATTATGAGTCAACTAGCAAAGTGCATGTGCTACGCCGTGTAACCACATAAACATAAGGTCGAATTTGGTTTACTTAAGAACCTTGTATGCTAGCTTAAATGAGTTTTGGCAACAATTGGCATAGATGACACGTGTGAGAGTTGCGTGGAAAACTAGGTGACTAGTGAACGTATGACCAGTAACTCGAATCTTTATAAGTAGGAAAAGATAATCTGATCTATCCCTTCAACGTTACTTAAGATGAATCACACTTCTTCAACTGGACTTTTCACTTTCCCAAAACAGCATGTTTAACAATAGCTAATTAGAGAAAGTGAATAGGAATTTAGAGGTTCTAAGGTTGCGTCAGCCCGAGTGCTTGGTGTAGGTAATGCTTTCTGATTCTAACCCTAGTAATCCCTCCGTTTTTGTTTACTTCAATATTAGCTTTGTCTTAAGTCAAACTTTTTGAAATTTGATCAAGTTCTTAGAAAAAAAAAATCAGTATCATCAGATCCGACATGAAATATATTTCTATCTTGTATTTGTTTGGTATATTGTAGATGTTAATATTTCTTTCATACAAAGTTTGATCAAACTTTATGAAGTTTGACTTACGACAAACCTAATACATGGATTAAATAAAAACAGAGTACTGCCTTTTACCACTTAGATTTACTCACCACAAGTATATATTGATATGGAAATTTGGATCCACAAAAGTGGATGGCTCGGAACGATTGTAAAAGCTGCCATGGTCTACTGATACAGAATCTTGATAGTTATATTTTCTTTTTGTAGGCAGACATATGCCAGATGGGAGTGGATCAAAGAGAGGTGAGTATGATGGCCAGAGGATACTGCGACCACATTGGAAGGGCAAATAAACCAATATTTCTGTTGCATCGTATCCTATATAGTTTTTCATGAGGATGATGTTATTCACAGATTTATTAATGTATATGTCTATGTGGTGTAAGATACAGCTAGGTTTGTCAAAATGTGTTTCTCCTTGACACTAATTATAGATGTGCTACCTGGTTTCAAAGAAGGACAGCAGAGAATGTCAGAGAGTGATCCACTGTCAGCTATTTTTATGGAAGACACT
This sequence comes from Aegilops speltoides, assembly GCA_021437245.1. NCBI lineage: Eukaryota > Viridiplantae > Streptophyta > Magnoliopsida > Poales > Poaceae > Aegilops > Aegilops speltoides. The sequence goes on from CM038146.1 coordinate 179,581,388, forward strand.
GAGGTTTTTCTCACAAAACTCATCTTTACTTCCTCCCAGCATTGCTATATTGAGCTCTTGACTAGTGAAAACATCCATGCCTAATGTTATGGTGTGCAATTTTTTTCTTCCGTGGCAATAATTTCATTAGCATCATGTTTTTTGCAGTCTGAGGTTACAAAAAAGATAAAGAAGGCTTTCTGCCCTCCCAAGATTACTCAAGGAAATCCATGCTTGGAGTACGTAGAGCATATCGTTCTCCCTTGGTTTAGAGAGTTCGAGGTGGTCCCACCTGATGGCGGTAACAGGTAGTAATTTTTTTCCCCAAAGACAACCAAAATATTTCCCTAAAGAAAAACACTAGCAGAATATATTATTGCTGCAAGCCTGCAATCGATAAAAGAGCTCTTGCAAACGTCAGCCTACCGCAATATCTGTCAAGAAAGAATCCAATGATATGGCACGATTTTGATAGCTGTGTTCAACTGTAACATCTGTTTGTTTGGTCTTAAGCCGGACCTACGTAGGAATCGAAGAACTCCGCGAGGATTACGGCAGTGGCACTGTGCATCCCCGTGATCTGAAACTTGCTCTTGCAAAAGCAATAAACCAGATATTGCAGGTAAGAGACACCCCCCAAGTCAAATTTTCTATTCAAGTAGAACAGGGTGTAAAGTGGACTTGTTTGAAAGTCATGATCAGTTTATTTCCATGCTATTGCTTTTATTCGAAAAAATACTTCTATACTGCCTTAAAGATCTTACCAGTGCCTCATGTAAACAGCTTGTACGTGATCACTTCGAGAAAAATTGCGAAGCCAAAGGTCCGTGTGACGATGTTAAGGTACATGCCCCTTAAAACTCACTTGGATGAATGCTCACAATCATTTTGGTTGTCATCGGACTACATTCTTTCTTCAGAAATGTTGTCAAACTGAAGAACTTCTATCCTCATGCATCATGCCTCCAAGGCCAATAAGCATTTTATTGTCAGTTTTAAAAAAATAAGCATTTTATCTGATTTTCACAAACTCGTTTCAGGTTTTAGTTGAATTGACTTCTTGAATCATGCATTTTAGTAGCATTTGCTTGCTCTTTTGAGTATAATACTCCCTCCGTTCCTAAATATAAGTCTTTTTAGAGATTTCAATAAAAACTACATACAAATGTATATAGACATATTTTAGAGTGTAGATTCGCTCATTTTGCTCCGTATGTAGTCCGCATTGGAATCTCTACAAAGACCTGTATTTAGGAACAGAGGGAGTATAGTTACTCAAATTGAATTGCAATTTTGTATTGTATACATCATGGCAAACATTGACAAATGTGCAAGGCTGTTTTGCAGTGAGAGGAGCAGCCAAGATAACCAAGAACCTATGCATGTTCTGTCAACAATCATTCCTAGAGTTATGTGCACTTCAAACTATTGCAATCAAGATAGCCAAGAACTACAGACATATTTTGGAAGAAACCGTTTTACAACTATGTATGGGTTTTTTTCAAGGAATTTTGTGTACTTTGAGCTATTCCCTCGTATCAAAATATAAGATGTTTTTGGGTCTAAATCAAGAAAAAAAAAGGTTTTAGAGGGAGTATTTTCCATTACTGTGTTTGAATGACACTCAGCTTCAAGTGGCTATCCATCATAAAGCATTCTTTGGTGTACTCTTTAGATAAATCAGCATTTCTGCAAGAGCATGCTATTACTCATCAAAAGTCAGAACTGGTGAAGGTGGGCACTCTCCCTCACGTCTAGGCTTATTTAGTCCTTACATGGGATCGATGTAGGCAAGAATCGTTTTTATTGGTACTCCCCCTCATGTTTAGGCTTATTTAGTCCTTACATGGGATCGATATAGGCCGCAGAATCGTTTTTATTGGCACTCCCCCTCACGTCTAGGACCTCTTGGCTCGGATACCATATTGAATTCATGCTCTAGCCAACTCATCCAAAAGTCCGAACTGATGGAGGGAGGCGTGCAATATATTTCAACACTTACCATATTGAATTCATGCTCCAGCCAACTCATCCAAAAGTTCGAACTGATGAAGAGAGGCGTGCAATATATTTCAACACTAGTGTTAGTGCATCACAGCTTTCAGGTGAATTCAGAAGTCGGCAAACATGGTAGTGATGAAATATAAGATCATTTAGATCACTACTTTAGTGATCTAAATGATCTTATATTTCTTTAAAGAGGTACTCCCTCCGTCCAAAAAACTTGTCCCTCAAATGGATGTATCTAGCACTAGATACATCCATTTGAGGGGACAAGCTTTTTCGGACGGAGGGAGTATGAAATAGGGAATGAGTAACAATTCAGCTTCGGTATGTCAAAAGCCTAGCATGCCAAAGAGGTAAAAGGGGGATTAAAATCAGCTAACTAACACTGTAACTTTGAGGAAGAGTAAACAGACCATAAACATGCAATGCAACTCCCCACATTGTAATAGTGCCCGTAGTAGACACACCACTAGCGTGATCTTGACTCACGTGGCCGAAGTTGGGTTTACGACTTCAACCCAAGTTTGCCCATAGATAGTTGTGCATGATCAATCTGGAAATCTGGATACACTGTTACTCAAGTATATTTAACAAGGAACATCAAATTAGTACCGAAGAAGGCAATACATAAGCTCATATATCTCAGTTCTCTGTTACTTCAACCCACATACTTAGGAGAAATAACTCAATTCAGAGAAGCAGCAGATGAAATACTAATGCTAGTGGAAGAAGTACACTGGCCAGTCTTCACAAGGCACACTCCAGCAACCTAAAGATAACCCAGAGGCTTGAACTGACCAGAGCTATCTCGCATTTCGAAATAGGTTGGCATATAGCAGAGGCAGAGAAAAGGGTCATCAAATGAGAAGTCAGATCCTTTCGAGAGGCTCCAAGCACTAGGAAATTTGCTGAAGGTGAGTTGCAATTTATCGCCTCCACTGGCCCATTTGGCACCTTGCAGAGCTTTCATCTTGATAGCAATCTCTTCAGGCGCAGCATATCTTCCGAACTTCAACTCAACCACCATCCGCTCCAGCACCTCTGCATTCTCAGCAATGAACATGAGAAAGGCAAACTCATTCTCATGCCCATGGTACTCACGGAAAACGATTCTTTTGAGGCGCGATCGGACGCATTCAATCATACCATTCTCCTGCCAGAACTTGAGGCGGAGGTTGCCAGTGGGTTCATGAGTTTCCTCGGACTGCAAACATATATCGACCCATAGTTGAGCTATATGCAATGACAGATAATACAGGAGCAATGTGCTGCTATCCCGTAAATGATAGGAAAAAGTTAGTTTTACCTGAATAAGAAGAACCTCGACGTTCGGAAAGCACCTGAGGAAGCTAGGCAGCATCTTGACTTCATTGCGGATTCCAAAATGTAGGCTCAATGCAAACATCTGGACACTGGGGACAATCGTCCTTGGGCTCACCTGTGTACTAGCCTGCAAGGGACCAAATGCGCATAAAACTGATCGCACATCATTCACATTTGCTGATCGATAGGCAGACAAGCACATAAACAGGCCTTTTTGCATGCATATCATCAAAACAAACAAATGGAACTCAGGAATGGGCTGACAGAGACATAGAGCTGCACCTTGATGGTGGTGTTGCCAACCTCCAGCACATGCCATCCTGGCCGTAAGTATCCCAGCAAACGCAGCTGTGGAGCACGACCAATCTTGACTCTAATGCTTGTTTTGCTCCTGGCCGTGCCGGGGCCGTGGCTTGAGCAGCACCAGATGAAGAGACGCTCAAGGCATGGGGCGTCCACCACAGCGACCTCCTCCACAGTGGACAAGCAGAATTGCGCGCACCGTAGGCTCTGACTGGCAAGACGAGCGTGCAGTTCGGTCTGGCTTCCAACGACAGCGAGGATCTCTAGCACGGGGCTGGCGGCGAGCACGAAGTCGAGATCCTTGTCCGTCATCATGACACAGCCGAGGACGAGCTCACGCAGATTCGGGAAAGCAGCGCCGCGCGGGAGGGTGGCGGTGTCCGGAAACAGCCAGGCGCCGAGGTAGAGGCGGGTGAGAGAGGCGCAGCTGAAGAGCGCGACTGGGAGGTGATGGAACTCTTTGGATCGTATAGACTAGATCTTTCCGGTAACCTACCTTCCTTGGGTGCGGATGAGCTCGATCCAGAGCCGGCCATGGTGATGTAGAGGCCGGTGATCGCAGAGAGATCGAGATGGAGAGGTGGCAGTGGTGCTTCCCGTGAGCACTGCGATTGCCCTAGATCGGAAGGGATTTTGGGGGAGTCTCGGCGGCGCGGTTAACCTCGCACCGTGTGCCCCGGCCCCACCTCTCTATTTATCGCAGGTCACAGGGCCCACCAACCATGAGAGGGTTGGGCGCCCCGATCGGCGCGAATAGATCAAGGCCCGATGGGCGTTGGGCCCACTCGGTGGAGAGATCAACCTAACATTCTCCCCTTGATCTCAACTTTTACTTTTAACCTTATACTTTCTAGTTTATTTGTTTCATCACATATTGGTACATAGAGCATGTTTCATCGTCACGACTTAATTGCCGTTAGAATCATACAGCTACAACATACGTTATGATCGAAGCAAATTTGTTCCTTTTGGGCCTATCCAGAATCATAAGGCTTTCCCTTAAACCCATGCCGCTAAGTGTTCCTTGAACACATTGGGTGGTAAGCCTTTCGTTAGCGGATCCGCAAGCATATCTTTTGTCCTTATATGCTCGAGACTTATAGTTTGATCCTCGGATTTTATCTTTCACAACATAATACCTTATCTCTATTGTTTTGGCAGCGTTACTCGACTTGTTGTTGTGGCGTAAAATACCGCGACCTGATTGTCGCAAAGACATCTTTAGTGGTTTGTGAATACAATCTACCACTTCCAAGTCGGGTACAAATTTCTTTAGCCATATCGCTTTGCCCGTGGCTTCAAGCATGTTATGAATTTCGCATACATCGTGGATGATGCAACTATCGACCGCTTGGAGCTTTTCCACGAAATAGCTCCCCAATGAGGGTGAATACGTATCCCGACGTGGATTTTCTATCATCTTTGTCCCCATAAAATCTGCGTCTCAATACCCTTTTAACTCTAGGGAATCGATCTCTTGTATGTAAGCATGTAGTCCTTCGTGCCTTGTGCATAACGCAATGCTTTCTTTACCATTTTCGGTGCTCTATGCCTCGATTCTCTTGATATCTACCGAGTACCCGGTGATAAAGGCTAAGTCGTATGAGTGCACACTTGTGCATACCGTAAGCTGCCAACCGCCGAAGCATATGGTACTCCTTTCATTTGATCGATCTCGATCTGGTTTTTGGGACATTGGAATTTCCCAAAACTATCGCCTTAACTATAGGAGCAGGTGTGGCTTTACTCGCATGCATATTATACTTTTAAGAACCTTTTCTAAATATGCTTTCGTGATAGTCCTAAGACTCCATTGTTTCTATCTCGGTGAATTTCTATGCCCAAAACATATGATGCTTCACCAAGATCTGTTATGTCAAAATTCGAGGATAAGAACTTCTTTGTTTCTTGTAGTAGACTAACATCACCGCTAGCAAGCGAATGTCATCCACATACAAGATTAGGAAAATGTATTTCCCATTTTTAAACTTTGCATAAATGCAATTATCCTCAATATTTTCTTTAAATCCAAAACTTTTAATCGCTTGATTAAACTTTAAATACCCACGCCGAGAGGCTTGTCTTAATCCATAAATGGATTTCTTCAGCGACATCCCATATTTTCCTTGCCTTCCATGATAAAACCCTTGGGTTGTTTCATGTAGACCTTTTCTTTTAAATCACCATTCGAAATGCCGTCTTAACATCCATTTGATGTAACTCTAAATCAAAATGAGCAACTAATGCCATTATGATTACGAAGGAATCCTTACATGAGACCGGAGAAAATGTCTCATTGTAATCTATCCCTTCTCTTTGTGTAAATCCTTTTGCCACGAGTCGTGCTTTATACTTTTCTATATTCCCTTTAGAGTCATACTTTATTTTATAGACCCATTTACAGCCCTCTTGTTTTGGCTCCTTTAGGAATTTCCTCTAAGTCCCAAACATCTTTGGAACCCATCGATTTCATCTCATCTTCCATTGCCTTCATCCACTTCGATGAATGAGGGCTTCTCATGGCTTCTTCATATGAGGTGGGATCTTTTTCCATATGAACCATTTCGTGTTATAAACTTTAAAGTCAAGAGAAATAGTGACTTTCTTGGTCGTAGACCTTCTAAGGGCCTCCTCGCCGCACATTATGTGCCTCGACTTACGCACTTCTTCTAAAATTTGTGCTGCACCTCCCTTTCATGCTCAACAACGGGTTCAATCGGCTCTGACGGACAGGTTCCGGTCTACCCCCAAAGTTGTCATGGGTGGAGTTGCAACGGTAGTGAGAAAATGGCTCTGAATCATCGGATTAGGTGCATGCACCCTCTTCTCCTCAAGATCAATTTTCCGAGCTACCAAGCTCCCCTCATCATTTCGTCCTCAAAGAAGACTGCATGTCTTGTTTCTACAAACTTTGTATATCTGTCTCGACAAGAGAAACGAAAACCTTTTGATCTGTCTCGATAGCCAATGAAGTGGCAACTTATGTTTTAGAATCTAACTTTGCAATGTTTGGATTAAACATTTTGGCCTCAGCAGACACCCCACACCTTAAAGTGATGTAGGAGGGCACCTTTCCGTCCATAGCTCGACGGTGTTTTGGGCACCGACTTGCTTGGTACTGTTGAGAATGTGAATGGCGGTTTTAAGCGCCTCCATCCATAATCCCAATGGCAAGTTGAATAACTCATCATCTGCGCACCATATCCATAAGCGTGCAGTTCGCCTTTCACCTACCCCATTTTGCCGAGGTTCACCCGGCATTGAATACTTGGCGACTATGCCAGTCTCCTGTAAGAACTTTGCAAAAGGTCCAGGGACTTGGCCATATGGAGTGTGCCGACCGTAGTACTCTCCCCCACGGTCGGACCTTACTATCTTTATTCTTTTATCATGCTGATTTTCAACTTCACTTTGAATATTTTAAATTTATCCAACGCCTGATCTTTCTTTGATTGGATAAATGTAACCATAGCGAGAGTAGTCATCTGTGAATGTTATGAACGAGTCATATCCATCCACACTTTTCACCGGAAATGGTCCACAAATGTCGGTGTGGATGATTTCTAGTGTGCTTGAGCTATGGATTGCACCCTTTTTGATTTGTTTTATATACTTTCCTTTAATGCAATCCACACATTGTTCTAAGTCCGAGAATTCTAACTTTGGAAGAATTTCACTTTTGACTAATCTTTCTATTCTCCCTTCAAATATGGCCCAAGCGCAAAGTGCCATAATTTCGATGAGTCAAATGTTCTCTTTCTTTTCTTTTGTTCTTTATTCGACGCGGAAACATGTTCATTCACATTGCATACAGAATGCACTTTTTCACGAAGTGATAACAGATAAAGCTCATCATGTAGCAAAGCATTACCAACATAAGCATTATTATACCAAATGGCACACTTGCCATGTCCAAAATAACACTCATAATTTTCTTTGTCCAAACATGAAACGCTAATTAAGTTTCTATTACATGAAGGAACATAAAGAACATCTCTAAGTAGAAGCTTGAAGCCATCACCAACTCCAAAGAGATGTCGCCAACAGCTTCAACTTCGCTTTTATTCCATTGGCTACTTCAATTCCTCCTTCTCTTCTTAGCGTAGTCCGGTCGAATGGAATCCTCAGTAAACAATTTGCAACATGTACATTGTTCTGAGTCAATCCACCAAGTAGATTTCAAACCTGTGAGTACAAGGATTCATTAACTAAGGAAACAATGTTGTTACCTTGCTTTGCCATTAAGGACTTTAGCCAAACAGGCGTCTTTCTTGTAATGCCCGGTCGCTTCTGATGGAGACAAGTGTCTTTGTCCTTTGGAAAGACTATTCTTTGGCCGATGCCGATAGGGAGCTTTTACTTGTGGCTTTGAGGGAGAACTTTTGTTGTTTTGATTGAAGTTCTTTTCTTGTGATCCTTCACATAGTTGAGTGTTCCACCATGTGAAGCTTTTAGTCTGTCCTCTTCTTGGACACACATAGCAATTGTCTTTTCTATGTCCCATGTTCCGGTGACATATTATAATTCACAACAAAAGTTTCAAATTCCTTTGGCGGTGAAGCCATGACAAGGTGGACCAGAGTGCTGGTTTGATCTCCAGATCCTCATCCATGGGCTTTAACTTTGTCGCCATATTGCTCATCCTCGGGATGTGCTCTCTTATTCCACCACATGTATTGTTTCTCACAAGTTGTTTTAACACTGGTGGCATATATCTTTGAAGAGCCATGGGCGGCTCTTTATCTTTGTCAACAACTCCCTGCGGAAGTGCACTCGCAATGGAGCCCACAATGGTGCTCTCAATTGTATTCTTTATAAAGGCCATGCATTTTTATTTGCATTGACCCACTTTTGGTTGTTTATGATGTAGGACATCTCCAAAGGAGCATAATCCCTTTCCTTTTAGCCCATGCAAGATCATCCTCAAGAGTCTCTCTTCATCGGCTCGTGGGTCCGACCGGTGTTGTTCTTCCACAACCCACCAAGATCAGCACAAATAAATGCCAGTTCAACTTTCTTCCTCCACTCGGTGTGGTTGTCACCTCCGAGTGTCGGAACTCTTTTAGGCAACTCATCAAGTGAAAGCCTCCTGAAATCACAATTTAAGTGACATCAATATAACAATCATATGCATTAATCTAACGTTGGTCAAATTAAACATATAATTGTCTATGCAATTAAATCTATATTACCGCTGGGCAAAATATTCAAATAAATGCACCTTTAAATTTCAATAATAAAACATGATCATGTTATTAATAACGTTGGTCATAAACATAACATAATCATATTCTACTAATAATCACTTTAACATGCTCGAAAAACATACTATGTTAACTTTTATTTTCTTTGTAAAAGAGCACTCATTATTTACGTTAATGAAAAACGTGAATAAAAATTCACGAACTTTTTAGTTCTACGTAAACTTTTACTTTGACCGAAAAAAAAATCATGAACTTTTTAATTTTCGTATAAAATTCATGAGCATTTCTTTTCGAAAATTTCTATTCTCTGAAAAGACAAACAAACTAGTGGCAAGACAGCCTAGCACGCTGCCTGTGACCCACTACTGCCTACGCTGTGCCGCCATTGTCAGCCTCGCCCAGCCACACACAGACCCATGGCGGAAGGAGTCGGCCCGGTGGCCTGCTCCTCCTCTACTTTCGCCTAGCAGCCGGCGGGACTAGGGTTTCACCGTGACCGTCGATTTGAACTGACGGCCGCCCTTGCTTTTCGCTGATCAAAACGAAGCGATGCGGATGGGGCGAGGAACCCTAGTCATTTCCTCCTCGCCGACGCTTCGCCTCGCTCTCGGCCGCTCGCTCTGTCTCACCCGCTTCTCTCGGTGATGGCTCCTCGAGCCCACGCCGTGTGCGAGCAGCGAGCAGCGGCACCCGACGAGCCATCCCTTCCCTTCCCTTCCTCTTCGTTTCCAAGAGAGACAGAGAGAACCCTGTTTTCCTCCGGTGAGAGAAAGAGGAAGAGAGCGCGGCAACTCTGCCGTGGCCATCCTCCTCGCCGGTCGTGGCGTCCTCCTGTCGCGGTGAGCGCGCCGTCGAGGATTTGGCCGCGGTGGTTACCCCCCAATTTTTTTTTTTTTTTGCGAGGCGGTGCCCTTTTTGCGGCGATCGCGTGGCCGTCCGGTGCTCTTTGCCCTCTCGGGGTGGTTCTTCTTCGAATCCTCGGCATGCCGATGCGATTCGGGATCGAGAGGAACGGTAGCGGCCGCAAGGCGGCGCGCTTCTTGCGGTGAGGACCAAGGCCAAAATCCGTGGTTTACTTTGCCTGCCGAGGGTTCTTGGGGAGGGATCTCTTTTCATTTCCTTCTGTTTTTTGTACCGAAAACATCTAGCCGGTGGCATCGATACCATTGATGGAACTCTTTGGATCGTATAGACTAGATCTTTCCAGTAACCTACCTTCCTTGGTGCGGATGAGCTCGATCCAGAGCCGCCATGGTGATGTAGAGGCCGGTGATCGCAGAGAGATCGAGATGGAGAGGTGGCGGTGGTGCTTCCGTGAGCACTGCGATCGCCCTAGATCGGAAGGGATTTGATGGTGAAGTCTGGCGGCGCGGTTAACCTCGTACCGTGTGCCCGGCCCCACCTCTCTATTTATCGCAGGTCACAGGGCCCACCAACCATGAGGGTGGGCGCCCCGATCGGGGCGAATAGATCAAGGCCCGATGGGCCGTTGGGCCCACTCGGTGGAGAGATCAACCTAACAGGAGGCAGACGCCACGGGGGAGGGGCCACGGGCGGTTGACGAGGACGAGCTCGCTGACGCCCTTGGTGGCGAGGAGCTGGACCCAGCGCGCGAGCACGCCGCGGTCGGCGCGTTCCAGGAAGCTGCAGGTGAGACTGACGAAGGTGAAGTTCCCCTGGTGCGCCTCGAGGGCTGCGGAGACGGCGCCGGTGACGGCGCGAGAGACGGCCCCGGCGCGGCCGGGCCGGGCCCCGGCGCATGCCCCGGGGAGGAGGTGGGTGTCGACGAGGACGAGCGGGGTGGAGCGCCAAAGGTGGTGCCAGCGCGAGGAGAGCACGGCGGTGCGCGCGCCGTCCTTGGCGGGGAGGCGGGAGACGACGCGGCGGAGGAGATCGTCGGGGAGAAGGCTGACGCGGTCGACGCCGTCGCCGTCCTCCGCGGTGGTGCAGGAGAGGGAGGCGGCGGTGGAGACGGGCGACTCCAGGAGGTAGGAATAGAAGAAGTTGAGCACCATGTTTTTGTAGGGGTCCAGCGTGTCCGGATCCAGCCCATGCCGCATGTCCATGGGAACGCCCGGGTCCTCCGCGGCGGGGGAGTCGGCTCGGAGCAGTCGCGGGTAGAACATGGGCGGCTGCCTAGCCATGGTGGCCGCCGCACAACGGCCGTCAAGGAGGAGGAGGAGGGTTTGCGGGTTTGGGGCTTCAGGCCGGCATTTGGGGTATTTTTTCCGAGGAGGAAGAGGTGCTCCGGAGAGGAGTGATCGTGTGGAAGTAACCTTTTTTTTTTACGCATACACTCGCCCCTATGAACGCACACACGCGCATACTACCTCTATGAGCACCTTCGAAAGACTGAGCCGGCATATCATCTTGAAATTTTACGAAGTCATCGTAGGCGCCTCGTAGTCGACGGGAACGTCTGTGTCACCGGAAATCCTGAAATAAATTCAGGGTAAATGCAAGCACCACGATTTGAACCCTGGTGGGCTGGGATACCACTGTCCATCTAACCATCCAACCACAGGTTGGTTCGCGTGTGAAACCAACTCTACCTCTAGCACAAAACTGGCTGAAAGGGCCGTGCTAGTTTTTTTTAAGGGGTACGGGTAGTGCTAACTGGGCCTGCTGCGTAGCACGCATGCACGACAAGGGCTAAACGGGTCATGCTCGGCATGCGACATGTCGGGGCCTGGAGGCTGGGCAGGCGGGACGGTACCGCACGGCCTGTTTATTTGCAACCTCGTGTCATTGTATATTTGTATGGCAAAACCTATTTGGCGTTGCAGGCGTCGGTTTCTTCAGTTTTCTGCAAACTGGCGCGTGCAGGCGCGTTAACTGGGCTCGGCCCATTTACTTCGTGTGCCTGACCCGACCTTCCTTCGCTTCCTCGTCATGTATCGCCCCGAGAGCGCCTCTTCGTCTGGCTCCTTCTCCTTCCTCATCCCGCAATGACGACGGAGAGGATTTTAATCGATTCGTCGTCGTTCTCGCGGAGGAGGGACCGCCGGAGGAAGTGGGTCATTCGATCAGTTACCGCGATGGCTTCTGTTGGTTCGTCCCCTCTAAATCCTATTTCCTTTGTTGTTCGTTCGCTGCTAGGGTTTGTTCGTCCCCTCTTGTCCGTTTTGCTCCTTTTTAGGCTTGTGTTACATTTGCTCTTAGGTTTTCGTGGTCTTCCGCTGTTAGATCCGCTCCTTTGTTTAGGGTTCATGGTGCTGGTTCGTCCGAATCGATCTGGTCCACAAGTTCTGTGGGGTGGAATCGATCTTTTGCTCCATATGCAGAGATCCGTTTGGTACTCTATGGTGGGAATCAATCTTGTGCTCCATGGGCAGAGATCCCTGTAGTACTCTAGGTTTTTGTAGTGGAATTTCCATTTAATACTCTAGGGTCTGTGGTAATTTCTACTTTCATTAATTTTCGTCTGCGAGGTCAATTACCCCTTTGTTGAAGTCTAGTTCTGTATAGGTATTTGTGGTGAAACCATCACCAACAGCTCTAGGGTTTGTGTCAAAAATCATGATAACCAAATCCAAAATCCCCTTAGTTTTCAATTGTTTTGTGTTGAAACCCCCTTTTTTATTCTAGGGTTTGTGTTGCCAAGTACTCTAGTGTTTGTTTTTTAAACCCCCTTAGTACTCTAGAGTTTTGTGCTGGAATGCCCTTAGTATTTTTGTTTTTTAATTGGGCTAATTTTGGATTTTGTTTTTCCTGATTAATGATTCATAAAGATATTATGTGCCTATTATTTCCCAGAGCAGTAGTTCCATCTGGTTCGTGCGGTGTAGTAGTGTGTGTGAATCCATCTCCTCGCTAGGGTTTTGATGCGTGTGAATCCATCTCCTCGCTAGGTTTTGGTAGTACTGAGTGTGAATCCTTTGAACCCCAAGCATGGCATATCTTTTTTCTTTGTTCCTGTTTAACCTTTGTTTGAGGATTTTTTTAACCGTATAGCTGCTTGTGATTTATTTGTCAATTTTCCCTTAGTATCTAGTGTTTTGAGTATTATCTGGTAATATGAAAGTTTCATAGTTAGTCTTTTTTATTTTTTGTTAGTAGTTGTTGGTAAGAAGATGCTCAGTTGTTTCAAATTCAACTTGACTTTGGAGCAGAAGAAGGTATCAAAATTGACCAAGTCGATGAATCAGAAGGGGGTGAAGCAATTGAATATCTGCCCCGAGGTCTTCAAATTGACTAAGGTGGTATGTTCATTTTCTTTCACCTGTAGCTGTTAAATTCATTACATTATGACGTAGAGTCAAGAAGAAGAACCTGGATGCATATTGGCATTAGAGTTTAGTGGATGCTTTGCCATGGTGCAACCAAGTGGGGAAGGAACTAAAAAAAATTCCTCCTCTTACGATTAACTATTAGTCGCTCGGAGAGTTTTGCTTACTTGCTACTATTTTTGTAGTGGATATTTTGCTTTAGTTGCCTAACACAGTAACAAATGTTTGTTAGTTGCAAAAAAGATGTTGTGTTGTGGACTGCTTTGTAAGTATTTTCTGACACTACATGCAGTTTAAAAAATGCTCTTATATTCAAGGACGGAAGTAATCTAATAACTTGACATATCCTTTTGGAGATGAGGTATCAACACTTAGGGAAGATCATTGTGTTTGTTAGAAGCATAATAGTTCTTCACATGAGCGTAAATGTCTTGCAATGCAACCAACGTTTCATGTTTTTTGTGTAGATCAACCTGGTGGTGTGGTCTCAGTGTTTTGTTAGAACCTTTTTCATGGTGGTGAAAATCCCAGATATGTGCGATGGCCCACTAGTAGAAGTAGGGGAAATCGCAGATCGGAAGGTAACTCAGGATTGGAGAAGGGCAAGAACTGAAATATAGGATTGGGGAGACCCCTAGAGGATGAGCTCTCGTGACTCGCCTGACGACCAGGCGGGCGATTGCGGGGGGCTCGCCGTCGCTGCCTCCCCCGCCGCTGCAGATCCCACCCCACCCAGCCAACAACCTCTAGCTACCCACGCCATCTCCAGCGTCCTTTGCCGCCGCCACCCACCCCCAGCCCGTGCCGTCGCTTGGCTGTCGACCGGACCTCCTTGCTTGCCCCAATGTCGCCGCCCGTCGACCCGCCGCATGCCCTGCTGTCCCCCGTCCAGGTATATCCTTTCATGCTCGTGCCTTGGCGTCTTTCATGTCGGGCGTCGTCTTCGACCCCGTCGCCTTCCCCTCCCTGTCCCGGTCCGACTCCCTATGGATTTCCATCCCGTTCAAAGTGCTGTGCTTCTCGGGCGCGGGGGTCGCGCGCCTGCTCGAGTACTTTTTCTGTGGGGAGCACGAGAGTCCAGTGGCCACGCGTGCCTCGTCTATGGTCTTCCATGTCCAGGTCACGAGCCCCGCCATTGCTAGGTTCCTGGTCGAGGTTGGCCCTGGCCTCATGGTCGCCGTCAACCTCGGGTTGCATGCCTCCCCGCACGCTGCTCGCGAGTGGGTCGCTCACCAACCGTGTGTTACTCCTGCTTTGATTTCGCGCAGAAAACGAGGGTGGCCCCTGGACATCAATTGCCCTATCCCTGCTCGCGTGTTGTCCCCTCCCCTACCCCCTGCCTACGACACAGGGGGACGTTTCGCTCCCTGATTCGTCCACGCCTCCCCCCCCACCATGCCGACGCGCTCCCTGCTCCCCGAAACCCCGCGACACCGGTCGCCCCGGCCCGCGGCAAAACGTCGGTGGAGGGGGCTCTGGCGGGCTTTGATTGTGCTGAGGTTGACACTCACGCGGAGCAGGCCCCCCTCACCCACTAACTTGAATGCTCTCCGCGCATCCCCTTTCCTTCAAGCCCTTCTCTCCCCGCCCGCTCCACCCCCTCACCCAAACCCTAAAACGCCGCCTCCTCTCCTCTCTCTGGACGGCTGTTTCCGCTACCTCTCCGTCCGCCACTTCGTCCGGGACTGCCGTCACCCTGTCCGGTGCCGGCGTTTCCGCGTCTTCGGGCACCGCGCTTCCTCCCCCGGCTGCACCATGGCCCCTCCGCGCCACACCTCTGCCTCCCCCTCCGCACCGCTTCCCTTCCCAACCATCCCCCACGCCTCCGCCCGCCTCCCCCTCGTCGTCAGTCCACCCCGTATCCCCACGCTTGCATCACCACATTGTCTCTCCCCATCCCTCGGCGCCTCGAGGTCGGCAGCCCCAGTAGCCCTACTGTTGTCGCGATGTCTCCGGTGCCTGACGCCCCTCCCTTCCCTCCTTGCCATCGAGACATGTCCATCTCTTGGGTGGTCCGCTCTCCACCGTCGTCTTCCCCTGCCGATCCCTCTGCCTTTCGCCACCCGGAGCCGGTTGTGGGTGTGTGTGTGGGGGAGGCACCTGCGCAGACCGCTCCTCCTCTGGACCTGCTTGCTTTCAGGGAGCGGCCGCCGTCCTCGAGCGGGACGCTCGCGTCGTCTCGCTTCTCCTCCTCCGTGTCCTCTGGCAACTCCATCCCTTCGGCTATCGCGGACTCCGAACGCCCCGACGTGGTCGAGGTGTTCATGCCGGAGGGGGATTACGCCACGGCTCAGCGTCTCGCCGTGGTGAGCATTGAGCCGCCGAACGCCTTCATCAACCCCACCGTGGTTGTGCAGGCCACGGTCCTCGATCGCATCGGGCACCTGTTGCCTGAGGTGGTGCCCTCGTCGGTGGGGGCGATGTACCTTCGCTTTGCTTCGGTGGCAGATCACGACGAGGCCTTGGCCATGCAGCCGTTCCCTCATGAAGGCGCGCGTATTGGCCTCTTTGCGGAGGAAGAGTTCAACCGCATCAAGCCTCGCCTAGACGTCTGTGATGTCCTCGCGGCCACGGAGTTCCCCGCCGAGTTCATTAACCCTCGCGGCGTCGCTGCAATGTTCTCCAGCTTCGGCAAGGTCCTCAAGATCGACCCGTTGGTCCTAGCGGGGAGCGAGCTCGCTACCGTGCGCGCTGTTGTCCTCCTCAAGAACCCCCGCGATGTGCCATGCGACGTGTGGCCGCTGGGGGGGACATTGGGGCACCTGCATCGTCTCTGTGCGCCCCATCCGGGCATGGGCTCGCGCCGAGTCCTATGCTGACGGTGGGGCCTACCTCCCGCTCCCACAACCAGGCGACCTTGCATGGGCAGCCGATGGGGCGGGGGACTGCCCCGTGCCCTCTTTCACCGTGGTGGCAGTGGGGGGGGGGGGGGGTTGGCCAGCTTGACTCGGTTCTACGTGTCCTCGGCGCGCCGCCCCTCCCTGCCTAGCTGCGATGTGGCCCCCTCCGCCTCGCGGGGATGGAGCCCCTGGCCCGGGCCCCCGCGTCACCGATGCCTCGTCCGGATTCGCCGCACTCATTGGGGCTCTCTTCTGATGGTGGCGCGAGGTCGGGCATCACCATTGTTGACGTCACTGAGCAGCTTGAGGGGGAAGAAGAGAAAAATGGCCATGAGGGCAGCGGTGGGGCCCCACCGTAGCGCTCGGGTGGCCACCTCTGAGGCGGCGGAGTACGTCAGCATGGAGGCCAAGGCTGTGAAGCTGCATGCTCTCCGCGACGCGCTCACAAGGTGCTCGCCCCGTCTCATGTCCAAAGTCCTGAAGGACAAGATGCTTGACGGTGTGTTGCAGCCCATGACCGCCAAGGCGGCTGCAGAACTGCGCTCTGCCACGTCCATTCATGCTGCTCCGGTGGTCTCCCCTTCGATGATTAGTGCGAATGCCGCTCTCATGCCCTGCCACGCTGGTTGCGCCTATCTGTCTCTTTCTGCATTCATGATCGCTATGCTAGGTGTTGTCTTGAGCGTGGGCTTGTCCGTGTTCGCTACTGTCTTTGTTTGTTGTTGTCCTGAACCGTGTCCCAGTGCGTCGATGTGTAATGGATAACCCCTCCTTCGTTAATCTCTCTATCCTCTCTTGGAATGTTCAGGGGTTAGGGGACCCTGACAAATGTGGCGTCGTGCGTGATATGATTACCACCACGGATCCCCACTTTGCGTAACTTCAGGAAACTAAACTGGCATCTCTCCTGATTGACAAAGCTCGCCCTTTCCTCCCGGGGCGTCTTAACTCTTTCATTGCCAAAGACGCCAATGGCAGTCGGGGGGGGATCATCACGGCCTGGGACGATTGCCTATTCTCCCTGGTTTCCTCCTCGGCCTCCACTTTCACGCTCACCGCTCTCTTCTCCTCTACGACCACCTCGCTCTCCATCGCGATCACCAATGTCTATGCGTCGTCTGATCAGTCTCTCACTCATGCGTTTGTCGCGGACATGATGGCGGTGCCTCCGGGTATCCACGAGCCGTGGATCACGCTTGGCGATTTCAATTTGATCCGGGCGCCCCAAGAGAAGAATAATGATTGCTTTGATGCTCCCAGGGCAGCGATCTTCAACTCTCAGATCAACTCCCTTGCCCTACACGAGCTCGCCCTGACCGATCATCGTTTTACTTAGACTAATCGGAGAGACCCCTCGACTCTTGCTAGGCTTGACCAGGCCTTTTTTTATGCGAATTGGGACTCATCCTTCCCTGACTCCACTCTCTCCTCACGCCCCCGTCGTACCTCCGACCACATCCCCCTTGTGGTCACTGCCTCCACCCGCATCCCAAAACCTGCCCGTTTCTTCTTCGAGACCTCCTGGCTCCTCGACCCTCTCTCCCTCGCGACTACCTTGCCCTCCGGGACTGGTGTGACGGGCGGGCGCGACGCGGCTGTGAGCCTCGCGGCTCACAAGAAACGGTTCCGATCGGCGGCCAAGGTTTGGAAGCGGAGCCACAAATATATTCCTACTTTTGATAATGACTGCAAGTTTGTGGTTGACCTCCTTGATTTTTGGGAAGAATTCCATTGCCCCTCTACAAATGAAGGGCGGTTGTGCTGTGACGCCCGCGAGTGCCTGTCCGCGTCCATCAAGCGGCAGAGCGTGCACTGGAAGCAACACGGGAAGTGCCAGGCGGTGCGGGAGGGCGACGAGAACACTGGGTTCTTTCACGCCAGCGCCTCCCAGCGCTGTCGTGGGAACTGGATCCGCGTGCTGGACGTTGACGGGGTCGAGGTGCTGGATCACCCCGAGAAGGCGGTCGCGCTCCATGCCTTCTATGCTGACCTCTTGGGGTGTCGCAGCTGTCCCGTCTGGCGCTTCGACCTTGCCGAGTTGTATTGTGGCATGCAGGGCGTGGACAGGCGCGCTTTGGTTGGGCGGTTCTCCCCGGAGGAGATCAAGGTTGCGGCGGCGCTTCTTGACCGAACTAGCGCACCGGGCCCCGACGGGCTTGGCCCTGCCTTCTACCAGGCGGCTTGGGGCGCAGTCTCGGGTGACTTACAACTCCTCTTTGATGCCTTCTTTGACGGCACGCTGGATCTGAAGCCAATCAACCGGGGTACATCGCTCTGCTTCCCAAAGGGGTGCCCACACAGACTCCTGGCTCGTTCCGCCCCGTCTCCCTCCAGAATGGCGACGTCAAGATCCTGTGCCGTGGCCTCACTACCCGACCGCAGAAGCAGATTGGTGGGGTGATCGATATTGATTAGTCTGGCTTCGTCGCGGGGCGTAGCATCTCCGAGAACTTCGTCTATGCAACTGAGGTGGTGCAATGTTGCCGTGCCAGGAAGGCCCCCGCCCTCGTCCTCAAGTTGGACTTTGCGAAGGCGTTCGACTCGGTGAACTGGGAATGTCTCCATTGAGTCATGGAGGTGCGTGGCTTCCCTGACAAGTGGTGTGAGTGGATGGATGCTATCCTCCATTCATCACGCTCCGTCCTGCTGCTCAACGGTGTTCTTGGGGCGTGGTTCCCCGTCCGCTGTGGGCTGCGCCAGGGGGACCCGCTATCCCCTACCTCTTCCTCCTGGTGGTCGACGTCTTGCAGCGGATGATCCGGCGCGATCCCGTGCTTGGACACCCGCTAGTGGATGGCGAGCCACTGATCGTGCTTCAGTACGCCGACAACACGTTCATCGTCCTGCGCGCGTCCGAGGGCGCCGCGGGGCGCCTCCGTGCCATCCTTGATGATTTTCCGGCTGCCACCGGGCTGCGCATCAACTACAGCAAGAGCACGTTGGTGCCCATCCATGTGCCGCCGGAGGGGGTCGACGGAGCCGCGGCTGACCTCTCGTGCTGTGTTCAAGGGTTTCCGCAACCATACCTGGGACTGCCACTGTCTTGGGAGAAGCACACGACGACGGACTTCGCTCTGATGATCGCCAAGGTGGACAAATACCTTGCTGGCTGGCGGGCACACCTTCTTTCACCCGCGGGGCGTCTGGTGCTCATCAACGCCGTGCTTGACTCCCTCCCTACGTATGCTATGGCGGCGGTCGCCCTCCCTCATGTCGTCGTTAGGGACATGGATGCGCTCCGCCGCGCGTTCCTATGGGACGCGGCCGACCGCGCGTCGGGGGCCCAGTGCCTAGTTGCTTGGACCCAGGTCTGTCACGCGAAGAGCGAGGTAGGTGTGGGGGTGCGGGACCTCGCTACACAAAACACTTGCTTGCTTCTCAAGATGCTTCACCGCCTTCACTCGTTGGAGTCACGGTGGGCGGCGTGGGTTTGGGCTGAACTGAATGGGCGGTCCCTCCTCTCCCTCGGCAGCAGCCGCCATGCCGGGGAGCACGGGCGGTCCCTTCGGTCCCTGTTGCCCCTCTACCGTGACTTGTCTCGTGCCAATGTGAAGGACGGTCATAGGACATCCTTCTAGCACGATTGGTGGCTGTCGTGCGGCATGCTGCGCGCTGCCTTCCCGGCCCTGCACTCACACTCCGCCAGTGCCGAGGCCACCGTCTGGCAGGTGCGGGAATCCAGCCTGGATGGTGTCTTGGTCCCTCGTCTTACCAGCACCGGCGCGAGGGGGCGATCGGCTCTCCTTGCCATTCTCCAGGACGTGCCCGCGGTGCCAGGCATGGACGTGAAGGGGTTTTGCCTCTCTGCGGGCATCCGCACATAGGTGGGCTGATCTCAGGGCGCGTCTATGCCCTGCTGACCTTGGGCGGGAGGCTCTCGCTGTTGGGGAACGTAGCAGAAATTCAAAAATTTTCCTACGTGTCACCAAGATCTATCTATGGAGAAACCAGCAACGAGTAGAAAGAGAGTGCATCTACATACCCTTGTAGATCGCTAAGCGGGAGCGTTCAAGTGAACGGGGTTGATGGAGTCGTACTCGTCGTGATTCAAATCACCGATGATCCTAGTGCCGAACGGACGGCACCTCCGCGTTCAACACACGTACAGCCCGGTGACGTCTCCCATGCCTTGATCCAGCAAGGTGAGAGGGAGAGGTTGGGGAAGACTCCGTCCAGCAGTAGCACGATGGCGTGGTGGTGGTGGAGGAGCGTGGCAATCTGCGCAGGCTTCGCCAAGCACCGCAGAGAGGAGGAGTACTTGGGAGAGGGAGGGCTGCGCTGAACTCGTGTTGAGCTCCCATGCGTCTCCCCACTTTATATAGGGGTGGAGGGCTGGTTTCTTGCCCTCCAAGTCCATTGGGGCGTTGACCAAGGTGGGAGGAAAGAAATCCCATCATTTCCTTCCCCATCGATTGTTATCCCCTTTTTAGGGATCTTGATCTTATCCCTTGGGATATGATCTTATTCCTTCTAAGGGGGGATCTTGGTGCGCCTTGACCAGGGGTGTGGGGCCTTTCCCCACTACCCACGTTCATGTGGGCCCCCCATGCAGGTGGGCCCCACTCCGGAACCTTCTAGAACCTTCCCGATACAATACCGAAAAATCCCGAACATTTTCCGGTGGCCAAAATAGGACTTCCATATATAAATCTTTACCTCCGGACCATTCCGGAACTCCTCGTGACGTCCGGGATCTCATCCGGACTCGAACAACATTCGGTAACCACATACAAACTTCCTTTGTAACCCTAGCGCCATCGAACCTTAAGTGTGTAGACCCTACGGGTTCGGAGACATGTAGACATGACCGAGGCGTTCTCCGGTCAATAACCAACAGCGGATCTGGATACCCATGTTGGCTCCTACATGTTCCACGATGATCTCATCGGATGAACCACGATGTCAAGGACTCATCGATCCGTATTCAATTCCCTTTGTCTAAGCGGTATTGTACTTGCCCGAGATTCGATCGTCGGTATACCGATACCTTGTTCAATCTCGTTACGGCAAGTCTCTTTACTCGTTCCGTAACACATCATCCGTGATCAACCCCTTGGTCACATTGTGCACATTATGATGATGTCCTACCGAGTGGGCCCAGAGATACCTCTCCGTTACACGGAGTGACAAATCCGATCTCGATCCGTGTCAACCCAATGACACTTTCGGAGATACCCGTAGTGCACCTTTATAGTCACCCGCCACGTTGTGACGTTTGATACACCCAAAGCACTCCTACGGTATCCGGGAGTTACACGATCTCATGGTCTAAGGAAGAGATACTTGACATTGGAAAAGCTCTAGCAAACGAACTACACGATCTTTGTGCTATGCTTAGGATTGGGTCTTGTCCATCACATCATTCTCCTAATGATGTGATCCCGTTATCAACGACATCCAATGTCCATAGCAGAAACCATGACTATCTGTTGATCACAACGAGCTAGTCAACTAGAGGCTTACTAGGGACATATTGTGGTCTATGTATTCACACGTGTATTACGATTTCCGGATAATACAGTTATAGCATGAATAAAAGACAATTATCATGAACAATGAAATATAATAATACTTTTATTATTGCCTCTAGGGCATATTTCCAACAGTCTCCCACTTGCACTAGAGTCAATAATCTAGTTCACATCGCCATGTGATTAACATTGACATGTCACATCGCCATGTGACCAACATCATCAAATGAGTTCTGGGGTTTGATCATGTTTTGCTTGTGAGAGAGGTTTTAGTCAACGGGTCTGAACCTTTCAGATCCGTGTGTGCTTTGCAAATTTCTAGGTCATATTGTAAATGTTGTTTCCATGCTCCACTTGGAGCTATTCCAAATGGTTGCTCCACTATACGTATCCGGTTTGCTACTCAGAGTCACTCGGATAGGTGTTAAAGCTTGCATCGACGTAACCCTTTACGCGAACTCTTTATCACCTCCATAATCGAGAAACATGTCCTTATTTACTCCAAGGACAATTTTGATCGCTGTCCAATGATCCATTCTGGATCATTCTTGTACCCCTTGATCGACTCATGGCAAGGCACACTTCGGTGCGGTACACAAGATAGCATACTATAGAGCCTATGTGCGAAACATAGGGACGACCTTCGTCCTTTCTCTCTTTTCGCCATGGTCGAGCTTTAAGTCTTGACTTCATACCTTACAACTCAGGCAAGAACTCCTTCTTTGGTGATCCATCTTGAACACCTTCTAGATCATGTCAAGGTATGTGCTCATTTGAAAGTACTATTGAGCGTTTTGATCTATCCTCATAGATCTTGATGCTCAATGTTCAAGTAGTTTAAACCAGGTTTTATATTGAAAACACTTTTCAAATAACCATATATGCTTTCCAGAAATTCTACATCATTTCTGATCAACAATATGTCAACAACATATACTTATCAGAAATTCTATAGTGCTCCCACTCACTTCTTTGGAAATACAAGTTTCTCATAAACTTTTGTATAAACCCAAAATCTTTGATCATCTCATCAAAACATACATTCCAACTCCGAGATGCTTACTCCAGTCCTTAGAAGGATCGCTGGAGCTAGCATACCTTTTAGCATCCTTAGGATCGACAAAACCTTTCTTATTGTATCACATACAACCTTTCCTTACGAAAACTGGTAAGGAAACTCGTTTTGACATCCATCTGCCAGATTTCATAAATGCAGCTAATGCTAACATGATTCCGACGGACTTTAAGCATCGCTACGGATGAGAAAATCTCATCGTAGTCAACTCCTTGAACTTGTGAAAAAAAACTCTTCGCCACAAGTCGAGCTTCATAGACGGTGACATTATCGTCCACATCCGTCTTCTTCTTAAAGATCCATTTATCTCAATGGCTTGCCGATCATCAGGCAAGTCCACCAAAGTCCATGCTTTGTTCTGATACATGGATCCTATCTCGGATTTCATGGCTTCTAACCATTTGTTGGAATTTGGGCCCACCATTGCTTCTCCATAGCTCGTAGGTTCATTGTTGTCTAGCAACATGACCTTCAAGACAGGATTCTTGTACCACTCTAAAGTAGTATGCATCCTTGTCACCCCACGAGGCACGGTAGTGACTTGATCCAAGTTTCATGATCACTATCATAAGCTTCTACTTCAATTGGTGTAGGTGCCACAGAACAACTTCACGTGCCTGCTACACACTAGTTGTAGTGACGGTTCAATAACCATATCAAGTCTCCACCATCCTCCCACTCAACTTTTCGAGACAAACTTTTCCTCGAGAAAGGACCCGATTCAAGAAACAATCCCTATTGCTTTCGGATCTGAATTAGGAGGTATACCCAACTGTTTTGGGTGTCCTATGAAGATGCATTTTATCCGCTTTGGGTTCGAGCTTATCAACCTGAAACTTTTTCACATAAGCGTCGCAGCCCCAAACATTTAAGAAATGACAGCTTAGGTTTCTCTAAACCATAGTTCATACGGTGTCATCTCAAACGGAATTATGTGGTGCCGTATTAAAGTGAGTGCGGTTGTCTCTAATGCCTAACCCATGAACGATAGTGGTAATTCGACAAGAGACATCATGGCACGCACCATATCCAATAGGGTGCAACTATGATGTTCGGACACACCATCAAACGATGGTGTTCCAGGCGGTATTAATTGTGAAACAATTTCCACAATGTCTTAATTGCGTGCCAAAGCTCGTAACTCAGATACTCATCTCTATGATCATATCATAGACATTTCATCCTCTTGTCACGATGATCTTCAACTTTACTCTGAAATTACTTGAACCATTCAATAATTCAGACTTGTGTTTCATCAAGTAAATATACTCTACATCTACTCGAATCATCGTGAAGTAAGAACATAACGATATTCATCAGATGCCTCGGCACTCATTGGACTGCACACATCAATATGTGTTACTTCCAACAAGTTGCTATCTTGTTCCATCTTCTTTGAAACCGAGGCTCTTGGTCATCTTGCCCATGTGGTATGATTTGCATATCTCAAGTGATTCAAAATCAAGTGAGTCCAAACGATCCATCTGCATGGAGTTTCTTCATGCGTATACACCAATAGACATGGTTCGCATGTCTCAAACTTTTCAAAACGAGTGAGTCCAAAGATCCATCAATATGGAGCTTCTTCATGCTTTTATACCAATATGACCTACATGGCGATTGCCACAAGTAAGTGGTACTATCATTATTATCTTATATCTTTTGGCATGAAAATGTGTATCACTACGATCGAGATTTCAATAAACCATTCATTTAGGTGCAAGACCATTGAAGGTATTATTCAAATAAACAGAGTAACCATTATTCTCCTTAAATGAATAATCAGATTGCGATAGACATAATCCAATCATGTCTATTCTCAACGCAAACACCAAATCTCGATGGTAGAGGGGCGTGCGATGCTTGATCACATCAACCTTGGAAACACTTCCAACACATATCGTCACTCACCTTTAGCTAGTCTCCGTTTATTCGTAGCTTTTATTTGAGTTACTAACACTTAGCAACCGAACCGTATCTAATACCCTGGTGCTACTAGGAGTACTAGTAAAGTACACATTAACATAATGTATATCCAATATACTTCTATCGACCTTGCCAGCCTTCTCATCTACCAAGTATCTAGGGTGGTTCTGCTTCAGTGACCGTTCCTCTTATTACAGAAGCACTTAGTCTCGGGTTTGGGTTCAACCTTGGGTTTCTTCACTAGAGCAGCAGCTGATTTGCCGTTTCATGAAGTATCCCTTGACTTGCCCTTGCCCTTCTTGAAACTAGTGGTTTCACCAACCATCAACAATTAATGCTCCTTCTTGATTTCTACTTTCGCGGTGTCAAACATCGCGAATACCTCAAGGATCATCATTCTATCAATCCCTGATATGTTATAGTTCATCACGAAGCTCTAGCAGCTTGGTGGCAAAGACTTTGGAGAAACATCACTATCTCATCTGGAAGATCGACTCCCACTCGATTTAAGTGATTGTTGCACTCAAACAATCTGAGCACAAGCTCAACGATTGAGCTTTTCTCCCTTAGTTTGCAGGCTAAGAAAATCGTTGGAGGTCTCATACCTCTTGACGTGGGCACGAGCCTGAAATCTCAATTTCAGCCCTCGAAACATCTCATATGTTCCGTGACGTTTCAAAACGTCTTTGGTGCCTCAACTCTAAACCATTTAAGCGAACTATCACGTAGTTATCAAAGCGTGTATGTCCGATGTTCGCAACATCCACAAACGACGTTTGGGGTTCAGACATCGAGCGGTGCATTAAGGACATAAGCTTTCTACTATCCGCATAATCGCCATCATCAACTTTCAACTATATTTTCTCTAGGAACATATCTAAACAGTGGAACTAAAGCGCGAGCCTCACGACATAATTTGCAAAGGTCTTTTGACTATGTTCGGGATAATTAAGTTCATCTTATGAACTCCCACTCGATAGACATCCCTCGGTCATCTAAGTGATTACATGATCCAAGTCAACTAGCCCGTGTCCGATCATCACGTGAGACGGACTAGTCATCATCGGTGAACATCTTCATGTTGATCGTATCTACTATCGACTCATGCTCGACCTTTCGGTCTCCGTGTTCCGAGGCCATGTGCGCACATGCTAGGCTCGTCAAGTTAACCCCAAGTGTTTTCATTGTGTAAAACTGTCTTACACCCGTTGTATGTGAACGTAAGAATCCATCACACCCGATCATCACGTGGTGCTTAGAAGCGACTTAACTGTAGCAACGGTGCACGGTCGAGGAGAACACTTCTTGAAATTTTGTAAGGATCATCTTATTTACTACCGTCGTCCTAAGTAAACAAGATGCATAAACATGATAAACATCACATGCAATCAAATAGTGACATGATATGGCCAATATCATTTTGCTCCTTTTGATCTCCATCTTCGGGGCTCCATGATCATCATCGTCACCGGCATGACACCATGATCTCCATCATCATGATCTCCATCATCGTGTCTTCATGAAGTTGTCTCGCCAACTTATTACTTCTACTACTATGGCTACCGGTTAGCAATAAAGTAAAGTAATTACATGGCGTTGTCTAAATGACACGCAGGTCATACAATAAATAAAGACAACTCCTATGGCTCCTGCCGGTTGTCATACTCATCGACATGCAAGTCGTGAATCCTATTACAAGAACATGATCAATCTCATACATCACATATCATTCATCACATTCTTCTTGGCCATATCACATCACATAGCATACCCTGCAAAAACAAGTTAGACGTTCTCTAATTGTTGTTTGCATGTTTTACGTGGCTGCTATGGGTTTCTAGCAAAACGTTTCTTACCTACGCAAAACCACAACGTGATATGCCAATTGCTATTTACCCTTCATAAGGACCCTTTTCATCGAATCCGTTCCGACTAAAGTGGGAGGCGGCACCGCTAGCCACCTTATGCACGAAGTGCATGTCAATCAGTGGAACCTGTCTCACGTGGAAATGCGTGTAAGGTCGGTCCGGGCCGCTTCATCCCACAATACCGTCGAAACAAGATTGGACTAGTAACGGTAAGCATATTGAACAACATCAACGCCCACAACTACTTTGTGTTCTACTCGTGCAAAGAATCTACGCAATAGACCTAGCTCATGATGCCACTGTTGGGGAACGTAGCAGAAATTCAAAAATTTCCTACGTGTCACCAAGATCTATCTATGGAGAAACCAGCAACGAGTAGAAAGAGAGTGCATCTACATACCCTTGTAGATCGCTAAGCGGAAGCGTTCAAGTGAACGGGGTTGATGGAGTCGATTGCGTCGTGATTCAAATCACCGATGATCCTAGTGCGAACGGACGGCACCTCCGCGTTCAACACACGTACAGCCGGTGGCGTCTCCCATGCCTTGATCCAGCAAGGTGAGAGGGAGAGGTTGGGAAGACTCCATCCAGCAGTAGCACGACGGCGGCGTGGTGGTGGTGGAGGCGTGGCAATCTTGCAGGCTTCGCCAAGCACCGCAGAGAGGAGGAGTACTTGGGAGAGGGGAGGCTGCGCTGTAACTTCGTGTTGAGCTCCCATGCGTCTCCCCACTTTATATAGGGGTGGAGGGGCTGGTTTCTTGCCCTCCAAGTCCATTGGGGCGTTGGCCAAGGTGGGAGGAAAGAAATCCCATCATTTCCTTCCCCACCGATTGTTATCCCCCCTTTTTAGGGATCTTGATCTTCTTATTCCTTCTAAGGGGGGATCTTGGTGCGCCTTGACCAGGGGTGTGGGGCCTTTCCCCCACTACCCACGTTCATGTGGGTCCCCCCATGCAGGTGGGCCCCACTCCGGAACCTTCTAGAACCTTCCCGGTACAATACCGAAAAATCCCGAACATTTTCCGGTGGCCAAAATAGGACTTCCCATATATAAATCTTTACCTCCGGACCATTCCGGAACTCCTCGTGACGTCCGGGATCTCATCCGGGACTCCGAACAACATTCGGTAACCACATACAAACTTCCTTTGTAACCCTAGCGTCATCGAACCTTAAGTGTGTAGACCCTACGGGTTCGGGAGACATGTAGACATGACCGAGACGTTCTCCGGTCAATAACCAACAGCGGGATCTGGATACCCATGTTGGCTCCTACATGTTCCACGATGATCTCATCGGATGAACCACGATGTCAAGGACTCGGTCGATCCGTATTCAATTCCCTTTGTCTAGCGGTATTGTACTTGCCCGAGATTCGATCGTCGGTATACCGATACCTTGTTCAATCTCGTTACGGCAAGTCTCTTTACTCGTTCCGTAACACATCATCCCGTGATCAACCCCTTGGTCACATTGTGCACATTATGATGATGTCCTACCGAGTGGGCCAGAGATACCTCTCCGTTTACACGGAGTGACAAATCCCGATCTCGATCCGTGTCAACCCAATGACACTTTCGGAGATACCGTAGTAAACCTTTATAGTCACCCAGTTACGTTGTGACGTTTGATACACCCAAAGCACTCCTACGGTATCCGGGAGTTACACGATCTCATGGTCTAAGGAAGAGATACTTGACATTGGAAAAGCTCTAGCAAACGAACTACACGATCTTTGTGCTATGCTTAGGATTGGGTCTTGTCCATCACATCATTCTCCTAATGATGTGATCCCGTTATCAACGACATCCAATGTCCATAGCCAAGAAACCATGACTATCTGTTGATCACAACGAGCTAGTCAACTAGAGGCTTACTAGGGACATATTGTGGTCTATGTATTCACACGTGTATTACGATTTCCGGATAATACAGTTATAGCATGAATAAAAGACAATTATCATGAACAATGAAATATAATAATACTTTTATTATTGCCTCTAGGGCATATTTCCAACACTCGCCCCATGCACCCCTGGTGTGGGGAAAACGCGTACCATCGAGGGTGAAGTTCTTCGCCTGGCTGCTCGTCTGACGCTGGATCAACACACGTGATGTCCTTCTTCGCAAAACCATCATCGATCTCGCTGGCGCAGGGTGCCCCGTTTGTTCTGCGGAGCTGGAGGACGCCGACCATCTGATGTTTCGCTGCCCGTTCGCATGCGAGTTCTGGCGGGCCGTGGGGGTGGGCGAACTGGTGACCAACGCTTCGATGGGCTCACTTCAAAACTTTGATGTGCGTTCGGCGGTTGGCGAGGCCTCCCCCGGCGCTTTTGTCCTCCTATGTTGCTGGCAGCTCTGGAAACACCAGAATGGGGTGGTCTTCCGGGGGGACACGCCCTCTCTCAATCGACTCCTAAGCTGCTGCCGTGATGATGCGGTCCTCTGGCGAGAGCGTCTCCGCTCCGGCGATCGCCAGCATGTTGATGTTTGGGTGCACGCGCTGCAACGCTGATATAGTCTAGCCCCGCTTCTCCCCCTGTGTGCTTTGTGGTCATGTAAAAACTGCTGTAAATACTGACGCCCCCTCTCTCTTGGGGTTCTTGGCAATAAAATTCAGGTGGGGGGTCGGTACCCCCTCCCGGTGATGCTTCAAAAAAATATAGGATTGGTTACAGAGAGGGTATATGAGAGTTTAGATAATTCTCATTTTCAGGATAAACCACACTGATAGACAGTCCATAGACCACACACACCTACAACAATAGTCTTGTGGCCCAGTCCATAGGTTCTACTCCTTGACATGTGGACCCCGTTCATATCAGTCAGCTTTGTTCTTACCGGAATATGAGTCACCTTTGTTCTAACCCAAAGGTCACTATTAGCTTATAAGTGGCATTCATGTAGATAATTCCTACAGTTTGATTTAGATGCAAAGCAAATCGTGGCAATTTGTATATCAATCAGGAACCCTATGTCCATAAAGTTTAGTATAGTGAAACCTTTGTGTCATTTCAAGTCAGATGTACAGCTATTTTTTTTTTGAAAGACCCAGTTCCCTGGCTTTTCATTGATTTAGCAGAAGAGAGATTTACAAAAAAAGTTACTAATCAAAGGAGATTAGCAACGAAAGTATGAGCGAATTTTTGAAGGAGAGCGTGCAGGCTCTCCCCCCTTTCCTCTAAGTAAAAACTAAGCTTGATATATCATGTGATATCCCCGAACGGGGGCTCTATTCCTTTTGCTCCGGCTAGTATCCATTGCTCCAAATATCTTCTGCAGGCACTGATTACCTCGTCGACGCAGGCCATCTTCTTCTTGAAGGTGCAGCTGTTGCGTTCCTGCCAGATATGCCATGCCACTAGAGCTATCATGGTTTTGGTGGCACGCCTGTTGGATGTTGGTGATGCAGAGACAATTGCAGTGACGGCCTCCGTTGTGGTCTTGCATCCGTCCCAGGTGGCTGGGTTGAGCGCGCCGCAATCCCTCCATGTGTTGGGGGACGTGGTAATTTCAAAAAAAAATCCTACGATTGCGCAAGATCTATCTATGTGATGCATAGCAACTAGAGGGGAGAGTGTGTCCACGTACCCTCGTAGACCGAAAGCGGAAGCGTTATGACAATGCGATTGATGCAGTCGTACGTATTCACGATCCGACCAATCTTAGCACCGAAAGTACGGCACCTCCGTGATCAGCACACATTCAGCTCGGGGACGTCCCTCATACTCTTGATCCAGTTGAGGCCGAGGGAGAGTTTCGTCAGCACGACGGCATGGTGACGGTGATGATGAAGTTACCGACGCAGGGCTTCGCCTAAGGACTACGACGATATGACCGAGGTGTGTAACTGTGGAGGGGGGCACCGCACACGGCTAAACAATGTCAACTTGTGTGTCCTAGGGTGCCCCCTGCCCCCGTATATAAAGGAGCAAGGGGGGAGGCTGGCCGGCCCTTGGGCGCGCCAAGGAGGGGAGGAGTCCTCCTCCTAGTAGGAGTAGGACTCCCCTTTCCTAGTCCAACTAGGAGGGGAAGGGGAAGGAAGGAGAGGGAGGAGAGGAAAGAGGGCTGCCCCCTCCCTAGTCCAGTCGGACTCCCCTTTGGGGAGCCACCTCTGGGCTGCCGCCTCTCTCCCCTAAGGCCCACTAAGGCCCAATACTTCCCGGAGGGTTCGGTAACCCTCCCAAGACTGTTTTCTCCAAAATCACCCGGAACATTTCCGGTGTCCGAATATAGCCGTCCAATATATCAATCTTTATGTCTCGACCATTTTGGGACTCCAAACTACCTTCGGTACATCAAAACACATAAGCTCATAATACTAATCGTCATCGAACGTTAAGCATGCGGACCCTACGGGTTCGAGAACTATGTAGACATGACCGAGACATGTCTCCGGTCAGTAACCAATAGCGGAACCTGGATGCTCATATTGGTTCCTACATATTCTATGAAGATCTATATCGGTCAAACCGCATAACAACATACGTTGTTCCCTTTGTCATCTGTATGTTACTTGCCCAAGATTCGATCGTCGTTATCTCAATACCTATTTCAAACTCATTACCGGCAAGTCTATTTACTTGTTCCATAAGACTTCATCCCACAACTAACTCATTAGTCACAATGCTTGCAAGGCTTATAGTGATGAGTATTACCGATAGGGCCCAGAGATACCTCTCTAAAACACGGAGTGACAAATCCTGATCTCGATCTATGCCAACCCAACAAACACCTTCGGAGACACCTGTAGAGCACCTTTATAATCACCCTTTTACATTGTGACATTTGGTATCACACAAAGTGTTCCTCCGGTATTCTCGAGTTGCATAATCTCATAGTCTGAGGAACTTGTATAAGTCATGAAGAAAGCAGTAACAATGAAACTAAAACGATCATAATGCTAAGCTAATGGATGGGTCATGTCCATCACATCATTCTCCTAATGATGTGATCCCGTTAATCAAATGTCAACACATGTCTATGGTTAGGAAACATAACCATCTTTGATTAACAAGCTAGTCAAGTAGAGGCATACTAGGGACTATAGTTTTTGTCTATGTATTCACACATGTACTAAGTTTCCGGTTAATACAATTCTTGCATGAATAATAAACATTTATCATGAATTAAGGAAATAAATAATAACTTTATTATTGCCTCTAGGGCATATTTCCTTTAGTCTCCCACTTGCACTAGAGTCAATAATCTAGATTACATAGTAATGATTCTAACACCCATGGAGCTTTGGTGTTGATCATGTTTTGCTCGTGAGAGAGGCTTAGTTAACGGGTCTGCAACATTCAGATCCGTGTGTATCTTGCAAATCTCTATGTCCCATGCCGACACTTGATGATGGATGGAATTGAAGCGTCTCTTGATGTGCTTGGTTCTCTTGTCAAATCTGGATTCCTTTGCCAAGGCAATTGCACCAGTATTGTCACAAAAGATTTTCATTGGACCTGATGCACTAGGTATGACACCTTGATCGGATATGAACTCCTTCATCCAAACTCCTTCATTCGCTTCTTCCGGAGCAGCAATGTACTCCGCTTCACACGTAGATCCCGCCATGACGCTCTGCTTGGAACTGCACCAACTGACAACTCCTCCATTTAATAAAAATACATATCCGGTTTGCGACTTAGAGTCATCCAGATCAGTGTCAAAGCTTGCATCGACATATCCATTTACGACGAGCTCTTTTTCACCTCCATAAACGAGAAACATATCCTTAGTCCTTTTCAGGTATTTGGGATGTTCTTGACCATGATCCGATGCTCCACTCCGGGATTACTTTGGTACCTCCCTGCTATGCTTATAGAAAGACATACATCAGGTCTGGTACACAGCATTGCGTACATGATAGAACCTATGGCTGAAGCATAGGGAATGACTTTCATTTTCTCTCTATCTTCTGTGGTGGTCGGGCTTTGAGTTTGACTCAACTTCACACCTTGTAACACAGGCAAGAACCCTTTCTTTGACTGATCCATTTTGAACTTCTTCAGAACTTTATCAAGGTATGTGCTTTGTGAAAGTCCAATTAAGTGTCTTGATCTATCTCCATAGATCTTGATGCCCACTATGTAAGCAACTTCTCCAAGGTCTTTCGAAGAAAAACTCTTATTCAGGTATCCCTTTATGCTATCCAGAAATTCTATATCATTTCCAATCAACAATATGTCATCTACATATAAGATCAGAAATGCTACAGAGCTCCCACTCACTTTCTTGTAAATACAGGCTTCTCCAAAAGTCTGTATAAAACCATATGCTTTGATCACACTATCAAAACATTTATTCCAACTCCGAGAGGCTTGCACCATTCCATAAATGGATCACTGGAGCGCATACTTCGCTAGCACCCTTTGGATCGACAAAACCTTCCATTTGCATCATATACAACTCTTCTTCTAGAAATCCATTCAGGAATGCAGTTTTGACATCCATTTGCCAAATTTCATCATCATAAATTGCAGCAATTGCTAACATGATTCGGACAGACTTCAGCATCGCTACGGGTGAGAAAGTCTCATCGTAGTCAACTCCTTGAACTTGTCGAAAACCTTTCACAACAAGTCGAGCTTTGTAAACAGTAACATTACCGTCTGCGTCGGTCTTCTTCTTAAAGATCCATTTATTTTCTATGGCTTACCGATCATCGGGCAAGTCCACCAAAGTCCACACTTTGTTCTCATACATGGATCCCATCTCAGATTTCATGGCCTCAAGCCATTTCGTGGAATCTGGGCACATCATCGCTTCCTCATAGTTCGTAGGTTCATCATGGTCTAGCAACATGACTTCCAGAATAGGATTACCGTACCACTCTGGTGCGGATCTTACTCTGGAAGACCTACGAGGTTTGGTAGTAACTTGATCTGAAGCTTCATGATCATCATCATTAGCTTCCTCACTAATTGGTGTAGGAATCACATGAACTGATTTCTGCGATGAACTACTTTCCAATAACGGAGCAGGTACAGTTACCTCATCAAGTTCTACTTTCCTCCCACTCACTTCTTTCGAGAGAAACTCCTTCTCTAGAAACGATCCATTCTTAGCAACAAAGATTTTGCCTTCGGATCTATGATAGAAGGTGTACCCAACAGTTTCCTTTGGGTATCCTATGAAGATGCACTTCTCCGATTTGGGTTCGAGCTTATCAGGTTGAAGCTTTTTCACATAAGCATCACAACCCCAAACTTTAAGAAACGACAACTTTGGTTTCTTGCCAAACCACAGTTCATAAGGCATCGTCTCAACGGATTTTGATGGTGCCCTATTTAAAGTGAATGCAGCCGTCTCTAGAGCATAACCCCAAAACAATAGCGGTAAATCAGTAAGAGACATCATAGGTTGCACCATATCTAATAAAGTACGGTTACGACGTTCGGACACACCATTTTGCCATGGTGTTCCAGGTGGCGTTAATTGTGAAACTATCCCATGTTGTTTCAAATGAAGACCAAACTCGTAACTCAAATATTCTCCTCCACGATCAGATCGTAGAAACTTTATTTTCTTGTTACGATGATTTTCCACTTCACTCTGAAATTCTTTGAACTTTTCAAATGTTTCAGACTTATGCTTCATTAAGTAGATATAAACATATCTGCTCAAATCATCTGTGAAGGTAAGAAAATAACGATACCCACCACGAGCATCAATACTCATTGGACCGCATACATCGGTATGTATTATTTCCAACAAGTCAGTAGTATTCCAGAGAACAGAGTTTAGTCATCTTGCCCATAAGGCACAGTTCGCAAGCACCAAGTGATTCATAATCAAGTGATTCCAAAAGTCCATCAGTGTGGAGTTTCTTCATGTGCTTTATACCGATATGACCCAAACGGCAGTGCCAAAAATAAGTTGCAGTATCATTATTAAACTTCAATCTTTTGGCTTCAATACTATGAATATGTGTATCACTGTTATCGAGATTCAACAAAAAATAGACCACTCAGCAGGGGTGCATACCATAAAAGATATTACTCATATAAATAGAACAACCATTATTCTCTGATTTAAATGAATAACCGTCTCACATCAAACAAGATCCAGATATAATGTTCATGCTCAATGCTGGCACCTAATAACAATTATTCAGGTCTAAAACTAATCCCGAAGGTAGATGTAGAGGTAGTGTGCCGACCGCGATCACATCGACTTTGGACCATTTCCCACGCGCATCGTCACCTCGTCCTTAGCCAATCTTCGCTTAATCTGTAGCCCCTGTTTCGAGTTGCAAATATGAGCAACAGAACCAATATCAAATACCCAGGCGCTACTGCGAGCATTAGTTAAGTACACATCAATAACATGTATATCAAATATACCTTTCACTTTGCCATCCTTCTTGGCCGCCAAATACATGGGGCAGTTCCGCTTCCAGTGACCAGTCCCTTTGCAGTAGAAGCACTCAGTTTCAGGCTTAGGTCCAGACTTGGGTTTCTTCTCTTGACCAGCAACCTTTTTGCCATTCTCCTTGAAGTTCCCTTTCTTCTCTTTGCCCTTTTTCTTGAAACTAGTGGTCTTATTGACCATCAACACTTGATGCTCCTTTTTGATTTCTACCTCCGCGGCCTTTAGCATCGCGAAGAGCTCGGGAATAGTCTTGTCCATCCCTTGCATATTATAGTTCATCACGAAGTCTTTATAGCTTGGTGGCAGTGATTGAAGAACTCTGCCAATGACACAATCAACTGGAAGATCAACTCCCAGCTGAGTCAAGTGATTATGATACCCAGACATTTTGAGTATGTGTTCACTGACAGAACTATTCTCCTCCATTTTGCAGCTGTAGAACTTGTTGGATACTTCATATCTCTCAACTTGGGCATTTGCTTGAAATATCAACTTCAACTCTTGGAACATCTCATATGCTCCATGACGTTCAAAACGTCGTTGAAGTCCCGATTCTAAGCCGTAAAGCATGGCACACTGAACTATCGAGTAGTCATCAACTTTGCTCTGCCAGACGTTCTTAACGTCATCAGTAGCATCAGCAGCAGGCCTGGTACCTAGCGGTGCTTCCAGGGCGTAATTCCTCTGTGCAGCAATGAGGATAATCCTCAAGTTATGGACCCAGTCCGTGTAGTTGCTGCCATCATCTTTCAACTTAGCTTTCTCTAGGAACGCATTAAAATTCAAAGGAACGGTGGCACGGGCCATTGATCTACAACAACATAGACATGCAAAATACTACCAAGTACTAAGTTCATGATAAATTAAAGTTCAATTGATCATATTACTTAAGAACTCCCACTTAGATAGACATCCCTCTAATCATCTAAGTGATCACGTGATCCAAATCAACTAAACCATGTCCGATCATCATGTGAGATGGAGTAGTTTTCAATGGTGAACATCACTATGTTGATCATATCTACTATATGATTCACGCTCGACCTTTCGGTCTTAGTGTTCCGAGGCCATATCTGCATATGCTAGGCTCGTCAAGTTTAACCCGAGTATTCTACGTGTGCAAAACTGGCTTCCACCCGTTATATGCGAACGTAGAGCTTATCACACCTGATCATCACGTGGTGTCTCGGCACGACAAACTGTAGCAATAGTGCATACTCAGGGAGAACACTTGTACCTTGAATTTTAGTAAGGGGTCATCTTATAATGCTACCAACGTTCTAAGCAAAATAAGATGCATAAAGTATAAACATCACATGCAATGAAAATATGTGACATGATATGGCCATCATCATCGTGTGCTCATGATGTCCATCATGGAATTATCGTCATGATCTCCAACGTCACCGGTGCGAGAACTTGATCTCCATCATAGCATCGTTGTCGTTTCGCCACCTATTGTTACTACGACTATCGCTACCGCTTAGTGATAAAGTAAAACAATTACATGGCAATTGCATTGCATACAATAAAGCGACAACCATATGGCTCCTGCCAGTTGCCGATAACTTTGTTACAAAACATGATCATCTCATACAACAATTTATATCACATCATGCTTGACCATATCACATCACCAGCAAGCCCTGCAAAAACAAGTTAGACGTCCTCTACTTTGTTGTTGCAAGTTTTACGTGGCTGCTACGGGCTTCTAGCAAGAACCGTTCTTACCTACGCATCAAAACCACAATGATTTTTCGTCAAGTGTGTTCTTTTAACCTTCAACAAGGACCGGGCATAGCCACAGTCGATTC
Organism: Aegilops speltoides; assembly: GCA_021437245.1. NCBI lineage: Eukaryota > Viridiplantae > Streptophyta > Magnoliopsida > Poales > Poaceae > Aegilops > Aegilops speltoides. The sequence goes on from CM038146.1 coordinate 179,617,800, forward strand.
AACTAAAGTTGGAGAAACAAACACTCACCAGCCACCTATGTGCAAAGCACGTTGGTAGAACCAGTCTCGCGTAAGCGTACGCGTAATGTCGGTCTGAGCCGCTTCATCCAACAATACCGCCGAATCAAAGTATGACATGCTGGTAAGCAGTATGACTATTAGCGCCCACAACTTTGTGTGTTCTACTCGTGCATATAACATCTACGCATAGACCTGGCTCTCATACCACTGTTGGCGAACGCGGTAATTTCAAAAAAATTCCTACGATCACGCAAGATCTATCTATGTGATGCATAGCAATGAGAGGGTAGAGTGTGTCCACGTACCCTCGTATACCGAAAGCGGAGGCGTTATGACAACGCGGTTGATGTAGTTGTACGTCTTCACGATCCGACTGATCTTAGCACCGAACGTATGGTACCTCCTCGATTAGCACACGTTCAGCTCGGGGACGTCCCTCGTACTCTTGATCCAGTTGAGGCCGAGGGAGAGTTTCGTCAGCAAGACAGCATGATGATGAAGTTACCGGCGCAGGGCTTCGCCTAAGCACTACGACGATATGACCAAGGTGTGTAACTGTGGAGGGGGGCACCGCACACGGCTAAACAATGTCAACTTGTGTGTCCCTAGGGTGCCCCTACCCCCGTATATAAAGGAGCAAGGGGGAGGCCGATCGGCCCTTGGGCGCGCCAAGGAGGGGAGGAGTCCTCCTCCTAGTAGGAGTAGGACTCCCCCTTTCCTAGTCCAACTAGGAGGGGGAAGGGGGAAGGAAGGAGAGGGAGAGGGAGAGGAAAAGAGGGGCTGCGCCCCTCCCCTAGTCCAATTCGGACTCCCCTTGGGAGGGGGGCGCCACCTCCTGGGCTGCTGCTCTCTCTCCCCTAAGGCCCACTAAGGCCCAATACTTCCTCGGGGGGTTTCGGAAACCCCTCCGACACTCCGGTTTTCTCCGAAATCACCCAAAACATTTCCGGTGTCCGAATATAGCTGTACAATATATCAATCTTTATGTCTCGGCCATTTCGAGACTCCGCGCCATGTCCGTGATCACATCCGGGACTCCAAACTACCTTCGGTACATCAAAACACATAAACTCATAATACCAATCGTCATCGAACGTTAAGCGTGCGGACCCTACGGGTTCGAGAACTATGTAGACATGACCGAGACACGTCTCCGGTCAATAACCAATAGCGGAACCTGGATGCTCATATTTGTTCCTACATATTCTACGAAGATCTTTATTGGTCAAACTGCATAACAACATACGTTGTTCCCTTTGTCATCGGTATGTTACGGATACGTCTCCAACGTATCCATAATTTTTGATTGTTCCATGCTATTATATTACCCCTTTTGGATGTTTATGGGCTTTATTTTACACATTTATATCATTTTTGGGACTAACCTACTAACCGGAGGCCCAACCCGTATTGCTGTTTTTTTGCTTATTTCAGTAAATCAAACGGAGTCCAAATGGAATGAAACCTTCGGGAGCGTGATTTTCGGAACGAACGTGATCCGGACAACTTGGAGTGCAAGTCAAGAAGTTTGCGAGGCGGCCAGGAGACAGGAGGGCACGCCCCTATCTCCTGGGCCCCACAGGCGGCCACCGACGTACTTCTTCCTCCTATATATACCTACGTACCCCGAAAACATCCAGGGAGCCAACGAAACACAATTTCCACCACCGTAACCTTCTGTATCCGTGAGATCCCATCTTGGAGCCTTCGCCTGTGCTCCGCCGAAGGGGAAGTCAACCATGGAGGGCTTCTACATCAACACCATAGCCCTTCCGATGAGTTGTGAGTAGTTTACTACAGACCTTCGGGTCCATAGTTATTAGCTAGATGGCTTCTTCTATCTTTTTGGATCTCAATACAATGTTCTCCCCCTCTCTTGTGGAGATCTATTCAATGTAAAATCTTTTTGTGGCATGTTTGTCGAGATCCGATGAATTGTGGGTTTATGATCAAGTTTATCTATGAGAAATATTTGAATCTCCTCTGAATTCTTTATGTATGATTGAGTTATCTTTGCAAGTCTCTTCGAATTATCAGTTTGGTTTGGCCTACTAGATTGATCTTTCTTGCCATGGGAGAAGTGCTTAGCTTTGGGTTCAATCTTGCGGTGTCCTTTCCCAGTGACATCAGGGGCAACAAGGCACGTATTGTATTGTTGCCATTGTAGGACCTTGAGAAGAGATGTCTAGAGGGGGGGTGATTAGACACTTTGTGACAAAGTAGCAGTTTTTAAGTTCTTAAAGTTGAGGTGGAGTTTAGGCACAAGTTTAACACTCACAATACATATCAAGCAAGCATGCAAAGAGTATATGAGCAGCGGAAAGTAAAGCATGCAACTTGCAAGAATGTAAGGGAAGGGTTTTGGAGGATTCAAATGCAATTGGAGACACAGATGTTTTTGGCGTGGTTCCGATAGGTGGTGCTATCGTACATCCATGTTGATGGAGACATCAACCCACGAAGGGTAACGGTTGCGCGAGTCCTCGGAGGTGGAGGGGTATATATAGCCTCCACACAAGATCTAACCGTTACACACAATTTACCAAACTCGGTGAGACCGATTCAATAGACTCGGTCGGACCGATTTAGTAAACCTAGTGACCGTTAGGATTTTCGATGGGACCGACATGCAACTCGGTAGGACCGATGTGGTTAGGGTTAGGGCATAACTTGATCTCGGTGAGACCGATTACACAAGCTCGGTTAGACCGATTTTGGTAATTAGCTTTCCAGAGAGTTGGTCAGGCAAACTCGGTTGGACCGATTACACAAAATCGATGGGACCGATTTTGGTAATGAGTCAACCAGGAAGTTTGCATTGTAATCTCGATGGTACCGATTTCTCAAACTCGGTGAGACCGACTTTGATAATGGACATACACAGAGAGATTACAATCCCATCTCGGTGCGACCGAGATCATTATCGGTGAGACCGATTTGCCTAGGGTTTGTGGCAGTGGCTATGTCATCTGAACTCGGTGGCGCCGGATAGAAAGAATCGGTGGGGCCGAGTTTGACTTTAGGTATAGGACATATGTGTGGAAGTGGGAAAGTAGTTGAGGGTTTTGGAGCATATCACTAAGCATTGTGGAGCAAGAAACTCATTAAGCAACACCTCATCCCTTCTTGATAGTATTGGCTTTTCCTATAGACTCAATGTGATCTTAGATCACTAAAATGTAAAATGAAGAGTCTTGAGCTTGAAGCTTGAGCCAATCCATTGTCCTTAGCATCTAGAAGGAGTTCCCACACCCCTTAGTCCATGCCACTCCAATGTTGAACTTATCTGAAACATACTAGATAAAAGTGTTAGTCCAACAAGAGATATGTTGACATTAATTACCAAAACCACCTCGGGAGCACTTGTGCTTTCAGCCATCGAGGATAAAAAGATGGGGTTTATATCATATTGTTTGAGTTTATCCCTCTACATCATGTCATCTTTCTTAATGCGTTACTCTGTTCTTTATGAACTTAATACTCTAGATGCAGGCAGGAGTCGGTCGATGGGTGGAGTAATAGTAGTAGATGCAGGCAGGAGTCGGTCTACTTGTTGCGGACGTGATGCCTATATACATGATCATGCCTAGATAATCTCATAAATATTAAGCTTTTCTATCAATTGCTTGTGATAATTTGTTCACCCACCGTAATACTTATGCTATCTTGAGAGAAGCCACTAGTGAAACCTATGGCCCCCGGGTCTATCTTTTATCATATAAGTTTTCATTCTACTTTTATTTGCATCTTTACCTTTTTGCATCTATATTATAAAGTACCAAACATATATTTATCTTATCATACTATCTCTATCAGATCTCACTTTCGCAAGTGGCGGTGAAGGGATTGACAACCCCTTTATTGCGTTGGTTGCGAGTTCTTTGTTTGTTTGTGTAGGTGTGTGGGACTTTTGAGGAGCCTCCTACTGGATTGATACCTTGGTTCTCAAAAACTGAGGGAAATACTTACGCTACTATTGCTGCATCACCCTTTCCTCTTCAAGGAAAACCAACACAAGCTCAAGACGTAGCAGTTACTTGCCCGAGATTCGATCGTCGGTATCTCAATACCTAGTTCAATCTCGTTACCGGCAAGTCTCTTTACTCATTCCGTAATACTTCATCCCGCAACTAACTCATTAGTCACAATGCTTGCAATATAGCGATGAGTATTACCGAGAGGGCCCAGAGATATCTCTTCGAAACAGGGAGTGACAAATCCTAATCTTGATCTATGCCAACCCAACGAACACCTTCGGAGACACCTGTAGAGCACCTTTATAATCACCCTTTTACGTTGTGAATCTTGGTAGCACACAAAGTGTTCCTCCGGTATTCGGGAGTTGCATAATCTCATAGTCTGAGGAACTTGTATAAGTCATGAAGAAAGCAGTAGCAATGAAACTAAGACAATCATAATGCTAAGCTAACGGATGGGTCATGTCCATCACATCATTCTCCTAATGATGTGATCCCGTTCATCAAATGACAGCACATGTCTATGGTTAGGAAACATAACCATCTTTGATTAACGAGCTAGTCAAGTAGAGGCATACTAGGGACTATAGTTTTTGTCTATGTATTCACACATGTACTAAGTTTTCGGTTAATGCAATTCTACCATGAATAATAAACATTTATCATGAATTAAGGAAATAAATAATAACTTTATTATTCCCTCTAGAGCATATCTCTTCACCATGCTGCTGCCCTGGTCCAAATCATCTGTGACGTGGGGCATTGTCACAGTAGGTGTGTCGAGCTCTCCAAGCTTCGGAGGCATAACTGACAGAAGTAACCATTTTCCCAGCCGCCCAGCTGCATTCGATCGTTGCACCAGAGCCGGTCGTGCTGCAACAGCCACATGAAGAACTTGATTTTCCCCGGTGCCCATACCTTCCAGATGAGCTGCTGTAGTGCACCCCTGGGCAGCCCAGCGAACTGAGCATCTTAGGCTGATTTTGCGCTGTACTGGCCTCCCGATCGCCAGGAGATCTCGTCCTCTACATTTTCTTGTAGGGTGATGTTGGCCTCGCGGATGCTGCGGCGCAGCAAGACGAGCTGCGGGATAACCTCCATTGCACTGCCCCTTCGGAGATCGAGGATCCTTTTGGTGACACCTGGATAATTATGCTACAGTAATTCCCAGCTAATGATTCCACGTCACCACGATTACTGTTGTTAAACTCACGTTGATTCGAAACCGGTCGAAATTCAAATTCAAAGTCACGGCAAACAATATAAGTTTTCAGATAGTAAAATAAAAAATTTCGGTATGTGACTTAATTAAGTTTACTAAATTAGATACAACCTATGTATTTTTTACAAAACTAAAATGTTAGGTAAATAAAGAGAAAACAGAAAAGAAAATAAAGAAACAGGAAAGTATAGAAAAACAAAAAAACAAAACAAAAGCACCCCCACTGGGCTCCGGCCCAGCAGGCCACCAGCCCAACTTGGTAAAGGCCCAACCGGCCAGCCCACCCCCACTCCCCTTATCCCCACTCACCCGAAACCCTAACCCCCACGTTCCCCACTCCTCTCCTCTCCCCCCGTTGGATCTGGATCGGGGTGACGACCCCGATGACCGCGCCCCGTAAGCTGCCACTCGAAGGCCTCCCCGACTCGCCGGACTACTCCGCCGTCGCCGGAGCCCCTCCTTGCCGGACAGCCTCCCCTACGACGCACCATCTCCGTCCTCCTCCTCACGCACCGCTGCCCGAACCCCTACAACCCCTGGTGAGGACCCCGGTCCTTCTCTCTCCCTTGCCCCACGCTCACCATGGACCCGTAGCGCCCACGGACGAGCCTTCGCGTGCACGCCCACGCCCGGCTGCCGCTCGAGACGACGTTGTGGCCACCCCTCGCCGGCCACCACGGCACACCGCCTTGCCCTGTGCTCGCCCGCCTGCTGCCATGCTCTGGCACCCCGGAGCCCCCTCTACCCCCTGCGGCCATCAGCTTGTGCCCGCACATGCGCTCGACGTGTCGAGCCCGCGCCCCGGCCGCCTGCCTCCTCGCTATGGCTTCGTCTGCTCTGCCACCACTGCCGCACTGGCCTGCGCCACCGCGCCCCCTCTCCCACTCGCACCTACGCCGCGTAGGCCTCGGCCGCATGGCTCTGCTCCCGCGGCAACTGCTCCGCCTGCTACTTCCGCACCTGACATCGCCAGCCGCACTTGCCGCTGCCGGCTGCATCGCTGCCCACCGCCGGCGCCCCGCCAGACCCGTCCCTCGCTGCACGCGTCCGTTCGGGCTACGCCCGGACCCAGCGCCCGCTAACCCACATCGGCCCCCTGGGCAAATGACACATGAGGCCCCGCCCCCAGAACGATTAAAAAAGAATAGAAAAAATGTTAGAATAAATAAAATTAATTAATTAATTAATGGGTTAATTAACTTTATTGATCTTGATTAGACTAACCTAATCACTAATTAAACCAATTAATCTATTTTAGTTAATCACAGTCTATGACCAGTGGGACCCACATGTTAGTTTGACCAGTCAACCCCTCTGTTGACTGCAGATGTCATGCTGACGTCATGCTGATGCAATAATACTAATTGCAAATTAATTTAATAATAATAATTTAGGAAATGATTTAAAACTTTAAAATTAATATAAAATAAACCGTAGCTCGGATGAAAATACTTTGTACAGGAAAGTTGCTCAAAACGATGAGACGAATCAGAATACGCAGCCCGTTCGTCCGCCACGCATCCCTAGCATAGCGAACCTGCAACATTTCACCTCCAGTTCATCTGTCCAAAAATGCGAAACACCAGGGATACTTTCCCGGATGTTTCCCCCTTTCGCCGGTATCACCTTATACCGCGTTAGGGCACACCTAGCACCGCTCATTGTCATGTCATGCATCGTCATGCTTATGTTTGCATTGTATTTATTGTTTCTTCCCCCTCTTCTCTCCGATAGACTACGAGACCGACGCTGCTGCTGCCCTGTTCCACTACGGAGTTGACGACCCCTCCTTGCCAGAGCAACCAGGCAAGCTCCCCCCGTTGATCACCAGATATCGCCTATTCTACCCTCTACTGCTTGCATTAGAGTAGTGTAGCATGTTCTTTGTTCGGTTACTCCTATTACATTGCATAGCTTTGTCATTGTTGCTACAGATTGTTGATACCTTACCCGCAATCCTAAATTCTTAGTATAGGATGCTAGTTTACCATCAGTGGCCCTACCTTCTTGTCAGTTTTCCTTGCTATACTATTGGGCCATGATCACTCGGGAGGTGATCACGGGTATATACTATACATATATACATACTATACATATATACATACTATACAGATGGTGACTAAAGTCGGGTCGGCTCGTAGAGTACCCGCAAGTGATTTCGATGTGGGGGCTGGAAGGACAGGTGGCTCCATCCCAGTAGAGGTGGGCCTGGGTTCCCGACGGCCCCCGGCTGTTACGTTGTGGCGGAGCGAAAGGGCAGGTTGAGGCCACCTAGGTGAGAGGTGGGCCTAGCCCTGGTCGGCGTTCGCGGTTACTTCATAATAACATGCTTAACGAGATCTTGGTATTTGATCTGAGTCTGGCTACTGGCCTATACACACTAACCAACTACGCGGGAACAGTTATGGGCACTCGACGTCGTGGTATCAGCCGAAGCCTTCTTGACATCAGTGACTGAACGGCGCTAGCCAGGTTGGACCGCGTAACGCAACTTCCTTTGTAATGGAGGTTGCTAGGTCTGCTCACCTGCCGCCCTCGCAACGTGCAGGTGTGCAATGGGCGATGGGCCCAGACCCTTGCGCCCATAGGATTTAGACCGACATGCTGACCTCTCTGTTGTGCCTAGGTGGGGCTGCGACGTGTTGATCTTCCGAGGCCGGGCATGACCCAAGAAAGTGTGTCTGACCAATGGGGATCGAGCGTGTTGGGTTATGTGGTGCACCCTTGCATGGAAAGTTTATCTATTCGAATAGCCGTGTCCCTCCGTAAAAGGATGATCCGGAGTTGTACCTTGACCTTATGACAACTAGAACCGGATAATTAATAAAACACAACTAGACAAGTTCCAGAGACAACCCGGTGATCGTTTTCCCACAGGGCGATGAGGGGAGGATCGCCGGGTAGGATTATGCTATGCGATGCTACTTGGAGGAGTTCAATCTACTCTCTTCTACATGCTGCAAGATGGAGGCTGCCAGAAGCATAGTCTTTGATAGGACTAGCTATCCCCCTCTTATTCTGGCATTCTGCAGTTCAGTCCATCGATATTGCCTCTTTACACATATACCCATGTATATGTAGTGTAGATCCTTGCTTGCGAGTACATTGGATGAGTACTCATGGTTGCTTTGCTCCCTCTTTTCCCCTTTTCCTCTTCTTCCCGGACGTCGTAACCAGATGTTGGAGCCTAGGAGCCAGACGCCACCGTCGATAACGACTCCTACTACACTGGAGGTGCCTACTACTACGTGCAGGCCGCTGACAATGACTAGGAGTAGTTTAGGAGGAACCTAGGCAGGAGGCATGCGCCTCTTTCGATCTGTATCCTAGTTTGTGCGAGCCATCTTATGGCACCTTGTTTAACTTATGTCTGTACTCAGATATTGTTGCTTCCGCTGACTCGTTTATGTTCGAGAACTTGTATTCGAGCCCTCGAGTCCCCTGGCTTGTAATATGATGCTTGTATGACTTATTTTACTTTTAGAGTTGTGTTGTGATATCTTCCCGTGAGTCCGTGATCTTGATCGTACATATTTGCGTGCATGATTAGTGTACGATTGAATCGGGGGTGTCATAAGTTGGTATCAGAGCAGACTACCTATAGGAATCCCCCTTTCCAACTCCTTGGCCGAAGTTGAGTCTAGTCATTGAAAAGTTTTTACTAACATGGCTGTGCAGCTTACGGGCCCACGTCGCTATTGGGTGGTATTAGGATCTTTTATTCCTCATCCATACTCGGGGATTCTAATCTCTCTTCTATTCGGGCTAAATGATTTTTCTGACTCTAACTCTAGGTTCTCATAATTACTTCCTCCCGGATAGCCCCTTACTCCAGATGATTGCTTGGTGCACCGAAGGATTCCGAAGATGTTCTCCTATGTTCTTTCGGGGCTTTGTGCCTGTTGCTTTTGCAATTCCCTACCATTGAAATGTCCATATGGATAAATACATACACTTGTTGTTCTTGCATTCATCCCCAGCTGCTCTTGTTATTACAAGATGCATCGAATTATTCTTTGACTTTTAAGAATCTCTTGAGCCACTGCCTTACAGATCTTTGCCGCATGAATACCCCTACGGATAATTTCTCGCACTTATCGAGTATCTGCTCATTTCCAATTGTTCATGTGTTTCGCAAAAGACTTTGAAATACAATTCGATCTACTGAAAATCCTAAGCAGCCTATTGCTCTTGAAATTCTTGCTTGCTTGCATTATGGTTAATCCCATAAGTCTTGTAATCTTATTGGCATCCCTTGTCTTTATCATTTTAAGTCCATTGAGTCAATATGTTGAGGATGCTCGCATTCCTTAGTCGAATCCTAGAATTCATCCTTCCAGCTCAGTGTCAGTTTGAACATGAGCTGGTTCTCAGCTAATTAAAATTGCCATCGATTGTACCCCTAAGTCTATTCAACTTATCCATCCTTAATCAGAGTGTTTGCTTCTGATCCCTTGAATTGGAAATCATAATTCCTTTGCATTCGAGATTTGAATTAGTCAGTTGTTTCAATAATCTTATCTCCTTGCATTCTTTCTTCTTCTGGTTTGGTACTGATGCTCGCATCAGATCCCTTGTGGACCACCAAATCATTTATTGGTTTATTATCCGACTGCTCCTGCATATTCTCAAAACCTTGAGTCCTTCCCTTGATACATAATGCGTTTGGTAAATTGTGTCCCCTGCTCTTCTCAACCATGCTCTGCTTCAAGCATGTGTTAATTTATCCTAAAGTTCATGGTATATGTTCTAAGATGCCCCGATGGGTTGAACCTATGCCTTCACTAAAACCATGTGAACCCGAAAGTTTTCACGAGTCATACTCTTCGGGTGCTTCGCTAGATAAAATTTCAACACTGCAACTTCTTTGAAGACGAGAAGTGAATGAAAGGTTATGCATTGAAGAAGTGGGGGTCGACCTTGAACTTTGTTGTAACACCCCCAGTGTCATGCTATAGTAACCCCCTATGATTAAGCTAATCATTTTTCCAAACAGTGCTTAATCACCTTGTTCAATATCCCATTTGAATTTCCAGTCAATTCAAATTCAAGTGAAGTTTGAAATTGCTCAAAAGTTGCTGGAAAAATGTTCATCATTTGTCAAAAATTCCATAACACTCCTTTGTTAAGGAACACAACATCACTTTTGTGCAAAGATGAGCATTAGCTATTATAACAGCACCAATTCAACATTTTTAAATGCTATCATATTTATGGAAAATACCAAGCAATTCTTATGGTATCCAAAAATATTTGTGGCAATTATCTAATATCACCGGGAATAAAAGGGCACTTCCATATTTTTCCAAGGAAAATGGCATGCCCAATATTTTCTTACCCATCTCTGATTAAAAGAAAAACAGAAAAGCAAAGCTGTTTAAATAAAAGAGAAAACCCCTGGGCCTAGCCCACCTTATTCGGCCCAGCTCCCCAGCTCGACAACCCACTTCCCCATCCCCTGGGTCGTCCTCCTCCCCTGTTCATCCCACCGGGGCTCCTCCCGCGCGTCCCCGCCGCACCACATCGTCGGCGCTGCCCAGGAGGGGATAAGAACGACGCGACCCCCCGGCCTCGTCAGCTCCCCCTCGCACAAATATCTCCCTCTCCCCTCCCCTCCTTAGATCCGCCGATATGTGCTCGCCCGAGCGGGCTTGTCGTCGTTGTCACATCGTGCGCATGGCCGCTGGCCCTTGTGCCCCATCCGCTCGTATCCTCGGAGGCCCTCGGCGTCGACAACGTTGCCTGCGTCGCGGGGTTGAAGATGGTGTGCCGCCTCGACGCCATCTTCTTTTTCCCCTCCGTCCGCTTCGGGTCGTCGCCGCCTCCTTCGTCTCTGGCCGCCGCGCGTCTTCCCCGGGCCTTCCCAGCAATGGCCGTAAGCCACTGCTCCTCCTCCTCCTCCCTTTAGGTTGCACGCACCCGTAGCTTCTCGCCCGCGTGGCGTGCTCGGCCGCCGCCATGGTTCTGAGCATCACGCTCCCGAGCCACTACGACCTCGCCCGTCCGCCCTAAGCGCTCATGGAGCCTGTTGCTGCCCCGCTGCTCATCTTGCTCGCCGCCTCGCGTATCGCATCTCCGCGTAGTCGAGCGTCGGTGCGCTTGCTTTGTAGTCCTTGTGTCCAACTCGAGCACCACCGCACCCACGGGCACATCTCCTCGACACGCGTCGTCGCCCTCTCCTCGTAGCCGCTTCCGTGACTAAATGGTCGCGGAGCCGCGAGTCCGGCGAGCCCCATCGCCTTTATGTACGCCACCGCCCGGTTGCCGCTGCCGCCGGAACCCTTCGCCTCACGCCACGCCGCCCCCTCTCGCTCGCCGCTCGCCACTGGATGTGCCCGTGCCGCCGCCTGGCGTCGCCTCGCTTGTTGCATGGTGGCGGCGAACCAGCGCCGACCCGACACCCCACGCCGAAGCCCCGGCGCACACACGCGCCCGTGCGTGTTCGGGCAGGCGCCCACGCCCCCCTCGCACCCGTTTCAACCGCTCCAGAGGCCCGCCCATGTAGTTAAACAAATATTTAATTTTAAAAATATATTAACTAATTAATTAGTGTGTTAATTAATTTAATTAATCCTGTTTAATTAAACTAATTAACTTAATCCAATTAACCTAATGAACTAGGTTATAGAACTAAATCTGTTTATTTAATCCGTGTCAATGCCAGGCGGGCCCCATGTGTCGGTTTGACCCAGTCAATGCCCTGTTGACTGCTGACGTCGTGATGGCGTCATGCTGATGCAATAACTCCTTTTTAGAATTAATAGTAATTTCAGATTATTGTTTGAATCTTTGAAAAATCATAGCAATTAAACCGTAACTCGGATGAAAAAGTTTTCTACATGAAAGTTGCTCAGAATTTCGAGACGAATCCGGATACAAGGTCCGTTCGTCTGCCACACGTCTCTAGCATAGCAAACGTTGAACTTTTCCCCTCCGGTTCATCTATCTCACAGACGTCTAGAACCGGGGAAAACTTTCCCAGATGTTTTCCCCCTTCGCCAGTATCGCCTAGTACCGCGTTCGAACACCTCCAGCCCCGCTTATTGTCTTGTTATGCATATGTTTGCATGTATTTACTGTTTATTCCCCCTCTTCTCTCCGGTAGACCCCGAGACCGATGCTGTTGTCCCTGTGATCGACTACGTCGACGACGACCCTCCTTCTTGTCTGAGCAACCAGGCAAGCCCCCCCTTTGATCATCCCGATATCGCCCATTCTATTATCTCATGCTTGCATCTGTTATTGTTTGCTCCTATTCTGATGCATAGCCTGCTTTTGTACCTACTTATTGTTACCTACCTGGTTCTCCTAAACTTCTTAGTATAGGTTGGCTAGTGATCCATCAGTGACCCCCACTTGTCCTTGTTGCCCCTGCTTCATCTTCGACGACTCGATCAACGTGATCGATGACCAGAGCCTGACACCTCACATCACATCACGCCCCTTTAGTTGCTCGACTCTGCAGAGCTACTATTGAGTGCCGAGGGTGATCCCTCATAACGCACTCCTAATGATAATTCTGTAGTGTAGCTATTCAGTCGTGGTCATCGAGGGTTATTTCCTCTTTCATCATTCCCGATACGGCTCTGTCGTTCAACACCTCAAGAGTGAACCTCGAGGGTGGTCCCTCTTACGTTCACCTTGATGATTACATTGAGTGGAATCCTCCGGGGGTGATTCCTCGGGTTTTCCCCTTGATGTTTGGACACACGGTTACCTTGACTTTACTTGAGACCTTGGTGAAAGTCGGTGAACTGGAGAGCACCCATAAGATGGTTACGTGGCACGGCCGGGCATTCTAGGCCCTTGTCGTAAGTCCACGAGACGGGGCGACGTGGTCACTTTCGATCGTGAGTCTCTGCTCGTCTCCGCAAGCTAATAATACACTATGATTTGGGTATTTGTTCTGAGTTGGCCTCTGGCCTTTACGCACTAACCACCACGCGAGAATATATATGGGCCTCGATGTCGTAGTATCAGCGGAAGCTTTGTCAGACGTCCAGTTCAGCAGTGCGGCATGGTCGGATCGTGCTGGCCATCCGAGGCGGTGCTGGTATTCACCCTGCGCGCAACGACCCGGAGTGCTGCAGGTGATGGTCCCAAGACCCCAGAGTGCTTAGGATGTAGACCGGCGGGGACCTCTCTGCTGAGCCTAGGTCGGGTTGCGACGTGTTGATCTTTCGAGGGCGGGCATTGACCCTAGAAAGGTGTGTCCGGCCAGAGTGATCGAGCATGTTGAGTAACGTGGTGCACCCCTGCAGGGAAGTTATATATTCGAATACCATGTCCACGGTAATGGACGTTCAGACTTATATCCTGATCTTATATAACTAGAAATGGATACTTGAGATATGTGGCTCCGGGAATTCTTTCTCGCAGGGAGTCGAGGAAGGATCTCTTGGTATTAATGTTACAACATGTTTGTTAATTATAAACTGCTATTCTTTACTCTTCTACATGCTGCAAGATGCTCGGAGCTGCGTGAAGATGCTAGTCTTTGATAGGCTAGGCCTTCCCCCTCTATTCTGGCATTCTGCAGTTCAGTCCACAGATACAAACCTTCCATTTGATACCCATACATACTTAGTATAGATCTGATGTTTGCGAGTACTTTGGATGAGTACTCATGGTTGCTTTGCTCGCCCTTTTCCCCCTTCTTTCTTCTTTCTGGTTGTTGCAACCAGATGGTGGATCCCTGGAGCCAGACGCCACCGCCGATGGATGATGCTATGTGAAGATCATCGACGACCAGGAGTAGTTAGGAGGTCCCAGGCAGGAGGCCTTGCCTCTTCGATCGTTGTTGCTTTTGTGCTAGCCTTCTTAAGGCATCCTTATTTAACTTATATCTGTACTCAAATATTGTTGCTTCCGCTGACTCTTGTGTATCGAGCTTTTGTATTCGAGCCCTCGAGGCCCCTGGCTTGTAATATAAAGCTTGTATTATTTTAATTTGTGTCTAGAGTTGTGTTGTGATATCTCCCCGTGAGTCCTTGATCTTGATCGTACACATTTGCGTGTATGATTAGTGTACGATTGAATCAAGGGCGTCACAAGTTGGTATCAGAGCCGACTGCCTGTAGGATCCCCCTTTCCAACTCCTTGGCCGAAGTTGAGTCTGGTCTTTTAAAAATTGTCTTACTAACATGGCTATGTGGCTTACAGGCCCACGTCGCCAATTTGGTGGTATTAGGATCTTTTATTCCTCGTCTATACTCTGGGAATCTGATCTCTCTTCCATTCGGGTTAAATGGTTTTGCAAACTATAACTCTATGTTCTCGTAAATACTTCTCCCAGAGAGCCCCTTCATTCCAGATGATGGCCCACTTCACCAGAAGATTCTGAAGATACTCTCCGATGCTTTCCCGAGACCCTTGTGTCCTTCGTCGTTGCAATCCCTACCACCGATAAATCCTTATGCGTAACTACCTACGTTGTCGTTCATACCTTCATCCCCAATTGCTCTTGTTATTAAGATGTCCTGAAATACTCTTTGATGTTCCGAGGATCCTTTATGCTTGCTGCCTTGCAGTCCTTGTCGCATGAATACCCCTTCGAATAATTACTTGCCCTTATCGAGTATACATTCACCCCCAGTTATTCTTACGCTTCATAAGATACTTGGTAATACAATCCGAGTTTTCGATGGCCTCTGTCGCCTATTGCTTTTTAAAGTCTTACCTGCCTACACTCTGGTTAATTCCATATGCCTACCAGTAACTATTGACGTCCTTTGTCATTATCATCTTGAGTCTTTCGATTTGATATGTCTGTGTCGCAATCATCAGTTGATCCTTATAGATTATCTTTCCAGCTCAGACTCTTCCCGAACATGAGCTGGTTCTCGGCCGATCTGATTGCCATCGATTGTGCCCTAAGTCTATTCAACTTAACCATCCTTGGTCAGAGCGTTTGCTTCTGATACCTTGATTTTGGAAATCGCAATTCCCTTTTGTTGGAAATATGCCCTAGAGGCAATAATAAAAGGATTATTATATTTCAATGTTCATGATAATTGTCTTTTGTTCATGCTATAAATGTATTATCCGGAAATCGTAATACACGTGTGAACACTTAGACCCAATGAGTCCCTAGTGAGCCTCTAGTTGACTAACTCGTTGTGATCAATAGATAGTCATGGTTTCCTGACTATGGACATTGGATGTCGTTGATAACGGGATCACATCATTAGGAGAATGATGTGATGGACAAGACAATCATAAGCATAGCATATAAGATCGGATAGTTCGTTTGCTAGAAGCTTTGCCAATGTCAAGTATCTATTCCTTCGACCATGAGATCGTGTAACTCCGGTTACCGTAGGAGTGCCTTGGGTGTATCAAGCGTCTGGCGTGGCGGGTGACTATAAAGGTGCATTACGGTATCTCGAAAGTATCTGTTGGGTTGACACGGATCGAGGCGGGATTTGTCACTCCGTATGACGGAGAGGTATCTCTTGGGCCCACTCGGTAATGCATCATCATAATGAGCTCAATGTGACCAAGGTGTTGGTCACGGGATCATGCATTACTGATGCGAGTAAAGTGACTTGCCGTAGCGAGATTGAACAAGGTATTGGGATACAAGCGATCGGGTCTCGGGCAAATAACGTACCGATTGACAAAGGAATTGCATACGAGGGTTTGATCGAATCCTCGACATCGTGGTTCAACCGATAAAATCATCGAGGAGCATGTGGGAGCCAACATGGATATCCAGACCCGCTGTTGGTTATTGCCGAGAGTCGTCTCGGTCATGTCTGCGTGTCTCCGAACCCGTAGGGTCTACACATAAGGTTCGGTGACGCTAGGGTTAGTAGGAAGTCAAGTATGTGACCCCGAATGTTGTTGAGTCCGGATGAGATCCGGACGTCACGAGGAGTTCGGAAGGGTCGGAGGTAAAGAATAATATATAGGAAGTGGTGTTTGACCATCGGGAAAGTTTGGGGTTTCGGTAAAATCTGGGACCACGGAAGGGTCCGGGGTCCACCGGGTGGGGCCACCTATCCGGAGGGCCCCATGGGCTGATAGGGAAGGAACCAGCCCACAAGGGGCTGGTGCGCCCCTAGGTCCCCCTGCGCCTAGGTTGAAACCCTAGGGGGGGCGCCCACCGGGCAGGGGTACTCCACCCCCTTGGCCGCGCCGCCCCGGAGATTGGATCTCGGGGCCGCCACCAGGGGCCTATATAAAGGGGGGAGGGGCTGCTGTACACAACTCCCAAGGCGCAGCCCTCCCTCCCAACACATCTCCTCCTCCGTGAGAGCTCGTGAAGCCACAGCCGAGATCTTGCTTCTCCACCATCATCACGCCGTCGTCTTTGCCGGTGGGCTGTCTTCCTCAACCTCTCCTTTCCCTTGCTGGATCAAGAAGGAGGAGATGTCGCTCGTCCCGCACGTGTGTTGAGCGCGGAGGTGCTGTCCGTTCAGCACTTGGCATCGGTGATCTGAATCACGTTCGAGTGCGACTCCATCATCACCTTGCAAGCTTCCGCACGCGATCTACAAGTGGTATGTAGATGCAAACTCTCTCCGTTACTCGTTGCTTAGATGAACTCATAGATGGATCTTGGTGAAGCCGTAGGAAAAATTTTAATTTTCTGCAACGTTCCTCAACAGTGGCATCATGAGCTAGGTCTATCGTAGTTCTCTAATGCACGAGTAGAACACAATTTGTTGTGGGCGTTGATCTTGTCATCTTACTTGCCTCTACTAGTCTTTTCTTGCTCAGCGGTATTGTGGGATGAAGCGGCCCGGACCAACCTTACGTGCGCTTACGTGAGACCGGTTCCACCGGTGACATGCACTAGTTGCATAAGGTGGCTGGCGGGTGTCTGTCTCTCCCACTTTAGTTGGGCGGAATCGATGAACAAGGCCCTTATGAAGGGTAAATAGAAGTTGACAAAATCACGTTGTGGTGATTCGTAGGTAAGAAAAGCGTTCTTGCTAGAACCCAATCGCAGCTACGTAAAGATGCAACAACAACTAGAGGGCGTCTAACTTGTTTTTGCAGCGATTGATCATGTGATGTGATATGGCGAAGTTGTGATGAATGATGAATTGTGATGTATGAGATCATGTTCTTGTAATAGGATTCACGACTTGCATGTCGATGAGTATGACAACGGCAGGAGCCATAGGAGTTGTCTTTATTTTTTGTATGACCTGCGTGTCATTGAAGAACGCCATGTAAACTACTTTACTTCATTACTAAACGCGTTAGTCATAGAAGTAGAAGTAGTCGTTGGCGTGACAACTTCATGAAGACACGATGATGGAGATCATGATGATGGAGATCATGGTGTCAAGCCGGTGACAAGATGATCATGGAGCCCCGAAGATGGAGATCAATGGAGCTTGATGATATTGGCCATATCATGTCACAACTATATAATTGCATGTGATGTTTATTATGTTTATGCATCTTGTTTACTTAGGACGACGGTAGTAAATAAGATGATCCCTTATAAAAATTTCAAGAAGTGTTCTCCCCTAACTGTGCACCGTTGCTACAGTTCGTCGTTTCTAAGCACCACGTGATGATCGGGTGTGATGGATCCTTACGTTCACATACAACGGGTGTAAGACAGTTTTACACAGCGAAAACACTTAGGGTTAACTTGCGAGCCTAGCATGTGCGGACATGGCCTCGGAACACGGAGACCGAAAGGTCGAACACGAGTCGTATGGAAGATCGATCAACATGAAGATGTTCACCGACGATGGCTAGTCCGTCTCACGTGATGATCGGACACGGGCTAGTCGACTCGGATCGTGTAACACTTAGATGACTAGAGGATGTCTAATCTAAGTGGGAGTTCATAATTTGATTAGAACTTTATTATCATGAACTTAGTCTAAAACCTTTGCAAATATGTCTTGTAGATCAATGGCCAGCGCTAATGTCAACATGAACTTCAACGCGTTCCTAGAAAACCAAGCTGAAAGATGATGGCAGCAACTATACGGATTGGGTCCGGAACACGAGATCATCCTCATAGCTGCCGGAAGCAATATGTCCTAGAAGGACCGCTAGGTGCCGCTCCGTCGAAGAACCAAGGCGTTATGAGCGGCAGCAAACTCGTCTTGATGATTACTCCCTCGTTCGATGCGGCATGCTTTATAGCTTAGAACCGGGGCTCCAAAAGCGTTTTGAGCATCACGGAGCATATGAGATGTTGAAGAGCTGAAACTAGTTTTCCAAGCTCATGCCCGGTCGAGAGATATGATGTCTCCGACAAGTTCTCAGCTTGTAAGATGGAGGAGAACAGTTACGTCGATGAACACATCACGAAGATATGCGGGTTGCACGCACGTATGACCCAGTTGAACATTAACCTCCCGGATGAGGCGGTCATTGGCAGAATCCTCGATCGCTCCCACCAAGCTACAAGAGCTTTGTGATGAACTACAACATGCGGGGATGGTAAAGACCATTCTGAAGTGTTCTCGATCTGAAGTCAGCAGAGGCTGAAATCAGAAAGAACATCAAGTGTTGATGGTCAATAAGACCACTAAGTTCAAGAAGGGCAAGGGTAAGAAGAACTTCAAGAAGGGCGGCAAAGATGTTGCGCGCCCGTAAGCTTGTTGCGGGAAGAAGTCAAAGAATGGACCCAAGCACGAGGCTGAGTGCTTTTATTGCAAGGGAAGGCCTTTGGGCGGAACTGCCCCAAATACTTAGCGGATAAGAAGGCCGGCAACACCAAAGGTATATTTGATATACATGTAATTGATGTGTACCTTACCGATTACTCGTAGTAACTCCCGGTATTTGATACGGTGCCGTTGCTCACATATGTAACTCACGGAGGAGCTGCGGAATAAGCGGAGGCTGGCGAAGGGCGAGGTGACGATCTTGGCGTCGGGAATGGTTCGGTCGATGTGATCGCCGTCGACACGCTGCCTCTACATTTACCTACGGGATTAGTTTTAAACCTCAATAATTGTTATTTAGTGCCAAGTTTGAGCATGAACATTGTATCTGGATCTCGTTTAATCTGAGATGGCTACTCATTTAAGTCGAGAATAATGGTTGTTCGATTTATATGAGAGATATGTTTTATGGTCATGCTCCGATGGTCAATGGTTTATTCTTAATGAATCTCGGCGTAATATTACACATGTTCATAGTGTGGATGCCAAAAGATGTAAAGTTGATAACGATAGTCCCACATACTTGTGTACTTTGCCGCCTTGGTCACATTGGTGTCAAGCGCATGAAGAAGCTCCATCTTGATGGACTTTTAGAGTCTCTTGATTATGAATCGTTTGACACATGCGAACCTTGCCTCTTAGGCAAAATGACCAAGACTCCGTTCTCCGGAACAATGGGCGAGCAACCAACTTGTTGGAAGTCATACATACCGATGTGTGCGGTCCAATGGCGTTGAGGCTCGCGGAGGATATCGTTATGTTCTCACTCTCCGATGACTTGAGTAGATATGGGTATGTCTACTTAATGAAACACAAGTCTGAGACCTTTGAAAAGTTCAAGGAATTTCAGAGTGAGGTAGAGAATCAAGCGTGACCGTAAGATAAAGTTCCTCTGATCGGATCGTGGAGGAGAATACTTAAGTCCGCAATTTGGTACACACTTAAGAAAATGTGGAATCGTTTCACAACTCACGCCGCTGGAACACCTCGGTAAACGGTGTGTCGAGCGTCGTGTCGCACTCTATTGGATATGGTGCGGTCTATGATGTCTCTTACCGATTTACGCTATCATTTTGGGGATCGCTCTAGAGACAGCTACATTCACTTTAAATAGGGCACCGTCTAAATCCGTTGAGGCGACACCGTATGAATTATGGTTTGGGAAGAAACCTAAGTATCGTTTCTAAAAGTTTGGGGATGCGATGCTTATGTCAAGAAACTTCAACCTGAAAAGCTCGAACCCAAGTCGGAAAATGCGTATTCATAGGATACCCTAAGGAAGCTGTCGGGTATACCTTCTACTTAAGATCCGAGGCAAGATCTTTGTTGCTAAGAACGGATGCTTTACGGAGAAAGAGTTTCTCTCGAAAGAAGTAAGTGGGAGGAAAGTAGAACTTCGATGAAGTACTACCTCTCGAGCGGGAAAGTGGTGCGGCGCGAGAAACCGTTCTGTGATGCCCACACCAAGCGAAGAGGAAAGCGTTGATGATGATCAAGGTACTTCGGATCAAGTTACTCTTGAACCCGAAGGTCCACGAGGACACGTTCCGCACGAGAATGGTGCGGCAACCTGTCATGGAAATCATGTTGCTAGACAACAATGAACCTTGAACGATGAAGAAGCAATGGCGGGCCGGATTCCAACAAATGGCTTGAGGCCATGAAATCCGAGATAGAATCCATGTATGAAAACAAAGTATGGACTTTGACAGACTTGCCCGATGATCGCGGCGATAGAAAATAAATGGATTTTTAAGAAGAAGGCGGACGCGGATGGTAATGTTACCATCTATAAAGCTCGACTTGTCGCTAAGGGTTATCGACAAGTTCAAGGGATTGACTTCTGACGAGACATTCTCTCCGTGGCGAAGCTTAAGTCCGTCCGAATCATGTTAGCAATTGCCGCATACTATGATTATGAGATATGGCGGATGGACGTCAAAGCGGCATTCCTTAATGGACATCTTAAGGAAGAGCGTATATGATGCAGCGGAAGGTTTTGTCGATCCTCGAAGCGCTAACAAAGTATGCAAGCTCCAGCGATCCATTTATGGACTGGTGCAAGCATCTCGGAGTTGGAACATTCGCTTTGATGAGATGATCAAAGCGTTTGGGTTTATCTTGAGACTTATGGAGAAGCTGCGTTTACAAGAAAGTGAGTGGGAGCTCTGTAGCATTTCTCCTATTATGTGTAGATGACATACTCTTGATGGGAAATGATACAAAACTCTGGACAGCATTAAGGCCTACTTGAACAAGTGTTTTTCAATGAAGGACCTTGGAGAAGCTGCTTATATATTAGGGATCAAGATCTATAGAGATAGATCGAGGCGCCTCATAGGTCTTTCACAAAGCACATACCTTGATAAGATTTTGAAGAGGTTCAAAATGGATCAGTCAAGAAGGGTTCTTGCCTATGTTACAAGGTGTGAGATTGAGCTCGGCTCGATCACCGACCACGGCAAAAGATAAAGAAGAGATGAGTGTCATCCCTATGCTTCAGCCATAGGATCTATTATGTATGCCATCTTGTGTACGGACCGATGTAAACCTTGCCGTAAGTTTGGTTGCAAGATACCAAAGTAACCCGACAAGGAACACGGACAGCGGTCAAGAATATCTGAAGTACCGAAAAGGACAAAGGACATGTTTTCGTTTATGGAGGGCGAAGAGCTCGTCGTAAAGGGTTACGTCGGCGCTAGCTTCGACTCAGATCTGGATGACTCTAAGTCACAAACCGGATCGTGTATATGTTGAATGGTGGAGCGATGGCTGGTGCATTTTGCAAGCGAAGCGTCGTGGCGGGATCTCGTGTGAAGCGGAGTACATGGCAGCCTCGGAGGCAGCGCATGAAGCGATTTGGATGAAGGAGTTCATCACCGACCTAGGAGTCATACCCAATGCGTCGGGGCGATCAAACTCTTCGTGACAACACTGGAGCTATTGCCCTTGCCAAGGAGCCGGGTTTCACAAGAAGACCGAGCATATCAGCGTCGTTTCAACTCCATCCGTGAAAATGTTCAAGATGGAGACATAGAGATTTGCAAAGTGCACACGGATCTCGAATGTCGCAGATCCGTTGACTAAACCTCTCTCGCGTGCAAAACATGATCAACACGAGAACTCTATGGGTGTTCGATTCATCACAATGTAACTAGATTGGTGACTCTAGTGCAAGTGGGAGGCTGTTGGAAATATGCCCTAGAGGCAATAATAAAAGGATTATTATATTTCAATGTTCATGATAATTGTCTTTTGTTCATGCTATAAATGTATTATCCGGAAATCGTAATACACGTGTGAACACTTAGACCCAATGAGTCCCTAGTGAGCCTCTAGTTGACTAGCTCGTTGTGATCAATAGATAGTCATGGTTTCCTGACTATGGACATTGGATGTCGTTGATAACGGGATCACATCATTAGGAGAATGATGTGATGGACAAGACCCAATCATAAGCATAGCATATAAGATCGGATAGTTCGTTTGCTAGAAGCTTTGCCAATGTCAAGTATCTATTCCTTCGACCATGAGATCATGTAACTCCGGTTACCGTAGGAGTGCCTTGGGTGTATCAAAGCGTCACTGGCGTGCGGGTGACTATAAAGGTGCATTACGGTATCTCCGAAAGTATCTGTTGGGTTGACACGGATCGAGGCGGGATTTGTCACTCCGTATGACGGAGAGGTATCTCTTGGGCCCACTCGGTAATGCATCATCATAATGAGCTCAATGTGACCAAGGTGTTGGTCACGGGATCATGCATTACGATGCGAGTAAAGTGACTTGCCGTAACGAGGCGAACAAGGTATTGGGATACCGACGATCGGGTCTCGGGCAAATAACGCACCGATTGACAAAGGAATTGCATATGAGGTTTGATCGAATCCTCGACATCGTGGTTCAACCGATAAAATCATCGAGGAGCATGTAGGAGCCAACATGGATATCGAGACCCGCTGTTGGTTATTGCCCGAGTCGTCTCGGTCATGTCTGCGTGTCTCCCGAACCCGTAGGGTCTACACATAAGGTTCGGTGGCGCTAGGGTTAGTAGGAAGTCAAGTATGTGACCCCGAATGTTGTTGAGTCCGGATGAGATCCGGACGTCACGAGGAGTTCGGAAGGTCGGAGGTAAAGAATAATATATAGGAAGTGGTGTTTTGACCATCGGGAAAGTTTGGGGTTTCGGTAAAGCACAGGACCAGGAAGGGTCCTGGGTCCACCGGTGGGGCCACCTATCCGGAGGGCCCCATGGGCTGAGAGGGAAGGAACCAGCCCACAAGGGGCTGGTGCGCCCCTAGGGTCCACCCCTGCGCCTAGGGTTGAAACCCTAGGGGTGGGGCGCCCCCCGGCAGGGGTACTCCACCCCCTTGGCCGCCGCCCCGGAGATTGGATCTCCGAGGGCAGCCCCAGGGGCCTATATAAAGGGGGGAGGGGCTGCTGTACACAACTCCCAGGCGCAGCCCTCCCTCCCAACACATCTCCTCCTCCGTAGAGCTCGTGAAGCCACAGCCGAATCTTGCTTCTCCACCATCATCACGCCGTCGTCGTTTGCCGGTGGAGCTGTCTTCCTCAACCTCTCCTTCCCCTTGCTGGATCAAGAAGGAGGAGGCGTCGCTCGTCCGCACGTGTGTTGAACGCGGAGGTGCTGTCCGTTCAGCACTTGGCATCGGTGATCTGAATCACGTTCGAGTACGACTCCATCATCACCTTGCAAGCTTCCGCACGCGATCTACAAGTGGTATGTAGATGCAAACTCTCTCCCGTTACTCGTTGCTTAGATGAACTCATAGATGGATCTTGGTGAAGCCGTAGGAAAAATTTTAATTTTCTGCAACGTTCCTCAACACCTTTGCATTGGACTCTGAATTAGTCAGTTGCTTCTATAATCTGATACCTTGCATTCTTTCTTCTTCTGGCTGACTATCGATACTCACATCAGATCCCTCGTGTACCACCAGATCCTTTGTGGGGTTCTATCCGACAGTGCCCTTCATACGCCGTAACCTTTTGAGCTTCCTCGGATACATAATACCTTTGGTAAATTGTATCCCCCGCTTTTGTCAACCATGCTCTGTTTCCGAGCTTGAGTTATTTATTCCTAAACTTTGTGGTATATGTTCCTAAGATGCCCCGATGGGTTGAACCTATGCCTTCCACAATCTGTGTGAACCCGGAAACTTCTACGGGTCATACTCTACTAGTGTTATGCTAGATAAAATCTGAACACTACAGCTTTGTCGAAATTGAGAAGTGAATGAAAGGTTATGCATTAGAGAAGTGGGAGTCGACCTTGAACTTTGTGTTCATGCCCATGGACACGATGTAGATCCTATCATGGAAGCTTCTTTATAATAATTTTCCCCTTGTGATAAGTTCATCTTGTATCAATAATTGGTCCTTTGCAACCGTGATTCCGACCATATTATTCTTCTTTGATTTCATTTCTCGAACAAGTGGAAATACTTGTCTTCTGTAGATCATTTCACCCGTCCAACCCCAGTTTTGCTATACCCTCGAGTATTACCCTCTGGTATCTCGAGAATATCACAGAACTACATAACATCTTATGAGTTCTTCATGAATTATTAATTCTCACTGATTCCAAGTTTCTACGGGTTCTGAGTTGTTAAGACACTCGAGAACACCGATAAGTGATTCGAGTCTACACTTTCCTTTCCATTGTTTTGTTCAACCTTTCTTGTAACCTATCATACCTGAGCAGTGATAATTCCCTGCTTATGTAAACACCTTGGTGTACATTCTCTGTCAGTAAGACCTTGTTACTATTGTTGGTGACATTCTGGTAGCCACCGATGGACGAGAACTTTGCATATTGGTCTGCCTCGTCTTAACAAGCAGGAAAATGGTTCTCTTCGTCCCTCGCCCTTGGTACCGATGTTGTTGCCACCATAACTGACAGGTTATTGTCAGCCATGCCTTGCTATCAAGATCGCGCAAGATGACATCACCCTTCCTACTTTTTGATCCACATGGTGGGCCCATAACCCACAATTCCACAGAATCCAAACCTGACTCTCCTGTACAACCTTTATTCTGAAGTATCCTTTGCAATTGGCTTCGTATGAAATTCTCGAGCCACCGTCCTATGGATGATCTAGTCTGGTATCAGACGTAATATTTCCTTTCGATGCTCCGAACCCCTTTGGCCTTCTGATTTGGCATCAGACGATTGCCTATCAGTTAAAACTTCTCATGGTACCTTCAAACTTTGCTCTCGATGTTTTATTAAGTTTCAACTCAAGAGATACTTCCGCCTCATTCCCTAAATTGTTCACTAGATAATTAACCCTATAAGGGTCAGTTCTCCCGAAGTTACTCTTTACTTCTCCACTTAAATCTCGAGACGAGATTTCTTGTGGTGGAGGAGATTTGTAACACCCCCAGTGTCATGCTACAGTAACCCCCTATGATTAAGCTAATCATTTTTCCAAACAGTGCTTAATCACCTTGTTCAATATCCCAATTGAATTTCCAGTCAATTCAAATTCAAGTGAAGTTTCAAATTGCTCAAAAGTTGCTGGAAAAATGTTCATCATTTGTCAAAAATTCCATAACACTCCTTTGTTAAGGAACACAACATCACTTTTGTGCAAAGATGAGCATTAGCTATTATAACAGCACCAATTCAACATTTTTAAATGCTATCATATTTATGGAAAATACCAAACAATTCTTATGGTATCCAAAAATATTTGTGGCAATATCTAATATCACCGGGGAATAAAAGGGCACTTCCATATTTTTCCAAGGAAAATGGCATGCCCAATATTTTCTTACCCATCTCGATTAAAAAAAAGCAGAAAAGCAAAGCTGTTTAAATAAAGAGAAACCCCAGGCCTAGCCCACCTTATCGACCCAGCTCCCCAGCTCGACAGCCCACTTCCCCATCCACAGGTCGTCCTCCTCCCCTGTTCATCCCACGGGGCTCCTCCATGGCCCCCGCCGCACCACATCGTCGGCGCTGCCCAGGAGGGGATAAGAACGACGCGACCCCCCAGCCTCGTCAGCTCCCCCTCGCACAAATATCTCCCTCTCCCCTTCCCTCCTCAGATCCGCCAATATGTGCTCACCAGAGCGGGCTCGTCGTCATTGTCACGTTGTGCGCATGGCCGCCGGCCCTTGTGCCCCATCCGCTCGTATCCTCGGAGGCCCTCGGCGTCGACAACGTCGCCTGCGTCGCGGGGTTGAAGATGGTGTGCCACCTCGACGCCGTCTTCTTTTTCCCCTCCGTCCGCTTCGGGTCGTCGCCGCCTCCTTCGTCTCCGGCCGCCGCACGTCTTCCCCGGGCCTTCCCAGCAACGGCCGTAAGCCACTGATCCTCCTCCTCCTCCCCTTTAGGTTGCCTGCACCCCGTAGCTTCTCTGGCGCGTGGCCGTCCTCCGGCCGCCGCCATGGTTGCGAGCATCACGCTCCCAAGCCACTACAACCTCGCTCGTCCGCCCTAGAGCGCTCATGGAGCCCCGCAGTTGCTGCCCCGCTGCTCATCTTGCTCGCTTCGCCTCGCGTATCGCCGTCTCAGCGTAGTCACGAGCGTCGGCGCGCTGCCGTGGTCCTTGTGTCCAACCGAGCACCACCACACCCACGGGCACGTCTCCTCGGCAGCGTCGTCGCCCTCTCCTCAGCCGCTTCGATCGACCAAATGGTCGCGGAGCCGCGAGTCCGGGCGAGCCCCATCGCCTCTGTATGCCACCGCCGGCTGCCATTGTCGTCGGAGCCCTTTGCCTCACGCTTGCGGTCGCCTCCCCTCGGCTCGCCGCTCCGCCACTGGTGTGCCAGCGCCGTCATCAGCATCGCCTCCGCTTTGCCTTGCCGGCCGATGATCCACCGCCGATCGCGCACCCGACGCCGAAGCCCCGACGCACACACGCGCCCGTGCGTGTTCGGGCGGGCGCCCACGCCCCCCTCGCACCCGTTTCACCTGCTCCAGAGGCCCGCCCCTGTAGTTAAAACGTATTTAATTTTAAAAAATATATTAACTAATTAACTAGTGTGTTAATTAATTTAATTAATCCTATTTAATTAAACTAATTAACTTAATCCAATTAACTTATGAACTAGGTTAGAGAACTAAATCTGTTTATTTAATCCGTGTCAATGTCAGGCGGGCCCTATGTGTCGGTTTGACCCAGTCAATGCCCTATTGACTGCTGATGTAGTGATGACGTCATGCTGATGCAATAACTCCTTCTTAGAATTAATACTAATTTTAGAATATTGTTTGAATCTTTGAAAAACCATAGCAATTAAACCGTAACTCGGATGAAAAAGTTTCTACATGAAAGTTGCTCAGAATTTCGAGACGAATCCGAATATGCGGGCTGTTCGTCTGTCACACATCTCTAGCATAGAAAATGTTGAACTTTTCCCCTCCAGTTCATCTGTCTCACAGATGTCCGGAACCGGGAAAACTTTCCCGGATGTTTTCCCCCTTCGCCAGTATCGCCTAGCACCGCGTTCGAACACCTCTAGCCCTGCTTATTGTCTTGTTATGCATATGTTTGCGTGTATTTACTATTTCTTCCCCCTCTTCTCTCCGGTAGACCCCGAGACCGATGTTGATGTCCCTGTGATCGACTACATTGACGACGACCCTCCTTCTTGTCTGAGCAACCAGGCAAGCCCCCCCTTTGATCATCCTGATATCGCCCATTCTATTATCTCATGCTTGCATCTGTTGTTGTTTGCTCCTATTCTGACGCATAGACTGCTTTTGTACCTGCTTATTGTTACGTACCTGGTTCTCCTAAACTGCTTAGTATAGGTTGGCTAGTGATCCATCAGGGACCCCCACTTGTCCTTGTTGCCCCTGCTTCATCTTCGACGACTCGATCAATGTGATCGATGAACAGAGCCTGACACCTCACATCACATCACGCCCCTTTAGTTGCTCAACTCGGTAGAGCTACTATCGAGTGCCGAGGGTGATCCCTCATAATGCACTCCTGATGATAATTCTATAGTGTAGCTATTCGGTCGTGGTCATCGAGGGCGATTTCCTCTTTCATCATTCCCGATACGGCTCTGTCGTTCAACACCTCAAGAGTGAACCTCAAGGGTGGTCCCTCTTACGTTCCCTTGATGATTACATCGAGTGGAATCCTCCGGGGGTGATTCCTTGGGTTTTCCCCTTGATGTTTGGACAGACGGTTACCTTGACTTTACTTGAGACCTTGGTGAAAGTCGGTCGGGCCAGGAGAGCACCCGCAAGATGGTTACGTGGCATGGCCGGGCATTCTAGGCCCTTGTCGTAAGCCCACGAGACGGGGCAACGGTGTCACTTTCGATTGTGAGTCTCTGCTCGTCTCCGCAAGCTAATAATACACTATGGTTTGGGTATTTGTTTTGAGTTGGCCTCTGGCCTTTACGCACTAACCACCATGCGAGAATAGATATGGGCCTCGACGTCGCAGTATCAGCCGAAGCTTTGTCAGACGTCTAGTTCAGCGGATCTTGACGCGGTCGGATCGTCTTGGCCATCCGGCGGTCTGGTATTCACCTGCGGAATGACCCAGTGCTGCGGTGATGGGCCCAAGACCCGGAGTGCTTAGGATGTAGACCGGCGGGGACCTCTCTGCTGAGCCTAGGTCGGGCTGCGGCGTGTTGATCTTCGAGGCGGGCATTGACCCCGAAGGTGTGTCGGCGAGTGATCGAGCATGTTGGGTAACGTGGTGCACCCCTGCAGGGAAGTTATATATTCGAGTGCCGTGTCCACGGTAATGGACGTTCAGACTTATATCCTGATCTTATATAACTAGAAATGGATACTTGAGATATGTGGCTCCGGGATTGCTTTCTCGCAGGGAGTCGAGGAAGGATCTCTGGGTATTAATGTTACAACATGTTTGTTAATTATAAACTGCTATTCTTTACTCTTCTACATGCTGCAAGATGCTCGGAGCTGCGTGAAGATGCTAGTCTTTGATAGGCTAGGCCTTTCCCCTCTATTCTGGCATTCTACAGTTCAGTCCACAGATACAAACCTTCCATTTGATACCCATGCATACTTAGTATAGATTTGATGCTTGTGAGTACTTTGGATGAGTACTCACGGTTGCTTTGCTCCCCCCTTTCCCCCTTCTTTCTTCTTTCTGGTTGTTGCAACCAGATGGTGGATCCACAGGCGAGATGCCACGCCGATGGATCTTTGCTACGTGAAGATCGTCAACGACCAGGAGTAGTTAGGAGGTCCCAGGCAGGAGGCCTTGCCTCTTCGATCATTGTTGCTTTTGTGCTAGCCTTCTTAAGGCATCCCTGTTTAACTTATATCTGTACTCAGATATTGTTGCTTCCGCTGACTCTTGTGTATCGAGCATTTGTATTTGAGCCCTCAAGGCCCCTGACTTGTAATATAAAGCTTGTATTATTTTAATTTGTGTCTAGAGTTGTGTTGTGATATCTTCCCGTGAGTCCTTGATCTTGATCGTACACATTTGCGTGTATGATTAGTGTACGATTGAATCGAGGGCGTCACATTTGTGTTCATGCCCATGGACCCGATGTGGGACTTATCATGGAAGCTTCTTGCAAAATATTTAACCATTTGGATTATTCTTTCGGTGTCATTAAATTGTTCTCCTTTGGTCCCATTTCTCGGGCAAGTTTAAGCATTTGTCTTTTGTGGATCAATACCCCAGTCCAACCTTTACTTTGATCTACCATCAAGTATTACACTCTGGTATCTTGAGAATATCATGGAACTGCATAACTTCTTATGGGTTCTTCATCAACTGTTATTTCCCACCACTTCCAATTTTCCTGGGTTCTGGGTTGTCATCAACCGGGGACACCAATTGGTGAATCGAGTCCGCACTCTGATTCAATAACTCTAAGTAATTTTCATTTCTTACGAGTTTAATAATCCTTCAAGTCATCCCAAGCCTGATCGGTTATATCATTATCATGCTAAATTTTAACTGTGCTACCCGGTCCTTCTTCCCATAGCACAATTTTTGACGATGTGCTAAGCTTACGTTGATCTTTCCTCGTCATATCATTTTGCTTTAGATGACAAGCTTGCTTTGGAGTTTGTGTCGTACCCATGGTTCCAATAACCTTTCGCTTCATCATTCCTTCAACTTGATGTCATCGCCGATCGATTACATCTTCATGAAACCTCCCGACAAATGTGTCAGATCACCTTCAACACTTTGACTTCTTCCGAGATGTCAACTATGTCCATGATGAGAAATACCCTCGTTGCCCTCGATGATTTTTATTATCATCGACAACACCCTTGACTTCCTTTCATCGCGAACTTGTCTACATTATGAATACAACTTCCTCTCTAGCTAGTGTTGTGCTCTGCCATGAAGTATTACTGTCTTTTCTGTCGAGAATGTTGTGGGGATTGCTCCACCTCTTAGAAATTTTCGGTATGATGATACTTCTCACCATCACCATTCTTCCTTGGTCCCCGTGTTGTTTTTAACTAGGATACCAATATGCTAACGATGCTGTTTGAGTTCTGCACTTCTAGCAATACTATTGCTTTGAAGTTAACGATCGACAGTTCATTCTTAGGCTGTTGGTTATTGAATCGTCACTTTAACGTTGATCTTGCTGCCTAAGGCCATATTTCAGGCACACCTTTCAACTAATGATTGATGGTGTATGTTTTCCCTTGAGCATACAACATTAAATCATTTGAATTGACAAGTGTCATCTTCTTGTTCACATTATTGTGGAAATCAATCCGTTTGGAATTCTCGATGAATTATCGCTGTGCCCATCAGCCACCTCCTCATCCCGTCCTTGGTTTAATAATGAACTATTGTTTCAGGAACCCGCTCCCATAGTTCATTTCCCGAGAATCTTGCAATGTCATTTCGTCAATTTGTGTTGCACCTTTTTCTTCTCGGACATCCTGAGTCTGAGGTATCATGACACCAATCGGATCTGAATCTCGGTCAGATATGATGGTTGGGACAACTTTCCAGGAGTTATGATGTTGGTCCTTTGATGATCCGATAATATGATGTCATGCCTAGCACCCCCTGGCTGGAGGACCTATCATTATAATTTCTTTTGCAAGGATAACCATTCTTCCTGGAGGAAATTGTAAGACTTATTTTATAAGTTGCCCCTGATGTATCATTTGTGTATCCAAAGTCCAACCCTTGATTGAAACACCATATCATTGCTACCTCGAAGCATGACTATGATACCCCGCTCATCAATAAGAACATTGGAGGCGCAATGCTGAATGTTTCTTGGTCAGTTATCCAAATACCGTTGTATGGGTAACATCTTGATTAATCCTTGCCTCTTATCTGAATGGTTGGGTACTTGCTCTCCTACCTTGTATGTCATGTCCTGCTTGTCCATGGGAAGTATATACTCCTAATAATTGTGTGTAATCACAATTTTCCTTTCCATTGTTCTATTTAATCTGATAATCGTGTTTTCCTTTCCATTCTTTTGTTTAACCTTTCCTGTAATCTGACTTAGCTGAGCAGAGATAATTCCCTGCTTAGGTAGGCACCTTGTTGTATCACTCTGTCTGTAAGACCCTGTTACTATTGTTGATGACATTCCGGTAACCACCGATGGGTGATAACTTTGTCAATTGGTTCGCCTTGTTCAACAAGCAGGAAAATTGCTCTCTTCATTCCCCGTCCTTGGTATCGACATTGTTGCCGGCATAGCTGACAAGCATTCACTAACATGCCTCCCTGTCATGGCTATGCAAGATGTCACCACCCTTCCTACTTTCAACCCACATGGTGGGCCCATAACCCACAGGTCCACTAGATCGAAACCTGACTCTTCTTTACAACCCGGATTCTAATGTATCCTTTGCACCTGGCTTCGTGTGTGATTCACAAGCTAAATGCTATACCATTATTCATCCTGGAATCAAACACCATGTAATTCTCGTTGTTCAAACCCCCATTCCAGCTTCTGTCTAGTCATCGAATGTTTGCCTACCCGTTTGAAACTTTGGTACCATCGTATATTCCACTCAGCGAATTCACTGAAATACAACTCGTTGGGTACCTTGTGTATTTCCCATTGAGTTCACTATCAGATGCCCAGCTTTGTGGAGATGCGTTCTCCTGGAGTTTTTCCCCTTGGTCGCGTTCGTAGGACGATGGAGATCCCGAAGAAAGGATGACAACTTGGTCATGGTGACTTGAAGCAGAGAAATGAAGACATCAACGAAAGGGGTCAACCTCTTCGAAAGATCTGCCAAGACCGATAATATGCGTTAGAATTTCGTAACAAACCTTTCCCCCTTATCCCACCTCTTAAATCTCGGGACGAGATTTCTTGTAGTGTAGGAGAATTGTGACGCTTGGATAATTATGCTACAGTAATTCCCAGCTAATGATTCTACGTCACCACGATCACTGTTGTTGAATTCACGTTGATTCGAAACCGGTCGAAATTCAAATTCAAAGTCACGGCAAACAATAAAAGGTTTCAAACAGCAAAACAAAAATGTTCGGTATGTGACTTAATTAAGTTTACTAAATTAGGTACAACCTATGTATTTTTACAAAACTAAAATGTTAGGTAAATAAAGAGAAAACAAAAAACAAAATAAAGAAACAGGAAAGTATATAAAAAAACAAAAGCACCCCCACTGGGCTTTGGCCCAGCAGGCCACCAGCCCAACTGGGCAAAGGCCCAACCGGCCAGCCCACCCCTACTCCCCTTATCCCCACTCACCCGAAACCCTAACCCCCACGTTCCCCACTCCTCTCCTCTCCCCGCCGCTCGAAGGCCTCCCCGACTCGTCGGACTGCTCTGCTGTTGCCGGAGCCCCTCCTCGTCGGACTGCCTTCCCTGCGACGCGCCGTCTCCGTCCTCCTCCTCACGCGCCGCTGCTCGAACCCCTACAGCCACGGTGAGGACCTCGGTCCTTCTCTCTCCCTCGCGCCGCGCTCACCATGGCCCTGTAGCGCCCACTAACGCACCTTCGCGCACGCGCCTACGCCCGGCAGCCGCTCGGGACTACACCGCGGCAACCCCTCGCCGGCCACCACGGCGCACCGCCTCGCCCTTTGCTCCCCGCCCGCTGCCGTGCTCCGGCACCCCGGAGCCCCCTTTACCCCTTGCGGCCAACGGCCTGTGCTCGCGCACGCGCTCGACGCGTTGAGCCAGCGCCACGACCGCCTGCCTCCTCGCCATGGCCTCGCCCGGCTCTGCCACCACCGCCGCGCCGCTGCGCCACGCGCGCCCCTCTCCCGTTCGCGCAAGGCTGCGTGAAGGCCTCGGCCGCGCGGCTCTGCTGCCGTGGCTCTTGCTCCGCTTGCTGCTGCCACCCCTGACATCGCCGGCTGCACCCGCCGCTGCCGGCTGCATCGCTGCCCACCACCGGCGCCCCGCCAGACCCGTCCCTGGCTGCACGCGCCCGTTTGGGCTACGCCCGGACACAGCGCCCGCTAACCCGCATTGCCCCCTGGGCAAATGACACGTGGGGCCCCGCCCCCAGAATGATTTTAAAAAAGAATAGAAAAAATGTTAGAATTAATTAATTAATTAATGAGTCAATTAACTTAATTGATCCTGATTAGACTAAACTAATCACTAATTAAACTAATTAATCTGTTTTAGTTAATCACAGTCTGTGACCAATGGGACCCACGTGTCAGTTCGACCAGTCAACCCCTTTGTTGACTGCTTATGTCATGTTGACGTCATGCTGATGCAATAATACTAATTTCAAATTTAATTTAATAATAATTTAGAAAATGATTTAAAACTTAAAAAATTAATATAAAATAAACCATAGCTCAGATGAAAATACGTTGTACATGAAAGGTGCTCAAAACGACGAGGCAAATCCGAATACGTAGCCCATTGAATAAAGTCACGCGTCCCTAGCATAGCGAACCTGCAACATTTCACCTCCGGTTCATCTGTCCGAAAATGCGAAACACCGGGGATACTTTCACGGATGTTTCCCCCTTTCGCCGGTATCACCTAATACCGCATTAGGGCACACCTAGCACCGCTCATTGTCAAGTCATGCATCGTCATGCTTATGTCTGCATTGTATTTATTGTTTCTTCCCCCGCTTCTCTTCGGTAGACTACGAGGCCGACGCTGCTGCTGCCCAGTTCGACTACGGAGTTGACGACCCCTCCTTCTTGCCAGAGCAACCAGGCAAGCCCCCCCCTTGATCACCAGATATCGCCTATTCTAACCTCTACTGCTTGCATTAGAGTAGTGTAGCATATTCTTGTTCGATTACTCCTATTACATTGCATAGCTTTGTCATTGTTGCTTCTAGATTGTTGATACCTTACTCGCAATCCTAAATGCTTAGTGTAGGATGCTAGTTTACCATCAGTGGCCCTACATTCTTGTCAGTTTGCCTTGCTATACTATCAGGCCATGATCACTCGGGAGGTGATCACGGGTATATAATATATATATACATGCTATACATATGGTGACTAAAGTCGGGTCAGCTCGTGGAGTACCCGCAAGTGATTTCGATGTGGGGGCTGGAAGGACAGTTGGCTCCATCCCGATAAAGGTGGGCCTGGGTTCCCGACGGCCCCCGACTGTTACGTTGTGGCGGAGCAACTGGACATGTTGAGACCAGCTAGGCGAGAGGTGGGTCTGGCCCTGGTTGGCGTTCGTGGTTACTTCATAATAACACGCTTAACTAGATTTTGGTATTTGATCTGAGTCTGGCCACTGGCCTATACGCACTAACCAACTACGCGGGAACAATTATGGGCACTCGACGTCGTGGTATTAGCCGAAGCCTTCTTGACATCAGTGACTGAGCAGCGCGCACCGGGTTGGACCGCTGTAACGCCCCAGATTTGATGCGCCAGGTGTCCACCAGTTATTCGCCGTCTATGTCATTTGCTTGCGTGTTGCATTTTGCCATGTCATCATGTGCATCTCATTTTGCAATACGTGTTCGTCTCATGCATCCGAGCTTTTTCCCCGTTGTCCGTTTTGCAGTCCGACACTCCTATGTCCTACGGCGTCCCCCTTTTGTCTCTTGTTGTGAGCAGGTGTTAAACATTCTCGGAGTGGACCGTGATTTGCCAAGCGGCCTTGGAACACCACCGGCAGACCGCCTGTCAAGTTTCGTGCCATTTGGAGTCCGTTTGATACTCCAACGGTTAACCGGGTAGCCGCAAAGGCCTCTTTTGTGTGCAGCCCAACACCCCTTCATATCAGCCCATAACCCATCCAAACCCCCTCTATGCTCTCGGTCGTTTGATCATGACCGCGTGGCCCAAAACCGTTCCTCATTTGGACTCTCCTAACTCCCTCTACCTATAAATAGGTGCCCCTCCCCAAATTTTCGCGCAGATGAACCCTAGCCTCTTCCCCTACGCCGCCGGACATGTCCGTCCATGCCGGGCGCATCGCTGCGGCCGCTCGCAGCCAACAGGAGGCTGCCACATGGCACGGCGCCACCTCCCTCCGCCGCGGCCCGCTCCAGCACACGGCTGGCCGCGCCGAGCCGCCTCCGGGCCCGACCGCGCCCGAAAGCCGCCCGCGCGCTCCCGCCGCCGTCGCCTTCCCGCCCGCCAGACGCCGCGCCGCCGCCTCCATGGCGCCCAAGCCTCGCCGGACCGCAGCCACTGATCCCCTCGGCGCCGCCTCCGCCCGTCGCCGGTGCCGCCTTGCATCTCCGCCGGATCGCGTCCCGCGCCGCCGGGCTCTGCCCCGCCACCGCCGGGCTTCGCGGCTCCGCCGTGCCACCTCCTACCGACCTCGCCGCCCCCGGTCGCCGCCCCGCCGTCCGCCATCTCGCCGGAGTCGCCGGATCGGGGAGTGGGATGAGATCCATCACTCCCCCGATCCAAACGCCTCCCCCGTCCCCCGATCCACTCGGTCCCGGTACCGCGTCGTCCCGTTAACTTTTCGCGGAGGTGATTTTTGTTGTCCCTGAGATCTCTACATTTTGGTGCCCTGTTCATTGCATCATATCTCCTTGCATACTGCTTCGTTTCATGCGCATGATATATCAAAATGTTTGCTGTGAGATTCCCTACATTTTGTTCCATTGTGCCATGTTTGTTTGAGTCCATCTTGATGCCCAAATCATCGTTGCAAGAGTGCTATATGATGTTGACTGCTGTCTGTTAACAGAACTTGCTGTTTTGACTTTTTCATTGCATTTTGTGTGTGCATCCTATAAGCTTGATGTCTACATGAGTTTTGAGCTACATCTTGTCGTCTTCATAGTGGTGCCATCCATGTATTTTTGTGTGCCTTGTGGTGAGTGCGTCGAGCTCGTGAAGTAGGGTACTTGCTGTTGCTGTTTTGCTAGGCTGAATCTGCTATATCATGATGCTATGTAAACCTGCTGCTACAAGTCATTCTATGCATAATATAGAGATGTTCACTAAGGATGATTTGTTATAAATGTCATGTTCTATCCATACATGCTCCTGGTTGCTTTTATAGTCTGATGTAGCTTGTTGTTATCATGCTTCAAATTTGCTAAATAATGTTGCTGTTAGCCTGTTAACATTAAGTTCAGTTTTTCGATGTGTTTTGCTAGTTATCCATGAACCCTATGAACTTGATCTTGCCATGATTAGCTTCATAAACATGTATTCTTACTGTTGGTCACCTTGTCATGCCATGTATTGCTCTGTGATGAGATGTACAACCTCACCAACATGCCTACTTATTGTTGTTCCTGCCATGTCTGAATCTGTCATATCATTTGCCATGTTTGCATGGATGCTACCATGTTTTCTGTTGATCTTTGGAATAAGTTCAATAAGGGAGTTTTGTTCTTTGTCTTTAGTATTCGCATGCCATGCCTTTGTTTGCCATGATAAATTCCTGTAGCATGTTGTTTGATAGCTCTAAACATTGCACCCTGATGTTATTCCTGCTAAGTCTGAAACTGTTATTATTTGCAATCTTGCCATGTCCTTTTGAGCATGTTGTAGTGGTTCCTGGAGATAGCTCAGTGTTCATGTTTTGTCATGCTTTACCTGTACTTCATGCCCATGCCTTTTGTTTTCACGTTGAGATGATATAGCATGTTGTTTTGATGCTTGCTAGATGCCTAGTTGCTGTTTTGGACAGCTTGTCCTTTAAACTTGTATAGAGTGTATGTGTTGAACCGTTGCTCCGTTTTGAGTGTGCTCTATATGAAACTTGCTTGATTTTGCATGAAGTTTCATATTACCTTGTTGCATACATGTTTTGAGAGTGTTTGCTTGATGTTTGTATGCATTTTGCATCAATGCCATGCTTAACTTGTTTTGCTCATATCTTCTAGGCCGTAGCTCCGAATTAAATGAACTTTATATGTAACTTGACTAGAATCTCGTGTAGATCATCTTGGTGCATCTTAACTTGCTGTTTAACAACTTGAACATAAGGTTTATTCAGTTCTGGACTAACTTCTAAATTTGCATATGAGGACTTACCAGATTTGTTATGTGTTGCTTCCGGCCTCATTTAAACTTGCCTTGATGTGTTGCTCTTGTTTGAATCATCTTTTTTCCATGAGTAGCTTCATGTAGCCTTGTCATGCATCATACTTGGTTGAGCATCATGCCTTGTTCATGTGTGGTGTGTTTACCATGTTGTGTGCTTCTTCTCGATAGTTCCCGTTTCGTTGCGATCGTGAGGATTGTTCGACTACGCTTGGTTTGTCTTCGTGGCTTCATCTTCTTCATGGACTCGTTCTTCTTCCTAGCGGGATTTCAGGCAAGATGACCGTCACCTTGGATCTCACTACTATCATTGCTATGCTAGTTGCTTCGTTCTATCGCTTTGCTGCGCTACCTATCACTTGTTCTTCAAGCCTCCGAATTTGCCATGTCAGCCTCTAACCTTTTTCACCCTTCCTAGAAAACCGTTGTTTGGCTATGTTACCGCTTTGCTCAGCCCCTCTTATAGCGTTGGTAGTTGCAGGTGAAGTTGAAGATTGCTCCATTGTGGACAGGATTATGTTGGGATATCACAATATCTCTTATTTAATTAATGCATCTATATACTTGGTAAAGGCTAGAAGGCTCGGCCTTATGCCTAGTGTTTTGTTCCACTCTTGCCACCCTAGTTTCGGTCATACCAGTGTTATGTTCCTTGATTTTGCTTTTCCTTACGCGGTTGGGTGATTTATGGGACCCCCTTGACAGTTCGCTTTGAATAAAACTCCTCCAGCAAGGCCCAACCTTGGTTTTACCATTTGCCTCACCACCACCTATACCCTTCCCTTGGGTCGGCCAACCCGAGGGTCATCTTTATTTAGCCCCCGGGCGGTGCTTCTCAAGTGCTGGTCGAACGGCAACTTCTTGAGGGCCACTTCGGGAAACTTCGAAGTCTGGTTTTACTCAGTGCTTGACTTTATCCGGTGTTGCCTGGAGAATGAGATATGTGCAGCTCCTATCGGGATTGTCGGCGCATCGAGCGGCTTTGCTAGTCTTGTTTTACCATTGTCGAAATGTCTTGTAAACCGGGATTCTGAGACTGATCGGGTCTTCCTGGGAGAAGGAATATCCTTCATTGACCGTGAGAGCTTGTGATGGGCTAAGTTGGGACACCCCTGCAGGGTATAAACTTTCGAGAGCCGTGCTCGTGGTTATGTGGTAGATGGGAATTTGTTAATGTCCGGTTGTAGATAACTTGACACCAGATCCAAACTAAAACGCATCAACTATGTGCGTAGCCATGATGGTCTCTTTTCGGTGGAGTCCGGGAAGTGAACACGGTTTTGGGTTATGTTTGACGTAAGTAGGAGTTCAGGATCACCTCTTGATCATTGCTAGCTTCACGACCGTTCTGTTTGCTCTCTTCTCGCTCTTATTTGTGTATGTTAGCCACCATATATGCTTAGTCGCTGCTGCAACCTCACCACTTATCCTTTCCATACCCATTAAGCTTTACTAGTCTTGATACCCATGGTAATGGGATTGCTGAGTCCTCGTGGCTCACAGATTACTACAACAACAGTTGCAGGTGCAGGTTTTGCGATGATCATGATGCGAGAGCGAAGTTTACTTGTTTTGGAGTTCTTCTTCTGCTTCTTCTTCGATCAGGGGATAGGTTCCAGGTCGGTAGCCTGGGCTAGCAGGGTGGATGTCGTTTGAGTTTCTGTTTGTGCTTCATCCGTAGTCGAATGGTGCTATTATGTAAGATGATGTTGTATTCGTGTGGCATGGTATGCCTTTTGTATGTATCCCTATCTATTATGTAATGTTGATGTAATGACATCCACCTTGCAAAAGCGTATCAATATGCGGTTCTATCCTTGGTGGGACCTTCGAGTCTCTTTAGGATAGTATCGCATATTGGGCGTGACAACCGCGTAACGCAACTTCCTTTTTAATGGAGGTTGCTAGGTCTGCTCACCGGCCGCCCTCGCAACGTGCAATTGTGCAATGGGAGATGGGCCCAGACCCCTGCGTGCATAGGATTTAGACCGGCGTGCTGACCTCTCTGTTGTGCCTAGGTGGGGCTGCGATGTGTTGATCTTCCGAGACCGGGCATGACCCAGGAAAGTGTGTCCGGCCAATGGGGATCGAGCGTGTTGGGTTATGTGGTGCACCACTGCAGGGAAGTTTATCTATTCGAATAGCCGTGTCCCTCGGTAAAAGGACGACCCAGAGTTGTACCTTGACCTTATGACAACTAGAACCGGATACTTAATAAAACACACCCAGACAAGTTCCTGAGACAACCCGGTGATCGCTTTCCCACAGGGCGATGAGGGGAGGATCGACGTGTAGGATTATGCTATGCGATGCTACTGGGAGGACTTCAATCTACTCTCTTCTACATGCTTCAAGATGGAGGCTGCCAGAAGCGTAATCTTCGATAGGACTAGCTATCCCCCTCTTATTCTAGCATTCTGCAGTTCAGTCCATCGATATTGCCTCTTTACACATATACCCATGCATATGTAGTGTAGATCCTTGCTTGTGAGTACTTTGGATGAGTATTCACGGTTGCTTTGCTCCCTCTTTTGCCCCTTTTCCTCTTCTTCCCGGACGTCGTAACCAGATGTTGGAGCCCAGGAGCCAGACGCCACCGTCGATGACGACTCCTACTACACTGGAGGTGCCTACTACTATGTGCAGGCCGCTGACGACGACCAGGAGTAGTTTAGGAGGATCCCAGGCAGGAGGCATGCGCCTCTTTTGATCTGTATCCTAGTTTGTGCTAGCCATCTTATGGCACCTTGTTTAACTTATGTATGTACTTAGATATTGTTGCTTCCGCTGGCTCGTTAATGTTCGAGCACTTGTATTCGAGCCCTCGAGGCCCTTGTAATATGATGCTTGTATGACTTGTTTTACTTTTAGAGTTGTGTTGTGATATCCTCCCGTGAGTCCCCGATCTTGATCGTACACATTTGCGTGCATGATTAGTGTATGATTGAATCAGGGGCGTCACACATCTGCCGCCCTGGAGTACTTCAGCCACCATTCAGTTCTTCTTGGATGAGTTGGCGAACAGTAGCGGGAACCGTAGCTTGAGCGACAGGTCGCCGAGCCAGCTGCAGTTCCAAAACGTGGCATTCCTTCCGTTTCCTATGGCAACCCTAGTTTCAGAGGCAAACAACTCCCTATCCTTGTCATTGCATGGCAAACCCGTGCCTACCCATGGCCTGTCCGGGTGCTTCCAGGCGAGCCAGAGCCAACGCAGGCGAAGTGCGCGCGCAAAACGCTCCATGTCTGGTATGCCGAGCCCACCGCAATCCACCGGTGAGGTTACAAGCTTCAAGTTGACCTTGCACTTCCCGCCGGAGATTTCCTCATCATGGGCCCATAGAAACCGGCGTCTTGCATTGTCCACCTCTTTGTGGAATTTCTTTGGGGCGCGCAGGACTGCAAGGTCGAAGGCCGACAGTGCAGAGAGCACGCAGTGCACCAGCACTCGCCGGCCCGCGATTGGTATAAGCCGACCGTTCCAGCCTGCCAGTCTTGCACGGACGCGGTCGATGAGGTACTGCAGGTGGAATAGCCAAGTCCTATTGATGCATACTGGTAAGTGCTACGTCTTGATCTTGCATTGGTTTTCCTTGAAGAGGAAAGGGTGATGCGGCAATAGTAGCGTAAGTATTTCCCTCAGTTTTTGAGAACCAAGGTATCAATCCAGTAGGAGGCTCCTCAAAAGTCCCATGCACCTACACAAACAAACAAAGAACTCACAACCAATGCAATAAAGGGTTGTCAATCCCTTCACGGCCACTTGCGAAAGTGAGATCTGATAGAGATAGTATGATAAGATAAATATATTTTTGGTATTTTATAATATAGATGCAAAAAGGTAAAGATGCAAATAAAAGTAGATTGAAAGCTTATATGATAAAAGATAGACCCGGGGGCCATAGTTTCACTAGTGACTTCTCTCAAGATAGCATAAGTATTATGGTGGGTGAACAAATTACTGTCGAGCAATTGATAGAAGAGCGAATAATTATGAGATTATCTAGGCATGATCATGTATATAGGCATCATGCTCGCAACAAGTAGACCGACTCCTGCCTGCATCTACTACTATTACTCCACACATCGATCGACTCCTACCTGCATCTAGAGTATTAAGTTCATAAAGAACAGAGTAACACATTAAGAAAGATGACATGATGTAGAGGGATAAACTCAAGCAATATGGTATAAACCCCATCTTTTAATCCTTGATGGCAACAATACAATACATGCCTTGCTGCCCCTGTTGTCACTGGGAAAGGACACCGCAAGATTGAACCCAAAGCTAAGCACTTCTCCCATGACAAGAAAGATCAATCTAGTAGGCCAAACCAAACTGATAATTCGAAGAGACTTGCAAAGATAACTCAATCATACATAAAAGATTTCAGAGGAGATTCAAATATTTCTCATAGATAAACTTGATCATAAACCCACAATTCATCGGATCTTGACAAACACACCGCAGAAAGAGTTTACATCGAATAGATCTCCACAAGAGAGGGGGAGAACATTGTATTGAGATCCAAAAAGAGAGAAGAATCCATCTAGCTAATAACTATGGACCCGAAGGTCTGTGGTAAACTACTCACAACTCATCTATGGTGTTGATGTAGAAGCCCTCCGTGGTCGATTCCCCTCGTGGGAGGCGCGTGAAAGGCTCCAAGATGGGATCTCGCGGATCTGAAGGTTCTGGTGGTGGAAATTGTGTTTCGTTGGCCCCCTGGATGTTTTCGGGGTACGTAGGTATATATAGGAGGAAGAAGTACGTCGGTGGCCACCTATGGGGCCCAGGAGATAGGGGCGCGCCCAGAGGGGGTGGGCGCGCCTTCCTGTCTCCTGGCCGCCTCGCAAGCTTCTTGACTTGCACTGCAAGTTCTCCGGATCACGTTCGTTCTAAAAATCACGCTCCCGAAGGTTTCATTCCATTTGACTTCGTTTGATATTCCTTTTCTTCGAAATACTGAAATAGGTGAAAAAACAGCAATACGGGCTGGGCCTCCGGTTAGTAGGTTAGTCCCAAAAATGATATAAATGTGTAAAATAAAGCCCATAAACATCCAAAAGGGGTAATATAATAGCATGGAACAATAAAAATTATAGATACGTTGGAGCGTATCAAGCATGTAAGCTTAATTCCTGCTCGTCCTCGAGTAGGTAAATGATAAAAACAGAATTTTTGATGTGGAATGCTACCTAGCATAATTCTCAATGTAATTTTCTTTATTGTGGCATGAATGTTCAGATCCAAATGATTCAATATAAAAGCTTGTAAAACATAAAAATAATAATGCTTCGAAGCATACTAATAAATAATCATGTCCTATCAAAATAGCATAGCCAAAGAAAGCTTATCCCTACAAAATCATATAGTTAGGCCATGCTTCATTTTCATTACACAAAATACTCCCATCATGCACAACCCCGGTTTTAGCCAAGCAATTGGTTCATATATTTTAATGCGCTTCAGCTTTTTCAACTCTTACGCAATACATGAGCGTAAGCCATGGACATAGCACTATGGTGGTATAAGGTGGTGGTTGTGAGGACAAAAAGAGGGAGAGGATAGTCTCACATCAACTAGGCATATCAACGGGCTATGGAGATGCCCATCAATAGATATCAATGTGAGTCAGTAGGGATTGCCATGCAACGGATGCACTAGAGCTATAAATATATGAAAGCTAAACAAAAGAAACTAAGTTGGTGTGCATCCAACTCGCTTGCTCATGAAGACCTAGGGCATTTTGAGGAAGCCCATTGAGGGAGTCCTGGACTAGGGGGTGTCCGGATAGCCGAACTATCATCAACGACTGGACTCCAAGACTATGAAGATACAAGATTGAAGACTTCGTCCCGTGTCCGGATGGGACTTTCCTTGGCGTGGAAGGCAAGCTTGGAAATACGGATATGTAGATCTCCTACCATTGTAACCGACTTTGTGTAACCCTAGCCCTCTCCGGTGTCTATATAAACGGAGGGTTTTAGTCCATAGGATGAACAACAATCATACCATAGGCTAGCTTCTAGGGTTTAGCCTCCTTGATCTCGTGGTAGATCTACTCTTGTACTACCCATATCATCAATATCAATCAAGCAGGAGTAGGGTTTTACCTCCATCGAGAGGGCCCGAACCTGGGTAAAAACATCGTGTCCCTTGTCTCCTGTTACCATCCGCCTAGATGCACAGTTCGGGACCCCCTACCCGAGATCCGCCGGTTTTGACACCGACATTGGTGCTTTCATTGAGAGTTCCTCTGTGTCGTCACTGATAGGCTTGATGGCTCCTTCTATCATCAACAACGACGCAGTCCAGGGTGAGACTTTTCTCCCCGGACAGATATTCATATTCGGCGGCTTTGCACTGCGGGCCAATTCGTTTAGCCTTTGGAGCAGATCGAAGCTTCGCCCCAGCCATCAGGTCAGATTTGGAAGTCTAAACTTCACGGTGACATCGCGGAGACTTGATCTTGACGGATTCGAGCCCCAGAGCGCGCTGCTTCATCACGATGGGCATGATTTAGCTCTGCTGCCGGACAGTGCCCTGGAGGCCGCACACAAGTCCGCTCCGATCCTCAATTCGGAGCTGGTTGCCCAGATCGAGGATGGGTGGCTAGACACCGCCTCGGGGGCTGCTATCCCTACGGCGATGGAGCCAAATACTGACCATGTCCCTTGTGACGCTCGTGACTCCGAGGTGCCGGACTCCTCGCCGGACTCGAACCTCCTGCGCCCCTCAATCGAATCCGATTGGGCGCCCGATCATGGAGTTCACCGCCGCGGACATGTTTCAACACTCACCTTTTGGCGACATCCTGAATTCGCTAAAGTATCTCTCGCTATCGGGAGAGCCTGGCGAGTGCGGTCGGGATGGTTGGGATGCGAGACGACGAAGAAATTCAAAGCCCACCCACCACCCACTTTGTAGCCACTGTCGGCGATCTAACCGACATGCTAGACTACGACTCGAAGACATCGGCGGTATGGACGGCGATGCGAGGCGACCAGAACCAGCGCCCACGGGCGCTGGAAAACCACCTCGTCATCGACATATATATGGTGGACATCCCAAAGGATGTGAATGGCAAGGAAGCAGCGGAGGAAGACTCCTCCAAGAAACAGCCCAAGTGCCGGCGTCAGCGGTGCCGCTCTAAATCCCGCCACAGCAAGAATGGAGATTCCGGCACCGGAGATAATAACACCCCATAGAGTGCCAAAGAGAACCCCCTCCAGCAAGATTCAGCACAAGAGGACAGAGAAGCCAGCCCTCATGAGAGAGCGGCAGACGAAGAGGTAGAGGGTGATAATTACATGCCTCCCTCCGGAGACGAGGCAAGCCTCAACGACGACGAATTCGTCGTGCCCGAGGATCCCGTCGAACAAGAGCGTTTCAAACGCAGGCTAATGGCCACGGCGAACAGCCTAAAGAAAAAGCAGCAACAACTTAGAGCTGATCAAGACCTGCTAGCTGACAGATGGACTGAAGTCCTTGCGGCCGAAGAGTATGAACTCGAACGCCCCTCCAAAAGCTACCCCAAATTCAAGTTGCTCCCCCGAATAGAGGAGGAGGCATATAAACCT
The DNA here is from genome assembly GCA_021437245.1 of Aegilops speltoides. Classification (NCBI taxonomy): domain Eukaryota; kingdom Viridiplantae; phylum Streptophyta; class Magnoliopsida; order Poales; family Poaceae; genus Aegilops; species Aegilops speltoides. Next base: position 179,662,651 of record CM038146.1, read on the forward strand.
GCATCACCAGCGCTGTCTGGTGACCGACCACCTCGTGGCCGCGACAGAGAGGCCTCTAGGCCCTCCACCAGAACCGTACCCCGGCACCGCTCAAAAAGTACGAAGCCACGGGGGAATGCGTCGGACTTACGAGACATATTGGAGGATAAGGCAAGACAATCAAGATCGATCTACGGATCGCGTGGGCGCCCCACAATGCGCAACGATGACCGTCGCGCCGGATACAACAACTCCGGCCGGGCCGAACACTGTAGACAAAGCTCGCTGGAGCTACGTCGTGATATAGCCCAATATAGAGGCGCCGCACACCCACTATGCTTCACAGATGAAGTAATGGATCATCAAATCCCAGAAGGGTTTAAACCCGTGAACATTGAATCCTACGATGGCACAACAGACCCCGCGGTTTGGATCGAAGACTATCTCCTTCATATCCACATGGCCCGGCGGCAATCTTCACACCATCAAATATCTCCCCTCAAGCTTAAAGGACCAGCTCGGCATTGGCTTAACAGCTTGCGGCCAGAATCAATTGGGTGTTGGGAAGACACGGAAGCCGCATTCCTTGACAACTTCAAGGCACATATATGCGACCACGAACGCCGATGACCTAAGCCACATAATTCAGCAGCCGGATGAATCGGTCCGACAATTCGGACATGGTTCTTAACAAAGAAAAATCAAATCGTCATTGCCCGGATCACGAGGCCCTCGCAGCCTTCAAACATAACATCCATGACGAGTGGCTTGCCCGGCACCTAGGGCGGAGAAGCGAAATCCATGGCAGCCCTCACATCACTTATGACCTGCTTACGCACGGGAGAGGACAGCTAGCTAGCCCGCGATAACAACCTCGGCAAAAATTCTGCGGTCCGGATACCAAGGACCGCAATGGCAGCTCGCATAGCAATAAAAACAAACATCGCGTTAGCGGCGATAACGCGAGATCTGGCGGTCAGCGCCGGATTGAGGCTCTAAACCGGTCGTGGAAAAAGCCATTCAAAAGAACTACTCGGGTCCGTCCGGTTTGGACCGAATACTCGACCGCTCTTGCGGATACATGGCACCCGAAAAACCAGCTAATCACACCAGCAGGGATTGTTGGGTATTCAAGCAGCGAGCAAGTTAATTGCGAAAACAATGACAAGGGGCTACATAGCGATGGCGAGGAAGAGACCCGGCCGCCGAACAATAGAGGACGAAGGTTTCCCCCACAAGTGCGGACGGTGAACATGATATCGCAACTCACATACCCAAGAGGGAGCGGAAGCGTGCACTCAGGGACATATACGCGATGGAGCCAGTCGCCCCGAAGTTCAACCCAGGGTCCTCTTGCCCGATCACTTTTAATCGAAGGGAGCACCCCACTAGTATCCGCCACGGTGGATTCGCCGCATTGGTTTTAGACCCAATCGTCGATGGATTTCATCTCACTAGAGTCCTGATGGACGGCGGCAGCAGCTTGAACCTACTTTATCAGGATACGGTCGCAAGATGGGGATAGACCCTCAAGATTAAACCCACAAAGGCGACCTTCAAAGGCATCATACCAGGTGTAGAGGCCAATTATGCGAGCTCGATTACCGAAGTGGTGTTGGATCCCGGATAACTTCCGGCGAGGAGTTAATCTTCGATATAGTCCCGTTCCGCAGCGGCTATCATGCTCTGCTCGGACGAACCACGTTCGCAAAGTTCAACACGGTACCGCACTACGCATACCTCAAGCTCAAGATGCCAGGCCCTCGAGGAGTCATTACGGTCAACGGAAACACTGAACGCTCCCTCCGAACGGAGGAGCACACAGCGGCAGAAGTACAGAGCAGCCTCTTAAGGCAATTTTTGAGTCCGGCCGTTAAGCGACTGGACACGGCCAAACGCGCCCAGAGTAACCTACAACAAGACCACCTGGCACGTTCCGAGCACAGTAGCAATGCGGCCCCAACCCCAGCCCTTGCAAAATTGCAAGACTGGTTCTTCACGTACATCATTACGCTCTGGAGGTACCATGGGCATAGGGGGAGGGGCACGACCACGACAGGCCCAGAGTGCGGCTCAACCACACCTGGGGCTCCCAAGTGTGTCGCTCTTTTTCTTTTTTCTTTTTTCTTACCCACAGGACCCTGTTCACCTGAGGCCCTGTCCGGCAGTAGACCTGCCGAACTCACGATGCAACAGCCAGGGGAGGAGAAAGGCTACGACGAGTATCCAGGTGGTCTCCATTACGAGCATTAAATCTGTTTTATACACCATTCCGCAGCCTACCCCTGGAGGGGGACATGTTTAATAGTCCTATCCCTTGCTTACCGCACTATTAGTATCATTCTGCATCCATGGCAGTATTTCTTGAATAAACAATGCATCACTTTTTGCTTATAACTGCATTTCTTTCTTATATATATATGTTCATTTATGACATGTTGCATTCGTACACTTTGGTACGGCTAAACACACCAGGGGCTTAAGTTCCCCACATTATGGTGTGATAAGTCCGAACACTTTCACAAGTCGGCACCCGAACTTATAGCATTATATGCATCGGCTCGAATCATGTCTTGGGTCAATAGTTGGGTTTGCCCGGCTCCCATGTTTTGGTACTTTACGTTCCGTTGTATCGGCTAAGGTAGCTTTGGGAGAACCACTGCGATTGCGCCCGGTTGAGCTGGCGGCGCCTCGATGGAAAGCTAAAACTGACCGTCATGATACGGCGAGAGCTGGTCGCTGTTCGAGAGGTTTTTTCGAGTCCCTAAAGACTTATGCCGCTTAGAGCGATGAACCGGCTTTGTCCGGCCCAGGCGTGAATAGCGCCCCGAACTCGGTCTTCCGAACACTAGGGGCTTCGCCGAAATTTCAAATTATAGAATTCTATGGCTAAGTGAGAGTGTTCAAGCATTATAAGTCCGGTTGCCTCGTTCGTTGTGTTGAGCGCCTCCCTAGATGGACCCAAAAATGGGAACAAGGCGCTAAGTTTATCCCGAACACCCGGCACTTTCGTGGCATGGGGGCTGAAGCCGACGACTTGCCATCTCTCAGATTTAATAAACGGCCGCACAGAAGGTAATATTTTAAATTAACAAGCGTTGCTTAGCGCATATGAACAAAGTTTTCAGCGCACAGGATAACAAAATGCGAGTCTACTCAAATATTACATCTTTGGAGCACTCACCCGCAATCATGCGGGCACCCTTCAGGACACTCTTATAATACATTTTGGGCGTGCGATACTCCTTGCCCGCTGGTGGCGCGTCCGTCACAAGCTTCTCAGCATCCATCCTGCCCTAATGCACCTTTGCACGGGCAAGGGCCCGACGGGCACCTTCAATGCAGGCGGAGTGCTTGACGACTTCAACCCAGGTATACACATCCACCAGCCGCCGTACCAGGCCGAAGTAGCTCCCAGGCATGGCCTCCCGGGCCACTGGCCGAACTATGAGGCCCTTCATGGCCTGTTCGGCCACCTTGTGGAGCTCGACCAGCTGCTTCACTGGTCGCTAAAGGCACCGGATGTCCGGCCTCGGCATATTGAGACAGAAGACCTTCTCCGTCGAGCTCCCTCCTCGGCCCGGTAAGCGGCAGCATCGGACCGCTGCGGGGCAGATCTGCGAACGCTCCTGGAGAGCTCCGAATTCGGGTAAGTAATAGGTAATTCACATTCACATGCCTGCTTTGCATGAAAAATGCCTTACCCGCTGCTATCTTCTTCAAATCCTCGATTTCCTGGAGGGCCTTGTGGGCTTCGGCCTTAGCGGCTTTGGCACTCTCAAGAGTCGAAGCAAGCTCGGACTCTCGAGTCTTCGAGTCACGCTCCAAACTCTCGTGCTTTTCCACGAGAGCCTGGAGCTCTTGCTGTACCGCCGCCACCCGCGCCTCCTGCTTCTCTCGCTCTGCTCGTTCCGCGGCCGCATTGCGTTCGGCTGCGGACACCGCCTCCTTCAGGGTCGCCACCTCGTTTGTGGCCCCTGTAGTACCCACGTTATCCTTGTTATTTCTCTTGCAACCAAATACTTTTCTGTAAGGTACAACTTTAATATGGTGTTACTCACCTTCCTTGTCCTTGAGCTGCTTCTTGGCACGGCTGAGCTCACTCTCGGACCGCTCAAGGCTTTGCTTCAAGGTATTGACCTCCACAGTCAGTGCGGCAGAGGTCAGCAGCGCAGCCTGCAAACCCATATTGACATATTTTTTTAGACTCCTGCGTATATCTTTTCTAGATCCTCAGTCCGGCTTTTGTTTCCGAACACCGAACCGAGCATCAGGGGCTACTGTCTATGCGGTATTATATTACATATCTTAAAATTCTTACCTCAAAGCCTGTTAGAAGGCTGCTGCAGGCTTCCGTCGGCCTACTCTTGGCGAGCTGAACCTTCTGAATCACCGCACTCATGATAGTGCGGTGTTCTTCTTTGATGGAAGCGCCGTTGAGCGCCTCCAGCAAGTTATCCGGTGCCTCCGGTTGGACGGAGGTCGCTGGCATCACATTCTTGCCCTTCTTACGAAGGGGCCGCTCACCGGACTCCGGAACAACTGCAGGTTCCGGTGCAGAGTCCAGTGCGAAGTCCGGGAGGTTGCCCTGCGGCACCTCCGGGGCCTCCTCCTCCTGGCGGGTCCCTTCCCGGGATCCCACCTCGACATCGTCAGTGTCACGAGGGGTGGAGGCGGTCGGAAGAGAATCCATATCCGACGTGCCCAAGGACCCGCTCGACGAAGCGGGAAGATTGTCCTTGGCCGGACTATAGGTTGTATGCGGCATTAGAAAGGCACCGCGTGGCAAAAAGAAAAATTATAAATCATCCAAGAGTCCGGATACTTACGATCTTGCCAGGGGCTTGGCCCTTGAGGGCCACTCCTCATCGCCGTCGCCGACGTTGGCGGAGCAGTCCGGGGGTAGGGTCCTTCCCTTCTTGGACCCTTCACCTCCCTCGTTGGGAGGCCTTCCTCTTCTTCTCTCCCCCGTGAGAGAGGCCTCTTCTTCTCCTCCTCGTCCTCGGGGAGAGTCCGCCTCGAGTCATCGGACGATGAGCCCGATACCACGGCGCGGGAACTCCTTCGGGTTCCGTGGCCTTTCTTGGCCTTCTTCTCCGGCACCACGTAAAGTCTTTGGGACCAACAACCCGTCAAGCGGGTGTCCGCTGGGTCTTCGGAAGGGGCGGACAGTTAACCTGTCCGGAAGTCTTCGCCATCTGTTAAAGGCATTGGGAGTTTAGATCCGCATAGAGTCAAACTATGAAAAGCAAATGTCCCATAAAGGATAACATAGCTTACCTCGCTTGCCGGACGCTGCGTCTGAATCCGCGATCTTGATGGCGGATCACGGAGCTTCGGCGCCCTTGAACAGCACCCCCTGCAGCTTCCGTGCGTAGTGTCGAAGAGCCTGCTCAAGGTCGGTGCCGTGCGGATCAAACTCCACAAATTGAAGTCCGTTCTTTGGCGGGGAGAATCCGCGAGACGAGCATGACCTGGATCACGTTGACAAGCTTGAGCTTCTTGTTCACCAGGGTCTGGAGACAGGACTAGAGTCCGGTAAGCTCCTCCGAACAACCCAAAGCAAGCCCTTCTCTTTCCAGGAGGTGAGTTGCATGGGGATGCCAGATCTAAATTCGGGGGCCGCTGCCCATTTAGGGTCATGCGGCTCGGTGATGTAGAACCACCCCGATTGCCACCCTTTGATGGACTCCACGAAGGCACCCTCGAGCCAAGTGACGTTGGGCATTTTGCCCACCATGGCGCCTCCACACTCCGCTTGGCTGCCCTTCACAACCTTCGGCTTGACATTGAAGGTCTTTAGCCACAAGCCGAAGTGGGGCTGGATGTAGAGGAAGGCCTGCTTACCTGACGATAAACACCGAGATATTGAGGATGAAATTTGGGGCAGATCATGGAAATCCAGGCCGTAGTAGTACATGAGCCCCGGACGAAGGGGTGGAGTGGGAAGCTCGATCCAGCGGAGGAAGTGGGGAAGGAATCGACCCTCTCATGGGGCTGGGGGTGGGGATGAGCTGCCCTCATCGAGGCGGCCGGTCTTGTGATGTCATTTGGACAGATATCCGGTGCCGCGCAGTTTCTCTATGTGCCCCTCCGTAACGGAGGAGGCCATCTGTAGGACCGGAAGTATGTCTAGAGGGGGGGTGATTAGACTACTTGACAATTTAAAAGTTTAGCCTTTTGATTAGGGCAAGTTTTTAGCAAGTTCACAATGATGACCAAGTCAAGTATCACCCTACACATGCAATTCTAGAGTAGTGGCAGCGGAAAGTAAATTGCACATGTAGTAAATAAGAGGTGGAGAAGAGCAAACGCAATTTGGAGACACGGAGATTTTTCTCGTGGTTCCGATAGGTGGTGCTATCGTCAATCACGTTGATGGAGACTTCAACCCACGGAGGGTAGCAGCTGCGAGAGTCCACGGAGGCTCCACCCACGAAGGGTCCACGAAGAAGCAACCTTGTCTATGCCATCATGGCTTCGTCCACGGAGGACTAGCCTTACTCGGGGTAGATCTTCACGAAGTAGGCGATCTCCTTGCCCTTACAAACTTCTTGGTTCAACTCCACATCTTGTGGAGGCTCCAAGCGACACCTAACCAATCTAGGAGGCACCACCCTCCAAAAGGTAATAGATGGTGTTGGTGATGATGAACTCCTTGCTCTTGTGCTTCAAATGATAATCTCCCCAACACTCAACTCTCCTCACTGATTTGGCTGTGGTGGAGGAAGGATTGAGTGGAAAGCAACTTGGGAAGGCTAGAAATCAAGTTTCATATGGTGGGAGTGGAGCAACTTGATCTCAACACAAGGGTAGGTAGTTTTCTTCTCGAAATGTAAGGTAGGAGTGGTAGTTCTTTCGATGGCTCTCTCCACGAATGAAGAGGAGGTGGAGGGTATTTATAGCCTCCACACAAAATCCAACCGTTACACATTTGACCAATCTCGGTCGGACCGAAGTTGACAACTCGGTGAGACCGAAAGTTCAAATCTTGTGAGCGTTGGGATTTTCGTGGGACCGAAAATACAATCTCGGTTAGTCCGATTCTTCCAAAGTCTAGGGTTTGCCAATCTCGGTGGGACCGACTTTCTCATCTCGGTGACACCGATTTGAGTACAGAAGGTTACAGAAGCTTGGCAACACCAATTTCGGTAAGACCGAGTTTGGAATCGGAAAATCCGAAATTACTAGGGTTTGGCTATATGGCTGAGGTGGTTCATCTCGGTGTGAGTGAGTTTATGGAATCGGTGGGACCGAGATTACTTATGGGTTTATGTTGGAATGAAAGATTGCTGATAGTTTGAGAGATAAATCACTAAGCACTTTGAGCAACAGATCATCATCATAACCTCATCCCTTTTAATAGTATTGGCTTTCCTATGGACTCAATGTGATCTTGGATCACTAAACCAAAAATAGAGTCTTGAGCTTTTGCCAATGCTTTCCTTAGCATTTTGAGGGTCCACATCATCGGTCATTGCCATACCCATATCCTTGAACTTTCGAAATATTCTCAAGAAATAATTAGTTCAATGATATATATGTTGTTATTAATTACCAAAACCACCCGGGATTAGTTGCACTTTCAATCTCCCCTTTTGGTAATTGATGACAACATATAGATCAAACTTCGACAAATGATATAATCAATGAATAACATAAATAAGCTTTGAGAAGTATGTGATAAGCAAGAGCTCCCCTAAATTTGTGCATTATTTAAGATTTGCGTTTGAATGCAAATGCACAATCGATTAGGATCATGGGTCACTCTTCCATGTCACATACATCTTGGTGGGCGCACAAAATGATAAGAATGAATAGCATGCACCCAATCACCAAGACATGAGTAAATGATCATACAAGATATAGATAGAATATGATAAGCATTAAGCACACATTAAGCATAGTATGATCAAGCACTCATCAAAGATAGAAACAAGCGTAGTATCAAACACACGAAATGTCTCGAAGAACTCAAAAGTATCTCAAGGAAAACCGCAAAGCGAAAGAGCAAAAGCGAGCACTTCTCTCTCGAAGTCCTATGATCTATACAATTTCTCCCCTTTGGCAACAAGTTACCAAAAGTTCGAAAGGTATAGAGCTAATCGTCACTAGGGACTCTGCTGGCGGCTCTGTCTGCGTCGATGGAGTGGAGATAGCTGCATCTGCAAAAGCTTCTTGAAGTCTGTGGAGCTGGAGGAGTGAACCTGGAGCTGGTCTTTGGGCGATGGAGCTGTAGGAGGTCTTGATGTTGTAGCCACAGGGTGCATCCTTTGGAATAGCAACTGATCTGGGCTTTGTGGGCCTTTGCAGAGGCTGCTCATAGTCATCTGGACTAGATCATCTTCCATCTCCTTCATGAGCTCTGCCTTCTCCTCTTGGCTTCCTCAATGTCGCCTCAAGCTTGTTGGCGGTGACTGCACTTGATCGACTTGACATCGAGCATGGAACTTATCTTCAACTATCCTCTCAAGACTCTCCACGAGGCGCACTATCTGGCAGGCGTAGCTCAATTCTCTGAGTGGCTTCAAGAAGTTGTTCTCCAATGCTCTTGGGCTTTCTGCTGCTTCTTCTCTGCTTCCTTCTCAGCTTTAGCTTGTTTGGCAACCGGACTTAGCGTGTCCTTCAGCGGATGTGGGAGCATCCTCGGTCATCACAACTTCATTATCTTCATGTTAGGGCTGCGGTGGCAAGTGGGGTCTATCCAACGGTAGGTGTCCGTGCCAAACTTGGCATTGATGAGCATCTGAATATGCGGAGCAAACCCACATGACCTCTTACAGTCTGCTTTGTCCTCTTGATAGTCTCTACTATCGGGTCCATCACCTTAAAGGTGTCTTGATCTAGAATGTGCAACATGTTGATAGAATAGCCTCTTATCATGCGATGGTCTCGGACTTGGGCATCAAAGTATGCCTCGAGAATGGTGTTAGTGGTTGGGAGACCTGCTGAAGATGATAAACTGATCCAAGCTTCCATATCTCAACATCCTTATCGGTACCTCATTGTACATGTTCTTCATAGACTCGTGATTCTTCTTGGGAATTCCATAGACATCTACATCATCATCCCTTGATCTTTGGTGCATTCAGCAGCGCTCTCCATTCTTCAACAGTTGAAGAGAATCTACGGCCTTACATCATCCATACAATTCGCCATCCGGATAGAAATGTGCGGTGGCATAGAACGCATGATCATCTCATCATTCCAAGCGGTCAATTTCGACCAACAAACTCAGCAACTCCACATGCGGTGAAGCTCTCATGCACATGTGGGAAGTAGTCTCTGTGCTCTTCACTTTGTCGATGTATTTCCGGTCAACATATCTGGTGTCGGCAACAATTGGCTTCTTGTCCATGAGCAGCATCTCATAGAAATCTTGTTGCTCTCGGTGTGGAACCTTGAGTCAACAACTGTCCTTCTCTGGTGGCATATGGATCAACTTGCCTCCATAGCACGAGACCTTTGTCCTTCCTTTCCTTCATATTTTCAGCTCGAGGATGAGCATCATTATGAACTTGGCAGTTTACATCGAGCTTGACAAAACATGTGCCTCTTCATCAGATTCAGCGGTGGCACATTGTCCTTCTTCTTCTCTGAAGCAGGAATATTTCTTCTGTTTTCTTTGGCTTGGCGGCAGGTTTGGCTTGGGCTGCCTTTCTGGAGCTGATGGCTTAGATTTAGTGGGTGCTCCCTTACGATGGCATCTCCATCAACTTTTGCTACGAGGAGGCTGGGGTGCTTCCTCATCGAGTCATCATCAGCTTCTTCATGAACTAGCCTCTTCCTCTTGGAAGTTTTCTTGATCTTCTTTGGAGGTTTCTTCTTCCATGCTCAGCTTCTTTGCAAGCTGTGGACTTCTTCTCTTTCTGGTGCCTTTCTTTGTTTGTTGCCCTTGATAGCCCTTGGCAACCACTTTCCTCTTAGGCTTGGATGTAATCTCCTCCTCGGCAACAAAGTCGAGTCTTCCTCATCGAATTCCTCTTCTTCACAGCCTGGTGGCAGCATCGAGGCAAACCACTTGGAGTGCTCCTCTCTCCATCATCGAAAAACTGCTTGCTTGGGACTTGTGACCGCCTCTGGAATCTCAACTGGTGATTCAGACCTGTTACAGCTGTCACTTGCATCGGACATGTTGACAACTTGTGAAAAGAATAGGTATAGGCAGAATAGAAGAGTTATCACAAACTGCAGAGGATTTTGCAAAAGAATGAGTTCAAACTTCAGTTTTAGGTTTTCACGAGAATGCATTTGGTCGACCGAGTCTAAAAATTGGTGAATCGAAGTGTCTAAACAGACCAATCACACCACTTTCGGTTGGACGAAATGGGTTTCGATCTAGCCGAGAGCACTAGGGTTTCACTAAATCCTCATTTCGGTCTTACCGATTTGCACAACTTCGGTTTAACGAAAAGTGCGGATCAATGGCGAGGCCGTCGGTCGATCCGAGAATGTAGAATCGGTCACACCGAGATGTGTTCGTGAAACCTAACCTAAAATTTTCACTCGAATTTTGTTCTAAGATCTAATCTGCTGGATAGGAAGATTTCAAACTTGGCAAGAAACTAGGCAAAACCTATCGTGCATTGAATCAGAGGTTGAAGCACGAGAGGATGAAACTCACCCAATCTGGTGGAGTTTCACTCTGGCTGGCAACGGCGCGATGAGATTGACCGTTGGCGATGGAGACCAGCGGCGGCGCCTGAGCGACGGCGGAGGCGATCCGTGAGACCACGGCGGCGGTAGCGAAGGGTTTGAGGCGAGGCGTTTGAAGGAATAATCAGCAGCGCTGCCCTCGGGTATATATACCCTTCGGTTTGTCGGTGGGACCGAGTTGGAAAACTTCGGTGGGACCGAGATGGTTAGCGCATGCGATTACTCACTTGATCACGCCGAATTTACAACTTCGGTTTCACCGAGGTGAAAACTAGATCAATCCAAGTGATTTGATGCGTCCGATTTGAGTATATTGGTTTGACCGAAAGTACTTAGAAGGTTTTGGAATTTAGGCTTTTAACGGATCGGTGGCTCAAGTGCTCCTCACTCGGTCTGTCCGAAAAAGTCTTGTTCAAAGTTTGTGATATAAGCATGAATAGAGTTTGAGACAAGAAAGCATAGATAGCTAGGGGAGGAACTTAGGCATTCTTGTCCATCCATTTGGTCAAAAAGAAAAATCCAAAGACCAAAGCAACAAATGGATGTCCTCGAATGGATAAAATCATGCATCCAACATGCTCACACAATAAGATAGCAAATGAAATATGTGTCAAACATGCACAAACAAAACACTAGCAACTAGCACACAATTTGGCGATGACTAGGTCATCTATATATGAGTATATTGACTTAGGAGTCAAATGAGAACATTTGATCATAGGTCATACTCATCGTTTAAGCACAAGTGGGGTTACCACTTTTACATAAAGCATTAATGTGTTCACATCATTTGAAGATGCTTTAGCTCATTTCTTTAGAGCAAAGCTCCCCTTGATGTGAGAACCCTTTTAAGGGTCAAACTAACCTTGGGTTGTCGTTGAAGACTTCATGTAGATGTTGAAGATGTGGATGCTCAATGTTGATGAAGATCATCAAGAGTTGGGAGCAATCCTTTGGATTGGGCACTTTCAATACCTACATGGGTTAGTCCCACAAGGAACAAACAAGGATATCCATGGACATAGATTGAAGTACACAATAGATGATGTCCATGAAAGCAATGATTACCTTGTCCCTTGACTTACCAACATGAGGGTTTGTGACTCCATGAACTAGTGCAAGATGTGGAAGTTGATTGCACAAGTTCTTTGCCAAAATGAATGTGAGTGAAGTATGTTGGCGGAGTCACCCTCAAGAACTCTCTAGTTCTTCTTCTTCGGGATCCACATCATCTTGATGGGAATCCTTGGGGTAGTAGTTGAGCTTGTCGAAGTAGAACTTGAAGTTGCCTTGGGAACCCACTTGACCATGGCCTTGGGTGCTTCAATGAATGCATCAATCTCCTCTTGAAGCTTGTCCTTGCCTTTTAGCTTGTGGTCTTGTGGTGGAAGGTCATCTTGAGCTTGTTCCACATTGGAAGAAGTAGGATCATACTTCTCCTTTTGAGAAACAAACTTTGGAGTGGGATATTGACCTTCTTCCCATTCAACACCCTCGGCGTTGAACTTTCGCTCAAAACCAATTCCTTGATTCTTCCGGTGTCTTCCTTGCTTGAGAACAATTTCCTCAAAGTTCTTGCTTCCGGCAAGACTCTTGTAGACACCTTTCTCTATAATCCCTTTCAATAGACTATTTTCTTGCTCAAGTGAAACTTGGCTTGAAACATTGTTAGTGGAATCAAGAGAATTACTAGAAGTAACAACATTTGATTTAGCATGATTATTGTTACTACTAGATGAAGAATTTTTCTTATGCTTGTCATGCTTAGTTTTAATAGGTGGCAAGAAATTAGACAAGAGAAGTCGTTTGGCAAGATATGAAGAACTCTTCTTTGAAGATCGTCATTGATAGCTTTTAGAAACTCATGTTCTTGCTCTAGATTGAGCTTCTCGAGCGTAGCTTCTCATGAGATCTTAGGAGCTCTCTATGATCTTCTTGAGTTGTTTCATGAGCTAACTTAAGAGTGTTTAGTTCTTTAGTTAGGCGCTCAATCTCCTTCATAGCATTGTCATTCGACTCTTCTCGACTATAAAGACTACTAGCATGTTCATCATTACTAAGCTCACTAGATTTATCATGTAAAAGCTCATCTTCACCAAGCAAGTCATCCTCATCACTATCAAAGTCAATGAATTCAGGGTGTGATACCTTGGGGCCTTTTGCCATGAAGCATCTTCCAATTCCCTCATTTGGTGAATCAAATATGTCATAGGAGTTGGAGTTGGAGGACACGAGAGCAAGACCGCAACACCTTCATCTTGGTTGTATTCGGAGTTGGAGTGATAGCTTCTTTCGGAGTGATTGTCGGAGTCGGGCGGAAACCCATTCACCAACATGAGCTTGATGTTTTCTTCTTGTGTAGCTCCTTGATGACTTGTCTTTCCTTTCCGAATCCTTGCTTCTCGAGAGGATCTTCGTTCATAACGATCATCTCTACTCCTTCTCTCTTTCGAGGCGACTCTTCTCTTGAGCTTCTTCTTCTTGGAGATTCTTCTCTTCTCTTGTGGGGAGTCGAACACTCATTTGAGTAGTGTCCGGGTCTTCCACAATTGTAGCAGTTTCGATCACGACTAGAAGATCTCTTTTCATCATATGATCTAGACTTTGAGCTTCTTTCCTTGCTTCTACTCTTGTAGAATTTGTTGAAATTCTTCACCATTAGGCTTATCTCTTCATTGGAAACTAGCTTGTCACTTGAGGTTGTGGGAGCTTCAACTGCAGCTTTGTAAGCACCACTTGACTTGTTGTGAAGCTCTTCCTTATCTTTAAGTGTCATCTCATGAGCAACAATCCTTCCAATGACTTCGGTAGGCTTGAGATCTTTGTAGTTTGGCATCATTTGGATCAAAGTGCACACGGTGTCATACTTTCCATCCAAAGCTCTGAGAATCTTCTTGATGATGAATCGGTCGGTCATTTCTTCGCTTCCTAAGCCTGCCATCTCATTGGTGATGAGAGCAAGCCTAGAGTACATTTCAGCGACTCCTTCACCTTCCTTCATCTTGAACTTGTCAAGTGACCTTGAAGAACATCTAGCTTTGATTCCTTCACGGACTCGGTACCTTCGTGCATTTCGACCAAAGTATCCCAAATCTCTTTTGCATTCTCAAGGCGGCTGATCTTGTTGAACTCCTCGGGACACAAAGCATTGAAGAGAATGTCACAAGCTTGAGCATTGTTACGTAACATCCGCAACTCATCCGCTGTAGCCTCGCGATCCGGAACTTTTCCTTCCTCGAAGAACTCACCTTGCAAGCCAACACAAATAATGCCCCATCGGCGAGGGTTATGTCCAAGAATATGCATTTTCATTTTGTGCTTCCAACTAGCAAAGTTTGAACCATCAAAGTAAGGACCTCTCGAAAATTACCCTCACTAGGCGCCATACTCTCCTAGGTTGTGAAACCAAGCTTATGGAATCAATGCAATGAAAACCAATCCAATGGAGACCAAAGCTCGATACCACTTGTAGGATCGGAAGTATGTCTAGAGGGGGTGATTAGACTACTTGACAATTTAAAAGTTTAGCCTTTTGATTAGGGCAAGTTTTAGCAAGTTCACAATGATGACCAAGTCAAGTATCACCCTACACATGCAATTCTAGAGTAGTGGCAGCGGAAAGTAAATTGCACATGTAGTAAATAAGAGGTGGAGAAGAGCAAACGCAATTTGGAGACACGGAGATTTTTCTCGTGGTTCCGATAGGTGGTGCTATCGTCAATCCACGTTGATGGAGACTTCAACCCACGGAGGGTAGCGGCTGCGAGAGTCCACGGAGGCTCCACCCACGAAGGGTCCACGAAGAAGCAACCTTGTCTATGCCATCATGGCTTACGTCCACGGAGGACTAGCCTTACTCGGGGTAGATCTTCACAGTAGGCGATCTCCTTGCCCTTACAAACTTCTTGGTTCAACTCCACATCTTGACGGAGGCTCCAAGCGACACCTAACCAATCTAGGAGGACCACCCTCCAAAAGGTAATAGATGGTGTTGGTGATGATGAACTCCTTGCTCTTGTGCTTCAAATGATAATCTCCCCAACACTCAACTCTCCTCATTGATTTGGCTGTGGTGGAGGAAGGATTGAGTGGAAAGCAACTTGGGAAGGCTAGAAATCAAGTTTCATATGGTGGGAGTGGAGCAACTTGATCTCAACACAAGGGTAGGTAGTTTTCTTCTCGAAATGTAAGGTAGGAGTGGTAGTTCTTTCGATGGCTCTCTCCACGAATGAAGAGGAGGTGGAGGGTATTTATAGCCTCCACACAAAATCCAACCGTTACACACATTTGACCAATCTCGGTCGACCGAAGTTGACAACTCGGTGAGACCGAAAGTTCAAATCTTGTGAACGTTGGGATTTTCGGTGGGACCGAAAATACAATCTCGGTTAGTCCGATTCTTCCAAAGTCTAGGGTTTGCCAATCTCGGTGGGACCGACTTTCTCATCTCGGTGACACCGATTTGAGTACAGAAGGTTACAGAAGCTTGGCAACACCAATTTCGGTAAGACCGAGTTTGGAATCGGAAAATCCGAAATTACTAGGGTTTGGCTATATGGTGAGGTGGTTCATCTCGGTGTGGTGAGTTTATGGAATCGGTGGGACCGAGATTACTTATGGGTTTATGTTGGAATGAAAGATTGCTGATAGTTTGAGAGATAAATCACTAAGCACTTTGAGCAACCAGATCATCATCATAACCTCATCCCCTTTTAATAGTATTGGCTTTCCTATGGACTCAATGTGATCTTGGATCACTAAACCAAAAATAGAGTCTTGAGCTTTTGCCAATGCTTTCCTTAGCATTTTGAGGGGTCCACATCATCAGTCATTGCCATACCCATATCACTGAACTTTCTGAAATATTCTCAAGAAATAATTAGTTCAATGATATATATGTTGTTATTAATTAGCAAAACCACCCGGGGATTAGTTGCACTTTCACCATCCACTTGCCTCCCGCTCCGGACTGTTGGGGAACGTTGTAGAAAATTAAAATTTTTCCTACGGTTTCACCAAGATCCATCTATGAGTTCATCTATGCAATGAGTCAAGGGAGTGAGTTTGCATCTACATACCACTTGTAGATCGCGTGCGGAAGCGTTCAAGGGGATGGTGATGATGGAGTCGTACTCACCGTGATTCAGATCACCGATGACCAAGTGCTGAACGGACAACACCTCCGCGTTCAACACACGTACGGGATGGACGACGTCTCCTCCGTCTTGATCCAACAAGGAGGAAGGAGAGGTTGAGGAAGATAGCTCCAACGGCAACACGACGGCGTGGTGGTGTTGGTGCAGTAGTACTCTGACAGGGCTTCGCCAAGCACGTAACGGAGGAGGAGAGGTGTTGGGGAGGGGAGGGGCTGCGCCTTGGGTTGTGTACAGCAATCCTCCCCTCACCCCTCTATTTATAGGGGAAGGGGCAAGGGGGGCCGACCCCTCTAGATGGGATCTAGAGGGGGGGCGGTGGCCAGGGAGGGGCGGTGGCCCCCCAAGCAAAGGGGGCGCCCCCTTAGGGTTTCCCCCCAACCCTAGGCGCATGGGCCCAAGGTGGGGGGCGCGCCCAGCCCTCCAGGGGCTGGTTCCCTGCCCCTTGCGGTCCATGTGGCCCTCCGAGAGGGGTGGCCCCTCCCGGTGGACCCCCGAAACCTCTCCGGTGGCCCCGGTACAATACCGATATGCCCCCCGAAACTTTCCGGTGTCCGCATGATAGCTTCCCATATATAAAACTTCACCTCCGGACCATTCCAGAACTCCTCGTGACGTCCGGGATCTCATCCGGGACTCCAAACAACATTCGGTAATCACATACAAGTGTTTCTAATAACCCTAGCGTCACTGAGGGAGTCCTGGACTAGGGGGTGTCCGGACAGCCGGACTATCATCGTCCGCCGGACTCCAAGACTACGAAGATACAAGATTGAAGACTCCGTCCCGTGTCCGGATGGGACTTTCCTTGGCGTGGAAGGCAAGCTTGGCGATACGGATATGTAGATCTCCTACCATTGTAACCGACTATGTGTAACCCTAGCCCTCTCTGGGTGTCATATAAACCGGGAGGGCTTTGTCCGTAGGACATAACCTCCATTACAACAATCATACCATAGGCTAGCTTCTAGGGTTTAGCCTCCTTGATCTCGTGGTAGATCCACTCTTGTAATACACATCATCAATATTAATCAAGCAGGACGTAGGGTTTTACCTCCATCAAGAGGGCCCGAACCTGGGTAAAACATCATGTCCCTTGTCTCCTGTTACCATCCGCCTAGACGCACAGTTCGGGACCCCCTACCCGAGATCCACCGGTTTTGACACCGACATTGCTTTCATTGAGAGTTCCTCTGTGCCGTCGTCGATAGGAAGGATGCCTCTGCCCGTCTTCAAGGACGGTATTTTCGCCAATGGGGCCTTGGCCGCCGGCCAAACTATCCGGCTAGGTGGTTTTCTTATGACCGCCTGTCCGGCCACTGCTTCGACAATGACTTCTCAAGTCGTCAAAAGCAATCTTCACGTTAGCTCGAAATTTGCCGAGCAGCTGGATCCAATAGAGCTCTCGTCTGTCAACGAGCTCTTGGATCGCATCGCCGCCCTGCGAGTCGCTACAGACTACAATCAGATTGGGCTTAAAACCGATCTGAGAGAGATTAACTCTCCCCAGGTCACCCACCACGTCGCAGTGGTAGAGGAACAATGCGGAGACTCTTCTCCTATATTGAAAACTAGTCATGTCCAGGCTCCCGAACCCTCCATGCCGGATTTCCACGGAGGGACGGACTTCGATCGAGCACTGAACTTAAAGTCAGGCATCGTTCCGGACTCGTTGGACAACGTCCAGCAATCCAAGCTTCCAAACTCGGAAACTTCCCGGCCTTCGAGCCTCGAGATGGGCAGGGTTCCGGACTTAACTCCACCCACCCGCCCAGACATATGTGATCTATCTCTAATCCGGCAAGAGCCCGCCGAAACAATACATCACTACTGGGCCAGATTCCTCCTGGTTATGGACAGGATAAAGGACTGCCGAGAGGAAAACGCAATCTCAATTTTTTGCAATAATTGCACGGATGAGGGAATCTTGGACGCCGTCAGCCGTCGTGAAATTACACGCTTCGCCGACCTGGCGTCCATAGTACGAAAGTACTGTGCGATGGAGAGTTTCCAGAAAACCGAAAATAAGTTTTGGGACAATCCGGCCCCGAATACAACCCTAGTCCGCAACAAAAGGGTGCATTACACTCAGGCACCTGACGCAAAAACCAAAAAGCAAAAACCCCATAGAGGGCACGGGACCGTACTGGAGGGATGGCTTAGCGGACCCTGTAAAATTCACAGTACAGAAGGCGCCGTCCCAACTCATAGCCTTCGAGCATGTTGGATATTACGGCAGGTGGCCAAAAGTGGCGAGGAGCTTCTAGCCCCGGAAAACCACTCCAACAATACCGGTACGGTATCAACAGTCTTCGAGACTTTCACATCAAATAATATGCGAAAACGAACAATCCGCAGCCTCGCCGAAGTCTACCAAGTAGCAACAACAAATCCATGGAGCGACACAGCCATCACCTTCAACGCCAGCGACGAACCTAAATTCCGAACAGCCCGAGCACCAGCCGCACTGGTACTTAGTCCAATAGTGGATGGCTTTCGACTTACAAAGGTCCTCATGGATGGCGGCAGCGGATTAAACCTCATCTACGAGGAAACTCTTCAAAAAATGGAAATAGATCGAGCCGTATTGAGCGAAGCAGCACAACCTTCAGAGGAATAATCCCTAGCCGGAAGCGCTGCACCGAAAAATCACACTCGATGTGGTGTTCGCTCGCCGGACAATTACAAATCCAAGAAGTCACGTTCCAAGTGGCCCTGTTCAACAGCGGATATCACGCTATATTAGGACGAGAGGCATTCACAATTTTTCAAGCCGCACCCATTACGGGTACATGAAGCTCAAAATGCCGGGCTGGCGGAATAATCACTCGTTAGTGATCCGGACATAGCACTCGCTACCGAAAACAAGACAGCCGCATTAGCCCTGGAGGCACTATCCGAAGCCCTAGCGGCAGAAGAACTCACCATGCTGCGCTCTACGGTGAATAGGGACGATGTGATACTCGATAAGAGATCCAAGTCCACTTCCTTTAAACCAGTGGACGAAATAGTAAAATTCCAGGTACATCCAACGAACCCAACAAAAACGGCCTCCATCGGGGCACAATTGAACCCTAATGTAGACGCCACACTGCGAGAATTCCTTCCGGAAAATTGGGACATTTTCGCCTGGCACCCCTCGGATATGCCCGGAATCCCACGCAGATTGGCAGAACACAGCTTAAACATCCTAAAAGGATTCAAGCCAGTCAAACAGGCTCTTCGACGATTTTCCGAACCCAAAAGACAGGCAATGGGAGAAGAGCTAGCCAAACTATTGGAAGCCGGATTCATCAGAGATATCAAACATCCGGATTGGCTAGCAAACCTGGTAATGGTACCAAAGAAGGACAAATCCTGGCGCCTATGCGCCGATTTCAAAGACCTCAATAAGGCTTGCCCAAAGGATCCCTTCCCCTCCCCCGCATCGACCAAATAATCGATGCTACCGCAGGGCACGATTCATTGTGCTTCCTCGACGCATACTCTGGCTACCATCAAATCAACATGGCGGAAGCAGACCAAGCCGCAACGGCATTCATCACTCCATATGGACCATTCTGCTTCAACACAATGCCCTTCGGACTTAAAAATGCTGGCGCAACATATCAGCGCATGATTCAAACATGTCTGGTCACCCAGATCGGCAAAACAGTTGAGGCATACGTAGACGACGTAGTCGTCAAAACCAAACACGTCGAAACTCTAGTAGACGACTTGAGGCTCACATTCGACTACCTCAGAGCATATGACATCAAGCTGAATCCAGAAAAATGCATTTTCGGCGTACCAGCCGGAAAGCTACTGGGCTTCATTGTATCCGGTAGAGGAATTGAAGCAAACCCAGCCAAGATCCGAGCTGTGTCACAGCTGGATATCCCAAAAGACCTCAAGCAAATACAAAAATTGACTGGATGCGTGGCGGCTCTAAGCCGCTTTATCTCCCATCTAGGAGAAAAGGCATTGCCCCTCTATCGCCTCCTTAGGCGCACCGAACACTTCGAGTGGACGAATGTTGCCACTGCCGGACTCGAAGAAATAAAAGCCATATTGGCAACAAATCCGGTCCTGGCTGCGCCCAACCTGGGCGAACCAATGTTGTTATACATCGCAACAACACATCAAGTTGTAAGCGCGGTACTCATCGTCGAACGAGAGACAGAAGGGCATAAATTCCCTCTTCAAAAACCAGTGTACTACGTATCCACTGTGTTAACCCCCTGCAAGTCCCGTTACCCGCACTACCAAAAGATAGCGTATGCGGTGTTCATGGCATCCCGGAAGCTCCGACACTACTTTCAAGAGTGTTCGATAATAGTGGCCTCCGAAGTACCACTTAATGACATTATAAACAACCGCGACGCAACGGGCAGGATTGCAAAATGGGCCATTGAGCTCTTACCATTCGATATAACTTACAAACCTCGGTGACCTATAAAGTCACAAGTTTTGGCTGACTTTGTCGCTGAATGGACCGAAGCCGAACTCCCTAAAGAGTACGGCGCATACTCCAATTGGACTATGCACTTCGACGGCTCTAAAATGTTGGCCAGACTGGGGGCTGGCATCGTATTGAGGTCCCCGACCGGGGACATAGTCCAATACGTACTTCAAATAATGTACACGGACTCCAACAACGCAGCCGAATACGAGGCCCTTTTACATGGTCTCCGGATGGCAATCTCCATGGGCATTCAACGCCTAGAGGTGCGCGGGGATTCAAACCTTGCAATATCCCAAATAAATGGAGACTTTGACGCCAAGGATCCGAAAATGGCAGCATATCGCAACGCTATCCTAAAAATGTCAGCTCGGTTTGAAGGACTTGAATTCCATCACGTAGCCCGAGATAATAACCAAGCAGCCGACGTACTGGCACGCATCGGCGCAAAACGTGACGCTGTCCCTCCAAACATCTTCCTCGAACGGCTCTTCAAGCCATCCGTACTATGGGAAGAGGAGTCCGGAAATGACAAACCGGAAAAAACCGCGCCAACCGGCGATTCAGCCGATGACACAACACCTTCAGCCCACGACATAATGGCCAGAATCGCCTGCGGATGAGCCATTCCTAGCCTACTTGCTTAGGCAGGAACTTCCCGAAGACCAAAATGAGGCCCGCTGCATAGTCCGGCGATCTAAAGCCTACAAGGTCCATGAGGGAGAACTTTATAAGAAAAGCACAACCGGAGTCCTTCAAAGGTGTATCTCCGAAGAGGAAGGGCGAAACCTCTGGCTGAAATTCATGCGGACTAGGCGGACACCACGCAGCAGCCGGGCCCTTGTAGGAAAGGCATTCCGTCAGGATTTTATTGGCCGACGGCTCGGGCAGATGCTCAGGACTTAGTCCAAAGATGCGTCGGTTGTCAGCTCTTTTCTAATCAGAGCCATATGCCACCCACCGCCCTCAAAACTATACCCATTACCTGGCCATTTGCGGTCTGGGGGCTTGACATGGTTGGGCCCCTTAAAGGGGGAACCCACAAGCAAAGGACCCATTGGTCATGGTGGACAAGTTCACCAAATGGATAGAGGCCAAACCAGTCAAAACGGCAGAGTCCAGACCAGTGATACTCTTTATATCCGGGGAGTACTATAACACCCATGATGCGGCTATATCTCCCACGTGTCAAAGCATGACTTAGAGGCATAACCGCATTGTGGTTTTGTCGCAAGAAGGGTCATCTTCACACAATCCCATGTAATGAACAAGACTGGGATAAAGAGTTGGCTTACAATCGCCACTTCACACAAGTACTTAAATAAATCATACATCATTCAGAGTACACACTTAGTCCGACTACGGACGAAGCCAAAAGAAAAGAAGATAACCCAACTGCCAGATCCCCGATCGTCCCAACTGGGCTCCACTACTGATCAACAAGAAACAATACATAGCAACAACTAAGATCTTCGTTGAGCTCCCATCTGAGCTAGGTAGCATCCTCTGCACTCGTATCATCGGCACCTGCAACTGTTGTGATAGTATCTGGTGAGTCACGAGGACTCAGCAATCTCAAAACCCGCGAGACCAAGACTATTTAAGCTTATGGGTAAGGAATGGATAAGTGGTGAGGTTGCAGTAGCGACTAAGCATGATATGGTGGCTAACATACGCAAATAAGAGCGAGAAGAGAAGCAAAGGAACGGTCGTGAAGCTAGCAATGATCAAGAAGTGATCCTGAACTCCTACATACGTCAAACATAACCCAAAACCGTGTTCACTTCCCGGACTCCACCGAAAAGAGACCATCACGGCTACACACACGGTTGATGCATTTTAATTAAGTCAAGTATCAAGTTCTCTACAACCGGATATTAACAAATTCCCATCTGCCACATAACCGCGGGCACTACTCTCGAAAGTTTATACCCTGCAGGTGTCGGTGTACTAAAGTAGGGGTACCTTAGTACCCCGAACTTGTGCACGGGCAGTCGCAGCACCCCCCGCGGCAAGGCTTGCCGGGCGCCCGCCAAGGCACTCCACCATTCTTTATTACTGCCATTCAAGAACAAAGTACTAGCCAAGAACACGAAGGCCCGGCAAGAGGAGCTTGCCGGAAGGCCAACCAGGGCATCATCAGAAGACTTGCCGCGCGCGCAGCGCTTCAGGCAAGCCCGCGGCCGCAAGCTTGCGGCACAACAAGAAAAGGGCCAGCGGCAAGGCACTTGCGCTGCAAGGCTGCCACCCAAACTCAGCAAGCACCGGCGACGTGTCATCGCGAGGCCATCCCAAGGGCACGTGGCGAGGCACTACGCAGCTGGCGCGGAGCAAGGTGGCAAACGGAGCTGACAGAGGCGCCATCGTGGCAACCGTGGCTCACCTAACGGTCGTTTTTTACATTGCTAGGCGACCAGATGGGCATTTAATGCCCTTGTCCCCCGCCGTCGAGTTAGGTAGGGCACCTTTTGTACCAACCTGCGTTTTACCTTTCTACCCCCTCTTCCCACGCCGGCACTGTGGGTACCCTTTCGACTATAAAAGGAGGCCCATGCGACGAGAAGGGGTTGGTCCATTCGACACCCACAGCACCACCATACGCCAAGACGCCGAGCAAGATCAAATACAACCACCAAAGCAGCAGAGGGGTTTTATCTCTCCGAGAGCCCCGGCTGGGTAAAATTGCCCGTCTCCCCGCCGCCGACCTCGATCCGCTCTCAAGACGACCCCGCTCCTTGCCGAACTGAAGGGCCCCAGTGCCCCATAGGTGCTCGAGGCCACAGAGATCCGCCCCGACATCTTTGGCACGCCAGGTAGGGGCTGCGTCGAGGTCGTGAGCATCTGATCCGGTCTCCGCGCGCGCTGCGTCAACGTCATCATCAACATGCCGCCGAAGAAGAAACCTTCGGAGGTGGCCACTCCGTCTACATCGATTTTGCCACTACCGCCGGAGCAAGCGGGCGGCGGAGTGGACGCCGGCGAAGGAGCGGGCGCCGCCGGTGGGTCTCGCGTCGTCACCAGATCCAAGAATAAGGCCCCGCAACCGTCGGTGATCGAGCAGACGCCGCGCCCTTCCCAAGAGGTGCAAGGTCGACAACGCCCCGGCGCTCCTAGCACCGTGCTCGCGTTGGAACAAGGCCAAGCTGGTGGGTCGCGGGACGCCCGAGGTCAGCATGCACGCCTGCATGCTGGCGCGAAGCGAGGTACTGATCGCCCGAACGGGTGTTGCACCTCCCAATCCAGCTTGGGAGTCCGAGCACGCCCCGCCTCGCGCCGCTCATCACCACCGCCACCTAAGATAAGAGGAAGCGCGGCGGGCCCGGCTGCTTTAGATTACCCCGCGCCGCACAAGATCGACGACTGGAGGATGACCATATACAGCCTCATCGGCTTCGCCAACGGCGACAAGCCCCGGCGACCGAGCGCATCGAGGCCCCGGCAAGGCGCCCAGGCGCAAGCCGACGCCGATAAGACAACTGGGGGTGCCACCTCCGTGCACTCCCAGCCCCAAAGGCCGAGATCGCCAGCTCACCGGACCAACCCCGACGGCGACTCCACCGCATCGTCGGACCCGCGAACTCATCGCGATCAACGCCACGTTCTCCAAGAACGGCAACACGAAGACGCTCGCACCCGCATCGAGCGCCGGAGAGAAGCGCGACGTCACTCTGACCAGCGCGCTGGGCCCACTGTTGACGCACACGCACCCGGAGAACCAGGCGACTTGCCGTATGCGGCAAGTTGCCCTGCGTTCACCCGCGAGCCGCGGCAAGTCCAGTGGCCCAAAACCAAGAACTTCAAGCCAGACGTGCCCGAGAAGTATGATGGAAGGATACACCCGTCGAAGTTCCTCAGCATCTATACCATCGCGGTACAGGCTGCCGGAGGGCGCGACGAGAAGATCCTTGCCAACTACTTCCCGCTGGTACTCAAGCCCAACGTCAGATCTTGGCTCATGCACTTGCCGGACGGCTCCATCTCTTCATGGGCGGACCTGTGTCATCAGTTTGTCGGCGCCTTCACGGGTGGCCACAAGCCTCATGGCCAGGAGAGTGACCTTCACTTGCTCGTCCAGAAAGAGGGGGAGCCCCTATGCAAGTACATACAAAGATTCAGCCAGGTGCAACGCAACATCCCAGACGTCCACCCTACCGCGGTTATCAGCGCGTTTCATCAAAACGTGCGTAACCGCAGGATGAGGGAGGAGATGGCGATGTGCAAGATCAAAGATGTCAGTGAGCTCTACGCTCTGGCCGAAAAGTGTGCACGGGCTAAGGAGGGGAGGAAAACCCCGGAGAGGTTGCCGGAGCAGAAGGATCTGACAGTGAGGATGCCGCCCCGGCAAGGAGGAACCGGAGGAGGAGCAATAGAAAGAGAAAAGCTAAGGACGTACTAGCTGTTGAGCATTCCGGCAACGGAGGCGGCTCCGACAAGGCCAAAACCGACGACTCCGGCGAGGCCGTAGCAGCCGCCGACAAGCAGGATGGCTCCGGCAAGCGCTATTGCAAGATCCACCGCACCAAAGGCCATGACCTCCAAACCTGCAAAAAAGTAGAGCAGATGGCGGAGCTGCAAAAAGCTGAGTATGAGCGCCGCGATAAGGAGAGAGCCCAGGGAGGTGGCGGAGGATCCGGCAAGAAGCTTCCCGCCCGGGGAGGGCCCCACAGCAAGGCTAAGCCGCTGCAAGGAGACAGCCTCCCGCGCCGCGATAAGGACGAAGATGAAGATGAGGATGAAGAGATGGAGGAAGATGAGACTGATGATCAAGAGTTTCGTATAGGCGACAGAAGTGTTGTGCATCGACGGCGGCGCCTCCCTGCACACCTCGCACCGCCAACTCAAACAGTGGGTGCGAGAAGTGAATGCAGCAGAGTCGTCTGTCGAGGCACGCAGGCCTCTGAAGTGGTCCGGCACGCCCATCGTCTTCGACGTTGAGGACCACCCTAATCGCATCACTGCGGTCGGGTGTTTGCCGATGTTGGTTGCACTAACAATTCGCAACCTCAAGGTCACGAAGATGCTGGTTGACGGCTGGGCCGGCCTGAACTTGATTTCCTCCGCAGTGCTCAAGAAGCTCCAGATCCCCGACAGCGAGCTCGAAGAAACTGGTGCCTTTCAAGGAATAAATCCAGGAAGGAGCAAGCCAAAGGGGAAGATCACATTGCCAGTGACGTTCGGCAGCGAGCTGAACTTCAGGACTGAGAGGGTCACGTTCGATGTGGCTGATATCCCCTTACCATACAACGGGATACTCGGCCGACCCGCACTCGCCAAGTTCATGGCGGCCTCTCACTACGCATACAATGTGCTCAAGATGCCCGGTCCGATGAGTGTTATCTCTGTCCAAGGCGACAAGAGGGATGCGCCATCTGCCGACAAGATCTACCGGAAGCAGCGACCGCGGCAGAGCGCGAACCACTTGCCGCTAAAGCTCCCTGGGAGAAGAAGAAAGCCAAGTCCGGCAGAGATAGCTCTGATGCCCACTCCGACAAGCGCACCTCCCCGGAGCGCTGCGCTGCCGTCGAGGACGCACCATCGAGCTCCACCGGCAAGTGCAAGAAGGTGAAAACAGCTTCACCAGAGACCAAGAAAGTGGCCGCCAAGGAGGATGGCACTGGTGGTACCTTCACCATCAGTGCCACGCTTGATCCTAAATAGGAAAGCGCGCTCGTTGCTTTCCTGCGGGCGAATGTCGATGTGTTTGCGTGGCAACCATCTGATATCCCCGGTGTTCCCAGGGAAGTAATTGAGCACCACCTTGCCGTTTGCCCTCACGCGCGGCCCATTAAGCAGAAAGTCAGAAAACAAGTGGTGGAACATCAAGAGTTCATTGCGGAAGAGATCAGGAAGTTGGAAGCAGCAGGCCTGGTCCGAGGAGTACTCCATCCAACGTGGTTAGCCAATCCAGTAGTCGTGCGCAAAGCAAACGGGAAGTGGAGGCTTTGTATCGACTTCACTGATGTTAATAAAGCTTGTCCAAAGGATCCATTTCCCTTGCCGCGCATTGACCAGATTGTCGACTCCACGGCAGGATGTGATCTGCTTTCATTTCTTGATGCATACTCAGGATATCATCAGATCTTCATGGCTGAAGAAGATGAAGAGAAGACCGCATTCATTACTCCATGTGGCACGTACTGCTTTGTGCGGATGCCTTTCGGACTAAAGAATGCTGGTTCAACATTTGCGAGAGTGGTCAGCCATGCTTTTGAGCCACAACTACACAGAAATGTAGAAGCTTACATGGATGACATAGTGGTCAAGAGCAAGGACAAAGAGACTTTGATCCAAGATTTGGACGAGACCTTCACAAATATGCGCAAGATCAACCTCAAGTTGAATCCCGAGAAGTGCGTGTTCGGAGTTCCTTCCGGCAAGCTTCTCGGATTCTTTGTGTCACAGAGGGGGATTGAAGCCAATCCCGACAAGATCAAGGCCATCGAGCAAATCGAAGCACCGAAGCGAGTCAAGGACGTACGAAGGCTTGCCGGCTGCGTTGCTGCCCTCAAGCAGTTCATTTCCAAGTTCGCTGAACGCGCCCTGCCGTTTTTCAAAATCTTGAAAAGGCGGGCCCGATGAAATGGACCCCGAAGCGGAGGCTGCGCCGCAGACTTGAAGGAATATTTGTCCTCCACTCCAACACTTGTCGCACCTAAGCCACAAGAGAAGTTGCTGCTATATCTGGCGGCAACCAATCAAGTGGTTAGTGCTGCGTTGGTGGCGGAGAGAGAGGCAGATGACGAGCCAGCGGCCGCGGCAAGCAAGTCCAGCGACAAGCAGAGGGCTTCCCCGACAAGCTCTGGCCCGACAAGCCCTGATCCAGCAAGTCCTGGTTCCGGCGAGGATGGGTCTGCGCAGCCACAAGAAGAGAAACAGAAGAAGATGGTGCATCGCCCGGTTTGCTTTTGGTTCCCTTCGCAGGGGCTAGATCAAGGTACTCGGTGTGCGGTTGCTTTTTGGCCTCCTCATGGCCTCAAGGAAGCTGCGCCATTACTTTCAAGCACATGAGATCATAGTGGTCACCGCTTCCATTGAAGAGGATATTGCGTAATCCGTAGCAGCAGGCAGGATTGTCAGTGGGCACTAGAATTGTCAAGCTTTGGCCTCAAGTTTGAAAGTACTTCAACCATTCGTGAGCCGAGCATTGGCAGAATTTATAGCAGAATGGACGCCAACACCCGATGAAGAAACCTCGGAGGGGAGCACCCCCGTCAAGGAAGCAGACAAAGAATGGATCATGTACTTTGATGGTGCCTTCTCGCTGCAAGGCGCCGGTGCGGGCGTGCTACTTGTCGCACCCACCAGAGAGCACCTCAGGTACATGGTCCAGATGCATTTTCCCAAGGAGCAAGCAACAAACAATACTGCAGAGTATGAGGGCTTGCTTGCCGGACTCAGGATCGCGGCAGAACTTGGGATCAGGAAGCTTATTGTTAGGGGTGACTCACAGCTTGTCGTCCGCCAAGTTAACAAAGATTATCAGAGTCCGTTGATGGAAGCATACGTTGATGAAGTGAGAAAGCTAGAAGAGCATTTTGACGGCCTGCAAATGGAACACATTCCAAGAGCTCAAAATGACATTGCAGATGGCCTGTCAAAATGCGCCGCACTGAAGTTGCCTGTGGAACCAGGGATTTTTGTGCTCAAGCTAACTCAACCATCTGTGACACCATCAACTGGACAAAACAAGAAAAGAAAGTTGGTTATCGGCGACTACTTTCCGCAGAGCTTCGAAGCCGCCGCCAAGAAGGTCCCCTTAATCAACACAAAGTGCCGAGGAGCGATCCGCTCGACAAGCCCTGTGGCCTGTTTTGTTGAAGCAGCGCCCCGACAAGCTGTGTCCCGACGCGCTTGCCGGGAGCATCACGCCCGGCAGGATCCAGATCCCCGCCGGAAGCGGTTTTCCGCAGCAGCAGCGTTTGCGCCTTTAGTCCTTGTCGTCGAGCCTCAGGCTCCGGCATGGGCACAGCAGATCGTCCTTTTCCTTCAAACAGGAGAACTTCCCGAGGAACAAGAAGAAGCGGAGAAAGTAGCCCGACAATCAAGTATGTACCAGTTTGTCGATGACGTACTGTACAGAAGAAGGTTCAACGGAGTGAAATTGAAGTGCATTTCCCGGGAAGATGGACGGCAGCTGTTGGCAGAGATACATGGAGGCATATGTGGTCACCACATTGGCGCAAGAGCACTTGCCGGCAAGGCTTCTTCTGGCCGACAGCCCTCCAAGATGCAACTGCACAAGTAACCAAGTGCGAAGCGTGCCAGTTCCACTCCAAACAGATTCACCAACCAGCTCAAGCTCTCCAAACAATCCCTTTATCCCGCCATTTTCGGTCCGGGGCTCGACATCCTCGGCCCTTTTCCCGAAGCTGTCGGGGCTTTGAGTACTTGTACGCTGCGATCGACAAGTTCACAAAGTGGCCTCAAGTGGAACCAGTGAGGAAGGTGACAAGACAACAAGCGATCAAGTTCTTCAGTCAATTGTTTGCCGCTTCGATCCCCAACAGGATTATCACCGACAATGGCACACAATTCACAAGCCACACCTTCATGCAAGACGCCCAAGATCTTGGCACCAAGATTTGCTTTGCTTCATTGCTCACCCGAGAAGCAACGGTCAAGCGGAGAGGGCGAACGCTGAAGTGCGCGCTGGCTCAAGACCGTAACTTTCGATAGGCTGCACAAATGCGGAAGAAATTGATCGAGCAACCGCCGGTGGTTCTTTGGTCGATCAGACGACGCCGAATCGAGCCACCGCCAAACACCCTTTGCTCTCGCTTCACGGAGCAGAGGCAGTTCTCCCCACGGAACTCAGATACGGGTCACCACGAGTGCTCGCTTATGATGAGCTTGAGCAAGAGCGGCTGCGACAAGATGACGCGCTGCTCCTCGAGGAGGATCGTCTTCAGGCAGCTGTATGAGCTGCTCGTTACCAGCAAGCTTTGCGCCGCTATCATAGCTGCAAGGTTAACGCCAGAAGCTTCGAGGAAGGCGACCTTGTTCTTCGGCGTGTTCAATCCGCCAAGAATTCAAACAAGTTGACACCGAAGTGGGAAGGCCCTTATCGGGTAAAACGAGTCACAAGGCCCGAAGCTGTCCGCCTTGAGACTGAAGATGGCATTCCGGTGAGCAACTCCTGGAACATAGAGCATCTTCGCAAGTTTTACCCGTAAGGCGCGGTTGCCGGATCCATTCCGGCAACCACCTTTTTTGTACAAGCCTTGCCGCTGTCGCATGTAACCCTTTGTACAAAGCCGGGCGCAGCCCCCGTGCGTAAATAAAGTTTGTGTGCTTCACATATCTTGTCAAATTTAATGCATTTTCTTCTTTTGCATCTGTATCTGACACTCTGTGCAGCACCCACCCTCGGTAAGTAACAGCGAACCTTAAGGTTCCATACCATTATTTTCTCTTCTTTCTTCTCTTAAACAGAAGATTCCTCCGCCCACAAGTTCACCGGGGGGGAGGGGAAGGTAAAAGTATGGACCGGGCGCTGTTCAAGGGAACGTTCAAGGGAATCTAGCCTTGCCGGGACAAGACGGAAAAGCTAAGTAGCTAAAGTTTGAGCCTAGTCAATTTTAAATTTTTTCAAGTTATATCCCTTGAAAGTTCGTGCCTTGTATGGGAAAACCCGTGCGCGGAGGAATCGACTCGCGGCTAAGTTGCGCCCTTGCATTGTTTCCGAGCACCGCTCAACAATGCGAGTGAGCTGTAACTAGTTCCGACAAGATTACTTGCCGGAAGCGACATCACCACAAGCTGCTGATGTTCCGCACTCAGCAAGTGTGCTCGCGCCGGCAAGGTCCCTCAAAGCGTAGGGTAAAAAGCATACAAGGGATGCAACAGAGTAAAGGGAATAACACAACGAGCAGTATCCGGAATTAAGTTATATTACAAGAATGACTTATTGTGGCACTGACTGAAATTGTTCTCATAACTAAAATGGCAGCAGCAAGAAAAAGGGAGAAGAGGGGCAGCCTAATCCACACGCTCGCCGTCGACCCTCCTAACCTTGTTCACCTTATCCACGATGGGTGCAACGATGGCCTTGAGCTCCTCAACATCGGCGCCCTCTGGCAGCTTCTTGGTGATGCGGGAGAGGTCGATGCCTGGGTTGCGGAAGAGGACCTGCACCAACACCTTCTCCAGGACTCCAGCACAGACCACGCGCGACTCGGCGGCCAACTGTTTCGGGATCCTATCCCGAAGCTGCCTGAGAGCCGTCACCACATCCTTGAAGAAAAGCGTGAGCTTGGCGCTGGGCTGGAGGTTCCCCTCTGTAGGGTACCCGAAGCCCGTCAAGTTCAGCTCCGCCAACTCCTCGTCAATGAGCGCGGCGATGTTGACGAGACCCTCTGTCCAGAGCTCCACCGTGGTCTTGAGGGTGTTCTGAGCCTCGGCGGCCCTCGTCAGCAGCTCCTCGTTGTCCTTGAGGCCTTTTCTCAGGACATCTTCTCGCTTCTTGGCGGCGTCTAGTGTCTCCGTCAAGGTGGCCAACTTCAGCCCTAGATCGGCGCTCGAGTCCTTGGCGGCGTTCAGCTCTTTGATCTTCTCGGAGAGCTGGGCTTGCAGATCGCCGTGGGCGCGCACATCCTTCTCGCGATCGCGCTGGAGTGCGGCAAGCTCCTCGTTCTTCCTGGTCGCGTCCGCCTCCAGCTGCGTCACTCTCTCCTCCAACTCCTTCTTGGCAGTCTCGGCAACCGCGGCGGCATCCTTCGCCTCCTTGAGTGCCCCGCCAAGTGACTGTTCCCGGACGACGAGCTCCTCATCATGGCTGTCCAAGTACGCCTTCCTCTGTATCAGCTCGCCGTCCCGCTTGGACAATTCCTCGGCGGCAAGCCCCTGCTGCTCCTCGGCCTCGGCTTTCTCCAGGATAAACGCCTTCTTCGCCTCGTCGAGCTGCGCTCTCTCCTCAGCAATAGACCGGAGGGCCTCCTGGTTGCGGCTCTTGAGCTCTTGTGCATGTTTCTCCATATCCGCTCCCGCCTGCACGACGAGCGCTTCCCGGGACTCAAGCTTCGCCTGGCGGGCGCGGTAGAGTGACACCAGCTTCCGGAGCAGCTGCTCCTCCTCGGACTCGCCGCTGCTGCTGCTCGGCTTGTCGACCACTGACAGCCCAGCAGAGGCAAGTACTTCCCCGTCAAACTCCTCTCCTTCAACCGGTGCCCTGGAGCTCGATGCCCAGGGGAGCTTGATATACACGCCCTCGCCGACTTTCAAGTATGCGCCAGGCTGGGGCTCCTCGAAGCCCGGCGCCGCATCGGCGGCGGAGGGATCGGCAGTCGGTGCGGCACCTTGTGCTCCTGCGTCCTCCGGATCGTCGGTACGGTCACCGGACCCCTCGCCGGCCCCTGTGCTAGCGGCCCCGGCGGCCTCTTCACCGACGGGCTCCTCCGCGTCGGTCCCTCCCTCGGCGGCGGCGGCGTCCCCAGTATTGCCGCGGCCGTCCTCCTCGCCCGCAGCCTCAGCCTCCATCGGGTCCCCAAGGGGAGGATCTGAAGGCAGGGAGGAAAAGAGATAGTCAAGCAAATACCCAGAAGAAGAAAAAGGGAGATCAGCGAGATCCAAGGGAAAGTTCCCGACAAGGAGGCTCACCGGCGATGGGTTCTGTGGTCACGGGCTCCACCACCGGGGGCTCGCCGGTCCCACCCCTTGCCGGGGATCCCTTCCTTGCCGGAGACGGCTCCCACGCCGAGGAGTCGGCCCTCGGTGGCGTAGTCGAGGCCGACGACACCTCATCGTCGGCCTCCGGCTGCTCCTGGTGGTCCCGCTCTTCTCCTGTATACAAAAGAGCCAACAATCAAGATATTGGCAGAAGAAGAAGCGACCATGCGCGCCCCACGATGGGAGGCGAAAGCGGCGGCGACGACGGGCGGCGGAGCACTGTTTTCCTCTTGATTCAGGAGACGGGGGAGAACAGCGGAGCTTTCGGAAGAAGGAACTGCAAGTGGCGGAAGTGGGGGAACGCCCCCGTTTCCTCTGCTTATAAACGGGGGATGCGAACGTTACGCATTTTCTGGAATTAAGTATTGACCACGTTCTCTCCCACGACGCCGCAATCGACGTGTGCCGTTGCGGAAGGGCGCGGTGGGCACGGAGGCCAATTCTATGTGGACCCAGTGCCGCGTGCCCGTGCCTTTGCTTTTGGGCCCGCCCAACAACGCCGCACTGTATGGCCCAGTTCGGGGCTCTGTCGGTGTACTAAAGTAGGGGTACCTTAGTACCCCGAACTTGTGCACGGGCAGTCGCAGCACACCCCGCGGCAAGGCTTGCCAGGCGCCCGCCAAGGCCCTCCACCATTCTTTATTACTGCCATTAAAGAACAAAGTACTAGCCAAGAACACGAAGGCCCCAGCAAGAGGAGCTTGCCGGAAGGCCAACCAGGGCATCACAGAAGACTTGCCGCGACGCTCGCCAGCGCCCGGCAAAGCCAGTGGCGCAAGCAAGCTTGCCGCACAACAAGAAAAGGCCCGCTGCAAGGCACTTTCCATGCAAGGCTGCCACCCAAACTCCAGCGCACCCGCGACGTGTCATCGCAAGGCCATCCCAAGGGCACGTGGCGAGGCACTACGCAGCCATGCGGAGCAAGGTGGCAAACGGAGCTGACAGAGGCGCCATCGTGGCAACCGTGGCTCACCTAACGGTCGTTTCTTTACACCGTTAGAGGCGACCAGATGGGCATTTAATGCCCTTGTCCCCGCCGCCGAGTTAGGTAGGGCACCACAGCAATCGTTGTACCAACCTGCATTTTTACCTTTCTACCCCCTCTTCCCACGCGCCACCGTGGGTACCCCTTCAGACTATAAAAGGAGGCCCATGCGCACGAGAAGGGGTTCGGTCCATTCGACACCCACAACACCACCATACGCCAAGACGCCGAGCAAGATCAAATACAACCACCAAAGCAGCAGAGGGTTTTATCTCTCCGGAGAGCCCCGGTTGGGTAAAATTGCCCGTCTCCCCAGGCCGACCTCGATCTGCTCTCAAGACGACCCCGCCTCCTTGTCGAACAGAATGGGCCCCTAGTGCCCCATAGGTGCTCGAGGCCACAGAGATCCGCCCCGACAGCAGGGGTGTCCCAACTTAGCCCATCACAAGCTCTCACGGTCAACGAAGGATATTCCTTCTCCCAGGTAGACCCGATCAGTCTCGGAATCCCGGTTTACAAGACATTTCGACAATGGTAAAACAAGACCAGCAAGACCACCCGCTGTGCCGACAAATCCGGATAGGAGCTGCACATATCTCGTTCTCGTGGCACACCGGATAAGCTAAGCGCATGTGTACCGACGAATCCAAGTTGCTAAGGAATGGTCCCGCACGGTGCTCTAGTTTGGACCAACACTCGGAGGAGCACTGGCCCGGGGGGGGGGGGGTAAAATAAAGATGACCCTTGAGTCTGCAGAACCCAAGGGAAAAAGGCTTAGGTGGCAAAAGTTAAAACCAATGTTGGGCCTTGCTGGAGGAGTTTTATTCAAAGCGAACTGTCAAGGGGGTCCCATAAATCACCCAACCGCGTAAGGAACGCAAAATCAAGGAACATAACACCGGTATGACGAAAACTAGGGAGGCAAGAGTAGAACAAAACACCAGGCATAAGGTCGAGCCTTCCACCCTTTACCAAGTATATAGATGCATTAATTAAATAAGAGATATTGTGATATCCCAACATAATCCTGTCCAACATGGAGCAATCTTCAACTTCACCTGCAACTAGCAACGCTATAAGAAGGGCTGAGCAAAGCGGTAACATAGCCAAACAATGGTTTGCTAGGAAGGGTGAAAATGTTAGAGGCTGACATGGCAATTTGGGAGGCTTGGTAAAACAAGTGATAGGTAGCGCAGCACTACTAGGGAAAAGGCTATACACAGAATCTTAGCAGCAGCGCGGTTCAAAAAACAGTGCTAGTGCTATTTAGCAAGAGCGAGCTACTAGAAACCGCTACTGAGACACAAACTTAGCAAAGAGCGCTGTTGAAGAAAAAGCGCTACTACTAATATTCCCATTGGTAGAATGTTAGGTTACGAATAGCAAGAGCGATCTTAGCGTAAACGCCATCGCTACATCACGCTTAGCGTATGCTTCAAATAAGAGCGCTACTACTAACAAAAATAAAATAAGATGATAAACAAATAGAAATTTAAATGAAAATGAAAGAAATAGAAAAAGGAGAAAGGGAAAATAAAATGTAAAGCAAAATAAATGAAAAAGTGAAAATCGGAGGAAGGCATAGCAGCAGCGTTTGTTTGTAAGAGGCGCTATAGCTAACGTAGCTGCAGTAGCGTGCCCTAGACCCCGCTATAGAAGCAGAATAGGAAATTAGCTATAGCAGCAACGCTGTTGACGAAGCGCTTATAGCTAACTTAGCTATAGCGTTTATAAACGCGCTACCGCTATGTTTGACTTAGCCAAAAACCGCTTCGCCCGCCACCACTTCCCCAAATCCTCAAACCCACCCAGCAGCGCCGCCTCCCCGCTTAAATGCCCACACTTCGCCGCCGACGACACGCTGCGCCACCAGAGTCTGGCGCCGCCGACGACACCGAGCCACCCTAACGCCACGGAGCCGCTGACCTCGTCGCCGACGCCACCGAGCCGCCGCCGACGCCACCTTCCTCGCCGTCACCGAGACGCCCGCCTCCTCGCCATCACCGGAGACGCCCGCCTCCTCGCCACCACACCGCCTCCGCCGCCACCACCGAGCCATCATCTCAGAAGCCGCCACCCTCCTCTCTCTCTCATGCATAGGTTAGCCAGTTTTAATTAGGTTAATTATCTAGGTTTTAGGGCAAAAATTTAGTTAGGGCATTGACAGAGAAGTAGTTAGGTTAACTAGTTTAATTAGGTTAATTATCTAGGTTAGTGCAAAAACTTAGTTAGGGCTTTGACAGAGAACTAGTCAGGTTAACTAGTTTAATTAGGTTAATTATCCATGTTAATTAGTGCAAAAATTTATTTTAGGCTTTGACAGAGAACTAGCTGCTAACTAGTTTAATTAGGGTTAATTATCTAGGTAAACTAGATTAACTAACTAGGTTAAATAGGTAGGTTAATTAGGTTCGTTGGATTAAGAAGCTAGGTTAAGTAGATTGGCAAAGGTTTTTGATTTTCAAAAGCCCACTATTTTTCAAGGAAAAGAATTTAGGCAAATTTTATTTTTCATTGAAGTGGTCATGTCATATCTTTTCATTGAAGTTGTTCAATTGTGCCCAAGTGGTGGCTTTGTTGTTTCTGTGAATGATGCTGAGTGGTTTATGTTTTGCGGAATGTTGATTCATTTCTGTAAGCAAATTTCAGGTTCTCGATTTGTCCACTTTTAGTAAAGGTCATGCCGAAATTTCCGTGAATTTCGGCATGACTTGTGCTACAAACTAGGACATATCGAGTGCCCGGATTTGCCGCACCAAGAAGGAGTCAACATTCCTGCAAAACAATAGTCCTTTTTATGTCATTATTCATTTTATTAGGTCTAGAATTAATTGACTAGATTTAATCATAGGAAACATGGCTAGCAACGATGAAGGACAGGGTTTCGGTGATTATGACGACGCTCACCGGGCGGCATTTAATTTTTAGCTTTACCGACGATCAACAGATGTTGTTGCGGGGCCCGCATCGGGATCGAGACCGACACGCAGACCGGTTTGAGACCGACACGCAGACCGGTCTTGAGATCGACACCGGCGCTGAGATTCAGACCGCATCGAGACCGGCGCCGAGACCGTGCTGCCTCGGGAGCGGATCCGTGTAGCACCGAAAGCGAAGAGGCAACGGGTTCCTAACAAACTCAGGACCACTAGACTGGTGGTCACGGAGGTGGACAACGGCAATTTTGAGCCAAAGGCGCCGAGGAAGCAGCGTGCTACGGCAATCAAATAGGCTGCATCATACGGACAACCGCCACCATCAACGATGAGAATCTAAAGAAGATAAAAAATATGAGGAGCTCCTCCCAAAGAAGTTACACCAGATATTCTTGTTCTGGGCCGGAATGAGAAGGATTATGAAGATCCGCATAATGACCCGCAATGAAGAAGATAAACAAACACGCCATGACCAAGTTTAGCACGCGCTGGCTGCTGGAAAAATCGAGTGAAAGCAAAGATCAACGACGGGAACCCTACTCCGAGATTGTAAAGGAAAGTCCGACAATCACGGAAGAGCAGTTTCAAATATTCAAGGAGGCTCTGCGAGGCGAAGCTGCCAAAGAAAAGTCTAAGTACATGAAGGGGCTTCAAAGAGGAACATTGGGACCCACCACCTCGGAAGCCGTGGTTACGGCGGAAAGAGGTCCAAATGGGCCAAGGAGGACGCGAAGCCGCGAGTCCGGGCATCCTGCACTTTGGCGGATTTCACCGCCCCGCAGAGCGTGACGCCCTTCGCCCGCCACCGCTGGGACCCATCAAGAAGGTTTATGAGACAACACCGTCATTACGGAGTTCATGAGACTACTGGTAATTTTAGTTTCTGATCAATTCGACTGCACACGTTAGTCATATTTGTAAACGATCCTTGTGCCTTTTGCAGAGAGAGCAACGCCGGATTGTGGCCGAAAGCGACTCGCCGTATGAGGCATTGGCGAGGCCCAAGTGGGACACTCCATTCAACCGGCATTGAACATATTGAAACGACAACCGTGGATACTCGACCGTCAGATGGACGCTGCACGGTGTCGGAGACGGCGCCACGTGGAAGAAGTACTACCGTGAGACCACGGAGGAGAGAAAGGAAAGACGGAGGTTAATCAAGAAAGCATCGACAAGAAGGTTGAGATTGCGGTTGAGAGGAAATCATCTCGCATAAGTCGAATAGCGTAGCTGCCGCAAAACAAAGCGATTGCAGATTTATCTACTTCCTTGGTGACGGGCGCTCACACTTGGACAAGGGAAAATCCAAAAGAAAATGCAGAGGACTTTCCCTTGCTAACTTCTTGGCAGCACATGCTCCCAAGACTGCTGGCTCGACTGCTCCCGCAGACCTGCTCCCAAGACTGCTCCCCGCACCTGCTCCGTGACTGCTCCCGCGACTGCTCCCGCACTCCGCTCCGCACTGCTCCCCAGACTGCTCCCGCGACCGGACGTGCTCGGTGGTGCCTCCTCTTTGGCTGAGCTCGACGCCCTCACGGTATCTTCCACACCGCCCCTTCAATATAAATGTATAATCTCCGTTTTGTTGCCTTTCGGATGTCTCACGTCGCAGACTTTTATTTGCAGGTCGACGAAACCCGTGCACCATATTGTACACCATCGGCGAGCAGAAGGTGGACGGGGAAGGGGACGATAATGGAGCCGAAGGAACCATTGTTCCACAGCCGCCGATCCCCGAACGTCTTCAAGGTTTCCGTGGCGATGTCAAACCGGGCCACGAGAATTTCCTCCTCTAATACTAGTGGGGATGACGACGAGACCCCGGGCGGCTTGGTGATTGTTGCAATGGGTGGGTCCTGTTGTGGCCAAAGAGTCTCGCTTCGTCTCGAGGCGGCCGGAGCACACCCACGAGCACGCAGCCTCAAAGAAGGTATGAACATCAACACCCCACCTACCCAATTAGCGTCGGGTGTCGGGTTGGGTGATAGCGACGGGTAAGCAGGTGGCTCCATTAGAGGCTGATGACGTCGCCATGGATGAGGATGAGGATGACGATGGCGTTGAACAAGATGTCTATCTGGCGCCTCCTCGTGGTTTGAGCATCATGAGTCGGTGCTGAATTACCGCCTCAACGTGTTATTGACGACCATCCGTGGTAAAGAAGCCTAGGAAGAGAGCGAGGAAAGGCAAAAAGCTGATTCTATGATCCAGCCGCCAAAGAGCCTCGGCCCGGACCGTAGATATCCCCGATGCGGATAAATGGCATATCCCCGTAAACCAATCCTACCGAAACAGCGCCACGGGCCAGATTCGGCGATCCGAGGAGACTTCATGACGATGTGCTGCGGTAGAGAAAGGCCTCATCGCCGAAGATCCAGGATACCCACTCTACGTGGTTAATGTTCCGCAGCAAATGTAAATGCGTCAAGGGCTTCCCGTGGATAAGTTCTTCCTCCGATTCGATTACATATTCGACATGTTTCACGTGAAGAAGCTGGATTTTACTTTTGTCTACCTTTATGCCTTGCACATGAGCTACATCATTGGGGTTGAGCAGATAGCTCATATCGTGTCGTGACCCGCACTACATGCACGAGGCCTTCTTGGGAGTCTGTGCACAGCATCGTGAATACGCGAGGGATTACATCGCCGGTTTCATGCTCGCCAATAAGGACAAGGAGGCGATTCTCGTGCCTTATCATCCGTGTAAGTCATCCGCTGCTATCCTTCCTTCGATTTCAATAATTCATTTGCACGGTGGAGGCTAATTAATTTGAGGTGTACTTATTTTGCTTGCAGTAGGCGCGCGCCGTCCTCATCATCCTCTACCCCGATTCTCCCACGCTCTTTACTTGGACTCGTCAAGAACATTCACAAAAGGATTACACCCACATCAAAGATGTTCTCGACGGTACTATGTTTTACTACCAAGCAAGGTGGAGATGTTAGGGACAAGAAGAAAAGGGCGGCAGCACGCCTTCAGCCATAAGACCGACTTCTGCTGCATCCAAAGAACCGAACGATTCTCTTAATGATGGATTCTATGTCCTACACCACATGCTGGAGTACCGACGGGATCACCGTAACCTTCACATGGCACCTAGATCTAGCGATGCCCATATTCGCAATGGGCAAAGGACATAGGAGATATCGAGGATCATCGACTTGAGCTGAGTTCTATAACATCCAGCGAACTTGCCCAAATCATCATGAATGAGGTCGTCGGAAAAACAGGGATGTTCCATGCGAATGACAAATGTCGCGGGAAGACGTCCCAACATGGATAGCCTCTCGGCGCCTCGACATGAAGCCTTTCACAAAGCTCGATGACTATCTCCCTGACTTGGATGGATGGCACGACATGCTGGAGTGATTGTCGATATATGACAATGTGTCCGTTTAGTCCATAGTTTCTTTTATGACAAAACTTTGAGTTATGCACGGTGAAACTTTATTTGTGATGTAATTAAACCGTCCTCCTCGACTAGCGAAAATCACTCTAGTTAGGTCATTTGGGTACGATGAACTTTGTTATTTATGCTTATGATATGTTGTTTCTATTTTTGCCAAGTCTGTCTCTTTGTGTTGCTCAACTATATATGTTGCATATCATCGACTCATGTGACGATGCAGGTGCATAGATCATAAATGGCGAAGAAGTGCTACGCCAGGAGTATATATACGACAAGTGGCCGGAGTGAAAGGCCAAGGTGTACCGGTTTTCGGTTTCCGAGCGACACGCAGTACTTAGTTTAGGTTCACGCTAATGCGAGAGAGGGATACGAACTCATGTACTCAAAGTGATAGCTATTCTCATGTATATCATTGTTTAGATGGATGACGATGTATTTGCAAGTAATCGAGACTTGTATCGCTATTTTCGAGATTGATGATTTAGATCGAGACCACTTTGTGTTGGATGATGATTATGATGATGACATGATTTGATGAGACTAATTGTATGTATATGCTATGATTACATTTGTATGTGGATGATATGCTAAAGATTATTGTATAAAGCCTATTCAAATGCAAAACAAATAAAAAACAAATTTGCAGGGAAAAAAACTAATAAAACTAGTAGTAGCGAGGGTGGATTTAGCAATGGCGCGGCTTACCAAGAGCGCTTACACCAAAACGGCGCTGCAGCTAATACCGAGAGCGACCTTTTTCGAATCAAGCGCTGCAGCTATTCGTGTGTAGCGATGGCGTGTGTCAACACGCCGCCATCGCTACACGTTAGTCAGAAGCGCTTATTAGTAGCGCCGGTACCCGCGCTACTGAGGGTGCCCAAACCCGCGCTGCTGCTAGGCTTTTCCCTAGTAGTGCAGCATAGCGATAGAACGGAGCAACTAGCAAGCAAAGATAGAAGTGATATCAAGGGTAATGGTCATCTTGCCTGAGATCCCGCAAGGAAGAAGAACGAGTCCATGAAGAAGACAAAAGCACGTAGTCGAACGAATCCTCACAACTCCGGAACGAAACCGAAGCTAACGAGAGAAGCAAACCGGAAAGAAGCAAGCAACATGGTAAACACACAAGCATAAACATGTCATGATGCACAAACAAGTATGATGCATGTCCGGTTTAATGAGGCATGGCATGGCAATATGCACAAACAACACTACAAGTTAAGTGGAGCTCAATATGCAATGAGTTGCATATTGACGAAACACCACATCGAATTATTTTAGTTTACTCTCAGTTAGGTACACAACAATATTAAATGTTATTAACATGGCAAGAGGTGAAGCATAAGTAAACTAACTATTTAGGCAAGTTTAAATGAGGCCGGAAATAACAAACAACAATTCCGGAAAATCCTCATGTGCATTTAGCAAATTAATGGAAACAACAAATATAAACATTTTAAATTGTTGTTATCATGATGCAGATGACATACGCAAATCTTATGCAATTTTATGAAAATGTTGGCAAGAGCATGTTATGAAGCATTTGTCACCGTGGCGAAACGAAAGGGGTGCCACGGCAACTACAATGGAAATGGTGCCACGGCAACATTCCGGTGATCCGACAACTCGTCGAGATGTCGGTGCAAAAGAAAGTGTGCGGATGTGCGGAACATGCAAAATATGGTGGGGTGATCTCGGATACCGGGTTCCGACGTGATAGTGGCATGGCAAAAGAGGGACATGCACGAAACAAACGGGCACAGTGCAAACAAGGACATCTCATTCAACACATGCATTCGGCGGTCGTCTCGGCTGTTATACCCTCAAAGCGTGCATTTCGGGCGGATCGAGTTCGTAGTGGAAGTAGTCGTTCACGGGTCGTCGTGGGAAGTAGTTGTTCGCGTTTCGTAGTCGTACATGTCGGCGGTAGTGGAAGTAGTGGTACACGGCGATGGTAGTTGTACCCGTTACGTAGATGTTCAGGTCGTCGGTAGAGGTACTTGACGCATCACCAGGTGTAGTCGTACATGAGGGTCTTGACGAATTCGAAGGGGTACTTGACGGGTCCGGTCTTGGCGAAATCCAGAACACCACCAAAGGCCTTGGTTGATAGCGTTCAAAAGGACACGATGAACTGGTCACCTCCGACGGCGGCAGGTTTTTCAAATGGGGTGCTCGAAGGAGTGGTAGATGCATGGGGCAAGGGCAGCATGAGGTCAACACGCACGACCGGATCGAGCCTTGCTCGATGCCGCGGGTGCAGGGGAAAGGGTACTGCGATGCAGAGCAGGGCGTAGCTGGGCTTGGCGGGGCAACGAGGACCAGGCGGAGGCGGCCGAATCCAAGGCGTGGGAGGCGCGACAGGAAGCAGGGGCGGTTGCTCAGCAGGGCGAGGACGACAGCGACCGGTGCTAGGGCCCCGGCGAGCTCTGGCCTAAATGACGGGAATGAGCAGCGCAAGGGTCGGGAGCTCCTCTCCAAATCAAGCAGAGGCTGCAGGAGTCAGAGGCGGCGAGCTGCGGGCGGCCGGCGCGAGGAGGAGGTTGGCGAGAGGATCGGGCGCGATGGAGGAGGGCGCGGGCGAACCATGGAGGCCGGCGGCGCCATGGCCGTGCGGGCAGGCGAGCTTGCGGAGGAGGCGCTCGGGCGCTGACGAGGCTGGGGGCGCCGGATCATGGGATGGACAGCGCAGTGGCGAAGAGGTGCGACAACGGC
The DNA here is from genome assembly GCA_021437245.1 of Aegilops speltoides. Lineage (NCBI taxonomy): Eukaryota > Viridiplantae > Streptophyta > Magnoliopsida > Poales > Poaceae > Aegilops > Aegilops speltoides. Next base: position 179,704,596 of record CM038146.1, read on the forward strand.
GGTTTCGGGCCGGATCGAGGAGGTAGGAGGCGAGGGGATCGGGCGCAGGGAGCTCCTCTCCCTGGCTCGATGCGTGCGTGTGGTGGCGTAGGGAGGGGAACGAGGGTGAGATCGAGAGGAGGGTTCGATCGGGCTAGGGTTATAGAGGCGGTTGGGCCTAGGCGCAGATGGGCTGGTTCTTTGGGCTGCAAGGCTCTTTGGGCTGGCTGCATCCTCTCTCCGCTAATCTCTTAGCAGAAAATAGAAAGGAGAAGAAAAGAAATGCTAGGAGGAGAGTTTGGGCATGGGGATTATTTTCCCGGACTCACAAAAATATACTTGGTCCAAGAAAAAGGAAGTTGGCACGAATGCAAGATTTGAATTCAAACTCATTTGAATATCATTCAAATGGGTTTGAATTGGGACTAGGTTTTTGGTGTGGCCAAAAATGTTGAGGATTTTGGTGGAGCCTGATAAATGGAGAAAGAATTATGGAGAAAGTTTGGAGAACGAACCTGAAGCAAAAGGCATGAGAATTAAATTGCAAGTGTGTTGCGGTTAATTCCAAACTAATGGAATATTTTATAATAGCTCCCTAATATTAGTAGGAGACTTTGAATATGTTTTAAAGAGAAATCACCATGTGAATATCCCTCGATTTAAATAGATCAACGATCTATGCAATTTATTTAGGTGTGTTTTAAAAATTAATGATATGATGGCATGATGACATGATGCAATGCAAGAGATGGCATGATGAATGCACAAATAAAACAAATCACACGACAAAACTCGGAATAGCTGGAAGTCTTCTGGAGCGTCGGTCTCGGGGCGTTACAACACTCCACCACTACAAGAGGATCTCGTCCCGAGATCTAGGATGGCACCGGAGAGAAACGGAAGAGGAAGAGAAGAGGTAAAACTAAGTTGCTTCTTCGACAAAAGAGTGAAACCAAAGAACCTTGAGAGGTTGAAAAGTTGAAACAAAGAACACAACGGAGTTGAACACAATTGAGAGCACTGTAGAAGAAAATAGAAACAAGGAACACCATGTGAACCTTGGAGGTTGAAAAGCTATGAATGACGAGTACAATGGACAAGAAGGAATTGGAACCACTCTGGTTGAAACGAGATAAACAAGGAACAAGGCAAGATCAAATTAGGACATCACTTCGGTTGAAAGAGACACATGACTTGATAAGATGAAAAGAACTTGAAGAGGTGACACAACACTCCGGTTAAATGGATGAGCAAGAAAATAACGTGATCTTGACAAAATGAGGTGATGGGTGAAGAGAGCAACATCACAATGCCTCCGGAACGAAAGAATAGAAGCTAGATTGTTGGGATAAAGGGACGGAGAAGAAAATGACAACTTCTGCCACAAATGAGCTTGGAAAGCACCCTTCCAAGAAGGTTATAACGAATTTGTTGGAAAACCAACAACGAAACAATAAGCTTGTAGTGGGCTTATGGAAGACTTCTCAAAATTGAGGCAAAATTATGCCACTACGGAAACAAGTATATAGTTGATAACACCAACGAGATGAAAACTTCTTCCACCAAGATGATAGAGAGATAACTTGGACCATTGATAATCACCCCAATAGCAACATTCTTAGGGACGGCTTTAGGTGAAATATAACCCAAGATAACTCCAACAAAGAAATTGATGGATTTAAAATACCTCATTCTTGACAACATGGGAATCATGAAACACGAAGAGAAATTATCAAGAATGACATAACACCATCTCAAAAGATAAGGTAGAAAGAATTGCACTTTGGAATGCATGATGAAGAATACTTGAACTCCCCAAAACAAACGTGTGTTGAACACCACGTTTATTTTTAGAGTATAGCTTGGCTGACCTTAACTTCGAGAGATATCTTGAAGTACAATTGAAGAATGAAAAGAATCCTTGACGAACCACCATGTAGAGCCTCCATGAAGAACTCCGGTAATAAAAGGATGATAAAAATAAAGAGAAGTTGAAAACACAAGGTGAAGCCTTGCGATGATTTAGATGGAGCTACGAAATGAGTAAACTTTGAACTCCAGACAAGAAAGATGAATAACTTGGAACCGAGAATTACTTCCTGATGAACAAACTCCGGAAGAAAAGAATTGAATCACCTCGAGGAAATAAGAATAAGACCTATTGTATGATTATCCTTCATCACATTAAATTGATGACAAGCAATGGATTTGGCATACTACTAATTCCCATTAAAAGGATTAAGAGAGATATAGCGTAAACTTGAGAAGGTCTTCATGAACCACCGGTAGGATTGAAAAGAACGAATGAATTAATATGATAACGAAGGAAGTGGAATCTTGAACGAACCACCGTAAGAATTGGAAATGAAAGTAGCAAAGGCACAATTCACTGGGAAGAGTTGGAAAACGAATGAAGATACTTGAGGGGATTTAGATACATGAGAACGAAGAGATCATGAACTGATTAGAGGTTATTTGAACGATCCACCGGTAAGATTTGGAGAACGAGAGCTGAAGCCTGAGAATGAGTAATTCTGAGATGATTGGCTCCGTAGAATCAAACTAAAAAGACTCCTGAATTGCTCTGAATGGGTGAAAAGAATTGCCACAATCAAAAACAATTATGAGGATGGCATGAAGCTAGAACCACGAATCTCTGGAAGAACGGGTAAGGATTTAAGAGGAACTCTTCTTCGGTCTTCAAAATTCGAGAATGGCGATGAGAAGCACCACCATGAATTGTTGAGCCACTCCGGAAGGACTAAAAGAAAAAAAAGGTTGAGCCAAAGATGAAAAGAATTTGAAAACGACCTTGGAGAAGGCATGTGACTGATGAAAATTCATTCTTACGTCAAACTTGGAAATGAATTTGAGAATCGCTCCTAATAATTAGAAGAGTCAGGTAAGATCCTGGGAAAGACCTGTGGGTTAGGGCCCACTAAAAAGAAACACCGTTGAAGGATTCCTTAAAATAGAGATTGCACCGGTAGAATTAAATAGCTTGAATGAGAGAAAAAACTCGAAATAACTCGAACGGATTAAGAATGGAAACATGATTCTTCTGAGCTATCTTTAGCACTCCGGATACGAATAGAGAGAGGTGAACAATTATGAGATGCACCGGCATGGGATAGCATTTGAAACGAGGAAAGGGATATGATCCACACCAAAAGCTTGAATTAGATCCACCGGAGAAGAAAAGAGAATGGAGGATGATGAACTCAAAGCTCCGTTAGTATCTTCCTGAGACTCACCGGATAAGAACATTGACGGGAAAAGAATGGAGAACCTTCACATCCATAAGATGGATACTTGATTAAGATATCTGAGTCCTTGAAGAAAAGGGTGGGAGGGCGGGAAAACAAAGGCAACTTGGGGACGGATGAAACAAACACCGTTGAGAAAACTTAGAATTGATCTTGCGGATGTTGAAATGATCGGATCCACTTGAAGAGAAGCACGCCGGTTGGAAAAGAATTAACATGACGACCTCGATGATCAACAAGGATTAGTATTCACATAGCAATATGAGAACACCGTTTAGGAAAGGTATAGATTCAACATTTGACTTCGAAGCAACTCAAATACCACAAATAAAACAAAACAAAGGATTTGGCTAGCAGAATAAGCCGGAACAAACATATGATAGAGATTTTGTCCGAAGTTTTCGTGGTGGGGCCTACACGGGCTCGATCGTACAGCACCATCATGTACAAGGCAGTGCACATGACATACGAAGTGTCCCCGAATCGGCATAGCCAAGGATTCTTTAAGACACAACGAGACCACTGTAAAAAACGACCGTGGATAGGCGGACCACTAGACGTCGAACCCCAATCTCATATCATGCATCTGTCGAAAAGAAAAACTAGAGCTACTTGAATTCCCACCTATAAAACTCCCGAAAACTTTCTGGTTATGCAATCTGGTGTTGGGGATACAGGGAAGAAATATATCTCACACAAACTAACAATCCCTACATCCAGCTGTATCCATCCGTCAACACATAACCAATAAACCTTCGGAAATCGTGTACCTCAACCTTCGAAAAGCATCTGTTATACGAGCTATGGCAATACTCCCGAACTCCCCAGTACTGGGTGGCGTCGAGGTTATCTCACCAACAACTGCATAAAAGAGATTTTCGATGTCGGCAAAACTCAGGTATTCCAGAACCGCAACGATAAAATTATGACGACAACACCTCGGAGCTCAACTCCCCGGGACACTGCCACAACCCCTAAATGTCAGGAGGCACCAAGAACAATGTTCTCGTCATAAGAATATCGGAACGATCCCAAGATACCCGCGTGATCCTAAGAAAAATTAGTGAATTTGAGGCGAGGAAAGACAAAACATCTACGTCAAGAGGCCTCACCAGAGCGATGAAGGGGCTGAGGAGTAAAAAGAATCCTACTCTCCGATATATATAATCCTAAGACTCAAAACATTTTTTGTTCTAGACTCAACAACGCCAGCGATTCGATCAAGCAGGGGGCTCCTAAGTCGGGGATGGCTCTGATTACCAACTTATAACACCCACGATGCGGCTATATCTCCCACGTGTCGAAGCACGACTTAGAGGCATAACCTCATTGTGGTTTTGTCGCAAGAAGGGTCATCTTCACACAATCCCATGTAATGAACAAGACTGGGATAAATAGTTGGCTTACAATCGCCACTTCACACAAGTACTTAAATAAATCCTACATCATTCAGAGTACACACATAGTCCGACTACGGACGAAGCCAAAAGAAAAGAAGATAACCCAACTGCTAGATCCCCGATCGTCCCAACTGGGCTCCACTACTGATCAACAAGAAACAACCCATAGCAACAACTAAGATCTTCGTTGAGCTCCCATCTGAGCTAGGTAGCATCCTCTGCACTGGTATCATCAGCACCTGCAACTGTTGTGATAGTATCTGGTGAGTCACGAGGACTCAGCAATCTCAAAACCCGCGAGACCAAGACTATTTAAGCTTATGGGTAAGGAATGGATAAGTGGTGAGGTTGCAGCAGCGACTAAGCATGATATGGTGGCTAACATACGCAAATAAGAGCGAGAAGAGAAGCAAAGGAACGGTCGTGAAGCTAGCAATGATCAAGAAGTGATCCTGAACTCCTACTTATGTCAAACATAACCCAAAACCGTGTTCACTTCCCGGACTCCACCGAAAAGAGACCATCACGGCTACACACACGGTTGATGCATTTTAATTAAGTCAAGTGTCAAGTTCTCTACAACTGGATATTAACAAATTCCCATCTGCCACATAACCGCGGGCACGGCTCTCGAAAGTTTATACCCTGCAGGGGTGTCCCAACTTAGCCCATCACAAGCTCTCATGGTCAACGAAGGATATTCCTTCTCCCAGGAAGACCCGATCAGTCTTGGAATCCCGGTTTACAAGACATTTTGACAATGGTAAAACAAGACCAACAAGACCACCCGCTGTGCCGACAAATCCCGATAGGAGCTGCACATATCTCGTTCTCAGGGCACACCGGATAAGCTAAGCGCACAGTACCGATGAATCCAAGTTGCCAAGGAATGGTCCCAAGACGGTGTTCTAGTTTGGACCAACACTCGGAGGAGCACCGCCCGGGGGTAAAATAAAGATGACCCTTGAGTCTCAGAGAACCCAAGGGAAAAAGGCTTAGGTGGCAAATGTTAAAACCAATGTTGGGCCTTTGCCGGAGGAGTTTTATTCAAAGCGAACTGTCAAGGGGGTCCCATAAATCACCCAACCACGTAAGGAACGCAAAATCAAGGAACATAACACCGGTATGACGGAAACTAGGGCGGCAAGAGTGGAACAAAACACCAGGCATAAGGCCGAGCCTTCCACCCTTTACCAAGTATATAGATGCATTAATTAAATAAGAGATATTGTGATATCCCAACATAATCCTGTCCAACATGGAGCAATCTTCAACTTCACCTGCAACTAGCAACGCTATAAGAAGGGCTGAGCAAAGCGGTAACATAGCCAAACAATGGTTTGCTAGGAAGGGTGAAAATGTTAGAGGCTGACATGGCCTTTTGGGAGGCTTGGTAAAACAAGTGATAGGTAGCGCAGCATAGTGATAGAACGGAGCAACTAGCAAGCAAAGATAGAAGTGATATCAAGGGTAATGGTCATCTTGCCTGAGATCCCGCAAGGAAGAAGAACGAGTCCATGAAGAAGACAAACGCACGTAGTCGAACGAATCCTCACAACTCCGGAACGAAACCGAAGCTAACGAGAGAAGCAAACCGGAAAGAAGCAAGCAACATGGTAAACACACAAGCATAAACATGTCATGATGCACAAACAAGTATGATGCATGTCCAGTTTAATGAGGCATGGCATATCAATATGCACAAACAACACTACAAGTTAAGTGGAGCTCAATATGCAACGAGTTGCATATTGACGAAACACCACATCGAATTATTTTAGTTTACTCTCGGTTAGGTACACAACAATATTAAATGTTATTAACATGGCAAGAGGTGAAGCATAAGTAAACTAACTATTTAGGCAAGTTTAAATGAGGCCGGAAATAACAAACAACAATTCTGGAAAATCCTTATGTGCATTTAGCAAATTAATGGAAACAACAAATATAAACATTTTAAATTGTTGTTATCATGATGTAGATGACATATGCAAATCTTATGCAATTTTATGAAAATGTTGGCAAGAGCATGTTATGAAGCATTTGTCACCGTGGCGGAATGAAAGGGGTGCCACGGCAACTACAATGGAAATGGTGCCACGGCAACATTCCGGTGATCCGACAACTCGTCGAGATGTCGGTGCAAAAGAAAGTGTGCGGATGTGCGGAACATGCAAAATATGGTGGGGTGATCTCGGATACCGGGTTCCCACGTGACAGTGGCATGGAAAAAGAGGGACATGCACGAAACAAACGGGCACGGTGCAAACAGGACATCTCATTCAACATATGCATTCGACGGTCGTCTCGGCTGTTATACCTTCGAAGCGTGCATTTCGGGCGGATCGAGTTCGTAGTGGAAGTAGTCGTTCACGAGTCATCGTGGGAAGTAGTTGTTCACGTTTCGTAGTCGTACATGTCGGCGGTAGTGGAAGTAGTGGTACACGGCGACGGTAGTTGTACCCGTTACGTAGATGTTCAGGTCATCAGTAGAGGTACTTGACACATCATCAGGTGTAGTCGTACATGAGGGTCTTGACGAATCCGAAGGGGTACTTGACGGGTCCGGTCTTGGCGAAATCCAGAACACCACCAAAGGCCTTGGTTGATAGCGTTCAAAAGGACACGATGAACTGGTCACCTCCGACGGCGGCAGGTTTTGCAAATGGGTGCTCGCAGGAGTGGTAGATGCATGGGGCAAGGGCAGCACGAGGTCAACGCACATGATCGGATCGAGCCTTGCTCGATGCCGCGGGCGCAGGGGAAAGGGTACTGCGATGCAGAGCAGGGCGTAGCTGGGCTTGGCGGGGCAACGAGGACCAGGCGAAGGCGGCCGAATCCAAGGCGTGGGAGGCGCGACGGGAAGCAGGGGCGGCTGCTCAGCAGGGCGAGGACAACGGCGACCGGTGCTAGGGCCCCGGCGAGCTCCGGCCTAAACGACGGGAACGAGCGGCGCAAGGGTCGATAGCTCCTCTCCAAATCGAGCAGAGGCTACAGGAGTCAGAGGCGGCGAGCTGCGGGCGGCCGGCGCGAGGAGGAGGTTGGCGAGAGGATCGGGCGCGATGGAGGAGGGCGCGGGCGAACCATGGAGGCCGGCGGCGCCATGGCTATGCAGCAAAGGAAGCCATGGAGGAGGTGCTCGGGCGCTGACGAGGCTGGGGGCGCCGGATCACGGGATGGACAGCGCAGAGGCGAAGAGGTGCGACGACGACGGTTTTGGGCCGGATCGAGGAGGAAGGAGGCGAGGGGATCGGGCGCAGGGAGCTCCTCTCCCTGGCTCGATGCGTGCGTGTGGCGGCGCAGGGAGGGGAACGACGGTGAGATCTAGAGGAGGGTTCGATCGGGCTAGGGTTATAGAGGCGGTTGGGCCTAGGCGCAGATGGGCCTGGTTGCTGGGCTGCAAGGCTGCTGGGCTGGCTGGATCCCTCTCTCTGGCTAATCTCTTAGCAGAAAATAGAAAGGAGAAGAAAAGAAATGCTAGGAGGAGAGTTTGGGCATGGGGATTATTTTCCCGGACTCACAAAAATATACTAGGTCCAAGAAAAAGGAAGTTGGCATGAATGCAAGATTTGAATTCAAACTCATTTGAATATCATTCAAATGGGTTTGAATTGGGACTAGGTTTTTGGTGTGGCCAAAAATGTTGAGGATTTTGGTGGAGCCTGATAAATGGAGAAAGAATTATGGAGAAAGTTTGGAGAACGAACTTGAAGCAAAAGGCATGAGAATTAAATTGCAAGTGTGTTGCGGTTAATTCCAAACTAATGGAATATTTTATAATAGCTCCCTAATATTAGTAGGAGACTTTGAATATGTTTTAAAGAGAAATCACCATGTGAATATCCCTCGATTTAAATAGATCAACGATCTATGCAATTTATTTAGGTGTGTTTTAAAAATTAATGATATGATGGCATGATGACATGATGCAATGCAAGAGATGGCATGATGAATGCACAAATAAAACAAATCACACAACAAAACTCGGAATAGCTGGAAGTCTTCTGGAGCGTCGGTCTCGGGGCGTTACAAGTACACGTTATGGTGTCCCCCACAACATCATCACCGATAACGGCATGAACTTCACGGCCGACGAGGTTAAGTCATGGTGCAAAAACATGGGCATTAAGCTCGATTACGCTTCAGTCTATCATCCTCAAACCAACGGTCAAGTGGAACGAGCAAATGGTCTCATAATGAGCGACATTAAACCCAGACTAGTGCGGTCACTTATGAAAACTGACACGCACTGGGTAGAGGAGCTCGACTCCGTGCTCTGGGGGCTGCGGACAACGCCCAACCGTACTACCGGATTCACACCATTTTTTATGGTATACGGTGCAGAGGCAGTTCTGCCATGCTACATTATTCATGACTCACCTCGAGTGCACATGTATGAAGAAAGAGAGGCCGAGCTGGATCGGCAGGACAGCTTGGACGCATTGGAGGAAGAACGCGACGTCGCCAAAGCTCGTTCCGCATTCTATCGCCAGAGGCTCAAGATATCAAAGCAGTAGAAGTACGGGCCAAGACTTACAACGCTGGCGAACTCGTTCTATGCTCGCCGGACAAGAAAAAGGACAAGCTCAAGCCCAAATGAGAGGGCCCTTCATTATCGATCAAGTCCTCGACCGGCGGAGCGCACTGCGTTCACTTAAATGCGCCGGACAACCGACTCGAGCCGAACCCATGGAACGCAGCCCGCCTCAAGATTCTATGCCTAGCGCCGACTAAGAGTTCATCCCTTCCCCGCTCAAATTTTTACACTTCAGCTGTCTTTTTCTCTTTCTTTCTTAACCCTTTTACTAAAAAGCCCTTAAGGGCCTACTTGCGCATTGTTCGTGATACACTTGATGTGCCATCCGCACTCATTATACCGGGGGCTTTTTCGTAAGCTCAATTATAAGGGCTTTATGGCCAGCACATGTGTCAAGCTTCCACATGTACCTTTTACTCACCATTATATGCATCGATATGACTTAAGTTTTGGCCAAGCTGGGTTGTTCGGCCCTGTGCTTACCCCTACATTCCCGATTGTTCGCTAGGAGGTAAAGGAGCACCTCTGCGATTATTCTCGCTGGTCACCGGATGTGTACCTCAGACTGGGTGAAGCCGAAAGCTAGCGTTTTAAGGGAATATTCATCGGTGACTTGAAAGATGATTTTTTCCCTACTTATTTATCTGCCCCAGATGTTTTTACCTCTGCTGCAGTCCGGACATGCACTTTAGGGCATGCCTCCTGAGAAAGGAACCCTTAACGGAACTATTCTCCCGGAAGATGTTTCTTACTAACCATGTAATATAACATAACTAGTTGGGCACTTGTCCGATAAAGCACTAATGACCCCTACTTTGGTCTCCATGCATACCCGGTTGTTTCTTAACCGAGAAGGTATTCGGACACACTCCGGACTCTAGGGTCCCGAGGTTGAAGCGAAAAGGTCGGCAAAGACAAACGATCTACAATCCGCTAGAAGGCATTTCACATGTCATTTTAAAAATACATTGTCAAAACTATCGATTGTATTCCTCCTCAATCCCATCTAACAGCTGTCTAATTTACATCCCGTTGGGAAAACTTAGCGGCCGACTCTACTTGGTCAGATACTAAACTCACAGGGATATCCTTCCCATCAGGCCCCACAGGTCCGACCTCGGCCATGTGGTTGGGATCCGCCTTCTTGTACCGCGTCTTCACCATGGCCCAAGCCTCCCTGTCACCTTGGCGGCAGGCCGAAATCTTCCATAAATGGAAGCGCTGCCGCACTCCCTGAAGCTTCTCCACAAGCTCCCCAAGGCCCTCGGGTAGGGAGAGGGCTGGCCATAAGGCCTGGACGACGCCGCTCATTGCCTGCCGAACTCGTTCGAGCAGCTGCAACAGCTCGGGAAGTTGATCACCCATTGATACGGGCATCTTCTCTGCAGGGCGACCTGTGAGTATACCTACAAGACATATTTTGTCAATTGACTTCCTCGCCGAACTCTTCTTTTCAAAGGAGCCCGCTCAAGCACTTACTATAGATGTGAAAGTGCAACTAATCCCCGGGTGGTTTTGGTAATTAATAACAACATATATATCATTGAACTAATCATTTCTTGAGAATATTTCAGAAAGTTCAGTGATATGGGTATGGCAATGACCTGATGATGTGGACCCCTCAAAATGCTAAGGAAAACATTGGCAAAAGCTCAAGACTCCATTTTTGGTTTAGTGATCCAAGATCACATTGAGTCCATAGGAAAGCCAATACTATTAAAAGGGATGAGGTTATGATGATGATCCGTTGCTCTAAGTGCTTAGTGATTTATCTCTCAAACTATCAGCAATCTTTCATTCCAACATAAACTCATAAGTAATCTCGGTCTCACCGATTCCAAACCCACCACACCGAGATGAACCACCTCAGCCATATAGCCAAACCCTAAGAATTTCGGATTTTCCGATTCCAAACTCGGTCATACCGAAATTGGTGTTGCCAAGCTTCAGAATCTTCAGACTCAAATCGGTGTCACCGAGATGAGAAAGTCGGTCCCACCGAGATTGGCAAACCCTAGACTTTGGAAGAATCGGACTAACCGAGATTGTATTTTCGGTCCCACGAAAATCCCAACGCTCACAAGATTTGAACTTTCGGTCCCACCGAGTTGTCAACTTCGGTCCGACCGAGATTGGTCAAATGTGTGTAACGGTTGGATTTTGTGTGGAGGCTATAAATACCCTCCACCTCCTCTTCATTCGTGGAGAGAGCCATCGAAAGAACTACCACTCCTACCTTACATTTCTGAGAAGAAAACTACCTACCCTTGTGTTGAGATCAAGTTGCTCCACTCCCATCATATGAAACTTGATTTCTAGCCTTCCCAAGTTGCTTTCCACTCAATCCTTTCTTCTACCACAGCCAAATCAGTGAGGAGAGTTGAGTGTTGGGGAGATTATCATTTGAAGCACAAGAGCAAGGAGTTCATCATTACCAACCCCATCTATTACCTTTTGGAGGGTGGTGCCTCCTAGATTGGTTAGGTGTCTCTTGGGAGCCTCCGTCATGATGTGGAGTTGAACCAAGGAGTTTGTAAGGGCAAGGAGATCGCCTACTTCGTGAAGATCTACCCCGAGTAAGGCTAGTCCTCCGTGGGCGTAAGCCATGATGGCATAGACAAGGTTGCTTCTTCGTGGACCCTTCGTGGGTGGAGCCTCCGTGGACTCTCGCCGTTACCCTCCGTGGGTTGAAGTCTCCATCAACGTGGATTGACGATAGCACCACCTATCGGAACCACGAGAAAAAATCTCCGTGTTCCATATTGCGCTTGCTCTTCTCCACCTCTCATTTACTATCGTGCAATTTACTTTCCGCTGCCACAACTCTAGAATTGCATGTGTAGGGTGATACTTGACTTGGTTATCATTGTGAACTTGCTAAAACTTGCCCTAATCAAAAGGCTAAACTTTTAAGTTGTCAAGTAGTCTAATCACCCCCTCTAGACATACTTCCGATCCTACAAGTGGTATCGAGCTTTGGTCTCCATTGGATTGGTTTCCATTGCATTGACTCCATAAGCTTGGTTTCACAACCTAGGAGAGTATGGCGCCTAGTGAGGGTAATTTCCGAGAGGTCCTTACTTTGATGGTTCAAACTTTGCTAGTTGGAAGCATAAAATGAAAATGCATATTCTTGGACATAACCCCGCCGCATGGGGCATTATTTGTGTTGGCTTGCAAGGTGAGTTCTTCGAGGAAGGAAAAGTTCCGGATCGCGGGCTACTGCGGATGAGTTGCGGATGTTACGTAACAATGCTCAAGCTTGTGACATTCTCTTCAATGCTTTGTGTCCCGAGGAGTTCAACAAGATCAGCCGCCTTGAGAATGCAAAAGAGATTTGGGATACTTTGGTGAAATGCACGAAGGTACCGAGTCCGTGAAGGAATCAAAGCTAGATGTTCTTCAAGGTCACTTGACAAGTTCAAGATGAAGGAAGGTGAAGGAGTCGCTGAAATGTACTCTAGGCTTGCTCTCATCACCAATGAGATGGCAGGCTTAGGAAGTGAAGAAATGACCGACCGATTCATCATCAAGAAGATTCTCAGAGCTTTGGATGGAAAGTATGACACCGTGTGCACTTTGATCCAAATGATGCCAAACTACAAAGATCTCAAGCCTACCAAGTCATTGGAAGGATTGTTGCTCATGAGATGACACTTAAAGATAAGGAAGAGCTTCACAACAAGTCAAGTGGTGCTTACAAAGCTGCAGTTGAAGCTCCCACAACCTCAAGTGACAAGCTAGTTTCCAATGAAGAGATAAGCCTAATGGTGAAGAACTTCAACAAATTCTACAAGAGTAGAAGCAAGGAAAGAAGCTCAAAGTCTAGATCATATGATGAAAAGAGATCTTCTAGTCGTGATCGAAACTGCTATAATTGTGGAAGACCGGACACTACTCAAATGAGTGTTCGACTCCCCACAAGAGAAGAGAAGAATTCCAAGAAGAAGAAGCTCAAGAGAAGAGTCGCCGAAAAGAGAGAAGGAGTAGAGATGATCGTTATGAACGAAGATCCTCTCGGAGAAGCAAGGATTCGGAAAGGAAAGACAAGTCATCAAGGAGCTACACAAGAAGAAAACATCAAGCTCATGTTGGTGAATGGGTTTCCGCCCGACTCGACAATCACTCCAAAGAAGCTATCACTCCAACTCCGAATCTGATCAAGATGAAGGTGTTGCGGTCTTGCTCTCGTGTCCTCCAACTCCAACTCCTATGACATATTTGATTCACCAAATGAGGGAATTGGAAGATGCTTCATGGCAAAAGGCCCCAAGGTATCACACCCTGAGTTTATTGACTTTGATAGTGATGAGGATGACTTGCTTGGTGAAGATGAGCTTTACATGATAAATCTAGTGAGCTTAGTAATGATGAACATGCTAGTAGTCTTTATAGTCGAGAAGAGTCGAATGACAATGCTATGAAGGAGATTGAGCGCCTAACTAAAGAACTAAACACTCTTAAGTTAGCTCATGAAACAACTCAAGAAGATCATAGAGAGCTCCTAAGATCTCATGAGAAGCTACGCTCGAGAAGCTCAATCTAGAGCAAGAACATGAGTTTCTAAAAGCTATCAATGACGATCTTCAAAGAAGAGTTCTTCATATCTTGCCAAACGACTTCTCTTGTCTAATTTCTTGCCACCTATCAAAACTAAGCATGACAAGCATAAGAAAAATTCTTCATCTAGTAGTAACAATAATCATGCCAAATCAAATGTTGTTACTTCTAGTAATTCTCTTGATTCCACTAACAATGTTTCAAGCCAAGTTTCACTTGAGCAAGAAAATAGTCTATTGAAAGGGATTATAGAGAAAGGTGTCTACAAGAGCCTTGCCGGAAGCAAGAGCTTTGAGGAAATTGTTCGCAAGCAAGGAAGACACCGAAGAATCAAGGAATTGGTTTTGAGCGAAAGTTCAACGCCGAGGGTGTTGAATGGGAAGAAGGTCAATATCCCACTCCAAAGTTTGTTTCTCAAGAGGAGAAGTATGATCCTACTTATTCCAATGTGGAACAAACTCAAGATGACCTTCCACCACAAGACCACAAGCTAAAAGGCAAGGACAAGCTTCAAGAGGAGATTGATGCATTTATTGAAGCACCCAAGGCCATGGTCAAGTGGGTTCCCAAGGCAACTTCAAGTTCTACTTCGACAAGCTCAACTACTACACCAAGGATTCCCATCAAGATGATGTGGATCCCGAAGAAGAAGAACTAGAGAGTTCTTGAGGGTGACTCCGCCAATATACTTCACTCACATTCATTTTGGCAAGGACTTGTGCAATCAACTTCCACATCTTGCACTAGTTCATGGAGTCACAAACCCTCATGTTGGTAAGTCAAGGGACAAGGTAATCATTGCTTTCATGGACATCATCTATTGTGTACTTCAATCTATGTCCATGGATATTTTTGTTTGTTCCTTGTGGGACTAACCCATGTAGGTATTGAAAGTGCCCGAATCCAAAGGATTGCTCCCAACTCTTGGTGATCTTCATCAACATTGAGCATCCACATCTTCAACATCTACATGAAGTCTTCAACGACAACCCAAGGTTAGTTTGACCCTTTAAAAGGGGTTCTCACATCAAGGGGGAGCTTTGCTCTAAAGAAATGAGCTAAAGCATCTTCTAATGATGTGAACACATTAATGCTTTATGGAAAAGTGGTAACCCCACTTGTGCTTAAACGATGAGTATGACCTATGATCAAATGTTTCTCATTTGACTCCTAAGTCAATATACTCATATATAGATGACCTAGTCATCGCCAAATTGTGTGCTAGAAGCTAGTGTTTTGTTTGTGCATGTTTGACACATATTTCATTTGCTATCTTATTGTGTGAGCATGTTGGATGCATGATTTTATCCATTCGAGGACATCCATTTGTTGCTTTGGTCTTTTGGTTTTCCTTTTGACCAAATGGATGGACAAGAATGCCTAAGTTCCTCCCCTAGCTATCTATGCTTTCTTGTCTCAAACTCTATTCATGCTTACATCACAAACTTTGAACAAGACTTTTTGGACGCATCGAGTGAGGAGCACTGAGCCACCGATCGTCAAAAGCCTAACTTCCAAAACCTTCTAGTACTTTCGGTCAAACCGATATACTCAAATCGGATGCATCAAATCACTTGATTGATCTAGTTTTCACCTCGGTGAAACCGAAGTTACAAATTTCGGCGTGACGAAGTGTGTAATCGCACGCATTAACCATCTCGGTCCCACCGAAGTTTTCAAACTCGGTCCCACCGACAACGAAGGGTATATATACCCGAGGACAGCGCTGATTACTTCTTCAAACGCCCGCCTCAAACCCTTCGCTGCCGTCGCCGTGGTCTCCGGATCGTCTCCGCCATCACCTGTGCGCCCGCGCCGCGGGTCTCCATCGCCGTCAACGGACAATCTCATCGCGCCGTTGCCGCCATTGTGAAGCTCCACCAGATTGGGTGAGTTTCATCCCTCTCGTGCTCCAACCGCTGATTCTATGCACGATAGGTTTTGCCTAGTTTCTTGCCAAGATTGAAATCTTCCTATCCAGCAGATTAGATCATAGAACAAAATTCGAGTGAAAATTTTAGGTTAGGTTTCACGAACACATCTCGGTGTGACCGATTCTACATTCTCGGATCGACCGATTTGGCCTCGCCATTGACCGCACTTTTCGGTTAAACCGAAGTTGTGCAAATCGGTAAGACCGAAGTGAGGATTTAGTGAAACCCTAGTGCTCTCGGCTAGACCGAAACCCATTTCGGTCCAACCGAAAGTGGTGTGTACGGTTAGGTTTAGACACTTCGGATTCACCGAATTTTAGACTCGGTCAGACCGAAATGTATTCTGTGAAAACCTAAAACTAATGTTTGAACTCATTCTTTTTGCAAAATCCTCTGCAGTTTGTAATAACTCTTCTATTCTCGCCTATACCTACTCTATTCACAAAGTTGTCGGTCATGTCCGATGGAAGTGACAATGTAACAGGTCTGAATTACGATTGAGATTCCCGAGGCAAAGGACAAGTCCCAAGCAAGCAGTTTTTCAGATGATGGAGAGAGAAGCACTCCAAGTGGATCGCTGCAGCTGCCACAGGCCAGGAAGAAGAGGAATTTCGATGAGGAAGACTCGACTTTGTTGCAGATGAGGAGATAACTTCTAAGCCAAAAGGCAAGTGGTTGCCAAGGGCTATCAAGGGCAACAACAAAGAAAGGCACCAGCAAGGTGAAGAAATCCACAGCTGCAAAGAGGCTCAGCATGGAAGAAGAAACCTCCAGCAAGATCAAGAAAACTTCCAAGAGGAAGAGGCTAGTTCATGAAGAAGCTGATGATGATGATTCAGATGAGGAAGCACCCCAGCCTCCTCAGAAGCAGAAGTTGATGGGAGATGCCATCAGGGCAGGAGCACCCACAAAAGCTAAGCCATCAGCTCAAGCAAAGGCAGCCCAAGCCAAACCTGCTGCCAAGCCAAAGAAAACTGTGAGGAACATACCTGCTTCAGAGAAGAAGAAGGACAATGTGCCACCTGCAGAATCAGATGATGAGGCTCATGTTTTGCTAAAGCTCAGACAGAAACTGCCAGTTCATAATGATGCTCATCCTCGAGCTGAAAATATGAAGGAAAGGAAGGACAAAGGTCTCAGGCTATGGAGGCAAGTTGATCCATATGCCACCAGGAGAAGGACAGCTGTTGACTCTAGATTCCACACCGAGAGAGCAACAAGACTTTTATGAGGCAAGGCTCATGGATAAGAAGCCAATTGTTGCCGACACCGATATGTAGACCGGGATTACATTGTGATGAAGAGCACAGAGACTATTTCCCACATGTGCATGAAAGCTTCACTGCTTGTGGGATTGCAGAGTTTGTTGGTCAGAAATTGACTGCTTGGAATGATGAGATGATCATGCAGTTCTATGCCACCGCACACTTCTATCCAGATGGCGAATTGTATGGATGATGAGATGACGTAGATTCCATTCAACTGTTGAAGAATGGAGAGCGTTGCTGAATGCACCAAAGATCAAAGGATGATGATGTTGATGTCTATGGCATTCCAAAGAAGAATCACGAGTCTATGAAGAACATGTACAATGAGGTACCTGAGAAGGATGTTGAGATATGGAAGCTCGGATCAGTTTATTATCTTCAGGCAGGTCTCCCAACCACCAACACCATTCTGAGGCATACTTTGATGCCCAAGTCAGGAGACCACCGCATGATAAGAGGGTATTCTATCAACATGCTGCACATTCTAGATCAGAAGACACCTTTTAAGGTGATGGACCTGATAGTAGAGACTATCAAGAGGACAGCAGCAGACCAGAAGAGGTCGTGTGGGTTTGCTCCGCATATTCAGATGCTCATTAATGCCAAGTTTGGCACGGACACCTACCTGTTGGATAGACCCCACTTGCCACTGCAGCCTGAACATGAAGATAATGAAGTTGTGATGACTGAGGATGCTCCCACATCCGTCAAGGACATGCTAAGTCTGAAGCTGCCAAACAAGCTAAAGCCGAGAAGGAAGAAGCAAAGAAAGCCCAAGAGCGTTGGAGAACAACTTCTTGAAGCCACTCAGAGAATTGAGCTACGCCTGCCAAGATAGTGCAGCCTCGGGAGAGCCTAGAGAGGATCGTTGAAGATAAGTTCCATGCTCTGGATGTCAAGTCGATCAAGTGTGTCACCGTCAACAAGCTTGAGGCGACATTGAGGAAGCTAAGAAGGAGAAGGCAGAACTCATGAGGGAGATGGAAGATGATCTAGTCCAGATGACTATGAGCAGCCTGCTGCAAGGCCCACAAAGCCCAGATCATTTGCTATTCCAAAGGATGCAGACCCTGTGGCTACTACATCAAGACCTCCTACAGCTCCGTCGGCCCAAAGACCAGCCCAAGATCCACTCCTCTAGCTCCACAGACTTCAGCAGAAGCTTTTGCAGATGCAGCTATCTCCACTCCATCGACGCAGACAGGAGCCGCCAGCAGAGTCTCGAGTGACGATTAGCTCTATACCTTTCGAACTTTTTGGTAACTTGTTGCCAAAGGGGAGAAATTGTATAGATCATAGGGCTTCGAGAGAGAGAGTGCTCGCTTTTTGCTCTTTCGCTTGCGGTTTTCCTTGAGATACTTTTGAGTTCTTTGAGACATTTCGTGTGTTTGATACTACGCTTGTTTCTATCTTGATGAGTGCTTGATCATACTGTGCTTAATGTGTGCTTATTGCTTATCATATTCCATTCATATCTTGTATGATCACTTACTCATGTCTTGGTGATTGGGTGCATGTTATTCATTCTTATCTTTGTGTGCGCTCCACCAAGATGTATGTGACATGGAAGAGTGACCCATGATCCTAATCGATTGTGCATTTGCATTCAAACGCAAATCTTAAATAATGCACAAATTTAGGGGGAGCTCTTGCTTATCACATACTTCTCAAAGCTTATTTATGTTATTCATTGATTATATCATTTGTCGAAGCTTTGATCTATATGTTGTCATCAATTACCAAAAGGGGAGATTGAAAGTGCAACTAATCCCGGGTGGTTTTGGTAATTAATAACAACATATATATCATTGAACTAATCATTTCTTGAGAATATTTCAGAAAGTTCAGTGATATGGGTATGGCAATGACCGATGATGTGGACCCCTCAAAATGCTAAGGAAAACATTGGCAAAAGCTCAAGACTCCATTTTTGGTTTAGTGATCCAAGATCACATTGAGTCCATAGGAAAGCCAATACTATTAAAGGGGATGAGGTTATGATGATGATCTGGTTGCTCTAAGTGCTTAGTGATTTATCTCTCAAACTATCAGCAATCTTTCATTCCAACATAAACTCATAAGTAATCTCGGTCTCACCGATTCCAAACCCACCACACCGAGATGAACCACCTCAGCCATATAGCCAAACCCTAAGAATTTCGGATTTTCCGATTCCAAACTCGGTCATACCGAAATTGGTGTTGCCAAGCTTCAGAACCTTCAGACTCAAATCGGTGTCACCGAGATGAGAAAGTCGGTCCCACCGAGATTGGCAAACCCTAGACTTTGGAAGAATCGGACTAACCGAGATTGTATTTTCGGTCCCATCGAAAATCCCAACGCTCACAAGATTTGAACTTTCGGTCCCACCGAGTTGTCAACTTCGGTCCGACCGAGATTGGTCAAATGTGTGTACGGTTGGATTTTGTGTGGAGGCTATAAATACCCTCCACCTCCTCTTCATTCGTGGAGAGAGCCATCGAAAGAACTACCACTCCTACCTTACATTTCGAGAAGAAAACTACCTACCCTTGTGTTGAGATCAAGTTGCTCCACTCCCATCATATGAAACTTGATTTCTAGCCTTCCCAAGTTGCTTTCCACTCAATCCTTTCTTCTACCACAGCCAAATCAGTGAGGAGAGTTGAGTGTTGGGGAGATTATCATTTGAAGCACAAGAGCAAGGAGTTCATCATTACCAACCCCATCTATTACCTTTTGGAGGGTGGTGCCTCCTAGATTGGTTAGGTGTCGCTTGGGAGCCTCCGTCATGATGTGGAGTTGAACCAAGGAGTTTGTAAGGGCAAGGAGATCGCCTACTTGTGAAGATCTACCCGAGTAAGGCTAGTCCTCCGTGGGCGAAGCCATGATGGCATAGACAAGGTTGCTTCTTCGTGGACCCTTCGTGGGTGGAGCCTCCGTGGACTCTCGCAGCCGTTACCCTCCGTGGGTTGAAGTCTCCATCAACGTGGATTGACGATAGCACCACCTATCGGAACCACGAGAAAAAATCTCCGTGTCTCCATATTGCGTTTGCTCTTCTCCACCTCTCATTTACTATACGTGCAATTTACTTTCCGCTGCCACAACTCTAGAATTGCATGTGTAGGGTGATACTTGACTTGGTTATCATTGTGAACTTGCTAAAAACTTGCCCTAATCAAAAGGCGAAACTTTTAAGTTGTCAAGTAGTCTAATCACCCCCCCTCTAGACATACTTCCGATCCTACAAGATGCCACGACGAAGCCGTTGATTCTCCTTAACGGAGCCGGACAGCTCGGCCCGAACGCCTTTCAGCTCTTCTCCAAGCTGGGCGTGGGCATCTTGGAGCTTGTTCCTTTCTTGCTGCACTCTATTCAGCCCCTCTCGCCGGCCTTCAGCTGGCATAGTAGTTCCCGCCTATCCGGATCTTGTCCGGCGGCACCTGCAATGTCATTTTTAGACTTACGCGCATGCCGCACAGCGCTTATATTCTTCAAATAATGTGTTACCAGGAGGGGTCTCTGTGTTTCCTCCTACGGCAGCGAGTGTGGCCTCAAGTTGGGCCTTGCACTCTTGCAGCTCCTGAGACAGTCGGGTATTCTTCTCGGTAAGATCCTGTGTTTCAAATGATCCTCAAATCAGTTAATATAACTACTTTAAGTCTTGGGGGCTACTGGCATATATAGCTATTAAATTCTCTTAACCGTATGTCTTTTACATATTGCTCCGTGGCTCTGGTAAAACCATCTTGAGCAGCACGGAGGTGCGCTGCCCCCTGCTAAAGACATTCAACGCCTTAGGGAGAAGCACGTCACGAACCATTGTCGGTGGCGCCTATGGTTCATGGCGCTCTCCACCTCAGACTTGGTGGCGGACAGTCTGTCGGCATCTTCCGTTGGAGGAGTGTCCGGCTCGCGCCTTGCACTCGCCTCCCCTCCGCACTGTGTTTGGAGCTCGGCTGGTAGAGGTTGGATTGGCAACCTCCACGCCCGCAGTTCGGCGGGCACTTTTTCTCCTACAAAGGTCATGAGCACTCAAACGCTTCCTAGGAACGTTGCTCCAAGTAATGAATTGTGAGCTATACCTTTGCGGCGACGTTTCAGTCCGCGCCACGCTCCTCTTCCGCCTACTGGTCCGGACTGGCCTTTGTTGGTCAGCCGCCGCAGCTTGGCTTCCCGCCTCAAGGCGCCTCCTGACAGCGCCATCAGATACGGTGGTCGAAATAAACAAGGAAGGAATAACGTGTCGACTTCGTCACAATCACCAGGAAGCCGGATATAGTCCGGGATAGTCAGCCGTAATGGCAACTAAAGCATTATCCGTGCTGAGCTGGTGGAACACCCCGTCGATTAGCTCTACCTTTATGTCCGGATCCTCTTCGGAGGCCGGATCCCGGGATCTCTCCGGATCCTCGGGTTGCGGAGCTGGACTTATCATGTCCTCCATAACCGACGCAGCCTCGCGCCAAGACATAATATGAGAAGCTTAAACTTTGAAAACATGGGTCGGGCCCTCAAAGTGTTCGCTTACCCAACGCCGAGGGTTATTCATGGAGAACCCGTTCAGCGGGTTCGTCTGGAGAAAGTCCTCCTTCTCCCGCTTGTACAGGCCGGACAGGATCGCCACCGATCCTCGGCGAATCCGTCCTTTTGCGCCATGACGGGTGGCGCCGTCTTCCCGCTGAAATCCCACATGGGTGGCCTCAGATTGCAAAGTGGCTGCACCTTCACGTAATGCATGTTGCCATGACTCGATCATGGTCAACCCGTAATGGGCCATTAATCTTATTCAGCCCATCGATAATGGACGCTCTTGTCTTCCTCCGCTTGGGGCTCATGGGCGCCAACTAAGGCGTTCTTCAGAGGAGCAAGATCAACTCCGGAGGCCAATCCGACAGGTCCGCAGCGGAGCGTCTTCTATATAAACCATTCAAGGCCGGTCTTGGACGCCTTCTTAGGGTTCCGGATGGATATCCGTCCCGCAATGCGCCATATTTCGCGCCGCCCACTTGATATATGGACCCTCGTGAGAACGGGTACGAGGCGTAACAACCTCTCCCACAAAGGCAAAATGGGGCTCGATGCCTAGAAATAGCTCGCAGAAGAGCTACGTAACTCCGCGATATGCGGATAGAGGCGGGCGCGAAGGTGATGGAGCTGGAGTCCGTAGAACTCAGAGCCCGCGGAGGAACGGATGTATAGGAAATCCGAGTCCCCTTATCGATAGGGGATGAAGCATACCCGCCCCTTTGTTGGGACTTGGGGTAGCCTCCGCTTGCTTCCCACCTTGGTAGGTGGCCAACCCGACTCGAACCGGGACCATGTAGGCGGAGGAGATATCCTTTCTTGAAGCGCCACCAGCTCGCAGCGGGACGGAACATCTCCTCCAATCTCCGGCAGAGGGCTGGGAGCGCAAGAAGAGGAGCCGCACGACGGTCCATGATGGAATGGATTTTTGGTCGACGCGACCGATGAGTACTCGGAAGGAAGATGGCGTGATTTGGATCTCGATTCTTGCCTCTTATAGGCGATCATTTGTGCAGCTAGGGGTAAAACATTAAAGATACCTCGGCTTTTCGCATTCATGCGACGCGTGGAAGAAAGCCATTATTGGGCGTGGAAGCCAAGAAGCGCAACATTGATAAGGAAGCCGACAATTGCTCGCGGTACATGGAACTTAAAGGAGAACCCGCTTGCAACGCCAAGACTATATGCGCATCGGATTTATCGTCATTGAAGCCTGGTTCGGGGCTACCGAGGAGTTTGGACTAGGGGTGTCCGGACAGCCGGACTATCATCGTCGCGGACTCCAAGACTACGAAGATACAAGATCAAGACTCCGTCCGTGTCCGGATAGGACTTTCCTTGGCGTGGAAGGCAAGCTTGGCGATACGGATATGTAGATCTCCTACCATTGTAACCGACTCAGGTAACCCTAGCCCTCTCCGATGTCTATATAAACCGGAGGGCTTTAGTCCGTAGGACATAACCTCCATTACAACAATCATACCATAGGCTAGCTTCTAGGGTTTAGCCTCCTTGATCTTGTGGTAGATCCACTCTTGTAATACACATCATCAATATTAATCAAGCAGGACGTAGGGTTTTACCTCCATCAAGAGGGCCCGAAGCTGGGTAAAACATCGTGGCCCTTGTCTCCTATTACCATCCGCCTAGACGCACAGTTCGGGACCCCCTACCCGAGATCCGCCGGTTTTGACACCGACAGTCACCGAACCGACAGCGGGTTCGGGAGACATGCAGACATGACCGAGACGACTCTCCGGTCAATAACCAACAGCGGGATCTGGATACCCATGTTGGCTCCCACATGTTCCACGATGATTTCATCGGTTGAACCACGATGTCGAAGATTCGATCAAACCCCATATACATTCCCTTTGTCAATCGGTACGTTACTTGCCCGAGACTCGATCGTTGGTATCCCAATACCTTGTTCAGTCTCGTTACTGGCAAGTCACTTTACTCGTACCGTAATGCATGATCCCGTGACCAACCACTTGGTCACTTTGAGCTCATTATGATGATGCATTACCGAGTGGGCCCAGAGATACCTCTCCGTCATACGGAGTGACAAATCCCAGTCTCGATCCGTGTCAACCCAACAGACACTTTCAGAGATACCTGTAGTGCACCTTTATAGTCACCCAGTTATGTTGTGACGTTTGATACACCCAAAGCACTCCTACGGTATCCGGGAGTTACACGATCTCATGGTCTAAGGAAGAGATACTTGACATTGGAAAAGCTCTAGCAAATGAACTACACGATCTTGTGCTATGCTTAGGATTGGGTCTTGTCCATCACATCATTCTCCTAATGATGTGATCCCGCTATCAACGACATCCAATGTCCATAGCCAGGAAACCATGACTATCTGTTGATCAACGAGCTAGTCAACTAGAGGCTCACCAGGGACATATTGTGGTCTATGTATTCACACGTGTATTACGATTTCCGGATAATACAGTTATAGCATGAATAAAAGACAATTATCATGAACAAGGAAATATAATAATAATACTTTTATTATTGCCTCTAGGGCATATTTCCAACAGTCTCCCACTTGCACTAGAGTCAATAATCTAGTTACATTGTGATGAATCGAACACCCATAGAGTTCTGGTGTTGATCATGTTTTGCTCGCGAGAGAGGTTTAGTCAACGGATCTGCGACATTCAGATCCGTATGTACTTTGCAAATTTCTATGTCTCCATCTTGAACATTTTCACGGATGGAGTTGAAGCGACGCTTGATGTGCCTGGTCTTCTTATGAAACCTGGGCTCCTTGGCAAGGGCAATAGCTCCAGTGTTGTCACAGAAGAGTTTGATTGGCCCCGACGCATTGAGTATGACTCCTAGGTCAGTGATGAACTCCTTCACCCAAATTGCTTCATGCGCTGCCTCTGAGGCTGCCATGTACTCCGCTTCACATGTAGATCCCGCCACGACACTCTGCTTGCAGCTACACCAGCCATCGCTTCCACCATTCAACATATACACGATCCGGTTTGTGACTTAGAGTCATCCAGATCCGTGTCGAAGCTAGCGTTGACATAACCCTTTACGACGAGCTCTTCGTCACCTCCATAAACGAGAAACATGTCCTTTGTCCTTTCAGTACTTCAGATATTCTTGACCGATGTCCAAAGTGTTCCTTGCCGGGATTACTTTGGTACCTTCCTACCAAACTTACGGCAAGGTTTACATCAGTCCGTACACAACATGGCATACATAATAGATCCTATGGCTGAAGCATAGGGATGACACTCATCTCTTCTTTATCTTTTGTCGTGGTCGGGATTGAGCAGAGCTCAATCTCACACCTTGCAACACGTGCAAGAACCCTTTCTTGACTGATCCATTTTGAACTTCTTCAAAATCTTATCAAGGTATGTGCTTTGTGAAAGACCTATGAGGCGCCTCGATCTATCTCTATAGATGTTGATGCCTAATATATAAGCAGCTTCTCCAAGGTCCTTCATTGAAAAACACTTATTCAAGTAGGCCTTAATGTTGTCCAGAAGTTCTATATCATTTCCCATCAAGAGTATGTCATCTACATATAATATGAGAAATGCCACTGAGCTCCCACTCACTTTCTAGTAAACGCAGCTTCTCCATAAGTCCAAGATAAACCCAAACGCTTTGATCATCTCATCAAAGCAAATGTTCCAACTCCGACATGCTTGCACCAGCCCATAAATGGATCGCTGGAGCTTGCATACTTTGTTAGCGTTCTTAGGATCGACAAAACCTTCCGCTGCATCATATACAGCTCTTCCTTAAGATGTCCGTTAAGGAATGCCGTTTTGACGTCCATCCGCCATATCTCATAATCATAGTATGCGGCAATTGCTAACATGATTCGGACGGACTTCAGCTTCGCCACTGAGGAGAGAATGTCTCGTCAGTAGTCAATCCCTTGAACTTGTCGATAACCCTTAGCGACAAGTCGAGCTTTATAGATGGTAACATTTCCATCCGCGTCCGCCTTCTTCTTAAAAATCCATTTGTTTTCTATCGTCGCCGATCATCGGGCAAGTCTGTCAAAGTCCATACTTTGTTTTCATACATGGATTCTATCTCGGATTTCATGGCTTCAAGCCATTTGTTGGAATTTGGGCCCGCCATTGCTTCTTCATAGTTCAAGGTTCACCGTTGTTCAACAACATGATTTCCAAGACAGGTTGCCGCACCACTCTGTGCTAAACGTGTCCTTGTGGACCCACGGTTCAAGAGCAACTTGATCCAAGTACCTTGATCATCATCATTATTTTCCTCTTCAGTTGGTGTAGGCATCACAGAACATTTTCCGAGCTGCACCACTTTCCCGCTCGAGAGGTAGTACTTCATCGAAGTTCTACTTTCCTCCCACTTACTTCTTTGGAGAGAAACTCTTTTTCCAGAAAGCATCCGTTCTTGGCAACAAAGATCTTGCCCTCGGATCTTAAGTAGAAGGTATACCCAACGGTTTCCTTAGGGTATCCTATGAAGATGCATTTTTTCGACTTAGGTTCGAGCTTTTCAGGTTGAAGTTTCTTGACATAAGCATCGCATCCCCAAACTTTTAGAAACGACAGCTTAGGTTTCTTCCCAAACCATAATTCATACGGTGTCGTCTCAACGGATTTAGATGGTGCCCTATTTAAAGTGAACGTAGCTGTCTCTAGAGCGTATCCCCAAAATGACAGCGGTAGATCGGTAAGAGACATCATAGACCGCACCATATCAAATAGAGTGCGATTACGACGTTCGGACACACTGTTACACTGAGGTGTTCCAGGCGGCGTTAGTTGTGAAACGATTCCACATTTCCTTAAGTGTGTACCAAATTCGTGACTTAAATATTCTCCTCCATGATCTGATCGTAGGAACTTTATCTTTCGGTCACGTTGATTCTCTACCTCATTCTGAAATTCCTTGAACTTTTCAAAGGTCTCAGACTTGTGTTTCATCAAGTAGACCATACCCATATCTACTCAAGTCATCAGTGAGAGTGAGAACATAACGATATCCTCCGCGAGCCTCAACACTCATTGGACCGCACACATCGGTATGTATGATTTCCAACAAGTTGGTTGCTCGCTCCATTGTTCCGGAGAACGGAGTCTTGGTCATTTTTCCCATGAGGCATGGTTCGCATGTGTCAAATGATTCATAATCGAGAGACTCTAAAAGTCCATCAGCATGGAGCTTCTTCATGCGCTTGACACCAATGTGACCAAGGCGGCAGTGCCACAAGTACGTGGGACTATCGTTATCAACTTTACATCTTTTGGTATTCACACTATGAATATGTGTAATATTACGCTCGAGATTCATTAAGAATAAATCATTGACCATAGGGGCATGACCATAAAACATATCTCATATAAATAGAACAACCATTATTCTCGGATTTAAATGAGTAGCCATCTCGTATCAAACGAGATCCAGATACAATGTTCATGCTCAAACTTGGCACCAAATAACAATTATTAAGGTTTATAACTAATCCCGTAGGTAAATGTAGAGGTAGCGTGTCGACGGCGATCACATCGACCTTGGAACCATTCCCGACGCCAAGATCGTCACCTCATCCTTCGCCAGATCTCCGCTTATTCCGCAACTCCTGCTTGTGAGTTACAAATATGAGCAACGGCACCGTATCAAATAACCAGGAGTTACTACGAGTAATCGGTAAGGTACACATCAATTACATGTATATCAAATACACCTTTGGTGTTGCCGCCTTCTTATCCGCTAAGTATTTGGGGCGATTCGCTTCCAAAGGACCCTTCCCTTGCAATAAAAGCACTTAGTCTCGTGCTTGGGTCCTTTCTTTGACTTCTTCCCGGTAACTGGCTTACCGGGCGTGGCAACATCCTTGTCGTCCTTCTTGAAGTTCTTCTTGCCCTTGCCCTTCTTGAACTTAGTGGTCTTATTGACCATCAACACTTGATGTTCTTTCTTGATCTCAACCTCTCACGACTTCAGATTGAAAATACTTCAGAATGCTCTTCACCATCCCCGCATATTGTAGTTCATCACAAAGCTCTTGTAGCTTGGTGGGAGCGATCAAGGATTCTGTCAATGACCGCCTCATCGGGGAGGTTAATGTCCACTGGTCAGCGGTTGTGCAACCTGCACATTTTGAGTATGTGCTCACCGATAGAACTGTTTTCCTCCATCTTACAACTATAGAACTTGTTGGAGACTTCATATCTCTCGACCCGGGCATGAGCTTGAAAAACTAGTTTTAGCTCCTCGAACATCTCATATGCTCCGTGATGCTCAAAACGCTTTTGGAGCCCCGGTTCTAAGCTGTAAAGCATGCCTCATCGAACGAGGGAGTAATCATCAAGACGAGACCGCCAAGCGCTCATAACGCCTTGGTTCTCTCGACGGAGCGCCACCTAGCGGTCCTTCTAGGACATATTGTTTCTGGCAGCTATGAGGATGATCCTCGTGTTCGGGACCCATCCATATAGTTGCTGCCATCATCTTTCATCTTGGTTTTCTAGGAACGCGCTGAAGTTCATGTTGACATGAGCGTTGGCCATTTGATCTACAAGAAATATTTGCAAAGGTTTTAGACTAAGTTCATGATAATTAAGTTCATCTAATCAAATTATTATAATGAACTCGCCACTCGATTAGACATCCTCTAGTCATCTAAGTGTTACACGATCCGAGTCGACTAGGCCGTGGTCCGATCATCACGTGAGACGGACTAGTCATCGTCGGTGAACATCTTCATGTTGATCGTATCTTCCATACGACTCGTGTTCGACCTTTCGGTCTCGTGTTCGGAGGCCATGTCTGTACATGCTAGGCTCGTCAAGTTAACCCTAAGTGTTTCGCATGTGTAAAACTGTCTTACACCCGCTGTATGTGAACGTAAGGATCTATCACACCCGATCATCACGTGGTGCTTCAAACGCATTTAACTTTAGCAACGGTGCACGCTTAGGGAGAACACTTATTGAAATTGTTGTAAGGGATCATCTTATTTACTACCGTCGTTCTAAGTAAACAAGATGCATAAACATAATAAATATCACATGCAATTATATAGTAGTGACATGATATGGCCAATATCATATAGCTCCATTGATCTCCATCTTCGGGGCTCCATGATCATCTTGTCACCGGCATGACACCATGATCTCCATCATCGTGTCTTCATGAAGTTGTCACGCCAACGACTACTTCTACTTCTATGGCTAACGCGTTTAGCAATAAAGTAAAGTAATTTACATGGCGTTCTTCAATGACACGCAGGTCATACAAAAATAAAGAAAACTCCTACGGCTCCTGCCGGTTGTCATACTCATCAACATGCAAGTCGTGATTCCTATTACAAGAACATGATCTCATACATCACAATATATCATTCATCATTCATCACAACTTATGGCCATATCACATCACATGACAATTGCTGCAAAAACAAGTTAGACGTCCTCTAATTGTTGTTGCATCTTTTACGTGGCTGTAATTGGGTTCTAGCAAGAACGTTTTCTTACCTACTAATAACCACAACGTGATTTTGTCAACTTCTATTTACCCTTCATAAGGACCCTTTTCATCGAATCCGCCCAACTAAAGTGGAGAGACAGACACCGCCAGCCACCTTATGCAACTAGTGCATGTCTGTCGGTGGAACCGGTCTCACGTAAGCGTACGTGTAAGGTTGGTCCGGGCCGCTTCATCCCACAATACCGCTGAAGCAAGAAAAGACTAGTAGTGGCAAGCAAGTTGACAAGATCCACGCCCACAACAAAATTGTGTTCTACTCGTGCAATAGAGAACTACACATAGACCTAGCTCATGATGCCACTGTTGGGGAACGTTGCAGAAAATTAAAATTTTTCCTACGGTTTCACCAAGATCCATCTATGAGTTCATCTACGCAACAAGTCAAGGGAGTGAGTTTTCATCTACATACCACTTGTAGATCGCGTGCGGAAGCATTCAAGGGGATGGTGATGATGGAGTCGTACTCGCCGTGATTCAGATCACCGATGACCAAGTGCTGAACGGACAGCACCTCCACGTTCAACACACGTACGGGACGGACCACGTCTCCTCCGTCTTGATCCAGCAAGGAGGAAGGAGGGGTTGAGGAAGATAGCTCCAACGGAAGCACGACGGCGTGGTGGTGTTGGTGCAGCAGTACTCCGACAGGGCTTCGCCAAGCACGTAACGGAGGAGGAGAGGTGTTGGGGAGGGGAGGGGCTGCGCCTTGGGTTGTGTACAGCAGCCCTCCCTCACCCCTCTATTTATAAGGGAAGGGCAGGGGCCGACCCTCTAGATGGGATCTAGAGGGGGGCGGTGAGGAGGGGGACTTGCCCCCAAGCAAGGGGGCGCCTTAGGGTTCCCCCAACCCTAGGCGCATGGGCCCAAGGTGGGGCGCGCCCAGCCTCCAGGCTGGTTCCCTGCCCCATGCGCCCATGTGGCCCTCCGAGAGGGTGGCCCTCCGGTGACCCTCGAACCTCTCCAAGGGCCCCTGCACAATACCGATATGCCCCCCGAAACTTTCCGGTGTCCGCATGATAACTTCCCATATATAAAACTTCACCTCCGGACCATTCCGGAGCTCCTCGTGACGTTCGGGATCTCATCCGGGACTCCGAACAACATTTGGTAATCACATAC
Source organism: Aegilops speltoides (assembly GCA_021437245.1). Classification (NCBI taxonomy): domain Eukaryota; kingdom Viridiplantae; phylum Streptophyta; class Magnoliopsida; order Poales; family Poaceae; genus Aegilops; species Aegilops speltoides. The sequence goes on from CM038146.1 coordinate 179,734,686, forward strand.
AAGTCTTCCTAATAACCCTAACGTCACCGAACCTTAAGTGTGTAGACCCTACGGGTTCGGGAGACATGCAGACATGACCGAGACGACTCTCCGGTCAATAACCAACAGCGGGATCTGGATACCAATGTTGGCTCCCACATGTTCCACGATGATTTCATCGGTTGAACCACGATGTCGAGGATTCGATCAAACCCCATATACAATTCCCTTTGTCAATCGGTACGTTACTTGCCCGAGACTCGATCGTCGGTATCCCACTACCTCGTTCAGTCTCGTTACCGGCAAGTCACTTTACTCGTACCGTAATGCATGATCCCGTGACCAACCACTTGGTCACTTTGAGCTCATTATGATGATGCATTACCGAGTGGGCCCAGAGATACCTCTCCGTCATACGGAGTGACAAATCCTAGTCTTGATCCGTGTCAACCCAACAGACACTTTCGGAGATACCTGTAGTGCACCTTTATAGTCACCCAGTTATGTTGTGACGTTTGATACACCCAAAGCACTCCTATGGTATCCGGGAGTTACACGATCTCATGGTCTAAGGAAGAGATACTTGACACTGGAAAAGCTCTAGCAAACGAACTACACGATCTTGTGCTATGCTTAGGATTGGGTCTTGTCCATCACATCATTCTCCTAATGATGTGATCCCGTTATCAACGACATCCAATGTCCATACCCAGGAAACCATGACTATCTGTTGATCAACGAGCTAGTCAACTAGAGGCTCACTAGGGACATATTGTGGTCTATGTATTCACACGTGTATTACGATTTCCAGATAATACAGTTATAGCATGAATAAAATACAATTATCATGAACAAGGAAATATAATAATAATACTTTTATTATTGCCTCTAGGGCATATTTCCAACACGGACATGGCTGGAGAAGGTCGAGGTGAGATGTGCGGACTTGGGCGCTGGAGCTCGAGTGCGCGGAGATGGATAAGCAAAGGAGGAAGAAGGCGTAGGTAAAAGAGGTGGATCCTTATCCCCTTATATATGGGCGGACAAAACTATACGTCCCCACCGGCCTGGTAAAACTCGCTTATCTCCCAAGCGCCACAATCAATGGCGTGGTTGGGTTACCCACGTCCGTATTGATGGGAATCCCGGAATAAGGGGAACACGATCTCTGCTTCGACAAGACGTGCCAAGGAAACCGCTTCGCTAAACGTGTTGAGGTGGTATAATAAAAACGAGTAAAGGCTTGGTAGTGGTGTGACATCACGCCACAAAATACATCAGCAGATTGAACTTGTGTGAATATTATTCTCTCTACGGTGGTACGTGGAATTTATTTTGCAGATCCGGACACTATCCTGGTGTTCACCATCTTCTATGAATTATTCGGAGGAGGAATCCGCCTTGCAATGCCGAAGACAATATGCGCGCCAGACTCGTCGTCATTGAAGCCTGGTTCAGGGGCTACTGAGGGAGTCCTGGATCAGGGGGTGTCCGGATAGTCAAACTATCATCAACGACCGGACTCCAAGACTATGAAGATACAAGATTGAAGACATCATCCCGTGTTCGGATGGGACTTTCCTTGGCATGGAAGGCAAGCTTGGCAATACGGATATGTGGATCTCCTACCATTGTAACCGACTCTGTGTAACCCTAGCCCTCTCCGGTGTCTATATAAACCGGAGGGTTTTAGTCCATAGGACGAACAACAATCTTACCATAGGCTAGCTTCTAGGGTTTAGCCTCCTTAATCTCGTGGTAGATCTACTCTTGTACTACCCATATCATCAATATAAATCAAGCAGAAGTAGGGTTTTACCTCCATCGAGAGGGCCCGAACCTGGGTAAAAACATCGTGTCCCTTGTCTCCTGTTACCATCCGCCTAGACGCACAGTTCGGGACCCCCTACCCGAGATCCGCCGGTTTTGACACCGACACCCATCATTGGAATATACAAGCCAAGTTCTATAATGAAAAAAAATTCCCACTTAGTATATGAAAGTGACAACATAGGAGACTCTCTATCATGAAGATCATGGTGCTACTTTGAAGCACAAGTGTGGAAAAAGAGATAGTAGCATTGTCCCTTCTCTCTTTTTCTCTCATTTTATTTTCTTTTCTCTTTTTTTTCTCTTTTTTTTCTTTTGGCCTTTCTTTTTTCTTTTCTTTTTTAAAAGTCCGAAGTCTCATCCCGACTTGTGGGGGAATCATAGTCTTGATCATCCTTGGCTCACTGAGACAATGCTCTAATAATGAAGATCATCACACTTTTATTGATTTACAACTCAAGAATTACAACTCAAAGCTAGAACAAGATATCACTCTATATGAATGCCTCCGGTGATGTACCGGGATATGCAATGAATCAAGAGCGACATGTATGAAAATTATGAAGGTGGTCTTGCCACAAATACGATGTCAACTACATGATCATGCAAAGAGCAATATGACAATGATGGAACGTGTCATAGTAAATGGAACGGTGGAAAGTTGCATGGCAATATATCTCGGAATGGCTATGGAAATGCCATAATAGGTAGGTATGGTGTCTGTTTTGAGGAGGGTAAATAATGGGTGCATGATACCTGCGAAAGTTGCGCGGTATAATAGAGGCTAGCAAAGTGGAAGGATGAGTGTGCGTATATCCATGGACTCACATTAGTCATAAAGAACTCATATACTTATTGCAAAAGTTTACTTGCCCTAGAAGCAAAGTACTACTACGCATGCTCCTAGGGGAAGGGTTGGTAGGAGTTAACCAACGCGCGATCCCGACCTCCACTCATAAAGAAGGCAATTAAAAGAGCACTTCATGCAACAAATTTGTCACACAACTTTTACCATACGTGCATGCTACGGGACTTGCCAACTTCAACACAAGTATTTCTCAATTTCATAATTACCCACTAGCATGACCCTAACATTACTACCTCTATATCTCAAAACAATTATCAAGCATCAAATTGATCATAGCATCCAATTCACTTCCTATGATAGTTTTTATTATACCCAACTTGGATGCTCATCATTCTAGGACCAATTTTATAACCATAGAAAATACCATGCCATTCTAAAATACTCTCAAAATAATATAAGTGAAGCATGAGAGACTAGAAATTTCTTCAAAATTAAGCGTCCTCCGTGCTCTAAAAGATATAAGTGAAGCACTAGAGCAAAAACTATCAAGCTCAAAAGATATAAGTGAAGCACATAGAGTATTCTAGCAAATTCTAATCAAGTGGGCTTCTCCCAAAAGGTGTTTACAGCAAGGATGATTGTGGTAAACTAAAAAGTAAAGACTAATATAATACACGATGCTCCAAGCAAAACACATATCATGTGGCGAATAAAAATATAGCTCCAAGTAAAGTTACCAATGAACGAAGACGAAAGAGGGGATGCCTTCCCGGGGCATCCCCAAGCTTAGGATTTTGGATATTCTTGAATATCTTGGGGTGCCATGGGCATCCCCAAGCTTAGGCTCTTGCCACTCCTTATTCCATAGTCCATCAAAGCTTTACCCCAAACTTGAAAACTTCACAACACAAAACTCAACAGAAAATCTTATAAGCTCCGTTAGTGAAAGAAAACAAAACCACCACATAAGTTACTGTAATGAACTCATTATTTATTTATTTTGGTGTTAAACCTACTGTATTCCAACTTCTCTATGGTTTATAAACTATTTTACTAGCCATAGATGCATCAAAATAAGCAAACAACACACGAAAAACAGAATCTGTCAAAAACAGAACAGTCTGTAGAAATCTGTAACTAACGCAAACTTCTGGAACTCTAAAAATCCTACGAAAATAGGAAGTCCTGGACAATTTGTCTATTGATCAGCAGCAAAACGAATCAACGCAAAAGCACGTTTCTGTGATTTAACAAAACTAAATTCATGCGCGCAAAGTTTCTGTTTTTCAGCAGAATCAAATCAACTATCATCATAGGTTATCCTATAGGTTCTACTTGGCACAAACACTAATTAAAATATAAAAACACATATAAACAGAAGGTGGATGCAAAATTTATTAATAAACAGAAACAAAAACAAAAAACACAAATAAAATTGGGTTGCCTCCCAACTAGCGTTGTCGTTTAACGCCCCTAGCTAGGCATAAAAGCGAAGATAGATCTAAGTAGTGCCATCTCTGGCACTAAATTCATAAGTAGCTCGCATGATAGATTCATAAGTTAATTTGACTTTCTTTATTGGAAAGTGCTCCATGCCTTTCCTTAATGGAAATTGGAATCTAATATTCCCTTCCTTCATATCAATAATTCACCAATCTTTCTAAGGAAAGGTCTACCAAGAATAATAGGGCAAAAATATTGCAATCTATATCAAGAACGATAAAATCTACGGGCACCAAATTTCTATTTGCAACAACGAGAACATCATTGATCCTTCCCATTGGCTTTTTAATGGTGGAGTCCGCAAGGTGCAAATTTAAAGAGCAATCATCAAGATCATGGAAACCTAGAATATCACATAAAGTTTTCGGAATCGTGGAAACACTAGCACCCAAATCACACAAAGCAAAACACTCATGATATTTAGTTCTAATATTTATAGTAGGTCCCACTCATCATTAAGTTTTCTAGGTATATAAACTTCCAAATTAATTTTTTTATCATAAGATTGCATCAAGGCATCAACGATATGTTTGGTAAAAGCTTTAGTTTGACTATAAGCATGAGGAGAATTAACAACGGATTGCAACAAGGAAATACAACCTTCTAAAGAACAATTATCATAATCAAATTCCTTGAAATCCGAGATAGTGGGTTCAATACTATTTAAAGTCATGACCTCTCCAATCCCACTTTTACCAAATTTAGCATCAAGATCTAAAAACTCTGAATACTTGGGACGCCTTCTAACTAAAGTTGACTCATCTCCAGTCCCATTATTATCAAGATTCATATTGCAAAACAAAGTTCTAATAGGGGACACATCAATAACTTTAAGATCTTCATCATTATTTTCATTAAAACTAGAAGAACATGCCTTTACAAAGCAATCTTTCTTAGCACGCAATCTAGCGGTTCTTTCCTTGCACTCACCAATGGAAATTCTCATTGCTTTGAGAGACTCATTGATATCATTCTTAGGAGGAGAAGATCTAAGTTTAAGAGAATGAACATCAAGCGAAAGTCTATCAACGTTCCTAGCCAAATCATCAACTTTGAGCAATTTTTCTTCAAGCAAGGCATTAAAATTCTTTTGAGAAATCATAAATTCTTTCACACTATTCTCAAAATCAGAGGGCATCTTATTAAAATTACCATAAGAATTATTGTAGGAATTTCCATAATTATTAGAGGAATTACTAGGGAACGGTCTAGAATTAAACTTTCCTCTATAAGCATTGTAATCGAAACTATTCCTACCAACAAAATTCACATACATAGATTCATTATTATTCTCAACCAAAGTAGACAAAGGCATATCATTGGTATCAAGAGGAGTATTTCTAGTAGCAAACAACTTCATAAGTTCATCCATCTTTCCACTCAAAACATTGATTTCTTCAATAGCATGCACTTTTTTACTAGAAGATCTTTCAGTGTGCCATTGAGAATAATTAGCCATAATATTATCAAGAAGTTTTGTAGCATCTCCTAACGTGATTTCCATAAACGTGCCTCCCACGACCGAATCTAAAAGATTTCTAGAACAAAGTTCAAACCGACATAAATTTTTTGTATGATCATCCATAAATTCAAACCATGAGTAGGGCAATTGCGAATCATCAATTTCATTCTTTCCCAAGATTGGGCAACATGCTCACGATCAAGTTGTTTAAAATTCATAATATCGTTCCTAAGAGTGATGATCTTAGCGGGAGGAAAATACTTAGAGATAAAAGCATCTTTGCACTTGTTCCAAGAATGAATACTATTTTTAGGCAAAGACGAAAACCAAACTTTAGCATGATCTCTAAGTGAAAATGTAAATAACTTCAATTTAACAATATCATTATCTGTATCTTTCTTCTTTTGCATATCACCCAAATCGACAAAGTTGTTTAGATGAGTAGCGGCATCTTCACTAGGAAGGCCGGTGAATTGATCTTTGATAACAAGATTCAGCAAAGCAGTATTGATTTCACAAGACTCAACATCATTAAGAGGAGCAATCGGAGTACTAAGGAAATCATTACTATTGGTATTGGAGAAATCACACAATTTGGTATTATCTTGCGCCATGGCAACAAGTAATCCAAAACACAAGCAAACAGAAAAAGGCAAGCGAAAGAGAGAGGAGGAGATTGGGAAAGAGAGGGCAAATAAAACGGCAAGGGTGAAGTGGGGGAGAGGAAAATGAGAGGCAAATGGCAAATAATGTAAATGCAAGGGAGATGAGTTTGTGATGGGTACTTGGTATGTCTTGACTTGAGCGAAGACCTCCCCGGCAACGGCGCCAGAAATCATGCTTGCTACTTCTTGAGCTTGTGTTGGTTTCCCTTGAAGAGGAAAGGGTGATGTAGCAATAGTAGCGTAAGTATTTCCCTCAGTTTTTGAGAACCAAGGTATCAATCCAGTAGGAGGCTCCTCAAAAGTCCCACGCACCTACAGAAACAAACAAAGAACTCGCAACCAACGCAATAAAGGGGTTGTCAATCCCTTCACGACCACTTGCTAAAGTGAGATCTGATAGAGATAGTATGATAAGATAAATATTTTTTTTGGTGTTTTATAATATAGATGCAAAAAGGTAAAGATGTAAATAAAAGTAGATTGAAAGTCTATATGATAAAAGATAGACCCGGGGGCCATAGGTTTCACTAGCGGCTTCTCTCAAGATAGCATAAGTATTACGGTGGGTGAACAAATTACTGTCGAGCAATTGATAGAAAAGCGAATAATTATGAGATTATCTAGGCATGATCATGTATATAGGCATCACGTCCGCAACAAGTAGACTCGACTCTGCCTGATCTACTACTATTACTCCACACATCGACCGACTCTCGCTCGCATCTAGAGTATTAAGTTCATAAAGAACAGACTAACGCATTAAGAAAGATGACATGATGTAGAGGGATAAACTCAAGCAATATGATATAAACCCCATCTTTTTATCCTCGATGGCAACAATACAATACATGCTTTGCTGCCCCTGCTGTCACTGGGAAAGGACACCGCAAGATTGAACCCAAAGCTAAGCACTTCTCCCATGGCAAGAAAGATCAATCTAGTAGGCCAAACCAAACTGATAATTCGAAGAGACTAGCAAAGATAACTCAATCATATATAAAAGAATTCAGAGGAGATTCAAATATTTCTCATAGACAAACTTGATCATAAACCCACAATTCATCGGATCTTGACAAACACACCGCAAAAAGAGTTTACTTCGAATAGATCTCCACAAGAGAGGGGGAGAACATTGTATTGCGGTCCAGAAAGAGAGAAGAAGCCATCTAGCTAATAACTACGGACCCGAAGGTCTGTGGTAAACTACTCACAACTCATCGGAAGGGCTATGGTGTTGATGTAGAAGCCCTCCATGGTCGATTCCCCCTCCGACGGAGTGCCGGCGAAGGCTCCAAGATGGGATCTCGCTGATACAGAAGGTTACTGTGGTGGAAATTGTGTTTCGTTGGCTCCCTGGATGTTTTCGGGGTACATAAGTATATATAGGAGGAAGAAGTACGTCGGTGGCCGCCTGTGGGGCCCAGGAGATAGGGGGCACGCCCAGAGGGGGTGGGCGTGCCCTCCTGTCTCCTAGCCGCCTCGCAAGCTTCTTCACTTGCACTCCAAGTTCTCCGGATCATGTTCGTTCCAAAATCACGCTCCCGAAGGTTTCATTCTGTCGGATTGGGTTCCGGCAGACCCTTAAGGTTCGAACTCTGGGGTGTGCATGAAGATCTTTCCCCTACCGACCTACGTCTGATCGCCTCGAGAGAATCTAAGCTAAAACGATGAACAACACAAGGGACACGAGATTTATACTGGTTCGGGCCACCATTGTGGTGTAATACCCTACTCCAGTGTGTGATGTGGTGGATTGTCTCAGGGGCTGATGATGAACATTACAGGGAAGAACTGCCTCGCGAGAGGTGTTCTTGAGTTGTTGCGATGAACTAATTGGGTGAGTTCGATCGCCTCTTTCTCTCTAATGAGCACTCGATGAATCCGTCCCCTTTTCTCTATGGTGGCTAGTCCTATTTATAGAGGCCCTGGTCCTCTTCCCAAATATTGAGCGGGAAGGGCGCCAACAATGGCCATTTTGAAGGGGTACATCTAGTACAAGTTATTCTGACTAAAGTTGGTCTTCGGCTGCCAAAGGCACTGGCGATGACGCCGTCTTGGGCTCCACGGTGACCTCCATCCTGCCGCTCTGCTGGTCTTGGTCTTGTTGCACTGAAATGGTAACCTTTGCCTGATGCCTTGGTACTCCACGCCTGTGCTTGCCCCCTTTGCACCAAAGAGGAAACAAGGACATCAAGGCCGGCGGCGCCTTCGGGCGCGCCCTTTGGTCTCGATCGTCATGGCTTGCTTCATGAGCACCTCGCGAGGTACCCTGCCTTGATCTCTCCACCTCCTCGCGAGCCTGCCTGGCGAGGCCATTCTTGATATAGCCTTGCGCCGTCCACCCCGCGAGGCTTGGCCTCTCGCGAGGGTCTTGAGTCTTGTGCTAACAAAGATGGGCCGTACTCGGCCACCACTTGAGCCACGCCGCAAGCCGCAGGCAGGCAAGTCTGGGGACCCCCGTTCCCAGAATGCTGACAGTAGCCACCTGGCCCAAGGCGCGCTCGGACTTGGCTTAGCGGAGAAGCGAAGGGGCAAGTGCAGAGCACCGTGGGCCCCATCAGCCTGCGGCCTTGGGCGCTGCGTGGCAGTTGATTGGACGTGGGCGCCTCCGCTTCCCCATGCTGCCTCGGCGACTGCTCGGCTGACAAAAGGCCGGCTCTGGGTTAGCCTTACCTCATTACCCTCGTCCTCCTTGCTCCAGATCCCCTTTCTTGCTCTTCGCCTTCCTGCCTCCAAAATCTCCAGATTTGCCGCATTCTTTCTCCTCCGGTGAACGATGGCTCCCTGCAAGACTCCGGCTGGGGCTGCATCAGCCTGGTACTTGCCAGCCCTGGTCTCTCCCAACGTGATGGAGAAAAATCTCACCCTTACACGCCAGATGGCGGCGTTGCAGATCAACGAGATGGCAGAGACCGCGCTCCGGCTTGTCTCCGCCTGGCCGGAAGACAAGGGGAGCACCTTCTACCCCATCTTCTTGGGCGCCGTTATCGCTGGTCTGGTCCCTCCTTTCTCCACACTTCTTCTTTGCCATGCTTCGCCAGTATCAGTTGCATGCTCTGCATATCCATCCCAACTCCATCCTTCTCCGCCGATTCGCTTACTATCGTGGAGGCGACGCCGGGTGGCACCCTCCGTGGCCTTGCTGCGCCACTTCTTTTCCCTCCGGGTTTCTGGCGGCAATATCTCGGCGTGCGCGAGCTTTATCGCGTAGTCCAAGTCCAACGCCATCTCGAAGGCCGGGAAGAGGGCCGAGGGCTTCCAGAGCAAGTGGGTTATGGTGGACACCGGGTGCCATAACAACCTGCTGGAGCTGCCTACCAAGCAGCATGAAGCTGTTGAGGCGTGGTCCCGCATGAAACTTGATGATCGACGGGCGAAGCTGGTGCTGGAGAAGATGAACGCCAACCTAAGGCCGGGCAACCTGAGGGCGGCGAAACTGACCGGGGCCTTGCTCTTGAGGGAGTTCCTGTCGCACCAGGTGGCCCCTCTTCAGGCGCACTCGCGCCCGCCATGGAGGCTCGCGGATGCTGACGTTGTCCTCCGCCTGAGCTTGGACGCCCTGAACGACGAGGATCTGACCGTGGCACTCCGCTTCCTGGTTGGAGAGGAAGTGGTTGGCCTGGTGGGTGCTCCGGTCCCTTTGTTCCTTCGCGACGACTAGAAGCTGGTGGTGGACGCCATGCCCACCTTCGACGGGGTCGGTCTGGTGCCAGCGGGGGATCCTGAGGGCCAGGCGGCAATGGCGACGGTGAACCTGTCCTCTGGTGAATCTAGCGGAGAAGAGGAGGGAGATGACGACGAGGACGAGGAACATGACTCGGAGGCGACCTTTGAGGGGACGGGAGAGACTTCCCCCTGGTGCACGCCCAGCACCCTCCGCTCCATGCCTGACGACGACGAGGCCGGCGCCAGGCGAGGAGGGGAGGACGCGCCCCTCGTCCCGAGGAAGGACAGGTCCGGGCTGATATCCCGAGGGTCTTCCCCGGCCCTCACATCGGCCAAAGTCAGCTCTAGCCCTTCAGGTGCGCCTTCCTCTGCGGTCGGGCCTCCCGAGGCCGAGCCCCGCAAGAGGCTTTCGGGCTTCAAGCTTGGCCGGAGTCCGTGGGATCCCGCGACAGTTAACCAGTAAGTACTCAAACTTTGCCTTGCTCCTGTCTTTTCGTCGTTGAGGCCTGACATCTTCTATTGGGTAGGCTGATACCTGCGGCGAAGAGGCTGAAGGGAGACACGGCGATGCCGCCTGGGACGGGCTCCTCAGCCATGGCCACGTCTTCACTCGCAGGAAAGGGAGGCGGCGGGGCCCGCACGTCCCCTGCTCGTTCATCCTCGCGAGGCCAGCAGGGACACTCCGGCGAGGAGTCGGCCCCCGTGGCCCCAATGACTCTAGAGGCACCCGTGCTTGTTGCTGTCGCTGGAGTGCCAAGGCCCAGGAGGTTCTTTCCTCCCAAGCTGTGATCACGCTGTCGTTTTCTCCCCCTACTCCGCCGGCTCCCGCTTCCTCTGCTTCTTCCGTTGCCTTGGACCGTGCCGCTGACGAGCTGAGCCGGCTACGGGAGGATCTCCGGAGCGCAGATCCCCACCTGGTGGCCGAGCGCCTGGAGTTGGTCTCCAGCTGGGCTCGCTCTGACGTCTCTGTTTGAGCGGTGCTGAGCCAGGCTGTGACGGCTTCCGAGGAGGGGAAGCAAGCCATCTCCCAGGCCATGGCCGCTCGCGACGTAGTGCTGAAGGATGCTTCAACTGTCAAGGGCCGCTGCGAGAAGCTGGAGGGCGAGCTGGAAGGGTTGCGTGATGAGCTCGCCAAGGAGGTTCGTGACCGCCAAGTGAAGGAGGAGGAGATGAAGGCTCGGGAAGCTACTGTCAAGGAGCGCGACGCCGAACTCTCAGCCAACCGTGACCGGCTAAAGACACTGGAGCAGTCGCTGAAGGTGGAGAGGGTCAAACTGGATGCCAAGGTGAAGGTCCTGGCCGAGGACCGCGCGGCCTTCGTGCGCTATGAGGAGAGGGCCCGTATAGCGCTGAAAACGCTCTATGAAGGGGGCCTGGAGAAACCGCTGGCCGGAGCCAAGGAAGGCCCCACTAAGCTGGTTCCCTTCCTCGTCGAGGCGCTTGAAGAAGTCGTGATTGGCATCGGCCCCATGGCTGAAGTCGAGGCCCACCTCCTTTCCTCCGCAGCACTGACGCGGATCCTCAGCCACGTCTACCTCCGCAACCTCGACGCCAACCTCGACGACCTACTGGAGCCCGTGGACGCCAAGCGCTCCGCCGCTGCTACCGAAGCCATCAAGGGTCGAGCGGAGGCCCTGCTGCCGAAGTTCCGCGCCTTCAACACCGCTCCCAAGCGAGGCGTTGCTGGCCCCACAGCTCCAGGGGTGGGGCTGACAAGCGCGACTCCACCACGAGAGGTGGCGCGGCCCAGGGGTGATCTTCTCGCGGCCTTTCCCTGCTTTGATTCCTGCAACATGCACCATGCCTCGTGGAGGCGTTTAAATTTGCGTCTGGTATTGTGAGAACAATTTATGGTCTGTAATACTTGCTTCTGGATTTGCTAGATTTTGCGATTTCCTTCCTATTTGCTTGTGTTTTACGTCTGCAGAGCCCGGCCCCGCGCATACCTAGACGCTGTTAGCCCCGACCGGATCACCAGGACGGGACTAAGGAGTGAGGGGCTATGTGACAAGTTAGGCCCCTGAGTTGCGATGCTCAGGAGTCCCCCTTGACGTGCAAACATCAAATAGGGAGGGGGATAAGGAGAGGATTTGTCGTTCTACGTCGGCAGGGCCCGACCCCGCGCATACCTCAACTGTCGTTAGCCTTTCGGAACTAAGGGATGAGGGGCTATGTGACCAGTTAGGCTCCTGAGTCGTGATGCTCAGGAGTCCCCCTTGACGCTCAAACGGGTCTTCATACCTTGGCTCCACTCGGGGAGGGGCGTCCGACGACCAGGTCCGAGGGACCTGGCTGGGTGGCGTGTGCTCGGGCGTGGCCCGGGTGCAGCCCCCGTGCCCAGCCCCCTCGCGCGGCGCTCCCGAGGCGAGGAGTAGCGATGAGGCCAAACACTGAGCTCTGGGCTCCTTGAGGTTGACATAGCCGTGGGCTGCCATCAGTTGTTTATCACCAGCTGAGCATGGCGCTCCAGAGTGTACGGGCATAGCCGCTCCTGCAGCGTGTCGCCACCAGCAAGGAGCATGGTGCTTCCATCGGTGATGGGAGGGGGCTCTTCGGAGGAGCCCCTGGCGTGTCTGCCCCATACCGACACGTGGCCGGCACGGTAGGGCTATGGGAGGTGTATCTGGGCACCCATGAGCCAGCGTGGGACTCACGGGGCCCTACCTCGAGGCGGGTTGCACCTGGCTCTGAGCCTTTGTCGGCGATACGTCCCTGCAAGGTGGTTAAAATGCAAATGCTCTACGTCCTCAGGTCCCGGCCCTCGAGCAAGCTCAGCCGCCACTGGTATGACAGGTCGCGATGCCGTGGGTCAAGGCCAGGGGGTGAGGGCTGGAGAGCCAGTAAGAGCTCCTGAGTCGCGATGCTCAGGTGCCCCCCTTTTAACGTGCAAGCGCTTTGCATGAGAGTGGAGAGGCCCGTGGCAGGCAGCAGACGATTATCATGAGCAGGTTAAGCATGAAGAAGCAAATCAACTTAGATAGATGAAGAGAAAAGCAAACGTCACTGGGTCTAGCCCGAGCGGCTTGGGGATGATGCAGCCTGAGGGGCGCCCCCAACAAGGTAAGCTGAAGACAAAAGAAAAACGGATACATGCTGCGGGGACGGACCCACGCGACCTGGGAATGATGCAGCCATGAGGGCGCTCCCATCCAAAACGAAACTTGAAAGAAATCACCTGATACCATTGCAGCGCGAGGGTCGGAGTAGCTGATGGTGCAAGGTGAAGAAGCCAATCCTCACGAGCCCTCGGGGCTCCGAGCCTAGGGAGGCTCACGAGGTCCGGGCGGCTCGATGAGGTACATCTCCCCTTCCTCCATTAGCACACGATGCTTGGCCACCTGAGCTTCCAGAATGCTTCTCATCAGGCGCTGGTGGGCTGCAGCCGCATTCGGCAGGCCGAAGGGCATGCGAACGAAGTTGTGCGGTGGACCCACACAACGCCCCACGCGGGAAGGCCAGAAGCACTCCTGAGACACGACTCGATTGAGCCCTGGGTAGTCGATGCAGACGCGCAGTCCGCCATCCTCACCTGGATGGGGAGCTACGCTGGGCAGGCGGTGGTTGCCGCGCATGACTCACGATCCCTGTATCTCCTGAGCGACCTTGGTGATGAACTCCTAAGGGTTGGGCCCTCCTTGCCTTACGCCTTCCTGAGGGAAATGTGCCGTGAAGCACGCCTCCAAATGGTGCCCAAGCGCTTCCCTCATGATCTCGGCAAAGTCAGTGGCTCCCCAGGAGAGAGCCCTCGAGCCTTGCCCGAGGAGGGTGCCGGGCGCGTCTTCCTATGCGACGGAGGGTGGCGCCCCTTGGATGGGTGCATGTCCGGATGTGGCGCCTCCGGAGGAGCCTGCCTCCTGAGGCCTTGAACCATATGATGTCTTCTTCTTTCTGGGAGCTGCTTCAGGAAGGCTTCCATTCTTGCTGTATGGGTCCTCAATTGACGCGGCTTGGAAGGCGCACTCAAGGGAGCACACCACATCCTTCTCTTCACAGGGGACCATGATGACCCCGCCACTTCCTGGCATCTTGAGGACGTTGTAGCCATGGTGGGTCACTGCCATGAACTTAGCCAGGGCTGGGTACCCGAGGATGGCATTGTATGGCAGGCGAATGTGGGCGACATCAAATTCAATGAGATCGGTGCGGTAGTTGTTGCGCTGCCCGAAGGTGACAGGAAGGCGGACCTGCCCTATCGGGACAGTGGGACCATCGGTGACTCTTGAGAAAGGCTTGGTTGGTTGAAGCTGATCGTATGGCACTTGAAGGTTGTTGAACATTTCGACTAACAGGACATTGAGCCCTACCCCGCCATTGATGAGGGTCATGGTAACTTGCACATTGCTGATGACTGGGGAGCAGAGCATCAGGAGGACACCGGCCGTTGCCCGCACTTGAGTTGATCTGCTGAGCTAAACATGAAGGCGCACGCTGACCACCTGAGGGGGCGCGTGGCCTCAAGCTTGGGGAGGACTGCATTCACCTCGCGAGCAAACTGCTTGAAGATGCTGAGAGGCTGGGCCTAAGCACCGCCCAAGATGCAAGTGATTGCACGTGGCTCCTGGAAGCCCCCAGCCCCCTCGTCCTGATGATGGTCTTCATTCCTTCTTGGTGGCGATGGCAGAGGGGGAAGTCCTGTGTTGCCTTGCGGGCGATCCTCACGAGGCTGATTCTCCAAGCTCCCTCACGAGGCTGGTCCTGCCAGCGGTCCTCGCGAGGCCGGTCACGCCACCCTTGGCGAGGGCCACGGTCGTCCCATCGTCCTCCACCTCTTGCTCCGCCGCCAGAGTCTCGATCAAGGCGCCGAGGCATCGACTGGCTCGGCCTTCTCGCACGGCCCTGAGTTCTTGGCATTCATTGGTATTGTGGGTGTGGAGATCGTGGTACACACAATACCTGCTGCCCTTGGACGACTCTGGCTGATCCCTGCCGCGCTTTGTGTCCGGCTCTGCTGCGAGCACAACTGCTCCCTTGCGCTTCACATCCTTGGCCTTGGCTTTCATCTCTTCGGGGTCGGCGGCTGGGAGCTTGAGAAGGGAGAGACATCCCTCCTCAGCTCTTGCGAACTTGGTCGCCAGGTTGAATAGCTCCAGAGATATACACAGATCTTCGTGGATCGCCAGCTCCTCCTTCATCTTGAGATCGCGAACGCCATTAGAGAATGCCGAGATGATGGCCTCCTCAGTCACCCTGGGAATCTTGAGGCGGGCATTGTTGAAGCGCTGGATGTTCTTTTGTAGGGTCTCTCCGGGCTGCTGCTTGATGCGGCGCAGGTCACCCACGGCTGGTGGACGGCCGCGAGTGCCCTGGAAGTTGGCGATGAAGCGAGTGTGCATCTCGTCCCAGGAGGAGATTGTGCCGGGAGGCAGGCTCAAGAGCCAGGTGCGGGCACCGTCCTTGAGTGCCATGGGAAACCAGTTCGCCATGACCTTTTCGTCCCCGTTGGCGGCTTCAATGCCCAGCTCGTAGAGCTGTAGGAACTCCGCGGGGTTGGCGGTGCAGTCGTAGCGAGGAGGCGGGTCAGGTTTGAACTTGCCTGGCCAGGCGACACCACGTAGCTCGGTGGTGAAGGGATGCGGGGCTTGCTCCTGGAGATTCCCACGCGCCGCTGCCTGGAGCAGCATGGGGTCTTGACATGCTGGCGCGGGGATGCGGTCGTGGTGCACCGATATCGGGAGCACGCATGCACCTTCTTGGGGACGAGGGATTTCTTGGCAACTCCTCTCTTGGCGTGCTGGCGCCGGACGCGGTGGGTCTCGTCCTGGCGCCACGCGCCTTGGGGCCAGGGCGCCTTCTTGGGGAGGAGGTGGCGGAGGCACCTCCTGATGTGCACCTCCTGCACAGGACGGAGGGTGAGGCAGCGAGAGGGATGACACAGGAGAGCCCCCTGCGGCGCTGACGAGCTCGGTGATGCAAGCGAGCCACTCCTCGTAGAGGTCGTCGACGGGGTGGTAGTGCAGGAGCTCACGCGCTAGGAGCAACGCGGTGTGCGTGTCTGTGGGGGCGCGACGGGCGTGGGACGACGAGCCAGCTAGAGTCAGCGACGGGGTGGTGGTGCGGCCTTCCCGCCGCACCAAAGGATGCAGCAACGAGGCCTGCTGCTCATTCCCCGCCGGGCCGGTGGCGACGTTGGTGGCAGGCGACAGGGAACGACGGGGGCACCCACCGACAGGGGCTGTCTGGGCAACAAGGGCGGCGAGAGCTGCCGAACGCTCGGCACGAGCTCGGCTGGCGTCTGCCATGGACTCGACGGAAGATCGACGCGAAACGGTAGAAGAAAGATTCTGGCGCACCCCTACCTGGGGCACCAAATGTCAGATGTTGGGTTCCAGCAGACCCTTAAGGTTCGAACTCTAGGGTGCGCACGAAGTTCTTTCCCCTACCGACCTACGTCTGATCGCCTCAAGAGAATCTAAGCTAAAACGATGAGCAACACAAGGGACACGAGATTTATACTAGTTCGGGCCACCATTGTGGTGTAATACGCTACTCCAGTGTGTGGTGTGGTGGATTGCCTCAGGGGCTGATGATGAACAGTACAGGGAAGAACTGCCTCGTGAGAGGTGTTCTTGAGCTGGTGCGATGAACTGCTTGGGTGAGTTCGATCGCCTCTTTCTCTCTAGTGAGCACTCGATGAATCCGTCCCCTTTCCTCTATGGTGGCTAGTCCTATTTATAGAGGCCCTGGTCCTCTTCCGAAATATTGAGCGGGAAGGGCGCCAACAATGGCCATTTCTAAGGGGAACATCTAGTACAAGTTATCCTGACTAAACTTGGTCTTCGGCTACCAAAGGCACTGGCGATGACGCCGTCTTGGGCTCCACGGTGACCTCCATCCCGCCGCTCTGCTGGTCTTGGTCTCGTTGCCCTGAGATGGCAACCTTTGCCTGATGCCTCGGTACTCTACGCCTGTGCTTGCCCCCTTTGCACCAAAGAGGAAACAAGGACACTGCATGGGTCGGCGCCCGCCTAGCGCCCACCTGGCCTCGATTGTCATGGCTTGCGTCATGAGCACCTTGCGAGGTACCCCGCCTTGATCTCTCCTCCTCCTCGCGAGCCTGCCTGGCGAGACCGTTCCTGATGTAGCCCTGCGCCATCTGCCCCACGAGGCTTGGCCCCTCGCGAGGGTCTTGAGTCTTATACCGACAAAGATGGGCGTGTTAGACAGCCACCACTTGAGCCACGCCAGCAGCCGCAGCAGCAAGTCTGGGACCCCTGCCCCGTAATCGCCGACACATTCCGTTTGGACTCCGTTTGATATTCCTTTTCTTCGAAATACTGAAATAGGCAAAAAAAACAGCAATACGGGCTGGGCCTCCGGTTAGTAGGTTAGTCCCAAAATGATATAAATGTGTAAAATAAAGCCCATAAATATCCAAAAGGGGTACTATAATAGCATGGGACAATCAACAATTATAGATACGTTGGAGACGTATCAATAAGCCTAAGTATCTAACGGGGAAACTGACGATGGAGCCGCCAAAACCCTCCAGCACCTGGGTGAGGCCTACGTCTTCGCAGCTAATCGGGGCATCAGATGATTTTAGCGGGTTCATGCATAGCCCGGATGCCTCGGCAAAGTCACTGAGAAGTTGCATGAGGAAGTCAATTTCTTGCCGTGACCTGGTTTGTAAAGATCAATGATCATCGGGCGATAGGGTTGCTTCACAGTCAGGCCGTTTCTTTCCGACAATGTTTGAGCGCGCCTTCTTGCGTAGCCGCCTCCAGCAGTCTGTGCAACGGGTTGATGGCCAGGATGAACAGAATGGGGGATAGAGGGTTGCCTTGCCTGAGTCCACGTTGATGCACAATGCTTGGCCCAGGGTCTCCATTGAGCATGCAGGAGGATGTTGCAGACGAGAGGAGGAGCGCGATCCAGTCTCGCCATCTAGAGGGAAAGCCCATTTATTGCATGAGCTCCATGAGGTACTCCCATGATATGGTATCGAAAGCTTTGGCAATATCTAACTTGAGTAGTAGCATAGGTTATTTCTTCTTCTGGAACTTTCTGACGCAGTTTTGAATGTAGAGAAAACTGTCATGGATTCCTTTTTTATTTTGGAACATGCTCTGTGCTGGAGAGATCAGTTGATCCAATACGCCTGCGAGCCTGATGGACAACACCTTTATGATCAACTTAGCCACTGAATGTATCCGACTGATTGGCCTGAAATCTCCCATCTGAATTGCTCCATCCTTCTTGGGCAGCAACATAATGAGGGCTCGGTTCAGAGCACCAAAATCTCCACCAGCCAGCCCATAGAAGCTTTCAAACATGGCCATTACATCCACCTTAATAATTGGCCAACATGCTCTGAAAAAGGTGCCGTTGAAACCATCGGGGCCTGGTGCTTTCTCGGTTGGAGATGCACAAATTGCTGTCCAAACTTCTGCCTCAGAGAAGGGGTTGCCGAGTCCGCCCCCATCTTGCAGTCTTGGTAGTTCTAGCGCCTCCCAGTTGATCGTCGAGCCCGGTTTCTTTTTTGTCCCAGCAGGGAGGAGAAGTGCTTGTGCACAATGGTCGCCTTGTCGATGTGGCTGGTCTTCATGGCGCCTGTTGATAGGATGCCTTGTATGAAGTTTTTACGGCGCCTGGAGGTCTGCTTTGCCTGGAAAAAGGCTGTGGAGGTGTCGCTCGCTTTGAGACAGATGATGCAGGAGGCCTGCCGCCTTCTGACGCGCTCGAGAGCTGTGAGGCCGATGATCTTCAGCTTCAGGGTTTTCCGCTGCCAGAACTCACTGTGTGTAAGCTGCCGCTTCTCCTGTGCAACATCCAGCCACAACACTACCTCGGATGCCAGATGGAACTGCAACTTGGTCTCGCTGAATATCGTTTTTGCCCAAATCTTCAGATCTGTCGTGGCTCTCTTCAGCTTGATTTCCAGTCTTGTGAAAGGGCAGTTGTGGTTGACCAGCCTTTGCCAAGCCCTGGCTACTGTGTGCTAGAAATGCGGGAAACTAGTCCAGAACGTCTCAAATATGAAGATTGCCTTCCGGTGCGGTGCAGCAGCGTTGGACAGCAGGAGAGGGCAATGATCTGAGCATGCCGTGGACGCGACCATCAGAATGTAGGAGGGGAAAATTGTTTCCCACTCCAGGTTGCAAAACATTTTGTCGATGGCGATGAACGTGGGGTTTTCCCTCTCGTTACTCCAAGTTAAGCGCCTGTTCTTGCATTTGATCTCTCGCATCCCAGCTCTGTTGATGGCTGCCCTGAATCTGCCCATAAAATGCCTATTGAGGTTGAGATTGCTCTTGTCTCTTGCCTCATAGATTATGTTGAAGTCGCCTTTTGATTAACCAAGGCCCCCAAGCAGGCGGCATGGCCCTGATCAGCTCTGCAAGGAACTCATCTTTTCGGTTGTCATCGGTTAGCCCATAAACGGTGGTGATCCAGAAGGTGTTGTTGCTCTGCAGGAGCGTTGCTCGAGCTGTGATGGAGAATTGGCCGATCACATTGGTGGAAATGGTGATCTTGGAGGAGTCCCACAAGATCGCGGCTCCACCCCGCGTGTCGTCTGCCGGTAGGACTGCACAGGCTTCTAAACGGCTACCAGGTTTTGATTTTGGTCTCCTGTAGACACAACATTGCTAGTCTATGGGAGTCAGCTACCTCATAAACGGTGGCTCTTCTGGCCGGCGAGTTAAGCCCTCGCACGTTCCAGCTCATTGTGGCGCAATTTTCAATACCCATGGGCACTTGAGTTTTTGCTCCGGGGGCAAACATATGAACTAGATAATCTGAAGAACAGGTACACCACCCTGCTGGAATGGGCATGATAGCGACCACCAATAGGCCCCAAATCTCGCTGTCTACGAGCTAACCATTGAAACCTAGCACTACACATTACAAATGATCCTAACTCGAACTGGCTGACAGCCAGCCGTCACCGGAGACTAGCTAAACCTGCGTCTAACATAACTAAACTTGATCAGCTCCATCTGGGATGGCCAGGCCAGCCATGGTGCGGAGGGCGTCGATGTTGAGGCGTGTGAGCTTGGCGATGCAGTTGACATCATCCTCGGGCAGCAGCTCGCTGAAGCGGCGAATCAACGCCTCCACTGCCTTGACGGTCATGCGCTCCCTCGGGCCGAGGACGCTGAGCTCTTAGACGAGGCGGAGTGTGGCGTGCTGCGCGACCGTCACGGGCGAGCGGTTTGCCGCCTACCTGGCGGTCTGCCTGACTGGTGCGGACGGAGCCTGCGTCTTGGAAGGGGTAGATGGGCGACGAGGCGGCGGCGCGGCTGCGACGAGGGGCGGCAGGGCGACACTTAAGAGTTGCCGAGCCGCGGTGCCGTTGAGGCCGAGCTGCAGCTGCTGGACCTGGTGGGTGACTGCGCCTAGCTGTGTGGCGATAGTGGCCGTGGGGGGGGGTCGTGCAGCATGCTTGGATGGAGCCCGCTTGCATGCATGCAGCCGGCCCCCCGTTGACCTTGCTTCCAGCCCCGGTGGTGTTGACAGGCCCGCCATCAAACTCGAGTGGGGTCTCCAGCGCCTCGGAGATGGCCGTGTCCTGCTCGCAGCCGCCGTGGTTGACCCGCGCAGGAGGGGACAGCTCGGCGGACTCATCCTGGAAGAACTCAGCGACTGGTCCCTAAGGATGGCGGTGGGGGCGGCGGCGGTGCTGGCGGCAGAGGAGTCGGGGACGGTGCGCGATGCAGCGGGAGAGGAGGGGTGACGCGGATGGCCGCGTCATGGCCACAACAGCACTTGTCCCGGTGCCTGCTCGTGGGGGTTCTGCTGCACCTGCGGTGTTGCTGTGTCTAGTCCTTCGACGCCGCTGGCGGGCGGCTGGCGTGGCCATGGCCCAGCAACGTATCCTTCCATGAGCGACGGCTGCCATGGCCATCGCCATCGGGGTCGTCATGGTCGCGGCGAGCGCCGCCTAGCTGCAGGCCCTGGCAGCCGGAAGGGGAGATCGCCGAGGGCTGCCTCCTGGCGTGGCCCTGCCCATCCTCTACCTGCCGGGTCCAGGTGCCCAGGTAGATGGCCGGGAATGGGGCGCCATTGTCAGAGCCCGAGGAGGGGAGGCCGCTCTGGGCGGAGCGGGAGGGGCGCGGGGATGGCGGAGTCCAGCCTTCCACCCTATCGACATGGACCAACATGTCATGCCGGGTTCAACTATCTTGTGCTGGTTGTCGAGGCCGAGTCGACGCGTCTTGCCGGGTAAGAGAGTTTGGCCGGGTTGCGGGGCTTGGACGGGTCGAGCGACCCGGCCAAGCGTGCGCCTTCTGGAGGGGCGATGCTAGCCCCATTGTTTTAAAAAAGGATCCGGATTTCATTGCTTGACCGGGGTTCATCCCCCCGACAGTAGTTCCCGAAGCTATGAAGGTCCGCCGTCTTCGGATGAGTGGGCCTTCAGAGTTTCCCCCTCAAGCAAGGCGGATTTCGCGAAGCGCTGGTCCGCAACGCCCATCGTGCCGGTTTTCGGAAACCGGATCGCGTATTCAGCGGGGCGGAACCGAGGAGTTCGTCGAATCTTGGGGCAATCCCTCGGGCTTCGCGCGGGTGCCACGTGGTGCGGAAGTCGGAGGGGCCTGACAGGCCACGCGCATGACGGGACTGAACGATGGGCTGGGGTCTGCTGCCGCGCGCCCTTGGCCCACGTGTGCGGATTTATTGCAGCGTCCAGGGGTCGGTTGCTCTTCCCCGGGCAGTTATTGTGTGTGTACGTGCACACTTATTGCGAGGTAGTGGAAAGGGCGCATGCAGACGATCCCACTCCCCCACTTTCAAACCGAGGGTTATAAATCGGGGTGCAGGGGGGAGGGCGACGAACATTATTCTCGCTCGCGCCCTCCTGCCCCTTTGCTCTTGCTCTGCTCCTTGCAACCGATGCACTGCGGCGCCCGTTGCCCCGAGCAGAACTTTGCCGTTGTCCATCTTCTTTCTCCTTCTCCTTCTTTTGTCCATGGCACTGCCGTCGGGCTTTTGGATGGGCTCGAACGTCACCACTGAAGACATCGTCCATCTTCGCGTGTCGCGGCGCTTGCTGCGGGAGACGGATGTCGCCGTCCGTCTGCCAGTGACGAGCAAAGGCCGCAGCCCGACGAGTCGGAGCGCATGGTCTTCCTCACGCACTTCGAGCGCAGATTTGGGATGTCGGCGAGCACTTTTTCCGCGACGCCTCGGAGTTCTTCAGCTCCACAACACCATCTTGGTGCCGCGCCATCGCCCCGCTTCCGCTTTGCCACCTCTCGCGAGGGTACCTGGGGGTCGAGCCTACGATCGACCTCTGGGCGCGCTTATTCTCCCTGAAGCAGCAGGGCCCGACGATCGAAGAGTTCGCCGATTGTGGCGCCGCCGTCATCTCAAAGTGGTCGGTGGTGGCCTTACCCAAGATCCTGCTGGAGGATTCTTCCAAGAAATGGCAGAACTCCTTCTTCTATGTCCGCAACTTTGGTGCAGACCACATCAACTTTCCGGCCTTTGCCATCGCACCGCCACGGGCGAAGATGAACTGGGGCTACTCCCGCAAGCGCCTGTCGCCGGAGATTATCATTCTCTACGAGCGGGTGACGGTGATGAGGACGCGGGAGGGGCTCACTGGCAATGACCTCATTGCCGCGTTCATCATGTGCCGGGTTCTCCTGCTGTAGAGGCGCTCCTGCCTCATCGGTGAGATGGCCGGTCTTCAAGATCCCAACCGCATGGGGTCACGCGCCTGACGGAGGAGCATATCGCGCACCGAGTGAACGACATCTCCAAGGCCAACCTTGGGGAGGACTGGAGGTTCGGCAAGGTGCCGTACAGCGAGTCAAATCCGGCACCACAGGTGAGTGTCTGGTCACCTTACTTTGCGGCTGCGCACCTCCTCGTTCGTCCTGACGCGACGCGGGAGGTGCTTCTGAATGCGATTCGGCATCCTTACGCCTGGGCTATGTCGCAGGTGGTGCCGGTGGTGCTGGAGGAGCCCGCAGCCCACGGCGGGGAGGAGGAAGCCGAGGCCGATGCCGATGCTGGGCGTCGAGTGGGTAAGTCTTGTATTTTTCTTCGAGTATCTCGAGTTGTTGACCGCGTCTCGGCACGGGCGATGCTGACGCCAGTTGCTGGTGTAGTGGCGTTGGGCGGGGGAGGCAGCGACGTGGGCGGAGCCGGATCGTCGCGTGGGGCAGCGCCGAGTCGTCCGCACGGGAAGGATGGCGTCGCGACGCGGCCCCGGGCCCCGAAGCGCACGGCGGACCCAGCCGGGGCCGGGAGGCCGGCCAAGAGGAAGCGCGGCGCCGGGCATGGGAGGCCAACCCTGGTCCTGGTTCTGTCAGTGTAAGCTCCATCTCCTGTACGCATCTGGACTGTTGACCTAGGCTTGTCTTTTGCTCATTCTGTCTTCTTCTTCTTCAGGTCGCCAATCTCGCTAGCGAGGGCGGCGGCGGCCGCCGCAGCCGCCGAAGGGACCGCGTTCCGCAGGAGCCAGTCCGACCTCATCGACCAGGTCGAGGAGGAGGGACGGGCCGAGTCGGACCTCAGCCTGGACCCGAACGACGCCGAGGGCTTGGCTTGGCGAGACAGGAACAGGGCCGAGGCAGAGCTGGAGGCGGCGGCGGTCCGGGCTTGGACCGATGCAGCGGCGGTATGGGCACAAGCCGGCGCGGAGCCGGCCTGGTGCGGGGAGGGCTCAGTGGTGGCAGCGATGGTCTTCGAGCCGTCATCGGTGAGGGAGCGCGGTCGAGAAGGCCGGGATGAGGTGGTGATCCTCGACCAAGAGGTCGTGGAGGTGGAGGATGATACCTCGCCGCAGGTCAACGTTGTCGAGCGGGCGGGGGCTGATGGAGGTGGTGGCGGCACCGTCTTGGAGGAGGCGCTGCAAGCGGCGACGCGCCGCCGGTGTTGGAGGAGGCACCGCGGGCGGCGGTGCCGGAGGCCACCCGGCAGCTGGGCCGGTGGTGGCGCAGTAGGCCATCCCGGTGTCCGAACCGGAGGCGGCGACATAGGACGTCTCGGTGTCCGGGTAGCCGACGGCGCCGGAGAGGGCGTAGGAGGTGGTGCCGGCGGAGTTAGGAACGGCCAGGGGGGAGCACGCCTTGGTGCCCCGGCAGGGAGGGCGCCGGGCCGCCGTGCCGCAGCCGGGCGGAGCGGGGGCGCCTGGTCTTCGGACCTCGCACCGTGGAGGAGGCGGGCGATGGACGCCGCCGCCGCCGTCAAGGCCACGGACGGACTGCTCGAGGCCTTCCCGTGGCGAGGTGGAGCGGACGCGTGACCTGGAGCGCATCATTCTGGTAAGCTTCTTATTTTTCGCAACTTCTTCTTTGTGGGGGCCACCAGCGCACCCACTGGGTGTAGCCCCCGAGGTTCGGGCCAACTACCTAGTAGTTGGGTCGAATCTTTAGAGTGCTATTTTTGTCCTGATTTCTGCTTTCTTCAGCAACTTGATGCCTACTGGGTCGGCGCCTTCAACCGTCTCCTGGGCAAGTACCAGGAGCTCAAGGAGCAGCTCGCCGCCAAGGAGGAGGAGCTTCGCGTCGCCGCAGGTATCTTCATGCTCTTGGCCGGTGGGGGCGCGCTACCGCACCCACTGGGTGTAGCCCCCGAGATTCGGGCCAACTGTGTAATAGTTGGGCCAAATCTTAAGTCTTGCTTTCTCCTTTTGCTGAATCTTTCTTTTACGCAGCCCAGGTGCTGTCCTGGCAGACTCGCCTGCTCCGGGCTGGTCATCACTATGACCGGCTTGTTGTTGACACCGGCTGTCTTGGCGTCGAGGCGGCGCAGGCAAGGGCGGAGGCGGCCGCGGCCCGGCGGTCGCTCGACGAGGCCAACTAGTTGCAGGAGCAGCTGGCGGGTCATAAAAGCCACCTCGAGGCCGAGGTGGAGCTCCTTAAGGCGGAAGCCGCCAAGGTGGTGGAGGCGCAGCAGGCCTTGGTCGAGGAGGACCAGCAGCGCGGCAGGCTGGCCGACGACAAGGGCGGCTCCAGGCTGTGGTGGATCGCTTGCGGGGGCAGGTTGCCATGGCCGAGGGGGCCCGCCAGGACGAGGCCCATCGTTGCGAGGCGGCCGAGAAGGTGGTCGACGACACGGACGCCGAGCTGAAGGCGGCCCTTTCCATGGCGGCCGATCTGGAGAAGATGCTCCAGGAGCGCGACCGCACCATTGAACGGGAGCGGCATGGTACGTTGCTCGAAGCGCAGCACCTGGAAGAGTCCTTCTCCAGTAAGTGCTTTTCTTGTGTTTTGCCGGGTCGGGATCCAGCCTTATGTCCTTGTTGTCCTTGTTCTAGTATGCTTCGCTTTTTGTGGCAGGAGCCTTTCCGGAGACGCATCGGCTGGCAGAGGAAGCCGTCCGCTTTCAGCGCGACCCAACCGGAGTCGTTGGATTCAGGACGGACCCGCGGGTGGCGTGGACCTTCCGGAAATCATCACCGCTGCTGAGGTCCGCCTGCGGGTCTTGGGGGAGCAGATGCGGCGGCTGTCCTGTGCCGCACTCGATGACGGCGTCCTTTGGCCGGACTCACGAGCCGAGTAGCTTCACGCTACCGCACGCTGGTCGGAGATGGGGCTGACCGGCCACGAGTGGTGCGTCTCCGCCGCTCGTGCCGGTGCTGAGATGGCGCTCCGGTTCACGCTGTCTTGGCATCTGGACCAGCAGCTAGACGCGCTGATGGGCCAGCGGGCCAGCTCGGAGCAGCTGCTGCAGGAGCAAGCCGGCCGGATTGCCTCCCGGGCCAGCTACATCGCTGAGTTCGCCTTCCACGACGAGTTCCACCCCGAGCGGGCGGAGGACGGCGGGGTCGTGGCTGGTGACGACTATGGCCTGCTTCTCCACAACCCGGAGGGGAGCTCCGAGGAGACGGGTGTCTACCGCGATGGGGGTGCCGAGGAGGACACCGGTGCCTCGCTGGACCTGGAGGCCGCCAGGGGAGAACCGTCGATGTCGCGACACGACGCTGGAGATGCCTGAGACACCTTAGTAGAATTTTTTAGGTAGCAGGTCCACCCACACACTAGGGGTTTAGGGTGCAATGAACACGGGCTGTGGGCCTTTTAAATATTTATGTGTATATGTCGTGAATGTTTGTGCCTTTGCTTTTTGTTTTTTTGACCGATTTCTTGCGCTTTTCCTTTCTCAAACCTCCCCCCTCCCCCCTCCCGCGAGTCAGACGGCCGAGGCTCCGGTCCTTGACAAGGAGTCCGGTTCTTCGAGAGGAGTGCACAGGACTTGGGTTCTTCAAAACGTTGAGCGCTGGGCGAACACTCCACTGGCGGGCTGGCGAACTCGGCGGAGCCGGTTGATGCAGCAGCCACCGGGCGATCTGCTTATTTTCTGAGTGGCGGGCTGGGTTGATCGACCCGACAGCCTTTGAATTTGTGTTTGAAGCGTGAAGGAGCTCTGGCCCGTTGTGCTTGCCAGCCGACAGCCGAAGACGGGTTTATGGCTTTAGGGAGAAGTGGGGGACCGCGACATCCTTACTGTATCAGGAATCACCAAGTAAAGCGGCGGGGTGGCAACCGAGCCGGCCAGCCCCCGAGCCCCCGGGTCGAGCGGGTCGAACCGGTGGCTGGGTTCAGTGGCATAGTGATGCAAAAAAGTAGGGACACAATAAGTTGGTCAACAAAAGGCAGCCCCCAAGTCTCGTTCGGGGACCCCATAGTTTCATGCGTTTTACAAAAGGCGCATTTATACATACACTCTGCGGGTTAACTATAAATGAGCGGAGGAGTTCCGTGTCCCATGGCGGGTCGCTTTTCGCCAATGTGTTCTCTTGTGCTTGTTTGACTTGGCGGCGCCGATGAGGTAGTAGGCATTGCGATCGCAAGGCCCCGCTCACGGCGAATGGGCCTTCCCATGGAGGGGACAGCTTGTGCTGGCCCGCTGTTTTGGACGAGTCGAGAACGAGGTCGCTTTCATGAACGTGAGTGGCTTGATCTCGGCGACCTGCATAACTTCGACGAGGAAGCGGTAGCTTGCCATGTTGAGTCGGGCGCCCCACTCACGGAGCAATCGCTACACCACTAGGTCCGAGTCGCCGTAGCACAGGATGCGCCGGATGCCGAGTTCCTTGGCAAGCCGGAGGCCATGCACAAGGGCTTCGTACTCGGCAACATTGTTGGAGGCAGCCAAGTGGATCTGGAGCGCGTAGCGGAGTCGGTCGCCCTTCGGAGATAACAGTACGATGCCGGCACCCAGGCCGAGTCGCATCTTGGACCCGTTGAAATGCATGCGCCAATGCGTCGAGTTGGGGGGTGGCGTTAGGTATTGGGTCTCGGTCCAGTCGACGAGGAAGTCGGCCAGGGCCTGAGACTTGATCGTGGTGCAGGGCTCGTAGAGGATGGTGTGGCCGACTAGCTGGAGCACCCACTTAGCGACCCGGCCAGAGGCATCCCGGCACCCAATGATTTCTCCGATGGGGGCCGTGCTAACCACGGTGATGACGTGCTCTTGGAAGTACTGCTTCAGCTTCTTGGCGGTAAAGTACACGCCGTAACACATCTTCTCCGTAGTGGGTAGTTCGCTTGGAGATGGAGAGCACTCGCCAGTAGTAGACCGGCGCCGGACGGCTTGGATCTTTCCTTCTTCTGTCGCCGACCACCAGCACTGCGGTCGACCGATCGCGAGGTCGCGGCTATGTAGAGCAACAATGGCTCCTTGTCGGTCGGTGCGGCCAGGACTGGTGCGGTGGAGAGGATGCGCTTGAGGTCTTGTAAAGCCTCGTCTACCTTGTCGTTCCACTCGAACGACTTCGTCTTCTTCATCAGTTGGTACAGGGGTAGTGCCTTCTCGCCCAGCTGGCTTAGAAACTGACTGACCGAGGCCAAGCATCCAGTGAACTTCTGGACATCGCGCAGCTAAGCCGGCTTGTGCATGCGCTCGATGGCCTTGATCTTCTCCAGGTTCGCCTCAATGCCACGTTCCGAGACGAGGAAGCCGAGTAGCTTTCCGGCCGGGACGCTGAAAACGCACTTTTTCGGGTTAAGCTTAACCTTGTATTCGTGGAGGTTGGCGAATGTTTCCTTCAAGTCATCGAGGAGCGTGAGGTGCTGCTTGGTCTTCACCACGATGTTGTCCACATAAACATGGATGTTGCGGCCGAGTTGCGGCAGCAGGCATTTCTGCATGCAGCGTTGGAAGGTGGCGCCGACGTTCTTCAAGCCGAACGACATAGTGATGTAGCAATACGCCCCGAAGGGCATGATGAAGGACGCCTTCGTAGCGCCGCCGGGTCCAAATTTTAACTGTGGTAGCAGGAGTAAGCGTCCAGGAAGGAAAGGAGCTCGCACCCGGCGGTCAAGTCGATGACTTGGTCGATCCGCGGGAGAGCGAACGGATCCTTGGGACATGCCTTGTTGAGGCTGGTGTAGTCGATACACATACGCCGTGTCTTGTTCTTCTTCGTGACGAGGATTGGGTTGGCACAGCCACTGGTGAACACTTCCATGATGAAGCCGCCGCCAAAAGCTTGGTGACCTCTTCACCAATGGTTCTTCTTCTTTGGAAAACGTCGAGGGGTTGACTTGACAGCTTGGCGTCCTTGCGGTCATGAAGTTTGTGCTCAGCGTACTCCCTCAGGATACCCGACATGTCCTTGGGGGTCCATGCGAAGATATCCCGATTCTCACGGAGGAAGTCGACGAGATCGCCTTCCTATTTGCTGTCGAGGCGGGTGCCTACGACAATGTACTTGCTGCAGCTAGGGTCTTCCGGGTTGATCTTCACTTTCTTGGTCTCCTTGGAAGGCTTGAAGGCGGCCTCATCGGCGAGGTCCTTGGTCGGGATCGACGCGGCCGAGGCCTCGCCTACCAGGGCGACGATCTGGTTGAGCTGGCGTCGCTCCTCGGCAATGACCAGCAACTCGGCTAGCTTGGCGCCATCTCGGGCGCACTCCAGGGACTTGCGGTAGTCGCCGGTAATGGTGATGAGGCCCTTAGGACCCGGCATCTTCGTCTTTAGATACGCGTAATGGGGGACTGCCATGAACATGGCGAGCGCAGGTCAGCCCAACAGTGCGTGGTACGCGCTGGACAGGTCCACCACCTCGAACCAGATCGGTTCGCGTTGGTAGTGGCTGCTGTCACCGAACAGGACGTCGAGCCGGATCTGGCCAATGGGAGAGCATGAGAGGCCGGGCACGATGTCGTGGAAGATCGTCCGGGTTGGTTCCAGGTCCTCGGCCTTGAGGCCGAGCTTGGTCATTGTGTCACGGTAGAGGATGTTGATGCTGCTGCCGCCGTCGATGAGGACTCGAGAGAACTTGCACGTGCGCCGCGCGACGATGGTGGGGTTGAGGACGAGGGCATAACCACCCGGACTCGGCATGACCGCCGGGTGATCCTCCCGGGTCCAGGTGACCGGGCGATCCGACCAGTGTATGAACTCTGGCTTGGCCGGGACGACGGTGTTCACCTCCTGTCGAACGAGGCGCTCGCTACGCTTGTCCTCACCGAGGCTGGTGAAGACGACGTAGGTCGCGTTCTGGTCCGGGTAGGCGCCGTCGCGCATCGCACCGCCAGCTGGAGGCGGAGGTGGCTGCCCCGCGCCTGGGGCCGGAACCGAAGGAGGCGGAACATCGCCCCTCATGATGCGCTTGGTGATGGCGCACTGCTGAAGCGTGTGCGTGGACGGCCTCGCGCCGTCGTGGTGCTTGCAAGGAGCATCGAGCATTTCTTCGAAGCTCATGGCGGGTTGCCACGCCGTCTTGCCGGTCTGCCGATGCTTCGCCGCCGGGTCCGCCGCGGGCTCGGTGGCCGCGACGAGCCGGTTGTCGTGGTGCTGCGCCGGCTGGTCGGCCTTGCGCTTGTTGTTCTGGTGATGCTGCTGCCGGCTGCTTTCGCCGGCCGGCTTCGGAGGGGGAACCGGCTTTGCCTTGTCGGCTTCATCCAGCGCCACCTGGATCTTCATGGCGGAGTCGGCGTTGGCGTATTTGTCCGCCGTCACCATGAGCGTGGCCATGATGGCCGGCTTGGAGCGTAAGAGCTCGGCACCCGCTGACGAAGTACTGGATCGCCTGGACTTCATGGACGCCCTCGCAGCTGTTCCGGAGCTCGGTCCAGCGTGCAAGGTACTTGCGACCGGTCTCCATAGGCCCTTGCACGCACATGGCGAGCTAGCTAGGGCGGCCGGGCCGCTTGTAGGTCCCCGTGAAGTTGCGGACAAAGGCTTGCTCGAAATCGACCCACGTGTTGATGCTGCCCATCGGCAGACTGTTCAACCAGGTGCGGGCCGACCCCTGGAGCATGAGCGGTGCATAGCGCACGGCGAGACGGCAATTGGCACCAGTGATGCCAATAGCGGTGGTGTAGTCGGTGAACCAGTCTTCTGGTTTCACGGTCCCGTTGTACTTGGGGGTTTCACGGGGGAGCATGAACCCTTTGGGAAAGGCTCTTCCCGGATGCGTGGGCGAAAGCACGCTGGCCCGATAGCGCCGCTCTCCTCCACCTCCAGGGAGCGAACGAGCTGATCGAGGCGGTGGCGAGCGTCGGCATCATCGACGACACGCGGACTGAGTCGACTGGCGACCAGGCCACGGGGGGCCGGGTCGGTTGGAGCCGGACGCTGGATCTCCGGGACGGGCTCGTCGCCTAAACCGCCGGCTGCTGTGTGATGAAGTTCGCCGGGTCCGCCAAGGCGGGCGGAGCCGGATCCCTCCGGCTTGTCAAGCTGGTTGAGGCGGTCCTGCTAGGTGTTGGCCGTGTTGAGGAGTTCGCGCATCCGCCCGATGCGGTCCTTCAGCTCCTCACCTGTGAGCTGGTCCAGGTCGACTACGGCTGCCTGGGCAGCGCGCATGTTCTTCGCTGGGGTCTCGTAGACGGTCGGGCATGCACCTCCCCGGGCATGCACCTCGGCGACCCGGCTTGGCTCGGCCGTGGCGGGAGTGAATCCGTAGGCGGCATTGCGCTCCAGCTGAGCGGCGTCCAAACAACGCTGGTGGCGGCGAGCATTCACACAGGTTCAAAGATTCGCCGCGCTTTTCTCGAAGCTGGGTTCGGGCCTCAGCGACGTTGGTGGCATCGACGTCGGTGCCGGTGGGGATGCGGAGGCTCTGCATCACGGCGTGCAACGGATCGAATGGCTCGATCCGTTCTGCTGCGGCGCTTGCTTCGGCGGCCTTCCTCGTCTTGCTTGATGAGGAGGAGGCGCCATCGCCGGTGACGAAGACCTCCACATGGACGTCCATTGCCCCGGCGAAAATGCCACCGCCGAGGGAGAGGGGGGAGTCAGAGTAGCTGAGTACCCTGCTGGGGTACTCGTCGGCCGTGGACGCATCGGAGATGCGCAGCGCGGCGAAGGAGGCGGCGAGCACGCCTATGACGTCGTCCGCTAGCACGACGGGCTCGTCGGAGTAGGAGAAGGGCCCGTTCTGAAGCATGCTCCCAGCTAGCTCCTCGAGCTTCCCTACGGTGGGCGCCAACTATCGCGGTGGGCGCACGGCAGATACCATGGGATGGCTAAAGAAAGGAGGAGGCTTGACGGCGCTGGTGGGCTCCAGAGGCAAGGTTGGTATGAGCGGGCGCGGAATGCCGGACATACCCAGGTTCGGGGCTCTCCGGAGAGATAGCACCCCTAGTCCTGCCAAGTGTAGTTTGATGTTTGATAATACAATGTTGCTCCTAGAGCTGTATGGAGGAGGAAGGAAGCTGGCCAAAGCTTAGGCTGCTCCTTCTCTCTGGGTGTTGCTGTTTCGGTGGCTAGTTCCTCTCTACGCTCTGTTGCTGCTTACGTCTCTGCTTACTTGCTTGCCCGTATACGCGAGGGCTACTGGGGGTTTTTATAGACCAACCCCGCAGGGGTACAAGGGTAATGTTACAAGTCGGTGGGTCCGGATTGTCGGTGTCCGGGGACCCAGGCTAGGTCCCGCTGGGGGCTTGTGGTTCACCGGGTTCCCCTAGGTGCGGGCCTTGCATGCCTAGGGGGACTGTGCGCCGTCTTATTGATTGTCAGGGCATGGCTTAGTCGTGTTGGGGAACGTTGCATAGAATAAAAATTTTCCTACTTTCACCATGATCAATCTATGGAGTCATCTAGCAACGAGAGAGGGGAGTGCATCTACATACCCTTGTAGATCGCGGTGGAAGCGCTCAAGAGAACGGGTCGAGGAGTCATACTGTCGTGATCCAAATCACGGAGATCCTAGCGCCGAACGGACGGCACCTCCGCGCTCAACACACGACGGTTGGGAAGACGACTCCTCCTTCTTGATCCAAAGAAGGGAAAGGAGAGGTTGATGAAGATCCAAGAAGACGACGGCGTGGTGGTGGATGCAGCAGTGATCTCGGCAGGGCTTCACCAAGCTTCTACGAGAGGGAGAGGTGTAGCAAGGGGAGAGGGAGGCGCCAAGAGCATGGGTGTGGCTGCCCTCCCTCCCCCCTTTATATAGGCCACCTAGGGGGGCGGCCCTAGGAGATGAAATCTCCAAGGGGGGCGGCGGACAGGAGGGGAACTTGCCCCCCAAGCCAGGTGGAGGCGCCCCCACCCCTAGGGTTTCCAACCCAGGCGCTAGGGGCCCAAGGGGGCGCACCAGCCCACCAGGCTAGTTCCTCCCACTTCAGCCCATGGGGCCCTCCGGATAGGTGTCCCCACCGATGGACCTCGGGACCCTTCCGTGGTCCTAGACAATACCGTGACCCCAAACTTTCTCGATGGTCAAACCTGACTTCCTACATATAATTCTTCACCTCCGACCATTCCGAACTCCTCGTGACGCTCGAATCTCATCCGGACTCAACAACTTTCGGGTTACCGATACTCATATCTCTACAACCCTAGCGCCACCGAACCTTAAGTGTCAGAGACCCTACGGTTCGGGAGACATGCGACATGACCGAGACGCCTCTCCGGTCAATAACCAACAGCGGATCTGGATACCCATGTTGACTCCCACATGCTCCTCGATGATCTCATCAGATGAACCACGATGTCTAGGATTCAATCAATCCCATATACAATTCCCTTTGTCAATCGGTACGTTACTTGCCCGACACTCGATCGTCGGTATCCCAATACCTCGTCCAGTCTCGTTACCGGCAAGTCACTTTAATCGTACCGTAATGCATGATCCCGTGACCAGACACTTGGTCACATTGATCTCATTATGATGATGCATTACCGAGTGGGCCCAGAGATACCTCTCCGTCATCCGGAGTGACAAATCCCAGCCTTGATTCGTGCCAACCCAACAGACACTTTTGGAGATACCCGTAGTGCACCTTTATAGTCACCCAGTTACGTTATGACGTTTGGCACACCCAAAGAACTCCTACAGTATCCGGGAGTTGCACAATCTCATGGTCTAAGGAAATGATACTTCACATTCAAAAAAGCTCTAGCGAAACGAACTACACGATCTTTGTGCTATGCTTAGGATTGGGTCTTGTCCATCACATCATTCTCCTAATGATGTGATCCCGTTATCAATGACATCCAATGTCCATAGTCAGGAAACCATGACTATTTGTTGATCAACGAGCTAGTCAACTAGAGGCTCACTAGGGACTTGTTGTGGTCTATGTATTCACACATGTATTACGATTTCCGGATAATGCAATTATAGCATGAACAATAGACAATTATCATGAACAAAGAAATATAATAATGACCATTTTATTATTGCCTCTAGGGCATATTTCCAACAGTCTCCCACTTGCACTAGAGTCAACAATCTAGTTACATTGTGATGTATCGAACACCCATTGCGTTCTTGTGTTGATCATGTTTTGCTCTAGGGAGAGGTTTAGTCAACGGATTGCTATATTCAGGTCCGTATGTACTTTACAAATATCTATGTCTCCACCTTGAACATTTTCACGGATGGAGTTGAAGTGACGCTTGATGTGCCTGGTCTTCTTGTGAAACCTGGGCTCCTTGGCAAGTGCAATAGCTCCAGTGTTGTCACAGAAGAGTGTGATCGGCCCCGACGCATTGGGTATGACTCCTAGGTCGGTGATGAACTCCTTCACCTAGATAGCTTCATGCGCTGCCTCCGAGGCTGCCATGTACTCCGCTTCACATGTAGATCCCGCCACGACGCTCTGCTTGCAACTACACCAGCTTACTGCCCCACCATTCAAAATATACATGTATCCTGTTTGTGACTTAGAGTCATCCAGATCTGTGTCGAAGCTAGTGTCGATGTAACCCTTTACGACAAGCTCTTCGTCACCTCCATATATGAGAAACATATCCTTAGTCCTTTTCAGGTACTTAAGGATGTTCTTGACCGCTGTCCAGTGTTCCATGCCGGGATTACTTTGGTACCTTCCTACCAAACTTATGGCAAGGTTTATATCAGGTCTGGTACAGGTCATGGCATACATGATAGACCCTATGGCTGAGGCATAGGGACGACACTCATCTTTTCTCTATCTTCGCCGTGGTCGGGCATTGAGCCGAGCTCAATTTCACACCTTGCAACACGGCAAGAACCCTTCTTGACTGATCCATATTGAACTTCTTCAATATCTTATCAAGGTATGTGCTTTGTGAAAGACCTATGAGGCGTCTTGATCTATCTCTATAGATCTTGATGCCTAATATGTAAGCAACTTCTCCAAGGTCCTTCATTGAAAAACACTTATTCAAGTAGGCCTTAATGGTGTCCAAAAGTTCTATATCATTTCCCATCAAAAGTATGTCATCCACATATAATATGAGAAATGCTACAGAGCTCCCACTCACTTTCTTGTAAACGCAGGCTTCTCCATAAGTCTGCATAAACCCAAACGCTTTAATCATCTCATTAAAGCGAATGTTCCAACTCCGAGATGCTTGCACCAGCCCATAGATGGAGCGCTGGAGCTTGCATACCTTGTTAGCATTCTTAGGGTCGACAAAACCTTCCGGCTGCATCATATACAGTTCTTCCTTAAGGTGACCATTAAGGAATGTCGTTTTGACGTCCATTTGCCATATCTCATAATCATAGTATGCGGCAATTGCTAACATGATTCGGACGGACTTCAGCTTCGCTATGGGAGAGAATGTCTCATCATAGTCAATCCCTTGAATTTGTCGATTGCCCTTAGGGACAAGTCAAGCTTTATATATGGTAACATTACCATCCACGTCCGTCTTCTTCTTAAAGATCCATTTGTTTTCTATTGCTCACCGATCATCGGGCAAGTCTGTCAAAGTCCATACTTTGTTTTCATACATGGATCCTATCTCGGATTTCATGGCTTCAAGCCATTTGTTGGAATCTGAGCCCGCCATCGCTTCTTCATAGTTCGAAGGTTCACCGTTGTCTAACAACATGATTTCCAAGACAGGGTTGCCGTACCACTCTAGTGCGGAACGTGTCCTTGTGGACCTTGAAGTTCAAGAGGAGCTTGATCCAAGTATCTTGATCATCATCATTAACCTCCTCTCTTTTCGTTGCAGGCACCACAGGAACATCTTCCTGAGTTGCGCTACTTACCGTTTCAAGAGGTAGTACTTCATCAAGCTCTACTTTCCTCCCACTTAATTCTTTCGAGAGAAACTCTTTCTCCAGAAAGGACCCGTTCTTGGCTACAAAGATCTTGCCCTCGGATCTTAAGTAGAAGGTATACCCAATGGTTTCCTTAGGGTATCCTATGAAGACGCATTTTTTCGACTTGGGTTCGAGCTTCTCAGGTTGAAGTTTCTTGACATAAGCATTGCATCCCCAAACTTTTAGAAACGACAGCATAGGTTTCTTCCCAAACCATAATTCATACGGTGTCGTCCCAACGGATTTAGACGGTGCCCTATTTAACGTGAATGTAGCTATTTCTAGAGCTTATCCCCAAAATGATAGCGGTAAATCGGTAAGTGACATCATAGATCACACCATATCCAATAGAGTGTGATTACGATGTTCGGACGCACTGTTACGCTGAGGTGTTGCAGGCGGCGTGAGTTGTGAAATGATTCCACATTTCCTTAAGTGCGTACCAAATTCGTGACTTAAATATTCTCCCCCATGATCTGATCATAAGAACTTTATCTTTCAGTCACGTTGATTCTCTACCTCATTCTGAAATTCCTTGAACTTTTCAAAGGTCTCAGACTTGTGTTTCATCAAGTAGACATACCCATATCTACTCAAGTCATCAGTGAGAGTGAGAACATAACGATATCCTCTGCGAGCCTCAACACTCATTGGACCGCACACATCAGTATGTATGATTTCCAATAAGTTGGTTGCTCGCTCCATTGTTCCCGAGAATGGAGTCTTGGTCATTTTTCCCATGAGGCATGGTTCGCATGTGTCAAACGATTCATAATCTAGAGACTCTAAAAGTCCATCAGCATGGAGCTTCTTCATGCGCTTGACACCAATGTGACTAAGGCGGCAGTGCCACAAGTATGTGGGACTATTGTTATCAACTTTACATCTTTTGGTATTCACACTATGAATATGTGTAACATTACGCCGAGATTCATTAAGAATAAACCATTCACCAATGGGCATGACCATAAAACATATCTCTCATATAAATAGAACAACCATTATTCTCGGATTTAAATGAGTAGCCATCTCGAATTAAACGAGATCCTGATACAATGTTCATGCTCAAAGCTGGCACTAAATAACAATTATTGAGGTTTAAAACTAATCCCGTAGGTAAATGTAGAGGTAGCATGCCGACGGCGATCACATCGACCTTGGAACCATTCCCGACGTGCATCGTCACCTCGTCCTTCGCCAGTCTCCGCTTATTCCGCAGCTCCTGCTTTGAGTTACAAATATGAGCAACCGCACCGGTATCAAATACCCAGGAGCTACTACGAGCACCGGTAAGGTACACATCAATTACATGTATATCACATATACCTTTGGTTTTGCCGGCCTTCTTGTCCGCTAAGTACTTGGGGCGTTCCGCTTCCGGTGACCACTTCCCTTGCAATAAAAGCACTCGGTCTCGGGCTTGGGTCCATTGTTTGACTTCTTCCTAAGAATCGGCTTACGGGCGCGGCAACTCCCTTGCCGTCCTTCTTGAAGTTCTTCTTACCCTTGCCCTTCTTGAACTTAGTGGTTTTATTCACCATCAACACTTGATGTTCCTTTTTGATCTCTACCTCTACTGATTTCAGCATTGAATATACCTCAGGAATGGTCTTTTCCATCCCCTGCATATTGAAGTTCATCACAAAGCTCTTGTAGCTTAGTGGAAGTGACTGAAGGATTCTATCAATGACCGCGTCATTCGGGAGATTAACTCCCAGCTGAGTCAAGCGGTTGTGCAACCCAGACATCTTGAGAATGTGCTCACTGACAGAACTATTTTCCTCCATCTTACAGCTAAAGAACTTGTCAGAGACTTCATATCTCTCGACCCGGGCATGAGCTTGGAAAACCATTTTCAGCTCTTCGAACATCTCATATGCTCCGTGTTGCTCAAAACGCTTTTGGAGCCCCGGTTCTAAGCTGTAAAGCATGCCGCACTGAACGAGGGAGTAATCATCAGCACGAGACTGCCAAGCGTTCATAACGTCTTGGTTCTCTGGGATTGGTGCTTCACCTAGTGGCGCTTCTAGGACATAATCTTTCTTGGCAGCTATGAGGATGATCCTCAGGTTCCGGACCCAGTCCGTATAGTTGCTGCCATCATCTTTCAGCTTGGTTTTCTCTAGGAACGCGTTGAAGTTGAGGTGGACATGAGCGTTGTCCATTTGATCTACAAGACATTTTGCCAAGGTTTTTAGACTAAGTTCATGATAATTAAGTTCATCTAATCAAATTATTCAATGAACTCCCACTTAGACAGACATCCCTCTAGTCATCTAAGTGAAACATGATCCGAGTCAACTAGGCCGGGTCCGATCATCACGTGAGACGGACTAGTTATCATCGGTGAACATCTTCATGTTGATCGTATCTTCTATACGACTCATGCTCGACCTTTCGGTCCTCCGTGTTCCGAGGCCATGTCTATACATGCTAGGCTCATCAAGTCAACCTAAGTGTATTGTGTGTGTAAATCTGGCTTACACCCGTTGTATTTGAACGTTAGGATCTATCACACCCGATCATCACGTGGTGCTTCGGAACAACGAGCCTTCGCAAGGGTGCACAGTTAGGGGGAACACTTTTCTTTAAATTATTTCGAGGGATCATCTTATTTAAGCTACCGTCGTTCTAAGCAAATAAGATGTAAAACATGATAAACATCACATGCAATCAAATAGTGACATGATATGGCCAATATCATATTGCTCCTTTGATCTCCATCTTCGGGGCGCCATGATCATGTTCGTCACCGGCATGACACCATGATCTCCATCATCATGATCTCCATCATCGTGTCTTCATGAAGTTGTCACGCCAATGATTACTTCTACTTCTATGGCTAACGCGTTTAGCAATAAAGTAAAGTAATTTACATGGCGTTCTTCAATGACACGCAGGTCATACAAAAAATAAAGACAACTCCTATGGCTCCTACCAGTTGTCATACTCATCGACATGCAAGTCGTGATTCCTATTACAAGAACATGATCATCTCATACATCACATATATCATTCACCACATCCTTTGGCCATATCACATCACAAAACACTTGCTGCAAAAACAAGTTAGACGTACTCTAATTGTTGTTGCAAGTTTTTACGTGGCTTCTATAGGTGTTCTAGCAAGAATGTTTCTTACCTACGTAAACCACAACATGATATGCGAATTTCTATTTACCCTTCATAAGGACCCTTTTCATCGAATCTGCTCCAACTAAAGTGGGAGAGACAGACACCCGCTAGCCAGCTTATGCAACTAGTGCATGTCAGTCGGTGGAACCTGTCTCACGTACGCGTACGTGTAAGGTCGGTCCGGGCCGCTTCATCACACGATGCCGCCGAAGCAATATAAGACTAGTAGTGGCAAGAAAATTAACAACATCTACGCCCACAACTGCTTTGTGTTCTACTCGTGCATAGTAACTACGCATAGACCTAGCTCATGATGCCACTATTGGGGAACGTTGCATAAAATAAAAAATTTCCTATGTTCACCATGATCAATCTATGGAGTCATCTAGCAACAAGAGAGGGGAGTGCATCTACATACCCTTGTAGATCGCGTGCGGAAGCGTTCAAGAGAACGGGGTTGAGGGAGTCGTACTCGTCGTGAATCAAATCACCGGAGATCCTAGCGCCGAATGGACGGCACCTCCGCATTCAACACACGTACGGTTGGGAAGACGTCTCCTCCTTCTTGATCCAGCAAGGGGAAAGGAGTGGTTGATGAAGATCCAGCAGCACAACGGCGTGGTGGTGGATGCAGCAGTGATCTCGGCAGGGCTTCGCCAAGCTTCTGCGGGAGGGAGAGGTGTAGCAAGGGGAGAGAGAGGCGTGAAGAGCATGGGTGCGGCTGCCCTCGCCCCTTTATATAGGCCCCCTAGGGGGGCGCCGGCCCTAGGAGATGTAATCTCCAAGGGGTCGGCGGCCAGGGGGGAAACTTGCCCCCCAAGCCAGGTGGAGGCGCCCCTACCCCTAGGGTTTCCAACCCTAGGCGGAGGGGGGCCCAAGGGGGCGCACCAGCCGACTAGGGGCTAGTTCCCGTCCCACTTCTGCCCATGGGGCCCTCCGGGATAGGTGGCCCCACCCGGTGGACCCCCGGGACCCTTCCGGTGGTCCCGGTACAACACCGGTGACCCCCAAAACTTTCCCGATGGCCGAAACCTGACTTCCTATATATAATTCTTCACCTCCGGACCATTCCGAAACTCCTCGTGACATCCGCGATCTCATCTGGGACTCCGAACAACTTTCGGGTTACTGCATACTCATATCTCTACAACCCTAGCGTCACCGAACCTTAAGTGTGTAGACCCTACGGGTTCTGGAGACATGCAGACATGACCGAGACGCCTCTCTGGTCAATAACCAACAGCGGGATCTGGATACCCATGTTGGCTTCCACATGCTCCTCGATGATCTCATTGAATGAACTACGATGTCGAGGATTCAATCAATCCCGTATACAATTCCCTTTGTCAATCAGTACGTTACTTTCCCGAGACTCGATCGTCGGTATCCCAATACCTCGTTCGGTCTCGATTACGCAAGTCACTTTACTCGTACTGTAATGCATGATCCCGTGACCAGACACTTGGTCACATTGAGCTCATTATGATGATGCATTACCGAGTGGGCCCAGAGATACCTCTCCGTCATACGGAGTGACAAATCCCAGTCTTGATTCGTGCCAACCCAACAGACACTTTCGGAGATACCCGTAGTGCACCTTTATAGTCACCCAGTTACGTTATGACGTTTGGCACACCCAAAGAACTCCTACGATATCCGGGAGTTGCACAATCTCATGGTCTAAGGAAATGATACTTGACATTCGGAAAAGCTCTAGTGAAACGAACTACACGATCTTTGTGCTATGCTTAGGATTGGGTCTTGTCCATCACATCATTCTCCTAATGATGTGATCCCATTATCAGTGACATCCAATGTCCATAGTCAGGAAACCATGACTATCTGTTAATCAACGAGCTAGTCAACTAGAGGCTCACTAGGGACTTGTTGTGGTCTATGTATTCACACATGTATTACGATTTCCGAATAATACAATTATAGCATGAACAATAGGCAATTATCATGAACAAAGAACTATAATAATAACCATTTTATTATTGCATCTAGGGCATATTTCCAACAAGTCGAGTCGTGTACAGTGGCGCTCTGTCAGGTCGCCGCTTGCTGTCGTCAGCGGTGAGGGCGGGGGCACTGTAGCCACGCCAGCCCCGGTCAGCGGGTAGGTGAGGGGCAGTGTTGCCACGCTCCCGCTAACCAGAGGCATGGGCGGCGCACTGTTTCCTTGGTCATCGGTAGCCGAAGACTCATCCCATCGTATGGATTGCGGAGCACGCCACGGATGGATTTGGCTTGTCGAGGAAGCTTTGGTGGTGCCGGGTTCGGCTTTCTTGTGTTGGTTGTCGAGGCCGAGTCGACGCGTCTTGCCGGGTCGGAGAGTTTGGCCGCGTTGCGGGGCTTGGCCGGGTCGAGCGACCCGGCAAAGCGCGCGCCGTCTTGAGCGATGCTAGCCCGGGGTTCATCCCCCCGAAACCCAGGGGTGTAGGGCACGCCTCCCTGCCTCGTGGCCACCTCGAAGCTTCCTTGACTTCCACTCCAAGTCTCCTGGATTGCTTCCGTTCCAAAAATAACTCTCCTGAAGGTTTCATTACGTTTGGACTCCGTTTGATATTCCTTTTCTTCGAAGCACTCAAATAGGCAAGAAAACCGCAATTTGGGTCGGGCCTCCGGTTAATATGTTAGTCCCAAAAATAATATATAAGTGCTTATTAAAGCCCATAAACATCCAAAACAGGTAATATAATAGCATGAATACTTCATAAATTATAGATACGTTGGAGACGTATCAGCCCTGCCCGCACTCCCCACGCCGACGGCCCCTGTCGTGGCCCCCGTCGTCGTGTCCCTCGCGGGCGGCCCCGTCGCCGCTGCCCCCTCGGCAACCTCCGCCGCTGGCCCCGATCTGCCCCCCGGCACCCCGCCGCCAGCTGCCGCACCCTCACGGTGTGGTCACTCGGGCTCGGACTAGGACACTTTGTCCCAGCATGCGCTACCCATCGGATGAGTACGCGTGTGCTGCATCTACCTCGGCGTCATCTCCGCTCCCCACCTCCGCTCGCGCAGCCCTTCGGGATCCGAACTGGCTAGCTGCGATGCGTGAGGAGTTTGATGCCCTGCAGCGCAACCGTACGTGGCAGCTTGTTCCGCGGCCTCCCCGTGCCAATGTCATCACTGGCAAGTGGGTCTTCTGCCACAAGACTCGCCCCGACGGTTCTCTCGAGCGCTACAAGGCGCGTTGGGTGGTGCACGGCTTCCGCCAGTGTGCC
Source organism: Aegilops speltoides (assembly GCA_021437245.1). Lineage (NCBI taxonomy): Eukaryota > Viridiplantae > Streptophyta > Magnoliopsida > Poales > Poaceae > Aegilops > Aegilops speltoides. The sequence goes on from CM038146.1 coordinate 179,776,348, forward strand.
GGCATGGACTTCACCAACACCTTCGCTTCGGTTGTCAAACCGAGCACGATTCGCTTTGTTCTCCTGCTTGCTGTTTCTCACGCCTGGCCAGTCCACCAGCTCAATGTGTCTAATGCTTTCCTTCATGGCCATCTCGGTGAGAAGGTGTTCTGTCAGCAGCCTACTGGTTTCGTCGACACCGACTATCCGGACCACGTGTGCTTGCTCTCCCGGTCTCTCTACGGGTTTAAGCAGGCACCTCGGGCCTGGTACCAGCGGATCGCGGCATCATCCTGACTGCATCCTCGCTAGCGCTACTTCAGCAGATCACAGCTCGCCTCGGCATCGAGTTCGCCCTCAAGGACTTGGAGACTCTCCAATACTTCCTCGGCATCGAGGTCGTGCACCGGGCTACTAGCTTCTTCCTGCACCAGCAGAAGTACGCCTACGAGCTTCTAGAGCGAGCGGGCATGCTTAACTGCAAGCCTGCTCCCACGCATGTCGACACGAAGGCTAAGGTGTCCGCCGTCAAGGGTTCTCTGGCGTCCGACGCTCCCTTCTACCGCTCCATCATCGGTGCGCTTCAGTACCTCACACTGACGCGTCCGGACATTCAGTACGCTGTCCAGCAGGCATGCCTTCACATGCATGCTCCTCGTGACACCCATTGGGCTCTCGTGAAACGTATACTTCGGTACATACGTGGCACCACAGCCATGGGTCTCACCCTTATGGCATCACCTGACACCAGCCTTGTCGCCTACTCCGACGCCGACTGGGCTGGGTGTCCCGACACTCGACGCTCCACTTCTGGCTACTGCGTCTACCTTGGTCCCTCTCTGATTTCGTGGTCGTCTAAACGACAACCCACGGTCTCACGATCGAGCGCCGAGGCTGAGTATTGGGCCATGGCTAACGCCGTCATGGAGTGCTCTTGGCTACGACAACTACTTCAGGAGTTGCTATGTGAGGTTACCAAGGCGACGCTCGTCTACTGTGATAACGTCTTCGCTTTGTACCTTGCTGCCAACCCTTTTCATCACCGATGGACGAAGCATATTGAGCTCGACATCCACTTCGTCAGGGAGCACGTCGCACTTGGTTGTGTTCGTGTTCTACATGTGCCCATCGATCAGCAGTTCGCTGATGTCATGACGAAGGGACTACCCACCTCGACCTTCGAGGGCTTTTGGTCCAGTCTCTGAGTCACCGGCGATGCTTCGACTGCAGGGGGGTGTTGAACATGCGTACATGTACGTAGGTCTGGGTTTTGTATGCAGTACTTGTAGTGTCTGTCTCCCTCTGTATGTATGTGTATCTTAGGAGACAAGATACTGGTCACACCCCTTGTACCTATATATATACATATGTGCGTAGTGCACGATCAATCAATTATCGATGCACCAAATCATTCTCTACAGCTGGAGTTCACAGTTTTATCCATGGATGTTGTCACAAGGTCCTAAATTTTTTTCTGGCCCTATGATAACACTTCGCCAGTTCTGGCAAGTGAGTTATTGCGTCGATTGATCATGCGTTTCATGGGATGTGGATTTTACTTTATTTCTCTCTGTGTTTCTTACCTTAAATTGACATTTTTCGCTGTTGCTCTAGTGATTATATTTTGATACTTTGTGGCGCTGTCCTTTTTCTTACTAATCAGTGTGTACGTGCAATGCACGTTAATTTGGAAGTATATTTAGTGCATGCGGATATTAAGTAGGATATTATTTGCATTTTATTATGTGATTAACACTATTTTTGACGTGAAATTAACTGCACGCTAAATGTGTTAAGCGCTCGACATTGAAGCAGTCCAGGTCGTTGGATTGACATGATTTGATGGCCGAGATTAATTGGATCTTCCCCCTTTGGGTCTTTTTATATTGGTATAGATGTGAATTGTACTTACATATAGCGTAGCTTTTTCTCCCTCTTATTTTTTGTGCTTTCTGTCTTTTTCTGCCGCAAGAGTTTTACCCAGGATGTTATGCAATCCTACATCTATTACTAGATTGTCAACAATGTGTTTCAAAAAAACTATGAAGAAGTTTAGTAATATTCAATTAGGTCATATAAGAAAGTATAAGATGGAAGCCCGCTTCATATGTCGTATCATCTTAATATACTAATGAATATGATCGAGTGGTTAGATCAACATATTTTTGGCACTATAGGGCCTTACCTCAAGCACAAGAACAAAGTCATCAAAATCCCTAAATATATGGTAGAAATTTTTTTTGATTTCCCTGGTGGCACTGTGCCTTTTATATTTAGTAGTGATGATCCCCAAGTGAAAGCAGATGTGGCATAATTAATAAGGAGCAAGTATCTTGATCATCAGAACAAGATGCCAATCAACAAAATTGAGGAAGTGATGCTTAGTGGTGAAAGTGAAGATGGTTATATTAGGATCTTTGTCTTTTATTTCCTATCATATATCTTGTGCCCGGCATCATACTGCTTTGGTAACACCAAGTTTCTCTTCTCTCTAAGAGATGATTCTACGACCCCTTCACTTGACTTTGGGCAGTATTGGATTTTATGCGTGAGGAATCAGAGCATCACTTTGAAATGATCATGAACACACCAAGTGTCGAGGAAATGAACAAGCCTTCACATATTGGGGGATGCCTTCCTATCTGGGGAGTAAGTTTTTTCCATTTTCTAACTAACAGATCATTTTATCTTCAGTTTCAGTCTTTCTTTCGTGTCCATTTTTTAATTGACTGAAACCTTATTTTTTTGAATGACAGATCATCTATCTGCATTTTGTTGATTTTGATGTTATCAAGAATCATCATTCAACTGTGGATTATTCTCTTCCTCGGATATCTCACATTAAGAATGATGATTTTGAGTATCTTGCCTTGCTTGATAGGAATTATGAGTCTAGGAAAGCTTTTGGAGTTTTACCAGTAAGTATCATATACTCTATTATAATTGTTGTCTTATATTTTTACTTCTGTCACCTTTTTTTCATTGTTTTTTAATTCTCATTTTTTCATGATTTTCAACTTACTTCGAAATTGTTTGTTCAACTTTGTTTGCAACTACGAGACATATCTCAAACACCATATGCCACTGTAGCACCAGTTAACAGTGCCTTTGACCCCCCTTGTGTTTCCTCCAGTGCCTCATGTAGAGGTATTTTTTTATTCATTCATTACCTGTAGAATCATTCCTTGTTATCTGGTTTCTTATTGATCATAATGTCAAATGTGGGTCAACAATGAAACCAATGTTCCTGGAGCTTTGAATGAGAACAAGCCAATTACTTCAAATAGTACAACAATCAATTCAAAAGGTCTAAATAAGCAGATGTTAAAGTTAAGCTAGAGCCACATTTGAAATCAGAGGTACTTCTTCCTTATGTTCCTAAGTATTTTATTGAAAGAAAGTATCATCTTTTACTAAAAACTTTATAAAGCAGATTCCTGTTGAAGAAGTCGTTAAGAAGGAACCAATTGCACCCAAATTGGAGAACATTGGGCAAGCTGAGGTATCCATTCTATTTCCTATCAAATTCGTATAGTAACACCATTTTACTTATTTTTACCTGGTTTTTCCCTCTGTCCAGAATAATTTTGTGTGTGAAACCCCAATTATTCCTGTTGGTGCTACAATTTTGAATACCAAATCTGTCGCCTTGGCTGGAGCTACACAAATCCTCATCATCACAGAAGCGTTCGACTTGAGCATCTTGGCACCACGCTCCATTGCCTCCTGATCAGCACCAGTCATCAAGCCTGCCCAACACGTCAAAAAGCCACAAGCAGAGTATACCACATTAAATGGAGTTTTAAGTTGTTTTTGTTCAAACGTAGTTTGGTTGCGGTTATTCCAAATAGCCCAGCATATGGCTGCCAGGCCAAGGGTATAGAACCTGGCTCCATCAGGTAGGAACACATAACACTAGGAGAAATATTGCCAGATGTTATTTGGGCATAAGTCTGTGCCCAGCACATAGCCTACCATCCTCCAGATTACTCGAGCCACGAGACAAGTAAAGAACAAATGTTGATACGTTTCAGTGTATCTACAAAAGGAGCATCTAGGATTTCCGGTCCATTTTCTTTTTTTCCTGACCTCTCTAGTCAGAATGGAATCTTGAAACAATTGCCAAAGGAAAATCTGAATTTTCAGGGGTATCTTAGCTTTCCAGATCCACCTGTAGTCACATCCTGCCAACTGCCTCTCCAGGTAGACATAGACTGATTTAGTAGTCAATTTTTTCTTATTACCAAGTACCCAGCAAACCTGGTCAGGTTCCGTTGGCACTGGCCAGGACATCACCACCTCTCCCAGCTCGATCCATTGATTTACAAGAGGAGGGGTGCAGCCGTCTTCTAAAGAAATCATCGCCCATAAAATAGCTAAAACCAGCCACTATGATCTCTTGATAGTTACAAATGCCAAATAAAGTTGGGAATCGATCAAGTAATTCTAATTGAACAAGAAATTCTTTTTAATAGGTATTTACCAGAATATATGGTCTGGTACACATGAATCGGTCATGGAAACATGTGCTTTTGACTGTATTGTACAGAAATTTATCCAGTGCTGACATGAAAACCCTTGTAGTTCATATAAGTGTAGACAAAACATGTTAGTTTAACTATTTTTTGCCTATGAACCCAATTTAACTATGAGACCAGAAAAGTTTTTCATAAGTTTTTTTTACAATTATTGTATACATTTTTATGTTAGTAATGCATATGTATCATAAGTATTTTTAAAGACTGTTTTTTTGATAATAATTATCATTGAATTTTTTCTGTCCAGCACTCTATTTGTGGACATTGACGGGCTTCTTGTAAGTTACGAGAAGTACTTCAATTCCTTTAAAGCTAGGGGAGCGATTGGAGATGAAGTAATGAACTCGTTTATTCAAGTACTTAACTTTGAATCAAAGAGGACATTTGACATAAAGCCTTTTATTAAGAAGTACTATTTTACTTCCTACTTCACTGTGAGTTTTCTTCTAACTCTTTTTTGCTCCCCTTTTGAGCATTTCTTTTTTTACTTAAGTTCAATAATTAGTTATGTGCATGTTGTTTGTAACAAGATAAATTGTTGGTTAGGCATGAATCATTTGATCCAGTTAGCTACGTAAGAGAGTTTGGCAGGATTAATTCAGAAGAAAGCCTTTGGAAACAGGACTTGGTAAATGTGTTACGACTTTTACAACATTTGACCATATTTGTTCTTTGGTTATGTTATATACTGACTCTGCTTTACTTTCTTTGTTCCCACAACTATTCTATCCTACTATAAAATCAAGCCACTAGGTTATAGTTTGTATCACCTCTCTTTTTGAGAGAAATCATTTCTTTGATCCATGTGGCACTATCCTCAAAACTACACAAGATGAACTTATTTACAACTTGGTAAGAAATTTTCTTACCGAGTATCTTTTCTATTTTCTTACAAACAATTGCTGCTATTTTTTGCTGCCTTAGTTTGAAATGCCTTCAACTCTTTATATACATTGAATCAACTTTCCAACTACAACATGTTTTGCAAACTTAGTAAAAAGCCTTTCAAGAATGTATTCAGTTTCAAGCTTGAAGCTACATGACCCTACCCAACAAACTGTCTCATGTAAGTTTCCTTTTCATTTTTCATTGTTTATTTTTTCCTTTTTCACTGCAATTTTCAAACAACCTATAGAATGGACAACTTGTTGCTTTCTTATTGACTTTTAAATAGTAAAAATACTTCATTTTGATAGTATCTGCATTCTTTTTGCATGAATGTTTTTTTGTTCCTTTTTGCTCACATTGAATTCTCCTGTTGAGATATGTTTTGTTATTTTTTCTACACACAGGCATGACTCAGGCCACTCTCTGCCACTCTACATGGAGAACTCTGAAGGCAAAAATATGAAGAGTTTCAGTGTGGTAATTTTTCAAAACTATTGTGACATTCTTTTTTTGTATATACAAACCTGAATCAAAAAAATTTATAGACTCCTTCAAAGATATTTAGAATAACATTTGAACTTAGCAAGAAAGCACCTCCCCTCCTGTGTACAAATTTTCAGCCAAAGATGTAAGATCTCCCACAAGTAGCCATCTTCATTTCCACTTGTTACACTAGAGCAAGCAGCTAAAGGATATCCAACAACCAACTGTACCTGTTCATTATATCTTTAGTACTCTTATTCATGGAAACATCTAATTTTTATCCATATATACAAAAACAACAGAATACAAAAACATCGTGACAATTCTTTTTGTATACCTCTTCTCTTGTTCCCCCATTTCGATCGTCCTTTTCTATTTCATTCTTCTTTACTTCAGTACGTAGATTGACGTCAGGTTGTGCACACACAACTGCTGGGGCATATCCTTGTGGTCCCTCCTGATTAGCTAACTTTTCTTGGCTTAGCCTTTCTTCCTGACTACTAAGTACTTCCTTCCATATTTAAGAAACACAATTAACTATCTAGCCAATTTTACTAATTTATAAGAAGTAAAATGAATCAAAACTTTTTAAAATTTTAAGTCAAACCGCTTTACCACTATCTTCTTATTTATCTCAAGGTACAAAATATACTGGTCAAATTCTTGCATCATATTGTCAACCTACATTATCAACAAAAATGTATTTTGAAAACAACTTTTCCAGTATGCACTTCCAGGAAACCCTTGCTTCTTCAGAACAGTAATTAATGCAAGAACTTTCAAAACATCAGAATTATAATTATATAGTGTCTTCTAGTTTGGAATCAGTAATAACACCTCCAATCAATGGCAGACTTCTCTCTTGTTATTTCTTCTTTGCAGGTTTCCGCTTCCGAGCTATTGCATCTTTTTCTACCTAAAATAGTTTTGACAAATTAATTTGCAGTTTATGGCAAAATCAAATAATACCAAATTAAATTTTCTATTATGCACATCTAAAGAAGGAAACAATTTGTGCAATTAGTGAACAGAAACTCATACGAATTAAGTACACACCACACTCTTTGCTCCAAGCATTAGCAACACATTTTTTGTTCAGAGAAAAATGATTGCCTCATTTTATTCACACATTTGATGATAATTGAGTTAAAAAATTGGAGACTAAAGAATTTTGGATACAGCTCCACAATACTTTTTTCTATGTCACTATTGTCTGCTCCATCTAATTTACACCACGGTTAACAAGAAACCAACACATTAATCTTTCTACCTGCAAGACAATAAACAGGTTCACTCATTCATCTATTTTGCAAATTGTCCATCTAATCATTCTACCTGCAGGCTCAGTAAATTTATTGTTCCCTGTAACAGTTTTAGGTAGCAGAACAGTGCAGTTTCATCTAATATATTTGCCACCTCAATCCACTCGATTTACAGGTTAGGAGCAAAAAATGAGACATATGTTACCAATCTAATTCTCCATTGATTCACAATCCATTCAAGACCGAGAGACATATTCATTTTTGCGGGAAAGTACCTTTCGAATTGGAGGATTGGCTAGCCCCGAATGGATTTGAAGCTCGAAGCTTGAGGACGGCGACATTGGCAGCATTTTCTTCCATGTTGGCGATGGAGTGGTCGGAACTAGGACCCATCCACCGGCACCCATGCTATCGGAATCGGGGCTCCGGGGACCCAAGAAAGGTTCGAACTCTGGGATGTGCTCGCAGTGCCTCACCTCGCCCTGCCTGCTACACCCTACTCCACGGCCAAGCTCTGACGTGATCGAACAGAGAAGAAAGAACAAAGAACACAGTGTTTACCCAGGTTCGGGCCATCCTACGGTGTAAGACCCTACTCTTGCTTTGTGGTTGGATTGCCTCGCAAGGGAGGATGAGTATGAGAGTACAAAGGTGGCTCTTGCTAGCACTCGTCGCCTGAGGATCCGATCCTTCTCTAAGTTGGCGACCTCTCTCTTTTATACTTCGCCCGATCCTCTTCCCCCAAAACACTAGGCGGTAAGGGTGCCCACAATGGCCAAAATCAAAGGGGAACAGGAGTACAACTTATCCTGACAAGACAAGACTTCGCCTGATAAAGCTCCTTGCCATGACGCGCCGGTGGGCTCGGTGATGACCTCCGTCTTGGCGACCCTGCTGTCCTGGTCTTCTAGCACCGAAGAGGCAACCTTTGGGATTGCCTTGGGAACCCCTGAGCTGGCCTTGCCTCCTTAGAACCAAAGAGGAAAGTTTCACCATCCGCTCCCGCTGACACGGCTCCTGGTGATGCTCGTCATGGCTTGCATCACCCATGTGCAGCACGAGGCGGGGCCTGGTGAGCCTAGACATATCCGCCCCGCGAGGGGCCTCGGGAGACAGCTTCGGGGGGCCGCCCTGCGCGAGGGCCTCGTGAAGCCTTGAAGATGGGTTGTGATGGGCCCACAGCACGCGCCGCTGATACGTCTCCAACGTATCTATTATTTTTGATAGTTCCATGGTGTTTATTATCAATGTTGGATGTTTTATATTCATTTAATATCAACTTTATATCATTTTTTGGGACTAACCTATTGACATAGTGCCCAGTGTGAGTTGTTGTTGTTTTGCTTTTTTTACTTCGCAGAATATCAGTACCAAACATAGTCCAAATGCGACAAAACTTTTTGGTAATTTTTTTGTGGACAGAAGACAACTTGGGAGCCAAGGAAGTGCCCGAGGGGAGGCCCGTGGGGGCCACAAGGCACAAGGGTGTGCCAGAGGCCCCTGACACGCCCTGGTGGGTAGTGGGGCCCATAGCCCCCCTCTCCACCGCCTATCAACTCTATAAATACTCTAAAATCCCAAAAACCCTAGGGGAGTAGAGAGATCAGAGTTTCCACTGCCGCAAGTTCCAGAACCACGAGATCCAATCTAGAGGCCTTTTCCGGCACCTTGCCGGAGGGGTCAACGATCACAGAGGGGTTCTTCATCAACACCCTTTCCCCTCTGGTGATGCGTGAGTAGTTTACCACAGACAAAGAAAAGGAAAAAGAAGAAACCCCCCTTCCCCCCTGGGCCGAAAGGCCCAGCTAGCCAACAGCCAGCCACCCAGCCGGCCCAGCTCCCCGCACCGCGCCCTCTTCCTGTTCCTCGGTTGCGTGCCGCTACAGGGCGCGGTCGCCACCGGACCCCCTCGCCGGCGCCGGGAGGAGATAAGATCGCCAGCGCCCCGCCTCCTCGGGCCCCTCTCCCACTCACCCCGCTCTCCTCCCAGATCTCCGCCTCTCCCTCTCCCCTCAGATCCACCTCGCTCCCCCCTCGTTCCCCACCGCATCCGAGCCGCCATGGCCTCTCCGCCCTAGAAGACGCGACCACCATCGTCTGTTCGTCGCCCCGGCAAGTCCTACAGCTCCGCCGTGGTCCTCTGCTTCCACTACGCCGCTGGGACGAGCCCCGGAACCCCTTGCGTTGCCGCATTCTTCTTCTTCTCCGGCTCGGCCACTGCGTCGTCCTTGCCTTCGATCTACGTTGCCGGTCCTCCCCGAGCCCTCTGCCCAGAACCCACGCTCCCCCGGTGAGCCTCTGCACCGGATGCGCCCTTCCCTGGCTCCTCTTATCACCGGTAGCGCTCGTTCCACGCTCACCCAAACGCGCCGCCACCTGGCCTCGTCGCCGGCGTGGCCACGGTGACCATTTGGTCCCATGTGTGCCACCGTTTCTCTTCTCGCGTCGAGTAGACGCCATAGACACCTCACGCTGCTCGTTTAGTGCACCGCAACTCCGAACTCGACAACGACCCAACTCCGCCGTCTGCCTCGCTGCTCGCCGCCGTCATTTTTGCCCATCTCCGGTCGTGCTAGTGCCACCGCTAGATGCGCCGGCTCGTGGCGTTCGAACGCGGCCATCCGCGTCCAAAATGATGGCCTATGGCCATTTTCCGGCGGATGCCGAACTCCGGCCGCCGCTCAGCTCGACGCCGGCAGCAGCTCCGGCGACCTTGGGACGAACCGCCCACGCCACTAGGTGCGCTCGTTCGAACGAGCCCATGCGCGCGCTGATCCGTGCCCTGTGCGCATTTTCCGGGAAACTCCGGCGAGTCAGCGCCATGCATTTGGTCGCCGGCGGCGAGAGCTGCCCGTGCTGACCTGGCGCGATGGGTCCCACCGCCTGGGCCAATGACTGGTGGGCCCAAGGCCCCCTGTTGACCAGTTGACTGAGTCAACTTGCTGACTGGGCTGGTCCCAGTAGCTGGCCTGTGGCCCCCACCCTATGAGCTAATTAAATTAGTTAAATTAATTAATCTAGGCTAATTAGTCATTGACTAATGGCGCCCACACTTAGTTACTCATAATTAGTTTAAAACAAATCCTGTTTCACCTCTGTCTCAATGACAGGTGGGTCCCACTGGACCCACAAGTCAGTTTTGACTCGACCAATCAAGACTATTGATCACGACATCACACATACGTCATGCTGATGTCATCCTATACTATTCTGGATAATGTTGATTTAAATTAATTAAATAAATTCCAGAAAATGATTAAATCTTTAAAAAATCATATAAAATAATCCGTAACTCGGATGAAAATACTTTCTATATGAAAGTTGCTCAGAACAACGAGATGAATCCAGATACGAAGCCCGTTTGTCCGCCACATGTCCCTAGCATAGCGAACACGCAACTTTCCCCCCTCTGGTTCATCTATCCGAAAACGTGAAACACCGGGAATACTTTCCCGGTTGTTTTCCCCCTTCGTCGGTATCACCTACTACCGCGATTGGGCCCACCTAGAATTGTTACTTGTCATGTCATGCATCGATATGCATCTGTTTGCATTGTATTCATTGTTTCTTCCCCCTCTTCTCTCCGGTAGACTACGAGACCGACGCTGCGCCGCCCAGTTCGACTACGGAGTCGACGACCCTCCTTCTTGCCGAGCAACCAGGCAAGCCCCCCTTGATCACCGATATCGCCTATTCTCCTCTATACTGCTTGCATTAGAGTAGTGTAGCATGTTACTGCTTTCCGTTAATCCTATTCTGATGCATAGCCTGACATTGTTGCTACATCTGTTGATACCTTACCTGCAATCCTAAATACTTAGTATAGGATGCTAGTTTATCATCTGTGGCCCTACATTCTTGTCAGTCTGCCTTGCTATACTATCGGGCTGTGATCACTTGGGAGATGATCATGGGTATATACTATACATATATACATACTACAGATGGTGACTAAAGTCGGGTCGGCTCGAAGAGTACCATGAGTGATTCATGGATTGGGGCTGAAAGGACCTTTGTCCCGACGGCCCTCTGTGTGGATCTTTGTGGCGAGCGGCAGGCAGGTTGAGACCACCTAGGCGAGAGGTGGGCCTGGCCCTGGTCGGCGTCATGTTGCTTCATAATAATATGCTTAACGAGATCTTGGTATTTGATCTCGAGTTCCGCCACCGCCTATACGCACTAACCAACTACGCTGGAAAGTTATGGGCACTCGACGCCGTGGTATCACCAAGCCTTCGTGGACGTCGGGATCGGGCGGCGGCTACCGTTGGTCGCGAACGCGACTTCCTTTGTAATGGAGGTTGCTAGGTCTGCTCACTGGCCGCGTACGCAACGTGCAGGTGTGCAATGGGCGATGGGCCCAGACCCCTGCGTGCATAGGATTTAGACCGGCGTGCTGACCTCTCTGTTGTGCCTAGGTGGGGCTGCGACGTGTTGATCTTCCGAAGCCGGGCATGACCCAAAAAAGTGTATTCGGCCAAATGGGATCGAGCATGAAGGGTTATGTGGTGCACCCCTGCAGGGAAGTTTATCTATTCGAATAGCCGTGTCCCTCGGTAAAAGGACGGCCCGGAGTTGTACCTTGACCTTATGACAACTAGAACCGGATACTTAATAAAACACACCCAGACAAGTTCCACAGACAACCCGGTGATCGCTTTTCCACAGGGCAACGAGGGGAGGATCGCCGGGTAGGATTATGCTATGCGATGCTACTTGGAGGACGTCAATCTACTCTCTTCTACGTGCTGCAAGACGGAGGCTGCCAGAAGCGTAGTCTTCGACAGGACTAGCTATCCCCCTCATATTCTGGCATTCTGCAGTTCAGTCCACTGATATTGCCTCCTCACACATATACCCATGCGTATGTAATGTAGCTCCTTGCTTGCGAGTACTTTGGATGAGTACTCACGGTTGCTTTGCTCCCTCTTTTCCCCCGTTTTCCTCTTCTTCTCGGATGCCGCACTACTAGGAAAAGGCCTATAGATAGGATTGACTCTAATGGCGCACCGTGGGTGCAGTGCGCCACTACTATATACTAATGGCGCACCTGTTTCTCATACGCCATTAGAGTGGAAGACTCTAATGGCGCACGCCGACGTGAGTGCGCCATTAGTATGAATTTTTTTTCCATTTTCCCATACATACTAATGGCGCATGACACCTACAATGCGCCATTACTATATCTAACTTCTAATGGCGCAGCAAGTGGGAAGTGCGCCATTACTCTAAATTTTGTTTTATTCTTTTTTGCAAAACTTCTAATGGCGCACGCTCTTCGATGCGCTATTAGTAATCAGGGTTTCTAATGGCGCATGAGGACAGGGTGCGCCATTAGTAACCTGGGACCAACAAGATATTTTGGACAGCCCACACCTACCCACTCACTTTCCCCACTTCATTCCATCCACCTCCTCATCCAAGATTTCGGCCATCTCCTCCTCCTCACCTCATTTCCACCATAGATTCAATAAAATTAAGTGGTGAAATTACCTAGTTTTGATAGGTAAGTAAGGGAAAGCTATCTTCATGATATAGATCTATTTTTTTCCTCCCTAGCTCGCTTCCAACAACGTGCACATGCACTTTTTGTGGCCTAGCTAGATCTATGTATGTTTGTGGTGTTGCAAGTGTTTGTGGTGTTGCATATATGTTTGTGTTTGAAGGTACGGTATTTGAAATATGCGATAGTTGCCAATATTTTGCCGGAATGTTTTGATTCATTTCGTTTCAAGCGAGAGTTTTGGCACTATGCATTCTTTTTGGTCCTATTTTTAGGAAGGTCATGCCAAATTTTTCCTTGGTTCTAACATATCGCTTTTGTTTACCCATGCACGATTATGGTCCGCATGATGGTGAAGGCATCGTGAATAGGTTTTGAGCTCCGCATGAAGGCGAGATGCTTCAAAAGAACGAGACGGAGATAAGATGTCCATGTCGAAGATGCAAGTTGAAGAGCCTTATTGCGGACCCGGATTCCGGCAGGTGCGGGACCACCGCTCTTGCGTGGTTTCATGGATGGCTATCGGTGGCAAGGTGATGAAGATGACTATCAAGTCGCCCATGGCCGGGCGGGCAAGAAATGAGGAAGGGCAACAAGACAAGTACCACCGTGGCGAGGGCGGGCGAGAAGACGAAGAATCTCCGTGACATGATCACGACGGTGATGTCAGTACACGATCATCATGTAGAAGATGTCGACATGATGATGAGGAAGATCAAGACGAAGGGCATGATCATGAAGATGAAGATGCCGGAGCAGACGGCGATGGAGGCTGGGTGCAGGACCTCATATTCAAGAGCTGCTTCTCAAGCGGACGGATAACGCAAGAGCTGCCGCCGAGAGAAAGCCAAGCTGGATCAGCCGGAGATAGACGCGGTTACTCCGTTGTATGAAGGATGCAGCCCGAGGATACCCACCTTTGAAAGTAACGCTCATGGCTCGAGATGAAGGTAAAACACAAAATGACCGACGATGCTTCGACGAGAACATGTCATTCGCACGAACGTCTTCCCAAGGGGAACAAGTGCCCGACCAGTTTCGAGGAGGCGAAGAAAATCGTGTGTCCTCTGGATTTACCGCGACGTGAAATACCATGTGTGCATGAACAATTGCATCATTTATCGGACGAGCACGCGGAGTCTACCATATGTCCGGTGTCGGCGCCACTCGATACAAGAAGAGGAAGAAAGCTCCTCGAAAATCGGTGTGGTACTTTCCGATCGCTCCTCGTCTGCAGCGGTATTTCGCGGACCCTAAGGTAGCAAAGCTCCTGCGTTGGCACGCGGATAGGGAGGAGAAGAAGCGAGAAGATGACGCAAATGATCCGGAGATAGATAAAAAGACAAGATGCCGAGTCACCCTAAGGATGCGAGCGCTGGCAAGCGTTGAACTTCAAGACCCGAATTTGGGAAGGATCCAAGGAACATCGTCTTTGGGCGCGAGCACCGATGGAGTCAATCCGCTTGGCAGCCGAGAAGCACACATAGCACTGCCCGTGTTTGTGTGGATGTACAACCTTCCCCTGGTTGTGCATGAAGAGGAAGTACATTCACATGAGTATGCTAATTGAAGGGCGAAACAACCAGGAACGACATCAATCAGACCGGGCTTTCAAGGAGGAGCTAGACACGCTGTGGAAAACGCCACCAATACGTGGACGCCGCAGAAAGAATATTTCCCTATGAGAGCCGCCCGCTCACGACGGTGCACGACTATCTCGATTACGGATATCTCGCGGGCAGGTAGTCCACGGATTTTCGGATGCGTAAGGTGCATGGATGACACAACGTATCGCCCGCCTAGATAGAGATCCCGGTCTTGAAAACCGTGTTCATGGGACATCGAAGGTGGCTTCGCGACGATGACCCGTGGAGGAAACGCAAGGATCTGTTCGATGGTGAAACCGAACCCAAAACGCCGATGTACGAGGAGCGGCGAGGAAATAGACAAGCTGTTGAAAATTGGAAAGACCGCCCACCGCCGAAAGATGCGAAGGCGCCAGAGCCGCTGCTGAAGGTATGGAAAACGAGGTCTGTTTTCTGGGACTTGCCGTAATGGAAGATCCACCGTGTGCCTCACAGCCTTGATGTCATGCATATCACGAAGAACGTGTGCGAGAGTCTGCTTGGTACCCTGCTCAACATGCCAGAGAGGACCAAAGATGGGCCGAAAGCAAGGGCAGACTTGAAATCAATGGGCATCAGGCAGGAGCTTCACGCTAATGATGATGATGATGATGATGATGAGGCGAAGCAGGACACGGAAAGTCGTCGCAAAGGCAAAAAGGCCAAGAAGACCGGAAATGACTACCCTCCCGCGTGCTTCACTCTAAGTCAGGAGGAGATCGAGCAATTTTTCACCTGCCTCCTAGGAGTAAAACTTCCTTACGGTTACGCGGGGAAGATAAGCAGATACCTAGACCCAGCGAAGCAGAAGTTCAGCGGGATGAAGTCTCACGGTATCACGCGGCTTGATGACGCAGATATTTCCATTGCAACCGTGGGATCATGGACGCCGCACGTCCGCGGAAACGCTATTTGGCCTGTGTAACTTTTTTCGACGCCATCTCTCGGAAGTCGATTGGCGTGAGGCAACTCGAAGGCTACGAGGAAGAGATCGTGGTGATACTATGCGAGCTTGAGATGTACTTCCGCCCGCATTCTTCGACGTTATGGTGCATCTGCTGGTCCATATAGTGGAGGATATCATCCAACTCGGCCGACGCTCTCGCACAAAGATGATGCCGCTCGAAAGGATGAATGGTGTCATCAAAGGATACGTTCGCAACATGTCACGCCGAGAGGGAAGCATAGCGGGGCTTTTCGATCAAGAGTGCATCTCCCATCGCACGAATTATCTAGGCATCGAGAACCCCGCTGGTCCGCCCGTCAGCAGCACCTCGGCGGGCTCGCTGGATGGGGTCACCATGAGGGTCGCCGAAATGCATGTCGGCTTCGAGGGTTGACTCGCCGACTTTGAAAGAGCAAACCTAGTCGCGCTACAACACATAGACGTGGTCGATCCTTGGGTGGTAGAGCACAAAACCTTTATTAAGAAGACGACAATGACCGAGGCCAACAGAGGACGGACGGAGATATACTCAAAGAGCACAACTCATGTTTCACGCGTTGGTTCAAGCGAAGCTTCGCCGCACCCTTTACATGAGGATTCTTCCGCGGAAGAACAACTACTATTCGCCTTGTCACAGCGCCGAGCACAACCTCGATGACCTATGAGGCGTCACGATATCAACGGCTACACATTCTACACCGAGGACAAGGACATGAAGAGCGATGGTTATCGAACTCCGGGTAACGATGGAATCCTACACCGTAACGACAAGGACAGATACTACGGAAGGATCGAGGAGATCTGGGAGCTGAGCTACCGAGAGAAGGTCCCGATGTTCCGTGTCGATGGGCCAAAAGCGCTATAAAAGAAGACCGGTATTTCACCACCATGGTTATACCCGGCCAAATCAAGATCGCATGGGCGCAAACGTCACCGCTGAAAAAATGAGCCATGGGTACTGGCTTCCCAAGTGGACCAATGCTTCTTCATTACCGACCCGCCAAAGCCCGGTCGTGTTGTCGTGAGGAGAGGCAAAAGGAAGATCATCGGAATGGATGGAGTAGCCAATGAGCAAGACTTCGACAAGCACGGCGACCAAGATCGAACATGACGACGGCGATGAAGTAGCAGCACACACCACAAGAAGAAGCGGGACCACCCTACCTAAAGGACGTCTGCTCCACGGAAGAACTCCGCTTGCGAAAAAGAAGGGCAAGAAGATTGTGAGCAGATAGCTAGCTAAGACCGATTGTATTTAAATCGTAGTCTTCATTTCTCGATTGTATTTCATGGGCACTTTTTGATATCATGAATATTTTTAAATTTCATGGGCACTTTTTGAATTCATGAGGACACTTGATCTCGATTCCCCTCCATCTCGATCTCGATCTCCTCCATCTCGATCGCACCAAGACCTCCCGCTTAGCTCCACCCATCGCAACCTCCCCGCTCCACCGCCGAGCACTTTTTAAATTTTTTTACTATTTTTATAAAAAAATATTACTGTTATAATTTAAACAAGTTTGAACATATTTAAACACAAATAAATATAAAAAACAGCATTTAAAATGCATAAAAAATATTACTGTTATGATTTAAACAAGTTTGAACATATTTAAACACAAATAAATATAAAAAACACCATTTAAAATGCATAAAAAAATATTGGGGATCCTAGGAATCGAACCCAGGACCTCCTGGTGTGTGTGCTACGTGCTGACCAGTCGGGCTAGTGGGTGGGTTCTGTTGTAGAAAGGGTTGGGCTGTAGATATGGCTACTGTGGTAGATTAAAACAACATTCTAATGGCGCACCGCGAGGTGGTGCGCCATTAGAACAAGGGTACTTATGGGCGACGGCGTATGGTGCGCCATTAGAAACCATCCCACACTTTCCCTCCGCCTCTCTCCTCTCCCTCGCCAGATCCCCCTCCAGCCTCTCGCGCCCGTCGCCGCCTTGCCTGCCGTCGCCCGTCCCAGCGCCTTGCGCCGTCCCGCTGCGCCGCGCGCCTCTGCGCCAGCGCGCGGCTGCCCTCCTCCTCGCCTGCGCCCGCGCCCTCGCCGTCCCCCCCGCCGCGCCCGCTCGTCCCCCCGTCGCGGCGCCCGCTCGCCGTCCCCTCTGCCCGCGCCCAGCTCGCTCAAGTCGCGTCCCCCCCCCAAGCGCCAGCCTCTCGCCGTCCCCTCCGCCGCGCCCGCTCCGCGCCTCGCCTCCCCCTCCGCCCAGCGCCCTCGCCGTCCCCCTCCGCTGCAAACCCTAGGTATTGTGTGCTGCTAACTGGAACTAAATACACATTTAGCATATCATCATGGTTAATCAGTACTACAGTTCCACTAGTATGCATCTGAACAGTAGTCAAATTAGTATGCCTTTGAACTTTAGAACAGTAGTAAAAATTGGTATGCATTTGAAACTGAAACTAATATTACCAACAATAGATTACTAGTATGTGGTTTAACAGAGCTGCGAGCCATTTGCTATTGAAAGAGTGGTGATGGCGACCAAGGAGTGTCAAAAAATCCTTAATGGTGGCACTAAGTGTTTGCAGTGAAGTTTTTTCCTTTTTATTATCCTGAAAAAAGAGGCATCCTCATTGCTGTTGACAAGAACAGCAGGGGGAGAAGGGCGAAACAGGGAGATGAGTTATTTAGTCACTATACCAGCCATGGATAAATATCTAGAAATGATCCACATATTTGGGGCTCAAATTCAGTTCGTGTCAACAGTTTTTGTACTCCACCTTTCAACTATTACTATTCTAATTATTGCTTTGAATGTCCTTGCCACTTTGCAAAAAGTTCAAATGGTAACAATTCCAATGAAGCTGATTTGGAAGGAAGAAGGGCGATGGCATGGACTTTCTTCATTTCCACATAATTTAACTAATCAGCATAAAAGAAAGATCCACAGAGCTGAGGCTGTTAGTTTACAACAAAAGTCATTAGACGTAAAAAGAATGCCATCACCTTTAGTTTCACAACTCATGAAGAAAAAGCTAGCCCTCATAGATGACATGGGCCCAACAAAATAGCCTAAATATATTGCTCTTTGTTACTTTTATGTATACATATTGTTGGTCCATTTCATCCATGATGTCTTTTGGGCTGTTTGAAGACTCTGTTATGTAGGTTGAATATTTCTTGCCTTCTTTGTTAAAGATGTTTCTTTACTTACTGCATTGGAGGTTCATCTTGTCTTGAAGCAAACAAATTAGCATTGGAGGCTCATCTTTGAGGCTTATCTTTATTACATATCGTAACTTGCAAACAAATCTGTGAAAGACTTGTAAAGTTGCTGGGTTTTGTCTCCCACCATTGTGTCGTGATGAATTTGCAGTACCCGAGAGGCCCTTGAGTTTGCGGAATGTCGATTAACTTCCGTTCCGGCAAATTGGTACTCCATATGTCCTATTTTCAGCAAAGGTCATGCTGAAATTTTCCGTGAATTTTAGCATGACTTTGCTAAAAATAGGACATATGGGGTACTTGCGACTAATGCATGGGCAGGCTATCTTAGTACTTAGTTAAGTAGGATCAACTGCCTCGCCATTCTTGCTGCATTAAATCATAGGTGGCAATAGAGCCAAGTGATTAGGCCCAACTTAGAATTATCCTTAGCATCGATAAACCCTAGATGATAAACCCAACATAGGTGGCAATAGAGCCAAGTGATTAGGCCCAACCCTAAATCATGAGACCATGATCTTGTTCCTTGACAATAACCATCTTTTTGACCAAACTTTTTCCTATTTAGAGAGAAACATGGCCCACAATGATGAGGCCGGTGGTTCGGGCGGCAAGCAATTCTAGGAGATGTCCCAAGAGTTGGAGGAACAACAACCTCACCGCTATGATGGCGCCGGAAGACACCGATCCTGATTACACAACCCCTAGTGGCGTCGGGGATGACACCACCGATGGTGCCGCCGAGGATGCCACCATCGATGATGGTGGCGCACACACGATGGCAGCCAACCGAAGAAGCAAAGGAAGGACCGGCGCCAATGCGCTCCGCACCGTCAAGGAGGAATTCACTCAAGTGGACTCGGCGGAATCCAACGGAGCCCAAACATATAGTCAAAGGGTACGCGGTTCAGCTCGGGTGCATTCTCCGAACACCGTCTCGATCAACACCGAGAACCTTAGGCATAAGGACCGAGGGAATTTCGCAGCCTCCTCTTCACGAAGCTGCACGAAGCGATACAAGTTCCCCGACGAATTTGAAAACACACGCCTCGTGGAATAGAGTGAACAATGCCGCCCTCACGAAGATGAGCGCGCCCTGTCTACTTGGAGAAGCACGGTGAAGAGAATGATTGATAAAGGTGATAGTTATGACAAGATCAAGGCGAAATATCATTTGATGGCGAAGATGAGTACAACGAGTTCAAGATCAAGTGCGAGCCCGCAAGCTCGAATCAAGTCGATGGGGGAAAGAAATGCGGAGTTGAAGTTAGGGAACACAAACTCGGTCCCGGCGGTTATAGAGTGGCGGAGCCTATATGGGACAAGGAGGACGCGGAGCGTGCCGAGCAAGGCCTACCGCCCGCCGAGAAATACAGCGGTGACAAGCGGATCGGGAACTATGTCGGGGCCGGTACAAGGAGGACCCGATAACAAAGGAGCTTACCACGGATCCGAAGACCAGGCGCTTGAGCTTGTTCTCGTAAGGAATACACCCCGTAATTAGCTCCATATGGCTGCACTCTAATTAATCACCAATATTTCTAAATGGCTCATGTTCCTTTCGCGGGACAATGAAAGCGATGGCGCTGGGTCGTCTAAGAGCTCCCTTCGACACCCCTTTAAATAGGGCATTGAACGTAATGAAAAAGAAGGATAAGCTCGATAAGCCGACGTCACCTGGTCGTGTGGCGGCAAAGGCTTGTCCACAAAATGGGGTCATACTATACCGCTGGTGTGCGGAAGGAGAAAAAGGCCAGCTCGGAAAGCCGACGCGAGGTTGAAGCACTCAAGGCACAAGTGGCGCGGATTCGGAGCTTGTCCAAGAGCAAGTGGAACAACAGCTGGAAACGAAGCTCGAAGCCATGGTGCCTACGTTGATTCATGGGCCGACGACGTGGATTGCGGGCGGCCAAAGGGTCCTCCCGGTTCCCGGCTTCATGGCGCAGAACTTCGCACTGTGGCGGCGCACCATTGGTGTCTTCGGCGGCGGCGACATTGGTGTCTCCGCGGCGGCGCCATTGGTGTCTCCGCGGCGGCGCCATTGGTGTCTCCGCGGAGGCGGTATTCGTGTCTCCGCACCGCACGGTATTGGAGCTTAATGCACCCGGTGTACGCCGGCGGCACCTCGCCAAAGCGCCCCCTCCGTCGATTACCGCCCGCCGTTGGCGGTGCCTCGACATTAGCCGAGCTTAGCGGCATCACGGTAACTAAGCCTCTCGGCCGATGACTTCATCTCCTTGCCTTTGATGGGCATCCCCGACGCCTACACATGTTTTCGCAGGCACCGCCGACGTTCCTTGCACTCTTACGCGCCGTGGGCGCCGAGTTGGTCGATGTCGCCAAGGGCAAAATCGTTCAACCGGCAACCCCATGTTCCACGGTAATCCGATGCCACCCACAATGTATAGGGTTGAAGTGGTCCGGTGCTGCCAGCTGCGACGAGTTGTTACCTCCGATTCGACCGGCTGGGGCGAAGAAGAAGATGAGATGACCCTCGGCACTGCATAAGCTGGCCCTGCTATGGCGAAGAGCGGATTCGTTTGGGGCGGGGACACCACCCCACGCACAAGACCGCCCGGTCGTGCGGCGCCAAGCCATGGCAAGAACGCAGCAACGCTACGGACCTGCCGGACATCCCTATGGCACGGGATCCGGACAGCCCTATGGCACAGATCCGGACGGCGGCGACAACGACGACGGTACATTTACCAAAGTTGACAAGTACTTTGCTGAACATGGGTACGCCGACGATTCTGCGGGCCTCTTTCTCAAGAACCCAGCCAAGACCACCGCGATCTAGCTGGTGCGGCGGAGAAATCCAATTGCAACAAGCGCCGTCGGCGTTCAGTTCTCGAGACACGCCTCCGGCTCCGTCTTCACCGAGCCTCGGATAGCTGAGGCGCGAATATTATCAGCCCCAACACGCTGAAGAAGGCGGTCGTGAGCGAACTCGGTCCCATTACGGAGATCAAGAAGAAGGGCCGAAGCGAAAGACTAACAAGGGCGCGGTGCGAGCCAGCCGCACCGAAGTTCGATCCGTGCTCGGGGCGGGCCACCTTCACCTAAGGATATCTCGAGGAGGTGCATGTGGCGGGTAGGGCGATGCTACCGCCAAATATGCTGAATCTGCAACCGGTGCTATCGGAGTCTCGCATGCGGTGTTCTGATTTTGGAGAAGCGGCGTCTCGAGAGAAGGATGTGGCATACCGGTTTTCGTGGCCAAGGTGCGAGAGCAAGGGCTTTGTGGATGGCGACATCGGGGTATGATCGTCCTGCGGTTTGATGACATCTTTGCTATGTTTAACCTTCATCCGTTGCACTACACCTTCGTTCGGCTGTTTTCGGCGAGCATGCGATGCGGATCATTAGAGACAATACCGGACATCGTGATAGTCGACCCCTTCTACATGCGTGCCAAGCACTTGAGCAGCGCTGGGGACCGCCAAGTTGCGAGTTCACACCTCGAAGGCGTCATTCAGCAAGCGCAGATAAGGATAACTTCCTTGTGCCTTACTTTCCGAGTAAGTCATCCCTTAACCGCCCGTAACATATGATTTCTTAGATTTCGATCGTTTTTTTTTCTAACATTCCGTGTTACGTGCGGTGACACATTGCACACTCATCCTCTTAAGCCGAAATATTCCATGGCCACGATTTCGACCCAACCGTAACTCCATGATAGACTACACAAATGTGAAGAAAGTTCTTGATGATGTTCTCCCGGCTCACGCCTAACTGGAGGCACCTTCACGAGCCGGTTCAGAAGTCACGGCAAGCACATCTTCTCACACAATCGAAGTTCTGCTGCGTCAAGCAGCCCTTTGCGGTCGAAGGATGCCTACTACGCCCTCCATCACATGCGAGGCGATCGTAAGGACCATCATCACCTTCGCTACCAGATAATCTCAAAGATTGGGCGCGAGCTTGTCGGCAGTCCAGACGCGGACCTCGGACAAAATTCTTTCGCATCCGATCGGAGTTTGCGGACATCATCCATCAAGATGTCCTTCATACGTCGGGCAGTTCTTCCTCGAAATCAACCGTCCAACAAAGTGAGATAGATGGAATGCTACAAATGCAGGTGACAACGACCGCGATTTCATGACCATCGCGACAGACGGCGGCTTCATCCACGCTCTGTCCGATGAGTCGAGTCGAAAGTAGTGATGTGTAGTTCGAAACATTGATTGGTTCATGTTGTAATTAAACTTTTAATGAATTCGTATGTCTCTTTGGTTTGGGCGGTTGTTCAACTTAGATGTAATCGATGCTATTTTATTAGTAGGACCATGAATCGTGCTATTAATGTCTTGCTTTTCTCTTCCGATCCTTTTGTTGCATACTTACACATTGCTTATGTATTATCATTGTTTGGCTTGTGCATAGAGATGCCGTCGTATGTCGTGTACAAGGGTAAGGTTCGAGTCTCGATGGTGGGAGGAGTGTCGGAGACAGGTTCACCG
Source organism: Aegilops speltoides (assembly GCA_021437245.1). Classification (NCBI taxonomy): domain Eukaryota; kingdom Viridiplantae; phylum Streptophyta; class Magnoliopsida; order Poales; family Poaceae; genus Aegilops; species Aegilops speltoides. Next base: position 179,799,216 of record CM038146.1, read on the forward strand.
TTCAGCGGTAATAGTTACAAAGGTACACCACTAGGGCGGAGGCCAAATCTAGATCGCCCGCTATCTAGCAGAGAGAGGAGGGCGTTGGAGGAACCGGATGAAGACCAGTTTGATCGCGATGATGCTCATCGTGATGACCACAGACTCTCTTCTATGTGATGGTAGTTTAGATGATCGATATCGACTTGTAATGTGAAGGCAAACTCGATACTCGCGGTCTTGAGACTTGTAATGTTTTATCTTTGTCCGGTCTTTTGAATCAGGAGACTAATATGATGAATTGTATTCGGAGACTAATCTTCTATTGTATTTGATGAATTTGATGTTCTGTGTGCTCTTTGTCTATATTCTATGCAATAATATATTTTGTAATCTGTGCAAAAATCAGAAAAGCAAAAAAATAATAAAACCTAATATTCATACTAATGGCGCACCACGAAGACACTAATGGCGCCTTGTGATCATCACACTAATGGCGCATGTACTTGTAATGCGCCATTAGAATGCCATAACACATTTGTTCATATGGCCCCGGGAGGCATTCTAATGGCGATCTTGTGAGCGATACTAATGGCGCATCGCCAAAAGCGCCATTAGAATACAAGATTCTAATGGCGCACATGTGGTGCGCCATTAGAAAGAAATTCTAATGGCGTGATGCCAGTGGCGCACCAGCCATGCGCCATTAGAAGGCAAAACTGGTGCGCCACTAGCATGCCTTTTCCTAGTAGTGCCGCAACCAGACGTTGGAGCCCAGGAGCCAGATGTCACCTTCGACAACGACTCCTACTACACTGGAGGAGCCTACTACTACGTGCAGGCCGCTATCAATGACCAGGAGTAGTTAGGAGGATCCCAGGCAGGAGGCCTGCGCCTCTTTCGATCTGTATCCCAGTTTGTGCTAGTCATCAGGCAACTTGTTTAACTTATGTCTGTACTCAGATATTGTTGCTTTCGCTGACTCGTCTATGATCGAGCACCTGTATTCGAGCCCTCGAGGCCCCTGGCTTGTATTATGATGCTTGTATGAGTTATTTTATTTGTAGAGTTGTGTTGTGATATCTTCTCGTGAGTCCCTGATCTTGATCGTACACGTTTGCGTGCATGATTAGTGTACGATTGAATCGGGGGCGTCACAGGGATGAGGGCGAGGGAAAAATCCCATTAAGCCGAGCACAATCACAATCGATCATCATGACGCACCAGGATATCCGTGTGTCTACGATGTGATGCACACCCACGGCCACTCATTGGTCCCGCACGCCTTCATCCTCCATCGCTCGTGCATTTCTCATTCTTTTGCCCTCGATAGGAACTTCACTCGAGTTGGAGATGGCTATTCCAGAAGGCTCACTTCATTTCGTTTGATTGGGCTTCAGTTTAAACATAGTCAATTATGAGTCAACTAGCAAAGTGCATGTGTTAACCACAAATACATAAGGTCGAATTTGGTTTACTTAAGAACCTTGTATGCTAGCTTAAATGAGTTTTGGCAGTTGTCACAGATGACACGTGTGAAAGTTGCGTGGAAAACAAGGTGACTAGTGAAGGCATGACCAGTAACTCGAATCGTTATAAGTAGGAAAAGATAATCTGATCTATCCCTTCAACATCACTTAATATGATCACAATCCTTCAACTGGACTTTTCATTTTTTCCAAAACAACATGTTTAATACACCTTCCATCCCAAAATATGTGTCTCAATTTTGTATTGACTTTAGTACAAAATTGTACTAAAGTTGAGACACGTATTCTGGGACGGAGGGAGTAGTAACTAATTAGAGAAAGTGAATAGGAACTTAGAGGTTCTAAGGTTACGTCGGCCCGAGTGCTTTTTGTAGGTAGTGCTTTCCGATTCTAACCCTAGTACTCCTCTGTTTTTGTTTACTTCAATATTAGCTTTGTCTTCAGTCAAACTTCCTGAAGTTTGATCAAGTTCCTAGAAAAGAATCAATATCATTAGATCCGACATGAAATATACTTTTATCTTGTATTTGTTTGGTATATTGTAGATGCTAATATATTTTCCATACAAAGTTTGACTTCCGATGACAAACCTAACATGTGGATTAAATAAAACCGAGTAATGTCTTATACTACTTAGATTTACTTTTTTAGAACGAAGACGCCAAAGGCGTCCGGCTTTAAATTAATAAAGCCAACAACATAGGCAGCATACTAAAGACTAAAACAGAGTCTGAACAACACGAACCACACCAAGCGATAGTCGGCCCAAAGAGATAGTGCGGTACAGGGCTTAAGGAGCCAACAAAAGAGCACGCAGGCTCAAAAGGAAACACTTCCAAAAGGGCTACCCCACCCTAGGTAGCAGCGGCGTCGGACGGCGGAGCTCTGGCCAACAAGTAGATGTAGCGGAGGCGGTCGAGCGCGTGACGATGGAGATCAGTGTCATGATGTCTTCCCAACAGAGCCCACTGCTGTAAGAAAATGATGCATTTATAAATCACGTCAGCGGGGTGAGAAGGAAAAACACCCTCAATAGTAAACTTGTTGCGAGTGCGCCAAAGAGCCCACAACACTGCCGCCGCACATGTCCACATGATACGACGATAAGAGCCGTGGACCGAGGACAATGACGACACTAGCTCGAAGCGGGAGCGTGGATCCCAGTTAACGCCCGCTGCCTCCCGGACCGCACTCCATGTGAAGCGGGCTAGAGGGCATCGAAAGAACGCATGATCCGCGTCTTCAGGGGCGGCACATAGCGCGTAGGGCCCTGAAGCCGGACTATTTCGTTTAGCTACATTAATGGAGGTGGAGAGGCGATTGTGGCACAACTGCCAGAGAAAAACCTTGATTTTAAGTGGGATGCGAGCCCTCCAGAGCCCCGTAGCAGCCTGGAAAGCCGGGCCGCGAGTCAGCTCACGGTAAAGCAAGTTGACCGTAAATTTGCCAGAGCCCGTTAGCCTCCAGGACACTGAATCTCTGTCCGCAGACAGGTGCACCTCTGCGGTCAAGGCACGCAAGCGGTCCTAGCTGGCCACCTCAGGCCCTGAGAGCTCCCTTCTGAAGAAGATAGAAGGCGGGGAAGTGCTGAAGGCCGTGGCCACTAGTTGATTGGGATCAACGGTGATGGCATAGAGGTCAGGAAACTCCGACCAGAGAGGTTGGTGGTCTATCCAAAGGTCGAGCCAGAGACGCATGGAGCGACCATTTTTAACCGAGAACTTCGCCCCTCTGGCGAAGTAAGGTTTCAGAGATTGGATGGAGTTCCAGAAAGGGGACCCCTTGCCTACGGCCTCAAAGAAATTTCCCCCTGGGAAGTATTTGGCGCACAGAAGGTCCATCCAGAAGCCAGTCTCGCCCTGAGACATCCTCCAGATCCATTTGCACATGAGTGCGATATTCATCAACCTCGAGTTGATGATCCCAAGGCCCCTCGGGCTTTGGGACGACAAACCGCCAGCCACTTAACCATGTGGTATTTTCGTTTCGTCCCTGCCCCTTCCTAGATGAAGCGAGCCCTTGGGGTATCCATTTTGGTGTGAACCCCGTTCACCAACAAGAACAAACCCATGGCAAACATAGGCAAGGACGAGAGGCTGGAGTTGGTTAGGATTAGTCTTGCCCCTGAAGACATGAATCTCCCTCTCCACGGGCAAACTCTACCCGCCACCTTAGTGCAGGGAGGATCCCAATCTGAGATCAGGCACTTTTTCTCAGTTATTCGGAGGCCAAGATAGGTAAACGGCAGCTTCCCAATTTGCAGTTAAGCAGGTTAGCTACAAGAGAACTTTCAGCCTCGTCCATCCCTATGGACACAACTCCACACTTGTGAAAATTGATTTTGAGTCCTAACATTATCTAAAAGCACAAGAGCACCGCCTTGACCGTTGCGATGCTGTGCGTGTCAGGCTCAAAAAGGAGCAGCGTATCGTCTGCATACTGCAGGTGCGACACTCCCCCCGGATCAAGGTTGTGGCCACTCCCCTGATGTGGTCAGCAATGCGGGCTTGATCTAACATGGCACCCAAGGCATCTGCCACAAAGTTAAAAAGCAACGGGAAGGCCGGATCCCCTTGACGCAGCCCACGTTTGTTGCGGAAGAAGTTCCCTACTTCTCTGTTCACCGCAATCGCAGTTTGGCCCCCCGAGACCAATTGCATCATGCGGTAAACCCAGACCGACGAGAAGCCCCTATCCAGAAGGACTTGTCGCAGAAAATCCCAGTTAACTCGATCATACGCCTTCTCGAAATCTAGTTTCAGAAGGATGGCTGGGTGGCGCGAGCGTTTTAACGAGTGCACGATCTCTTGAAGGGCGAGCGGCCCCTCCAAAATACTGCGGCCTTTGATAAAGGCCAACTGACTCCTACTAATAATGCATTGAACTATCGGCGAAAGACGCGTGGAACAAGCCTTAGCGCAGATTTTGAACGGAACGTTAATGAGAGCTATCGGTCTATAGTGTTGAATGCAGTCTGCACCCTACACTTTGGGATCAGGGAGAGAACCCCAAAGTTAAGGCGGGATATATCTACGCAACCCCACATGAACCCGTTACAAACGTCAAAAATAGGACCCTTAAGCACTGGCCAGAAGCGCTTGAACATTGCCACCGGCCATCCATCGGGGCCCGGGGCCGTGTCCGCTTTCATCCCCAAGACTGCCACATCGATTTCCTGAGGCAAGAAGGCCAACCCTAGGCCCTCGTTTTCCTCATCTGATACTCTCATTGCGGGTTCCAAATGTCAGCCCGCAACCGAGCTAGCGACTCCTCCCTGGAGCCCATCAGCTGGATGTAGAAATCATAGATGTGGCGAACTATATCCTGTTGGCGCAAGAGGAGCCCCTGCTCTGATTGCAACCTCGGGATGGCGCACTTACGTCGCTGACCATTGGCGTAGGCATGGAAATACTTGGTGTTCGCATCACCCTTGAGCGTCCACTTGATACCACTGCGCCTACGCCAATATTCTTCCTCCGCTTTGAGGAGGGCCTCAACACGGGCTTCCATCTCGTAGCGCTGCGCCCAATCTTGCTCCGAGAAGCCTAAAGAGTCCGCAGATGCGTCCATCTGAGCCAGATCCGCAGTCATGCATTCCCGGAGCAATTTGTCTTCGTGACCCTGGTTGGCTCCCCAGCCCTTTAGAGCCGCTCTCATTCCAGCCCCCGCGGCAATCCAAAACTCCATCGGCCCGCACGTGGGACCAAGGCGGGCCACACAAGACTCCCATTTGGAAAGAAAGATGTCCTCGAAGCCCGGAGAGTCTAGCCATGCAGTTTTAAAGAAGAAGCGTGGGCTGCGTTTCAAATTGTCCTCCCCTGAGGAGAGGATAAGAGGGATGTGGTCCGACCCAATCCTGGTTTCGGCATGGAGGGAGAACATTGGAAATAACAATTCCCATTCTGAGGACATGAAAACCGGGTCCAGCACCGACTGGACCGGAGTTAACTGTTTGTTAGTCCACGTATACCGCGCCCCTACGCGCGCCACTTCCCTAAGGGCCATTGCCGCGATCGCGTTGTTAAACATGGACACCCTTGTCCAGTTAATGGTCCCATTGTTCTTGTCCGCTCCCGAGCGAATCAAGTTGAAGTCACCCCCCACCAGCAGTGGAAGGTTGTGCGCGCCTAAGGCCGCTACCTTAGCCTGGAGTTCACCCAAGAACTCCTGAGAGCGTGAATGATCGGCCGGGCCGTAAACCACAATAACCTACCACTCCCGCATGGACGCATGCTGACGGACATGAGCTGAGATAAAAAAAACCTGCCCGCATCCCACGCCAACACCTCGCAGCAAACTTGATTGACACCAAGCAGCATACCCCCAGAGTGGCCCTGGGCGGGTACCCACTGCCACCCAAATCGCTCCAAGGGATGGATTGCCAATAGATCCTGGCGAGGGAAGTCCGCCTTGATGGTTTCCTGTAAGCCCACTACATCGATCCCCTCTTCGCGAATGTATTCCTTCAGCTGGGTCCGCCTCCCAGCGTGGCCAAAGCCACGGATGTTCCAAAAGAAGAACCGCATCAGATTATGTGATTGCGGAGACGGATACCCCTAGAGATAGCCGCTTTGGCCACATGTCGTGTCTTGGCTGGACAACGGGTTGGGGGGGACGGTGCAACCCCTGCTGCTATGTCCCCCTGAGCGGGCCGAGCCACAATCTCCAGAGAAGCCCCTGCTTCTTCTGTCGGTGGTGCCACGCGGGCAGCTGCTGCCTGAGCCAACGCTGCCTACGTGATTTCCTTAGAGCGAAGGAGAGAAAGAAGCTCTCTAGATTCCTCCGCGTTCGACATATCTACCCCACAATCCTCTAGAATACCACCTAAGCGCTCATCAGAATAATCTTCGAAAATCGTAAAGCGAGGTGGGGGATTACCTTCGAGCTCCATGTTCTTCTGCGCCAGGAGGAGTTGGGCGCGCTGAAGCGACGGAAGATTGCCCTTGGCACCTTTCGCGCGCGAGCTGACCCGCTCCAGGGAAGGAGAAGTCGCCGCCACTGCCTTGGAGCGCTTGGCCGTGGAGATGGGCGCCGTCTTGGACACTGCTTCCCAAAGCGCATTGGAGGAGGAAGGAGGGGCGGGCATCGCCGACCCACCCGCCTTCCCAGCAGGAGAGGCCAGCGCCATCACCACCGGACGAAGCGAGGCAGGAGCGCCCGCACCGACCGACGGGGGGCTCGCTGGCGCCACCGTGGGGGCCTTGCGGCCCATCGTCTTCTTGGGAGCCCGCCTGGCTCCACCGGCATTGACCACCGCAGCCTGGGGAGCAGGAGAGCGCGCCCGGAGCGCGGGCACTCCTCCCACCTCCGTCGCCGCCGGGGAAAGGAGCATCGAGCGTCCCCCCGAGTCGCAGGAGGCCGAGACGCCCTTGTCACCCTCCAGGCCAAGCGACATGTTGGAGCCGTACTGGTTGAACGCCGTCTCGTTGCTGCCAACTCCGACCTGCCGCTCGCCCATGTCAGTCGCACCCCTCCCGCAGGGGCAACGACCTCCGGATCGTTGTCCTTGAGGCCCAGCTTGTCCCACGAGGCCGTGTCGATCGAGTCAACCCCCATGCTCATGTCGTGGTCCTTGTCCTTGCCGTTCGGCCCCTTGCCCAAACTAGCTGGTGGAGGAGGCGGAGGCGTCGCGCCCTGCAGAGAAGTCTGCTCAGCCTCCATCTTGATGGTGTAGCCCTCACTGTTGAACCACAACTGCACGTAGCCACGGATCTTGGACGGAGCACCACAAGTATAAATTGATATGGAAATTTGGATCCACAAAAGTGGATGGCTCAGACGATTTGGGGATACTGTAAAAGCTGTCATGGTCTACAGATACAGAATCTTGATAGTTATCAAAAAAATAATTTTCCTTTTGATACTGCGAGCACATTGGAAATGAAAATAAACCAATATTTCTGTTGCATCGTATCTATATAGTTTTTCGTGAGGATGATATTATTCATAGATTTATTAATGTATATGTCTATGTGGTGTAAGATATAGCTTGGTTTGTCAAAATGTGTTTCTCCTTGACACTAATTATAGATGTGCTACCTGGTTTCAAAGAAGGACAGCAGAGAATGTCAGAGAGTGATCCACTGTCAACTATTTTTATGGAAGACACTGAGGTTTTTCTCATAAAACTCATCTTTACTTCCTCCCAGCATTGCTATACTGAGCTCTTGATTAGTGGAAACATCCATGCCTAATGTTATGGTGTGCATTTTTTTTCTTCTTCCGTGGTGACAATAATTTCATGGCCAACTTGTTTATTGCAGTCTGAGGTTACGAAAAAGATAAAGAAGGCTTTCTGCCCTCCCAAGATTACTCAAGGAAACCCATGCTTGGAGTACGTAGAGCATATCGTTCTCCCTTGGTTTAGAGAGTTCGAGGAAACCCATGCTTGGAGTACGTAGAGCATATCGTTCTCCCTTGGTTTAGAGAGTTCGAGGTGGTCCCACTTGATGGCGTAATAGTCTTTCACTCGTTGAATTATTATGCCGAAAATGGATGTATCTAGAACTAAAATACGTCTATATACATCCATTTTTGCGACAAGTAATTCCGAACGGAGGGAGTAATAGTAAAAATTTTCCCCCAAGGACAACCAAAATATTTCCATAAGAAAAACACTAGCAGAATATTGTAGTGCTGCAAGTCTGCAACTGACGCACGAGCTCTTGCAAACATCTGCCTACCGCAATACATGTCCAGAAAGAATCCAATGATATGGCACGATTTTGATGGCTGTGTCCAACTGTAACACCTGTTGTTTGCTCTTAAGCAGGACTTACGTAGGAATCGAAGAACTCCTGGAGGATTACGGCAGTGGCACTGTGCATCCCCGTGATCTGAAACCTGCTCTTGCAAAAGCAATAAACCAGATCTTGCAGGTAAGAGACCTCCCAGTCTATGTTTCTTTTCCAGTAGAGCAGGGAGTAAAGTGGACTTGTTTGAAAGTCATGTTCAGTTTATTTCCATGCTTTTACTGTTATTCGAAAAATACTTCTACCGCCTTTAAGATCTTACCAGTTCCTCATTTAAACAGCTTGTACGTCATCACTTCGAGAACAGCTTGTACATGCATGAGGTTTAAAATTCACTTGCATGAATGTTCACAGCAATTTTGATTGTTATCGTGCTATGTTCTTTCTTTACAAAAGTTGTCAAACAGAGGAACTTTAATACTTCTTTCTTTTATTAAATTTGTCAAACTGAGGAACTTTAAACCTCATGCATCGTACGCCCCAAGGCCAATAAGCATTTTATCTTCAGTAAAAAAAAGCATTTTAACACCCGTTTTTACAAACTGATTTCAGCTTCTAGTTGAATTGAGTTCTTGAACATGCATTTTGGTAGCATTTGCTTGCTCTTTTGAGTATAATATAGTTACTCAAATTGAATTGCAATTTTGTATTGTATACATCATGGCAAACATTGACAAATATGCAAGGAATTAACTTGGAACAATTGCTGTTTTGCAGTGAGAGGAGCAACCAAGAACTTATGCATATTTTGGCCACAATCATTGCTAGAACTATGCGCACTTCAAACTATTGCAATCAAGACAGCCAAGAACTACAGGCATATTTTGGAAGAAACCGTTTTAGAAACTGCGTATGGTTTTTTTTCCTAGGAATTTTGTGTACTTTGAGCTACTCCCTCTGTATCAAAATATAAGACGTTTTTTTGGTCTAAAAACATCTTATATTTTGATACAGAGGGAGTATTTTCCATTTGTGTCTGAATGACACTGAACACTTGCTCAGCTTCAAGTGGCTATCCATCTAAGCATCCTTTGGTGTATTCTTTAGATATAAATCAGCTTTTTTGCAAGAGCATGCTGCCTATGTTGACTGTATGTCCTTTGCTTTCAAGCATTGGTGTTCTAGTGTTAGTGCATCACATCTTTCAGATGAATTCACAAGTCGGCAGACGTGGTGCTGAAGAAACATGTATATGAATTAGGAAATGAAGGAACAATTCAGCTTCAGTATATCAAAATCCTAGCATGCCAAGGAGGTAAAAGGGGGATTAAAAATCAGCTAAGTAATACTGTAACTTTGAGGAAGAGTAAACATAAACATGCAATGCGACTCCCCATATTGCAGTAGTGCCCGTACTAGACACACCACTAGTGTGATCTTGACTCACGTGGCCGAAGTTGGGACTTCAACCCAAGTTTGCCCATAGATAGTTATGCATGATCAATCAGGATACACTGTCACTGAAGTAGATTTAACAAGGAACATCAAATTGGTACTGAAGTAGGCAATACATAAGCTCATATATCGCAGTTTTCTGCTACTTCAACTCACATACTTAGGAGAAATACCTCGATTCAGAGAAGCAGCAGATGGAAATACTTATGCTAGTGGAAAAAGAACACTGGCCAATCTTCACAAGGCACACACTCCAGCAACCTAAAGATAACCCAGGGGCTTGAACTGGCCAGAGCTGTCTCGCATTTCGAAATAGGTTGGCATATAGCAGAGGCAGAGGAAAGGGTCATCACATGAGAAGTCGGATCCTCTCGAGAGGCTCCATGCAGTAGGAAATTTACTGAAGGTGAGTTGCAATTTATGGCCTCCACTGGCCCATTTGGCACCCTCCAGAGCTTTCATCTTGATAGCGATCTGTAGAGGCACATCATACCTTCCAAACTTCAACTCAACCACCATCCGCTCCAGCACCTTTGCATTCTCGGCAATGAACATGAGAAAGGCAAACTCATTCTGATGCCCATGGTACTCACGGAAAACAATACTTTTGAGGCGTGATCGGATGCACTCAATCATACCATTCTCCTGCCAGAACTTGAGACGGAGATTGCCAGTGGGTTCATGAGTTTCCCCAGACTGCAAAAAGATATTGACGCATAGTTGAGCTTTATGTGATGACATATAATACAGCAGTGATGTGCTGCTATCCCATGATGATCAGGCAATTGAAAAATTAATGAATGATAGGAAAATGTTGGTTTTACCTCGATAAGAAGATTCTCGACGTTCGGAAAGCACATGAGGAAGCTACGCAGCATCTTGACTTCATTGTGGATTCCAAAACGTAGACTCAATGCTAACATCTGGACACTGGGGACGATCGTGCTTGGGCTCGCCTGTGTACTAGCCTGTAACGCACCAAATGAACATAAAACTGATCACACATCATTCGCATTTGCTGATCGATAGGCAGACACGCTTATAGACAGTTGTTGATTGCATCCATCAGTGGCGGAGCTTAGTGGAGACCAACAGGGGCCATGGCCCCCCCTTATTTTTTGCATCCATTGAAGAACAAGCTACATCATGAGCCTAATTAGTGTTTAAACTACAAATTAGCCCCTCCTTCCCTATTAACTTGGTTCCTTTTGACTAATGGCCCCCTCTTGAATTATTCTCAAGCTCCGCCACTGGCATCCATCACCAAAACAAACAAATGGAACTCAGAGATGGGCTGGCAGAGAGATAGTGCTACCTTGATGGTGGTGTTGCCAATCTCCAGCACCTGCCTTCCTGGCCGTAGGTATCCCAGCAAACGCAGCTGTGGAGCATGGCCAATCTTGACTCTAGCACTTGTTCTGCTCCTGGCCATGCTAGAGTGGCCGCGGCTTGAGGTGTGCCAGATGAAGAGACGCTCAAGGAGTGGGGCGTCCACCACGGCGACCTCCTCCACGTTGGACACGCAGAATTGCGCGCACCGTAGGCTCTGACTGGCAAGACGAGCGTGCAGTTCGGTCTGGTTTCCAACGACCGCGAGGATCTCCAGCACGGGGCTCGCGGCGAGCACGATGTCGAGATCCTTGTCCGTCACGATGACGCACCCGAGGACGAGCTCACGCAGATTCGGGAAAGCAGAGCAGCGCGGGAGGCTGGCGGTGTCCGGAAACAGCCAGGCGCCGAGGTAGAGGCGGGTGAGAAAGGCGCAGCTGAAGAGCGCGACTGGGAGGCACACGCCACGGGGGAGGGGCCACGGGCTGTTGATGAGGACGAGCTCGCTGACGCCCTTGGTGGCGAGGAGCTGGACCCAGCGCGCGAGCACGCCGCGGTCGGCGCGTTCCAGGAAGCTGCAGGTGAGGCTGACGAAGGTGAAGTTCCCCGGGTGCGCCTCGAGAGCTGCGGAGACGGCGCCGGTGACGGCGCGAGAGACGGCCCCTGCGCGCCCGGGCCGGGCCCCGGCGCACGCCGCGGGGAGGAGGTGGGTGTCGACGAGGACGAGCGGGGTGGAGCGCCAAAGATGGCGCCAGCGTGAGGAGAGCACGGCGGTGCGCGCGCCGTCCTTGGCGGGGAGGCGGGAGACGACGCGGCGGAGGAGATCGTCGGGGAGAAGGCTGAAGCGGTCGACGCCGTCGCCGTCATCCGCGGTGGTGCAGGAGAGGGAGCCGGCGGTGGAGACGGGAGACTTGAGGAGGAAGGAATAGATGAATTTGAGCACCATGTTTTTGTAGGGGTCCATCGTCTCCGGATCCAGCCCATGCCGCATGTCCATGGGAACGCCCGGCTCCTCCGTGCCGGGGAAGTCGGTTCGGAGGAGTTGCGGGTAGCACCAGGGCGTCTGCCTAGCCATGGTGGCCGCCGCGCAACGCCCGTCAAGGAGGAGGAGGAGTAGGGTTTGGGGGTTTGGTGCTTCAGGCCGGCATTTGGGTATTTTCTCCGAGGAGGAAGAGGTGCTCCGGAGCAGTGACCGTGTGGAAGCAACTTTACCTCAAAGCAAAACTGGCCGAACGGGTCGTGCCAGCTGGGCCGGCTGCTTCGAGTAACCGTCCAACACACGGCGTGCTAAAAATGCATTTTCAACGCGTCAATTGCCTGTTTTGGCATGGCGGGAAGCGCTGGCTCTAGCGGTCGCTGTAACTTTAGCGTGTGCGTAGCTCCAGCAGAATCGCTAAAATACACATCGTGCGCTCTTGCACAAACAACATATGCGCTCCAAACACAAGCAAGAACATCAAACACAAACAAAATAAATGAACAATAAATAGTTCAATTTCGTTATTACAACTCAAACAAATAGTTTATCTTTCAATACAACAAATAGTTCAACAATACAACATCAAACGCACAAATCATGCTCTTTGTTGGCCATTCCAAGCCCACCACTATTCAATGAGATCCTTCTAAAGATCATCATGCGTTTCGGGACGTCGAATGACAGAATGACATGATAGGAAGCAACAAAGCGGGTCACCCTTTCAGCCCTCCACCACACTCGCGCGGGATGTCCCAAGAGCTCATAGTGAGAGTAGTCTATATCTTGGCCACGCTCATCTCGAAAAGTTCTCTCCACACCTTTTCTAGCCGCGGCCTGAGCATTGTGGAAATCAAGATTTTTCTTACCTTTCGTTTTTTCAACGGCTTCACAAATGTTTGCCACTTTGGGTATATGCCATCCGCAAGATAGTAGACATAGTCGTATGTACGGCCATTTGCTACAAACTGCACCGGCGGCAGTTCACCATTTGCAATCTTACTCATTAGTGGTGACCGGTTGACAACGTTGATGCCAGGCATTCCAAAAAAAGCATGCCAAATCCAAGTTTCTTGATCGGCCACCGCTCAAGGATTAACCCCTTTTTTGCCGAGAAATTGCCTATGCCATGCCTTAGGACAATTCTTCCAACTCCAACGCATGCAATCTATTGAACCAAGCATATCTGGAAAGCCCCGAGCTTTTTTCATCTCCAATAGCCTTGCAGCGTCTTCAACATTGGGAGATCTCAAATACTCCTGGCCAAACACTTGCACAATTCCGACTGCGAAGCGCTTGACACACGTAATGGCTTGACTAAGTGATCATCAACTAGATCAGCAGGGATACCGTATGCCAACATACGCAAAGCGTCTGTCACCATCTGAAATGTGCTATGCCCGAGCTCTCTGGTGGCATTCCTCCTTTGCTGAAAAAGTCGGTCATGGCTCGCTAGTTTCTCTGCAATGCGCCTGAACAACTCGGTGCTCATCCTAAACCGGCGACGAAAGTAAGACTCGGGCTATGTGGGATTCTCCACAAAATAGTGTCTCGTCAATCTGTTATGGACATCAATCCTATCACTACTTGAATTAGCTTATTTGTCGTCTGCCAATTCTTTGTCGTCTGCTGGCTGACGGCAAAGACGGTCTTTGTCGTCCGCTTACAGAAAACGGACGGCAAAGAACTGGCTGATGGCAAAGAAGGTCTTTGCCATCAGCCAATTCTTTGCCGTCTGCTAGCGGACAGCAAAAAATCTTTGCCGTCAGCCAGTAGACGACAAAGAGAGAGGTGGGCCCCACTAGCGAGCTGCTTACAAAAAAACCTAATGGCCCCCCTCTTTGCCGTCTGCTAGCAAACGGCAGAGAGCAAAAAAGCTGACGGCAAAGGAGGGCGGACCGCAAAGAATTGACCTAACTAACAGCCGAGCCCCACCCCGCCTCTCTCTCTCTCTCTCTCTCTCTCTCTCTCTCTCTCTCTCTCTCTCTCTCTCTCTCTCTCTCTCTCTCTTCTCTCTCTCCGCCATCCTCTCCTCCCCGACCACCGCCGCCCCCTGCCCCGCCGCCCCCACCACCGCCCCTCCCGTCGCCCCACCACCCTTGGCCCCTTGCCCCACCCCACCACCCGCCGCCGCCCTAGCCCGTCGCCCCTCGCCCCATCGCCTGCCGCCCGACCACTGCCACAGCCCCCCGCCCGAAAGGCCCACCGCCGCGGCGCCCCGCCGCCCCTGTCAGGACCCCGATCCAATGCCACACCGATCTAGCATGTAACACCTCATATCACTTTGCGGCCTCACGCACGGTATTCCCATGGGTGTCGGCTTACCAGGCCCTGGACCGTTTGCGCCTTTTGGCTCATGTATATGATAGTGTCGCTAGCATCCATATGACAAAGAACCCGGGCTGACATGACTAGTCGTGAACCCGAAGTGGCACTAATTTACAGGGACAGGCATACATGACCAAACAACGAACGTGTCGGTTAACAGCGAGTGAATCCGGGCTGTAGCAGCTGGGCTAGCAGGACTCCATTGAATCTGGGCTGTGGCAGGCTAACAGGACTCCGGTAGACACCGCGTGACATTTCCCCGAAGGGACTGACACAGGAACGAAGAAGGACACATGCCGCCCAGCCTAAGTGTTCCGGAGCAGTAGCAAGCTACCATGGCTCAGTGGAAGCACTAGGAGATATTTCCCGGTAAGAGAGGCTACCAAGGATAAACAACTAGGTTGTCAGATCCCACACATACGAAGCATTTCAATAACATACACACAGTATGCTCGATATGTGCAAATACAACATGGCATCACAACATGACTCTACAACTCAAGTATTTATTCAATAGGCTCCGAGGAGCGAGATATTACAAACAGGGGTCTCACGACCCAACATTCAGAGTAAACAAGTCAAGCACAAGCGGAAGCTTAACATGTCTGAGTACAGACATCTACAAAAGAAAAAGGCTGAGAAGCCTGACTATCTACCAGATCCTGCCGAGGGCACAAGATCGTAGCTGTGGTAACAAGCTAAACGTCGAAGCCACGCAGAACTATTAGCGAGACCGAAGTCTCTCTGCAAAAACATAAAATAGGCAAACGTGAGTACAAATGTACCCAGCAAGACTTACATCAGACCTATCTACATATGCATCATTATCAACAAAGGGATGGTGGGGTTTAACTGTTGGGGAACGTAGTAATTTCAAAAAATTTCCTACGCACACGCAAGATCATGGTGATGCATAGCAACGAGAGGGGAGAGTGTTGTCTACGCCCTCGTGAGACCGAAGCGGAAGCGTTGACGCAACGTAGAGGAAGTAGTCGACGTCCTCCCGGTCCGACCGATCCAAGCACCGTTACTCGGCACCTCCGAAGTTCTTGACACGCGTACAACTCGATGGCGCACCCGATCTCCGATCCAGCAGAGGCGGGAAGGAGTTACTGTCAAGACGACGGCGTGGTGGCGATCTTCATGTTCTCTGTCGCGAGGCTTCGCCTAAGCACCGCTACAATATGACCGAGGTGTAATATCGTGGAGGGGGCACCGCACAGCTAAGGAACAATCTCAATGATCAACTTGTGTGTCTAGGGTGCCCCCCGCCCCGTATATAAAGGAGGGAGGGAGGAGGAGGCCGGCCTAGGGAGGAGGCGCGCCATAGGGGGGGACAAACCTACTCCAAGTAGGTTTGTCCCGCCTTTCCTATTAGGAGTAGGAGAAGGAAGGAAGAGGGGGAGGAGAGAAGGAAAGGGGGCGGCCCCTCCCAATTCGGATTGGGCTTGGGGCGCCCCTCCTTGCTCCTTCTCCTCCTTCCACTAAGGCCCAATAAGGCCCATATACTTACCGGGGTTCCGGTAACCTCCGGAACTCCAGATATTTCAATCTCACCGGAACCTTTCCGGTGTCCAAATATATCCGTCCAATATATCAATCTTTATGTCTCGACCATTTCGAGACTCCTCGTCATGTCCGTGATCACATCCGGGACTCGAACAACCTTGGTACATCAAAATACATAAACTCATAATGAACACATCATCGAAACCTTAAGCGTCACGGACCCTACGGTTCGAGAACAATGTAGACATGACCGAGACCGTCTCCGGTCAATAACCAATAGCGGGACTGGATGCCCATATTGGTTCCTACATATTCTACGAAGATCTTTATCGGTCAAACCGCACAACAACATACGTTGTTCCCTTTGTCATCGGTATGTTACTTGCCCGAGATTCGATCGTCGGTATCAATACCTAGTTCAATCTCGTTCTTGGCAAGTCTCTTTACTGGATTCGTAATACATCATCTCGCAAATAACTCATTAGTTGAAATGCTTGCAAGGCTTAAGTGATGTGTATTACCGAGAGGGCCCAGAGATACCTCTCCGACATTGGAGTGACAAATCCGAATCTCGAAATCGCCAACTCAACAAGTACCTTCGGAGACACTGAGAGCACCTTTATAATCACCCGATTCGTTGTGGACGTTTGGTAGCACACAAAGTGTTCCTCCGTAAGCGGAGTTGCATAATCTCATAGTCATAGGAACATGTATAAGTCATGTAGGAAGCAATAGCAACATACTAAACGATCGGGTGCTAAGCTAACGGAATGGGTCATGTCAATCAGATCATTCAACTAATGATGTGACCTTGTTAGTCAAATAACAACTCCTTGTTCATGGTTAGGAAACATAACCATCTTTGATTAACAAGCTAGTCAAGTAGAGGCATACTAGTGACACTCTGTTTGTCTATATATTCACACATGTATTATGTTTCCGGTTAATACAATTCTAGCATGAATAATAAACATTTATCATGATATGAGGAAATAAATAATAACTTTATTATTGCCTCTAGGGCATATTTCCTTGATCTCCCACTTGCACTAGAGTCAATAATCTAGATTACACGGTAATGATTCTAACACCCATGGAGTCTTGGTGTTGATCATGTTTTGCTCGTGGAAGAGGCTTAGTCGGGTTCTGCAACATTCAGATCCGTATGTATCTTGCAAATCTCTATGTCTCCCACCTGGACTAGATCCCGGATGGAATTGAAGCGTCTCTTGATGTGCTTGGTTCTCTTGTGAAATCTGGATTCCTTCGCTAAGGCAATCGCTCCAGCATTGTCACAAAAGATTTTCATTGGACCCGATGCACTAGGTATGACACCTAGATCGGATATGAACTCCTTCATCCAGACTCCTTCATTGGTTGCTTCTGAAGCAGCTATGTATTCTGCTTCACACGTAGATCCCGCCACGATGCTTTGCTTTGAACTGCACCAACTGACAGCTCCACCGTTTAATGTAAACACGTATCCGGTTTTTGATTTAGAATCGTCCGGTTCAGTGTCAAAGCTTGCATCAACGTAACCATTTACGATGAGCTCTTTGTCACCTCCATATACGAGAAACATATCCTTAGTCCTTTTCGGTATTTTAGGATGTTCTTGACGCTGTCGATGATCCCTCTGGATTACTTTGGTACCTCCTGCTAGACTTATAGCAAGGCACACACAGGTCCGTAGACAGCATTTCATACATGATAGAGCCTATGGCTGAAGCATAGTGAACATTTTTCATTTTCTCTCTATCTTCTGCAGTGGTCGGGCTTTGAGTCTTACTCAACTTCACACCTTGCAATACAGGCAAGAACCCTTTCTTTGCTTGATCCATTTTGAACTTCTTCAAAACTTTGTCAAGGTATGTGCTTTGTTGATTGAGCTAATGCAACTAGCAACAAAAGGGTTTGAGTTGATTTGAACCAAAGGTTCAAATTCAAATTCAAACTATGAACTTATAGAGTGCATTATCATGTTTTGATCTGAATAGTGATGTTAAGTTGTTTTAGACATGCATGAAACAGATACAGATGGAAAGATTGGATTTTTTTGATCATTTTTCATATGTAACTTATTTCATTCTGAGCTATGGTTGAATTTCTATGAATTTTAGAAGTTTAGGGCATTTTCTGGAATTCCCTGAATAAGAATAAACCCAGAAAAAGAGTTACTGCGTCAGCACTACGTCACTGTGACGTCAGCAGGTCAACGGGGCGGTCCAGGTCAAACTGACCAAAGGGTCCCGCGTGTCAGTGTCATTAGTCTAACTAATTTTTAGTTAGTCCTAATCCTAACTTAATTAGCAGGCTGGTCCCATTTGCCATAGACCCAGAGGGGTCAAACTGGGCCCACCTGGTCAGCGGGGTCAAACCTGCCGGCGTTGAGCCGCCGGCAAGGCCGAGACGGCGGAGAGTGTCGGAAACGCTGCCCTGGCCATGGTTCGATGCGCGGGTGGGTGCTACGGGTAGCTGGCGGTGTGGCGCATCCAACGGCGGCGGTGGTTGGTGCTGGGGTGGCCGGGAACGACGACGGCGTCGAGCCGGCCGGCGGCCGGAGCTCGGGTGTTCGCGGGACCGGCACTGTGGTGTGCAAATGAGTGCAGCGTGGCGCTGGGAAGACTCTACGTGCAGTGGTGAGCATGTTGGGCGCACGCCCGAGACGAAATGGTCACCGGAGCATCACCGGCGACGAGCGCAGGCGGCGACGCGTGCGGGTGAACGCGGTGCAGCAGCTACGGCATGCGAGAGAGGGAGCGGAGAAGGGAAGCAGGGGCAGGAGCTCACTACGGTTGCGTCGAGGCGAACGGCGAGCTTGGGGAGGGGCCGGAGCAAGCGGGGCGGCGATGGCGATCTCGGCGGACCGAGGTTGAAGAAGACGGCGTGGTCGGCATTCGAGGGCGTCCGGCGGGGCGTGGCTCAGTGATGGGGTCGAGGATGACATTGCAGAGCTTCTGGGCGCGTCGGTGAGGCGTGGGGTGGCCGGTGGTCGCACCAACGACGGGCGACGGCGACGGCTGCGCTCGGGCATGAGAGGGAGAGAGAGCAGAGGAGGGGAAGAGCTCGAGAGAGAGTGAGGGGAGGTCGGGTAGGCTGCGTGGCGTGCACGGAGGCATCCAGGGCGGCGGGGACGCAGGCAGGCAGGGAGCTCGCGTGGCGCGCGGAGCGCATGCGCGCGTCAGGCACGCGCCCTGTCCGACTGGCGGGAGGACAACGACATCCAGCACGAGCCGGTGTCTTTGGGCCGTCTTTGGGCGAGCAGTGGCGCCAGTAAAACCCTCTTTCTCTGCTTTCTGTTTTTCTGCTGCTGTTTTGGCTTTAGTAAAAATACTAAAGCATTTTGTAAAATGCTGGAATAATTTGTGGACACTCTCTGGATTATTCCAGTGGCCCACATTTAATTTCAGCATTATCTGAGCATTTAAATTATTTATAGTGTTTAAATGCCCAAAGTCAAATACAATATGATTTAATTCAAAAATCCAGGAATGACCTAGAGATATGTGCGCCATTTTTTGCAGAGGTTTTAAACCAATCCAAAAATGATGAACTTGTCTGAAGGGCATTTTGGGTTCATTGAGAATATTTTTATTTGAACCTAGTTGACTTGATATGGTGCTAGGGTTTGAGCAATCCCCATTTCAAATTTAAGGAAAAAAATTAGACATGATGCACACATGAAGCTATCCTAGTGCAATGCCAGAAGCTAGGGATGTGACAACTCACCCCTACTAAGCGAGAATCTCGTCTCGAGATTCAGGACGTGAGGTAAGAAGACAAAGGGACACAAGCTAATACGATCTTCGCGATCCAGATGTCTTTCTTGAGGATATTGATTCATTGCATCACCTTGATCTCGACGTCTTGCTTTGAGAACTTCATCCAACACGATGACGACAGAAGAAACCCTACAGGAATCAATCTCCATGAAGATCGAGCGACTCATGACCAACTCATGGAGTGAGACGTAATAACATCTCTCGAGTTGGGACACAAAACATGCAATAAGTGGGAAGGAGAAAGACAAATGCCGAAGGTTCAAACTGGTAGGCAACACTTCCACGCTTATACAGATGGTGAGTATGGATCAAAGTGGCGAGGAGATAAGTTGCCATGATTCCATAACGGGGCACCTTAGAGAAAGTGACTCGTAGAATTATTTCCTTAGGTGGAAAAAAGAATTACTTTGATACCTAGATCATTGAAACTCCTTATGCCAGCCTAAGGCAAATCACAATTGATCGTTTGAACGAATTCGAAAGAATGGCATACTCAGTTTGGAAAGAAAACTAGAGTTATAAGACAACTTGACAAACGGAAGGCACATTCCAATGGATACTGAGGATATAACCTAGTGACTGAGTGTGCTCTCAAGAACTTGAGCATTTCCATACCCATCAAGGTTTAACCAACATCTGTGCCAAGGATCCTGGCAACACATCATACTACCATGATGAACGGTGATGGAGGATGCAGGTGCAAAGGAGGACAACACCTTCTCAGATTTCTCCTTAGCGAGGCCAAGGAAACGAAATCTGGATGATTGACCGAGAGACATTTAGCACTCCGCTTCTAATGTTCTCCTTGATGTACTGGTTACCACGGTCATGCTCAGAAGCATCAACATAGCCATCAAGTAAAGTTCGGACTTCGGAATACAAAGGATCCATAAGGAACAACTTCTATAATAATTCACTCGAAATCCTCATGGAGAAGACGGTCAACCTGCTCAGTTAAGATGCTACAAAAATAGACCTTCGGCTAGGTGTGTCAGCCAACATCAACCTTGTTGGGACCTACATCATAGACCTTGGAATAGTTCCAACCATCATATCTGCCTGAGATTCAGATCTGGTCGGTAACAGGACATTTCAGACATCATGTCTGGAGAAGAAATTTTGCAATACAAATCGACGAGACGATGTTGCGAGATTCTCAAGAAATGAACTACAATAGCAAGCTCCAAAACATGAGCTGGTTCTGCTACAAACCTGTGAACACGCTGTCCAAGACAAGCATGACCACGTAGTAGTCTTATAATAAAAACACTACCGAGTTCAGGTTGGGAAACCATCATCGAGGATATCGAGGTCTTGTGCATTACCATGGATTAGCACTCAACTCCTTTTCCTAGAACAAATCAGTCAGTGGCTTGGTGTGCTAGGGACACATATAGAATGAAGGTTGCAAGTCTCCGAACCACTGAATACTTCGCACGTATGCATGACCGATTTGGGATGATTCCAAAGGAAGCAACATTGTCTTTCTCGAATCCACGGCGGCAACTTGCATCAAATGCACATGAACTGGAGGAAGTCACTTCTTACATCCGAACATATGCTTCATGAGCTAGCATGAAGAAATGCTTTCAAAAGTTTCCAACACTAGGTTGATGCTCAACATGAATCATGGAGGAGACAAAATGCCGTTGATGGGCTCAACAGCAACTCATCGGAATTTCCATATCATTGGAATTCCACCATTATGTGAACAATGTGATAGTATTGGTCAGACCAAAAGATGTAATGGTGTATGCTCGAGGAATCAACCACGAGTAAGACAACATTATGAATATCGTTGGTTCTAACTTGATTTGACGATGGCCCACACTCAAATCAAGGTTTGGGCAAGACGATAGGTTCAACAACTGATCACGAGGACCAATCAATGAAGAAATCATCTTTCTACAACACACATACAAGATATCCCTTAAGATGAACTAAATCGGACAAGCTTCCATCTTCCAACTCTCCAAATTGTTGTTTAGCTTTACCAACCAACTCAGGGGTATGCAACACAGATTCTTAGAGAATGGCTGGTTTACAAGAAACCAACTTGATCACGAACTCAACATAGCGGTCAGGCGACAACCTGGTGATACTTCTGTGAAGATATCCGGAAAATCACGAACCACCGATATGTTACTAAGCTCGAGAACAATCTTGCTTTTCGAGGCAAGACGATATGATCAAATAAGCAAGGATTGGCATTATCCTAACTCATTGATCGGGGAGTGCCCCAGAAATACGGACTAGGTAGCACAATCATACTTAGGGTGATGATTTAATGATCAACATGCTAAGAATGAGGTTATTGTCCTTTAACTACCAAGCAACGGAGTTGCTAGGAGTATAGATTTCACACATCATGATTCACTTGTCGGTATTCCGGTTGCAACAACATGGGGACCGAGAAATGAATAATGAGGGCGAGAAGTATCACTGCATCAAGATTTCGTAGGCTGGTGTGCAATTCCCATGACATTCTTGATATAAAGATGGAAATACTCCAAGGTAGAACAGAATCAAAAGCTGGATTAGCGTTTTGATCTGCGGAATACAACTGCTTTCACCCAATCCTAGAGATGGACGAGGTACTAGAGTTTGTTTCTCCTAGACACTCCGGAGTAGAATAGCTTGACGGACTACAAGAATAATAGGCATCGATAACACGAATGCATAACTAGTCCTGACTATCAATTGATAGACAGGGGTCAGAATACAACTACAGGGGGACAACTCAAAGGAACATATCACTTTCTGAGTTGTGGATGCATGGATTAGCATGTCGAACGAGTTCAACATATTTCTTCCGGATAACCCATGCGGAGAAGGTAGGACTGGCAGAGTCACATCTTAGAATCGAGAACTCTTCAAGAGCACTCTGGTTGTGGTCTTTCGGTTCAAAAGAACTTCTGCCATGAGTAGTTCATGGTATTTGGAAGAACGATATACCATGAACCTCGAGGACTATCGCAAAGGTTACTAATAACCTAAAGGAACAAGCAACGCTATCTACAGGAAGTAATTAGAGTGAATCTCGGTTCGAAAACCCAGGAATAGAATGTCTACTAACTAAATGGCATCACGGGATGCTTTCGAGAATAATGGCCAGAATCATCACACTGGGAACGCAAAACATGGTTCGATTACTAGGTGGTACTCTAGACACCTAGGGTCATAATAATAACTTTATCATATATTTCAAGGCAACAGAGTACCTCAACTCACCGATTAGTGTGGTTAATCTGGCCCAAGGAAACATTGGGAACGGAAAGGGGGATTTGCAAATGCATCAGACTATTTAGAAACCTGGGATGACTCGGACAACATAACGGCTATAAATGCTCAAAAGATTGAGACATTCTACAAAATGGTGGCATAGCCACTCGATCATCATAATATCAAGGTTCTGAGATCAACTATGAGTACACGGAGATAGTAGAAACTGAACTGAGGCCTGGAACCAACAATCCTATAAGTCTACGGATTAGTAACACGTGATCCTAATAGAGAGAAGAGAAAGCCTAGTTCCTTAACCCCGTAGGAAAGATAAGATGACTCAGATCAGAAGGGCATAAGGTAAAGGAGTAAAAAGAGCCTTACGTTCCATCCCACAATCAATTCCCTTATATAACTAAAGAATTTCTAGACTCAACTTCGACCAGTTTGGCTTGATAATCCTACAGGCAGTCAAGCTCTGATGCCAAAGCTGTCACGACCCCGATCCAATGCCACACCGATCTAGCATGTAACACCTCATATCACTTTGCGGCCTCACACACGGTATTCCCACGGGTGTCGCCTTACCAGGCCCGGGACCGTTTGCGCCTTTTGGCTCACGTATATGATAGTGTCGCTAGCATCCATATGACAAAGAACCCGGGCTGACATGACTAGTCGTGAACCCGAAGTGGCACTAACTTACAGGGACATGCATACAGGACCCAACAACAAACATGTCGGTCAACAACGAGTGAATCCGGGCTGTAGTAGCTAGGCTAGCAGGACTCCAGAGAATCTGGGCTGTAGCAGGCTAACAGGACTCCGATAGACACCGCGTGACATTTCCCGAAGGACGGACATACAGAGCGAAGAAGGACACATGCCGGCCAGCCTAAGTGTTCCGGAGCAGTAGCAAGCTACCATGGCTCAGTGGAAGCACTAGGAGACATTTCCCGGTAAGAGAGGCTACCAAGGATAAACAACTAGGTTGTCAGATCCCACACATACCAAGCATTTCAGTAACATACACACAATATGCTCGATATGTGCAAATTCAACATGGCACCACAACATGACTCTACAACTCAAGTATTTATTCAATAGGCTCCGAGGAGCGAGATATTACAAGCAGGGGTCTCATGACCCAACATTCAGAGCAAACAAGTCAAGCACAAGCGGAAGCTTAACATGTCTGAGTACAGACATCTACAAAAGAAAAAGGCTGAGAAGCCTGACTATCTACCAGATCCTGCCGAGGGCACAAGATCGTAGCTGAGGTAACAAGCTAACCGTCGAAGCCACGCAGAACTATTAGCGAGACCGAAGTCTCTCTACAAAAACATAAAATAGGCAAACGTGAGTACAAATGTACCCAGCAAGACTTACATCAGACCTATCTACATATGCATCATTATCAACAAAGGGATGGTGGGGTTTAACTGCAGCAAGCCAGCTTTGACTCAGTGGCTATCCTGAACTACGACTGCAATGTAACTCTTTCGAGGTGGCGCACACGAGTCCACATATTCACCATATCAATACACCACTATGGATCTGCTCCCGTCTCACTACAAGAACGCCATCCATAGCACTCACGCTTATCTTGCGTATTTTAGAGTATCCACTTTCACTTGTCTATGAACTGTACAGGCAACCGAGAAGTCCTTTACCACGGACACAGATATTCGAATAGATCATATTAACCCTGTAGGGGTGTACTTCTTCACACACGCTCTCGCCACTTACCACCATGTACACGTCGTGTATCTCGGCAACCTTCAAGCGGAAGCCTGGCGAGGGAGTCGGCCACGACCTGACTAACCACACAAGTCTCTAGTCCAGGTTTATCTCCTATTCGGGTTCCATCCGCAAGGAGATCCGGCCGGGGTGTCGCTCACGGCCCCAAACGATGTGAGCAGGGTTCCCAAGCCCACCATCCGGTGCCACTTTGTACACCGTGCCCATGTGCCTAGTCTGTCCCAAGCCCCACTGCATGGGTGCCACTTGGTAGACTACTAACACTACCTACAAACACCGAAACTAGTTGCAACTCCCGGACAGATATCAGGTTGATTAATAAGTCGAGAGGGGCCGAGTTACCGGAACCCAATGTGTGGTAGTAGCTGTTCATGGATCACAAACACAGAACTCAGTTCCTGAGGACGGCTTCAATGAGACAACCCACCATGTACTCCTACATGGCCTCTCATCGCTACCTTTACCAAATCGTGTTCACACACTTGGCTCTCAGCAGTAGGACATGTTCACCACATTCCAGTTCATCCCCGATGAATCAGACCCGACTCAACTCTAAGCAGTAGCAGGCATGACTAACAAGCATGAATGAGTAGGCACATCAGGGCTCAAACAACTCCTACTCATGCTAGTGGGTTTCATCTATTTACTGTGGCAATGACAGGTCATCCAGAGGAAAGGGGTTCAACTACCGCAGCAAGTAACACATGAGTCGTTGTTGTCCTAATGCAGTAAAAGAGAGCAGGAGCAAGAGAGTGGGATTGTATCGGAATGAACAAGGGGGTTTTGCTTGCCTGGCACTTCTGAAGATAATATAGTTCTTCATCGGTGTCATCGATCACATCGTCGGAACATACGTCTACCGAGGGGAACAACCATCGGCAACAAGAGGGAACACAATCAATGCGATGCAACAATATGATGCATGATAATGACATGGAAATATGTTGTTGATTGAGCTAATGCAACTAGCAACAGAAGGGTTTGAGTTGATTTGAACCAAAGGTTCAAATTCAAACTATGAACTTATAGAGTGCATTATCATGTTTTGATCTGAATAGTGATGTTAAGTTGTTTTAAACATGCATGAAACAGATATAGATGGAAAGATTAGATTTTTCTGATCATTTTTCATATATAACTTATTTCATTCTGAGATATGGTTGAATTTCTATGAATTTTAGAAGTTTAGGGCATTTTCTGGAATTCCCTGAATAATAATAAATCCAGAAAAAGAGTTACTACGTCAGCACTACGTCACTGTGACGTCAGCAGGTCAACGGGGCGGTCCAGGTCAAACTGACCAGAGGGTCCCGCGTGTCAGTGTCATTAGTCTAACTAATTTTTAGTTAGTCCTAATCCTAACTTAATTAGCAGGCTGGTCCCATTTGTCATAGACCCAGAGGGGTCAAACTGGGCCCACACGGTCAGCGGGGTCAAACCTGCCGGCGTTGAGCCGCCGGCGAGGCCGAGACGGCGGAGAGCATCGGAAACGCTGCCCCGGCCACGGTTCAATGCGCGGGTGGGTGCTACGGGTAGCTGGCGGTGTGGCGCATCCAACGGTGGCGGTGGTTGGTGCTGGGGTGGCCGGAACGATGACGGCGTCGAGCCAGGCGGCGGCCGGAGCTCGGGTGTTCGCGGGACCGGCGCTGCGGTGTGCAAACAAGTGCAACATGGCGCTGGGAAGACTCTACGCACGGCGGAGAGCATGTTGGGCGCACGCCCGGGACCAAATGGTCAACGAAGCGTCACCGGCGACGAGCGTAGGCGGCGGCGCATGCGGGTGAACACGGTGCAGCAGCTACGGCATGCGAGAGAGGAAGCGGAGAAGGGAAGCAGAGGCAGGAGCTCACCGCGGTTGCGTCGAGGCGAACGGCGAGCTCGGGGAGGGGCCGGAGCAAGCGGGGCGGGCGATCTCGGTGGACCGAGGTTGAAGAAGACGGCGTGGTCGGCATTCGAGGGCGTCCGGTGGGGCGTGGCTCAGTGAGGGGGTCGAGGACGATGTTGCGGAGCTTCTGGGCGCGTCGGTGAGGCGTGGGGTGGCCGGTGGTCGCGCCAACGACGGGCGGCGGCGACGGCTGTGCTCGGGCATGAGAGGGAGAGAGAGCAGAGGAGGGGAAGAGCTCGAGAGAGAGTGAGGGGCGGTCGGGGAGGCTGCGTGGCGTGCGCGGAGGCATCCATGGCGGCGGGATGCAGTGCAGCGAGGAGCTTGCATGGCGGGAGCGCTGTCTTGTAGCGTCGTGCGCGCCTGTCCGACTGGCGGGAGGACAACGACGACTGGCACAGGCCAGTGGGTTGGGCCGTGCTGGGCCAGGCCAGGTGAGCGCCAAGTAAAACCCTCTCTCTCTGCTTTCTGTTTTTCTGCTGCTGTTTTGGCTTTAGTAAAAATACTAAAGCATTTTGTAAAATGTTGGAATAATTTGTGGACACTCTCTGGATTATTCCAGTGGCCCACATTTAATTTCAGCATTATCTGAGCATTTAAATTATTTATAGTGTTTAAGTGCCCTAAGTCAAATACAATATGATTTAATTCAAAAATCCAGGAATGACCTAGAGATATGTGCACCATTTTTTGCAGAGGTTTTAAACCTATCCAAAAATGATGAACTTGTCTAAAGGGCATTTTGGGTTCATTGAGAATATTTTTATTTGAACTTAGTTGAATTGATATGGTGCTAGGGTTTGAGCAATCGCCATTTCAAATTTAAGGAAAAAAATTAGACATGATGCACACATGAAGCTATCCTAGTGCAATGCCAGAAGCTAGGGATGTGACAGCCCCCACTACCTACCCAGCGCCCGGCGCCACTGCCCCGGAGCCGTGCGGCCCCCATCTATAAGTATGCATGCATTTGCATATTTATAATCGTGATTCTTTCAATTTGTCCAACGTTATCCATGGACAGCCCGAGTATGTGTAGATTGGGTTCGTTTCCCATATGCTCTGTTCCGGATCCGACGCAGAATTTCTTCAGTGCCTCCTTGTTGTTCTCCGGGTACACATCGTCTCTGCTTATTGCCGAGACGTGTATCGGGAGAACAACGGGGAGGTGCTGCCGAAATTTTACGCCGGATCTGGAGTAGAGCATGGGAAAACGAACCCAATCTACACATACTCGGGTGGGATTAGGACCTATCTTTACCTATTAGAGTGTAGGTTGCATGGACGTAATAAAACTGACAAACTCCATTAACTGATGGATATGGTTTGCTTAATTATGTATATATTTCTTGTGTGTCCAGTAGGAAGTCAATATGAGTGATCGTGCGTGGATGTACACCGGTTACACTAGTCAGGAAGTTTGGACCCAGGAATGGTTAACAAAAACGAAGGGGTTTGTTAGAGCCGCATTTGCAAATGACCAGAAATTAAGCTGGTGCCCCTGTGTCCGGTGCGACAACTATGATCAAAGGGATGAGCTTCAAATGAGTAAACACCTGCAGAAGTTTGGTTTTACACCTGGTTACACGGTCTGGACATTACATGGTGAGTCTGCCCAATGTGCCAGAGCCGAGGTGGTTCATAGTCGCACCGACGAGCATGGTACCGGGATGGAAGACATGGTGCAATACTTTGACGATGCTCGGGACTCGGACGAGGAGATGGAGGAATCCGCAAAGGCCTTCACTGAAATGTTGGAGTCCTCAAAACGTCCTCTCCACGAGCACACTGAGCTTTGTCAGCTGGATGCCATCTCACAAATAATGGCTTTGAAGGCTCAATTCAACTTGGGCAGAGAATGCTACGACGCGATGATGACAGTTTTCAGACAATTTCTACCCAAAGGCCATGTGCTACCTGCAAACCTGTACCAGTCAGAAAAAATCTTCTATGCTCTTAAGATGCCCTCTGAGAAGATACATGCCTGTGAGAACGGATGTGTCTTATTTAGGCATCAGTATGAGGACTTGAACTATTGTCCCATTTGCAAGTCTTCCAAGTATGTTGTGGTAGACAACGGTATGGGTGAGAAGACGCAAACCAAAATATCTGTTAATGTTCTTCGATATATGCCAATCGTACCAAGACTTCAACGTCTTTTCATGGTCAAAGAGACGGCCAGACAGATGACATGGCACAAAACGGGCAAAAGAACCGAACTAGATGCAGATGGGAATGTGATGATGGTGCACACATCGGATGGTGAAGCGTGGAAGCGCTTCGATGCATTACATAAGGAAAAAAGGCAAATCCAAGGCATCCTCGAGTTGCCGTCAGCACGGATGGGTTCAGTGTGTTTGGTCAGATGGCAGCCCAATACAGTTGTTGGCTCGTGTTTGTCATTCCACTCAATCTCCCCTCCCCGGGCAGATTATGCAAAGAAAGAGCATTTTCCTGACGTTGATAATTCCAGGGCCCAACTATCCGGGGAAGAATATGAATGTGTACATGCAGCCGCTTAAGGACGAATTGCAAGAAGCTTGGGATAGTGGGTTCAAGACATACGACACCTTTAGCAAACAGAACTTCATAATGCGTTCCTGGTACATGTACTCGACGCATGACTTGCCAGCGTATGCGCTATTCGTTGGCTAGTGTGTGCATGGAAGGTTCCCGTGCCCCACATGCAAGGGAGCTCTTGAGTTTTGTTGGTTGATGGCAGGGCACAAGTATACTTGCTTCGACTTGCATAGACCGTTTCTAGATCCTCGCCATAAGTTCAGGAAAGACAAGAGGAACTTCATCAAAGGTAGAGTTATCAAACACTCTGCACCACCTGCGTTGACAGGCCAACATACCCTAGATCAGTTAAACGCTCTCGAGCCAGATCCAGAGCGTCCAGGGTATTTCATGGGGTATAATAAGGAACACGCCTGGACTCAGAAGACATGCTTCTGGGATCTACCTTACTTCAAAGACCTCCTTTGCCCACACAACGTCGACGTGATGCACACTGAAAAGAATATCACCAAAGCCATTTTTGGTACATTGTTCGGCATAGAGGGGAAATCAAAGGAAAATACTAAGGCTAGAGTCGATCAAGAGGAGCTCTGTGATAGAACATTACAAAACATGCAAGAACCAAAAGGAAAGCGGAACTGGATGAAGCCAAAGGCATGGTTCAATCTTGGAAGGCCAGCTATGAGGGAAATTATTTTTTGGGTGAAAATGCAGTTGATGTTCCCCGATGGGTATGCAGCAAATCTAAAGAGGGGAGCGAGTCTTGATAAATTGAAAATATTTGTTCTAAAAAGTCATGATTGGCACATATGGATTGAGCGGATAATGTCGTTGATGTTGCGTGGCTTCATCCCTGAGGATGAATGGCTAGTACTGGCAGATCCGAGCTATTTCTTCCATGTTCTTTATGCGAAAGAATTATTGTCTGGCCTTCTAGAAGAAATGGAACAATTGGCACCGGGGTTGATCTACAAGTTAGAGATGATCTTTCCGCCAAGCTTCTTTAATCCAATGCAACACTTGATTTTGCATCTCCCGACCGAGGCAAGATTGGGGGGGGGCGTGCAAAATTGTTGGTGCTACTCAACTAAGAGGATGCAAAAGACGCTTCGAGCAAAATGTAAAAATAAACGTAGAATTCAAGCATCGATGGCCGAGGCATTCATCACTGAGGAGGCGGCAAACTTCGTGACAGCACACTACGAAGCCAAAAATCGTCATTTGCATAATCAGAAGCCTCGGTACAATGCTGACGACCCTAAAAAGGGTCGATCCAACCTCAGCCTATTCAAAGGGAATCTCGCACCAACCAGTGGTTGGAAACCAGTATCGTTGGATGCTGAAGAATGGCGTACCATTTCGCTGTATCTCTTCAACAACCTAACAGAAGTGTAGCCGTACATTGAGTAAGATCTCGGTACATTGTTTCACAACTTCTAATTCCTTTGAACTGCTCTTATTCCTAGATATTTGATGCAGTCGATACATTGCCATATTCTCGTATGGAGTGGTGATCCAAAAGGATTCCGTCGAAGAGTATGAGCTTCTAGCAAAGCAAGGAGGCAAATATCCCGGTTCCATCTCTTGGTTCAAAAAAAGGTAACTTCCATTAGACCATTTCATTTCTTTGGCTAATTTGTGACTGCAACAATCCTTTCGTATTAAACTTGTAGGCTAATTCATAGATTATGGATGCCGAATTGAGACAAGTAGCTAATGGTTTTGACTATAAGGTCCGTTCATTTGACAAATATGACATCAACGGTATCGCTTTCGTACCTATGGCAAAGATCTATCTATGGCTGACCGAAAGTCTACAAGTTGTTGTGTCTCTGCTATCGGCGAAGGAGATATCGAGTATTATGAAGAGTTGAAGCAATTTATGAACTTCAATTCTATGGTGAAAACCCACCAAACGGCGTAGTCTTCAGATGTTATTGGTTCCAGCCGAGGGAGACTAGAAGGACTCATGAACATATAGGGCTAGTTAAAATCAAACAAAGCATCCATTTGGATGTTCCCAATGTCTATATTACAGCTCAACAAGCAACCCAAGTTTTCTATTTAACCTACGTTAGCTGAAAAATGACCAAGTTTACCTAGTTTAGCTCCAATATGATCCATTTAACCTATGTTAGCTCGAAAATGGTCCATTTAACCTACGTTAGCTCCAAAATGACCCATTTAACCTACGTTAGCTCCAAAATGATCCATTTAACCTACGTTAGCTCCAAAATGACCTATTTACCTAGATTAGCTCTAAATTGACCTACACACTTAGCATTTTTACCTACCTTGGCCCAAAAATGGCATTTTTACTTACCTTAGCCTATTTAGTCCACAATTGAAATAATAAAATGAAGAAAATCAAGGAAGGGGAAGAAGAAGAAGAAGAAGAAGAAGAAGAAGAAGCTTCTTCTTCTTCTAACTTTCATCTTTCCCAATTTGCAGATTTGCTTTAGATGAGGAAGCTTGCATTGATGGAATGTCCTATTCTTCTGTTGCTTCCTTGTTGTTTATGAAAACTTGTTTGGATATGTATATTATATGTCTATATGGATATGTTGTTGGAAACTTGTTTCTGGATATGTATGTATATATATGGATATGTTGGACTTTGTTGAACTATGTTGTTGGATATGTTGGATTTGATGAAATATGTTGTTGGACATGCTGTTATACATTGTTGGATATGTTGGAGTTGTATGTATGTATATATGTGTGTGAAATCCTGCCAAATTAAATGGATTCAAATAAAAACAGGGGATATATAGCCTCTTTGCCAACCGCTAGCTATAGAAACTGGGAAAGAGGCCACGTGGTAGCTACCTATAGAAACTGGGAACACTCAGCTGCCTATTTGGTCACTTTGACGTCTGCCAGCAGACGGCTGCTACCTCTTGAGCACTGCGTTGGTTTTCCCTTGAAGAGGAAAGGGTGATGCAGCAAACTAGTGTAAGTATTTCCCTCAGTTTTTGAGAACCAAGGTATCAATCCAGTAGGAGGCTCCTCACAAGTCCCTCGTACCTACACAAACAAACAAGAACGTCACAACCAACACGATAAAGGGTTGTCAATCCCTTCACGGCCACTTGCGAAAGTGAGATCTGATAGGGATAATAGGATAAGATAAATATTTTTGGTATTTTTAGGATATAGATTGGAAAGTAAAGATTGCAAAATAAAGTAGATTGGAAACTTATATGATGGAAAATAGACCCGGGGGCCATAGGTTTTACTAGTGGCTTCTCTCAAGATAGCATAAGTATTACGATGGGTGAACAAATTACTGTCGAGCAATTGATATAAAAGTGCATAGTTATGAGATTATCTAGGCATGATCATGTATATAGGCATCACGTCCGTAACAAGTAGACTGACTCCTGCCTGCATCTACTACTATTACTCCACACATCGACCACTATCCAGCATGCATCTAGAGTATTAAGTTCATAAGAACAGAGTAACGCATTAGGCAAGATGACATGATGTAGAGGGATAAACTCAAGCAATATGATATAACCCCCATCTTTTTATCCTCGATGGCAATAATACAATACGTGCCTTGCGGCCCTTGCTGTCACTGGGAAAGGACATCGCAAGATTGAACCCAAAGCTAAGAACTTCTCCCATTGCAAGAAAGATCAATCTAGTAGGCCAAACCAAACTGATAATTTGAAGAGACTTGCAAAGATAACCAATCATACATAAAAGAATTCAGAGGAGATTCAAATATTTCTCATAGATAAACTTGATCAGAAACACACAATTCATCGGATCTCGACAAACACACCGCAAAAAGAGTTACATCGAATAGATCTCCAAGAAGATCGAGGAGAACTTTGTATTGAGATTCAAAGAGAGAGAAGAAGCCATCTAGCTAATAACTATGGACCCGAAGGTCTATGGTAAACTACTCACAACTCATCGGAGAGGCCTTGGCGATGATGTAGAAGCCCTCCATGATCGATTCCTCCTCCGACGGAGTGCCGGAAAAGGCTCTAAGATGGGATCTCATCGGTACAGAAGGTTACGGCGGTGGAAATAGGGTTTTGTGGTGCTCCTGGATGTTTTCGGGGTACGTAGATATATATAGGAGGAAGGAGTAGGTCGGTGGAGTCACGAGGGGCCCACGAGGTTGGGGGGCGCCCCCACCCCCCTAGGGCGCGCCTTGCACCCTCGTGGACACCTCGGCTGCTTCTTGACGTCCACTCCAAGTCTCCTGGATTGCGTTCCAAAAAGATCGCTCCTGAAGGTTTCATTCCGTTTGGACTCCGTTTGATTTTCCTTTTCTTGGAAACAATGAAATAGGCAAAACAAACAGCAATTCGGGCTGGGCCTCCGGTTAGTATGTTAGTCCAAAAAATGATATAAAAGTGTAAAGTAAAGCCCATAAACATCCAAAACGGGTAATATAATAGCATGGAACAATAAAAAATTATAGATACATTGGAGACGTATCAAGCACCCCCAAGCTTAATTCCTGCTCGTCCTCGAGTAGGTAAATGATAAAGACAGAATTTTTGGTGTGGAATGCTACCTGGCATATTCCTTGATGTAATTTTCTTTATTGTGGCATGTTTAGATCCAAATGATTCAAGATAAAACTTCATATTGACATGAAAACAATAATACTTCAAGCATACTAACAAAGCAATCATGTCATCTCAAAATAACATGGCTAAAGAAAGCTATCCCTACAAAATCACATAGTCTAGCTATGCTCTATCTTCATCACACAAAGTATTTAATTATGCACAACCCCGATGACAAGCCAAGCAATTGTTTCATACTTTAGTATTCTCAAACTTTTTCAACTTTCACGCAATACACGAGGGTGAGCCATGGACATAGCACTATATGTGGAATAGAATGGTGGTTGTGGAGAAGACAAAAAGGGAGAAGATAGTCTCACATCAACTAGGCGTATCAACGGGCTATGGAGATGCCCATTAATAGATATCAATGTGAGTGAGTAGGGATTGCCATGCAACGGATGCACTAGAGCTATAAGTGTATGAAAGCTCAAAAAAAGAAACTAAGTGGGTGTGCATCCAACTTGCTTTCTCACAAAGACCTAGGGAATTTTGAGGAAGCCCATCATTGGAATATACAAGCCAAGTTCTATAATGTAAAATTTCCACTAGTATATGAAAGTGACAACATAGGAGACTCTCTATCATGAAGATCATGGTGCTACTTTGAAGCAGAAGTGTGGTAAAAGGATAGTAACATTATCCCTTCTCTCTTTTTCTCTCATTTTTTGGGGGCCTTTCTCTTTTTTATGGCCTTTCTCTTTTTTATGGCCTTTCTCTTTTTTTAAAGTCCGGAGTCTCATCCCGACTTGTGGGGGAATCATAGTATCCATCATCCTTTCCTCACTTGGGACAATGCTCTAATAATGAAGATCATCACACTTTTATTTACTTACAACTCAAGAATTACAACTCAATACTTAGAACAAAATATGACTCTATGTGGATGCCTCCGGCGGTGTACCGGGATATGCAATGAATCAAGAGTGACATGTATGAAAGAATGATACGTCCATTTTGCATCATGCTTCTGTATCAATATTTATTGCATTATGGGCTGTTATTACACATTATATCTCAATACTTATGGCTATTCTCTCTTATTTTACAAGGTTTACCATGAAGAGGGGAATGCTTAAGCACTGGAATTTGGTGGAAAAGAAGCAAACATTGAAACCAATTCTGCACTGCTCCAAAAATCCTGAAACTCCACGAAACATGTTTTTGGAATTAATAATAATTATTGGCGAAAGAAATACACCAGGGGACCCACACCCTGCCCAGGAGGGTGGGGGTGCGCGCCCCCTACTGGGTGTGCCCCCCTGTCTCCTGGGCCCCCGGTCTCCATCTTCTGCTATATGAGAGCTTTTACCCTAGAAAAAATCGTGGGCAAGCTTACGGGACGAAACTCCGCCACCATGAGGCGAAACCTTGGCAGAACCAATCAAGGGCTCTGGCGGAGCTATTCTGCCGGGGACACTTCCCTCCGGGAGGGGGAAATCATCACCAACGTCATCACCCACGATCCTCTCATCGGGAGGGGGTCAATCTCCATCAACATCTTCACCAGCACCATCTCCTCTCAAAACCCTAGTTCATCTCTTGTATCCAATCTTGTATCAAAACCACAAATTGGTACCTGTGGGTTGCTAGTAGTGTTGATTACTCCTTGTAGTTGATGCTAATTGGTTTACTTGGTGGAAGATCATATGTTCAGATCCTTAATGCATATTATTACTCCTCTGATTATGAACATGAATATGCTTTGTGAGTAGTTACGTTTGTTCCTGAGGGCATGAGTGAAGTCTTGCTATTAGTAGTCATGTGAATTTGGTATTCGTTCGATATTTTGATGAGATGTATGTTGTCTTTTCCTCTAGTGGTGTTATGTGAACATTGACTACATGACATTTCACCATTATTTGGGCCTAGAGGAAGGCATAGGGAAGAACTAAGTAGATGATGGGTTGCTAGAGTGACAGAAGCTTAAACCCTAGTTTATGTGTTGCTTCGTTAGGGGCTGATTTGGATCCATATGTTTAATGATGTGGTTAGGTTTACCTTAATACTTCTTTTGTAGTTGCGGATGCTTGCAATAGGGGTTAATCATAAGTGGGATGCTTGTCCAATTAAGGGCATTACCCAAGCACTGGTCCACCCACATATCAAATTATCAAAGTACCGAACGCGAATCATATGAGCGTGATGAAAACTAGCTTGACGATAATTCCCATGTGTCCTCGGGAGCTCCTTTCTCATTATAAGAAATTGTCCAGGCTTATCCTTTGCTACATAAAGGATTGGGCCACCTTGCTGCATTTTATTTACTTTATTTACTTGTTACTCGTTACAATTTATCTTATCACAAAACTATCTATTACCTACAATTTCAGTTCTTGCAGAGAAAACCTTACTGAAAACTGCTTATCATTTCCTTTTGCTCCTCATTGGGTTCGACACTCTTACTTATTGAAAGGACTACGATAGATCCCCTACACTTGTGGGTCATCAAGACTCTTTTCTAGCACCGTTGCGGGGGAGTGTAGCGCTTTTGGTGAGTGGAACTTGGTAAGGAAACTTTTATATAGTGTGCTGAAATTTTCTGTTACTTGTCACTATGGAAACTAATCCTTTGAGGGGCTTGTTCGGGGTATCTTCACCCCGACCAGAAGAGCAAAGAGTTGCTCCTAAACCTACTAAACTTTATGAAAATATTTACTTTGAGATTCCTTCGGGTATGATAGAGAAACTGCTAGCTAATCCATTTGCAGGAGATGGAACATTGCATCCCGATTTACACCTTATCTTTGTGGATGAAGTTTGTGGATTATTTAAGCTTGCAGGTATTCCCGATGATGTTGTCAAAAGGAAGGTCTTCCCTTTATCTTTGAAGGGAGATGCATTGACATGGTATAGGCTATGTGATGATACGAGATCTTGGAATTATAAACAATTGAAGTTGGAATTTCACCAGAAGTTCTATCCTATGCATCTTGTTCATCGTGATCGTAATTACATATATAATTTCTGGCCTCGCGAAGGAGAAAGCATTGCTCAAGCTTGGGGGAGGCTTAAGTCAATTTTATATTCATGCCCCAATCATTAGCTCTCCCGGGAAATGATTATTCAAAACTTTTATGCTCGGCTTTCTCTTGATAATCAAAACTTGCTCGATACTTCCTGTGCTGGTTCTTATATGCTGAAGACTATTGATTTCAAATGGGACTTATTGGAAAGAATTAAACGCAACTCTGAAGATTGGGGTTCCGATGATGGTAAGGAGTCAGGTATGACACCTAAGTTCGATTGTGTTAAATCTTTTATGGACACCGATGCTTTTCATGGATTTAGCTCTAAGTATGGAGTTGACTCTAAGATAGTAGCTTCTTTCTGTGAATCTTTTGCTACTCACGTTGATCTCCCTAAAGAGAAGTGGTTTAAATATAATCCTCCTATTGAAGTGAAAGTAGTTGCACCTATTACAGTTGAAGAAAAAACTATCACCTATAG
Source organism: Aegilops speltoides (assembly GCA_021437245.1). Lineage (NCBI taxonomy): Eukaryota > Viridiplantae > Streptophyta > Magnoliopsida > Poales > Poaceae > Aegilops > Aegilops speltoides. Next base: position 179,836,186 of record CM038146.1, read on the forward strand.
TGATCCTATTGTTCCTACTACTTATGTTGAGATACCTCCTTTTCCTGTTAGGATAAAGGATCATGCTAAAACTTCGACTGTTGTTCGTAAGAGTAATACTAGGACTTATACACCTCCTGAGCAAATCAATGTTGAACCTAGTATTGCTATGGTTAAAGATCTCTTGGATGATGATTTAGATGGGCATGTTATTTATTTCTGTAATGAATCTGCTAGTATTGCTAGACCAGATACTAAGATACATAGACATGTCGTAGGCATGCCTGTTATTTCTGTTAAAATAGGAGATCATTGTTATCATGGCTTATGTGATATGGGTGCTAGTGCCAGTGCGATACCTTATGATTTATATAAAGAAACTATGCACTACATTGCACCCCTTGAATTAGAAGACATCGATTTTACTATTACGCTTGCTAATAGGGATACCATTAAACCTATTGGGATTGTTAGAGATGTTGAAGTCTTGTGTGGGAAGGTTAAATACCCTGCTGATTTTCTTGTTCTTGGTTCCCCACAAGATGATTTTTGTCCCATTATTTTTGGTAGACCCTTCTTGAATACAGCTAGTGCTAAGCTTGATTGTGAAAAGGATACTGTCACCGTTGGCATAGATGGTATGTCTCATGAGTTTAATTTTGCTAAGTTTCGTAGACAACCTCGTGATAGGGAACCACCTAGTAAGGATGAAATTATTGGTCTTGCTTCCATTGCTGTGCCTCCTACTGATCCGTTAGAACAATATTTGCCAGACCATGAAAATGATATGTTTATGAAGGAAAGAAGGGAAATAGATGAAGTGTTCCTCAAACAGGAACCTATGCTGAAACATAACCTTCCCGTTGAAATTCTTGGGGATCCCCCTCCACCCAAGGGTGATCCCGTGTTTGAACTCAAACCATTACCTGATAATCTTAAGTATGCTTATCTTGATGAAAAGAAAATATATCCTATTATTATTAGTGCTAACCTTTCAGAGCAAGAAGAAGAAAGATTATTGAAAACTCTAAAGAAGCATCGAGCAGCTATTGGATATACTCTGGATGATCTTAAGGGCATTAGTCCCACATTATGCCAACACAAAATTACAGTGGAGAAAGATGCCAAACCAGTTAGAGATCCTCAATGACGACTAAATCCCAAGATGAAAGAAGTGGTAAGAAAGGAGATACTAAAGCTCCTTGAGGCAGGTATAATTTATCCCGTTGCTGATAGTGAATGGGTAAGCCATATCCACTGTGTCCCTAAAAAGGGAGGTATTATCGTTGTTCCTAATGATAAAGATGAATTGATCCCGCAAAGAATTATTACAAGTTATAGGATGGTAATTGATTTCCGTAAGTTAAATAAGGCTACTAAGAAAGATCATTACCCTTTACCTTTTATTGATCCAATGCTAGAAAGACTATCCAAACACACACATTTCTGCTTTCTAGATGGTTATTCTGGCTTCTCTCAGATACCTGTGTCAGTGAAGGATCAATCTAAAACTACTTTTACTTGCCCTTTTGGTACTTTTACTTATAGATGTATGCCTTTTGGTTTTTGTAATGCACCTGCTACCTTTCAAAGATGCATGATGGCTATATTCTCTGATTTTTGTGGAAAGATTTGTGAGGTATTCATGGATGGCTTCTCCGTTTATGGATCCTATTTTGATGATTGTTTGAGAAACCTTGATCGAGTTTTGCAGAGATGCAAAGACACTAGTCTCGCCCTGAATTGGGAAAAGTGTCATTTTATGGTTAATGAAGGCATTGTCTTGGGGCACAAGATCTCCGAGAGTGGTATTGAAGTTGATAAAGCCAAAGTTGATGCTATTGAAAAGATGCCATGTCCCAAGGACATAAAAGGTATAAGAAATTTCCTTGGTCATGCCGGTTTTTATAGGAGGTTCATTAAGGACTTTTTAAAATCTCTAGGCCTCTGACTAATTTATTGCAAAAAGATATTCCTTTTGTCTTTGATGATGATTGTGTAGAAGCATTTGAAATACTTAAGAAAGCTTTGATCACTGCACCTATTGTCTAGTCACCTGATTGGAATTTACCCTTTGAAATTATGTGTGATGCTAGTGATTATGCTGTAGGTGCTGTTCTAGGGCAAAGAGTTGATAAGAAATTGAATGTTATCCAGTATGCTAGTAAGACTCTTACTGCCCAGAGAAATTATGCTACTACTGAAAAAGAGTTCTTAGCAGTTGTATTTGCATGTGATAAGTTTAGACCTTATATTGTTGATTCCAAAGTTACTATTCACACTGGTCATGCTGCTATTAAATATCTTATGGAAAAGAAAGATGCTAAGCCTAGACTCATTAGATGGGTTCTCCTGCTCCAAGAATTTGATTTACACATTATTGATAGAAAGGGAGCTGAGAACCCCGTTGCAGACAACTTGTCTAGGTTAGAGAATGTTCTTGATGACCCACTGCCTATTGACGATAGCTTTCCTGATGAACAATTAGCGGTCATTAATGCTTCTCGTACTGCTCCTTCGTATGCTGATTATGCTAATTACATTGTTGCTAAATTTATACCGTCTAGTTTCACATACCATCAAAAGAAAAAGTTCTTTTTATGATTTAAGACATTACTTTTGGGATGACCCACACCTTTATAAAGAAGGAGTAGATGGTGTTATTAGACGTTGTGTGCCTGAGCATGAACAGGAACAGATTCTACGCAAGTGTCACTCTGAATCCTATGGAGGACACCACGCTGGAGATAGAACTGCACACAAGGTACTACAATCTGGTTTTTATTGGCCTACTCTCTTCAAAGATGCTCGTAAGTTTGTCTTATCTTGTGATGAATGCCAAAGAGTAGGTAACATTAGTGACGTCAAGAAATGCCTATGAATTATTATGTTGTTATTGAACCGTTTGATGTTTGGGGCTTTGATTATATGGGACCTTTTGCTGCCTCTAATGGTTATACACATATTTTAGTTGCTGTTGATTACGTTACTAAGTGGGTAGAAGCTATTCCAACTAGTAGTGCTGATCATAACACTTCTATTAAAATGCTTAAAGAAGTTATTTTTCCGAGGTTTGGAGTCCCTAGATATCTTATGACTGATGGTGGTTCACATTTTATTCATGGTGCTTTCCGCAAGATGCTTGCTAAGTATGATGTTAATCATAGAATCGCATCTCCTTATCATCCGCAGTCTAGTGGTCAAGTAGAGTTGAGCAATAGAGAGCTCAAATTAATTTTGCAAAAGACTGTGAATAGATCTAGAAAGAATTGGTCCAAAAAACTTGATGATGCATTATGGGCCTATAGAACTGCATACAAAAATCCTATGGGTATGTCTCCATATAAGATGGTTTATGGAAAAGCGTGTCATTTACCCCTTGAACTTGAACATAAGGCATATTGGGCTATTAAAGAGCTCAATTATGACTTCAAACTTGCCGGTGAGAAGAGGTTGTTTGATATTAGCTCACTTGATGAGTGGAGAACCCAAGCCTATGAGAATGCCAAGCTATTCAAAGAAAAAGTCAAACGCTGGCATGATAAAAGGATACAAAAGCGTGAGTTTAACGTAGGAGACTATGTATTATCATTCAATTCTCATTTAAGATTTTTTGCAGGAAAACTTCTCTCTAAATGGGAAGGTCCTTACGTTATCGAGGAGGTCTATCATTCTGGTGCCAAAAAAATCAACAACTTCGAAGGCACAAGTCCGAGGGTGGTAAACGGTCAAAGAATTAAACATTACATTTCAGGTAATCCTATCAATGCTGAAACTAATATAATTGAAACCGTAACCTCGGAGGAATACATAAGGGACACTTTCCAGAATGTTCGAGACTCCGAAAGGGAATAGGTATGTGGTACGGTAAGTAAACCGACTCCAAAACAACTCCAATGGCAATTTTTATCAGTTTTGGATTATTTAAGAATTTTAGGAAGAAAGAAGTAGTCCGAAAGGGACACGAGGCCTCCACGAGAGTGGGGGGCGCGCCCTCCCTTACTGGGCACGCCCCCTGTCTTGTGGGCACCTCGTGTGCCTCCCGGACTCCATTTTCTTGCACATTACGTATTTTGGTCGGTGAAAATTCATTATATATACTCCCGAAGGTTTTGACCACCATATCACGCAAATATTCTTTGTTTTCGTTTCGAGCTGTTCCTGTTGCAGATTAAAAGCAAGATGTCTTCTCAGGAGTCAGTCGGGGAGAGTCGGGTGTCTCACCCAACATCAGGTCCAGGAGCAAATAGCGATGCTTATCACTTTGGACCATCAACGGAGGATGAGATGGAGGCTGACTTGAAAAGGATAGATGCCATGGAGGAAGATCAAGAAGTTACCTCCCGTCTCCAAGCAGAATTCATGATGGGGGAACTACCTAGCTTGGCTATCCCAACTTCGGTCATCCCTTCCAACTTTAGATTTCTTTCTTATGAAAAATATGAAAAAGAGCTTCACTTGTTCTCCAGAAGCTATGCAGCATCCTTGGGTAAAGGGAGCTTTGGCCGCTACGGACAAGCTTTGTAAAGAAATTATGGACCTCAAACAACAAGTCAATAAGCTCGAGGAGGAGAACCATATCCTGAAGGGCATCATCGCCAAGAAGATCATAACACCAACCGTGAAGAAGGAGAAATAATAATATGGGTATGGGCACTCCCCTTGGCAATTGCCAAGCTTGGGGGAGGTGCCCCAGTATCGTATCACCATCACACTCCTATCTTTACCGTTTTATTTAGTTCGATCCTTTTAGTAGTATCTTGATCTAGTAGATTGAAGTTTTGATATCAAGTAGTTTTAAGTTTTGCATTGTGATCTCTTTTTGTAATCGAGTCCGTGAGCTATCTATAATAAAGATTAGTGTTGAGTCAAGGGCTTTGCTGTGTTGCTATGATCTTGAGAAAGTAGAAAGAATAAAAAAGTTCATATTGATCTTATGGATAGTGATGGCTTCACATATAGAAAGCATGAGGCATAAAAGTTGTTGAGGATTGATAAACGTAGTTTTGGTCATCGTTGCAGTTAATAGGAAGTGATAAGGAAAGAGGTGTTCACATATAATATATTATCTTGGACACCTTTTATAGTTGGGAGCACTCATTAAGTATGACATGCTAAAAGAGTTGACGTTGGACAAGGAAGATAGCGTAATGGTTTATGTTTTCGCACATCTCAGTTAAAGTATATTGTCATTGACCTTCCAAACATGTTGAGCTTGCCTTTTCCCCCTCATGCTACCCAAATTCCTTACACCAAGTAGAGATACTACTTGTGCTTCCAAATATCCTTAAACCCAGTTTTGCCACGAGAGTCCACCATACCTACCTATGGATTGAGTAAGATCCTTCAAGTAAGTTGTCATGTTGCAAGCAATAAAAATTGCTATCTAAATATGTATGACTTATTAGTGCAGAGAAAATAAGCTTTGTACGATCTTGTTGTGGAACTAATAAAAGCGACGGACTGCATAATAAACATCCACATAAAAGGGGCAATATAAAGTGACGTTCTTTTGCATTAACATTTTGTGCATCAACCCTAAACGCACATGACAACCTATGATTCCCTCTGCGAAGGGCCTATCTTTTACTTTATCTTTTTACTTTATGCTTGAATCAAGGTGATCATCACCTTTCCCTTTTTCATTTTATCCTTTGGCAAGCTCCTTGCGATTGAAAGATCATGACATATATATCCAATTGGATGTAAGTCAGCATGGGCTATTATTGTTGACATCACCTAAATGTGAATACGTTGGGAGGCAATACAATAAGCCCCTATCTTTCTCAGTGTCCGGCTGAAACTCCATAACCACAAGTATTGCGTGAGTGTTAGCAATTATAGAAGAATACAAGATAGTTGAGTATGTGAACTTGCCTAAAAGCTCTATTGTTGACTCTTTCTGATGTTATGATAAATTGCAATTGCTTCAGTGACTGAGATTATAGTTTGTTAGTTCCCAATGAAGTTTTTGAACCATACTTGACATTGTGAATTGATTGTCACTTGAGCATAGGAAATCATATGATCAAATCTATATATGTTGCTGTTATAAGAACGATCATGATGCCCTCATGTCCGTATTTTATTTTTATCGACACCTCTATGTCTAAACATGTGGACATATTTTTCGATTTCGGCTTCCGCTTGAGGACAAGCGAGGTCTAAGCTTGCGGGAGTTGATATGTCCATTTTGCATCATGCTTTTATATCAATATTTATTGCATTATGGGCAGTTATTACACATTATATCTCGATACTTATGGCTATTCTCTCTTATTTTACAAGGTTTACCATGAAGAGGGGAAATGCCGCAATTGGAATTCGGCCGAAACGGAGCAAACATTGAAACCTATTTCAGACCGCTCCAAAAATCCTGAAACTCCACGAAACATGTTTTTGGAATTAATAAGAATTATTGGGCAAAAGAAATACACCAGGGGACCCACACCCTGTCCAGGAGGGTGGGGGGCACGCCCCCCTACTGGGCGCGCCCCCTGTCTCCTGGGCCCCCTGGTGGGCCCCTGGTGTCCATCTTCTGCTATATGAGAGCTTTTACCCTAGAAAAATTGTGGGCAAGTTTACGGGACGAAACTCCACCGCCACGAGGTGGAACCTTGGCGGAACCAATCTAGGGCTCTTGCGGAGCTGTTCTGCCGGGGACACTTCCCTCCGAGAGGGGGAAATCATCACCAACGTCATCACCAATGATCCTCTCATCGGGAGGGGGCCAATCTCCATCAACATCTTCACCAGCACCATCTCCTCTCAAAACCCTAGTTCATCTCTTGTATCCAATCTTGTATCAAAACCACAAATTGGTACCTGTGGGTTGCTAGTAGTGTTGATTACTCCTTGTAGTTGATGCTAATTGGTTTACTTGGTGGAAGATCATATTTTCAGATCCTTAATGCATATTATTACTCCTCTTATTATGAACATGAATATGCTTTGTGAGTAGTTACGTTTGTTCCTGAGGACATGGGTGAAGTCTTGCTATTAGTAGTCATGTGAATTTGGTATTAGTTCGATATTTTGATGAGATGTATGTTGTATTTTCCTCTAGTGGTGTTATGTGAACATCGACTACATGACACTTCACCATTATTTGGGCCTAGAGGAAGGCATAGGGAAGTAATAAGTAGATGATGGGTTGCTAGAGTGACAGAAGCTTAAACCCTAGTTTATGCGTTGCTTCGTTAGGGGCTGATTTGGATCCATATGTTTAATGTTGTGGTTAGGTTTACCTTAATACTTCTTTTGTAGTTGCGGACGCTTGCAATAGGGGTTAATCATAAGTGGGATGCTTTACCAAGTAAGGGCAGTACCCAAGCACCGGTCCACCCACATACCAAATTATCAAAGTAACGAACGCGAATCATATGAACCTGATGAAAACTAGCTTGACGATAATTCCCATGTGTCCTCGGGAGCTCCTTTATCATTATTAGAAATTTTCTAGGCTTATCCTTTGCTACATAAAGGATTGGGCCACCTTGCTGCACTTTGTTTACTTTATTTACTTGTTACTCGTTACTATTTATCTTATCACAAAACTATCTATCACCTACAATTTCAGTGCTTGCAGAGAAAATCTTACTGAAAACCGCTTATCATTTCCTTCTGCTCCTCGTTGGGTTCGACACTCTTACTTATCGAAAGGACTACGATAGATCCCCTACACTTGTGGGTCATCAAAGAATTATCAAGGTGGCTTTGCCACAAATACGATGCCAACAACATGATTATGCAAAAGCAATATGACAATGATGGAGCGTGTCATAATAAACGAAATGGTGGAAAGTTGCATGGAAATATATCTCGAAATGGCTACAGAAATGCCATAATAGGTAGGTATGGTGGCTGTTTTGAGGAAGGTATATGGTGGGTGTATGGTACCGGTGAAAGTTGCGCGGCACAAGAGAGGCTAGCAATGGTGGAAGGCTGAGAGTGCGTATAATCCATGGATTCAACATTAGTCATAAAGAACTCATATACTTATTGCAAAAATCTACAAGTTATTGAAACAAAGTACTACGCACATGCTCCTAGGGGGATGGATTGGTAGGAAAAGACCATCGCTCGTCCCCGACCGCCACTTATAAGGAAGACAATCAATAAATAAATCATGCTCCAACTTCATCACATAATGGTTCACCTTACATGCATGCTACGGGAATCGCAAACTTCAACACAAGTATTCCTCAAATTCACAACTACTCAACTAGCATGACTCTAATATCACCATCCTCATATCTCGAAACAATTATCAAGTATCAAACTTCTCATAGTATTCAATGCACTTTCTATGATAGTTTTTATTATACCCAACTTGGATGCCCATCATATTAGGACCAATTTTATAACCATAGCAAATACCATGCTGTTCTAAAATACTCTCAACATAATATAAGTAAATCATGAGAGATCAATAATTTATTCAAAATAAAACCACCGTCGTGCTCTAAAAAGATATAAGTGAAGCACTAGAGCAAAATTGTCTAGCTCAAAAGATATAAGTGAAGCACATAGAGTATTCTAATAAATTTTGAATCATGGGTATCTCTCCCCAAAAGGTGTGTACAGCAAGGATGATTGTGGTAAACCAAAAGGCAAAGAATCATATTATACAAGACGCTCCAAGCAAAACACATATCATGTGGTGAATAAAAATATAGCTCCAAGTAAAGTTACCGATAGACGAAGACGAAAGAGGGGATGCCTTCCGGGGCATCCCCAAGCTTAGGATTTTGGTTGTCCTTGAATTATCTTGGGGTTCCATGGGAATCCCCAAGCTTAGGCTCTTGCCACTCCTTATTCCATAGTCCACCAAATCTTTACCCAAAACTTGAAAACTTCACAACACAAAACTCAACAGAAAATCTCATGAGCTCCGTTAGTGCAAGAAAGAAAAACCACCACTTTAGGTACTGTAATGAACTCATTCTTTATTTATATTGGTGTTAAACCTACTTTATTCCAACTTCTCTATGGTTCATACCCCCCAATACTAGCCATAGATTCATCAAAATAAGCAAACAACACATGAAAAACAGAATCTGTCAAAAACAGAACAGTCTGTAGCAATCTGTAACTTTAAAATAATTCTGGAAATCTAAAAATCCTACCAAAATAGGAAGTCCTGGGAAATTTGACTATTGATCTACGGCAAAAAGAATCAACTCAAAATCATGTTTATGTGATTTATTAAAATTATTCTCGTGTATGCAAAAGTTTCTGTTTTTCAGCAAGATCAAATTAACTATCACCCAAGATGATCCTATAGGTTCTACTTGGCACAAACACTAATTAAAACATAAAACCACATATAATGATGAATCTCGATTAGTTATTTATTACTAAACAGAAGCAAAAAAGCGAGGAACAAAAATAAAATTGGGTTGCCTCCTAACAAGCGCTATCGTTTAACGCCCCTAGCTAGGCATAAAAGCGAGAATAGATCTAAGTATTGCCATCTTTGGTATTGGGAAAGAAAAGAGAAAATTTCTTATCTATAGCATTTATCCTTCTATTTGGGAAAGCACATTGCCAATAATGGAGGAAGAAAGATTAAGCACGTTACGGAAATTTGCATCTAAGCTAGCCTTCATCTCTTTGATAGTTTCGTTTTGATAAAAGCATAAGAGAGTGGTGGATTCAACCTTATCATTCATGGGGTGCCCAAATATAGTTTCCATTTTTTCATAGGTATCTATAGCATCCCCTTCAAGAAAACCTTCTTCAAAGATAGAATCTAAAACTTGCTTGAAAGAAGCGGGTAAGCCAATATAAAAGCTCTTTAAGTATATCTCAATTTGATATTGTGGCACATAGCTAGCTCGAATCCTTAATAGCCTATCCCAAGCATCTTTTAAAGACTCATCAAGTAAATAACAAAAAATTCCGGAGTCATCTTCATCAAAATTATTCAAACTCTCATTGGTAACCCCGGTAGCTCTTCCCATAGCATCATTATCTATGAGCTTAGAGAGGACAGAGGGACTATCCAAAGTACTAAAACCATGGAACGAACCCTTAGTTCTTTTCGATTCGACCATGGCAAAGGGGAGTCAAACGGTAAAGAGAGGGCGAATAAAACAGCAAGGGTGAAGTGGGGGAGAGGAAAACGAGAGGCAAATGGCAAATAATGTAATGCGAGAGAGATGAGTCTGTGATGGGTACTTGGTATGTCTTGACTTGAGCGAAGACCTCCCCGGCAACGGTGCCAGAAATCCTTATTGCTACCTCTTGAGCACTGCGTTGGTTTTTCCTTGAAGAGGAAAGGGTGATGCAGCAAAGTAGCATAAGTATTTCCCTCAGTTTATGAGAACCAAGGTATCAATCCAGTAGGAGGCTCCTCACAAGTCCCTCGTACCTACACAAACAAACAAGAACCTAGCAACCAATGCGATAAAGGGGTTGTCAATCCCTTCATGGCCACTTGCGAAAGTGAGAACTGATAGGGATAATAAGATAAGATAAATATTTTTGGTATTTTTATGATATAGATTGGAAAGTAAAGATTTCACAATAAAGTAGATTGGAAACTTATATGATGCAAAATAGACCCGAGGGCCATAGGTTTCACTACTGGCTTCTCTCAAGATAGCATAAGTATTACAGTGGGTGAACAAAATACTGTCGAGCAATTGATATAAAAGTGCATAGTTATGAGATTATCTAGGCATGATCGTGTATATAGGCATCACGGCCGCAACAAGTAGACCGACTCCTGCCTGCATCTACTACTATTACTCCACAAATCGACCGCTATCCAGCATGCATCTAGAGTATTAAGTTCATAAGAACAGAGTAACACATTAGGTAAGATGACATGATGTAGAGGGATAAACTCAAGCAATATGATATAAACCCCATCTTTTTATCCTCGATGGCAACAATACAATACGTTCCTTGCTGCCCTTGTTGTCACTGGGAAAGGACACCGCAAGATTGAACCCAAAGCTAAGCACTTCTCCCATTGCAAGACCAATCTAGTAGGCCAAACCAAACTGATAATTCGAAGAGACTTGCAAAGATAACCAATCATACATAAAAGAATTCAGAGAAGATTCAAATATTTCTCATAGATAAACTTGATCATAAACCCACAATTCATCGGATCTCGACGAACACACCGCAAAAAGAGTTACATCGAATAGATCTCCAAGAAGATCGAGGAGAACTTTGTATTGAGATTCCAAGAGAGAGAAGAAGCCATCTAGCTAATAACTATGGACCCGAAGGTCTGTGGTAAACTACTCACACCACATTGGAGAGGCCTTGGCGATGATGTAGAAGCCCTCCGTGATCGATTCCCCCTCCGTCGGAGCGCCAGAAAAGGCTCCAGGATGGGATCTCACGGGTACAGAAGGTTGCGGCGGTGGAAATAGGGTTTCATGGTGCTCCTGGATGTTTTCGGGATACGTAGAATATATATATATATATATATATATATAGAGAGAGAGAGAGAGGAGGAAGGAGTAGGTCGGTGGAGCCACGAGGGGTCCACGAGGGTGGGGGGCGCGCCCACTCCCCTAGGGCATGCCTTGCACCTATCGTGGCCACCTCGGCTACTTCTTGACGTCCACTCCAAGTCGCCTGGATTGCGTTTGTTCCAAACAGATCGCTCCCGAAGGTTTCATTCCGTTTGGACTCTGTTTGATATTCCTTCTCTTCGAAACACTGAAATAGGCAAAAAAACAGCAATTCGGGCTGGGCCTCCGGTTAGTAGGTTAGTCCCAAAAATGATATATAAGTGTAAAGTAAAGCCCATAAACATCCAAAACGGGTAATATAATAGCATGGAACAATAAAAAATTATAGATACGTTGGAGACGTATCAACGGTAAAGTGACCAAATAGGACTGGCAAACAGGGCCAGCTATGCCATCTGCTAGCGGACGACAAAGATTCAATGCTCTTTGTCGTCCGCTGGTAGATGGCATAGCTGGCCACGTGGCAGCTTCTCAGTGCTGGCCAAGCTGAGCTCTTTGTCGTCCGCCAGCAGACAGTAAAGAGCTTGGCCTCTTTGCCGTCTGCTGGCGGACGACAAAGAACACGCCGTTAACCCCTAGCGGCTCTCACCCCCACCCCACTGCCGTCCAAGATCTTTGTTGTCTGCTTGGCTACGATGGTGGAAGGCACAATCCTTTGCCGTCTGCTTCAACGAAACAGATGGCAAAGAAGGGCCTTTGCCGACACTCGTTCAGCCGTACATTTTGCCGTCCGCCATCCATGCCTTTGCTGTCCGCCATGGAAGACGGCAAAGAAGCTGATTCTAGTAGTGTATCCGTCCAAAAATTTTGCTGACCCATACTAGAACCATCGTGCTTCGGTTTTTTATTTATGTCCATAGCTAGGATCATTGCAAGATCCTCCTCTTCCATATCAAATTCTTCTTCGGAAGAATCATATGAAGAACTCATCTACAATGTTCAATTTAAATTAGGCTATAAAAACTACAAACAACATGCACCAATTTCATGTAAAAAATGTGAAGTTGAAGCAATACATACCTTGCGGGTGTTTTGTCGAACACCTTGCGGGTGCCGAGCGGCAGTGGGCGGCTGGGCACTATTCGTCGGAGGACTTTTGCACGTGAGGGGCGGCGGTGACTAGAGGGAGACGGAAGAAGCCGCGACGACGCGGGGATAGGCCGGTGAAGCACTGAAACGGTCGCTAGAAGAAATGGGGTGGCGCGGGCGGTGCCCCCAGCGGCTGGATGGGGTAGGTGGAGTTGCGAGCGAGCGCTCGAGTGTTCAGCGCGCGGGAGCGGGTACAGCAAATAAATGGCGCGCGATGGCATTTTGGCACGGGCGCTCAACTAGATATGCCGCCCGCGCAGTTTTTGCGCCTCCGCTGGAACGCTCGCAGCGGTAGCGCGCGCAAAAAGCATTAATTTTTCAGCGCGGCTATTGGAGATGCTCTATAGCACACAACGCATGCACGGCACAAACAAAAAATGTTTTGGGCATGTACGAAAATATAGCGTGAAAACGAAAACAAACAAAAGGAAAAAAAATGGAGAACTAGCGTGGAGAAAACCGAATAAAAATGAAGCAAAAAAAGAAAGGAGAAAAAACCAATAAAACTGAGAGACCAGGAAAACCTAGTGGAAACCTCGCTTGTGTTATCTCAAGTAATGCGCGCCTCGCACTTTGTCATAAGTTGGATGCTAGCTCCTTGGCTAGCATAAGGGGAGACCAGGTATGGAATCCCTTGTTAGCTTTCTTTTTCTTTGCTTATTAGAATTTTAGCATTCGTGAGTGGGCTGGACCACTTGAGCACGCGTCGTGATTTCCTTCAGCGAGCGCGAGCAATCGTCTCGCTTAAAGTGAGAAATAGCTCTCGCGCAATAAAAGAGTAAGCGTGTATTAGAGCACCTCCAACAGGCGCGCTAAATTTTTTTACAACATCGGAATAGCGTCTTTTTGCGCGCATCAGGGCGCTGGCTTCAGCGTCCACTGTAAAATATGGTGCGCACGAGCAGCTCTAGTGGAGCGCTAATTTATAGCGCGCGCGAGCAGCCGGCGATTGTAAATATGATTTTTACATGTCCATTTGACAATATGATGATGTTTCAAACATTAAACAAATGTGCAAAATAAAGACATAGCATAGTTCAAAATCACCCAACCAAGTTCATGACAAATAAGCTTTTTTTTCTTTGCTTATTAGAATTTTAGCATTCGCGAGTGGGCTGGCCCGGTTGCGCGTCGCAATTTTCCTTCAGCGAGCACGAGCAATCGTCTCGCTTAAAGCGAGAAATAGATCTCTGACATATCTCCAACGCATCTATAATTTCTGATTGTTCCATGCTATTATATTACCTGTTTTGGATGTTTATGGGCTTTACTATACACTTTTATATTATTTTTGGGACTAACCTATTAATCGGAGGCCCAGCCCAAATTGCTGTTTTTTTTTTGCCTATTTCAGTGTTTTGCAAAAAAAGAATATCAAACGGAGTCCAAACGGAATGAAACCTTCGGGAGAGTTATTTTTGGAACAAACGCAATCCAGGAGACTTGGAGTGGACGTCAAGAAACAAAGGAGGAAGCCACAAGGAAGGGAGGCGCGCCCCCCACCCTCGTGGTTCCCCTGACCGACTTACTTCGCCTATATATATATCCACATACCCTGAAAACATCTAGGAGCACCACAAAACCCTATTTCCATCGCCGCAACCTTCTGTACCCATGAGATCCCATCTTGGGGCCTTTTGCGGTGCTCCGCCGGAGGGGGAATCGATCACGGAGGGCTTCTACATCAACGCCATAGCCTCTCCGATGAAGTGTGAGTAGTTTACCACAGACCTTCGGGTCCATAGTTATTAGCTAGATGGCTTCTTCTCTCTCTTTGATTCTCAATACAAAGTTCTCTTCGATCTTCTTGGAGATCTATTCGATGTAACTCATTTTGTGGTGTGTTTGTCGAGATCCGATGAATTGTGGGTTTATGATCAAGTTTATATATGAGAAATATTTGAATCTCCTCTGAATTATTTTATGTATGATTGGTTATCTTTGCAAGTCTCTTCGAATTATCAGTTTGGTTTGGCCTACTAGATTGATCTTTCTTGCAGTGGGAGGAGTGGTTAGCTTTGGGTTCAATCTTGCGGTGTCCTTTCCCAGTGACAACAGGGGCAGCAAGGCACGTATTGTATTGTTGCCATCAAGGATAAAAAGATGGGGTTTATATCATATTGCTTGAGTTTATCCCTCTACATCATGTCATCTTGGCTAATGAGTTACTCTGTTCTTATGAACTTAATACTCTAGATGCATGCTAGATAGCGGTCGATGTGTGGAGTAATAGTACTAGATGCAGAATCGTTTCGATCTACTTGTCGCGGACGTGATGCCTATATACATGATCATGCCTAGATATTCTTATAACTATGCACTTTTCTATCAATTGCTCGACAATAATTTGTTCACCCACCGTAATACTTATGCTATCTTGAGAGAAGCCACTAGTGAAACCTATGGCCCCCGGGTCTGTTTTCCATCATATAAGTTTCCGATCTACTTTATTTTGCAATCTTTACTTTCCAATCTATACCATAAAAATACCAAAAATATTTATCTTATTATTATGTCTATCAGATCTCACTTTTGCAAGTGGCCGTGAAGGGATTGACAACCCCTTTATCGCGTTGGTCGCAAGGTTCTTATTTGTTTGTGTAGGTACGAGGGATTTGCGTGTAGCCTCCTACTGGGTTGATACCTTGGTTGTCAAAAACTGAGGGAAATACTTACGCTACTTTGCTGCATCACCCTTTCCTCTTCAAGGGAAAACCAACGCAGTGCTCAAGAGGTAGCACTCTCACGCAATAAAAGAGTAAGCGTGTGTTAGAGCATCTCCAACAGGCACGGTAAAACTTTTCTATAGCATCGAAATAGCGTCTTTTTGTGCGCTGCAGGCAATCGCTCCGTGTCATTTGTAAAATATATGATACATGCGAGCAGCTCCAAAGAAAGCGCTAATTTAGACAATACATGAGCAGCCGGCGCTTGCAAATATGATTTTTACATGTCCATTTGATAATATGATGATGTTTCAAACATTAAACAAATGTGCAAAATAAAGACACAGCATAGTTCAATTGCACGGCATAGTTCAAAATCACCCTACCAAGTTCATGACAAATAAGCTTTCTTTTCTTCGCTTATTAGAATTTTAGTGTTCGCAAGTGGGCCAGCCCAGTTGCACGCGCGTCACATTTTCCTTCAGCGAGCGTGAGCAATCGTCTATCTTAAAGCGAGAAATAGCTCTTATGCAATAAAAGAGTAAGTGTGTGTTAGAGCATCTCCAACAGGCACGCCAAAACTTTTTTTACAACATCGAAATAGCGTCTTTTTGCACACTGCTGGGCGCTGGCTCCAGCGGCCGCTGTAAAATATGGCGCTCGCGAACAGTTCCAGCAGGCGCGCTAATTTGCAGCGCACGCGAGCAGCCGGCGCTTGCAAATATGATTTTTACATGTCCATTTGACAATATGATGATGTTCAAACATTAAACAGATGTGCAAAATAAAAACATAGCATAGTTCAATTGCACAACATAGTTCAAAATCACCCAACCAAGTTCATGACAAATAAAAGTTCACATAAACAAATGGCACATCAACAATCATGCCACATCATCATTGTCCTCTTCTTTGTCCAATTCTTCCTCCACATACGAAGACGATTCTTCCTCCTCCTCTTCATTTTCAAACGCCGCATCATCATCGGGAGCTCAGATGGTGTTCGCAAGATCTCCAATGGTATCATGCGAAGGTATGAGGGGCACACCGGAAGACATGCATCCACCATGTCACCCGGAGAGGTCGCGGGTGTAGGGATGTCAACACGGCCTTCCATCGATCGAATTTCGCAAGCGGCGGCGTGGGGCGGGCGGCCGGAGAGGTTGGCGGTAGTTGGACGCGGGCACTCAAATGTCCAGCGCGTGGGAGCGGCTGCACGAAATAGGCGCATGATGGTGTTTTCCTCCGCACGTTGAACCCACTATACCGCATGCACGATTATTGCGCGGATGCTAGAGCGCTCGTTTCGGCTCTGCGCGTGCAAAAAAGCATTGTTTTTACAGTGCCCGACTAAGATAGCGCGCCTGTTGGAGATGCTCTTAATCTCAAAAAATATTTTATTTTTATTTAGAATTTCTTTATATATATAGGCCTAAAAAGAGTCCAACAGGCAAAAAATGACCCACAAAACAACCTAGCAAGCCGAACAACACCTGGGCCTACCGTGCCGCCATGCTGGCCTGAATAATAGTTGGGCCATGCCTAGGCTTCTAAGCGCACCACGCGGGCTGGCACGGCCCATAGGTTGGTCGTGCCTGCCAGGCACGATTATAGCGGGTTGGGTCGTGTCGAACCGTTTGGAAAGCTCCGCCTCTACATCTCTGCCACAAATCTGGTCATATGGACCGTGCTATAGAGGCCAGCTAGTCGGCACAGAATTTCTGCCCGACACTGGCATGACATGCGATTAAAAGGGTCAGGTCGGCCTTCGTTGAGTCATGGAAGAAGGCTGACCCCGAAAGTCAGGTCTCAAGGCAAAGCACGACATAACCCTTTTAATTGTGAGGTTAAGGCTCGGCTTGGCTCAGCACAACACATGGCCCATGACCCAATTCAACCCTTTTTAGCACTGTTTTGTCCTTTTAGAGCTATCAAAAAACAAAAGGATCAAAAGGCCAAAAAACAATACAGACCTGCTGGCGGCTCGACCTTTATAACTGGCACGCCGGGCAGATCCCTATGGCCAGGCCTTTTGGTCAGCACAACACAATCCTTTTATAAAAGATCTCATGTGGCTAGGTTTTCTCTACTAGATCCTGAAGTGCGGCTTTCTAAAAGAAAGCTTTCCTAAAAAGAATAAAGATTTTGAGTTGCAACCTCTGCAATTGTTTTTGTGTTATTTCAGATTTCTTGGAAAAAAACTTGTTATATTTTATTGTTATATAGAGATCAATAGTTATTGGGTGATATCATTTTCTACTCCCTCTTTAAACTAATATAAGACGTTTTAGATCATTAAAGTAGTGATCTAAATGTCATATATTAGTTTACAGATGAAGTACCTTGTAATTCTCCAACCACATCGTCCCCACCTCTCCTTGCACTCCCATCGATTCCCATCCTTCGGCCACCCTGATGACCCACAAGTATAGGGGATCAATCTTAGTCCTTTTGATAAGTAAGAGTGTCGAACCAACGAGGAGTAGAAGGAAATGTCTAGCTGTTTTTAGCAAGGTATTTTCTGTAAGCACTGAAATTATCGGTAACAGATAGTTTGACGGCAAGATAATTCATACAAGTGACAAGTAGCAATAGTAAAAAAGGTGCAGCAAGGTGGCCCAATCCTTTTTATAGCAAAGGACGGGTCGGAACTTTCTCTTATAGCAAGCAAAGTTCTTGAGGACACATGGGATTCATCCACTCACTTCCATCATGTTTGTTTGATTTGCGCTCACTACTTTGGTAATTTGATATGTGGGTGGACCAGTGCTTGGGTGATGTTCTTAATTGAACAAGCCTCCCACTTATGATTACCCCCTCAAGCATCTGGCACTACGAAAGAAGAATTAAGATAAATCTAACCATAGCATGAAACATATGGATCCAAATTAGCCCCTTACAGAGTAGCGCATAAACTAGGGTTTAAGCTTCTGTCACTCTAGAAACCCATCATCTTATTACTACTCCACAATGCCTTCCTTTAGGCCCAAGTATGGTGAAGTGTCATGTAGTCGACGTTCACATGACACCACTAAAGGAAGCAACAACATACATATCATCAAAGTATCGAACGAGTACCAAATTCACATGTTTACTTATATTCGAACTTCTCCCATGTCCTCAAGAACAAAAGTAACTACTCACAAATCATATTCATGTTAAAGATTAGTGGGGTATTGAATATCATTAAGGATCTGAACATATAATCTTCCACCAAATAAACCAGCTAGCATCAACTACAAGATGTAATCAACACTACTAGCAACCCACAGGTACCAATATGAGGTTTTGAGACAAAGATTGAATACCAGAGATGAACTAGGGTGTGAGATGAGATGGTGCTGGTGAAGATGTTGAGGAATATTTGCCCTCCCACAATTAGAGGATCATCGATGATGTCGATGGCTTCGATCTCCCCCTCCAGGAGGGAACTATCCCCGGCGGAATCGCTCGCCGGAGAGCAAAAGTGCTCCTGCTTAGGTTCCGCAACGAGACAACGGCGCTTCGTCCCAAAACCTTCCTATTGATGTTTTCTAGGTCAGATGGCATCATATAGCAGAAGATGGGCTTTGGTGGCCTGCCAGGGGCCGAAGTCCAGGGGGCACGCCCTGGGGGATAGGGCGCATCCCCAGGCTTGTGGCTGCCTGGTGGGTCCCCTTCTGATGTTTCTTTCGCCAATAATTTTTATATATTCCAAAATAATTCTCCGTCAATTTTCCGGTCACTTGGAGTTGTGCAGAATAGGTATCTTTGATATAGCCCTTTCTCCATGAACTTAATACACTAGATGCATGTTGGATAGCGGTCGATGTGTGGAGTAATAGTAGTAGATGCATGCAGGTCGGTCTACTAATCTTGGATGTGATGCCTATATACATGATCATTGCCTTGGATATCGTCATAATTATTTGCTCTTCTATCAATTGCCCAACAGTAATTTGATTACCCACCATATGCTATTTTATCGAGAGAAGCCACTAATGAAATCTACGTCCCTCGAGTCTATTTTCTATCATATTGTTTTCAGGTCTGTTATTCCAAAAACCCAAAAATACCTTGTTGCACTTTTTCTTTATTTATTTTGTTTTTTGTTTTCGCTAGATCTATTTATCCAATCTCATACAATTTTATCTATCTCAATACCGAGGAAGGATTGACAACCCCTCTTACGCGTTGGGTTGCAAGTATTTGTTATTTGTGTGCAGGTACCGTTTACATAGTGTTGCTTGGTTCTCCTAATGGATTGATAACCTTGGTTTCATAACCGAGGGAAATACTTGCTGTTGCTATGCTGCAAAATCCTCTCCTCTTCAGGGAAATACCAACACAGATACAAGCAATCAGGAAGAATTTCTGGCACTGTTGCCAGGGAGGATCAAGTCCAGATCTATCAGGTACACAATCACAAATCTCATCTCCTTGCAATTTATTTTATTTGCCATTTTCCACTCGTTTTCATCTCCCCCACTTCTAAAATGTTTTTAGAAATAACACAAAAATATTTGCCTTTTTATTTTCCTTTTCCCGTTTGCCTTTTTGCTTGTTTGCTATCTTTGCTTGTGTTGCCATGTGCCTTCTATTTTCTTGCATCTTCGCTTGCTCAAAATCTATTGATATGGATCCTCATCCACTTGCTAATCTTTTTAAAAGATCCAATTATGATGAGCCAATTGCTAGTGAATTGAGTTCAGTAGATTATCTTTATGAAGTTTTGCTTGAGATTCGTGAATCTGAAAATTGTGCTGAAGTGTTAAAATAAGAAATTTATAAAGTGATTCACGATATCTCCTTGAATGAAAAGCATGATAGTAATCACTACTGTAGGATGCTGCTAACACGACACTACAATCAGAGACCCTTCGATGAAATTGTGTGTGATGCATTAATCATAAATGGTGATGTAATAAAACCATAAAAAATGATACAAAATGTTTGCGATGGTGGAGAGATCAAACACATTTTAGATTATAGTTGCCTGTGCGATGCGTGGCATATGGTTAATCCATAAGAACTGTTTGCGATGAGCCAGAACAATAGAAATGGGCAGCCATATGAAGGTGTGTGCGATATACCGCATACAATTCACTCGGATAAACCGTTTGCAATTAGGGAACGCAATAGAAATGGTCAACCAGATCAAGATGTGTGTGATATACTACATACGGTTCACTCAGACAAACTATTTTCGATTAGGTAATGCAACATAATCGGTTCAGCCAGATCAAGGTGTGTGCAATGGAGGGCATGCAGTTCATTCCGATAAACTGTTTGTGTTGAGCCAAGAGAACAGAAACGTTTTGATGTAAACAAGATGTGTGATACGTGGCAAACAGGTCTGTATTCAGGAATGTGTGCGAAGACCGATAATAACATAGACGATTGCTATTAAGAAGTTGTGTGTGTTGTGGGCAAACACTTCCTGGTATACAAGTGTCGATGATAGATGAATTCATCACTGACGGCTTACCTAGTATGTTCCGTGTGCTATGCGATTGCATATAGAACAACAACATATATACTTAAATATAATGACATGATTGCCTAACCAAATTAAACATCCAATTACATAGGTGGCTAGTACATGCATGACATTTGCACACACCAAACTAAACTATTACATGCATAATTAACTAGGATAAACGATCATTTGATCATCATCTACTTCTTCTTGTGACGCTTGCCGCCACTGCTCTGCTGGTGGCTCAGTCCGGCATCGTCGATTATGGGAAGGAGGAACTCCCTCATGCCAACGATCCTCCTGTGCATCTTGTAGCATGTGTACACACTCTTGGCCGCGAACCTGAGGTGAGCTTGATCCAGTTGCCGCATCCAGGCCTCGTGCCAGGATGCGGGATGTGTTTTGTTGGCATCCTGCTTCATATTTTTGTAGTAGGGGTAGATGATGGCCAAGGCGAGTTCAACCAGGGAGTCCTTCATGCTGCCCCAGACATTGTAGTGGTCATGGATTTCGACAAGGTTCTTGCAGGCCAAGCCCGTAACCTTGAGCGCTTTTACATCATTGGTGGTTTCCACCGAAGTGAACTTGTATTTGGTGTTGTTGAAAAACCTGGCAAAGCAATCGCAAGGCTTTGTGGTCATGCAGTATGTAGATGAGGACATGATGGCGCACACACAACTGGGCGATGACAACCTTCTGATTTTTCCCAGGATGACCATCGGTGTACTGGAGTTTAATCTGTAGGATCGAAAGTATGTCTAGAGGAGGGGTGATTAGACTACTTGACCAAATAAAACTTAACCTTTTCCCAATTTAAGTTTTTGGTAGATTTTAGAAACTTAGCACAAGTCAAGCAATCTCAATACAATTCAAGCAAGCATGCAAACAATATATGGGCAGCGGAAAGTAAAGCATGCAACTTGCAAGAAAGTAAATGGGAGGAGTTTGGAGGGAGCAAACGAATTGTTGACACAGAGATTTTTGGCGTGGTTCTGATAGGTGGTGCTATTGAACATCCACGTTGATGGAGACTTCAACCCACGAAGGGTAACAGTTGCGCGACTTCACAAAGGGATCCACCCACGAAGGGTCCACAAAGAAGCAACCTTGTCTATCCCACCATGGCCATCGCCAAAGAAGGACTTGCCTCACTAGGGTAGATATTCACGAAGTAGGCGATCTCCTTGCCCTTACAAACTCCTTGGTTTAACTCCACAATCTTGACGGAGGCTCCCAAGTGACACCTAACCAATCTAGGAGACACCACTCTCCAAAAGGTAATAGATGGTGTGTTGATGATGAAACTCCTTGCTCTTGTGCTTCAAATGATAGTCTCCCCAACACTCAACTCCCTCTCATAGATTTGGCTATGGTGGAAAGATGATTTGAGTGGAAAGCAACTTGGGGAAGGCTAGAGGTCAAGATTCTTGTGGTAGGATTGGAATATCTTGGTCTCAACACATGAGTAGGTGGTTCTCTCTCAAAAAATGAATGGTGGAAGTGTAGGTATGTTCTGGTGGCTCTCCTCATAGATGAAGAATGGGTGGAGGGGCATATATAGCCTTCACACAAAATCTAACTGTTACACATAGATTCCCAAACTCGGTGGGACCGAATCATAAAACTCGGTCAGACCGATCCAGGTAAAAGTATGAATGTTAGAGTTTTCGGCGAGACCGACTTAGTCATCTTGGTGAGACCGATGTGCTAGGGTGCATAACGTAATCTCGGTGGGACTGATCGCATAAACTCGGTGGGACCGATTTTAGCAATAGGCACATAGAGGGTTGGTCAGTTAAACTCGGTGGGACCGATTCGCTCACTTCGGTGGAACCTAATTGTTACGAAAAGGAAACAGGGAGTTTGCAATGAAGACTTGGTGGGACGAATTTTCTCATCTCGATGTGACCGAAATGTTACAAAAAGGAAATAGGGAGTTTGCAATCCCATCTCGGTGAGACCGAGATCCTTATCGGTGAGACCGAAGTAACTAGGGTTCGTGGTTGTGGCTATGTCAAATGAAACTCGGTGGTGCCGGATAGATCAAATAGGTGGGGCTGAATTTGACTTTTAGGTTTAGGACATATGTGAATGTGCGAAGGTGGTTGAGGGTTTTGGAGCATATCACTAAGCATTTTGAGTAAGTAAGCCATTAAGCAACACCTCATCCCCTTTTAATAGTATTGGCTTTCCTATGGACTCAGTGTGATCTTGGATCACAAAAATGAAAATGTAGAGTCTTGAGCTTGTTGCTAATATGTGTCCTTAGCATTTTGAGGGGTCCACATCTCTAGTCCATGCCATGCCAATCATTGAACTTTCTGGAATGATCATCTTTAAAGACCATTAGTTCAATGAACTATATGTTGTTAAGAATTACCAAAACCACCCAGGGATTAGTTGCACTTTCAAACTCCCCCTTTTTGGTAATTGATGACAACATATAGATCAAAGCTTCAACAAATGATAATAAGAATGAAGTACATCGTCGCTTTTAGAAGTATGTGATAAGTAAGAGCTCCCCCTAAATTTGTGCATTGTTTAAAATTTGCTTTGGATTGCAAATGCACAATCTATTAGGATCTTGGGTTACTCTTCCATGTGACATACATCTTGGTGGAGCGTTCAAAATGATAAGAAATAAGAATAAGCACTCATCACCAAGGCAAAGTGAATGATCATACAAGAGATAGATAATGTCATCATTCAAGCACAAGCATAAAGTATGATATGATCAAGCACATGATCATACAAGGTATCTCACACACAAGCATAGAGTATCTCAAGCAAGCAAGCAAAGCAAATAAGTAGCAAAAAGAAGCAAATCTCTCTCTCTCTCTCTATGAAGCCTATGATCTATACACTTTCTGTTGGAAATATGCCCTAGAGGCAATAATAAAAGTATTATTATATTTCAATGTTCATGATAATTGTCTTTTGTTCATGCTATAACTGTATTATCCGGAAATCGTAATACACGTGTGAACACTTAGACCACAAATGTCCCTAGTGAGCCTCTAGTTGACTAGCTCGTTGTGATCAATAGATAGTCATGGTTTCCTGACTATGGACATAGGATGTCATTGATAACGGGATCACATCATTAGGAGAATGATGTGATGGACAAGACCCAATCATAAGCATAGCATAAAAGATCGTATAGTTCGTTTGCTAGAAGCTTTGCAAATGTCAAGTATCTATTCCTTCGACCATGAGATCGTGTAACTCCTGGTTACCGTAGGAGTGCCTTGGGTGTATCAAACGTCAAAACGTAACTGGGTGACTATAAAGGTGCATTACAGGTATCTCCGAAAGTATCATTGGGTTGACACGGATCGAGCGGGATTTGTCACTCCGTATGACGGAGAGGTATCTCTGGGCCCACTCGGTAATGCATCATCATAATGAGCTCAAGTTGACCAAGATGTTGGCCACGGATCATGCATTACTGACGAGTAAAGTGACTTGCGTAACGAGACCGAACAAGGTATTGGGATACCGACGATCGAGTCTCGGGCAAGTAACGCATCGATTGACAAAGGAATTGTATATGTGGTTTGATTGAATCCTCGACATCGTGGTTCAACCGATGAAATCATCGAGGAGCATGTGGGAGCCAACATGGGTATCCAGACCCGCTGTTGGTTATTGCCCGAGAGTCGTCTCGGTCATGTCTGCGTGTCTCCGAACCCGTAGGGTCTACACACTTAAGGTTCGGCGACGCTAGGGTTAGCAGGAAGTCAAGTATGTGACTACCGAATGTTGTTGGACTCCGGATGAGATCCGGACGTCACGAGGAGTTCGGAAGGGTCCGGAGGTAAAGAATAATATATAGGAAGTGGTGTTTCGCCATCGGGAAAGTTTGGGGTTTCGGTAGCACGGACCACCGGAAGGGTCCCGGGTCCACCGGTGGGGCCACCTATCCCGGAGGGCCCCATGGGCCAAAGGGGAAGGAACCAGCCCACGGGGGCTGGTGTGCCCCCAGGCCCACCCCGCGCCTAGGGTTGAAACCCTAGGGGTGGGGCGCCCACCGGCTTGGGGGCACTCCACCCCCTTGGCCGCCGCCCCGGAGATTGGATCTCGGGGCCGCCACTGTGGGGCCTATATAAAGGGGGGAGGGAGGGGGGCTGCTGTACCAACTCCCAAGGCGCAGCCCCTCCCCTCCCAACACATCTCCTCCTCCGTAAGAGCTCGGCGAAGCCCAGCCGAGATCTTGCTTCTCCACCATCACCACGCCGTCGTCTTTGCCGGTGGAGCTGTCTTCCTCAACCTCTCCTTCCCCTTGCTGGATCAAGAAGGAGGAGATGTCGCCATCCCGCACGTGTGTTGAACGCGGAGGTGCTGTCCGTTCAGCACTTGGCATCGGTGATCTGAATCACGTTCGAGTACGACTCCATCATCACCTTGCAAGCTTTCGCACGCGATCTACAAGTGGTATGTAGATGCAAACTCTCTCCGTTACTCGTTGCTTAGATGAACTCATAGATGGATCTTGGTGAAGCCGTAGGAAAAATTTTAATTTTCTCGCAACGTTCCCCAACAAGTGGCATCATGAGCTAGGTCTATCGTAGTTCTCTAATGCACGAGTAGAACACAAATTTGTTGTGGGCATTGATCTTGTCATCTTACTTGCCTCTACTAGTCTTTTCTTGCTCAACGGTATTGTGGGATGAAGCGGTCCGGACCAACCTTACGTGACGCTTCGTGAGACCGGTTCCACCGATCGACATGCACTAGTTGCATAAGGTGGCTGGCGGGTGTCTCTCTCCCACTTTAGTTGGAGCGGATTCGATGAACATGGCCCTTATGAAGGGTAAATAGAAGTTGACAAAATCACGTTGTGGTGATTCGTAGGTAAGAAAACGTTCTTGCTAGAACCCAATCGCAGCCACGTAAAAGATGCAACAACAACTAGAGGGCGTCTAACTTGTTTTTGCAGCGATTGATCATGTGATGTGATATGGCCGAAGTTGTGATGAATGATGAATTGTGATGTATGAGATCATGTTCTTGTAATAGGATTCACGACTTGCATGTCGATGAGTATGACAACGGCAGGAGCCATAGGAGTTGTCTTTATTTTTGTATGACCTGCGTGTCATTGAAAGAACGCCATGTAAACTACTTTACTTCATTACTAAACACGTTAGTCATAGAAGTAGAAGTAGTCGTTAGCGTGACAACTTCATGAAGACACGATGATGGAGATCATGATGATGGAGATCATGGTGTCAAGCCGGTGACAAGATGATCATGGAGCCCCAAGATGGAGATCAATGGAGCTTGATGATATTGGCCATATCATGTCACAACTATATAATTGCATGTGATGTTTATTATGTTTATGCATCTTGTTTACTTAGGACGACGGTAGTAAATAAGATGATCCTTACAAAATTTCAAGAAGTGTTCTCCCTAAGCGTGCACCGTTGCTACAGTTCGTCGTTTCTAAGCACCACGTGATGATCGGGTGTGATGGATCCTTACGTTCACATACAACGGTGTAAGACAGTTTTACACAGCGAAAACACTTAGGGTTAACTTGACGAGCCTAGCATGTGCGGACATGGCCTCGAACACGGAGACCGAAAGGTCGAACACGAGTCATATGGAAGATACGATCAACATGAAGATGTTCACCGACGATGACTAGTCCGTCTCACGTGATGATCGGACACGGGCTAGTCGACTCGGATCGTGTAACACTTAGATGACTAGAGGATGTCTAATCTAAGTGGGAGTTCATAATTTGATTAGAACTTTATTATCATGAACTTAGTCTAAAACCTTTGCAAATATGTCTTGTAGATCAATGGCCAACGCTAATGTCAACATGAACTTCAACGTTCCTAGAAAACCAAGCTGAAAGATGATGGCAGCAACTATACGAACTAGGTCCGGAACCTGAGGATCATCCTCATAGCTGCCAGGAAGCAATATGTCCTAGATGGACCGCTAGGTGCCGCTCCGTCGAAGAACCAAGACGTTATGAACGCTTGGCAAACTCGTCTTGATGATTACTCCCTCGTTCAAGGCGGCATGCTTTACAGACTTAGAACCGGGCTCCAAAAGCGTTTTGAGCATCACGGAGCATATGAGATGTTCAAGAGCTGAAACTAAATTTCCAAGCTCATGCCCGGTCGAGAGATATGATGTCTCCGACAAGTTCTACAGATTGTAAGATGGAGGAGAACAGTTACATCGGTGAGCACATCTCGAAGATGTCAGGTTGCACAACCGTATGACCCAAATTGAACATTAACCTCCCAGATGAGGCGGTCATTGACAGAATCCTCGATCGCCCCACCAAGCTACAAGAGCTTTGTGATGAACTACAACATGCGAGGGGATGGTAAAGACCATTCTGAAGTGTTCTCGATGTGAAGTCAGCAGAGGCTGAAATCAAGAAAGAACATCAAGTGTTGATGGTCAATAAGACCACTAAGTTCAAGAAGGGCAAGGGTAAGAAGAACTTCAAGAAGGACGGCAAAGATGTTGCCGCGCCCGTAAGCCTCGTTGCGGGAAGAAGTCAAAGAATGGACCCAAGCACGAGATCGAGTGCTTTTATTGCAAGGGAAGGGCACCGAAGCGGAACTGCCCCAAATACTTAGCGGATAAGAAGGCCGCAACACCAAAGGTATATTTGATATACATGTAATTGATGTGTACCTTACCAAGACTCGTAGTAACTCCGGTATTTGATACGGTGCCGTTGCTCATATTTGTAACTCACAGCAGAGCTGCGGAATAAACGGAGATGGCGAAGGGCGAGGTGACGATGCGCGCGTCGGGAATGGTTCGTGGTCGATGTGATCACCGCCGGCACGCTGCCTCTACATTTACCTACGGGATTAGTTTTAAACCTCAATAATTGTTATTTAGTGCCATGTTTGAGCATGAAAATTGTATCTGGATCTCGTTTAATACGAGATGGCTACTCATTTAAGTCTAAGAATAATGGTTGTTCGATTTATATGAGAGATATGTTTTATGGTCATGCTCCGATGGTCAATGGTTTATTCTTAATGAATCTCGAGCGTAATATTACACATGTTCATAGTGTGGATGCCAAAAGATGTAAAGTTGATAACGATAGTCCCACATACTTGTGGCACTGCCGCCTTGGTCACATTGGTGTCAAGCGCATGAAGAAGCTCCATGCTGATGGACTTTTAGAGTCTCTTGATTATGAATCGTTTGACACATGCGACTTGCCTCTTAGGCAAGATGACCAAGACTCCGTTCTCCGGAACAATGGAGCGAGCAACCGACTTGTTGGAAATCATACATACCGATGTGTGCGGTCCAATGAGCGTTGAGGCTCGCGGAGGATATCGTTATGTTCTCACTCTCACTGATGACTTGAGCAGATATGGGTATGTCTACTTAATGAAACACAAGTCTGAGACCTTTGAAAAGTTCAAGGAATTTCAGAGTGAGGTAGAGAATCAACGTGACCGTAAGATAAAGTTCCTACGATCAGATCGTGGGGGAGAATACTTAAGTCACGAATTTGGCACACACTTAAGAAAATGTGGAATCGTTTCACAACTCACGCCGCTGGAACACCTCGGTAAACGGTGTGTCCGAACGTCGTAATCGCACTCTATTGGATATGGTGCGGTCTATGATGTCTCTTACCGATTTACCGCTATCATTTTGGGGATACGCTCTAGAGACAGCTACATTCACTTTAAATAGGGCACCGTCTAAATCCGTTGAGACGACACCGTATGAATTATGGTTTGGGAAGAAACCTAAGCTGTCGTTTCTAAAAGTTTGGGGATGCGATGCTTATGTTAAGAAACTTCAACCTGAAAAGCTCGAACCCAAGTCGGAAAAATGCGTATTCATAGGATACCCTAAGGAAACTGTCGGGTATACCTTCTACTTAAGATCCGAAGGCAAGGTCTTTGTTGCCAAGAACGGATGCTTTCTGGAGAAAGAGTTTCTCTCGAAAGAAGTAAGTGGGAGGAGAGTAGAACTCGATGAAGTACTACCTCTCGAACGGGAAAGTGGTGCAGCGCAGGAAACCGTTCCTGTGATGCCCACACCAACTGAAGAGGAAATCATTGATGATGATCAAGGTATTTCGGATCAAGTTACTACTGAACTTTGAAGGTCCACAAGGACACGTTCCGCACCAGAGTGGTACGGCAACCCTGTCATGGAAATCATGTTGCTAGACAACAATGAACCTTCGAAATATGAAGAAGCAATGGCGGGCCCGGATTCCAACAAATGGCTTGGAGCCATGAAATCCGAGATAGAATCCATGTATGAAAACAAAGTATGGACTTTGACAGACTTGCCCGATGATCGGCGAGCAATAGAAAACAAATGGATTTTTAAGAAGAAGACGGACGCGGATGGAAATGTTACCATCTATAAAGCTCGACTTGTCGCTAAGGGTTATCGACAAGTTCAAGGGATTGACTACGACGAGACATTCTCTCCCGTAGCGAAGCTGAAGTCCGTCCGAATCATGTTAGCAATTGCCGCATACTATGATTATGAGATATGGCGATGGACGTCAAAACGGCATTCCTTAATGGACATCTTAAGGAAGAGCTGTATATGATGCAGCGGAAGGTTTTGTCGATCCTCGAAAGCTAACAAAGTATGCAAGCTCCAATGATCCATTTATGGACTGGTGCAAGCATCTCGAGTTGGAACATTCGCTTTGATGAGATGATCAAAGCGTTTGGGTTTATGCAGACTTATGGAGAAGCCTGCGTTTACAAGAAAGTGAGTGGGAGCTCCGTAGCATTTCTCTGTTATATGTAGATGACATACTCTTGATGGGAAATGATACGAAACTCTGGACAGCATTAAGGCCTACTTGAACGTTTTTCAATGAAGGACCTTGGAGAAGCTGCTTATATATTAGGCATCAAGATCTATAGAGATAGATCGAGGCGCCTCATAGGTCTTTCACAAAGCACATACCTTGATAAGATTTTGAAGAGGTTCAAAATGGATCAGTCCAAGAAGGGTTCTTGCCTATGTTACAAGGTGTGAGATTGAGCTCGGCTCGACCACCGACCACGGCAAAAGATAAAGAAGAGATGAGTGTCATCCCTATGCTTCAGCCATAGGATCTATTATGTATGCCATGTTGTGTACTGACCGATGTAAACCTTGCCGTAAGTTTGGTTGCAAGATACCAAAGTAATCCCGCAAGGAACTTTGGACAGCGGTCAAGAATATCTGAAGTACCGAAAAGGATGAAGGACATGTTTCTCGTTTATGGAGGAGACGAAGAGCTCGTCAGAAGGGTTACGTCGACGCTAGCTTCGACTCAGATCCGATGACTCTAAGTCACAAACCGGATCGTGTATATGTTGAATGGTGGAGCGAAGAGCTGGTGCGGCCGCAAGCGAAGCGTCGTGGCGGGATCTACGTGTGAAGCGGAGTACATGGCAGCCTCGGAGGCGGTGCATGAAGCAATTTGGATGAAGGAGTTCATCACCGACCTAGGAGTTTTACCCAATGCGTCGGGGCCGATCAAACTCTTCGTGACAACACCTGGAGCTATTGCCCTTGCCAAGGAGCCCAGGTTTCACAAGAAGACCAGCACATCAGCGTCGTTTCAACTCCATCCGTGAAAATGTTCAAGATGGAGACATAGAGATTTGCAAAGTGCACACGGATCTGAATGTCGCAGATCCGTTGACTAAACCTCTCTCGCGTGCAAAACATGATCAACACCAGAACTCTATGGGTGTTCGATTCATCACAATGTAACTAGATTGGTGACTCTAGTGCAAGTGGGAGACTGTTGGAAATATGCCCTAGAGGCAATAATAAAAGTATTATTATATTTCAATGTTCATGATAATTGTCTTTTGTTCATGCTATAACAGTATTATCCGGAAATCGTAATACACGTGTGAACACTTAGACCACAAATGTCCCTAGTGAGCCTCTAGTTGACTAGCTCGTTGTGATCAATAGATAGTCATGGTTTCCTGACTATGGACATAGGATGTCATTGATAACGGGATCACATCATTAGGAGAATGATGTGATGGACAAGACCCAATCATAAGCATAGCATAAAAGATCGTATAGTTCGTTTGCTAGAAGCTTTGCAAATGTCAAGTATCTATTCCTTCGACCATGAGATCGTGTAACTCCCGGTTACCGTAGGAGTGCCTTGGGTGTATCAAACGTCACAACGAATCGGGTGACTATAAAGGTGCATTACGGTATCTCCGAAAGTATCATTGGGTTGACACGGACCGAGGCGGGATTTGTCACTCCGTATGACGGAGAGGTATCTCTGGGCCCACTCGGTAATGCATCATCATAATGAGCTCAAGTTGACCAAGATGTTGGCCACGGGATCATGCATTACTGATGCGAGTAAAGTGACTTGCGATAACGAGACTGAACAAGGTATTGGGATACCGACGATCGAGTCTCGGGCAAGTAACGCATTGATTGACAAAGGAATTGTATCTGTGGTTTGATCGAATCCTCGACATCGTGGTTCAACCGATGAAATCATCGAGGAGCATGTGGGAGCCAACATGGGTATCCAGACCCCGCTGTTGGTTATTGCCCGAGAGTCGTCTCGGTCATGTCTGCGTGTCTCCCGAACCCGTAGGGTCTACACACTTAAGGTTCGGCGATGCTAGGGTTAGCAGGAAGTCAAGTATGTGACTACCGAATGTTGTTTGGAGTCCCGGATGAGATCCCGGACGTCACGAGGAGTTCCGGAAGGGTCCGGAGGTAAAGAATAATATATAGGAAGTGGTGTTTCGCCATCGGGAAAGTTTGGGGTTTCGGTAAAATCTGGGACCACCGGAAGGGTCCGGGTCCACCGGTGGGGCCACCTATCCGGAGGGCCCCATGGGCCAAGGGGAAGGAACCAGCCCACAGGGGCTGGTGCGCCCCAGGCCCACCCCGCGCCTAGGGTTGAAACCCTAGGGGTGGGCGCCCACCGGCTTGGGGGCACTCCACCCCCTTGCCGCCGCCCGGAGATTGGATCTCAGGGCAGCCACCCCTGTGGGGCCTATATAAAGGGGGAGGGAGGGGCTGCTGTACCAACTCCCAAGGCGCAGCCCTCCCTCCCCAACACATCTCCTCCTCCGTAAGAGCTCGTGAAGCCACTCGCCGAGTCTCGCTTCTCCACCATCACCACGCCGTCGTGCTGCCGGTGGAGCTGTCTTCCTCAACCTCTCCTTCCCCCTTGCTGGATCAAGAAGGAGGAGATGTCGCTCATCCCGTACGTGTGTTGAACGCGGAGGTGCTGTCCGTTCAGCACTTGGCATCGGTGATCTGAATCACGTTCGAGTACGACTCCATCATCACCTTGCAAGCTTCCGCACGCGATCTACAAGTGGTATGTAGATGCAAACTCTCTCCCGTTACTCGTTGCTTAGATGAACTCATAGATGGATCTTGGTGAAGCCGTAGGAAAAATTTTAATTTTCTGCAACGTTCCCCAACACTTTCTCCCCCTTTGGCAACAAGTTACCAAAAAGCTCGAAAATGCATAGTGCTATGCGTCTCTCTAGGCTTGATCTTCAGAAGTAGGTGTTGAGATGACTCCAAGGACAAAAGTATCAGTTGAAGATGTTGGAGCTGGAGGGGTTGCCACTGGAGGGGCAACTGGAGCTGTGGGAGCTATGGCTGCAGGTGCTGAAGTTGTTATTCTTGTGTATGGCACTAGCACTGCTGCAGACCTCTGTCCTCTAGGTACTCTGTGGAACACATGTGTAGTTGCTTTGCCCTTCCTCTCCTTTGCTTCTTCCTGGAGTTGTTCAACTATTGTCTGTATGTCAGTCACTTTAAAGTACAGATTATAGAATTTAGTTTCAATGATCCTCTCCAAGCTCTCTTGGTTCTGAGTTAGGGTGGCCAGTCCTTTCTCAATCCTCAAGGTTGCTTGAATCAGATATCCAAGCTGGTCTTACTTTGACTTTAGGAACACTTTTGAAGCTTCTGCAGCACTGGGCATCTTTGCTGCTGTCTGTGCTTTGGCTTTCTCCTTCTTCCCATGAGCTTCAACTGAAGTGGGATCTTTAGCATCCATGACAATTGTGTTGTCCTTAAAGTCAGGCAACAAAGGAAGATGTTCTTTGTCCAACAGATACACTCCCTTTTTATCTTGGAATTTAGCAACATCAATATGTGTGGGGCATACCCACATGATCTCTTCTGGTCAGCAGCTGTTCTCTTGATTGTCTCAACAATCAAGCTCATAAGCTTGTGAAAGAACATGCGGTGCCCCCATGTTTAGTTTTGGTAATTGATGACAATCTCTATGGACTAATGGTTGCCTTGAGTTATATTTGAAGGGTTTGTCCATAGGCTTTGTCCATAGGCTTTTCTTGGAGTCCATTTGTTGGTTTCAAGGAGAGTTTGTGATGACCACCGTGCTATTAAGGAATTATCCAAAGATTGGTCATGTGAGTGTTGAGCCTATTGCAAGCATGTCTTGAAGAAGAAGATTATGTGATCATTCATGTCCATCTTCAAGACATCATCCAAATGAAGAGTGTTGGAAAGATTCAACACACAAAGCGCACAAGATGTACTGAGGGATCAAGTGATCCCATGGTATGGTAAGCATTGTCCATTACGCTTTGTGTGCTAACTCATGGTCTTCCTGAGAGTTTTTTGTGGGGTTAGGTTGCGGTGTGCAAGTTCAAGTGATGCATCACGAAGAGATCAAGTGCTTGAAGCTTGCCGTCCGTTGTGGTGACAATGGACTTGTGAAGATGAGCAGAAGAGTGTCTCACCCATAGTGGAGTATGGGGGAGCAATCAACTAGTCTTCATCGAGCCAACGCAATCAAGAAAGGTGGTCCATCTTGAGGAGGAGTAGATCGTCATCATCTAGCTCAAGTGGACTTTGTGCAAGGCAAAGGTTTGCCCTTGATAGGTTTTCTATTTTACCGGTCTCATGGTAGTTGTGGGAGACCGGGTTATAGGATCAATTGCCGTACTATCAAGGGGGGCTCTCGATGAGTTGCTTGATCGTATCGTTCGTAGAGAGCTCAAACCATTGCATCCTTGCATCATCTTTATTGGTTCTTGTTTGGTTCTTCTCCTTGTGAGATTTGGAGCTTTTGGTCATTTTCATGACAAGCTCGAGTTCATCGAAAGCGGAGTTTACATGCATCTTCTATGATGTTTTCGATGTTGGAGGCTCTGCGGTTCTTCTCTGTTGGAGGTTTCTCTCCTCTCTTGTTAGGCACGCCTCCCACCTTCTTCGCTGTTTTGATGCTACTCGTCTTCCTCTATCCAACAAGCTTGAGTTTGCTCAATTGGAGCTCATTTGCGTAAGTTTTGGCAGTTCTGGTTTTAGTGTTTCCCTCTGTTGTCTTCTCTGCAAAATGAAGGACTCCTAGTGTTGCTGATTTGGGGCATGCGGTAGTCTTGCTCTCCGAGCGGTAGTACCGCAGAGCCCTCTTGATAATACCGCTCTGTGGGAGCGGTAGTACCATGACCTCCGCTTGCCTTGTTGCCGAAGCGGTAGTAGGGCGGATGTAATTTTACATCCAGCGCCCTCTGTGATAATACCGCGCCGGGCGCATGTAGTACCGTGGGCTCGCCAGCTTAGCAGCATGAGCGGAAGTAGGGCGAATGTAATTTTTACATCCGCGCCCTACGATGTAGTACCGCTCTTCATGTGCTTGTAGTACCGCGCGGAGTTCTTGAGTCCTCCTCGGTGAAGTAGGTACGGAAGTAATTTTTACGTCCGTGCCTTCTCTCGCACCTAGTGTTGCCTACCTTACGTAGTAGTACAGAGGGCGTAGCAGTAGTACCGCGCCGGTAGGTCTATCGCTCATTGCTCGCGCAACCGGCCTTCATCGGCCAGAGCTGCACATGCGGTAGTACCGCAACTCTGCAGTAGTACCATGCTGCCAATCATGTAGTACCGCAGCTCCTGATGTAGTAGCGTCGTCAGGCGGGCTGAGTGAGGGATAACGGTTGGATTTTCTCCCCTCCTATAAAAGGGGGTCTTCTTCCCCATTGGGACTTAATCCTTTGAGCTCGTTCTTGCCCCCATTGTTGACCTTCTCCGAGCTTGCTAACTCTCAATCCCTCCATGGATTCTTGCTAGTTTTTGAGGGAAAAGAGAGAGGAGATCTAGATCCACGTTTCCACCAATCACTTTCTCCTCTTAGTGAGGGGAACCCCTTGGATCTAGATCTTGGAGTTCTTCGTGTTCTTCTTTAGTTCTTCCTCTCATTTTCCTCCCTAGCATTAGTTGCTTTGGTGGGATTTGGGAGAGAAGGACTTGGGCACTCCGTGTGCCCTTGCCGTTGCATTTGGTGCATAGGTTTGAGTTCTCCACACGATACGTGGAAGTTATAAGTTGAGAAGCTTATTACTCTTGGGTGCTTGGTGCCCTTGAGCTTGTTTATCTTGGGTTCTTGGGCCCCCTAGTCGGTTGGTGGTGGTGTTGGAGCTCAATCATTGTGGTGTAAAGCTCAAGGCAGCGTCGGGTCTCAATTAGGTTGTGGATATCGCATACGAGCAATTTGATCGGTACACGTGACCGCCCCAAGGGTTGCCAAAGTGTACGGGTTGGTGACCGCCCCAAGGGTCGCCATTTATGCAGGTTCGGTGACCGCCTCAAGGGTCCTTGGTGGAATCACGGCATCTTGCATTGTCTTGGCGTGAGGAGATTACTGGTGGCCCTAGTGGCTTCTTGGGGAGCATTGTGCCTCCACACCGCTCCAAGCGGAGATTAGCATCCGCAAGGGTGTGAACCGGGATACATCGTCGTCTCCGCGTGCCTCGGTTATTTCTTACCCGAGCCCTTTACTTATGCACTTTACTTTGTGATAGCCATATTGTTCTTTGTCATATATCTTGCTATCACATAGTTGTTTATCTTGCTTAGCATAAGTTGTTGGTGCACATAGGTGAGCCTAGTTGCTTTAGGTTTTGTGCTTGACAAATTAACCGTTAGGTTTATTCCGCTTTTGTTCAAGCCTAAACCGTAATTATTTTAAAACGCCTATTCACCCCCCCCCCTCTAGGCGACATCCACGATCTTTCAGCTTGAACTTTTCTGGCACAACATCAAACAGCTGTAACAAGTTGATGGAATGGCCTTTGATCATCCTGTGATCTCCTGATTTGGGCAATAGAGTGTGCCTCAATATGGTGTTTATGGTTGCCAAACTAGATAACAAGTAGTAGACTGACCCAAACTTATGTGTCTCCAGGGCCTTATCTGGAATTTCTTTATACATATTGGCCATGGAGTTATGATCCTTCTTCTCGGCATAGACATCAATGCCATTTTATTCTTCTTCAGGTGCATTTATGAGCTTGGCTCACTCATCAATTATAGATTGGTGCCTCTGACCTTCAGTCATCCACACAATCCTTCCATCAGGATAAAAATGAGCTGTTGAGTAGAATTGCATAATGAGCTCATCATTCCACTTTGTCAACTCTTGACCAACAGTCATCAACACCATTTGACTTGAAGTTGTCATGCACTCCTGGGAAATGATCTGCATTTGCATCAATGTATTTCCAATCAACCCATCTCATGTCACTTACAATGGGCTTCTTGTCCAGCAAAACTGTCTCATAAAAATCTTGTTGCTCTTTGGTGTGGAACCTGTAGTCCACTGTAGTCCTCCTCCTCACAGCATATGGATATGCTTGTCTCCATCTTCTAAGACACGCATCCTTTCCCTCCTTCATGTTTTCAGTTACTGGGTGACTGTCATTATGGTCTGGAATCTTAGGTTTGAGCTTCCTGAGCACTGGGGCTTCAACATCTTCTGCAGCTTCAGGCACTAGGGCCTTGTTCTTCTCTGAAGCATCTATGTTCCTGGTGCTTCTCTTTGGAGCTATCTTGGAGGCTTGAGCTGGAGCTTTTGGGGCTGTCTTGGGCTTTGAAGGAGCTGCCTCAGACTTGATGGCATCCCCCATCAGCTTTTGAGACTTGGTAGGAGGTGCTTGCGCTGCAACCTCTTCTTCCTCTTCCTCCTCACTAGCTGAGTCTCTCCTCATAGATGGATTTCCAAGCACTCTAGCAGTAGTTTTTCTAACTCTCTTCTTGCCTTCTTCACCCGATCTTTACTCAAGTGAGAATGTCATGGTCTTTTGAGTTCCTCCCCTGGCCTTAGACGTAGGAACTCTCCTGGCAGGGGACTTCACATTCTTTCCTGGCTTGGTGAAAGTAGCATCACCATATTCTTTCTTTAACACTTTCTTCTTTGTACTGACTTCCTCAATCTCAAAGTCTTCATCTTCAGAGTCTGATGTTTTCTTCTTTCTCTGTCTAGTCTGAGCCTTAGGCAGGTTGCTTGGAGTGCTCCTGCTACCTTCATCATAGCTTCCAGAGGGACTAGTGCCCTCACTCAAGTCCATCTGCTCCTCTGACTTGTTCTGACTATCACTTTGATCAGACATTCTGCACAGCAAACTGAGAACTGACCCTGTGAATAGTTGTAGATTTGTAAGACTCGGTGACACCGAAGCAACTTTGGAGTCTAAACATGTGGAATCGGTCATACCGAGACATACTTTGGTGACTCCGAGTTTGCTAGGGTTTCACAAAGTCCTGGTATTGGTCACACCGATTTGCAACTTTTGGTCAGACTGAAAATCACTTGTGCACTGGCCTAAGCCAAATTAGTGGGACCGATTCCTACAATTCGGTTGGTCCGAGATGAGTCCAATGGAAACCTAACCCTAAATCTTCAACTCAAATCTAATCTAGAGGATGTTTTCTGTGGATGGATCAATCTCATACTTCAAAAGAAACTTGGCATTGCCTTTGTGCCAGGAATCGGAGTTAAAAGAATGCACAAAGAGTTGAGCTCAAACCCTAGCTTGGTGATGAGCCTGCTACGGCGGCAAGGGAGGGGAGGATTTCTGTTGACGACGGCGGAGACCAACGGCGGGAGGTTGCTGGTGACGAGAAGACGATCCGGAGACCCAGGTGGCAGAGCAGGACACGCGTGGGCAAAGAGGTTTTTGTGATGCCCGGGTAGTTACGCTACAGTAACCCTCCGCTAATGATGCCACGTCACCACGATTACTATTGATAGTCTTGTGATGACTCAAATCCCGTTCAAAATTCAGAATTGAAATAAAGTCAAACAATAAAAGTTTTTCAAAATATAAAACAAAAATGTTCGGGAGATGCCATATTTTACATAAGTCAATATGGTGTACTGAACACATTTTTATAAAATGCCTAAGTATTTAAAAATAAGTAAAAACAGAAAAGAAATAAAAGAAAATGCAAGCAAGAAAACACACGCACACACACACACACACACAAAAGGTAACACCTTCCCGTGTGGGCCTTGGTCCAGTTGGCCGGGCAGCCGACTGGCTTGCCGGCCCGCCCCCGCACACCCCTGGCCTACTTGGCCCGCGCTCCCCCCACTACCAGAAACCCTAGCTACCGCACCCCATTCCCCCACACCCACGTCTCCTCCCCCCACTCCTCTCGATCCCATCTGGATCGGGGAGGGGTTCGATCCACCTCCCCTCCTCTGCCCCCGATTGGATCGGGGGGATCGATCCCCGCCGCTACACGCGCGACGCCGCCCCGCCTCTAACGCCGCTGGATCTCGCGGCCACCTCACCGGAGTTTCCTCGCCGGACCACCTCAACGGCCTGCCTCCTCGATGCCATCGTCTCCGCCCTCCTCCTCAACCCCCACTGCCTAGACCCTACGCGCCCCTCCCCGTGAGCACCTCTCCTCCTCCCCTGCTCACAACAGTCCCGCGCCCGACGCCGCCTTTGCCGGCGCGCGCAACCATCTGCCAGCGCCGCGCCTGGCCTCGTCCTCGACTGCAGCGCCCCAGCACTCTGCATCACCCGTCGGCCTTGAGCACGCCCGTGGCCCCTGCTCACCCGCACTCTGGCAAGCCTCCCCCTCCTTCTTCAGCGACCGGTCGGCGCCCCGTGGCCCCATGCCTCCCCGCGCCCCGGCCATCGCCGCCCTCTCCGCTGGCAAGCCCTCCCCCTACCTCGCCGGCTCTAGCAAGCCGCGTCGTGCCAGCGTTCATGACATGCTGGTTCGACGCTCGGCCTCGCCCTCCTCCCAGCCCGCCGGGTCTTGGTGCTGGCACGCACCTTGAGGTGCCGTTAACTTATGCCCGTGCCCGCTTGTGCCCTGACCCAATGACACGGGGACCCCACGGCCCCCAGAACGTTTCCGTTAAGTAAAAAAAGAAAGAAGAAGAAACAAAATTTATTAATTAATTAATTAATTAAAGAAATAATGAATTTAATTAATTTTGATTAGTTAAATTAAGCAACTAATTAATCTAATTACACATTAGTTACCTAATTAACCTGATATGTTAATTAGTTAGTTAGTTAGTCAATGACAGTGGGGCCCACCCCTAATTAATACTAATTAGGTTAACTAATATGCCTAATTAAAATGTGTCCTTGACGATGGGACCCATGGTCAGTTGACCATCAACCCTGTTGATCGCCGACGTCGACATGACATCATGCTGATGTCATAAATACATTTTAGAATTAAATTAAATAATTAATTAAATTCCAGAAATTATTAAAATCTTTAGAAAATCATATCTTTTAATCCGTAACTCGGATTAAATTATTTTCAACATGAAAGTTGCTCAGAACGACGAGACGGATCCAGATACGCAACCCGTTCATCCGCCACGCATCCCTAGCATAGTGAACCTGCAACATTTCACCTCCGGTTCATTTGTCTGAAAACACGGAACACCGGGGATACTTTCCCGGATGTTTCCCCCCTTCACCGGTATCACCTCATACCGCGTTAGAACACGTCTAGCTCTGCTTGTTTTCCTGTTATGCACCTACTTGCTTAAATATTTATTGTTTCTTCCCCCTCTTCTCTCGCTAGACACCGAGACCGATGCCGCTGCTACCCAGTACGACTACGGAGTTGACGACCCCTCTCTCTTGCCAGAGCAACCAGGCAAGCCCCCTGTCGGTGTCAAAACAGGCGGATCTCGGGTAGGGGGTCCCGAACTGTGCGTCTAGGCGGATGGTAACAGGAGACGAGGGACACAATGTTTTTACCTGAGTTCGAGGCCCTCTCGATGGAGGTAATACCTGCGTCTGCTTGATTAATATTGATGATATGGGTAGTACAAGAGTAGATCTACCACGAGATCAAGGAGGCTAAACCCTAGAAGCTAGCCTATGGTATGATTGTTGAGATGTAATGTTAGTCCCTACGGACTAAGGCCCTCCGGTTTATATAGACACCGGAGAGGCTAGCGTTACGTAGTCGGTTACAATGGTAGGAGATCTCCATATCCGATCGCCAAGCTTGCCTTCCACGCCAAGGAAAGTACCTTGGGACACGAGCCGAGTCTTCAATCTTCTATCTTCGTGATGCGGGAGTCCGGCGGATATTGATAGTCCGGCTGTCCGGACACCCCTAGTCGAGACTCCTCGGTAGTCCCTGAACCGGTCTTCAATGGCGATAAGTCCGGCGTGCATAATGTTCGGCATTGCAAGGCGGGTTCCTCCCTTGAATAATCCGGAGAAGATAATGAACACGAGGATAGTGTCCGTCTCGCAAAATAATTTCCACATTCCAAGCGTAGAGAATAAAACATATACACCGATCCAATCTGCTGACGTATTATGCGGCGTGACATCACACCGGCACCAAGCCTTTGTTTGAATTACTGTACCACTTCAGCATGTTTAGCGAAGCGGTTTCCTTGGCACATCCTGTCGAAGCAGAGATCGTGCTCCCCTTATTCCGGGATTCTCATCAATACGTGCGTGGGTAACCCAACCGCGCCA
This sequence comes from Aegilops speltoides, assembly GCA_021437245.1. NCBI lineage: Eukaryota > Viridiplantae > Streptophyta > Magnoliopsida > Poales > Poaceae > Aegilops > Aegilops speltoides. The sequence continues at coordinate 179,876,642 of CM038146.1, forward strand.
TTGATGGTGGCGCTTGGGAGATAAGCGAGTTTTACCAGGCCGGTGAGGGACGCATAGTTTTGTTCGCCTATATATAAGGGATAAGGATTTACCTTCTCACCTACGCCTTCTTCCTCCTTTGCTTATTCATCCCTGCAAATTCAAGCTCCAACGCCCAAGCTCGCGCATCTCACCTCAACCCTTCTCCGAAAATGTCCGGAGGGGGAGGCAAATGGATGGCCTCCACCGCTAAGGAGGAGGACATCACCAAGCTGCGCGACACCGGATACCTTTCGGCGACATCGGATCATTTTGCTGACGCGGGCAGCTCATCCCCACCCGGGGCCTCATGAGAGGTCATCTTCCTTCCCCACTTCCTCCGCTGATTTGGGTTTTCCGCTCCATCCATTCGTCCGGGGCTCATGTTTTACTACGACTGGATTTCCACGATCCGCGCGAACCGTCCTCAACATCTCGGCGTTTATCGTCGTGTGCGAGGCCTTTCTCGCATCCGCCCCACTTCGCCTGTGGCTCAAGACCTTCAACGTCAAGCGAAGATTGTGAAGGGGCATAAGCGGAATGCGGAGGCACCATCTTTGGGCAAGCTGCCCAGCGTCCCTTGGTGGAAGGACCTTCATGGACTCCGTCAAGGGTGGCGGTTGGGGTGGTTCTACATCACCGAGCATGCGAGCCTACATGGCGGCGGCCCCGAATTTAGATCTGGAATCCCCACGCAGCTCACTTCTGGAAAGAGAAGGGCTTGCGGTGGGGTGATCGTGGGCGTGACGGGACTTGAGCTGCATCGGGAAGCTAGTGAGCAATGGGCTCCGGCTCGTCGGCGTGGTCCAGTCATGCTCCTCCGACGGATTCTCCCATGCCAAGAAAGGGCATTTAATCTGTGGGAGTTTAATGCTGAACAACACCAGATGTTGGCGCGCTCTTGACACAACGCTGAAGGCGCTGGAGGGTGCTGTTCAAGGGCGCCGAAGCCCCCGCATCCGCGACCGAAGACCGCGGATTCAGCTTGCAGTCTCCGACTGACAAGGTAAGTGATTCGACCCCACTATGGGACACTTGAAGTAACTAGATTGACTCTAGTGAGGTTTTTAATCTGCCTCTTCCTTTGACGGGGAATGGATGGAGAAGGCCGAGCTGCTCATCAGCCCGGCTCCCATGCCGGAAGAACCGGTGGATGCCCATTTAGCAAGGCTGCTGGTTCCGGCACCATACGTGGTGCTTGGGAGAAGAAGGCCAAGAAGGTGGCGCGGGACTCGCAAGAGTTCCGCAATCAGCATCATCGACGACGACGGCGAGGACTCCTCCCAAGAAGGCGAGGAGGAGTACTCTCTCCGGAGGAGGAGAGAGGAGAGGAAGGCCTCCCAACCGGGCGGCGAAGGGTCAAGAGGGGAGAACTATCCCGGACAGTTTTGCCAACATCAGCGTTGGCGAGGACGAGTGGCCTCAAGGGCGGCGTCCGGCAGGATCGTAAGTATCCGGATCATTCATATGCCGTATATTGTATGTCACGTAGTGTCCTTCTAATGCCGCATTGTTCCTTTAGTCCGGCCGTTGACGACTTTCCCGACTCGATGAGCGGGTCGTTGGCACCGTCAGATGTAAATTCCATTCCGACTGCCTCTACCCCACGCGCCGAAGACGACGAGGCGGAATCCCACCGGGGGACGCGCCAGGGGGAGGCTCCGGAGGCGCCGTCAGGCAGCCCCCCGGACTTTGTGCCGGACTCTACTCCGGAACCCGTAGCGGTTCCAGAGTCCGGCAAGCAGGCCCCTCGAAAGAGGGGCAGGACCGTGACGCCGGCGGCCTCCGTCCAACAGGAGGCACCGGATAACCTGCTGGAGGCGCTCAAAGGCGCCTCCATCGAGGAAGAACACCGCACTCTCATGAGTGCGGTGATTGAGAAGGTCCATCTCGCCAAGGGCGGGCTGACCGAAGCCTGCAACAGCCTTCTAATAGGCTTTGAGGTAAGAAGGTTAAAATTAAGTAATATAATACCGCATAGACAGTAGCCCCTGATGCTTAGTCCGGTGTTCGGAAAGAAAAGCCGGACTAAGGATCTAATAAGATATCTGTGAGGTTGTTAAAAATATGTCGATATGGGTTTGCGAGGCTTGCGCTGTTGACCTCTGCCGCCGCTTGGCGGAGGTCGAGGCGCTGAAGAAAGATCTTGGCGGTCGGAGCAAGAGCTCGGCCATGCCAAGAGGCAGCTCAAGGAAAAAGAAGGTGAATAACACCACTTTAAATAAGTACCTTCTGAGAAAAGGGTTTTGGTTGCAAACAAGATTAACAAGGATAATATATGTAATGCAGGGCCACTAACGAGGTGGCAGCCTCGAAGGATGCCGTGTCCGTGGCGAGCGTAATGCGCCACAGAACGGACTGGCGAGAAAAGCAAGCGCGCTGGTGGCGGAAGTTCGGCAAGAGCTCGAGTGCTCTCATGAAAAACATGAGAGTTTGGGCGTGACTCAAGACTCGAGTCGAGCTTGCCTCGGCTCTCGATAGGGCCGAGTCCGCCAAGGCCGAGGCCCGAAGGCCCATGAGGAAGTAGAGGACATGAAGAAGATAGCGGCGGGTAAGGCGTTTTCATGCGAGCAAGCATGTTAATGTAAATTACGGATACTTACCGAATTCGGAGCTCTCGAGGGCATTTGCAGATCTGCCGCGTAGAAGCGGTCGATGCCGCTGCATTCTATCGTGGCGAGGAGGGAGCTCAACGGAGAAGGTCTTCGGTCTCGATATGCCGAGGCCGCCATCCAGTGCCCCCAAGCGACCGGTGAAGCACTGGTCGAACTCCACAAGGTAGCCGAGGAGGCCATGAAGGGCCTCACAGTCCGGTGTGGTTGGGCAGCCATGCCGGCAGCTACTTTGGCCTAGTGCGCGGCTAGTGGATGCATGCCCCAGGCTGGATATGATCAAGCGCTCCGCCTGCATTGAAGGCGCTCGTCGGGCTCTTGCCCGCATAAAGGTGCAATGGGGCAAGCTGGGTGCGGAGAAGCTTCTCACGGATCCGCCGCCGCCGGGCAAGGAGCACCGTACGCCGGAGTGATATTATAAAGTTGTCCTGAAGGGAGCCCGCGATATTGCGGATGAGTGCCCCCTTAATGTAATCCTTGAGTGAACTCGCTATGTGTTTATCCTGTGTGCTGAAAACTTCGTTTATATGCGCCATGAGCAACGCTTTGTTGAATTTAAAATATTACCTTCCATGCGGCCGTTTGTTAAATCGAGAGATGGCAAGTCGTTGGCTTCACCCCCAAGCCACGAGTGCTGGGGTGTTGGTGATAAACATGAGCACTCTTGTTCCCATCTTTGGGTCCATCTAGGGGGCGCTCAACACGACGAACAAAGGCGACGGACTTATAATGCTTGAACACTCTCACTTAGCCATAGAATTCTATAATTTTAAATTTGGTGAAGCCCCCGGTATTCGAAGACCGAATCCGAGGCGCTATCACGCCTTTATCGGACATCATCCGAACTTCGCTGAAGCGGCATAGGTCTTTAGGGACCGAAAAGACCTCTCGAACAGCGACCGATCTCTCGCCTTATCATGCCGGTCAGTTTTAGCTTTCTCCATCGAGGCGTTAACCCGGCTCAGCAGGGGCAATCGCATGGTTCTCCAGTGCTACCTTAGCCGGCGAGCGGGCGTAAGGTACCAAAACATGGGGCAGGCAAACCCAACTATTGACCCAAGACATGATTCGAGCTGATTCATATAATGCTATAAGTTGGGTGCCGCACTTATGAAAGTGTTCGGACTTAATCACACCATAATCTGGGGAGCGAAGCCCTGGTGTATTCGGCCGTACCAAAGTATCTGGTGCAAGATGTCATATAATGAACATTTATAAAAGATAACATAATTGCAATGAAAAGGTAATGAACTTGCAAAAAAGGAGGTGCTGCGTTATTTATGAAAGGAGGAATACGCTAATGAAGCGGTGATACAAATAGTCTTGATAAGCAAGGGATTTGGACTAATTTGACATGTCCCCTCGAGGATAAGCTGCAGACTTGGTGTATGTAATCGAATTTAGAGCTCGTAGTGGAGACCACCTGAGTGTTCGTTGCAGCCTTCTTTGATCCCTGACTATTGCCTCGTGAGTTCGGCAAGTTTGCCGTCGGACAGGGCTTCTGTTTAGTGGAGTCCTGTATATATAAAAAAAGAAAAGATAAGAAATAAAACCAAGGGGGGCGTTAGCACGAGCCTTTGGTGTGGTCGAGCCGCACTCTTTAATCCTTGAGGTTAAGCCCCTCCCCTGCGCCCATGGTATCTCCAAAGCGTAATGATGTACGCGGAGTGTTATTCTTGTGGTCATCTTGTGAGCGAGGGTGGGGGCCGCATTACTCTGGCGATGCTCTCGATCGCGCCGGTGGTCTTGGTTAGTGTTGCTCGGGGCGCTTTGATGCATCCGGCTTTTGATTGCGGACTAGAGAATTGCCGAGAAGGCTGCTCAGATTCGCCGCGAGAGCATTGTATGTTCCTCCGTTCGGAGGGAGCAGTCCGTATTCCCATTGACCGTAATGACTCCGCGAGGGCCTGGCATCTTGAGCTTTATGTATGCATAATGCGGCACCGTGTTGAACTTTGCAAACGCGGTTCGTCCAAGCAGAGCATGATAGCCGCTACGGAACGGGACTATATCGAAGATTAACTCTTCGCTTCGGAAATTATCCTAGGATCCGAAGACCACTTCCAGTGTGACGGAGCTGCATGCGGTTGGCTTCCACTCTGGGATGACACCTTTAAAGGTTGTCTTAGTAGGTTTGATTACGGATGGGTCTATGCCCATTTTGCGACTTGTGTCCCGTAAAGCAGGTTCAGTTCTTTGCCGCCGTCCATCGGGACTCTTGTGAGGTGAAATCCATCGACGATTGGGTCTAGGACCAATGCGGCGAATCCGCCATGGCGTGTGCTGGTCGGATGGTCTCGTCGATCGAAAGTGATCGGGCAGGAGGACCATGGATTGAACTTCGGGGCGACTGGCTCCATCGCATAGACGTCCCGTAGTGCGTGCTTACTCTCCCTCTTGGGTATATGGGTTGCGTAAATCATATTCACCGTCCGCACTTGTGGGGGGAAACCCTTCTGTCCTCTGTTGCTCGGTGGCCGGGTCTCTTCCTCGTCGTCGCTATTTAGCCCCTTGTCATTGTGTTCGCAATTAACTTGCGGCCGCTTGAACACCCAACAATCTCTATTGGTGTGATTAGCTGGCTTTTCGGGGTGCCATGTATCGGCATGGCGGTCGAGTATTCTGTCCAGATTGACGGGCCCGAGTTGTTCTTTTAAATGGCTTCTTCCGTTGACCGGTTTGGAGCCTCGGAATCCGGCATTGATTGCCGTATCCTCTTTGTCGCCGCCGTTAATCTGGCGTTTGTTTTGATTCGGCGTGACCTGCCGTGATTGTCCTTAGTGTCCGGACTGCCAGAATTTTTGCGGAGATTGTTCTTTGCGGGCTAGCCAGCTGTCCTCTCCCGCACAAAAGCGGGTCATTAACGACGTGAGGGCTGCCATGGATTTCGTCTTCTCCTGCCCCATGTGCCGGGCTAGCCATTCGTCCCGGATGTTATGTTTGAAGGCTGCAAGGGCCTCCGTGATCCGGACAATCGGCGATTTGATTTTTCTTCGTCAAGAACCGTGTCGAATTATGCGGCGATTCGTCTGCTGCTGAATAATGTGGCTTAGGTCATCGGCGTCGGTGGTCGCGCGTATGTACCTCGAAAGTTATCAAGGAAGCGGCCTCGGTCTTCCCAACACCCAATCGACTCTGCGGGCGGGCTGTTAAGCCAATGCCGAGCTGGTCCTTTAAGCTTGTGGGAGATATTTGATGGCGTGGAGATTGCCGCCGCGGGCCATATGGATGTTGAGAAGATAATCTTGATCCACACCGCGGGTCTGTTGTGCCATCGTAAGATTCAATATTCACGGGTTTGAACCCTTCGGGATCGATGATCCATTACTTCATCGATGAAGCATAACGGGTGTCTGGCGCCCTGTATTGAGCAATATCGCGGCGCAGCTCGAGGGGCGCTATGCGCTATGTTCGGCCCGGCCGGCGTTATGTCCGCGCGACGGTATTCGTCGTGGGTCGTAGGGCGCCCACGTGATCCATAGATGGATCTGGATTGTCTTGCTTTGTCCTCCAAGATGTCTCGCAAGTCCGGCGCGTTCCCTGTTGGCTTTGTACTCTTGGATCGATGTCGGGGTACGGTCTTGGCTGGGGGTCTGAATGCCTCTCTGTCGCGACCACGGGGTGGTCGGTCAGCCATGTCGTGCACTGGTGATAAAGGTATGTATGCTTCCTCCTCTAATCGGGGGAGCAGCTTGCGTCTTGGGTAACTTTTGGAGGGTTGTTCGAGTTTATACTCTTCGGCCGCGAGGACCTCGGTCCATCGATCGGCTAGCAGATCTTGATCAGCTTGAAGTTCTGCTGCTTTTCTTTAGGCTATTTGCCGTGGCTATGAGCCTGCGCTCAAGCGCTCTTGTTCGACGGGATCCTCGGGTATGACGAATTCATCATCGTTGAGGCTCGCCGTCTTGGAGGCATATAGTTATCATCCTCAACCCCTTCGTCTACCGCCTGTCATGGGGCTTGCTTCTGCGTCCTCTGTCTTGAGTCTTGCAGGAGGATCGTCTTGACACTCTCCGAGTGTTATTATCTCCGCGCGGAATCTCCATTCTTGTTGTGGCGGGATTTAGAGCGGGCGCTGCCGACGCGTTTGGCGTTTGCCGCTTCTTTAGAGAATCTTCCTCCGCTGCTTTTTCGCCATCCCTTCTTTTGGGGTATCCACCATGTAGGCGTCATATGGCGAGGTGGCCTTCCGATTGCCTCGTGGGCGCTGGTCTGATCGTCTCGGCATCATCGTCCATAGCGTCGATGTCATCGGAGTCGTAGTCTAGCATGTCGGTTAGATCTCGGCGGTGGCTACAAAGTGGGAGGTGGGTGGGCTCTGAATTTCTTCGTCGTCCAGTACTCCAACCGCCCTGGCCATAGTCCGGCCAGATTCTCTGATAGCGAGATGCTTCAGAATTCAGGATATCGCCAAAAGGCGAGTCTGAAAAGATGTCATGGCGGCGAATTCCATAACCGGCGCCCAATCCGGTTTAATTGGCAGGGGCGCGGGAGGCTCGGAGTCCGGCGTCTCGGGATCACGAGTTTCGCAGTGGACGAGATTGGTATTCGGCTCCATCGCCGTAGATGTTGAAGCCCCCAGGGCGGCGTCTATCCACCTGCCCCCGTCATGGGCAACCGGCTCCGGGCTAGTAGCCGGAGCGGGTTCCGGTGCGGCCTCTAAAGCACTGTCCGGCGGCAGAGCTAGATCATGCCCATCGTAACAGTGCGGCGCGCTTTGGAAGTGGCTCGAGTCCGTCGAAGATCAAGTCTCCGCGGTCATCGGCCGTGAAGTTCAAGCTTCCAAATCTGACCTGATGGCCACGGGCGTAGCTTTTGATCTGCTCTAGATGGCCAAGAGAATTGGCCCGCAGTGCAAAGCCGCCGAATACGGAGATCTGTCCGGGGAGAAAATTCTCACCCTGGACAGCGTTGATGGTTGAAGATGCCATCGAGCCTATCGGTGACGACACAGAGGAACTCTCAATGAAAGCACCAATGTCGGTGTCAAAGCCGGCGGATCTCGGGTAGGGGGTCCCGAACTGTGCGTCTAGGCGGATGGTAACAGGAGACAAGGGACACAATGTTTTTACCTGTGTTCAGGCCCTCTTGATGGAGGTAATACCCACGCCCCGCTTGATTAATATTGATGATTGGGTAGTACAAGAGTAGATCTACCACGAGATCAAGGAGGCTAAACCTAGAAGCTAGCCTATGGTATGATTGTTGAGATGTAATGTTAGTCCCCACGGACTAAGGCCCTCCGGTTTATATAGACACCGGAGAGGCTAGGGTTACAGAGTCGGTTACAATGGTAGGAGATCTACATATCCGTATCGCCAAGCTTGCCTTCCACGCCAAGGAAAGTACCTTGGGACACGAGCCGAGTCTTCAATCTTCTATCTTCGTAGTTTGGGAGTCCGCGGATATTGATAGTCCGCTGTCAGGACACCCCTAGTCCAGACTCCCTCACCCCCCTTGATCACCGAGATATCGCCTATTCTCCCTATACTGCTTGCATGAGAGTAGTGTAGCATGTTCTTGTTTGATTACTCCTATTACATTGCATAGCCTTTGTCATTGTTGCTACGATCATTGATACCTTACCGCAGTCCTAAATGCTTAGTATAGGATGCTAGTTTATCATCATTGGCCCTACATTCTTGTCAGTCTGCCTTGCTATACTATTGGGCCGTGATCACTCGGGAGGTGATCACGGGTATATACTATACATACATACATACTATACAGATGGTGACTAAAGTCGGGTCAGCTCGTTGAGTACCATAAGTGATTACGATGAGGGGGCTGAAAGGGCGGTGGCTCCATCCGGTAGAGGTGGGCTGGGTTCCGATGGCCCCGATTTGTTACTTTGTGGCGGAGCGATAGGGCAGGTTGAGACCACCTAGGAGACAGGTGGGCTGGCCCTGTTCGGCGTTCGCGGATACTTAACACGCTTAACGAGATCTGGGTATTTGATCTGAGTCTGGCCATTTGGTATATACGCACTAACCATCTACGCGGGAGTAGTTATGGGTATCCCGGCGTCGTGGTATCACCAAGCCTTCTAGACGTCGGCCGATCGAGCGGCGCGGCCGGATTGGAACGTAAGCCTGCTCTTGTATTAAGGGGCTAGTTACGCTTTCGGCCGCCACAGCAGCGTCGGTGTGCAATGGGCGATGGGCCGGACCCTGCGCCATAGGAGTTAGACCGGCGTCGACCTCTCTGTTAGGCCTAAATGGGGCTGCGACGTGTTGATCTTCCGAGGCGGGCATGACCGAGAAAGTGTGTCGGCCAAATGGGATCAAGCGTGTTGGGTTATGTGGTGCACTCCTGCAGGAAGTTTATCTATTGAATAGCCGTGTCCCTCGGTAAAAGGGCGACCCGAGTTGTACCTTGACCTTATCACAACTAGAACCGGATACTTAATAAAACACACCCTTCCAAGTTCCACGACAACCCGGTGATCGCTTTTCCACAGGCGACGAGGAGGATCGCGGGTAGGATTATGCTATGCGATGCTCTTTGGAGATGCTACTTGGAGATGCTACTTGGAGATGCTACTTGGCGATGCTACTTGGAGGACTTGATCTACTCTCTTCTACATTTGCAAGGCGGAGGCTGCGAGCGTAGTCTTGACGAGATTAGTTATCCCCTCTTATTCGGCATTACGTAGTTCGGTCCACCGATATGGCCCTTTACACATACACCCATGCATATGTAGTGTAGCTCCTTGCTTGCAGTACTTTGGATGAGTACTCACGGTTGCTTTCTCCCCCTTTCCCCTTTCCTTCCTTTACGGTTGTCGCAACCAGATCTTGGAGCCCAGAGCGGACGCCACCGTCGGCGACTACTACTACTGGAGGTGCCTACTACTACGTGCAGGCTGGCGGCGGCGACCGAGGAGTAGTTTAGGCGGATCGAGGCGGGAGGCATCGCGTCTCTCGATCTGTATCCCGGCTTTGTGCTAGCCATCTTATGGCAACTTGTATAACTTATGTCCGTACTCAGATATTGTTGCTTCCACGACTCGTCTATGATCGAGCACTTGTATTCGAGCCCTCGAGGCCCCTGGCTTGTATTATGATGCTTGTATGACTTATTTATGTTTTTAGAGTTGTGTTGTGATATCTTCCCGTGAGTCCCTGATCTTGATCGTACACGTTTGCGTGCATGATTAGTGTACGATTGAATTGGGGCGTCACAAGTTGGTATCAGAGCCGATTGCCTGTAGGAATCCCCCTTCCACACTCCTTGGCCGAAGTCGAGTCTAGACATTGCAAAAACTTTTACTAACATGGCTGTGTGCCTTACAGGCCCACATCACCATTGGGTGGTACTAGGATCTTTTACTCCTCGACCTTTACTCTGGGACTCTGAACTCTCTTCTATTCGGGATAAATGATTTTGCTAAAAACAAAACTAACTTTAGGTTCTCAAAAATACTTCTCCCGGAGAGCCCCTCACTTTAGATGATCGCCTGTTGCGCTAGAAGATTCCGAAGTTACTCTACGATGTTCTCTCGAGTCCTTGTGTCATCGCATTTGCGATTTCCATCCACCGTCAACCCCTATAAAAACGGCATACACTTGCCATTCATACAATCATTCCCCGTTGATCTTGTTATTACAAGATACCCCCGAAATTCTTTCTATTTGTTTTGAGAATACTTGGTGCCTACTGCCTTGCAGTTCTTTGCTACATGAATACCCCTACGGATAATTTCTCGCACTTACCGAGTATCCACTCATCCCCAGTTGATTCATGTATGTCACCAATCCTCGAAATATCATTCGATCTTCCTAAAATCTTGAGCATCCTATTGCTCTTGAAATTCTTGATTGCTTGCATTATGGTTAATCCCATAAGTCTAGTAATCTTGTTGACATCCATTGTCATTGTCATTTTGAGTCCGTTGATTCGATTTGTTGCGAATGCTCGCAATCCTCAAACAGATCCTAGAATTCATCCTTCCAGCTCAGACGTCATATTAATCATGAGCTGGTTCTCGCCAATTAAATTGTCGTCGATTGTGCCCCTAAGTCTATTGAACTTATACATCCTTTATCAGAGCGTGCGCTTCTGATCTTTCGCTTTGTAAATCATAATTCCTTAGCAATTGAGCTCTAAGTTATTTAGTTGTTTTTATAATCCAATGTCTTTGCCTTGCTTCTTCCTCTGGTTGTGTGCCGATACTCACCCCAGATCCTTTGTTGGATTTTATCCGACAATGTCCTTCATATTCAATAACCTTGAGCCTTTCCTAGGATATATAATGCCTTTGGTAAATTGTATCCTTTGCTTTGTCAACCATGCTCTACTTTTGAGCTTGTGTTATTTACTCCTGAAGTTCGTGGTATATGTTCTAAGAAGCCCCGATGGCTTGAACCTATGCCTTCCTTAATATGTGTGAACTCAAAAGTTTTCACGAGTCATACTCTTCTGGTATTTTACCAGATAAAATTTCAACACACAATTTCGTTGAAGGCGAGAAGTGAATGAAAGGTTATGCATTAAAGAAGTGGGAGTCGACCTTGAACTTTGTGTTCATGCCCATGGACACGATGTAGATCTAATCATTAAAAGCTTCTCTTAAATTAATTATTCCCTTGGTATAAGTTCATCTTATATCTAGGATCTGGCCTTTTGCAATCGTGGTTCCGACCATATGTTCTTCCTTGATCCCATTTCTTGGGCAAGTTTAAACACTTGTCCTCTGCAAAGCAATACCCCAGACCAACCTCTACTTTGGTCTGTCGTCGAGTAACCCCTGGTATCTCGAGGATATCACGCCATTGCACTACATTACCCTGTCCTTTGATGCAGTACTACCTTTACCATGTCTTTGTCACTTCATGCTTCTGGGTTGTTTGTTAACCGAGAACACCGATAAGTGAATCGATTCAGCACTCCGATTCAATAACTCTAAGTAATTTTCGTTGCTTACGAGTTTAATAATCCTTTAAGTCATTCCTAGCCTGATCAGCTATATCATCATCATACTAATTTTTTTTAACTGTGCTACCTGGTCCTTATTCCCGGAGCACAACTTTCAACGATGAACTAAGCTTGCATCGATTTTCGTCATCATATCATTTCTCCTTGAACAACAAACTTGATTTCAAGTTTGTGTCCTAACCGTGGTTCCAATAACCTTTCGCTTCATCATTCCTTTGATTTGACGTTGTCGCTAATTGATTACATCTTCATGAAACCTCTCGACAAATGTGTCGTGATCTTCATCAACCTTATGAGCTCTTCTAGGATATCAACCAGATTCATGAAGAGAAATATCATCCTTGCCCTCGATGAGTTGTGTTATCATCGGCCACTTTATTGCCTTCCCTCCAACACAAACTTGTTCGTGTTTTGCGTTATACCTTAAGTTCCTTGCTACCCAGCATTGTTCTTCTTTACCTTGGAGAATCACCAACTTTTATGTTAATAATGTCGTGGGAATTTCACCACCTCTTAAGAATTCTTGGTATAGTGATACCTCTCACCATCACCATTCTTTCATGCTCCTCGTGTTGATTCCAACCGGGGTACCAACAAGTGAAAGGTGTTGTGTTGATCCTGCACTTCTAGCAACCCTATTACTTTGAAGTTAATGGTCGGCCGTTCATTCTTAGTCTTGATTATTGAATCACCATTCTGGCGTTGGTTGTGCAACCCATCCCATATTTCGGGTGCACCTTTCAACCAATGTTTAATTGTGTATGTTTTCCTCGAGCATACATCATTATACCATTTGATCTGACAAATGTTATCTCCTTGTTCACATAATTGTGGAAATCCATCTTTTGTTAATCTCGATGAATTGTCGCTGATTACATCAGCCACCTCCTCATCCTCTCGTTGGTTTACCGATGAACTCTTGTTTCGGAACTGGCTTCCATGGTTCATTTCCCGAGAATCTTCGATGTCATCTCGTCAATTTGTATCACACCATTTCTCCTCAAGCATCATGAGTTTGAGGTATCCTAACACCAATCAGATCTGAATCTCGGTCAGATATGATGGTTGGAACATTTTTCCAAGAGTTATAACACTGGTCTTTTATGACCCAGTAAGGTGATGGCATCCCCAGCACACCTGGCCGGATGACCTGCTGTTATAGTTTCCTTATTAGCAAGGTTATCCATTCTTCCATGAGGAAATTGTAAGACTTATTCTACAAATTGTTCCTGATGGTTCCTTCCTGTATCCAAAGTCTGACCTTTGCTTGAAGACCATGTCAATACTATCTCGAAACATGCCTGTGGTACTACAATTTACAACATGAACATTTGAAGCCCAATGCTAAAGTTTCCTGCTCATTTATCCAAACACCGTTGTATGGGTAATGTCATGAACTTTCTCCCCCTTTCCTAAAGGGTTTTCTACATTATATCTTGTGGTGGATATCATGCTCTGTTTGTCCTTAGCGAAGGATATAACCCTGAATAATGTGTTTAAAACACATTTTCCTTTCCATTGAATTGTTTAATCTTCCTAGTGATCCATATGATCTAAGCAGTAATATTCGTCTGCTTATGTAAACACCTTGGTGTACAACCGTGTCAGTAAGACCCTGTTGCATTTGTATAGCATTCCGGTAACCACCGATGGACGAGAACTTTGCCTATTGGTCCGCCTCGTTCAACGAGCAGGAAAATGGTTCTCTTCGTCCCTCGCCCTTGGTACCAACGTTGCTGCTGACATAACTGACATGGTACTCTCTGACATGCCTTGCTATCATGACCGTGCAAGATGTCACTGCTCCTATAAAAAAACCCATGGTGGGCCCATAACCCACCGTTCCATAGGATCGAAACCTGACTGTCATGTACACCCCCTATTCCCAAAGTTATTCCTCGCGCGTGGCCTCGTATGTAATTCACGGGCCACCATCCTAGTGATCTAGTCTGGTATCAGACGCAATACTTACTCTCGCTACTCTGAACCCCTTTCTCACTCTGGTTCATGCTTCGAGCAACTATCTATCCTCTTGGAACCTCTTATTGTACCTTCGTACCTTACTCTCGATGTATTTCATATGTTCAACTCGAGAGATAATCTTATACTCATTCATGGGTTAACCCCAGATTGTTTCCCTCAAAAGCATTATGTCGTAGTGAGCTGCCCCTTATCCTTTCGCAAGTACGATGAAGATCCTGAAGGAAGGACGACAAACTTCATCATGATGACCTGAATTAGAGGACTGAAGACATCAATGTAATGGATCGACCTATTCGAGAAGAGCAACTATGACCGAGAAGAATCGTTAGAATTTCGGAATCAGATCTCTTCCCCCTTGTAACCGCTCCTAAATCTCGGGACGAGATTTCTTGTAGTGAAGGAGAATTGTGATGCCCGGGTAGTTACGCTACAGTAACCCTCCGCTAATGATGCCAAGTCACCACGATTACTATTGATAGTCTTGTGATGATTCAAATCCCGTTCAAAATTCAAAATTGAAATAAAGTCAAACAATAAAAGTTTTTCAAAATTTAAAACAAAAATGTTCGGGAGATGCCATATTTTACATAAGTCAATATGGTGTACTGACCACATTTTTATAAAATGCCTAAGTATTTTAAAATAAGTAAAAACAGAAATGAAATAAAAGAAAATGCAAGCAAGAAAACACACGCACACACACACACACACAAAAGGTAACACCTTCCCGTGTGGGCCTTGGCCCAGTTGGCCGGGCAGCCGACTGGCTTGCCGGCCCACCCCCGCACGCCCCTGGCCTACTTGGCCCGCGCTCCCCCCCCCCACTACCAGAAACCCTAGCTATCGCACCCCATTTCCCCCACACCCACGTCTCCTCCCCCCACTCCTCTCGATCCCATCGGATCGGGAGGGTTCGATCCACCTCCTCCTCGCCTTCGATTGGATCGGGCGATCGATCCCGCCGCTACAGCGCGACGCCGCCTCGGCCGACGCCTGGATCTCGCGACCACCTCACCGGAGTTTCCTCGCCGGACCACCTCAACGGCCTGCCTCCTCGACGCCGTCGTCTCCGGCCTCCTCCTCAACCCCCACTGCCTAGACCCTACGCACCCCTCCCTGTGAGCACCTCTCCTCCTCCCCTGCTCTAGCGGTCCCATACCGACGCCTCTGCTGGCGCTCAACCATCTGCCAAGGCCGCCTGGCCCTCGTCCAGCTGCAGGCGCGCCCTGCCAGACTCTGCATCGCCCGTCGGCCGCCCGAGCACGCCGCCGTGGCCCCCTGCTCACCCGCGCTCCGGCAAGCCTCCCCCTCCTTCTTCGGCGACCGGTCGGCGCCCCGTGGCCCCATGCCTCCCCGCGCCCCGGCCATCGCCGCCCTCTCATTGGCAAGCCCTCCCCTACCTCACGGCTCGGCAAGCAGCGTCGTGTCGCGTTCGCAGCAAGACATCTTTGGTCCGCCGCTCGGCCTCGCCCTCCCTCCCCACCCCGGGTCTTGGTGGCTGGCACATACGCCCAAGCCTGATTAAGCGTGCCGTGCCCGCTTGTGCCCTGACCCAATGACACGGGGGCCCCACGGCCCCCAGAACGTTTCTGTTAAGTAAAAAAAAAGAAAGAAGAAGAAACAAAAATTATTAATAATAAATAAATTAATTAATTAATTAATTAATTAAAGAAATAATTAATTTAATTAATTTTGATTAGTTAAATTAAGCAACTAATTAATCTAATTACACATTAGTTACCTAATTAACTTCGATATGTTAATTAGTTAGTTAGTTAGTCGATGACGGTGGGGCCCACCCTAATTAATACTAATTAGGTTAACTAATATGCCTAATTAAAATGTGTCCTCGACTAGTGGGACCCATCTGGTCAGTTGACCAATCAACCCCTGCTGATGCCGACGTCGACATGACATCATGCGATGTCATAAGTACATTTTAGAATTAAATTAAATAATTAATTAAATTCCAGAAATTATTAAAATCTTTAGAAAATCATATCTTTTAATCCGTAACTCGGATGAAATTATTTTCAACATGAAAGTTGCTCAGAACGACGAGACGGATCCAGATACGCAACCCGTTCATCCACCACGCGTCCCTAGCATAGTGAACCTGCAACATTTCACCTCCGGTTCATCTGTCTGAAAACACGGAACACCGGGGATACTTTCCCGGATGTTTCCCCCCTTCACCGGTATCACCTCATACCGCGTTAGAACACGTCTAGCTCTGCTTGTTGTCCTGTTATGCACCTGCTTGCTTAAATATTTATTGTTTCTTCCCCCTCTTCTCTCGCTAGACACCGAGACCGACGCCGCTGCTACCCAGTACGACTACGGAGTTGACGACCCCTCTCTCTTGCCAGAGCAACCAGGCAAGCCCTCCCCTGTTCACGGATATCGCCTATTCTCCCTATCTGCTTGCATGAGAGTAGTGTAGCATGTTACTGTTTGATTACTCCTATTCTGTTGCATAGCCTGTCATTCTTGCTACAATCATTGATACCTTACCTGCAGTCCTAAATGCTTAGTATAGGATGCTAGTTTATCATCGTTGGCCCTACATTCTTGTCGATGCGCCTTGCTATACTATTGGGCGTGATCACTCGGGAGGTGATCACGGTATATACTATACATACATACATACTATACAGATGGTGACTAAAGTCGGGTCACTCGTTGAGTACCATAAGTGATTACGATGAGGGAAATTTGAAAGGACAGTGGCTCCATCCCGGTAGAGGTGGGCACTGGGTTCCCGACGGCCCCGATTGTTACTTTGTGGCGGAGCGACAGGCAGGTTGAGACCACCTAGGAGACAGGTGGGCCTGGCCCTGTTCGGCTTTCACGGATACTTAACACGCTTAACGAGATCTGGGTATTTGATCTGAGTCCGGCCATTTGGTCTATACGCACTAACCATCTACGCTGGAGTATTTATGGGTATCCGGCGTCGTGGTATCACGAAGCCTTCTAGACGTCGGCGGCGGCGGCGGCGCCCGGATTGGGCGTAAGCCTGCTCTTGTATTAAGGGGCTAGTTACGCGCGGCCGCCCTCGCAACGTCTTGGTGTGCAATGGGCGATGGGCGGACCCTGCGCCATAGGAGTTAGACCGGCGTCTTGACCTCTCTGTTAGGCCTAGGTGGGGCTGCGGCGTGTTGATCTTCCGAGGCGGGCATGACCCAGAAAGTGTGTCGGCCAAATGGGATCAAGCGTGTTGGGTTATGTGGTGCACTCCTGCAGGAAGTTTATATATTGAATAGCCGTGTCCCTCGGTAAAGGGCGACCGGAGTTGTACCTTGACCTTATGACAACTAGAACCGGATACTTAATAAAACACACCCTTCCAAGTTCCACAGACAACCCGGTGATCGCTTTTCCACAGGGCGACGTGGGGAGGATCACCGGGTAGGATTATGCTATGCGATGCTACTGGAGATGCTACTTGGAGATGCTACTTGGAGATGCTACTTGGCGATGCTACTTGGAGGACTTGATCTACTCTCTTCTACATCTTTGCAAGACGGAGGCTGCGAGCGTAGTCTTCGATAGGATTAGTTATCCCCTCTTATTACGGCATTGTGCGATTCGGTCCACCGATATGGCCCTTTACACATACACCCATGCATATGTAGTGTAGCTCCTTGCTTGCAGTACTTTGGATGAGTACTCACGGTTGCTTTCTCCCCTTTTCCCCTTTCCTTCCTTTACGGTTGTCGCAACCAGATCTTTCGGAGCCCAGAGCGGACGCCACCGTCGATGGCGACTACTACTGGAGGTGCCTACTACTACGTGCATCTTCGACGATTTACGACCGGGAGTAGTTTAGGAGGATCGAGCGGGAGGCCTACGCCTCTTCGTCTGTATCCCGGTTTGTGCTAGCCATCTTATGGCAACTTGTATAACTTATGTCTGTACTCAGATATTGTTGCTTCCGATGACTCGTCTATGATCGAGCACTTGTATTCGAGCCCTCGAGGCCCCTGGCTTGTATTATGATGCTTGTATGACTTATTTATGTTTTTAGAGTTGTGTTGTGATATCTTCCCGTGAGTCCCTGATCTTGATCGTACACGTTTGCGTGCATGATTAGTGTACGATTGAATTGGGGGCGTCACAGTTTTGGAGAAGTTTCCGAATTCTGACCCATCAGTATATATATCTTGGCACTCTCGGTGTGACCGAGTGGAATAACTCGGTGGCACCGAGAGCACAATCGCAAGCGGTTACTGCAACTCAGTGAGACCGAAAAGTTCTAATCGGTTGCACCGAGATTGAAAACTTGGTCAACCCAGTGAACTCGGTGTGACTAAAATGGAAAAGTCAGTCAGACCAAAATACACAGAGAGGTTCTGGAAGTTTTAAGTCTATGACAAAACCCGACTCCGAGTGCTCCTCACACAGAGGGTTTGAATTTGACTTAGATCAAACTTTGTAATGTAGCATGAATAGAGTTTGAGAAGAGAAAATCATAGATAGCTAGAGGGAGTTCTTAGGCATTCTCGTCCATCCATTTGGCAAAAGGTGAAAATCCAAACAATCAAAGCAACAAATGGATGTCCTCGAATGAGAAAAGTATGCAACTAACATGCTCACACAATAAAATAGCAAATGAAATATGTGGCAAAGCATGCACAATCACTCTACCATCTATCAAGCAATTGGCGATGACTAGGTCATCTATATATGAGTATATTGACTTAAGAGTCAAATGAGAACATTTGATCATAGGTCATACTCGTCGTTTAAGCACAAGTGGGGTTACCACTTTTACATAAAGCATTGTTGTATTCACACCTTTAGAGTTGCTTTAGCTCAATTCTTAGAGTAAAGCTCCCCTAGATGTGATATCCCCCCTAAGAGGGATGAAAGAACCTTGGGTTTTGTCGATGATGACTTCATGTAGATATCGAAGATGTGGATGCTCATTGTTGATGTAGATCATTTGAAGCAATCCATTGGAGTGAGTTGCACTTTCAATACCTACATGGGTTAGTCCCACAAGGAACAAACAAGGATATCCATAGACATAGAGTGAAGCACACACATGATGATGTCCATGACAACATTAGGTTACCTTGTCCCTTGTCTTACCAACAAGAGGGTTTGTGACTCCTTGAACTAGTGCAAGAGATGTGGAAGTTGTTTGCACTTGTCCTTCCCAAAATGAATATGAGTGAAGTATGTTGGCGGAGTCACCCTCAAGAACTCTCTAGTTCTTCTTGTTCGGGATCCACATCATCTTGATGGGAATCCTTGGGGTTGTAGATGTACTTGATGAAGTAGAACTTAATGTAGTCTTGGGAACCCACTTGACTAAGGCCTTCGGAGCATCTTCGAAATGCACCAATCTCCTCTTGAAGCTTGTCCTTGCCTTTTAGCTTGTGGTCTTGTGTTGGAAGATCATCTTGAGCTTGTGTCCCCTTGAAGGAAGTAGGGTCATATTTCTCTTGTTGAGGCGTCTTGGGGTATTGATCTTATTCCCACTCAACTCCATTGGCATTGAACTTTCGTTCAAAACCAACACCTTGATTCTTCCGGTGCCTTCCTTGCTTGCGTACAATTTTCTCAAATTGCTTACTTCCAGCAAGGCTTTTGTAAACACCTTTCTCTAAAATTCCCTTCAATAAGCTATTTTCTTGCTCAAGTGTAACTTGGCTAAGAGAGTCATTAGTGGAATCAAGAGAACTACTATAAGCACCAATATTGGATTTAGCATGATTATTGTTACTACTAGAAGAAGAATCTTTCTTGTTCTTGTTGCTAGATTTTACTTGTGGCATGTAAGTAGACAAGAGTAAACGCTTGGCAATGTAAAGAGAACTTTTCTTCCCAAGATCATCATTGATCGCCTTTAAGAACCCATGCTCTTGCTCAAGATTGAGCTTTTCGAAGTGTAAGTTCTCATGAGTTTTTAAAAGTTCTCGATGATCTTCTAAAGTAGTTTCATGAGCTAACTTGAGAGTGTTTACTTCTTTAGTTAGACACTCAATATACTTCTTATCATTTTTCATTCATTTTATCGTGATTAGCATGATTAATTGACGTTTCATCATAGTATTCATCACTAGAGTTGTCAACAAGTAAATCATCATCACCTAGCAAATCATCTTCATCACTATTGAAATCAACATACTCGAGGTGTGATACCTTGGGGCCTTTAGCCATGAAGCATCATCCAATTCCTTTATTTGGTGAGTCAAATATGTCATAGGAGTTGGTTGACACAAGTGCTAGACCGGCAACACCTTCATCTTGAGTATATTCAGAGTCGGAGTGATAGCTTCTCTCGGAGTGGTGGTCAGAGTCGGAACCGGATACCCATTCACCAACATGAGCTTGATGTCTTCATTTTGTGTAGCTCCTTGATGATTTGTCCTTCCGTTCCGAATCCTTGCTTCTTCGAGATGTTCTTCTTTCATAGCGATCATCTCTACTCCTTCTCTCTCTTGGAGGTGATTCTTCCCTTTTGCTTCTCCTTTTAGGTGAGTCTTCTCTTCTTTTGTAGGGAGCGTACACTCACTGGAGTAGTGTCCGGGTCTTCCATATTGTAGCAATTTCGCTCACGACTAGAAGATCTCTTGTCATTGTAGGACCTTGACTTGGAACTTCTTTCCTTGCTTCTACTCTTGTAGAATTTGTTTAAGTTCTTCACCATTAAGCTCAATTCCTCATTGAAGGCTTGTTTCTCATTTGATGGTGTAGGAGCATCGCATGAGGCTTTGTAAGCATCACTAGATTTGTTGTGAAGCTCTTCTTTGTCCTTGAGTGACATCTCATGAGCAACAATTCTTCCAATGACTTCAGTTGGCTTGAGATCTTTGTAATTTGGCATCATTTGGATCAATGTGCACACAGTATCATATTTTCCATCCAAGTCTCTCAAGATCTTGTTGATGATGAATTTGTCGGTAATCTCTTCACTTCCTAAGCCAGCAATCTCATTTGTGATGAGAGCAAGCCTAGAGTACATTTCAGCGACACCTTCACCATCCTTCATTTGGAACTTGTCAACTTGACTTTGAAGCACATCCAAATTGGATTCCTTGATGTCAGTACCTTCCTGCATATCAATCAAAGTATCCCAAATTTCCTTTGCATTCTCAAGACAGCAGATTTTGTTGAATTATTTGGGGCACAATCCGTTGAAGAGGATATCGCAAGCTTGAGCATTGTATTGCAACGTCTTCAATTCTTCCGCGGTAGCTTCACGGTTTGGTTCTCTCCCATCAAAGAATTCACCTTGCAAACCAATACACACAACAGCCCAAACGGCAGGGTTATGTCCAAGAATATGCATTTTCATCTTATGTTTCCAACTAGCAAAATTAGTACCATCAAAGTAAGGACCTCTACGGTGGTAATTTCCCTCGCTAGACGCCATACTCTCCTAGGTTGTGAAACCAAGGCTATGATCACCAAAGCTATGGAAATCAAGGAAAATGGAGACCAAAGCTCTGATGCCACTTGTAGGATCGAAAGTATGTCTAGAGGGGGGTGATTAGACTACTTGACCAAATAAAACTTAACCTTTTCCCAATTTTAGTTCTTGGCAGATTTTAGCAACTTAGCACAAGCCAAGCAAGCTCAACACAATTCAAGCAAGCATGCAAAGAGTATATGGGCAGCGGAAAGTAAAGCATGCAACTTGCAAGAAAGTAAATGGGAGGAGTTTGGAGGGATCAAACTCAATGTTGACACGGAGATTTTTGGCGTGGTTCCGATAGGTGGCGCTATCATACATCCACGTATATGGAGACTTCAACCCATGAAGGGTAACGGTTGCGTGAGTCCATGGAGGGCTCCACCCACGAAGGGTCCACGAAGAAGCAACCTTGTCTATCCCACCATGGCCATCGCCCACGAAGGACTTGCCTCACTAGGGTAGATCTTCACGAAGTCTCCTTGCCCTTACAAACTCCTTGGTTCAACTCCACAATCTTGACGAAGGCTCCCAAGTGACACCTAACCAATCTAGGAGACACCACTCTCCAAAAGGTAATAGATGGTGTGTTGATGATGAACTCCTTGCTCTTGTGCCTCAAATGATAGTCTCCCCAACACTCAACTCTCTCTCACAGATTTGGCTATGGTGGAAAGATGATTTGAGTGGAAAGCAACTTGGGGAAGGCTAGAGATCAAGATTCTTGTGGTAGGATTGGAATATCTTGGTCTCAACACATGAGTAGGTGGTTCTCTCTCAGAAAATGAATGGTGGAAGTGTAGGTATGTTCTGATGGCTCTCCTCATGGATGAAGAATGGGTGGAGGGGCATATATAGCCTTCACACAAAATCTAACCGTTACACATAGATTCCCAAACTCGGTGGGACCGAATCATAAAACTCGGTCAGACCTATCCAGGTAAAAATATGAACGTTAGAGTTTTCGGTGAGATCGACTTAGTCATCTTGGTGAGACCGATGTGCTAGGGTTAAGGCATAATGTAATCTCGGTGTGACCGATCGCATAAACTCGGTGGGACCGATTTCAGCAATAGACACATAGAGGATTGGTCAGGCAAACTCGATGGGACCGATTCGCTCACTTCGGTGGAACAAAAATGTTACAAAAAAGAAACATGGAGTTTGCAATGCAGACTCAGTGGGACCGATTTGCTCATTTTGGTGTGAACAAAATGTTACAAAAAGGAAATAGGGAGTTTGCAATCCCATCTTGGTGAGACCGAAGTAACTAGGGTTTGTGGCTGTGGCTATATCAAATGAAACTCGGTGGCGCCGAATAGATCATATCGGTGGGGCCAAATTTGACTTTTAGGTTTAGGACATATGTGAATGTGAGAAGGTGGTTGAGGATTTTGGAGCATATCAGTAAGCATTTTGAGCAAGTAAGCCATTAAGCAACACCTCATCCCTTTTAATAGTATTGGCTTTCCTATGGACTCAATGTGATCTTGGATCACTAAAATGAAAATGTAGAGTCTTGAGCTTGTTGCCAATATGTGTCCTTAGCATTTTGAGGGGTCCACATCTCTAGTCCATGCCATGCCAATCATTGAACTTTCTGAAATGATCATCTTTAAAGAGCATTAGTTCAATGAACTATATGTTGTTAAGAATTACCAAAACCACCCAGGGATTAGTTGCACTTTCATAATGCCGACCACCTTGTACTTGTCTCGAGTAAGCAACTGCTCCACGATGTTGATGTAGTCATCCACCACGGCCGGGTCGATGGTGTACACCACTGAGAGATCTGTCTCCCTCGCGTGGGTCTCCATTTTATGCTTGCCGAACTCCATTGGAGCGTCACTACATATCCTCTTTGTATGTGTCGTCGTGAGTGTGGTTGTTGTGTTGTTGGGCACGATCGAAAGGTTGAAGAGACTAAGGTTATAATAGCCGCCAGAATTAATGGGGAAGCCGGACAGCCTGGAATATCGGCATGCCCAGATAGCAGTTCTAATTTGCAGTGCGTAACTCCATTGTGTCGCACATACTGCATCAGGGCGACGCGCACGGTGCAACCGCATGCATATGGGGCCCCCAATCTGATCGTGCGCCGGCCTCAACTGCTGGAAGAGCGCGCGGAGGGACGCGAGCAGAGTACACCACGGCTGCTTCACCCGCGAGCAACCTCATACATAGAGCAGTTTGGCTGGCAGTTGCTGAGCCGGCGGCGTGATGTGAAACTACGTCGTGTTCCACATCACACGGTGGTCGAACAATCGTTCGTGACGTGCGTAGAGAGCGGCCGTGTGCTACTACCTCCGTCCTGGTTTATTTGTACCCTTTATATTATGTGCCATATTTTGACCTTAAATTTAACTAACAAAATGTTAATGCATGTTATAAAAAAAATATAATTGGAAACTATGTTTGAGTATGAATCCAACGATATAATCTTTGGTGATATGCTTTCGTATTTTATTAGTTAAATCTCTAGTCAAAATTTGGCACAAAAATACAAACATGAGTTGTAAAGCAGGATCAAGGTAGTAGGTAATTAAATTGCAAACGTTTATTTATTTATTTATTAACCATATGTGTACGTATTGCTTTGTCCTCCTCTTGCACATCTTGTCACCCTGCTGCCGCGGACGGCTTCGAGCGCAAGCTTGAGCACTGCGCATGCGTTCTTTTGGCCAAACGGTGGCTCGAAGTGGCGCCAATGAATCGTCAGTGAGCCCGTTCCCGCGCATAGCCGCACAAGCTTCCCGCCCAACTCGGTGAAATCCCCCAAAATGCAATGCTTACCGGCCTTCTATATAAACCCTCACAGCCGGCGAGTCATGCGTCGCATTTTCCTCTCCCTCCCTGTAGCTTATCTCGTCTGCTTCTCCCATAATTGCTAATGGCACCGGTCTGTTATCGTCGCTCAGCCACTCCGCCATCATTAGAGGACAACTCTAGCTGGGAGGCTACACCGCAATGGCGGCGCAGTCCCCGCTGTAGTGTAGTGCGTGATGACCCACAAGTATAGGGGACCAATCATAGTCTTTTCGATAAGTAAGAGTGTCAAACCCAACGAGAAGCAGAAGGAAATGACAAGCGGGTTTCAACAAGGTAATTTCTGCAAGCACCGAAATTGTCGGTAACAGGTAGTTTGATAGCTAGATAATTTGTAACAAGCAAGTAACGGTAAGGGTAAATAAAGTGCAGCAAGGTAGCCCAATCCTTTTGTGGCAAAGGATGGGCCAAAACGGTCTTTTATAATAAGCAAAGCATTGAGGGCACATGGGAATTTCATCTAATCACTTTCATCATGTTGGTTTGGTTCGCGTTCGCTACGTTGATAATTTGATATCTGGGTGGACTGGTGCTTGGGTGCTATTCTTACTTGAACAAACCTCACACTTATGATTAACCCCCTCGCAAGCATCCACAACTACGAGAAAAGTATAAAGATAAAATCTAACAGTAGCATTACACATATGGATACAAATCAGTCCCTTACGAATTAGCACATAAACTTGGGTTTAAGCTTCTATCACTCTAGCAACCCATCATCTAATAGCTACTCCACAATGCATTCCCTTAGGCCCAAAGATGGTGAAGTGCCATGTAGTCGATGTTGACATGACACAACTAAGGGAATCACAAAATAAATATCATCAAAATATCGAACACATATCAAATTCACATGATTACTTGCAGCATGATTTCTCCCGTGACATCAAGAACAAAAGTAACTACTCACAAATTATATTCATGCTCAATATCAGAGGGGTATTAAATAGCATAACGGATCTGAACATATAATCGTCCACCTAATAAACCATATAGTAATCAACTACAAGATGTAATCAACACTACTAGTCACCAACAGGTACCAATGTGAGGTTCTGCTAAAAAGATTGAACACAAGAGATGAACCAGGGTTTGAGATGAGATGGTGTTGTTGAAGGTGTTGATGAAGATTGGCCTCCCAAACATGAGTGGATTGTTGCTGATGACGATGGCTTTGATTTCCGCCTCCGGGAGGGAAGTTTCCCCGGCGGAAGCGCTCCGCCGGAGGGAAAAAGTGCTCCTGCCCAAGTTCTGCCTCGAGGCAGCGGCGGTCCGTACCGAAAATCCTTCCCTCATTTTTTTCCAGGTCAAAAGACCTTAAGTACCCGAAGATGGTCACCGGAGGTGGGCTGGGCTACCCAGCAGCCACCAGGGCGTGCCTGGGGGTCCTGGCGCCCTGGTGTCTTGTGGGCACCCAGGGCCCCCACCGGTAGTTCTTTTCTCCAATATTTATTAAATATTCCAAAATAATTCTCCGTAAAATTTCTGCTCATTTGGAGATGTGATGTAAGTGCATCTAGTGCCACCCCTAGTTGGTTTTGGAGTATTAACGGCAAACTTTGTTGAGGGACTAATGTGTTTGTAAGTATTGCAGGATAACACAGGTAGTAGTCCCATATTGATTCGGTTTACCTACCAGAGGTGACCCCTAAAAATGTGTGAAGACATTGAAGACAATGGTGGTCGGTGAAGATATTCACATTGAAGACTATGACATGAGAACACATCGCATGAAGACTATGGAGTGCAAAGACATAGTTGCTTTGTAGTTTTCTCTTCTTCTTTGTTGAGTCATAGGAATCACCGTACTATTAAGTGGGGTCCAAGTGAACAAAGTCAGAGTGATTGAGGTAATGCTGAACCAAATCCTATGTCTTCGAGCAAAGACAATGAGAGTAAATCTTATCCAGAGATGGATGAGTTAGCTTTACTTGTAGCATAAGTCAAGCTGTCGTGTGTGTTTGAAATCTGACCGTTAGACACGTGTCAGTTCCTTAGTGACCCAGGGTCATTCTGGACAAATCAGGTCGGGTTGCCTCCTAGCTATAAATAGCCCACCCCCTACACCATAAATTGGTGGCTTCTCAGAGTTAGTGCACGGCTTTTGTCGTTCGAGAGCAACCCACCTCCGAAGCATTTGAGAGAGAAACCCTTGCGACGACAAAGCCCAAAACACCCAGAGCCAAAGAGTGTTAGGCATCACTGAAGTCTTTCTATTCGCGTGATCTGAAGACTTGTTACGCTTGAGGACTGTGAATCCTCCAGCCGGTTAGGTCTCACGTTCTGAGCATCCAAGAATCATTGTGGATTGTTGGTGAACGAAGTCTGTGAAGGTTTGGAAGTCTCCCTTGAAGACTTACCAGAGTGATTGGGCGAGGACTAAGTGTTCTTAGCTCAATGGGAGTAAGGTGAAGACGCGGTCTTCTGAGTTGAATCACAGCCTCCCTAACTAGACGTACAGTTGTCACATCAACTGGAACTGGTCCAACAAATCCTTGTCCTCTCCGAGCAACTGGTTCTATCTTTCACCTCTCTTTACTTACAGTTTGTCTTCGTGAAGTCATTGCCCATTTGTCTGATCTGCTGAGTGAAGACTATTTACTGTTTGGGTTCATACTATCTTCCATACTGATCCTTACTACCTAGTTGCTGATAGTCTTCGTGCTTTCACTTCATTGCTTACTTGACTATGGCTTGTCTAGTGTAGTCTACCTTCTGCTGCATATCAATAGGTTCACTTCTATTGTTTGTCTCCAAAGCACCCGTGTTTTGAAGACTTTCATAAAAATTGCCTATTCACCCCCCTCTAGTCAAATACTAGCACTTTCAATTGGTATCAGAGCAAGGTGCTCTCTTGTTCTGTGTGATTCGGTTTAACCACCTAGAGTTTAGCTATGTCGACTCCAGGGATAATCAAGGTCTCCGCTATGTGCCCTGTCTTTGATGGCACTGATTACCCCTACTAGAAGAATGCGTATGCATCTTGAAGCCATTGACGTCGACCTCTGGTATGTCATCAAGAACGGCGTTCCCAAGGTCAGTGAAGGTGTCACTGCTGCTAATGTCAAGAGGTTCATTCAATTGGACTTGACTGCCAAGAATATCATCTGTGGTCATCTTACCAAAGGACAGTATGGTCGTGTGAGTGCTCTAGAAACTGCAAAGCTAGTCTGGGACTGGCTTTCCAAGGTCAACGAAGGCGTCTCGACCCAGAGAGAATCAAGGATCAGTGTTCTTCGCAATCTCTTCAACCGCTTCAAGAGAAATGACGATGAGAATGTCCAGCTCACATTTGATCGCCTCACTGATATCACAAATGAGCTTCATGCACTCGGCGCCACTAAGATCACCAAGCACGAAATCGTCAAGACACTTCTGAGATCACTTGACAGCTCATTTGACACCCTGGCCCTGATGATTCAAGAACGCCCTGACTTCAAGACTCTCGAGAGGCTCAACACACATGAGTTCCAGCTATCTTTGAAAAGAGATATCTATGGTCCCAACTATGGCCGAACTCGCGCTTTGAAGGCAAAGGTTGTTTCCTCACTGAAGAAGAATCTGACTACACTTTTGGGGATCCTGAAGACATTGGAAAGGAGCTTTCTATGCTTGTGAAGAAGTTCCAGAAGTTTACTAAGAAGAAAGACTTCAGAAAGTCTTCAAGATCCAGCTCTAGAAATGATGAAGCTTCCTCTCATGATCACAAGAAGAGAACATGCCACAAGTGCAAGAAACCTGGTCACTACATCTTTGAGTGTCCACAATGGGACAATGAGACCAAGAAGAAGAAGAGGAGCAATGAATATGATTCTGATGAGAAGAAGAAGAAGAAATCCTCAAAGTCTTCTTCCAAGTCTTCGTCGAAGTCTTCATCACACAAGAAGAGCTCATCAAGCAAGGCTCGTGCGTTTGTTGGCAAGGAGATGGATTCAGAGGAGGAGTCTGCATCTGAGGAGGCAGAGGTGGAGTCCGAAGAGGAATCTGATTCTGGCGTGGCAAGCCTGGCTCTAGCTTCTGTGTATGTCGCCAAGTCCATCTTCAACATTGAAGACAATGGCCTCGTCACCAACACTGATGCTAAGGATGAGGACTCTGCTCCTACCTACTGCTTCATGGCACGTGGTGCCAAGGTAAACTCATGCGATGCTTACTTTCAAACATCAAGTGAAGATGACTCTGAATGTGAATCTAAACCTAGCTACAAAACACTTGCTAAAATTGCAACTAAACAACAGAATGCTATGGAACATATTCAAAAGTTGCTAGACAAAAGCGATGACCTATTGGACGCGGAAATGACCCGAAGTCAGTCCTTAATTGAAGACATTAAAAATCTTCATGTTAAGTATGAGGAACTTGAAAGTCGTCATGAAACTCTCTCAACTTCTCATGAAAAGCTCTCCTATGATTATCTTCAAAGGAAGCAAGAGCTTGAGAAATTGAGATCGGCTCATCAAGGTCTTCAAAAGGAGAACGAGTCACTCCGCGCTCAACAGATTAGTTCCACTTAGGAAGGATTTGAACCGCCATGTCTAAAATGTCTTCAGCGTGATAATGTTGTCTCTGTTGCTGAATGTTCTGCTGCTGCTACTGTTGCAATATCTTCAACTGCTAATGTGGTAACTAACCCCTCTGCTGAGGATACCACTACTATTGCTGATGAGAATGCCAGGTTGAAGACATTGCTTGAGACAGGAATGTACAAAAGTCTCAAAGGGCATCAGACACTATGTGATGTCCTCAAAAATAGATTCTGAACTGAAACCCTAGGAAAGAGGGTGTTGGGTTTGAGAGGAAAATGAATGTTGATGGTTCTTACTGGATGCCTAAGCAGTACCCCAAAACCACTTGGGTTGCTGTAAAGGGACCTTCAGTGGATCCATCTACCTTATCTGGCTTCTCTTGTGCTAATCCGATTATCATTGATGAATCCTTTGATGCAAACTATAAACTGTTTAAGAATCAGAACGGTGAAGTGTTTGCCAGGTATATCGGTACTAACTACAGGAATGGACTACCTCTTAAGAAGATCTGGGTACCCAAAAGTTGTCTTGAAAATCTTCCCATGAATGTCATCATGACACCACCTGGGAAGAAGACAAATCCCAGACGAAAGGCTTCATATGATCCAAAGGCTTACAGGCAGATGTCGGCGTTCTAGGAACGGGGGTCTCCAGACTTGCCTGCCTGCGGCCTGCGGCATGGCTCAAGCGAAGGCCCAGTGCAGCCCAGCTTCATCAACTCAAGCTCAAGACCCTCGCGAGGGGCCAAGCCTCGCGGGGCGGACGACAGGAAGCTTCCTCAGGAGCAACCTCATCAGGCAGGCTCGCGAGGAGGCGGAGAGATCAAGGCAGGGCACCTCGCGAGGAGCCCATGACGCAAGCCATGACGATCAAGACCAGGCGAGCGCCAGGCAGGCGCCGGCCTGCGCAGTGTCCTTGTTTCCCCTTTGGTGCGAAGGGGGCAAGCACAGGCCAAGGCATCAGGCAAAGGTTACCGTTTCTGTGCAACAAGACCAAGACCAGCAGAGCGGTAGGATGGAAGTCATCGTGGAGCCCAGGACGGCGTCACCGCCAGAGTCTTTGGCAGTCGAAGACCAACTTTAGTCAGGATAAGTGTACTAGATGTTCCCCTTCAAAATGGCCAATTGTTGGCGCCCTTCCCACTCATTATTTGGGAAGAGGCCCAGGGCCTCCCTCTATAAATAGGACTAGCCACCACCGTAGAGAGAGGAGGATCCAGATTACGCATAGACTAGAGAGAGAGAGAGAGGTGACTGAACTCACCCAAGAAGTTCATCGCGCCAGCTCAAGAACAGCCCCTCGCGAGGCTGTTCTCCCTTTGTATTGTTCATCATCAACCCCTGAGGCAATCCACCACACCACACACTGGAGTAGGGTATTACACCACAATGGTGGCCTGAACCAGTATAAACCTCGTGTCCCTTGTGTGTTTTTTTTCTAGTCTAGATTCCTTGCGAGGCCTCGAGACGTGAGTTGGTAGGGGAAAGATCTTCGTGCGCACCCCAGAGTTCGAACCTCAAGGGTCTGCCAGAACCCAAAATCCGACATTTGGCGTGCCAGGTAGGGGTGCGCCGGAATCTTTCTTTCGCTGGTCGCATGTGATCTTCCGTCGTATCCATGGCTGACGCTCATCGGGCTCGCGCCGAGCGTCGGGCTGCTCTCGCCACCCGCGTCGCCTAGACGGCGCCCGTCGGTGGACGCCCCCGTCGTTCCCAGTCGCCTGCCGCCAACACCGCCACCGTCCCGGCGAGGAACGAGCATCAGGCCTCATCCCTACATCCTTTGGCGCGGCATGAAGGCCGCATTGCCACCCCGTCGCTGACTCCAGCCGGTCGTCGTCCCACGCCCATCGCGCCCACATGGACGCGCACGCTGCGCTGCTCCTGGTGCGTGAGCTCCTGCACTACCGTCCTGTCCATGACCTCTACAAGGACTAGCTCACCCGCATCACCGAGCTCGTCAGCGCCGCAGGGGGCTCTCCTTTGCCATCTCTCTCACTGCCTCGCCCTCCATCCTGCGTAGGAGGCGTGGATCAAGAGGTGCCTCCGCCACATCCCCCCAAGAAGGCGCCTTGGCTCCAAGGCGCGCCGCCCCAGGGCGAGACACACCACGTCCGGCGCCTGCACGACAAGAAAGGAGTTGCAGGGAAATCTCTCGCCCCCAAGAAGGTGCCCGCGTGCTCCCAGCACCGGTGCGCCATGACCGCATCCCTACGCCACCACGTCAAGACCCTGCGCTGCTCCAAGTGGCGGCGCGTGGGAATTTCCAGGAGCAAGCCCAGCACCAGCAAAGGGCTCCGGTGGCCACAGCAGGCTGCCGCACCTTCACCCCCGAGCTATGCAGTGTCGCATGGCCAGGGAAGTTCAAGCCTGACCTGCCCCCTCGCTACGACGGCACTGCAGACCCCGCGGAGTTCCTACAACTCTACGAGCTGGGCATCGAAGCCGCCAACGGGGACGAAAAAGTCATGGTGAATTGGTTTCCCATGGCGCTCAAGAACGGTGCCCGCACCTGGCTCCTGGCACGATCTCCTCCTGGGACGAGATGCGCACTCGCTTCATCGCCAACTTCCAAGGCACTCACGACCGGCCCCCGGCCATCAGTGACCTGTGCCGCATCAAGCAACAGCCAGGTGAGACCCTGCAGAAGTACATCTAGCGCTTCAACAACGCTGGCCTCAAGATCCCCAGGGTGACTGAGGAAGCCATCATCTCAGCCTTCTCCGATGGCGTGCATGACATCAAGATGAAAGAGGAGCTAGCAATCCATAAAGACCTGTGCACATCCCTGGTGCTGCTCAACATAGCGACCAAGTGCACCAGGGCTGAGGAAGGGCGCCTCACCCTCCTCGAGCTTCCGGCTGCCGATCCAGAAGAGAAGAAGCCCAAGGTCAAGGACGTGAAGCATAAGGGAGTTGTTGTGCTCGCAGCAGAGCCAGACACCAAGCAAGGCAGGGATCGGCCTGAGTCATCCAAGGGTAGCCGGTACTGCGTGTACCACAACCTCCACACCCGCAACACCAATGAATGCGAAGAGCTCAGGGCCGTACGAGATGGGCGTATCGGCCGACGCCCCGAGCGCAACGATCGGGGCTATGGCCGAGGAGGAGGAAGAGGTAGAGGAAAATGGAAAGACCGTGGCCCTCGCCAAGGGTGGTGTGACCGACCTCGCGAGGACCATTGGCAGGACCAGCCTCGCAAGGGAGGTTGGAGGGATCAGCCTCATGAGGATCGCCTGCACGGCAATGCAGGCCTCCCTCCTCTACCACCACCGCCAAGGAGGAATGAAGACCAACATCAGGACGAGGGGGCTGGGGGCTTCGAGAGCAGCGCAATCACTTGAATCTGGCAGCGCCCGAGCCCCACCTCTGGCAAGATCTTCAAGAAGTTTGCTCGCGAGGTGAATGCAGTCCTCCCCAAGCTTGAGGCCACGCGCCCTCTCAGGTGGTCTGCGTGCGCTATCACGTTCAGCTGAGTGGATCAGCTCAAGTGCGCAGCAACGGCCGGAGTCCTCCCGATGCTTTGTTCCCCAGTCATCAGCAATGTGCAAGTTACAGGGACCCTCATCGATGGTGGAGCAGGACTCAACGTCCTATCCGTCGAGACATTCAACAATGTCCAAGTGCCATATGATCAGCTTCAGCCGACCAAGCCTTTCTCAGGAGTCACTGATGGTTCCACTGTTCTGATAGGGTAGGTTCGCCTTCCAGTCACCTTTGGGCAGCACAACAACTACCGCACCGAGCTCATTGACTTCGATGTCGCCCACATTCGCCTGCCATACAATGCCATCCTCGGGTACCCAGCCCTGGCCAAGTTCATGGCAGTGACTCACCATGGCTACAATGTCCTCAAGATGCCATGAATCGGTGGAGTCATCACAGTACCCTGTGAGGAAAGGGATGCAGTGTGTTCTCTTGAGCGTGCCTTCCAAGCCGCGGCAATCGAAGACACAGATCACAGGAGCGTGAGACTTCCCGAGGCGGTCCCTAAGAAGAAGAAGGCTTCGCCTGGCCCAAGCCATTAGGAGGCGGGTACTTCCGAAGGCGTTGCGTCAGGATTCGCGCCCGTTCAGGGGGCGCCACCCTCTGTCACATAGGAAGGCATGCCCGGTGCCCTCCTTGGGCAGCGCTCGGGGGCGCTTTCTTGGAGAGCCACCGACTTTGCCAAGGTCACGAGGGAGGCGCTCGGGCACCACTTGGAGGCGTGCTTCAAGGCGTGTTTCCCTCAGGAAGGTATGAGGCAAGGAGGGCCAAACCCTCATGAGTTCATCACGAGAAACACTCAGGAGCTACAGGAGTCAAGAGTCATGTGCGGCAGCCGCCGCCTACCCGCCGCAGCCCCCCATCCAGGCGAGGATGGCGGGCTGCGTGTTTGTATCGACGTGCCAGGGCTCAACCGAGCCGCGTCTCAGGAGCGCCTCTGGCCTTCACGCGTGGGGTGTTGCGAGGGTCCACCTCACAGCTACGTTCGCATGCCTTTCGGCCTGCCGAACGCGGTTGCCGCTCATCAGCGCCTGCCGAGGAGCATTCTGGAGGCTCAGGAGGTCAGGTATCGTGCGGTCCTGGCGGAGATGGAGATGGCCCTCGAAGATCCACCTGTGCCCCCAGAGCCTCCCGAGGCTCCAGGTCCCGAGAGCTCGTGAGGGTCGGCTTTCTCATCGCGCGTCGCCCGCTACTTCAGCATCCCTTCATCTTCAACCGTATCAGGTGACATCTTTCAAAGTTCCATTTTCAGCTGGGAGCGCCCACATGGCTGCATCATTCCCAGGTCGTGTGGGTTCGTCCCTACGGCATGTATCCGTTTTGCTCATGTTCTTTGCTTACCTTGTTGGGGGCGCCCCTTGGGCTGCATTATCCCCAAGATGCTCGGGCCTGACCCAGTGGCGGTTGCTTTTTCTGCATCTATGTAAATGGATTTGCTCCTTCATGCTTAACATGCTTGACCTAATCGCCTGCTCGATTGACACCTACCTTTGGAGCTGCATTATCCCCAAGCTGCTCGGGCCTAACCCAGTGGCGGTTGCTTTTTCTGCATCTATGTAAATGGATTTGCTCCTTCATGCTTAACATGCTTGACCTAACCGCCTGCTCGATTGACACCTACCTTTGGAGCCGCTCACTCTGGCACGACACTTGCGTATGGGTCCGTCCCTGCAACACCAATAAATCTAAGTGGCCGAGCTCTGGCCACGGCAGCCCCGCAAGGCGCCACCTCACCAGGCCCTCAGTGCCCCAATCACTCCCTCGGAGCAACCAATGGTTGGCTGGCAACCGTAACGACAGACCTTGTTTCCCCTCGTGATTGGTATGCATGACCCACTCCAGAAGTAACGCTGGGGACATCGCGAGCTCTCTCTCCCTCTCTCCGGCACGATACGCTCGCGCGTTAAAAGGGGGGCGCCTGAGCATCGTGACTCATGGGTTCTTACTGGCTCTCCAGCCCTCACCCCCTGGCCTTGACCCACGACATCGCAACCTGTCATACCAGCGGCGGCTGAGATCTCTCGAGGGCCGGGACCTGAGGACGTAGAGCATGAAGGAAAGTGCGGGGAAGAGGGAAGAAGCTCACGAGGACCTAACCCAGCAACACCTCAGCTGCCACCACGCAGGCCTGGCACTTCGCCGAAAACCGCTCCAAACCTACAAGATAAGTCATGCAAGACTGAATCGACTCGGCGCTAAACCCTTGCCTACTGCGGCTCTGTCATGACAACGTTGCCTGCCTTTCTTGCCCAGCGGAGGCTGCTTGAGCGCCAAAGGGGACCTCTTGAGCATCGCGACTCAGGGGCTCTTATTGGACCTTGGGCCGCTCACCTCCTGGCCTTGACCACGTCATCGCGACCTGGCATACCAGCGACGGCTGAAGCTTGCCTGGGGACCGGGACCAGTCGGCGTAGAGCACCAAGCCCTCGTGAGGAAAGAAAGGGGGAACTGAGCTGGGGCAGAACGCGCCTCCCGCATCGTTTCATGATAAGGATGTACAATTCACAAAACCATGGCAGGCGCCTTACATACCCCCATGGGGTGTCATTTCGGTTCCTCGCAGGGAACAAAAGGTGCTAAGGAGAGATAAATACGCGCGCCTCCGCAGGAGACGCCATCAACAGTGGGTCGTCAGGCGCCAGCGCAACCCCATCCAGATCAGCAGCGCCGACAGCCTGGTGCGGCCGCCCTGCTTTGGGCGCGACGCGAGCTTGGAGGCTCGTAGCTATCATCGCTTGTCTCTGGAGTCATGTGGAGCTTGGCGGAGTCGCTGGACCCTCCGGGTCCTCCGCTGCTGCTGGGGAAGCGGTTGGTAGGCCTGGTCCTTGCCATGCCGATGCTCCGGCCGCCTCCCTTGGGGCAGCATTCCAGCCGGCGTCCTTCCGCGTCGAAGACCTTTAAGAACATCAAGGAGGTGCCATCGTATTCGAGATGGATTACGAGGGCGCCCTCCGTCAGGCGGACCCGGGAGATCTCGCCCCAGCCGCGGGTCAGGAAGACCTTGCCCGGGGCAACAACCTCGACCTCCGCCCCGGTCGCGGGGGTGTTGCAGTCGGCGTGCTACAGCCAGAGCTCCCGAGGCCCCCTCGGCGGAATCTCGAAGGCGAAGGAGGGAGAAAGGCGAATCCAAGATCGAGGAGGCATGGCGGCGTGAAGCACAAGCTCGCGAGAGGAGCCCTCGGCGTGGACTCCAGGGGGAACGGCGCGCACTGCCGTAACTCGCCGGTGTCGCTTGACGCCTTCTTCTCCAGGGCCCTCGATTCGGGCGTACAAGGGCAGCGGAAACCCAGGCGGCGGCCACTCGTACCAGGGCCTTGACCCCTCCTGCCGAGCACCCTCATCTCGGCGGCAGAGGACTGGCCGCTTCTTCGGCGAAAGCGGGTCGGGACCCTCTCGGGGGGCCTTTCCGTTCTCTTCTGCAGAAAACCGGTGAATAGGCGCCATTGGCGTAAGGTGGAGCAAGGGCGAGGAAGAAGAAGAAAAGGAGTAGCAGGAAGGGATGACTGGAAGGGCTTGCGCCGTTTCGTACTTATAGACAGAGAAGGCCAACCGTCGGCCACCACGATCGCAGGTAATCATGACCCATTTTTGCATGCAGGGACTTGTCAAGTCATGCGGTTGCCGAGGCGTCGTGGGGGAGCGAGGACGCCCACGTCCAATCAATGGCCACGCGGCGCCCAAGGCCGCAGGCTATTGGGGCCCGCGGCGCTTCGCACTTGCCCCTTCGCTTCTCTGCTAAGCCATGTCCGGGCGCGCCTTGGGCCCGGGGGCTACTGTCGGCGTTATGGGAACGGGGGTCCCCAGACTTGCCTACCTGCGGCCTCCGGCATGGCTCAGGCGAAGGCCCAGTGCAGCCTAGCTTCATCAGCTCAAGCTCAAGACCCTCGCGAGGGGCCAAGCCTCGCGGGGCGGACGATAGGAAGCTTCCTCAGGAGCAACCTCATCAGGCATGCTCGCGAGGAGGCGGAGAGATCAAGGCAGGGAACCTCGCGAGGAGCCCGTGACGCAAGCCATGACGATCGAGACCAGGCGGGCGCCGGCCTGCGCAGTGTCCTTGTTTCCCCTTTGGTGCAAAGGGGGAAAGCACAGGCCAAGGCATCAGGCAATGGTTACCGTTTCGATGCAACAAGACCAAGACCAGCAGAGCGGCAGGATGGAAGTCATCGTGGAGCCCAGGACGGCGTCACCGCCAGAGTCTTTGGCAGTCGAAGACCAACTTTAGTCAGGATAAGTGTACTAGATGTTCCCCTTCAAAATGGCCAATTGTTGGCGCCCTTCCCGCTCATTATTTGGGGAGAGGCCCAGGGCCTCCCTCTATAAATAGGACTAGCCACCACCGTAGAGAGAGGAGGATCCAGATTACGCATATACTAGAGAGAGAGAGAGGCGACTGAACTCACCCAAGCAGTTCATCGCACCAGCTCAAGAACAGCCCCTCGCAAGGCTGTTCTCCCATTGTATTGTTCATCATCAGCCCCTGAGGCAATCCACCACACCGCACACTAGAGTAGGGTATTACACCACAATGGTGGGCTGAACCAGTATAAACCTCGTTACCCTTGTGTGTTCTTCTTTCTAGCCTAGATTCCTTGCGAGGCCTCAAGACGCGAGTTGGTAGGGGAAAGATCTTCGTGCGCACCCCAGAGTTCGAACCTCAAGGGTCTGCCGGAACCCGAAATCCGACAACAGAGGACTCACCAAAGTCACCCTAACGCCAATGTTTTGCAGGGAAACCATACTCAGACTTGTGAATATGAGCGTGTTTCATCAAACCGCTATGTTCATAAGACCAAGAGCTTTTCTGCTTATTCTTATGAGTATTATTCACCTCCTGCAAGGCTATTTGCTAGGGCTCCAAACCCGAAGTTCTCAGATGCTGCACTTAGACTCATTGCTTCTAAGCCACCCCTGAAGATGTGGGTGGCTAAGAAAACTTAACTCTCTTTTGCAGGGAAAGGTCTCCATCCGGAAATCAAAGGCGTCTAATGCTCATGCTGGGGACCTTAAACATCTTGTGGGATGCAAGATAAAATGTCCAAATGGTCTTACTATTTACTTCGTCCCGGGATTCCTTGACAATCATCCTATTTATCCTAACCAAGATCTAAACTTTCATATTCCGCTTGTTCGTCAAATGTTTCTGCTTCACAATACCCTTGGTGAAGCCTATCCCCCAAACTGTACTGTAGGATATGACACCAAAGGCTTCATAATGGATTATGGATAGTGTATGCACTAACCACATGACTGGTGATCGAAGTCTTCTAATGGATTCAACCCTACGTCTGTCTAACAAAAGTCACATCACATTTGCTAACACTGGTAAAAGCAAGGTATTGGGTCTGGGTAGAGTTGCAATCTCAAAGGATCAGCACATGGAAAAAGTGATGCTTGTTGAATCCCATGGTTTCAACTTAATATCTGTCTCAATGCTTTGTGATCTGAACATGATTGTGATATTTGGAAAATATTGTTGTCTTGTGCTTATGGAATCTGACAAATCTCTAGTCTTTGAAGGGTATTGAAAAGATGATCTGTACATGGTAGATTTCTTAGCAGGACCACAGATGGCCGTATGTCTTCTAGCAAAAGCTTCAGAGTGCTGGCGACATCAAGTTCAAGAAGGATCATTCGTGTGGTGCTTGTGAAGCTGGGAAGAATACTAGGGCCAAGCATCCCTCGAAGACAATTATGACGACATCACGACCCTTTGAGCTGCTTGACATGGACTTATTCGGCCCTACCCACTACTCTACTCTCACTACCACTGCTTGTCTCTATGGCTTCATCATTGTTGATGATTACTCAAGATATACATGGGTGCGTATAATCCTCTACAAGAATGAAGTGCAGGATGTCTTCAGACAATTCGCCAATCGTGCCATGATATGTCTCCAACGTATCAACTTTTCCAAACACTTTTGCCCTTGGTTTGGACTCTAACTTGCATGATTTGAATGAAACTAACCCGGACTGACGCTGTTTTCAGTAGAACTGCCATTGTGTCATTTATTGTGCAGAAAACAAAAGTTCTTGGAATGACCTGAAAATCCACAGAGATAACTTTTGGAAAATATAAAAAATACTGGCAAAAGAATCAAGGCCAGGGGCCCACACCCTGTCCACGAGGGTGGGGGCGTGCCCCCCTGTATCGTGGGCCCCCTGATGCTCCACCGACCTCAACTCCAACTCCATATATACCATTTCATGGAGAAAAAGATTAGAGAAAAAGTTTCATCGCGTTTTACGATACGAAGCCGTTGCCAAGCCCTAATCTCTCTCAGGAGGGCTAATCTGGAGTCCGTTCGGGGCTCCGAAGAGGGGCATTTGTCGCTGTCGGCATCATCAACCATCCTCCATCACCAATTTCATGATGATCACCACCGTGCGTGAGTAATTCCATCGTAGGCTTGCTGGACGATGATGGGTTGGATGAGATTTACCATGTACTCAAGTTAGTTTTGTTAGGGTTTGATCCCTAGTATCCACTATGTTCTGAGATTGATGTTGCTATGACTTTGCTATGCTTAATGCTTGTCACTAGGGCCCGAGTGCAATGATTTCAGATCTGAACCTATTATGTTTTCATGAATATATGTGAGTTCTTGATCCTATCTTGCAAGTCTATAGTCACATATTATGTGTTATGATCCGACAACCCCGAAGTGACAATAATCGGGATACTTCTCGGTGATGACCGTAGTTTGAGGAGTTCATGTATTCATTATGTGTTAATGCTTTGGTACGGTACTCTATTAAAAGGAGGCCTTAATATCCCTTAGTTTCCATTAGGACCCCGCTGCCACGGGAGGGTAGGACAAAATATGTCATGCAAGTTCTTTTCCATAAGCACATATGACTATATTCGGAATACATGCCTACATTACATTGATGAGTTGGAGCTAGTTCTGTGTCACCCTATGTCATAGCTATAACATGAGGAATCACATCCGAAATAATTATCCATCACTGACCCAATGCCTACGAGCTTTTCACATATTGTGCTTCGCTTATTTACTCTTTCGTTGCTACTGTTACAATTACTACAAAACTGCTATCTTTACTTTTTGCCACTGTTACCATTACTATCATACTACTTTGCTACTAAATATTTTGCTGCAGATACTAAGTTATTCAGGTGTGGTTGAACTGACAACTGAACTGCTAATACCTAAGAATATTCTTTGGCTCCCCTTGTGTCGAATCAATAAATTTGGGTTGAATACTCTACCCTCGAAAGTTGTTGCGATGCCCTACACTTGTGGGTTATCAAGACTAATTTCTGGCACCGTTGCCGGGGAGCCTAGCTCTATTCTTTGAGTCACTTGGGATTTATATCTGTTGATCACTATGAGGAACTTGAAAGACGAAAGAACTAAGATTTTTTCCTCGACTACGAGGGGAGGTAAGGAACTGCCATCTAGCTCTGCACTAGATTCTCCTTTTGTTTTGAGTAAGCTTGCGACACCTAAACCTGCTACTGCTATGAATTCTGATATGTCGCATGTTATTGGTGATGCCACTTCTGCTATGCATGATACTTATGATGAAACTACTTCTGTGCGTGATACTACTTTGCCATTAGGTGAATTTCTTGATGAACAACTTGCTAGGGTTAGAGAGAATGAAATTATTGAAGATGCTATTATTGATGATAGTGATGATGAAAGTTCTCCCCCTGATTATGAATTACCTGTTGTTCTTGAGGGTTATGTTATGAATGAGGAAGCTGCTAGAGCTATTTTTGCCTGCAAAGATAGATGTGATCTTAAGAAGTTATTAGCTAAATGGAAGCAGCAATCTCTTAATGCTAGAATTAAACCTGACCCCACTTTTGCTACTTCACCTATCTGTGTTACTGATAAGGATTATGAATTCTCTGTTGATCCTGAAATAATTACTTTGGTAGAATCTGATCCTTTTTATGGCCTTGAATCTGAAACTGTTGTGGCACATCTTACCAAGTCAAATGATATAGCCACCCTATTTACTAATGATGAGAAGTCTTGTTATTATTATATCCTTAAGATATTTCCGTTCTCATTAAAGGGTGATGCTAAGACTTGGTTTAATTCTCTTGATCCTGGTTGTGTGCGTAGTCCCCAGGATATGATTTATTACTTCTCTGCCAAATATTTCCCTGCTCATAAGAAACCAGCTGCCTTGCGGGAAATTTATAATTTTGTGCAAATCAAAGAAGAGAGTCTCCCACAAGCTTGGGGGAGGCTTCTCCGATTACTTAATGCTTTGCCGGATCATCCTCTTAAGAAAAATGAAATACTTGATATCTTTTATAATGGACTAACCGATGCTTACAAGGACTACTTGGATAGTTGTGCTGGTTGTGTTTTCAGGGAAAGAACAGTCGACCAAGCTGAATTACTATTGAATAATATGTTGAATAATGAAAATAATTGGACTCTTCCTGAGCCAATTCCTGAGCCAATCCCTGATCCAATTGAGCCAACTCTTGAGCCTATTCCTAAACCCACTCCGAAGAAGAGGGGCGTTCTATTTCTCAGTCCTGAAGATATGCAAGAGGCAAAGAAATCAATGAAAGAAAAAGGTATTAAAGCTGAAGATGTTAAGAATTTACCTCCTATTGAAGAAATACATGGTCTTAATATACCGCCTGTTGAAGAAAAACATTGTCTTGATAACCCGACACAGGTAGTAAAGGTAAATTCTCTCTATAGATATGATAAATTTGAAATTCCTTCCACTAAATTTCATAGCCCATGCTTAGATGAATTTGATGACTTTATGGCTAGACAAGAAAGTTTTAATGCCTATGTTGGTACAGAATTAAAGAATAATGCTTTCGATATAGGACACTTGAGTGATTATATGGCTAGAGTTAGTGAACTAAAACTCATTAGCAAATATGCTTCTATGGTTACCACTCAAGCTGAGCAAGTACTTAAAGGTCAAAGTGATTTGCTCGATGAATTAAATAATAAACATGACTTTGCTGTTAGAGTGGCTACTAGAACTGGTAGAATGACTCAGGAACCTTTGTATCCTAAAGGCCACCCTAAGAGAATCGAGCAGGATTCTCAGAGAAATAATTTAGAGGCACCTAGTTCTTCCAAAAGGAAGAAAAAGAAAAACGATAGGACTTTGCATGCTTCTAGTGAACCTGTTGTAGACACACCTGAGAATCCTAATGATATTTCTACTTATGATGCTGAAACACAATCAGGTGACGAACATGAACCTAATGATAATGTTAATAATAATGTTCATGTTGATGCTCAACCTAGCAATAACAATGAAGTAGAGGTTGAACCTGTTGTTGATCTTGATAACCCACAATCAAAGAATCAACGTTATGATAAGAGAGACTTTGTTGCTAGGAAGCACGGTAGAGAAAGAGAACCATGGGTCTGAAACCCATGCCCTTTCCT
Organism: Aegilops speltoides; assembly: GCA_021437245.1. Lineage (NCBI taxonomy): Eukaryota > Viridiplantae > Streptophyta > Magnoliopsida > Poales > Poaceae > Aegilops > Aegilops speltoides. Next base: position 179,917,861 of record CM038146.1, read on the forward strand.
CCTAAACCATCCAAGACAAAGGATGATGAGGATTTTGAGCGCTTTGCTGAAATGATTAGACCTATCTTCTGACGTATGCGCTTAACTAATATGCTTAAAGTAAATCCTTATGCTAAGTATATGAAGGATATCATTACAAATAAAAGAAAGATACTGGAAGCTGAAATTTCCACCATGCTTGCTAATTACACTTTTAAGGGTGGAATACCAAAGAAACTTGGAGATCCAGGGGTACCCACTATACCATGCTCCATTAAAAGAAATTATGTTAAAACTGCTTTATGTGATCTTTGAGCCGGTGTTAGTGTTATGCCTCTCTCTTTATATCGTAGACTTGAATTGAATAAGTTGACACCTACTGAAATATCTTTGCAAATGGCCGATAAATCAACTGCTATATTGCCGGCATTTGTGAGGATGTACTGTTGTGGTTGCAAATGTCACTATCTTAACGGACTTTGTTATTCTTGATATTCCCGAGGACAATAGTATGTCGATTATCCTTGGTAGACCCTTTTTGAATACAGCAGGGGCTGTTATTGATTGCAACAAAGGCAATGCCAATTTTTATGTTAATGGTAATGAGCATACGGTACACTTTTCGAGGAAACAATCTCAAGTTCATAGCATCAATTCTATTGGAAAAGTTCCAACTATCATTATTGGCGGTTTTGAATTTCCTCTTCCTACTGTTAAGAAAAAATATGATATTCTTATTATTGGGGATGTTCATATACCCGTTGAGGTAACTTAGTGTTATTCGAAATTTCTTTGGTTCCGTGTTATTCGGAATGAGTTTGTTAACAATACTTGATCAACCTTGTTAGTGGATTCATTTTGATGATCGTGAGATGGATGAAACTAGAAGGTACAACATTTTGTCCCCTGTCATTTGCATTCATTACTATTAGTTTATATTGGGTATGACTTGACTGGATCCCTTTTACCATTAATTACAATGTTTAGTCAGTCCTTGATTTTTAAAGGTGCTCTGCATTTATGTTTTGCGGTCTCAGAAAGTGCTAGCGAGATACCATCTTGTTATATCATATTATGATTGTTTTGAGAAAGTGTTGTCATCCAAGTTTTATTATTATTGCTCGCTAGCTGATTATGCCATTGATATGAGCAAATGTGAGACCTAAGTTTTATTGTGAGTATGGTTAGTTCATAATCTTTGCTGAAAACTTGAATGCTGGCTTTACATATTTACAACAACAAGAGCAAATAGAGTTTGTAAAAGTTTTTCTTTATCACTTTCAGTTTATCAACTGAATTGCTTGAGGACAAGCAAAGGTTTAAGCTTGGGGGAGTTGATACGTCTCCAACGTATCTACTTTTCCAAACACTTTTGCCCTTGTTTTGGACTCTAACTTGCATGATTTGAATGAAACTAACCCGGATCGATTTGTTTTCAGCAGAACTGCCATGGTGTTGTTTATTGTGCAGAAAACAAAAGTTATCAGAATGACCTGAAAATCCACGGAGATAACTTTTGGAAAATATAAAAAATACTGGCAAAAGAATCAAGGTCAGGGGGCCCACACCCTGTCCATGAGGGTGGGGGCGTGCCCACCCCCCTGGGCGTACCCCCTGTCTCATGGGCGCCCTGATGCTCCACCGACCTCAACTCCAACTCCATATATTCCGTTTCGCGGAGAAAAAATCAGAGAAAAAGTTTCATCGCATTTTACGATACGGAGCCGCCGCCAAGCCCTAATCTCTCTCGGGAGGGCTGATCTGGAGTCCGTTCGGGGCTCCGGAGAGGGGATTAAATCGCCGTCGTCATCATCAACCATCCTCCATCACCAATTTCATGATGATCACCGTCGTGCGTGAGTAATTCCATCGTAGGCTTGCTGGACGGTGATGGGTTGGATGAGATTTACCATGTAATCAAGTTAGTTTTGTTAGGGTTTGATCCCTAGTATCCACTATGTTCTGATATTGATGTTGCTATGACTTTGCTATGCTTAATGCTTGTCACTAGGGCCCGAGTGCCATGATTTCAGATCTGAACCTATTATGTTTTCATGAATATATGTGAGTTCTTGATCCTATCTTGCAAGTCTATAGTCACCTATTATGTGTTATGATCCGACAACCGCGAAGTGACAATAATCGGGATACTTCTCGGTGATGACCGTAGTTTGAGGAGTTCATGTATTCACAATGTGGTAATGCTTTGGTCCGGTACTCTATTAGAAGGAGGCCTTAATATCCCTTAGTTTCCACTAGGACCCCGCTGCCACGGGATGGTAGGACAAATGATGTCATGCAAGTTATTTTCCATAAGCACGTATGACTATATTCGGAATACATGCCTACATTACACTGATGAGCTGGAGCTAGTTCTGTGTCACCCTATGTTATAGCTATTACATCAGGAATCACATCCGACATAATTATCCATCACTGATCCAATGCCTACGAGCTTTTCACATATTGTGCTTCGCTTATTTACTTTTCCATTTCTACTGTTACAATTACTACAGAACTGCTATCTTTACTTTTTGCCACTATTACCATTACTATCATACTACTTTGCTACTAAATACTTGCTGCAGATACTAAGTTATCCAGGTGTGGTTGAATTGACAACTCAACTGCTAATACATAAGAATATTCTTTGGCTCCTCTTGTGTCGAATCAATAAATTTGGGTTGAATACTCTACCCTCGAAAGCTGTTGCCATCCCCTACAATTGTGGGTTATCATGCCATGACGAACTATGGCATCAAGATCAAGCACATCAGAAGTGACAACGGCACATAATTCAAGAACACCAGCCTCGACACTTATCTCGATACACCGGGCATCACTCATGAGTTCTTAGCTCCTTACACACCTCAGTAGAATGGCATCGTGGAGCGCAAGAATAGAACCCTCATTGAGATGGCTTGGACGATGCTTGATGAGTACAAGACTCCAAGGAAGTTCTGGCCTGAAGCCATTGATACTGCATGCCATGTCATCAACCGTGTTTATCTTCACAAGCTTCTAAAGAAGACATCATATGAGCTACTAACTGGTAAGAAGCCAAACGTCAGTTACTTCAGAGTATTTGGTGCTAGGTGCTGGATCAAGGAGTTCATGGTCTTCACACTCCTACATAGTCTTCAACCTCTTGGATCACACTTCAAAATTTGCACCGAAAGCACGTGAAGGTTTTATGCTTGGATACAGAAAGGATTCACACTCCTACATAGTCTTCAACCTCTTTCACTATAAAGTGGTTGAAACTGTGGATGTGCGGTTCGATGAGACTAACGGCTCGCAAAGAGAGGACCTGCCAAATGTGCTAGATGAAGTCCCTCCTAGTGAATCTATCAAGCTTATGGGTACTAGAGAAATCATACCTTCAGAAGCTCAGGCTGAAGAAGAAATCATCATTGCACCGAATCAACCCAAAGACAATGCTCAGCCTGAAGTCAATGCTGAAGCTGAAGACAATGATCTGCAAGGGTAAAATCTTCGTCTAGTACATCCCTGAGTTGCAAGTGAAGTACAGATTGAGAAGATAATTGATAGCATAAATGCACCTGGTCCACTCACTCGTTCTAGAGCAACGCAGCTAGCAAATTTCTATGGGCACTTTGCATTTGTCTCTATATCTGAACCCAAGAAAGTGGCTGAAGCCTTCATGGAACCTGAATGGATTCAAGCTATGCAAGAAGAGCTTCATCAGTTCGAGCTGAACAATGTATGGGAATTGGTCAAGTGTCTTGATCCTCGCAAGCACAATATCATAGGCACCAAATGGATCTATCGCAACAAACAAGATGAGCATGGTCTAGTTGTCAGAAAGAAGGCTCGTCTAGTTGCTCAAGGTTACACTCTAGTAGAAGGTATTGACTTCGATGAAACATTCGCTCCCGTGGCTAGGCTTGAAGCCATTCGCATACTGCCAGCCTATGGATGTGAAGAGTGCCTTTCTCAATGGATGTGAAGAGTGCCTTTCTCAATGGCAAGATGGAGAAGAAGTGTATGTTGCACAACCACCTGGCTTTGAAGATCCAAACCATCCTGATATGGTATACAAGCTCAACAAGGCACTCTATGGCCTCAAACAAGCTCGTCGCGCTTGGTATGACACACTCAAAGACTTCCTGAAGAGCAAAGGCTTCAAACCTGGTTCTCTAGATCCTACATTCTTCACAAAGACATATGACGGTGAACTGTTTGTGTGCCAAATCTATGTGGATGACATTATCTTCGGCTACACTGACAAGAGATACAGTGATGAGTTTGGGTGCATGATGCAAGAGAAATATCAGATGTGCATGATGGGTGAGCTGAATTTTTTCCTCGGTCTTCAAATCCATCAGTGGAGCAATGTGCATCTTCATATCACAAGAAAAATACCTCAAAGATTGCCTGAAGAAGTTTGGAATGCAAGACTATAAAGGATACAGAACGCCAATGCCAACCAAAAGTCATCTGGGCCCTGACGACAATGGTAAAGAGTTCGATCAAAAGGTAAACCGCTCCATGATTGGTTCTTTACTTTACTTACGTGCATCTAGGCCAGATATAATGCTTAGCGTTTGCATGTGTGGCCGATTTCAAGCGGCACCAAAGGAATCGCATCACTTAGCCATGAAGCGAATTCTTTGATATTTGGCTTACACCCCAACACTGGGGTTATGGTATCCAAAGGGCTTAGAGTTTGATCTAGTTGGATTCTCAGATGCTGATTATGCTGGTGACAAGGTTGATCGCAAGTCCACATTAGGCACATGTCACTTTCTTGGATGATCTCTTGTCTGTTGGTCTTCAAAGAAGCAGAACTGTGTGTCTCTCTCCACTGCTAAATCTGAATACATTGATGTTGGATCTTGCCGCTCTCAGCTTCTATGGATGAAGCAAACTCTCAAGGACTATGGTATCCATCTGAAGCATGTGCCACTCTACTGCGACAATGAAAGCGCCATCAAGATTGCCAACAACCCAGTTCAGCACTCGAAGACAAAGCACATTCAGATCCATCATCACTTTCTCAGAGATCATGTCATGAAGGAAGATATTGATATCATTCACGTCAACACTGAAGAGCAATTGGTAGATATCTTCACAAAGCCCTTGGATGAGAAAAGATTTTGCAAGTGGCGGTGTGAGCTAAATATCTTAGAATCCTCAAATGTCCTGTAATTGGACACACATCCTAACGCTTATGCATGTTGATGACTTAGATGTGCAACACATGAAGTAACGTATATCTTCAATCAATGAAGACTTACCCTCTGAGTGTGAATACGTTAACATGGAATTTGACTTTGGAGCGCCACAATAATTGTGCGCCGTGTCTAGGTCTATTACTTCCTATACGGTGGGTAATGCCACCACCAAATTCTTATTGAAGTGTTTCTCTTGGCGTCATGGTTGCATAGTCTTCGCATTTAGTTTGTCTTCAACATTGATTTGACTTCAAGGTTTATCTTCACAATGTTGAGTTGGTCTCTCTCTCTCTCTCTCTCTATATATATATATATATATATATATATATATATATATATATATATATATATATATATATATATATATATATTTGTGCTCTATCCTCTACAGCATTCACTTATAGCTATATCTTCATACTTGAATCTTTGTTGATCTAAGTGAATGTGATCGGACTCTAACCTCTTATGTGCTTCTTCCTCAAATTCTATCTGTCCAAATCATATGCATTCTATTGAAACCTGTCAATTGTCTTCTCTGTGTCCTTGTTAGCAGAAGACAAAGTGACAAACATTTAAATCTGCTTTTAATGATGTATCCTTATTGCCTGAATACCAGAGAAGCCGAAACGACCACCCGACAATCCAGGCGTGCGTGGGAACATGGAACAACTTTCAATGAGTTGCATGCATGCCACGTGTCCCTCATATGTGAACTGCTAGGGGCACTTGTGTAATTGCGTTGCGCCGCCCTCCTCATTCCTATAAATACTTTCCCCCTCACGGTTAATATCTGTTCTTCCACCTCGCCACCTCGCTCAAACCCTAGCGCCTCCGCTAGTTCGCATCGACGCCGAAGACGAAGCGCTTAGCTACCGCGACTTCTTCGACGCCGTGCTCACGCTGACCGTGGACTTCGTCCTCTCTGCCACCGCTGTACGTGTCTTCTGCTGCCAAGTTAGGGTGCGGGAGATTGAACTGCTCGGCCTCTCTTTCAACCTCATCTAGCAGTTTGTCCGCGGTAATTAAATCTTACTTTTTACTGCCTTTTTGATCCATCAAATCCATCCACTTCAACCAAAAGTGGTTTATTCACTTCCAAATCTGGATCTGTCCTCATCTGCATCTCATATCATGCCAAGTATATTCACTTATGCTTCATAACTAGTTAGATTCCTTACTTGTACCTATTCATGGATTCGTACAAATCTGGAACCAACTCTCTTCAAATAAGTGAATGTCTTCGCACTATGAGGTCAATGTCTTCTAAACTGATTTATCTTCAAAATCTTATGAGAATGCATATAACCTCTTCCCCTTCCCTCGCATCTCTAATGCTATCATAGGTACATGTTCGTGGGAGAATCCCTTGGTTCCCATAGTCTGCATTCATTTGCAGAATACCTACAACGTCACATCGAATCTCCTGAAGCCAGTTCTTGTCTGACCAGCAGACGGAAGCCTTTCACTGTGTTGAAGCCAATCAGTCTGAACATTATCGCTTCAGAAAAAATCAGCACGGAAAGGTGGCAGGCAAGGCCGTGGCAACACTGCACTTGATTTGCCTCCTGATCTATATGAACTGTACAAGTCAGATCCAGAGGAAAGTTACACCCAGCGCAAGAACCGGATTCAGTGGATCCGAAGATATTGGGCTGAGCAATGGTTCAAATACAAGTTTGTAACACCTGAATATGCTAAAAAGAATGCCATCAAGCGCTCACGGGGTGACTGTTTGTACCGCGACTTGGTGCCAAAGAGCAAGGTTGAAGCCATTGAGCAAAAATTATATCCTTGTATGGCCAGAGGACCACAACCTGAGAATGCCGGCCCATCTTCTCTCTTATGGTGTCGTGAAGACAATCTTTTCAAAAGCAACTATCAGTTTGCAAAAGATTCAGATGTCAATAACCAAAAGGAGTTTGGCCTCAACTTCAACCCTGGCCCCTCCGCTCCAAGACCTGATGGGACTCGTGAAGCTAATGAGAATAGAATTGGCCCCTTCACCAATTTTGACGGGCTTCTATCTCACATTGCTGCCCAGAGAGCAGCTGTGGAGCAATCTGCTGGAGAAGCTGATTCTGATGATATCCCTCACCTCCAAAGGAGAAAAAGAAGAAGAAGGCAAAAGCTTCAAAGCCATCTTATTCACAAAAAGCTTCAACTAGGAAGCCTCTGAATGCTGCACCGCCTGACTCCAGTGTGCGGTCTGAAGATTTATCTCGCGTGTCCAAGAGGACCGAGAAGCCACTGCCCAAGAAGGCCACTGGGCAACCTCTCACTCCTTTTGTTGTTCCGCACAACGAGGATGACACCATTGATCTGTCCAGCGATGAAGATCTCGGTGATGATGCTTATCAAGAGAAAGCAAGAGGCAGAAATCTTAAACGATCTGCCCCTCTTTGATGTTCACATTATGAACAACTTCATTTATGAGTGGTTCGATGACCAGAGCATTAGCATTGATGATCTTCTGCTTTTGGTGGACATCAACGTCACATTCCATGGAGCCATTGCTAGTGAGTTGGCCTTGGCTCAGAAGATTGTCGAGCTCAAGAACAAAATCGATTATGAGAAGGCTCACTTCAAGAAGAACATGGCCAAGCTCAGTGTGGCAGATGTTCAAATCTTCAAGAAGATGCTACATGACCTCAAGGAAGAGTTCAACAAGAAGCACAATGAAGCTAAAGGCTCACAAGAGCGCATGAAGTACTTCACTCAGAAATGTGTTCAAGCACACAATGAAGTTGAGAAGTGCAAAGCTCTTGGGCACCCTAGCATCGATCCCAGGATGGTTGCCAAACAAAAGAAGCCTACTATGACACAAACTAAAGCAGCAAGGCTAGAAGAACCTCGCATTATCTTCCCTGCCAGTATGACAGGCTCGAATCCTAAGGTCACCTCAGCAGCTTCAGAGCTAAAGAAGACAAGGGAAGCCGAAGCCAAGAAGCACAAGCACAAGGATGCATCTGGCGATGTCCATTCCAAGAAAAAGTTGAAGACTAAGGGAACTAAGTCTTCAAAGAAAGAGCATGCTGCGACCTCTTAGCCTCTCATTGTTGAACCCATCTCTGTCGCTCTTCCAGCTGCCACCAACCAAGATTGACGTATCACGATCCACCAACCTGCTTCCACAGAGGATCATGAAGATGAACAAGTTCCAGCTGTTGACCCCAACGCAGCTGAAGACATTGGTCATGAAGACAATGTTGTTGATGATGAAGTCCTTCCTCAGCTTGAGCACCAGTTGGTATCATCACCTGCTCCAATGAGCAGTGAATACATTAGAATTGGTCGTCCATTGACGCCAATCGCTCAAGATGATTCCTGGGCTGAGCGCTCGCAAGAAGAAACCCCTATTCAAGATGAGACACCCCATACTCCACCAGCTCAAGTTACCTATCCGGTAATTAATGATGACAACTACATGGAGACCACTCCATCTCCAAAGGCGTCGCCCATGCTTCAATGGCTTTGCAAAGGTCTCAGGCCATCAGTCTCCATGTCCACCATCCCAGAAGAAGATTCACAACAATCCAGCTCAGTGGCACATCAAGTGTTCCCTGAAGAGAATCCTTCTGTGATGGTTCAAGCGTTTGAAGCTAAAGCTGCTAAAGACATTCCGGCTGCATGAGCCGAAGAAGAAGAAAGAAGAGAAGAAAGAGAAAGAGTTGCCACACCCCCTACCACAAACAAAGTCATTCTTGACGAGAATGTGATTGGTCCAGACCCTCCTATTCTGCAACGAACCGAGGTTGACAACACTGAGGCTGCCACAAACACTGCTACTAACGCCAATGACATTGTCATGGCTAAAGACAATGTGGAGCCTGAAGCCACTATATAAATGTTGAAGTTACTGCCCCACCTCCAAGGCCTCACGCGATTGAACAGGCCTACAATCACGACCAGCTTGTTACAGTGAGATGGCCCATTTTGGTTCCTCCCACAGCTCCGAGACCACAATATGACTATCATGTGGAGCAGCGACCACAAGTTCAGAAGCCAAAGCCTAGGCTGCCAAGGCTTCCACGTGCTGCTACATCACCAGGATCTTTCAGTGTCACCAGCTTCAGAGCACACAATACCTTCTTTGACTGTTCCAAGAACCCATACTCAAAGCCAAAGATCACTTTTGGAGCCATCAATAGCGCGGCTACTACTCCTATATCCTCTACAATCAACAGAGATTTTTTCATCACATGCGTCTGATGTCTACTACACAACCTTCTTCTTGTAGACGTTGTTGGGACTCCAAGTGAAGAGGTTTGTAGGACAGTAGCAAATTTCCCTCAAGTGGATGACCTAAGGTTTATCAATCCGTGGGAGGCGTAGGATGAAGATGGTCTCTCTCAAACAACCCTGCAACCAAATAACAAAGAGTCTCTTGTGTCCCCAACACACCCAATACAATGGTAAATTGTATAGGTGCACTAGTTCGGCGAAGAGATCATGATGCAAGTGCAATATGGATGGTAGATATAGGTTTTTGTAATCTGAAAATATAAAAACAGCAAGGTAACAAGTGGTCAAAGTGAGCGTAAACGGTATTGCAATGCTAGGAAACAAGGCCTAGGGTTCATACTTTCACTAGTGCAAGTTCTCTCGACAATAATAACATAATTCATATAACTATCCCTCAACATGCAACAAAGAGTCACTCCAAAGCCACTAATAGCGGAGAACAAATGAAGAGATTATTGTAGGGTACGAAACCACCTCAAAGTTATACTTTGTGATCGATCTATTCAAGAGTCCGTATTAAAATACCATGAAGCTATTCTTTCCGTTAGATCTATCATAGAGTTCGTACTAGAATAACACCTTAAGACACACATCAACCAAAACCGTAATGTCACCTAGATACTCCGTTGTCACTTCAAGTATCTGTGGGTATGATTATACGATATGCATCACACAATCTCAGATTCATCTATTCAACCAAGACAAAGAACTTCAAAGAGTGCCCCAAAGTTTCTACCGGAGAGTCAAGACGAAAATGTGTGCCAACCCCTATGCATAGATTCCCAAGGTCACGAAACCCGCAAGTTGATCACCAAAACATATATCAAGTAGATCACGTGAATATCCCATTGTCACCACAGATAAGCACATGCAAGACATACATCAAGTGTTCTCAAATCCTTAAAGACTCAATACGATAAAATAACTTCAAAGGGAAAAATCAATCCATTACAAGAGAGTAGAGGGGGAGAAACATCATAAGATCCAAATATAGTAGCAAAGCTCGCGGTACATCAAGATCGTGCCAAATCAAGAACACGAGAGAGAGAGAGAGAGAGAGAGAGAGAGAGATCAAACACATAGCTACTGGTACATACCCTCAGCCCCGAGGGTGAACTACTCCCTCCTCGTCATGGACAACGCCCGGATGATGAAGATGGCCACCGGTGAGGGATCCCCCCTCCGGCAGGGCGGAACAGGGTCCCGACTGGTTTTTGGTGGCTACAGAGGCTTGCGGCGGCAGAACTCCCGATCTATGGTGCTCCTGGATGTTTTCGGGGTATATGGATATATAGGCAAAAGAAGTCGGTCAGGGGAGCCACGAGGGGCCCACGAGGGTGGGGGGCGCGCCCAGGGGGTAGGGCACGTCCTGGACCCTCGTGGCCACCTCGTTGCTTCCCTGGTGTCTACTCCAAGTCTCCTGGATTGCTTTCGTTCCAAAAATAACTCTCCCGAAGGTTTCATTCCGTTTGGACTCTGTTTGATATTCCTTTTCTGTGAAACACTGAAATAGGCAAAAAAAACAACAATTTGGACTGGGCCTCCGGTTAATAGGTTAGTCCCAAAAATGATATAAAAGTGTATAGTAAAGCCCATAACATCCAAAACAGGTAATATAATAGCATGGAACAATAAAAAAATTATAGATACGTTGGAGACGTATTAGCGTCTTGATTGTGAAGCTGTTGCTGGGTTGCCCTATCTTGAAGAAGCACTAGACTGCTTTCGGGATGCTAGTCTTCTACAATTTGTCACTGCCAAAGAGCACTGGAATGAAGAGCTTCTACTGCAATTCTATGCTACTCTTCACATTCGTGGCTACAACAGGGATCCGAAGACATGGATCCTCGAGTGGATGATAGGAGATGTGCACCATGAAGCCAAAGCTCAAGACATCATCGAGCTTACCTCCCTGCCCACTCCAGGTGAATTGTATGAGCCTGGTTCTCAGTGTCACACAGAAGAACTACAGAGTATTTTTCAGAGGCCTGAACCCAATATGAGTCAAATGCTCAGTATGATGAAGCCATTGCCTCAAGATGCAAAATATCCCAAGGAATTCTTTGTCAAGGACCTCGAGTACTTGCCCCGCACAGTTATCATATACTGAGGCGTACTCTATGGCCAATCAAGGGACATTCTTTTGAAGCCAAACTTGAAGGAACCATGAAGACCTTGGTATTTTATATTGTCAATGGCATCAGATTCAACTTCCAGGATTTTTTCATCAGACAACTTGCTGCATCTAGGATTAATCTATTTGGCCTGAAGTTTTATGCTCCATGGGTGATGCGCCTGATTAAACCCCATTCTTCTGTTGACTATCAGCCTTCAACACGCAACCATCTTGTCTTTTTGCCTGAGGTTGCCATGTCCGTTGAAGCCATCTACCCCGAGCCTGCCAAGGAGCCTCTATATCTTCATAATGTTGATCATCAAAGCTTCACGCAACCAATAGAAGGAATTCATGTCCCCAATGCTGCAACTCCTGCTTATCCTCTGGCTGGAAATGTGCGTATGCCTCATCGTGCCAATACCGAAGCTACTGCTAGTACAATTGCCCAAAGGCCTCGGAAGCATTATTGTGTACTCAATGGCCGAGAGCTGCTTGTGGCCTTACATCAGAAGCAGGACAAGCACCACGACTGGCTAATGAGTCAGATGCGGAGTCTCTTGGTGGATGTCAATCGCAATCGAAACCTAGCCACCAAGAACTCATTTGTCGCCCATGAAACTTCTCGACGGTCCTGGAAGAGCCTTTGTCAGTGTGAAAACCGGCGGATCTCGGGTAGGGGGTCCCGAACTGTGCGTCTAGGCGGATGGTAACAGGAGACAAGGGTTACCCAAGTTCGAGCCCTCTCGACGGAGGTAAAACCCTACTCCTGCTTGATTGATATTGATGGTATAGGTAGTACAAGAGTGGATCTACCACGAGATCAAGGAGGCTAAACCCTAGAAGCTAGCCTATGGTATGATTGTTGTTCTATCCTATGGACTAAACCCTCCGGTTTATATAGACACCAGAGAGGGCTAGGGTTACACAGAGTCGGTTACAATGGTAGGAGATCTACATATCCGTATCGCCAAGCTTGCCTTCCACGCCAAGGAAAGTCCCATCCGGACACGGGACGAAGTCTTCAATCTTGTATCTTCATAGTCTTGGAGTCCGCCGATGATGATAGTTCGCTATCCGGACACCCCTAGTCCAGACTCCTCAAGAGCCCCTAACCAGGCTTCAATGACTACGAGTCTGCCGCGTATATTGTCTTCGGCGTTGCAAGGCGGGTTCTCCTCCAAATTCCATGTGCTTGCCGAATACTGTCCGGCTTCCTTATAAATGTTGCGCTCCTTGGCTTCCACGTCCAATAATGGCCCTCTTTCACGTGTCGTATGAATGCGAAAAGCCATGGTATTTTTATGTTTTACCCCCAAGCTGCACGAATAAGCTGCCTATAAGAGAGGCAAGGATCTAGATCCAAATCACACCATCCTCCTTCCGCGAGTACTCATTGGAGCGCTTCTGACAAAAATCCACTCCATCATGGACAGTCGACGCGACTCCTCCTCTCGCGCTCCTAGCCCTCAGCCAGGAGATTGGAGGAGATGTTCATCCCAGACAATGAGTGGTGACGCTCCAAGCGGAGGGATACCTTCCTCCGGCCTTCATGATCCCGGTTCGAGCCGGACTGGCCACCTACAAAGGCGGAAAGTAGGCGGAGAACACCCCCAATCCCTCCAAAGGAGAGCGGGTGTGCTTCGTCCCTTATATAATAAGGGGGCTCAGATTTCCCATACATCCGTTTCTCCGGGGGCTCCTGGAGTTATACGGACTCCAGCTTCATCACCTTACACCCGCCTCCATTTTGCATATTGCGGGTTTCGTAGCTCTTTGCGAGCTGTTCTTGGGCATAGAGCCCCATTTTGCGCTGTGGAAGAGATTGTTTTGCCTCGTACCCCGTTCTCACTTGGGGTCGATATATCAAGTGGGCCGAGCCGAAATATGGCGCATCGCCGGGACTGGATATCTATCCGGAACCCCGAAGAAGGCGTACGAAGACTGGCCTTCGGAATGGTTTTATATGGAAGACTCTCCACTGCCGGACCCAGTTCGGATCGGCCTCCCGGAGTTCAGCAACGCTCCTCTGAAGAAACGCCTGAGTTGGCGCCCGCGGAGCCCTCAACGGGAAGATGATAGGAGCGTCCAATATCTGATGGGTCGGATAAGGTTGCTGGCCCATTCTGGATTGACCATGATTGGAGTCATGGCCATGTGAATTATGCGAGGGGTGCAGCCGCTCCAATATAGGGGCCACCCCATGTGGGATTTCAATGGGGAGAACGACGCCACCCGTCATGGCCGCAAGGGGCCGGGCTCGGCCGCCGATTTGGTGAAGATCCTGTCCGGGAGAAGGAGGACTTCCTCCACACGAGTCCATTGAATGGATTCTCCATGAATAACCCTCGGAGCTGGGTAAGCGGATGTTTATCTATCCAATCCGTGCTTTCAAAGTTAAGTGTCTTACTTTATGATTTTGACGCAGAACCGTGACCGGGATGTGGAGGGCATACGGTCCGACTCCACAACCCGAGGATCCGGAAGATCCTTGATCCGCCTCCGGAGAGGATCCGGACATAGAGGTGGAGCTGATTGACGGGGTGTTCCACCAACTTAGCATGGATAATGCTCTAGTCGCCATTACGGCTGACTACCCCGGTTTATCTCCGACTTCCCAGGTAACTATGACCGGAGTCCGGACACCATTACTTCATCCGTGCTTATTTCTGACCACCGTATACCAACGGTATCTCGCAGGAGGTGCCTTCAAGGCGGAAGTCGAACCATGGCGGTGACCGACAAGGGTCGATTCGCCCAAAGAAAGCGGAAGAGGGTGTGGTGCGAATCGAAATGTCGCCCCAACGGTATAGCACGCCACCGTTTTTAAGGGAAAGATTCCTGGGAGGTATATTAATGCTCATGACTTTTCCAGGAGAAAGAGCGCTCGCCGGACTGTGCCCGGAGAGGTTGCCAACCAAGCCTCCGCCAGCCAGGCTCCAACACCTGGTCCGGAGGGGGAGGCGAGCGCAAGGCGCGAGCCGGATGCTCCTCCAACGGAGGATGTCGACAGGCTGTCCGCCACCAGGTCTGAGGTGGAGAGCGCCATGAATCACCGGCGCCGCCGGACAGTTCTTCGTGACGCGTGTTTCTCCCTGGAGGCGTTGAATGCCTTTAATGCGGGAGACGCGCACCTCCGTGCCGCTCAAGATGGTTTAACCAGAGCCACGGAGCAGTATGTGAAAGACATACGGGTAAGGAATTTTAATAGTTATATATGCCAGTAGCCCCCGAGACTTAAAGTAGTTAGAATAACTGATTTAAGGATCACGTGATATGCAGGATCTTACGGAGAAGAATACCCAACTGTCCCAGGAGCTTCAAGAGTGCAAGGCCCAACTTGAGGCCGCACTAGCCGCCGCAGGAGGAGCCACAGAGACCCCCTCTGGTAACACATATTTCAAAAAGATAAGCGGTTTATGAAGTGTGGCGTGCGTATAAGTCTGACAATAATATTGCAGATGTTGCCGGACTTGATCCGGACAAGCAGAGCCATCGCGCCACCTGAAGGCGGCGAGAGGGTGCTTATGAAGGTGCAGCAGGAGAGGAACAAACTCCAAGATGCCCACACCCAGCTGGGCGAAGAGCTAAAAGGTGTTCGGGCCCAGCTGTCTGGCTCCATGAAGGAGAATCAGCAGCTTCGTCGCGGCATTTATAGTAAGTGCTTGAGCAAACTCTTTTGAAAAGAAGAGTTCGGCGATGGAGTATATTGACATAAATATGTCTGTAGGTGTGCTCACGGGTCGTCCTACAGAGGAAATGCCCGGTTCAACAGGTGATCTGCTTCTCGAGCTGCTGCAGCTGCATGAACGTGTTTGGCAGGCGATGAGCGGCGTCGTCCAGGCCTTATGGCCGTCTGTCTCCCTGCCCGAGGGTCTTGGAGGGCTTGCGGAGAAGCTTCAGGGAGCACGGCAGCGCTTCCGTCTATGGAAGATATCGGCCTGCCGTCAAGGCGCTCGGGAGGCCTGGGCCATGGTGAAGACGCGGTACACGAAGGCTGATCCGAACCACATGGACGAGATCGGACCTGTGGGACCCCATGGGAAGGAGATTCCTGTGAGCTTAATGTACGGCCAAGTAGAGTTGGCCGCTAAGTATTCGCAACGGGACTGTAAGCTAGACAGCCTGTTAGATGGGATTGAAGAGGAGTACAATCAGTCAATTTGACGATGTAATCTAAAATGACATGTAAAATGCCTTCTAGCCGGATTGTAGATCGTTTGTCTTTGCGGACCTTTTCGCTTCAACCTCGGGACCCTAGAGTCCGGAGTGTGTTCGAATACCCTCACGGTTATGAAAAAACCGGGCATGCATGGAGACCAGGCGTAGGGGTCATTAGTGCTTTATCAGACAAGTGCCCAACTAGTTATGTTATATTACATGGTTAGTAAGAAACATCTTCCAGGGAGAATAGTTCCGTTAGGGGTTCCTTTCCCTGGGAGGCATGCCCTAAAGTGCATGTCCAGACTGCGAAAAGAGAAGAAAAGCATCTAGGGGCAGATCAATAAATAAATAAGAAACCATCTTTCAAGACACCGACCGAAAATTCCCTTAAGAACACTAGCTTTTGGCTTCACCCAGTCTGAGGTACACATCCGGCTGACCCGGCAGTAACAATCGCAGAGGTGCTCCCTTTACCTCCTAGCCGAACAATCGGGAACGAGGGGTAAGCACAGAGCCAGCAACCCAGCTTGGCCAAAACTTAAGTCATATCGATGCATATAATGGTGAGTAAAAGGTACATGCGGAAGTGTGACGCATGTGTTGGGCATGAAGCCCGTATAAATAAGCTTCTATTGAAGAAGCCCCCAGGTATAATGAGTGCAAGCAGCACGTCAAGTGTGTGCGAACAATGCGCAGGTCAGCCCACAAAGGCTTTACGAAAAGAAGGGAGGAAGGAAGAGAAAAAACAAAAGACAGCAAACGTTTAAAATGTGGACGGAGGAAGGAGATGAACTCTGAGTCCGACGCTAGGCGTAGAATCTTCGGAGGCGGGCTGCGTTCCATGGGTTCGGCTCGAGTTGATTGTTCGATGCGTTTCGTAGACGGTATGCTCCGCCGGTCAGGACTTGATCGATGATGAAGGGACCTTCCCACTTGGGCTTGAGTTTGTCCTTTTTCTTGTCCGGCAGGCGTAGAACTAGTTCGCCAACATTGTAAGTTTTGGCCCGTACTTCTCTACTTTGATATCTTCGAGCCTGCTGCTGATAGAATGCGGAACGAGCCTTTGCCACGTCACGCTCCTCCTCCAATGCGTCCAAACTGTCCTGCCGATCCAACTCGGCTTCTCTTTCCTCGTACATGCGCACTCGAGGTGAGTCATGAATTATATCGCAGGGCAAAACTGCCTCTGCGCCGTATACCATAAAGAATGGCGTGAATCCGGTAGTACGATTTGGCGTGGTCCGCAGCCCCCAGAGTACGGAGTCGTGCTCCTCCACCCAGTGCGTGTTAGATTCTGTGAGGGACCGCACTAACCTGGGTTTAATGCCGCTCATGATTAGACCATTTGCTCGTTCGACTTGACCGTTAGTTTGAGAGTGATAGACTGAAGCGTAGTCGAGCTTGATGCCCATGTTTTTGCACCAGAGTTTAACCTCGTCGGCCGTGAAGCTCGTGCCGTTATCAGTGATGATGTTGTGGGGGACGCCATAACGGTGTACTACCCCAGATATGAAGTCTATCACAGGTCCGGATTCGGCCGTTTTAGCCGGCTTGGCCTCTATCCATTTGGTGAATTTATCCACCATGACCAATAGGTATTTTTGCTTGTGGGTTCCCCCTTTAAGGGTCCAACCATGTCAAGCCCCTGCACATGAACGGCCGGTGATGGGTATAGTTTTGAGGGGTGGGTGGCATGTGGCTTTGATTAGCAAAGAGCTGGCAACCGACGATCGTTGGACTAAGTTCGAGCATCTGCCGGGCAATCGGCCAATAAAATCCTGACGGAAGGCCTTGCCCACAAGGGCCCGGCTGCAGATGGTGCCCGCCGAGTCCGGCGTGAATTTTAGCCAGGAGATTTCGCCCTTCCTCTTCGGAGATGCACCTTTGAAGGACTCCGGTTGTGCTTTTCTTATAAAGTTCTCCCTCATGGACCTTGTAGGCTTTAGATCGCCGAACTATGCAGCGGGCCTCATTTTGGTCTTCGGGAAGTTCCTGCCTAATTAAGTAGGCTAGGAATGGTTCCGTCCACGGGGCAATTACTGCCATTATTTCGTGGGCTGAAGGTGTTATTTCATTGGCTGAGCCACCGATTGTGTCAGAATGTTCCGTGTTGGGTGGTGCGGTTGGTTCCGGGTTGTTATTTCCGGACTCCTCTTCCCATAATACGGATGGCTTAAAGAGCCGCTCCAGGAAGATGTTTGGAGAGACGGCATCGCATTTTGCGCTGATGCGTGCCAACACGTCGTCTACCTGGTTATTATCCCGGGCTACATGGTGAAATTCGAGTCCTTCGAACCGAGCTGACATTTTTAAGACGGTGTTACGATAGGTTGCCATTTTCGGATCCTTGGCGTCAAAGTCTCCATTTACTTGGGATATTGCGAGGTTTGAATCCCCGTGCACCTCTAGGCGTTGAATACCCATGGAGATTGCCATCCGGAGACCATGTAGAAGGGCCTCATATTCGGCTGCATTGTTGGAGTCCGTGTACATTATCTGAAGTAAGTATTGGACTGTGTCTCCGGTTGGGGACGTCAATATGACGCGAGCCCCCAAGCCAGCCAACATTTTGGAGCCGTCGAAATGCATGATCCAATTGGAGTATGCACCGTACTCTTTAGGGAGTTCGGCTTCGGTCCATTCGGCGGTGAAGTCAGCCAAAACTTGCGACTTTATAGCTCACCGTGGTTTGTAGGTTATGTCAAATGGTAAGAGCTCAATGGCCCATTTTGCAATCCTTCCCGTCACATCGCGGTTGTTTATAATGTCGTTGAGAGGTACTTCGGAGGCCACTGTTATCGAACACTCTTGAAAGTAGTGTCGCAGCTTCCGGGATGCCATGAATACCGCGTACGCTATCTTTTGATAATGTGGATACCGGGACTTGCATGGAGTTAAGACAGTGGATACGTAGTACACTACCTTTTGAAGAGGGAATTTATGCCCTTCTGTTTCTCGTTCGACGACGAGTACCGCGCTGACAACTTGATGTGTTGCCGCGATATATAATAACATCGGTTCGCCCAGGTTGGCCGCGGCCAGGACCGGATTTGTTGCCAATATGGCCTTTATTTCTTCGAGTCCGGCCGCGGCAGCATCCGTCCATTCGAAGTGTTCGGTGCACCGGAGGAGGCGATAGAGGGGCAATGCCTTTTCTCCCAAACGGGAGATGAAGCGGCTTAGAGCCACCACGCATCCAGTCAATTTTTGTATTTGTTTGAGGTCTTTTGGGATATCCAATTGTGAAAGAGCTCGGATCTTGGCTGGGTTTGCTTCAATTCCTCTACCGGATACAATGAAGCCCAAGAGCTTTCCGGCGGATACGCCGAAAACGCATTTTTCTGGGTTGAGCTTAATGTCATATGCTCGGAGGTTGTCGAATGTGAGCCTCAAATCGTCTACTAGAGTTTCGACGTGTTTGGTCTTAACAACCACATCGTCTACGTATGCCTCCACTGTTTTGCCGATCTGGGTAGCCAGACATGTCTGAATCATGCGCTGATATGTTGCTCCGGCGTTTTTGAGTCCGAAGGGCATTGTGTTGAAGCAGAATGGTCCGTATGGAGTAATGAATGCCGTTGTGGCCTAGTCTGTTTCCGCCATCTTGATTTGATGGTATCCGGAGTATGTGTCGAGGAAGCACCATGAATCGTGCCCTGCGGTAGCATCGATGATTTGGTCGATGCGGGGAAGGGGGAAAGGATCCTTTGGACAGGCCTTGTTAAGGTCTTTAAAATCAACACAAAGGCGCCAGGATTTGTCCTTTTTTGGTACCATTACCAGGTTCGTTAGCCAGTCCAGATGTTTTATATCTCTGATGAATCCGGCTTCTAATAGTTTGGCTAGCTCCTCTCCCATTGCCTGTCTTTTGGGTTCGGCAAATCGCCGAAGAGCTTGTTTGATCGGCTTGAATCCTTTTAGGATGTTTAGGCTGTGTTCGCCACTTATGGGATTCTGGCATATCTGAAGGGTGCCGTGCAAAATGTCCCAATTTTCCCGAAGGAATTCTCGTAGTGCGGCATCTACATCAGGGTTTAATTGTGCCCCAATGGAGGCCGTCTTTGTGGGGTCCGTTGGGTGGACCTGGAATTTGACTATTTCGTCTGTTGGTTTAAAAGAGGTGGACTTAGATCTCTTATCGAGTATCACATCGTCCCTATTCACCGTGGAGCGCAGCGCAGTGAGTTCCTCTGCTGCTAGGGCTTCGGATAGTGCCTCTAGGGCTAGTGCGGCTGTCTTATTTTCAGAGCGGAGTGCTATGTCCTGATCACTGACAAGAGTGATGATTCCATTGGGCCCGGGCATTTTAAGCTTCATGTACCCGTAATGGGGTATAGCTTGGAAAATTGTGAATGCCTCTCGCCCTAATAAGGCGTGATATCCGCTGCTGAACGGGGCCACTTGAATGTGACCTCCTCGGACCTGTAATTGTCCGGCGAGCCAAACACCACATCTAGTGTGATTTTTCCTGTGCAGCGTGCTTCCCAACTAGGGATTATTCCTCTAAACGTTGTGCTGCTTCGCTCAATGCGGCTCCAGTCTATTTCCATTTTTTGAGGGTTTCCTCGTAGATGAGGTTTAATCCGCTGCCACCATCCATGAGTACCTTGGTAAGACGAAAGTCGTCCACTATTGGACTGAGGACCAATGCGGCTGGTGCTCGGGCTGTTCGGAATTTAGGTTCATCGCTGGCGTTGAAGGTGATAGCCTTGTCACTCCATGGATTTATTGTTGCTACTTGGTCGACTTCGGTAAGGTTGCGGAGTGTTTGTTTCCGCATGTTGTTTGATGCGAAAGTCTTGAAGACTGTTAATAACGTACTGGTACTGTTGGGTTGGTTCTCCGGGGCTAGAAGCTCTTCGCCACTTTTGGCCACCTGGCGAGTATCCAACATGCTCGAAGGCTATGTGTTGGAGTGACGCCTCTGATCTTGTGGATTTTACAGGGTCCGCTGAGCCATCCCTCCAATACGGTTCCGTGCCCTTTATGGGGTTTTTGCTTTTTGGTTTTTGTCCCGGGTGCCTGAGCATGATGCACCCTTTTGTTTCGGACTAGGGTTGTGTTCGGAGCCGGATTGTCCCAAAACTTAGTTTCGGTTTTCCAGGTACTCTCCACCGCACAGTACTTTCGTAATATGGACGCCAGGTCGGCAAAGCGTGTAATTTCGCGGCGACTTATGGCATTAGTGATTCCCTTGTCCGTGCAATTGTTGCAGAAAATTGAGATTGCGCTTTCCTCATGGCGGTCCTTTATCCTGTCCATAACCAGGAGGAATCTAGCCCAGTAATGATGTACTGTTTGCGTGGGCTCTTGCCGGATTTGAGATAGATCGCTTATGTTTCGGTGGGCGGGTGGAATTAAGTCCAGAACCCTGCCCAACTTGAGGCTCAAGGGCCCAAAAGTTTCCGAATTTGGAAGCTTGGATTGCTGGATGTTATCCAACGAATCTGGTCCGCTGCCTGACTATAGGTTCAGTACTTGATTGACGTCCGTCCCTCCGCGGGAATCCAGCATGGAGGGATCAGGAGTCCGGACATAACTGGTCTTTAATATAGAAGAAGAGTCACCGCGTTGTTCCTCTACCACCGCAACGTGGTGGGTAACCTGGGGGGAGTTAATCTCTCTCAGATCGGTTTTAAGCCCAATCTGATCGTAGTCTGTAGCGACTCCCAGGGCGGCGATGCGATCCAAGAGCTCGTTTACGGAAGAGAGCTCCATCGAATCCAGCTTCTCGGTGAATTCCGAGTTGACGTGAAGATCGCTTTTGATGACCCGAGAGGTCATCGTCGAAGCGGCGGCCGAACAGGCGGTCATAAGAAAACCACCTAGCCGGATAGTTTGGCCGGCGGCCAAAGCTCCTTTGGCAATGGTACCGTCTTTAAAGACGGGAAGAGGCATCCTTCCTGATTGTGACGGCACAGAGGAACTCTCAATGAAAGCACCAATGTCGGTGTCAAAACCGGCGGATCTCGGGTAGGGGGTCCCGAACTGTGCGTCTAGGCGAATGGTAACAGGAGACAAGGGACACGATGTTTTTACCCAGGTTCGGGCCCTCTCTACGGAGGTAAAACCCTACTCCTGCTTGATTGATATTGATGGTATAGGTAGTACAAGAGTGGATCTACCACGAGATCAAGGAGGCTAAACCCTAGAAGCTAGCCTATGGTATGATTGTTGTTCTGTCCTATGGACTAAACCCTCCGGTTTATATAGACACCGGAGAGGGCTAGGGTTACACAGAGTCGGTTACAATGGTAGGAGATCTACATATCCGTATCGCCAAGCTTGCCTTCCACGCCAAGGAAAGTCCCATCCGGACACGGGACGAAGTCTTCAATCTTGTATCTTCATAGTCTTGGAGTCCGGCCGATGATGATAGTTCGGCTATCCGGACACCCCCTAGTCCAGGACTCACTCAGCCTCACCCTACCATGTTCTAAAGACAATCTTCGCGAAGATGGCTTCACCGAGGGCTTCAAGTTTGATTCCAGGCCTCCACAAAATGTAAGCTGACGCCACACTCCCTCACTTGAAGATTCTGAATATTCATCTTCGGTTGCAACTGTTGTTGCGAATGTCATCGATGAAGAAGACGATGCCACTTCACCAACCACGGCTACACTGCATCAAGCCCTTCTACACCACCAAACTCCAACGCCGACCCTGCTCCAGCATCTGCTCCTTCTGGGAACGAGTAGATGCTCTATGTCTTCAAACCTTTTTGGTCATTACTGACAAAAGGGGGAGAAGCATATGAGGTTATAGTCTTCAAGCGGGTCCTTATGGATGGTTGCATTATTTTGCTAAGTATTTACAACTCTCATCTTTTGATACATTTGGTTCTTTGAGTTGTAACACTTAAACTCGATGGTCGTCTACTACTTTTTCTGCTACTCTGTGATGCGATGATAAATTCTGCATGAAGTCATTCTACAGAGGTCCATTTTCCATTATGCATATCATTATCTTCATTATCTTCTTTTATGTATAATGCATTGTCTTCACACTTTGAAGATGGCCTCCACAAAGCAAAACCTGCCATGTGCATTTGCATTCAAAAGCAAATCATTTATATGCACATCTTCAGGGGGAGCCTCGTCATATGTATGAAGACAATACTCACAACACTGAACTTTCACATACTTTTATCCCCGTTTAAAACTTCAACCAGTTTGTCATCAATCACCAAAAAGGGGGAGATTGTAAGTGCATCTAGTGCCACCCCTAGTTGGTTTTGGTGTATTGAGGACAAACTTGGTTGAGGGACTAACGTGTTTGTGAGAATTGCAGGATAACATAGGTAGTAGTCCCGTATTGATCCGATTTACCTACCAGAGAAGACCCCTAAAAATGTGTGAAGACATTGAAGACAATGGTGGTCGGTGAAGATATTCACATTGAAGACTATGACATGAGAAGACATCGCATGAAGACTATGGAGTGCGAAGACATAGTTGTTTCGTAGTTTCCTCTTCTTCTTTGTTGAGTCATAGGAATCACCGTACTGTTAAGTGGGGTCTAAGTGAACAAAGTCAGAGTGACTGAGGTGATGCTCAACCAAATCCTATGTGTTCGAGGGAAGACAATGAGAGCAAATCTTATCCAGAGCTGGATGAGTCAGCTTTACTTGTAGCCCAAGTCAAGCTGCCGCGTGTGTTTGAGATCTGACCGTTGGACACGTGTCAGTTCCTTAGTGACCCAGGGTCATTTTGGACGAATTAGGTTGGGTTGCCTCCTGGCTATAAATAGCCCACCCCCTACACCATAAATTGGTGGCTTCTTAGAGTTAGTGCACGGCTTTTGTCGTTTGAGAGCAACCCACCTCCGACGCATGTGAGAGAGAAACCTTTGCGAGGACAAATCCCAAAACACCCAGAGCCAAAGAGTGTTAGGCATCACTAAAGTCTTTCTGCCGGCGTGATCTGAAGACTTGTTAGATCTGAAGACTTGTTACACTTGAGGACTGTGAATCCTCCAGTCGGTTAGGTGTCGCGTTCTAAGTATCCAAGAGTCATTGTGGATTGCCGGTGAACGAAGTCTGTGAAGGTTTGGAAGTCTCCCTTGAAGAATTACCAGAGTGATTGGGCGAGGACTAAGTGTTCTTAGCTCAAGGGGAATAAGGTGAAGATGCGGTCTTCTGAGTTGAATCTCAGCCTCCCTAACCAGACGTACAATTGTCACAGTAACTAGAACTGGTCCAACAAATCCTTGTCCTCTCCGAGCAACTGATTCTATCTTTCACCTCTATTTACTTACAGTTTCTCTTCATGAAGTCATTGCCCATTTGTCTGATCTGATTGAATTCACCGAGTGAAGACTATTTAGTGTTTGGCTTCATACTATCTTCCATCCTGATCCTTACTACCTAGCTGCTAATAGTCTTCGTGCTTTCACTTTATTACTTACTTGACTATGGCTTGTCTAGTGTAGTCTACCTTCCGCTGCATATCAATAGGTTCATTTCTATTGTTTGTCTTCAAAGCACCCATGTTTTGAAGACTTTCATAAAAATCGCCTATTCACCCTCGCTCTAGTCGAATACTAGCACTTTCATGTGCAGAATAGGTATCTCTGACGTAGCTTTTTCAGGTCCAGAGTTGCTGCCGACATTCTCCATTGTTGTGTAAACCTTGCATATTATGAGAGAAAAGGCATTAGAATTACTCCCTGATGTCTACTACACAACCTTCTTCTTGTAGACGTTGTTGGGCCTGCAAGTGCACAGGTTTGTAGGACAGTAGCAAATTTCCCTCAAGTGGATGACCTAAGGTTTATCAATCCGTAGGAGGCGTAGGATGAAGATGGTCTCTCTCAAGCAACCCTGCAACCAAATAACAAAGAGTCTCTTGTGTCCCCAACACACCCAATACAATGGTAAATTGTATAGGTGCACTAGTTCAGCGAAGAGATGGTGATACAAGTGCAAAATAGATAGTAGATAAAGGTTTTTGTAATCTGAAATAATAAAAACAGCAAGGTAACAAGTGGTAAAAGTGAGCGTAAACGGTATTGCAATGATAGGAAACAAGGCCTAGGGTTCATACTTTCACTAGTGCAAGTTCTCTCAACAATAATAACATAGATAGATAATATAACAAGCCCTCAACATGCAACAAAGAGTCACTCCGAAGCCACTAATAGCGGAGAACAAACAGAGATTATGGTAGGGTACGAAACCACCTCAAAGTTATTCTTTCGGATCAATCTATAAAAGAGTTCGTACTAGAATAACACCTTAAGACACAAATCAACCAAAACCCTAATGTCACCTAGATACTCCATTGTCACCACAAGTATCCGTGGGCATGATTATACAATATGCATCACACAATCTCAGATTCATCCAACCAACATAAAAGTACTTCAAAGAGTGCCCCAAAGTTTCTATCGGAGAGTCAAGAATGTGTGCCAACCCCTATGCATAGGTTCCCAATGTCACGAAACCTGCAAGTTGATCACCAAAACATAGATCAAGTGGCACATGATATCCCATTGTCACCACAGATAATCACGGCAAGACATACATCAAGTGTTCATAAAAGACTCAATCCGATAAGATAACTTCAAAGGGGAAACTCAATTCATCACAAGAGAGTAGAGGGGGAGAAACATCATAAGATCCAACTACAATAGCAAAGCTCGGGATACATCAAGATCGTGCCATAGAGAGAACACGAGAGAGAACACGAGAGAGAGAGAGAGAGAGATCAAACACATAACTACTGGTACATACCCTCAGCCCCGAGGGTGAACTACTCCCTCCTCGTCATGGATAGCGCCGGGATGATGAAGATGGCCACCGGTGATGGGATCCCCCTCCGGCAGGGTGCCGGAACGGGCTCCCGAGAGGTTTTTGGTGGCTACAGAGGCTAGCAGCGGCGGAACTCTCGATCTATCTTCTGTTCTGGAAGTTTTAGGGTACGTAGGTATATATGAGTGCAAGGGGTACGTCGGCGGAGCTACGGGGGCCCCACGAGGTAGGGGGCGCGCCCGGGGGGCACCCTTGTGGGCAGCCCGTATCTCCCCTGACGTGCACTCCAAGTTCCCTGGGGTTGCTTTCCTTCCAAAAATAACTTCTCCAGTTGATTTTGTTCCGTTTTGACTCCGTCTGATATTCCTTTTCCTCGAAACACTGAAATAGGCATAAAACAGCAAATCTGGGCTGGGCCTCCGGTTAATAGGTTAGTCCCAAAAATAATATAAAAGTTGATAATAAAGCCCAATATTGCCCAAAACAGTAGATAAAGTAGCATGGAGCAATCGAAAATTATAGATACGTTGGAGACGTATCAAGCATCCCCAAGCTTAATTCCTGCTCGTCCTCGAGTAGGTAAATGATAAAAAGAGAAATTTTCATGCGGAGTGATACTTTGGCATAATTTCAATGTAAATCTTCTTAATTGTGGCATGAATATTCAGATCCGAAAGATTCAAGATAAAAGTTCATATTGACATAAAAATAATAATACTTCAAGCATACTAATCAAAGCAATCATGTCTTCTCAAAATAGCATGGCAAAAGAAAGTTCATCCCTACAAAATCATATAGTTATGCTATGCTTCATTTTCTTCACACAAAGATGTTCCCAACTTCTATACCCCCGATGACAAGCCAAGCAATTGTTTCATACTTAAATAATCTCAAACTTTTTCAACCTTCACGCAATACATGAGCCTGAGCCATGGATATAGCACTATGATTGGAATAGAATATGATGATGGGGATTGTGTGGAGAAGACAAAAAGGATAAAGTCTCACATTGACGAGGCTAATCAATGGGCTATGGAGATGCCCATCAATTGATGTCAACATGAGGAGTAGGGATTGCCATGCAACAGATGCACTAGAGCTATGAATGCTCAACAAAAGAAAACTAGTGGGTGTGCATCCAACTCGCTTGCTCACGAAGACCTAGGGCATTTTGAGGAAGCCCATCATTGGAATATAAAAGCCAAGTTCTATAATGAAAAATTCCCACTAGTATAAAAAGACAACTTATGAGACTCACTATCATGAAGATCTTGGTGCTACTTTGAAGCACAATATATGAGACTCACTACATGAAGAACAAGGTGCTACTTTGAAGCACAAGTGTGGTAAAAGGATAGTAGCATTGTCCCTTCTCTCTTTTTCTCTCATTTTTTTATTTGGGCCTTTCTCCTTTTTTTGGCCTCCCCTTTTTTTCGTCCAGAGTCTCATCCCGACTTGTGGGGGAATCATAGTCTCCATCATCCTTTCCTCACTTTGGGACAATGCTCTAATAATGATGATCATCACACTTTTATTTTTCTTACAACTCAACAATTACAACTCGATACTTAGAACAAAGTATGACTCTATATGAATGCCTCCGGCGGTGTACCGGGATGGTGCAATGAATCAAGAGTGACATGTATGAAAATAATGCATGGTGGCTTTGCCACAAATACGATGTCAACTACATGATCATGCAATGGCAATATGACAAAAGAAATGTATGTCATGATGATGATGATGGAAGTTGCATGGCAATATAACTCGGAATGGCTATGGAAATGCCATGATAGGTAGGTATGGTGGCTGTTTTGAGGAAGATATAAGGAGGTTTATGTGTGATAGAGTGTATCGTATCACGGGTTTGATGCACCGCTAAGTTTGCACCAACTCTCAAGGTGAGAAAGGGCAATGCACTGCATCAAGAGGCTAGCAAAGGTGGAAAGGTGAGAGTGCGTATAATCCATGGACTCAACATTAGTCAAAATAACTCGTATACTTATTGCAAAAATTTAGAAGCCATCAAAAATCAAGTACTACGCGCATGCTCCTAGGGGGATAGATTGGTAGGAAAAGACCATCGCTCGTCCCCGACCGCCACTCATAAGGATGCACAAGCCAGGTACACTTCATGTTTCAAAATTGTTACACAACTTTAACCATACATGCATGCTACGGGACTTGCAAACTTCAACACAAGCATTTCTCACAATTACTCAACTAGCACAACTTTGATATTATCACCTCCATATCTGAAAACAATTATCAAGCATCAAACTTTTCTTAGTATTCAACGCACTCAAAAGAAAGTTTCACATATCTTGAATACCAAGTATATTAATATTAAGCAAATTACCATGCTATTAATGACTCTCAAAATAATCTAAGTGAAGTATGAGAGTTCATCTATTTCTTCAAAATAAAACTACCACCATGCTCTAAAAGGTATAAGTGATGCACTAGAGCAAAAATTATTACGCTCAAAAGATATAAGTGAAGCACTATGAGCAAAACTATCAAGCTCAAAAGATATAAGTGAAGCACATAGAGTATTCTAGCAAATTCAAACTCATGTATGGCTCTCTCAAAAGGTGTGTACAGCAAAGATAATTGTGTCAAACTATACAGCAAAGACGCAAATAATACAAGACGCTCCAAGCAAAACACATATCATGTGGTGAATAAAAATATAGCTCCAAGTAAATTACCGATGGAAGTGGACGAAAGAGGGGATGCCTTCCGGGGCATCCCCAAGCTTTGACTTTTTGGTGTCCTTGGATTATCTTGGGGGTGCCATGGGTATCCCCAAGCTTAGGCTCTTGCCACTCCTTGTTCCATAATCCATCAAAAGAATTCACCCAAAACTTGAAAACTTCACAACACAAAACTCAACAGAAATCTCGTGAGCTCCGTTAGAGAAAGAAAACAAAAGACTACTTCAAGGTAATGTAATGAACTCATTATTTATTTATATTGATGTAATATCTACTGTGCTCCAACTTATCTATGGTTCATATCCTCCGATACTACTCATAGATTCATCAAAATAAGCAAACAACACATAGAAAACACAATCTGTCAAAAACAGAACAGTCTGTAGTAATCTGTATCAAACGTATACTTCTGGAACTCCACATATCCTACAAAATTAGGAAGTCCTAAGAAATTCGTGTACCAATCCAGAGCAAAAAGAATCAGATCAGAATCACGTTTCTGTGAATTAACAAAACTAATTTACTGGGTGAAAAAGTTTCTGATTTTCAGTAGGATCAACACAACTATCACCGTAAGCCATCCTAAAGGTCTTACTTGGCACTTTATTGAAACAAAAGCTATAAACCATGATTACTACAGTAGCATAATCATGTGGACACACAAAAACAGTAAGTATAAATATTGCGTTGTCTCCCAACAAGTGCTTTTCTTTAATGCCTTTCTAGCTAGGCATGATGATGGCAATGATGCTCACATAAAAGATAAGAATTGAAACATAACGGGAGCATCATGAAGCATATGACTAGCACATTTAAGTCTAACCCACTTCCTATGCATAGGGATTTTGTGAGCAAACAACTTATGGGAACAATAATTAGCAAGCATAGGAAGGTAAAACAAGCATAGCTTCAAGATTTTCAACACATAGAGAGGAAACTTGACATTATTGCAATTCCTACAATCATATGTTCCTCCCTCATAATAATTTTCAGCAGCATCATGAATGAATTCAACAATATAACCAGCACCTAAAGCATTCTTTTCATGATCTACAAGCATAGAAATTTTACTACTCTCCACATAAGCAAAATTCTTCTCATTCGGAATAGTGGAAATATCATAAAAGACTTGAACACTAAAAATTGTTTCCACATTAAAAGAGTAATGTTCAGAAAAAGGGTAATCATAATCATGACAAGATTTGTAAATATAATCATCACTACTTTTTATAGCATAAGTTTCATCACAATAATCATCATAAGTAGCAACTTCGTTCTCATCATAATCGATTGAAACCTCTCCCAAGATAGTGGAATCACTAAATAAAGTTGACACTCTTCCAAATCCACTTTCATATTCATCACAATAAGATTTAACATCCTCCAAAAATAGCGGGATCACTATTTCCTAAAGTTGACTCTCTTTCGAACCCACTTTCATCAATATAATCATCATAGGTAGGAGGCATGCTATCATCATAACAAATTTGCGTATCAAAACTTGGGATGCTAAAAATATCATCTTCATTAAACATAGCATCCCCAAGCTTGGGACAAACATTAATTCGAGCAAATATATTCTCAAATATTTCATCCCAATCAAACATAGCTTCCCCAAGCTGGGGCCCTTTCATATCATAAGCATAATCACTCTCATCATTAAAAATATTGATAGCACCAATATAGCAATTATCATCATCACAATGAGTAGTAGGAGCAACATCATTTGGGAGGGATACCTTTCTACCTTTGTTGCTCCTTCTTTTCTTTTTCTTCTTCACATTATGTGTGGGTTCAACCTTCCTCTTTGAGCTCCTTATTGATGAGATTGGTTGAATAGAAAGCTCCTCCTCGTTACCTGAATCATCATAAGAAATAATAGGAGGAGATTGGGAAGTCTCTTCCCTTTCATTAGTATTCTCATCATCTTCTATTTGCTTTCTTTTCTTTATGTAATTGGCAATATAAGGATTTTCAATGCAATTCACCGCACAATACATATAAATTTCTTCTAGATCAAAATCAAGAAATCTATCAAGATTAAATTTTGGAATACCCTTAGTTATACGTTTCATTTCTTCATAACCCAAAAGAAGGCTAAGCTCTTTATGATGTTCAAGGGTAATCGAATTATCACAATATTTGGAAACAACTTGATCATGAAACAAATAGCATTGGAGCTTTAAATGACCATGTTCATTGCAAAGTTCACAAGGGGTACTATAAATATTGAATCTTTCAGCACATTCATCTAGTTCTTCTTGCAAAAATTTGGTTTCTAAGTACTTATGCCACTTGCAATAAATATCTTCTCTATTTGGTGTGTTCATGCAAACATGCACTCCACAAAAGTTGACATGCTCATAAGAGATATTTTCATCATAACTAATGCAATCATCATTAGCATTATGGATATTCAAATAATTTGTACTAACAACATTGCAATCATGCTCATCATTCAAAGATTTAGTGCCAAACAATTTAGAGATTTCTTCTTCTAGCACTTGAGCACAATTATCCTTTCCATCATACTCACGAAAGATATTAAAAAGATGCAGCGTATGAGACAAACTTAACTCCATTTTTTTGTAGTTTTCTTTTATAAACTAGACTAGTGCTAAAACAAGAAACAAAAAGATTCGATTGCAAGATCTAAAGATATACCTTCAAGCGCTAACCTCCCCAGCAACGGCGCCAGAAAAGAGCTTGATGTCTACTACACAACCTTCTTCTTGTAGACGTTATTGGGCCTGCAAGTGCACAGGTTTGTAGGACAGTAGCAAATTTCCCTCAAGTGGATGACCTAAGGTTTATCAATCCGTAGGAGGCGTAGGATGAAGATGGTCTCTCTCAAGCAACCCTGCAACCAAATAACAAAGAGTCTCTTGTGTCCCCAACACACCCAATACAATGGTAAATTGTATAGGTGCACTAGTTCGGTGAAGAGATGGTGATACAAGTGCAAAATAGATAGTAGATAAAGGTTTTTGTAATCTGAAATAATAAAAACAGCAAGGTAACAAGTGGTAAAAGTGAGCGTAAATGGTATTGCAATGATAGGAAACAAGGCCTAGGGTTCATACTTTCACTAGTGCAAGTTCTCTCAACAATAATAACATAGATAGATAATATAACAAGACCTCAACATGCAACAAAGAGTCACTCCGAAGCCACTAATAGCAGAGAACAAACAGAGATTCTGCTAGGGTATGAAACCACCTCAAAGTTATTCTTTTGGATCAATCTATAAAAGAATTCGTACTAGAATAACACCTTAAGACACAAATCAACCAAAACCCTAATGTCACCTAGATACTCCATTGTCACCTCAAGTATCTGTGGGCATGATTATACGATATGCATCACACAATCTCAGATTCATCCAACCAACATAAAAGTACTTCAAAGAGTGCCCCAAAGTTTCTATCGGAGAGTCAAGAATGTGTGCCAACCCATATGCATAGGTTCCGAATGTCACAAAACCTGCAAGTTGATCACCAAAACATACATCAAGTGGCACATGATATCCCATTGTCACCACAGATAATCACGGCAAGACATACATCAAGTGTTCATAAAAGACTCAATCCGATAAGATAACTTCAAAGGGGAAACTCAATTCATCACAAGAGAGTAGAGGGGGAGAAACATCATAAGATCCAACTACAATAGCAAAGCTCGGGATACATCAAGATCGTGCCATAGAGGAACACGAGAGAGAACACGAGAGAGAGAGAGATCAAACACATAGCTACTGGTACATACCCTCAGCCCCGAGGGTGAACTACTCCCTCCTCGTCATGGATAGCGCCGGGATGATGAAGATGGCCACGGTGATGGGATCCCCCTCCGCAGGTGCCTAACAGGCTCCCGAGAGGTTTTGGTGGCTACAGAGGCTTGCGCGGCGGAACTCCCGTTCTATCTTCTGCTCGGAAGTTTTAGGCACGAGGTATATATGGGTGCAAAGGTGCGTCGGTGGAGCTACGGGGCCCCACAGGTAGGGGGCGCCGGGGGGTGGGCGCGCCTACCTCGTGGGCAGCCCAGTATCTCCCCGACGTGCACTCCAAGTTCCCTGGGTTGCTTTCCTTCCAAAAATAACTTCTCTAGTTGATTTCGTTCCGTTTTGACTCCGTCTGATATTCCTTTTCCTCGAAACACTGAAATAGGCATAAAACAGCAAATCTGGGCTGGGCCTCCGGTTAATAGGTTAGTCCCAAAAATAATATAAAAGTGGATAATAAAGCCCAATATTGCCCAAAACCGTAGATAAAGTAGCATGGAGCAATCAAAAATTATAGATACGTTGGAGACATATCACTCCCTAAAGCATTATTATGCGTAAAAACATTGTAAATGACAGTGGGAAAACATGATGCAAAATGGACATATCAACTCCCCCAAACTTAGACCTCGCTTGTCCTCAAGCGAAAAACCGATATCATGTCCACATGTTTAGAGAGAGGTGTCGATAAAAACAAAGTACGTACATAGTAGCATCATGTTTATTATTATAACAACAACAGACTTTATCATAAAACTTCATCATATAACTTCTCATGAACAAGTAACAATTCCTCACAACAACGAAGAAAAGCATAAACCTTATTGAAAAGCGACGAACTATGTTCTCAGTCAACTTGGCAACTACAATTCATCATATTTTCAGGAAGGCTCTCGTATCGGAGCCTTTTGGCAAGTCCACATACTCAACCATCATTTAATCTTCTATGATTGCTAACACTCACAGCATACATATGAGCAAAAAGTTTCTACCGGACACATAGAAAGATAGGGGCTTATAGTTTTGCCTCCCAACTTATTCACCTCAAGGGTGATGTCAACAATAATAACTCATGATCATTCACATTCAACTGGATATATGTGCCTAGATCTTTCCTTACCACATGATGCTTGCCAAAGAGAAAAATAAAAAGAATAGAGAAGAATACTTTGACTCTTGCATAAAAGTAAAAGATAGGCCCTTCGCAGAGGGAAGCAGAGGTTGTCATGCGCTTTTTGGTTTGTATGCACAATCTCTTAATGCAAAAGAACGTCATGTTATATAGCCCCTTATAATAGCAACCTTTATTATGTAGTCCATCGCATTTATTACTTTGCCATCACAAGTTCGTACAACGCTTAATTTCTCTTGCACTAAATGATCAAACACATTTAGAAGCAATTTTTATTGCCTTATTGCACCAATGACAACTTACTTGAAGGATCTTACTCAATCCATAGGTAGGTATGGTGGACTCTCAAACATGGATTTGGGTTTAAAGTTTTTGGATGCACGAGTAGTATCTCTATTTGGTGTAGATTTTTGGCTAGAAAAGATATTGGGCAAGCACCACATGTTGAAGGATCTATGACAATATAACTTCTATGTGAATATGAACAAAGATAAATCATTACGTTGTCTTCCTTGTCCGACGTAAACAGTTTTGGCATATAACATTTAATGGGGGCTCACAATCATAAAAGATGTCCAAGATAGTGTATTTGCATGTGAATCTTCTCTTCCCTTATTAATTCTTTCATGAATTGCATCATTGGCCAATGCTATGTTTGTCATCCTTCAATAAATTTACCACTTATACTTTTCCTCATATGATGTCATTACTTAAGATTAGCATATGATCTTTTTCATTATTTCCTTTTTATTTTCATTGAAACATAAAATAAAGAAGCAAAAACTCAAACTGAACTTTATTATATAACTCTCACTCGATTACATAGATAGATAGATAACGAAACTAGCACTCGAAAATAGATCATACTAAACTTTTATTCAACTAAATCATGAAATAGATAAGGATCGAACTAAAATAGGTAAAGGTAATAAGAGTGATGGTGATATGATACTGGGGCATCTCCCCCAAGCTTGGCATAAGCCAAGGAGAGTGCCCATACCCGTGTACTCAAGTCTCCTTTGGTAGGGAAGATGGTGATGGTGGTGATGAAGTAGTGTCACACTTCAGCCTCAATAGGTACTCCAATCTACGGATGATGCTCCGGAGGGTGATGATGTGCTCTTCTAGAAAAATATTTTCATGAGTGAGAAATTTATTCTGAACATGAACCGCATTGAAGGCCCTAAAGGCTTCAATTTCAGTAGGGGTGAGATGGTGATAGTAAGGTTGAAGGATATCTTCTTCTTCCTCTTGCTATGTTAGCATAGCCCGCCCTCCTTCTTGAGCTTGATCTCCCATAGCTTCCTTGCCCTTGTCCTCCTTGTTGTCTTCTCTTGGTTCTTCTCTTTTCAGTTCCATCTTCATCAACCAAGCATCTTCTTCTACATTACTGGAAGAGGGAGAAGAGATGATGCCTGGCTTGATATATCTGATAGAAAAACAACACAAAACAAGAACAGGAGTTTTTCTATGATGCGGTGGTCAAATCATCCGAGGGTATATATAAAGATTTTTTATATTGGGAAAAAAGAATATGGAAGAAAAGCAGAGTTGGGAAGGTGCCCGAGGGGCCCACAACCCACCGGGGCGCGCCAGGTGGGGCAGGCGGGCCCTGGTGTATCGTGGTCACCTCGGTTGCCTTCCTGGTTATTTCTTATATTCCTATTTTTTTCTAATATTCCAAAACTAACAGAAAATATTTTTGCGGATTTTAAGGAGTCCGTTTACTTGCCGTATCACGTACCTCTTCTTTTTCAGGATTCTGGAGTGTTTTGGAAGGTCTTTTTTATGTGTTCCTCCGGTGTCATGGTTTGTATAATATTGCTTTCAACATTAATAGGCGTACCTGAGATATAGTGTTAATTTCTTTGTCCATTGACCACCTTCAGGTTAGTACCTTCGGCATTATTAATCTTGATAGCTCCAGAGCGATAAACCTCGTCAATAACATATGGTCCTTCCCATTTGGAAAGAAGTTTTCCTGCAAAAATTCTAAAATGAGAGTTGTACAAAAGGACATATTCTCAAACTTTTAATTCCCGCTTTTGGATTCTTTTGTCATGCCATATTTTAACTTTTTCTTTGAATAGTTTGGTATTTTCATAAGCTTGGGTTCTCCATTCATCTAGTGAGATAATATCAAATAACCTCTTTTCACCGGCAAGTTTGAAGTCATAATTGAGTTCTTTAATTGCCCAATATGTTTTGTGTTCTAATTCAAGAGGCAAATGACAAACTTTTCCATAAACCATTTTATATGGAGACATGCCCATAGGATTTTTATAAGCTGCTTTGTAGGCCCAAAGTGCGCCATCCAACTTCTTAGACTAATTCTTTCGGGAGCTATTGACAGTATTTTGTAATATTAGTTTTATTTCTCTATTGCTAAGTTCAACTTGACCACTAGATTGAGGGCGATAGGGTGATGCAATTCTATGGTTAACATCATACTTGGCAAGCATTTTACGGAAAGAACCATGAATAAAGTGTGAACCACCATCAGTCATTAAATATCTAGGGACTCCAAACCTTGGGAAAATAACTTCTTTAAGCATTTTAATGGAGGTGTTATGATCAATACTACTTGTTGGAATAGCTTCTACCCACTTAGTAACATAATCAACAGCAACAAAAATGTGAGTATACCCATTAGAGGAAGGAAAATGTCCCATATAATCAAAACACCAAACATCAAATGGTTCAAAAACAAGTGAATAATTCATAGGCATTTCCTGACGCTTACTGATATTATCGATTCTTTGACATTCATCACAAGACAAGACAAACTTACAGGCATCCTTGAAAAGAGTTGGCCAGTAAAAACCAGATTGTAATAGCTTGTGCGCAGTTCTATCTCCCGCATTGCCCTTCATAGGCTTCGGAGTGACATTTGCGTAGGATTTTTTTTCCTGTTCATGCCCAGGTACACAACATCTAATAATACCATCTACTCCCTCCTTATAAAGATGTGGGTCATCCCAAAAGTAATGTCTTAAGTCATAGAAGAATTTTTTTCTTTTGTTGGTATGTGAAACTAGGTGGTATATATTTAGCAACAATGTAATTAGCATAGTCAGCATACTAAGGAGTGTTATGAGAAGCATTTATTACAGCCAGTTATTCATCAGAGAAACTATCATCAATAGGTAGTGGGTCATCAAGAACATTTTCTAACCTAGACAAGATATCAGCTATGGGGTTCTCAGCTCCTTTCCTATCAGTGATATGTAAGTCAAATTCCTGCAGCAAGAGAACCCACCTAATGAGTCCAGGTTTAACATTTTTCTTTTCCTTAAGATACTTTATAGCAACATGATCAGTGTGAACAATTACTTTGGAATCAACAATGTAAGATATGAATTTATCACGAGCAAACACAACTGCTAAAAATTCTTTTTCAGTAGTAGCATACTTTCTTTGGGCACTATATAGAGGTTTGCTAGCATAATGGATAACATTTAATTTCTTATCAACTATGTGTCCTAGGACAACACCAACAACATAATCACTAGCATCACCCATAATTTCAAAAGGCAAGTTCCAATCAGGTGGTTGAACAATAGGTGCAAAAGTTAAGGCTTTCTTAAGTGTTTCAAAGATTTCTACACAATCATCATAAAAACAAATGGAACATCCTTTTGCAAAAGATTAGTAAGAGGCCTAGAATTTCAGAGAAGTCTTTAATAAACCTCCTATAGAAACCATCATTACCAAGGAAACTATGAATACCTTTAATATCTTTAGGACATGGCATTTTCTCAATTGCATCAACTTTAGCTTTATCCACCTCAATACCTCATTTAGAAATTTTATGCCCCAAGACAATGCCTTCATTAACCATAAAGTGGCACTTCTCCCAGTTCAAGACAAGATTAGTTTGTTAACATCTCTGCAAAACTCGGTCAAGGTTGCTTAAGCAATCATCAAAAGAAGTTCTATAAATAGAAAAATCATCCATGAAAACCTCCACAATCTTTTCACGGAAGTTAGAGAATATAGCATACATACATCTTTTCAAAGTAGTAGGTGCATTGCATAAACCAAATGGCATACGTCTACACGCATAAGTTCCAAAAGGACAAGTAAAGGTGGGTTTCTCTTGATCAGGTTGTGATATAGGTATTTGAGAAAAACCATAATATCCATCAAGAAAACAGAAGGGTGTGTGCTTAGATAATCTTTCTAGCATTTTATCAATGAAAGGCAGAGGCTAATGATCCTTTCTAGTAGCTTTATTTCATTTTCTAAGATCAATTACCATTCTATAGCCAGTCACTATTCTTTGTGGGGTAAGTTCATTTTTATCATTCGGAACAACAGTAATACCTCCCTTCTTAGGAACACAATGAACAGGACTTACCCATCTACTATCAGCTATGGGATAGAATATACCTGCTTCCAGAAGTTTTAGTATTTCAGTCCTTACCACTTCTTCATCTTAGGATTCAATCGTCGTTGATAATCAAGAACGGGTTTAGGATCAGGTTCCACATTAATCTTGTGCTGATAGAGAGTGGGACTAATGCCCTTAAGATCATCAAGAGTATATCCAATAGCGGCAAGGTGCTTCCGCAAAATTTTTAATAATCTTTCTTCTTCATGTTCTGAAAGGTTAGCACTAATAATAACAGGATATATCTTTTTCTCATCAAGATAAGCCTACTTCAGAGTGTCAGACAATTGCTTTAATTCAAACACAGGATCACCTTTAGTTGGAGGAGGGCCTGCTAGAGTTTCAATAGGCAAATTGTGTTTTAGAAGAGGTTGTTGTTCAAAGAATATTTTATATATTTTATTTCTTTCATGCAAGTGCACATCATTTTCATGGTCGAGCAAATATTGTTCTAGTGGATCTGTAGGTGGTACGGAAATAGAAGCAAGACCAATTATTTCATCTTTACTAGGTGATTCTTTATCCCGAGGTTGTCTATGAAACTTTTAAAAATTAAACGCATGAGACACATCACCAAAACTAACACTGACATTTTGTTTTTCACAATCTATCTTAGCATTGATAGTGTTCAAGAAAGGTCTACCAAAGATAATGGGACAAAAGTCATCTTGTGGGGAACCAAGAACTAAAAAATTAGTAGGATATTTTCTTTTCCCACTCAAGACTTCAACATCTCTAACAATCCCAAGTGATGTGATGGTGTCTCTGTTTGCAAGTTTAATAGTAACATCTATGTCTTCTATTTCAGGGGGTGCTATGTCATTCATAATTTCGTGGTATAAGGTAAAAGGGATAGCACTCACACTAGCACCTAAGTCACATAAACCATGATAACAGTGATCTCCCATTTTAGCTGAGACAACGGGCAGCCAACAAAATGTCTATGTTTATCTTTTTCATCGGGTTTGGCAATTCTAGCAACTTCATCGCATAAGTAAATAACATGCCCATAAATATTTTCTACCAAGAGATCTTTAACCATAGCAACACTAGATTCTACTTTAATTTGTTTAGAAGGTTTAGGTGTTTTAATATTACTTTTGCAAACCACTATTGATACCTTAGCACATTCCTTTATCCTAACAGGGAAAGGTGGGTTTTCAATGTAAACAGTAGGCATAACTGGATCAACATTGTAAATGATAGTTTCATCTTTAGATTTTATCGGTTCTTTAATTTATTATTTAATAGGGGGATGATATTCAAACCACTTCTCCTTAGGGACATCAACATGAGTAGAAAATGATTCATAAAAAGAGCATACTATCTCAGAGTCAAGTCCATATTTAGTGCTAAAGTTGTGAAAAGCATCGGTATTCATAAAAGATTTAACACAATCAAACTCAAGCTTAATACATAACTCTTTACCTTCGGCGAGATCCCACCTGAATTCAATAGTCTTCTTCATAAAAGAACCAGGCCAAGAAGTATCAAGCATGGATTGATCATTACGAGAAAGTCGAGCATAAAAATTCTGAATGATAATTTCTCTAGAGAGCTCATGATTGGGCATGAACATAACATTGAATTAAGCCTACCCCAAGCTAGAGCGATACTTTCTCCTTCACGAGGCCAAAAAGTATATATATAATTCTGATCACGATGAACTAGATGCATAGGATATTTTTTTGGTGAAATTCCAATTTTAATCAATTCCAGTTCCAAGATCCAATGTCATCGCATAGCCTATACCATGTCAATGCTATTTCCTTCAAAGGTAAAGGAAAAAAAATTCTTCTTAACTTCATCTCTGGGTAAACCTGCAAGCTTAAATGATCCACAAATTTCATCCACATGTATTAGATGCATATCAGGATGCTTAGTTTCGTCTCCTGCATAAGGATTAGCTAGCAGTTGTTCTATCATACCCGAAGGAATTTCATAACCAATATTTTCAGTAGGTGCAGTATGTTGAGGGTAAAATAATTGTGCTTCCGGTTGAGGTGCAGATACCCTAAACAAACCTCTCAAAGGATTGCTTTCCATAGTAACAAGTGGCAATAAATTTCAGCACGTAATATAAATTTTTCCTTACTGATTTCCACTTACCAAGAGTGCTTCACTCCCCGGCAATGGTGCCAGAAAAGAGTCTTGATGACCCACAAGTATTGGGAATCAATCGTAGTCCTTTTGATAAGTAAGAGTGTCGAACCCAACGAGGAGCAGAAGAAAATGACAAGCGGTTTTCAGCAAGGTGAATTCTGCAAGCACTGAAATTGTCGGTAACACGAAGTTTGATAGCAAGATAATTTGTAACGAGCAAGTAACAATAACGGTAAATAAAGTGCAGCAAGGTAGACCAATCCTTTTGTGGCAGAGTACATGCCAAAACGGTCTCTTATAATAAGAAAAGCATTCTTGAGGGCACACGGTAATTTCATCTAGTCACTTTCATCATGTTGGTTTGATTCGAGTTCGCTACTTTGATAATTTGATATGTGGGTGGACCGGTGCTTGGGTGCTGTTCTTAATTGAACAAACCTCCCACTTATGATTAGCACCATTACAAGCATCCGCAACTACG
Source organism: Aegilops speltoides (assembly GCA_021437245.1). Taxonomy (NCBI): domain Eukaryota; kingdom Viridiplantae; phylum Streptophyta; class Magnoliopsida; order Poales; family Poaceae; genus Aegilops; species Aegilops speltoides. The sequence goes on from CM038146.1 coordinate 179,957,915, forward strand.
AGAAAAGTATTAAGATAAAATCTAACCATAGCATTAAACATATGCATCCAAATCAATCCCTTACGAAGTAGTGCATAAACTAGGGCTTAAGCTTCTGTCACTCTAGCAACCCATCATCTAATAACTACTCCACAATGCATTCCCTTAGGCCCAAATATGGTGAAGTGCCATGTAGTTGATGTTCACATGGAACCACTAAGGGAATCACAACATACATATCATGAAAATATCAAACACATATCAAATTCACATGATTACTTACAACATGACTTCTCCCGCGACCTCAAGAACAAAAGTAACTACTCACAAATGATATTCATGCTCAAGATCAGAGGGGTATTAAATAGCATAATGGTCTGAACATATAATCTTCCACCAAATAAACCATATAGTAATCAACTACAAGATGTAATCAACACTACTTGACACCCACGGGTACCAATCTAAGGTTCCGGTACAAAGATTGAACACAAGAGATGAACTAGGGTTTGAGATGAGATGGTGTCGTCGAAGATGTTGGTGAATATTGGCCTCCCAAAGATGAGAGGGTTATTGGTGATGACGATGGCTTCGATTTCTCCGAGAGGGAAGTTCCCCTGGCGGGATCACTCCGTCGGAGGGCAAAAGTGCTCCTGCCCAAGTTCTGCCTCAAGACGGCGGCACTCCGTCCCAAAAATCCCCTCATTTTTCTAGGTCAAAGTCCTTATGTACCAGAAGATGGGCACTAGAGGTGGGCTGGGCTGCCCACCACCCACCAGGGCGCGCATGGGGGCCCTGGCTCGCCCTGGTGTCTTTGGGCACCCAGGGACCCCCCTCCGGTAGTTTTTTCTCCAACATTTATTAAATATTCCAAAATAATTCTTCGTAAAATTTCAGCTCATTTGGAGATATGCAAAATAGGTATCTCTGACGTAGCTTTTTCAGGTCCAGAATTCGAGCTGCCGGGATTCTCCCTCTTTGTGTAAACCTTGCATGTTATGAGAGAAAAGGCTTAGAATTACTCCCTAAAGCATTATTATGCATAAAAAACATTGTAAATGATAGGAAAACATGATGCAAAATGGACGTATCAGTGCGCGTGGCGTCCCTGTTGGGTGTGCGCGCAACACCCACCACATGCTCCATCGCCGCTGCTCGTCGGCAGCTGTTGCCGGCCGCCATTGCCGGCGCCCCACCATCTGTCGCCGTGGCCGCCATAGCACCATCGAAAGCCAGGGCCATCTCCCGCTCCACCAACACGGCCCAAAGGCGGGAAGTGGCCGTCGTGGCCACCATGCTAGTGTGGGCCATCGTGGCCAACACTCGCTCTGCCACAGCGGCCGAAGGCGGGAGGTGGCCGTCGTGGCCGCTAGCCCACCTTCGATCGTCGGGGTCATCACCCCCTCCGCCACCGCCGCCTGAAGGTGGGCGGTGGAGGTGGAGTCCCGCACGTTCGTCAGTGACCTTGCGCGCTACATTGAGTTCCCGCGGGAGGAGGAGGATCGCCTGGTTGAGCACGCAAAGAGTCTTACCGCCGCCGTGGCCGCAACACACATCGCCGCAGAGGCGCGGAATGAGGAGTTCTGCGAGGAGTCCCGCCACTTCGAGAGGGATCGTCTGGAGCGGCGGAGGGCGTTCGAGGTGAGCGTCGCTAAAGGTGCAGAAGCGGCAGGCACCATATTCCTGTTGTCTAGCTCGTCGGTTGGCTCCACCTCTACCTCTTACTTAGTGCGCTCGGTAGAGGATATGCTGCTGGAAGTAGTACAAAGCCCCTCCATAACAGTAGCATTTTGGGGATATTTTGTTCAGTTCATATAACTATAGATGTGGTTGAATTGTACTCCGTACTTAAAATTAGCTAGTATATATAGTTGAACTAGCTATTTCAGTGCGTGGTTAGCAACAATTGGGAAAAAGTTGGGTCGGTTCAGCTGTCGAGTTGAACTGTTTGTATAAAGAACGACAACTTAATCTATGAACGAAATCTATGCTTGCTGAATTTCAATTGCTAAATTAGATAGTGCTAGTGATTTTTAGCTGCAAATTTTGACAAATGGCAGGGTTACAAGGCTGACAAAGGGCAATGTTACTAGATCAACAATTGTCAATCTTTCCAGCTTGACAAATGGCAATATATCCAATATGACAGATGCAAATCTTACCAAATTGTCTATACGTGGTTGCACACGGGTCATCAGAAACAACCACTTGTGTTGAAGAGATGTACAAATCTTGTGTGCCGCATTTTCTCTTGGCTTAGTGGAAGGAACCATAGATCTCGCTTTGCATATCGTGTTCAATCTGAATTGTTTGCGCTGAAGAGATGCACAAATCCTGTGCGGCAAATGTTCCCTTGGCTTAGTGGGGAAGGACCATAGCTCTCGCTTTCCATACTGGTGTTCTATCTAAAACGTTTGCGACGAATAGATGCACAAATCCTGCACGGCACATTTCCCTTGGCTTATTGAGGAAGCTGCCAGTTTGCATACGGGTGTTCTATATAAATTGTTTGTGATGAGTGTTTTAAGTTTGAAAACCATTGATGTTCTTTTTGAAAAAGTTGTAAATATGTACATTCAAACCATAGGTTTCATTCAGTAACGCTGTGACTTTATACTCATACGATCAAGATACTAATTGCAGCGGCGGCGGAGGCGGCGTGCTGCACCGACATTGTCGTTGTCGTCCTCTGGGACGCCGTTGTTGAAGTCTTCTAGCCAGCTAAGAATGATCTTCACTTGGAAATCAAAGACCTTATCGTCGCGCGATCGACTAGCGCGGGGCAGGTGGACGACAACTTGCAGCACTTCGGCAGTCGACGACTGCGTCCCATGATGCGGAGGGGGGCACGCGGCCATGGAAGTCAAAGGGCTTGCTTCCCAGTGAACATGCACACCATACAGCTCGCATGCTTCCCAGTGAGCTTGCACATCGGTGTACTGCTTGCACGCCTCCCGGTCAACGTGCGCAGCGGACTACGCTCGCACGCCTCTCGTGTACTCAAGCAGCTGTCCACACGGCACCTCCTAGCCACTAAAAGTTTGACGCATGGTGTCGCGTGAATGGTTAGTAGAACACCCATGATTTAAATTGTTCAAACGTTTGGGATATAACGAGGTAGCTATTTGTTTCAAAATGCCTTTGTTGGCTATTAATTCGTGCGCCTTCTATCAAATTTGACACGAAAAATACCACAACATGTGGTGGCATTCCATGATAGCATGCCAAGTTTCATGAATTTCAGATGGGTTTTGGATTTACTAGAATTTTAAAACCAAGTATCTCAATATTATCGATCGAGCCACGATGCCAAGGTGTTTGAAGTTCATTTCCATTTCTTGCATGAGACCTAAACATGCACCCAAGGACACACATATGATTTTTCAACCCAATTTGCTACACTGGAGCATGTGCATGTAGTTCAAATCTGAATTATGCACATAATATGCCTACAAAAGTCGGTTAATGTATCCAAACAAACCCGGAATAATTCCAAAAATTAACTTAACACTCCTGTCTGTCGGATTTCAGGTTCCGCAGACCCTTGAGAGGTTCGAACTCTGGGGTGCGTGCAAAGAACTCAACCTCCCCAGTCAGCCTACTCGCCAACCTCACGGCCTAGCTCAATTAACTCAAAGGAAAGTGTACACGACAGTTTACCCAGGTTCGGGCCACCTTGCGGTGTAAAACCCTACTCCTGCTTTGTGGTGGATTGGCCTCGAGGGGCTGAGTATAAACTAGTACAATGGAAGAACAACCTTTGGAGGTGTGTTCTTGAGATGGTGGGGGAGGATGATCTCCAGGATTCGCATAGGGATCCCCTCTATGGTGGTGGCTAGGTCCAATTTTATAGTGGCCTCGGTCCTCTTCCCAAATGAAGGCGGGAAGGGATCCCACAACGGCCAAATTTGAAGGGAGACAACTAGTACATCTTATCCTGACAAAAGTAGTCTTCACTTGCTGTCACGCCCAAGATGCGACCCTATCCTAAAGGAACTCGAAGGTCCCACCAAGGGTAGAAGCGCATCTTGAAGACGCTTTTGCAAGGTGGATATCATTACATCATACCATTACATAATAGTTGGGGATACATATAAGAGGCATACAATGCCACACGAATATAACATCATCGTACATAAGAGCAACATCCGACTACGGATGAAACACAAACAGAAACTCAAATGACATCCACCATGCTAGCCCAGACTGCCGACCTGGAACCTATCCCCTGATCGAAGAAAAAACAGAAGAAGAACTCCAAAACAAGTAACATCGCTCTCGCATCAAGATCATCACATAACCTGTACCGGCAACTGTTGTTGTAGTAAGCTGTGAGCTACGAGGACTCAGAAATCCCATTACCATGGGTATCAAGACTAGCAAAGCTTAATGGTATGGAAAGGATAAGTGGTGAGGTTGCAGCAGCCACTAAGCATATATGGTGGCTAACATACGCAAATAAGAGCGAGAAGAGCAAACGGAACGGTCGTACAGCTAGCAATGATCAACAAGTGATCCTGAACTCCTACTAACGTCAAACATAACCCAAAACCGTGTTCACTTCCCGGACTCCGCCGAAAAGAGACCATCATGGCTACACATGCGGTCGATGCGTTTTAATTGAGTCAAGTGTCAAGTTCTCTACAACCGGACATTAACAAATTCCCATTTGCCACATAAACGCGGGCACGACTCTCGAAAGTTTATACCATGCAGGGGTGTCCCAACTTAGCCCATCACAAGCTCTCACGGTCAACGAAGGATATTCCTTCTCCCGGGAAGACCCAATCAGTCTCGGAATCCCGGTTTACAAGAAATTTCGACAATGGTAAAACAAGACCAGCAAAGCCGCCCGATGTGCCGACAAATCCCGATAGGAGCTGCACATATCTCGTTCTCAAGGCACACCGGATAGGTCATCCTACAAGTAAAACCAGCCCTCGAGTTGCCCCGAGGTGGCCCCGTAGTCTGCCCGTTTTGGACCAACACTCGAAGGAGCACTGGCTCGGGGGGTGTTAAATAAAGATGAGCCTCGGGCTCCGGAAACCCAAGGGAAAAGGCTTAGGTAGGCAAATGGTAAAACCAAGGTTGGGCCTTGCTGGAGGAGTTTTATTCAAAGCGAACTGTCAAGGGGGTACCATAAATCACCCAACCGCGTAAGGAACGCAAAATCAAGGAACATAACACCGGTATGACGGAAACTAGGGCGGCAAGAGTGGAACAAAACACCATGCATAAGGCCGAGCCTTCCACCCTTTACCAAGTATATAGATGCATTAATTAAATAAGAGATATTGTGATATCCCAACATAATCCTGTCCATCATGGAGCAATCTTCAACTTCACCTGCAACTAACAATGCTATAAGAGGGGCTGAGCAAAGCGATAACATAGCCAAGCAACGGTTTGCTAGGAAGGTTGAGAAGGTTAGAGGCTGACATGGCAATTTGGGAGGCTTGAAGAGCAAGTGATAGGTAGCACAACATAGTGATAGAACGAAGCAACTAGCATAGCAATGATAGTAGTGAGATCCAGGGTGACGGTCATCTTGCCTGAAATCCCGCTAGGAAGATGAACGAGTCCATGAAGAAGACAAACGGACGTAGTCGAACGAATCCTCACAACTCCAGAACGAAACCGAAGCTAACGAGAGAAGTAAACCGGAAAGAAGCAAACAACATGGTAAACAACCATCACATCAACATGGCATGATGCACAATCAAGTATGATGCATGACCGGTTTAAAAGCATGGCAAAGTGCACAAACAATACTACAAATTAAGTGGAGCCCAATATGAAACGAGTTGCATATTGCTGAAACACCATATCAATTATTTAGTTCTCTCTCGGTTTTGTACCCAACAATATTAAATGTTGTTAAACATGGCAAGAGGTGTAACATAAGTAAACTACCTATCTAGGCAAGTTTAAATGAGGCCGGAAACATCAAACAACAATTCCGGAAAATCCTCATGAGCAATATTCGAATTTGGTACTGTTCTGCCCTAAACTATATTTTAATCTTGTTAAGCAGTAAAACAAAGTGCACCATGATAATCTATGCATTTTTCTACCCCATTTACATATAAAGTTTATTAAATTTGGAGCTACGGTTATTTAGTTATGAAATAAAACATTTTAGCATGTCATTTAAGCAAATTTAAACAAACAGCAAGTTTAAGCATTTTAACATGGATGAAAGTGGAATATTATGAAACTAGATGAAAATCTAAGCATTTTACATATTAAAATCATTTTAATCCGATGCACCATTTGTGAATTATTAAGTGCATGATCTAGAGGGACTTTTCTGCAAAACTGTAAATCCTGGGATAAACGGATAAATTCGCAGCAAGGGAAAAAAACTACACGGGCCGAAACTGGCTGGGCCAAAGTGCACAGGAGAGGGCTGGAGGGGGCTGCTCACCCATGGGCTTCGGCCCGGTCGATGCAGAGACTGGAGGAGGCCGGTTCCTGGGCTGCTAGGCGCGCAGCTGGACCGAGCGAGATGGGGAGGCGCGGTCAAGCGAGGCAGGAACAGGCATGGGTCAACACAGCAGGGGCGGCGCGCTCGTCCTCCTGCTTGAAGCAGAGGATGCAGGGGGCGATGGCCGCGGCCGGACTTGGCGGCGAGGACGGCGAGGCGAGGCAGGCGAGGCGCAGGGTTGCGACTCGCGGATCAAGACGGGGGTTCGGGCATGCGGCGCACGGGCGCTCCTGGCATCCATGGTGGGGACCTGCAGGGGAGCACAAGAGGACTGAGATGGAGAGGAAAAGGAGCAGGGAATGGAGAAGGACGGGCGGAGGGAGACGGACCCGGTGGAGCTCGCGCTCTGGCAAGCTGCTGCTCGTGCAGGACAGATAGAGACGAGCGGCCTCGGGACGACGTGGACTCATCGGGGCAGGGGCGCAGACACGAGGCTTTGGAGTCGGGATCCAACGAGGAGGCATCGGAGATGGCCGGATCTGGGCCAGAGGCGAACGTTGGCGGCTTCCACGAGCGGCGGTCGTTCCTGCAGCGGTGAAGTATAGAGAGAGAGGGAGATCATGAGAGAGAGATCGAAGGGAAGGAGAGAAAGCAGTAGGGAGAGTAGGGAAGGAGAGGTGTAGGCTGGGTGTGGGGTGGACTGCTGCCGGTGCTGCTGGATTGAGGCGAGGTGGGACATGGAGGAGCTCCTCTCCTTCGGATCGAACAGGCGGGGCGCTGGTTGGGCCATTGGGGAAAACGATGGAGGTAGGTGAGTGGATCGGGAGGGATCCCGAGGAGGATTTGGTGAGTGGGTAGCGGCGGCTGATCCGAGGAAGGGGAAGGCTGTAGGTGGCAGCGGCTAGGGGGACAAATGCCCTAGGATTTAGGGTTTGGGTTTAAAAATGAACTAGGCGTCTATATATAACAAAGTGGGTCTGGGTTTGGACCCTCTGATTTACATCGGACGGTCGAGATAAAAAGATAGGGAGTCCAAATAAGAAAACGGAGATGTTTTGTAGATGTTTGGAGATGATCCGGACCCATTGGTCATGACAGCCCGGGTCGGGTCCGGGAGAGGTTTTCGAACTAGGTTGCGGAGGTGGTCAGTGGCTGTGCAGAGAGGCTCAAACGGTCGGACAACAAATGAACGGTTGGTCTCGAAAGGGATAACAAAGGCAAGGGGGGAACGCGGCAACTACGAACGGATGCAAGCTTTATGAAAACATGCAGATGCAATGCGCATGATGCTATCAGATGAGATGCATGACATGAACAAAATGCAAAACAAAAGACAAAAACCCAACCACGAAGGAAAAAACATAACACATAGCCGAAAATGGCAAGAGCTGGAGTTACAATTATGGAAAGTTGTATCCAGGGTGTTACACCTGCAAAGCTTCTGGTCGTGACACCGTGGTGGGCTCGGCGATGACCTTCGTCCTACCGTCCTGGCGGTCTTGGTCTTGTTGCACGGGAATGGAAACATTTGTCTGATTCCTTGGGACTCCGCGCTTGCACGTGCCTCCTTAGCACCAAAGAGGAAGATGTTGTCCTGCATCCACTGGTGCTCACCTGGCCTTGGTCGTCATGGCTCACATCATCCTAGCCTCACGAGGTGATGCCTTCATAGAAATCTCCGCTCCTCAGGAGCCAGCCTAAGGAGGCTACTCCTCCCGGCGGTCTTGGTGTCGTCCGCCTCGCGAGGCTTGGCCCCTCACAAGGGTATTGAGTCGTTGATGCTGAAGGTGGGTCGTACCAGGCCGTTGATGGAGCCAGGCCGTGGGCCGCAGGCAGGAAAGTCTGGGTGCCCCCATTCCCAAAACGTCGACAGTAGCCCCCGGGCCCAAGGCACACTCGAACTTGGCTTCGAGGCGAAGCCAAAGGGCAAGTGCGGAGCGCCGCGGCCCCTAGCCGCCTGCGGTCTTAGTCGAATGCGTGACGATTGATGGGACGTGGGCATCTCCACTTCCCCATGCTGCCTCAGCAACCGTTCGACTTGACGAGTCCCTGGTGCATGCAGAGAAAAACCATCATTGCATGGGATCGTGGAGGCCGGCGGTTGGCCTCCCTCTAACTATAAATGAGGGGAGGGGCGGAGCCCCCCTCACTCATCTCCATCTTCTCGCTGCCCGCTCCTTCTTCTTCGTCTCGCCATCTTGTTGTAAAGTCCATGGCATCGATCAGGAGGTTTTCCACGGCGGAGAAGGGGAAAACCCCTCGGGTGGAGCCTGAGCCACTCCCACCGAAGAAAAGGCTTATCTGCTCCAGCGACGCCGGCGAAGGGCATGAGGTTACGCAGCCTCGGACGAGCGACCTCTGCCTGGCTTCCCGATCCCTCTGTACGCCTGTGCACAAGGCTCCGGGCAGGGCGGTAGTGCCCAGCATCGCGCGGTCCAGGATCATGGTGGACAGGCCGAGGCTGCGCGGCCGGCCGGCTCGCGAACCCATGACGAGGGCACCTCGCGCGAGTTCGTGCTGTGGGCGGCAATGCCGCCGCACATGTGGATCCGGCTTCCGAGGTTCTTCGTCGAGGAGATGCCCCTGAGAGGGCCACTTGAGCTGTGGCTGCAACACGTCGGGTGCTGCAGCCTGGCCACGGGGGCGGAGGTCGAGACCGTCCCACCGGGCGATGTCTTCATGACTCGTGGATGGGGCGAGGTCGCCCGCGCCTGTCGCCCAGAGGGGGGCCCTCGCCATCCACTTCAAATACGATGGCGCCTCCACGTTGTTCTTCAAGGTCTTCGACAAGGCCGGCCGGCGCCGGGAGTGCTACTCCGGGAGAGGCAGCCCACACGGAGCGGCCATGTGCATTGAACCCGCCCCGACCTCGGAGGCAGCTCTTCCGGCAGTAGCGGTGACTCCCTGGAGTCCAGCGACTCTCCCGAGCCCAGCGAGTCTACGGAGTCCAGCGACGACAGCTACGTGCCACCGAGCTCTCGCCGCGCCCGGAGCGCAGCAATGGCGCCTGCTCGGCATCGTCGGTGATACCCAGCGGCCAGGGTCCTTCAGGATCTTCTTCTTTTGTTTCCCTGCACGGAATTGTGATGAGTCCTGTGGGGGTATGTAAAAACTATAGAACTTTTGCTTCCAATATTATCCTCCCTAGTATGGCGTTGAAATTGCGTATCCCGCTCTAGCATGGTTCCCCCTTTTCGTCCTTGTGGTAGCTTAGTGCTCTACACCGACAAGACCCAGTCCCGAGGCAGGCTTCAGGCATCGCTCCATGGTCAAGGCTAGGAGGTGAGCGGCCCGAGGTCCTGTGAGAGCTCCTGAGGCGCAATGCTAAAGAGGTCCCCTTTGGCGTGCAAGCAGCCCCCTGGAGGCCGAAAAGGAAGGCGACATTGCCCGAGCGTGGCTGCGAGGGTTGAGGACTGGGTTGTGAGGTTCACGTTGATATGTATGGATGACTTATCTTAGTGAGCCCGCGGCGATTCCCTTGTGCGGCGCCAAATCGTGCCTTAGTAGTGACGCTTCTAGGTCCGGCTCGCGCTGACCTCCCCTTTTCCTCGCTCATCTAGATGCTCTACGTCCTCGGCTCCCGGCCCTCGAGCGAGGCTCGGCCGCCGCTGGTATGCCAGATCGCGCTGCCGTGGTCAAGGCCAGGGGGTGAGGGCTCGAGAGCCAGTAGGAGCTCCTGAGGCGCGATGCTTAGGAGCCCCCCCCGGTTAACGTGCAAGCGAATTGCGTGAGAAAGAGATGGCCGGTTGGCCTGCCCGCAGGTGAGCATCGGAGACTCCCGCGAGTTAGTCCGCGGAGGAGAATATAACAAATAACCGCGCTTGCTGTCCTACTGTTGATCTTTCCGCAAGAAGATGAAGGAATTGAGGATCTGGTGAGGTGACGTGCGCGGGGACAGGCCGCGAGCCAGAGCTCGATCTCTTAGATTTGTCAGCATTGTAGGGACGAACCCGAGCACAAGCATCGTGCCAACATGTGTAGCCCCCATTGCGGGATGAGCAAGAGGCGTGTTAGCAATGCGGGGAGGCCGTGAAGAGCGATAGAGCACCCGGCAAGCGGGTGATAATCATAAGGCAACTCATGGAATAAGGTAAAGCTAGTTCTGATAGATGCAAGAAGGATACATGTCGCAAAGACGGACCCACGCGGCTTGGGGATGATGCAGCCTGAGGGGTGCCCCCAACTGAACAAACCAAAGCATGTCACCTGGCACCGTTGTTGAAGAGGTGTTGGAGTAGTCGAGGACGCGCGCTGCAGAAGTCGCTCCTCATGGGTCGCGCAGGTTCTGAACCTCGGGAGGCTCTGGAGACCCGGGGGGCTCAGGAGGACCCATCGCCATCTCTGCCTGGATCGCCTGGTGCCTGGCCTCATGAGCTACCCGGACGCTCCGCATGTGGCGTTGGAACGTAGTGGCCGCGTTCAGCAAACCGAAGGGCATGCGAACGTAGCTATGAGGGGGCCCCTCGCGTCGGCCAACGCGGGACGGCCAGAAGAGCTCCTGAGACACAGCCCTATTAAGCCCAGGGATGTTGACGCAGACGCACAGCTCACTGTCCTCACCGGGGCAAGGAGCTGCGTCGAATGGTGGGTGACGGTCGCCCCACATAGATCTTGCCTCCTGATGCTCCTCGTTTGTCTTGGTGACGAACTCATAAGCGCTTGGCGCCGCGTGCTCTGCGCTTTTTCATGGAAACGTGCGTTGAAGCACGCCTTCACATGGTGCCCGAGCGCCTCCTTCATGACGTTGGCCAGGTCAGAGGCCCTCCGGAAGAGAGCCCCCAAGCCAGCCTGAGAGGGGCGCCGGACGCGCCTTCCCATTCAAGAGGGGAAGGCGCCCCGTCAGTGGGCTCAGGATTTGAGGCAGCACCGCTAGACATCCCACCCTCCCGAGGTCCTCTTTTTTTTGGGATGGCCTCAAGAGGGTAGACAGCACCCTCATCACCTGGGTCCTCGACCGTCGCAGCCTGGTAGGCACGCTCGAGAGAGCACCTGACGTCCTTCTCCTCGCAGGCGACCGTGATGATGCTGCAGCTTCCTGGCATCTTGAGGACGTCGTAGCCATGGTGGGTGACCGTAATATTTTTTTAAACAGTTAGTTCCACCGTTCGCCTACTCTCTCCATCTGGTCCACTCGGAATCGTCGGACGGACTTGGCGCACCGAGTCCCAACCAAAGGTGGAGATGGAGAAGCAAGACTCCCGATCGAGCGGAGCATATACCTACATCCAGCTCACCCTCAGCTTCACTTGCGACGAGGCGCAACCACGCCAGGTAAAATAAACTACTCCTAGTACCATGGTGAAGCAGAGCAGAGCAACGGCTACAGCCCACAGGTGAACCATGGGTATGTTTCGTGGACGGAGAAGATAGCAGCGGTAGGGGCGGGACAGGCGGGGTTGGGAGACCGGTGGCCCGTCATGTGGACACCGTCGCGAGGGCTGGGCAGCGGCCGGCGTGCTGGGCTCCGGCGCATCGCGGATTACATCGGCGAGGACCACACCGACGCGTCCGACAACGAGTCGTTCATCACGTCGCACAGCGACGAGCTCCTCGCGTCGACGTCGGCCGCGGGCAGTGCCGGTAGCAGCGTCGGAATGCTGCCGGCGTTTCTCGCGGAGCAGAGCGACCTCGTGGAGGTCATGCTAGAGCTGGACGAGGAGTCCATGGTGGTGCGCAGCGTGACGCCCACCGCGGGGCCGGCGGCGCTGGCCGGGGCCGGGACGAACACGCCGGGGAGCGGGCGCAACCTGAGCCGGAGCTCGTCGACCTCGTCCATGATACGCAGGACGTTCGCGTGGCTGCGGTCGCCGGCGGCGGCGCCCGAGCAGCAGCGGGAGGCGGCGATGGCGTCCCGAGAGCGGCGCCGCGTCCAGGCCAGGCTGGACCGCTCGCTGTCCGGCGCGAGGCGCGCGCTGAAGGGCCTCCAGTTCATCAGCCGCGCCACGGGCTCCGCCGAGGCCATCGCGCTCTGGGGCGCCGTCGAGGAGCGCTTCGACGCCCTCTCCCGCGACGGCCTCCTCGCCCGCGACGACTTTGGCGACTGCATCGGTACGCCGTGCATGCATGCCACTTCGGTTCACGACATGATCGCGAGTTGGCACTGGTGATGAACCATTGACGGTCGGTTTCAGGGATGGTGGACTCGAAGGAGTTCGCGGTGGGCATCTTCGACGCGCTGGCGCGGCGGCGGCGGCAGAACCTCCAGCGGGTGACCAAGGAGGAGCTCCACGACTTCTGGCTCCAAATCTCCGACCAGAGCTTCGACGCGCGGCTGCAAATCTTCTTCGACATGTACGTACGGCCCAGCCACTGAGCCACCTAACGATCACGTCGTTACCCTGTTGGCTCCGGTCAGCGCAGGTGGCTCACGCATTTCCTGCTGCCATTGCCAAAACAAATTTCAGGGTGGACACCAACGTCGACGGGAGGATCACGAGGGAGGAAGTGCAGGAGGTGCCGCCTTGATCCACTAAACGAATCTGCTCCTTATTACAGTACCACTAGTAGTTTAAACCGCCGAACGGTAACAAGTTTGGAAGATTCGATCGTGCTGATGCCTCATGCTTGGTCACTGCCGACATATTACTGCTTGCTTACTGTAATGAAATTTAATTACTAGCACCATTTGTTAATCACTGCTTGATTCCGGCAGCTGATCGTCCTGAGCGCGTCGGCGAACAAGCTCTCGAAGCTCAAGGAGCAGGCCGAGGAGTACGCGTTGCTCATCATGGAGGAGCTCGACCCGGAGGGCCTCGGCTACATAGAGGTACCGCACCCGTACAAACACAGTAGCACTACTTCCTAGGTATTGTACGTATTTGACATGGCACGTACGTACGGGGTACGGCACGTGGGGGCATGCAGCTATGGCAGCTGGAGGCGCTGCTCCTGCAGCGCGACGCCTACATGAGCTACAGCCGGCCGCTCAGCAGCGGCAGCGGCAGCGCGGCGCAGTGGAGCCAGGACATCGCCGACGGGGGCGCGCAGCAGCAGGAAAAGCCGGCGGCGACGGCAGCATCAGGACGGAGCGGGTGGCGGTGGAGCCCGTGGCGCGCGGCGGGTAGGGCGCGCGTGGCGGCGGAGGAGAACTGGCGGCGCGCGTGGGTGCTCGCGCTGTGGGTCGCGGCGATGGCGGCGCTGTTCGCGTGGAGGTTCGCGCAGTACCGCCGGTCGGTGGCGTTCGAGGTGATGGGGTACTGCCTGCCGACGGCCAAGGGCGCCGCCGAGACGCTCAAGCTCAACATGGCGCTCGTGCTCCTCCCCGTCTGCCGCATCACGCTCACGCGGCTCCGCTCCTCGTGGGCGCGCTTCCTCGTGCCCTTCGACGACTGCATCGCCTTCCACAAGGTGATAGCCATGGCGATCGCGGCGGGGATCTGCCTGCACGCGGGGAACCATCTGGCGTGCGACTTCCCGCGGCTGATCGCGTCGAGCCCGGGGGAGTACCGGCCACTGGCCGGCTTCTTCGGGGAGGAGAGGCCGACGTACAGGAGCCTGCTGTCGGGCGTGGTGGGCGTGACCGGGGTGGTGATGGTGGTGCTGATGGCCGTGTCCTTCACCCTGGCGGCCCGGCCGCTGCGGAGGGCGTCCACCCGGACCCGGCTGCCGTCCCCGCTGGGCCACCTCGCCGGGTTCAACGCCTTCTGGTACTCCCACCACCTGCTCGTCGTCGTCTACGTACTGCTGCTCGTGCACGGCTGGTTCATCTTCCTCGTCACCAAGTGGTACCAGAGGACGGTACGTAATTACTTACCACTAGTTCCTTCACTTTTCTGTAAGAAGTACTTACTTTTTATCTTCGCTGCATTGTTACTGTCGCGGTTGTCTTTAGTTGTTGGTTAGTGACAGCGGCGTGTACTTATTTTACCAAATTTTATTTCATGACGCTGACACTTGTCTGATTTGGGCCTTCCAAAAGAAAAGCATCGCGATTGCACGGGCACTAGGGTCGTCGTCTTGGCTGTTAAGCTGATGGGCACCGGGCACCACGTAAAAGGAAAGACAATGTAGTTCAAACGTTGCGCCCATGATATTCTTGAGATCCAAGCCACCGGCAGCTTATTTCCTTTACGTGCTTTGGATATACATATACTTAGAGCATCTTCAACGGCCGCCCAACGCGCGCCGTGCTAAAAATCAGTTTGCAGCGCGCCGATCGCTTGCTTTGGCGTCGCGAGAAGCGCTGGCTCCAGCGGCCGCAGTAAATTTAGCAGACGCGTAGCTCTAGCAGGCGCGCTAAAATGAGGCAACGGGTCACCCTTTCAGCCCTCCATCGCACTCGCACCGGATGTCCCAAGAGCTCATAGTGAGATTAGTCTACATCTTGGCCAGGCTCATTCTCGATGATGATATTGTGCACGATCACACAAGTGTGCATGATCACACAAGTGTGCATGATGCACCAAAACATCTTTTGATTTCAAAATCTAACCGGTCCTCTCATAATAGCAAATTGGGCTTGCAAAATCCCAAAAGCTCTCTCCACATCTTTTCTAGCCGCCGCCTGAGCATTGTGGAAATCAAGATTTTTCTTACCTTCCGGTTTTTTCAACGACTTCACAAATTTTTGCCACTTCCGGTAGATGTCATCCGCAAGATAGTAGTCATAGTTGTATGTATGGTCATTTGCTACAAACTGCACCGGTGGCAGTTCATCATTTGCAATCTTATTCATCAGTGGTGACCGATTGACAACATTGATGCCATTCAAAGATCCAGGCATTCCAAAAAAAGCATGCCAAATCCAAGTCTTTTGATCAGCCACCGGTTCAAGGATTATAGTGGAACCCTTTTTTTTGGCCGTGGAATTGCCCATGCCATGCCTTAGAACAATTCTTCCAACTCCAATGCATGCAATCTATTGAGCCAAGCATACCTGGGAAGCCGCGAGCTTTGTTCATCTCCAATAGCCTTGCGGCGTCTTCAGCATTGGGAGATCTCAAATACTCCTGGCCAAACAATTGCACAATTCCGACTGCGAAACGCTTGACATACATGATGGCTTGGCTCTCACCCATGGCCAAGTGATCATCAACTGGATCAGCGGGGATACCATATGCCAACATACGCAAAGCGGATGTCACCTTCTGAAAGGTGCTATGCCCGAGCTCTCCGGCGGCATTCCTCCTTTGCTGAAAAAAACGGTCATGGCTCGCTAGTTTCTCTGCAATGCTCCTGAACAACTCGGTGGTCATCCTAAACCGACGACGAAAGTACGACTCGAGGTATGTAGGATTCTCCACAAAATAGTGTCTCATCAATCTGTTGTGGGCATCGATCCTATCCCTCCAAATTTTCTGCCGACCCATAACCGAACCACCGTGCTTCGGTTTTTTATTAATGTGCATAGCTGGGATCATTGCAAGATCCTCCTCCTCTTCCATATCAAATTCCTATTCGGAAGAATCATAAGATGAACTCATCTACAATATTCAATTTAAACTAGGCTATAAAAACTACAAACAACATGCACCAAATTCATGTAAAAAATGTGAAGTTGAAGCAATACATACATTGCGGGCGTTTTGTCGAACACCTTGAGGGCACCGAGCGGCAGCGGGCGGCAGGGCAATGTTCGTTGGAGGACTGCCGCGCGCGACGGGCGGCGGTGACTAGAGGGAGAAGGAGGAAGCCGCGGCGGAGCGGGGATTGGCCGGGGAAGCGCCAGAATAGTCGCCGGAAGAAATGGGGTGGCGCGGGCGGCGGCGGCGCCTGCGGCTGAACCGGGTAGGTGGAGTTGCGAAGCGAAGGCCGAGAGTCCAGTAGCGATGGCGTTCGCCGGCGGCTGAATCGATATGCCACAAGACGGTTTTTCGCCTCATTGAAGCGTCTGGAGCGGTAGTGCGCGCAAAAAAACACTAATTTTTCAGCGCGGCGCTTATATAGCGCGGCTGTTAAAGATGCTCTTAATAATCTAATCTATAAAGAAGAATGCAGTTGCATCGTGCATATGGTACAGCGGAGATAGTTAACGTCCACTTATAAAAAAGATGATCAATGTCCATTCACTATAGGTAGAGGAATTTACATTGCAAAGACCTTGGCCAGTGCTCCACCTTGCAGCAGTGAGTTAATCACTATAGAGTGTAGGTAGTAAACGAGTTGTTTGTGAAGTGATTAGACATCATGGTCATGCGCACTGTACACGACGCGTACGTGAGGCTCTCTCTACTCACAGAATCTCGTGTTTGGCTCGGTACGGGCGACCGCGACCGTATCGCCCTGCCGCTGCACACGGGCGACACCATGTCGGGTTGGTGGCGCGTTTTTGTCAGGAACCCTCAAGCATATCCGCATGCCATTAACGCACGTTCGCATCGGGCACGGGCAGACGCCATCACGCCGCACCAGCGCCGCTGTCTTGTCGTGCTCCAGTGCCCGTGCGCCGATGACGAATCAACCAGAATTCAATCGCGTGTGCTCCACCACCGTACCATCAGTACCCCCCTGCTTATCTCAGATACAATGGACCCGTGACTTTCTACACTTGGTGACTTGAACCTGCCTGTCAAGTGATTTTATCTGGTGCTAACATTGTGATTGATCTTTGTGGTGAACTGCAGACGTGGATGTACATAGCCGTGCCGTTCGCCCTTCACGTCGGTGAACGAACGCTGCGAGCGCTGCGTTCCAAGGCCTATGCGGCCAAGATCCTCAAGGTAAGGTAACCGAGAATCTGAAACCAAAGTTTCAGCGTCTGAACGCCAAACACTAATAGTATTAATCTCAACTCCGGGTAAATAAAATAAAGAATAAATAGAAAGAGCATAATTTGCATGCATTATCCAAAGTTTGCTGATTAGGTCTTGTCATCCATTTCTCCCCTGCCATGCCAAATCAAATGGAAGCACTAAGAATGATACGAAATACTAGCTATGAAATGTTTTTTCTTTCAGGATTATTGTTTTGGAATTCTATAATTACTATTTTTATATAAATCAGGATATTCTCATGTGGATGGGAGTGGTAGGATAAGGTCATGGGGGTAGGTCCATATATATTGTTGGATATTTATGTGGCTTTCAACATTTATTCAAGGTCATGAGGGTAGGTCCATATTGAACATTTGAAATCACTTCAGATCAGATCAACTTCTTCACCATTTATAAGCAGAAACTGAGTAACTGGCCGAGGAAGAAAATAAGGATAAACATCCAAGAATGGCGTACATTGCTAACTTTTCCTTACCAGCGTGAAGCAATGAAACTAGGCCAACACATGCTCATGCTCTTACTTAATTTGATCATGCCCTCAGGTGTGCCTTCTACCAGGAAATGTGCTGACCATTACAATGTCAAAGCCCTACGGGTTCAGATACAGAAGTGGACAATATGTTTTCCTTCAGTGCCCAACAATTTCTCCGTTTGAATGGTTTGTCACCTGCTCATTCTGTCAACAGACAACATTGCTCTCGGATTGTACTATTGTATTGAGCTAATCCCCATTGTTCAGGCATCCCTTCTCCATCACTTCAGCCCCTGGAGATGACTACATCAGCGTTCATATCCAGACCAGGGGAGACTGGACACAAGAGCTCAAGCACATCTTCGTCGAGAACTACTTCTCGCCATGCCTGCCCAGCAGAGCTTCATTTGGCGAGCTAGGCATGCCAGAACAGAAGAGGTTATTAATACTGCATCTCCTTGTCAATGTCATGCCTGCTCCACTGTCAGTTCCTTCTTCGACTACCTGAAACTGAGCTACGTCGTCTCGTCTCTGCTGCAGCCCTCCGAGGTTGCTTGTCGACGGCCCGTATGGTGCTCCGGCGCAGGATTTCAGGAACTACGACGTCTTGCTTCTCGTCGGCCTCGGGATCGGCGCTACGCCTTTCATAAGCATTCTAAGGGATCTGCTCAACAACACTAAGCTGGCTGACGAGCTGATGGTACGGTCTGATGAGCCCAACAACATCGTTTAGTGCCGATAAGCCCCTAAACCCCAAACCTTAAACCTTTTGTGTCTTTTTAGGACCTATCAATGGAGACCAGCAGGTCCGAGGACAGCAGCAACACCTTCAGCGTGTCGACGGCGAGCAGCAACAAGAGGAGAGCGTATCGGACAAGCCGCGCGCACTTCTACTGGGTTACGAGGGAGCCCGGATCGTTCGAGTGGTTCAAGAGCGTGATGGATGAGGTTGCTGAAATGGACAAGAAGGTGATGGCCTCTCATCCTTCCTTCTGCATGTGCCGCTGCTCATCTTGCGATGTTGGTTACTGATGATGATGCTTGATGTTGTTCTCATGGTCGCCACCCAGGGTGTCATAGAGCTGCACAACTATCTCACAAGTGTGTACGAGGAGCGCGACGCAAGGACGACTCTGCTCTCAATGGTTCAAGCCCTCAACCACGCCAAGAATGGCATAGACATAGTATCAGGCACCAGGGTAAAACACTTCACACATATAGTATAAGATAAATTTATGTATGTGTACTGAAAAAAACTCATTACCAAAATTAAACAAAAATCAGGGCTCAGCCAAAGAAGTGGTTGAGGTTGACAGAAACTGAAAATGTGTTATGTGCTCATGACAGGTCAGGACACATTTTGCAAGACCTAACTGGAGGGAAGAGTTCACAAGAATCTCTGCAAAGCACCCCGGTTCGACAGTTGGTAATATTCTTCTCCAGTTTGTTTATTTTTCCCTCAGGCATCTAAAAATCCCCAGTGTTGAACATTGATCAACAGTATCATTCTGATCACTGAAGTTGCTCATGCTTGCAGGGGTCTTTTACTGCGGGAAGCCCACACTAGCTAAAGAACTGAAGAAACTATCACTTGAGATGAGCCACAAGACGACGACTCGCTTCCATTTCCATAAGGAGTATTTCTAATAGAATAGAATACAAACACATCTGATAACCATAGTAACAAATATTGATTACAAAATTCAATGTTTTTTTTGGAAAAAAACCTTGCCCTCTTCACCATTTGTAAATGTACATAGTATAAAGTAGAAGGCAGTTAGAAGCATTTTTATTAACAGTATGATATGCATGTATAGTTTATAGCTACCCGTAAAAAAATATCAAAGGTTAAGCATACAAGAGACTGAGGGCACCATCTTCCTTGAGTCTTGTATAACTTTGCTCTTTACCGGTGTGATAGTGTGTGTTACTGTTGATTGTGTGCATCCCAATTGTGCAGAAGAAGCCGGGTGTGTTCTCATTGTGTTTGTCCCCTTAATGCTACATTACAAGTCAATAAGAAAATGCCCTTTATCAAGAACAAAGAGATTCAGGGCACCAATCTTCACAACGTATCTGTACATCATTCAGTTCAATGTTCACATTTGTGTGTCTAGTTACTACTCCCTCCATTCCTAAATATTTGTCTTTTTGAGATTTCAAATGGACTACCACATACGGATGTATATAGACATATTTTAGAGTGTAGATTCACTCATTTTACTTCGTATGTAGTCACTTATTGAAATCTCTAGAAAGACAATTATTTAGGAACGGAGGTAGTAATTACTAAGGACATCTCTTGTAACTCAAAAATGGGTTTTTTAACCACAACAGATCCCTCAAACCTATAAGCCTCAAAAGGTCCATTTTCTGCTCAAATTTGAGCAGCTGAGAAAATCTTCCTCAAAATTTTCTCCTTCTGGTTGGCTGATGGATCTCCTTTCCCCTCTCTCTCCCCTTCCCCTGGCTCTCCCCCCTCGCTCCAGTCGCCGGCCCGCTCCCTCCTTCCTTCTCCGGCAGCCCTCCTCTCCACGCCTCCTGGCCCTCCGTCTCCGGCCCTTACTCCCTCCATTGCGGCGGCCCCCACCCCTTCTCCTCGTCCCTCCTCCCCTGGCTCGCGGCCCCGCAACAAGTTCTGGGCTCTGGTGGATGGCGACGACGGATCTGGATCCCCTTCGCGTTGTGGGGGCGGGGGCGGCGCGGGCCAGGAAGTTTGCCGCGGGAGGCCTGTCTTCTCCTCCTTGTCGGATGGATCTGGCTGGGTTCCCGTTGGTCGTCGTCGGCGTACGGGTCGTTTGGCGCCCACGCCCTCGCCTGATCGTGGGGTGTTGGGTGCGGGTCCTAGCGCTGGCGATCTCGTGGCTGGCGCCTCTTGCTCTCTGTCGTCCGTGTCACCGGCGACGCGGTCGCCGGTGGGGTAGGTGCCTTTGTCGCTGGCGACGGCGGCTTCTCTGCTAACCCTAGATCGGGTCCCGACCAGATGGCTTGTGGGCCTATGATGTGGGCTCCCCCGTCCCCTTCTGGGCTTGCTGGGCCTGGTGGGCCTCCCCCACTCTCCTCCTCCTATGCCTTACCTCCGTTATCTATTTTGGGCCCTGGGTCTTGGCCGACCCAACCCAACCCCCTCTCTCTGGCCCGACCTGCATCGACGCTCTTGGCCTCGCTCGCTCTGGCTATATATGGGTCCACAAGGGTTCACTTCCCCCCTTTCTAGGGTTTCCTGCCTCCTCTTCCGATCTTCATCGTCTCCGCTCCCCCATCCGCCATTTTCGTAGATCCACTCTGCCCCCTCCCCTCCCCCTCTCCTTTGCGGCCGTGCTGTCCATGGATCAGTAGTGTGGCTCTTCGAGCGAGGCCATCTCTGGCCAGAATCGGCGGCGTGAGGGTTCGGGTGACGGGGCTGCAGATCTGGAGCTCGAGGCGGCCCTGCGCTCCAAGCTTGAGGCCGAGCAGGCTGCGCATGAGCAGGTGGCTCGCGAGCGCGAGGCTTGGGCGGTGGGGCCCGAGTAGCTCCAACGGCATGAGCGGGCCCGTTCCACGGCGGCCTTTGCGGTGGCGTCCGGGTTGGAGGCGCCCAAATTTGGCGGCTCCGGTGGGGATCCTTGGGAGGCCACAGTGGCGGCTAGCAGATCTGCTCGCTTCGCCTCCTCCCTCCCCTCATGGGCACTGCTCGGGCGGCGGCGTGGCTGGCGCCGGGTCCTCCTCGGGGTTCGGTGGTCGTCCGATGCTGCACGGCGGCCCTGGATCTTGTGCGTTCGGGCGTCGTCCTCCTCCCTATGGCCCTGGCGCGTCCTCTGCTGGCCAGGGGGACGGGATCCTTCCTCCACCTCCTCCCCTCCCACTCTTCCTCCTCCTGCTATCGAGCCTCCAAATCCCAACCCTAACCTCACTTGCTTCGCTTGCCACCAGCCTGGACACTTCCAGTCCCGTTGCTTCAACCCCCCTTTCTGCCTCATCTGTAGAGAGGAGGGGCATCTCACCGTGGACTGCCAAAACCGCCGCAAACCCGCCTCATTCGTGTGTTATGGTCGCGGCCTTCCTGGATGCTCCTTCTTCGCTCTGGATAGCGAGATCCCTCATGTGGTTGTTACTCCTGCCTTATCCAACGCCGCCATCATTACTATCAAGGACCACAAGATTTCTCCCTATACCACGAGCTAAAATTGTGGGACGGTAGAGGCTGGGACTGGCAGATCCGTCAGATCTTAGATTTCGAGTTTGTTGCTGTCTTTCCTTCCAAGGGTAGCCTTAAGATGATCTCTTCCTGCACCAGTTTTACCATCCCTCTTAATCAGCTGAATGTTTCTGTTAAAGCCGCCTCCAGTGGCTCCAAGGAGATCTTTCCGCTCTCCGATGTGTGGGTTCTGATCGATGATGTGCCCCTTGCTCTGCGCTCCTCCGAGTTTGTGATGGCTTTTGGTGTTCTGATTGGAAAGCCGGTTATGGTTGATCCTGAATCTCTCCAAGTCCTTGGCCCTATTCGTCTCAGAATCTGGTGTGTCGACCCCCTCTGTATCCAGGGTGCCGTTGACGTGTTCCCCTCGTCTGACGGCTTCCGGCTTCATGTCCATGTCGAGGGTGGGGTGCTCCTCCTCCCCCCTCCACCTCCTTCAGACAAGCGGGGGAAGGATGGTGATCACGCTCCCAACCCTAGCCGTGGCTCCAATGCTCACTTCACGCACTCGGAGTGGGATGGCATGGGTTTTGAATCCCGCGAGCTCTTTAAGGATACTGCCTCGATGGACAAGGCTAGGGGGGGTGCGCATGTGGCAAAGGAGGTGCGTGAAGGCGGCCGTGGTGGCCTCTATCCCGATGGGTACACCGACCTCGGGGGTCTGCTCCAACCTTCTGATCCATCCATGCTCCCCTCCCTCTCTGGCATTGAAGATCGGCCTGCCTCCCCCTCGCGGCTCTGGTGGCCCCGCCCCCAAGAGGAAGTCTT
The DNA here is from genome assembly GCA_021437245.1 of Aegilops speltoides. Classification (NCBI taxonomy): domain Eukaryota; kingdom Viridiplantae; phylum Streptophyta; class Magnoliopsida; order Poales; family Poaceae; genus Aegilops; species Aegilops speltoides. Next base: position 179,980,450 of record CM038146.1, read on the forward strand.
CGGTGCGGAAGTTCTTAGCTCGGAGCCGGGCGTCGACGGGCACCGAGCAGTCCACTGCGGGTCTCTACCGTCGCCTGGAGGCTGACATGGGTGTCGTGGCTGCTCCGTCCTCTTCTCCAGTGGTGGCCCGTGCTACTCCTATCAGGTCCCCGTCCTCTACTGCCCGCAAGAGTGGCCGGGTCTGTGACAGTGGGGAGCGGATTGCTGACAAGGCGGCTCGTCAGTCGGCGACTCGTGACCTTCCTGCTTCAGGTATCTCCCCCCTACCCCGCTCATTAATGTTTCTTCACCTTTATCCCCGGTTAGACTGGTGCTTCCTTCCTACTCGGATGATCACTTGACGAAGGTGCTTTCGGATGTGGGCATTTCCTTTGATCATGAAGTTGGGTCTCCCTCTGTCATTCGCGCTCTGGTAAGGGTCAATGAGGTGGCCTAGGTTGCCATCACCAAAGCTAAGGAGCTTGCGGCACCCCGCCCATCCCTTCGGTTGTGGCGGAAGGTGGCTCGGGGGAGGATGCTCCGGCCCGTGGGCCTACGGCTCCTGTTAAAAAGGGTGCATTGATGACCCACAAGTATAGGGGGTCAATTGTAGCTCTTTTCAATAAGTAAGAGTGTCAAAACCAACGAGGAGCAGAAGGAAATGACAAGTGGTTTTCAGCAAGGTAATATCTGCAAGTGCTGAAATTGTAAGTAGCAGAGTAGTTTGATAGCAAGATAATTTGTTACGGGCAAGTAACGATAGTAGTAACAAAAGTGCAGCAAGATATCCCAATCCTTTTGAGGCAAAGGGCAAGCCAAAATGGTCTCTTATAATAAGCAAGGCATTCTTTAGGGTACACGGGATTTTCATCTAGTCACTTTCATCATGTTGATTCGATTCGTGTTCGCTACTATGATAATTTGATATGTGGGTGGACCAGTGCTTAGTTGTTGTTCTTACTTGAAAAAATCTCCTACTTATGATTAACCCTCCCGCAAGCATCCGCAACTACGAGAAAAGTATTAAGAATAAATTCTAACCATAGAATTAAACTTTTGGATCCAATCGGTTCCTTACAGAATAGCGCATAATCTGGGGGTTTAAGCTTCTGTCACTCTCGCAACCCATCATCTAATTGCTATCCCACAATGCATTCCCTTAGGCCCAAATATGGTGAAGTGTTATGTAGCCGACGTTCACATGACACCACTAAGGGAATCACAACATACATACTATCAAAATATCGAACACATATCAAGTTCACATGATTACTTGCAACATGATTTCTCCCGTGACCTCAAGAACAAAAGTAACTACTCACAATGATAATCATGATCAAGATTAGAGGGGTATTAAATAGCATATTGGATTTGAACATATAATCTTCCACCAAATAAACCATATAGTAATCAACTACAAGATGTAATCAACACTACTAGTCTCCCACAAGCACCAATCTATAGTTTCGGTAACAAGATTGAACACAAGAGATGAACTAGGGTTTGACATGAGATGACGTTGTTGAAGATGTTGATGGATATAGCCCTCCCCAAGATGGAAGAGTTGTTGGTGATGATGATGATGATGATTTCCCCCTTCGGGAGGGAAGTTCCCCCGATGGAATCGCTCCGCCGGAGGGCAAAGGTGCTCCTGCCCAAGTTCCGCCTCGAGACGGCGGTGCTCCATCCCGGAAGTCCTTCCCTTATTTTTTCTAGGTCAAAATGACTTATATACCAGAAGAGGGGCACTAGAGGTGGGCCTGGGTGAGCACAACTCACCAGGGCGCGCCTGGGCTCCCTAGCATGCCCAGGTGGGTTGTTCCCACCTGGTGGGTCCCCTCTGGTAGTTATTTGCTCCAATATTCTTCATATATTCCATAAAAATTCTCCGTGAAGTTTCAGCTTATTTGGAGTTGTGCAGAATAGGTATCCTGACATAGCTTTTCCAGGTCCAGATTTCAAGCTGCCAGAATTCTCCCTCTTTGTGTATACCTTGCATATTATGAGAGAAAAGGCATTAGAATTACTCCAAAAAGCATTATTACGGATAAAAACATTATATATAATAGTAAGAAAACATGATGCAAAATGGACGTATCAACTCCCCCAAGCTTAGACCTCGCTTGTCCTCAAGCGAAAACCAAAACCAAAAAACATGTCCACATGCTTAGAGAAAGAGAGAGGTGTCAATAAAAACAAAATACGGACATAGAAACATCATGTTCATTATTATAACAGCAATGAAATTAAACATAAGGCTTTTGTCATAGAACTTTTATCATATACTTCTCATGAATAAGTAACAGTTCATCACACAATCGAAGTATAAAGCAAAAACTCTATTAGAAACCAACAAACTATGTTCTCAGTCAACTTTGCCACTACAATTCATCATCTTTTCAGGAAGGGTCACGTATCGGACCCTTTAGGCAAGTCCACATACTCAACCATCATATAGTCTTCTATGATTGCTAACGCTCACCGCATACACATGAGCAAAACGTTTGAACCGGACACATAAGAAGATAGGGACTTATAGTTTCGCCTCCCAACGTATTCACCTCAAGGGTGATGTCAACAATAATAACTCATGCTACCCATATTCAACTGGACATATGTGCCTAGATGTTTCCTCACCACATGATGCTTGCCAAAGGAGAAAATAAAAAGGAATAGAGAGAAAACTTTGACTCTTTGCATAGAAGTAAAAGATAGGCCCTTCGCAGAGGGAAGCAGAGGTTGCCATGTGCTTATTTGTTTGTATGCTCAACCCCTTAGTGCAAAAGAACGTCAGTTGCATTGCCCCTTGTGACAGTGACCTTTATTATGCAGTCTGTCGCTTTTATTCTTCACCATCACAAGTTCATGCAACGCTCAATTTTCTCTTACACTAAATGATCTCACACGCTTAGAAGCAATTTTTATTGCCTTTTGCACCGATGACAACTTACTTGAGGGATATTGCTCAATCCCTGGTAGGTATGGTGGACACTTGAAAATAGGATTTGGGTTTAAGGGTTTTTGGATGCACAAGTAGTATCTCTACTTAGTGCGGAATTTTTGGCTAGCAAAGATCGGGGGCAAGCGCCACATGTTAAAGGATCTATGAAAATATGACTTCTATGTGAATATGTACAAACATAAATCATTAAGTTGTCTTCCTTGTCCAATGTCAAGAATTTTGGCATATAATATTTTGATGGGGGCTCACAATCACAAAGATTTCTAGGATAGTATATTTATATGTGAACCTTCTCTTCCCTTATTAATTCTTTCATGAGTTGCATCATTGACTAATGCTATGTCTGTCAATCTCTAATAAAATTTTCTACTTATACTTTTGCTTATGTGGTGCCATCACCTACCATAAGATTATTATATGATCTTCTTGATTTATTTCCTTTCTTTTTTTATTTCCTTTCTTTTTATTTATAACTTTTCCTTTTATTGCAACAAGAAAGTAAAGAAAGCAAAAACTCACACTAAACTTTTTTATATATCTTGCACACGATTACAAGGATAGATCACTAAGCAAACTCTCAAAGAAGAAAGGATCGAACTAAACTTTTATTCATCTAAAGCAAAAGATTGAACTAAAATAGTAAAGGCAAAAAGATAGTGGGGATGATACGATACCAGGGCACGTCCCCCAAGCTTGGCGGAAGCCAAGGGGAGTGCCCATACCCGATACTCAATTTTCCTTTGATGATGAAGATGGTGGTGGTGGTGATGGAGCAGTATTCTCCAATATAACCATGAGTAGATCCTTCAAACCTTGAATATCTCGAAGGGCTTGATGAAGTAACCCACTGCTTTTCTTCACCTCGGCCATTGTGTGTTTATTCTCCAGGCCCCATGGTTTTGTTCCTGCACTATTTTCTCTTGGCCGAGATATGTCCCAATTGGACGGTATGTGCCTACGAGGGGTGTTCTCGAACCCATAATTGTGAAACAAATTGTGAAAATTGTTACGATGTAACCTGTGTAAAGGCCTCCTCGGTGGGAATTCTTCTTGCACTTCCAGGCTTGCTTGATTATTTGATGATCCCATGGCTTGATGAGGATTGGGGTGAGTAGAGATGCCAGCCAGTGTGCCCCTTTCGGAGGCCAGAGAGTGAACCCTAAAAGGATTTTTCCTCCTCTTCTTCCATAGCAACTTCTTCAGCTTCATCTCTCCTTAGATCCTCTTGAACCACCCTTGTGTCTTCTTCTCCATTGTTGAAGGGTGAGGAAGACATGATGTTGGTCTAGTTGAATCTGTCAGAAAACAGCAAGGAACAGAAAATAGAAGATTTGTCCGCGATACGGTGATAAACAAGTTCGGGAAGTATGTATAGATTTTTTATCTTGGGGGACAAGCAAACTATAGAAAAAAGGAGTCCGGAAGGTGTCCCAGGTGGGCACAACACACCTGGGCGCGCCAGGCTTGCCTAGCACACCCTGGTGTCTTGTGCCCACCAGGGTATGCTTCCTGGAAGTTTTTTATTTTCCTATTTTTCTAAATATTCCAAAACTGACAAAAAAAATTTACGGGTTTTTCGGAGTCTGTTTACTTACCGTATTACGTACCTCCTTATTTTCACGATTCTGGAGTGTTCCGGAAGGACTCTTTTATGTGTTCTTCCAGTGTCAAAGTTTGGATAATATTACTTTCAACATTAATGGGCGTTCGCGTACCTGAGATATAATGCTTTATTCGTTGCCCATTGACAACCTTTGGGTTAGTACCTTCGACATTATTTATTTTGATGGCTCTAGACCGATAAACCTCCTCGATAACATATGTGCCTTCCCATTTTGAGAGGAGTTTTCCTGCAAAGAATCTGAAATGAGAGTTGTACAAAAGAACATATTCTCCGACTTTAAACTCACGCTTTTGGATTCTCTTGTCAGGCCATCATTTAACTGTTTCTTTGAATACTTTCACATTTTCATAAGCTTGGGTTCTCCATTCATCTAATGAACTAATATCAAATAACCTCTTTTCACCGGCAAGTTTGAAATCATAATTGAGTTCTTTGATTGCCCAATATGCTTTATGTTCTAACTCAGGAGGCAAATGACAAGCTTTTCCATCAACCATTTTATAAGGAGACATACCCATAGGATTTTTATATGCTGTTCTATAAGCCCAAAGTGCATCATCTAATTTCTTAGACCAATTCTTCCGGGACCTATTAACACTCTTTTGCAAAATTAGTTTTATTTCTCTATTACTAAGTTCAACTTTACCACTACACTGAGGATGATAAGGTGATGCAATTCTATGGTTAACATCATACTTGGCAAGCATTTTATAGAAAACACCATGAATAAAGTGTGAACCACCGTCAGTCATTAAATATCTAGGGACTCCAAACCTTGGGAAAATAACCTCCTTAAGCATTTTAATAGAGGTGTTGTGATCAGCACTACTGGTTGGAATAGCTTCTACCTATTTAGTAACATAATCAACAACAACCAAAATATGTGTATACCCATTAGAATGGTTCACCAACAAGTGAATAATTCATAGGCATTTCTTGACGCTTACCGATATTACCTATTCTTTGGCATTCATCACGGGATAAGACAAACTTACGGGCATCCTTGAAGAGAGTAGGCCAATAAAATCTAGACTGCAATACCTTGTGACCAGTTCTATCTCCAGCATGATGCTCTCCATAAGCTTCGGAGTGACATTTCTATAGGATTTGTCCCTGTTCATGCTCAGGTATACAATGTCTAATAATACCATCTACTCCTTCTTTATAAAGATGTGGGTCATCCCAAAAGTAGTGTCTTAAATCATAGAAGAATTTTCCTTTTGTTGGTATGCAAAGCTAGGTGGTAAATATTTAGCAACAATGTAATTAGCATAGTCAGCATACCAAGGAGTATTATGAGCAACATTTATTGCAGCTAACTACTCATCAGGAAAACTATCATCTATAGGTAGTGGGTCATCAGACACATTTTCAAGCCTAGACAAGTTATCATCTACGGGGTTCTCAGCTCCTTTTCTATCAGTGAAATGTAAATCAAATTCTTGTAGTACGAGAACCCATCGAATAAGTCTAGGTTTAGCATCTTTCTTCTCCATAAGATATTTAATAGTAGCATGATCGGTGTGAACAATTACTTTTAAATTAGCAATGTAATGTCTAAATATATCACAAGCAAACACCACTGCTAAGAGTTCTTTTTTAGTAGTTGCATAGTTTCGTTGAGCACTGTCTAGAGTTTTATTAGCATAATGAATAACATTCAGTTTCTTATCAACTCTTTGTCCTAGAACAGCACCAACAACACAATCACTAGCATCACACATAGTTTCAAAAGGCAACTTCCAATCAGGTGATTAGACAATAGGTGCAGAAGTGTTTCAAAGGCTTCTATACAATTATCATCAAAAACAAAAGCAATATCCTTTTGCAAAAGATTCATAAGAGGCCTAATTTTTTTAGAAAAGTCTTCGATAAATCTCCTGTAGAAACCAACATGACCTAAGAAACTACGAATACCTTTGATATCTTTAGGACATGGCATTTTCTCAGCATCAACCTTAGCTTTGTCCACTTCAATACCTCTTTCAGAAATTTTATGACCCAAGACAATAACTTCATTAACCATAAAGTGGCACTTCTCCCAATTCAAGACAAGATTTGTTTGCTTGCATCTCTGCAAAACTCGATCAAGATTGCTTAAACAATCATCAAAAGACTTCCCATAAACAGAGAAGTCATCCATAAAAACTTCAACAATCTTTTCAAAAAAGTCAGAGAATATAACAGCCATACATCTTTGAAAGGTAGCAGGTGCATTGCATAAACCAAAAGGCATACGTCTATAAGCATAAGTTCCAAAGGGACAAGTAAAAGTGGTCTTTTCTTGATCAGGTTGAGAAATAGGTATTTGTGAAAAAACAGAATATCCATCAAGGAAGCAAAAATGTGTGTGCTTAGATAATCTTTCTAGCATTTGATCAATAAAAGGCAGAGAGTAATGATCTTTTCTAGTTGCTTTGTTTAATTTTCTAAAGTCAATTACCATCCTATAGCCTATAACAATTCTTTGTGGAATAAGTTCATTCTTATCATTAGGAACAACAGTAATACCTCCTTTCTTAGGGACACAATGAACAGGACTTACCCATCTACTATCGGTTATGGGGTAGATTATACCTGCTTCCAGAAGTTTTTATTATTTCCTTTCTTACCACTTTCATTTTTGGATTTAACCGGCATTGGTGATCAACAACGGGTTTAGCATCAAGTTCCATATTAATTTTGTGCTGACATAGAGTAGGACTACTGCCCTTTAAATCATCAAGAGTATATCCAATAGCAGCTCGGTGCTTCCTTAGAAATTTCAATAGTCTTTCTTCTTCATGTTCTGAAAGGTTACACTAATAATAACGGGATATATCCTCTTTTCATCAAGATAAGCATATTTCAAATTGTCTGGCAATTGTTTTAATTCAAACACATGATCACCTTTAGGTGGAGGAGGACCTCCTAAAGTTTCAATAGGCAAATTGTGTTTAAGCAGATGACGTTGTTCAAAGAAAATCTTATCTATTTCATTTCTTTCATGCATATGTAAACCATTTTCATGGTCTAGCAAATATTGTTCTAGAGGATCAGTAGGAGGCACAACAATAGAAGCTAGACCAATTAATTCATCTTTACTAGGCAATTCTTTTTCATGAAGCTTTCTACTAAACTTGGAAAAATTAAACTCATGAGACTCATCACCAAAACTAGCACTGACGGTTTGTTTCTCACAATCTATTTTAGCATTAACGGTGTTCAAGAAAGGTCTACCAAAGATAATGGGACAAAAGTCATCTTGTGGGGAACCAAGAACAAGAAAATCAGTAGGGTATTTTATTTTCCCACACAAGACTTCAACATCTCTAACAATCCCAATTGGTGATATAGTGCCTCTATTATCAAGTTTAATAGTAACATCTATGTCTTCTATCTCTGCGGGTGTTATGTCATTCATAATTTCTTGATATAAGGTGTAAGGAATAGCACTCACACTGGCACCTATGTCACATAAACCATGATAACAGTGATCTCCTATTTCAACTGAGACAACATGTATGCCAACAACAGGTCTATGTTTATCCTTTTTATCAAGTTTTGTCAATTCTAGCAGCTTCTTTGCAGAACTAAATAACATGCCCATCCATATCTAATTCCAAGAGATCTTTAACCATAGCAATACTAGGTTCTACTTTGATTTGTTCATCAGGTTTAGGTGTTCTAATATAGCTTTTGTTAACCACAGTTGAAACTTTAGCATGTTCCTTTATCCTAACAGGGAAAGGTCGTTTCTCAATATAAGTAGAAGGAACAACTGGATCAACATTATAAAGTATAGTCTCTTCTTTAACTGGTACCGGTTCTTTAATTTCTTCTTTAATAGGTGGGTGATATTTAAACCACTTCTCTTTAGGGAGATCAACATGAGTAGCAAATGATTCACAAAAGGAGGCTACTATCTCAGAGTCAAGTCCATATTTAGTGCTAAACTTTTGAAAAGCATCGGTATTCATAAAAGATTTAACACAATCATAGTTAAGCTTAATACTTGACTCTTTACCTTCGTCGAGTTCCCAATCTTCATAGTTGCATTTAATTCTTTCAAAAAGATCCCACCGGAATTCAATAGTTTTTTTCATAAAAGAACCAGCACAAGAAGTACCAAGCATGGTTTGATCATTACGAGAAAGCTGAGCATAAAAATTCTGGATAATAATTTCTCTTGAGAGCTCAAGATTGGGGCATGAATATAACATTGACTTAAGCCTACCCCAAGCTAGAGCGATACTTTCTCCTTCACAAGGCCAAAAATTATATATATATAATTCCGATCACGATGAACTAGATGCATAGGATAATTTTTTTGATGGAACTCCAATTTCAACCGATTCCAATTCCAAGACCCAATATCATCGCTCAGCCTATACCATGCCAATGCTTTTCCCTTCAAAGATAAAGGGAAAACCTTCTTCATAACTTCATCTCCGGGTAAACCTGCAAGCTTAAATAATCCACAAATTTGTTCTACATATATCAAGTGCATATCAGGATGTTCGGTTCCGTCTCCTGCATAAGGATTAGCTAGCAGTTGTTCTATCATACTCGAAGGAATTTCATATTCAATATTTTCAGTAGGTGCAGTAGGTTGAGGAGTAGCTAATTGTGGTTCCGGTCGAGGTGAAGATATCCCGAACAAGCCCCTCAAAGGATTGTTTTCCATAGTAACAAGTGACAATAAATTTCAGCACACTATATAAATGTTTCCTTACCAAAGGCACTTCACTCCCCGGCAATGGCGCCATAAAATAGCCTTGATGACCCACAAGTATAGGGGGTCAATTGTAGCTCTTTTAGATAAGTAAGAGTGTCGAACCCGACAAGGAGCAGAAGGAAATGACAAGTGGTTTTCAACAAGGTAATGTCTGCAAGTGCTGAAATTGTAAGTAGCAGAGTAGTTTGATAGCAAGATAATTTGTAATGAGCAAGTAACGATAGTAGTAACAAAAGTGCAGCAAGGTAGTCCAATCCTTTTGAGGCAAAGGATAGGCCAAAACGGTCTCTTATAATAAGCAAGGCGTTCTTGAGGGTACACGAGATTTTCATCTAGTCACTTCCATCATGTTGATTCGATTCGTGTTGGCTAGTTTGATAATTTGATATGTGGGTGGACCAGTGCTTAGGTGCTGTTCTTACTTGAACAAACCTCCTACTTATGATTAACCATCCCGCAAGCATCCGTAACTACGAGAAAAGTATTAAGAATAAATTCTAACCATAGCATTAAACTTTTGGATCCAATCGATCCCTTACAGAATAGCGCATAAACTGGGGTTTAAGTGTCTGTCACTTTCGCAACCCATCATGTAAATTTCTATCCCACAATGCATTCCCTTAGGCCCAAATATGGTGAAGTATCATGTAGTCGACGTTCAAAGTGTCATGTAGTCTACGTTCACATGACACCACTAAGGGAATCACAACATACATACTATCAAAATATCAAACACATATCAAGGTCACATGATTACTTGCAACATGATTTGTCCCGTGGCCTCAAGAACAAAAGTAACTGCTCACAAATGATAATCATGCTCAAGATTAGAGGGGTATTAAATAGCATATTGGATCTGAACATATAATCTTCCACCAAATAAACCATATAGTAATCAACTACAAGATGTAATCAACACTACTAGTCACCCACAAGCACCAATCTATAGTTCCGGTAACAAGATTGAACACAAGAGATGAACTAGGGTTTGAGATAAGATGGTTTTGTTGAAGATGTTGATGGAGATAGCCCTGCCCAAGATGGGAGAGTTGTTGGTGATGATGATGACAATGATTTCCCTCTCCGGAAGGGAAGTTTCCCCGACGGAATCGCTCCGCCGGAGGGCAAAAGTGCTCCTACCCCAAGTTCCGCCTCGAGATGGCGACACTTTGTCCCAAAAGTCATCCCCTTATTTTTTCTAGTTCAAAATGACTTATATACCAGAAAAGGGGCACCGGAGGTGGGCCTGGCTGAGCACAACCCACCAGGGTGCGCCTGGGCTCCCTGGCGCGCCCAGGTGGGTTGTGCCCACCTGGTGGGGCCCCTCTGATAGTTATTTGCTCCAATATTCTTCATATATTCCATCAAAATTCTCTGTGAAGTTTTAGCTTATTTGGAGTTGTGTAGAATAGGTAGCCTGACGTAGCTTTTCCAGGTCCAGATTTCCAGCTGCTGGAATTCTCCTCTTTGTGTATACCTTGCATATTATGAGGGAAAAGGCATTAGAATTACTCCAAAAAGCATTATTATGAATAAAAATATTATAAATAACAGTAAGAAAACATGATGCAAAATGGACGTATCATGCGTCCAAACGATCTATAGGGGAACTTCAAGAAGAACGACAAGCAAGTTCTTTGCTCAAGAGAAGAAACCCAAGTCCGGACCTAAGCACAAACCGAGTGCTTCTAATGCAAGCGATCGACTTTGGAAGCGGAACTGCCCCAAGTATTTGGCGGATAAGAAGGATGGCAAAGTAAACAAAGGTATATGTGATATACATGTTATTGATGTGTACCTAACTAGAGCTCATAGTAGCACTGGTATTTGATATTGGTTACATTGCTAATATTTGCAACTCAAGCAGGACTACGGAATAAGCGAGCTCGGCCAGGACGAGTGATGATGATGCGTGGGAAAGCGGTTCCAAAGTCGATGTGATCGCGGTCGGCACGCTACTTCTACATCTACCTTCGGGATTAGTATTAGACCTAAATAATTGTTATTTGGTGCCAGCGTTGAGCATGAACATTATATCTGGATCTTGTTTGATGCGAGACGGTTATTCATTTAAATTAGAGAATAATGGTTGTTCTATTTATATGAGTAATATCTTTTATGGTCATGCACCCTTGAAGAGTGGTCTATTTTTATTAAATCTCGATAGTAGTGATACACATGTTCATAGTGTTGAAACCAAAAGATGCAGAGTTGATAATGATAGTGCAACTTACTTGTGGCACTGCCGTTTGGGTCATATCGGTGTAAAACGCATGAAGAAACTCCATATTGATGGACTTTTGGAAATCACTTGATTATGAATCACTTGGTACTTGCGAACCGTGCCTTATGGGCAAGATGACTAAAACGCCGTTCTCCGGAACTATGGAGCGAGCAACTGATTTGTTGGAAATCATACATACTGATGTTTGTGGCCCAATGAATGTTGAGGCTCGCGGCGGGTATCGTTATTTTCTCACCTTCACAGATGATTTGAGCAGATATGGGTATATCTACTTGATGAAACACAAGTCTGAAACATTTGAAAAGTTCAAAGATTTTCAGAGTGAAGTGGAAAATCATCGTAACAAGAAAATAAAGTTTCTACGATCTGATCGTGGAGGAGAATATTTGAGTTACGAGTTTGGCCTACACTTGAAACAATGTGGAATAGTTTCACAACTCACGCCACCTGGAACACCACAACGAAATGGTGTGTCCGAACGTCGTAATCGTACTTTACTTGATATGGTGCGATCTATGATGTCTCTTACTGATTTACCGCTATCATTTTGGGGTTATGCTTTAGAGACGGCCGCATTCACATTAAATAGGGCACCATCAAAATCCGTTGAGACGACACCTTATGAACTGTGGTTTGGCAAGAAACCAAAGTTTTCGTTTCTTAAAGTTTGGGGCTGCGATGCTTATGTGAAGAAACTTCAACCAGATAAGCTCGAACCCAAATCGGAGAAATGTGTCTTCATAGGATACCCAAAAGAGACTGTTGGGTACACCTTCTATAACAGATCCGAAGGCAAGACATTCGTTGCTAAGAATGGATCCTTTCTAGAGAAGGAGTTTCTCTCGAAAGAAGTGAGTGGGAGGAAAGTAGAACTTGATGAGATAACTGTATCTACTCCCTTATTGGAAAGTAGTTCATCACGAGAACCGGTTCTGTGACAACTACACCAATTAGTGAGGAAGCTAATGATAATGATCGTGAAACTTGGATCAAGTTTCTCTCGAACCTCGTAGGTCTACGAGTAAGATCCGCACTGAGTGGTACGGTAATCCTATTCGGAAGTCATGTTACTTGACCATAATGAACCTACGAACTATGAGGAAGCGATGATGAGCCCAGATTCGCAAAATGGCTAGAGGCCATGAAATCGAGATGGGATCCATGTATGGAAACAAAGTGTGGACTTTGGTTGACTTGCCGATGATCGGCAAGCCATTGAGAATAAATGGATCTTTAAGAAGAAGACTGACGCTGATGGTAATGTAACTGTCTATAAAGCTCGACTTGTTGCAAAAGGTTTTCGACAAGTTCAAGGGGTTGACTACGATGAGACTTTCTCACCCGTAGCGATGCTTAAGTCTGTCCGAATCATGTTAGCTATTGCTGCATTTCATGATTATGAAATTTGGCAAATGGATGTCAAGACTGCATTCTTGAATGGATTTCTAGAAGAAGAGTTGTATATGATGCAGCCGGAAGGTTTTGTTGATCCAAAAGGTGTTGACAAAGTGTGCAAGCTCCAGCGTTCCATTTATGGACTGGTGCAAGCATCTCGGAGTTGGAATAAACGCTTTGATAGTGTGATCAAAGCATATGGTTTTATCTGAGACTTTTGGAGAAGCTTTGTATTTACAAGAAAGTGAGTGGGAGCTCTGTAGCATTTCTAATTTTATATGTAGAAGACATATTATTAATTGGAAATGATATAGAATTTATGGATAGCATAAAGGGATACTTGAATAAAAGTTTTTAAATGAAAGACCTCGGTGAAGCTGCTTACATATTGGGCATCAAGATCTATAGAGATAGATCAAGACACTTAATAGGACTTTCACAAAGCACATACCTTGACAAAATTTTGAAAAAGTTCAAAATGGATCAGGCAAAGAAAGGATTCTTGCCTGTGTTACAAGGTGTGAAGTTGAGTGAAACTCAATGCCCGACCACAGCAGAAGATAGAGAGAAAATGAAAATGTTCCTATGCTTGAGCCATAGGCTCTATCATGTATGCAATGTTGTGTACCGGACCCGACGTATGCTTAGCAATAAGCTTGGCGGGAAGGTACCAAAGTAATCCAGAGTGGATCATCGGACATGGTCAAGAACATCTGAAATACGAAAAGGACTAAGGATATGTTTCTCATATATGGAGGTGACAAAGAGCTAGTCGTAAATGGTTACGTCGATGCAAGCTTTGACACTGATCCGGACGATTCTAAATCGCAAACCGGATACGTGTTTTTATTAAACTGTGGAGCTGTTGTAGGATCGAAAGTATGTCTAGAGGGGGGTGATTAGACTACTTGACAATATAAAAATTCTGCCTTTTGACAAAGAACAGTTTTTGGCAGATTCACAATTATGATCAAGTCAAGCATCACCCTACACATGCAATTCTAGAGTATAGGCAGCAGAAAGTAAATTGCACGTGTAGTAAAGAGAGGTGGAGAAGAGCAAACGCAATTTTGGAGACGTGGTGATTTTTCTCGTGGTTCCGATAGGTGGTGCTATCGTACTTCCACGTTGATGGAGACTTCAACCCACGGAGGGTAGCGGCTGCGAGAGTCCACGGAGGGCTCCACCCACGAAGGGTCCACGAAGAAGCAACCTTGTCTATTCCATCATGGCCTACGCCCACGGAGGACTAGCCTTACTCGGGGTAGATCTTCACGAAGTAGGCGATCTCCTTGCCCTTACAAACTTCTTGGTTCAACTCCACATCTCGATGACGGAGGCTCCCAAGCGACACCTAACCAATCTAGGAGGCACCACCCTCCAAAAGGTAATAGATGTTGTAGATGATGATGAACTCCTTGCTCTTGTGCTTCAAATGATAATCTCCCCAACACTCAACTCTCCTCACTGATTTGGCTGTGGTGGAAGAAAGGATTGAGTGGAAAGCAACTTGGGAAGGCTAGAAATCAAGCTTCATATGGTGGGAGTGGAGCAACTTGATCTCAACACAAGGGTAGGTAGTTCTCTTCTCGAAATGTAAGGTAGGAGTGGTAGTTCTTTCGATGGCTCTCTCCACGAATGAAGAGGGGTGGAGGGTATAAATAGCCTCCACACAAAATCCAACCGTTACACACATTTGAGCAATCTCGGTGGGACCGAAGTGGACAACTCGGTGAGACCGATAGTTCAAATAATGTGAGCGTTGGGATTTTCGTGGGACCGAAAATACAATCTCGGTTAGTCCGATTCGTGCAATGACTAGAGCATGCCAATTTGGTGGGACCGACTTCATCATCTCGGTGACACCGATTTGATGATGAAGGTTCTGAAGCTTGACAACTCATGTTTGGTGAGACCGAGTTCGAATCGGAAAATCCGAGTTTTCTAGGGTTTGGCTTATGGTGAGGTGGTTCATCTCGGTGTGGTGAGTTTGGAATATCGGTGGGACCGAGACTACTTATGAGTGTATATGGCGGTGAAAGTTCTTGATAGTTTAGGAGATGTATCACTAAGCACTTGAGCAAACGGATCATCATCATAACCTCATCCCCTTTTAATAGTATTGGCTTTTCCTATGGACTCAATGTGATCTTGGATCACTAAACCAAAAATGGAGTCTTGAGCTTTTGCCAATGCTTGCCTTAGCATTTTGGGGGTCCACTTCTTGATCCTTGCCATACCCATATCTTGAACTCTCGAAATGATTCTCAAGTAACTATTAGTTCAATGATATATATGTTGTTATTAATTACCAAAACCACCCGGGATTAGTTGCACTTTCAATCTCCCCTTTTGGTAATTGATGACAACATATAGATCAAAGCTTCGACAAAGGATATAATCAATGAATAATATAAATCGCTTCGAGAAGTATGTGATAAGCAAGAGCTCCCCTAAATTTGTGCATTATTTAAGATTTGCGTTTGAATGCAAATGCACAATCGATTAGGATCATGGGTCACTCTTCCATGTCACATACATCTTGGTGGAGCGCACAAAATGATAAGAATGAACAGCATGCACCCAATCACCAAGACATGAGTAAATGGTCATACGAGATAGGAATAGCATATGATAAGCATTAAGCACACATTAAAGCATAGTGCGACCAAGCACTCATTAAGGTAGAATCAAACGGAGTATCAAACACCTGAATGTCTCGAAAACCAAAAGTATCTCAAAGAAACCGCAAAAGAACGAAAGAGCAAAAGCGACAACAAAGACTCTCTCTCTCGAAGTCCTATGATCTATACAATTTCTCCCCTTTGGCAACAAGTTACCAAAAGTTCAAACGATAGAGCTAAGCGTCACTTGTGGACTCTGTTTGGCGGCTCCGTGCAGGTTGATGTCGGAGTGGATATGACAAGATCGGCGAAGACTTGGTGATGTCTGCTTTGGAGGAGTGGTCCTTTGGAGCTGGAGCTGGAGTAGGAGCAGCTCTTTGGAACTATGGGAGGTCTTTGAAGCTGTAGTCCCGTGTCGATCCATGGAATAGCGGTGATCGGGTCCTTTGGGAACCGGAGCGATCTGTTGTTGAGAATCTGGACTAAGTCATCCTGCATCTCACGCATAAGCTCTTCCTTCTCTGCTTTGCTTCCTCAATGTCGCCTCGAGCTTGTTGGCGGTCACTTGTACTTGATCGACTTCACGTCCAGAGCGTGGATCTTGTCCTCAACAATCCTCTCTAAGCTCTCCTAAGACTGTACAATGCTGGCCAGGCGTTGTTCAATCCTTTGAGTAGCTTCAAGAATTTGCTCTCCGAAACTCTTTGGTTTAGCTGCTGCTGCTTCCTTGTCAGCTTTCGCTTTCTTAGCAGCTTCGATCTTGGCTTGACCTTCAACAGATGTCGGATCCTCCTCATCCATCACAACAACATTGTCTTCATGCTCTGGCTGCAACGGTAAATGTTCTCTATCCAACAAGAATGTGCCCGTGCCAAACTTGGCATTGATAAGCATCTGAATCTGCGGGGCAAAACCACATGACCTTTTCTGGTCAGCTGCAGTCCTCTTAATGGTCTCTACCATCAAGTCCATCACCTTGAAAGGTGCTTTCTCATCAAGTATGTGCAGCATGTTGATAGAGTATCCTCTGATCATGCGATGATCTCCAGATTTGGGCATCAAGGTATGCCTCAAAATGGTATTAGTGGTAGGTAATCCTGCCTGGAGATAGTAGACTGAGCCGAGCTTCCAGATTCCCAAATTCTTTGCTGGAATCTCTTTGTACATGTTCTTCATGGATTCATGATTCTTCTTTGGAATTCCATATACATAAATATCATCATCTCGTTGCACTGGAGCATTCAGAATTTCTGCCCATTCTTCAACAGAAGAAGAAAATCTTTGACCTTCAGTCATCCACGTAATCTTTCCATCAGGGTAGAAGTGAGCCGTGGCATAGAATTGCATTATCATCTCATCGTTCCAACTGGTCAATTTCTGACCTACAAAATCTGCAACGCCACATGCAGTGAAACTTTCATGCACATGTGGAAAGAAATCTCTGTGCTCTTATTTGTCAATGTACTTCCAAATAACGATCGGGTGTCTGCGACTATGGGCTTCTTGTCCATCAAGACGGTCTCATAGAAGTCCTGCTGCTCTCGGTGTGAAACCAGGATCTACTGCAGTTCTTCTCCTCACGGCATATGGGTCGGTTTGTCTCCATAGCCCGAGACCTCTATCTTTCCTTGCCTTCATATCCTCGGCTTGAGGATGAGCATCATCATGGAGTGGCAGTTTTGGACGAAGTTTCAAAGCAAAACTGGTCCTTCATCGTCGACTCACTAGTGGCACATCATCCTTGTTCTTTTCGAGATACTGGAATGTTTCGACGGTCTTCTTGGGCTTGGTAGCGAGGCTTTTTTGGAGCTGCCTTAGCTGGAGCAGATTTCTTGGGCTTTTATGTGGCTCCGGCCTTAATGGCATCACCCATGAGCTTGGCTTCGAGGAGGCTGGGGTGCTTCCTCATCCTCATCTTCTTCTCGCTACATCATGCACTATCCTCTTTCTCTTGGAGGTTTTCTTCACTTTGCTTGCAGTTGCCTCTCCCAAATTCAGCTTCTTAGCAGGTTGATTGCTTGACTTTTTGGTGCCCTTCTTAGTCTGTTGACCTTGTTGCTCTTTGGCAACAACCTTCCTTTGGGCTTTGAGGTCACCTCTTCCTCAACAACAAAATCTGAATCCTCATCATCTGAATTCCTCTTCTTTCTAGCTCGGTGGCTGCAGGAGGCAAGCCACTTGGTGTACTCCTCTCACCATCATCGATGAGTTACTAGGATCGGGACTAGTGACCGCCTCTGGAATGTCGCAATGGGTGTCTCGACCTGTTCGATCCTTTGGCATCGACATGGTGACAACTTTGTGAATAGATAAGGTGTAGGCAGAGAAGAAGAGTCATCACAAACTGCAGAAGTTTTTGCAAAAAAAATGAGTTCAAATTCTAGTATTAAGTTTTCACAGAAGACATTTTGGTCAGACCGAGTTTAAGATTCGGTGAATCCGAAGTGTAAAACAGGAGCTTGTCACACCACTTTCGGTTTGACCAAGGTGGGTTTCGGTCCTGCCGAAAACACTAGGGTTTCACAGAATCTTCATTTCGGTCACACCGATTTTGCACAACTCGGTTGGACCGAAAGGTGCAGTGCAATGGCCATAGGCCAAATCGGTCATACCGAAATTATAAAGTCGGTCTCACCGAGATGTGTTCCGTGGAAACCTAACCCTAAAACTTTTACTCGAATCTAGTTCAAACGAACTAATCTGGTGTACAGGAGGATTTCAATCGTGGCAAGATACTAGGCAATCCAAACATGCATTGAATCGGAGATGGGAGCACGAGTGGGATCAAAACTCACCCTAACTTGGTGGAGTTTTTCTACGGCGGCAACGGGCGGAGGAGATGTCCGCTTGGCGACGGAGACTGCGGGCGGCGCCAAAGCGACGACGGCGACGATCCGTAGACCAAGGCGGCGGCAAAGAAGGGTGTGGGGCTAAACGTTTGAAGGAGGAATCAGCGCGCCCTCGGAATATATACCCCTTCATTGTCGGTGGGACCGAGTTGTAAAACTTCGGTGGCACCGAGATGGATAATCGCTAGGCGTTATGCACTTCGATCACGCCGAAAATCACAACTCGGTTTCACCGAGATGAAAACCTAGATCGTCTAAATGCTTTCGGTTCGACCGAGTTTGAGTGAGTTGGTCTGACCGAAATCAATTAGAAGGTTTTGGAAATTAGCCCTTGACGGATCGGTGGCTCCGAGTGCTCCTCACCCGGAGGGTCCGAAAATGACTTGTTCAAAATTTGTGATGTAAGCATGAATAGAATTTGAGACAAGAAAGCATAGATAGCTAGGGAGGTACTTAGGCATTCTTGTCCATCCATTTGGTCAGAAAAATCAAAACGACCAAAACAACAAATGGATGTCCTCGAATGGATAAAATCATGCATCCAACATGCTCACACAATAAGATAGCAAATGAAATATGTGTCAAACATGCACAACCAACACTCTAGCAACTAACACACAATTTGTCGATGACTAGGTCATCTTTATATGAGTATATTGACTTAGGAGCCAAATGAGAACATTTGATCATAGGTCATACTCATCGTTTAAGCACAAGTGGGGTTACCACTTTTACATAAAGCATTGATGTGTTCACATCATTTGAGGATGCTTTAACTCAATTTTTAGAGCAAAGCTCCCCCTAGATGTGAGAACCCCTTTTAAAGGGTCAAACTAACCTTGGGCTGTCGTAGAAGACTTCATGTAGATGTTGAAGATGTGGATGCTCAATGTTGATGGAGATCATCAAGAGTTGGGAGCTATCCTTCTGGATTCGGGCACTTTCAATACCTACATGGGTTAGTCCCACAAGGAACAAACAAGGATATCCATGGACATAGATTGAAGTTCATAATAGATGATGTCCATGAAAGCAATGATTACCTTGTCCCTTGACTTACCAACAAGAGGGTTTGTGACTCCATGAACTAGTGCACAATGTGGAAGTTGATTGCACAAGTTTTTGCCAAAATGAATGTGAGTGAAGTATGTTGGCGGAGTCACCCTCAAGAACTTTCTAGTTCTTCTTCTTGGGATCCACATCATCTTGATGGGAATCCTTGGGGTTGTAGTTGAGCTTGACGAAGTAGAACTTGGCGTTTCCTTGGGAACCCACTTGACCATGGCTTGAGGTGCTTCAACAAATGCATCAATCTCCTCTTGAAGCTTGTCCTTGCCTTTTAGCTTGTGGTCTTGTGGTGGAAGGTCATCTTGAGCTTGTTCCACATTGGAAGAAGTAGGATCATACTTCTCCTTTTGAGGAACAAACTGTGGAGTAGGATATTGACCTTCTTCCCACTCAACACCTTCGGCGTTGAACTTTCGCTCAAAACCAATTCCTTGATTCTTCCGGTGCCTTCCTTGCTTGCGAACAATTTCCTCAAAGTTCTTGCTTCCGGCAAGGCTCTTGTAGAAACCTTTCTCTATGATCCCTTTCAATAAACTATTTTCTTGCTCAAGTGTAACTTGGCTTGAAACATGGTTAGTGAAATCAAGAGAACTACTAGAAGCAACAACATTGGATTTAGCATGGTTATTGTTACTGCTAGAGAAAGAATTTTTCTTATGCTTGTCATGCTTAGTCTTAATGGGTGGCAAGAAATTATACAAGAGAAGTCGTTTGGCAAGATATGAAGAACTCTTCTTTCGAAGATCGTCATTGATTGCTTTTAGAAACTCATGTTCTTGCTCTAGAGTGAGCTTCTCGAAGCGTAGCTTCTCATGAGATCTTAGGAGCTCTCTATGATCTTCTTGAGTTGTTTCATGAGCTAACTTAAGAGTGTTTAGTTCTTTAGTTAGACGCTCAATCTCCTTCATAGCATTGTCATTCGACTCTTCTCGACTATAAAGACTACTAGCATGTTCATCGTTACTAGGCTCATTGGATTTATCAAGCAAGAGCTCATCTTCACCAAGCAAGTCATCCTCATCACTATTGAAGTCAATGAATTCAGGGTGTGATACCTTGGGGTCTTTAGCCATGAAGCTTCTTCCAATTCCCTCATTTGGTGAATCAAATAAGTCGTAGGAGTTGGAGTTGGAGGATACGAGAGCAAGACCGGCAACACCTTCATCTTGACTGTAGTCGGAGTTGGAGTGATAGCTTCCTTGGATTGATTGTCGGAGTCGAGCCGGAGACCCATTCACCTACATGAGCTTGATGTTTTCTTCTTGTGTAGCTCCTTGATGACTTGTCTTTCCTCTCCGAATCCTTGCTTCTCCGAGAGGGTCTTCGTTCATAACGATCATCTCTGCTCCTTCTCTCTTTCCGAGGTGACTCATCTCTTGAGCTTCTTCTTCTTGGAGATTCTTCTCTTCTCTTGTGGGGAGCCGTACACTCATTTGAGTAGTGTCCGGTCTTCCACAATTGTAGCAGATTCGATCACGACTAGAAGATCTCTTTTCATCATATGATCTAGACTTTGAGCTTCTCTCTTTGCCTCTATTCTTGTAGAATTTGTTGAAGTTCTTGACCATTAGGCTTATCTCTTCATTGGAAACTAACTTGTCACTTGAGGTTGTGGGAGCATCACTTGTAGCTTTGTAAGCACCACTTGACTTGTTGTGAAGCTCTTCCTTATCCTTAAGTGTCATCTCATGAGCAACAATTCTTCCAATGACTTGGTTGGCTTGAGATTCTTGTAGTTTGGCATCATTTGGATCAAAGTGCACACGGTGTCATACTTTCCATCCAAAGCTCGAGAATCTTCTTGATGATGAATCGGTCGGTCATTTCTTCGCTTCCTAAACCGCAATCTCATTTGTGATGAGAGCAAGCCTAGAGTACATTTCAGCGACTCCTTCACCATCCTTCATCTTGAACTTGTCAAGTTGACCTTGAAGAATGTCTAGCTTTGATTCCTTCACGGACTCGGTACCTTCGTGCATTTCAACCAAAGTATCCCAAATCTCTTTTGCATTCTCAAGACGGCTGATTTTGTTGAACTCCTCGGGACACAAGGCATTGAAGAGAATGTCACAAGCTTGAGCATTGTTTTGCAACATCCGCAATTCTTCCGTTGTAGCTCCGCGATCCGGAACTTTTCCTTCCTCGAAGAATTCACCTTGCATACCAACACAAATAATGCCCCATGCGCTGGGTTATGACCAAGAATATGCATTTTCATTTTATGCTTCCAACTAGCAAAATTTGTACCATCAAAGTAAGGACCTCTACGAAAATTACCCTCACTAGACGCCATACTCTCCTAGGTTGTGAAACCAAGCTTATGGAGTCCAATGCAATGGAAACCAATACAATGGAGACCAAAGCTCTGATACCACTTGTAGGATCGAAAGTATGTCTAGAGGGGGGTGATTAGACTACTTGACAGTATAAAAATTCTGCCTTTTGACAAAGAACAGTTTTTGGCAGATTCACAATTATGATCAAGTCAAGCATCACCCTACACATGCAATTCTAGAGTATAGGCAGCGGAAAGTAAATTGCATGTGTAGTAAAGAGAGGTGGAGAAGAGCAAACGCAATTTTGGAGACGCGGTGATTTTTCTCGTGGTTCCGATAGGTGGTGCTATCGTACTTCCACATTGATGGAGAGTTCAACCCACGGAGGGTAGCGGCTGCGAGAGTCCACGGAGGGCTCCCCCCACGAAGGGTCCACGAAGAAGCAACCTTGTCTATTCCATCATGGCCTACGCCCACGGAGGACTAGCCTTACTCGGGGTAGATCTTCACGAAGTAGGCGATCTCCTTGCCCTTACAAACTTCTTGGTTCAACTCCACATCTCGATGACGGAGGCTCCCAAGCGACACCTAACCAATCTAGGAGGCACCACCCTCCAAAAGGTAATAGATGTTGTAGATGATGATGAACTCCTTGCTCTTGTGCTTCAAATGATAATCTCCCCAACACTCAACTCTCCTCACTGATTTGGCTGTGGTGGAAGAAAGGATTGAGTGGAAAGCAACTTGGGAAGGCTAGAAATCAAGCTTCATATGGTGGGAGTGGAGCAACTTGATCTCAACACAAGGGTAGGTAGTTCTCTTCTCAAAAATGTAAGGTAGGAGTGGTAGTTCTTTCTAATGGCTCTCTCCACGAATGAAGAGGGGGTGGAGGGGTATAAATAGCCTCCACACAAAATCCAACCGTTACACACATTTGAGCAATCTCGGTGGGACCAAAGTGGACAACACGGTGAGACCGATAGTTCAAATAATGTGAACGTTGGGATTTTTGGTGGGACCGAAAATACAATCTCGGTTAGTCCGATTCGTGCAATGACAAGAGCATGCCAATTTGGTGGGACCGACTTCATCATCTCGGTGACACCGATTTGATGATGTAGGTTCTGAAGCTTGACAACTCATGTTTGGTGAGACCGAGTTCGTAATCGAAAATCCGAGTTTTCTAGGGTTTGGCTTATGGTGAGGTGGTTCATCTCGGTGTGATTGAGTTTGGAATATCGGTGGGACCGAGACTACTTATGAGTGTATATGGCGGTGAAAGTTCTTGATAGTTTAGGAGATGTATCACTAAGCACTTGAGCAACAGATCATCATCATAACCTCATCCCTTTTAATAGTATTGGCTTTTCCTATGGACTCAATGTGATCTTGGATCACTAAACCAAAAATGGAGTCTTGAGCTTTTGCCAATGCTTGCCTTAGCATTTTGGGGGTCCACTTCTTGATCCTTGCCATACCCATATCAATGAACTCTCTGAAATGATTCTCAAGTAACTATTAGTTCAATGATATATATGTTGTTATTAATTACCAAAACCACTGGGATTAGTTGCACTTTCGGTTTGTAAGTTGGTGCGTTCTAAACAAAGCGTCGTGGCGGGATCTACATGTGAAGCGAGTACATAGCTGCTTCGAAGCAGCAAATGAAGGAGTGCGGATGAAGGAGTTCATTTCGATCTAGGTGTCATACCTAGTGCATCGGGACCAATGAAGATCTTCGTGACAATCTTTGGTGCAATTGCCTTGGCAAAAGAATCCAGATTTTACAAGAGGACCAAGCACATCAAGAGACGCTTCAATTCCATTCGGGACCAAGTCCTAGTGGGAGACATAGAGATTTGCAAGATACATACGGATCTGAATGTTGCAGACCCGTTGACTAAGCCTCTCTCACGAGCAAAACATGATTAGCACCAAGACTCCATGGGTGTTAGAATCATTACTATGTAATCTAGATTATTGACTCTAGTGCAAGTGGGAGACTGAAGGAAATATGCCCTAGAGGCAATAATAAAGTTATTATTTATTTCCTCATATCATGATAAATGTTTATTATTCATGCTAGAATTGTATTAACCGAAAACATGATAGATGTGTGAATACGTAGACAAACATATAGTCACTAGTATGCCTCTACTTGACTAGCTCATTAATCAAAGATGGTTATGTTTCCTAACCATAGACATGTGTTGTCATTTGATTAATGGGATCACATCATTATGAGAATGATGTGATTGACATGACCCATTCCGTTAGCCTAGCACTTGATCGTTTAGTATATTGCTATTGCTTTCTTCATGACTTATACAAAGTTCCGCAACTATGAGATTGTGCAACTCCGTTTACGGAAGAACACTTTGTGTGCTACCGGACTCACAACGAATCGGGTGATTATAAAGGTGCTCTCTGGTGTTTAGAAGGTACATGTTGGGTTGGCATAATTCGAGATTAGGTTTTGTCACTCCGATTATCGGAGAGGTATCTCTGGGCCCTCTTGGTAATACTCATCACCTAAGCCTTGCAAGCATTGTAACTAATGAGTTAGTTATAAGATGATGTATTACGGAACGAGTAAAGAGACTTTCCGGGAACGAGATTGAACTAGGTATTGGATACCGACGATCGAATCTCGGGCAAGTAACATACCGATGACAAAGGGAACAACGTATGTTGTTATGCGGTTTGACCGATAAAGATCTTCGTAGAATATGTACGAACCAATATGGGCATCCAGGTCCCGCTATTGGTTATTGACCGAGAATGGTTCTAGGTCATGTCTACATAGTTCTCGAACCCGTAGGGTCCGCACACTTAACGTTACGATGACAGTTTTATTATGAGTTTACAAGTTTTGATGTACCTAAGTTTGTTCGGAGTCCCAGATGTGATCACGGACATGACGAGGAGTCTCGAAATGGTCGAGACATAAAGATTGATATATTGGACGACTATATTCGGACACCTAAGTGTTAGGGTGATTTTGAGAAAATCGGAGTTGGGAGGGTTACCGAACCCCCGGAGAGTATTGGGCCTTATGGGCCTTAGGGAAAGGAGAGAGGGCGGCCAAGATGGGCCGCGCGCCTCCCCTCCGGGTCCGAATTGACTAGAGGGGGTGGCGCTTCCTTTCCTTCCCCCTTCCCTCCTAGTAGGAGTAGGAAAGGAGGAGTCCTACTCCTACTAGGAGGAGGATTCTCCTCCTTGGCACGCCTAAGGGCCGGTGGCCTCCCCTTTGCTCCTTTATATCTCGTGGGCGGGGGGCATAGACACACAAGTTGATCTACGGATCGTTCCTTAGCCGTGTCGGTGCCCCTCCACCATATTCCACCTCGGTCATATTGTCGCGGAGTTTAGGCGAAGCCTGCGTCGGTAGAACATCATCATCGTCACCACGCCGTCGTCTTGTGGAACTCATCTCCGGAGCTTTCTTTGGATCGGAGGCCGAGATCGCCATCGAAATAACGTGTCTTTGAACTCGGAGGCCCGACGTTCGGTGCTTGGATCGGTCGGATCGTGAGGACGACGACTACATCAACCGCGTTGTGTTAACGCTTCGCTTACGGTTCACGAGTGCGTGGACGAACACTCTCCCCTCTCGTTGCTATGCCATCACCATGATCTTGCGTGTGCGTAGGAAATTTTTTGAAATTACTACGTTCCCCAACACCGACATAGAGGAGTCGGCCACCTCCATCCCAAGGATGCAATTTTTTTTTTTGCGGGTGAAGGATGCAGTTCTTCGATAAGAAGTGTTTTCCAATAGCATATGGATGTTGACCTTTTATCCTAGTATTCCATTTCGAGTCAAAATAGTCCCTAACATTATAACAATTTTCATGTGTTACAAACTCCTAACAATTTTCATGTGTTATATAAACTCATTTCTTTTAAGGCAAACAAAGTGTACCTTAAGTTTCATGTGTTATACTCATAAATTTGGAACAGAAAGAAAAAAGGTAGTAAGACGAGTGAACGGGGAAGAAAAGCAGTAGAAGGCAAACGACGCAGCTCTCTCTCACGCTTCTCCCGTGGTCGACGTTGCAGTCCACACGCGGGCACGCGGCTGGGCGCGCCGGTTCCACCACCTCATCTCCCGCACTCCCTCTGCCTCGTATCTCGTCGCCTTCCTCCACACCCCGCAGGAGCATTGCCAGCCGTCCGATCGCGCCCGGGCGGCGGTGGTTCCCTCTCCCCATGTTCCGCGGCCATGCGCCTCTCCATAGGCTCCCCATCCCCGTCGCCGCCGGCGGCGGTGGCCGCCGCTCTCCGCAGCACATCCCCGTCGTGCCGTACCGCCAGTCATGTGAGCGCCCGCTGATCTTTTCTTCCTTTTCTCATATCGCTGTTTCGTGGTACCACGCTGCTCACTGTTACATGGACTGCTCGCGTTCGTGTTTTCCCGATTCCGTGCCCGTCCACACGTGTTTGAAGTAGAAGGATACTAGATTTGGTGTCCTAATTCATGTTCTGCTAGTACTAGTACTTTTTTTAAAAAAACTTTTCTGGAATTGGTTCGATTGTGATAAATTCAGTAAACTGCACCTGGCTGAACAAATCTTGATTGGAGAACGGCCTATGAACTCAAAAAAATTATACTGAACAGATGAAATGTTTATGCAGAGGTATGCTTGAGATCAAATTTCATCGGTTATGATACTTCACCTTATATGACAGTGAATTTCTGAAGTTCAGTGTACTGTCTTTCAGTTCGTCGATTTACAACAATTTTTTACGTGCTTAGTTTGAGGAAAGGATATTCCTCAGATTGCTTCACTAGGTTGTGACCATTTCCTTATCCTAATATCCTACTTATGCATTGTTTCCTGCAACTCTCTCAGGTTATGTTCAGGCAGAAGCTGAGTTTTATGGTGGCATTTCAGACTCAGCATCTGAAATATGCTCCTCGCTTGATCAAATCAGCCGTAAAAGGTATTAGATCAAATACAACTGATGGTGATAATGGAACGACTGAGCCAGCTAGAGAGTTGCTGGAGCGGCTATTTGCGAAGACACAAAGTTTAGACACTGGTGCTTCTCATGATAGTGAACTGAGCGTGAGCATTGAGGTCCTGAAGTCTGAATTCGAGGGTGCCTTGTCTATCCTCAGAAACAAAGAGAGGGATCTTCGCAGCGCAGAGAAGAGGGTTTCCGATGATCGGATAAGATTGAGCAAGACGAAGCAGGATCTTGATCAGAGAGAGGAAGCGATCCGCAAAGCTTATGTAAGGCAACAAGGAATAGAGAAAGCACTGAAAAAGGCAAGTAGAGATCTGGCGTTGCGAGTGAAGCAGATCAGTAATCTGAAGCTTTTGGTTGAGGGGCAAGACAGGACTATTGCCAGTTCACAAGCTTTGCTTTCTCAGAAGGTAACTGAAGTGGAAAATCTCAAACGAGATATGTTCAAGAAGAACGAGGAAGCAGACCTGATGCGTTCAGAGATCAGGTCCAAAGAACAGTTGGTTCTTACAGCTAATCAAGCTATTGCGCAGCAAGAAGCAACAGTTAGGGAGCTGCAAAGTGAAATTAAAAGAAAGACGATCGATATCGCCAGATCAAATGAATCGAGGAAAACTAATGAAGAGAAACTGAAAGTTGCTGAACAGGAACTTGAGAAGCAGAGTTTAGGATGGTTAGCAGCACAACAAGAGTTAAAGGAACTTGCACAACTGGCATTCAAAGATACAGATGATATCAATGGTATTATCACTGACTTCAAACGTGTGAGGTCTCTGCTAGATGCTGTACGCTCTGAATTAATCTCTTCAAAAGATGCTTTCGCTTCCTCTCGCAGACAAATAGAAGATCAAGCGGTTCAGTTGCAGGAACAAGTACAGGAACTCGAGGACCAAAGGGTATTACTGATGTCTTACACCCATGATTTGGAGGCTGCTAAACTGGAGATTCAAGGGAAGACACAGGAGCTCAGTTACGCACAGTCTCGTTGTCATGAACTTGAATCACAGTTACTTCAGGAAAGGGAGAAGGTCGAGTCTCTAGAAGCCGAATTAGCCAAAGAAAAACAGAGCTTAGAACATAGAACTGAAGAAGTAGGCTTTCTTCAGAAGGAGCTTGTTCAGAAAGAAAATGAGTGCACCAAATCACAAGAACTTGTTAAAGTAAAAGAGTTTGAGCTGTTAGAAGCCAGACAGGAAGTCCAAGATATGAAGTTAAAGGTAGAGTCTATTCAATTGGCTGTTCAAGAAAAGGATTCAGAGCTTTCTGATACACAGAGCAGACTAACTGAAGTCAGCAGTGAAATTGCTGAGCTTCAGCAGTTGCTAAATAGCAAGAAGGATCAACTGCTTCAGGCTAGAACTGAATTAGATGATAAAGAGCAACATATAGAAACACTGGAGAGTGAGTTGGATAGCATACGGCTCAGATGCTCGCAAGCTGAATCCATGGTTCAAAGGATGGCTGATCTCACTGGCGATCTTGCTAGTTCCGTAAAAGCCGGAGAAATGGACATCTATACATTACTGGATGATGAAATTTCAAGCACTGGTACAGCCCTCGAGTCCAATTTGCATAAGCATAATCAACTGGAGGCTGACATAGAGATGTTAAGAGAATGCTTGCGGCATAAGGACATGGAGTTGAGAGCTGCTCATGAAGCACTTGATGCCAAAGATCACGAGCTGAAGGCAGTACTTAGAAAGTGGGATGTGAAGGAGCGGGAAGTACGTGAGTTAGAAGAGTTACCGGATCCCAGTGCCACAAATGAACTTGCTGGTTTTTCCAGTGAGACAACAGAGGACGGCATTGTAGGAGAGATGGAGCTCCCAGAGCTTCAAATTGAAGCTGTGGAGGTCGAAGCACTTGCTGCTACGACTGCATTGAGGAAGCTAGCGGATATGACTAAGGATTTCTTCAAACACGGCAAAGCTGATTCTGGTATTGACTTGGTTGCATCAGAGAGTCAGAAAATCAGTAAATGTGATCCTAAAATGGAAGTACACAAGAAGACGGATGTGATTCTTGAAGCTGAAAAAGAAATAGTTAGGCTCTTCTCATTGACAAAACAGATTGTCACTGATGACATAATAAACGATATTGAGGAATGATAGCTTCAAACTGAAGCATGTAGTCTTCCAATTCTATCAAGATAGCTTCAGAGTAGAGATATACCAGATTGATCTTTCGAACATTTATGGACAGTGATGTCGCCCAGAAGGATGAGATCTTCTCTGGTTGATATCACAACTGCCATTTTGAAAAAGGGTAACATGTTGAGCAGAAGCTGGTCATCTGATCCTTTGTTCTCCTTTTGTAATGTACCTCAAACTATTCCTCAGATCTTTGTTCAATGTGTTCCTCCTAAATATACATGGGAAGTTATTGATATGGCAATTGGTGCTGGTTTTCGTCATGCCAAAACTACTACTGAGATTGTGGTGAATGTTTCCATGTGCAGCAAAGTTGGTGCAGCGATGTTGCAGCGTGTTTGTTATTTTACTGTTTCATTGCAACTTCAAATAGTTTCAAATCCCAAAGCTACTAAAGTAGATGGCTATCAAGTACTCTCTCTTTTTTCTTCAAAAAAGGTTAAATACTCTTGTCTTTCCACTTGCTTTCGAAAGCTCCGTAGTTCAAATTTACACAGGATGCTTGAGCAATTTACACAGGATGCTTGAGCATCAAACTGTTAGAAACAATGGGCCTAGTCCATGTACAATTTCTGAAATCTCAAATAGAGACCCATAATTAAAGGGATAATTAGATTTATGCCCCTAGTTGTGTCTCACTCAGCTGTTTTACCCCTAATTTCCAAGAGCCACCGGCTCTCTCCAAGTCACTTCGCTCCTCTTATACTTTTGCCATTTGACCGTTTGATCTTCAGTTTGAAAACCTCATAACTAATTCATACTAAATCAAAAAAATGCAAATAAGATTTCAAAATGTTCGGAAAAACATCACCTATGTGTCAGTGTCATTTGCATTCATGAAAAAAGTGTTGGAAAGTGCACATCTGAGTTTTAGCTCTTATGATACCACCATGAATAGTAAAATGTAGAAAAAAAAAATCAAAAAATTCAAAAACAAATTTGGTGGCAAAGAATGACAAATGTTGTAAGTGCTTGCCAAGTTTTATCAGGGAATGGCATCCGTGGATGTCGTCGCAAAAAAAAATCAGCACTCCAAAATAGATTTTTTTTTGCCACGACTTTCACGAATGTCGTTCCCTCATGAAACTTGGCAAGCACTTAAAACATTTGTCATTCTTTACCACCAATTTTTTTGAATTTTTTTATTTTTTTTTAAATTATACTATTCATGGTGGTATCATAAGAGCTAAAACTCGGATGAGCACTTTCCAACACTTTTTCATGAGTGCAAATGACAATGGCATATAGGTGATGTTTTTCCGAACATTTTGTTATCTTATTTGCATTTTTTTATTTAGTATGAATTAGTTATGAATTTTTCAAACTGATGGTCAAAGGTCATAGGGCAAAAGCATAAGAGGAGCAAAGTGACTTGGATAGAACCGGTGACTTTTGGAAATTATGGGTAAACAACCGAGTGGGTCACAACCAGGGGCATAAATCTAATTATCCCATAATTAAATGGCAAGTGGTGGTGCTAAAGTTTAGAGGAAGTGTTTCACCGCTTTGTATAGTGGGTTCTCTTTTTTTTCGAGAAACTTCCAATCTATTCATTTTCAATCATGGCAGTACAACGAACACCAGAAATAAAAATAATTACATCCAGATTCGTAGACCACCTAATGACTACTACAAGCACTGAAGCGAGCCGAAGGCGCGCCACCATCATCGCCCCTCCCTTGTCGGAGCCGGACACAACTTGTTGTAGTAGACAGTCGGGAAGTCGTCGTGATAAGATCGAAAGGATCAACACACCAGAACAGCAACCGCCGCCGATGAAGACAAACTTAGATCGAAAGGATCCAACCTCCACACTAAGTGATGTGTTGAGAAGAGAAATAGAAGACCACACATGCGCTTGCCTTGCCTCGCCTGGCCGTGCACAACTTCCTTTTGTAGTTTAATTTTTTGATGTCTTGGCAGACAAGTTAATTATTTCTTGTGTGGTAAGTATATGACTTAGAAACCAAGTTGGTTTGAGATCGTGATCACGACATGATACCGCTTCTGGTCCGTTACCAGCCGCGGCAAAAGACACAACGAAAACATCTAGGGTTTTGTCACAT
This sequence comes from Aegilops speltoides, assembly GCA_021437245.1. Taxonomy (NCBI): domain Eukaryota; kingdom Viridiplantae; phylum Streptophyta; class Magnoliopsida; order Poales; family Poaceae; genus Aegilops; species Aegilops speltoides. The sequence goes on from CM038146.1 coordinate 180,011,379, forward strand.
CTTGCAACTTACACTGCCACAGTAGTCTATTCCATCCCGAACGCCAACGTGCATCGGCGTGCGCGAGAGGAGGTCTCTGGAAGCGTTCGTCCTTGCGATTTTGCACCGGGAGAGGACGAATTAGGTTTTTGGGAAGTGCTCTGCGTGACTGTCCACGTTCTTCATCACGAGTTGTCTTCTGTCCAAGTCGGGCAGCACTACTCATTGTCATCTACAACAACGTTAGCAAAAGATTGTCGTCAACATCATCATCAACAACATCGCTCCTGCAGTAGCTAACGAACAGTACATCCATTGTAATCTGTTCATGTCTCTATTTGTAGTTATTGTTACATATGTGATGATGCCGTGCATGTTATCTGGTTTGTCTAGTATGCTAGATTATTGCATGCTATTTTTTGTAGTACCATTTATGAATTATTTACTGGAATTAATATTGGATTTGCCTAATATTCCAACACAAACGTGTACAAGCTAAGAAACTTGAGGCTAGAGTTTAACTTTGAATCATCGAACCAACTATTTAAATCCATGGCAGACTAAGGCATAGCCTAGTGGTGGGAAGGGGCTGATGCCTTCCCCCCACCCAGATTCAAGGCATGGTACTTGCAAATTGGGTTTGTTGCACCAATTATACTGTAGGGGGTTCTCTTACAGTCTTTCAGTCAAAAAAAAAATATATTTAAATCCATGCCGAAGAAACTCATGGTCTTGATCATTCTAGCACGCATATAAGTGGTTAACAAAAAAGCACGTCGTCATCTCTTCGGAGACTATTGATATCGATAAATGTGACTCAAAAATGGAAGTACACAAGAACATGGTGATCAGACATTGTAGCCCCGTGTTGTCACCTCGACAAGGCGACAGTGACAACAGGGTTGATCAAAACCACTGATTGTGAGCCGAAGAAGGGTGAGGCTCCTGTCACCGCCTCAGGGACAGGACCAGGGTACAAGGGAAGATGGAGGTGGCGGAAGGTTGGTGGTGGTACCTGATGTCTACTACGCAACTTTATTCTTGTAGACTCATGTTGGGCCTCCAAGCGTAGAGTTTTGTAGGACAATAGCAATTTCCCCTCAAGTGGATGACCTAAAGTTTATCAACCCATGGGAGGTGTAAGATGAAGATGGTCTCTCTCAAATAACCCTGCAACAAAATACAAGAAATCTATTGGGTCCCCAACACACTCAATACAATGACAAATTGTATAGGTGCACTAGTTCGGCGAAGAGATGGTGATAAAAGTGTAATTTTGATGGAAGAAATATATTTTTATAATCTGAATAAATAAAAACAGCAAGGTAGCAAATAGTAAACGAGCACAAAAACGGTATCGCACTGCTTGAAAATGAGGCCTAGGGTTCGTACTTTCGCTAGTGCAATATCTCAACAATGCTAATATAATTGGATTATATAACCGTCCATCAATGTGCAATGAAGAATCACTCCAAAGTTCCTATCTAGCGGAGAACATACGAAGAAATCATTTGTAGGGTATGAAACCACCTCAAAGCTATTCTTTCATATCGATCTATCCAAGAGTTCGTACTAAAATAACACCAAATAATTCTAGATTCATAATACTCAATCCAACACAAAGAACTTCAAAGAGTGCTCCAAGATTTCTACCGGAGAAACAAAAGTCGAGAACGTGCATCAACCCCTATGCATAGATTACCCCAATGTCACCGCGGGAATCCACGAGGTGAGTGCCAAAACACATATCAAGTGAATCAATATGATACCCCATTGTCACCACGAGTATTCATATGCAAGACATATATCAAGTGCTCTCAAATCCATAAAAGTATTCAATCCAATAACAACGAAATCTCAAAGAGAAAAAACTCAATTCATCACAACAAGATAAAGAGGGGGAAACACCATATGATCCGACTATATTAACAAAGCCCGTGATACATCAAGATCGTGACATCCCAAGAACACGAGAGAGAGAGATATTAAATACATAGCTATTGGTACAAATCCTCAGCCCCGAGGGTGGACTACTCCCTCCTCATCGTGGTGGCCGCCGGGATGATGAAGATGGCCTCAAGAGATGATTCCACCCTCCGACAGGGTGCAGGAATGGGGTCTAGATTGGTTTTCGGTGGCTACAGAGCCTTGCGGCGGCGGAACTTCTGATCTAGATTTCCCCTCGAGGATTTTCAGAATATTTGGGATTTTATAGGGCAAAGAGGGGGTGCGGGAGGCCACCGAGGTGGGCACAACCCACCTGGCGTGCCCTGGTGGCTTCTGCCCCATTCGGGGTATCCCCCAGGTGCTGCTTTGGCCCATTAGTGGTCTTCTGGTCCATAAAAAATCCACAAAAGTTTCACGGTGTTTGGACTCCGTTTGATATTGATTTCCTGCGATGTAAAAAACAAGCAAAAAACAGCAACTGGCACTGGGCACTGGGTCAATAGGTTAGTCCCAAAAAGTGATATAAAGTTGCTATAAAATGATTGTAAAACATCAAAGAATGATAATATAACAATATGAATACTTCATAAATTATAGATACGTTGGAGACGTATCAACATCCCCAAGCTTAATTCCTACTCGTCCTCGAGTAGGTAAATGATAAAAGAAATAATTTATGAAGTGTGAATGCTAGCAAAGTGCACAAGTTTGATCAATGACAATTTCAATCACTTTTCCTAGCATCATAACAACAATTCTTTGTCATAAAATTTCTCATGTTAAAGTAGCAACAAATTCACATGTTAGGGTTCAAACAATGAATTCTCTTGAAACTCAACAACATATGTTCTCAGTCACCAAGCAATTGCAATTCAACTTATTCAACAGAGTCTAAGTAAGAGCTCCACATACTCAACCATCATATAGTCTTCTATGATTGCTAACACTCATCGCATACACATGAGCAAAACGTTTCAACCAGGCACATAGAAAGATAGGGGCTTATTGTTTTGCCTCCCAACGTATTCACCTCAAGGGTGATGTCAACAATAATATCTCATGTTACCCATATCCAACTGGATATATGTGACCAGATCTTTCCTCACCACATGATGCTTGCCAAGAGAGAAAAATAAAAAGGAATAGAGAGAAATACTTTGACTCTTTGCATAAAAGTAAATACTAAAAAGTAAAAGATAGGCCCTTCGTAGAGGGAAGCAGAGGTTTCCATGCGCTTTTTGTTTGTATGCTCAACCCCTTACTGCAAAAGAACGTCACGTTATATTGCCCCTTATGATAGCAACCTTTATTATATAGTCTGTCGCTTCTATTCTTTGCCACCACAAGTTCGTACAACGCTCAATTTTCTCTTACACTAAATGATCTAATACTTTTAGAAGCAATTTTTATTGCCTTATTGCACCGATGACAACTTACTTGAAGGATCTTGCTCAATCCTTAGGTAGGTATGGTGGACTCTTGAAAATAAGATTTGGTTGTAAGGGTTTTTGGATGCACAAGTAGTATCTCTACTTGGTGCAAAGTTTTTGGCTAGCAAAGATGGGGGGCAAGCACCACATGTTGAAGGATCTATGACAATATAACTTCTATGTGAATATGAACAAACATAAATCATTACGTTGTCTTCCTTGTCTAACATCAACAATTTTGGCATATAATATTTTGATGGGGGATCACAATCACAAAAGATTTCCAAGATAGTGTATTTGCATGTGAAAGTTCTCTTTCTTCTACTAATCATTTGTGAATTGCTTGTATGACCAATATTGTGATTGTCAAGCCTCAAAAGATTTCACTTTCTAGACCCAATGTGAAGCTACCACTAGGCATGATATGATTTTAACTTCATGGGATTCAATTTATTCAAAAATTTACTCATAGGATATAAGTGAAGCACAAGAGTAAATGACAAACTACTCCAAAAAGATATAAGTGAAGATCAATCGAGTAGTTAAGTAAATATATAGCTATGCGAGGACTCTCTCTTATTTAAAACTTTCAGATCTAAGTATTTTATCAAAACAACAAGCAAAATGAAAATAAAATGGCATTTCAAGGATAGCACAACTCATGTGAAGAAGCAAAAACTTAGGCTCAACCGATACTAACCGATAATTGTTGTTGAAGAAAGGTGGGATGCCTACCGGGGCATCCCCAAGCTTAGATGCTTGAGACTTCTTGAAATATTATCTTGGGATGCCTTGGGCATCCCCAAGCTTGAGCTTTTTTGTCTCCTTAATTCCTCTCACATCACTATTTTCCTAAATCTCAAAAGCTTCATCCACACAAAACCCAACAAGAACTCGTGAGATAAGTTAGTATAAGCCAATGCAAAAACCTTATCATTCTCTACTGTAGCAAATCACTAAAATTATTATTAAAAATTGCATACTAAATGCCTCTGCATATTTAACACTCCTATCCTCAAATAGAATCATTAAACAAGCAAACATATGCAAACAATGCAAACATAACAGCAATCTGCCAAAACAGTACAGTCTGTAAAGAATGCAAGAGTATCAATACTTCTTAAACTCCAAAGATTATTAAAATTTACCACCTTGTAGAAAATTCATCAGAACTTATTTTTCAAAAAGTTTCAACATTTTATCACATTCTGACTTTTCTCGGAAATTTTTGCAACATCGATAAACTTTCTGTTTTGAAACAACAACTCATATACTTGCAAAATAAGCATGGTAAAGGCTATCCTTGCCACTTTTATTGAAAATAAAGATGCAAAACATTATTCTAAATAACAGCAAGAAACTCCTAACAAAGTAAAATGATGCTCCAAGCAAAACACATATCATGTCACGAATGAAAACATAGCTCCAAGTAAGGTTACCGATAATGTTGGAGACGAAAGAGGGGATGCCTTCCGGGGCATCCCCAAGCTTAGTTGCTTGGATATTCATTGAATATTTCCTTGGGGTGCCTTGGGAATTCCCAAGCTTATAGTCTTTTCACTCCTTATTCTTCTCATATCGACATCTCACCCAAAACTTGAAAACTTCAATCACACAAAACTTAACGGAACTTTGTGAGATAGGTTAGTATGATAAAGACCAGATTAATAATTGTTATCACACAATTCCTAATGTAGCATGTCATTTGCACAATTTATATTGAGCAATATAAGCCATGGAAACTAGAAAACAAGCAAACTATGCATTGAAAACAGAATCTGTCAAAAACAAAAAAGTCTGTAGTAATATGTACTCCAACCATATTTATGCTACTCCAAAAATTCTGAGAAAATAGGAAAACCTGGTTAATTTGTATATATAACACTTGTAAAAAATTTAGATCAAAAGCACGTTCCAGAGAATTTTCAAAATTCCTGGACTAAGCGCAAAAGTTTCTGTTTTTGGACAGAATCAAGTCAACTATCATCCACACTATCCCAAAGGCTTTACTTGGTACTTTATTGAAACAAAAGCTATAAAACATTATTACTAAAGTAGGATAATCATGTGAACACACAAAAACAGTAGGTAAAAGTGTTGGGTTGTCTCCCAACAAGCACTTTTATTTTATGCCTTTTTAGCCAGGCATGACGATTTCAATGATGCTCACATAAAAGATAAGAATTGAAACATAAAGAGAGCATCATGAATCATAGGTTCCTCTCTCATAATAATTTCAGTAGCATCATGAGTATATTCATCAATATAACCATCACATAAAGCATTCTTTTCATGATCCAAAAGCATAGAAAATTTATTACTCTCCATATAAGCATTTTTATTCTCATTCACAATGATGGGAGTATCATATGAAACTTGAATACTATAAATTGTTTCCACATTAAAAGAGTAATGTTCAGAAAAAGAGTAATCATAACTATGACAAGTTTTAATAAATATAATCATCACTACTTTTCATAACATAAGTATCATCACAATAATCATCATAAGTAGCAATTTTGTTCTCAACATAGATAGGAGGCATGCAACCATCATAGCAAGTTTGATCCTTCAAAGTAGGGGGACTAAAAAGATCATCTTCATTAAACATAGCATCCCCAAGCTTGGGACAAATATTAATTGCAGCAAATAAATTCGCAAACATGTCATTCTCATCAAACATAGCATCTCCAAACTTGTGGTTTTTCTTGCGGTGAACTTCGAGCTTCATTCAAACGAAGGTGTTTGCTGGACAGTCAGCCATGAGGCTGCTAACCAGAAAACTTGGAGTTTCAGAGATCCAGCTCTCGGTTACAGACACGTTACATGCCCGCTGCACATAGAGGTGCGCTGGACCGTTAGCTGATCTGCTTACATGATTTATTACAAAAGAATCAAAACTAGCAGCAAGCTCCTCAATTTCGTAGAATACTGGTGCCACAACAGAGCGACTGTTGAGGCGAGTGTTCCAGAGATTAACGATCTCTAGAAAGTCGGTTTCCATCATCACCTGAGCATAGCCCCGTAGATTTGCAAAGATAACGCCATCCCGCAGAGCCAGTGCCTCGGCAATCATCGGGTCGGTGACCCCATGCAAGGGTTTACACCATGCGCCTAGAAGCACGTTTTTTGAGTGAGCAACTCCTCCCGCTCCGCTCATCTCAGCCAAGTGCCGAACGGCGGCATCGGTGTTGATCTTTACTTGGCCTTGGCAGTTTGATATCTAAGACCAACCTCGCTTCTTCCCAGAATTGTCGAGCATGTGAGCAGTGTAACAATGCATGCTCGAGATCTTCCTCTTTTGCTTGACATACTTTACGTAAACTGACATCTCTGATATGTCTGCGATGCAGCATCTTCTCATCAGGTAGGATGCCTCGAAGGACTCGCCACCAGAAAACACACACTTTTGGGACAACTTTGAGAGACCATAAGGATTTCCACAGCTGTGATTGATCTACTGAAGCTCCTGTAGCCTGCCCTTCACCTAGAGCTAATTGCTCGTTGCGGTTCATAAAAGCTCGGTACACTGTTTTCACACTGTAAATGCCTGATTTCTCATGCGCCCATGCTAGAAAATCTGCACCACCACCTCGCCGCAATGGAATATTCAGTATAGCTTCAATGTCTACTGTGATGAAGGTTTCCCGTACCAACTCCCTCTTCCAGGTCCAATTGGCTGTATTGATAAGATGGCTAACCCATTCCACATTAGTATTGGGAGGTTTTAGCAACGAGGTTCTGGGAGCCGTGATGTGTATCCACTTATCTTCCCAAGCGTTGATGGTGGTGCCATCACCCACCCGCTGGACTAAGTCCGTACTGAGAGCCTCACGCCCAGCCACTATGGCACACCAAATTGCTGAGGAAGAATGGGGAACATTGGTATGCATGAAATCAGTGTCTGGGAAATATCACCCCTTCACAAAGGGAGTTCGGATTTTTCATAAACCTCCAACCATGCTTTCCCAGTAGTGCTAAGTTAAAGAGATGGTAGTCCCGGAAGCCCATACCACCTTTGCGTTTTGGAACTGTGAGTCCTTTCCATGATATCCAGTGAAGAGATCTTCGATCTATAGAACTGCTCCACCAATATTTGGCCATACTGGTAGTCAAACTCTTACATACTCAATAAAAAACTGCTCATGCTGAACATGGAAATCGCCTACACTATGGACTTCAACAAAGCTTCTCTTCCTGCACATGCAAAAAGCCGTTTAGACCAGCCCTGCATTTTGCCCTTTGATTGATCCCCGATATGCTCAAATGTGCCGCTTATAATCTTTCCAACGGCTGTTGGGAGCCCAAGGTATCTCTCACTGAAGGTTTCAGCATACACTCCAAGGATCCCTTTCAAAGCTTGCCTGGATGTTTGTGAGGTATTCAGGCTGAAGTATATTGCACTTTTATCCTGATTCACACACTGGCTCGATGCTTCCCCATAAATCCACAAAATTTGATTAAGTCGCTCTGCACTGGCTGCATTTGTGTTGATGAAAATTAAGCAATCATCTACAAAAAGTAGATGACTAACCCAGGGTGACTGAAAACTCACTCTTACACCCCTGTCAATGGCGGCACCATAATATTTCAGAAGGGATGAGAGGCCTTCTGCACATAGGAGAAATAAGAATGGTGAAGCTGGGCAGCCTTGCCGAAGTCCTCTTGATGGGGTGAAGTAGGGTAGCAGCTCCCCGTTCACTTGAACCGAGAAGCACACAGAAGTAACCCATTTCATAACCAATCAAACTAGTGTGTTGCTAAAGCCAAGTATGAGAAGAATAGCCTCCAGATAGTGCCACTCCACGCGGTCGTATGCTTTCATCATGTCGAGCTTAATCGTGCATGTCGTATTCTTCCCCCTCTTCCTTCTTCGCAAAGTGTGAACACTTTTGAAAGCAACCAAAACATTATCAGTTATTAAGCGTCCCGGAACAAAGGCGCTTTGTTCCTCACTTATAATTTCGTCCATACAGCCCCCATATGATTCGAAATTGGTTTGGCAGCTATTTTGTATAAGACGGGACACAATGCAATGGGACGGTACTGGTGGATCATCTGAGGGTGTCTCACCTTAGGGATGAGAGTAATCGAAGTGTCGTTCAGTCCCACCGGTAGATCACCTCCATTAAGAAATCCAAGCACCGTGGCTATGACATCATCTTGTGGCTTGGCATATCATAAGCATAATCACTCTCATCATTAATACTATGAATAGCACCAACGGTATAACAATTGCTATCATCGTAATTTCCAAAGTTGGTGCCAAAAAGATTTCCAAGATTATAAGAAGTATCATTATCTTCTCAATCATAATCATCACAACAAGCAATAGGCATAACACAATCATCATCAAGTGCATCATCTTCCACAATTATTTTTGATTCATTTTCATGAGGCACAACAATAATAGGAGCAACATTATTTGGGAGAGATACCTTTTTACCTCTATTCTTTCTTCTTTTCTTCTTATTCACCACATCATGTGTGGGTTTAATAATCTTTTCAAGCCTCTTATTGATGAGATTGGTTGGATAGGAGCTCCTCCTCATTACCTGATTCATCATAATAAACACTAGGAGGGTATTGGGAAATATTTCCCCTTTCATTAGTACTCTCTTCATATTCTATTTGTTTTCTTGTCTTAGATAGTTGGCAATACAAGGATTCTAAGTGCAATTTACCGCACAAAACATATAAATTTCCTCTAGATCAAAATCAAGAAATCTCTTGAGATTAAATTTTGGAAAACCATTAGTTATACGTTTTATTTCTTCATACCCCAAAAGAGGACTAAGCTCTTTATGATGCTCAAGGGTAATCAAGTTATCGCAATTCTTGGACACGATTTGATCATGAAACAATTTGCATTGGAGATTTAGATGACCATGTTCATTGCAAAGTTCACAAGGGTGGCGGAAAAATTAAATCTTTCAGCACAATCATCTAGCCTCTCTTGCAACTTTTTCGTTTCAAAATATTTATGCTTCTTACAAAATCTGTCTTCCCTTTTTGGTGTGCAATTGCACTCCCAATTCACTCCGCAAAAAGTGACATGCTTATAAGAAACATTTTTGTCATGACTTGTGCAATCATCATTAGCATTTTGGATATTCAAAGAATTCATACTAACAACATTGCAATCATGCTCATCATTCAAATATTTTGTGCCAAACATTTTATTGACTTCTTCTTCTAACTTGAGCACAATTTTCCGATCCATCATTTCAAGAAATATATTATAAAGATGATCAATAATATAATGCAACCTCAATTCCATTTTTATGTAGTTTTCTTTTATAAACCAAAATAGTGATAAAACAAGAAACTAAAAGATTCAATCGCAAGATCTAAAGATATACCTTCATGCACTCACCTCTCCGGCAACGGCACCAGAAAAGAGCTTGATGTCTACTACGCAACTTTATTCTTGTAGACTCGTGTTGGGCCTCCAAGCGCAGAGTTTTGTAGGACAGTAGCAATTTTCCCTCAAGTAGATGACCTAAGGTTTATCAATTCGTGGGAGGTGTAGGATGAAGATGGTCTCTCTCAAACAACCCTGCAACCAAATACAAGAAATCTCTTGTGTCCCTAACACACCCAATATAATGGCAAATTATATAGGTGCACTAGTTTGGCAAAGAGATGGTGATAAAAGTGTAATATTGATGGTAGAAATATATTTTTATAATCTGAATAAATAAAAACAGCAAGGTAGCAAATAGTAAACAGACACAAAATTGGTATTGCAATACTTGAAAATGAGGCCTAGGGTCCGTACTTTCACTAGTGCAATCTCTCAACAATGCTAATATAATTGGATCATATAACCGTCCCTCAATGTGCAACGAAGAATCACTCCAAAGTTCCTATCTAGCTGAGAACATACGAAGAAATCGTTTGTAAGGTATGAAACCACCTCGAAGCTATTCTTTCTGATCGATCTATCCAAGAGTTCGTACTAAAATAACACCAAATAATTCCAGATTCATAATACTCAATCCAACACAAAGAACTTCAAAGTGTGCCCCAAGATTTCTACCGGAGAAACAAAAGATGAGAACGTGCATCAACCCCTATGCATAGATGACGCCAATGTCACCACGGGAATCCGCAAGTTGAGTGTCAAAACACATATCAAGTGAATCAATATGATACCCCATTGTCACCACGAGTATTCATATGCAAGACATATATCAACTGCTCTCAAATACATAATAGTATTCAATCCGATAACAACGAAATCTCAAAGGGAAAAACTCAATTCATCACAACAAGATAGAGAGGGAAAACACCATATGATCCGACTATATTTACAAAGCCCGCGATACATCAAGATCGTGACATCTCAAGAACACGAGAGAGAGAGAGATGAAACACATAGCTACTGGTACAAACCCTCAGCCCCGAGGGTGGACTACTCCCTCCTCATCGTGGTGGCCGCTGAGATGATCAAGATGGCCACAGGAGATGATTCCCCCCTCCGGCAGGGTGCCGGAATGCGGTCTAGATTGGTTTTCGATGGCTACAGAGCCTTGCGGCGGCGGAACTTCTGATCTAGGTTTTTCCCCGAGGGTTTTTGGAATATTTGGGATTTTATAGGGCAAAGTGGGGGTGCAGGAGACCACCGAGGTGGGCACAACCCACCTGGGCGCGCCCTGGTTGGTTGTGCCCCCCTCGGGGCACCCCATAGGTACTGCTCTGGCCCATTGGTGGTCTTCTGGTCCATAAAAAATCCACAAAAAGTTTCGCGGTGTTTTGACTCCATTTGATATTGATTTCCTGCGATGTAAAAAAACTAGCAAAAAAACAGCAACTGGCACTGGGCATTGGTTCAATATGTTAGTCCCAAAAAATGATATAAAGTTGCTATAAAATCAATATAAAACATCCAAGAATGATAATATAACAACGTGAATACTTCATAAATTATAGATACGTTGGCGACGTATTAGTACCTCACAACTCTAGCCCGGCCTCCCTCTTAATTTTCCAGTCCTTCCCTCCTCTGTCCATCTCTGGCACTTTACAAGGTTATTATGGACGGTTATTATTTAGGAACCAAAATATTCTATGCGTTATAGTTGATATTTTTTCGACCTCTTTACATGAACAAATTCTACTCGCCATCTTTAAAATTCAACCATTCATAAACATTCCATGAAAGTTTGAAGGTGTGAAAGTTGCAGGTTCAAGTGTAAAAATATCAATTTTGAAAAGAAGGATAACTATCGGCATCATCATCGATTGGTGCACGCAACCATATATGACTTCCCTACTTATAAAGATTGGAGTTGATCGTCTTCTCGCATCATCCACCTGAATCCCTCTCCTTTTGTCTTCTTGCCTCATCCAATCACCTACTCATGTTGTCTCTCACCATTAATCTCATTCGTGTCAACTGCCAAAACCCATCTAAGATAGCCTACACGATTTTTAAGTAAAGTAAATTACATCGTGTTCCCTTTGGTTTTTCCACGTAGCACAAGCAAGTTGCTAGTAAGTAGTATAAAATAATGCTTAGCATAGACGCCAAAAAATTCGTCTTGCAAAAAGAAAAGAAAAACACAAGGTCATCCACATTATTGGACCTACCTCATAGTAGAATCTCCCCAGAAACCTACCACCAACTCCATAACTATGCCTTATAATTCAACAACGAGCCACACGTGACAGAACAAAGGAGCAAACTCCAAGATAATGCCTTCAACAAAGAATTGATGCTCAAATGCCGATGTTAGTTGGTTCAACCAAAGTCAAACCTAGGGCTATGATTCCCGAAGTAGAACTTGGAGTCAACACTTGCAATAAGGATACAAAACACATACGATGATGTTGCCTGATCTAGCTAGAGGGCTAAATCATAGATTTTCAGCCAGGATGATACAACCTCGATGTGGCAACTAGGTTGTACAACTCTACACCGTCTCACTTGCACGGAACCTGTCGGCCAAACAAGAATTCAACGAAAGAGAAGACATCACCCTGTTGCTTTCGGTCAACAAGTTCTTCCTTATGATGCCCATCTTCCCCAATGAAAGAGAAGACATCACTGCTGCACCCCCGTTTAGTAGATGGATGTCGTGCGCCATAACAACACCTAGCAGTATCCGCCACCATGTGTGTCATGTCCAATGGCGCAGGTCAGTGGAAGGCCACGATGCCGCATGCCACACCACCTCACTATGATCACCACTGTTGCTCGCCTCCATGACGTGCTGCCACGACCTGCTGAGGACATGACTACCTTGGATGCAACCAAAAATATTGCATACGTGTATATTTTTGAGGTGGTTTCTAATAAAAATTATGCAATAATTTATTTATATTCTCTGGAACAAAAATATTTCAACTATTTGTACTTCATGCCTAATTGCAGAATTACCGGACACTTGTACAAACCACGTGTGAAGATAAAGAAAATAATAATAGTTAGGTGTTGTTCAAGAAGTCATCTCACATTACTTTTGGCTTAAGCCCCACACGTTCTGAACTTAGATTCGGACTACACAGACCTACCTGACTTCAAATGCTTATAACTTTTGCATCCGGACTCTGAATTGAGTGAATCTTTTTCTTTTGGAAAGCTTACCTCGTGTACTTTCCAACCTAATTAGATTCACCATCAAATTCCTTGTGGGAGCGGAGATAAAGAAAAAACAGTGCGATGCTACTGCAAAATCTGAGTCAAAATCCAAGTCAAAAGGTGTTGTGTCATCTCCACTTGGACCCATGTGCCCTGTACGACCTATGGTTAGGTTGTGACTGCCTTTGGACGTTCTTCCACCCTCTTGGCTGCCACTCCTTAGTTGTATATGAGTAGATCAATCTCATAGCAATTTTTTTGGGTTTTGTTTAGTTAACAGTTAGTCACCGCTGTAACTTCGTGTACTTCGCTTGTGTCCAACGACCATGCCAAGACTATTTTTGGAACCCCACTTTTATCAATATTTTATCTATATCCACAATATTCAGATTGTTTTTTATCATACTCTTGCTCGTTCTTCGGTTGCTTGCAGGAATAGACATTGGTGGTCGGGCTGATCATGCTTCCGTTATCGTCACTAACCTCCAGGAGATTGGTTTAGGGATTGCCAAGGTATAGTATGGTCACTCGTTTGTAGTCAGGTTGTCAAAGTCTTTCTCCACCAAAGCGATAGTTACACATCATCGGAAGATTGTGACACCTTTGCCCTATCACAACTCGACAAGCCACACCGCAAAGCACTGACCGACCTTCATGCCATATCCAATTGTGGTTGTCCTCAATCCGTCATTGTAACCCTCGCTACTGCTAGCCATGGATGAGAACCAACTCCCGCACCCACTCCCGGACCATGAAACTAGACGAGGTAGGCGAGGAATCTTCCCCGCCACATACTGAAACTAAGCTTCTCGGTCGTGTCCATTATGCAGCCTGACAGGCTGGCACTGCTTGGGCGGCTAGGGCTACGAGTCTTACAATTCTAGTGTGTTCACGTCTTAGGACATGATTGATCTCGCTAGTTGCGAGGGAGAGATGAAAGCAAGGGACTACCATCGGTTGGCTCATCTCGGCTCTCCGATGCAGCCTGCTAGAGGAGGAAAAAGAAGGAGTTAGGTTGGAGAAGGAAGAGAGGTGCCAAACCATGGATTTTTTCTTTTTTCGAAAAAAACTTTCAAGGTATTCATCTTCAATCATGGTAGTACAACGAACACTTAGAAATAATAAAAATTACATCCAGATCCGTAGACCACGTAGCGACGACTACAAACACTGAAACGAGCCGAAGGCGCGCCGCTATCATCGCCCCTCCCTCATCAGAGCCGGGCAAACCTTATTGTAGTAGACAGTCGGGAAGTCATCATGCTAAGGTCCCATAGAGCTAACGCACCAGAACAACAAACGCCGCGGATGAAGAGTGTAGATTAAAAGGATCCAACCTGAAGACACACGAACGAAGATGAATGACGAACAGATCCGAGCAAATCCACCAAAGACAAATTCGCCGGAGACACACCTCCACACGCCCACCGATGATGCTACACGCATCACCGGAACGGGGACTAGACGGAAAGACCTTTATTCCATCTTCAAGGAGTCGCCGCCGTCTCGCCTTGCTGAGCAGGACGCAAAGCCTAACAAAGCTCAAATAAAAAAAATGAAAACGGAGCCCTCCCACCGGCAAGGGCCGAGATCCACTCCGCCTCCATGGCCCTAAGGCCAGCTGAAACGGGGCGGACCGGCGCCTGCGCCGGAGGGAGGCAAAGAACCCGAGTTTTGGGGGAGGCGGCGGCTGGCTACGTTCCTTAGGCTTGCTATATGTGATGCCGAATTACTCTGTCCTTGTATCGTAGGGTCTGGTCTAAAATAATCAAATTTCACGGGAGAGACAAAATCGACTTACAATGAAATTATTTTTAGGCAGCTTATATAGCCGGTCCCATGGAACAAACCTCATGCTTATTTTATTCAAGTCATGATAAACAGGTAGTACAACGGGCAAACCCGTCACCATTGACGGTGCAAGGCAACTATGCGGCACATGTTTATTATGCAAGAGGCCGAGATCGGAGTAAACCCTCCTTTTCGAAAAAAGACCCTACACCTTTATACGAACAGTTGGACGCAGGTACAGATCATTCTTCCTTCGGATGGTGATGCCCATCTCCTCAGTCATGTCCAGCTCGCTCGGGGCCACCCCGCCCGGGAGCTCCCAGTCGAAGTGGTAGAGCAGCACGGCCAGCACGATCTCAATGCTGGCCAGTCCGAACGCCAAGCCAGGGCAGAGCCTGCGCCCAGCCCCGAACGGTATGAACTCGAAGTCCGTCCCCTTGAGGTCGACGGTGGAGTTCTCGAACCGCTCCGGTTTGAACTCCTCGGGGTCGTCCCAAAACTTGGGGTCCCTGCCGATCGCCCATGCATTCACGAACACGACGAAGCCTTTGGGCACGTCGTACCCCATGATCTTGCACGTCTCGTTGCACTCCCTTGGGACGAGCAATGGCAGCGCCGGGTGCAGCCTCAGGGTCTCCTTGACGACCAGCTTCAGGTAGGTCATGTCGGCCAGGTCGGCCTCGGTCACGGTAGGCTTCCCGCCGAGTTTGTCGCGCAGCTCGGCCTGTGCTTTCTGCATCACTCTCGGGTTCCTCATCAGCTCTGACATCGCCCATTGGAGTGCATCTGATGATGTCTCCGTCCCGGCGCCAAAGAGATCCTGTAAAGTGCGCAGTTAGTCTGTTAATTAGTTCGTGAACAGAGTGAACAAATAGTGCATTAAGCACGAGTGCAAACACTTACTATCGTGACAGCCTTGATGTTGCCAATGGTGAGAGGCACCTCGAGGTCACCTTCCTCGTGTATCCTCACGAGCTCGTCCATCAGGTCCTCCTCCTCTCCCGTCACGGCGTTCCTGGTCGACGGTGCAGCCATGGCCTCCTTTCGCTTCTGTCGCTGCCGGTAGGCGTTCTCCACCAGCTCGTAGGTCGTGAGGTAGCCCCTGTGGCCGCGCCGCCTCGTGCCACCGAAGGCGCGCACGAGCCACGATGACGGGAACCATTCGGCCATGGTGAAACCCGATGCGATCTTGACGATGTCCGCCAACACCACCAGGAACTCGTCCCTCCTCTCGAATCTCTCGCCGATCATGGTGCGCATCGTCGAGTCCGCGATGACCCAAAAGATCTGCTCGCAGAGGTTGACGGCTTCTCCCGGCGGCGTGGCGGCGATGGCGGCTACGAGGCGGCCGGCCTCCTCCTCCCGCACGCGGTGGAACGAGTGGACGCGCCGGACGCTGAGCAGCTTCACGATGGAGATCTTGCGGAGCTGCCGCCACAGGGCGCCGTACGGCGCGAAGAAGATCCCCTTCCCCATGGGGCGCAGCTTCTGTATGGTGGGTGGATACGGCCGCCAGGCGAACTTCATGTCGTGCACCTTCATGATCTCGCGGGCGGCGTCCGCGGACGAGACGAACACGGCCGGGAGCTCCCCGAGCTGGAGGTACATGAGCGGCGCGTCCAGCTCGCGCGCGATGTCGGCCACGGCACGGTGCGCGATCGGGCTGCGGAGGAGGTGGTGCAGGTTGTGGATGAAGGGCAGCGACGACGGGCTTGGCGGCAGCTTCAGCGCCGGCGCCGTCGTCGCGGCGCCACGCTTCCTAAGAAGCTTGAGGAGGAGGAGGAGGGCCAGGAAGGCGCAGAACCAGTACACGAGTTGCTGCATGGCCATGGTTGGTGCGTTAAGGTGATGGTCTGATGGAGCTAGCCAGCGATCTGATCTGCTCATTATATGGACATTTCCCGTAGGAGCGGAGCACGAAACAACCATCAAGGTTGGAAGCAGCTGGTTCCAACGAAACTCCACTGGTGCCAAAGGTTGTTAGTCACTTAGTTGGCAGCTTGGCGCCGGTGAAGGTCGTTCCAAACCGAGCTCATGCAAGGCGAGTCAGATTATGTCTGGACTCTGGAGCAGTAACGTTAGTTTTCACGTATGTACATGGCCAGGTTACCTGCTTCTTGATGATGTGAAGTTGTGCACTAGCTGTAAAGTTTCAGTGCAGATGGGATGCGTGGAATGGAAGCGTAGGCAAGCAGGGGAGCGTGCATGTTCATATATGGACGAACAAGTTTTTTTTTTTTTTTGAGAAAGGACGAACAAGGTATAGGAGATGGGAGCACCTATGCATCGGGTACCTGAAATTCTTGTCTGTTTCAGTCACTTTGGTTCTGAGCCACTGGATGAAAAATCAACTATCAGAAAAAAAAGTGACTGAAATTAGATTTAGTCTCAATCAAATCCAGATAGACAACAGAAAACCTGATGGGCACACCGAACAGGACGCAAACAAACCCCATAAACCTGCTAACTAGAACCCACCTTGCCGCGACTTCTTCCTTTCCTCTTCTTTCCTCTCACGACTTCTTCTCGCGACTTCTTCCTTTCCTCCGACGTTGCCATTGTATCCTGCATCACCATGGAAGAAGATGAAGAAAATCAAAGGATCAGAAAATCAAAAGGCAAACAAATAGCAGAAGAGGATCACAACATTTGGGCTACGCAACAATCACATATCAGAATTCTAAAAACCCTCTCTAATTCTCAAAACCCTAGCTGATCTCAAATCTCACACCACAAATCATGACATAGTTGCGAGTAAATTGCATAAAACCACCACTTTGAGGGTTAGGTTTGTGAAAAACACTAAGATACATTTTCTCTACAGAAGACACCACATCTTGCATAATTGTTTTGCAAAAATCACTGATCGGCGGATCTGGACCTGTTAAGTAAGATTATGATAGGTGGGTCCCGTTTTTGCATACGTGGCATAACGGCTCCAGCCAAACGACGTTTGACGATGAATTTTTCTAGATTTGCAAACCAGTCCCTGTAATTTTACAGGGACACCCTTCAATCAAAATAAGAAAAGCAATAAACTCCATGGATCTGCTCGTGCCTTGCCGGCCCAAGCACGCGAGTAGAGACACGACGTGTCTCGTCGCCGGCGAGGGGGCGCGTCGTCGGGACCTGGGAGGAGTGGCTGTGGCGCAGCAAGTCGTGGATGCTTGGGGCGGTGGCCATGGAGATGGTCGTCGGCGGGCGGCGTGGCTACGCGGGCAAGGTGGAGGCGTCCATGGCGCTCGCCCGCAACGTTGTGGTTCAGCGGCTGCGACTCGAGGCCGCGATCCAGCCGGCTGGGAGGAATAGAGAGAGGGGAGAGGAGCCGCCGGGCGCCGGTGACGCCGGTGGGCGGCGTGGACATGCTTGCATCGTCAAGGAGCCCGCGGGAAAGCGTCAAGGAGCCCGTGGCGTCGCTGAAATCCCACGATGCAGCTGAACGATGTGCATGTACAGGGCTCACCTCGCATCGCCGAATTCCCTCTGCTCGTTGGCGCACCGTGGTGGGCGAGCTCGGCTCCAAGGAGGGAGTTCGTGGCCAGAGCCGGAAAATAAGAGTGCGGGAGGGCCGAGGTGACGCTCTGGTTGCCAGAGGAGGAGGGGTTCGGCCAGGGTGCAGGCGGCTCGGCCAGAGGAGGAGATGTGGCTGCAGCACCTCACAGGGAAGAGCTCGCGACGGATTTGACCGGTGGCGGTGAGAAAGCGGAGGTCTTTTCATTTATTTATTTTTGATAGAAAAGACTTTTCCATGAGAGGAAGAAAGAAAATTGGAGGAGAAGACCCAACTGACAGGTGGACCCCGTGTCCCGCCTAACGTCGTTTGGCTGGAGCCCGTTACGCCATGTATGCAAAAATGGGACCCACCTGCCATAATCTCACTTAACAGGGCCAGATCCGCCGATCAGTGGTTTTTGAAAAACAATTACGCAAGATGTGGTGTCTTCTGCAGAGAAAATGTATCCTAATATTTTTCGCAAACCTAACCCTCAAAGTGGTGGTTTTATTCAATTTACTCCATAGTTGCACCTGAGAACAATACAACTCGCAGATATTTAGGATATGTAAGTACTAGATAAGATCCCCATAACATGATTTGTGTTCTTTCTTTTCTATGTAGGACACTGGATCATGCGAACCAAACACTGAATCATGTGCAAAACAGGTATGAAGTAGAATCCACTGAATTCATTAACATAATTAAAATACGATCATGACAACCACATATCATAATTTCGCAGATGACCACCACTCAGGTATGCTTTCATTGTCAACATAACAACCAAGAGATCACTAAAAAATACACTTCCGTGATGACACGTGTTTGTCACAGTAGGTTACGTTTACTCATGCATGTACATCCATGATGATTTTAAGACAGAATCAAGATAGTCATACCTGTGTTGTCGTAGAAGTGTTCCATGACATTACCAAAATTATCATCACAAAAGTGTCCACTTTCATGACGATAAATGACGTGTCATGGAAGTGCTTTCGTCAAGGATAACCGACACGTGACATCCACCATAACGGGTCGCCGTTAAGCTATCTGGTCCGGTTTTGGATCTGATAACCCGTTAACACCCCGGACCAATGGGGATTTTCCACGTGTAAAATTCTCATTCGACGGCAAATCCACGTGTCGGCCCAGCGTTCGGACAGTTGTCATCTAGCGAATGGACGGGACACGCCTATGATACGTCGACACGTGTCTCGGCCCAATAGTGGGCCATTCAGGTTAAAAGGCCGGGCCTGTCAAAATAAGCGGGTCGGCCCATTAGCGGCTTACTTGAGTCAGGCCCATTCACAAGCACGGCCCATACAAGTTACACAGAATCGGCTCATCAAAGGCCCATTTTAGATTTGACAATTTCCAGCCCATCGTCAGTTTCAGCCCGTTAGCGGCCCGCTACATCTTTGGGCCCAATTACGGCCTGAGCTTCTTTCGGCCTGTTAGCAGCCCATCATCAGTTCCAGCCTGTTAACGGCCGGGAACGTCTTTTGGCCTTTTCTTGGCACATTCTGCGGTTGGGCCAATTCTAGCCCGTTGTGACTTTAGGTCTGTCCTCGACCCATTCAGTTAATGGGTCAATTCCTAGCCCATTTTGTCTTTCAGCCTGTTAAGAGCCCGCACAACAGTTGGGCCTTTGACTTTGGGTCCATTAGGGGCCCATGTTCCGCAGGGAAAAATTTCAGCCCGACGCGACTTTCAACCTGTTAGAAGCCTAGTTTGCAAATTGGGCCTCCTCTCACCCATAACACTTTCGGCCTCTTACTGGCTCGTAAAGTAAAAGGGCGAGACAAAATTGACATTTATTTCGGCCTGCTAGAGGCCCGCGGGCCGTTTCCATTTATATGGCCCTATTGAGCTTTCAGACTGTTAACGACCTGGTAAGAGGCGTTGTTATGGTGGGCCACATATTGGGGGTCCAGTCAATATTATTTTGATCAGCCCAATTAAGGAACACTTTAACTACACATGTTTGTCACTTGTATGGCGTACAAGAAATGTTTGGGCGTGTTGGCCCCCGTTTCTACGATATAGCATATTCAAAGAATTATCCTACTCTATAGTATCGCCTCTAAAAGACATACACTATACAATAAAAAGACAAAGGCATAGAAACGTAGAATAATCCTACACTATACAATAAAGAAATTACAACCGATTATACCTACAGGGCATTATACTTCGGCACCAGTGATAATAAAGCATACACAAACAGCAGATTACATGCACTGGGCAAATAAAGCTCATACATCATGGACACGCATCAACAGAACTTACCATTTGAGCTATAATCTCTTTAAAAAATAGGATTGACTGGATTCAGCTAGCACAAATTTCAGTCCGCAAAATCTTCGATTCCTTCATGGTTACCTCAATGTCTCGTTTCATTTGTTTGACTCCTGCATCTAATACCTGCAAGTCCAGTCTCAACTTGTTGATTGCACATTGAGAATCATGTACATGTTGTCTTGCCACCTCTAGTTGATGCTCGAGAACATCAACACATTCAATTCTAATCCATAATCATTTGGTAACGGCCATGCTGGACTACTCGCAGATCTTTGTGTTGATGTCACTTCATCCTGAAATGTTTCTATAAGTACACATGACTAGGCAAAAATATAGTTACAATAGTGAAGCAAGCAAGACAGACTATTTTGTACATGGCAAAACAGAGCTAACAATAATTTTACACATCATGAAGCATAAGCAGGTGATATTTTAAAAATTATAAAAATGGTAGTCTGTGCAGCCCGCATATATAAATCTCTCTTAGCTCACCAGAGGAGCATGATGTTGGGGCCAAATCCAAAACACAGACATGTTACAAAATTTAGACAACATGTTGCATATAAGTAAGCAAGCAGTTGGCCATTCTGTAGCTCAATTAAAGTCTTAGGGAGCATAATGAACAACAGAGGGATTCATACAAATCTACTACAGCAAGAAAAACTATGCAATCAATAGCCTAGTATAAACTAGATTGTGAGCCTTATGCAGTAATAGTTGGTTTAATAGACTTCAAAGCTTCAGGCACACTTCGCCAGAGTAATTAAATGGTAAGGCCTTTAATTATGTCAACTAATAGTTATACAAGTACCCAACATCAGGCCTCATTGTTTGGGCATTTCATTAAATGAGGACAAATAAAGCAATTGAAGAGAGCAATTTAACTATGCCTGAAACAAACAAGCAATTGAACAATTGAGTTGGCAGCATGCATACATGCACGCCTCAATAACATCCATGGCCTATCTACATTTACTATATAAAGTGTAAGTGTAAGTGCATCTAGTGCCACCCCTAGTTGGTTTTGGAGTATTGACGACAAACCTGGTTGAGGGACTAATGTGTTTGTGAGAATTGCAGGATAACACAGGTAGTAGTCCCTCATTGATTCGGTTTACCTACCGGAGATGACCCCTAAAAATGTGTGAAGAAAATGAAGACAATGGTGGTTTGTGAAGCTATTCACATTGAAGACTATGACATAAGAAGACATCGAATGAAGACTATGGAGCTCGAAGACTAAGTTGTTTCGTTGTTTCCTTTTCTTCTTTGTTGAGTCATAGGAACCACCGCACTGTTAAGTGGGGTCCAAGTGAACAAAGTCAGAGTGACTGAAGTGATGCTCAACCAAATCCTATATCTTCGAGCGAAGACAATGAGAGCAAATCTTATCCAGAGTCGGATGAGTCAGCTTTACTTGTAGCCCAAGTCAAGCTGCCGCGTGTGTTTGAAATCTGACCGTTGTGACACGTGTCAATTCCTTAGTGACCCAGGGTCATTTTGGACAAATCATGTCGGGTTGCCCACTGGCTATAAATAGCCCACCCCCTACACCATAAATTGGTGGCTGCTCAGAGTTAGTACACGGCTTTTGTCGTTTGAGAGCAACCCACCGCCGAAGCTTTCGAGAGAGAATCCTTGCGAGGACAAAGCCCAAACCACCCAGAGCCCAAAGAGTGTTTGGCATCACTGAAGTCTTTCTGTCTGCGTGATCTGAAGACTTGTTACACTTGAGGACTGTGAATCCTCCAGCTGGTTAGGCATCACGTTCTGAGCATCCAAGAGTCATTGTGGATTGCCGGTGAACGAAGTCTGTGAAGGTTTGGAAGTCTATCTTGAAGACTTACCAGAGTGATTGCGCGGGGACTAGGTGTCCTTAGCTCAAGGGGAATAAGGTGAAGACGCGGTCTTCTGAGTTGAATCTCATCCTTCCTAACCAGATATACAGTTTTCACAGCAACTGGAACTGGTCGAACAAATCCCTGTCCTCCTGAAGCTACTGGTTCTATCTCTCACTTGTCTCTACTTACTGTTTCTCTTCACGAAGTCACTGCCTACTTGCATTATCTGTTTGACTTCACTGTGTGACTACCTGTTCTGATTGGCTTCATACTATCTTCCATCCTGATCTTTACTACCTAGCTGCTATTAGTCTTCATGCTTTCACTTCATTGAATACTTGACTATGGCTTGTCTAGTGTAGTCTACCTTCCGCTGCATACGAATAGTGTCGTTTCTATTGTTTGTCTTCGAAACTCCCACGTTTAGAAGACTTTCATAAAAATCGCCTATTAACCCCACCTCTAGTCGATAACTAGCCCTTTCAATTGGTATCAGAGCAAGGTACTCCCTTGTTCTGTGTGATTCGGTTTAACCACCTGGAGTTTTAGCTATGTCAACTGCAGGGATAATCAAAGTCTACGTTGCGTGCCCCATCTTCGATGGCACTAAATATCCCTACTGGAAGAATAGGATTCGCATGCATCTTGAAGCCATTAATGTCGATCTATGGTATGTCATCAAGAACGGCGTTCCCAAGACTAGTGACAGATCTCCGGATATAAAAGAAACGGTGCCAGGGCAGAATCCCAGAACGCAGAAACAGAGAGAGACAGAGAGATAGATCCAATCTTGGAGGGGTTCTCGCCCCTCCCACGACATGGGAGCCAAGGACCAGAGGGGAAACCCTTCTCCCATCTAGGGAGAAGGTCAAAGAAGAAGAAGTAGTAGGGGGGCTCTCTCCCCCTTGCTTTCGGTGGCGCCGGAACGCTGCCGGGGGCCATCATCATCACCGTGATCTTCACCAACACCTCCGCCATCTTCACCAACATCTCCATCACCTTCCCCCATCTATATTCAGCGGTCCACTCTCCCGCAACCCACTGTACCCTCTACTTGAACATGGTGCTTTATGCTTCATATTATTATCCAATGATGTGTTGCCATCCTATGGTGTCTGAGTAGATTTTCGTTGTCCTATCGGTGATTGATGAATTTCTATGATTGGTTTGAATTGCATGTTTTATTATTGGTGTTGTCCTATCGTGCCCTTCATGTCGCGTAAGCGTGAGGGATTCCCGCTGTAGGGTTTGCAATATGTTTATGATTTGCTTATGGTGGGTGGCGTGAGTGACAGAAGCACAGACCCGAGTAAGTAGGTTGTTTATGTATGGGATAAAGGGGACTTGATACTTTAATGCTATGGTTGGGTTTTACCTTAATGATCTTTAGTAGTTGCGGATGCTTGCTAGAGTTCCAATCATATGTGCATATGATCCAAGAAGAGAAAGTATGTTAGCTTATGCCTCTCCCTCAAATAGAATTGCAATAGTGATTATCGGTCTAGTAACATAGTCAATTGCTTAGGGACAATTTCACAACTCCTACCACCACTTTTCCACACTCGCTATATTTAATTTATTGCTTCTTTATCTAAACAGCCCCTAGTTTATATTTGCGTACTCTTTATTATCTTGCAAACCTATCCAACAACACCTACAAAGTACTTGTAGTTTCATACTTATTTAGGTAAAGCGAACGTCAAGCGTGCGTAGAGTTGTATCGGTGGTCGATAGACTTGAGGGAATATTTATTCTACCTTTAGCTCCTCGTTGGGTTCGACACTCTTACATATCAAAAACTGTTGCGATCCCCTATACTTGTGGGTTATCAGGGGCCCACGAGCTTCTCGCGGCCCTAGCCGGAGCTGGGGACGGTGGGCGTTGACGGATGCGAGAGCAGGGGGCTGAGCACTCCGACATCCACATACAACCACCGTGTCCAAAACCCGCTCACAGATGATGGGAGTTCAAAGTCAATCCCCGAGCCGTCCATCGCCGCCACAGCCTGGAAGCTCAGTCACCCCGAGCACTGCCGGGGGTCGATCAGGTGCAGCGAGAAGAAATGGCGCAGGAGGGCTACGGAGGGGGCAATACCCACCATGGCCTCGCAGACAAAGGCAAAGACGGCAAGAAGGGTGACAGATTTGGGATCTAAGTGCAGCATATGGATCTGGTAATGGGAAAGCACGGCGTTGAAGAAGGCGGAGAAGGGAGGAACCAGGCCGGCCCACAGGGCGTCAATCAAGAATTGGACCTTGGTGGCTGTCCTATTGACAGAAGCTCGAGACGCAGGCCAGGCCACCGTCCCTTCCCATTCGTTGAAGCTGGTGGCGAGCGTCGGGCGGACCTTGTCCATGGCCTCCTGGTTGAGCACCAACAATCGACCGACGGCGGGCTCAATGGCCGGAGGTGGTCTGGGTGAGGATAGGGGCTTCTTCCCCTTCTCCATTCGTTTCGGCGCCATGGCGGTGGAGAGGGCTTAGCTCAGGTCGGATTGGGAGAAGAAGCTGAATTTCGAGGAAGCGGAGGAGTTGGGGGAGTGCGTCGCCAGCAATAGGGAAATAACTGTGTAGGACACCATGGCCGCCTAGCCAGGCGGATATCAAGGCTGCATGGAGAAGCGGGGCCGCCCACGTCCAATCAATCACCACGCGTCGACCGAGGCTGCAGGCTGTTGGGGCCCGTGGTGCTCCGCACTTGTCCTTTGGCATCGCCTTGAAGCCAAGTCCGAGCGCGCCTTGGGCCCGGGGGCTACTATCGGCGTCCTGGGAATGGGGGTCCCCAGACTTGCCTGTCTGCGGCCCACGGCGTGGCTCCACCAGCGGCCCTGTACGGCCCATCTCCACCAGCAAACGCTCAAGACCCTCGCGAGGCGGAGGATGCAAGACCCCCTTGGGGGCAGCCTCACCAGGCTGGCTCACGAGGGGCGGAGAGATCAAAGCAAGGGGCACCTCGCGAGGTTCCTGTGACGTAAGCCATGACGACCAGGGCCAGGCGGGCGCCAGCGCGTGCAGTGTCCTCGTTTCCTCTTTAGTGCTAAGGAGGCAAGCGCAGGCGAGGAGTCCCGAGGCATCAGGCAAAGGTTGCCATACCAGTGCAATGATACCAAGACCAGCAGGACGGCATGACGAAGGTCACCGTGGAGCCCAAGACGGTGTCACCACCAGAGCCTTTGGCAAGCGAAGACCACCTTTAGTCAGGATAAATTCTACTAAGTGTATCGCTTCGAATTTGGCCGTTGTGGCATCCCTTCCCGCTCAATATTTGGGAAGAGGACCATGGCCTCTATAAATAGGACTAGCCACCATCGTAGCAAGGGACGGATCATTCAGATCACCCTCAACCACACAAGCTCACCGAGCACAAGAGCACCTCTCCTCAGGAGGCTGTTCTTCCTCAGCCCAAGAGGCAATCCACCACACCACACTGGAGTAGGGTATTACACCACATCGGTGGCTCGAGCTAGTATAAACTCTCGTGTCTCTTGTTCTTTGAGTTCATCGAGCTAGGCCTTGCGATCGTTGTGAGAGCAAGCAAGGCGGAGGAGAGATCGTCGTGCGCACCCCAGTGTTCGAACCTCAAGGGTTTGCCAGAACCCGTAATCCGATAGCAAAGGCTTTCGACTCCCTGTCTTGGGAATATATACCTATCAGAGCTGCTTCAGATATTGGGATTCAGTCCCAGATGAAGGGATTGGATCACCTTGCTGCTATTATCTGCCTCCTCCTTGGTCATTCTCAATGGATCCCCGGGATTGCAGTTCTGGCATCGTCGTGGTCTTTGGCAGGGCGACCTGTTATCCCCTTTGCTCTTCTTCCTCACCATGGACCCACTTCACCGCCTTCTGTCCAAGGCCACAAATTGTGGCATACTTGCTCCGCTCCCTAGCAGGGCATGAGTATGCGCACTAGCCTCTATGCCGATGATGCAATCATATTTGCCAACCCGATCAAGGAGGAAGTGAGCACCTTACTAAATCTTCTTCATGGCTCTGGAGACGCTACAAGGCTACAAGTGAACTAAACAAAATGCACTATAGCAGCAATTATATGTGAACAGTTGCCATTGTCGGAAGTGCTACATGACTTTAGTGGCCAAACAGTTGAATTCCCAATTACCTACCTCGGCCTCCCAGTTTCTACCATAAGGTTGCGCATTGTGCACCCCCAATTCATGCTGGACAGGATCAAGGGCCTACTCACCGGCTGGAAAGGAAAATTGCTGAGCATCGCTGGCCACAGGGTGCTTGTACAATGCATTTTCTCTGCTCTACCAACTTTCACTATGACAGTGTTGAAGCTGCCCAAGAAAATCATCAGTGAGATGGACAAGGCCACACGAAGATTTCTCTAGTGCCAGGATGATGAGGTTCTGGGAGGAAAAATCCAAAGTGGCGTGGGCCATGGTTTACTCGCCGATTGAGGGTGGGGGCCTTGGGATCCTCAATATTTCGAAGGTTGGCCGAGCATTAAGGCTGTGGTGGTTATGGCAGGCCTGATAGCTCCCAAGTAGACCATGGAGTGACTTTCAGCGACCGTGCCACGAGAAGGATCGCCAGGTCTTCGACATGGCCACAAGAGTTACGGTGGGCGGGGGAAGACAATAAAATTCTGGAACAACACATAGATAGCCCGAGCGCCGCCGCGAACCAATTTCCCTGCTCTCTACAACCACTCCAGAAGAAAGAACAGAACAGTGTCCGACGCGCAGCATAACGAGTAGTGGATGCTGGACCTAAAGCATGGCAATACCCTGGCGATCGCTGCCGATTTCCGCCGGTTGCGGCGGTTGATCGAGGGCACACAACTAAGTCCCGAAGCAACAGACACGATCACCTGGATCAATGGCAAGCATGGATCATACTCAAAAAGTTCGACATACAAGATGCAATTTCAGAGGATGGGTCTGGCTTGTTTTAAGCCCTTCATCTCAAAGCCCTGGGTGCTGGCCAAATTGAATATGTTCACGTGGTTGCTATTCCTAAACCAACTCTGGTGTAACGACAAGCTGCGAAGAAGGGCATGGCGAAACAACTACTTCTACCAACTATGTTTTCGTAGCCTAGAGACCTCCATGCACTTGATTTGGTGATGTCTGTTCTCCTCTTTGGTATGGCAAGAGGTGGCCACATGGAGGGGGTGCTCCGCTTTGAACACACATGAGTGTGTGCACCTCTCATCCACAACTGCTATCGTGCAGGCCATCGTCAGAAATACGACATCGGAGTTTAGGAAAGGAGTCAAGACGATGATCATGTTGGTAGCCTGGGAGCTCTGGAAGGAGAGAAACGTTGTAATTTTCAGAAACAAGAGCATGCATTCCTCTGCGATGATCAATGCAATCAGAGCTAATATGTACCAATGGCGATTGGCAGGAGCAAAAGACATAAAGACCCCTTTCGGGGAAAGAGTAGCGAGATAGCAACGTAGGGCCACCCTGCTCTCTTGTTTTTTGGTTCTGTTTTTATCTCCCACCCATATGATCACATGGTCAGACTTTGTTCCCTTTCTCCTCTACTAAATCAATGAAGCCAACAATTTGCTGGATCTTTCAAAAAAAGATCCTCGCCGATATCGGAATTCTTTTAAACTCATATTACTTGACATTCTTCTTTGGATCATAATCCCCCACGACCCGCAACAATTTCCTCTTCCCCGAGTGCTGACAAAAAGTGAACATAAATACATTGTTTCCCAAGACCTTGAAGTCTAGCCCCCTCAATGGGCACCAAGCTCGCCCAAGTGCAGTCACCATACATTTTGCATATGCTGGTTTGTCGGACATCAGTTTCGTAGTTGCTCGCGGATCCCCCTGTCGGTGTCAAAACCAGCCGATCTCGGGTAGGGGGTCCCGAACTATGTGTCTGAGGATCAAAGGTAACAGGAGACGGGGGACACGATGTTTTACCCATGTTCGGGCCCTCTTAATGGAGATAATACCCTATTCCTGCTTGATTAACTTTGATGAGTATAGGGGTTACAAGAGTTGATCTACCTCGAGATCGCAATGGCTAAACCCTGGATGTCTAGCATGTATGAATTCTGATAGCCTCTACAGACTAAACCCTCCGGTTTATATAGACACTAGAGGGGGCTAGGGTCATACAGAGTCGGTTTACAGAGGAAGGAATCTACACATCCGGATGCCAATCTTGCCATCCACGCAAAGAAGAGTCCCATCCGGACATGGGGAAAGGTCTTCTGCCTTGTATCTTCACGGCCCATCAGTCCGGCCCATGTCATATAGCCCGGACGCCCAAGGACCCCTTAATCCAGGACTCCCTCAGTAGCCCCTGAACCGGTCTTCAATGACGAGGTATTTGGCGTGCAGCTTGTCTTCAGCACTGAAAGGCGGGTTCCTCCTCCGAATATTTTAAAGTAATCTTCTGAATAAAAGAACTGTATCCGGCTTTGTATACTGGTCACAACCCTCAACCTTGAAGGCAAAAACACTTAATCAAAATAAGCTCTGTCAACTAACAACCCTTTCGGTGAAATGTCACGTCTGGCCTCTTTATCATTTCGAACCATTTTTTGGACTCCCGCTTCGCGTTTCGAGGCGCGGCCTCCACTGACACGTCTTGTCAAAACAGATATTGTGCCCGCTTATTATGGGATCCTCATCAATCCGGGTTTGGGTAATCCAACCATGCCATTCACATGACTCCTTGGGAATAGGCGAGTTTTAAGGCTTGAGGGAGGGCGCTTGATATTCACTGCCTATATAAGTGGATAAAGATCCACCTTTTCACCCCACGCCTTCTTCCTTCCTCTGCCTTCCCATCCTCGAGCTCCAGCGCCCAAGCTGCAGTCTTTCCCACTGCCACCAACCTCTCCAGCCATGTTCGGATCCGGCTCCCAGGGCAAGTGGGTGGCCTCCTCCATCGCGGAGAGGGACGTCAAGGAGCTCCGGGAGGCGGGTACCTGACTGCAGACGTCACACATAGGCTCCCTGCCAAGAAGCAGGTCATCCCCACCCGGGAGCCTGGCGAAAGGGTTGTGTTCATCCCCCACTTCCTCCACAGGCTAGGGTTTCCCCTCCACCCCTTCGTCCGCAGCCTCGTGTTCTACTACGGGCTAGATTTCCATGATCTAGCCCCGAACTCCTTCCTCCACATCTCGGTGTTTATCGTCGTGTGCGAGGCGCTGCTCCGCATCACCCCACACTTTGGCCTCTGGCTCAATGTCTTCAATGTGAAGCCGAAGGTGGTCGACGAGCAGCATGTGGACTGTGGCGACGCCATGGTGAGCAAGCTCCCCAACACCACATGGCCTAAAGGGGCCTTCATGGAGACAGTAAAGGTGTGGCAATAGGAGTGGTTCTACATCACCGAACCCCACGGAGCTAGATGGGTGGCCACTCCTGAGTTCAGATCCGGGGCCCCTATGCGGCTCGCATCGTGGACCAACAAGGGTCTGGACTGGGGGTCAACCGACAAAGTGATGATGTGGCAAAAGCTCATCAAGAATATGATAAACAAGGACACCAGTCTCACCGACGTGATTCAGGTGATGCTCTTCTGCCGGATACTCCCCTGCCAACGCCGGCCTCTCCATATGTGGGAGTTCAATCCGGAGGGTCCCCTGACCCTGCAGCACTTCTTTGGCACAACGCACGAGGAGATCTGGAAGCTGCTCTTCAAGGCCCAAAAGACATGGCCTAAGAAGACTGAAGACATCGGCCTCGACAGCAAGAATCCGGCCACTCCTGTAAGTATTTTAGTTTCGCACACAATTTCGGTCCATAAACCAAAGGTTTATACTGAGATTTCCATCCCTTATTTAGGGCTGGACAGCGAAGGCAGAGCGGATCAAGTGTCCGGCTCCACTACCTGAAGACCCAGCCAATCCTGTGCTAACAAGGATGCTGGTTCCGGCGCCGTATCAGGCGCCGGAGAAGAAGGCCAAGAAGAAGGGCAAGGAGGCCAAGCGAGGCCTCTACCGTAAAGGCACTTCAGATGCATTGTCCGGAGAAACCGAAGCCCATTCCTCCCACGAGGGGGATGAAGACAAAGAGGAGGAGGCGGAAAGTGGCCCTCCCCTAAAGGGGGGAAAGAAGAAAAGGGCAACCTCAGCAGACCTGGAGGGGGCGTCCAAGAGGGAGAAGATAACCCTCTTGGAAAGTTTGGATATGGATGCCGAACACACCCCCAAGAGGCGCCTCAGGGAAAATCCCCTGGCTGAATCGTACGTGTCGAAAAAGATACTTTGCAAATATTCAGTCTGTTATGGTTGTAATATAACATTTCATATTGTGTGTTTCAGCCCGGCCTGCGACCTCCCCCAACCATAGCTGTGTGAGGGAAACTCTCTAGCACCAGGGATGGGGGAGAGCAAGACGCCTCTGCAAGCCTCTCCACCGACCAACGCAGATGACACAGAGGTGTTATCCTGAAGGGCCTCTCCGGTCCATGAAGAGGTGAGGGAGGCCGCGAACATGGTGGCAGGGGGTGAGGCCTTGGCTGCCAAGAACATGGGGGCACAACCCCCATGGAGACTAACGACGGGGGCTTTGACCAGTCCGGCCCCCAGCCAAACACAGTTCTGGAGACCCATACGGCTCCGGAATCGAGCGAGCAACCCCTTCGAAGGAGGGGGGAGCGCCAACTCCGTCGGTGACCACCACTAATCTGGAGGTGTCGAACATTCTGGTGGAGGCACTACAACGTGCCGCCATCATAGAGGAGCACCGCACCCTGATGGGTGCGGTGGTTGAGAAGGTTCAGTCCGCAAAGAGCGGGCTGAACGAAGCCTTCACCATCCTGCTAACAGGCTTCGAGGTACGCGATGTAATATTCTTAGCCGCTTATCATATGAAAAAATATGCTTGTATATAGATAGTAGCCCCTGAGACTATGTTCAGTTTTTGAAAAAGGCCGAACAGAGGATCACATAGTATTTGATAAAGGTGATGGACTTTTCTATTTTTATAACAGGCTTCTCTGTTGACGGCGACCACCCAGGCCGCTGAAGTCTTCGACCTCAAGCGGAGGCTGCAGCTGGCTGATGATAATATTCATCGCATGAACAAGCGGTTCGATGAGGCGCAAGGTATGTTTGAAATATCTCGCAAATGCCTGAATTGATATGCAAATTCTGGGTTTAAACTCATGCGCTGCTATGTGTATGATTGCAGGCAGCACGTCCGAGGTCGAGACCCTCAAGAGTGCCCTTGCCCAAGCCAAGGAGGAGGCAAAGGCGAGCAAAGCGGCCGCAGACAAAGCGGCTGTAGATTTAAAGTCCAAATAGGTCGCCCGCCGCCAATACGAGGAGAGGGTGACCGAGGTGGAGCAAGAGCTCAAGGACGCCGCCGACAAGTGTGAGTCCTTGGAGGACAAGAATAAGGCCCAGGCGGCCGAACTTGCCAAAGCCCTCCAAGAGGCCTAGGAGGCGCGGACCGAGTCCCGGGCAGCTCGTCAAGAAATCCGGCAGTCCGAACAGATAGCGGCTTGTAAGCCCTTTCTTTTGCAGACTATATTTGGCGTTCAAAGATATGCCTTGCTCACTCGACTGTGGAGTTCTCTAGACGCATTTGTGGATCTTCTAAAGAGTGTCACCGATGTCGCGCAGTTCTTCTGGGTCCAAGAGGGGCACACGAGGGAGAAGCTCTTGTGGTCACTGTTCGTGGTGCCGGAGCGTCCGGCACTGTTGAACAACCAGATGATGCAACAGGCAGAGCTGCACAGGATGTCCGGATTGGCCATGAAGGACATCATAGTCCGGCTATGGCCAACCGAACCCATTCCTAGCAGCTACTTCGGCCTGGTGCAGCGACTTGCCGACGCGCTGCCCCAGATTGAACATGTCAAGCACTCGGCATGCATAGAAGGTGCGTGGGTGGCCTTTGCCCGTGTCAAGATGCACTGGGCGAAGATGAAGGCCGCCGTCGTAGCGGTCGAGGGCCCACGTGAAGGCAAGGACCACCTCAAGCCGAAGCGGTATTTTGAAGACGTCCTCGAGGGTGCCCGATTAATAGAGGGCCAATGCTCAAAGGATATCTTATTTGAGTAAATGTATCCGGGCTACCCAGACGTTGTTTTATGAACCAAGGCTTTGTAATATATTTATGTCTTTATCTGGAATTGCTTGCCTCCTGTGCGACCGTATTTTGTTAGCTTGAAAGTTTGCCAGTCGTCGACTTCAGCCCCCACATAGGTAGTACGGGGGTGTTCGGAATAGGGCATGATCACTCTTGACCCAACGTCTTGGTCCATAAAGGAGGTGTCTGCGTAGCAAACCAGGCAATCTGACTATGCGGCTTTAGCACTTTCACTTAGCCATAGGAGTTTGACGATGGGACTAATTACTAGCCCTTGGTGCGTATGCGGCTATCCAAACTGGGATGCCTTAGGCGTGTGACTGGACGGAGGCCAGTCCTTCATATAATACGGAAGAAATCGCAAGATATTTGTTGTAAGTCACCGAATCGCTGACCAGCTCTCGCCGCATCATGACAGTCAGTTTTCGGCTTTCTCTATTGAGGTGTTTGACCGGACGAAACCAGAAACACAATAGCAGTAGTTCTCCCTTTACTACCCTAGCTGAACAAGCGGAATGTAAGGTAGTAACCACAGGAGCCGGGCAACCCAACTATTGACCAAAGACATGATTCGGAGTTGATGCATATAATGAAATATTCGGGACGCTGAAGTATACTCTGAAAGTGTTCGGACTTTTTTTTGGAAATATATG
This sequence comes from Aegilops speltoides, assembly GCA_021437245.1. Taxonomy (NCBI): domain Eukaryota; kingdom Viridiplantae; phylum Streptophyta; class Magnoliopsida; order Poales; family Poaceae; genus Aegilops; species Aegilops speltoides. The sequence goes on from CM038146.1 coordinate 180,044,441, forward strand.
TGGCCGAATATATCCCCTGGCATTTTAGCCTATGCCGAAGTGTATATGCCAATCTAACATGAAGAGGGAATACAGATTATGAAATAAGCCAATACTGAATAGGGTTGGTAAAAAACTGTTTCCATTATAGTCTGGTTGATACGTCAAAACGTGCTCTTAAAAACAATGTCATAAGCATCAGGGCTATTTTACATGCCAAGAATTTGAGAACAAGGGAAAGCTATATACAGGTCCTAAAAAAGAAAAGGTAAACGTGAAGATCCTTTAGACACCCTGCCGCACGTCTGTGCCGCTTTCCGCCTTGGTGGAGGATCCTTTGAAAGGATTGATGATCGTGTATATAGGAGGGGTCTGGGAAAGAGGATTTTGTACCACCGTAAAGTGATTTAGGTATTAAAGAACCTGTAATATGAGAAAAAAGAGAAAAAAGAAGAAGGAGATTAAGGTCTGAATAGGGTCGAGCCATATTATGGACCTCGTCCACAGAGTGCCTCCATCATCGCCCAAGGTATTTTGAGTGCGTAGTTATGCACACGCGGTACATATTCCATGATTAGATGGGCTATGGACGGAGGAAGAACTGCTAGTGCAGCTCCGGATTGATCGAGTTGTCGTTCTGCAGACTAGGTCGGACTCGTTTAATAGTGTCCGGAGGCTTGTTAGCCGATGAAGTGTTCGGCTTGATAAGGCCACTCTGTACCTCAGCTGCAAGGGCCACGGTGTGCTCCTCAGTACGGAGGGAGCGTTCCATGTTTCCATTGACTGTGATAACGCCGCGGGGTCCAGGCATTTTGAGCTTTAAGTAAGCATAATGCGGGACTGCATTGAAGCGGGCAAAGGCAGTACGTCCGAGCAGTGCGTGATAACCACTGAGGAAGGGGACGATGTCGAAGATCAAGGCTTCGCTTCAGAAGTTGTCCGGTGAACCGAAGACTAATTCCAATGTTAATGAGCCCGTGCAGCGGGCCTCAACGCCGGGTGTCACACCTTTAAAGGTGGTGGTACCAAGCTTGATTTTTGACAGGTCAATACCCATTTTACGGGTAGTGTCTTGATAGATCAAGTTAAGACTGATGCCGCCGTCCATAAGGACTCGAGTGAGATGATAATCATCGATAATTGGACCGAGGATCAGGGCTGCCGAACCTCCATGACTGATACTAGTCGGGTAGTCCCTGCAGTCGAAGGTGATTGGACAAGCCGACCAGGGGTTGAATTTGGGGGCGACAGGTTCTACGGCGTAGACGTCCCTTAGTGCGCACTTGCGCTCCCTCTTGGGGATATGTGTGACATAGATCATGTTCACCGTTTTCACCTCAAGGGGAAATTTCTTTTGCCCCCCTGTGTTTGGTGGGCGGGGCTCCTCATCGTCCTCGCTTGGCGGCCCTTTCCCCTTATGTTCGGTATTTAACTTACCGGCATGTTTAAAGACCCAACAATTTCTGTTGGAATGATTGGCAGGCTTGTCAGGGGTGCCATGAATCTGGCAAGGCCTATCAGGTATTTTGTCCAAATTAGATGGACCATCTTTATTTCCCTTGAATGGATTCTTCACTGACCAGATTTAGAGCCGCTGAATCCGGCGTTGACCTGTAGCGACCAGACCTCAGACGGTCAAGTCTCTGTGCTTAAGTGTCATCTCTCGATCAGTATTGCTAACACATACCATACTCGAGGATTTATAACAGAGTTCAGTCACACACTTATTACATCTAGTGTCTCAAGTTGAGTACTTATTACAATAATATGGTTGAAGGCCATCTAAATAAGGTAACTGCGGAAGAATCGAAGATAAATGAGTCCATCCAAGTCCACAGCAATACTGAGTGCACGACAATGGCCTAGCGCACCTTACTCTTCATCTGAAAACTCTGCAACATGATACGTTGCAGCTGTGTAGGTCAACACATGGAATATGCTGGCAAGATAACGCTATAGAGCAATGAACAAATAACAGCTATCACCACATGCATAATATGGCTGGTGGAGGCTCTAAGGTTATCATTTCCCTAAAGCCAAATTTTCCCTACAACAAAGGAATATATTTTATTTAACTACAAAGTTTGTTGAAATATTGAGAAGGTTCCTCCAACTCAATCCCAAATTAACATGAATAACCCAACAAATTTATTAAGTAAAGTGATGAGATCAACATGATAATCCAAGTACCAGATACTCAAGATGTCCATAACCGGGGACACGGCTAACCATGATTAGTTTGTACACTTTGCAGAGGTTTGCACACTTTTCCCCACCAGACTCGATCTCCTCCGTTGAATTTCTCGCACTACATGATGTTTGAGAAACGGATGATCGAGACACAGTATTTCCGAAGCATTAACTCTTTACTCTGGGTACATAGTACCACCTACTTTCCCCTACATCTGCTAGCCTACCACTGAAAAAGGTCACACAACATACTCAACTATGCTAGAGCCCATAATGGCTTGTGGCTGCACACGTAAGTTTCTAGCATGAATAACCTTATGATCCCTTTGAGCCTGGGTGGCAAACCATAGGATGATCACACGGGTACTCCGGGATATCCTAGGACAATACTGGATTGCTCCAGGTGCCCACGACCAATCCACCCGGATGTGTATTTAAGCAGCCACCTTAAGTTTCCCTTAGTTAATAATAACTCTCACATATTTCATGAATCTCACATACCAATCCACGTCTACGAGCATAGCATAGCAGTGTAAGCATAACATAGTAAACACCCAGGGTTTGATATAGGACAATAGGTTCCTACCTCATCAACTACTTCCCAATACCCACATGTTATCAAATCCTACTCATGCAATGTGTTTGAGGATTGAAACTAATGCATAAAAACTGGGTAATAAAGGGATTTGATCAAAGTGTTACTTGCCTTGCTGACGATCAGAAAACCCTAGTGATTCGTAGTAGCAAGCCTCGCACTCCGGAAACTCTATCGTGAACAAACAATAGCATACATATGCACTCAAGCATAAGATGCAAAGGTAAAAGCAAAAGAAAAGGTCTAAACAGAAAGTACAATGGAAGTGCTTCGATTTGCAAAAAGAATCGATCGAATCGGAGATACGAAACTCAAACTATGATAAAAAAAGTTCAAATTCAAATCTGCTTGAAACCAAATTTTAAATTTTCAAAATCATGTTCAAGTTGTTTATCTGAATAGAGGGGATTGAGATGAACATTTTTGTGTTAGTTTCACTGAATTTGGATAAACAACCAAAAAGTAACGAGGGTTTGAAGTTCAGGGACTAATTTGTAAGAAAAGTATTCACGGATAGGTCCCTGGCCGAAAAATAAACAGAAAAAAAAATCTATCGGATGAACGTCCGCTAACTGAGACTAACGAACGAATTCATCGTTAACAGATCTAATCGTGTGAATGTTCGCTAACTAATCTAACAAAATAATAAAAAACGATCTAATCTAATAAACCGAAAAACCAAAAAAAACAGAATCGGTTTGCACCAGTTCGGCGGCGGCGGTCAACGGCGACGTTGGCGAGGTGGGTGGCGGCTCGCTGTGCATGGCGGCAAGCAGCAGGATGGCCTTGAACATGACGGGAGCAGCAATGGCGTGGGCTAGGGAGGAGAGGTGCGACGGGGCAGGCTATTTAAGAGGGGGGCAGGGGCGACTTGAGGAGGGGGTCGGGCGAGGCCGTGGCTGGCTCGGTCTCCGGCGACATGCGGGAGGCGGACACGGGGAGGCAGTGGCGTGAGCGGGCCGGTTGGGCTTCGGCCCAGTCGCTCGAAGTTTTTTTTAATAATTTCGCAGAAACGGAAAAATCAAAATAAAATAAAATAAAAATCCTAAAAATCTCAAAAATAATTTTCATGGTCCTCTCCTAATAATTAGGACCACGTGAACATTTTCTGGGCTAAAATCAATTTTTTAAAATGCAAATTTTTTTTCCTAATTTAAACGAATAAAATCTCAAATAAAAATTCAAATAAATATACTTTTATTCAAAATTAAATTTCCCTTATTTCCTCTGTTTTGAAGAAGTCATATTATCTTCTCTCATTATTTTATTTATTTTGAAATAATTGGAAAATAATTTCAAATAAAAATCACCTTGATCCAATTTACCAATTTTGAAAAATTCAAAAATAGAATTTTATGAAAACCTCCAACTCTCTCAAATGGTCCTTGAGTTGCTTAAGGTCTCTAGGATCAAAATGTCTAAATAAACCAATTAAAAATGCAAGGATAATGGATGCATATGATGACCTAATGATTAACATCAAAATTGAAAATTGGATGTTACAAACCTACCCCCCTTAAGATGAATCTCGCCCTTGAGATTCGGGTTGGCTAGCAAATAGGTGTGGGTGGTCTTTCCGTATGTCTTCTTCTCGCTCCCAGGTGGCTTCTTCCTCGGTATGGTGGCTCCACTAAACTTTGCAAAACTTGATGACCTTACTGCGTGTAACTCGGTTGGCAAACTCGAGAATTTTGACGGGTTTCTCCTCGTAGATTAGGTCACTCTCCAACTAAATTGCTTCCAGGGGAACTGTATCTCTCAGATGAATATCAGCCATCTCTGCATGACACTTCTTCAACTGTGAAACATGAAACACATCATGAACTCCTGACGGTAATTCCAACTTGTAGGCAACTTCTCTCGTACGTTCCAAAACTCGGTATGGTCCTGCAAACCTTGGGGCTAACTTTCCCTTGACTCTGAATCGTTTAACTCCTCGAAGTGGTGACACACAAAGATATGCTCTATCTCTGATTTCATAGGCTACCTCCTTGCATTTGGTGTCAGCATAACTCTTCTATCTGGACTGAGCTACCTTCAGTCTATCACGAATCAACTTAACCTTCTCTTCAAACTCTCTGATCTAATCTGGTTCGAACAATTGTCGGTCTCCAACTTCATCCCACATCAACAGTGTCCTGCACCTCCTTCCATACAAAGCTTCAAAAGGGGCCATCTTCAAACTAGCCTATTAGCTGTTGTTGTACGAGAACTCTGTGTAAGGTAAATTATCATCCCAATTAGATCCGTAATCTAGCGCACAAGCTCAAACATGTCCTCTAGAATCTGATTGACTCACTCAGTCTGTCCATCTATCTGCGGATGAAAGGTTGTACTGAACTCTAGCCTGGTACCCAAAGTCAGGTGCACCTGGTTCCAAAACTTTGATGTAAACTGTGTTCCTCTATCTGATACGATGGTCCTCGGAACTCCATGCAGACATACGATCCTGGTCATATATATCTTGGCCAACTTCATGCTCGTATAAGTGGTTTTCACAGGAATAAAGTGAACCACTTTGGTCAAGTGATCAACTACTACCCAAATAGAATCGTATCCTGATCGTGTCCTGGGTAATCTGGTGATGAAATCGATGCCAAGCTTATCCCACTTCCATTCGGGTATCGGCATAGGCTGAAGTAATCATGTTGGCTTCTGATGCTCTGTCTTCACTCCTTGGCAGACATCGCATACTGCTGCATACTCGGCAATGTCCTTCTTCATACCTGTCCACCAGAAACGTTCCTTCAAATCCAAATACATCTTGGTGTTTCCGGGGTGAATCGAGTATGGTGAGTCGTGAGCCTCCTGAAGTATTAATTTCCTAATTTCAGCATCATTGGGTACGTAAATAGGATCCTCAAACCACAATGTTTCGTGTTCATCCTCACGAAAACCTTTGGCTTTTCCTTTGCTCATCTTCTCCTTTATCTCCGCAATCTCATTATCAGTCTTCTAGGCTTCTTAAATCTTTCCCAACAATGTGTACTGAACTTCCAATGCTATAACAAAACCTCTCAGGACTATCTCCAAACGAAGTTCCCCGATATCTTCAGCTAACTCTTGCGGTAATCCCCCGGTCACGAGAGTATTAACATAACTCTTGTGGCTCAACGCGTGTCCTACAACATTGGCCTTTCCTGGATGATAATGCAGCTTCATGTCATAATCCTTTATTAGCTCCAACCATCTCCTTTGCCTGAGATTCAAATCCTTCTACGTGAAGATGTACTTCAAACTCTTATGATCCGTGTATACATCGCAACGGTTTCCAATGAGAAAATGTCTCCAGGTCTTCAGTGCATGCACAACGGCTGCTAACTCCAAGTCATGCGTGGCATAATTCAACTCATGAGGTCGAAGCTGACGTGAGGCATATGAAACAACTCTTCCGTCTTGCATAAGTACACCTCCAAGTCCCAGGCGAGAAGCGTTGCAATATACTTGGAAGTCCTTGCGTATATCCGGAAGAATTAGCACTAGGGCTGTAACTGGACGTTTCTTTAAGTCTTGAAAACTGGCCTCACATTCTTCGGTCCATTTGAACTTGGTGTCCTTCTTCAACAACTCCGTCATTGGCTTCGCAATCTTAGAAAAATTCTCAATGAATCTCCGGTAATATCCTGCGAGTCCAGGAAAACTGTGTATCTCTCCAACTGAGGTGAGTGCCAACCACTCTGTGACAGACTGAACCTTAGTAGGGTCTACTGCTATACCTTCTCCAGATATAACATGTCCGAGAAATCCGACTTCCTTCAACCAAAACTCACATTTGCTAAACTTGGCATATAACTGATGTTCCCTGCGCTTCTTGAGGACCAAGCGCAAATGTTCCTAATGTTCTTCTTCATTCTTTCAGTACACCAATATATCATCGATGAACACCACAAGAAACTTATCCAAGAACTCCATGAACACTTTGTTCATCATACTCATAAAATATGTAGGGGCGTTAGTCAATCCAAAAGACATGACAGTGTACTCATATAGCCCATACCTTGTGGTAAAAGCTGTTTGGGTATATCTTGTTCTCGGATCTTCAGCTGGTGATATCCCAATCGAAGATCGATCTTGGAGAATAGTTTAGCTCCTTGCAGCTGGTCAAACAAATTGTGGTCATCGGTAGTGGATACTTGTTCTTGGTCGTCACCTCATTCAATGCACGATAATCAACAACCATTCTCAAAGATCCATCCTTCTTCTCAACTAAGAGCATTGGGGCTCCCCATGGTGATGAACTTGGTTGTATATAACCTCTCTCCAACAACTCCTTAATCTGCTTCTTAATTTCCTCCAGATCATTTGTGGGCATCCGATACGGTCTCTTCGATATTGGTCTGGTGCCTGGCAACAGCTCTATCAAAAATTCTATCTCTCGATCTGGTGGCATGCCTGGTAATTCCTCTGGAAATACATCAGAATAATCCTTCACAACTGGCACTTCTTCCTGAACAACTCTCGAGAGTGAATTTACTTGGGTCCTCCTTGGCGCATGCCTGGACACATACTTGATTCTTTTTCCTTCTGGTGTGGTGAGAAGAATTGACTTACTAGCGCAATTGATGTTTCCTCCATACTTCGATAACCAATCCATGCCTAGTATTATGTCCATTCCTTGTGACTCCAAAATTATGAGGTCTGAGGGGAAAACGTGTTTGCCTATGGTTAATGGCAACTGACAACACCATCGACTAGCCATATATTCCACTCCTGGTGAGCTTACTAACTTGGGTGACCTAAGGGCTAAGGTTTCCAGCTTAAACTTATCCACAAATCCCCTTGATATGTATGAATGCGATGCACCAGTGTCAAAAAGAACAAGAGTTGTAAATGACTTAATCAAAAACTTACCAACAACTGCATGAGGCTGCTCCTCAACTTCCTCCATGTTGATATGGTTCACCTGACCTCTGGTAAAGGGGTTTGGCTTCTTACCCAAGCTTCCATTACCATTTCCATTCTTTGCTTCAGGGCACTCGGTGGCGTAGTGTCCAGTCTTCCCGCATTTCAAACAAGTAATGTGACTCAGATCCTTCTTAGCGGGTGTAGCAGGGTTAGAACAGTTCTGATTGTTGTTTCCTCCACTCCCATTGCCATTCTTAGAGACATTGCGGTTGTGTGAACTTCCTCCATTGTGGGTATGGCCTCCATGGTTATGTCCTCCATGGGTATGAGTGTGTCCTCCCGAGTACGGGGTATAGCGAGGCTTCTGCTGAGCTCCAGAGTTGTACTTCCCTTGTCCATACTTCTGTTTGCGACTCTCTATCTACTGATGTTTGCTTTCTTCATGTCTATCATGTTGGCGCACATCTGGTTCTCCTGATGATGAATGTGCTGATTCAACTCCTGTATGTAGGATTGCTACGTCTTGAGCTTGCATTGGTTTTCCTTGAAGAGGAAAGGGTGATGCAGCAATAGTAGCGTAAGTATTTCCCTCAGTTTTTGAGAACCAAGGTATCAATCCAGTAGGAGGCTCCTCAAAAGTCCCACGCACCTACACAAACAAACAAAGAACTCGCAACCAACGCAATAAAGGGGTTGTCAATCCCTTCACGGCCACTTGCAAAAGTGAGATCTGATAGAGATAGTATGATAAGATAAATATATTTTTGGTATTTTATGATATAGATTGGAAAAGTAAAGATGCAAATAAAAGTAGATTGAAAGCTTATATGATAAAAGATAGACCCGGGGGCCATAGGTTTCACTAGTGGCTTCTCTCAAGATAGCATAAGTATTACGGTGGGTGAACAAATTCTTGTCGAAAGCAACCGATAGAAAAGCGAATAATTATGAGATTATCTAGGCATGATCATGTATATAGGCATCACGTCGTGACAAGTAGACCGACTCACCTGCATCTACTACTATTACTCCACACATCGACCGCTATCCAGCATACATCTAGAGTATTAAGTTCATAAAGAACAGAGTAACGCATTAAGAAAGATGACATGATGTAGAGGGATAAACTCATGCAATATGATATAAACCCCATCTTTTTATCCTCGATGGCAACAATACAATACGTGCCTTGCTGCCCCTATTGTCACTGGGAAAGGACACCGCAAGATTGGACCCAAAGCTAAGCACTTCTCCCATTGCAAGAAAGATCAATCTAGTAGGCCAAATCAAACTGATAATTCGAAGAGACTTGCAAAGATAACTTAATCACACATAAAAGAATTCAGAGGAGATTCAAATATTTCTCATAGATAAACTTGATCATAAACCCACAATTCATCGGATCTCGACAAACACACCACAAAAAGAGTTACATCGAATAGATCTCCAAGAAGATCGAGGAGAACATGGTATTGAGATCCAAAAAGAGAGAAGAAGCCATCTAGCTAATAACTATATATGGACCCGAAGGTCTATGGTAAACTACTCACAACTCATCGGAGGGGCTATGGTGTTGATGTAGAAGCCCTCCGTGGTCGATTCCCCCTCCGGCGGAGGACCGACGAAGGCTCCAAGATGGGATCTCGCGGATACAGAAGGTTGCGGCAGTGGAATTAGCTTTTCGTGGCTTGTTATGGTATTCTCGGGGTACGTGGGTATACATAGGAGGAAGAAGTAGGTCGGTGGCCGCCCGAGGGGCCCACGAGATAGGGGCGCGCCCTATAGGGGTGGGTGCGCCCTCCACCCTCGTGGCCGCCTCGACTGCTTCTTGACTTGCACTCCAAGTCCTCTGGATCATATTCGTTCCAAAAATCACACTCCCGAAGGTTTCATTCCGTTTGGACTCCGTTTGATATTCCTTTTCTTTGAAATACTGAAATAGGCAAAAATACAGCAATACGGGCTGAGCCTCGGGTTAGTAGGTTAGTCCCAAAAATGATATAAATGTGTAAAGTAAAGCCCATAAACATCCAAAACGGGTAATATAATAACATGGAACAATCAAAAATTATAGATACATTGGAGACGTATCAAGCATCTCCAAGCTTAATTCCTACTCGTCCTCGAGTAGGTAAATGATAAAAACAGAACTTTTGATGTGGAATGCTACCTAGCATAATTCTCAATGTAATTTTCTTTATTGTGGCATGAATGTTCAGATCCAAATGATTCAAAACAAAAGTTCATATTGACATAAGAAATAGTAATACTTCAAGCATACTTAATCAAGCAATCATGTGTTCTCAAAATAACATGGCTAAAGAAAGTTATCCCTACAAAATCATATAGTCTGGCTGTTGCTCTATCTTCATCACACAAAGTATTTAATCATGCACAACCCCGATGACAAGCCAAGCAATTGTTTCATACTTTAGCAATCTCACACTTTTTCAACTTTCATGCAATACATGAGCGTGAGCCATGGACATAGCACTATATGTGGAATAGAAAGGTGGTTGTGGAGAAGACAAAAAGGAGAAGATAGTCTCACATCAACTAGGCATATCAACGGGCTATGGAGATGCCCATTAATAGATATCAATGTGAGTGAGTAGGGATTGCCATGCAACGGATGCACTAGAGCTATAAATGTATGAAAGCTCGACAAAAGAAACTAAGTGGGTGTGCATCCAACTCGCTTGCTCACGAAGACCTAGGGCATTTTGAGGAAGCCCATCATTGGAATATACAAGCCAAGTTCTATAATGAAAATTTCCCACTAGTATATGGAAGTGACAACATAGGAGACTCTCTATCATGAAGATCATGGTGCTACTTTGAAGCACAAGTGTGGTAAAAAGGATAGTAGCATTATCCCTTCTCTCTTTTTCTCTCATTTTTTTTTCTTTTTTTCTTTTTCCCCTTTTTTTTCTTCTCTTTTTGGCCTTTCTCTCTTTTTTCTTTTTTTCAAAAGTCCGAAGTCTCATCCCGACTTGTGGGGGAACCATAGTCTCCATCATCCTTTCCTCACTAGGACAATGCTCTAATAATGAAGATCATCACACTTTTATTTACTTACAACTCAAGATTACAACTCAATACTTAGAACAAGATATGACTCTATATGAATGCCTCCAGCGGTGTACCGGGATATGCAATGAATCAAGAGTGACATGTATGAAAATTATGAAGGTGGCCTTGCCACAAATACGATGTCAACTACATGATCATGCAAAGAGCAATATGACAATGATGATGCGTGTCATATAAAAGGAACGGTGGAAAGTTGCATGGCAATATATCTCGGAATGGCTATGGAAATGCCATAATAGGTGGGTATGGTGGCTGTTTTGAGGAAGGTATATGGTGGGTGTATGGTACCGGCGAAAGTTGCGCGACACAAGAGAGGCTAGCAATGGTGGAAGGGTGAGAGTGCGTATAATCCATGGACTCAACATTAGTCAAAAGAACTCATATAATTATTGCAAAAATCTGCAAGTCATCAAAAACAAAGTATTTCACGCATGCTCCTAGGGGGATAGATTGGTAGGAAAAGACCATCGCTCGTCCCCGACCGCCACTCATAAGGAAGACAATCAATAAATAAAATTGTGCTCCAACTTCATCACAAAGCGGTTCACCATACGTGCATGCTACGAGAATCACAAACTTCAACACAAGTATTCTTTAAATTCATAATCACCCAACTAGCATGACTTTAATATTACCACCTCTAATATCTCAAAACAATTATCAAGCATCAAATTCATCATAGCATCCAATTCACTTTCTATGATAGCTTTTATTATACCCAACTTGGATGCCTACCATTCTAGGACCAATTTTATAACCATAGCAAATACCATGCTGTTCTAAGAGACTCTCAAAATAATATAAGTGAAGCATGAGATACTAGCAATTTCTACAAAATTAAGCCACCGCCGTGCTCTAAAAGATATAAGTGAAGCACTAGAGCAAAAACTATCAAGCTCAAAAGATATAAGTGAAGCACATAGCGTATTCTAATAAATTTCAATCAAGTGGGCTTCTTCCCAAAAGGTGTGTACAGCAAGGATGATTGTGATAAACTAAAAAGCAAAAACTAATATCATACAAGACGCTCCAAGCAAAACACATATCATGTGACGAATAAAATATAGCTCCAAGTAAAGTTACCAATGAACGAAGACGAAAGAGGGGATGCCTTCCGGGGGCATCCCCAAGCTTAGGCTTTTGGCTATTCTTGAATATCTTTGGGTTCCATGGACATCCCCAAGCTTAGGCTCTTGCCACTCCTTATTCCATAGTCCATCAAATCTTTACCCAAAACTTGAAAACTTCACAACACAAAACTCAACAGGAAATCTCATAAGCTCCGTTAGTGAAAGAAAGCAAAACCACCACATAAGGTACTGTAATGAACTTATTATTTATTTATATTGGTGTTAAACCTACTGTATTACAAGTTCTCTATGGTTCATACCACTTAATACAATCCATAGATGCATCAAAATAAGCAAACAACACACGAAAAATGAATCTGTCAAAAACAGAACAATTTGTAGCAATCTGTAACCCACAAATACTTATGGAACTCTAAAATTCCTACCAAAATAGGAAGTCCTGGTAAATGTGTCTATTGATCTACAGCAAAAAGAATCAACGCAAAAGCACGTTTCTGTGGTTTAACAAAACTAATTTCGTGCGCGCAAAGTTTCTGTTTTTCAGCAGAATCAAATTAACTATCACCATAGGTTATCCTATAGGTTCTACTTGGCACAAACACTAACTAAAACATAAAAACAAATCTAAACAGAAGGTAGATGAAAAATTTATTACTAAACAGGAACAAAAACAAAAAACACAAATAAAATTGGGTTGCCTCCCAACTAGCGCTATCGTTTAACGCCCCTAGCTAGGCATAAAAGCGAGCATAGATTTAAGTAGTGCCATCTTTGGCACTCAATTCATAAGTAGCTCGCATGATAGATTCATAAGGTAATTCAATTTTATTTCTTGGAAATTGCTACATGTCTTTCCTTAATGGAAATTGGAATGCCTTTTAACTAAAGTTGACTCATCTCTAGTCCCATTATTATTAAGATTCATATTGCAAAACAAAGATCTAATAGGGGACACATCAATAACATTAATATCTTCATCATTATTTTCATGGAAACTAGAAGAACACGCCTTTATAAAGCAATCTTTCTTAGCACGCAATCTAGCGGTTCTTTCTTTGCACTCATCAATGGAAATTCTCATAGCTTTGAGAGACTCATTGATATCATGCTTAGGAGGAGTAGATCTAAGTTTCAGAGAATCAACATCAAGCGAAAGTCTATCAACATTCCTAGCCAAATCATCAACTTTGAGCAATTTTTATTCAAGCAAGGCATTAAAATTCTTTTGATAGATCATAAATTCTTTCACACTATTCTCAAAATCAGAGGGCATCTTATTAAAATTACCATAAGAATTATTGTAGGAATTTCCATAATTATTAGAGGAATTACTAGGGAATGGTCTGGAATTAAAGTTTCCTCTATAAGCATTGTATCCAAAACTATTCCTACCAACAAAATTCACATCCATAGATTCATTATTATTCTCAATCAAAGTAGACAAAGTCATATCATTGGGATCAATAGGAGCACTCTTAGTTGCAAACAATTTCATAAGTTCATCCATCTTTCCACTCAAAACATTAATTTCTTCTATAGCATGCACTTTTTTACTAGTAGATCTTTTGGTGTGCCATTGAGAATAATTAGCCATAACATTATCAAGAAGTTTTGTAGCATCTCCTAAAGTGATTCCCATAAACGTGCCTTCCGCGGCCGAATCTAAAAGATTTCTAGCAGCAAAATTCAATCCGGCATAAAAATTTTGTATGATCATCCATAAATTCAAACCATGAGTAGGGCAATTGTGAATCATCAATTTCATTCTTTCCCAAGATTGGGCAACATGCTCATGGTCAAGTTGTTTAAAATTCATAATATCATTCCTAAGAGTGATAATCTTAGCGGGAGGAAAATATTTAGAGATAAAAGCATCTTTGCACTTGTTCCAAGAATCAATACTATTTTTAGGCAAAGACGAAAATCAAACTTTAGCACGATCTCTAAGTGAAAACGGAAATAACTTCTATTTAACAATATCATTATCTGTATCTTTCTTCTTTTGCATATCACACAAATCCACAAAGGTGTTTAGATGGGTAGCGACATCTTCACTAGGAAGACCGGCGAATTGATCTTTCATAACAAGATTCAGCAAAGCAGTATTGATTTCACAAGACTCAACATCATTAAGAGGAGCAATTAGAGTACTAAGGAAATCATTATTATTGGTATTGGAGAAATCACACATTTTGGTATTATCTTGCGCCATGGCGACAAGTAATCCAACACACAAGCAAACAAAAAAAGGCAAGCGAAAGAGAGAGAAGATTGGAAAAGAGAGGGTGAATAAAACAGCAAGGGTGAAGTGGGGGAGAGGAAAATGAGAGGCAAATGGCAAATAATGTAAATGCGAGGGAGATGAGTTTGTGATGGGTACTTGGTATGTCTTGACTTGAGCGAAGACCTCCCCGGCAACGGCGCCAGAAATCCTCCCCGACAACGGTGCCAGAAATCCTTCTTGCTATGTCTTGAGCTTGTGTTGGTTTTCCTTGAAGAGGAAAGGGTGATGCAGCAATAGTAGCGTAAGTATTTCCCTCGGTTTTTGAGAACCAAGGTATCAATCCAGTAGGAGGCTCCTCAAAAGTCCCACACACCTACACAAACAAACAAAGAACTCGCAACCAATGCAATAAAGGGGTTGTCAATCCCTTCACGGCCACTTGCGAAAGTGAGATCTGATAGAGATAGTATGATAAGATAAATATATTTTTGGTATTTTATGATATAGATTGGAAAAGTAAAGTTGCAAAAAAGTAGATTGAAAGCTTATATGATGAAAGATAGACCCGGGGGCCATAGGTTTCACTAGTGGCTTCTCTCAAGATAGCATAAGTATTACGGTGCGTGAACAAATTACTGTCGAGCAACTAATAGAAAAGCGAATAATTATGAGATTATCTAGGCATGATCATGTATATAAGCATCACATCTGTGACAACTAGACCGACTCCTGCCTGCATCTACTACTATTACTCCACACATCGACCGCTATTGTAGGATCGGAAGTATGTCTAGAGGGGGGGTGATTAGACTACTTGACAACTTAAAAGTTTAGCCTTTTGATTAGGACAAGTTTTTAGCAAGTTCACAATGATGACCAAGTCAAGTATCACCCTACACATGCAATTCTAGAGTAGTGGCAGCGGAAAGTAAATTGCACATGTAGTAAATAAGAGGTGGAGAAGAGCAAACGCAATTTGGAGACACGGAGATTTTTCTCGTGGTTCCGATAGGTGGTGCTATCGTCAATCCACGTTGATGGAGACTTCAACCCACGGAGGGTAACGGCTGCGAGAGTCCACGGAGGGCTCCACCCACGAAGGGTCCACGAAGAAGCAACCTTGTCTATGCCATCATGGCTTATGTCCACGGAGGACTAGCCTTACTCGGGGTAGATCTTCACGAAGTAGGCGATCTCCTTGCCCTTACAAACTTCTTGGTTCAACTCCACATCTTGACGGAGGCTCCCAAGCGACACCTAACCAATCTAGGAGGCACCACCCTCCAAAAGGTAATAGATGGTGTTGGTGATGATGAACTCCTTGCTCTTGTGCTTCAAATGATAATCTCCCCAACACTCAACTCTCCTCACTGATTTGGCTGTGGTGGAAGAAAGGATTGAGTGGAAAGCAACTTGGGAAGGCTAGAAATCAAGTTTCATATGGTGGGAGTGGAGCAACTTGATCTCAACACAAGGGTAGGTAGTTTTCTTCTCGAAATGTAAGGTAGGAGTGGTAGTACTTTCGATGGCTCTCTCCACGAATGAAGAGGAGGTGGAGGGTATTTATAGCCTCCACACAAAATCCAACCGTTACACACATTTGACCAATCTCGGTCGGACCGAAGTTGACAACTCGGTGAGACCGAAAGTTCAAATCTTGTGAGCGTTGGGATTTTCGTGGGACCGAAAATACAATCTCGGTGAGTCCGATTCTTCCAAAGTCTAGGGTTTGCCAATCTCGGTGGGACCGACTTTCTCATCTCGGTGACACCGATTTGAGTACTGTAGGTTCTGAAGCTTGGCAACACCAATTTCGGTATGACCGAGTTTGGAATCGGAAAATCCGAAATTCTTAGGGTTTGGCTATATGGTGAGGTGGTTCATCTCGGTGTGGTGAGTTTATGGAATCGGTGGGACCGAGATTACTTATGGGTTTATGTTGGAATGAAAGATTGCGATAGTTTGAGAGATAAATCACTAAGCACTTTGAGCAACAGATCATCATCATAACCTCATCCCTTTTAATAGTATTGGCTTTCCTATGGACTCAATGTGATCTTGGATCACTAAACCAAAAATAGAGTCTTGAGCTTTTGCCAATGTTTTCCTTAGCATTTTGAGGGTCCACATCATCGGTCATTGCCATACCCATATCCTTGAACTTTCTGAAATATTCTCAAGAAATAATTAGTTCAATGATATATATGTTGTTATTAATTACCAAAACCACCCGGGGATTAGTTGCACTTTCAGCTATCCAGCATGCATCTAGAGTATTTAGTTCATAAAGAACAGAGTAACACATTAAGAAAGATGACATGATGTAGAGGGATAAACTCATGCAATATGATATAAACCCCATCTTTTTATCCTCGATGGCAACAATACAATAACGTGCCTTGCTGCCCCTATTGTCACTTGGAAAGGACACCGCAAGATTGAACACAAAGCTAAGCACTTCTTCCATTGCAAGAAAGATCAATCTAGTAGGCCAAACCAAACTGATAATTCGAAGAGACTTGCAAAGATAACTTAATCACACATAAAAGAATTCAGAGGAGATTCAAATATTTCTCATAGATAAACTTGATCATAAACCCACAATTCATCGCATCTCGACAAACACACCACAAAAAGAGTTACATCGAATAGATCTCCAAGAAGGTCGAGGAGAACATGGTATTGAGATCCAAAAAGAGAGAAGAAGCCATCTAGCTAATAGCTATATATGGACCTGAAGATCTGTGGTAAACTACTCACAACTCATCGGAGGGGCTATGGTGTTGATGTAGAGGCCCTCCATGGTCGATTCCCCCTCCAGCGGAGCGCCGACGAAGACTCCAAGATGGGATCTCGCGGATACAGAAGGTTGCGGCGGTGGAATTAGGTTTTTGTGGCTTGTTCTGATGTTCTCGGGGTACGTGGCTATATATAGGAGGAATAAGTAGGTCGGTGGCCGCCCGAGGGGCCCACAAGATAGGGGCGTGCTTTGTAGGGGTGGGCGCGCCCTCCACCCTCGTGGCCGCCTCGACTGCTTCTTGACTTGCACTCCAAGTCCTCTGGATCACGTTCGTTCCAAAAATCACGCTCCCGAATGTTTCATTCTGTTTGGACTCCGTTTGATATTCCTTTTCTTCAAAATACTGAAATAGGCAAAAAAACAGCAATATGGGCAGGGCTTCCAGTTAGTAGGTTAGTCCCAAAATTGATATAAATGTGTAAAGTAAAGCCCATAAACATCCAAAACGGGTAATATAATAGCATGGAACAATAAAAAATTATAGGTACATTGGAGACGTATCAAGGCTGCAATACATTTATCCTTCCTGGTGCAAATCATCTCCCATTGCTCATCTCGGCGTCCACATATCTGGTAGATGGTGCCCTTAAGATCCTTGTTGTATACCTCGCCGATGCGTCCAATGGCGATGTGGGCGGCCATGCTCTTTCCTAGACTCCAGGTTGGTGCATCAAAGGAAAACTCTATGGGCTCGGTAACTGGTACGAACGTCCTTCCTAGAACATGAACTCGAAGCATCCAGCACTCTTCTTCTAGTAAAGTGGCGGTGTAGGTTCTGGTGAAGCTTGGTATTCCGATGTTCAGGTACCTTTCAAGTGTCGTTCGAAAGGGGTGTCATCATCTGGTTGAGTGAACTTGTTCCTTGGGTCCGCCATCAATAGAGTAGAAATGGAGAAGAGTCAGAAATGAGTAGAGAAGAGTATCATGTGGCTTTTCCTAGAGGTCGCGTCCTACAGTCAGTGTGTGCTCTGCCATCTTATAGCGACCAGACCTCAGACGGTCAAGTCTCTGTGCTTAAGTGTCATCCCTGGATCGGTATTGCTGACACACACGGTACTCGAGGATTTATAACAGAGTTCAAACACACACTTATTACATCGAGTGTCTCAAATTGAGTACTTATTACAATAATATGGTTGAAGGCCATGTAAATAAGGTAAATGCAGAAGCATCGAAGATAAATGAGTCCATCCAACTCCACGACAACGACCTAGCGCACCTTACTATTCGTCTGAAAACTCTGCAACATGATACGTTGCATCTGTGAAGGTCAACACATGGAATATGCTGGCAAGATAAGGGTATAGAGCAATGAACAAATAACAGCTATCACTACATGCATAATATGGCTGGTGGAGGCTCTAAGGTTATCATTTGCATAAAGCCAATTTTTCCCTACAACAAAGGAATATATTTTATTTAACTACAAAGTTTGTTGAAATATTGAGAAGGTTCCTCCAACTCAATCCCAAATTAACATGAATAACCCAACAACTTTATTAAGTAGAGTGATGAGATCAACATGATAATCCAAGTACTGGATACTCAAGATGTCCATAACCGGGGACACGGCTAACCATGATTAGTTTGTACACTGTGCAGAGGTTTCCGCACTTTTCCCCACAAGACTCGATCTCCTCCGTTCAATTTCTCGCACTACATGATGTTTGAGAAATGGATGATCGAGACACAGTCTTTCCGAAGCATTAACTCTTTACTCTGGGTAGACAGTACCACCTACCCCTACATCTCCTAGCCTACCACTGAAAAAGGTCACACAACATACTCAACTATGCCAGAGCCCATAATGGTTTGTGGCTGCACACGGAAGTTTCTAGCATGAATAACCTTATGATCCCTTTGAGCCTGGGTGGCAAACCATAGGATGATCACACAGGTACTCTGGGATATCCTAGGACAACACTAGATTGCTCCAGGTGCCCACAACCAATCCACCCAAATGTGTATTTAAGTAGCCACCTTAAGTTCCCCTTAGTTAATAATAACTCTCACATCTTTCATGAATCTCACATACCAATCCACGTCTACGAGCATAGCATAGCAGTGTAAGCATAACGTAGTAAACACCCAGGGTTTGATATAGGACAATAGGTTCCTACCTCATCAACTACTTCCCAATACCCACATGTTATCAAATCCTACTCATGCAATGTGTTTGAGGATTTAAATTAATGCATAAAAACTGGGCAATAAAGGGATATTATCAAAGTGTTACTTGCCTTGTTGACGATCGGAAAACCCTAGTGATTCATAGTAGCAAGCCTCGCACTCCGGAAACTCTACGTGAACAAACAATAGCATACATAAGCACTCAAGCATAATATGCAAATGTAAAACCAAAAGAAAAGGTCTAAACAGAAATTACAAGTGAAGAGCTTCAATTTGCAAAAAGAATCAATCGAATCGGAGATACGAAACTCAAACTACGATCAAAAGAAGTTCAAATTCAAATCTTCTAGAAACCAAATTTTAAATTTTCAAAATCATGTTCGAGTTGTTTATCTGAATAGAGGGGATCGAGATGAAGATTTTGGCATTGGTTTCACTGGATTTGGATAAACGAGCAAAAAGTAACGAGGGTTTGAAGTTTAGGGACTAATTTGTAAGAAAAGTATTCACGGATAGGTCCCTGGCCGAAAAATAAACAGAAAAATTCTATTGGGCGAACGTCCGCTAACAGAGACTAACAAACGAATTCGTTTGTTAACAGATCTAATCAGGTGAACATTCGCTAACTAATCTAACAAAATAAAAAACGATCTAATCTAATAAACCAAAAAAACGAAAAAACAGAATCGGTTTGCACCAGTTCGGCGGCGGCGACGGTGGTCAACGGCGACATCGGTGAGGTGGGCGGCGGCTCAGCGAGGCTGCCGCAGTGGATGGCGGCTGCAGTGCGGGAGGAGGCGGCAAGCGGCAAGCAGCAATGGCCTTGATTATTGAGAGAGAGAGAGAGCGGTGGGCCGGCTATTTAAGAGGGGGCGGCGGCGACTTGAGGAGAGGGTCAGGTGAGGCCGTGGCCGACTCGATCTCCGGCAACATGCGGGAGGCGAACACAGGGAAGCAGTGGCGCAAGCGGGCCGCCTGGGCTTCGGCCCAGTTAGTCGAAGATTTTTTTTAAATAATTTCACCAAAACGGAAAAATCAAAATAAAATAAAATAAAAATTCTAAAAATCCCAAAAATATTTTTCACGACCCTCTACTAATATTTAGGACCACGTGAACATTTTTCTGGGCTAAAATGCATTTTTTTTTCCTAATTTAGCTGAATAAAATCTCAAATAAAATATATTTTTATTCAAAATTAAATTTCCATTATTTCCTCTGTTTTGAAGAAGTCATATTATTTGGTTCTTTTTATTTAAGAACCTAGTCCAGAGTTTGCGGGCTGACTCACCGGGTTGCTGGACTATATGACTAAGGTCATCGGCATCCGGAGGTCGGACATGGGTACCTTGGAAGTTGTCTCTAAAGGCATCCTCCAAGTCTTCCCAGCTACCAATAGAGTTCTCTGGTAGGCTGTTTAACCAGTGCCGCGCTGGTCCTTTCAGCTTTAGGGGGAGGTATTTGATGGCATCGAGATCGTTGCCGCGGGCCATGTGAATATGGAGAACAAAATCCTCAATCCATACCGCAGGATCTATCGTTCCATCATATGATTCAATGTTTACGAGTTTAAACCCTTCTAGAAATTGGTGTTGCATTACCTCATCGGTAAAGCACAAGGGGTGTGCGGCGCCTCTGTATCGGACAACATCACGACGGAGTTCAGATGACATCTATGTTTGGTTTTCGACCCGAGTTCGGTTATGCTGCTCGCGCCAAGCTTGAAGGTCTCGTCTCTCGTTGGAGCACGCCCCCTTGATCTGTAGATTGATCTGGTCTGGCCGGCTCTATTGTTCAGGCCCTGACGTAAGTCATAGGTGTAGCCCGAAGCCGCTACCTCTTTGCCTCAATGGTGAGATGGCGCTGGCTGGTGTTCGGAGTAAGCAGCCAATCTGTCTCGCCCACGAGGTGGTCAGTCTTGTTCATCGGCATGATTATATGTTGACGGTATTGGCTCAAGGGCCTCATCATCGAATTGTGGTAGTAGCCGACGCTTCAGATAACTCTTTGCTGGTCGCTCAAGGCCATATTCCTCGGCTGCAAGGACCTGAGTCCATCTATCATTGAGCGTATCCTGTTCGGCTTGAAGCTGTTGCTGTTTCTTTTTTAGGCTCCTCATAGTTGCGATGAGCTGTCGCTTAAAGTGTTCTTGCTCGAGGGGTTCCTCTGGCACGATGAAATCTTCGTTGCCGAGGCTCACTTCCTCCTCGGAGAGCGATAAATAGTTACTGTCCTCCGAATCTTCATTCTCGGCCAGTTTGTCTGGGTTGATTTGCCCGTCTTCCCAATCATCCTGCTCTACGCAGGCTCGATGGGGTGGTTAGAGTCTTCGGCATTATCCGGAGTATCATTTTCTCCGGTGCTTTATTTTTCCCGCTACGATCGTGAGCGGCGCCACTGGCGTCGACACTTTGGTGGTGCCTCGACAGGCTTGTCCTCGAGCGGATCCTGATTGACATCGTCTTCCTCTTTGGGTGTATCCACCATGTACACATCGTATGTATAAGTGGCCCTCCACCGTTCGGTGCTAGGCAGGTTTTGGCTTGGTTCGGCATCGGCATCGTCGTCCAGACCATCGATGTCTTCAGATGCATAGTCGAGCATGTCGGTTAAGTCTTCGACAGTGGCTACCAAGTTGGTGGTGGGTGGGACACAAAATTCCCCGCACTCAGCCCCTAGTTCGGGATGGGCGTAATTCGGAGGTGATACCTCCGTGATGGCGAGAGACCGCATTAAGTCCAAGGCCTCGCTTAAGAGTGAAGGACGGACTGGGAATCGAGGACCCGCGGAGCTGGGCATGGCAGATTCTGCCAGGTTGTGCTCACCAGACGTAGACCTCAAGAGTTCGAAGTTGGCATCCAGAGGCGAGCGGTTCTCCGACGACAAGGAGGGTCCTGTTTGATTCCAGGCTCGCCGAACATATAGCTGCTTCTAGGTCTTCGGAAAAGAGCTCCATGGGAGGAGAGGGTCCGTTGGGTTTTAAGATCCCATCTTCGGATGAGGTGGCCTGCTCCGGATCTATGGCCAGGGCAGGGATGATAGTTGGTCTTTGAGCGGCGCCTGATGACGGATCCGATGGGTTGCCTTCTTGGAGATGAGGAATAGTGGTCGAGACCGTGAACCCTTCGAAGATCAAGTCTCCTCGGATATCGGCGACGTAATTCAGGCTCCCGAATCTGATCTGGTGACCAGGGGCGTAGCTGTCAATCTGCTCAAGGTGACCAACTGAATTGGCGCGCAGAGCGAAGCTGCCGATACGAAAAGTTGACTCGGGAGGAAGATCTCCCCGGAAACAGCATCGTTGTTGATGATCAAACGAGCCATCAAACCTTCTGCTGACGACATAGTAGAACTCTCAATGAAAGCACCAATGTCGGTGTCAAAACCGGTCGATCTTGGATAGGGGGTCCCGAACTGTGCATGTGAGGATCAAAGGTAACAAGAGACGGGGGACACGATGTTTTACCCAGGTCCGGGCCCTCTTAATGGAGGTAATACTCTACTTCCGTCTTTATTGACTTTGATGAGTATAGGGGTTACAAGAATTGATCTACCTCGAGATCGTAATGGCTAAACCCTTGATGTCTAGCCTGTATGAATTCTGATTGCCTCTATGGACTAAACCCTCCGGTTTATATAGACACAGGAGGGGGCTAGGGTTGCATAGAGTCGGTTTATAGAGGAAGGAATCTAAACATTCGGACGCCAATCTTGCCATCCATGCAAAGGAGAGTCCCATCCGCACACGGGGAAAGGTCTTCTGCCTTGTATCTTCACGGCCCATCAGCCTGGCCCATGTCACATAGCCCGGACGCCCGAGGACCCATTAATCCAGGACTCCCTCACCCCCACCCCGGTCTTCCATCCTCCCCTCCAAGCAATTTTACCGAAAAATGGTTTCCCCAGCTTTCTATTACAAAGCAACCAACACCGATCACATAGCAATGGTCGGGTGAGAAGCACAACAAGCAAAAAAGAAAAGAGAAAGAACAAAGAAGACGAAAGAAATGCCAACAATGGCAGCTCGACAAAGCACGGCTGACTCGCCATCGCTGCGCCTCCGGAATTGACCCACCACAGACCAAGGCTCCGACTCGCCACATACCAAGAAGCACCTCCAAGAAGGGATGCCACACCGACGACGCTGCTGCCCGGATGTTTCTTAGGGTTTCCCCTGGCACGCGGAAGGGAGTGGGGGATGGATACCTCCGACACCCTCCATGAAGGTATGGCAGCACCCGCAGGTGTCACCGCATCATCGGAGCCAGAATAGCTAGCAAGGGATTTCCCCTGCACTCCAAACCTCACTGCCCAACCGGGCTGGAGCCAACCAACTACCTTGTCGCCCATCAGCATGTGCCACCACGATCTTGACGCTACCCAAGCCACCTCACTTAGATCACCACCATGAGGCCAAGAGGATGTAGAGAGACACACCAAGCGACGGGAACAGCATCACCGGAGCCGCGCGGGAGGGAACTACCTCCACTGCCATCGTGCGGGAGGCCCGTGCCTCCGGCACCATCGTGGTGGCCGTCTGGACGCAGCAGCGGGGCATACCAGGCCACGCCTGGCCCGGCCAGGCTCAAATCGTGCCCGCAAAGCCCCGTCGGCCATGCTACAACAGGGCAACACCAGTGCTGCCAGCATCCACCCGCCCATCGTCCCTCCCCCACCTCCCGGAAGCCACGTCGATGACCCTCTTCGCCACTGGCCCGTCTAGACACAGATGGGGCCCAAAGGGCCCAGATCTGGGCTGGGCAAGCGCCGCCAGATCGCGCCGAGCGCGTCACCCCGACCTGAAAGGGGAATGGCCAGCACCCCCTAGGCCAGGCCTGACACTAGACGCCAGCGAGGAGGGAGGGAGGGGGCTCGGGGAGGAGGCACCGAGGGCACGGCCAGTCGCCCACAGGGGCAATGCGGTCGCGAGAGGGAGAGCAGGTTTCCTTCAGGTTTTTTGTCGTCCTGCTCCCCACCCCAAGAAATTTTCCTACCCTTGCTCTCCTATTCAGTCAGCTTCAGATTCTTCAACAGGCCTTTGACTCTCTCCATTGCGGACACAAATCAGATGGAACCAGAAGGGATCTGGGGTTTCGGGTGGTGTACGGCGGCACGCCCTAGGAAACACGCCGGAGGCTTATCGTGGGGTGCAGGTCAGCCGTGGGTGCACTCACTCTAGGACGAGAAAATGAGGGTGGAAGAAACTAACGAGGACGGCGAGGAACAGTCACCGGTGACGAGCGCAGACCTGCGACTAAGGAGTCTGCCTTGGAATCGCCTCATTGGACCCCACTGTCACCCGTGGGACGGACACTGCACGGAAATCTTTTTCGACCAGACCGGTTGTTGGTGCTCCTTTTGTTGGTGAGAAAAATTCACTGAAGGTCCTCATACTTGTCGCATTGGCCGATTTAGTCCCCGTACTTAGAAATACCCAAAATACAGTCACTGAACTTGTCTCAGGTGGTCATATACGGTCCAATCTATGATTTCTTGTACGTACGCGCTGATTTGGCAGTTGACTGGCATGTCCACGCGTGCGTTTACCGCCAACTCATCAGCACCTGGTCTGGGCCGGTCGATCCGGGGCAATGCGGATTTTTTTTGCAAAATCGCTAGGGAATAAAACAGCAGCCCACCTGGTCGGACCCATCCATCCACCTGGTTGGACCAGACCGAGTCGCTCTCCTCTCCCTTGCTCTGCTCCGCTCCCCTGTTTGTCTTCGCTGCCGAGGTGTGACCTCAAGCTCGCCGGCATGGTCGAGTGTGGCAACGATCGCCATGAGCTCGTCCTCGTACGCCAAGTCGCTACCTTCTGCTCCATTTGGTAGGGTCATGCGTGACGTCCCTCTCGCTCCCTCCCGGCATGAGGAGCATGCCTCGCCGCTGCTGTATGGTACGTCGCTGTCGTCACCACCTTCTCTGCCTGGTCTGTCCATTTTAGCTCCAGGAAAGAGTGCGCGCCCGACTCAAATGCACATACGGGTTAGGGTTTAGGGTTCTCTCCCCTCTCTTTTGTCACGGATGGGGTGCGCATGTAGGGTTTTAGCCGTGGATGGTGAAGTTAGTGGCAGATCAAAATTAGGGTTTCATGAGGCCTTTCGATAGGTTCTTCGTAGTTGAAGTATCGTTGTACAGAGGTAAATAAGGTTTTTATTGCTCAATTTGTTAGGCAAAGGGTATGGCTTTTTAGTTTGGCCGAAAATGTTAGCTTCAATTAGGTTACATGCGTCGACCATATGTTGTTTTGTTCATGAGATGACCGTTTGTTTGCCAGATCCCCAAAAAGAACATGCTTTTGGACATGAAAGATCATAAATTTGTTTACTGGATAGGCCATGAATTCCATGCCTTTGTTCTGAAAATGTCTGAACTTTCAATGTCTGAACCTGTCTAAATTATCTATTTCTGAACCTATCTGAACATTGACACTTTGGTTAGATTGATGCAGTTACACTGAGCTATTTGTAGCTTAGATGCTATTAAATAGCATAGTTGGGTCATGTCTTCAATTATCAGTAAATGGTTGAATTTAGTGTTGTCTCTGTCTATTATTACTATCTGAATATTTTTTGTCTGGACATTGACACTTTAGTTAGACTGGTGCAGTTACATTGTGTCAATTTCCTAGCTTAGATGCTCTCAAATAGCATGGTTGTGTCATTGTGCAGTTACATTGTGTCTTCTCCTCTGTTATTACTGTCTATCTGAACATTTTGCCATTTCCATTATTTTGAAGGACCCCTAAGCAACCACTTCTCTGTTGAGGTCATACATGGTGGCCATTTCCTATGTGCAGGAAAGCATAGGGACTACCACAAGGGCCACTCCATTTGGTATGACAACTATGACATAGATAATTGTACACCTACAGTTGTTGCCAATCTAGTGGAGGAAATCGGGTATGAGTTTGAGGGCAGGATTAGGGCTTATTGGTGCGTTCTAGACTAACCGTGTATAAGAATGGTTTAAGAGAAATTAAGTTAGAGGACAACACAATGACAGAGAACATGAGTGTCGGTGTCAAAACCGGCGGATCTCGGGTAGGGGGTCCCGAACTGTGCGTCTAGGAAGATGGTAACAGGAGACGAGGGACACGATGTTTTACCTGTGTTGGGCCCTCTCGATGGAGGTAAAACCCTACGTCTGCTTGATTAATATTGATGATATGGGTAGTACAAGAGTGGATCTACCACGAGATCAAGGAGGCTAAACCCTAAAGCTAGCCTATGGTATGATTGTTGTAATGTATGTTGTGTCCTACGGACTAAAGCCCTCTGGTTTATATAGACACGGAGGCGGCTAGGGTTACAGAGTCGGTTACAATGGTAGGAGATCTACATATCCAGATTGCCAAGCTTGCCTTCCACGCCAAGGAAAGTCCCATCCGGACACGGGACGGAGTCTTCAATCTTGTATCTTTGTAGTCTTGGAGTCCGTGGACGATGATAGTCTAGCTGTCCGGACACCCCTAGTCCAGACTCCTCGGTAGCCCCCGAACCGGGCTTCAATGACGATAAGTCCGTAGCGCATAATGTTCGGCATTGCAAGGCAGGTTCCTCCCTTGAATAATCCAGAGAAGATCATGAACACCAGGATAGTGTCCGGCTCTACAAAATAAATTCCACATTACACCATAGAGAGAATAAAATGTACACAAGTCCAATTTGCTAACGTATTATGCGGCATGACATCACACCGCTACCAGGCTTTTACTTGAGTCATTTTTTATTATACCACCTCAGCACGTTTAGCGAAGCGATTTCCTTGGCACGTCTTGTCGAAGCAGAGATCGTGTTCCCCTTATTCCAGGATTCCCATCAATACGGACGTGGGTAACCCAACCGCGCCATTGATGGTGGCCCTTGGGGGATAAGCGAGTTTTACCAGGCCGGCGGGGGACGCATAGTCTTCGTCCGCCTATATATAAGGGATAAGGATTTACCTTCTCACCTACACCTTCTTCCTCCTTTGCTTATCCATCTCCGCACTCAAGCTCCAACGCCTAAGCTTCAAGCATCTCGCCTCGACCTTCTCCGAATATGTCCGGAGCGGGAGGCAAATGGTTGGCCTCCACCGTTAAGGAGGAGCACATCATCAAGCTGCGCAGCGCCGGATACCTCTCCGGCGATATTATGATCGGCTGCCCGACGAGGGGCAGCTCATCCCTACCGGGCCCCATGAGAGGTCGTCTTTCTTCCCCACTTCCTCCGTGGTGGGCTTTCCCTCCACCCATTCGTCCGGGGCTCATGTTCTACTACGGCCTGGATTTCCATGATCCGGCGCGAACTTCATCCTCAACATCTCGGCGTTTATCATCGTGTGCGAGGCCTTCCTCCGCATCCGCCCCACTTCGACTGTGGCTCAAGACCTTCAACGTCAAGCGAAGGTTGTGAAGGGCATAAGCGGAATGCGGAGGCGCCATGTTGGGTAAGTTGCCCAACGTCCTTTGGCTCGAAGGGCCTTCATGGACTCCGTCAAGGGGTGGCAATCGGGGTGGTTCTACATCACCGAGCCGCGCGAGCCCACATGGGCGGCGGCCCCCGAGTTTAGATCTGGCATCCCCATGCAGCTCACCTCCTGGAAAGAGAAGGGCTTGCTGTGGGGCAATCCGAAGGAGCTGACGGGACTCCAAGCCTGCATCCAGAAGCTGGTGAGCAATAAGCTCAGGCTCGTCGACGTGGTCCAAGTCATGCTCATCCGCCGGATTCTCCCATGCCAAGAACGGGCATTCAATCTGTGGGAGTTCAATCCGGAACAGCACCAGGCGCTAAGAGGGCTCTTCGATACGACATATGAAGGTGCCTGGAGGTTGTTTAAGGCGCCAAGCCCCGCATCCATGATGTAAGATTGCGGATTTTGCTCGCAGCATCCGGCTGACAAGGTAAGTGATTCAACCCCTTTACGGGACACTTGTGGTAATCAAATTGATTCTAAGAGGGTTTCAACCTCTCTTTTCCTTTGACAGGAATGGATGGAGAAGGCCGAGCAGCTCATCAGCCCGACTCCCATGCCAGAAGACCCAAAGTGAACGCCCGTCTAGCGAGGCTGCTTGGTTCTGCACCGCACGTGGTGCCGAGAAGAAGGCCAAGAAGGTGGCGCGGGGACTCGAAAGAGTTCCCGCAATCAAGCGTCCGACGACGAGGCGGACTCCTCCCGAGACGAGGAGGAGGAAGAAGACTCTCTCCGGAGGAGGAGAGAAGAAGAGGAAGGGTTCCCCAATAGGGAGGCGAAGGGTCAAGAGGGGGAGAACTATCCCCCGGACAGTTTCGCCAACACCATCATTGGCGAGGAGGAGTGGCCTTTAAGGGCCAGGCGTCCGGCAAGATCGTAAGTATCCGGATCCCTGATATGCAATTTCTTGCATGTCGCGTAGTGTCCTTCTAATGTCGTATACTGCCCGTAGCCCGGTCGATGATGATCTCCCCGCTTCATCGAGCGGGTCGTTGGCCCCGTCGGATGTAGATTCACTTCCGACTGCCTCCACTCCCCGTGCAGACGAGAACGCCGAGGTGGGATCCGCAGAGGACCCATCGGGAGGAGGCTCGGGCGCCGCAAGGCAACCTCCGGACTTTGCGCCAGACTCTCGTCGGAACTGCGGTGGTTCAGAGTCCGTGGCGGCGCCCTTCGAAAGAAGGGCAAGACCGTGACACCGCGGCCTCCGCCCAACCGGAGGTGCGGGACAACTTGTTGGGGCGCTTAAAGGCGCTTCCATTGAGGAAGAACACCGCACTATCATGAGTGCGGTGATTGAAAGGTTCATTCGCCAAGAGCGGGCCGACTGAAGCTCGCAGCAGACCTTCTAATGAGCTTTGAGGTAAGAAGTTAAAGTTATGTAATGTAATACCGCATAGGCAGTAGCCCTCGATGCTTAGTTTGGTGTTGGAAAGAAAAGCCGGATGAGGATCTAATAAGATATCTGTGAGGTTGCTTAAAATATGTCAATATGGGTTTGCAGGCTCTGCGCTGCCGACCTCGCCGACTTGACTGCAGAGGTCGGTGCGTTGAAGCGGGATCTCGGCGGTTCGAGCAAGAGCTCGGCCATGCCAAGAAGCAGCTCGAGGACAAAGAAGGTGAGTAACACCACTTTGAATAGTTACCTTCTGTAAAAGGATTTTGGTTGCAATAAAATTAACAAGGATAATATGGGTATTGCGGGGGCCACAAATGAGGTGGCAGCCACGAAGGAGGGTGTGGCATGCCGAACTTGATCTTGCGCCATGGAACGGGCCGAGCGAGAAAAGCAGGAGGCAGGTGGCGGAAATACGACAAGAGCTCCAGGCTCTCATGGAGAAGCATGAGAGGTTGGAGCGTGACTCCAAGACTCGAGAGTCCGAGCTTGCCTCGGCTCTCGAAAGTGCCAAATCCGCCAAGGCCGAGGCCCGTAAGGCCCTTCAGGAGGTTGAAGATGTGAAGAAGATAGCGGCGGGTAAGGCATTTTTCATGCAAAGCAAGCATGTTAATGTAAACTACCTTACACTTACCCGCATTCGGAGCTCTCCAGGGGCGGTTGCAGATCTGCCGCGTAGTGTGTCCGATGCCGCCGCATTCTATCGTGGCGAGGAGGGGAACTCGACGGAGAAGGTCTTACGGTCTCGATCTGGCGAGGCCGACCATCCAGTGCCCCTAAGCGACCAGGTGAAGCAATGGTCGAACTCCACAAGGTAGCCGAGGAGGCCATGAAGGGCCTTATAGTCCATTTGTGGCTGGACAGAGCCATGTCGGGAGCTACTTCGCCTCGCGGCGGCGGGTGGTGGATCGTGCCCTCGGTGGAGGTCATCAAGCGCTCCTTTGTATTGAAGGTGCTCGTCGGGCCCTTGCCCGCACAAAGGTGCACTGGGCAGGCTGGATCTTGAGTAACTTCTCATCGACCCGCCGCCACGGGCAAGGAGTATCGTACGACCGAGATATATTATAAAACTGTCCTGAAGGGAGCCCGCGATATTGCGGATGAATGCCCCAGAAATGTAATCTTTGAGTAAACTTGATATGTATTATCCTGTGCGCTGAAAACTTTGTTCATGTGTGCATTAAGCAACGCTTGTTTAATTTAAAATATTACCTTCTGTGCGGCCTTTATAAAATCTGAGAGATGGCAAGTCGTTAGCTTCAGCCCCCGAGCCACAAGTGCTGGGGTGTTCGGGATAAACTTGAGCACTCTTGTTCCCATTTTTGGGTCCATCTAGGGAGGCGCTCAACACAACGAACAAGGCAACCGGACTTATAATGCTTGAACACTCTCACTTAGCCATAGAATTCTATAATTTTAAATTTCGGCGAAGCCCCTGGTATTCGAAAGACCGAATCCGGGGCGCTATCCATGCCTTCGTCGGACATTTATCCGGAACTTCGCTCGAAGCGGCGTGAGTCTTTAAGGACTCGAAAGGACCTCTCGAACAGCGACCAGTCTCTCGCCTTATCATGCGGTCGCTTTTAGCTTTCTCCTTCGAGGCGCCGCCGGCTCAACCGGGCGCAATCGCGATGGTTCTCCAGTGCCACCTTAGCCGTGAGCGGGCGTAAGGCACCAAAGCGTGGGAGCCAGGCAAACCCAACTATTGACCCAAGACATGATTGGAGCGATTCATATAATGCTATAAGTTCGAGGTGCCGCACTTATGAAAGTGTTCGGACTTATCACACCATAATGTGGGGAACATAAGACCCTGGTGTATTAGACCGTACCAAAATATACGGGTGCAAGATGTCATGTAATGAACATATATATATAAAAAGTAATGCAATTGCCTTCGAAAAGTGCTGCATTATTTATTTAAAGAAGGTCTGCTATGAGTGCGGACTGATACAAATAGTGCGGTAAGCAAGGGATTTGGACTAATTAAACAGGTCCCCCTCCAGGGATGAGCTGCGGACTTGGTGTATGTAATCGAATTTAATGCTCGTAATTGAGACCACCTGAGTGTTTGTCGCAGCCTTCTTTCTTCCCTGGCTGCTGCATCATGAGTTCGGCAGGTTCGCCGCCGGACAGGGCCTCTGGTTAACGGAGTCCTGTGTACACAAAGAAGGAAAATAATAATAAAAAAAAGGAGGCACACTTGCGAGCCCCTGGTGTGCTCGAGCCGTACTCTGGGTCCATTGTGATCGTGCCCCTTCCCCTGCGCCCATGGTATCTCCAAAGTGTAATGATGTACATGGAGGGTTGTTCTTGCAATCATGCGAGGGCGGGGGTTAGGGCCGCATTGCTACGCGTGCTCTGATCGTGCCAGGTAGTCTTCGTTGGTATTGCTTCGGGCGCGTTTTCTTTGTATCCGTGTTTAACACCGGACTAAAATTGCCTTAGAAGGCTGCTCAGTATTGCCTGCTGCGAGTCGCTATATGTTCCTCCGTTCGGAGGGAGCGTTCCGTATTTCCGTTGACCGTGATGACTCCACGAGGGCCTGGCATCTTGAGCTTTAGGTATGCATAATGCGGCACCGCGTTGAACTTTGCAAACGCGGTTCGTCCAAGCAGAGCGTGATAGCCGCTGCGAAATGGGACTATGTCGAAGATTAACTCTTTGCTCCGGAAATTATCCGGGGATCCGAAGACCACTTCCAATGTGACTGAGCCCGTACAATTGGCTTCCACACCTGGTATGACACCTTTAAAGGTTGTCTTTGTAGGTTTAATCCTTGAGGGTGCATGCCCATCTTGCGCCTTTGTATCGACAAAGCAGGTTCAGGCTACTACCGCCGTCCATCAGGACTCTCGTGAGGTGAAATCCATCGACGATTGGGTCTAGAACCAATGCGGCGAATCCGCCATGGCGTATGCTGGTCGGATGGTCTCTTCGATCGAAAGTGATCGGACAAGAGGACCATTGATTGAACTTCGGGGCGACTGGCTCCATCGCATAGACGTCCCTTAGTGCGCGCTTCCTCTCCCTCTTGGGTATATGGGTTGCATAAATCATGTTCACCGCCCGCACTTGTGGGGGGAATCCCTTCTGTCCTCTATTGTTTGGCGGTCGGGTCTCCTCCTCGTCATCGTTGTTTAGCCCCTTGTCATTATTTTCGGCAATTAACTTGCCTGCTGCTTGAACACCCAGCAATCTCTGTTGGTGTGATTGGCTGGCTTTTCGGGGGTGCCATGTATCTGGCATAAGCGGTCGAGTATTCGGTCCAAGTTGGACGGACCCGAGTGGTTCTTTTGAATGGCTTCTTCCACGACGGGTTTAGAGCCTCGAATTGGCGTTGATTGCCGTATCCTCCTTATCGTCGCCGTTAATGCGGCGTTTGTTTTGTTTCGGCGTGACTGCCGTTGTTGTCCTTAGTATCCGGACCGCCGAATTTTTACGGAGATTGTTGCTGCGAGCTAGCCAGCTATCCTCTCCCGCATAAGCGGGTCATTAATGATGTGAGGATGCCATGGATTTGGCTTTTCTGTCCCGGTGCCGGGCTAGCCACTCGTCGCGGATGTTATGTTTGAAGGCTGCAAGGGCCTCTCGCATCCGGACGGTCGGCGATTTGGTTTTCTTTGTCAAAACAGTGTCTAGAATTATCCGCCAATTAAATGCGGCTGCTGAATGATGTGGCTTACGTCATCGGCGTTCGGTGGTCGCATACACGTGCTCTGGAAGTTGTCGAGGAATGCGGCTTCCGTGTCTTCCCAACACCCAATTGACTCTGCGGGCAAGCTATTGAGCCAATGCCGAGCTGGTCCTTTAAGCTTGAGTGGGAGATACTTGATGGCATGGAGATGCGTCGCGCGGGCCATATGGATGTGGAGAAGATAATCTTGATCCAAACCGCTGGGTCTGTTGTGCCATCGAGGATTCAATGTTTACGGTTTAAACCCTTGAGGATTTGATGATCCATTACTTCGTCGATGAAGCATAAGCGGGTGTCTGGCGCCTCTGTATTGAGCAATATCACGGCGCAGCTCGAGAGGCGTTGTCTGCTTGTGTTCGCCCGGCCGGGTTATTGTATCCCGCGGCGGTATTCGTCATGGGTCGTGGGCGCCCACGTGATCCGTAGATGGATCTGGATTGCCTTGCTTTGTCCTCAATATATCTCGCAAGTCCGCGCGTTCCCTCTTGGCCGTACTTTTGGAGCAATGCCGGGTACGGTCTTGGTTGGGGGCTGGATGCCTCTGTCACGACCACGGGGTGGTCGGTCACCGTATCGTGTCTTTGGTGATGGAGGTATGTATGCTTCCTCCTCTAATTGGGGGAGCAGCTTGCGTCTTGGGTAACTTTTGGAGGGGCGTTCGAGTTTATACTCTTCGGCCGCGAGGACCTCGGTCCATCGATCGGCCAGCAGATCCTGATCAGCTTGAAGCTGCTGCTGCTTTTTCTTTAGGCTATTTGCCGTGGCGATAAGCCTGCGTTTCAAACGCTCTTGTTCGACGGGATCCTCGGGCACGATGAATTCGTCGTCGTTGAGGCTTGCCTTGTCTTCGGAGGGAGGTGTATAGTTATAATCCTCGACCTCTTCGTCTGCCGCCCTCTCGTGAGGGCTTGCTTCTACATCCTCCGCGCTGAGTCTTCTTTGGAGGGATTATCTTCGGCACTCTGGGTATTATTATCTCTCGTGCGGAATCTCCATTCTTCTTGTGGCGGGATTTAGAGCGGCGCCCGACGCCGGGCGCTTGGGCTGCTTCTTTAGAGAATCTGCCTCCGCCGCTTCTTCGCCGTCCCCATCTTTTGGGGTGTCCACCATGTATATGTCGATGACGAGGTGGTCTTCGATTGCCTCAGAGGCGCTGGTTCTGTCCGTCTCGGCATAAATCGTCCATAGCATCGATGTCTTGGTCGTAGTCTAGCATGTCGGTTAGATCGTCGACAGTGGCTACAAAGTGGGTGGTGGGTGGGCTCTGAATTTCTTCGTCGTCTGAATCCCAACCATCCTGGCCATAGTCCGGCCAGGACTCTCCTGATAGCGAGAGATGCTTTAGCGAATTTAGGATGTCGCCAAAGGGCGAGTGTTGGAAGATGTCCATGGCGGTGAATTCCATAACCGGCGCCCAATCCGATTCGATTGGTAGGCGTGGGAGGTCGAGTCGTCCGCAAGTGTCCGCACCTCGGAATCACGAAGTTCGCGAGGACAAGATTAGTGTTCGGCTCCATCGTCGTGGAAGTTGAAGCCCCGAGGTGGCGTCCATCCACCGTCCTCGTCTGGGCGATCGGCTCCGGACTAAGGGCAAGCGGATTCATGTCGCCACCACGCGACTGCTCGGGCGGCAGAGCTAGATCATGCCCATCGCAACAAGTCTGTGGCGCTTGGCTTTGGCTCGAGCCCATCGAAGATCAAGTCCCGCGAGCGTCGGGCCGTGAAGTTTAGGCTTCAAACTGACCGATGGCGGGCGTAGCTTCGATCTGCTCGGATGGCCAAGTGAATTAGCGCGGTCTTGAAGCCGCCCGAATCTGAAGATCTGTCCGGGAGAAAAGTCTCACTGGACAGCATTATTGATTGAAGACGCCATCGAGCCTATCGGTGGCGATACGGAGGAACTCTCAATGAAAGCACCAATGTCGGTGTCAAAACCGCGAATCTCGGGTAGGGGGTCCCGAATCTGTGCGTCTAGGCGGATGGTAACAGGAGGCGAGGGACACGATGTTTTACCTGGTTGGGCCCTCTCGATGGAGGTAAAACCCACGTCTGCTTGATTAATATTGATGATATGGGTAGTACAAGAGTGGATCTACCACGAGGTCAAGGAGGCTAAACCCTAAAGCTAGCCTATGGTATGATTGTTGTAATGTATGTTGTGTCCTACGGACTAAAGCCCTCTGGTTTATATAGACACCGGAGACGGCTAGGGTTACACAGAGTCGGTTACAATGGTAGGAGATCTACATATCCGTATTGCCAAGCTTGCCTTCCACGCCAAGGAAAGTCCCATCCGGACACGGGACGGAGTCTTCAATCTTGTATCTTCGTAGTCTTGGAGTCCGGCGGACGATGATAGTCCGGCTGTCCGGACACCCCCTAGTCCAGGACTCCCTCAATGAGGGATTGTGTTCTGAATGGGAACCATTTCCAGCAGATATTTCTTGATCATGATAATAGCATGAGGTCATATATTTCTCCTGTTCTAGTTTATTCTGATGATGAGGATCCTCCTTTGGCCAAATTCAGTGGCCTGAGGCCTAAGAAGGAGCAAGTGCAAGAGGAGTAGTCACATCAACTGCAAGTGCAAGAGGAAAATGCTAAGCAAGTGCAAGAGGAGCAGTCACATCAACTGCAAGTGCAAGAGGAAAATGTTGAGCAAGTGCAAGTGTTACAGGAGCAGGCTAAGCAAGATCAATTGGATGAGGCAGAAAGTGAGGAAGAGTCAGAAGAAGAGGAGTACATACCAAGTCCTCCTTAGCCAGGAGATTATATTCATACATTTCAATTTGAGTTCAGGGGCAAAAGGAAAACCCATAGGGTTTTAAACATGGATGCAGAAGATGGAGTGTGATTCAGCAATTCATGATTCTGGTGAATATTTCAATCGACAACTTGTTGATTCTGATATTGATCTACAAGATGATGATGACATGTTTGACAGAAATGTTGATTGTGATAAAGGTAAAGGTTTAGCAGTCCAAGAAGAACCTCGATGATCCTATTGAAGATGTGGACATGTGTTTGCCTTCTTCTGATGAAGACAAGGTTAAGCTGAATTTCAAATGTTTCAGAGAAGAAGACCTGTCTAAACCAGGGTTCCAAGTGGGTCAGACATTTGCAAGTGTTGAGTTACTAAGGAAAGCTATCAAAGAGTACAGCTGTAGGGAAAGGGTTGACATTAAGTGCCCCATAAATGATAGGAAAAAAGACTGCAAGCCATTTGTGAAGAAGGGTGCCCTTGGTCTTTGTTTGCATCATTTGATGGCAAAACAAAATGCTTGATGATCAAGAAATACAACCCAAAGCATACCTGCATAAAGAAATGGTGTGTGAAGTCATTCACTGCTCCCTTCATGGCAGGAAAATATATTGATTCTTTCAGAGCAGATGAAAACATGAACATGAAGAATTTTGCAAGGGTGGTTCCGAAGGACTGGAACAATACAACTACAAGGAGCAAACTTAGATGGGCTAAGAGACTAGTCAAGAAGGTCCTTGAAGGAGATGAATTAGAGCAGTACAACAGCATGTGGGATTATGCATAAGAATTCAGAACATCAAACCCAGGTAGCTCTTTCTATGTGGGTGTCAATGATGGCATATTTGGAAGTTGCTATTTCTCTTTGGATGCCTGCAAAAGGGGTTTCATGCAAGCCTGCGGGCCTGTCATATGTTTAGATGGATGCCACTTGAAGAGCAAGTATGGAGGCGTTTTGCTGTGTGCTGTTGGGATGGATCCCAATGACTGCATTTACCCTCTGGCATTTGCAGTTGGGGAGGTAGAGAACACTGATACATGGAAATGGTTTTTGTCCAACCTTAAGAGTGACTTCGGAATACTCAATACGGAGCCATGGACTATTATGTCAGACAAGCAAAAGGGGCTGATCAAGGGAGTGAGGCAACACTTTCCTGATGCAGAGCACAGACATTGTGTCAGGCATATATGGCAGAATTTTCAGCAAACACACAAAGGAGATGTACTGAAGAACTAGTTATAGAAGTGTGCAAGGAGCACAACACCTGAACTGTGGGCTGCAAACATGGAGGAACTAAAGGCCATGAGCTTGGAAGCCTACTCATGGCTTGAGCAACTACCACCAAACACTTGGGACATGGGTTTCCAAAGAGAATTGCCTAAGTGTGATATCCTTCTGAACAACAATTATGAGGTTTTCGACAAATATATCCCTGAGGCTAGGGAGATGCTGAACAGATCAATGATTGACAAGATCAAAACCCAACTCATGGTCAGATTCTACAATAAAAAAGGAGGCAGATAACTAGCATGGCTCTATATGCCCAAAAATAAGGAAAATAGATGAAAAGAATATTGAGTTGTCAGCTACATGCATGGTCTCAGGGGCTGGTGATGGCATTTTCCAGGTTTAAAACAAGAACATGACATACATTGCTGACATCAAGGAAGAGAGTTGTACATGCAAGAGGTGGGATCTTAGTGGAGTTCCATGTCACCATGCAATTGCATGCTGCAGACATGAAAGAATTGACCCTGAGACTTTAGTGCACTCCTGCTACAGTATTGAAGCATTTAAGCTAGCATACAAACCCATTATCAAGCCTTGCAGAGATAGGAGAGAGTGGGAGAAGATGAATGGGTGTGAAATCAAGCCACCTGTCTATGAAAAAAAAGTAGGGAGGCCTTCAAACAAGAGTAGGAGAAAGCAACCTTATGAGATTGAAAAGATAGATGGAACCAAGGTAATGACCAGACATGGAGGCACAATAACATGTTCCTACTGCCATGGACATGGCCATAATATCAAAGGATGCAATCAGAGAATGGCTGGCATTTTGCCAAAGAAACAAGTGAGAAGGGGGCCAAGGGGCTATACTTAATGATGTGTCAGATGATGAACAAGTTATGGCACAACAAGCTACTGGCCAAGTACCACATGCTGCTCAAGAAGAAGGCCAACTCCCACAACAGGAAGTCAATCTAACACAAGATGGTGGCCAACTCACACAGGATGAGGTTAACCTAGCAGAAGATGATGCCCAAGTACCACAGCAGGAGGTCAATCTAACACAAAATGATGGCCAACTCACATAGGATGGCCAACTCACACAGGAGGAGGTCCATGCTGCTCAAGAAGATGATGAATATGATACACCGGGTGTATTTCAGGCAAATGCTAATCTTTTGTTCACTTCTTATCAATTGTGTCTAATAAATTAAAATGTAGAATGCTTCACAGGATGTAAAATGCTTATCAGTTGTGTCCACTTCTTGTCCTTAACAGGTGCAAGACTTTGGATGTATAATGCTTCACAGGATGCAGCAAGCTAGACTAGTGCCTAGAGAATACACCAAACTACTGTGCCAGATATAGCATTTATCTCATTGGCAGCTAGTTCTCAAGCTAAACCACATACAACAACTACTACAACTGATGGGAGCATGACCATGAAGCTGCTGAAGATGAAGAAGGACAAAGAAAGGGAGATGGAAGCCAGAAGAGATGCAACACTGGAGGCCATGAATGAGTTGGCAGAGAGGAGAGCAGAGGAGGCAGAAGAAAAAATGCAAGAAATGGCTCTTAGGAAAGCAAACCAGGCAGCAAGAAGAAGAAGAGCAGCAAAAGATAAGAAGTCTGAGGAAACAACACCAAAGCAGCAAGAAAAGCTGCATTGCAACAAGAGAAGGAAGCAAAAGCAATTGAAGCAATTGCAGCTAAAGCAGAGGCAACACTAAAGAGAAAAGAAGAAAGAAGCAAAGAGAGCAGAGGCAGCACTGAAGAGGAAGGAAGATCAAGAAGCAAAGAGGAAACAACAAGAAGAGGCCAAGAGAAGAATAGCCGAGCAGAAGAAGCAAGCAGGGCCAAGTGGACATGTGCCCAAGAACCAGAAAAGAGTCAATATGTTTGATGAGTTTAGATGAATCAGTTCTGTTGCACTTGCAGTCATCTGATTTTTTGTCAAAAACTTCAATCTGAGTGTTTAAAACTATTCAAATGTACCAGCCATTCAGTGTTTGAGACTATTCAAATGTAGTTCAATCATTGGCTCATTCAGTTAACTACATTTTTGAACTGAGTGCTTCAGTTTAGTAGCTGGATTTTTTGAAGTCAGTACCCAGCTCAGCTGAATGTTTTGACTGAATTGTAACTAATGTAGTGCAAATGAATTTTTGATCAAAGAAACAAAAAAGGCTTGGACTGGGTCTCGAACCCAAGCCTGTGGTATTAAGCGATGCGTGCAATGCCAATGGGATAGTACTAGTGGTCTGAGCAAATCCAACTTAACAGTCAACTTATTATTTCCTTTTGGCCCTCAAGTCCAGCGTTTGTTGGACATGATGTACGGCAAGCGTGCGCTGCATTGTCTGCATGCCGTTTCGGTTTCTCCTCCTATGTCTTTAAGCCCACCCACACGCCGCTCTCCACTCTCCACTCCCCACTCGCCACAGTCCACCCGCGTCGCCTCGGTTTCTCGTCGCTCCCTACGTCAAGAAAACCGTCACTGCCGAGCACCACACCGCCAATGACGACATGGATAACAGCCCCGCTTGGTAGAGGTTCATCAATGACCTGGCAGGCGACGACAAGGCCATGCGCGCGGACCTGAAGGAGATCAGGCAGTGGTTCCCTAGCATTAGGATGTTGCGTCACCACGCGCGTGGCCTCCTCAGGGTCTTGACTGACGACGAGAAGTAGTGCGCCATGACTGACCCCAAAGGTATCCCTCCTGCGCTAGTCCTCCACTTTGGGATGCAGGAGACGCGCTCCGATGACGCAAGGTAGCGCACCCCGTGGTGGATGTACCGGTCCGCCACCGCGCCGCAGCAACAGGATATGCTTCACGTTGGCTCGCGAATGGAGCGCGTCCACAACGTCGTCCAGGCCGGGCCCGCGCCTATCAACACGGCCTACTAGGACCGCTTCTAGCTCGATCTCCTCGTGCACGACGACGTCTCTGACACTGAGTCATCCGACTCAGAGTACCTTCAGCTTGACTCCAATGATGACTCTGGCTACAAGCCAGACTTAGAGTCGTCTGGCGAGGAGGAGATCGAGGTGGTGGTCATCTCTGACGACGAGCCGGAGGTCGAGGCGGCAGAGCCGGAGGTCCATATGGTGGTGCCAGTCCTCGACGCAAAGGAGGGTGATAAGAACCTCCCGATTGATGTCGACCTGCTTCCAGATGTTGCTGTCATGGTCAAGCAGGAGGTGGAGGCGGTCTTGGCACTAGAAGCACACACGGAGGTGGCAGAGAACAAGTACATATTTTCAGCATATAAGTTATAACTAGAGATGTTTGGTTAGGTGTGCTTGTATAATGTGAGCACATAAGTTAATAGTACCGTCTGCTGGTCTTCTTTTGGTAATGTGATGTGATGGCTGCTGTTGAACTATCTATTTGTGGACAAGTACTATGAAATGCTGAAGTGTTGCTGTCATTGTTGCTACTATGTTGATGTTTTGTTTCTGTGTGCTGTCATTGTTGCCATCATTTTTTGTTGTTAGGTATGCTGAAGTGTTACAGTGTTGTAGGAGATATGGTGTTGCTATTTAACTGAATTTTTTCAGTTAATTGAATTCTGAGAGTTATTTATGCCAATCAAAATTCAGTTAAGCATTTCTGTCTTTTGTCAGTAAACTGTTAGCACTGTAAAATGCATATTGGGCTGACTGGATTTTGTTAGTTAAATGAACTCTTGAAGTTATTATCTATGTCAGTCAAAATTTAGTTAGCCATTTTCCATGGCTTTTGTCAGTACATTGTTAGCACTGTAAAATGCATATGTGGTTAGCTGCTAGATAAACAAATTCACTTGACAAACAAAATCATCCAACTGGAAATTCAGCATCTAGTACAACATCAGTTCAAACAAAATCATTCAACATCTAGTACAACCTCAGTTCAATCAAAATCATTCAGCATCTACTACAAGATCAGTTCAATCAAAATCATCCAACATCCTTATCTTCTCCTTGGTGTCCTCTTTGTGTTTGAACAAGTCACCAATCATGTATTCAAGCTTTCTCTTCTCTTGCTTTAATTTATCCCTCTCTCCAATGACTTGGTCCCTCTCCTGCATGACTTGGTCTCTCTCTTTTTCCGCCTTAGCCCTGAATACCTGATGAATGCTTGCTACTGTTTTGTCATTCATCTTCCTCTTCTCAAGCTCTTCCTTAAGATCAGCCATAGAAACTTGTGTGCTGCCTAATTGGCTAATTGCCTGCTCCTTCTCAGCCACCATAGTAGCAAAATCAAGTTTGAAATTGCTAAGATCTTTTTCCATCTTCTTCTTCTGTTCCATAATCTTCAAGTTTTCATCAGCATTCAGAACATTTTGTCTGAGATTCTGTTTTGTCTCCTCTTCATACATGCTCCATATCCTAGCTAGGCTCATCTTCATAGCATCAGGCTACTCAGGGTCAACCCACTCCACATAGTTGCAGCTAGGTACTTCCTATCAATTTGAAATAAACAGATATTCAGTTAACTACACATAGAAAATGAATGGCATACAAATTCACTACTCAAGAAATAACTAAAATTTGAACTTAACTAGACCTCTTGCTTTATCCGAGCTTTCTAAACTTTTGACAGTGTGGCTGAATTTGTACTAACCTTCTGGGCACAGGCTAGGAACCTCCTGCCAGTATCAACTGATTCAAATGCCACAAACTTCTCACATAAAGATCCATGCTCACATGTAAAGCTAGGCAGATCTGTCGCCAGGCCTCTCCATTCCTCACAGAATATTGTGGTAGGAGGCTAAAACAGATACAAATTGGATTCAATCCACATATGGAGAAGAGAAACCCTAGCTGCTGGTAACCCTAGAAGGAGATGAGGAGGAGATGACCAACCTTGCTGGCAACCGAGTCGTCTTTAAAAGAGCTAGGGAGATCATCCCACGACACCATGGTTGACACTAGAGGAAGAAGAGAAGAAGGGGAACGAGTGCTGATGGATCTGGTGGTGGAAGAAAAGAGAAGAAGATGAAGCTTGTGGTTGGGGAGGAAGAAAAGGTGGATCTGGTGGTGGTGGACCAAAGGTGTTGGGGAACGTAGTAATTTCAAAAAAATTCCTACGCACACGCAAGATCATGGTGATGCATAGCAACGAGAGGGGAGAGTGTTGTCTACGCCCTCGTGAGACCAAAGCGAAGCGATCTGGCGTAGAGGAAGTAGTCGACGTTCTCCTCGCGATCCAACCGATCCCAGCGCCGTTACTCCGGCGCCTCCGAGTTCTTGACACACGACAGCTCGGTGGCGCTCCTCGGGCTCCGATCCAAAGCAAAGCTCGGGGAGAGAGTTCGTCGGCCGACGGCGTGGTGGCGATCTTGATGTTCTATCGACGCAGGCTTCGCCTAAGCACTACTACGATATGACCGAGGTGGATTATGGTGGAGGGGGCACCGACACGGCTGAGAGCGATCTCAAGGATCAACTTGTGTGTTCTAGGGTGCCCCCGCCTGTGATATAAAGGAGCAAGGGGAGGGCCGGCCGGCCCTAGAGGGCGCGCCAAGGGAGGAGTCCTCCTCCTAGTGGGAGTAGGACTCCCTTTCCTAGTCTAACTAGGAAGGAGGAAGGGGAAGGAAGGAGAGGAGAGGAGAGGGAAGGGGGGCCCCCCTCCTTGTCCTATTTGGACTCCCCATGGGGCGCCACCTCTGGCGCAGCCCTCTCTCTCCCTCTTGGCCCATTAAGGCCCATTACTTCCCGGGGGTTCGGTAACCCTCCCGGCACTCGGTTTTCTCCGAAACTTCGGAACCTTTCGGGTCCGAATATAGCCGTCAATATATCAATCTTTATGTCTCGACCATTTCAAGACTCCTCGTCATGTCCGTGATCACATCCGGACTCAGAACTCCTTGGTACATCAAAATACACAAACTCATAATATAACCGTCATCGAAACCTTAAGCGTGCGGACCCTACGGTTCGAAAACAATGTAGACATGACCGAGACACGCGTCTCGGTCAATAACCAATAGCGGGACCTGGATGCCCATATTGGCTCCTACATATTCTACGAAGATCTTTATCGGTCGAGACCACATGACGACATCGTTGTTCCTTTGTCATCGGTATGTTACTTGCCCGAGATTCGATCGTCGGTATCAATACCTAGTTCAATCTCGCACGCAAGTCTCTTTACTCGTTCCGTAATACATCATCTCATAGCTAACTCATTAGTTGTAATGCTTGCAAGGCTTAAGTGATGTGCATTACCGAGAGGGCAGAGATACCTCTCCGACAATCGGAGTGACAAATCCTAATCTCGAAATCGCCAACCCAACATCCGCCTTTGGAGACACTGTAGTACTCCTTTATAATCACCCGATTCGTTGTGACGTTTGGTAGTACCA
Organism: Aegilops speltoides; assembly: GCA_021437245.1. Taxonomy (NCBI): domain Eukaryota; kingdom Viridiplantae; phylum Streptophyta; class Magnoliopsida; order Poales; family Poaceae; genus Aegilops; species Aegilops speltoides. The sequence continues at coordinate 180,087,278 of CM038146.1, forward strand.
AAGTGTTCCTACGGTAAACGGAGTTGCATAATCTCATAGTTATAGGAACATGTATAAGTCATGGATAAAAGCAATAGCAACATACTAAGCGATCGGGTGCTAAGCTAATGGAATGGGTCATGTCAATCGATCATTCAACTAATGATGTGACCTTGTTAATCAAATGACAACTCCTTTGTCTATGGTTAGGAAACTTTAACCATCTTTGATTAACAAGCTAGTCTAATAGAGGCATACTAGTGACACTGTTTGTCTATGTATTCACACATGTATTATGTTTCAGGTTAATACAATTCTAGCATGAATAATAAACATTTATCATGAAATAAGGAAATAAATAATAACTTTATTATTGCCTCTAGGGCATATTTCCTTGATCTCCCACTTGCACTAGAGTCAATAATCTAGATTACATAGTAATGATTCTAACACCCATGGAGTCTTGGTGCTGATCATGTTTTGCTCGTGGAAGAGGCTTAGTCGACGGATGCGCTACATTCAGATCCGTATGTATCTTGCAAATCTCTATGTCTCCCACGGACCAAGTCCGGATGGAATTGAAGCGTCTCTTGATGTGTTTGGTTCTCTTGTGAAATCTGGATTCCTTTGCTAAAGCAATTGCTCGATATTGTCACAAAAGATTTTCATTGGACCCGATGCACTAGGTATGACACCTAGATCGGATATGAACTCCTTCATCCGACTCCTTCATTAGCTGCTTCCGAAGTTGCTATGTACTCCGCTTCACATGTAGATCCCGCCTGACGCTTTGTTTAGAACTGCACCAACCGACGACTCCTCCGTTTAGTGTAAATCGTATCCGGTTTGCGATTTTGAATCGTCCGGATCGGTGTCAAAGCTTGCATCAACGTAACCGTTTACGATGAGCTCTTTGTCACCTCCATATCGAGAAACATATCCTTAGTCCTTTTCGGTATTTCGGGATGTTCTTGACCGCTGTCCGATGATCCACTCTGGATTACTTTGGTACCTCCTTCTAAGCTTATAGCAAGGCACACATCAGTCCGGTACATGACATTGTATACATGATAGAGCCTATGGGTGAGGCATAGGAACATCTTTCATTTTCTCTCTATCTTCTGCGGTGGTCGGGCATTGAGTCTTACTCAACTTCACACCTTGTAACACAGGCAAGAACCCTTTCTTTGCTTGATCCATTTTGAACTTCTTCAAAATTTTGTCAAGGTATGTGCTTTGTGAAAGTCCAATTAAGCGTCTTGATCTATCTCTATAGATTTTGATGCCCAATATGTAAGCAGCTTCACCGAGGTCCTTCATTGAAAAACTCTTATTCAAGTACCCCTTTATGCTATCCAGTAATTCTATATCATTTCCGATTAGTAATATGTCATCTACATATAATATCGAAATGCTCTGAGCTCCACTCACTTTCTTGTAAATCTGAGGCTTCTCCAAAAGTCATATAAACCCAAATGCTTTGATCACACTATCAAAGCGTTTATTCCAACTCGAGATGCTTGCACCAGTCCATAAATGGATCATTTGGAGCTTGCACACTTTGTTAGCTCCTTTGGATCGATAAAACCTTGGTTGCATCATATACAACTCTTCTTCCGTAAATCCATTCAGATTGCGTCTTTACATCCATTTGCCAAATTTCATAATCATAAAATGCGGCAATTGCTAACATGATTCGGACAGACTTAAGCATCGCCACGGGTGAGAAGGTCTCATCGTAGTCAATCCCTTGAACTTGTCGAAAACCCTTTGCGACAAGTCGAGCTTCAGAGAACGATAACATTACCGTCGGCGTCGGTCTTCTTCTTGAAGATCCACTTGTTTTCTATTGCTTGCCGACCCTCGGGCAAGTCAACCAAAGTCCACACTTTGTTTTCATACATGGATCCCATCTCAGATTTCATGGCCTCAAGCCATTTTGTGGAATCTGGGCTCACCATCGCTTCTTCATAGTTCGTAGGTTCATCATGATCTAGTAGCATGACTTCGAACAGGATTACCGTACCACTCACAGTGCGGATCTTACTCTGGTTGATCTACGAGGTTCAGTAGTAACTTGATCTGAAGTTTCATGATCAACATCATCAACTTCCTCACTATTTGGTGTAGATGTCGCGAAACCGGTTTCGTGATAAACTACTTTCAACAAGGGAGAAGGTGCAGATTACCTCATCAAGTTCTACTTTCCTCCCACTCACTTCTTTCGAGAGAAACTCCTTCTCTAGAAAGGATCCATTCTTAGCAACAAATGTCTTGCCTTCGGATCTGTGATAGAAGGTGTACCCAACTGTCTCCTTTGGGTATCCTATGAAGACACGTTTCTCCGATTTGGGTTCGAGCTTATCAGGTTGAAGCTTTTTCACATAAGCATCGCATCCCCAAACTTTAAGAAACGACAACTTTGGTTTCTTGCTAAACCATAGTTCATAAGGTGTCGTCTCAGCGGATTTTGACGGTGTTCTATTCAGCGTGAATCGGCCGTCTCAAGAGCATAACCCCAAAAGCGATAGCGGTAAATCAGAAGAGACATCATAGATCGCACCATATCTAGTAAAGTACGATTCTGACGTTCGGACACACCATTACTGTTGTGGTGTTCGGGTGGTGTGAGTTTTGAAACTATTCGCATTGTTTCAAATGTAGACCAAACTCGTAACTCAAATATTCACCTCCACGATCGATCGTAGAAACTTAATTTTCTTATTACGATGATTTTCTACTTCACTCTGAAATTCTTTGAACTTTTCAAATGTTTCAGATTTATGTTTCATTAAGTAGATATACCCATATCCGCTTAAATCATCTGTGAAGGTGAGAAAATAACGATATCCGCCACGAGCCTCAACATTCATCGGACCACATACATACAGTATGTATGATTTCCAACAAATCTGTTGCTCTCTCCATAGTCTGGGAGAACGGGTTTTAGTCATCTTGCCCATGAGGCACGGTTCATAAGTGCCAAGTGATTCATAATCAAGTGACTCCAAAAGTCCATCGATATGGAGTTTCTTCATGTGCTTTATACCGATATGACCTAAGCGGCAATGCCACAAATAAGTTGCACTATCATTATCAACTCTGCATCTTTTGGCTTCAACATTATGAATATGTGTATCACTACTATCGAGATTCATTAAAATAGACCACTCTTCAAGGGTGCATGACCATAAAAGATATTACTCATATAAATAGAACAACCATTATTCTCGATTTAAATGAATAACCGTCTCGCATCAAACAAGATCCAGATATAATGTTCATGCTCAACGCGGCACCAAATAACAATTATTTAGGTCTAAAACTAACCTCGAAGGTAGATGTAGAGGTAGCGTGCCGACCGCGATCACATCGACTTTGGAACCATTTCCCACGCATCGTCACCTCGTCCTTAGCGGTGTTAAGCAATCCGTAGTCCCTGTTTGAATTGCAAATATTAGCAAGCAGAACCGGTATCAAATACCAGTGCTCTGCGAGCTCTAGTAAGGTACACATCAATAACATGTATATCACATATACCTTTGCTCACCTTGCCATCCTTCTTATCCGCCAAATACTTGGGGCAGTTCCGCTCAAATGACGATCGCTTGCGGTAGAAGCACTCGATTTCAGGTTTAGGTCCGGACTTGGGTTTCTTCTCTGAGCAAAGCAACTTGCTTGCTGTTCTTCTTGAAGTTCCTTCTTCTTCCCTTTGCCTTTCTTCTTGAAACTAGTGGTCTTATTGACCATCAACACTTGATGCTCCTTCTTGATTTCTACCTCCGCACCTTTAGCATTGCGAAGAGCTCGAGCATAGTCTTTACCAACCCTTGCATATTATAGTTCATCACGAAGTCTTTGTAGCTTGGTGGCGGTGATTGAAGAATTCATCAATGACACAATCATCCGGAAGATTAACTCCCGGTTGAGTCAAGTGATTGTAATACCGGACATTACGAGTATGTGCTCACCGAGCGGACCCATTCTCTTCCATCTTGCAGCTATAGAACTTATTGGAGACTTCATATCTCTCAATCCGGGCATTACATTTGGAATATCAATTTCAACTCTGGAACATCTCATATGCTCCATGACGTTCAAAACGTCGTTGAAGACCGGTTCTAAGCCGTAAAGCATGGCTGCTCGAACTATAGAGTAGTCATCGCTTTGCTCGCAGACGTTCTTAACGTCGTCGGTTGCATCGGCAGCAGGTCCGCACCCAGCGGTGCATCCAGGATGTAACTCTTACAGGCAAAGAATGAGGATAATCCTCGATTATGGACCCGATCCGTGTAATTGCTACCATCATCTTTCAACTTTGCTTTCTCAAGGAACGCATTAAAATTCAACGGAACAACAAAGATGAGCCATCTATCTACAAACAAACATAGACAAGCAAGATACTATCGGTACTAAGTTCATGATAAATTTAAGTTCAATTAATCATATTACTTAAGAACTCCCACTTAGGCAGACATCTCTCTAGTCATCTAAGTGATCACGTGATCCAAATCAACTAAACCATAACCGATCATCACGTGAGATGGAGTAGTTTTCAATGGTGAACATCTTATGTTGATCATATCTACTATATGATTCACGCTCGACCTTTCGGTCTCCGTGTTCGAGGCCATATCTGCATATGCTAGGCTCGTCAAGTATAACTCGAGTATTCTGCGTGTGCAAAAGCGGCTTGCGCCGTGTAGATGGACGAGAGCTTATCACACCGATCATCACGTGGTGTCTCGACACGACGAACTTTGGCAGCAGTGCATACTCGGGAGAACACTACTTGATAATTTTAGTGAGAGATCATCTTAAAATGCTACCGTCAATCAAAGCAAGATAAGATGCATAAAGGATAAACATCACATGCAATCAATATAAGTGATATGATATGGCCATCATCATCTTGTGCTTGTGATCTCCATCTCGAAGCACCGTCGTGATCACCATCGTCACCGCGCGACACCTTGATCTCCATCATAGCATCGTTGTCGTTTCGCCATCTATTGCTTCTCGACTATCGCTACCGCTTAGTGATAAAGTAAAGCAATTACGAGCGTTGCATTTCATACAATAAAGCGACAACCATATGGCTCCAGCCGATTGCCGATAACCGGTTACAAAACATGATCATCTCATACAATAAAATATAGCATCACGTCTTGACCATATCACATCACAACATGCCTGCAAAAACAAGTTAGGCGTCCTCTACTTTGTTGTTGCAAATTTTACGTGGCTGCTACGGGCTTAAGCAAGAACCAATCTTACCTACGCATCAAAACCACAGCGATACTTCGTCAAATAGACTCGTTTTAACCTTCTCAAGGACCGGGCGTAGCCACACTCAGTTCAACTAAAGTGAGAGAGACAGACACCCGCCAGCCACCTTTAAGCACGAGTGCTCGTAGCGGTGAAACCAGTCTCGTGTAAGCGCACGCGTAATGTCGGTCCGGCCGCTTCATCTCACAATACCGCTGAACCAAAGTATGACATCTTTGGTAGGCAAGTATGACTTGTATCGTCCACAACTCACTTGTGTTCTACTCGTGCAAAACATCAAACCATAAAAACCTGGCTCGATACCTTTGTTGGGAGCGTAGTAATTTCAAAAATTTCATACGCACACGCAAGATCATGGTGATGCATAGCAACGAGAGGGAGAGTGTTGTCTATGTACCCTCGTGACCGAAGCGGAAGCGATCACTGGCGTAGAGGAAGTAGTCGACGTTCTCCTCGCGATCCAACCGATCCAGCGCCGTTACTCCGGCGCCTCCGAAGTTCTTGACACACGACAGCTCGGTGGCGCTCCTCGGGCTCCGATCCGGCAAAGCTCGGGGAGAGAGTTCCACAAGACGACGGCGTGGTGGCGATCTTGATGTTCTACCAACGCAGGCTTCGCCTAAGCACCGCCACGATATGACCGAGGTGGATTATGGTGGTGGGGGGCACCGCACACGGCTAAGGAGCGATCTCAAGGATCAACTTGTGTGTTCTAGGGTGCCCCTACCCCGTATATAAAGGAGCAAGGGGAGGGCGGCCGGCCCTAGAGGGCGCGCCAAGGAGGAGTCCTCCTCCTAGTGGGAGTAGGACTCCCCTTTCCTAGTCTAACTAGGAAGGAGGAAGGGGGAAGGAAGGAGAGGGAGAGGGAGAGGGAGAGGGAAAGGGGGGCCGCGCCCCCCCTCCTTGTCCTATTTGGACTCCCCATGGGGGGGAGGGGCGCGCGCCACCTCCTGGCGCAGCCCTCTCTCTCCCCTCTTGGCTCATTAAGGCCCATAACTTCCCCGGGGGGTTTCGGTAACCCCTCCGGCACTCCGGTTTTCTCTGGAAACTTCCGGAACCTTTCCGGTGTCCGAATATAGCCGTCCAATATATCAATCTTTATGTCTCGACCATTTTGAGACTCCTCGTCATGTCCGTGATCACATCCGGGACTCCGAACTCCTTCGGTACATCAAAATACACAAACTCATAATATAACCGTCATCGAAACCTTAAGCGTGCGGACCCTACGGTTCGAGAACAATGTAGACATGACCGAGACCGTCTCGGTCAATAACCAATAGCGGGACACGGATGCCCATATTGGCTCCTACATATTCTCGAAGATCTTTATTGGTCGGACCGCATGACGACATATCGTTGTTCCTTTGTCATCGGTATGTTACTTGCGAGATTCGATCGTCGGTATCCAATACCTAGTTCAATCTCGTTACGGCAAGTCTCTTTACTCGTTCGTAATACATCATCTCACAGCTAACTCATTAGTTGTAATGCTTGCAAGGCTTAAGTGATGTGCATTACCGAGAGGGCCAGAGATACCTCTCCGACAATCGGAGTGACAAATCCTAATCTCGAAATCGCCAACCCAACATACGCCTTTGGAGACACTGTAGTACTCCTTTATAATCACCCGATTCGTTGTGACGTTTGGTAGTACCAAAGTGTTCCTCCGTAAGCGGAGTTGCATAATCTCATAGTTATAGGAACATGTATAAGTCATGGATAAAAGCAATAGCAACATACTAAGCGATCGGTGCTAAGCTAATGGAATGGGTCATGTCAATCGATCATTCAACTAATGATGTGACCTTGTTAATCAAATGACAACTCCTTTGTCTATGGTTAGGAAACTTTAACCATCTTTGATTAACAAGCTAGTCTAGTAGAGGCATACTAGTGACACTCTGTTTGTCTATGTATTCACACATGTATTATGTTTCCGGTTAATACAATTCTAGCATGAATAATAAACATTTATCATGAAATAAGGAAATAAATAATAACTTTATTATTGCCTCTAGGGCATATTTCCTTCAAAAGGCACACATACAATGCAAGTTGTAGGGTGCTAGTGTGCATGGGATGCTCTTTAGTTCTTTTAAGTTCAGAAAAGACAAAGTTAACTGAATATGTTCTAGTTAAGTTCATTTACATTCCATTTCATTTAAGCTCAGTTAACTGAATCTTTTTCAGTAAAGTTCAGTTACATTTTGGCTATATTGTTCTCCATATCATGATTTGCTGTGTAAACATAAAATTTTCAAATGACAACAAATTGGAAGATTAAACATCGACACTGTAGTCTTCATATTACTTGATAGATCTCTATCCATTACAACCATACAGCCAAAGTAACATCATGTCTGCTCAATTAAGAACACCTTCAGCTGAGACACCTACTCATTTATCAACATCTCACTTCTTCATAATTAAGATGAAAGACATCACACAAAGCACCACAACACTAGCCATAACAAGCTTTAGCACTAGTAGGATCTCTCTACCTAATCCAAGAAGCATAGCAACTTACTACTTGGTAGCATGGTTCTTCTCACTAGGGCTGTCAAAATTCACTCTGCCTGCAACGCCTCTTCCAGCCAAGGCCCATCCAGCTAAGTTTCTTCCTGCCATTGAGTCAGTCCTCTTCCTCTCAAGCTCTTCCCTTCTGTCCTCAGTTGCACCTATTGCATCTACAACAACATTACCAACAAGAACTCTAGTTTCAACCAGATGCTGCACATATTCCAGCTCCCAATGCCAGAAATCACAGGTGACCTACAAGAAAGATACAAGTTAACTGAATCACCTGTTCATGGGAACTATTTCAGAACAACCAAAGCAATGCAATGTGTGAAAATGACTGAAATAGCTCCGTTAATTGTAAAAGTTCAGTTTAACTTGGAACATAGTGACCATAGAAAATGTGTCCAGGATGACTAAAAAACTTTAGTTAACATGAAAATGTTCAGTTACCTACTAAATCTGCAGTAGTCACTATTAGTTCAGTTAACTAGTAACTAAAATAAAATAATTAACTACTCAAATTCGGTTAACTAGATAACTTATTTTTTCCAGTAAACTAAGTGACCAGGGCAGATTCATGGCTACTGAGCAGATTTAAGACTTCTAAGCAGATTCATGGCTACTGAACATATATCAGCTAGTAGGGCAGCATCAAACATGAATCAAACAGATCAAGATAGTTTACATTATGGTGGGTGCACTTGTAGAAAACCCAACCATCATGCTCATCGGTGCTAGAGCGGTAGCACTTGACAGGGTCGCCACAATCGGGGCATCCGACCAATGGCACCTCAACAGAGCAGCTACGCAGACCAGAGCGCAGACTAGAGCGGGAGCTCGCAGATGACATGTCGACAACGCCGTCTGCGAGGGGGCAGTAGTCAGTAGATCCAGGCGACGGCAACACTCCTATGGCAGCCATGCGGCGGCAGCCTAGGCGGTAGTGGCTGCGGCGACGATGGTGGAGGCGGCGACGGTGACAGTGACAGCGATGGGGGATTTCTGGTGACTAGGGTTCGAGAGGGGAGAGGATAGCAGAGCGGTCCGACCAGGTGTGGCGAGGAGCGGGGGCGGGGGCGGAGGCGGTCAGGTGTTGCTCTCGTTAGTTTAGGAGCAACGTGCGGTCCGACCAGACGGGGGGAGAAACGTAAATACATCGATTTTGCAAAAAACACCCCTGAATCGATCGGCCCACACCAGGTGCTGATGAGTTGGCGATCAACGCACATGTGGACATGCCAGTCAACTGCCAAATTAGCGCGTACATACAAATAACTGTAGATTGGACACCACCTGAGACAAATTCAGTGACTGTAGTACGAGGACTAAGGCCAACTCCACCGCACGACCCTATCCTGTCCGCCCCGTCCGTTTGGGGTAAAAGGGACAAACGAGACGGCCCAGTCTTGTGGCATAAACGGACTTCTGTCGCTTTGTGTCGCTTGACCCATCCCCGCCCAAACTTGCGCGGTTTTGGGGTGAAACGGACAGCCATGGACGGGCGGGACGCAGCGGCGCTTGTCCTCCCTCGCTCGCTTTGTCGGTGGGAGAAACCAAAACCCCCACGCCCATTTGGCGCCATTTGCTAAACCCTCCACGTCCTCTCGCCGCCCCTCTCTCCCGTCCATGGCCGACGCCCGCCGAGTTCCGGCGGCCTGGCCGTCGACCCGCCCGCAAAGGTGAAGAAGAAGGCGCCAAGAAAGCCGTGGTCGGAGTGCACGCCGGAGGAGATCGCCAAGTTGGACGCGGAATCGGCGAAGAGGAGGGAAAGGAGAGCGGTCGTCAAGCTCAATGCCACCGCTGCCAAGAGAGCCGCCATCGCGCGAGGATTTGGAGGTCAGCATGGTGCAAGGCCGCCGACGAGAGGAGGACCTCGTCAACAAAGCGCACGCCATCCTCATGCTTGGCAAGGGCCGTCCTGCCGTGTTCCCTGCAGCGGCCGTCGGCCCGGCGAGCACCGGCTAGTCGGTCGCCCGGCCTACGCACTGCCAGTCGCCGACGTCGCGCACCACGCCCATGTCGCCCGGCTTCCCTCCGCCAAGGTACGATGGCAAAACCCGTTTCTCGGGGTCGCCGGAGGTGGGCTTGTTCGCGTCGTCCACACCGCGCCCCGCGGCCATCATCGACCTCAACGTCACGCCCGGGTCTAGCAGCGGCGGGCGGCCGTCCGTCGAGATGCTAAGAAAGCAGGCACGGGCACCGTTCATGGGCACCATGCCGGCCCCCCGTGTCTTGTTTGACGGAATGCCAACCCCAACGCTAGCGGTCGACGACCCCTTCTACAACCGGTACATGGAGGACGTGATCTTCGACGGTGGGCATGGCCGTACCTACGACCTCGATGAGACCCAAAGTCAGGATGGCCGTGCCGAGTACGTCCCCTGAAGAGGCCGACGACCGTGCTAACTACGACCACGGTGACTCGTGGCATGAAGACGATGACATCTATGTCGAAGGTGATGATGAAGAAGAAGAAAGCAATGACGTTGATATTAGTGGTGCGCCATTGTTCATCGACGAGCTCACCCAAAGAGCCGAGGCACAAAAGAAGAGGAAGAGCATTCGCACGGGTTCATATACGCAAGATGAGGACAAGTTGATTTGCCAAGTTTGGATGGAGATTAGCCAAGATCCGAGGACCGGCGCGCAACAAAATGGTATGGTCTCCTCTTTCTAGCTCTTTCCTTGCTACGGCCATGAGGTATCGGCCGTGTATATGTTTGCATGTTCACTTGTTGTTGATCATGTGGTGTAGGCATTCCAATCTTTGAAGGCATTCAAGGCCCGACACAGTGACAAGCCATTTACTCTTACGTATTGTTGGACGATCATCAACAATTGCCCCAAGTTCAAGGACCAATACCGTGAACTTCAAAGAAAAAGAGACAAGAAGACGACCAAGTTCGCCGGAGGTGGGGATGGCGAGGCGTTGAAGAGGCCGAGGGCAAGACCAACTCAAGGTGGACGACATACGTGACGCCTCATCCATGGCCTTGCATGAGACTTTGCATGGCATGATGTCCCAAAAGGATGTGAGGGACGAGAAGAAGCGGCAAAAGCAAGGACGAGCAAATGAAGCAATACCTAGACCTTCAAAGCGTAAGCTTGAGATGGAGGAGGGCCAAGAGGAGGAAGATCGACATGGAGGCGGTCCGGCAAAGGCAGCTCGACATGGAGGAGGCGGCCCGGCAAAGGCAGCTTGACATCGAGGCCGACAACGTTAAGGCTGTGCATAAGCGGCTCGACATCGAGGCTACCAATGCCGCCACCAAAGCGGCGAGGTGGCCCTTGCGATCATGAGCGTGGACTTGTCGAAGATGAGCGACAAGACGAGGGCTGGTTCGAGGCCGAGCGAAAGGAGATGCTCGACGCGAAGGCTGAACTAGGTCGTCCGTCGGCGTGACCGTTTTTTGAGGTGGCATGGGTCCGCCGCCCGTCGGGCATTGGCGATGTCTTGCGAGAAAACATTCATTTGGAGCCGGTGTCAGGTTGCCGCCACCGGGTCATGTTGCCGCGAGGAGAACTATTCATTTTGGAGATCGGGGTGTGGTTGCGGCCACCGGCCGATGCCGGCGATGGGCGTGTAGGCCGATGGCTCTGTTCTTGGCGTGATGAACCGGGGCCGCTGGCCTGAACTACGGCTTGACATTTGAAATGCTGCTTTTAGTTTTTAAAGTGGACGCGGACAGGATGGGGCAAATGGATGCGGCCGCGTGCTGGACGCATGGCCACCGCATCCCAGGACACGGTCCCAAACCCCTACCCAAACGGACAGAATCCGGACAAAACGGACGTCCTTTTGAGTCGCGCGGTGGAGTTGGCCTAAATCAGCGAACGCGAGTACGAGTACTTCCAGTGAATTTTTGTCTTTGTTGGTCCAGACCGATTTGCCAAGGGAAAACCCTCCCCGTTATCTTTCTTCCCCCTTTCAACTCCGGCGATGCTCCTCCTCTACTGCCGCCCCTTCCCCTCTCCCTGTCCTCCACTCCGCCGCCTCCTACGATGCCGCTGCACCTACTCTTCCGCCTCCTCCTCCATTGCTCCGTATCACCAATCCTTCGCCCGTCGCATGGCCCTCGCAGGCATCCACCCCCACCACCGCATTGGTACGCCGCCCCCCGCCGCCTCCACTTGCTACTCCGAATCCAGTGCCCTCTTACGCGTGTGGGGAAGGAAGAAATATAATATAGTATCAATCAGATTACGAGAAGTGCCTTTTTATCTGGTGCTATCTAGGATTCTTACTTACTGCAGATTCCTGTCTTCTTGCAGCGGTTGGGGTATCGGGTGGGCCGGACTCTACGGCGCTGTGCGTGCTGACGGCGGCTTGGAAGAAGGCAGCGGAGGGCAGGTCCGGGAGGAAGTCCGAGGGATTCGTGGAGGGGCTCCTGGGGGTCGTGGTCGACCATGGGCTGCGGCTCGAGAGCGCCGACGAGGCGCAGCTAGTGCGTGACCGGGTGCACGGCATGGGTAAGCTTATGACATGCAACTTCTGTATTATTATTTTTGAATAAAAGCTGGTTTACAAGAACTTTGGTAGAGCTGCTGATACTTAGGTGTCTCGGGCTGCATTTGCATAAGACATTAAAAGATGATGATTCTTGAGGTGTTACGACTCTGTTGTAGGTGTTATGTGCGAAATTGCCAGATGTGAGTGGCCTAATGGGCGGCCAAACCTAGGGCATCTGCAAGAGGCAGCCCGCGAAATGAGGTATCTGTCTGTCCTGTTTTGCCCGTTATTGATATCAGATTATTTTCACTTGATACAAACTCAGTGTTCATGGCTATTTATATGTTGGAGGCATTGAAATATAGAGTTGGTTTGGCCAAATTTTCTTTAAGTTCATTCCGCTGTTCTACTTTACCATGTAATGCTTTGTGTTCTTTGTCAGTGATATCCAGCTATGAACATATAAGTGTGCTACAGAAGCTCGAGATCAGTAGGATATTCATCACATCAGTACTGTGGTTATATAAAAGGACCTATGTTGGTCGAGCAATCTTCATAGTTGTGGCTTCTGCTAAGACACAATTGTTTTTCTTATCATTTCAGACGGAAACACATTTTTGGCGTCTGCTAAGACATAGTTGTGGCTCTCTGCTAAGACACAGTTTTTCCCATCATCATTTCATAGTTGTGATGGAAATTATCGTTGTGTTGGTTGTGGAATATTCACGTATATGTACCTAAGTGTCTGAACATTCTTTGTGGAGTATTTGCCTATATATGTAACTGAATTTTCTTCAGCATCGTTGACATCCAGAACTGTGGTGGCTAAGTGGCTACCTTTGCCTAGGTCACATGTGTCCTCTTGCCAAGGAAGAATTGAAATACTAAAATTTGACATGTTGTACACTGACCACTAAAATATATAAATCTATTAATATACCGCCATGATGAAAATGATACTTGTGTTCTTTGTGGAATATTTGCCCATATGTACCAAGTGTAGTGTATGTTCTTTCAATTCCGTCTGCCAGTTTGTTCGCAAACACAGAACATCTTAGTCCATTTTGATAAAGCCTGACGCAACTTGTTCTTATAAATTCAGGTACCAAAAACTGTTGGACATTTGTATAAAGCAGCAAATAGGAGTGTTGCTTATTGCACACCACTCTGATGACCAGGTCTGTTAAGATGAAGATGTGTTCATTTTTTTGTTTTAATGGTGAAGATGTCGGCACTCACAAAGAATTACTTCTATTAAAGAGCATGAAACTAAATGACAGCTGTTGATATATTCAAAGGCGTGCAGTAATTTTCAAGTTTCTCAGCTTATGCTAGTACAAACCCCACTAGAATTCATAAAAAGTGAGTTAGCTTTAGATATGGCGCTATTGTGCATTCATATACCACTCTATCTTGATTTGCCCACTTAGTTGCGAGGGTAAATCTACATGGTCATTTGATTGCATGGATGAATGGTATAAAGTGAAGACATAAAAGCCTTTTAGTTTATTTTTTAGCAATGTTCATTGTGATGCCTGAGGATCAGTTAATCTAATGTATAATTGCATCTTCGATGATCTACTTGTCAATCATTGCCACTGCAGACTATATTTTGTATCTGAATGAATTAAGTCTTCCAATTGCAGGCAGAGCTCTTTGTTCTGAGATTATCTCGCAACAGCAGGGTTCTAGGTCTTGCTGGTACAGCCTTTGTGTCCCAATTGTTTGCACCTAATTTAAAATATGATGGACATAATTTTTGTCGTTATGGCATCCTTCTTGTTCGGCCCATGCTTGACTTTTCAAAAGATGACATGTATAAGGTAAGCTTTTGATAACGTCTCATGCTATTTGGAATCAGTAATTCATTTTAGTCCACAACTTTGTGTAAATGGGCTGAGAAAGGCCCAATCCTATTCTTATTATAGTTAGGGATGACATGGCACTTGAGCAAAATCAGATTTTGATCATATGATCACATTTTGAAATCGATGGGATTATTTTCCATTTGAAGTTTCAATGGAGCTTTTTACATGTCATTGGGCAACATTTACAAGTTTAGATTAGTATTGATCAAACACATGATTAAATTTTAGGTTAAGTATAGGGCTTGAAGTGCCATATCATTATGATGATTAGTTGGTAATCAAATATATTTAGGCCTTTATTGACACACTTATACAGATTTAGGAGGCTTAAATGCCAAGTTTACCAACCCAAGTAACATTTTACCAAGCCTTTTATTTTCAGAGTTTCATAGAGTCAGCCTATCTTTACTGAATGGCATTCTTACCCACATTACTAACTATTCTGAAGGAGAAATGATAACTTGATAAAGTTCATATGGACACTAAAGCTTCTTTTATCTGGTTTTGAAAATAAAGCCTTCCATAGAAAAATCTCTATTGATTTGAGCTGTCAGTTGTTTTAAAATGAAAATTTTATGTGCCTTTCACGAATTGGTAAACCGTTCTCCACAGATATGTCAAGGAAGTAATCATTTGTGGGTTGAAGATCCAACAAATAATAGTATGCAGTATGCCAGGAACCGCATTCGAGCATCTTTGAGATGTTTATCCACCGAAGGTTTGCAGTTGCACTTAGCTACCGATATAATTTTTTATAGTCCTCATGTGTTGTTTTCATGATCCTCATGTCTTCTGGTTGTTATCAAAATGCTATATGGTGTGAGGAGGATGCTTGTCATCAGGTGCATAGCTCATTTTTGTATCAATCAACTATACTGTTGATTTGGAATATGTATTGGCAAGCATTGGATAGCTGTTTATTGTTTGGCTGAGCATTCATGGTTCCTTACATGTTATGTTAGACATGCTTAATTCCTGGAGGTTTGAGTCTTAGTGTTTTCACACAATTAACTATGATAAGTGTCATACTTGGTTATTGGGACAAACTTGATCCATTGTCCATTGCCCATCCACAATTGTGTAATTCCCTTGAATAGATGAATAATAATGCTCATCAAGTGGAGCTATTTATCTCCTGGAATCAGGATAATTTTCCATGTGATTTATTGGTTTTTAATGTTTCTTGCTTGGGTCTGATTCTATTTTGAACATGAAATCTTAATATTGTATAGTGAAGCATGTTCTGTGTCTTAGTGACACAAAAAATGGAGTCAGTAGGAGGAACACAGTAGTTAAGTTAATCTTACTCGTTTAAGGTGGTTATTCAATCTGTGGTTCAAAAGAGAGCATAATTATGTTTTCATGGTATCTAATTCTCGATAAAGTTGTCTGTGCTAACTAATTCTCCCTCCAAGTCATAATATAGACCGTTAGAGTTGAGCATGATAACTATGTTTTTAAGGCGGTAAGGCGAGGCGAGGCGCTGGGGGGGCGCCTCACTGCCTAAGCGCTAAGGCATAAGGCGAGGCGACGCCTTAAGAGACTTGTAAGCAACAGAATTAAGTAGAATTTGGTAGGCATTAGGCAACTAGGCATACAGCCATACACCGCCGGAGAGGTGCTGCTTGCTTGTTGTTCTGGAGAGGATGGAGAATCTGCAGGAGAGGAGGGGGAGGAGGAACTGCAGGAGAGGAGGGGGAGGGGGATCTGCTGGAGAGGAGGGGGAAGCTGCCAGAGAGGAGGGGGAGAAGCTGCTGTAGAGGAGGGGGAGAAGCTGCTGTAGAGGAGGGGGAGAAGCTCAGATCCAGCCTGGGGGTGGGGGGAAACTGAAAATGGTTACAGGTCTCTCTCTCTCTCTCCCTCTATTACCTGTTGGCGCCAAAACAGACTTTCCCGCCCTTTCCTTCCCTCCCAGTTTCTGTTTCCCGCCTAAACCACCCAGCTCTGTCTAAGGCGTCCTTATTTGCCTAAGGCAGGCAGAGTGGCGCCTAGGCGGACGCCTTGGACGCCTTAAGGACTAAGGCGGACGCCTTAGGCACACATGTAAGGCAAGGCCGACGCCTTGGCTCCTGGGGGCGCCCTGACGCCTAGGCGTCGCCTAAGCGATGCCTTAGGGACGCCTTAAAAACAGAGCATGATAATTAAGGGAGTGAAATGAGCAGACGGCATTGTCAAATGAGCAGTCGAGCATGCATAATTAATTGCATTATCATCATTCTTACTTTTCTAATTAGAGTTACTTGTGAATTATATGGGAATGGAGACATCGAGTAGAGCTATTAACCAGACACATATGAGGAACATGTTCGAGTTAATCACAATATTTCTACCTACATATTGTGTGCGTGTGTGCGCCGGGGAGGTGGTGTGTTTATATGCATTCATCTGACAAGACCTTTTATCTTCAGGTACCTTTCAGTTAGAACTTCAGAAACTGATATACGCATGCCGGTTGACACGAGCGTGTGTCGACAATGCCTGCAGTATGGCTGTCAAGCAGTCTATCACAATAACGGAGGTCTGCCCTTTCTTCTGTACCTGGATTTGAAGTCTCCTAGTACCATGCTATTATTGAATTTCCTGGACTCTTTTTCCCCTCAAAATTCCTTTATTGTTTGCAGTATGGGTATGTTGTCATTGACCTGGGAAAACTTGATGCGCAAAATGTTGATGATCTTTCTCTTTCACAATATTTAGCTTGTGTATTACAGGTACATTTTAAATTCATCATAGTTTGTTTATAGTAACACATATCGTCAAAAGGTTTTCTGTTAAAGTTTCTCATCAGATTGTTTGTGGGATGGGATATTGATATTTAGTTGTTTCTAGTTTGTTTCACAGAGGCACAGGCCAATCCGTGGCAGATCTGCTCGATTGTTCATGGACTACATCCGTAATACACCTTGCAAGGTTCTTTCTTCTTACCTATTTCAGTGTTATCTCACAAACTTCTAAATGAGCTACATATGTTGCTTCCTTACAGTCTCCCTTAAAAAAAGAAGAGTCTCAGCTTGTTATTCTTTAGGTCTATCCTATTGTACCAAAGGATATAATCCAGGGTCCGATATCTTATAATAAAATGAATTATGCAGTAGTAAACAGCACATGTGGATTCTCTTTAGGGAAACATTATTGGGCTCTATATGCATTTATGCCTGTCATGATAGCTATATTCTTCAGCCTCTAGCATAAGAAGATCTTATTGATTCACCGAGTAATACTTCAATCTCCTGCAGGGTGCCCTTACTGTAGCTGGTTGTTACCTTTGTGCTTTTCCAAAGTCTAAAGGTACAAAAGTACTAGTCTGTTCCTCTGTTGACTCAATGGAGTCATTTTCTGTTGAGATGTCCTACAAGTGTTCCTATGAAGAACAGCCTTCACCAGTACCTGAGATTGATCAGATAGCACGTGAAGCGCGCGTACACTCCAACGAATTTCTACAGTGCTCAAGCATATCTTTTGCGAATTATAGTTCTTCTACTGATGTTCTGAATAGAGCAAAGGATTGCAATATAATAGGTGATTTTGTGTTAGAAAAACTCCTTTATCTGCAAACAGAAGAGCATCAGAAATTTTGTGCAACAAAACATAAAAATGAAGAACAATACTTGGAGAAAACAAACTTTCCTGATGTGAAAGTTCTTTTTCTCTGGCCTGGTGAAACATGTCACTTTATGAGCAAGTTCTTGATTACATGGAATGCTTTGGAGGTTGTTTCAAATGGAATATGCTCACAAGACAGTAAAAACCTCCTATGCCAGCATTGTGCAGTAAATCAGGACGGAAGTCTTGCAGTTCGTCACATGTTTGATGACGATTGGTTGTTCCTTGCTGAAGTTTCTAAAATCCGCTCAATGGAAGAGAATCAGAATGTCTCAAAGGTTTCCGTTAATAAATTGGAGGATGATGGACTCCTGAAGCACTCTAGATATTTGCAGTTATCAGCAATGAAAGCTCTCGAGGTCCTGAAATCTATTCCAGCTTCTGCAAGACGAACACTGCCAGTACTGACCAATTCTCAAGGTGACGTACTGAGCATACCAGTAAGTGTCCATTCAAATCCCCTTACATGCCTCCCTGCCTGTAACTTCGACTGATTTCATGATATTCTATTCTAAGAAAAGTTGTCTCATCCATCAATCCTTTGGAGGCCTAGTTCTAGTAAATTACGTATGAACTAATGGATGGCAAGAGAGACAACCTATCTACCTGCTTCATGGTTATAATAGAATAGTGGTGTCTCGTACAGTTTGAAACACGGTTGCACCAAGGAATATTGGCAGCCAGTGATCGGGCATTCTGGCCTGAAAAAGTACAGTTGGTTTTCAAGTTTTGTGGAACCAGAATAGTTGAATGCTTTAAAGCTTTGGGTATTGTTATTTGTTAGAGATTAACATAAAATTACCAGAAGAATTGACCACGTTTCTAAACAAAATGCATTTACTGATCTGCAACATATTATCTTATTCTTGCTTCTATTACCATGCATAACACTAACAGAAAATTCAGTAGCTCCATGATTGTGGAGGCCAGCAGATAATCCACACACTTGAGGCTTTGGGTGATATTTGTATGTAGCTTTTCTAGAACTTGCTGACATTCGGTATGATATAGTTGTCAGCTCTATGAAATACAAGTATACATTAGATGGTGAAGGCAGCTTTCTTGGCTCTCCGTATCAGCTAGAGATGACAGTAAAAACATGCAAGACAATGAGTTATTTCTAGCAATTATTGCTTGCATTCCTCTTAAATTGTGTGATGATGATTTAATCAGAAAATGTATAACTAGGGGATGGCATCTGGTACAACTGTGGTAATGCTTTGCCTTGTTACTCTAAGAGACCATCCATTAGCTAAGGCAGTCGTCTCTCTTTTCCAACTCAGCAAAAATCCTATGTGATATCTCTGGGGAAGGATGACATCAGTCCATTGTACAATCCCTTAGTAATGTTGCAATGGTGCATTCATGGGTCAATTTCGGTCAAAGAAGCTTTACTACTCTTGAGCTAATATTCTTACTTTTTTCATTAGAGTATTGGCTTCCAATGTTGCCCAAGCCTGTCAATCAAAGCATTATTCCATCCAAGAGTACCACTTGGTGGGGGATACACTTCATATTTATGATGGCTCGAGCTTTACTTTTGGCAAAAAAAGAGGACTTATCAAGGACATTGAGATATGAGCAACTTCCAGTATTTCAGAAATACTATTGGTAATTTCTCTCACTCGGTCAATCGTGTTTGTGCTTATTTAATCTCAATATATTTTCTTGTCAACCTATTTCAGGTGTTGAATTGCTACTGTCTGAACCTTGGCAACTCTGGGCATGCTAAATGAATGATTTGCACACCACAGCATTGTGCAGACTGATGGGGAACTTGGACTGCTGTAGAGCATATGCCTATTCATATTGCAGAGGAACACCATCTTTTGGCTCAATAGCTGTAACTTATGAACGAGTTGCATCGAGATTCAAGGTGTGCAAGAGCTACAAACATATGCTAACCAGCTTGAAATTAGGATGGGCATTGTACTAAATGATAATATCCAGTGGCGGTGATGAATCACTACATCAATTACAGGTGAAGTTGGTCTGATGGGCTTGTATATACTTATCTTCTACAGAATGTTTAATATATTGTCATGTACTTCCTTATAATTTATTCCCTCTTACAAGCAGGGGATTCTTGTCCAGACACTTACTGACGTCAGGATGACAAAGATTGTAGTCTGATGGTCTGTTCGTGAATGCGGTTCAGGTTGTTATGGGGCAGTAGCAACTTCAGCTCTAACCTTCGTGGGGCTTGTGCTAGGTGTTCTGGGATGAAGCCACTGTCAAAGTGCTGAGAATTTATTGGCGATACCTCTGAGAAGTCAGTAAGTCACCGAGGAGGTAATTTGGCTTTGCTAACTGGAAGATGCATATAGGCCAGATCGTCAAAGATAATTGGAATAGGTTGGAACTACTACTATTGGAGTAAATGCCATGGGTACTAAAACAGCTGCAGTTTTCACCAACGATTGGTACCAATATATTTCATACCCTCAGTTTCTCAACAGTGTTAGGGTTATCGTGATCTGTTGTAGTGGGACACTGATGACCTTAGCCCTAAGGGTGCAGAGGGTGGCCCGCTAGAACCTGCATCGTGCTTTCCAACCTGCAGATCCTTGGTGGATTTTGTACTAACATCGCTACAGAACCTTGAGTTGAGAACAGAAACTTTATGGAGCAAACATAGGAATTACATCTTTCTATAGAAACCAGTCTTTTGTAGTTCACTAGCAAAAGAGCCCGTGCGTTGCTACGGGAGAGATAACATAACACACATTCTTAACTCAACAACCATCACTCAAGACCACAATAGGTTCATCTCCTTTATTTTTGCGAGGCATCATATTTGTGTTGCCGCGTATCCTCCTTCTTACCCTTGCCGGTGATGTCCTCGGTGTTTACACAAAACAAAACAAAAACATGTTTGAATATGTTTAATCCTAAGGTGTCTCTCTCCTCCCTCCCCCTCCTTCCCCCCCTCTCTCTCTCACTCTCGCGATGAGAAATCTGTTGTTTTCCCCTGCGACATTTTTCAGAGGTATGCATGTGTAGTTATCGATGTTTTTTTTTCTTTATATTGTTATAGTGGGGTGTTTATTTGCAATCTGGGTCGCCGCCGGTGCGAAAGGAAAACGGATCTTACGCTATAAATTATAAGTTTGCTCCCAAGACGATATTTTAAAATATTTACAGGTAAAATTAACATCATATTTAGACTCCACATATTTTTCTAATAAAATTTCATATATAATATGTTAAAATCGAAGTTACGGTTTAAAAGATACGAATAATTTAGAAAATCATTTGTTTGACTTAAATATATTTCAAAAAATATTTAAAAATACTTAACAGGTGAAAATAATCTCATATTCATATTCTACAAATTTTTCTAATCAAATTTCATATATAACATGTTCAAATCGAAGTTACGGTTTAAAAGATGTGGATGATTTAAGAAAACACTGTTTGACTTAAATAAGATCCGCGGATGAATTACCTAAAACATCAGGGAGGTTTTCGGAAAATGTAAAATAACGGTTCGTTTTAACTTAAAACAGGACTGCGGGTTGAATTCACTGAAATAGAGGGATTTTTCTGAAAAATGCCATGACGGACGAAGGAAACCCAATTTACTTTATTATTAGGTAAAGATAAAGATATGTTAATTGTGGTGCGCATACAGCTCCTTTTTTTTTTCCTTTTTTCTTGCGGAGAAGTGCATACAGTTTGCTGATTTGTACTATATGATTACTTACTAGGTGCAAGTTGTTGCGCCCATCCATCTTAGGAATTGGATGATGCCCTATGCGTTCCTGGGAGAATCATGTTAAAATGAATGTATAAACATGTGAAGAGGTGTGGAAGAAACTGGGTTTGCACGAAGCCATTAAAAAAGCATGTGTGGTCGATCGTGCGGGAAAGGCAGTACTTGATTTTCTAATTTTTATGCCAGAACATGAGCTATCTACAGTGGGCATACAGAATGTTCGTGAACTGATCGCTATAACAGCATGGTATTTATCGTGGGAAAGACGTTCGCTAGTTCATTAGGGGAAGACCCAAGATGCATACCAAATTTCGATGGGGAGCCCGTGCTATAACGACGAACTATGTTATTGCTCAATCCTTCAAGGCAACAAATAAAATAGAGAGATGGACGAGACCCCCTCTAGGTTTTGTGAAATTAAATGTCGATGCTTCTTTCGATCAAGACATGCTTAGAGGCACAGCGGGAGCTGTACTTAGAGATGATAAAGGAAGATTTATTGTTGGAGGGAATTGGAAGATGGATTGGTGTGCATATGTTTTAACAGCAGAAGCCATGGCACTACGTTTTGGCTTATTACTTGCATAAAAGGCGGGAAGTAACCGAGTTGTTGTTAACTCCGACAATATGGAAGTAATTGACACGATGAAGAATGGAGGACATACAACGGGAGCGGCGGCAGCTGTGTCTGATGATTGTTATTTTTTGGCTTGTGATTTTTCGTTAGTTAGATTTGAACACTGTAATAGGAAGACAAATAAAGTAGCTCATGAAGTTGCTAGAGTAGCCAAATTTTCTGAGACGAGGGATTGGTTTGAGGAACCTATGAACGATATTGTAAATTTTCTTATAGACGACGTAACCATTATTACTAATAAATAAAGAGGATGTTTCATTTCAAAAAAAAACTAAAACTAATAAAAAAACAAATGTAGTAATGCCATTGGGCTTCATTTTGAAAACACCACCACCTACAAAGTATGGACAAAATGATTTATAAAAAGAGACTTATGAACTGAACTTCACTTGCGGCCATATTTACCAAAAATGTGAAGCTTATATATATATTGGTCTTGACCATATAAAAATTAACACAAAATTTAAACTTCTGATTGACATGCATGACCTTATCTCTAAAAAACAACATACTCCCTCCGTCCGAAAATACTCGTCACCAAAATGAATAAAAATAGATATATCTAGACGTATTTTAGTTCGAGATACATCTCTTTTTGTCCGTTTTGATGACAAATATTTTCGGACGGAGGGAGTACATGGAGTATTTAACCAAAAACTACCACAATTCATGGAACCGTGCCTACAAACTATCACTTTACGATTTCGTCCCGAAAACTACCATTTTTTCCTAATCTATGACTAAAAACTACCATGTGTGTAAATCAACAGATTCATCCATTTTAAACACGTTTATGATAGACCTGGCCCGCATGTAAGTGCTGCTTGCTTGCTTGAGGGGTCTTGTGAGGCTCTTCTGCTTTCGCCGGTCTTGTGGGGGGGGCGTCTTGAGGAGCTGCTGCTCACCGGTCAGAGGGTCTGTGGCAGCAGCCGCTTCTCGTCGCTGAGGAGGTGTGCTCGCTGCTTGCTTCAGCAGGGGTGAGCGGCAGAGCTGCTGTTGGCCGCATAGAAGCGTGCGACGAGCCGCTTGCCGCCGAGATCCGCCGTGGGCAGGCCCGAGCCGCCACCCGGTCGCTCGGCGTGCTGCGCGGTCGCGCCATGTGGCGAAGTTCTGGCAGGACTCCTCGAGGTGGGGCGGAGGCGGGCAGCTCCGGTAGGAAAGGGCGCTGGGCGGCGGCTCTGGCGGCTCAAAGGCGACCCGCAGCCCGGCGGCTCAATGGCGACCCTCGGCTCCATGGCGAAGGTCGTCGGCGGCGGCGACCAGCAGCCAGCCAGGCGGCGGCGGCGGCAGCTCATGGCGGCTCCAACGGCGACCAGCGGCTGCATGGCAGCGGCCCAGGGCGAAGGGCGGCGGGGGAGGGCACCATGCACCGGGCGGCGACTCGGCGGCGGCTTCAGCGCTACTGCTGCTGACCAAGTGCGGCTCTGGCTACACATGTTGGCCACGCTGGCGCCTGAAATATGGGCCCGGCCTGGCAGAAACGTGATTAACCGCGGCGAAGTGGGCGGTTCCACAACTTGGTAGTTTTTTTGCCACTGATTAGGTAAGAATTGGTAGTTTTTCGCACAAAATCGTAAAGTGGTAGTTTCTGGGCATGTTTCCGTGAAATGTGGTAGTTTTTGGTTAAATACTCGAGTACATGACTTCCAGGTGGCATTATTTGCATGAATAGATTAGTAGAAAATTATAAGTTATGAATACATGCATGACTTGTTGATGCCGCAATATTTTTTTTAGAACGTAGACGCACGATGCGTCCGGCTTTAAATTAATAAAGCCCACCAACAGGCAGCATCCATAGGAAGTACATAATAGGGACAACAGTCTTAACAAGCTAAAAAAGGCCGAAGCCAAAAAACAAAGGACAAGCAGCTGACCGCCGCCAGGAAATAAAACATAAATAGCAGTGTGACAGGCAGCCAGCCAAGGGGTAGCCAAAAAAGCTCCAAAAGCATCGACTTAGGCTCGGGCTTCAACTTGGATCGTGCGGATCCGCTCCATGGCTTCCCGCATCCGATCCGCATCACGCCGTTTCCCCAACGGAGTCCATGTCTGTAGGAACACATGGCATTTGAAAATAATGTCAGCAGGGTGGTTAGGGAACTTGTGTTCAATCGTCATCTTATTGCGAATGGTCCAAAGAGACCAGCACAGCGCCCCTACGCATCGCCACAATACACGACCGAAACTACCCCTATACACAAGCAGGATCGTACGCAGGTCCGACATCGAGTTGGGGTTCCAGGTTTGGTCGAAAGCCGAACGGACAGCACTCCAGGCGAAACGAGCCAGGTGGCACTTGAAGAAGATATGGTTGGCATCTTCATGCTGACCACAGAGCGTGCAAGTACCATCCGAAGGGCCATGTCTAATGGCAATGTTGTTAGAAGAAGGAAGGCGATCTCGGAAGAGTTGCCATAGGAAAATTTTGATCTTCAGAGGGATGGCCGCTTTCCATAGCCCCCTAGCTATGTCTAGCGACGGTCCTTCGGTCATCTTGTTGTAGAGGGATTGGACCGAGAACTTCCCAGAGTTCGTGAGGGACCATGAGACCGTGTCCTTCTCGGGGAGAAGAGTGAAGCCTTGCACCTTAGCTAGGAGCCCATCCCAGCTGGCGCGTTCATGAGTGAGGAGTGGCCTTTTGAAGGAGATGGCGGGAGGGTAACATCTAAGCGCTTCGGCCACCATAATGTCAACGTTGGTAGCCAGTTGATAGATGGCGAAATGGCTCTGCCAGAGGGGCTCCGGGCCAAGCCAGTGGTAGAGCCAAAAACGCGTAGAAGCCCCATTATTAACATTGAACTTGGCTCCAAGAGTGAAGGCAAGCTTAACAGCCTGGATATCGTTCCAAAAAGACGATCCCTTCGTCTTTGAGGTAAAAAAATTTCCGTCTGGAAAGTATTTGGCCCAGAGGATATTAGCCCAGAGCCCTTGCTCGTTTTGGGAAAGTTTCCAGATCCACTTGGCAAGAAGCGCCACATTCATAAGTTTGGAGTTTAGGATCCCGAGACCACCAAATTTCTTGGGGCGGCAAAGCGCCGCCCACTTGATAAGGTGGTATTTCTTCTTGATCCCGGTTCCTTCCCAAAAGAACTTAGACCTGGGTGTGTCCAGTTTGGCGTGAACACCGTCGGCCAGCAGGAACATGCCCATAGTAAATAGGGGCAGGGAAGACAGACTGGAATTAGTTAGAATCAGCCTAGCCGCAGAGGATAGAAACCTGCCACGCCAGGGGCTAACCCGATTCGCCACCTTGCCGTATAGGGGTTCCCATTCGAGGATTGAGATGTGTTTGTCCGAAATGGGGAGCCCTAAGTACTTAAATGGAAAACTCCCTAGTTTGCAATTAAGTAGGTTGGCAATGCGGGTGGCCTGGTGATCGTCCATCCCTATGGCAATCACCTCGCTCTTAGCAAAGTTAATCTTCAGGCCAGATATGATCTCAAAAGCGAGGAGGATGAGCTTGATCGAGGCTATACTAATATCGTCAGGTTCGAAAAGGAGCAAGGTGTCGTCCGCGTATTGGAGGTGGGTGATCCCACCGGGGCACAGGTGAGGGACCACGCCCCGGACGTGGCCCGTGGCCTTGGCCTTGTGTACCATGGTCGAGAGGGCATCAGCGACAAAATTGAAGATGAGAGGCGAGGAGGGGTCACCTTGTCTGAGAACACGTTTGTTACGGAAGAAATTCCCAATTTCTCCGTTAATAGATACCGCTGTCTGGCCTCCCGAGACCAGCTGCATAATGCGGTGAATGAATCCCGACTCGAATCCCTTCCGAGTGAGAACTTCTCGAATGAACTCCCAGTTCACTCAGTCGTAAGCTTTCTCAAAGTCCAGCTTAAAAATCACGGCCGGATGGCGTGTGCGTTTAAGTTTGTGAACAATCTCCTGCAAGACCACCGGGCCTTCCAGGATGTTACGGCCTTTGAGGAAGCCGGACTGGCTGCGGTCGATCACACGTTGGGCGACCGGAGCAAGCCGCGTGGTGTAAGCCTTGGAGCAGATCTTGAAGGGGACGTTGATAAGAGTGATAGGACGGTATTGCTTAATCGAATCGGCCCCCTTTACTTTGGGAATGAGACTGATGACGCCGTAGTTAAGGCGCGAGATGTCAACCGTACCTAGCGCAAAACCATTAATGATATCGTAGAACGTGTCCTTAAGCGCCGGCCAAAACCGCCGGAAGAAAATCACCGGCCATCCGTCCGGCCCAGGCGTGGTGTCAGTTTTCATCGAGCCAAGCGCTTCGTCAATCTCCTGAGTGGAAAAAGATAAAGCGAGCCCGTCGTTTTTGGCCTGAGAGACCCGTGATTCTTCCCCCCAGAAGTCATCACGCAGGCGCAGGCCCTTCCCCTCTGCCGTACCCAAGAGAGAGAGAGGAAGAAATCGTAAATGTGTCTCGAGATCTCACCCTGGCTAACCAGAACCCCCTGGTCCGATTGCAGTCGCGAGATCATGCATTTCCGTTTACGGCCATTGGCAAAGGCGTGAAAGTAGCCGGTGTTCGCATCCCCCTTGGTGACCCACTTGACACCGCCCCGACGGCGCCAATATTCCTCTTCTTCCCTGAGGATGGCCAAGACTTGGTTCTCTAAGGCATAACGGCATGCCCACTCAGCCTCCGAAAAGGGTCTGGTGTCTGCCTGAATGTCGAGAGCTTTAATTTCTTCGAGTAGAGCTTCCCTAGCTCGCTTTGCCTCGCTGCCGTGATTTGCTCCCCACCCATGGAGGAAACCACGCAGGGCGCCGGCTGCCGAGATCCAAGTGTCCAAGGGACCCCTGGAGCGGCCACTCGAAGTTTTGGCACGCTCCCAACGATCGAGAAGCAAAGGAATGAATCCCTCTACCTCGAACTACCCTGGTTCGAAGTAGAACCGCTTGCTACGCGTGATCATGTCCTCCCCAGAGGACAAGATTGGACTGATGTTACGAAACCGACCCAACCTATATACAACCCCTATTCCCTCTTGAGATATTAAGTGAAGAGCCATACCCTACACCTTGTGTACTCTGTGTCTCCCTTATACTTTTCGCATCTAATACTCACAGGTCACACAATGGCCTCAACATGTTATTTGCATGAAATTCTGCCAAGACGCGGGACGATGAGGAGACAGACTTTGACGCCTAGTGGGGCGATCGTCTACACTACACCGACGATCTTGGTGGCAACAAAAAATCCACATCAAACTTCTGGTTTTCTTTTGTTCTTTCGGTACTCTTGTTTTTTTACTTGTGTTTCTCCGCCAAGAAGTCATTGTCTGCATGCCTCATCACTTCCTGGTTTGATGAAACCTGGGTCTCTAGGAAGAAGACCATTTACAATTGAAGCTGGATCGATTTAAGGGGTGGCTCCTGGGGCAAAGTTGGGGCCAAACCGGGCCTTGGCCCGCTTAGCCCAACAGAAAATAGGGAAGAGTGACAGGAAAATTGGGCCTGAAAAACAAGTGACGTGTTTAGTTTCTTAGCTTGGCCCACCCAATAATGAGTCCAAAACTCCTTGCTGGACTGCAACATGGCACGATGCACTTGGGAATTGCCGGATGAGGACCTCGTACATAAAATGTCAACAGCAGCCGAGCTTAATGCTAAGTGCTGGCTGTTTAACATGATGGAGGAACTTCCACATAATCTCTTTGTCACTTTGTCAGTAACGTTATGGGCGCTATGGTCAGCAAGGAGGAAAGCAATTCATGAGGGAGTCTTCCAGAGCCCTCAATCAATGCATGCTTTCGTTGCCAGGTTTATAAGTGAGCTCGAGATGATCAAGGAAAAGGCGCCACAGCCAAGACAACTGAATGGAGCAGTTGGGGCCCGAATGCTACGTCCCAAAGCGCCTCCAGAAGGTTTTGCAAAGGTACATGTCGATGCAGGAGTGCGGAGAGGAAGAGGTGGTGCTACCGCGGCAGTTTGCCGGGACGATCGAGGTACCTACCTGGGCAGTTCTTCCCTGGTTGGGCGGAGTAGATGACCCTGCAGCCCTTGAAGCTATTGCATGCAGAGAAGCCCTTGCATTGGCGCATGACCTAAATCTACACCGAGTGGTCATTGCTTCGGATGCTAAGCAGGTTGTGAACGATATCAATACTTCATCAAAGGGAGCGTATGGAGCAATCATTTCTGAGATCAAGGCCTACTCTAGTTTATTTCAGTGTAATTTTACTTTTGAAAGTCGAAAAGTGAACCTAGAAGCTCATAAGTCAGCCAAGCATTCCCTTTGTTAGGGCCGGGATGCCATATCTGGTATGGCCAATCCCATGACCCAATTTGTATCCCACACTCTGTGGAATATGAATGAATAAAGCTTGGTTTGTCTAAAAAAAAGGCGGCTCCATGCAACTTCGGCAATGGACGCATCATCATGGCTGCAAGGGCAGTGCAGTGGCTGTTCGTGGTGGATGGTAGGAGCGAATTTGGCATCCTCACCTCATTCTCGTCGCCGGAGGTGGACTCGCATGGCCGAGATGACGACCCGAGTTGGAGATGGTGGTGATGGCGGTGGGCGTCCGGCTTGGCAAGGGGGCATGTGATAGATCGGGAGCTGGACGACTGTGTGTTGGCTACGACGCGCCACGTGCCTGGCGCGGTTTAGCGTGCACATCGTTAAATGACCAGGCATGGAAGACTCGAGCTTCGGTGGCAACAACCAGATTTGTCGAATGAGTTTGGTGCCTCCTCGGTGACTATGTCAGTTATAGCCTTATAGGACAGAGGGCGCCCCACGCTTCCGTAGCGCCACTACCTCCTCTTGTTAATGCCGAGGGTGGTGGGACACTCCTCCTCGGGAGGTGGTCGGCTAGGTGACTTTGTGGGGCATGTGCTTCTTTGGTCCACGAGTGTCGCGAGAGGCGTGAGGCTCCTTGGATGGACACGAATGTGGTTCTATGGTGAGTATTGGCTAGTGCAACTTTCGGAAGAGGATGGTGTTTGGGACAACATTTCATGTTTGAGGTGAAAACTCTTATTCTGGCCTTCGTTGGTCTGACCTGGCAGCAGTGAACTTGCGTCATTACCTTGTTGAAGGTGTTGTCTTCATGTCAAGTTTTGACCTTGACTGGTCGGTCTTGGCATTCATGATGAAAATCCTTGTCTTGATCATCTTCAGCCAGATGCGGCGATAATTATGCTAGGGCATTGTCTCTTTTTGGAGGCGTTGCTGTGAAAGAAGTCTGACTTAGTCCTGGATGTTTTCTTCGTACCTTCTAATAGGTTTACCATAGTTGATTGTGTCTTGCATTCTGCATGTTCATGACTTTAGCCTTGTTGTTATTCATCAACTTTAACAAAATATATGGTTGTGTTTATACGAGGATGCAGAGGCCGGGTAGTTTATTCTTACCTTTTTGATAAAAGAAATCAAAGAATATTTCTAGGAGTCCCTGCATCAGTAGCATGGGACTAGTGTGGACGTAGAGGAAAACTTAAGTATGGGAGTGGAACCCGTCTTCTTGTACGACCATCTGATTCTCTTGATCTATCAATTCTTAAAATTTTGTCATAACCAAGGCACATGGCCTAGATCGAAAACCTTGGCGTTTTGTTGGTCGATGGTCTAGTGCTCCTCTGCTTGCTACGCAGCTTCCTTTTATCAGGACGAGACCGGTGTCTCTACTCTGTATTGTTGTGTGTTCCTGGTAGTGCAGCAACAGCCTGGGACTGTCGTGTGGACGTAGAGAGGCAGCAGCCAGACAGACACCGGAACCAAATCTGTATTCTCGTGTGCCCCTGTTAGTATAGCAGCAGGCAGCAGCATGGGACTGTCGTCTGGACGTAGAGAGGCAGCAGCCAGACAGACGCCGGAATAAATCTGGCCAGACGGACATCTTAAAATGTACCTGGATGAAGAAAATATTCAAATTACCGTGAAGTATAGTAGGCGACGTGCGATGACCACCCGACGAATAGTCAAGTTCCGGACCTATATTTTGCTATAGTATATACTTGCGGGGCAGAGGGAGTATTCTGTAAGAGCATCTACAATCGTGATGAGCTAATTCGGTCCCTCAAATGCTAACAGACACGCCTGGCCGCCTCCGCGGACACTAACCAAGCGCATCCGCGGACACTAACCGGGCGCGTCTTTATTTTCCTCTTTACATCCGCGTATCTCATATCCGGCACACTATATCCATACTGTACATGTAATGTGAGCTACTCTACATAATCAAACAACGGGAGAAAGGTCGAGTGCAAACGGACAACAAAATCGGCTGCAAACGGAAATAAACGAACTTGACATCATCCAAAAGATCTGTTGTGTTCGTCCTCGGACAAGTTCTTAAACATCAACAACTAAAAACGATGTAAACATAGGAGGAGGAGCGGGATCACCACTTCCGCGCCGGGCCTTTGCCCTTCCGTTCGCCGGCACAGCTGTAGGCGTCCGCGGCTGGTGGAGAATCTTGGTCGTCGTCGGAGGAGGTGGAGCTGTTGCCGTCGCTGTTGTCGGAGTCGGAGTCAGACAGGACAATTAGCCCCTTCATCTGGTGGACGGCCTTGTCCTGCTACCGCTTCAACTTGGCGACCTGAGTCGCCTCCGTCGCTGTCTCATTCATCTCCCGCTTCGACTGCTCTATGGCTAGCCGGAGTGCCCTTGCGTTCTTCCACCGGAGACGGCAAGCGTCCGTCTCCGCCGTCGTGAGCGGCCGGCGGTAGACCCATGCAAGTAGCTGCTCGTCCTTGTCGGGCTCCGCCGGCACACCGGGGCAATGGCGCACGGACCGCTCCGCCGCATCCCTTGCCCGCTGCGTGGGCACACGCCTCCGATTCTGGAGTGCGCGTGCGGGCCGGCGACACGGGCACTAGCACCCATCGCTGCCTGCGTGGAGGAGCGGCCGACATGGAAAGGGAACAACATGGGGGCGGTGGGGACTGTGCTGTCCTGCCGGAGCTGAGCGCAGGCCGGGAGGGTCCAGCTCTAGCGCCCGCCCTGCACCGACGCGGGAGCTGCAGCAACGCTAAAGATCTGGAGCTGCCCCTGGTGTCCACCTTGGATCGCTCCAAGGCAATGCGGAGGGCTAGCTCCTTATCGTAGTCGAGGCCGAAGCCGGAGTGGCTGCCGGAGCTCGACATTGCGCCGGATTGGATCGGAATGCGGGAAGGAAGAGGACAGGATGGAGCGAGAGATGCGAGTGGAGTGAGCTAGGGTTCAGAGCTAGGCGTCGGATTGAGGATTTTGTGGGACAACTGTGGGGTCGGTGGTGGGCCGGGCCTGTCAGGCGGACGTGTCCGGGCATGCCCGGGCCGCCCGTATCCGCCCTAGATTTGGGCTGGATGTGAGGGGCGCCGGACAGCCCGGGCGTTTAAGGCCAGTTTGAGGTGCCCGGGTGGGTCAAATTTTTGCGACTGGTCCGCCCGCCCGGGCGTTTGAGATGCGTTTGGGGTGCCCGGCTGTAGATGCTCTAACTAAACTTTTTTTATTGATTGACAAAGACATTTCTTTTATTAACGCATCTTGAAGGTTACAAAACACAATGAGACCATAAAGGTGTTAGGAAAATTCACTATCTCCCGCTCTCCCCCCTCCCCTCCCTCTCCCCTCCTCCCTCCTCCCTCACCACCGGCGGTTCCCTATGCTCCTCGGCGCTTGCCCCTTCTTCCCCCTCCCTGGTTGAGGTGCCATCTCCAGCTCGCCTGTGCCTAATTCGTGGATCCACCGCCTCCTGTAGTTGTAGCTCCCAACAGGTTCTGGGCGCTCGCATCTCGCGCATACGACAACCATTGATGAGAAGGTTGTATGTCATAAACCGGAAGCGGTGTGATGCCTTCTTTTCATTTAGCAATTCTCCTTTGGCCGTCTAGTTCTGTGCGAGCAGGCTGTTAGAGAGGTGGATGACAACATTGGTGGTCGACATCGAGGTGCATTCCCTCTAGTTAAAAGTCTGCGAATTGTCCTTCTAACTGAATCAAGCGGTGCCAATCTCTGCACGTGGTTTCCTTATAGAAGGTGTTGGCTCAAAGTTCTACTTCAGGGGGTGAAAACCCTAAGTTTTCCCTTTGGAGGGTTAGCCAATATTCGCGTGCAATTGTTGATTCCTTCTTGAAGGTGTTGTGTTGGAATCTTGCGCCCTTTGTTAGGTCACATGTCACCTGATCAATGCCGGGTTTGTTGTAGGATCATGCAGTTTTTGTCACGAGGCATGTCCTATGTAGTTGGTCTTTGGTTTGTCTTTCTCCTTTTAAACCAATTTGTTTAGTTTAATGTTTAACATTTCAATTGTGTCTAATTACATAGTATACATGTCTATGTGCACAGATCGATCGATGCGGGATCCAGAGTTATCCTCACATTTCAAACACGTAATATGGCTGTGCATCATGCAACAAATGGATTGCAATAATTAGGGAGGGAAATGACACATCTGAATTAGTTTAACTATAATTGATTTAAAAAAAACTTCTAAATATGATTACAAAATTTTAAAAAAAGGGGCTCCAAGGAGTCCGTCCACTATAACTTGACACTCGTGTTTGGTAGCCATTCTCACCTTGGGTATGGCTACTTTCCACTAAGCCATATATTGATATTCTTTTAGCTGAAGGCATACTGGTTTTTGACATGTCGAGTACATAAGTATATCTATTTTTTTAGCTGAAGCCATATACTCATATTTCTTTGTTATCTTCTTTTAAAAACTAGGTATTGCCCGTCCTTAGAATAAGGCCCTTAAGTTAAGGTTTAGAGCAAGCAGAATAGGAATGTAAAGGCGCCACATGGAGGTAAGCGCAAGCGGAAGTAACGTTTTACAAGGCCAACAATGACCCATCTCATCGCGACGCAGCGCGTAACATGACGAAAGTTTGTAGCAGCCTCCAGGATAATTGCCGTTGCATGATGGTTTTTTTTTCTTTTCAAAAAAGGGGACTCACCGGCCTCTGCATCAGAATGATGCATACAACCATCTTATTAACCACAAAAACAGTGTCAACATGGTTCCAAGGTCTCCAAACAAAAATAAAAACAAAGAAAGCTCACACAGAGCCATAAAGGGTAGAAACATCGACTAGCCAAGACAAGATGCCACAACCGGCTGGCTATAAGTAGATAGATAAACTAGATGCCTATCCTATTACATGATCGCCATCCGAACCGGTTGAAGATATCCCGAGCTACCATCTCCCAGCGGAAAGATCCAGTAACCAAATGCTCTCTGGCCTCCGTCTGAGTGAGTAACGACCACGAACGGATCAGAGCCGTAGTGCGAAATATAACCTACAAAAAATGAATACATGATATTCTGTTAAAGACCAAATCATTTCTGCAAGTCCAGATAGTCCACAGCAAAGCGCAAACCCCAACCCGAATGTGTTTCGCTAAGTCAGGCGGAATCCCATTCAGCCATGTCCCAAATAACGCGTTAACAGAATTCGGTGGTTTGATATTGAAAGCAATGTGAACAGTCTGCCAAAGGACTTTGGCCAACGGGCAATCAAAAAAGAGGTGTTTTATAGTCTCATCCCGATCACAGAAACTACACCTAGTAGGCCCTGTCCAATTACGCTTTTTCAAATTATCCTTGGTTAAAATAACTTGTTTATGGACAAACCACATAAACACTTTTATTTTCAAAGGTACTTTGACATCCCAAACATGCTTGGATGTAGGAATGGAGTTCGAATTAATAACATCAATGTACATTGATTTAACTGTGAATACTCCAGACTTAGTCAACTTCCAGCGTAATTCATCGGGTTGTTGGGAAAGTTGGACCTCCATCAGTCTCCTAACTAGACGGAGCCACTCCTCCCAACGATTCCCACCAACGTCCGTCGGAACTGAATATTAAGGGGGATAGATTGAAATACCGACGCTACGAACACCTCACGTCGTTGAACAATACGATATAAAGACGGATATTGGACGGCCAAGGGTGTCTCGCCGAGCCAAGTATCCTCCCAGAAACGCGTGCTGGTGCCGTTGCCAATAACAAACTTCGTCCTATTGAACATGGATTGTTTGACTTTCATCAGTCCTTTCCAGAAAGGTGAATCATCGGCCGATCAGTAACTCAGGACAAAGTTTTTGTCTGAAGGTACTTGCTGCGTAGGATTTGAGCCCACATGGCATCATTCTCCAAAGAGAGCTTCCACAGCCATTTGCTAAGAAGGCATCTGTTCTTAACTTCGAGGTTCTCGATACCAAGACCCCCTTGGTCTTTCTGTCTACAGATGATATCCCATTTAGCAAGTCGATATTTTCTTTTAAGCTCATCACTCTGCCAAAAGAACCGCGATCACTAGAAGTCCAGTCTCTTCCGAACACCAACTGGGACCTCAAACAACGATAGGAGAAACATAGGCATACTCGTGAGCACCGAATTAATCAGGATTAATCAGCCTCCGTATGACATGAGTTTACCCTTCCAGCAACTCAGTTTCTTCTCAAATCGGTCCTCGATGCACATTCTCGGTTTGTTAACCTATGATGGTGGATTGGAATACCTAGGTAGGAAAAAGGTAATTCTCCCAACTCACACCCGAACAATTGCCTATACGCCTCCTATTCGTCTTTGGCTCTACCAAAACAGAACAGCTCGCTCTTATTAAAGTTAATCTTTAACCCGGTCAATTGTTCAAATAGGCATAACACTAGCTTCATGTTTCTCGCTTTGGCCAAGTCATGCTCCATAAAGATGATTGTATCATCAGCGTACTGAAGTATGGACACACCTCCATCAACAAGATGAGGTACCAATCCATCTACTTGACCATTTTTCTTTGCCCTTCCTATCAGAATTGCTAACATATCCACCACAATGTTAAACATGTTAGGTGACATCGGATCTCCTTGTCGAAGGCCTTTATGTGTCTGGAAGTAATGTCCTATATTGTCATTCACTTTAATTCCCACACTACCTTTTTGCATAAATGATTCAACCTGCCTGCGCCAGGCTTCATCAAAACCTTTCATACGCAATGACTGTTGGAGAAATGGCCATTTGATCTTATCGTACGCTTTCTCGAAATCCACTTTAAAAATTACTCCATCTAATTTTTTGGAATGGATTTCATGGAGCGTTTCATGCAGGACTACCACCCCTTCAAGGATATTTCTATCCGGCATAAAAGCAGTTTGGGACTGTTGCACCACAGAATGCGCAATCTGTGTGAGCCGATTAGTCCCGACTTTGGTGAAGATTTTGAAACTAACATTGAGGAGGCATATCGGTCTGAATTGCTCAACCCTCACAACATCCGTTTTCTTAGGAAGCAATGTGATAGTTCCAAAATTGAAGTGGAATAAGTGAAGCTGTCCCGAGAACAGATCATTGAACATAGGTAACAGATCCCCCTTAATAATATGCCAGCACTTTTTATAGAACTCGGCCGGGAATCCATCCGGTCCGGGAGCCTTATTGTTTTTCATCTGTGCAATAGCATCAAACACCTCCTTCTCAGAGAACGGTGCAACCAGAATATCATTTTCAGCAGCCGATATTTGAGGCACATCCTCAGTCCTAGACTCATCGAGGGACACACAATTATCCTCCGATGGTCCAAATAACTGCTTGTAATACTCGGTAATATATGTTTTTAGGTTATCTTGACCTAAAATCATGCCCTCATCTTGTTCAAGTTGAAAAATATGTTTCTTTCCATGTTTGCCATTAGCTATCAGATGAAACAATTGAGTGTTCGCGTCCCCTTGGACCACTTTGCGGACTTTAGCACGCAAAGCCCACTTCAATTCTTCTTCGCGGAGCAGTTCTTTCAACCTCGTCTCCGCCTCAGTTTTAACCTGAAGCTCAGCTGGCAACAAAATCGAAGATTCGGCCTTGATGTTTAGGGCCTATATAAGAGAAATGAGTCTATCCTTTTCAATCTTATAGACACCACTGAGGTGCTTAGCCCAGCCCCGTGAAAAGCTTCTCAAGTGCCTAATCTTATTCTGCCAACACTCGATCGTAGTCTTACCTCCTGCACCTCTATCCCATTCCCTGGCAATCAGGTCAAAAAACCCCTCTCATTCGAACCAAGACATCTCGAAAGAGAAGGTGTTTTTGTTACCCACGTGGTTCGGCTCCCTAGAATCCACGAACAAGGGCGTGTGATTGGATATTCCCCTCGAGAGAG
Organism: Aegilops speltoides; assembly: GCA_021437245.1. NCBI lineage: Eukaryota > Viridiplantae > Streptophyta > Magnoliopsida > Poales > Poaceae > Aegilops > Aegilops speltoides. The sequence goes on from CM038146.1 coordinate 180,123,421, forward strand.
CTTGCACCTTAACCAGAGGGAACTTTTGTTCCCACTCCACGCTTGCGAGAACTCGATCAAGTTTTTCATAAGTTGGGTTTGGCAGAGCATTGGCCCAGGTAAACTTCCTACCAGAAAGCTCTATCTCCCTCAGATCCAAGCTTTCAATAATGGTATTGAACATAAATGACCATCTGCCGTCAAAGTTACCATTATTCTTCTCCTCTCTCCTCCTAATGATATTGAAATCACCTCCAACTAAAAGTGGAAGCTGTTCTGATCCACAGATTCGAACAAGGTCCGCCAGAAACTCTGGTTTAAACTCAGGTTGTGCGGCACCATAAACTGCCACCAAAGCCCAGTTGAAACCATCTACTTTAGACCTGACTCAAAATTTCACCGCGAAGTCGCCCATCACTACACTTCGGACTTCAAGTGAATCGCATCTCACACCAAGTAAGATGTGACGCCCCCGTTTCAATCGTACACTAATCATACACGCAAACGTGTACGATCAAGATCAGGGACTCACGGGAAGATATCACAACACAACTCTAAAAATAAAATAAGTCATACAAGCATCATAATACAAGCCAGGGGTCTCGAGGGCTCGAATACAAGTGCTTGATCATAGACGAGTCAGCGGAAGCAACAATATCTGAGTACAGACATAAGTTAAACAAGTTTGCCTTAAGAAGGCTAGCACAAACCGGGATCAGATCGAAGAGACACATGCCTCTGCCAGGATCCTCCTAACTACTCCCCGCCGCCGCCGCCAGGGTCGCACGTAGTAGTAGGCACCTCCAACAGTAGTAGGAGTCGTAAATCGACGATGGCGTCTGCTCCTAGACTCCAGCATCTGGTTGCGACAACCAGAAAGAAAGGAAAAAGGGGAAAAGGGGGGAGAAAGCCACCGTGAGTACTCATCCAAAGTACTCGCAAACAAGGAGCTACACTACATATGCATGGATATATGTGTAAAGGGCCATATCGAAGGGTGAATCGCAGAATGCCGAGAATAAGAGGGGATAGCTAATCTCGTCAAGACTACACTTCAGCAGCCTCCGTCTTGCAAAGCATGTAGAAGAGAGTAGACTGAAGTCCTCCAAGTAGCATCGTATAGCAATAATCCTACCTGGCGATCCCCTCCTCGTCGCCCTGTTAGAGAGCGATCACCGGGTTATATCTGGCACTTGGAAGGGTATGTTTAATTAAGTATCCGGTTCTAGTTGTCATAAGGTCAAGGTACAACTCAAGTCGTCCTGCTATCAAGATCACGGCTATTCGAATAGATTAACTTCCTGCAGGGTGCACCACATAACCCAACACGCTTGATCCCATTTGGCGGACACACTTTTGGGGTCATGCCCGACCGCTGAAGATCAACACGCCGCAGCCCCACCTAGGCACAACAGAGAGGTCAAGACGCCGGTCTAAACCTAAGCGCACAGGGTCTGGGCCCATCGCCTTAGCACGCTCAAGACGTTATAACGCGCGGAAGCGTAACTAGCCCCTTAATACAAGAGCAGCTTAAGTTCCAATCCGCGCGCGCCACTCGATTGCCGACGCCACGAAGGCTTCGGTGATACCACGACGCCAGTGCCCATAATCGTTCCCGCGTGTAGTTGGTTTGTGCGTATAGGCCAAGAGCAGACTCGGATCAAATACCAAGATCTCGTTAAGCGTGTTATTATGAAGCAACCGCGAACGCCGACCAGGGCCAGGCCCACCTGTCTCCTAGGTGGTCTCAACCTGCCTTGTCGCTCCACCACAAAGTAACAGTCGGGGGCCGTCGGGAACCCAGGCCCACCTCTACCGGGATGGAGCCACTGTCTTTCGGCCCCCACATCGGGATCACTTGAGGGTACTCAACGAAATGACCCGACTTTAGTCACCATCTCGTATAATATGTATGTATGTATAGTATATACCGTGATCACCTCCCGAGTGATCACGGCCCAATAGTATAGCAAGGCGATCGACAAGAATGTAGGGCCAATGATGATAAACTAGCATCCTATACTAAGCATTTAGGATTATGGTAGGGTATCAATGATTGTAGTAACAATGACAAAGCTATGCAATGAATAGGAGTAACCGAACAAAGTAACATGCTACACTACTCTAATGCAACTAGTATAGAGAAGAATAGGCGATATCTGGTGATCAAGGGGGGGGGCTTGCCTGGTTGCTCTGGCAAGAGAGTGGGGTCGTCAACACCGTAGTCGTACTGGGTAGCAGCAGCGTCGGTCTCGGTGTCTAGCGAGAGAAGAGGGGGAAGAAACAATAAATACTTAAACAAACATATGCATAGCGATGCATGACATGACAAGTAACGGTGCTAGGGGTGCCCTAACGCGGTATGAGATGATACCGGTGAAGGGGGGAACAACCGGGAAAGTATCCCCGGCGTACCGTGTTTTCGGGCAGAGGAGTCGGAGGGGGAAAGTTGCGAGTTTGATATGTTAGGGGTGTGTGGCGGACGAACGGGTTGCGTATCCGGATTTTTCTCGTTGTTCTGAGCAACTTTCATGTATAAAGTATTTTCATCCGAGTTACGGATTAAAAGATATGATTTTCTAAAGATTTAAATCATTTTCTGATTTTAATTAGTTATTTAATTCTAACATTATCCAAAACAGTGAATGATGACGCGGGCATGACATCAAAGTGATGTCAGCAGGTCAACTGGTCAGTTGACCAGTCAAACTAGACAGGTGGGTCCAGTGGGACCCACATGTCATTGTCAGGGTCACTAACAGGGGGTTTAGTCTAACTAAATGGGTTAATTAGTGGGTGGGCCCCAACAGTTAGTGTCTCACTAGGTTTTAGTTAATTAACTTAATTAATTAGCAGTTTATATATTTGTTTTTATTTGTTTTATGGCATGGGGCCCACATGTCAGTGGCAGTAGCTGCCACGTCAACACGTTGACTAGGTCAACCCAGTCAATGGGGCCCTCGGGACCTTGGTCGTCGACATTGCAGGCGGGGCCTTGTGCCACGTTAGCGTCGGCCCGAGCGACTCCGGCGACCCAAACAGAGGCGGCCCCCCTCGCCGGGGTTGGCCGGAATCGCGCTATGGGGCTCGGGGAGGAGCGGGGCTAGGCCCATTCCAAGGCCCGCGCCGTGGCGCATTCAATGGAGGTGGTGGGTTGGTCGGAGGAGGGCCGCAGCGTCGCCGGCGGCGAGCGGGGCGGACGCGGGCGTTCGGCCGCGAGAGGGAAACGGCGCTGCGGCACGGCAGCAAGTACCCTAAACGGCCAGGAGGCTTCTACGGACGCGTGCGAGCACAACGGCCACGAGCCCGGGACCAAATGGTCACCGGATGGCTACCGGCGACGAGCGCGTGCGGCGATGCACTCGGGCAAGTTGGGGGCGGCGCGTCCAACTGGAGAACGGCGTCGAGAGAGAGAGGGGAGGGAGCGGGGGCTCGCCGAGCGGCAACACGGTGGCCCTTGGCGGCTTAGTAGCTGCAGAGGGCGTCGCCGAAGTTGGGGAGGAGCGGCGGCGAGGCGGAGGAAGAAGACGACCTCGTCCACGACGCTGCGACGTCGTGGAGCTTGAATCGACGGTCGGGGACGATGAGGCGGACGACGAGGGAGACCGGCGACACGTTGGCGCGGTGCGGGGAGGACGGCGGCCGTGGTTAGCACGGCGGCACAGCCATGGGCGCGCTCGAGCGCTGCAGATCTGGAAGGAGGGGAAGAGAGTGAGTAGGAGAGCGATGGGCAAGTGGGGAGGGGAGCCCGAGGGGCGCAGTGTCGGCGCCCTTATCCTCTCCGGGGCCTGTAGCGGCGCGGGGCGGCGAGCTGGTCCGTCGGCGACAGCGGGCGCGGTCGGAAGAACAGTGGGGTGCGTGGGGAGAAGGTGACAACGGTGGGGAGGTGGCAGCTGGGCCACCTGGCCCAGCCGGGTGCGATGGAATGGGCCGAAGCCCAGGGGAAGCCAGGGGCTCTTTCTCCTTTTTTTTGTTTTCTGCTTGCTTTTCCCTTTTGTATTTTCTTTCTTTTATTTATTTTCTTTCTGTTTTATTTCATTTTAGGGCATTTAGGTATTTGTAAAATTGTGCCCACTACACCATAATTACTTATGCAATATTTGGCAATGCCCGAACATTTTTGTTTTGACCTTTGAAAACTTTTGTCGTTTGACTTGTTTAGAATTTTAAATTTGAAACGGTTCGAACTAACGCGAAACTAACAACAGTAATCGTGGTGACGTGGCATCCTTAGTAGATGGTTACTGTAGCTTAACTATCCGGGCGTCACAATTCTCCTCCACTACAAGAAATCTCGTCCCGAGATTTAAGAGGTAGAGTAGGGGGGAATTTTGGTTACGAAATTCTAACGAGTCTTCTCGGTCTGGGTCGCCCTTCCCAAAGAAGTTGAACCCTCTCGTTGATGTCTCCATTGCTCTGATTTGGTCATCATGATGATGAAGTCGTCATCCTTTCTTCGGAGTCTACATCGTACTTACGAAAAGGGTAGAACGGGAAAACTATAAGGACAGATGTCGCTGAGGACTGACAATCGGTAATTACCTCAGGGAATGAAGCTCAGGGTATCTCTCGAGTTGAAATTCAAGGAAGTCATCGAGAGCAAGGTAATAAGGTGCAATAAGAAGCTTCAAGTGGATAGGCAACGTTCGCCTGAAACATAGTGTGAAAGGGCAGCAACCATAACAAGTATTGGGTCTAATACCAGAATTGATGAATTTCAGAAGTGGCTCGTGAATTTACGTACGAAGCCAAGCGTGAGGAATAACTTTGGAAACAGGGGGTGTATAGGAGAGTCAGGTTTCGATCCTGTGGAACTGTGGGTTATGGGCCCACCATGTGGGTTAAAAGTAGGAGGAGCGATGACATCTTGCATGGTCATGATAGCAAGGCATGTCAGAGGATAGCCTGTCGATTATGTTGGCAACAACATCGGTACCAAGGGCGAGGGACGAAGAGAACCATTTTCCTGCTCGTTGAACGAGGCGGACCAATAGGCAAGGTTCTCGTCCATCGGTGGCTACCGAAATGTCATCAACAATAGTAACAGGGTCTTGCTGACAGAATTGTACACCGAGGTATATATATAAGTAGGAGAATATTACTGCTTAGATCATATAGATCACAAGAAAGGATAAACCAAACAATGGAAAGGAAAATGTGTTTAAACACATATATCAGGGGTATACCCTTCCCAAGGACAAGCAGAGCATGATATCCTTGGCAGGATATAATGTAGAAAACTCTTTAGGTAGGGGAGAGAAATTTCATGACATTACCCATACAACAGTGTTTGGATAATTGAGCAAGAAACATTTAGCATTGGGCTTCAAAGGTTCTTAAGGATGTTCGAAGTACCATAGTCATGCTTCGGGATAGCCTGGACATGGTTGTCAAGTAAAGGTAAGACTTTGGATACACAAAGGATCCATCAGGAACAACTCATAGAATAAGTCTTACAATTTCCTCGTGGAAGAATGGCTAACCTTGCCAAAAGGAAACTATAACAATAGGTCCTCCGGCCAGGTGTGCTAGGCATGATATTACCTTACCGGGTCATATAAGGACCAATGTTATAACTCTTGAAAATATGTTCCACCCATCATATCTGACCGAGATTCAGATATGACTATTATTAGGATACCTCAGACTTAGGATGCCTGAGAAAAGAGGTGCAACACAATTTAGACGAGATGACATTGCAGATTCTCGAGAAATGAACTATGGAAGCGAGTTCCGAAACAAGAGTTCATCAATAAACCAAGGAGAGAGTGAGGAGTTAGCTGATAGACTCAGCGACAATTCATCAAGAATTCCAACAAGATGGATTTCCACAACTATGTGAATAAGGAGATAACATTAGCCAGATTAAATGAATTAATGATGTATGCTGGAGGAAAACATACACAATTAAACATTGGCTGGAAGGTGCACCCAAAATATGGGTTGGGTTGCACGACCAACGTCGAAATGGCGATTGAGCAACCAACACACCAAATTGGAATTATTGTCCAATAACTCTGAAGCAATAGGGTTGCTAGAGATATTAAATTTGCGCAACAGAGTTCACTCAACATGGGGACCAAGAAAAGAATGGTGATGGCGAGAAGCATCACTGTATCACAAATCCTTAAGAGGTGGTGTAATTCTCACAACATTGATGACATAAGAGATGGTAATGTTCCGAGTAAAGAAGAACAATTCTTTGGATGGCGGGAACTCAAGGTATAACACCAAACACGAACAAGCTGTGTTGGTGGGAAGGCAATAAAGTGGTCGATGATAATAAAATTCATCGAGGGCAAGGATGGTATTCCTCATCATGAATTCAATTGATATCCTAGAAGATCTCAGAATGCTAATGATGATCATGACACATTTGTTGAGAGATTTCATGAAGATGTAATCAACCGGTGATGACATCAAGTCACAGGAATGATGAAGCGAAAGGTTATTGGAACCAAGGGTACGACACAAACTCGAAATCAAGTTTGTTGTTCAAGAAGAAATGATATGACGAGGAACATGGGCGTAAGCTTAGCTCATCGTCAAAAATTTTGCTACGGGGAGAAGGGACAAGTAGCACAGTTAAAATTTAGTATGATAATGATATAGCCGGTCAGGCTTGGGATGACTTGAAGGGTTAATAAACTTGTAAGCAACGAAATTCACTTTGATTTATTGAATCGGAGTGCGGACTCGATTCACTATTCGGTGTTCTCAGTTGACGACAACCCCGAACCCAAGAAAAGTGGAACCAGTGAGGAATAACAACTGATGAAGAAGTTATGCAGTTCCATAATATTGTCGATATACCATAGGGGAATACTCGAAGGTTGAGTAGAATCGGGGTTGGGCAGGCACATTGATCTGCATAAGACAAGCGATTTAACTTGTCCGAGAAATGGGACCAAAGAAAAACAATCATGGTTGGAACCACGGTTGCAAAGGACCAAGCATAGATAAGAGAAGAAGTTATCACAAGGTGATTATTATTACTACAAGAAGCTTCCATGATAAGTTCCACCTCTGGTCCATGGGCATGAACACAAAGTTCAAGGTCGACTCCCACTTCTCCAAAGCATAACCTTACATTCACTTCTCGTTTTGATAATGGCATTAGTGTTGAAAGTTTTACCTGGTGAAATATCAGATGAGTATGACCCGTGAAAACTTCCGAGTTCACACATATTAAGGAAGGCATAGGTTCAACCCATCGGGGCTTCTTAGAACATATACCATGAACTTCAGGAGTAAATAACACAAGCTCAAAAGTAGAGCATGGTTGATAAAAGTAGAGGATACAATTTACCAAAGGCATTATGTATCGGGTAAAGAACTCATAAGAATTTTGGTTGTGAAGGACACTGTCGGATAATAACCCGGCAATGGGTACGGCGGTCCACAACGGGGCTGGTGTGAGCATCAACACACAACCAGAGGAAGTAACTGAAGGAAATATGCCCTAGAGGCAATAATAAAGTTATTATTTATTTCTTTATTTCATGATAAATGTTTATCATTCATGCTAGAATTGTATTAACCGGAAACATGATACATGTGTGAATGCATAGACAAAACTATATGTCACTAGTATGCCTCTACTAGACTAGCTTGTTAATCAAAGATGGTTATGTTTCCTGACCATGAACAAAGAGTTGTTATTTGATTAACAAGGTCACATCATTAGTAGAATGATCTGATTGACATGACCCATTCCATTAGCTTAGCACACGATCGCTTAGTATGTTGCTACCGCTTTTATCCATGACATATACATGTTCCTCGTAACTATGAGATTATGCAACTCCTGCCGTTTACGGAGGAACACTTTGGTGCTACCAAACGTCACAACGAATCGGGTGATTATAAAGGAGTACTACAGTGTCTCCAAAGGCGATGTTGGGTTGGCGATTTCGAGATTAGGTTTTGTCACTCCGATTGTCTGGAGAGGTATCTCTGGGCCCTCTCGGTAATACACATCATGAAGCCTTGCAAGCACTACAACTAATGAGTTAGTTGTGAGATGATGTATTACGGAACGAGTAAAGAGACTTGCGTAACGAGATTGAACTAGGTATTGGATACCGACGATCGAATCTCGTGCAAGTAACATACCGATGACAAAGGAACAACGTGTGTTGTTATGCGGTCGACCGACAAAGATCTTCGTAGAATATGTAGGAACCAATATGGGCATCAGGTCCCGCTATTGGTTATTGACCGAGAATAGTTCTAGGTCATGTCTACATTGTTCTCGAACCGTAGGGTCCGCACGGTTAAGGTTTCGATGATGTTATTATGAGTTTATGTATTTTGATGTACCGAAGAAGTTAAGAGTCCCGGATGTGATCACGGACATGACGAGGAGTCTCAAATGGTCGAGACATAAAGATTGATATATTGGAAGCCTATGTTTGGAGTTCGAATGGTTAGGGTGAAAACAGAATTTACCAAGCACCGGAGGTTACGGAACCCCGGGGTAAATGGGCCTCGGTGGGCCTCGAGGAGAAGAGGAAGGGCCGGCCAGGGGTGGCCGCGCCCCCCCCCCAGTCCGAATAGGACAAGGAGGCGGCGCCTTCCTCTCTTCCTCCCCCAATCCTATTCCAACTAGGAGGGGGAGTCCTACTCCCGGTGGGAGTAGGACTCCTCCCCCGCGCCTCCTCTAGGGTCGGCCGGCCTCCCCCTCCCTCCTTTATATACGGGCAGGGGGCACCCTAGAACACACAAGTTTGATCTACGGATCGTTCCTTAGCCGTGCGGTGCCCCTCCACCATATTCCACCTCGGTCATACTGTCATGAAGCTTAGGCGAAGCCTCGCGCCGTGAAACATCAAGATCGTACCACGCCGTCGTCTTGTGGAACTCTCCTCGACACTCGGCTGGATCGAGTACGAGGGACGCCATCGAGCTGTACGTGTGTCAAGAACTCGGGGCGTCGAGTAACTGGCGCCGGATCGGTCGGATCGCGAGGAGAACTTACGACTACTTCCTCTATGTTGTGATCGCTTCGCCGGGTCTACGAGGTGCGAGACAACACTCTCTCCTCTCATTGCTATTCATCACCATGATCTTGTGTGTGCGTAGGAAATTTTTTGAAATTACTACGTTCCCCAACAGTAACAGTGCAAAGGCATTGGATTATAGAAACAACTGACTAATCTAGAGCTCAATGCAAAGGAATTATGATTTTCAATCAAGGGATCAGAAGCAATGTTCTGATTAGGGATGGATAAGTTGAATAGCCTTAGGGGTACAATCAACGGCAATTAGATTGGTTGAGAACCAACTCATGTTTAAAATGCCGTCTGAGCCGGGAAGATAATCTAAAAGTATCAACTGATGATTACGTGCATTCGCACTCATGTTGAATCAATAGGATCAAAATGACGGTGCCTAAGGATACTAACGAATATTGCCAGACATCTGGAAAGCATCCATCATGCAAGCAGACAAGTATTGTAGAGCGATAAGCTACTAAGGATTTTTGGAGGATCGAATAGTATTTCGAAGACCATTGTGAAACACATAAACAACTGGGGGATGAGCGGATACTCGATAAGTGCGAATTATCCGTAGGGATATTTAGGTGACAAAGAGCCATAAGGCATTAAGCTCAAAGGATTCTCGAAACAACGAAGAGCAGTTCGTGGCACCTTGTAATAACAAGCTCAATGGGATCGAATGTAAGAATGGCAGGTGCATGCAGTTATCCATAAGGATATAACAGTGGTAGGGAATTTGCAAAGGCGGTGGGCACAAGCGTCTCGGGAGAACATCCTAGAGTATCTTCGAAGTCTTCTGACGCAGTAGGCGATCATCTGTGATTAGGGGCTCTCCGGGAGAAAGTAGTTACAAGAACCTAGAGTCAGATTTAGTAAAATCATTTAACCTGAATAAAGGAGAGATTAGAGTCCCAGAGTATAGGTCGAGGAATAAAAGATCCTAATACCACCCAATTGGCGACGTGGGCCCATGGGCCGCACAGCCAAGTTAGTAAAACAATTTTCATTGACTAGACTCAACTTCGGCCAAGGAGTTGGAAAGGGGGATTCCTACAGGCAGTCGGCTCTGATACCAAATTGTGACGCCCCCGTTTCAATCGTACACTAATCATACACGCAAACGTGTATGATCAAGATCAGTGACTCACGGGAAGATATCACAACACAACTCTAAAAATAAAATAAGTCATACAAGCATCATAATACAAGCAAGGGGCCTCGAGGGCTCGAATACAAGTGCTCGATCATAGACGAGTCAGCGGAAGCAACAATATCTGAGTACAGACATAAGTTAAACAAGTTTGCCTTAAGAAGGCTAGCACAAACTGGGATATAGATCGAAAGAGACACAGGCCTCCTGCCTGGGATCCTCCTAACTACTCCTGGTCGTCGTCAGCAGGCTGCACGTAGTAGTAGGCACCTCCAGCATAGTAGGAGTCGTCGCCGACGATGGCGTCGGCTCCTAGATTCCGACATCTGGTTGCGACAACCGTAAAGAAAGGAAAGGGGGAAAAGGGGAGAAAGCCACCGTGAGTACTCATCCAAAGTACTACTTAAGCAAGGAGCTACACTACATATGCATAGATATATGTGTAAAGGGCCATATCGGTGGTGACCTGCGAGAATGCGGAATAAGAGGGGATAGCTAATCCGTCGAAGACTACGCTCGCAGCCTCCGTCTTGCAAAGCATGTAGAAGAGAGTAGATTGAAGTCCTCCAAGTAGCATCGCATAGCATAATTCTACCCGGCGATCCTCCCCTCGTCACCCTGTGGAAAAGCGATCACCGGGTTGTCTGGAACTTGTCTGGAACTTGTTTGGGTGTGTTTTATTAAGTATCCGGTTCTAGTTGTCATAAGGTCAAGGTACAACTCCAAGTCGTCCTGTTACCGAAGATCACGGCAATTCAAATAGATTAACTTCCCTGCAGGGTGCACCACATGACACAACACGCTTGATCCCATTTGGCCGGACACACTTTTCGGGGTCATGCCCGGCTGCGGATGATCAACACGTCACGGCCCCACCTAGGCACAACAGAGAGGTCAGCACGCCGGTCTAAACCTAAGCGCACAGGGGTCTGGGCCCATCGCCCTTAGCACACACGCACATTGCTAACGCGCCGAAGCGTAACTAGCCCCTTAATACAAGAGCAAAGCTTACGTTCCAATCCCGCGCAGCGCCGCTTCGATTGCCGACGCCACGAAGGCTTTACCGATACCACGACGTTGAGTGCCCATAACTATTCCCGTGTAGTTGGTTAGTGCGTATAGGCCAGTAGCCAGACTCAGATCAAATACCAAGATCTCGTTAAGCGTGTTATTATGAAGCAACCGCGAACACCGACCAGGGCCAGACCCACCTGTCTCCTAGGTGGTCTCAACACAATCTGTCGCTCTGCCACAAAGTAACAAATCGGGGCCGTTGAACCCGTGCCCACCTCTACCGAGTTGGAGCAACTTGTCCTTTCGGGCCCCACATCGGGATCACTTATGGTACTCAACAAGTGACCCGACTTTAGTCACCATCTCAGATAATATGTACGTATGTATAGTATATACCGTGATCACCTCCCAGTGATCACGCCCAATAGTATAGCAAGGCGGATCGACAAGAATGTAGGGCCAATGATGATAAACTAGCATCCTATACTAAGCATTTAGGATTGCGGGTAGGGTATCAATGATTTGTAGCAACAATGACAAAGCTATGCAATGTAATAGGAGCAACCGAACAAGAATATGCTACACTACTCTAATGCAAGCAGATAGAGAAGAATAGGCGATATCCGTGATCGGGGGGCTTGCGTGGTTGCTCTGGCAAGAGAGTGGGGTCATCAACACCGTAGTCGTACTGGGTAGCAGCAGCGTCGGTCTCGGTGTCTAGCGAGAGAAGAGGGGGAAGAAACAATAAATACTTAAGCAAACAGATGCATAGCGATGCATGACATGACAAGTAAAGGTGCTAGGGGTGCCCTAACGCGGTATGAGGTGATACCGGTGAAGGGGGGAACAACCGGGAAAGTATCCCCGGTGTTCCGCGTTTTCGGGCAGAGGAGCCGGAGGGGGAAAGTTGCGAGTTTGATATGTTAGGGGTGTGTGGTGGACGAACGGGTTGCGTATCCGGATTCGTCTCGTCGTTCTGAGCAACTTTCATGTATAAAGTATTTTCATCCGAGTTACGGATTAAAAGATATGATTTTCTAAAGATTTAAATCATTTTCTGATTTTAATTAGTTATTTAATTCTAGCATTATCCAAAACAGTGAATGATGACGCAGGCATGACATGAGAGTGATGTCAGCAGGTCAACTGGTTGGTTGACCAGTCAAACTAGATAGGTGGGTCCAGTGGGACCCACATGTCATTGTAAGGGTCAGTAACAGGGGGTTTAGTCTAACTAAATGGGTTAATTAGTGGGTGGGCCCCAACAGTCAGTGTCTGACTAGGTTTTAGTTAATTAACTTAATTAATTAGCAGTTTATATATTTGTTTTTATTTGTTTTATGGCATGGGGCCCGCATGTCAGTGGCAGTAGCTGCCACGTCAACACGTTGACTGGGTCAACCAGTCAGCGGGCCCTCTCGACCCATCGTCACCTACGTAGGCGGGGCCTTGTGCCACGTTGGCGTCGGCGCCGGAGCGACTCCGGCGACCCAAACAGAGGCGGCCCCCCTCGCCGGGGTTGGCCGGAATCGCGCTACGGGGGAGGAGCGGGGCTAGGCCCATTCCAAGGCCTGCACCGTGGCGCATTCAATGGAGGTGGTGGCTTGGTCGGAGGAGGGCCGCAGCGTCACCGGCGGCGAGCGGGGCGGACGCCGGCGTTCGGCCGCGAGAGGGAAACGACGCTGCGGCACGGCAACAAGTACCCGAAACGGCCAGGAGGCTTCTACGGACGCGTGCGAGCACAACGGCCAAGAGCCCGGGACCAAATGGTCACCGGATGGCTACCGGCGACGAGCGCGTGCGGCGATGCGCTCGGGCAAGTTGGGGGCGGCGCGTCCAACTAGCGAACGGCGTCGAGAGAGAGAGAGAGAGGGGAGGGAGCGGGGGCTCGCCGAGCGGCAACAAGGTGGCCCTTGGCGGCTTAGTAGCTGCAGAGGGCGTCGCCAGAGTTGGGGAGGAGCGGCGGCGAGGCGGAGGAAGAAGACGACCTCGTCCACGATGCTGCGACGTTGCGGAGCTCGAATCGACGGTCGGGGACGACGAGGCGGGCGACGAGGGAGACCGGCGACACGTTGGCGCGGTGCGGGGAGGACGGCGGCCGTGGTTAGCACGGCGGCGCAACCATGGGGGCGCTCGAGCGCTGCAGATCTGGAAGGGGGGAAGAGAGTGAGTGGGAGAGCGAGGGGCAAGTGGGGAGGGGAGCCCGAGGGGGCGCAACGTCGGCTCCTTATCCTCTCCGGGGCTCAGATGGCGGCGCTGGGCGGCGAAGCTGGTCGTCGGCGGCAATGGCGTGATCGAGCAAACTAATGGGGGTGGGGAGAAGGTGACAACGGTGGGGACGTGGCAGCTGGGCCACCTGGGCCGGACGGGTGCGATGGAATGGGCCGAAGCCCAGGGGAAGCCAGGGGGGTCTTTCTCCTTTTTTTGTTTTCTGCTTGCTTTTCCCTTTTGTATTTTCTTTCTTTTATTTATTTTCTTTCTGTTTTATTTCATTTTAGGGCATTTAGGTATTTTGTAAAATTGTGCCCACTACACCATAATTACTTATGCAATATTTGGCAACGCCCGAACATTTTTGTTTTGACCTTTGAAAACTTTTGTCGTTTGACTTGTTTAGAATTTTAAATTTGAAATGGTTCGAACTAACGCGAAACTAACAACAGTAATCGTGGTGACGTGGCATCCTTAGTAGATGGTTACTGTAACTTAACTATCCGGGCGTCACATAAGATACCACCCGATCTTCCTCGCGGGGGGAGGCAATGCCAATCGAAATCAATACTACCCACAAGAGCAGACAGGAACTGGGGCGCAAAGTTTTCTCTACCAGTCTCCGATAGAGCAATAAAGTCCAGACGCTGCTCTAAAGCTGCCTCAGCAAGAAACCTTCTTTTAGCCAAGTCCTTTAGACCTCTGCTATTTCAAAAGATTCCTTTCATAGTTCATCATAGAACGCCCTAGCTCGTATTATCGACCCCTGATGCCGCTTGAAGCTGATTGCACTTGTCACAAAGGTTGCTGATGAGGCTGTCAAACCAAACACGGTCCCATCGTCTCCTCAGAGCTCTCTGTAGCTGCAATAGGATCACAATTTATAAATTAGACCAACCGGGTGTTTAAATACAACTTTTTCGAAAAGGGGATATGCCCCAGCCTCTGCATCTGAATGATGCATACGGCTAATATTGTTAAAAATCAAAATATCCAACAGAGGTCTCCAAGTCTGGAATAAAAAGGTAAAAAGCTCCACCAGAGCTGAAAAGGAAAAGCCACAACCGGCTGACAAAGAAGGATAAGAACACTATATGCCTATCCTATTACATGACCGCCATCCAAACCGGTTGAAAATACCCCGAGCTACCATCTCCCATCGGGTAGACGCAGTAACCAAACGCTCCCTGGCCTCCGCCGGAGTGAGTAGCGACCACATACGGATCAGCGCCGTGGCTCTGAAAATAACCCGCAAAAAATGAATATTTGTTGTTCTGTTAAAAACCAAATAATTTCTGCAATTCCAGATTGCCCATAATAAAGCACACACTCCCACACGAATGTGTATCGCTATATCAAAATTTATCCCATCAAGCCACATCCCAAATAACGTATTGATGGAATTCGGTGGTGTAATGTTAAAAGCAATGTGGACCGACCGCCACAAAATTTTTGCTAAGGGACAATCTAGAAAGAGATGTTTGATTGATTCGTGTTGGTCGCAGAAACTACATCTGGTAGATCCTGTCCAATTGCGTTTTGCTAAGTTATCCTTCGTTAAAATAACTTGTTTATGCACAAACCACATAAACACTTTGATCTTTAAAGGAGCTTTGACTTTCCAAACATGTTTCGATCTAGGAATCACGCTAGAGTTGATAACATCCAAATACATGGATTTAACCGAGAATTCGCCATTCTTAGACAATTTCCAGCACAGCTGATCGGGCCGTTGAGATAACCGAACATCCATCAATCTTCGAACGAGATGGAGCAACTCCCTCGATCAAAGCTTTGTTGTGAGCGTACCATAATGCCCAAGCAAAAATGCTACATCTATGTAATAAAGCTTCTAACGTAATCTTCGTACTTACCTTTCCCACTAACTAAACTACCCCCTAATTTCAAGGGTGGGCCCGGGGCCCAATTACTAACCAATGTAAGATTGCCAACTCAGACTATATGTAAGAACCATTACGTAGGTGTAGTGTTATCCATCAGCAGCGCTATACGGACACACAAGACGAACGGTTCATGGACGACAGTGAAATCCAGCCGCGCATGCATATATACAAGAGAGTAACGGCCGCCGGATTCTTAATCGTCTTCACATCGTTTACGCTTTTGTCGTCCGTAGAGCAGTTTCGGGCCCAAGACATGGCACCCATCCCAATCCACGCAATTCTAGGCTTCTAGCGCCTTTGCCCGAGGTGTTGGATATGAGCTGAAAAAGAACGTTGAAACTCGCGGAATTTCATCACATCCGGTCGTCTCGCGGATCACACTCCAGATGAACCGAGCCACAATACATCGGAAGAGTATGTGGTTACTATCCTCATCCATCCGGCAACAAGGGCACTTCCCATCGCCCAGGCCATGTCGTTTTCTA